>CM049846.1:6603280-9572509 GCA_027422415.1 Schizothorax lantsangensis
CGCTCACGATATTTAGCTCGATAGCCGTCGCAGGACTGCTTTGACAAACGTCTTATATCTGAAGTTAATTAGCTTCCTCAAAACTCTCCCAAGAGGCAAAGCTGTGTTTTGTTTCAGGCCTAATCAACGCGTAGCTAAAGTTACCGAAACCAGGTTGTAATAAATACATAAATGCACACACTATAGCTTCAGTTCAGTAAATGTAGTTTTTGGAGGGTTTTTCTTGCCATGGACAGCCAAATATGATCATTCTCATGGGAAGGACCCCCATCATATAATTTAAAAGGCAATTATAATAATTGCATGTATAAACAACCAATTTACACTGTGAAAAAAATAGAATATAAATGTGTAAGATATTATTTGTAAAATATTTAGTTTGTTTTGTTACATCATTTCGCTTTGCTACTTACTACACTGAAAATAACTGATGTAGGGAAAGTTTTTACTACCGAATTGCTAGTAAATTCACAAATGTTAAAAAATATTTTACAGTGTACTGTACTGTTAGATGTATTATTCAAATCCAGTTTTATTTTTTATTAATTCAATTATGTATTTAAATATTTTTTATTTATTTAAATCCGTTTTATTTAACTGTATTTTTATTTTGTAAATTGTATTTGTTTTTTAAACAAATATTTTATTATTATTATTATTATTGTGTATTTAAATACAAATTATTTTAAGATCATTTTATTCATATTTATTTATTTATTTATTTTGTTATGTTTAAACAAAATAGGTTATTATAGTTAACCGGGTTATTATAGTTAACTGAAAATAAAACTAAAATTAAAACCATGAAAAATGTTGTTACTTCAACGTTATAAAATAATAAAAAAAAACTTTTTTTGTTTCGGCTATAGTTGCCAAAGCACCATTTCCCGTTTTCATTTAGTTTAACTTGATGTTCCAAAACTAAAACTGGATTGAATTAATTAATGAGTGAATGAATGAGTAAAGGAATGAATGAAAATAAATAAATACTATGACCTATTAAAAAAAAGAAAAAGAAAAAAATCCTAAAAATCACAAAAACACATAACAAAATAACTAAAACTTTCAAATTCAAATGAAAATGGAACACATAAAAATAAAAACTAATTCAAAATATTAATAAAACCCCTGGTCTAGACAAACAGAGAATCTCCTGTCCACATTTAACAAGCTCGGTCATCAGCTTTTACTGAACGGCCCACGGTCAAGCCACAGGCGCGCGCGCAAACACACCGACACTGCCGGCACATAAAGAGTTTCATCCACAAATGCACCGGGAAGGTCCTCGGAAATGCTTTTAATGCACATCAATGTCTAATACACTTCACTGCCAGAGCCTCTTGTGTGCAGGCCCGACCCCATAAACACAGAGCTGTCTGAAAAGAGTTGGGTGAACACATTAAACTGGTTGCAAGCAAAGTGCACATGCACTCCGCTTCCCAGCATCCTTTAATCATCGGCTGGGCCGTGCATAAGAGGAAAGAGGTCACAGCAGTGCTGTCTATTTAAGACCTATTGGGAGTTTTTAATGAGAAAGTGTGTTTTTGATGATGGGACGGCGTCTTTTCATTTAGCCGAGTGCAGGCCCAGAGCTTTTATCCTGGTTTGTTATGTAGTTGGCTACTCTTTCTACTTGAAGCTACCACAGGGTCACGCTGTATCTCTTTGCAGTGGTGCATCAGTACAAAACCGCCTCTAGGCCCTATTGGATCCGCGGTTCGATGGGATGGATGGGTGCTAATGGACCTGCATACAGACCAGGGAACAAAAGCACAAGGCCTCTCCTATTATAGAGCTTGCGCTCTCTCGCAGTCTCGCGCCCTGTTGCACGCGCCTCGCTTTGACGCTCGTCGTTGCCGCGGAGAGCGCGGTTGCTAGGCGACGGGTGAAAGCCGAAATCCCTGGGTAACTCGCCGCTTACTGCCCCGACCTGCCTCCCATCCCTGCTCGCTGGCTTATTAACTTTATTTCTTTGGGAAGGAAAAAAAGAGTATCTCATTTAAACGAGCATTATAGCTATATAACTCGGCTGCGATTTATAGCATTGCCTTATATTATATAAAAAAGAGGATGCTGTGCATGCAAGATATATAGACGTATGTGTTTTATGAATGAGATGCATCATTCACTGATGCCCTAAATGAATAATGAACGAATGTATGTGAAAAACAAGCTACAGAGAGCCTTTGATATTGATCAGATACAAACAAAAGCATAAAAATGCAGTGTATTTTAGCCAATAGTTGATTAAATAGCTCACTGTCTTTGCATGTAGTTTGGTGTTGAGTTATTTTTATAATAATAATCAAAATAATAAATGTTATTATGAAAATATAATGTGTATAATTTATATACAAATAATAATATAAATATAAGAAATATGTTTTCATATAGAATGTAGATGGCGTTTTAATTTTCATAATAATTATGATGATGATTTATTATTATATAAAATGTTTATCATTTATATAAATAATAAAATATATAAATAAAGATGGCATTGTTTTTATTTAGTATAATAATTATTATTATTAGTAGTATTATTATTGAATAATAATATAATTAAATAATAATATAATATAAAATGTTCATCATTTATATAAAAATATGTATATATAAATAAATATGTTTAATGTAGAATGAAGATAGCATTGTTTTTATTTTTATATATTATTATTGTTGTTGTTATTTTGTTGTTGTTGAATAATAATGATATTATTAAATAATAATAAACATAATAATTTATACTTAGAAATAGTTTAGGTATTTGTAGTAGTACAGATTTTATAAATATTTATATAATTTATATTAAAATGAATATTCTATCAAATAATAGACTAAACAAATTATTATTATTATTATTGCATGCAGATGGTGTTAATAATATAATATTATTGTAAGTATTTATACACGTTGTGTAACCATAAGTATTATATAAATTATCAATAAAAGACAAGTATTTTTAACAAATCTTTGCAGATTATTTCTTTATGTGCCAAAAACTTACTGTACTCGCGTAAAAATGTAAATGCTGAATCTTTTTATTTGGCTTTCAGTGGGTATCGCGGCACTTTTGTACGCATTCTTAATTGATTTCAGGAGGGTGTTACTTAGTATGTGTTGAGGAAGCATAAGAGAAGGAGGAGGAGAGAGAGAGAGGCACTGGAGAGGGATGCATTGCATGAAGATCCGATGAAAGATAGCAGGCTATTGCAATAAGAGGGCAAGAGAGAGAGGGGTGGGGGCAGAATGACGCTGATTCGGGGCTATTGATCTCTCCCTCCCCTCTGTACGGGGTCAGTAGTTTGATCAGAGCGCGCGCAGGATCACACAGAAGAGCCACACACGCGCTTTTGTAACATGAAGCGGCGCGTATAGAGCTATCCAACAGGACACTCATCACCAATCCGATCCCGTCTGGCTCTAACCTGATGACGGGAAATAATAAGATTATCCAGCAGGACAGGAAAGCGACGCGTTATATCTTTGGAGAAAAGTAACTGGTGTGGATTGACAGATGATGGTGCGCTCGAGATCAACAGATCTGGTCATGAATCCGTTCAGAATCTCCGTGCTGATGGTGTTCCTCTTCGCATCTGTTCATATCTCGTGCCCATCACAGTTCCCCAGTCCGCTCATGTAAGTACTTTGACGTTGTTGTCTGTCCAGAAGAGCGTCACAGTGTTTCAACTGTTGATTAAAACGCGTTTTTCTTTCATTCAGCCGCTGTGTGTTTGTTTGAACGTGCGTAAGTGTAATTTTAAGTTTTTGTGAGTGTGCATATCGTGCTGGATGCATAATACACAAACTATTTATTTACTTGTGTGCAGTTTAACATGAATTTAACGCATCGTATGTAATCTGTACTTTATTTTTATTTTTGTTTTATTATAAACAATTATTGTCTTCACACATATATGCCCCAGTAATGGTCAATAACGTCCTAACGCTGAAACGAAAATGTAAACTTAAAGACAATATATAAATTCTGTTCCATATTGTTAACAAGTAACGTTGTTTAATAATACAGCAGACAAATTCACAATCGATGTTTTGAATTAAGTTGAATGTTTGGGGGGAGGAAACATTCCCATTATTGATTTGTTTATTAATAAGGCATAGAATAATTCACTCGAAAATGACAATTCTGTCATTATTCACTCATCCTCATGTTGTTCCAAACCTGTGTGACTTTCTTCTGTGGAACAAAAAATTTTTTTTTCATGTAAGTCTTTTCCATGCAAGACTGCTGATAAGCACAACTGTTAAGATCCAAACAAAAGAACAAAAAAGCACATTGAAAGTGTTCTGTATGACTTGTGATCGAAATCCCAAGTCTTCTGAAGTCTTCTGATTATGATCTTCTCCTCCAGTGATCTTGAGAACCCGTGGGACTGAATCAGTGAGTTATGATTCATAAAAGAATCAGTACAATTTGTGATCTGGTTTAACCAATTGAAAAGAACTGGCTCAAAAGAATAATTCATTCACTGCTCCAGTTCTTAAAATCTGACTCAGCGATCTGTTCGCAATGGTTCTTCAGCTAAACGCTCTCTTTTAGATTATTGGTGAATTTTTGACAAATTAAGGTCTGTTAATCTCGCAAACATATCGTGTGTATGTGTTTAACTTTGTACTAAAGGTTAAGCCAGGTTAAAGCTTTTACCTCCTGTGGTTTCCATTTCACTTTCACCTTATGTAATCTTTTCCCATGATTTAAGATTTTTCACTTTACAAATATCATTCAGCATGAGATATTTAACTGAAAATTGACTCATTATTTTAGCTTGCTAAAAATTTCCAGATTATTTGCCCCAATGTTACTTGAACAAAAGTTCAGTATTGCTTCAGTTAATGCACTGCATAACAATATTCAACAGAAGTGCATTGTGACCATGTACGGCGAACAAGTGATTGTGTTTGTGAGAGACAGATGTGACCTGACAGATGGTTGAGCATTTTTCTGTTTTGAGCTGGCAAGTCTTTTGTTAACCTGATATTTAAATGAGTCTGTATAGCAGACAAGTTATATATTATGCAAAAAGTAAGTTTAAACTGTTGTGGATGTGCACGGTTGAGAATTTGTACGGAAGGCCCATTGCTGTTCCCCAGCTCAGTACATTGAGGTATTCCTGCATGTTTCAGGACAGATGCATCTGAGATGAATTGCCCTTATTGTCTGCACTGCTGTTTAAAAAGTGATTGTTTCACCAGGTGGTTGTGACAGCAGAACAAGAGATTTGTCAGTTTCCTCACTGTTATACAATCTTAACATGCCACAGATTTTTACATGCTTTCATAAATCTATAAACTGTCATTTCTGAATGCAGTAATAGACAGAATTAGTGTATTTTTACATTGTGACTGTTGTCTCACATTGTGTTTTATTGCATGGTGTGAAGTGCATTAATGCAATGCATTAAGATAACAATTTACAAAGATTCTGTAAGAAGCTGGACCTTTTGATTTGACCACCTGTTTGTTCATGCACTAGAACATGCATTCAGGAAAAATAAACCTCTTGGGTGGCCTGAACTGATGTCAATACATTTGTAATGGCCGTAAAAACCAGGATATAATTGTTCCGCATAACAAGTGCTTTTGTTAAATGGGCTCTTCAGGTAGATTTCTGAGAATCTACGTCAATAATGCATTGCTTTAAAATAATGAAAAAGATTGATATGCCTTTGTGTTATTTTCAGTTGTTGAAAAGGTTTCCTTGAAAAGGTCACAGCAGAATAGTACAGTGTAAATTAAAAGTAAGGAGAAAGCTTCAAGGAATGGATCACCACAAATTGAAAATTTGCTGAAAGTTTACTCACCCTCAGGCCATCCAATATGTAGATGAGTTTGTTTCTTCAATGGAATAGATTTGGATAAGTTAGCATCACATTACTTGCTCACCATTGGATCCTCTGCTGTGAATGGGTGCCATCGGAATGAGAGTCCAAACAGCTGATGAAAACATCACAAGTAATCCACACACTCCAGTCAATCAAGCAAATAGCAATTATTGTTTCTGGCTAAAATTTGAGTACTCTATCACAAATATTGTTTTTGCCAGTCAAAAGTCATCTTGTCTGAATCAGGAGATATGCGCAGAAAAAAGCACTGTTTATAAGCAAAAACAGTTCTAAAAAATGTCAGTGAATTTTGATGTGAGAGGACAACAGTTAAAACATTCTAAATGGATTTGTTTACTACAAACACATAGCTTCTCACTTCACAAGACGTTAATGATGGATTGGAGTCATGTGGATTGGTTGTTGTTTTGTTGTGATGTTTTATCAGCTGTTTGGACTCTCATTCTGACGGCACCCATTTGCTGCAGAGAATCCATTGGTAAACAAGTGATGTAATGCCAAATTTCTCCAAATCTGTTCTGATGAACTACATCTTGGATGACCTGAGGTTAAGTAAATTTTAAGCAAATTTTCATTTTTGGGTGAACTGTCCCTTTAAGATAACATATTTAACCATCTTCTTTAGTTGTGAGAGATACTGTAAAGTATTAATATATGTGTATGTGTGTCAGTTTTTTTATATACATTTTGCTTCCCACAATTAGTTTTATTTCTGTCTGTTCTTGGATGTACAACGGTTATTGAATCCATTACTGTGGGAGAGAAAGAAAAGGTGCATCAAGACAAAAACAGCAAAAAACAAATAAATAAAACACTTTTGGCTTTCCCTCCCGTCTGTGCCTCAGATACACTTATAAAGGAAGTGAGAGTACTCAATAACTAATCCACTCCATTTGGAGTGACATAAGCCACACTGCTCCTCTGGTTTCTTTCAATTGGTAGTATTAGTGCAGAAACAGGCTTTTTCGAGAGGGAACTGAGGCAGGATTCCCACAGAGAGATGACGCAGGTGATCACTGTGACTGTGTCCTCCTGACAGCCAGAGACACCTGTCCCTCAGTCCCAGACTGGTCCACTTACTGACACAGAGACGCCACTCACACGCACTCTCAGAAATAAAGGTACAAAAGCTGTCACTGGGGTGGTACCATGTTTGTACCTAAAGGGTCCATTTTGGTACCTTAAAGGTACATATTAGTACTTAAAGTGTACATATTTGAACCTAATAGGTACAAAAGTGTACCTTTTGAAAAGGTACCGCCCCAGTGACAGCTTTTGTACCTTTATTTCTGAGAGTGTGTGGAGAGGACAAGATATACTGTATGTTATGCTGTATTAAGCGGTATGTTTATAGGAGCACACTTAAAGGAGTAGTTCAGCCAAAAAGGAAAATTCTATTGTTTACTCAGTCTCATTTCAAAATAGTATTTATAATAAAAGCTCTGCTAACAAGCAGGCCAAAATCAGCATATTTTCACGATTTCTGAAGGATCATGTGACACTGAAGACTTGAGTAATGACTGTTGAAAATTCAGCTTTGTCATCACAGGAATAAATTACATTTTAAAATATATGAAATAGAAAACAGTTATATTAAATTGTCATAATATTTCACAATATTACTGTTTTACTGCATTTTTGATACAGCCTTGGTTAGACTTGGTTGACAGACTTGTTGCATTTAATGTATACATTTTATTAGTTAATTCCCTGAGAACTAAACACTGACTTTGGTGTTGCTAGTGCCATGCTCAACAGTTTAAGCTACAGGAATGTTGAAGCTGTCCGTAACATGTTTTTTAAAAAGAAACAATAACAGGATTTGTCAAAGCATGCAAGTTTAGTGGCATTAGAGCTTTGTTTTATCTGTCCTAACTGACCCAAGTCTGACTGCTACTGGTGCCCCCTTAAAAGTAGTTGCATGGTTCCCTGGTCTAGAACCTTGCATTGTTCCCAGCAGCAACTGTGTAGTGTAAGCTTAGACATAAGTTCTTTAAAAGAAAAAAGCTTCGAGTCACAGTTCTGTTCCCCTGTCAGATGAGCGCTAATCCTCAGCCTGTAAAGGGATTAAATAGCTTATTATAGAGGAGCGCAGGGAAATCTCTGAATGGACCTTGGAAATGGAAGTGAATGAAAGCACACATTCGCTGGAATAAACTCATTATGATCACTGACAAATTACCTTTTTAGCAGAATCCATCTAAAGAACTGTGGCGGTTTCTTTTTATCTTACCTACTGTACTAGATAGACGTATCTTTTAATTCAAGATAATGCTGTTGGATGTACCTTTAAAAGATACATAAACAGTTAGGTAACACTTCACTTGAGGCCTGTATGTATTATACATTATAAAAGTTTTCTTATTGCATTAATTATGCCTCAAAATGCACCATTGTATGTTCTTCATGAATAATTGCAACATCATGGCTACACCTTTAAAGAGGGAAATACATTAAAACACATTATAATCAACAAATTGTATGCATCGTAAGAAACCTGCAAGTGTTGTAGTATATTTTAACTGTGATTAAAATTAAGTACTTTCATTATACTTAAAGGAATAGTTCACCCAAAAATGAAAAAATATCTGAAAATGTACTCTCCCTCAGGCCATCCCAGATGTAGATGAGTTTGTTTCTTCATTGGAGCAGAATTGGAGAAATGTAGCATTAGACTATGCAGTGAATGGGTGCCATCAGAATGAGAGTCTAAACAGCTGATAAAAATGATAAAAGTCGTCTTTTCTGAATCAGGAGAGAAATATGCACAGATCAAGCACATTTCTAAACAAATATGTTGGTCTATTTCAATGTGGGATGGATCTCACTGGAGGAAGTGTTATTATGAATTATTACTGACTCATTATGGACTCATGTTTTGACTCATATTTGTTAAAACACATTAATGATGGATTTATTTCTTACAGACACACAGCTTTTCACTTCACAAGACGTTAATTGATGGATTGGACTTGTGGGAATTACTTATGGAATATTGTGATGTTTTTGTCAGCTGTTTGGACTCTCATTCTGACGGCACCCATTCACTGCAGATGATCCATTGTTGAGCAAATTATGTAATGTTACAATTTCTCCAAATCTGTTCAGATGAATAAACACATCTACATTTTCAGCAAATTATCTTTTTTTTGATAAACTATTCCTTTAAGTGTTACTTAAATCTGCAGACATTTAGACTTTGTTGCATTAGCACATGAGTCATGGTGGTTGTGAGAAACTTTGCTTTTTTTCCACCATAAAACCTGCCAACGTGTGTGGTTGTAAGTTTACTAGGTAGTGTGCAACATCCTGTGAGTGAAGGAGGTCTGACTGGTAATGGCTTATTTACAGGGTGTTTTAAAGCATGTGTGGGACTTTACATTGCTGGAGGCATAGTTCCAAACAGGATATTTTGACTTAGCAGTCTTAGTGCAAAAAAGTGCTGGTATAACCATATCTGTCCACCTCTGCTCGTTATAAAGCACCTCAGCCAACAGATTGTCTCATTGCAACCTACATCTGTGCTTCTGTGTTTCCAGCCCCTGAGGAAAAAGCCTATGACAGAAGAATAGAAAGAGCACTAGAGGAGAAGAATGGAGGAGCCTATATTAAATTCAGAATTCTTTGCAGCCCATCTATCTTTTTCACTTCCTTTTCTAAATTCTGTTCTAACCCCAATACAGAGAGCACTGGAGGGTTCTATTATACTAGTATTGACGGCCTGGGTTCACAGCTAAACTTGGACGACTGCTGTGGATATGTGTGTTTTTGTTCTTCTGGGAAAGAGAGTAAGACCCTGGCCTTCTCTGGTACCACAAAGACACTACTCAGCTTCTTTTATGTAGACAGCAGACTTTTGGTCTCACAAAAATAATACATGAGAGGGCAGAATGCTTTACCGAATATTTCTCTGCAGCATAGTGAGTGAGAGTGAGTGAGAATGTTTAATAATTAAAGATAAGAAATGATTTCATATACACTACATAATATTTTTGAAAAAGGCTTACTAAGGCTGCAGTTGTTTTTTTAAAATACAGTAAAAACAGAAATGCTGTGAAATATTATTACAATTTAAACCGTTTTCTATTTTAATATTTTTTAAAATGTATTTTCCCCCTATTTCTGTGTTGTGAAAGCAGAATTTTCAGCATCCATTACTCGTCTTTATCCTTCAGAAGTAATTCTAATATGCTGATTTGGTTCTCAAGAAACATTTTTCACTATAATCAATGTTGAAAACAGTTGTGATGCTTAATATTTTTGTGGAAACAGTGACACGTTATTTGTAAATTCTATGCATTATTTGATAATATTTTTATTTAATATTATTTTTTAAGAAAATTAAAAGTTTTATTTAGCAAGGACACGTTTCCTCAAAAATAAATAAGTAAAAAATAAACATCAAACAAATAAATAAATAAATAGTGATAAATAATAATAAAAACTTTTGAACATTTTATATTTTGATAAAATATAAAATGTATATTGAATAAAAACAAATGAGTGTTTAGGATCACAGTTTGTCAGAAATACAGTTCTTCAGGAGACGATACCTCTAGTTTTCCGATGGACTTCACACTTCGCAAACACCTCCTGAATTTCTCATCGTGGTTTGGGTAATTTTAGATCTGTGATCACAGAGGCCATGAAAGACATGTGACTTCATCCTGATGTCCATGAATTCACTCTTCTTTTCCTCTTGCAGTGTAACATCAAGGAATATCACGAAGAAAGAGAGTTTCCATCAAAGTGTGGTTGTACAGTAGGAGTAATTATTAATATTAATTGGATGTTATATAACCATGCGGAACAGTCATTGGAACCAGTGACTTCTCTGAATTTTGTCGTATTTATGTACAATTATTTTTTTGTTGTTGTATTTATGAACAGGTCTGCAGCCATGTACAGTTTATAAGATTTGCAAGAGGAATTGTAGGTTAAAGATTTCTGTTTGCTTTCTCAAAATATAAATACTTAAAAATATAGAAGAGTAACAGTTTGAGGGATTGTCAGTTTTGTTATTCTGAAGATGCATTTCATTTTGTACATTTGTGCTTTTATTTTGAAGTTCTTTCTAAATGTTCTTATTTTGCATATGTTCGCTGATTGTTTCCAGGTATAGGTGCCGTTTTCACTCATAACTTCTTTGTGTCTGTACAACCCTTCGTCTGCTATGTTTGTTATGCCCAGGTTTATTGAGGATTTGACGTGCTTGATCGGTTTTTGTGTCATCTTGATCAAATAAATGAGCCATTTGTTTAGTTCAAACAATCAGGTAGGGTCACACAAACTTCAAAATAAAAGCACAGCATTTACAAAACAACAAACGATCCTAAAGCCATTTCTGAGGTACACATGTTTGTGCTCGAAGCGTTTTGTGTTTGCTCTGAAGGACAGGGTTTTTTGTGCGTTCACCAGGTTATTCATCTTGAGTTCTTGCTTGCAGTGTACTAACTGACTATTTAGTCGTTTGTAGCTGCTTCGTGCTATTTTTAAAACATGCACATTAAAAGTACCTGTCATGAGATCACATTTGCTGTAACTCTTCCATACTGCAAATTGATTTCAATATGACTCACATATGTAGCAGTCTTCATGGCTGTGGCTTAGTTACTTCATAAAGACTTGAATTGTTTTCCATCACATTTTCCGACCCCTCTATGTATATATTTAGATTGCAACTGTGTATTTAATATGAGTGTTTGTGTTTGCAGGATAAAAGAATGGGTAGATCAACTGCAGCAGGAGCTGGTTTCTCTAGCAGACACAGCCAGCGCTGGGAATAATCTAAGACAGGTCAGAGGTCCAGAGGCCTTCACACTTTACCACGCACACACACCCCTGTACATACTGATGTATATGTATTTTAATGTGTATTCACCCCAACAAATCATAAGCGAAAGTTAAGCCTCCATAAAAGCCTGCTTAATTATCAACACAATCATTACCAGTAAACCATCATCTCATTACCAGAGTCCCTAATGAGTGTCTTTTTCTCTCCGTTATGGCAGATCTTTATGGGTAAACAGAATGATTTCACTGTGAAATCAAATAATGCAGCACAGCTTGTGGAAACAGCGGCACGGAATATAGAAAATTTTTTGAAGAAGCGATCTGCAGCTCTAGAGGTAAGACCATCCTGCTTTATTTGTTTATGATTGCATAAACATCAAAAGATATAAAGTACACATGCAAATATATATATATATATATATATATATACATACAGTGGGGAAATAAATTATTTGATCCCCTGCTGATTTTGTACATTTGCCCACTGACAAAGAAATGGTCAGTCTATAATTTTAATGGTAGGTTTATTTGAACAGTGAGAGACAGAATAAAAACTCAGAAAAGTTATAAATTGATTTGCATTTTAATGAGTGAAATAAGTATTTGATCCCCTATCAATCAGCAAGATTTCTGGCTCCCAGGTGTCTTTTATACAGGTGAGGAGCTGAGATTAGGAGCACTCTCTTAAAGGGAGTCTCAGCTTGTTACCTGTATAAAAGATCAACCTGTCCACAGAAGCAATCAATCAATCAGATTCCAAACTCTCCACCATGACCAAGACCAAAGAGTTGCCCAATGATGTCAGGCACAAGATTGTAGACCTACACAAGGCTGGAATGGGCTACAAGACCATCGCCAAACAGCTTGGTGAGAAGGTGACAACAGTTGGTGCGATTATTCGCAAATGGAAGAAACACAAAATAACTGTCAATCTCCCTCGGTCTGGGGCTCCATGCAAGATCTCACCTCGTGGAGTTTCAATGATCATGAGAATGGTGAGGAATCAGCCCAGAACTACACGGGAGGATCTTGTCAATGATCTCAATGCAGCTGGGACCATAGTCACCAAGAAAACTATTGGTAACACACTACACCGTGAAGGACTGAACTCCTGCAGCGCCGCAAGGTCCCCCTGCTCAAGAAAGCACATGTACAGGCCCGTCTGAAGTTTGCCAATGATTCAGAGGAGAACTGGGTGAAAGTGTTGTGGTCAGATGAGACCAAAATCCAGCTCTTTGGCATCAATTCAACTCGCCATGTTTGGAGGAGGAGGAATGCTGCCTATGACCCCAAGAACACCATCCCCACCGGCAAACATGGATGTGGAAACATTATGCTTTGGGGGTGTTTTTCTGCTAAGGGGACAGGACAACTTCACCGCATCAAAGGGACGTTGGACGGGGCCATGTACTGTCAGGGCCAGGGCATTGAAGCCAGACAGTGCATTGAAAATGGTTTGTGGATGGGTATTCCAGCATAACAATGACCCAAAACACAAGGCCAAGGCAACAAAGGAGTGGCTCAAGAAGAAGCATGTTAAGGTCCTGGAGTGGCCTAGCCAGTCTCCAGACCTTCATCCCATAGAAAATCTGTGGAGGGAGCTGAAGGTTCGAGTTGCCAAACGTCAGCCTCGAAACCTTTATAACTTGGAGAGGACCTGCAAAGAGGAGTGGGACAAAATCCCTCCTGAGATGTGTGCAAACCTGGTGGCCAACTACAAGAAACGTCTGACCTCTGTGATTGCCAACAAGGGTTTTGCTACCAAGTACTAAGTCATGTTTTGCGAAGGGGTCAATCAGCAGGGGATCAAATATTTTTTTCCCCACTGTATATATAAATATATATATATATACATATATATGACAAAAAATGTTTCATCATAACAATTTTATATATATATATATATATATATATGGCAAAAAAATTCATCGTAACATATATATTTACAAATGAAACATGCTTTTAGTTTTAAACGTTATTATATTTTATATTTTACATATATTTCTTAAATATATACAGGTATTCCAGTGTATTTATACATAGTACACACAATATATGTGTGTGTACAATGAATATATACATAGTACACACACACATATATTGTGTAAACACAAACTTATTTTGGACGCGATTAATCGATTTGACAACACTAATTTCAAATAATTAAAATGTGTTCTAAATATGCCTGGCAAGGCATAAGTTACACTGAATGACATTTTTGTGGTTGTCTCCTGTAAATCATGGTGATAATGTATGATAGTCATTACTTTATGCTCATAAAAAAATTAATTGGACATTCTAATGTATGTATTAAAGTTTTATTGTTTTGATGCTTGAAAATACCTTTTCATCTTTGATTCATATATAAAATATAGATTTTTTTTATTTACATGTTCAAACCGTTAGATAGTTTGCCTGTAATTTGTAAACCACGATGTAATCAAGAGCCAGTGGTCGCAGGTGTAAATTTAGAAAGCTTGTTTAGTTGCTTGTTTGGAGTTGAACAGATGCCCCATAGACAGCAAAATAAAATAGCATCTACCCTCTTGTGTGCTCGTACTGACCTGCATCTGATCTAAGCATCCATGAGTATGTGTGTACTTTTGTTCGCATGTGTGTCCGCACACACGCCAGCTGGCATATCCTTTGGAAAGATGGATGGACGGATGCCAGCGGGTTATAATTGTTATCAGCCTTTGAAAGATTCTGGGTTTCTGCGCCCGCTGCAGATGTGTCGGGCTTTCCCCGCTTCACTGATGCTCGTCTGCAGACCTGGAGGGGGTTTGGCATGGCTGCTGTGTTTGTCTAACCGTGGCTCCATTAGCATGCAGAGGAAGTATCAGTAGTGGTCAAGGCTGTCGGGCGATGATTGTATTAGTTTGTGTGAATAATGTTGTTGTCTTTGCAGGGAGGCAGGAGAGGGAGAGGGATGTTTGGACTGGTCCTTCTCAGCCCATTACTCAGGTGTTTTCTCGTCTTTTAGTGATAGACAGACAGGCCTTTGGGAATGTCCTCGCTCTTTCACTCACATCTGTCTCAATAACACAATCGTGCTCTTGTTTTTCATCCCCACATCTCTCGGCCTCCCCAGAACACTTAACATTGACTTAAATGTTTCACTAGAATAGATTTAATCTTTTTTACCTCACAATTTGTCACACAATTGTCTTGTGTATACAGACAGGAAGATTAGAGCGGGACGAAGGAGTGATGGTTTCATTTGAGGTTTTGCAAGACTGGATATTGATCCTTTTCTTGGAAATGCCACAAGGAAGTCGTTTACTAAGACACTAATGAGGAGCTGTTTTGCTGCTGTACTTAAGTTGTGTATGAAGGCTGTTTGTGTAAACAGTATTGATTGCTTTTATTTATATTTGACTTCTATTTGTGGTGCTATTAAGGCAAAGTGTGAGTTTTAAACTTTGGCATGTAACTCATTCTGTTGTTCGTGCTTCGGAAATGAATCATGTCTCAAATCAGATGTATGCTCTTGCATTTCATTAGCATTCAGGTAGTGGACTATCAAATAAGTAGAAAAAAATCCTGACAGGAGTTTTGTTTAGTATTACTTGTACACTGCAAAAATTTTTTTAAGGTAAGTGGTCGCAAACAATTTATTTTAGCTACATTTAATTACTCAATCAACACAAACTCAGCACACCTGAGAAATAGATAGGTGCGTAGGAATAACACTCCAACAACGATGTCGAATCTAATCAATAAAAAAGAATATCCCGCACACTATCAGTCCATGCTAAATATAGAAATTTGTTATTACAAAAAACAGCGACGTTTCGGTCCACTGACCTTCATCAAGCATGCATTTAAATGTAGCAAAAATAAATTGATTGCAACCACTTACCTTAAAAAAATTCAATGAATCATTTATTTCAGTGTAATATATTTTTATTAATATTTTGAATTAGCTTTTTATTTTTTTCAGTTTTTATTAGATTTTTATAGCTTTTATGTGCTTTAAAAATACTATTTTTAGACTTCATTTAGACTTCATTAGCATTCAGGTTTTTACCTAGTAGATTATCAAGTAAGCAAAAAAAAAAAAAAAAAAAAAACTGATAGAACAGTGTTATTCTAGTATTATTTGGATTATACTTATTAATATTTTGAATTAGCTTTTTATTTTTCAGTTTTAATTTGAATGTCATTTATTAATTTTATGTGCTTTAAAAAATACTATTTAGGTTTATTTATTTTTTATTTTTTTTAAGTTTATTGCCAGTTTGTAATTTTAGTGTTTCAACTTCAACTTTTATATTAGTAAAAAAAAAAAAAAAAAAAAGTATTTCAAATTTTTATTTAGTTTATTTTATTTTAGGTTTTTATTTAATTTAGTATTTTATCTAATATTTGTTTTATTTTATTTCATTTAACAAAACCATTTTTATGAGTTTTATTAATTACAATAATAACCACTCCATAGGCTTACATTGAAGGAGGGTTTTGAGACATCTAAGAAATCTTGTTGCTGTTTTTTTGGCTATGATGTTTTGCATTTTACCTTGAACAACTTGACCACCATTTCCTGCTTTCCTAATTTAATTTGAGCCTCAAGTGTTTTATTTTTTAAAAAAAGAATTATTATTTAATGTTACTTAGAAATGTATGATTCTGAAAATCTCCCATCGACTGTAGAATGTTTGGTATTGGGAATTTAACTGACAGTGATGACTTTATTATATTTTGCATACTGAATTGTGATTAGTCTTTTGCATCCATTTGCATACTGAATCATAATGTGGCTTTTTTTGCATCTATTTAACCTTCTACTTGCCTTTACACTACAAAGATGGTGTCAGGCTGTGTGCTGATTCTCATGCACAGCTGACAAGATTCTGAGCTCTGATTCGGCTTTTCATTAACAGAACTAAAGCTTAAAATCTAATCTTGGCTAAAACTTTTACACCATTCTTTCTCTGCTTCACAGCCACTGCTATTTCCTTAAGGAAATGCAAATCTTTTCCCGTTTTTTTCTAATGATTGATGAAAATTTTAATCGCAGGCATAGCTTCCCCTAGAGCTGCCATCAGCTGACTAAATAAAGGACTGCTTTAGCATCTGTCTCTCTGTTTTTCTCCGCCACTGCACCATTCTGAAAACACAGACACAAACCCTCAGCCTTCTCAGCTCCAACCTCTGTGATCTGCTTTGATAATGCAGATGAAACGCAGCGTGGCTTGGTTTGTGTGTCACATGTGGTCTGTAGGTCTTTTCCTCATTATGGTGTGTTTTTAATATTTGCAGGTCAACAGCCACTAGAGCTAGCTATGCAGCACATAAATAAGCCGCAACCTCTCACATCATGTGGCGTGTGTGTATTGTTAGGTTTGTGACTGTTTACCAGTAGGCAGCTTTACCTTTTCCTGGTGTGTGGAGAGGTGGAAATCTTAGCCGTCGTTAATATCCGTGCATTTGCTCAAGGGACTTGTCATTTTGACATGCTTTTGTGAGTGTGTTGATTAGAATAATGTGTACATGCAAACACACAAGCATAAGGCATACATTGGTCCAAACGTCTGAGACCACATTCAATGTCCAATTTAAACCTGAAAGTAAAGATGTAAGATTTCTAATAATAACTTTTATTATTTTATTAAGCAATAATATATCATCAAAACAATTTCAGTCAAACTGAACAACAACAACAACAATAATAATAATTATTATTATTGATTTTTATCCATTTTTGAAAAAAACTATTTTTTTCACCAATAAAACAATATAAGCAAAAACAAAGAGCATTGATTTAAATAAAAAAATTGCAAAGTGAAAGCATTTTTGCTAGTGGTATCATATATTGGAAATCCTAAGACCAGGATCAAACTCTTTTAGCCAGGTTACAACCATCATCTTGCTCATTTTCAGCTGTGTGACTGTATTTGTATGTGTGTGTGCAGGGGTGTAAGTTGATCGATGCAGTGGCCTGGTTTGTCTGAGACAAGTCTGGTCTTAGCTCTGCGTTTGATCCTGTCTGCTTCGACATGCATTATTAAATAGCCCTCTCCTCCCCTTGATCAGCACCGTATCTGAGATAACCAGCCTCCAGCCGGCCACACTCATCCTGGGGCATGTTGGTGCTCAGCAGGTCGCTCTCTTAAGTGGCCGTACTGAGCCGCATTGGTCATGTCGCACGCTGGGCTCAGGAAGGGTCCTCTCCACCTTCTGTACAACCTATAAATCCCATGACTTCAAATTATTTCGGATGTATTACAGAGACCAGACGTCCCATCATATGTTACTGTTTGCGGCTCACGCCCACAGTCCAACTTTTCCCAGCTAGTGAAATGTTTACAGCCTAATTAATAGGCATTTTTTCCATCTGTGGCATGAAGTCTTTTTTTTTTTGGTTGTTTAATTATCTTCTCTAGACTGTGCATATTTGTCTGCTCGGTCCAGCTAAGTAGAGAGTGAAATGTTTACCGCCTAATTGACTTGCATTTCCTCAATCTGTAGCGGGGGCTGTTCCGATTTTCACAGTTTTGTCCATATTTTCCTGTTAAGGGATCTCAGAGGAGACCATGTTGAATATCACACTGAGACCAAGCAGAATTACTGCAGAAATTATTGCTTCTAGGCATGGCACTCCAGTAAATATGCATTTTGTCATGCAGTGGAAGTTGTAATTTTTCACCTAATTGTTATCTACAGAAAATCAGAGTGAATAATTCACCCCCTTCATGTTCCTATTAATAATAGATGTGAGGCATTTGTTTGAGAATAGCTAGATCATTGCTATCCACGTGCTATAGGAGAGGTTTGTGAGAGGGAGATGGATAGCTAGATCAGAGAATTTCGTCTCATAGAATCATTCAATGTTCAGCTAATTTTATAAGTTTAATTCCACCCTGTTACTAGTAGAAGGAGCATTATGTTGCAAGAAAAAGTAACAGACTGATATATGAGCTGATACATATATGTATCTTAAAAAAATTATTTGACCTTAAATTAAAAACAAGGCTCCCTCTCATACATGTGAAATCAAAATCAAAAGTTATATATAATATTTATAATAAAAAATTGTGTGTAGTGTATATATATATATATATATATATATATATATATATATATATATATATATATATATATATATATATATACTGGATATATTTTAGAGTAGTCAATGTGCAGCTTGTATAGAAGTACAAATTTACTGTCCTCTAAATATAACTCAACATATAACCATTATTGTCCAAATAACGCAACAAAAATGAGTACACCCTAAGTGAACATGTCAAAACTGTGTCCAAAGTATCAATATTTTGTAGGAGCACCATTGTTATCTAGCACTGCCTTAATCCTCCTGGGCATGGAATACACCAGAGCTGCACAGGTTGTTGCTGGCATCCCCTTCCACTCCTCCATAACGACATCACGGAGCTGCTGGATGTTAGACACATGGTGCTTCTCCACCTTCCGCTTGAGGATGCCCCACATGTGCTCAATAGGGTTCAGGTCTGGAGAAATACTTGGCCACTCCATCACCTTCACCTTCAGCAGCAAGGCAGTTGTCATCTTGGCGGTGTGTTTGGGGCGGTTGTTATGTTGGAAAACAGTTTCTGAAGGGAGGGCATCATCTTCTGCTTCAGAATGTCACAGTACATGTTGGAATCCATGTTTCCCTCAATGAACCGCAGCTCCCCAGGACCAGCAGCACTCATGCAGCCCCAGACCATGATGCTACCACCTCCATGCTTGACTGTAGGCAAGGTACAATTTTCTTGGTACACCTCACCAGGGCGTTGCCACACATGTTGGACACCATCTGAGCCAAACAAGTTTATCTTAGTCTCATCAGACCACAGGACATGGTTCCAGTAATTCATGCTCTTGGCCAGGTTGTCTTCAGCAAACTGTTTGCCGGCTTTTTTGTGAGCCAGCTTCAGAAGAGGCTTCCTTTTGGGACAACGCCCATGCAAACCGACTTGTTGCAGTTTGTGGCGTATGGTCTGAGCACTGACAAGCTGACCTTCCACTTCTGCAACCTCTAAAGCAATGCTGGCAGCACTCATGCGTCTGTGTTTTGAAGCCAGCTTCTGCACCTGACGCACAGCACAATGACTCAACTTCTTTGATCGACCCTTGCGAGGCCTGTTCCGAGTGAAACCCGTCTTGGAAAACCTCTGTATGACCCTGGCCACTGTACTGTAATTCAGTTCCAGGCTGTTACCGAACTTCTTATAGCCTCGGCCATCTTTGTGGAGAGCAACAATTCTAATTCTCAAATTCTCAGAGAGTTCTTTGCCATGAGGTGCCATGTTGAACATCCAGTGGTCAGTATGAGAGAATTGTACTCAAAGAAACAAATTTTAACTGCTCTAAAACAAGATACACAAATTTGTATGGTCCTGTCAAGCAGACAAAAACATGAACATGATGAATAGGACATGTGGCTTTGCATGGTTAAACGATGTATAGCTGTTATCACTTAGGGTGTACTCACTTTTGTTGCCAGCTTTTTTTGACAATAATGGCTGTATGTTGAGTTATTTTCAGAGGACAGTAAATCTTTACTGCTATACAAGTTGCACATTGACTACTCTAAAATATATCCAAGTTTCATTTCTATAGTATTGCCCCTTTAAAAGATATAATAAATTGATTGTTGAAATGTGAGGGGTGTACTCACTTTTGTGAGATACTGTATATTAGGGCTGTGCAATTCAATCGCATGCGATTGTCATGCGCATCTCGTCAGTAAAACCGGTTCCATAATTGGCAGTAAATCGCCATCACCTGCTTTCAAATGGAGCAGCAGTTAATGCACAGAGCCGTAGTTCACTGACAAGCTACGCAATATCGCATTCATAATCGCTGCTGAATCGCATTCAATTATGAACGCGATATTGCCTAGCTTGTCAGTGAACTACGGGACTGCTATATATATATATATATATATATTTGTATAATTAATTGTATAATTTTCTTTACAAAATATCATAGAAATTCTTGATACACAAAATATCTCTCTTTCTTTCTTTCTTTCTTTCTTTCTTTCTTTCTTTCTTTCTTTCTTTCTTTGATTTTGTGAAAAAAAATTGGTGAAATATGACCCTGGTTTATGAATCATACTCGGTTCTTGACCCGTTTAATCATATTGAGATTATTACATTGCCAGCGGTGACATCCATGCGATGTGGCCTTTGTCCTCCAGCTGTTGTCTTGGTGTTTATTAAGCCTGGCCGTGTTATTTCTGTTTGATAATGGGAGCTGGGTTGTGGATCTTCTCAAAAACTGAATTATTAATGTATTTTTGTGTGTGACTGTTTGTAAGAGCCATGTGAAAAGTAATTAAGAGCTGAATAATTTATATTAAATCACCTTCATGTGTGTATGTGGAGAGAATAGTACATTCAGGATTGAAGAGAGTAATTAGTCATTTAGGGTTGGCTTGGGGCAAAGCTATTGTCTCTTTACATTCTATCTTCCTTCCTTACGGTCTTCGTTTGACACTTGAAATGATTTCTCTGTCCCGTGTGCATACATCCCAGTCTGCCTGTTCTCTGCTATGTCAGATCATTAAGCACAGCTAAAGTGTGATCCTTCTGACACCATCTCAAATTGGGATCCCTCACCTCCAGGCGAAATATGTCCATTCGTATAGACAAATGGCATGAAGTCCACCCCAGAGGAGACTTTTATTGCTCAAAGGTTGCTCTTTCTGCTCGGAAGGCTTAAAGTCAGCATGAAATCAAAATTGATGTTTGGGGGGGTACTTTTTTTGGTACATGTTCCTGGTCTTATTGTGCATAATTCAACAGGGTGCATTATTCTAAATGAACAAAAAATATTTGTTTTTATGATCTTTATCAAAGTAATATTTTGCTCTGCCTCTGAAACAACATTTTCGGCTGACATAACCTATTGGATAATGTTAAAAAATGAATACAAAAAAAGAAAAAAATGTATTATTGAAATGCTCCCATATTCAATGAGATAAACAAAAGTAGGGAAGGACTTACTTTTGCAGTTGATAGGATGGTGAAAATTGGAAGTAATATGGGTTGCAAATGGCATTTCATGTTGGTCATTCTCGGATACACATTCAAAGGTTTAGAGTCAGTAAGAAAATGTTATTTTTTATTTTTTGAAAGAAGAGTCTTATGTTAATACAACTGCATTTATTTGATCAAAAATAATGTAAAATACAGAAATATAATTACAATTTAAAATAGCTGTTTTATATTTGAACATTTGTAATTCATTCCTGTGAAGGAAAAGTGGAATTGTCAGCATCATTACTCATTAAACAATTTAATGCAAGTTTAAAAGTAGCCTAATTTCTTAAAAAAAAAAGAAAGAAAAAAAATCATACTTACTGAATCCTATGTTTCTATAACATTTTCCTTGTTTCTCCTGAAATTTCTTTGGAGAAATCAAAATAGACAGAACAAAACATATTTTAGGGTATGTAAAATGAATGTTGGTATTAATAATTTCTGGATGTTTGGAGAATTGAGTTAAAGTTCAAATTGAAATATTTATTATGACTTTTGATTGTTGACTTTTTTGATTGTAGATAAATCTGTGACATTGAGATATCTTCTAAAACTCTAGAGGAGATGTACTTTTTTTCTTTTTTTTTTCTTTTTAGACTCCATTTGATCTCCTGTCAGTGTAATTGCTTTCTAGAAGAAACAATAGAGTTATGTGATCTGATTTTTCTTGCTTAGGAGAGCTCAAGATGAGAAAATATCCATCAAACACTGCATATGTGTGCTCTCCAACATAAATCTGGACGTTTTCACACATATCTGCCAGACTGCGATATCGGTTATGTAATCTAACGTCTATCAGACGCCACTTATCTGGTGTCATTGGCTCTATTTTCATTGGCGTTATATACAGAAGTCGTATCGTGTCTCGGTTTATTGGTGTTTCATCTTGTTATGTGTGTGCGCGAGTGTGTGGGACATCAGCTTGCATCTTTGTGTGTGTGGCTTGTAATGAGTGTGCTTGATTACTGAATCTGTGTGTCTGGAGCAGATGCTGCCTTTCGTCCTCCTGTGAATATCCTCACATCAAACGAGAGCAGCCCAGAGGAACTTTCACTCGCATTACACACACGTAATCAACCGTCGGAGCCACACAGTGCTTTTAAAGCACAGGCCGACACGGAACGCAGTCTAGAACTGCACAGGATGCTATAATGCAGCATAGCGCGACATAACGTGGCACAGCTCAGTGAAATGTGTTGTACAGGCAGATGGGCTTGTCTTGAAACAATCACGTTCTGATGTCTGTGCAAGAGACCAGCAGTTTCATATCAAAGCACGCTGTGTACAGAGGATTTTTAATAAGCCCAGACGGCTCAGTGACATCTGCGTTATATTTTGTTGGTTATTTTTCTTCGTTCTCTAATGGAGTTGTTAATTCACAGCTCAGATTCTCATTTAATTGACATGTTATCAGGCTTGGAATGCTTATTTATGCTGTTTATGGAAGGAATTATGCTTGTATAAAGGATTTCAAACTGCTATCTGCATGCAAACAGTGATTTAAAGATGTGTGTGTGTGTGTGTGTGTGTGTGTTCCTGACAGTTCATGCAAAAATTAAAATTGCTATCATTTACTCACCCTCATGTTATTCCAAACTGTATGGCTTTTTCTTCCAAAGGTCACAAAAAAGGAAATATTCACACTGCTCTTTTCCATGCAGTGAAAGGAAATGTGTGAAAGGGAACAACTCATGTGTTATATTCTAATTTACATATGGATATTAATGTGATTTTTATATGGGAGAAGATTATTTATAAAATAGTATGACTTTTTGTTTAGTTTTTTTGGGAGGTTTGGACCGCTCTTGCACCCCATTAGTTTTCATTTTATTGCATTTTTCTGCTAAATTTCTAAATGGGTTGCACTGAACATGCATGAATGATTCCTTTATAATGCAGATGAATGATTCATCCAAGAATTGGAGAAAAAGTATACACTACTATTCAAAACGTAATTATTAATTAATTATTAACTTAATACTTAAGTATTATTAACATAATAATTAATGATTATTAATTATTGCTTAATTATTTTTAGCATCCTTCGATGAAAAGCATGATTATATATATATATACTGTGTATATATATATATATATTCACAATTTACTGTTTGCACAACTTACTGTTGCTGTGTTTTTGATCAAATACATTCAGTCTTGGTGAGCATAAGAGACAAATCTTGGCAACCCAAACTTTTAAACGCTTTTGAACAGCTGCACATTGAGAATCAATTATGCAAATGAATGCAATTGAACTAAGACCAATTGGAAGCTGGCAAGCTCACAATAATGTCATTGTTAGGTAGATTTGAATTGTCTGTATGACAATATGACTGTAAATATTCACCGTTTACTCTTTTCAGGGAGGTTGGTATAAATGGCTTACAGTATAGTCGTCTCTGCACATAATATCGCGATGGGAGAAATTATATCACAATTTATTTCATTGTAAAAATCACACACTTCACTTTTAATGCTTGCTATTCAATTATTTAAATGATCCCTCAGTAGCGATCATTGAATGGACTGTGATATTCTGTATTGGGGTCACTTTGTCATGATTTGTCTGAGCTGTAATTATAGTGTTGTGTCTGAGTGAGAGTGTGTGGGTGGTCGTGTGTGTGGTGTTTTGCAATCATGAGATAAATGAGTACACACTCACGTCACAGAGCAATAACCATCGGTGGTGGCTCATCTTTATTGTACCCAGCAGTGTGTGCTGGCCTTTGTGAAAGGCCACTGGAAAGACGGAATCTATCCCTAGAGCTCAGTTAGGCCACAGACAGCCCCATAAATCCTCTACTCTAATACTCCCAGATTCGCCTCTATTGGCCAATGCACCAAATTGGATGCTTTGCATTCTCGGCCTGCTTCACTTGAGACACATGCTGTCAGGAGTCTGAACCACCGACACCCGTTCTGTCTTTCTTTCTGTGATTCTTATTCGTTTGACATCTCAGCCCCTTCTGTTCTCGTCCTGATGCATGGTTGGATGTACTCATAGATACCAAGGAAGAAATTATGTCATAAAATTATAGAAAAAATGAAATAAAAAAGCGAAAATATAGAGAATTGTTGAGAATGTGGATGGTTTTATAAAATGAATGTGGCTCACATGAGCTCACATTATTTGGTTTATAATGAGAATTGTTTATATTAAAATCTCTGACTTTTGCAGACTGACTTTTTCCTCTAACTTTTATTTATTTATTTATTTGGTAGGCGATGTTTTTCTTAGGGGCAATTTTTCTAGATTTAACTTCAGGAAAAAGCATTAAGATATTATTAAAGAGATTTTATTCACTTGTCATTTTTATTCACTATATTAAACCTAATTTATTTTTGTGCTTTACTGATTTTTAAATCAGTATTTTAGTCTTATTAAAATATTAAGACTTGTTTTAAATTTAAAGAGGTTTATGCTTTCAATAAGAAAATAAAAAACATTTGCCGAGGCATGATAAAAACAAATTAATTTAAAGTATCAGTCTTGCTCCTCAAATAAATATACCTATTTTTAAGGATATACGAGTGTATATATGTTTGATTGAGTATTGATTTGATTATTATTAATTTATTTGATTATTTATTTTTTATTAGATTTTTTTTTTACATTGTTTATTTTATTGGTCTAGGTTGTTTATTATACTGATTATGAACATTATTTCTCATTATATTTCATTCTCGTTTTATGTTCACTAAATCAAATGTTATATATCTTTCCATTCCTCATTCAAAACACAGCAGGTCTATTTCCTTTTCCCTGCATTAATAGTTGAATATTGCCAAAGATTAAATCAACATCTGACTGTTGTTTTATTTTATTTATTTATTTTTTGGCTTAATATCCCTGGTTGTAAATTGGTGTGTGGTGTCACAGGATGCAGGCTGTTGTAAATGGCTCATTGATTTTCAGGCGAGTTGGACTCGAGGGACGTATCTGTCTCTTTGCTCTAGTGTATCGGCTTCTTCATTAGCGAGGGGCTGTCGATAACGGCATGTGTGTGAAGGTAGCCAGAGGCCCGCTGATGAGGGCAGGGCAAGAGCGATGGATGCTCTGCACACTCTGTTTGCTACCGAGTCACAGCTGTCTGAGCGCCTCTACATCCATATGCATCAAATGCTTCTCACCGAATATCACAGAACAGATATGATTACGCTGCATGGCATTGAGAGCGTGGGAAATGAACTGTGCACTGTATAGCTCCCGGGAAACTTTTCAGAAAATGAAGAGCATGAATTGTGTGTCCTTGAAACAGTGTGTTTTGTGAACTTTTAGTGTTAATCGTGACATACAGCCACAATAGAACTGGTGTTGTACAATTTAGGATTATTTTAACATTACAGACAATATTATGTAGCATTTAAAACACACTGAACTTCCAGAATGTGTTCCCCACCTTAAGTGACGTAAGGTAGAACTTGTATTCATCAGGATTTGATTGGATTGTGAAATCTGGGCCATGATGTCTTTGGTTTAATAATATGGCGACACTTTACAATAATTCAGTTTCTGTTAACATTAATTAATTCATTTGGTACCATGAACTAACAAATAAACAGATATTTTTCTATTTTTCTAAGTTTGTTAATGTATAAATATGCCTCTGTAGTCTGTACATTGGCAAATCATATTTGTTCAACTTGTATCAATGGTAATTTAATTATTATAATTAATATTATTGATATTAATAAATCCCCCAGTGGTTCCCCAGGTCCAAGCCACTAATCCTTGCAATAAAATCGCAATCAAACAAATTACCTGCAAAATACTGGATAATAATAATAATAAAATACAATAAATAAAAAATACAGAAGTTCTTAAATGAGAAACTTAGGGTAAGTAGAGTAACACGCCTATTAATAAATTATTAATAAATGCTTTATAAGTGTCACTAATCACTGAAAAAAAAAATTGGTGTAGAAACAATTTTCACTTTGTAATTATTATTTATTTTGTATTATTTAATTTACTAGAAATTTCTAAGCAAATATCACATTGAATTAAGCATGAAATGTTGATGTAGAAAGACTGAAATAGTACTTTCTTGTACAATATACTCCAATAATCTTTATTTACATCTTCTGAAAAAATCATTTGTATGTATTAACAAATTGAACCTTGTTGCACCTTAATTATACCTTAAAGTGTCACCAATTATTTTTGGTGACTATGAATATTCAGCATCGCGTTAGTTCAGGCAGGCCACGTCAGTCAAGCTCGCAACAGCTGACAGTCAGCTGTTCCTGACGTGTACCAATCCAGTCTTGACACCTATCACAAGCGGTCTATTTAAATTCCCATTCTTCAGCGTCTCTTCCATCGCATCGCTGCTTGCATTTAACTCCCTCCTCCAACCCAACTCTACCTAACTGAACCTGCTATCTGATCTGACTTGTTTCTTCCTCATACAGTCACTCCATTGCAAGCATTCTCTATCACGTTTTGTTTTCTACAACTCATGTAAATTGGGAATTGTAATCATGTATGCTCATAATGGTCCCGTTCTGAAACCCCGGGGGGGGGGGGGGCGTGTGGAGTGTTGCCCAGAACAGAACCATACCGCCAACACTAACTGTATGCATATAATTGTAATAAATATACTTGACGAAAGTGGTCCTGATTGAAATTATGTGTTTGAACATTTGGATTTGTTATGTTTTAAAAAATTCTGATTTGGAGTTAATTGTGAAAAGAATCGTAAAAAAGAAAGAAAGCTTTATTTTAGGGTAACTAACTCATACTACAAGGTAGGTTGATAAAATTGCATAATAGTATGATATAACCTGTAGCCAGACTCTTTGAAAAAGTGAATAAACTTGAAAATGAAAAAGGTGGTTTGATCAAATTGCACTGAGCTTTCTGACCCGAATTGCACGTTTGCCATGTCTATGTTATTATTGGCCAAGGGGTTTCTCCAATCAGACGTCCCACTAAACCATCTACCTAATGCTGGCTGCCGTGTTTAACGATTATGCCCCTTAAATAATGGAACCGGATGCAATGTCTTGGAGGTAATTGGATCGTTCCTCAGCTCCTCTGGGGGAAAGGAAAAGCAGTGTTGAGATCCAGTAATGAATGCAACATTGTTGTCAGCCTGAATATCCCTGGGGAGAATCGCATTATTAAAGACACCTTTCTACGGGCTTCCATCACCATAATCACCCGCCGTCTCTGGATTGCCAGGTTATTTGAATATCCCATTTGCAATTTGTAAAGATTTTTTTTGTTGACAGTAGTGGATAATCCTATTGTAACACTTCTTCTCATGCTGCTTTCGCCCATTTCGCTGTTAATCCAGCACGCACACAGAATCCATACAAGACTTCAAAAAGCAGTCTTATTAAATTAACATGATACCATGACATGGAAAAGTTATTCAGACTGATGCGATGATATTGTGCTGTTTGTGTGGTTGCCAGGGCGTTGCTATGAAGTGTTCTGAGGAGGGTTTACTGATTATTTTTATTTTATTTTATTTTTAATTGTTTTGCATTTCATTTTCAATCTAGTTTTTGTCAGTTTAAATAACAAAACAAATGTTTGTTTGTTTGTTTTCTTTTTAGACTAATTGAATTTAGACTTTTAAGATGAATTACTAAATCCAGCATTGATTAAAAATGTGCAAACTAAAGTTTCTGTCCTTTACGTATTTATTTTATTTAAAATCTCAATTTAGCAAGTGTTTTTACTGATAGTTATAGTTATTGATTATCATTATTATCATCATTAGTATTAATGAAAACAATGATGCTTTATAATAATAATAATAATAATTATTATTATTATTATTAATAATAATAATAAGAAGAAGAAATTTCTACTATAATAAAAAGTTATTAATAAAAATGAATAAAACAACAATTAGTACTAGTAATAATAATAATAATAATAATAATTACTACTACTACTAATAATAATAATTGTATTAACCAAGTTTAATTAAACAAAAACAATAATGTATTTTTGTAATAATAATAATAATAATAATAATAATAATAGGATTTAAAAATTAAAAATGTACCAACTGAAGCAATTTTCTGTACTTTATTTATTTATTTATTTTCTTAATTTAGCCAGAGTTTTTTACTTACAGTCATAGTTATTGATTATTATTATTAATAATAATAATATAATGAAAACAGTGCATTTTATTATTAGTAGTATTATTAATAATAATAATATTCTATTATAATAAATAATTATTAATAACTAATAAAACAACAACAATTAGTACTACTACTACAAATAATAATAATAATAATTTTATTAAACAAAATCACTAATGCATTTTTTATAATAATAGTAATAACATATTATTAATATTATTATATATTTAAATAAATATTGTATTATAGTTTGTGTTGTTTATTTATGAGTTTTCTTTTTCCATCACCTTACTGACTTTATTGCAAATAATTACACATGAATGTCATTGCCTAAACGTCTGCCCGGGCATGTCAGCGCTCCATATTAGTGTGAGGGTTTGCCGCTGCAGTCCATCACCACAGGGCAGAGGACATCTTCATCTGTGAATAGACGCGCACATCAGATCTTGAATCATTTATGAAGCTCGCCACTGCCCAGGAGAGCAGCACCAAACAGGATTTATGACCGACTGCCCTAACTCAATGACGACGCTCAGCCAAAGTCTCCCATTAGAAAGCAATATACCTCTGGCCTTGCTTAGTTTATAGCCTGTGTCACTTCACAGTCTGTCTGGGCCTTTGTCCTGGAATAATGGACCAACTGTACTGTAAGGTCACCGGAGTGCATTCAGGTGACAGGAAGGTGCATTTTAGATTGTTTCCCGAGCATCTTATCGGGATGAGCTGATGAGAAAGCACCGTCTTTGTTGCTGGTTTTCGGGATCCGTGCAGAATAAATGAGGCTGTCAGTTGCGCGGAGTGTTTGTGCAGCAGGTAGCTTTGCTTTCTGGAAGCAAATGAGAGGCTTAATGCGAATTGCGAAAAAGATGAATGTGCCCATGTGAGCTCAGGCCTCTGAGTGTCATTTGTTCTTTTGTCTTGCGTTTTCATGGCTAGAATAATCCAGGATTGATGGGAGTGATATTATAGCAGCGGTGAGTTCCCTCTCTCTCTCTCACCACTCATTCAGAGATGTATTTGTTTCACCTTTATGCGATGCTGTGGTTTACAGTCCCGTCAAAATCCCTTTATTCCAAACGGACAGGACCCGAGTTAGCCGTCTCTGGTTTAGCATGAGGAAAGATCAGCCTAAATCGCAAGGGGCAAACAAGTTTGAAAGGCATGTTTGACTTGTTATTCCCTGTTGTTCGTGTTTCACAGCACTACTAAAATACCATATTCTTATTTTGATTCTTTTCCTACTTTCATTTTTTTTTTTTGCAATTAATTTACCATTTAATGTACTCAAACTCTGAACTTTAATCTTAGTTATGTGACAACTTAAAATAGATAGACAGATATATCGGCCAAATAATTATTTTTATAAAAGCAAATAATCAGAGAGGCTTTTGATTATTTTAATTTATGAAATTATTCAAATGGAATCCAGAAAATGAATGGAACACACATAATTTGATTAAAATAAAACTTAATTTGAAAATAAATAAATAGTATTTTCACAGGGCTTTGAAAATGTTATTTTTGTTCAACTTTTATTAATATTTAGACTTTATTATTGTATTTAAGATTTCAAGTAAAAAATATTTTTTGACGTTTTTTTTTTTTTAAATCATCTTCTGCCCTGCTATCGAGATATTGGTATTAGCACTGGTCATTGAAAAACACATTTTGGTTGAAATATGAAAGATTGTACATTTCTGATTGACACTTATGGAATGTCATTTCATTTTAAAGTCTAATTACTGATGATGATGCTGTTGTTATAATATTTGCATACTAAATTGCTTTTTGTTTTCCCAAGTAGCCTACTGTATATTACAAACTACTGCTAATCTTTCTTTCTTCATCTTTCATCTATATTTAGGTTTACTTTGAAGTTTTTAACTGTCCTTATACCTAAAAAGTTACCCTATAGTTTTTCTGCCCTGCATGCGCTGGTGTTGTCTTCTTTAAATGCATGTCTAGTTTTCATATGTGATCATTTTTAGACTTCAAAGACAGGAAGCCAAATACTCCAAAAAAAGAGAGAGAATTTAATTAAATTCTTCAGAAGAAGACTGTGAACAAAACTTGCTGCTTTCCAGGGCGATTTAAGGGTGGTTGCTAAGGTGCTCTCAGTGGTTGTTAGTGTGTTGCTATGCTGTTGCTAGGGTGTTCAGGGTGGTTACTTACTGGCTCAAGTTAAAACAGTCTACCCTCAAGTCTTTGATATTCTGGTCTCTAGACATGACTCAGGTCCCTCCTTCAATGCAAGTCAGAGTGATTTTTCACCTCTTTTATCATCTTCCAATTGGAAACCATAACCACATCACACCTCTACTTAAAGGGATAGTTCACCCAAAAATGAATTCTGTCATCATTTGCTCACCCTCAAGTTGTTTCAAACCTGTATGAATTTCATTCTTCTGCTAAGCTACGGTGGCTGAGAGAGCTCAATGCGTTGCAAATAGAAAAAACACCTGCAAATTAAGAAAACAACTTCATCAATTTGACAACACACGCTGCAAATGCTCACAACACAACCAAACAAAGAAACGCGTTGCAGATAAAATTCTTTATTTGGTTGTGTTGTGAGCATTTGCAGCACCTGCTGTCAAATTGATGAAGATGTTTTCTTGATTTGCTGGTGCTTTTTCTATTTGCATGTGTTTTCTGAAGTTGCAGCGCGTTGAGCTCTCTCGGCCACCGTACTAAGCATCAAATAAGATGTTTTGAAGAATGTGGGTAACCAAACAGTTTCTGGTCCCCATTGACTTCCATAGTATTGACTTCCATTTTTGTTTCCATACTATGGAAGTCAATGGGGACCAGGTTTAATTACCCACATCTTTTTTGAAGGATGAAACTCATACAAGTTTGGAAACAACTTGAGGGTGAATAAATGATGACAGAATTCATTTTTGGGTTAACTATCCCTTTAAGCCACATGATTTGAGGTATCATTCATATCTATAACACAAATGTTCCACACATATGATAACATTTTCACAGATTTGTACCCTATCAGGACATTGTATGCATGCCGTTTTTAATATGAGATTCAGTTATTCCAGTGAGCACTTTTTGACACTAACCAGTCTATAATTAAATGTTTTTTTTCTTTTGCTCCACTTTTTTCCTCCTCTCTCTCTCCGGTCTGGCGAGATTAAAGTGGCGTAAAGGTGTTGATGGACCTCCTGTGAGGTTATTGACTTACTCCACTGTGGTTACTGTAATCATCTTGATGAATTGGAGGCGAGTGAAGTAGCAGCGGATGAATAAGCAAACCCGGCTGTAGTTTATTACTGGGACTGTCGGTTCTCAACACACCTACACACAAAGGTCATGATTTACAGAACGCATTAGTTCTTGGAACACTTTGTGCCACTTTATTGCCTTTGCGTCACTAGAGTGGTTGTCATCAACAGTTTGGTCCGCCTGTTGAATCAAGTCTGCCTCGGACCTAAAGTGATTCCATTTAGCTGAACAACTTTTAATGGGTGCTGCATTCACTGCTTGATTAGAAATCTTACAATACTGCTGCATGATGTATGTTGTCTGGACTGTTTCAACCATTGATGTCTTAAATTATATGCTACAAATTATTTTGAGATGCAAGACAAAATGATCCATTTGCGGAGAGAGTTTGGGGTGTTTTTTTTTTTTTTAAAGGAATATTTTTTATTAAGAAAGGGCTTAATAATTGATTAAAAGTGACAGTAAAGACATTTATAAGGTTACAGAATATTCTGTTTTAAGTAAATGCTGTTCAGTATCATGATTTCCACAAAAATATCTACAAAAATATTAAGCAGGACAATTGTTGATAAGACATATTTAGCAGCAGATCAGCATAGAATGATTTCTGAAGGCTCATGTGACACTGAAGACTGGGATATGGCTGCTGAAATTCAGCTTTGCCATTACTGGAATAAATTACATTTTAAAAATAGATTTAAATAAAAAAAAAATATTGTAAGATATCATAATATTATTGTCTTAACTGTGTTTTAATCAAATAATTGGACCTTCGAAACAAGAAAAATCTGTAAAATTGGTTTTCTTTCCTCTTTTGTTTCTTTTCTTTTTGTTTCTTTTTTTGCCTTCACTTTTTTCTTTTGTTTTTTGTTTTTGTTTTTTTGTTTTCTTTTTTCTTTTTCCTTTTTGTTTCTCTTTTTTTCTTTTTTTTTCTTTTTTTTCATTTTTTTCCTCCTTTTCTTTTCTTTTCTTTTTTCTCTTTTTCCCTCTCCCCCCTTCTTTTATTGATGTCACTTGTAAATAGCGTTTGCGTGTTACCTGCAGTAATGGGTGTCTCCTGTGGGTTTTTACTCTGTACAGAGCCTAAGTGTCATCTGAAGATGATGTCTTCTTGCTGAGAGGCTGCAGAAACTAGAGTTCACATCAGTTCAACTCTCAACCTTTGCCTGCCTTTGCTTTTTGCCAGGAAACATCTGAATGAATGAACCCTCCATCTTTCATTATCTCTGTTGTACGTAATTGATTATTCTCTATAATGAGCAGCAGAAATACTTCAGTCTTAGTTTCCATTATGAACCCCATGAACCTTTACTCCTTGAGGACCTCTAATGACCACAGGCCACTAATGAGTCTCTCCTGGAAACGGTTGTTATGGTAGCAGCATGCCGTCGATGCCGTGTAGATATATATCGACTTGTTTGCCACGCTGATGGTGTGTTATAATTGTAGTGCGTTTGCACGAGGACGAGTGACTTGCTGTTTTGCATTTCTCTGATTTTGCTGCCATATTTTAGGAGTAAGGTTAGTCTGAACGCAGTCTTACATATCCTGCTTAACAAGCGCTGGGTGCATGTGTAAATGTGTACGTGCTGGAGTGTGAAACAGTGTATTTTTAGTTTCTCCCAGACTGTGCAGAGGAGGTGCAGAGACTGCTGGATCTCAGCCCAGACTTCCAGCTCTGGAGTGTCTAATAATGTGCGCGAGTGCCCGTCTGTTTATAAGAACACCATCCATAGTGTCTGGATAGAAGAGTTGACGTGCATATTTTTTTTTTCGATGATGGGTGTCATTGTTGTAAAAGTTTTTGTTGAAACTGTGAGAGGTGTTGCAGACTGGAGCGAGTTGAATCTGAAATGCAATCGTTAGCTCCCACCTTGCAAGCCCACATTTGCCGTCTTACAAAATTACACAACTTTTTGGGGTTCAGAAGTGGGGCATTGCACAATTATACAGTACTAAGTTCTAGATGAAGGGTTGGATTTCAGAGCAGTGGTGGCTTTATTGAGAGAGTATCTGATGATTCTCAGGTATTTGTGTTGGATGGCAGGTTTTGAGGTTTGATGGACCTGTTTATTTAATGCAAATGCTGGGTTGGGAAGCTCACATTACTGAACATCAGCTTTAGCTAAGCCCCAAACCAGGAGACCTTTAAAGCGAATAAGGCTCATATGATTCCATCTTCTTGTCATATCATTTTCTTTGCTCTTTTAAAATAAGAGTTTGATGTATTATGTAGACAGGCTCTTGAAAGTTCACAATCCGAAAATTCCTCCCTTGTCTAACAAGACCATTTTATTGAAACTAAGTTGCAGAAACATTTGGTTTACAAATTGTAATATCACAACCATGCAAATTAGCATATGACTCTCTGTGTTTATGTTGACACTTGTTCAGTGTTCAGAAACTCAGCCTGCCCTGATGAAAGACAGTGTGAGCATGTGGCCAGGTTTAAAAAAATAAAAAATATAAATAGAAGTAGGATGTTTACATATAGTGGTGTTAAATGTAGTGCAAAAATTGGCTTTAAATTAATTAATTAATTTATTTAAAATAATGAATTTTATTTTATTTTATTAATATTTGTATTAATTTACTTAGAGTAAATAAATTGTTTTTATTTTTGTGTTTAAAAATAAATGAATAATTGTATTTTAGTTTAATTTATTTTTTAAATATATATATTTTTATGTATTTAAAATAAACAACTGATTTTATTTATTTGTTTATTCAAATGACTGATTTTATTTATTTATTTTTTATTAGAATTTTTTTTTTTTTAAATGAATAAATGGTTTTATTTATTTATTTTTATTTTTTGGCCACCTTTATCTGTTTTGCCCCAACATGGCCTGTTTACTTGTAAGGGTGAAAGAAGAGGTGAAAATGCAAATGTTAAACTAAATTACAGGAAGGAAAGAATTTGCTACAAATATGTTGGATATACCTGGTTTAATTGATTTGCTGATTTTGCGGCATGGGTCGAATTTGGGTTAAAATCGGTGAAACCGTACAAGCTGCTCATTATTTAAAATAGCTAAAAAAACAGTCAAACTTACTAAAAGCAGTGAACTTAGATATTTTTACACTAAACACAACTGAGTGGATAATATGCTATTTTAAATAACCGACTGAAAAATAAATGAATCTGTTAGTGTTTTTTTTTTTACTTTTTGAATAGAATTATTCTAACAATTCAGCATGTCATACTAGATTGATTATTACCATAGCTAGCAGGGCTGCAGAGTGTAATATTAAACCCTATTGTAAGTGATTTTGTCATGCTACATTATATAGAAAAATGTGTTTTGTTGCTGCTGAAGAATGTAGTTTTTTTAAAATGCCATATATTCTGCACAGCACTGAAAATGATATTTTTCTCTTGAGTTATACATTTGCTGATTTAGGTTAACCATGGTCGTGTGTAACTGACAATAGCGCCAGAATTCATCCTGTTCTGTCCGAGTTGTAAAAATCCCAACATATATTCTGAAATATTGTATGTGTCAAAGAGTGAGAACTCATGAATCCTCGTCTTTGTTCTGGAAATGTCACACCATGTTACAGTAGCGTTTGCTTCAGGGAAGATTCTCAGACTGCGTGTGTTGCGGGGGTTGAGCTGCAGAGAGCTCCGGGTGACAGAACAAAGACCCGAATGTTCCGTTCTATTCTGTTCTCTTCTGCCCTTTTCTTAAACAGAACCCACCGTCCTGTCAGACCTCTTGCCCACATGTTTGTTTGGTGTCACCTTTTGGGCAAGAACCAAGGCTGCTAGAACAGAATTGTTTTGTTTCTTCTTTATGCGAATTTAGAGATGATTAGAGAGAATCCATTTGCAATTCATTTGTTTGGTCCAGTTGTTTTGATGATTAAGGTCTGTGTATAGTCACACATTTGTGACACTGGATCACAAAACCAGTCATAAGGGTCCATTTTCGAAATTGAGATGTATACATCATCTGAAAGCTGAATAAATAAGCTTTCCATCGATGTATGGTTAGTTAGGATAGGACAATATTTGGACAAGATACAACTATTTGAAAATCTGGAATCTGAGGGTGCAAAAAAAAATCTAAATATTGAGAAAATCGCCTTTAAAGTTGTCCAAATGAAGTTCTTAGCAATGCATATTACAAATCAAAAATCAAGATTTGATATATTTACAGTAGGAAATTTACAAAATATCTTCATGGAACATGATCTTTACTTAATGTCCTAATGATTTTTGGCATAAAAGAAAAATCAATAATTTCGACCCATACAATGTATTTTTGGCTATTGCTACAAATATACCCCAGAGACTTTTGTGGTCCAGGGTCACATTTAGTCTTTTTTTTTAATCGTGATGGAAAAAACTAAACTATACATATCCAGTAGGGCTATATAATGTTGCTTTTAATTTACTATCTCATTATCAGAGTTGCTTTGATCATGATCACAGATACTTTGATGCTTAACTAATTAAAATGATTTACTTTCTCTTGTTCTTTTTATAGACTTTGGCAACTGCAGCAGAGCATTTCCAAATGGAGCATCAATGGAAAGATGAATTTGGAGTAAGTGTTTCTACAAGTGTGTACTGAACATTTACAAGGTGCATATAGAGTTATTCTATTTGATTTAATGTTCCAAATCAACTCAAGCCAGTTTTATTTGTATTGCCCTTTTACAAGACATAAAGCGGCTTTACAAGATTAGATGTTAAAGGGATAATGGAAATTCTGTCATGATTTACTCACCTTTATGTTGTTTCAAACCAACACGGATGATATTTTGAAGATGTTTGGGGGTCTGAACAACAATTGACTTCTATAAGGAAAAAAAAATACAGACATTTTTCAAAATATCCCCTTCTGTGCTGTATTGGAGAAAAAGGTCATAGATTTGGAATGACTTAAGGGTGAATAAATGATGATAATTTCATGAATTCAAATAAACTCAGGGCTGGTTATTACAAGGTTACTGGTTCACACAAGGAATTAGCCATTTACAATCACCATGAGCAGCCAAATACAACACTATACAAATAAAATGAAATTGAATATGCCATGCATCATGCCTTTTTTGGGGTATTGTTTACATAAGACACATTATTGCATTCAAAAACAGATAGATCAAATAGAATGCAAGGATTTCAAGACATAGACATTTGACTATTTTTAAACTGACATGCTCAAAAACAGTGCGAGATGCAATGCAAAGGCCAAAGACATCTGTCTTAGTGCGTCTAGCTGTAGCGTGGTGCTTTAAAGGGCATGAATTTAAAGACTTTTCTGGTGGAGAATTTTACAGTGAAACAGTCATAGCATGCTCATTAAAACACTGCTGCTAAAAATATCAACATTAACTACCCAATCTCCCTAATCGACTAGCTGGCTGCTGGACGACTAGTCAACCATCTCTACTCGCATGTGATTTGTTACTATGCAACTATGGTGGTCTAAGTAACACGCATAGCACAGCATGGTTCTTTGACCTTTCAGCCAATCAGATTGCTTATCCTGATGTAAAGAGATAGTTCACACAAAAAAAAAAAAAAAGTTGCTGAATATTTACTCACTCTCAGGCCATCTAGAATGTCGATGAGTTTATTTCTTCACTGGAACAGATTTGGAGAATTTTAGCATTAGATCACTTTCTCACTGATGGATCCTCTGCAGTAAATGGGTGCCGTCAGAATGAGAGTCCAAACAGCTGACAAAATATCACAACACAACAACATGAGTCTAGCCCATCAGTTAACATCATGTGAGGTAAAAAGCTGGGTGTTTGTAAGAAACATCCATCATTAAGGCGTTTTAAATTTAAATATTTTGTTTTTCTGGCCAAAATATGAGTCCACAATCCATAGTGACCCTTTATCCATTTTTTTTTTTCCCCAACAAAAGTCCATCCCCCGTTGCGCTCTCACATCAAAATCCATTTGATTGGTTTTGAACTGTTTTAGATTGTCAAACGGTGTTTGATCTGTGCATATTTATCTCCTGTGCATATTAATGACATGAAGGTACATAAATGATGATAGATTTTTAATTTCTAATTTCTCTTTAACAGTTGTATTCAGTTAAAAATAATAGTATCAGTTTGCATTCTGCACATAAAAATGTATTTAAGGCAATGGTAGACATCTTAGATGACTTACTTGATCACAAGAATAAATTCTGAAGTGTTATGCAGATTTTTAATTAGATCATTCCAAATGAAGACTGCAGACAGGAGATGCTTTTGAAATTGATAATACCTCAGCTCGGTTTCACTGCTAAATGCTTTGGTGTGTTAGACCTCTTCGTTTAGTTAAATTAAATCATGTGCCATTCAATTAAATGCAAACAAGTGAATAAATTGACAAATAAATAAATAATCTGATTGTACCAATGGCCAGAGTGTTTTTCCTCTGTGTGTATGTGAGTTTGTGTTTAAGTGAGGGAATGTGTCGCAGCTTAATGGATGTAATTTCACTTCCCACACTCCCTGCAGATGTCGGAAGATTTGATTTCACTGAATACACATTCTGCATTTCTCTCGCGGATTTATTTTTACTGTAGACACACACACCCACCATATGCTGTGAATGACGAAAAATGCCTGACCACGACAACACTGATGGCCCAGAGCGGTTTAACATCAGCAGGTTATCCTGACCACTTGCTGCAAAACCTGGCATGGCCAAGCTTTCTTTAGCTCTCCTTAATGCATTTCACACTTGCTGTAAAGCAAATGTATGACAGTTCAGATCTGTGGAACACATGCTGTATGCATACTTTGCTTAGTACAGTGAGACTGCCACTGATTTGCATGATGGGTAGGTTTACTGAGGACACATCACAGTCATACTGTACAGGTTAAAATATCTGGGCTGGTAACCAAAAGGTTGCAGGTTTGAACCCCATAATAGTTAGTGCACTTATTTATTTAGTTTTATTTTATTTTATTTTTAATTTTTTTTGCAGTGGTTAAGAGCTCACTAAAGGGGAAGAATATTGTATGGTTTCAGGAGACATGAAATATAACCTATGAGTTGTATGGACCACTTTATGATATCTTAATGGTGGTTTTACATCCTTGTCTGAAAAATGTTCCTTTCTTTTAATTATCATATTTTTCTCTTTCTCTGCAGGAGGATGATATAGTTTACTTTAATGCCAAGGATAATGTGAGTATATAATTCAAGACTCTTCTGCACACAGACTCGCTCAGCATTTTTTTCAAGTGCAGATACTATATCAAACATGAATACCGTGAGCTCTTCTGTCCAGTTATGATCATGCGTTAGTGAGCTTATGTGTGAGTTATTTCAGGCAGTCAAGATATGATGATAATATATCTTCTCAGTTGACGCAGACTCGGCTGGCGGATACACACTCTCTGTGTGCCATACATCTCAACTGCCAATTAGGATGAGTCTGTGTAAAACACATGGTGGGAGCGTGTGCACCAGTGTGTAAAATACAAGACGGAAAGCAAAGCAGGAGAACATATAGAGGAACATATAGAGAAAATGAGGCTTTATTCATCAATGTGCAAAGCACTAGTTTGGAATAGATACAGTACCTGCAGTGCAAAGCGTAATAAGACGATTATATTGATATATTAATTGGCTAGAGATTTATTTTGAGATTGATATTTGTTGTAAGCTTTCAAATTGCATTTATTCATTTGAATAAAGGAGATTTCATTGGGATTTGATTAGTGACCAACTAATCTACCAGACAGGTTAAATAAAAATGAACGTTATATTTCCAGCATATTTTGTGTAAAACAAATGTTCAAAAGGTTACTTCATTTTGTGAATGAATTGTTCTTTTGAGGCGAATCTTTTCAGTGAATCGGTTTATCCAGTTCACAGAGCCAGTCTGGTTCTTGAGTTCTCAAATCTCTTACTGAATAAAGTTGCAGTGGTTAATAGCTGACTAAAAGAGAAGAATATCATTGTAACTTTTAAAAGATTTTTGGTCTGTTGTGACACAAATTGGCTTCAGGAGACATGAACTTTGATGTTTGAATTGTATGGACCACTTATGATATCTTAATGGTGTTTTTATATCCAAATTCAATGTAGATCAAAAAAAGACTAATGAGTAAATGATAACAGAAGATTTTTCTGTGCATACACCATTGAAAATTTTGGAATCTTTAAGATTTAAGAAATAAGTCTCCAATCAAGCTTGCATTTATTTGATCAAAACACATTAAATTCTGTGAAATATTATTTAAATTTAAAATAAATATTTTAATATAAACTTAATATATTTTAAAATGTCATTTATTTCTGTGTTGGCAAAGCTAAAATGTAATATGCTGATTTGGTGCTTAAGAAACATATCTCATTATTATCAATGTTGAAAAGAGTTCAATATTTTGTTGATTCATTTTTTTTTTGTGCTGGGCAATGATTAATCGCGATTAATTGCATTCAAAATAAAAGTTTTTGTTTATATAATATGTGTGTGTACTGTGTATGTTTATTATGTATATATAAATACACACACATACAGTATATATTTAGAAAATATTCACGTGTATTTACATGTATATATTTATATTCATATAAGTTCTATATAAATATATTTAATATATAAACATAACATATTTTTTCTTATATATATATATATATATATATATACATAATAAATTACACAGTACACACACATATATTATGTACACACAAACGTTTAATCGTTACCCAGTACATTTTTTTTTTTTAATGAACAAAGTTCAGAAATTACAGCATTTAATTGAAATAATACCGTACCAGAGTTGATTGCTGTTGTTTCTCTTCCAGCTTGATGCCAATGAAACAGAAGGAAGGAAAAACCGGATCAGACCTGAATTTAAAGAAGACCCGTCATTCAAAAACCGCCTCACCTCCTACAACCATACGGCAGTGCATATCCCCACGGACATATATGACGGCTGTAAGTAACTCCCCCACCCCCCACAGACACGCTTCCATAGCGCTCTGCCTGCTCCGCCGTAACATATTATCTACTGCTGGGAATCTGATGAGACGCTCTGCTGCTGATTGCTTTGGATGTCAGTTATAAAACGGAGTATAAGTGTGTCTTTGGAAGAGCTTTTGGAGGAGAATTATAGAATCCATTTGACAGCAAAGATTCTCTGGGGAAACTTTTGTCGGAATAAGTGCAGGTGCACTTGTTTGGATAAGCCCACGGTATGCGTGTGCATCTATTTAAAGTAAATTTCACAATGATTTTTAAGCGGGGATAGTAGGCTGGCCAAGCCATAGAGTCTCCGTTGGCCTGCTGGGATAGCGTCTGGCTCTTTGGTGTTAGACGGCTCTTCCCTATTGACCTTGTCATACACACTCACACACAAATGGAAGACAAATAAATTCAGGTAATTACTTTGGCCATTGTGCCCTTTGGTAAACAGAGTAGTGGGGTATTTGAAATGACATCAGGTCAGACAGATGTGCTCTGCGGTGAGCATAATGTTATATGGTGGATGAGTTTGCCTTCTTTTTAAATACAGAATACCGAATCACTTTAGAGATAAAGTGATGCTTCAGTCTTTTAACACTGTTTCCAAGTCTTTCCAACACATGCTGACAGAGGTGACTGCCCCTGTAATTTAAGAAGGGAGTTTCCTCGTCGCTTGTCTTGTAATTGTATACCATTTTATGCAATTATCTGTGAGTCATTTCCTAATCCTATATTGCCATTTCTAATTTTATGTGTGAGTCATTTAGGCTTTTTGGGTAGGGTTGTTTCATCTGGTTATCTGTGGTTGTGATCACAGACACTAAAATGTATTTGAAATAAATGCATACATTTATATATTGATGTGCTTAATAAAAATACCCTGCAATTGTACTTTTGGTATACTAAACTGGTATACTTAAAGTCTGGAACAACTAATTTTGTGCTTAACGCACTTAAATTGTGTGGAAGTAGTGCTTAGGTCCAACTAAAGATATACCAACTAAAGTGGAACTATTGCAAATATACTTCAGGTTCACTTTAAATATCTTGAATTTCAAGACTGATATTATACAGAGATCATACAATCCTTATTAATAGTAATATTAAAAACATTTTAGGCATAATATTAAGAAATATGCATTGTGCAAAAAATAAATACTCCAAATAAAGTTTAATTATAATTTTATATCAGTAAGTCTTAAGTGATATGTCAATAAAGAGGTTAATGGTTTGAAATTATACTTAGTATGAAATAAGTGTATTTTAAATAAATTATGGCATATAAGGTTTTTTAACTAGAAGAGCCTTTTGGTTATTAATGTCTGTTAATTTTGTAATTTAAAGAAAGTATTATTGGCAATGCATATAGCTAAAGACTAAGGGATTCCCCCACTCACACTCATTAACTAATAGCCTATTAATATATTCTGCAAAGTTATTCCTTCATATTCATATGTATTTAAGTATTTTCCGAACTGAGAAGTGTGGCTTAAACGGAGTAAATCCGAGAAAAAATTGCTATTTTTTATATACATTTATTTCATGCATGGATACTGTTTGACAGCGCTTCACCATCTAGCACTCTTAGCATCTCAAACGGTTTCCAAAATTAACACCCGGCAAGCATTGCGTATGTAAAAATTGAACGAACGCACAAGTTTTCACACTGTTTCCCTCAGAAATCTGTTAAAGAAAATGCATTACGCGGCTCAGTGCACTAACGCAATGAAAGCTATTAAAAGACCAAACTCAGATCTTACTGATGATGCAAACTATATGGCAGGTGCGGATAGGAACGCAAGTTACAGAACATGCAAAACTGCACGTTAAACCTTTCCCATAAATAAAACACTTTACGTTGTTTATTGCCTCAAGACAGTGATAATAAATGATTAAATTTGGCATCTAATTAATATAATATATTACTGTATAGTATGTACATTTAAGCAGATGAGCCCAGAATATGAGCCCACAACCCACAAAGTTTCAGCAAACCTTTTTTTTCTCCCATAGAAAACCAAGCGCGGTAGTTTTAGGTTTGATATTCGCTGCATATTCGCCCAGGCTGCTAAGGACCGTCTGCAAATTTACCTCACAGTACAAAACGAAGTCCAATAATTTATTCAAATTACTGTTTACAGTAAATGAATGATTTACTCAAACTTACTAAATATATATATTGCCAATAACTCGCCTTAGACGATACTTTCCCTATGTACACTACGTACACTACACAAATATTTTTAAAGAAAAAAATTACAGTAATTCACCAAAATGGGTTTTTTCGTGTTCCAAATGTTGTTACTAGTATGTTACTAGTGACCAGACTGAGTTGAAATTTTGCCAATATCTTCCGCACTGTATATACAGCAGTGCTTCCCACACATAGACTTTACCTGGGCGGGCCACCCAGGTATATTAACGGCCTGCCCAAGTATATTTAGTGACACATTTTTGTTTTTATTACTATTATTATCCACTTACACTTTTTTTTTATCCGCCCGAGATAATGAAACCATCCGCGATCGATTAACTAGTGGAAAATCTCCCCTCGCTCTACGCGTTTCGTACCGCTCGTTCTGTGTGCTCAAGAACTGTCACACTCCCACAGACAATATAATTATTCTTAAGAAAGTACTGTAATTCACAAATATGCAAATGTGAATGAGATTTTAAGCTATTGCAGATGGAACGATTTGCACAGAATAATGACTTCAGTTTGATCTGGTCCTAATTCAAAGCTGTTATATGGCTTTGCAGAAGTCATATGGACTATTTTTGCTAGGCCTCTTTATTATTCAAGTTCCATTGTATGGATGAGATGGTCAGGACAATTTGCAAACTAATTCTTTGTAAATGATAGCAGAATTCAATTTTTTTTTGTGAACTATTACTTTAAACTTTTATATTTTATAGTGGGCGAGAGGGAAAATAACCAAGTGACAGAAAGAGACATAGATGGAAGGCGAGAAGGGTAGAGCTATAATTGCTGTGGTCTTGGGTCTGACCTGACCTTGCGCCAGAAGGAAACATAGTACGTGTGTAGAATCGAGCTGGTGACAGACCCTCTCATACTCTGTGCTGAAACACAGTTGTGTGTGAGTAATGTCCAATATTACTGGAGTGTCTATATGTCCATTAATTACAGAGGTTGTTGACTCTATGTAAGGCAGTGGGAACCTAGTGGCTTTTCTCTAGCGACTCTAAAAGCAAAGTTTGCACGCATCAACCCCTATCAAACACTCAGAGACCACAAATAGCCTGGAACCTCAAGCACACACACATAGACACATAGAAATAACACAGATCTGCTTCTCCCGCCGGGGAGAAAATTGGATTTTCGTGGATAAAGCAGTACATCGTTTAGGGGTTGCTAGAAGAGGGTGGGTGACCCCCCTCTGCCTCAGTCAGCTAACACCAAGAAAAACTTAACCATGATTAAGACAGACAACTCACAGTGGGTGCTGGCCAATTTCCCCTCCTTCACATCCAAAAGGATTGATTTAATATAAGTGGAGGTTGAGGAAACAATCAATACTTTGGAGCATTGTGATAGGTTACTGTTCATGGAAAAAAAATCAAAATAGTTTTTTTCATTTTTGATGTTACTAGAAAAAATAAGATTGACCATCAAATAGAGCAAGGGTGTCAAAAGGTAAAATGTACTGTGGAGAGCATGTGAGTGGTGTGAATTTGATTTTAGTTTGTGTTTGATTGAAACAAACCGCACGTTTTTAAAAAGGTGTAGTGTTTGTGTTTTTACCCCTCCATCAAAAAGGCTAATGAACTAATTTTAGTCTATAAAACGCTTTAAACTTGTGTAGAAGAGATGAACTTAGTGGCCAAAGATGTCCGGCAAATTGATATCTTCACCCCTTTATTCAAACAAGTTTGTATTATGTCGATGTGGGTTTTCTAAGCATATTGCGTAGTGGTGTTTGGAGTGTATGTGCTTTGCCTATTAATTGTTTCATTTGTGATAACATGGGGAAACATGCTTATTGAGGAATGAGCATGAGAATGGCTGCTATTCAAATACAAGGGAGAACCAATGAAATATTAATAACTGATAATATTGTAGTCAGTGTATACTGCATTTTCTGTGAGCTTTTTGTTTTTCTGTGTATTTTTTTGCATTGTAAAATATAACCCATGTTCCATGATAACCTGTGGTTTGCTTTTTTTGCCAAATAATTTTGACAGTTAAATACCTTAAGCAAGTTTAGTGTTTTCCTTTTTCCAGTATAAAATGTTCTTCATATTTTAATGGTTTAATAAAACTTACATGAGTGGATAGATAGATAGATAGATAGATAGATAGATAGATAGATAGATAGATGGCAGATAGACACCCTAACATTGGTTTTGCACAGGCAAGCACAGCTCACATTTTCATCAGACAAAGTATAGTTCTGATTATGTCAGTATTTGCACATACTATAATATCTGCAATTCAATTCAAGCATAATCTGATTTATTGTGCAGGCTGCAGTTCCTCTCTACTTATTGATCAGTCTTTTGTCTTTTTTTTAGACAAAAAGCTGAAGAAAATGTGCCTGTCGTGCTTCATTTCCTCTCTTTCTTTCACTCAACCCTGCCCTCCAGTCTCTGCTGCATGCTAACCAATAAAATTAAAGTTATGGTTGTTATAACACTGAATTTTTCATGCTTCATTACAATAATTGTTGACACACAGGCTGTTTTCTCACCTGATTAGCATATCTCTACCAGCACTTCTGACTGCCTATCAGCACGCAGCTTTTCAGAAGCACAAGGTTTGATAGGATGATTATAGGTTTCCATGGTTGCCTCAGTGATGATGTAATAAAGTCAATCAGCTTGTTTGCGGCTGTGGAGATGAAGAGCTCTCAGTGCATAGCACAGAATTATTCTGTTAACAGTGTTTGAGATGAGAGTAAATTACACCTCTCGTTGTGTCTCTCCTCCTCCTCTCACTTCATTTCCTCTCTCTGGACTGTGACCTCTATAAATAGATTCAAGTATTCAAATGGTTTTATGACACTATTTGTTAATTAAAGGTGATGTAATCATTTATATTATAAATAATTTAAATTAATACATTTTGCATTCAATTTAATGATGATGATGATGATGTATAATTGTATTGTTCGTTTTTACTAATGTTTTGAATCAGTTTTTTTTTTTAAAGATTTTTAATTTTAATTTTAATTGAAGTTTTAGTATTTTGTTGTGTGTGCTGTCTTTCTTTAGTAGTTTTTGTTTATATAGATTCATTTTTATTTCAGTTTTAGTTACTTTATTATATCAAATTAAACTAAATTTAAATTATAAATATTTTTAGAAGCTGGCTGTCTGAAATAAAGAAAGTTTTATTTTATTTCAGTTAACATTTATTTTATTTTCAAATAATGCTTTTTTGTAATTGTTTGTTAATTTAAATTTTAGTTAACTATAATAAACCTGATTGTTCATCAAATAAATGCAGCCTTGATGAGCATAAGAGAAAAAAAATATTGCACTGTTAGTGCTATATCACTATTATTATAAATATTACAAGGTAATACAAATAATACTTTCAGAATTTACCAAATTATCTGTTCAGATAATATATACAGCTAGATAGGCAGTTAGGTGGAGCTATGGTGTTGGTTAGTGGTTGCTAAGCTGTGCTGGATGGTTGCTATCATATTTCTAGGTGGTGCAAGTGCATCTAAGCATAATAATCGACCATAGAAAAAAATAAACCTTTGTTGACCACTAATCAGAATATTAGAACAAAACAAAGCAATTTTTCCAAGTCTTTTGTTGACCGAGGCCATAACAAACAATCATTGAAATACCATGCATTGTATGTTATTGCCTGTATTCCAGCCACCATTGTGTTGAATGAGCTGAACTGGACTGAAGCTCTGGAAGACGTCTTTAAGAAAAACCGAGAAGAGGATCCGACGCTACTATGGCAGGTGTTCGGCAGCGCTACTGGATTAGCTCGCTATTACCCAGGTATAAGCTCGTAGTGTCTGTTTAATTCAGAACTCACACATTTCAGTGCACTTTACAATCAGAATCACACACACACACACACATCCTCCCCCTCCCTTTCCAAGACTCCACTGTCTCTAATTGGTAAACATAGCATGTAGTCCCAGCTCAAATTACACCAAATTTTCATAATAAATTATAATATCAAATATCTCAGCAGCTCAGCAGAGAGCTTATTGTATTCTTCTGAGATTTAATGATGACAGAGGAGAAAAGTAATGAGGTGCTCAATTCATTTTCATTACTTTCAGATTTGTAATGGGTAAGGCTTTACCAAAAAATGTTGCATATAAAAAGTGTATTAGCCACCGTTGAACCTCTGTCCCTTAACGGCTTTATAAGAGTTTGAATTTCTCATATCTATCCTCATATTTTGCCAAACCTGTATGACTTTCTTTCTTCTGCAGGACACAAAAGCTGAATTTTGGAAGAATATTCTGATTATTCTTTTTCATATAATAAAAGTGAGTAAAGACAGGGGCCGTCAAGCTTCAACAAGGAGCATCATAAAAGAGGTCCATATAACTTCTGAAGCCATACAAACACTTCACTTGTGTGAGGAGCAGATCAAAATTATTCACTGGAAAGCTGGATCATTGAACAATTGAACTGGAGAAAACCAGATCATTGAACGTTGTGAAACGGCTTGACTCAAAAGAATAATTCATTCACAAATATTTCTCTATTTTATGAATGCAGCATGAAAAGCAAATGACAATATTGTCAGTGAACTCAAAAAAGTATATTTTATATAATGAATTTATTAATTTACTAATTAAGTTTTTTTATTTTTTTTATGCAACGTTTCTGTTAATTGACCCTCCTTAGGATGACATTAGAGCAGAGTGCAGGGTACTTAAATACTTTTTTTGTTTTGTTTTTTGAGTTTATATTAGACTTTTATTTGACACCTACATGTGATTCAGTTGTGTAAGGCACTATATTTTCTATTTTAAAAGTTTAATTGAAAAAATTTCTTGTTTATCAGTTTGTTTCTCTATTTCAGACTCTGAATATAGTGCACAAATTGAATGAACCACTTTTGTTTTTTGTTATGTTTGGTCCTCATTCACTTTTATTATCTTGAGAGGAGGGCCTGGTATAGTCTTCAGAAATTCATCTTTTGTATTCCATAAAAGAAAAAAGTCATACGGGTTTGGAATGACATGGGTGATTTCTCATTCTTGAGTCAACTATTCCTTTAAGACTGTAATATAATAAGATGTGGGCTCCCAACTATTGATTGTCTCCTTATAGATACATATACGCCTATAAAATATTGATGTTCTTGTAAACTTCATTTCATTATAGTCGGCAGAACACTGGTCGATTACTTTGTTACGGCCAAATCGCAGTGTCTCAGACTATCTGTCGGCACTTACAACTGCAATCCACTCGCTAAATGTCAAAACGTGGGATGCCATTTATGAAGAAACACGTCTTGTTAGATGTTCAGCTGTGATAGTCACTGATGAGCTCCCTCATTTGCACCAGGTTATTTTCTCCGTTAAAGAGAAAAATCAATGCTGAAATTCTACTGGGGCCCTTTTTTTTCCACATCGGCTCACTGCAGTCAATATAAACCACAAGCCACCCCCCACCGGACACAGAACTGGTTTCTAGCGAGGCTTGCTGATGTGCTCACGACAGAGATGTGACAAATCAGATGGAGCTTGGGATCAGGGGTCACTCATATTTCCATATCCTGTCTCTGTCCATTTAGCTTCCCCTTGGATGGATGCCAGGAAAACACCCAGTAAAATCGACCTGTACGATGTGCGCCGGCGACCTTGGTACTAATACGTATTTCTGTGTGTGCGCTTTGAATTCTTTTTCATTTGTTCCCTTTTTTCTTCAACCTTCATTTATTTGTTCTCTCAGTTTAAAATTCTCCTTGAAAGAGATCCAGAGCATTTCTTTCTTTGTATCCAGGTATGTTCAAGGTGCCGCGTCGCCCAAGGACATGCTGATTCTTGTTGATGCGTGAGTATTATGTGAATGTGCTTTTTAAATTATGAATGTTATAAATCTTGTTAATATGTATTTAGTCTTAGATGCTATGCCGCAGATTTCATTTTTTCATTTTTTTTTGTCAACTTTCCCTGTAACTGCCATTGTGTTTGTATTGGTGTGTTGCAGGAGTGGAAGTGTATCTGGACTGACCCTTAAACTGATCCGAACCTCTGTCAGTGAAATGCTGGAGACACTTTCTGATGATGATTATGTCAATGTTGTCCATGTAAGTAAGATCACATGCTACTGTATGTGTGCACACTGCAGATTTTTGACGTAACAACCGTAGGACTCATTCCGGTTTCTGCAATGGTTTACAAAGTAACATTGCATTTTCTCATTCTGCTTTTCACATACATTCTCATATTTTTCAGAGCAATTCTGGAGCATTGTTTTGCAGCAGTAGTTTTTCTAGGATGAGTCACTTTTGCTGTAATATTCCTAATTTGTAATTCACTTTGGATAGCGCCCATTTAGCATCTGTTAAATGAGTAGCCTACATGTGAATAGCGATACTGGTAGCACCATTTTGGCATCTCGTCATATTAAACCAGCAGAGTTCTGCTGACAAAGGTGTTGTTTTCTTTATAGTAGTTAAAGGAATAGTTCACTCAAAAATAAAATGTACTCACTCTTAGGCCATCCAAGATGTCGATGAGTTTGTTTCTATATCAGAACAGATTTGGAAAAATGTAACATTACATCACTTGCTCCCCAATGGATCCTCTGCAGTGAATGGGTGCCGTCAGAATGAGAGTCCAAACAGCTGATAAAAACATCACAATAATCCACAAGTAATCCACACCACTCCAGTCCATCAATTAACATCTTGTGAAGTGAAACACTGTGTTTGTAATAAATATATCTGTCATTAAGACATTTTTAACTTTAAACTGTTGCTTCCCGCTGTCCATAATATTGCTTTCTCCAGAGAAAAATTGTCTCGTCTGAACCAGGAGAGAAATATGCACAAATCAAGCATATTTACAAGAGAAAGTGATCCAAAATAGTCCTAAACAAATACACTGGTGGATTTTGATGTGAGAGGACACATCACATTTACTGGAGGAAGCGTTATTATATAGATGATGGTGCTTTAACTTTAAATAAGTGATGGTTTAACGTTAAAACATCCTAATTATGGATTTGTTTATTATAAACACACAGCCTTTCACTTCACAAAACATTAATTGATGGACTGGAGTCATGTGGGTTACTTGTGGATGACTGTGATGTTTTTATCAGCTGTTTGGCCTCTAATTCTGACGGCACCCATTCACTGCAGAAGATTGATGTAATGCAAATGTTCTCCAAATCTGTTCTGATGAAGAAACAAACTCATGTACATCATGGATGGTCTGAGGGTAGGTCAATTTTGGTGAACTATTCCTTAACAAATTAATAATTTGTTATCATTTGCTCACCCTCATATCGTTTAAAGCACATGTGAAGTTTGTTCCTCCAAGAAAGATACATTTCAGTTGAGCTGTCAGTATCCAAAAAAGTGTAGCTTCACTGCATTAGCAACTATGTGGATCTAATAAAAGTTGTTTTTCACTACTCAAAGTTTTGAGGGTTGCAGAAAGTGTTTGTCACTCACTTCCATAAAAAAGAAAAATGTGTGTGTAAAAAACAAACTGTGTGTGTACAGAATGGGATTAATCGCTCAGAAAAGTGTGACAAGCGTATTTAGCTGCAGCTGTACAGTAAAAATGGAACAAGACTTTGTTACTCTGAATTCAATTTAAAGTGAGGAGTTTCTAGTGTTTGTGGGTTGCAGGTTGCTGTGTGATGCAACAACAGTATGTGTGTGTGAGACAGAGAAAGAGAGAGAGAGACAGAGGAGTTGTAATGAAATATGGATCTGGCTGCAGCTTGCCACTTGAAAACAGGCGCTTAATGAAAAGGCTGCTTCTGGGCTCTGTGTGCTGAATTGAAAATGGCTGGACAAAGTGAGGGGAAGAGATCAGGCTGAGTGAGAAAGAGAAGGCCGGAGGAAATTGCTATATATCATTCCTCTTGGAAGGAGCCTCCAATCCATCTTAGCTAGCTGATCTTTTACTCGGGTGCTGCCAGTTTAGTTCTCAAATTTTCCTCTGACCAAAGAAGCTCACAGGATGCTCATGTCTAAACCAGTAGGGGTCATTATTTCTTAAAGGAGTAGTTCAGCCAAAAATGAAGATTTTCACTCATGACTTTCCAAACCTGAAGTGATTTTTTTCCATGCTCTTTTCATTTAAATTACAATGGACATAAAGTTTTCTAGCTTAAAAAATGAAGCCAAACAAACCATAAATTGTCTCAAAAATGGTACATATGCTGTATTCCAAGTGTCCTTGAAATATGAGAAACGCAAGTTGAAAATCTTGACATCAGGCCTAGCTGACGAATGATTCATTTTAGTCATATCATTAAATGACTCTGATTCTTTCTCATAATTGGATTTATTCACAAATGGCACTGATCTGTTTCTTGGACAGATCACTTTAGGAGAAAATTACTGTGAATAATAACTTGAAATGTGTTTGTATGAATTCAAAAGACTTGGAATATAGTGCATAAGCCGTATGGACCATTTTATGATGCTTTTATGTTGCTTTTGTGTCCTTAAGCCTGAAAGCTTCAGTCCCCATTTCTTGTAACTGTATGAAAAAGAAGAAGAAAAAAAAAAAAAGAAAGTCATACAGGTTTGAATTGAACAGTCACGCTCAGTTTTTGCACTGAGGGTGATATTGCCTCAAAAACCATGCTTGGCATCCCACATTTTTTAATCTTTAGTGAATAAAGTTTGATTTATTTATTGTTTTCACTTCTCAGAGGATTTTGAGGTTTTCTTGCGTTGGAGAATCACTGTTCCGATAAAGGATTAGCTCTGTGAGATCTGTCAACAGGATTCGCTTCAGGGAACGTATGCCAATGAGTGTGTAGTGTTTTGTTATGTGTGTGAGTGTGCTGGGGTGTATTTGAGCGCCCACAGATCAAATTTGGAGTGTGTGTTTGTACAGATCAGTAGTTTGAGAGCATCTGTGGTACTGTAGTTTTAAATAAAAAGGCTTTGTGGGCATTGTGTTGGTTGAATTTATAAATCTATAATGGTTGTTATTTTATAGATGGTTGATTGCCACCAGTCTAAACAACGTGCTATAAATATGGTAGCTATTTAGTTTATGAATAAGGAAAGTGAGGAGGATTATGATCAATAAACAGTTTTATGGCTTTAGCAATGCAAGACAAATAAAATAATTTCAGTTGTAATTAAGCCTCATTCATGAACATTTTATAAATGTTGCTTGATAAACAATGTCAAACCTTTCTTTTGCAAGAGATATATGCATTCCTGACAAGGTACAGTGAAGAACAAAACTTGGAATAAAAATATATTTTAATACAGGCTGCATTTGGAATTTAATACTAGTGTGCTGCTTACTGCATACAATACATATGTACAGTATACACAATATATGCCTGTTATTGGTGTGTGCGTGTGTGTGTGCGCGTGTGTGTGCAGCATGGGGGCTCTCGACTGTCTCCTGCAAACAAATGTTGCTCATTTTAACCAGGCTTTGTAATATGATGCCACATACTCAGCCACTAAGGCTCTTATAACAATAGCTCAAGGGTTTCATAAATGTTCATACATTTTTGAAAAGCCAACTGAAGGAAATTATGAGATTTTGTCATTTGATCATACAGTATTTGTGGGCCAATAATGCAGTCGGTTACACATAAGATCATAAAAATTGGTTTGGGTTATGATTTTGAGTATAAAATGCATGTCCACGTATAAATGAAAACAATTCATGTGAACAGCGTGTTGATTTTACAATTTAATAATTAATTTACAATAATATTCAAGTATATTGCATAGTTTTGTTCTATCCAAAACAGAATTTCTCATCTATTTTCAGTGAACCAAAAATAAAAAGTGATTAAAACAGACTAAATTTCACACATTGCATTGCATATTTAATCAAACCATTTTAATCAAACCATTATCAAATCAAATATTTAACCTGTTAATTATGCTGCATAATCCATAATTAATTAAATCCATAATTAAAATATTTTAAGGCTGAATCAAACTAGGTGATACAAATGCTTGCTTCTTTCATAGATAACGTGACATTCAGCCTTTTGTCTTAACATAAGAGCTGTAATCATTATAGATGGTGCATATCCATGCAAATGTGACATTTATAGGGAGGCGAGACAAAGGAAATATGACATATTAAGATAAAACAGTCTTCCGCTTTGCTGGTCAGCTAAAGTGTCTCTAATTTCAGTCGTTGTCCGAATAAATATTTGATTAGTTGTTTATGAAGTCAAATATTGGCAAGGTTATTGATGCTCATTAGGGCTCTGTTGTGGCAACCGCCACTGAATTGTTCAAGGATATTACCCGATTCATCATTTATATTGACTCATCTGTGGGGCAGATTTTCATAGGAAATGATTGACTTGTGCAATTGACCTGCAGCATGACAAACAATTTGAACAGTGAACATAAGATTACAGCTTTGAATTGGTCCCTAGAGGTTACTCTGGGTTTAAGAGGTTACTCTGGGTTTAAGAGGTGGATTTCATGCAGGAAACGTGTCCCTTTCTCTGGTTGGAGATGAAGAATGGAATAAGATTCTCGTTTATGAATCAGCCCCCCCTACTCTGTACAGGGTTTACACCCTCTCTACAATAAGAGTCACCCATATTGGAAATAAAAATTGCAAATGTGACCTATTCAAATTCTGCCTTCAAATGTATGCTTTTGGAATCTCTTTAATATCTTAATTGTTTCTCCTATACAGCAGTGAGACTAAATGGAGACTTTTGCTTCTGCTTCTCAGAATTTTCAAGGTTTCATTTTTAAGGTTTCAAAAGAGATTTTAACCATGTCTCAAACTGTTTTTTTAATTTTTACATTTTCCAGCATATCAAGTCAGTTCATTTAATAGCTGTTTATTTCCACTGTGGTCTGGAATATTGATTCTGGTTGATCAAGCACAGCGGTCGCCTATTTATTTTTGTATAATAATTTGTATCACTCCATGTTCTTTCTTCTCACATAATAAAAGAATTTCAACTTGAAAACAAGATAAAATCAATATTTTATTTTAATTTACTATTTAAGTTGAACTTGTTCTAAATATTTGTGAGAGAAAAAAAAGAGTGTGAAATGTATCACCTGCCTTGATTTAAAAATAAATAAATAATAAAATAAATAAATATAAATTACAAATATTTAAGCTCAGGATTATGCTGCATATTTAAGCGTGTAAATATTTGCTCTAATAATAAAATTAAAGTCCAGTTATTTAATAAACAATGCAATATATATCAAGAAATGTGATTTTTTTTATGCTTAAATGGCTACTTAATAAATTAAAATAAAATATTGATTTAATTTTGTGAGTTGCCATGTGATTTGTAATTATTCTGCATAATTTATACTGAAATATTTTTGTTTGATATTTTAAATATCAAACAGTTAAAATTTTAATTATTTAATAATAATTAAATTATAATTATAATAAAATAATTTTGTTAAAACATTTTGTTTTAAACATTTTGTGTTCTGGTCATTTTGACCCAAAGTGGATATGTATTTTCCTGTAAATGCTAGTTAATGTTATTAAATTGGATTAAAACCTGAAAAACCTTGTTACGCTTGTGGCGTTCCCGGCGGTCAAAAATGAACGGCCTACGAAAAGTTGCTCATTAATTTGTCCTCATTGTGCTGAGCTTCTGCACCTCAGTTTTTGAGTGAACTTTGTCAAAATTATTCACAAATAATGCTTATTTCACTCAAAAACTGAGGTGCAGAAGCTCAGATTAACAAGGCATATGATTAATCAGTTTTAAAAAAAAGTGTTAATGGAAAGAAAACAAGTTGAAAAAAAGATTGAATCTGAGATTTGCTGATAATATAGCATGATGAGAGATTTACAAGCATTTTACATCAAATTAGGAAACACCAAATTAAAAATCTAAATGAAAAAATGAAATGAAAATTAAAAATTGTTTTAATTTTGTAAGTATCCAAGTTCTAAGTGGGACAATGTACAGTCAGCTTGTCATTATTGACCCCAACAGACCCCTTTGGGGTCATACAAGTCCCTTCTGCTCCATATTGGGGTCCTGATAAATACTGTTACTATTTTTATTTCACCATAGGACTTTTCGAAGAAGCAACTGTGCAAATTTTAATACTTAAAGCATAATTGAAAACTCTTTTAATTCCCCTGAGCTGTGAACGAGCAGCCCCCGAGCAATAAAACGTTCCTCTGGGGAGAGCCGTGACACAACAGAACTAGAGCGTTCTCGTTATAATCAACGAAGCAGTCTACACCGTGAGTGTGCACCGTCTGCTGTGTGTAGGGGTCTGTGTATCATCAATGTGTCCTAGTCCTCTATTTATAACCCGCCGTATGCTGAGAGCAGTGAGTCACGGGGGCCTCCGTGGTGATAATCCGAGCGTTAATTAAATATTCAGTCAACGCTAGAGCGACTAATCGAACCGTGACTCATCGGTTCATTCAGCAGACACTGTGACATCCAGCTCATTCAACAGAGCACAGACACCTGATCCCACAGTTACATCAATGAAGCGCACGTCTCTCTGTGTCCGGCCAGAAATTCAAAGTCGGGAAGCCTTTTGAGTTGACATGAATGAAAAATAAGCATTGAATCATGAAAAATAGATGAAAAACATGGAGGTTTGAAGGTGTGTTCTGCTTGCACTTGCCACAGGAACTGTATCATGTGCTTTTTCACATCCTCGGGGAGAGCTGGAGATATAGTAATCATTTTAATTTTTGCATGAGCTTGCACATACCACCTCATTAGCTGTAATGGTGCCATAATTGACTCGCACCTGTTAATCATTCTGACTTTTCCCGTTGTTGGGGTTATAGGAGGCGCCGTCCCTGGGTAAAGTACAAATTGGTGTCCAATTAAGCATCAAAGGAACCTTTTTTTGTAGAAATAACTGTTTGATGTATTAAACAAACTATTAACTAACTTAAAATTGTCCTAGCATGAAGTGTAACTAGTTTTAAACACAGGCAGTGTCTTTTTCTCCCCTTTAAAATGGTGAAACTATCTTCTAGTTTTAGTTGCCAAAAACTTGATTTTTTTTTTTTTTTTTTTTTTTTTTTACTCTCACAACCAACTTTTTTTTCCTTTAGTAGAAATAAAATACTAAAAAAACTAAGAAACAAACAAAAAACTCTACACAGAGGTCTTCAGTTGTGTGTGTGTGTGTGTGTGTGTGTGTGTATATATATATATATATATATATATATATAATATATTCAATTACATAGTGTTAAATGTTTTATTGCCAAAAATTTTTTTATTGTTTTTTTGTTGTCTTTATTATTTTGTTTTAATTGTTATTTTGTTGTCTTTATTATTTCACTCTCAACTAACTTTTTTTTTATTGGAAATGTTTATTAATATCTAAATTTAAATAACATTTGGTCCCTAACCACCCCTGTATTTTATTTTATTTTATTTTAGAGTACATCTATTATATCTATAGCTCTATCGCTTTAAGTGACTTCATTTTTAAGATGTTTTACCTTGTTTGTGGACTATTAGAGTCTGCTGTATACTGTTTTTCCTTCTTTTTTCCTCCCACATTCATTCTCCCTCTTTTTTTCTCTCTTTCCTTCCTCTACCCAAGTCTATTTTCTTGTTCTCAATCTCTCAAGCTTTGAAGTAACAGGTTCAGAGAGGTCAGCCGCAATAAGTGACAGAACACAGAGAGCACTATCTGAACAGAAAATTAGAAACTTGTAAGGGTATCCAGCTTGTCAGCTCAAATTATTTTCATCACTGTACCACAACACATGCGCATACTCACAAACACCTGCAGACTTTCTGACCCCAGTATAGAGATCTTTTAAGTCACACAAACTTTTGTTGTGATTCTGAAAAGTCTTGCTGTGAATGAACAATGAGAAGACCAATGATTTTTCACTTACTGCATGCCTCTCTCTCCTCTTTTTCAGTTCAACACAAAAGTGAATAACACAGCATGTTTCGACCACCTGGTTCAAGCTAACGTTCGCAATAAGAAGATCTTAAAAGATGCAGTGCAGAACATCACAGCCAAGGGCATCACCAACTACACCAAAGGCTTCGAATTTGCCTTCGATCAGCTGTCATATGTATGAGTATTTGCTGTTTTTGAGAGATTTTATATTGAAAATGTATCTATAAAAGTATTCAGTCTTTCGTCTCAGTTCCCAGCAGCCTTAAACTCTTTGTGTGATTAGTCTTCATGTTGGCTGAAAAGAATGTCTGTAATAATGTATAAGCTTATTTCACTCTTTTTACCTGATGTTAAAATACTGTAGAATCTTATAAGTACAGTTTAAATATTATCTGTCCCTTCAGTCACTGATGGATTCAATCATAAGCTGACTTAAGGCAAGAAATATGCTACTAAGCCACAAGTCGGAGGCTGAAATCCTAGAATCACCTCTGCTTAGTAATATTTGTTTACTAAAAGGGTAACCTTATGAAGTTTTAGTAGCAGTATTGTTGTGTTCTGCTGACATCTGCTGGTTGTTCTGTGTAACTGCATATGATTGTGCTTATTTCAGCCAAACATCACCAGAGCAAACTGCAACAAGATCATTATGCTGTTTACTGATGGAGGCGAGGAAAGAGGAGAGGAGATCTTCAGCAGATACAACATTGACAGAACGGTGTGTTTGTGTGTGTGTGTGTGTGTGTGTGTGTGTGTGTGTGAAACTGGATTTTAAAGTTTGTAATGAAACATTTCTAACACCAACATTTTTGTGACTTACAAAAAAAACATATCTAGGTTACATTTCAAACTATTTCATTTGAAATGAAGTTGATTACTATAGTGAATATTGATGGATGGATGGATGGATGGATTGATTGACTGACATACATTTTTCTTTGGGGAAATTAAGCTCGCAATCCTCTTAAATTCTCATAATGTTTATAAACCTTTCCAAAGTCTTTTTTCTTTCCATTATTTTCAATGATTTTTCTCATTTCTTTTTTTACTGACTTTTCCACTGTACATAACAAATGTTGAATATATAACTATAGTGCACTGATTTGCTTTAAATCATAAAGGCAGTTCATTAAAAACTGCAATTATGTGCAAATACTTCTATAATTTAAATATTATATATGCTTATATATAGTATAAATGTTATATAGAAACATAAAAACAGGCTTTATGTATCCAAAATTTAATCTAAAATTATTGGCAACAATGTTGATGGATGACAAAATGATTTAAATGAAACACCCCCGCCCCTTCAAAGATGCACATTTTTTGATTGTATGTAAATTTATTCTTTAGAGTTGCCAATCATTTGGTCCATATGGTTTTAAAAGAATTTACTATTTTTATAATTAAACAATGCTTTTTTTTAGGAATGATTGCTACTAAATAAATAAGCAATTTCTCCAAACATTTTCATGAAGATTTGCATTATTATATATAGGTTTTATTTTATAATGCATTATATTTGCACACATTATTTTATAATTATTGTTTACACACATTTTGTAACACATTATAATATATTTTTGAAGGGTGTCAATAATTATGAAGTATATATATATATATATATATATATGATTAAGTTAAATATGACTTAAAATATAAATATATAGTAATGGTACTCTGAATTTGTATACTGTTGTTTTGGATTGTAGGTGCGTGTGTTCACATTCTCTGTGGGTCAACACAACTATGACACCGGGCCAATAAAGTGGATGGCCTGCACTAATAAGGGTAAGTATTGCTCAGTTTGTGTTTGCCCTCTAGTGGCAGTAGCACAAAAATAATTCTTACATCTCACTCTCTTTAGCAGGTTCAGCACTGGATTGCAAAAAAATAAAAAATACATAAAATAAATAACTCCATATGATATGTTTTCTAGGATATTTCTACGAAATCCCGTCCATTGGAGCCATTCGCATAAACACACAGGTCTGTATAGTGGCAAAGCATTTCAAATGTGACTCATTTGTTTTGATAGTTGCTCTTGTTTAGAAGTATGTGATGACCACCAAGGGTGAGCACCAGTTGATGCTTTGTGTTGTTCACTGTTGTTTAGGAGTATCTAGATGTTTTGAGCAGGCCGATGGTCCTTGCAGATGCCAAACAAGTGCAGTGGACCAACGTGTACCTGGACGCTCTGGTACAGCCCCTTTTTTTAATAAATATCATAGAAATTGTGAAAGTGCATTGTTTTTGATTGTTTTTGTGTTCTCTTCATGACCTCAGGAGTTGGGCCTAGTCATCACAGGCACGCTACCTGTGTTCAACAAGACCAAATCCAGGGACGGCGGATCTCAAAACCAGGTCAGGTCATTGTTTATCTTGATTTTCCAGTTGATTTCCCAAGATAAAAAGTTTGGAAACCCTCACAAATTCTTTATTTGTATTACTTTTCATAATGTTTGTATGAAAGTGAAATAATTAAGGCTGTGGAATGGGAATTGAAAAATCAAAACAAATCTATTTCAGCTACTTCATAGTAAAACGGGTGACCAAACAGGAAAACAAAATGATAAAATCTTAAACATCAATTTATAGATAAATTAAGTCCACATACACTACTATTCAAGTGTTTAAGGTTGGAGATTTTTTTCTAAATTTTTGAAAGAAGTCTATTATATTGCCCAAGGCTGCATTTATTTGATGAAAAATACAGTAAAAACAGTAATATTGTGAAATATTATTACAATTTAAAAGAACTATTTTCTATGGAAGCCCATTTCCGCCACTAAATAAAAAATTTAAAAGATAATTGCAAGTTTACATCTCGCAATTCTGACATTGTTTTCTCACAATGCTCACAATTGTGAGTTATAAAGTCAATTATGAGGGGGAAAAAACTGTTTACAGAGTTGCGAGTTTATCTCACAATTCTGTGTATGTAGTACTTGTTATATGGTTAATTTTGTATAAATATGACTGTAAAACCTGAAAAAGTATTTGTAAAACTGAGTCTATATATGTACTGTAAAAGGTTTACATTCTTTCTACATTAACAGCAGCCTATATAGAAAATGCAAAGATTATTTCTAGTGCTGTCAATCGATTAATCACAATTAATTGCATCCAAAATAAGTTTTTGTTTACATATGTATGTGTACTGTGTAAATTTATTATGTAACACACACATGCATGTATATATTTCAGTAAAATATGTAATTTTTATATATTAAATATATTTATTTATAATATAAATTATATGAATATAAATATAGACATGTAAATATTTTCAAAATATATACTGTATGTTTTTGTATATATATATATATATATATATATATATATATATATATATATATATATATACATTATAAATATACACAGACACACTAATATATTATGCAAACAAAAACTTTTATTTTGGATGCGATTAATCGTTTGATAGCACTAATTATTTCTGATATGTTAACGCATGTTGTTAAATAAAAAAAAATAAACAGTGTGTGTACATATAATTTTAAATGAACACAGGTCCTTAAGTGCACAAACAAGAACAATGTTTCAAACTGAGCCCCAAAAGCGGGAATAAAGCATTCGAATGAACACAGACCAGAACACCAGATGTGTCATTAACAGACCCAATACTCTAATAATAGCCCAGTTCTTGGAACAAATTACTATTTTTGTCACGTTTAATGGGGATAAAGCTACTACTGACGCAAACGTGTAAACCTTATTATCTTTTGAACGTATTAACCATGCGAACAGTGACCTTCTCAGGAACACTACAAAAGTAACAGATATGGAAAATAAATACAGTATCTTATCCTAAAGTTTCCCAGTTGGGGGTCAAAGGATCCGTATGTTGTTTGTCCACTAAACCGCTTGACCCTCTGAAAGCTGCCGTTACTTTCCACTCGCCAACTGCGTGCGTCACTGGCTTCTTTGATAAAGTTAATATCCATTTCCAGTATGGATGACGAGCATTGAGGCCGTTTAGAAGTGACGCTCTACACCTTCACATAATTTCATGGTGGTTATTTTTGTCCAAATGCAACAGTTTGTGTTGTTGTGAAATCTCATTCAATGTTTTATGCTTTCCAGGTGTATTTTTGCCTCATATTTGTTTGTAAATGTCAGTCCATTGCATGTCAGAGTGGAAACTTTGTGTTTTTTGATCTCTCGTTTAGCATCAGAACCAGTTGATTTTAGGAGTGATGGGGGTGGATGTGTCTCTGGATGATATCAAAAGACTGACGCCCCGCTTCACAGTGAGTACCACAAACACATACTATTTCAACTCAAACACATTCAGCATTTCATGCGGTTTGTGTTCCAGTCTAATAAAAAAAATACAAAATAAATGAAAGTAAAAAGAATAGCTGACCTAAAATTAATATTCCGTCATTATTTACTCACCCTTCAGTCATTTAAAACCCAAATTGTCCAAATCCACTTTTTTTTGTGAAACAACAAAGATATGATGAATGTTCACACTGTTTTTTTTTTTTTTTTTTTACAATGAATGTTGAATGAGGACTTGAAGAGAAGCTCCAAAAATAACAAAAAGCATCATAATATAATCATAATATAATCATACAAAAGTGGTGCCGTTTTTTTTTTTCAAGTGGAAATTTCAGTCTTAATGTGCATGTAATCTTCATGTACACTACTGTACAAAAGTTTGGGCTCTGTAAGTTTTTTTTTGAAAGAAATTACTTTTATTCAGGAAGGACACATTATGGAAGCCCGTTTCTGCCACTGTATAAAAAATAAAAAAAAAAAAAAGGTAATTGCGACTTTTTTAACTCATAATCCTGACTTTTATCGCAATTGCGAGTTTGTATATGCAGTTTTTACTTTTTTGTCGCAATTGCGACTTTTTATCTCGCAGTTCTGACTTTAATTATTTTCAGAATTGCGACTTTATTTCTCAGAGAAATAAAGTCAGAATTGCGTGATATAAATTCGCAATTGTGAGAATTTTTTTTTTTATTTTTTTACTCAGTAGCGGTAATTGGCCTCCATATTTAGTTGATCAAAAGTAACAAAAACGTTTATAATGTTACAAAATATTTTTATTTTGAAATAAATGCTGTTCTGCTGAATATTCTATTCATTAAAGAATCCTGAAAAAAAAGTACAACTATTTTCATAATTTTCATAGTAAGAAATGTTTCTTGAGCACCAAATCAGCATATAAGCATGATTTCTGAAGGATCAAGTGACACTGAAGCCTGGAGTAATGGCTGCTGAAAATTCAGCTTTGCAACACAGGAATAAATTACTTTTTAAGATATATTAAATTATACAACAGTTATTTTAAATCGTAATAATATTTCACAGTTTTTACTGTGTTTTGAACAAATTAATGCATCCTTGGTGAACATAAGAGACTTTGAAAAACATAAAAAATCTTACCAACCGCAAACATTTAAACAGTAGTGTAGAATAAAATCTGAAGTGTCAGTCGTGTCGCACCAGTTTGACGTCAAAGACGAGACGGGCGAGAATTGCATGGCTTCAAAAGACAGTATATAGCGCCTGAATCACATACACTAATTTTATGCTGCTTTTATGGTACTTTATTCTCAGATTTGGTGCTTGAAAGCCCTATTCGCTTTCATTGCATGAGAAAAAAAAAAAACTTGAGAAGAAAGAAAATCTGGTTTTGGGACGACGTGAGGGCGCGTAAACGGCGACGAGTTTTCATTTAGGGTGAACTATTCCTTGAACGCTACATAATTCAATTTATAAGAGAACAAAGCGAAGCTCATGTGTTAGATGTTTTCTTTGCGGACTCTTTGAGTCGCTGTAATAAGAATAACACGGCACGCATAAGATAAATGCGCTATTGTTCTGCGGTCTGCCATCTTGCGGTTTCGCCTCCTTACAGTAAGATCGCTCTTAAGAGGACGTAAGCCCTTGTACATTACATCTGTTTGTACTTACATTTGATTTGTAAATGGTTGTGATTTTCTGTTAAGCTCAGAGGAATGTTTCCAGATGAACCGACACATTTGATTAACGCTAAGTGCTCGGGGGTGATTGACAGCTCGGGTCGGTGTTCTCGGGGGATATTAGACAGTACCCCGCTAGTGAGGGATTAACCGCCACATCTCGGAGGAACCAAGCCCATCCGGTCCAAGCAGGGATTTGGGTTTGATGGTGGTCTTCTTTTTCGAGGTGTCCTCACTGTTCTTCTCTTATTTCATTTCAGATCGGTCCTAATGGATATTATTTCGCAATTGATCCTAACGGTTACGTGCTGCTCCATCCAAACCTGCAACCAAAGGTACCAAAGCATTTTCTCTACCCAAATACCTCAAATATGACATCACAGCACATTTATGACCCAGGAAGAGGTTTTGAGGCTGTTTGTGGTGGGAAACCATGACATACTTGTCTAATAAGTTTGTTTCTTGTTTGACATTGGTGTTATTTAACATCTGTTGTACTTGTATCTCTCTCTCTCTTTATCAATATCCCCCTCCCTTTTTGTCTGTGTATATGTGATGCATATTTATGTTCATTCTCACCTACATGTGTGTGAGTGTGTGTGTGTGACTTTGAATGGCATGCACACATGTCTGTGTGTTCATGTATGCATTTATATCAAGCATATGTTCAGTATTACGGAGGACCAAATTTAAGTTATGAATCTGCCATTGAAGTTCCCAATTGATGAACCGATGCTCTGAATATTGTCCCTCTCAGCATTGATGGTGTATTGGATTTGGCATGGATGAACAGGTTGTAAGGGAATGAAATCCATTCAAAATGTTGCACTAAATCGTATCTAATTTTACTGTTTTTAAAGCTGTCCAAATTGATCAAAAGACATATTTGGAATTTTTTCAATGGTCTCATGACAATACAGTATAATTGGCCTTAAATAATTGTTTGGAGAAATTACTCCACACACGCTACTGTTTAAAACACAGTCTCGGGTGGAATTGGCTACACATATAACCTGAAATTATCATTAGTACTAAAATATATATTATATATATATATATATATATATATATATATATATATATATATATATCAAATATATCAATCAAAACAGACTTCACATTTTCAAAAATATATATAACTACTTCTATTCATCACAAAAAAAAAAAAAAAAATCATAGGTAAAAAAAATTCAAAAATCACAATTTCCACAAACAATATTACAGCAAGCAGTAACAGCACATGTTTCACAAATAATAATAATAATAATAAGTGTTTCTTAAGCAGCAAATCAGCATTTTAGAATGATTTCTGAAGGGTCATGTGACACTGAGTAATAATGCTGAAAATTCAGCTTTACCATCACAGGACTAAATTATATTTTAAAATATATTAAAATGGAAAAAGTTTATTTTAAATTGTAATTATATTTCACCATTTTTACTGTGTTTTGATTAAATAAATGTTAACAATATTACAATAAAAACAATATTACTGTTTTATTGCATTTATGATCAAATAAATGCAGCATCGGTGAGCATAATACACCACAAAAGTTCAATATCTTGCTGACCTCAAACTTTTAAATGGTGGTGTAATCTAGAGCTTTGCAAATATAATCTTATATTAACGTAATCGCAATGATTTTTTTCTCTAAATATTGCATTGATACTTTAAGTTGTTGTATCAGTATTAATTTAATCTCCCACAGTTCAATTAATGAAGAAGCAGGTTGTTATAGAAGCTCATTTCCATCACATATGACAAAATAAATCATAATTATATATCATAATTATGATCAAATAATCATAATTATGACATATTAAGTAGTTATAATTATGGCATACAAAGTCATAATTATGAGATACTGTATAAAGCCTTAATAAAAATCATAATTTCATTATGATACAAATTTTCACTATGTCAGATTTAATTACATTCCATGTCATAATTATGGCTTAAAATGTCATTATTTAAACTTTGTATGTCATGTTTCATAATTAGGATTTATCAAAGCATGGTATTTTTTTCTTATGTGGTGTTTGGTGCGGTTTCAATTTTCCGATTGGAATTTATTGTAATGCATTGAATTTTGATATTGCAATACCCAGCCCTAATATCATCCCTTTTTTCCTTCCATTCATATATTTTTATAGTTAATACCACATTACATTTATCTATCCAATGACACAAACTGGAAGATCAAGCATCTGCGAGTGATTCAGCTCATATCATTATTGACAAGTGTATCTGACCTCATATGTAAAGTTGTAGATTTAGAATGTATGAACATGCATTTGCGGTGTGTAAACAGCCGCTCATATAGTTTTTCCTTTGGATCGGAGCACACAGCCCCTCTGCTGGGTGAGCTTTGCAAATCGCCCGAAGTAATACGCCGTGCTTCTGGCAGCAAACCTGCATACATGTTTCTCAATGCAACTCCACTACACTTCTTACATATCAGTCTGTTTCCAGGTTCCTTTGATTCTGGTATCCAGCCACACACATAGGCCAGTCTGTATTTCATCTTTTAAACAAAGAATGTGAAAGAGAAAAGAGATCACGTGTATGTGTTCAGGGTCATAGTTTATCCTCGGTCTGGATGGTAAAAGCACCGTCCATCACCCAGTCTCAGACAACCCCAGCCCACCATGACAATCTCGCAAGTTAAGGAGGTAAAATGCATTAAATATATTATGTCTTGTTGGCTGTAGATTGAAAATAGTTTAGACGTTCTCTGATTTAAGCTCAAAATGCAATCGCTAAGACTTATACATGTGCAGGACTCGACAATAAGCATGACTCGGGGCCAGTGTGAGATCTAGCGCTGGCTGTTGTTGTCTGTCTAACACAGACTGTTGTTGTTGTTGTTGAAATTGTGACTTGTGATAGTAATGGAAGTGTCAAACTAAATAGTAATATTTTGCACCATATTCCATTGCTTTCCAAAAAAAACTGTTAGAATTTGTAGTTATAGAACTTTTTTTTTTTTACGTTACAGGAAGTTATAAGATATTTTTTTATGCATATGGTTTGTACATTTTATTTATTTATTTTGTTGTTATTATTGCTATTAAAATAAATAATTGTATTAATTGTATGAAAATAAAATTGTATTTAAAAAATAAATTAGAGCTCAAATTATATACACTACTGTACAAAAGTTTGCGGTTAGTATTAGTCATTTATTTATGTATTTATTTATTGAAAGAAATTAATACTTATATTCAGCAAGTATGCATGAATTGATCAGTGAATACTTTAAATTTATTACAACAAATCTACATTTATTTTAGACTATTTCAAATAAATATTTTTTAAACCTTAAAAATCCTGAAAAAAAAAATCAGTTTCTACAAAAATATTAAGCAGGACAACAGTTTTCAGCATTGATAATAATAAAAACTGTTACTTTTTTTAATTGTAGTAAAATTTTGCAATATTAATGTCAGTCCTCTGTCGTGTGTGTCATGTGTTCCCGCCTCTTGTGTCCATATGTGGTTTGTTTCCTGTCCTTGTTTAATGTCATTATGAGTTAATTCTGTTCCAGCTGTGTTTGTGTGATTAGCCTGTGTATATTAGTTCCTGCCGGTTCAGTTTCGTGTCGTCTGGTCTACTCGTTACTCCCCGGTGTTTCTGTCCATGTCAGCCTTGCCTTGTCTTTCCCTGCCTTGTTGTCTCCATTAAAGACTGTATATTTGAGTTTACCTCCTCGTCTGCGTGTTCCTGTATCCTCCTCGTGTGTGCACCGTGACAGAGGACCAGACCTAACTGTAAGCGGCGCCCACTCACCTCGTTTTGTTTTACGTTTTGGAAAGTTTTTGTTTTGTTCCTGTGTTTGTCTGTCCCGCGGCAAGGAAGTCGCCACTCGTCCTTCCGCCCTAGCCCGCGTCAAGTCGGCGTGGGAGTTCGGCGGGATCGCCGCGAGTGGCGCGAGTCCGCTGGCCGCGAGCCCTCATGCCTGCCGATCGCGGGAGATATCCGCCGCCGGCTGTGGCTATCCCAAGCCCGCCGGCTGGGTGTCTAGTTCCCGGGTTGCCGCTCCCCCAAGCCTGCCGTTCGCGGGAGTTCACGCCGCCGTCCGCGGCTCACCCAGCCCGCCGTTCGCAGGAGTTCATGCCGCCGTCCGTGGCTCACCCAGGCCCGCCGTTCGCGGGAGATCATGCCGCCGGCCCGCCGCTGACTCAAGCCCACCGGATCGCCGCTGACCCTAGCCCCGTGGATCCAGTCCGCACGTCACGGCCAGGAGTGCCGTGTTTGTCTTGTTGTGCCCACAGGAACATTTTAATCTTCATGTCGGTCTTGTCCACGGAGACTCGTCTGGGGCAGGGGCTCTTCTTGTAGTGGCCGCGGAGGCCATTTCCAGCCGCCTGCCCCCGTGTCGTGGAAGTGGAAGAGGTAGCTGAGGGAACCTTGTGAGGGCCCCTGATGTCTTGTCATGCCCAGAAGAAGCCTCAGCTTCCTAGCTCGCCCAGGAGGGCTTCCTGTTCCTGTGGGCTGTCCTGTTTGTCTGTGTCTAGCCCCGGAGGGCTCCTGATACCCCCTAACTTCCCCAGGGAATTTTTTTTGGGGGTAAAAGGGTTCCGGCTGAGGGGACCGAGGCCACGGCCACAAGGACCACCTGCCATGGCCTCCTGAGCTCCCTGCACTGCCATGGCCTCCTGAGCTCCCTGCACCGCCATGGCCTCCAGAGCTGCCAGCTCCGCCATGGCCTCCGAATTGTCTGTTCCGCTCTGGAGGTCCCCGTCCTGTGGTCCTGTCCGTGTCTGTCCTGAGGGGCCTCCAGAGCGCCCACCCCCCCTCCCCGGTGGAACTGTTACGGCGTGGGACACGCCTTCCGGGAGGGGGGAGTAATGTCAGTCCTCTGTCGTGTGTGTCATGTGTTCCCGCCTCTTGTGTCCATATTTGGTTTGTTTCCTGTCCTTGTTTAATGTCATTATGAGTTAATTCTGTTCCAGCTGTGTTTGTGTGATTAGCCTGTGTATATTAGTTCCTGCCTGTTCAGTTTCGTGTCGTCTGGTCTACTCGTTACTCCCCGGTGTTTCTGTCCATGTCAGCCTTGCCTTGTCTTTCCCTGCCTTGATGTCTCCATTAAAGACTGTATATTTGAGTTTACCTCCTCGTCTGCGTGTTCCTGTATCCTCCTCGTGTGTGCACCGTGACAATTACATTTAAAGCAATAAAAAAATAACTTTTAAACCCCAAACTTTTAAATGGTCATGCATATAAATTGCTTTAAATGTAATATTGCAAAATATTACTATGATTTATAAAGTAACGGTTTTCTATTTTAATATATTTTTTATGTTTTTAAAATGTATTCCTTATTGTATCAATGCTGAAAACTGTTGCTCTGCTTAACATTTATATATAGTAATAATATATGTACAGTGGGGGAAAAAAGTATTTGATCCCCTGCTGATTTTGTACGTTTGTCCACTGACAAAGAAATGATCAGTCTATAATTTTAATGGTAGGTTTATTTGAACAGTGAGAGACAGAATAACAACAAAAAAATCCAGAAAAACGCATTTCAAAAAAGTTATAAATTGATTTGCATTTTAATGAGTCAAATAAGTATTTGACCCCTTGGCAAAACATGACTTAGTACTTGGTAGCAAAACCCTTGTTGGCAATCACAGAGGTCAGACGTTTCTTGTAGTTGGCCACCAGGTTTGCACACATCTCAGGAGGGATTTTGTCCCACTCCTCTTTGCAGATCCTCTCCAAGTCATTAAGGTTTCGAGGCTGACGTTTGGCAACTTGAACCTTCAGCTCCCTCCACAGATTTTCTATGGGATTAAGGTCTGGAGACTGGCTAGGCAACTCCAGGACCTTAATGTGCTTCTTCTTGAGCCACTCCTTTGTTGCCTTGGCCGTGTGTTTTGGGTCATTGTCATGCTGGAATACCCATCCACTGGCTGGCTTCAATGCCCTGGCCCTGACGGTACATGGCCCCGGTCCATTGTCCCTTTGATGCGGTGAAGTTGTCCTGTCCCCTTAGCAGAAAAACACCCCCAAAGCATAATGTTTCCACCTCCATGTTTGACGGTGGGGATGTTGTTCTTGGGGTCATAGGCAGCATTCCTCCTCCTCCAAACACGGCGAGTTGAGTTGATGCCAAAGAGCTGGATTTTGGTCTCATCTGACCACAACACTTTCACCCAGTTCTCCTCTGAATCATTGGCAAACTTCAGGCGGGCCTGTACATGTGCTTTCTTGAGCAGGGGGACCTTGCGGCGCTGCAGGATTTCAGTCCTTCACGGCGTAGTGTGTTACCAATTGTTTTCTTGGTGACTATGGTCCCAGCTGCCTTGAGATCATTGACAAGATCCTCCCGTGTAGTTCTGGTCTGATTCCTCACCGTTCTCATGATCATTGAAACTCCACGAGGTGAGATCTTGCATGGAGCCCCAGTCCGAGGGAGATTGACAGTTATTTTGTGTTTCTTCCATTTGTGAATAATCGCACCAACTGTTGTCACCTTCTCACCAAGCTGCTTGACGATGGTCTTGTAGCACATTCCAGCCTTGTGTAGGTCTACAATCTTGTCCCTGACATCCTTGGACAGCTCTTTGGTCTTGGTCATGGTGGAGAGTTTGGAATCTGATTGATTGATTGCTTCTGTGGACAGATGTCTTTTATACAGGTAACAAGCTGAGACTCCCTTTAAAAGAGTGCTCCTAATCTCAGCTCCTTACCTGTATAAAAGACACCTGGGAGCCAGAAATCTTGCTGATTGATAGGGGATCAAATACTTATTTCACTCATTAAATTGCGAATCAATTTATAACTTTTTTGAAATGCGTTTTTCTGGATTTTTTTGTTTTTGTCTCTCACTGTTAAAATAAACCATTAAAATTATAGGCTGATCATTTCTTTATCAGTGGGCAAACATACAAAATCAGCAGGAGATCAAATTATTTTTTTCCCCATTGTATGTATATAAATGTGTGTGTGTGTGTGTAACAGTACATTTTAACAGGGCAGGTAAAAATATGAAACACGGTCCCAACTGAGCCAGCAGAAAAAAATCCTTATTGTTGAGTCCTAATGTGTAACTCTGAGAGATTTCTTCGCTCTTTCAGCTGTCTGTGCCTGAGGACACCTGGCTTGTGAGTTAGGGCAAGTGCTGAAACATGTCAGTGTTATTGCTGAAATGTTGGGTCAGAGAAGTATGATGTTTGCTGTTAAATCGACATTAAAATAACAAAGCTCCAGGTCTTATATATGGAGAATATTAACTTCAGTCCACAAGCCAGTCAAATCCATCATACAGAACACATTTCTGTCCTTGGCATCACTAAGAACAAATGTTATGACATATTTCCATCTTGCCTCAAGTTCCATCCTCCAGCTTTTGCATTAAAAGAAACGACAAAGACTCTGAGATGTCTTCCACTCCCTCGTCGTTCATACGGAAAAGCCTTTGAAAAGACTTTACCGAAACTAACTCGTAACATAACGAACAATGCTTTTTTTTTAATGAGCTCATCTATATCGTTAAAGGCATAAAAACGAACGAAATGCATGCACCATGACAAACATAAACGCCAGCGTTATTGCTCCCAGCGGACTCCATGTGCGGAACAGGCTGCGCGATCCTGTCGGTTTTACTTTAGTTTAGCGAGCCGACTCTGATCACATCTGAAGGCTTGATCTCTCAAGGACAGATGTTGAGATGCGATCTGGTGCGGCCGCAGATCGGCAGGCTGATTGAGAGAGACACGTAGGCATGGATTGAATCTCTGAACCGTGGATGCCGTACTTAACCCCGAGCAGCGCTGATATGCAAACACAAGCCCCTAAACCATGGGGTGCCAGATCTACTGGAAACAGTTCAAAGTGCTCCACCAGCATCCAGCGGTGCAAAACACATGACTGAATTTGTCGGCTAAAGTTAAGAGAAAACGACCACTTCGAACGAACTTTGGAGAGTCTTTCAAGGAGACTTTGAACACTGCAGGAAGGGCTAATTTGATTTTGACAGTGCAGAAATTGAACAAACACTCATAGTATGTCAGCCATATGTTGTCTGCTCGCCAGAGATCGAAATAATTGTGTTCAAACAGTAGGAAGGCCTACACGATGGGAATCGATTTATAGCATGCACTTTTATTTCTTTCAAAAGTTCTCATCTATGATGGATTACTGTGTTTTACAATAACAGCATTGTTAACAAGTGTGGTCTCTTTCAAGGCTTAAGTTTTTGGCACACATAAATCTGTTTTCACTGAAATCCTCTCCATATTTCTCATTAGAACAGGATTCAGAGCCGTCGCCGCAGGCTAAGTAAAAAGCTTGCTCTTACGTTCCCTGAGGTGAGACCATGCAAACTGTGGTAGATCCAGTCCGTTCTGTCATAGAAATAGAGTGAAATAGTGCTCAATAGCTTGTTTGGCCCCTATAGTTGTAGTACGATATCTAGTATGCCTTCCTAACCGTAATCTTAAAGGCATTGTACTGTAGTGTATATATTACCAAATATCATTACTGAGCTTACTGTAGTTTCAAAACCCAAAATCTCAGAGTTTGTGATAGTTATGCTACATATAGCCATTTCGTACACAACACATATGTTTTCAGCAAGAGGACGAATAAAAAAATCCAATCAACTTCTTTAAGCCTAAATTTGTTTACTCAAGTTTTTTCATGTTTTTTAAAAGAAGTCTCTTATGCTCACCAAGGCTGCATTTTTTTTTTTATCAAAAAATATGGTAAAACAGTACTATTTTGAAATACTATTACAATTTAAAAGAACTGTTCTACTTTAATGTTTTTAAAAATGTATCTGAAATCTGTTTTTTTTTTCCAGAAAAAAAAGGTGGAAACAAGCTCAAAAAGTTCAAAATAACTTTTTATTTTTTTATTTGAAAAAAAAAATTGTAATGAAAAATCTTTACTGTCACTTTTGACGATTTAATGCACCCTTGCTGAATGAAAAGCATTCACTTCTTTTTTCTTTTTTTTAATAATCTTACTGACCCTGAACTTTTAAACGGTAGTAGTCCAACCCCGCTAGTTAAGCTAGTTTAGCAGCCTAGTGGGGACGCCAGCACACCAACAAAGCATGTCGGGAACCAGCATCGAAAACACAGCATATGCTTATGATCAGTCATGCTAGTGTTTTCAGCAGGGATATGACTTCAGTAAGTGTAATGGTTATCAGGAGTGCTAGCATGCCATCTGATGTTTGTTTGTGTCTACAGAGTGAGAGTTCATTGAGATATTTCCTGTCTGGCGGATCAGAAAGATAATGTTTTTTTATTTGTTCCAACCATTACCAGATATAGCGGAGAGTTCAGCCTACTGTAGCACGTTCAGCACTCGCATCCAATGCGTATCTCAAGCAGTTGGTATTCATGTCATGTGCTTGTAATCTTGAAGGATTCGGTAATGATTTCTTCATACGGCAGATCTGTTTTCTCGCTTGACCTCCATTTGTAATGCGAACAACAAAAAGATGATTTACTGTCCAAGTGAAAACACACGAGTGAAAAATGAGAAGGAGAAAAGGGAAAGGAAAAATGTTTGCTGAGACGGTACATTGCCTGTCCCACAGTGGCGTTATGGGGGAATTGACTGCCTGACATGTTTCACAAATTCTGATGCTTTTTTTGGCTCCTAATTGGCAAAATGTCTTTTTTCTTTTTACTTGGAATAAAAAAGGATTTCCTTTCAAATATGGATTTTTAGTAATGTAATGCTTGTTTTGTATCACATAGATCCTTTTCAAGGGATAATATGATAGGGTATCTGTTTTTTGCGATCATCATACATCTGTTTTGTGTCATATGTTACATGATTTGTAAAACTGGCATTGCCTGTGTGTTTCAGGGTGAGGGAGGGATTTGGGCGGGACACGCAGGAACTTGTATAAATCTTCCTTTCCTGTTTATAACAATGATTGCTCCTTGGTCCACATATTCTGCATGAAAGATGTTTGGACTGGCTAAAGATGGTAACTCCGTAGATTCTTTGACCGCGTTTTAGAATAATACTTTGTTTTTGTTGAATGAAGTGCCCCAGGAAGTATTTGCATACTTAAAAAAAAAAAAAATAAAAAAAAAAAATGGAAAGGCAAAATATTTCACAAAAAGACGTTTTATAAGTTTTAAATAAAGCAATGAATATACTGTATAAAACCATTGTGACACTTAGTGAATCACTTTAAGGAAACTGACCGCTACTAAAACAACCTTCCATAAAATAATAATAATAATTAAATAAAACTATTTATTTATTTATTTATTCTACCTGTTTAAAAGAATTGACATTCGAAAATAGCAACCCAACAAGTGAAATGGGTTCTACGAAATTAATTAAATGTTTTTGCTTTTTCAGTTTATTTATTTGCTTGTTTGTTTGTAAATATTTGTAACTATATAAAAGTATTGACCTTCCAAAACAACAACCCAACAAGTGAAATAGGTTCTAAGAAATGTATTCATTTATTTATTCCTGTATTTATTTATTTGTTTGTTTTTCAAATTAATTTATGTAAATGTAATTATTTAAAAGTTTTGACCTTTCTAAAACAACAACCCCAAATATAAAATATGTTCTAAGAAATGTATGCATGTATTTATTTGTTTGTTTCAATTTATTTATTTATAGATACTACTTTTCTCAAAGTCTAATGTAATTAAATTAATGTCGTTTTTAAGTATGCCGTAAATTCCCAAATACTTTTAGGGGGCATTAAGTATTAAGACATTACGTTTTTCAATTTAGTGTTATTATCTCAGCAAGAAAAGAGCAAGTGTGTATTTTTGGCTCGGAGCCACTGTATGCTCAGTAGTGTTCATGAGATCGTTTTTTAATGAGGCCTTTTTCTGCCTTGAGTTCTGTATCTCTCTCTTGAACACTGTAATTAGTGTGATAATGGGGTTAGTCACCGTGACTCTCAGCGGTGTGCTATTATTGTCACGATCAACATAAACAGCGACGCCTACATCAGCTGTGACATGACATGTTTATGTCTGACGTTGGGCATCCGGCTCTATTCAAGCGCAGAATATCTTCACACAGGGTAGAAAATAAATAGTTTACATAGTTTCACAGCCTATATAAGAAGTGCCAGACATAGTTTTCATCAGTCTCTCTCACGCTCTGTTAGATTGACACATGAAGCCGACACATGTCAGTCATATCTGGGCGATGTGTGGGTCCCCCGGGGGCCGGTAGCAGAGCAGAGGGTGACCCCGACACTTTGAAATCCTTCCATAGTGTTATCTGTCTCTCATTACACTCCTGCTTTCACATTCACTGCTTTTCCTTTGATTTTGTTCTCAATTATATGTCCCTCTTCTTTCTTTCTTTCTTCTTTCTTTCTTTCTTTCTTTCTTTCTTTCTTTCTTTCTTTCTTTCTTTCTTTCTGCCTTTCTTTCTGCCTCTGTCTGTCTGTCTGTCTTTCTTTCTTTCTGACTTTCTTTCTTTCTGCCTTTCTTTCTGCCTCTGTCTGTCTTTCTTTCTTTCTTTATTTCTTTCTTTCGTCTGTACATCCATCTTTCTTTCTTTCTTTTTTTCTTTCTGTCTGTCTCTGTCTGTCTGTCTTTCTTTCTTTCTTTCTTTCTTTCTTTCTTTCTTTCGTCTGTACATCTATCTGTCTTTCTTTCTTTCTTTCATCTGTACATCCATCTTTCTTTCTTTCTTTCTGTCTGTCTGTCTGTCTGTCTGTACATCAGTCTTTCTTTCTTTCTTTTTTTGTGTCTGTCTGTCTTTCGTCTGTACATCTGTTTTTCTTTCTTTCGTCTGTACATCCGTCTTTCTTTCTTTATTTCTTTCTGTCTGTCTGTCTGTCTGTCTGTACATCAGTCTTTCTTTCTTTCTTTTTTTGTGTCTGTCTGTCTTTCGTCTGTACATCTGTCTGTCTTTCTTTCGTCTGTACATCCGTCTTTCTTTCTTTCTTTCTTTCTGTCTGTCTGTCTGTCTGTCTTTCGTCTGTACATCTCTTTCTTTCTTTTTTCTTTCTGTCTGTCTGTCTTTCGTCTGTACATCAGTCTTTCTTTCTTTCTTTCTGTCTGTCTGTCTTTCGTCTGTACATCAGTCTTTCTTTCTTTCTGTCTGTCTGTCTGTCTGTCTTTCGTCTGTACATCAGTCTTTCTTTCTTTCTTTCTTTTTTTGTGTCTGTCTGTCTTTCTTTCTTTCGTCTGTACATCTGTCTTTCTTTCTTTTTTCTTTCTGTCTGTCTGTCTGTCTGTCTTTCGTCTGTACATCAGTCTTTCTTTCTTTCTTTCGTCTGTACATCCATCTTTCTTTCTTTCTTTCTGTCTGTCTGTCTGTACATCTGTCTTTTTCTTTCTTTCTGTCTGTCTGTCTATCTGTCTGTCGGTCGTCTGTACATCTTTCTTTTTCTTTCTTTCTTTCTTTCTTTCTTTTCTGTCTTCGTCTTTCTTTCTTTCTTTCTTTCTTTCTTTCTGTACATTCGTCTTTCTTTCTTTCTTTTCTTTCTTTCTTTCTGTAATGTGTAATGTTTTGTCTCATGTTATTTATTCATTGTCTCTGTTTTTGATTCTGTCCTCCTCATCCTCTCCTCTGACTGTGTTCATGCTTGCTCTACATGTTGCATGTAAGAGTCTGATTGCCTCATTTCACCTTCTAGTGTTTCTCACATCATAGATTTGATGTAGGTGCCAGTGTTGTTAATGTGTACATGAACAATGTGACGTGTGATACATACAGATGAACCAAATCATTCGTTTCCAAGAGCAAACATTCTTTCTTGGACAGAAAATATTACCTCATAAAATGGAGCGAAGCAAAGTTTTGTTAAGCAGTCTAGATTATAATATCTGCATTCTTACTCAAAAACATGAATCATAATTTGACAGCCAAATGTAAAGACATAGGTTCACAATAATGAAAAAAGGATTTGAAACTGTCTAAATTTTATATTTTATTATATAGTACATTTACATTTAGTCTGGTTAAATTTTTATGTTATTTTGTTAAAACTTAGCATAGTTAAATACATAAATATGGACTTTTAAAGTATTCTGTTCACAGAAACACAATCTTGTACTCACATTCTCTTCATTTCTATATTATTAAAAACATTTGAATGTTTATGAAAAGGAGACACAAAGGAGATTAAATGTAAATAAAATACCGATTTATTTTCCATGAAAGGACTGCGTTTAATTTATTTTCTTCCTTCTCTGTGTTGAAGAACATATTAATCAGATTTATGCCTACATAAATGAACTTTTTAAATACTGTATATTTCTATAGCTCAACAGAAACTTTCACTGTGATGTATTGTAGACCTGGGTTACATTAACACTCAACGTAAAGCTGAAAGTAAACTATAGAGAGAGAAATGTTAACATCATTTGGTTCCTCTTTAGAACCCCAAATTCCAGGAGCCTGTTACACTGGATTTTCTGGATGCAGAGCTGGAAAATGATATTAAAGTCCAGGTATGCCACAACACACACATACAGTACAAACACAAATAGCATGATCTCACCAGTATTATTTTATTGCATATTGATGAAACACCTGAGAGGTTTTGATTTCATGTGTAAACACTTGCACTGCTGTGTTTCAATGCTTACATTTGTTACAAAACGTGATGAAAAGACCCTTTTGCTCAAGGGATGCATAGTTAGCTTAGATAGTAGTGATTTATGATAGTAGTGGACATAATGCCTGACCACACAAGTCACAGAGCTTTTTTTTTTTTTGTACAAAATGAAATGCGTTTGCAGATAAAAATGTACATTAGGAGCAGTGTAATTAATTACTGTAAATTGATTGTAATTGTAATTTGAACCTTGCTATGTGTACTTTTTGCTAATGTAACTTTTTCCTTGTAAATATACTTTGGTCAGTTCAAGAATAATTTTTGCAATTTTATATGATTTATTTGAAATAATTAAGAGACACTTTATGTCTATCCTTGTATTGTTTAACTGGAGTAATTAATTACTTTTTAGAGTAACTTCCTCAACACTGTAGAACCAGTGTAAAAGTCAAAGAACCATGGTGTTGCTATCATTACTATAGTTAACACTGATTATTCTGATATCTCTCGCTCTCTCAGATACGGACTCTGATGATTGACAGAGACCCTGGGGAGAAAACAATAGAAACGCTTGTGAAATCTCAAGATGAGGTGTGTAGATCTTATATATGTGACCCTGGACCACAAAACCAGTCTTAAGTCGCTGGGGTATATTTGTAGCAATAGCCAAAAATACATTGTATGGGCCAAAATTATAAATTTTTATTTTATGCCAAAAATCATTAGGATATTAAGTAAAGATCATGTTCCATGAAGATATTTAGTAAATTTCTTACCGTAAATATATCAAGACATTTTTGATTAGTAATATGCATTGCTAAGAACATAATTTGGACAATTTTAAAGGCGATTTTCTCAATATTTAGATTTTTTGCACCCTCAGATTCCAGATTTTTAAATAGTTGTATCTCAGCCAAATATTGTCTGATCTTAACAAATACATATTTCCATACATCAATGGAAAGCTTATTTATTCAGCTTTCAGATGTATAAATCTCAATTTCGAAAAATTTACACTTAAAGGGATAGTTCACCCAAAAATGAAAATTCTGTCATCATTTACTCACCCTCAAGTAGTTCCAAACCTGTATGAATGTCTTCGTTCTGCTGAACACAAAGGAAGATATTCTGAAGAATGTGGGAAACAGAGCAGTTCTTCTGGGGCACCATTGACTTCCATAGAATTTTTTTTCCTACTATGGAAGTCAATGGTGCCCCAAAACAGCCTGGTTACAAACTTTCTTCAAAATATCTTACTTTGTGTTCGGCAGTACAAAGAAATTCATACAGGTTTGGAACTACTTGAGGGTGAGTAAATATTGACAGAATTTTCTTTTTTGGGTGAACTATCCCTTTAAGACTGGTTTTGTGGTCCAGGGTCACATATTTCTTCTTCTGCACCATATTTTTTTCCTTTTATTTTTTTCACCTTTTATTCCAATATCAGAGATACATTGATCGAGGAATCAGGACGTACACCTGGGCGCCGGTTAACGGGACAGACTACAGGTTTGTTGGCTTTACCTATGCAAAGTGTTTCATAACCCTCCTAAGTAGTTGTATGTATAAAACACGTTGTCTTTTTCCTCTGTGTGTGGGTGTTCTGCAGCCTGGCCTTGGTTTTGCCTGAATACAGTCTGCATTACATCGAGGCAAACCTGGGGGACACTATAAAACAAGCCATGTGTGAGTACCGTCTGTTCGCCCAGAACACACAAACCAGCTCCCCACGTTGAGCAAACACACTATCATTTACTAAAGATCAGATAGAGCCTTCGGCATGCAAAGCTATTGTTTTATGAAATAGCTGAGACCGCTCACAAATATTTCTCATCGGCTCGCTAGAAAGGTCTCCTGTTTGTGTGTGTGTGACCTCGATTGTCAGGGCTGCTCTCTGTATTAAACTGAGGTCCAGCTGGTCTCCACCCATCCTGAGCAGTGTAGCCAGGCGTTTGATCTGACTCTCCCCAGCACACAGGGGCCCCGGCTGGGAAGAGAGACTGCGAACGCTCCCTCCCCTCTGGACATGTGCTGCTGAGCTCCAGATCTGCACACAGACGCTCAGCTCATTTGGAGGAATATTCCAGGTTGAGCTCTGTCGATGGCGTGTGGCTTGCTGTCAGTTTAGCAATCTGAGTCGAAAATTATTTTTATCTCGTTGCCCTATAGACTTCTATTTCCGTGGTAATTGACAGATGCTGTCGATAGAGCTTAACTTGTACTTAAGCCAGAACATTCTTTAAAGGAATAGTTCACCCAGAAATTAAAATTGACGTTATTTTTCTGGATGTTTTATGTTGCTCCTTTTCATATAATGAATGTTTATATTACTATATGATTATATGTAGTCTAAATGGCTCCTGTAGTATATAGAAGTCTTTTGAAGCTTTACGAACAGACCAAAGTCATTATAGGCATTCGAATCAGAGAGGTGAATTCGAGAACCAGATCAGTCTGATTTTTAAACCGGTTCCTGAAAAGAACCGGATCAAAAGAATGATTCTTTCCGGAATCAAATGTCAGAATGGTGACTATTCCTTAAACCAAAGAAGATATACATTACCAGAGAAGCCTGCACACACACATTTATTCTACATAAATGCACATGTGCAAAAGACTGAGTCTTTCTCTGATCTATCCTTTCTGCCTTTCCATCTTTAAATGGCACAGCACAATGGGGCAAATACTATCGCTTTGTCTTTTACCGTTCCCTCACTGTCTGTTCTCCTGATTTTAGTCATTTTGTTGACATTTATTTTGATTTTATTAATTTGCATTCATTTATGCATGATTTTAAGTTACATTTTCTCTGCTTAACTCATCCGTTCGTTTGAGTAGCCTATATTTTGTTACGCATGGTCTGTGTAACATCGGCCGATTATTAAACAGTGTTTGATGCTTGTCTAAACATGCATGCACAGATATGTTAAAAAAAAAGATTTTTATAGCCCATGCAAATGACCACCACATATTGCTAGGGTGTTGCTCTGTGGTTGCAGAAGAGGTGTTCTGAGCAGTGTTATTTTTTTACTATTAATAGTACCTATTAATATTTTGAATGAACTTTTATTTCTATATTTTCTAGTGCTGTCAAGTAAATTAATTGCGATTAATCACATCCAAAATAAAAGTTTGTTTACATAATGTGTGTGTGTACTGTGTATATTTAAATGTGTATATATATAAACACACACACATATATTTAAGAAATGTTTATGTGTGTGTGTATGTGTGTGTATGTATGTGTATATATATATATATATATATATATATATATATATATATATATATATATATTAATATTAATATTAATATATATATATATATATATATATATATATATATATATATTAATATTTATATATGATTATATTAGATACATTTCTTAACTATATACATGTATGTGTATATTTATATATACATATAAATATACACAGAACACACACATATATTATGTAAACGTTTACTTTTGATGTGATTAATCGCGATTAATCGACTTGACAGCACTAATATTTTCAGATCATTTTGATTTCTTTAGTATTTTTATGTACTTTCATCATTTTTATTAGTTTTTTGTACTTCTGTTTAACTTTTTAAAAAAGTTTACATTTATTGAATTTATTTAAATAAAAACAATGTTTTCTAAATTTATTGAAATTTATTTTTATTTCAAATTTAGTTTTAGTAATTTTACTACTTTAAATTAATTATTTCAGTTAGCAAATGAAGCATTTCCCATTTTTGTTTAAGGATTAAAAAAAAAAAAAAATTCAGCTTTATTCCAATTACCAAAAACTGAAAATTCTTTCAATGTGTGTCTGAGATAATCATAAGCATAATTGGTTTGAAAAGTAATAGCACACCTCTCCACAACAAGCCACGCTATTTGTTGTATCATTCAGGCCCATAGCGTGAAGGCTTGTGAGATGAACTATGAGTTTTTTTTCTTGTAACACTGCACAGAGGCCATGCAGAAGGATCATACTAGAATGCAGAGCTCTGAGCCAGAATACTTTCCCCCTTCTCACTGTTCATCAGCATAATTATTTTAGCATAACAGTGCTTTGTAAGATCACATAGCTTTAACTTGATTCATTACTAGCAAGAAAGCCAACAAAGGAAATTTTAGCTTGTGAAACAATGAGTAAAGCAGGTTTAGAAGCCTGGAAGGGCCACAGAAGGTCATATTGTGGCTTGTAAGCAGTAACAATCAGCTACTTGAGGAAACTCTTGCCGCACAAGCGGTCACAGGAATTTGATGTTTTGTACGCCAGTTATAATTGTGCGTCTAATTTATTATGTGCGAGCGTGTTTGGGTGTGTGTTAATGTGCTAAAACTGATATTTCTGTATCCTGGCGTGTGCTACTGCAGATATGTGTGAGAAGTGGTATCTGTTTCTCTCTCTTCCTCCTCTTATTCCCTCTCTCTCCATTTCTTGTCGTAAAGGATCCTGGCATAGGTTTACGGGCTCGTAAAGAGGCAGGTCCATATGGTTATTGAGAAAGGGGAAAGAGGCAGCGGCACAGGGGTCAGGTTTTGCGGTGGTCTTCAGAGTGCTCCTGGATACCTTAGGAGCCCAACTTTGCACTCTGAGAGCTCCACAGGGCTTGTATGACCAAAGCCGAAAGCCGAATGTAAACTTCAGAAAGGCAGAACTAGAGAAGTGTGGCTTTTGGGAGCCGTGTAGAGCAAATAATGAGAAGAACAGGTGAACGTGGAGTTCTCTCGAGGGATGTGTCCTTACGGCTGGTCGTAACCGAAAACTGTGATGATGGACTCGGGTGCTTGAACCTGGCAGACTCTGAACTTGACTGGATCTTAGAAGTTGTGGATGTTTCTGCTTGATTAGCCTCACATGTGTGTGCCACCAAGTACTCAACACTGCAAAAAACTCCACGCCCGTTCACTCCAAGGACGATAACTATTACGTTAACGAAAGATATAGTTTTAAATGTAGAAGAATAGCAGAGTTAACACCATAACTATAACGATAACGACGCAGAGGAACGATATCGTTGGAATCACTTTCACAATGATTTTTTTCCATCTGATGAACGATAAAAACAGCCAATCAGAATCCATCCTGCTTTAAAGAGTGCAAGCATTTAAAGTGACAAGACTATGTAACAGCAGTGTGTGCTTATAATAAACAGAACATTATCATCTGTTGGTGTAGACGCTAATATAGTTATCGTTATAGTTATCTTTAGATTTATGGTATTTATAGTGTGACTGGCCTTTTCTTAGAGCTACATGACAAAAGATACTGTCTTGTTTTCTGTAAAATGTATCAAAATTAAGTCAGTTTATGCTTAAAACAAGAAAAAAAGAAGATATTGGCAGATATTGTTTTCTTGTTTTAAAGAAAACCTCACCACATCTTCCAGAAAACAAGACTTAGGGTCAGATTTACTAACAGCATGCACCAACGCACTCCATCTTTTGGCATTAAAATAGTGCTGTCAGGATTTACTAAAGACGTGCAGTGAAGATATCTTCTCAGGTAAATACATGTTCATTTAAGAATGTTTTGATGTTTGTATTGAAAAACAAGACAAAAATACAGAGAAAGAAAATAATTTGTTGCAGTAAAAAGTTTCTGTTGGAGATCAGAGATGCTGAGCGCTTTAGTTTGAGAAGAAAAGAATCCGACATGGTGCTAATTATATTGACGGCAAATTCAGAGCAGATGTGTAGCCATTAACTCATTGACACATTTGACAGAAGCCTCAAACATCCATTTGCACACAAACAAAGGTCTAATACCACCCTGTTTGACATGCACAAACCGTATCACGTCAGTCTCCCTGTCTTTTATCAGCTGGTGATGGCTGTGTCATGGTTTTTCTGATCACAAGCTCTGCTAATGGCAATAACAAGAGCAGAGCTAATGAGGGACTGTGTATAGACGCAGATAACAAGGCCCCCCTTATGCTTGATTGTATTTGCACCCCCCCCCCCCCCCCCCAGCTGCTAGTCTGATCCACTATTATTTTAGTATTATTTAAATTCTGTTACAGTATTTATTAATATTTTGAATTTACAACTTAAAATTAAAACTTAAATGTTTCTTTAAGTTTTTAAACTTAAATTTATATTTTATTCCATTACAGCTTGATTTCAATTAATGGAAATTGTTTTTAATAGTTTTAGTTTTAGTTAACAATAACAACACTAATGATGACTCACCAATGAAACACAGTAACAATCCAAACAGCTTCCATAGATTCTGTGCAACGGCTTCCAAGTTTAGGACTTCTATATTTAATTGAACCATGTTCCTTATTTAAAACATATTTTAAAATAGATTTTTGCATTTTTGAGAAGTTTTGAGTGATACTTGTCTATGCAAATCTTGCAACCATGTTGCAATTTTATTCAGTTTCTCAGATCTGAGTGGTATTAAACACATTTATGCAGTTGCAAAGGTATTGTAGGTGAGTGTTAAGGCATTGCTAGTTTTATAGTATAGTATTTTATAGTATTCTGAGTGGCTGCTTAGTAGCCCAAGTCAAGATTGCCCACCGTCCCTCTTTAAGTCAGTGAAAATGTTTTGGCCTTTTGTCATCTGCCAAGTGAACATCTTTAGTCAGATCACTTAGTAATATGGTAAAAAAGAATCGCAATACCACCAAAGTTGAATACTAAAGTTTTAAACTCCTAAGCAAAGCCTTCAAGGGCATCACTTAAAAATATAAAACAAGGTACTTCAAATCTGGCCCTGGAGGTCCGCTGTCCCGCAGAGTTTATCTCCAACCCTGATCAACATCACCTGCCTGTAATAACTCTCTTGTAATGCTGAAGAACATGATTTGCTTGCTCTGGTGTATTTGATTAGGGTTGAATTTAAACTCTGCAGGACAATGGACCTCCAGGGCCAGATTTGATGAACCCTGAAAAAATAAAACATTAATATGTATGGCTCTAAATTCAAAGCTGTTTTAAATTAGCCAATAAATGCACACCTTAACCCAGTAAATTCAGTAACGCATGACATCTCATGGCTTTAGTAAAAATATGTAAATTGGAGCACTACTTTATTCCTTTTGGTTCTCTAGTGATTCATCTTTTATTAGATTTTGCAAGCAATTGCCTCAGCCAAGAACACAATGTTGTGTATGCACAGCAAGCCATCAGTTCTCAACAATATATTAAGACCAACTGTTTTGAGTTGTTTTGTCTATCTCTTTTGTTTATATTGATTTTATTACAATCACAGTTGATTTTCATTGTTCTAACATAAACATTAGGGTTAATCCTTTGTTTGGCTTGGTGAAAGTGCAGTCCGGAAGTTTCCAGACAAAGCATCTTCTCCTGTATTCTGAGATGGTCTGGTTCTGTTTTGATCTACTGGCTCACGTCAATGGCTGATTGCGTTGCACCTTTGATGTACAAAGAGAGTTTGATGTGACTTCACCAAACACTGGCTGACCTTTTTTTTTTTTGCTGATCGTGAATACCACATGCCAATTTGTTCAACCATCATGTCATTTGATGTTTTCATCAAGCGTCAGAATTATTTTACCATGCCTGCCAAACTCTCCGCTCGCTCCTCTCGTAACTCTCTGTGTTGAATGGAAAGGACTGTCTGCATCCATTTCTTCACGTCTGTAATCTCAAACTCACGTCTTTGTTGTGTGTCCAGACTTTTGCTTAATCTGAAACCGCCATCGTCTCCATGTGCATGTTTTATATGAAATGCTGTTTTCAGAGTATCCGGTTTACAATTTTGGATGTCTCTTGGGACTGTGATGGACTGTGGTAACTTTGTCTTTCTCTTTGTCTTCTGATTGGTTGGATTTTCACCACAGGGAACAAGGGCAAGTACTGCACCCTTCTCTTCTCAGACCTTCATGTTTTATTTCATTCATCAGATGTTGTATCATTTATTTTCAGTGTCATTTGCATGCATCTATTTTTGTTCTTTTTTTCCAGAGCAGTCGTGTCACATCTGTGTATGTGTGTTTTATTAAAGTAATCTTTCACTTCTCACGAGTGCATTTCATATCACATAATTTTTTTTTTTTTAGAATCTATAAACATTCATTCTGCATGCTGTTAATTATTGCTTTTGTTTGTTTACATGCCAACTTCTCCTGTAAAACAACTTTGGTCAAATCAGCTGAAATGGGGTTTTCAATGGCCAATGTTTATACCAATAACTAGAGATTAGTATGGCTGCTAAAATGCTGATATATGTTATATCCCTGTTGACAAAAATCATCTTAAACCAGCCTAAAATGGTTTGATGGTCTCCCATGCTGGTCTATTGACTGGTTTTAGAGGGTTTTTGGGCTGTGGATAACAGCTAGACCAGCTGAAGACCAGCTAGACCGGCTTGGCAAGGCTGCAAGACCATCTTAAACCAGTTTAGGCTGGTTTTGTGCATGTTTTGTTTTTGTTTTTTCAGCAGGGAAAGACTACTACAATTGATTTAACATGCCAGTTTCTTTTGTAAAACGTGTTGGGTTTTTCAATGGCCAATGCTGATACCAATAACTAAAGATTGGCATGGTTGCTACAATGCTGGTGTGATATCCCTTTTGGAAAAAACATTTTAAACCAGCCTAAAATGGCTTGACTGTCTTTGTTGGTCTCCCATGTTGGTTTTTTGACTGGTTTTAGAGAGTTTTGTGCTGTGGATACCAGTTAAACCAGCTAAAGACCAGCTTGGCAAGGATGCAAGACCATCTTAAACCAGTTTAAGCTGGTTTTAGGCATGCTTTTACAGCAGGGAAAAACTAGTACATTTGAATTAAAGCAGTTGAGATGTACATATACAATGAAATAACATTTTGTTATGCCATATTTACTAGTATTTCACTTGGATAGTAACCATCTATACCAGTCTAATCTCAGAATTGCTAAACATTAGACATAGATTGACAGATATATAGTTTTAAATGTTTTCAATATGTTGTCTAAACACATTTAAATCTCTCTCTCTCTGTCTGTAGCCTTTGAAACCATGCAGCAGGAGAAATTTGAGGAATATGGGTACACCTTTATTGCACCCAGGTAACACACACACACACAGAGCAGAAACCGCAGACCTCCCACAGGGTTTAGTCATGACAGGTTTATGTGGACTGTATCTAGACTCCATTGGTCTTTGAAGTCCTATAAATTCACACCTTCAGACCCAAACTTCACTCCCTTTAACAATGGATCCCACAGACACGGCAGCAGAAATGTTTGGTGAAAACGTCATGCCACTTGAATACGCCGGCCTCACTGTGGTCATCAAACTGATTGTGTGTTTTTCTGTGATTAAACACTAATAATGTTTTTCAGGGAATACTGCAAGGACCTCAAAGTCTCATCCAACAACACCCAGTTTCTGATGGACTTCAATGAGTATATAGACAGGAGAACTCCAAATGATCCTCTGTGTGAGTGCAAACATGAACACATGTATCCATCGTTAAGTATGAGCTCTGTCCCACAATGCAATAAGCTAAACTTGACCTTCCTTTTCTTGTGTGATGACTATAAGATGTGCTTACTTATATATGTATTTATTAGTGCTGTCAATTGATTAAAAAAATAACTAATTAATCACATTTGTTTCTGAAATTAATCACAAATAATCGTGATTAATCCCACCTAACATTTAAAGTTTTTAAATATACTATTATATTGCAATAATTTGACATTCAATCTTTTAAATTAATGTAGAAACAACATAAAGGCGGTATATTTTTAATATTTGTTTAATAGCATTTTTTTTATTTGCCTGAAGGCGAGTATCACTGATACCAATACTATTTGTACACCATTGACTATAGCCATTCAACATTACAGTATAATTGAGAGCTATCAATTTGAAAATGTATTAGACTTTAAAAAATTACAACTTCTAATATAAGTGAATTTAAATCAGTCTTCTCATAAACCCATTATAATAAATGTCATATTTACCTGTGCCCTTCAGCAAGTAGGAAATATACAGAAATTGAATAAAGTTATCAAACACTAAATTCTAAATTAAAAGTAGATCAATCCTTGAAGCTAAAAAAGTTATTGATTTCCTCTTTTTTCTTTTGTTTCTTGATTAACAGACATCACAGCAGCTGGGTTATTAGGTTATTTGGCTGCTTTTACTTTAAGAGCTGCCGCTGCTGAACGTGACGTGAATCTGACATGCATGCTCGTAGTTTCATTTGCGCTTCAATATGAAATGAAACAGGCTACAGCGTGCGCCGCCGTATTTGTGCGTGCACTTGAAGAGCACATGCTACGAGCACAGTATATAACGACTGACAGGACAGGAAAAATTATTTTTACTGACATATGGCCTGACAGCAACTTATCTGACTGCAGTTCACTCTTGTTCTACTGAAGCTCCCTCTTCACTTGTACCTTTTTCCACACTCATTTGACTAGTGCTTGGCGCTGAGGCGAAGTTGGAGTACACGTCTGTAAAGACATTCTGCGTTTAAATAAACATAATTCTTGTCAAGAAAAAAGAGACAGAAGCAGCAGTGTGGTGGCTAACTCCGCCCCTGCGTTAACTGCGTTAAACATTTTTAATGCTGTTAAACTGAAATAATTAATCGCCTGTGTTAACGCGCTAATTTTGACAGCACTAGTATTTATTTAGAATCCCCTTCTTGATTTTAATTTGATCAGGCTGCCAATAGCAAAAAGACATTTAAAAAAAATATTGGATTACAACTGCAGTTTTACTGCCATGTAAGTGTACATGTGTACACTATGTATATACACAGTGTGTAGCACAGAATGCAGTAAGACAGTATTCAAAATAAATTAAAATGAACATAGAAGCACCCTCAGTGAACTCTCTTTTGTTTATAGTTAAATGTTCAAGTGTTTTATGTGAGTCATTTTTGCAGTGATATTAAACCTGCCGTAATCAAATCAACTGGACATCAAAGTTTCAAATACTTTTTCAGCCCCTTGTATAACACCACCTTTTGCAAACACAAACCACTGTGGTTATTTTTGAAAACATGATGTAGCGATATCAGAGGTGAGAGGGCTCAGATTACTCTCTTTTAGTGGCTGAGTCAGGTTGATTCCCGCTCAAATGATGTCAGCGTGTGTGGCGGTCCTGCCGTCTGTGAAGGTGACCCCTGCCAGCGCTCTGTTTAATCACACTGTAATTGATTAGTCTGCTCTGTAATGACTCTAGTGCTGTCATCCTAATGTTCTTACCAATCATGACTCACTCTTTTCAGTAAAGAGATGCTATCGCTACAGCACTCATGCACGAACACACCCTAAGATCTTTGCTTAATAGGCATTATTTTTCTCCTGAGAAGGAAGGTTTGTGTGTATATATGTATATGTATATGTATGTTTATGTAGAATTATGATTAGCAACAAACCAATATATATACACCAGACTGACAAACAATTTCTGTTTTAAATTTTCTAGTTTCATTTTAACAGTTTTGTGTAAATGATTGTCACAACCATGAAGATTTCTGCAGTTTTGCAGTTAGTTTCCACATTCTGGGTCGACAGGGAGTGGAGTTTGAACATGGGAAAATCCTGTTTTCCATGACATAATCCAAAACTATCAACTATAAAGACTTTCCTTTCTCTTTGTCTGTATTGTTCAGGTAATCTCACTCTTGTAAACCGGTTGCTGCTGGACGCCGGTCTCACGGCAGACCTTGTCAATGTCTGGAAGGATCAGAATGTGTAAGTTTAGAGCCAAACACACACATGGAACAACATAAAACACTCATCTACGTCTGTGTGAAATGTCTCGGGTTTTCAAGTACAAAGATCTCTGCAGACCAGAGAGACGCCTTCGTATGACTGCTGAACACAAAGCTCTGTTTAGAGTCCTGACATGAATAAGACTGCTGTCTTATTGTCAAAAGCAAACTCGAGCGTCTATAGCAATTATAACCAGGATTAAAGAACCCGACCATGTGGGAGTCCAAAAACACAGCACTTAATGCATGTGACACAATTCAGAATTGTGTTTTCAATTAAACAAATGGTGTTTCAATTAAATTTGTACATTGAGGATTTTTTTTTTTTTTTGGAGGCTGAATGTGTTATTAGTTACTCGGAACATTCTTGAAGTAATTTAATTTAAAGTGCAAGGCTAGAATACCTAAACAAAACACTCACAGGTGTAAAGCAAGTCAGAGTTGCTTGGTTTCTGTTTGTGGTCTTTGGGAAAATTCTAAACTGCATGCTAAACTTACTGATGTCTTTTTTTGATTTCATTAGAGATGGAGTTTTGGCCCGGTTTGTGGCTACAGATGGAGGCATTACACGTGTGTATCCTAAAAGGTAATCCATTCACAGTTGTGTGAAATATGTGCACTTCTCCATCCCCATGTGTGCACGTGTGTGTGAGAGATGCTAAATTCTTTACGATCTTTCCTCTGTCAGCAAACCGCAGGGGTCTGCGGTTGAGACTGAAAGAAAGAGTGAGAGAGGATGTTTCAGAGGATGTTTCTGGTACAGAGTGACTCTCTTTTGAGATTTCTTATGGGAGCCATGTGCAGCTCTCGCTTTCTTTCTACTGTCTTTATTAGCTTAAATCTATAACAGCGTGTGGTTGAGTTCATAAACTTACTCTGGTGGTATAAACCAGCAGGATTGTGTTTAAGAAGCTACGGTGGTGCACTTATTCGCAGTTCATATTTACTCACCTCGGTTCCAAAAACAAAATACCTGTTTTCTTTGTCTTTTTTGAGCTTCACAGCACCAACCACAATCCATTTGTGTTTTCTGGCATTGAGCAGCATGTACATACTGCTAATCATCTTTTTGTTTCACTGGGGGAAATATAAGGTTTGATTGACATGGCTGAGATTTTCCGCTTCTCACTTAAAGATTCTCCTCTTCCTCAAATGTTTGACATGTTTTATTATTATTACTTATCATAGATATTTGTGTCTCATTGCCAACTAACTTTAGAAGTAATATTTTTCCCCCACAATCATATATTTAGCTTTTTCGTTGGTGTCACAAAACCGTTTATCATTCACTATTTATTTTCATTAATTAATGAAAAGAAATAACCAGTAACATATAGCTGCTGGAACCTTAGATCCATAAATGCAGACTTTATAGGGTGTATTTTATTTTATTTTATTTTCAATATTTCTTTCCAGTAAAATAATTTCTTGATATGCTTTATTATTAATACTTATCTTGGAGATTTATGTCCCCACTTTGAGATTTATGTCCGCACTTTAAATCAATTTATTAATTGCTTGATATTTATTTTTATTTTATTTATTTTTATTTTATTTTATTCATAGATGTGAACCTCAGCAATTTAATTTACACAGCTATAATTAAACTGAATTTCTTTCTTTTAATTTTATATGTAAGAAAGTGAAGAAACTTTCAAGTAATTTTTTTTTATATTTAAACATTTGTGTTTTCATTCTTAAATGATTTCATTACACTGCCAAGATAAAAGCAGGATGCCTTTTCTTAATAAAAACCTCTCAATCCAGTAAAGGGATTTGATTATCTGTATGCATTTATGTAGGATTCTTGGGTTATGCATTCTTGAGTTCAATTGTTGCATTATTTATATTGCTATTGTTCACCATTTTGTTTAAAATGCCTATTAATTTATTTATTTCTCTCACTTTTCTCTCTCTTTCTCAGTGCCGGGGAAGAATGGGGTGAAAACTCTGAGACCTATGATTCAAGTTTTTACAAAAGGAGTCTGGACAATGACATATTCATCTTCACCGCCCCATACGTCAACAGTAAGAAGCACACTCTTATTCTTTCAGTACACATCCCCTCTCTAACATTTGGATCAACGTGTGCTCTCTTTGGCACACTGCTTTACTAAGACAGCTGTTGATCTACTTGAAATGCGCACCTACAGATCTCCTGCCAAGGTCGAGTAAGCTTATATTACTGGGGGATTACCATTCAATGAGACTACCTCACATTCACGCACGTGTGGTCTGCAGGACTAATGCACACACGGTCGAGAAGCACCCATGTGCCAAAACTCAACCCCAGGGGAACGCCTGGTCCTTGTGTTTATGGGAGGTTTTACCATTTAAGTTAATGGTGAAAGCAGACTGAAACCCTTATAGATCTCTCAAACATTTCGATATCAGATGTAACATGTCTACCTTGGCAGGTGTTACCAGAAGAATTGCATTAACAGCATTAGGATACTAAAACAAATGCCTGTTTGGATTAGTTAAATGAAATAGAGCAAAGAGGGCCAGTCTGACCTTAAATGCGTTTTATTCTGAATTTGTGTTGTCTTTTCCCTTGAAACAGAGAGCAGAGAATCTGGTTATGAGTCTGGTATCCTTGTCAGTAAAGCAGTGGACTTGGACATTAATGGAGCAAAACTCAAACCTGCTGGTGAGCTCTTAAAAAATAGTTCAAAAGTTTGGGGTCAGTATTTTTATTTTTTTATTAATACTTTTATTCACCAAGGATGAATTAAATTGGTCAAACGAGACAGTAAAGACATTTTATAATGTTACAAAATATTTCTATTTCAAATAAATGTTGCACTTTTGAATCTTCTATTTAGCAAATCCTAATACAAAAAATGTTTTTGATTCAGCTATTTATTTTAATTAATTAATTAAATGAAATAACCAGTGACATATAGCTTCTTGAACCTTAGATCCTTAAATGCAATCTAATTGACTTTATAGGGTGTGATTTTATTTTATTATATTTTCAATATTTCTTTCCAGTAAAATGTTTTCTTTAATATGCTGTATAAGTAATACTTCACTCAAACATGACAGTAAATATTTTATAATTGTATAATGTTAAATATTTCTATTTCAAAATAAATGTTGTACTTTTGAATCTTCTATTCATTAAATAAGCCAAAAAAAGTATCAGTTTCCACAAATCACAGTTTTACACACTGATAATAATGATGATTTCTGAAAGATCATGTGACACTGAAGACTGGAGTAATGGTTGCTGAAAATTCACAATATTTTTTTTTAAATAATATATTCAAATATAAAATATGCATTTAAAATTGTAATAAAATTCACAATGTTAGTGTTTCTACTGTGATTTTGCCCAAATAAATGCAGCCTTGGTGAACATTAATTTTTTTTTTTTTTAAATCACAGACCCTGAACTTTTGAATGGTAGTGAAAATGTTTTCTATTAAATATATGGTCGATGTAATAAATGTTTATAACTGTTTTGCTTTAATAGACCTGTTTATAGTGGATTATCTAGGATTTCCAACCAGTAGTAAAGTCATTTCTCTGTGGTTAAGTAAAAAGGTTAATCTTTAAAAGAAAACAACCCAGTAATGTCACTGGTATTTGGTTTTAAGGAAATTGGCCAGTTCTTGCGTAAATAATTTTGTTTGTGTTTTAATGATTCATGATGACTAACAAAGGTTATGACTAATCGTTTGGTCATTCTCTACATTAATTCAGAGCTTTGTCTGACCCTGACATTGCTTCATCTCATCATCTGAATCTTTTATCATTATATTTGTTGACCTCTCATGAGTAAGATTTCAACACCGATGACAGTGTGTGTTTTATGTTATCATACAGTGGTGGGAGTCAAACTCAACGCGTCGGCCTGGATGAACAGCTTCATAAACGCTACCACCAAGAAAAATGTAAGTAGAAATGACCCCCGTTTCCTTATCGGCACATGTGGAAGCTGTTTAGTCACAAACGCAGCCTCTCTAGTCTAGATGGGCCGATATTGCCGTCTGAGAGCGGAGATGAATTGACTCGCTCTAATAAATGTTGTAAAAGGCTTGTTTCATGAATTCTCAGCTCTCTCCTCACATAATTTCCTCTCCGCAGTGCAAGGATGAGATCTGCGGGTGCCTCAGAAATGATAAGGTAGGGTGCTGACTGCTTCATGCTGCTCTGACCTCTGTAGCCACTTATCTAAAGCTGCTTTCACTCTCGGTTTCTGATGAATGGCTGGTTTTGCTCCTCAGCAAGTGGACTGCGTGATTCTGGATGATGGTGGATTTCTGCTCATGTCCAATCAGGATGAATATATCACACAGGTAGAATATATTTACAATGGCATTTTAATGCCAGGTTCAGCAATATTGTGTGCTTCGTATTTAGTCTTTTTCATATTTACTCTGTTTCAGATAGGTCAGTTCTTTGGTGAAGTGGACCCTGTTCTGATGATCGCTCTGGTCAACACCTCGCTGTTCTCCTTTAATAAAACCTATGACTACCAATCCGTCTGCGACCCGGAGAGGGAAACTAAAGCTGCTGCCGGACCCCGCTCTGTATATGTGGTAAAGTATACATGTCAACTTTAAAAAACATTAATGTACTAGGGGTTTCTGGTGGACTTATGTAATGTGGAAACAAAGTCCACATTTTTGATTGTGTGTCTAGATTGTTGCATCTATGTTTGTGTGTTTGTTTTTGACAGCCAACAATAGCAGATATGCTGACTGTAGGCTGGTGGGCCTCCACTGCTGTCTGGTAAGAAAGAATAGATGCCACTCACTGAGAAATAGGCAGATGAAGGTTTGCAGTGTGAGGTGGATGTTTTCATTTGTTTTTTCTTTTTAGGTCAGTTTTGCAGCAGCTACTTCTCAGTCTGACTCTCCCAAATATAGTGGGAACAGGTATGTTTCAGAAACAAAACACTGCTCAAGAAACACTATTCTCTTCTATTTGCATTCAATGAACTTTGGATTTTTTTAAATCAAGAAACTTTTAATTCTTTTAAATTTTTTAATTAAATCAAGAAACTTTTAACTTTTTAATTCTACATGATTAAATGTAATCTCTGAACAATTTTATTCTAGTGTTGTAATGTATTATATATGTATGTGTAGTGATTTTCTTCCTTTAAAATGTATTTATGTACTGTTTACAATTTTTTATGTTAATATTAATATATATATATATATATATATATATATATATATATATTGTTCCAAAACGCGATAAACGCCATTTTTAGAAAAATTGAGTTACGCCAAAATGCGAGTGTTGTATCTGGTCGCAAAATGCGATATCCGCCGTGCTATTCTGTCATGTTTTCTCCCTATCTTTCCAAACCGCAACAAACCCCAGTCTCCCTTCTCTGCAGAATGCGATACATCCACTCAACCAATCACAGCGCACCATTCCACGCATTGTAAACAGTAATGGTGGTGCTTTGAATACACCCGGCATCCTAGTTTTCCTCATCTACTTTGTACTTTTTGATCAACAAACAAACAAACAAAATTAGGGCTGCACGATAAATCGCATGTGATTGTCATGCGCATCTCGTCAGTAAAGCCGTGTTCTGTGATTAGCAGTAAATCTCCATCACCTGCTTTCAGATGGAGTGGCATTTAATACACAGAGCCGTAGATCACTGATAAGCTACGCAATATCACGTGCATAATCGCAGATGAATCGCCTTCGATTATGAACGCTATATTGCATAGCTTGTCAGTGTAAGTGTTTTTTATTAATGGCATTAATGTTTTTGTTAATACAGCGTATAGCACTTGTCAACTAAGTGAATGTAACATGGCAAAGATGAATGCACTTTTGGAAGTTGAATGTAAGGGAAATGTCATTTTGGAATTTCTGTGTTCTAATGTGATATTGTTGTTCATGTTCTTGTTCATGATGACATTTTATTTTATTGTTGTAATTAATTTATAGCATTAATAAGATGACCCGTTGAATTCATTTTGGGAGCGATGACTGATTTAATGTAGTTTTAGTCCAGTGCCTGTAGCCTATATTAGATTAATATTGACCAAGTTCAGACTCTGTCATATGTGGAACTTACTTTTTGTGTATTTTCAACAGTTTCAATATGAAAAATAACTTTTATATTGATTCAATGGATTTATTGCATTTTGAAAAAGAAAAAAAATGTTATTATAACCTAAAGATGCTATGTGAAAGTTTGAAACAGAAAATAGTGGTTTTCATCTTGCCACTTTCTTGGTAAAGAAAACACATTTTTACTCAAATGAATGGATTTATAGCATTTGGAACCAAACTCTTCATATATGTATTACATGGACAGGATTGTTTGTAGTTTAAACATTAAGTGAACTTTACATTTTAGTAAAGTAAAATTGAAATTGATTTAATGCAATGCTGTTGTCAAAATGTTCAAGAACTGCTGTAGTGATTTGCATCAATTGAAGAAGCAGCAAAAATGCATTTTGTGAGTGTGCTTGGTATGTAGGCTGTTGATCTGCGTGTGTGTTTTGATATACACAGCATGTTGCTGGTGTGTTTGTGTGTCTGCAGCATACTCGGAGGATGACCTCTCGGATGCGTTCTCCAAAGAGAGCTGTATCACCGAACAGACTCAGTATTTCTTTGAGAACGAGAACAAATCTTTCTCTGGAGCTATGGACTGTGGAAACTGCTCCAGGTGAGGACTGTTTTTCTGTTTGTGTGCACATAAATCCATCCGCATTCCCTCCGTCCGCGTGTGTGGGAGTGCGTGTGAGCATGTGCAGATGATGTCAGCGCTGTCTTTCTGTCTCTTCCTGGATAATTGCTCATCCCGGTAAGTCATCTCTCCAAGGATCGAGCAGCTCAGCTTTCCTTCTCTTTTTCTTTCCGTCCCCTCTGCCCGCTCCCTCGTTCCCCGGATCAGTCCGACGTCCAGCCGGCCGTAAATCCCGCCGGCCGTGCTGTTTAATGTAACACCGCTAAAGCGAAACGTGTTGGGGTGGGTGGGGGCGCTCGGCCTGACAGAAACTCTACGCCTTTTTTACGAGCCCCACGTGTGACTCTGCGTACGATAGTTTTTCTTCCATGTTAACTACTTTAGACATGTAAAGTTTAACAAGAGCCATAAAGAGAAATCCATTTGTGAGATCTCAGGAGCTCGAGACCTGAGCTTCGGCGTATGTAATTCAATCTCGCTCGCAGAGACATCAACACCAGCTCAGGCTAAAGGAACACATGTACACTGATGAGAGGACTGCAGGAATTGCCAGCGAAAGGATGGCTTAAACAGAACATCAAGGAGACTACGGAAAATTAGACTTCATATTTCTTTAGACTTTTGCATTGGTTATCTAAGGTCTGCTTATCTTCTTTCAGCCCTACAGATATAGAGCTTTTTGGACAACACACTCCCCTCGGAGGTTATATAATGCCTCTGTTTTGAAACCTAGTGAGCTGCCTTGTTGTCTACTGCCTATGTAGACACTATAGGGTTGAATCGATACTGAAATGTTGGCTTCAGTACAGTACCATCCTCTGGTCCCATGGTATTGATACTGAATTAAGACCTTGGGCAACAAATAAACAGTCTCAGCCGACTGATGAACTGCCAATAAATTCAATAATTCAATGTTAATGTTTCATGATTTCTTTTTAAAGAATGAAAATAGGTGTTAAGTTGACAATTAGAATAATATATGTGTATTAAAAGTTTTCCTACAGAAGGCTGTGTTTTAATCAAAAAAGAAAATGTAAACTGTGACATAAATGCAAATATATCCAGTTGCAAATGTAACGTTTTCAGTGTTGTATACTGGGGAACAATAATATTGCAAAAATTAATATTAATATTTTAATTAATATCTTTCACATTATACTTAAGGCTGCATGTATTCGATCAAAAACATAGTAAAATTACTACAATTTTTTTTTGTTTAAAATAACTAAATATTTTCATGTTTTAAAACATGATTTATTCCTGTGATGGAGTAGCTGAATTTTAAACAGCCATTACTCCAGTCTTCAGTGTGATAGAAATCATTCTAATAAGCTGATATGTAAAATATTTCCTATTGTCAATGTTGAAAATAGTTTAATATTTTATGCTAAATATTTCTGTGGAAACATAAAAAAAAATTAAGGATTTTTTTTCTCATGATTCTTTGATGAAAAAGTTCAAGAGAATAACATATATTTAAAACAGAAATCTTTTGTAATATTATAAATGTCTACTTTGATCAATTTAGTGTACCCTTGCTGAATAAAATATTCATTTAAAAAAAAAAAAGAACTTACTCACCCCAAACTTTTGAATGGTGGTGTATATTCTGGATTTGTTTTATAGATAAGTTACAGGATGAAACAAGTGTTATGTCAAATTCAGTAAATGTGTTAAACATATTTAATATATCCATGCAACAACTCATTGCAACTTTTACATTTCAGTTCAAGCTGCAACTATTTCCAGGTCAGCACTGCTATAATTATTTTGTGAAGCATTATTTTGAACAAGGCGTTTTATTTGTCCATACAATAAAAATGAGTGAGGTCCAGTGTTAGAGTGTCCATTTAGAGTGACACAAGTTTGAATAAATGATTATAAAATGCTCTTTTTTTGGAGTGAACTAACCTTTTAAAATGCTGTCTGAGTATGCAACTCACTAGGTTTTGGAACATCTGTATAGTTTCTCACAGGATGTTTTTCATGGAGACCACATAAACCCACCTGAAGCACTCTTCTGTGCTCTTATAACCTCTCCTGCTCTCATGAATAAAGCATTCCTCAGAGGGCAGACAGATGTGAGCCACTGAACTTTAGGACTCCATGCTTCTCTGTGATCATCAAGCCCTCCATGTGTGTGCGCATATGTGTTTGTGTGAGTGTGACCCCGATGGCCGCTATGATCTGAGGCTCGTTATGCACCACCGAGCATGCTGGGTAGCGGTAAACAGCCTGTGATTACTGAGAGAGCAGGTGATGTGTAACAAAGAACTTTTACGCACACATCCCCATATATACGTTTGCATGCACACAGGCCGGTGCAAAAACCCGTGTCACTCTATTTTAAAGAGAGGGAGGAGAGCTATAAAAGAGAACAAGAGAACGCTATAAAGAAAACTCATGGCTGAAACTCGTTCGGCGATGACAGTACGTAACAAGCTGCCAACCGATGCAGATTTCCAATATAATATACTCATCTCCTGTTACACTTACTAAAGACTTCCACACATGTTGGGATGGTTTTGGATATGTAAGATGTGTATAATTGATTCCTGACAAAGAGCTTACGCATAATGTTTTGAGTCGGCAGCCGTTTATGCTTGCTTATGTTTACTGCTCCTTCCGTAAAATGGGTGGTCTCGATGAGGCTTATGTCTGCTTAGTTTAGAGATGCATAAACCATGATACCTGTCTTATGATATAAGCTGTTGAGAGCTGTGTTTGTTTTAATGACTTCGTTGTTTTCCTACCTTTTTTCCCAGAATGTACCGGGCCGAGAAGCTCCCAAACACAAATTTGGTTTTTTTGATCTCTGATGCCAAGAGTTCCTGCCTCTCCTGCGATCCCAAACCGCTGAGACAAGCCGAACAGCCCTGTATCCTTCAAGTGATTCACTTGTTGTTTCTTACAGTGTCATCTTGCAGTGTTCAAACAGTAGAGCATGGTGCTATAGAAACAACAGAGTCATGGGTTTGATTCTTAAAGGGACAGTTCACCCAAAAATGAAAATTACCCTATGATTTACTCACCCTCAAGCAATCCTAGTTGTATATGACTTTCTTCTTTCAGACAAATCCAATCGGAGTTATATTAAAAAATGTCCTGGCTCTTACAAGCTTTATAATAGCAGTGAATGGGGGTCGAGATCCATCATAGAAGTACTCCACACAGCTCTGGGGTGTTAATAAAGGCTTACGCTACACCTCCATCCTACGCCATCCACTGGAATGCCACTCTCTTGTGAATGTGTGTACTACAGTTAGCAGAGGCTAGAGATTATTGTTTATAAAAAATTTAAATGTGGATATTTTTCTTGCACAAGCGCATCGCTTTGCTACAGAAAGCCTTTATTAACCCGCTGGATGCACTTTTTTGGACTTAAAAAAAATGGGTCATTTTAATTTTTGGCAAACTATTTAAGGAAAGCATAAAGTATTTATTTATTTATGTATTTAGCTCAAATATGATGCATTAAATTGATCAAATTTGCAAATTGAATGAATTGTAATCATTGTAATCATTTTTCACAATATGACTATTTTTACTGTAGTTTTTAAATCAATAAATAAATTGAATTCAAACTGTTGAACTATAGTGTAAGTCACTTTGGATAAAAGCATCAAACACCAAGAATTACATTTTTTCTTATTATTTTTTCTTATTATTATGACTTCTTTTTTGCAAACTTTTAGGTTTTCAGATTTAAACAACACATAACACATACAATCAATCAACAAACCAATAAATAAATAAATTAAATCACAACAATAAATAACTCCCAGACCACTACAGTCCATAGAAGTGCTTCATATTTTAGGCTATTGTCCTTATTGATTACTTTCAGCTACTGGTCCTGATCCATGTGTGCTGGCCCAGAACCCTCGGTACAGGAAAGGACCGGACGTCTGCTTTGACAACAACGCAGATGTAAGTTATAACCAAAATGTGTCATTCTCAACAAATGCATCTTCATCATTCACTGCTTGCTTTTCTTCTTTAACATTAATTTCCTTTCTGTTTGCTCGTTAAATGCTCATTGGTTGCTCATCATGCCTGTCACTGGTAGGATGAGCCTTTGTGTCCAATCAGTGGCTCTTCTTCATTGATCTATTACCCATCCATCATTTTGCTGCTGTTTCTGTTTTGTGTTTGATGGTCAGTTTCATCTTACTGTGTTGCTGCCATTTATATTGCAAACTATTTCTTTGATTCGTTCTTAACTCTTTATTGAATTAATTGTAGCATGCTGGATTTTATCTGGTTGTCATGTCATATAAGGGTCTAGATGTAGGTTCAAATATTGTTTATTCATTGCCTCAGTATGGATCTAGAGGCAGGACGCCACTGCTTTCCTCCTGCTGTGAAAGTAGGAAGTGCATTTTCAGCTAGTTCCCTGAGAGATTTTCTGTGGAATAAACATAGGAAACTCCAGATGTGTTTCCGTCCTAACGTTGATGATACGCCCCTATGCCTCTCAAACCTGGGGCATCCCAGGACTTTCATTGGCAAGCCCTTCACGCACATACTGTAGCACGCAAGTCTAGTTTCAGAAGACCAGAACATAGACCATCAGTCAGAGTCGTGCATTATTTCTACTGCAAGAGTTTTTGCATGCGTTCCATTGATTTGATTCATTCCTTTTCAGTTCAGCCAAAACATGTTTTGATATTCACAATATATTTTTTCATTTCACATATATCAGACTGTCTATTGATTGAGTTGCATTCTTTATTTATATTCTTCCTGCTGGAAAATCCAACTAAAACTAAAAAAATATATAATAATATATATATATATATATATATATATATATACAGTGAGGGAAAATATTACTTGATCCCCTGCTGATCTTGTACGTTTGCCCACTGACAGAGAAATGATCAGCCTATAATTATAATGGTAGGTTTATTTGAACAGTGAGATAATATGCATTTTAATGAGTGAAATAAGTATTTGACCCCTTCGCAAAACATGATTTAGTACTTGATGGCAAAACCTTTGTTGGCAATCACAGAGGTCAGATGTTTCTTGTAGTTGGCCACCAGGTTTGCACACATCTCAGGAGGGATTTTGTCCCTCTCCTCTTTGCAGATCGTCTCCAAGTTATAAAGGTTTCGAAGCTGACGTTTGGCAACTCGAACCTTCAGCTCCCTCCACAGATTTTCTATGGGATTAAGGTCTGGAGACTGGCTAGGCCACTCCAGGACCTTAATGTGCTTCTTCTTGAGCCACTCCTTTGTTGCCTTGGCCGTTTGTTTTGGGTCATAGTCATGCTGGAATACCCATCCACGACCCATTTTCAATGCCCTGGCCCTGATGGTACATGGCCCCGTCCTTTGTCCCTTTGATGCGGTGCAGTTGTCCTGTACCCTTAGCAGAAAAACACCCCCAAAGCATAATGTTTCCACCTCCATGTTTGACGGTGGGGATGGTGTTCTTGGGGTCATAGGCAGCATTCCTCCTCCTCCAAACACAGCGAGTTGAGTTGATGCCAAAGAGCTGGATTTTGGTCTCATCTGACCACAACACTTTCACCCAGTTCTCCTCTGAATCATTGGCAAACTTCAGACGGGCCTGTACATGTGCTTTCTTGAGCAGGGGGACCTTGCGGGCGCTGCAGGATTTCAGTCCTTCACGGCGTAGTGTGTTACCAATAGTTTTCTTGGTGACTGTGGTCCCAGCTGCCTTGAGATCATTGACAAGATCCTCCCGTGTAGTTCTGGGCTGATTCCTCAGCGTTCTCATTATCATTGAAACTCCATGAGGTGAGATCTTGCATGGAGCCCCAGACAGAGGGAGATTGACAGTTGTTTCTTCCATTTGCGAATAATCGCACCAACTGTTGTCACCTTCTCACCAAGCTGCTTGGCGATGGTCTTGTAGCCCATTCCAGCCTTGTGTAGGTCTACAATCTTGTCCCTGACATCATTGGACAGCTCTTTGGTCTTGGTCATGGTGGAGAGTTTGGAATCTGATTGATTGATTGCTGTGGACTTGATCTTATATGTAGGTCTAGTGCTCCAAGCTCCTCTGTATAAAAGACACGTGGGAGCCAGTCTGATTGATAGGGGATCAAATACTGACATCCTTGAAATGGCAGCTCTTTGGATATATACATACATCAGGTGCTGGTCATATAATTAGAATATCATCAAAAAGTTGATTTATTTCACTAATTCCATTCAAAAAGGAAACTTGTATAAGTATACATTCATTCCACACAGACTGATAATTTCAAGTGTTTATTTCTTTTAATTTTGATGATTATAACTGACAATAATGAAAACCCCAAATTCAGTTCTCAGAGAATTGAATATTACTTAAGACCAATACAAAGAAAGGATTTTTAGAAATCTTGGCCAACTGAAAAGATGAACATGAAAAGTATGAGCATGTACAGCACTATACTTAGTTGGGGCTCCTTTTGCCTGAATTACTGCACAATGCGGCGTGGCATGGAGTGATCAGTCTGTGGCACTGCTCAGGTGTTATGAGAGCCCAGGTTGCTTTAGTGGCCTTCAGCTCTTCTGATTGTTGGGTCTGGCATAGCATCTTCCTCTTCACAATACCCCATGATTTTCTATGGGGTTAAGGTCAGGCGAGTTTGCTGGCCAATAAGAACAGGGATACCATGGTCCTAAACCAGGTACTTAGCTTTGGCCTGTGTGCAGGTGCCAAGTCCTGTTGGAAAAGAAATCTGCATCTCCATAAAGTTGGTCAGAGCAGGAAGCATGAAGTGCTCTAAAACTTCTGGTTACGGCTGTATTGACCTTGGACCTCAGAAAACACATGGACCAACACCAGCAGATGACATGGCACCCCAAACCATCATGACTGTGGAAACTTTAATGGACTCAAGCAACGTGGATTTTCTGTGCCTCTCCTCTCTTCCTCAGACTCTGGGACCCTGATTCCAAAGGAAATGCAAAATTTACTTTCATCAGAGACCAATTGGACCACTCAGCAGCAGTCCAGTCCTTTTTTTTTAGCCCAGGCGAACGCTTCTGACGCTGCTGTTGTTCAAGATGGCTTCTGGAAACCCATTTTTTTGTTGTTGAAGCATGACTCTGTCTCTCACATTTTTGAATGGGTTTTGTTTCACAATCCTTCAGGGTGCGGTTAATTGCTTGTAAACTTTTTTCTACCACACCTATTAATGTGCTTAAAAGCTCTTGAACAGCCAACCTCTTTTGCAAGACCTTTTGTGTCTTGCCCTCCTTGTGAGGTGTCATGGTCGTCTTTTGGACAACTCAAGTCAGCAGTCAGTGGAACTAGCAAACATAGGCCTTTGCAGGTGTTTTGAAATCTGATTAGAGCAGTCTTCAATATTGGGATCAAATAGTTTTTTTCATCTCTTGAAATATATCAGTCTGTGTGTATGTATACATTATGTTTCACTTTTTATGAATTATGAAATAAATCAACTTTTTATGTATATATATATATATATATATATAACAAAAAGACAACAAAATTATTAACTTAATTAAATAAAATAAAGCAACCTAAATGTAGACCTTTAACAGAATTTCAAAGAGAGTAAAATAACACTGGTCCAACGAGGTCGTAAGCTTGTGTTATGTTAGTGTTTATCTGTATACCATTGCAATATTTATTAATTAGCTTTTTATTTTTATATTTTTAGCTTTCATTTTAATTTAGTAATTTTAGTATTTTTGTTTTGTTTTTTTTTTTATTTATTTATTTATTATTATTATTATTATTATTTGATTTTTCAAATTTATTTTAATATTTCTATTTAGTTTAATTTATTTTAATTTTAGTATTTTTAGTTCTCCAACTTCAACGTTCTTCAATTTTGAGCTAAAGCAACAAAAAAAACTTAAAAACAAAACATAAAAAACAACATAAAAAACTAAAATTATTAGAAATGTTAGAAGTTTTACTTCTATTGTTTATATGTAATTTTATCTCAGCCTTGATTCAGTTTTAGTTTTAGTTAACAATACAACACTGTTTAAAGCAGATAGACCACCTTGAACCAGAAAAAAAACCAGATGCGATGTTTCAGTAATCAGTTGGAAACTCTTAAGGTCTTTGCACACCGAGTCTGAAATTCTCATCTGAAATTTTCACACGTTAAAAAATAAATACAACCTCACGTTGTGTCAATCATGTTTACACACTGCCTCCGAAACTTTCGTCCGTCATAAAAAAAATTGAATCAGGTTTGATTTTCTGCGTTTTCGCATCCGTAGCAAGCATTTTGATAGAAAAAGTATGACGAATAAAAAAAAAAAAAAAAAACGCATACGAAAATTTCGGACTCAGTGTGCAAGACTCTTTAAGCTGCTTTGTCTGAACTGAAATGACCTGACTGTATTATGTAGGTGTGTTTATGTGAGGTTGAAATCACTAACGTCTCTGTATTGACCGCAGGAGGATGCGTCTGACTGTGGTGGTGGCTGCAGTTTGAGTCCGTCTCTCTGGCCGATGTTGGCTCTTCAGCTCCTTCTACTCTGGCTGCTTACTGGAACCAGAACTTGTTTGTCCTGACCAGAGCACATCTACAGACTAGAAACAACAACTACTGACTGAACTGCTTATTATACAGACCACAACATAACCACACTTCGACTATATGACCTAAGATTGTTTGTTAGTCAGGCCAAAACAATACGACTAATGCAGATTCAAACTCTACTGTAAAATTGACACGACTCATCAACTCACTGCCAAATACTGCCCTCTCAGACCAACCAGAAAAAGCTACACAGTCATACACGAGAGACGTATATACACTTATCTTTTTGACTTTGGAACACAGAACCACGTTATGACCACATGCTAAATGTTTAGTGCCACAAACAGGCTTATATAATGTGTCAACAATGTGGTCAGAGACGGCTCGCAAGCACCAGCCGGGATCTGAAGCAGGGTTTAATGGGACAGGAACGACTGTTCAGCTCTGGAGCTCATTATGAATTCTGCTGGAAGTGAGCTTTGCACCAGTAGTAGGTCAGTGATGTCACACCCAAGCCCTTTAGGCCCATCAAGGGCTGTTTTTCTTGTTTTATGTTCTTTGATTTCTCTGGTATGTGCAGTAGGGGAAATCTCATGAAGAAATCTGTAAGTCATATTTTACCTCAAAATTAAAAGACATAAATATAAATACAGTACCATTGAAAAGTTTGGGGTCAGTAAGAATTTTGTAATGCTTTTGAAAGAGGTATTTTATGTTCACCAAGGCTGCATTTATTATTAAGAATACAGCAAAATATTATTACAATTTAAAAAGAAAAAAGTTTGTATTTTAATGTTTTTAAATGTAATTTAATTTCAATGTCGAAATGTTAAAATTATTTTTTTGACATTGTAAAAGTGTTTACTGTTATGTTTGATTAATGCATTCTTGCTGAATAATATTTAAGTAATATATTATTGCATAATATTACATTATTTAAAATATTTAAAATAATATAATATTTATATAAAAAAAAATAATAAAGATTTTTAAAAATCTTACTGACCCCAAAGTTTTAGACAGTGGTGTTGTGTGTATGCTTTAAAAATTGTTTTTACATAAATAATATATCATTATTTATTATATTTCAAATATTTTTTTGCTTTTCACATTAGAATAAATAGCAAGGTTTTGGGAGAAAATCAGTGCCGTGAAAATAAAGTCAGTATAGACTTTCTTTATACAGAAGAAAAAAAAAAAAAAATATATATATATATATATATATATATATATATATATATACCTGTGTATATATATATATATATATATATATATACATGTACATATATATATTTATTTATTTATTTATTTGTTTATTTTTTGAGGTGACATATGACCTGTACATTTCTTTTCAGTTCATTTGAGATTCACCCAATGTGATTTTATCAAATTTTATCATTATTTTTGCTAGGTCTTTGGGCTTAGCGTTCTTTTGTTGCTGATTATAAACATCTCAGAGATCCCCTGATAACTCGATCAACTGTAAGCATCTTATATAAACGAAAAAAGTGCCATGTTGAATGTCATGATTCAAGGAAAATTTTATATGCGATCAAACCACATATGAGTGCATCATCTGATGTGAAATGCAGACGACTGTAAAGACTGAACAGGCTCCAATTAGTATAGTGAAGCCTTTTCTTTCATGTCAGAAGTCACACGCTCGCGTCCAAGTGTCCAGAGCATGTTGAATGTGCTTTGTACCCTCCCCATCCCGTCTGCAGGGCCCCTGCGATCAGACGATTGCGTGTTTTACTGTATGTCGTCCAGATACTTCATCTGTCAGATATTGTTCCAGCACGACAGACATGATATCACAAGCGTGTCAGATATTACATCCACATGTTGAACCACTATGCGAAAACACAGCACATGACAGGTTATAAAAAATGCTCAACCCAGGAGAACCGTGCATTTATGATGGTTGAATGTATGTTTATTTTATTTTTTTATTTATTTGATAGAAGGTTCATGCATGAGATTAGACGATATCAATCAAAGATATTGCCAATGGGGGAATATTTCCGTGTTCCTTTGAATGTTCTGGAAGAACAAAAACCAATGGCAATGCCTAGAGCTATGAAAAATGAAATATTTATCCATCACAATCCACAGGCCAAGAATCCAGGAATAAAATAACATGCTTCTCTCATCGTTTCAGAGAAGTTTTAACATTTGACGGCTTAAAAGCTTTGTCTATTTTAAAATATAAACTTACAATCAGTGTTTGCATGAGTTCTATGTCTTGTTATTCATGCAAAAAAAATAATATGATGGCTTTATTAGACTGTATGGAACTTTATAGTTTTTTTTTTATTATTTATTTTTGATGAGGAGTCTGATAAAGTGATGTAATTACAGTGATGATATTAAGTGCAACTGAAATTAAAGGCGGAAGGTTTAATATCATAGTGACTGCCAAATGAGAATGAAATGTAAAGAAACGCACAAGGTAGATTTAAAGTAAAGTGTGTGTTTAGTTTACTGGATGTCCGCAAAATATCGCTCGCACCTGTGCATCCACGTCAGGTTTTTCCTTTCAGAATGAGATGAATTTTTCTTTCTGTCTTCACTGATGTAGCATTGAGTTTCAGACCTAAATATGCAGTGCATTTATGAATCATTACAGACGTTTTTGGACTCCTTGGAGGCTTCCGGGGTCTGGATTTCTCATCTCAGGCCTGGGGTGGAGGCTGTAGGATGTAACATTTAAATACCTCACTAAACGTCGACGTGAGATGTGATTTGATCCAAGAGAGCTGAACTAACTCCCCTCTTTACAAACTATACCGGGTTTAAAATGCCAGCGAAATGTATACAAACCCCACAGAGACCGCTTCACCGTTTGAACGCAAATTGATCCCATGCCATGTCCGACAAAGAACGTCCGCAAAACATGAAACAGGTTAATGACATGATTATGCTAAAACTAAAAACTTAAAATCTGGCAGTGCCTACACGGTTAGTCAAGAACAGCGAATTACCTAAAAGTAGCATTCAGTTGGGAATTTTATTGGCTCGCTTCAAAACAAAGTGTTTTCATATGTTATCCATCATGATGGAGTACAAGAGATTTTGTTATTTTTTTTACTTTTAATATTACACAAAAAAAATGTTTTATGACACACTCTTAAAAATAAAGGTTTAAAAAAGTAGAATAAAGCATTTTTGGTTCCTCAGACAACTTTTCAGTGAATAGTTCTCAAAGGAATTGTTCACCCAAAAATGAAAACCTCAGGCCATCCAAGATCTAGATGAGTTTGGATCCAATGGATCCTCTGCAGTGAATGGGTGCCGTCAGAATGAGAGTTCAAACAGCTGATAAAATATCACAATAATCCACAAGTAATCCACACAAATCCAGACCATCAATTAACATCTTTTGAAATAAAAAGCTGCATGTTTGTAAGAAACAAGTGAGTCCATAATCCATGATAATGCTTCCAGTGAAAAAGTCTGTTCGTGGTTGTCCTCTCACATGAAATGACACATGTTTGTTTCGAACTGTTTTAGATTTGTAAACATACTTTTTCACTGGAGAAAGCAATATTATGGATAGACAACTCAGTTATAAACGTATTAATGATGGATCTGTTTATTATAAAAACAGCTTTTCACTTCACAAGATGTTATATGATGGACTGGAGTCATAACTTGTGGATTATTGTGATGTTTTATCAGCTGTTTGGACTCTCATTCTGACGGCACCCATTCACTGCAGAGGATTCAATGATGAGCAAGTGATGTAATGCTCAATTTTGATAAATTGTTCAGTTGATGAAACAAACTCATCTATATCTTGGAATAACTAAGTGCTAGTAATTTTTCAGTTAATTTTTATTTTTGGGTAAACTATTACTTGAAAAGAACCATTTTTTTTTCTTAGTGTGAAGAATATTGTAATCATCTAAAGAATGTTTTTCCACTATAAAGAACCTTTTATGGAATTGAAAGGTCCCATAGATGTTAAAGCTTATAGATACCGATAAAGAAGCCTTTATTTTTAAGAGTATATTGTAGATCAATTGATTAAGTAGGAGTGAAAAAAGACACTCCAAAGTCTAAATCATGAATCCAAAAATTTAAAATCAATAAAATCTGTTTCATAAAAAGCATTCCACTTTACATAAGAGGGGACAGACATTTTTAAGTGTGTTCAGGTTTGCATGGTGCTCCCGTGATGCTCTTTGACATTTCGACCCTCGCATGAAAGGTTAGACGTGTACAGACGTGCCCCCCCCCCCTCATGTAAAGAGGAATCGGATGCGTGTATTTATTGTATGTTTTCTGAACGCTGCTCTCAGCTGCTGTGCTGCCTCATAGGGCTGCCATGTGTCTGTATTTACTGGTGTTGGTGCTTGGTGTGCCGGAAAGTTTTCACTGAGGTTGTGCTTCTTTTTCTGAGTGTGTATCGAAGTCACTCTTTGATTCGTGTGTGTTCATTGGTGGGGAGGGGCAAGGGGCGTGGTATGTGCCTCAAAAGCCCCGCCCACCTAACTATATATATATATAATATTCTTTTGTGGAACTTGACATGCCTGAAACAATTTTGTATACATTTGTACAATAATGTTGTTCAAGAAAATAAAACAAAAAAGTTTGTAAAGTTTACAAATGTGTAATTCTTGTGCAAATACGATATATTCACAATAAAAGTTTATCATTACTACCTCTGAGTTTAATATTGTATTTTATTTCTTTGTTCATCTATCTATCCATCTATCTATATATCTATCATTTTATCATCTATGTTTTGTTCTATTGTAAGTGGTGCTAGCGTAGCGCCCTAGCAATCCAAACCCAGGCATATCTTTAAATCTGAATGTAGTTTATATCATTCATACTGGTAGCAACCATTTAGCAAGACCTACATCTCTGCATCAAAACATCATATATAGGTTGGCTCTTTTGACTCGTACTAGGAAACAGAACTTCCAATATGCTACACATGCAAGCAGTGAATAGCTAAGTGTTGAAACATGATAAAAATCCCAATACTTAACCCTAACCCTAACAACATTTTAAATCATGTTGCATTGCAAAACATGTTAAGAACATGATAAAAACATGTTAACACATGCTAGGATTTACCTAGCTAAGTCCTAAAACATGTTAGCATCAAGTTAACATCATGTTAACAGTGTTAGCATTATGGTAAACACATTAGCATCTTGCTTAAATGCTAAAGACATGAAGTATTAGCATCATGCTAATTACGTTAACTTCAGGTTAACATGTTATTCATGTTAGCATCTTGTTAAAAACATGTTAGCAACATGTTAACCAAGTTAAATTCACGTTAACAACTTGCTAATGTTAGCTGCCTACTGCCGAGTTATGCAATGGCAAGCAGCCATTCACCACTCACATTTTCTTCAGAAAATATACATATCTAGTTCTATCTATCATATTATATCTATTTTATATGTATATATATACAAAGAAATCAATACTGTTATTCAAGGATGTGTTGAATTGATCAAAAGTGGTGGCAAGGCACTTGCATTGTTAATACAAAAATTATATTTAAAATAAAAGCTGTTATTTTAAACTTTGTTTATCAAAGAATCCTGAAACAAAACAATATATATATATATTAAGTAGCACAACTGTTTTGAACATTAGTAACAATAATAAGACTTCAGTAATGGCTGCTTGAAAAAAAAAGAGCATTCATATAAAATTTCCATTTGACTTTTTTTTTTCTTTCAAAAACATTTCAAAACACACGCACGCAGAACCCCAATTCTAGAAAAGTTGGGACACTTTTTAAAAATGCAATAAAATCAAGAATCTGTGATTTGTTAATTCTCTTTAACTTTTATTTAATTGACAAAAGTGCAAAGAAAAGATTTCCAAAGATTTCACTGACCAATGTAAATGTGTTTTGTAAATATGCAAATACTGCAAAAAGTTGGGACAGAGGCAAAATAAAAGGGAAAATGTTATAGAATATCCGTGTTAAACTGTTTTGAAACCGTTCACAGTAAGCAAGTGAATTGGTAATAGGTGAGGGTATCATGTTTGGGTATTAAAGGAGCATCTCTGACTTTGCAAGCAAAGCTGGATCGTGGCTCATCACTTTGTGAAAAAAATTAATGAGAGAAGTGTCAAACATATCAAAAATCACATTTCGCAATGCAAAATTGCAAAGAATTTGTGTCTTTCACCAACTATAATATTGTGAAAAGATTCAGGGAATCCAGAGAAATCACAATACATGTAGGGCAATGCAGGAAAGCTCAGATGAATGTGCTTGACCTTTGAGCCCTCAGATGGCATTGCATAAGAAATCGTCATGCTGCGGTGTTAAATATAGCCACATGGGCTCAGGAGTTCTTCAAAAAGCCACTGCCATTTACCACAGTCTGCTGCTGCATCAAGAAATGCAACTTGAATATCTGTTACTCTAGGAGAAAGCTATACATCAATTCTATGCAGCGATGCTGCCGGGTTCTCTGGGCCCGAGCTCATCTCATATAGTCAAAAAGACAGTGGAAATGTGTGCTGTGCTCAGATCAGTCCACATTTAAACGTTTCCGGTAAAAATGGATTTCGAATTCTCAGTCCCAAAGATCAAAGGAACCATCCAGATTTTCATTAGCAACAGAAGCACAAGTAAACGTCTGTCATGGTATGGGGGTGCAGCAGAGCAAACAGCATGGGTGACTGGCATATGTGTGAAGGTACTATTGACATGCAGGCATATATTGGGATTGTACAAGAGATGTATACTGCCATCAAGATGATGTCTTTCATGGGAAGTCCATGATTATTAGATCAAGACAATGTCAGCTCTCATTCTGCATGTGCTGCAAACAGCGTGGTTTCGTAGAGACAGAGTGAATGTGCTAGACTGGCCAGCAGATCTGTCTCCTAATAAAAATGTATGACCAGTCATGAAAAGGAAATCAGACACAGACTGCTGAGCATCTGAAGCCTTGTTTCAAGCGAGACTGGACAAATATTTTGCTTGCAAAACTTTAACAATTAGTGTCCTCGATTGCCAAACAATGAAACATTGTAATTAAAAGGAAAGTTGGTGTGACACAGTGTTAAACATGCCTCTGTCCCAACTTTTTTGTAGTGTGTTGCAGCCATCAAAATCAAAATTTGTTCATATTTACAAAATACATTTACGTTGGTCAGTGAAAACATTAGAAATATTTTCTTTGTACTTTTGTCAATTAAATAAAAGTTAAAGAGAATGAACAAATCACAGATTCTTGATTTTATTGCACTTTACAAAATGTCCCAACTTCTCTGGAATTTGGGTTGTATATAGTCCTGATTAGATCTCCACTTTCATTCAGGAGGTCTTAACTTCTTTACCTTCAGTAAAATCCATTTGAGCAAATGTATTTACATTTTAGATTTTGTTATATTAATTTTCATATAATATGTTTTCTGTTTTTGTGTCAGTCACTCAAGGAATGACCACCCAGGAATGTGGCCTCTTAAAAGTTAGCACAACCATGAAACAGTCATTTCCTGTCGACTCTGCCCATCTTACGAACAGACGGAGTCAGAAAACACACCCACCCGACCACTAAGAGGACATCCCCGCCGGCAGATGAAACAACGTTTGATTGAAGGTGACGGAGCGTGGACCTTAGTCCAGATTTTGGGAGAGCCAATCTTCTGGAGCTCTTTCCTGGCTTCTTGATGGCTTTTAACAGGCTATCTATGACGACAGGCCCAGCCTGTTATTTCCGACCCATTGAGCAGAAGAGGTCCAGATGCATGTGTGTCTGTGTGTGCAACACACTCCGGCTTTTAAGAGACTATCGTTTAATTTCTTCAGTGGTGTTTGGAGAGCGGTTTACTGGATGTGCAGGATGCTTTTAGGGCCAGCGGATGGGTTTTAGATGGTTATCTGGGGCGTGGGGTCACCGTAATCAGATATGCCTTGTCGTCGATGCAGAGCTTGTGACCCGGGGCACAGTTACCATCTCAAAACAAGCAAGCCATGGACCAATAACAAACACAGTGTGATACGAGAGACACTCCACCACTTTGCTACCCGGTAGATATGACCTCACGACTCTATCCTCTGCTAAACCTGAGCGGAGATTATCAAAGTCTAAATAATAACAGTATTCATTACACTTCAAGGATACTGGGAGGTTGCAGAAACTGTCAGAGGGTTGAACACAGATCCATGTAATGTTTAGGTTATCCGTTGGGATTTAGAAAATTGTGTATATCTATATATACATATACAAAAACCCTGTCCTTTGTGTGTATCCATGAAATATACACATACATATATTTAGGTTTAGTCTAAGCACTGTGTTTCAGTCATTACACAATGGCTGGACATGTGTTATTTGTTTGTAACAGAATCATCAGTCGTGCGGTTTGAGGTGTGCTATTATTTTTCTAAGCGATCGAACTTGCAATATTCACTTGGCTGACAAACAATCCATTAGAATTATATTGCAAAGGCATCTGAGGGATCAGATTAACATTAGGCTCTTTAATGTGAGCCAGTACTGAGGTCTTGTGTGGGGCCACAGAGGCCTCTGGGGCCCCAACTAGTCTCAGCAACCAATTTTAGGACTCGTGGCAGTGTACAAAGGCCTTCCTAGTGGCAGGTTTTGCAACGGTCTGAACATATGTTGTTCAGACAATTAGCCTATCTGTTTTTTATTTATTTATTAGGTATTATGTGTGAGAACAGGTGCAGATATTTCAGAAATAGTGCCAGTAAATTAACTTATTTTTCCTAAATCAAATCAATATATGGTGTGACCATCATTTGTCTTTCAAACAGCTTTTACAGATGTTGTTATTGTTGAAAGACACCAAAAGTTTGAAAGTTGAAAGTTTGCTGGTAAGTTCACAATTCTATGAATTTAATTGTAATGCAGGACAAGTACCCAATTTTCTACCTACATTTAACATGACTTGTTCAAGTTGTTCTATCATTTTAATGATGTTTTTATTAGTATTTGATACAGGAGGTGTAGTAGCTGCCGGTAAAGAAGGTTATACAACCACACAGACTCGCACACAGCGCCAGACTAACTCTCTGGATTCACCTCTGACCTCTGTGCACTGAAACTTAATTGGTCAGTGCTGGTTTGAGATTTGTAAGGGTGCTGTTTGTTTCTGTTAGGGGTGTGAGGGTCACAGATTAGTTCCTGTCTCTTAATAAAGCACAGATTGTGCTTCGAGAGAGTAACAAGTCCGACCAAGGACACAAGGAATGGTGTTCACCAGGTAGGTGATTTTTTTAACATTTTTTCAATATTTTGCATCCATTTTGTAAAATATAAGTTTACATTCTCGCGTTAGGACTACATGTAACCATTTTTGCTGGTGTTAACAAAGCAATAACTGAAACAGATTTCCAAATTCCCAGCATGCTTTGCATCAGACTGGATTAGTGGAGTCATTGCTTAAATAAAGTGTTGTATGTTTAATTTTGTGTTTTTTTTTTCTTAGGCAAGAAGAGAGGGGGAAAAAGCAGATTTTACGGCATCGTGGTGGAGAATGTAGGTTGTGTCAAGTATGAAGAATATACTGCTTTACCAAATAAGTAAGTTGTACATTTTTCAATATTTTATTTATTTACTTATTTATTTATTTTAATGTTTAGATTTGCAATAATCTGAAGCACACTTATTTTTTATATTATATCTATATTATTTTTATTATTATTATTATATTAGATTATATTTTTATATTATATTTAAAAAAAAATATTTAGATCACATAAAAACCTACTTTTTGAGCTTTGTAATTAATGATTCGTGATAATTATTTCAGATAATAACTATATCACAAAAAAACATGATGCCACATTTACTCGTAGTGTTTCAAATATTTGATTTTGAGTGTGTTTTTTTTATTGTATTTATTTTTATTTATTTACATGTTAATGTCGAATGATCGGTTATCAGCCAAAATGTGAAATAATTATTGGCCTAAAGGTATTGGAAAAAAATAATATTAAACTGTTCTGATGCACGTTTAACAACTTGAATACATGAATAATGGCAGTCAAACACTTGAACAGTGACCACTGCCAGACTCACCTGCAAGCAATAAATGCAAGAGTGCATGAAACTAGCTGAAAGTCTTCAGCGTCTTAATAGTGCAGCTTTAACTCTGGCAAATATCGATGTGGTGCTTTATTAAACAGTACAACAGGGCCCAGTCTTTGTCCTTAGGTAATTTCCATGCCTCAGTAGCTAATTGTAAAGATCTGTGCAACCACTCAAATTGAACAGCCTTGTTGCACAGAGAGAAGAGAATTAGTTCTAATTTACGTGTAATGAAATATTGATGAGTATATATTGTATTCTATGTGCTGTGTTAAAGCGAGAACCAGCGTTCATGACTGCCAGACCTTTCAGATCATTAGGAGCAACATGTTATTCTCATTACTGAGCTGTATGGTAATTAGTCATTAATATGTAAAGGGCCTGTAAGGATCCTCTGGAGCTTTTTTTAATGGTAGAATGAGTAAGACAGCAACGTAGAACCAGTCAAATAAACATGCACACTCAATGTGCCAGCAGCCCCTCTTTTCTAGATCTAGTAGACGTGCAATAAGCATAACTTCAATTGGCAGTTGCGCAGGGCATGCGCTCATGTGTAAAATCGATCGGAGAACAGAGGCTGAAACATGATCTCGTAATCATCTACTCTTACCTCATTGACTGTTACGTTTCATTCTCTTTGACTCATTAAATTGCCAAGACCCATATAAGCCATAGGATGGATTTGTAGCCATTACATCTACATTACAAATCCCAAAGTTCTCCTTTATTAGTCTTCTTGTTGCTGTCAAGAGTAATGACATTCCACCATGGGAATTTCTAGCAATCAGGAAAGGGAAACTAGGGCCTCTGTGCCAACCTGGAAATATTTGATAAAATGGTACACAATTTAAAACAACAGATTGCAATTTGGTTTTAAAATGCAGAAGTTTAGAGAGGTGCTTGACAACAAGATGACATGAAATTCCTTTTATGAAATTTAACTAGATTTTTTTTAGGTTGGTTTAATATAATTTAAGTTCAAACGACTTGTACAACCAACCAAGTTGATTATACCTAAAAATTTAAGTAAGCAACTGAACTTAGGTTTTTAAGTTAAAACAAAATAAATAATAATATATAAAAAGTATTTCTGGAACCAACTCTTCTGAAAAAAATGTGTGGGCACTAAAATTAATAGTTATTCATTTTAATTAAGCTTTCAGTTATTGTGAATGTAGTCTTAAATCAAAATAATAGTGATCCGAGTGCATTCAAATTTGATTTGCTTTCCAAATTCAACATTTGGGATGTATTTTCCCCAATATTAATTTGTTATTAATTAATTTTTAAATAATGATATAGTCAAGATCTGTATATTTATATTGTATTAAATAGAACATTTTCTAAATAATAATCTTCTTTTGTGTTCCATAGGTGAAAGAAATTCTGTTTTGGCACAACATTAAAGGGGTCATTTGATGCCCATTTGACACAAGTTGATATGATTCTTTAGGGTCTTAATGAAAAGTCTATAACATAGCCTACTTTGGATAAAATTTCTCAAGGGTAGTGTAAAAAACACCTTCTTTACCCTGTCAAAATCAGCTCTGTTTTCAGCACGCTGATCTAGTTCATGTTGCTTTAAATCCTAATGAGCTCTGCTGACTCCGCCCCTCTCTTCCGTGGAGTGAGGAGCAGACCATAGATATGTGTAGATTCCCTATTCGACCGCTCCAGATACGTTGACGCATCAGCCATCTCGCATTCACCATAATAATCAATGAATATTCAAAGATATACAAGCGTATAACTTGCTGTTGTAAACACACACAGTCAATGCACTCAAAGATTCGCAGATCGTTCCAAAAATGGCGGATGGCTTACGTATCACGGCCCTCATTATTACAGTCGATAATGAGGCATCTAGGTATATATATCTATGGAGCATACTACTAAACTTCAGCCGCAAACTGGCTAACTAGCACATTATTAGGAAAGGCGATTTGCAAAGATTCATAAAAAACCCTTATACTCACTTCTTCTGTAGATAAAGCTAAATCACAAATGATTCAGGCAAACATAGATGCATTTATGTAGATCGGGGATCGGGCGCATTCACTTCAAAGCGAAAGTAACGTTAATCCTCTGCGTCTTCAGCGGCTCAGATGTCAGGACTAAATGATGACTGCTATATTCATTGTTACATCCAACAACTAAACACTTTAATCGCTTATTAGGATACATTTTGTCTTCCCCTGCACCGGAGTCGACACAATGGCGGACTGATGACAGCTCACTCAGGGCGGGTCTAAGGTAAGACGGCCTTGTCAATCAACTATTGTGGGAGGGGCCTGTACAGAACTACATCATTCTGACAGGGCTCTCAGAACAGCCTGATTTGAGAAAGGGGATTTTAAAATAGGGATTTAAAAAAAAACACTGGGTGGATTTTTATCATTATAGGATGATGTGTACTCACACTTCCAAAACACATTTATGTTCAAACAACTTGTAAAGTGAATTTTGCATCCGATGACCCCTTTAAGTTGAGTAATGATGACAGGATTTTCATTTTTGGGTGAAATATGAGTCCAAATCTAATTCTGATCTAATAGTCCAAAAAAAAAAAAAAATAGGCCTACAAGGCTTGGATAAATTTGCTTAAAAATCACATGTGAGCTGTCAGTGTGAACAAAGCCTTATATTTAATTCTGTCAGTATTTTTCAATATTAAAACAGCCTAACAAAAGAAAAAATGGCCCAGCATCAACCACAAGGAGCAAAACAATACCGCTGGCTAATATATTATACCCTTCAGGAACACTACCAGACCTCCAGCGCCGCCTTCAACATGACCACTTGATAGATGATGTTCTGTCAGCAACTACTAGTTCCACTGGTTTCCTGGTACCAAAACCATGACTATATGACAGAACATTAACCGAAACCTCCCACCCACATTCAACACACCCAGACAGAGATTCAAAGTCATATACATAAGAAAACATGTAAGACAGAATAACACACATGTGCTAATGGCTCATCTGTTGGTCATTTAGCATCAGTAGTAATTATTATAGCAGCAGGGCCATAAGCACACAAACCTCCCTGACATTTGTTTTAAGCACCTCTATCGTGCTTATTTCAGACCTAATCGGGCTAAAAGGAGTGTGTGTGTATGTGTGTGTGTGTGTGTGTGTGTGTGTGTGTGTGTGTGTGTGCGTAAGCTAAAACGTTTACAGATGGCGTTAGTACTGCCTCATCAAGAGCTAATCACGCAAACATGGGGCCGCTGTAGATATGCTTCCCAAAAGCCCAAGAGTGGCGTGTGTATTTATGCCCACAGATTTGTGACTGTACACTGCATGTGCCTCGCGGTGTGTGTTTGTGTGCGTAGGTGTCAGAAGCAGGACCACACGGAATATGAGCTGGCAGAAATCCACTAAACCATTCACAAAGTTCTCAGCATCTATATCCCCTTGCATTTTTTTTTATTAAAGATACACTATGAAATTCAACATGTGACCTTTTTTTTCTTATTTTTTTCTTTATATACAGTATCTCACAAAAGTGAGTACACCCCTCACATTTCAGCAAACAATGTTGTATAATTTCTAGGGCTGCCACTAACGACTATTTTTATTTCGATTAATCTATCGACTAATTAATCGATTAATCTAAACAATTAATTTCCAACAAAAAAAATCAACAATTTTACTTAAGAATATTTTATTAAACCAAATGAAATCCAAATTTCTATGAAATCCTTTATTTAAAGCAAAAGTAAAGTGCAACATAGAGTGCAAGAAGCAAGTGTCCATCTCATCTCAGTCCAGATCACTGAAATCAGTTCAGTATTATAGTGTAAGAAAGACAACATATCCACGTGTTCTAGTCTAATAATAATAAAATTATAATCAAAAAACAATTTTTAAAGGAGTATTTACCAGAAATATTATTTACCAGAATTTATTTAGGTGAAAAATGTAAATGTGCAGTATTTCTGAAAAAATAAAAATAAAAATAAAAAAAATATATAAAATCAATTCATTGGACATGCTTTTGATTATTAAAAATTTAATGGAACCATTAAAATGGAATCCAGAAAATAATGGAAAACAGAATTTGGTACAGATAAAACTGTAAAACTCAATTAATTAGACAGACTTTTTGATTAATAAAATTTAATTTAACCATTAAAAGAGAGTATAGAAAAATGACAATGGAAAAAAATGAATTTGGAAATAAAACGGATTTCATAGGGCCCTATAATTATAATATCTTTTTTTTTGTGGTAATAAAAATAGATGTAAGTGAACAATAGCTTTTAAAATGACTTAAAATACACACACACACACACACACACACATATAGTTATATATAGTCATATATATATAATAGCAATGATGCAATAATAATTAGTTCAAATAAAGTATCAAAAGCAAGAAATCATATGGTTTTATTGAACAAAACTGTTAAAATACATAATGTATTATAAACAATAGAGCTAATGTAGATTACGCATTACAACAAAGGCCTGCAGGGGGCGCGACGGCCTGACGATTGTTTTTACACATTACTGCGCGATCTAATCCCTTTTTAATATTGACCAAGCACCATTTAATTCAAATGTCCACTTAATCTTTCATATTTGGCCATTTCTTTAGGACAGAAATGCTATAGCCACTGTAATTAAATGAATATGTGGACATCAAAACGTGTAAACTCAGAGCGAGGGTTTGAGCTTTTATTTTGAAACCGCGATATATTCTCCTGTGTTTGCACAGGTTTATAAATGATTTACCTTACAAATATGATGAAATGGCGCACGTTGCGTTCCCAGATGAACGTTATAATAAACCCAAACTCACAACAACATGCAGAGATGGAGTTTGAGACGCTCCACACATATAAATGATAAGTTTCTGTGGAACTACTGTGAAGGGGGAGGCACTGTGAGACGCACATACTTAACCTACATGCATGTAGATAATTAAAGCGCATATACTGTGTTAGAACTGCATCGCATATAATTATTTAATTAAATCATAGTGTTTGTGAACTCACAATTATGCTTAATTATGATTTTTAAATGGGTTTAATATATCAGCCTTGGAAAATAGTCTAATAATGTGTTTTATGTATTCTCGTCGGTGAAATGCGGCACTTCCGGTATTTTGCCGGTTAGTTGACGGCAGCAAAATTATGTGATGATTTTTAAAAGTCGACTAGTCGACTAAAATTGACAAATCGCGACAGCCCTAATAGTTTCTCAAGGGACAATACTGCACAAATGAAACTTGGATATATTTTAGAGTAGTCAATGTGCAGCTATAGAAGTACAAATTTACTGTCCTTTAAATATAACTCAACATATAACCATTATTGTCCAAATAACTGGCGACAAAAATGAGTACAACCTAAGTGAACATGTCAAAACTTTGTCCAAAGTGTCAATATTTTGTAGGGGCACCATTGTTATCTAGCACTGCCTTAATCCTCCTGGGCATGGAATACACCAGAGCTGCACAGGTTGTTGCTGGCATCCTCTTCCACTCCTCCATAATGACATCACGGAGCTGCTGGATGTTAGACACATGGTGCTTCTCCACCTTCCGCTTGAGGAAGCCCCACATGTGCTCAATAGGGTTCAGGTCTGGAGACATACTTGGCCACTCCATCACCTTCACCTTCACCTTCAGCAGCAAGTCAGTTGTCATCTTGGTGGTGTGTTTGGGGTGGTTGTTATGTTGGAAAACAGTTTCTGAAGGAAGGGCATCATCTTCTGCTTCAGAATGTCACAGTACATGTTGGAATCCATGTTTCCCTCAATGAACCGCAGCTCCCCAGTAGTCATGCAGCCCCAGACCATGATGCTACCACCACCATGCTTGACTGTAGGCAAGGCACAATTTTCTTGGTACTCCTCACCAGGGCGTTGCCACACATGCTGGACACCATCTGAGCCAAACAAGTTTACCTTAGACTCATCAGACCACAAGACATGGTTCCAGTAATTCATGCTCTTAGCCAGATTGTCTTCAGCAAACTGTTTGCAGGCTTTTTTGTGAGCCAGTTTCAGAAGAGGCTTCCTTCTGGGACGACGGCCATGCAAACTGACTTGTTGCAGTGTGTGGCGTATGGTCTGAGCACTGACAAGCTGACCTTCCACTTCTGCAACCTCTAAAGCAATGCTGGCAGCACTCATGTGTCTGTTTTTTGAAGCCAGCTTCTGCACCTGACGCACAGCACAAGGACTCAACTTCTTTGATCGACCCTTGCGAGGCCTGTTCCGAGTGAAACCCGTCTTGGAAAACCTCTGTATGACCCTGGCCACTGTACTGTAACTCAGTTCCAGGCTGTTACCGAACTTCTTATAGCCTCGGCCATCTTTGTGGAGAGCAACAATTCTAATTCTCAAATCCTCAGAGAGTTCTTTGCCATGAGGTGCCATGTTGAACATCCAGTGGTCAGTATGAGAGAATTGTACTCAAAGAACCAAATTTTAACTGCTCTAAAACAAGATACACAAATTTGTATGGTCCTGTCAAGCAGACAAAAACATGAACATGATGAATAGGACATGTGGCTTTGCATCGTTAAACAATGTATAGCTGTTATCACTTAGGGTGTACTCAGTTTTGTTGCCAGCTTTTTTTGACAATAATGGCTGTATGTTGAGTTATTTTCAGAGGACAGAAAATCTTTACTGCTATACAAGTTGCACATTGACTACTCCAAGTTTCATTTCTATAGTATTGTCCCTTGAAAAGATATACTAAATTGATTGTTGAAATGTGAGGGGTGTACTCACTTTTGTGAGATACATATATATATATATATATAAAATACACAAACACACAATAATAATAAATACACACATATGATACACTATGTACACTATGATAAATACACTATAGTTAAATGTATTTATTCATTTATTTTTAAGTCCAAAAAGGGAAAATATATATTTGTTTATATTTAAACAAAACAATTCTGTCATTTAATGGTTGTTAATTTTATTGTGCATTCATATGTCAATACAAGTACAGTGGTCACAGTTTTGCTATTTGTAAATTAATTAATTAATTGATTAATTAATTAATTTGTCCAGGTATACCAAAAATGTAGAAAAGAGAGAGAGAGAGAAATATAAAGAAAGAAAGAAAGAAAGAAATAAACAACAATTAAAAATATATATAGTTTTAAAAAGTATTTATTTATTTATTTAGATATTTACAAAATATTTTGATGCCAAAGTGATTCTGTAATTTAATTCTTATTAATTTCATCATGCATTTAGATATCAATACACATAGAGTGGTCTCTATGTATTTATTAATGCTTAAAATAAAATTTAATTTATTTGTATCTATAATACATTGGTTTCATATGATTTTTATATACATATCTTACATAAGTTTTATGTACATAGATGTGCTTATAGCTGTTCCACAGGTTTTCCCCCAAAATCTATGCAGGAAAAAAATTCTGCACATTCCGTTTGAGGCTAGTCAGTGGTGTGAGTTGGCATTTTCCAGTTCTTTGGTCTGTCAGAGCCCAGCTGTGCGCACAGGTCCCGGTGCAGAAGTTCACCGGTGTTTCCCTCAGGCTGGCTCCTTGATTCAAGTCGACCAGGACCTTCTGACTTGAGCGCAGCTGCCTGTAATGGACCCTCCAAATCTGGCTACTATCAAAGGACTAATTAGGGGGATGCATATTGACAGGTGCAGGGTAGAGAGAGACTGATGTGTGTTTATTGTGTGTTCGGGTGCAAGTTGAGGTGGCCTGGGCTTTGTTTCTTTGAAGATTTAAAAAGTAGCATTTTTTTGTCATTTCAAATGTACCCCAGACTATCCCCAAATGGGATGCATTCAAACATTTGCAGTCACCATGTGAAAGATACAAGCTTTACGACCGCCTCATTAGTGTTTGCATTTACCCAGGCTCCTCTGGATCGCCTTAAGCGATTGAAACACTTTACTCTAATAAGTCTATTATAAACAGAGTCAAGAAAGAACAACATGTTTGTATACTGTGCATACATGAGCTAGCTCACATTGTCCTTCTCGCATAGTTTCTCATTCTAAGCCAATGTCAATATTATTTTGTACTTTCACATGTATGTTATTCAGTGTGGCCGTATAATAAATCAATCACAATAAAATGTTTAAATGTTTTGTGATCTGAGAAACAACTCCGAAACTTTCTCACACTTTAAAACAGTTGGTTTGTTTTAGATCAGGTCTGCTGAATCTTTTGTTTTGTTTTGTTTTGTTTTGTTTTTTGAGACTTCAGCCATTTTACCTGCTGTTTTTTGGCTATACCACATAGAAGTCATAATATATATATTTTTAATTATCTGAGAAACAAATAACCTTAGTCCCCAGTCCTTACACTTTAAAACAGTCTGATCTGTTTAAGATCAGTCTGCCGAATCCTCACACCTGAGAACAGGTTTCCAAATAAATGTTTCATTGTAACCATTGTTTTTTGTTTTGTTTTGTTTTGTTTTGTTTTGTTTTGTTTTTTGTTTCGTTTTGTGTTCTGTTTTGTTTTGTTTTGTGTTTTCACTTGGTTTGTTTTGCTTTATGTAGTTCTATGATATTTGTTTCCCCTACTGTTTTTCATCTACCAACAGAAAGTCATAATATATTTTTTAATTGCATTAATTGAAATAAATATGATATTTTATTGGAAATTGTTTTCCCATGGAAATTTTTGAATGAAAGGTTATGACGGTTATTTCCTCGTATTTCTTCATGAAGCTTTCTAGTTGTTTTAGGAGCAACAAAGGTACATTTTAATACTTCTTTGATTTTGTTTGATCTTTTGTGTTTATTTGGTGTATTAAAGTTCTTGGGATGTTTGTTAGGTCATGTGATGTGAAAAGTCTAAGGTAAAGGATGCCACTTCCAAACACTACTTTACACAAACACAATGGCTTTGTCATGAGACCATTCTGTCGACTCTACATACAATGTATTATGGCTTTCGTGTGGTAACACCCATAAATATTTGACATGACGTGCACATTTTTGCCATGTGAAGTAAATGTACGTGAGAAAGTTTTGGAGACTTCTTGTCCAAAAGAAAGCGCAATCCTGTTTATAAAGGAAAACAAAAAACATCCTAAACTTTGCTTTGGTGAAACTACTTCAAAATGACCAAATTCATTGTAAATGAAACAAACTCACTATTCACTGTTCAGAATGTTTATAAATGTTGATTATTACTAAATTTCCTCTAATAGACTGATTCCTATATCCATTTCAAAACGTTTTGGATTTAAAAAATGAAAGAGACAGAGAGCTTACTTACTGGGGAACATGTGGTTTTTATGTGAAATAAACAAATTTCATGTGTTTTTAAAAAGTACTTTATGTTTTCTGTGTTTAGAATTCTGTGTACAGATTTCTACTAATTTATCAAGTTATTTTCTGTCTTTTTTCACAGGGAAGTGCATCACAAGGAAGAGTGTCAACTCTCAGCTATCTCTAATCCAGAGTGAGAGTCACACACAGGAAGTGTGTGTTTATTTGGAGAGGACTCTTCTGTTTACTGTGCCTGGAAGCTTCACCACAGGATGCTCAAATGCAGCTGTATGCTTTGTTTGTAAGTGACTGCATATTATTGTATAATTTTTGTGTGCCACATACCTGCTCAACGTTTTGAGTATGTGGGGGGAGGCGAAACTGAAGTGTGTCTGTATGTATTTTAGGACGGGTTGCCAGGATATTGTGAGTTCTTGGAGGTCAGAAACAGGTTCAGGTAATTTGCTGCAGCTGAAGCTAAAACGTGCAGCAAATCTGAATGACAAATCTCTACAAAGCTGCAGGAAATCTATTAGCACCCTCAGGAACTAAACTCCTATGCTTTTTTATGCTTGAAAATTGCTTTTTCTGTCTCTCTCCATGTGTCATAATTTCAATCTCCCCATTCCATACTTTTATCAGATTCTCTTAGTTTTCCACATGAGGCACTTTGCTCTTAATACCATCAACATTCTGTCTGCAAAGTCTGCCACTCCTCCTTATTACAGCAGCGTTGTGTGTGTGTAGCATTGACTTCAGATGGCGCTCTTTCTGACCGTTCACAGACCATCTGATAAATGTTACACACATAATATACATCCTCAAAATAGAACGTTTGATCTGATTGGCTAACAATATGTAATTTCCAGAATCCACAGTGCTGGTTTTGATCAGTCTGCTGTGTTTGTATTTACTAAACTGCTACGATGGATTTGAAAGTTTGCAAGGTTTATGTCACCCAATTATAATATATATTTAGCAGGTCTGTGCACAACCCAGAATTGAATTGAAAATGCCTTCAATTTCCAAATCAGTTTCTCAGTTTTTCAACTGAAGTGACAAACAGAATGCAGGGTAACATTTTAAATTAGGGAACACTGTTAACTTTTAATAGTTGCTTATTAGCATGCATATTACTTGCATATTGGCTGTTTATTAGTACTTATAAAGCCCATATTAATGCCTTATTTTGCATGACCATATTCTAGATCTTTACTCCATACCTAAACATAACTAATGCAGACAACTTACTATCAATAAGCGGTAATTATTTATTTATATATTTATTTATTTAGTCATTTAGCAGATGCTTTTGTCCAAAGCGACTTACAAATGAGGGCAATAGAAGCAATCAAAACCAACAAAAGAGCAACAACATGCAAGTGCTATGACAAGTCTTGGTTAAACTAACACAGTACACGTAGCAAGGTATTTTTTTTAAAAGAAAACAAGTAGATAGAATACAGAAAAAATAAATCTATTTTTTTTTTTTTTTTTTTTTTTTTAAGAAACAAGTAGATAGAATAGAAAAAAAGAAAGCTAGTGTTAGTTTTTCAAGAAAAGCTAGCAGTTACAGAATAAATATGCAGTTGATAGAGGGTCACGTGTGTGTGTTTTTTTTTTTAAATAAAAAGAAGACAGATAGATAAAATAGAATTAGAATAGAGAGTGCTAGAGTTAGAGGGTCAAATAAAGATGGAAGAGATGTGTTTTTAGCCGTTTCTTGAAGATGGCTAAGGATTCAGCTGCTCGGATTGAGTTGGGCAGGTCATTCCACCAGGAGGGAACAGATAATGTAAAAGTCTGTGAAAGTGATTTTGTGCCTCTTTGGGATGGCACAATAATGCGTCGTTCACTTGCAGAACGTAAGCTTCTAGAGGTCACATAGGTCTGAAGTACTGAATTTAGGTAAAGAGGTGCAGAGCCAGAGGTGGAGTTTATTAGGAGTTTATTACTAAGAGAAAACTCTTAGTTAATAGTGAATGTATAGTGAATGTAAAATATGGATGGATGGATGGATGGATGATAAATGGATGGATGGTTGGTTGGATAGATGACAGACGGATGGATGGATGGATGGATGGATATAATGATAGATGATAAATGGATGGATGGATTTATTGATAGATGGGTGGATGGATGGATTGATACATGATACGGAGGAATGGATGGGTAGAATGATAGATGATAAATGGATGGATGGATTAATAAATGGGTAGATGGATGGATGGATTGAATGATAGATGATAAACGGATGGTTGGGTTAATAGATGGGTGGGTGGACGGATGGAGTGATGCATTGATACATGATATGGATAGAATGATAGATGATGGATGGATGGATGGATTGATAGATTGATAGATGATGGATGGATAGATTGATAGATGATGGATGGATAGATAGACAGACAGACAGACAGACAGACAGACAGACAGATAGATAGATAGATAGATAGATAGATAGATAGATAGATAGATAGATAGATAGAATGTGTGCTTGTAAATATGTGTATGTTTGTGTTTATGTGCACAGCAGCAATAACGCATCCCTGTGTTGACTGAAAGGTAAATTAGTCTGTTGTCTGTAGCTCTTTACATCTTTACCACATCAGCACCACACTGAATGACTCATATATGCTTGTGTTCACTGCACATGGTCTTCGTTAGACACCAGACACACACCAGAGTGAATTAGTCTGTTGTTTTGTTTATTTGTGGGAACAAGGGCTAAACACATAGACCAAACCACATGTGGCAAAATCGCAGTTTGTGTTCAGATCCAGATATCAAGCCTGTTGCATCTTCAGCAGATTATGAATATGATTCATGTGATTCACTTTCACAAAATAGCATGTTATGTGGGAATCACAGCTGTACCTTTGTGCGGTCATAATGAAGTAACAGATTCCACATGGACAATTTATGAACGTTCCCTTTAATTAAGGATCGTTCTCGAAACTTCTTCCTTGAAGACTGAAAGTGACCTTTAGATGTGTGGTTCTGACCACCCTGAACACATCATGAAATTCACTGCACTAATTCACTGATGTGGCTGTGAAGCAAATTCTTTGTTAAATTCCCAATCTGATCAATGTCTTTTCTCATCCTATAAATGTCCTTTAATTAATGTTTCTTAATTTATTGCCAATCTCCACATATGTGTTGCGCACAACTTTTGCAAACTTAGACGCAAGTAAGTGGCCTGGTTGACCACAGATCTCGTAATTCTGACTTCAACAGTGGGATTCTTCTGATGTCAGCTTGTGCAATCTACATGCATCTGCTCTTAGTTATGGTGGTTTGAAGCTTCTTTACGCAGACCAAGGGCTCCTGACATGTTGATCCATGTTGCTACATTGTTTTTGTGTTGTAGAGAGTCACTCAGATGTTGGCAGAGAAGGAGATAGACAGCACTTCAGGAAGAACAGAGGAGTGAAGGAACATTCACACTGACAGTGATTTGCAGCAGAGAAGCAGCTAGAAGTCAATAGTTGAGGATGTTAAAGGGATAGTTCGCCCAAAAATGAAAATTCTGTCATTAATTACTCACCCTCATGTTGTTTCAAACCCGTGATACCTTTGTTTATTTTCAGAACACAAATTAAGATATTTTTGATGAAATCCAACAGCTTTCTGACCCTCCATAGACAGCAACACAACTGAAATGTTCCCAGACCCAGAAATGTAGTGAGGGTATCATTAAAATAGTCCATGTGACATCAGTGGTTCAACCGTAATTTAACGAAGCTACAAGACTACTTTTTATGCGCAAAAAAAAAACTTAAAAATAACAACTTTATTCAACAATTCTTCTCCCCCAAGTTACCGGCTTCCGCCATTATCGAGAGTACCATGACGCATGCACTGCGCCTTGTTTAAGTGCAGAGGAACACACGCACATACATTGTGGTACTCTCCATATGTCTGGGACATATGCATAGACGTATATACATATATGTACATATAATTTGAGCACCACTATTATATATAAATGTTTATAAATAATGCTTATATCTTTTTTGATACACACACACACACACAGAGAGTAAAACCAGTAATATTATGAAAAATGATTACAATTTAAAACTACTGTTTTCTATTTTAACATATTTTAAAATGTTACTTATTCCAGCCCAATAAACATTTCTCCTTTCTTGTTTTTATTATTGTTGAAAACAGTTCTGTGGATTGAATATAAAGTATAAAGTACAGCATTTATTTACAATATATTTTTTTGTGACAATGTGAAGGTTTTTATTGTCACTTTTGATTAATTCAAAGCATCCTTGCTGAATTATAGTTTATTAAAAGATTTTTTTTTCCAAAATATTTAATGACCTCATACTTTTCAATGTGTGTATATATAATCAATCTGCAGTATTTTAACTACATAATGGGAATATAATAAGAATCGCCAAATAATTGAGAAATAATTGGGGGATAATCTCCTGACATGTTCCAGTAAAGAGAATTTTGGGGTGAAATGTGTTTAATTGTCTTGAAAATATGATCAAAATGTAAAAAAAAAAGCTTAAAGACCCTAAAATAGTCTTCATTATGCAAAATATCATTTTGTAAGTTTTTTTTCTGTTAATTCTATGGGTGAAATGTGATCTGGATATGTTGTGAGATTCACCCAGAGGTGTGGAGAGATTTGAGGACAGGATGTGGAATGACACTGCTGGAAACAGTGTTAGATACACACACACAGTGACTGATTGCTCCCATGAGGCCGTCAGGCATGTCGTTTGGCATTTGTAGTTTGTACCTCCATCATCAGAGGAAGGAGAAGCAATACGATCACAGTCACGGAGGACATTCACATAAACACTACTGCTATTAACTAAACTAATACAAACACAGCGCGGTTAAACAACCAGCCATACACAAACATGCCAAACTGAGCGAAAAAATTGATATCCAAACAAAAAAAGCTCAAATCCATCGAAAAGCAAAACAGCCTGGAATACCTGATTGAAAATGAACGTACCACAAATAAACAGATGGAGAGTATTTCCATCATGGAGCACAATAGAAGAGCTCTTTCTGTTCCAAGAGAAGTGGAGAGCATCTTGAGTGTAGTGCTGTTTAATAAACAACTCGTGCTTCCAACCTGCTCTCATCCCTCTCTTCCATCTGAAATGTGTGGCACGGGAAGATGAGTTATGTTCATCGTGACATCAGTATTGTAAGCTTCTGATTACAATGAGTAGATGAGCTCCATCTCTCAACAGAAAGTAGTTGCTAATTTAAAACTTCAGATGTTGTGTGTAGTTCTGAGAATTTCCACAGATGTAGGACTTTAATGTGCTGCCTGTTGGTATAAATCCATAAAACAAATTGCAAGAATAACAGCTGAAAGGATCACATAAATACATTATAGATTATAATTACTTAAAACTTAGCATGATAAACAATTTCTGCTGCAGTACCTTAGTATTTATTTAGTTGGTTAGTTAGGCCTAGTTTAAAGTTTTAAATGAGTTAGTTTAGTTTCTCTTTCTTTCTTTCTTTCTTATATTTATGTTCCATAAAAAGCGCAGCATGAAATACAGGTAGGTCTGTAGGTATAGCCTATATATATTTATAAATGTATATATACTGTATATATATATATATATATATATATATTATAATTTATTTATTTATTTAGTTAGTTTTCTATCCATCTATTTGACATATATTTCTTTGGATATATCAATAATCAATTACAAAACTGTCATTTTGTTTAATTATTTATTTATTTTTATTGTTTATTCATTCATGTATTCAGTACATTGTCCCACAAAAAAAAAAAATACATAAAGCGCAGCATGATTCATGCTGATTGATTATTTATTTATTTGACGTATAATTATGTGGCTAATATCAATAATCAATTTTATCTGTAAACTAAACTGTGGAAACTGTATTATCTATAATATTTTGGCATAAACTAAGATTGGCATGGTAGATTTTTGTAACGCTGTAAAATGACAGCATGTTTGTGAATGATAACGTGAACGTGATTAATAATTTCTTGCCTAAGTTCATGACTAAAAGGGTTGCCAATAACCAAATGTAAAATAAGCCATCGCGTCTTAAACAACTTGAGTGGCCCAGAGTTTATCAATTCACAACTTTCCTCGCAAACACCCTCAGGGAGGTTAGTCAGCATCACACAGCTGTGTTGACATCTCCTCAACACTTTCCATCCGCTCCAATAAATTAGACAGGCAACCAATATAAACAATATGCATTTATTTTACTTCCCGGATCGGTTCAACAGCCTCGGTGTCTATCAGGAAATGCGATAATATGCGATAATATTATGTGGAGGAATGGACAGTGGCGAGGCGACTTTAAATGTGCTGAGGGAAAGGGGAGGGAGCGCGTGAGGTAGAGTCTCAGCTCGCGCTCATCTTCAGTCAGTTCACTGCGCGCTCGCTCACTGTCCGCAAGAGTCAGCTACAGCCACTTAGAGACTATCTCTGACAAATATTCTTATTCAAAGGAGGAAAACGCCAAGACTTCTGACATCTCTTGTGTATTTTGGCGGGGTAACGTAAAACTATCCAAAGCGACATGTGGATTTACAAAATTTTGCTCTGTGTGGCCGTTTTGGTTTACTCAGGTAAGTTTTTTCCTTTAGTCAGAGAAAGCGTCTTACTGGGTCTCATGTATCATATTTTACAGTAATAACTGTATTATGTTTTACAGCAATAAGTGTAATACATGGTTTTAGGGCGGAAACTGAGGTTACCATGGTTAATTTTTGTAACAGTGTTCTTGAGATGCCCAACACTGTCTCTGCTCGAGCTTACATGATGCTATTTATGGGTCATTCCTGTTGGTCCCTTTTGGGATTTGAAAAATTAACAAAGTATCTCTTTTTCATGAAAGTAACATATTCAAGTTTTTTTTTTAAGTCGTCATACAGATTATGCTCACTGACTTATATTTACATATTCATATATATATAAAAAAATTGTGCTGACAGAAATGTCCACCCTGCAATGGACAAATAAACAACAGCATAATAGACTTCTAATGTAAACTTTGTTTTACAATCTATTATTCGATAAAACAATATATAATTAAAATGTTATTTCATGTGTTTATTTCTTAAAAATCACTGTTTACTTATAAGATAAAGATTAATTATTTACAATATGCATATATCTAACTGGCTAACATTACTATGAGTATGTAAATATTTATGCAAATATGTAGCCTAAATTTTTACTGCATTATGATTGAGTATATGTATAGGATATTTAAAGTCTGCATGAAATCAAAATGAACTTGTTAGTACACATTACTAGTCTTGTGGTGAACAATTAAATGTGCAATTAAATTATCTACAAAAATAAAAAAAATAAAAGTCTTTGTAATATTTAGTAAAAATCTCAAATTTGCTTGAAATGGCATTCCTTTTGTGATGATGGCTTGGACTGAACATGCTTAACAACTTCCCTCCTCCAATCTTTAGTCTGTTGCAATTACAGATAGTGAGTAGGTGTGCTAAAATCAGGCCCGCCTTCTTTTTTATTATTCAGTATTCTTTTTTACTGTGAAGTACATCACAATATATATAAAAAAATCAGTTGCAACTTCCAGTTCACACAGACTTTAAAGTTTCTTTATGTTTCTTCTTTTGTGTAGTTTTTTTTTCACCAATAAAGGTACAGTAGTTCTAAAAGAAGCCAAATCACATACTCTGTGATCTGGAACCCTGCAAACACAGACAAGCAAAGTGATACAAACAGTAAACATGCTGTTGGACTATATATCAGCAATATTGGAACATCCCTCAGCCAATCAAATTTGAAGACCAGTTTATTAATGGTTCATCTTTATTAATCTTTTAAATTTCAATTGTTTATTTTTTCAGCTATTGAAATACATTGGGCATGCCAAATTGCAGTTCATGACTCACATTACACATGTATCAAAAGCGTCACAATTCCCAAACATTGTATGAAGTTTCACTACGGAAAAGTTCACAGATGTTGACATTCATGGTGAGTGGGCTGTTTCTTCGCAAAACATCTGGATAAATGAGTCACCAACAGTGTGCACGGAGCCGAAGGGAGAGATGAAGTGTTGGCGTGTGGCACTATGAAACCCTTCTTTTTGAAATCAAAACCGCTTTATTGCACAGAGCCTATTAATTATTCTGTGTTTAGTCATTTTGTTTCTAATCTGCAGTACTTCTGTGACATTGAAGGATCAATGTGGCCGGTTGGTTGCACAAAGTTTAGAACAGCTTAGTTTTTATTGATTTTATAGTAATACATTCTGTTTAATGTGGAGTAAAAACCTTTGGTCAGACACATTGAGCCAAGGAGATGTTTAGAAAGCCTTTCTAACCTATCTAACCTCTTGGTGCTTGTTGTTCTGCACAGACTTACGTTCTAATAATATTCAGAGTTAGTCAAGAGCTGGAGTCTTTTCAAAGAGCGTGACTGTTGGCTTTGGGTCAGTTTTAGAGCTTAGACGGGGTGTAATGTTCCTTGGTTGGTCTACTATCAGAAGTTCAGGGCTTGTTTCACTCACAAAAAACATGCCTGATCTCACAATGTGGTTTGTGGTTGTGAAATTGGTGCTTTCTAACCATGTGCTTGACAGATAACTCAATTCTTATGACTGCAGCTAGCATGGATGGGCTCTGGGGATGATTTGAGAAGGTTTGGTGCTGCACACAAGCATCAGAGCCAGATTTCTTTGGTCTTCACAATCCTCTCCACCACCTCACCAAAGCAGACCGTGATTTATGCCTTTGCATCCTGCTACACACATAATTTATTATAATTTATTAATTAATTAAATAATTCTTAATTAAAAGCTAATTTATTGCTCCACTGCCTTTAATAGCAAATTATTTTTTCCCTTACTGTTGTAACTCAATAAGGTTATGATTCAATAATATTCTACCCACCCCATAACTGACTAGTCGATTCGTAACCTTAATAGTAGTAAGTTGCTGTGCAACTAGGATCTTAGTGAGTGTAATATTTCTAGCTGTGTTTCATTTAAAAGGAGAATTTTAGCATGTTAACAATCAGCATGGCAAAACTGACTAAAAGTTTAGTCTGACCAGGACAGAGGGTTTCCTTAAAGGGATAGTTCACCCAATTATGAAAACTGCGTCATCATTTACTCACCCTCACGTCTTTCCAAATATCTATGACGTTCTTTCTTCTAAGAAACTCAAAAGAGGATATTTGGAAAATATTTTTATTTATATTTTTTTGTCTACACAAGGAAAGTCACAAAACTTTTTTCAAAATATCTCGTGTATAGCAGAATAAAGAAATGCATGCTGCTTTAAAACGACATGAGGGTGATTAAATGATAAAATGATCATATATTTATTTTTTAACACATAATAGTTATATAGACATCCAACTGTCTAGTCGATTATGAAAATGTGTAGTTTTGCACATCCTTATTGTGATCTAAGCGGGTTGTTGAAATACAATTTCATCATCTTAGTTCCTTTTTTGCTCCATATTTAATATTCTGTTTTATAGCCTCTCCCATGAGGCTTATAACCAGCCTTTACTGATTAAGAGAAAGAAAATCACATGCCATCTGTCATGAAACACATGTTTGGGTGCTTCTCCCCATTCTAACACATGTGTTCTGTGTGGCAGAAACGAAGAGGCATGCCCTGCAAGACTACCAGAAGACTGATGCCGTGCGCTTGGTCACGCCACCTGATGTGTCTTACATGTCCAAAGGCCGCAAGATGAGTGTGGGAAAGTGTGCACGTCGCTGTAGCCGCAACAGGAAGCTTCAGTTCACCTGCAGGTACAGAGGTCAACAAAGGTTAAAGCACAAAGACACACCACCTTACACATAATCGTAAACAGCTGAAGTATGTCTAAATTAAAGGAGCACACTCCCAGTTGGAAACTGGCTGATTTGAAATAGAATTGGATTAGCTAATTGTGTACAACACTGTGTGAGAGGAAGCAGCTGGAATCTGTTTCACCAGTGGAAATCGAAAATCAGCAGTCCAAGTATTTCCTATTTTGATGAGTCAGGTCGATGACCTCTGGTTACTTCTGCATAGAAAGAAAATGCAGCTCTTAGTAGATAGAAATTGCATGAGGTTGCATGACATTTGACCTTTAGCTCTTGCAATGCTTTCATTTTTTTTGGAGGCATCACCTGACTTCAAAATACAAAAATCTGACAACAATAGTTATTTTATGCTTTGCTTTACATGATAAGAGAATTTATTGATGACATTAAGTCATTTTTGTCACCATCCTCTTGTTTTTATATGCTTAATGTATTTATTATGATTAGCATGTGCTATATCTCTTTGCAGAGCATTCAACTTTGATCAGAAAACTGCAAAGTGTCATTTACTCTCCTATGACAGCCTCACCGTCGGTGTCCGTATGGAGAATGACTTCAACTTTGACCTATATGAGAAGAAAGGTAAAAAAAAAACCTGCCTTATTTCCACAGGTTTTAACTTCTTTTAGGCCAGAGAGAATATCTAATAGGGATGCATAGTATATCATCAACCATATCAACAGCTACCAATATTAGTGTCTTATACAACTACATCTACTTAAGCCAATATAAGAACACTTTCTTTTTTTTTTATTCAAGCACTATTCTTTTTTTCTACACCAGATTTTAAAAGTATGAAACCATTAACAATCCTATTTACTGTGTAAGATCTTAATCTTGTGTGCACGTTTTTTTTTTTTTTTAATGCAGAATGTAAAATTGTAGATTTGGCTTTAGTTGAAATTCCAAAACAGTATCGATTTTTGATATCATCCATCATATCAGAATTTTTTTTTTTGCTTATAACTGATATTGCACCTAAATGTCTATATTGCATGATTTGTTTTTAAGCCCTTTTAAATCTCAAAGACATCTAGAGTTAAGCTTATGCTGGCATGATCTGCCACTGATGGGTTTCATAATATGAAGAGCTGTTCTCAAACCTTAGCCAAGTACTGGACTCTTAAGGATTAATTAAGTTTCAGTGTGAATAAATGTGAGATCAGTGTCCATGTGATGATGACACACTCATGCAAACACACACATTCGTTCTATCTATCCACCACCAGGATAAGGATGACACAGCAAAATGACTTTTCACTAAATACCCTACTGTTTGTCCCTGCTATTTCTAACAGTACTGCAGATTTTCTGAAGTCTAAAACACTTGATGTTCTTAAGACTTGACATTTATCATGTTTGCAAATTTGTCACATACACACTTACAGAGTGTATAACCAGCAGTGAAATGTGAGTCATCTCCATGGACAGTGCAACCAACACAGGATAAGATATAAAGAGTATAAAAGATGTGCATGACAGTATGCATAAGCATGACTGTTGTGCAAACTGAACATGGTTGACATGAAGCAGCAATCACTCAAGACACAGAAAGTGTTGTGTGCAAATGACACTGTCAGTATGAGGTAGTGAATAATGAGTGTGAATATCTAACTAAGTCAGATGATGTTCTAAAGTCTGAGTAAGTCTCTCTGCAGCGGAAGCGCTTACCAGATGGCAGCAGAGTGAATAGACAGTTTACTGAAGTCTGATTTTGACAGCTCTGCTTCAGCAGCGTTTTAGATGTTCTCAGCTAAGCGCACAACTCTCTGCAACTTGCACAGCTGTTTATACCACACTGAGAAATGTTTATGCAAACACAAAGATCAGGCAGGGATTTCTGTTGACTTTGCTTGTCTGTATGTATCACTGCTGACAACAAAGTGCAACAGTGACATTTAGAGACTTTTAGCAACCTTGGTTAAAAACTTTGTGTTCAGTAAAAAAAAATATATATATATTTTATTCAGCCAGTGCACATCAAGTTGATCAAAAGTGCCAGTAAAGACATTTAAAATATTACAAAAGCACCAAATCAGCATACAGCATTAGAATGTTTTTTGAAGGATCATTTAACACTGAATACTAAAAAAATTGCTTTGCCATTTACAGATGTATAAATAAATAATAAATGAATATGTTAAAACAGAAAACAGTTATTTTTAATTGTTATAATATTTCACAATATTATTACTGTTTTTACTGTATTTTAGGTTAAATAAATTCACCCTTGGTGAACATAAGAGATTTCTTTGAAAAACATTAAATCATCTTCCCAGCGGACACCTTGATTTCAATTTGATGTCAAATATTAGCCAAGGCTTGATCAAGATGCTGTAACATCATTTTAAATTTAGTTTGGATGGCAATTTCTTCCAGTGGTAATTGGGTGAAAATAGGAAGTTAATTCCACACTGAAATTGGTTTAATATACTGTATATGTAGGCCAATATGTTTAATATTCAATTTACATCAAATCAATGTCATGTCAAGTTTTTGATTTCAGTAATTTGCATATTTCACCTGTTTTTTGATGTCAATTTTGATGTCAAATTGATGTCTTTTCAACATCAGTTGCCCACTGGGTTACCAACTGGGTTAAATATTTCAGAATATAGTTAAAAAAATACTGACTTCAGAAACTGCAGAAGGCGTAGAAGCGCATGATAGGTTTGTCTTCGATATATACAGTATATCACAAAAAAACTATTTAGTGGGTTTTTTTAGTTTCAGAATCTGCCTTTTGCACATAAATATTCCTTAACCTAAAGTGTGTCTGTATGTTTGTTGTCCTTCAGACTTCATGAGAGAATGCATCATTGGCAATGGACTCAACTACAAAGGAAAGAGATCGGTAACCAAGAGTGGAGTCCAATGCCAACTCTGGAATTCCAAAATGCCGCATGAACACAAGTAAGTGCTTACTCATCCTCTTTACCTCCCATTCTTGATTTGGTCTCTCTCTCTCTACGGGCAATTAAACTCAATTACCCACTATGTGCATTTCTGTGGCTATCAAAAGTCTTGTGGAGTGTAGATAGCTGTTAACATCTCCTTGGTATGTTTCAGTTTATTTATTTATGCACATTTTACGCTATTAGATAGCTAATGGCAAAACAGAAACTGTGAGTCGTAAAAATCCCCATTAGTCTCTAATGATGATGAATGTGCAGTTTTATGCATGTTGTCTCACTGGCTTTGATTCGTTAGAGGGTTGTCGCTGAGTCTAAGTGTGACAGTCAGTGCAACTCGACGATTCTCAGAAGTGGAGCGCCGACGGAGACAATTAGGTCAATGACAGGAGCGCCAATGAGCGGCCAGCACATTTTCAAACAATTGCTTCCGTTCTTGCATGGCCAAAAATAGATGTTTGTTTACAATTATGCCTATGCATAAATACTTCAGGGCAAGTTTACCCCAAAATATAAATTTTTGTATACACTTACATCTAAAAATAAACACAAAGAAGCCATATGCAGCCTGGAACAGATGTCATGTTTAGAGGATTTGAGGGTTTGTGCATAAGTGGGAGTTTGACAGAAAGCAGCACAAAGCTAAGATAAGATACCTAATGCAGAACACGTCTTTGAGTTCATTACGGCTACAGGAATTAATTAGGGACACCACATGGTGCTTCGATTTACTTCCTGTACTGCAAGTCAATACGATAGATCTGCCCTATTTTTGGCCTTTACAGAAGTTTTATGCACTTTTCTTAAATCCTGAAAACTTGATTACCTTTCAGAGACCTTGAACCCTTACCACCAACTTTCCTGCTCAAGATATTTTATCTCTCTAATAGACATCAGTACAGTTTTAAAGCCAGCTTTTGATATGCTTGCCTCTGAAACATCACAGGCATGCTTTATCGGCTCAACAAACCAATGGACCCTGAACGTTCTGAAATACCACACAGGCCTGTACGTCAGCTAATTTGTCACAGATTGCATTTTTATCTGTATTCATCAATCATCATGAACTTGGTTGATTTGTGTTGTGAATGCCAGAGGCAATTACTCAAAAGATAATTACCGTTTGGCTTAAGGCAATGATTTATTAATGGTTTACAAATATTTGCATGGCAAGGGTAAAATACTTTTTGAAACTCTTTGCATTAGCAGCATCTCAGAGTTTTACCACTATAAACTGGTACCCATAAAGAAATGAATAGTACCTTTGAAAAAATAGGTTTTAAATGTAGATAAATATTCCAGTCATAATTGTGGCCTGTATTTATCTATATGGGATGGGTCATCCCATCATGGTGGTCACCATGTCACATATAATAACTCCTAACTTTATTGTGATAATAACCCATTTATTTTAGAAGATTTTGGTTTCAGAATAAATGGATTATTAGATGAAAGATAAATGTGTCATTCTGTAATGGAATTGGTAGCCAAAAACAGTTGTTTTTGTGTGATGCTGCTTTCATAACATTCAAATAGCCAAAGTAAAACAGCAATGCTCATAAAGAGCATACTCTAACTCAAGCACTGTGCAGTTTTTGACCTTGTCTGACCAAAGGCTTTACACTACCCCATTCACTTGCCAAAATCATTATTTAACTACATTCATTTGTTGTTTTAAGATTCAACCTTTGTACTTTTTCCATAAGTAATAAGAAAAAAATGAAGATGCAACAATTTCCCCAGAGCCACATGCATGTTAAGCTCTTGCATCACAATGAAATGTAGAGTAGCAGCTGTGTTCTGATGTTAAAGATATCATCAGGCATGCCACTCTTATTAATATAAATAAGTTATTGAGATCTCCTGTTGTTCTTGGCTGGAAGTCACAACTGTGTCACGTGACATCCAGTTAAATTTGTGATTCTTAGTTCAGTTGTAGTATCAGACGTTATTGTAATAAAAAGACAAAAAAGCTAATAATTGCAAAGGATTGCTAACATCAATAAAAGAGTATTAACTCTCACTCTGCAGGTAAAAATGTCAAGTAAAGTGTCAAAGAGTAACAATGTTGTTCAAGAAATTTGGAGCAATTTTGCTTGTGTATGATTCACAAACATCACTTCTGTTTCATGTTTTCTTCTCACTCCATTAGTTTCTTAGCACAGAGGCACAAACACAGAGATCTACGGGAGAATTTATGTCGTAATCCAGACAACACCACGACAGGTCCTTGGTGCTTTACCACAGACCCCAAAATACGCCACCAGGGCTGCAGCATCCCACAATGCTCGGAGGGTGAGTCAAAGACCAGCAACCTTTTGTATTTTATTGTTCACAGTATGCTCTTTTATAGCTTTTAATTATGTTTTTTATATATATTTGTACTAAAATTATTTAGGATAAAAAATGCTAACCAAACTTTTGACATTATGTAAGAATATAGAGCTATGAAATGAATGTCAGTATTAAGATAATTTGGTCTTTAAGAGATGAATTACTGAAATTTGAAATTTCAAAATTTAAAATTTTAATCTCTGACATTTAATGGTAAAAATGTTCTTGACAAAACTGAGCATGTTTTTTCATGATACAAATCTGTGAATCGAGAGATTTCAGAAGTCTCCATTTGTTCTCATTTGACTGTTTTGGAGAAACAATTTTGATGTTAAAACGATCTCACTTGTGATATCTCTTTTTTAAGCTGTTTAATATGAGCATTGATTTTCAGCCCTTTAAAAACACCTTTTTAATGTGAATTAATTGTTAATTTATTAGATTCAAGACTTTATCTATTGAAGAAGAATGAAAGTGCTTCATTGTTGGGGTGACTGGAGATTTTCGTTAATAGGAGATCGCATTGAGTCACATGCATAAAAAGGGTTTTTCTGTAGAGATAGCAATCAGGCCAACAAAAAGAGCTTCTTGTCTATTCGAAGAGATGAATGGTGAAATATGGCTGGGAGGGTTTGTTAATAAATTAGTTTCCCATAATCAAAACCACACACAAAACACAAGGAAGGAAAATCATGCTTTCATGAGAGTGGCTGACATTAACATCTGTTTCTACTACAGCAATCTGCTCCTTATACTGTGCGTACTGTACAACTAATAACAGGATTTAGAGAGATGACTCTAGCTGAGGTGACCCCCATCTGCTGTGATATTTGGTTTGGTCCTACAGTGACTAAGCTCTTTACTAAGTACAGTAATAATTACATGTTGTTTTAACCTTTGATCGTACAAAATCTTTTAGAAGCTGCAACGTAGATTTGGAGTTAAAAGCAATGCCTAATAGGTGGTACGTCTGCCTAGTAAATTGAAGCATCAGATTATTTATTTTTAGACAATCTGAGGGTCACATGTGGCTCTGTAATTGCTTGTCTTCTTGATAAATGTGATTACAATCCCTGCAGTCATTAATCGTTAGTGATTAGTCTATGCGTAACAAACGTGCACTAATTCACTACCAGCATTCGGCCACAGTTGCAGTCTTCTAACCATTTAACATAACAACCAAGGTTGAACCCTGTTGAGTCATCTTCTACAAGCATGCAAATGTCGCTCAGCTAGACTCTTTTGGGCCTTGTCCTGGTTAAAATTCTTACCAGCCTTGTTCCTTATCCATAGTGGAATGTATGACGTGTAATGGAGAAAGTTACCGTGGACCATTGGACCACACGGAGAGCGGCCGGGAATGCCAGCGCTGGGACCTTGATGAACCACATAAACACCTTTTCCACCCTAAAAGGTATGATACCTACCAGAAAGTGTAAACAGTAAGGGACAACTTCAGTCAGACAGACTTCAGGTTAGGATTTTCAATCAATTTGAGAGGCTTGGCCAATTTGGCATATTTAGAAAAATGCAAATCTCTTTCGTTCGCCTGTTGGGTACTACTGATGATATCTAAAATCATGCGGTTTGTTGCAAAAAGGTATGCAGTTACTTTTCTAAGTGATGAAAGTTATGATTTTGTACCTGGAAGACACAAAGTCCATAGACTTACATTAAAGGGATAGTTTACCTAAAAATGAAAATTATGTCATCATTTACTCGCCCTCAAGTTGTTCCAAACCTGAATGAGTTTCTTTCTTCTGCTGAACACAAAAGAAGATATTTTGAAGAATGTAGGTCACCAAACACTTTCTGGTCCCCATTAACTTTCATAGCATATTTTTTCCATACTATGGAAGTCAATGGAGACCAACAACTGTTTGTTTGCCCATGTTCTTTTTTGTGTGTGTTCAGCAGAAGAAATAAATTCATAAAGGTTTGGAACAACATGAGGGTGAGTAAACAAAAGAACTTTCATTTTTGGTGAACTATCCTTTTAAAGAGGGACCCGAGACATATCTAAAATAGTATAGGGACTTGGGGGGGTGGCCTGATTTGAGTTGAGACCCAGAAATCTTCTAGAACTCCCTAGCAACTACATAGCGACAAACTAACAACCAATCAGAACATGTTAGCAACCCCATAGCAATGCTGGAAACCCTGAAATCCACTCAAAACACTTGAGTGAGTTTTGCACGGCAAACATTTTCATCAGATGTTAAGATGATTAAGTTTCAAAGAAAGTATCAGATATCATTTGAAAAACTAGTCAGTGATTTGATAATGTTTTGCTGAAGAAAGCTGGGGTCATGAGTGGATCATTGGCCTCATGTCATTTAACATTAATTGTGGAAAACAACTCAGATATGCTTTAATCTGTCTGAAATCACAATGTGTGCAGGCATCTTAAAGTGATGGCCAACAGCAGTCATGAAAAATTACACTTTGTTTTGGAAAACATAATCTGTTTTGTTCATGTTGCACAAAAATATGTTTTAAAGTTCCTTGCACATCTTTACTCAATTACATACCTATTCTGTGGAGAATAGCAACTGAAAGAGTTGAGACCACATTGCTACCTGATGTACATGCACTTTCCATTCAATGGCATTTTCGTTTTGCATGACCTTTTCAGTGGCCCAGTTACATCTTTAGTTCTAGGAAACAACAATATCGTTAATCTCGAAATAAATGTCCGTTTGTTTTGAATACTCTCCCTTAAGAGTCTCTAAACACACAAAGTCTATTTTTTTTAATATGTCAGATTGCATACATGGAAAATGCTTTTGAATTTAGCCTAATCTGGAATGGCATTTGTGAGCAACTTTGAAAAATATTCGAAAAATCAAAGTTTTTTCCCACTTGACCTCATGGGAACTGTGTCATGCCCCCGTTTGATATAAATCAGTAAATCAAATGACTGCTTTGTGTGAACCTACCAAAGAGGCAAATTGTCTATGATGTCTTCAAGCAACCAAGACAGAAGCTCTTTACCATTTACATGACAAGTCTGCCACAAAAAGTCTCAGATTATAGACAAAGTTAGTGTAAATACATTAAAATCAATTCAATCAATCGAATATTTATTTTAGATTGACTTTAAGTTATCTAAAAATGTATTTAATAGGAAAAAATATAGGAAATGAGCATGCAGAATTAAATACTGGGTATCAGCCAATATGCACTACTGTTTAAAAGTATTTTTACAATTAAAAATAATTGTTTTCTGTTTGTTTTTAACATACATGACCAAGTGATGCTTCTGGACACATCATCAGTGTACAGATGATACAGTATATACTACTATTCAAAATTTACTAATAGTGGAAAACTAAAAATTAGTAAAAAAGAGTCTTTACACGTATGCAGAGCGACGGGCTTCTGTCTTGTGCGCTTTACCTAAGAGGTCCTGTTGTACCAGTAGCAGAGAGCAAGTTATGTATTTTCTGGAGGTTATAGAATTTTATCCCGCCTATAAATCAAAGTTTCCGTAAAACCGGGATAGTTGATATGTGGCGTGTTAAGTGTGTTCGTTTTGCCCTTCCTATGACAGATACCCCGATAAAGGTCTAAAGGACAACTACTGCAGGAACCCAGACGGGCGCCAGAGACCCTGGTGTTTCACCACCGATCCGAGCACTCCATGGGAGTACTGTAACATCAAACAGTGCGGTGAGTGTGTGTGTCTGCATCTTATGTGTAAGATGAAGAGACAGACAGAAGAACAAAAAGAAGCCAGAGAGAAAGAGAATGAAAAGAGGCAGAGTTTGCCAAATTTACAACTTCCTCTTCCTGTAGCCCTGGCTCCCCTCTCGTTTGGGACCCTCACAGGAATGTTGTTTGTAACCGGGAGAAGAGAGAGAGGAGGGTCCACCTATAAAACTCTCTCTCCTCTCTTTCTCTTTCCTCAGCTCTTGCCCTGTCTTTTCAGTACTGTGCCTCCGTGTTTATTTTCCCTCATCAGCGCAGCCCAGCGTTGCCTTATCTGCATGAGAGAAATGTGCTTGAGTTTCAAGTGCTATGTAAACCTTCCACGCTAAAGACAAAACACGCGTGTGGGTTTCAAACCCCCAGTTCGCTCGAACACACAAGCGCCCAAAAACATATTATTATAATGACACCCTCACCCCCTCCTCCTCCTCGTGCTGCCTCCGTTTATTTTCATTAGCGAGGCGACGGCATGTTGGTTCAAGTGGGAAGCGAAGGATAAACTCAGGCGTCCGACGCTCGTGCTCTTCACCATTCTAGATTGAGCCACGGGGGTCACATTTGTATTTCAGAGCTATTTGGCAAGTCCATGTCGTAACCTTGAGCAAAATCCTGTGACGGATTCTCAAAGATCACTGTCCTGGGAGGAACTTTTCACCATGCTCTTTCCTGTTTGGCAGAACGCAGCTTCTTTTCAAACATCTCAGCATCTCAATAAGCAGCTAAACAGAGTTTAGCGATGTATGTCACTCGTTTTCCACCTGTGGAAACCATCATAGGTGAATCTGCTTTTACAAGAAGTGGCTTTCGTCCACTTGCAGAAGGAACATCATACTTAACAAGACTATTTGATACTCTATAAAGCTAAACATGCTCTTAAAAGATACAATACTGCTCTGCAGTAAACACAGTAAGAAAAAGTGCCTCATTGTTTCCACTCGCTTGACCTTTGCATTTGTCTTCACGATGTTACGCACCACTGCCTTAGTTAGCATTCTCTAACGCCGCAAAAAAAATGCTAACCAAACACTGTACGAACATAATCCCAGCTAACAGAGAATGTTCTCAGAACATTCTGGCAAGGTTCTCTCAAAGGTATGAATAGACATTGTTCCAGTAATGTTAATGTTTGTTCAAATCTTATCTGGTCTTTAATAACGTTAAAACGTTAGCACAAATTATTATACATTATTTATACATCATTCATTGAACCTTTTTTTTTCCTGAAATTTTTTAGTTGGATGTTCGTCTAACATTTTTTAAATGTTACTCTTTTGTTACTACTTTACTAGTTTCAAAATGTTTTCAAAATGTTCAGAATTGTTCAACATTCAAAAAGTCATGTTCCCATAATGTTTGTAAAATCATAAAATGGAACGTTTACTTATTGTTTTTGCAGACCTTCGCATAAACATGAAAAAACAGTTTTAAAACATTTTAAAAATTAGACATTCTGAGAACGTTCAGAAACAACGATAATTTAAACATTAACATGTTTGTTAGCTGGGACAACATTGCAAAAGTTGGGATCCACTGTAGATCTCTTCAAATTCTCAGTGTTTTGGATGCATTTGAGAGTTTGATTTTGGGTTTTATTAGCAGGACTTGGCCTATATCCCCATACTGCTGGCCTCATTAGCAGACTGAAGCACTAGCAGTTTATTGGAGGTAAACATAATAACTGTCTCCAATGAGCGTAATTTATTGCAATGAGATTCATGGGCAAAAACAATATATGTCTGTTGTGCACTCATAAAACGCTTACGTTTTACCCTAAAAAAAGCTCTGTAGGCTACTGTTTTAGCATTTGTCACAGACTTAGTGACTGCTTTGACTCATTCAGGAAGCATCTCTCTCTATTAGGCAGGATAAAGCTGTTGTTATTCCTCCCTCAGGCAGCGCAGTCTTACAGTTAATAGTGAATCTATGATTCAGCGCTCATCATGCCTAAGGAGTGATATTATGCTTCATTCTCTCACTCTCTTTGTCTTTCTGTTAATGTTTTTCACTGTTTACTCAGATTCAGACAACGGCGGTGACATTGACAACACAACAACTTGTTTCCGTGGACGTGGAGAGGGTTATCGTGGAACGGTTGGCATCACCCCCGATGGAGTGACCTGTCAGAGATGGGATGCCCAGTTTCCCCATCGACACTCTTATACTCCACAGAATTACCATTGCAAGTAAGAAAATGCTCCAAAAAAATATGCATGAAGTATTGATGTATAGTTCAAATATTGACTGAACTTTCTTGCTTCATGCACATGTAAAGCCTTTTTTTCCTATTTACAGAATATCATAGGAAGTTTTGCATGGGCAAGCACAGTCAAAAAATAAAATTAAATGAACATGCAAAATAAAATATTCAATACTGACTGATAAATATTCATTATCAACCTAAATACAAAAATTACAGAAATTATTTTTATATATGTAAGGAACCAGTTCTGACGGCCAATTTCCCCTCGACACTCTTATACTGCAAATAATTACTGTTGCAAGTAATAAAATGCTCCTAAAACATATGCATTAAGTATTGATGTTTATTGATGTCGACTGGACTTCCTTGGTTTATGCACATGCACAGCCAAACTTTGATGGCCTTTTTATTGAAAGACTAAAACATTACATTAAGTACATTTAGGCATCACAACAGATGAAAAATTATAAAAATGGGTGAAAAAAATACATGAATATACCTTTAAATGAGGAACCCGACTCAAATCTAAGGAACAAAATAAAAAGTTTTGCATGGGCAAACACAGTCAACAAATGAAATAAAATAAAAATAAAATAATATTTTAAGATGAACGTGCAAAATAAAATATCCAATATCGACTGATAAATATCCATTGTCAAATTAAATGCAAAGAAAAAATAACATTTCGAAATTGTTTTATACTGTATATGTAACAAGTTCTGATATATTGTGCAAAAATACATATGTTCACCAGGTATGCTGGTTCCATTCTGTCATCACTAGGAAAATCTAACCTAAATGTTTCTTCTCCCAGACTGTTATCTGTCATCATACAAGTTTATATTTAAAAAAACTGCAGATAATTCTTCAAAACCTGTAGTTTTTGAGATCAGTCTCAGTCTGTTCAGCATATGTTCTTTAACACTAACATGTGTGATGTGTATATATGATTACGGAGTATCAAATCTGCACTTCAGGGATCTCCGGGAGAACTACTGTAGGAATCCTGATGGTCGTCATCTCCCATGGTGCTTCACGACTGACCCCAATGTACCTGTAGCATTCTGCACCAACATCCCTCGCTGTGGCGTTACACTATCTGAACCTGAAGGTAAGAGTCATTCGCGTTATATTTTTTTCTGGTATTCATTCGAAAGTTTGGCATTCCATGGTACTAGCATTACATTTTTGATTCTCATTGCTCTTCATAACAAATCAAATTTATTATACAGCATAATGGTAAAACAATATATATACCAATTTTTTCATGTCATCAGTGTCTATTTGATGCACACAGTCAGGCATTGGGAAATAAACAGGGCTACTGTGTTTTGAATTCAGTGAAGCTACCATGGAAAGGCATTGCCTTATTGGGTAGCTAATGTTCAAGAGTGTCACGAGTTCTTCTCAACCGTATTTGTCACGCACGAGATCACATTGTTGTACTTTTATTCAGGCCATTAATTCTTACAGACTAATCTGAGCTCAGGGACATTAATATACAGATAATTCTATATAAAATATCAGCATCCTTGATTTTTAGAAAATCCGGGGAGAAATGTACTGCTTTATTGAAATCCAAGGCATTTTGATCATTTTGAATGCATTTGAACATTTCAGTGCACACCGAAATTAATTGTTTCAAATATTAATCATTTGGTAAAAGCGCTGTGGCAGCTGTAGCTTATTGGTAGATTATTTCAAGCCATGGCCTTGACCGGAGACATTTAACCCTCATGAAGTTCTGTGACATGTCTGACCCTGGCTTTGCCTCCTGTCTGTCTAGATGTGTATTTCTGTACTGTGAGCGAAAATTCCAGTATGCCAGGCGAGTTTACAGACAGTGACCATAAAACCTATTACACTTATTTGCTTTTCAGAAACATGTTTATAATCTACTGGCTTGATCTTGTTTTCCATGATGTTATGGCTGGCGTTCTTCCAACTGTGTTTCTCTGGCTGGGTAAAAAAAGAAGACTATAACTTTTGAAGTAGTTCCTTCTTTGCATATCAAAACGACCCTCAAAAAAACTTCCTTGACTTTGTTCTTATTAATCCTCCCCAGCAAGACATAATATCTATATAATTTCTTTTCATGATGCTCAAGAATGTCGTAGCTCTTTCTCCCTTCTTTTCACTCTCTTTCATTTGCTCTTTCTTGGCTGTCTTGGCATTGGTATACGGTGGTCCCTGTAGTCCGATCTCCACGGCCACTAATGGGGGCTGTTTGAAACATGTGCAGGGAGCAGGAGCTGCAGTGTGGGAATGAGACAGCATGAGTCAAGCATTAATCATTGCTGACAGCTTCGTGTGACTGGCAAGGCCCAGGAGACGCTTCATAGAAGGACTCGCACAAGCGCTGATGTTAAGATCGATTTAGCCGGTGTTCCAATTGAGGCCGTTGGGATGATCGTTCGACTATTGTGGTGCGCTGGGAGCCCTGCTGTGTTTCCATAAGCAGTGTGTTTCCACAAACCTGCTGTGTTTCTTTAAGCACTTCGACTTGCAGAGTTTGATAATAATTTTGAGGCATTTAGGTTAACAGCATTGATTAAAAGCAAAGTTCTCACTGGGATCATTAAAACATCTATATTTAATCATGTTGCATTGCATTCGTCTTTCACTTTGTGCATACATTTAGAGGTTGCCAAGCATATTATTGCTTGTACTTAGGCTTAGTGAGTTCGGAAAACCTGAACTTAAACTTTGGCACAAGAATTTTTTATCAAAAGTGCACCTGAAAAGCCTTATTAACTGTATGTTTTATTTTTCTGTATGTAATTGATTTATCCTATTTGTTTATGACATTTGTGTATTTACCTTTTTTTCTTTTGCCATGAAAATAGCCTGCTGCCGTGGCATAAAATCATTTAAAGCTAAATAGAAATAAAAAAAATAAAAATGACAGAAGAAAATAAAAAAAAATTACTAAGACTTAAACTAAAATTCAAAAGGAAACTGAATATTTAAAAATTAAAGCTAATTCAAAATATTAATAAATACTATAATAGAATATAAAAAATACTAAACACAGGCAACTGGTTGAGGAAAAGTGTGCTATTACTTTCAAAGCAATTTTATGTACACTTTCTCCCTGAAAAATTATAAAATTAAATTTTAATGAGGGACCAGACCCATATCTATGCAAGTAAGTAACTAACAAAATATCATAGTGAGTTTTGCATCGGCAAGCACACAGTTTCCTTAGAAATGTATCCATAGTAGTAAATGTTGTCGTTTACTATTATTGCACAACCCCTTTATAATATCTGCTTTAGTTTGAAAATATAATGTTTTTTTGGCTATGTTGTTTCAGAGTGTTATACGGGCATTGGTGACACATACAATGGAAAACGGGCAAAAACACGCTCTGGCATCCCTTGTGCTCCATGGAAAGACCACAGTGAAAGGTAAGAGCTGTCCATCCATGTCTAGACTGCAAAATAAATGTCTGTGTGTATTCATTTCAGAGTAAGTATTTGATTTTTTTTTAATCACTTGAGCTTTAAACTGAATAAATAACATGCACAGATTCAGAGACAAGAAACTGATTGTTTACAGTCCTTCAGTATGGACACACATTTAGTTTTCTCTATGAATTTTCCATAGTCTAGTATTAAGCAGAACCATCATTTATATCGGTATAGCGCATATATTCAGTCATGGACATTCACTCAGTTTCCATGGAAACCAAACTAGGTCCACATCTTGCTATGCAGGATCTCAAGGACAATCCCATGATGCCTTTGTGCCGCTTTGCAAGGTGAACAAACTCCATTTAGTCATTAGGTTCAAGGGTCAATCACAGCAAGTTGTCGATAAATTGGTGAGAGTGAATAAATTGGACAGATGCTTTGTGAAATATCTCATGTTTTTTAAAATATATGTAAGCATATGGGGCTATCAAATATGCATTCACAGTTACTTACAGCCATACTGGGCTGTTAAATAGCAAGGGTTTATTTTGTTCCTGCCAGGTGTGGTCTGTTTCCTCTAATGCAGTTATGGTTTTGCCTGTGTTTAATGTGCATTGGCACATTATCAGTGAGCGTGCGTGTATAAGTCTCAGAGGAGTCAAGCAATCGTTTCCGCAAAAGGTCTGTGTTGTTTCTGCCATCCACACTCACCCTGAGATGTGTGGCGTTAAATAACTTCCCTGTTTTATGAACAAGTTCCAGGTCAAAGGTCGACCTTTCCAGAACCCCGCCAGCTCATTGATGCAAAGCTCAGGGATTGTCAGGTTGCGTTTGTCTTCGTTGAGAAAATAAGACCCTCACGGTTTTCTGAGGAAGAAAAACACGTTTTAGTGCAGGACCCCATTCTGAAGAGCTCTAATTGATGGTAAACATGGAGCAGTTGGAGTGACTCAATTCCCTAAAAATTGCAGGCAGGCCAACCCAGCTGGAACAGGATTCTTTAGAGCCACCCTCTGACCCCTTTCCTCACCCTAACCCTTCTCCATGAACACATCAAAGCCAATCAGCTCCTTTATTTGGCCCGCAGCCTGTGAGCCGCCACGGCCGGGTTGCAAAGTCACTGTCGGACGGGCATTAGGCGTAGATTGTTTATGTTGTATGAACCTTAGAGTAGCACGGCTAGAAAATCATTGGTGTCATGCATGTGCTCTTCATTGTAGCACTCTTGGTCTCTGGTGAACGTTTGGAGAATTGTAGCATCTGTGGATCTTCCTGAATCATAGTGATAATGTGGAAAAGCTTGGGGAAACATGTCATGAGTAATGCACAAGCTAAATACTTCACCTTGCCTCCTGAGAGGAGCTCCACACAGCTGGGGCTTAAGATGAACTTATGAGAAGAAGATGTTTCTTTGGACTCTTCTCTTAAATGGATTTAGATGTATTGTTTGTTACAAACACTGGATAGACTGTTTGATTCGTGTTAAACGACCCTGGATTTGCCTGAATGATGCACCTGTTTTGAATGTTTATATTAATATGTTAATTTTCACTTTGCTTTTAATGCTGCACATCTTTGTTGTTATGATGAGATTTGTTTTTGTTCTCAGTAACGAAAGAGATGTGGACTTGCTGATGGCTGAACAGGCGGGGAACTTCTGCAGAAACCCGGACAAGGACAAACATGGCCCGTGGTGTTATACCAACAGCTCATCTATCCCCTGGGATTACTGCTCTCTCAAACCCTGTGAGTGAGCAGCATGTTGTCTGTGCTAACATCACAACCTGATTGAGACCTTTGGGTTCACTAAAATGCTACTTGAAACATGAAGAGTCTAACACAAGCTGAGGAATATGGGGCTAATGTAAACTACTGAACCCAAAAAGTGAAATGCTAAAAAGATATTGCCTAAAATAAACTAAAGTTCAGTATTTTATTCATTTAGAATGAACTATGTCACCATACAATAACCAGAGGTGCATAGTTAGAGCAGAACATAAAAGTATAAAACATAAACTATAAAAAGTGTAAAAGGCTACATTTTGAAAATCAAATTAATATATTTTTTTAATTAAACACTTTCATTTGTGACTAAAAACCACTGCAAAGTTGCAAATTATCGTAATATAAGTTATTTGTTTAAATTGGTTACTTTTATTAAATTAGTTGAACCAGTTTGTCTCTGAAATGCAGCTAAACAATTTAGTTTAGAACCATTGTGAATTGTGAACCAATGTCTCAATCAGTCAGACAACTAATTCACTGATTTGATTGTAGTAAAAAAAAAAACGTCTCTTATGAGAAAGAAAAGTCTCTTATGCTCAACAAGACTGCATTTATTTGCTTTATTTGATTCAAATTAACTTTTTTTATATATAATATTTTAAAATATAATTTATTTCTGTGATGGCAAAGCTGAATTTTCTGTAGCCATTACTTAAGTCTTCAGTGTCTTTAGAAATCATTCTAATATGCTGATTTGATGCTCAAGAAACATTTCTTATCATTATTAATGTTGAAAACTATGAAAGCCTGTTTCCGCCACTGAATAAAAAATAAAAAAGTCATTGCGACTTTTTATCTCACAATTCTGACTTTTGAGTTTACATGATATAAACTCGCAATTCTAAATTTTATTCTCAGAATTGCATGATATAATCTCACAATTGTAAGTTATAAAGTCAGAATAGCAAGATGTAAAGTCAGAATTGTGGGATATAAACTCGCAATTGCGAGAAATATAGTCAGAAATGCAAAACAAAGTTACGATTCAGGCTTTTTTTCTTGCAATTGTGAGTTTACATCTCACAGTTTTGACCTTTTTCTCAGAATTTAGAGTTATAAACTCGCAATTGTGAGTTATAACATCCAGTTCTGAGGAGAAAAAATAAAAAGATATATATTTTTTTGCAATAGCAAGTTTATATCATGCAATTCTGAGAAAAAAAAACTGCGAGATGTACACTTTTTATTCAGTGGCAGAAATGGGCTTCCATAGAAAACAGATGTGCTGCTTAATATTTTCAGAATTCTTTGATGAATAGACATTTTTAAAACAATTCTTTATTTAAAATGCAAATCATTTTTAACATTATAAATGTATTTACTGCCACTTTTGATCAATTTAATGTGTTCTTGCTGATAAATGTATTAGTTTCTTAAAAAAAAAAACTTTGACCCCAACCTTTAAAACAGTATTGTAATGGTTCACTCGTTCACTGAATCATTTGAAGTGCTTCTGGAGTTAAGAACTCAATTGTTCATAGCATTTAACAGCTCTCACACACTTGTGTCAGAAGTTTTATACTTAAGTACAAGTAATGTTACTAACTTTCATTTGAGCCCATATGTCCTTACTTATATTCAAGTATGACTGTTGATTACTTTATACATTACAGACAATAACCATATTTTTGACCATTATGTACCCACATATGCTGCTTTCCTGTTGACTTACACTCTCATCATTGACACCGCAGACTTGTGTTGAGCATGTAGACCATGTGTTACGAATCTACATACGGCACATCAATCATTCACACACACATGAGCACACTTTCCACAGAGGTTTCAGTTTAATTAAAGAGTGTAAAGTCCAGGTGGCTCGGACTGTCAGCACTCCCTCTGTCTCTGTCACACACACACTCGCATGTATAAGTTAAGCTTCAGTGCTGCGCAGGTCTAACTGGTCCCACATGCTGGACCAAGACTAGTCCTATGCTAAAGACCTCACACACACTTTCACTCAAATTATACTCTAAACAGCCATCACTGGTGACCACATCTTTTTTTCATTTCTCATGCCTATTCATTGCTTAGAACAAAAATAATCTTTCTTTCCTTTTCCTTCCTTTTTAGGTGAGCCCTTACATAACAATCTGCCACAAAAAGGTAATCATGTTTTTCAAGTGTTGTTAAGCTGTGCAGATTTCCAGCTGATATTATTTTGCTTCAGATTACATTAGAAAGATTATTTCAAAAACACATTGTGTTTTTCTGTGTTCTGATAAACTTCTGCGTCACCCCTCATTTTGTCTTTTCGTTTCTCTTTACAGATGAGGGTACAAAGACCTCATGTTTTGTTCACAAGCAGGTGAGAATCGTCGGTGGTGGGCCTGTCCAGATTAAAGAAGGCAGCTGGATGGTCAGCATACAGAGAGGGTAAGCAATTTGCAAAATATGTAGATAACATTGTTAAATAATATCATTAACAAACATTATTTGTAGCGCACTAAGAATTGGTAACTCAACACTTACCCATGTGTATTTATTGAAAGATGAAGAATTACCAGTATGTAATTTTAGTTAGACTTCATTGACTATAAAGCATATTTATTTGGAATTTCCTGCTTTAAATGATTTTATTCAACAGTTTTAGTTCAAAATGTCATTAATGGACAGTTTTTAAAAGTACTTTTTATTTTAAAAATTAATTTTATTACTTTTCATTATTTATTATTTATTAATGAAACATTTTAGATTTTTTTTTGGTAAATATACCAAGCCAAAAAAATTTTTTAATTGTTTAAAGAAAAATATTTTCTTTAATGTATAAATTATGATGATATATTAATTTTATATATATATATAATTTCTAAAATATTTATATATAATTTTCTTTATTTATTGAAGTTTTTCTGTTATCGTGATTATTTTAACATCTACTACTCTTGAGGCTGCCATGTAAATAGCATCTGCTACTGATGTGGCTTTAATGAAAAAATAAATAAATTAATAATTAATCGTTTGACAGCACTATATATATATATATATATATATATATATATATATATATATTAGTGCTGTCAAACGATTAATTATCAAATTATTTTTTTTTTCATTATTTTGGATGTGATTAATCGTTTGACTAAAATATATATATATATATAGTGCTGTCAAACGATTAATCACATCCAAAATAACAGTTTTTGTTTACATAATATATGTGTGTGTACTGTGTATATTTATTATGTATATATAAATACACACACATATACAGTATATATTTAGAAAATATTTACATAAATTTACATGTATAAATTTATATTCATATAATTTATATTATATATAAATATAATTAATATATAAACATACATTTTTTTCTGAAATATATACATGCATGTGTGTGTATTTATATATACATAATAAATATACACAGTACACACACATATATTATGTAAACAAAAACTTTTATTTTGGATGCGATTAATTGCACATTTTTCTAAAATTAATCGCGATTAATCCCACCTAACATTAAAGTTTTTAAATATACTTTTATATTGCAATAATTTCACATTCAATCTTCAAATGTACAATGTACAAACAACATAAAGACAGTATATTTTTTTTATATTTCTTTAATGGCATCTTTTTTATGATTGAAGGCCAGCATCACTGATATCAATACTACTGATGTCTCTATAAAATAGTTTTTCCCCTTAATATTTAACCATTGACTGCAGCCATTCAGCATTACAGTATAATTGAGAGCTATCAATTTTAACATTTATTAGACTTAACTTCTAATTTAAGTGAACTTAAAACAATCTCCACACAAACCCATTATAATAAATGACATATTTCTGTGCCCTTCAGCAGAAATATACAGAAAATGAATGGTTACCAAACACTAAATTCTAAATTAAATATAGATGAACCCCTTAAAGCTATAAAAGTAATTGATTTCCTCTTTTTTCTTTTGTTCTTGGATTAATAGACATCACAGCAGCCGGTTATTAGCTTATTTGCCTGCTATTGCTTTAAAAGCTGCTGCTGCTTTCTGACCCACTTCAGGTCTTAGTCTCTTCTAAGGAGCGGACGAGTTGAATCAGGTGTGTTAGATGAGGGAGACAGTGCTGGGGTGCCTCAGGAAAGTTTTTAAAACCATTTCAGAGACATGTTCTTAAATGTGACGCATATCATATTGCATGCATGCACACAGTTTTAAGACAGTTTTAATCGCCTTTTTGGTAACTTCATGCCTTAACTGACGGCATAACTAGGACATTGCATGCACGTAGTTTCATTCGCTGTTTGATATGAAATGATACAGGCTACAGCGCGCGCCGGTGTTGTGCTGAAATGTGCACCCCTGCCAGATTATGCATCCCCTCGTTGAAATCGCTACCTGATTGCCTAATCCCAACCACACCCCTAATCCTAACCCCTCCCCCACACCTACTCCTAAACCTACCAACACTAGGGGATGCATAATCTGGCAGGGTGCAGAATTCGGCACGACACCGGCACCTTTGTGAGTGTATTTGAAGAGCGCGCGCTATGAGCACAGTGTCTTTTACGCGCTCGTTTGACTCGCATCTGTCGCGGAGGCGACGTTAGAGCGCGCGTCTGAAAATATATATATATATATATATATACACTATACACAATATGCATCACTATTACTGTTACTTTTGTTACAAACTCTTAACCTTACGTATTATCCTCCACCAGACTACTTACTTGTTAGCATTATATATTTACTGACTTATTAACATGTGATACTATTAGGTGTTGTCAATATATGTACAGTTAAGTTACAGTAATTTTACAGGGTGTTTGCATTTCCCCACTTTCTTTATATCAAGCAAGAAGTATACACATTGTCTGTTTTACTAAAAAGCCCATCGCAGGCAGATTGACTGTAAAATTCCCTCCAAATAAAGTGCAGTTGTCCATGAAGTCAGTGTTCAGACAGCTCCTCAGAAGTAAAGCCCTGCGCTGTCATGTTTTATAATGTGAGAGAGTCATGTTGGAGATGCGTCACTGTCTCATGTCTCTCGGTCTCTTCAGGAGCACTCACTGGTGCGGAGGTTCTCTGGTCAGGGAGGAGTGGGTGCTGACAGACAGACAGTGCTTCTCGTCATGGTAATTATCTCCAGCCTTGCTGCAGAGTCACCATCGTGCCCTGGCCATGACCTCTGGATTCTCAGGGTCACAGGGTCAATGATCAACAGGCTTCCATGATTTGTCAAGAGCATGTTACCCAACAAATCAAAGCTGCGGATGTTTTAGAACATGCATCTTATAGCATGAAACATCCATATATCTACATATCCACAAAAAGGATATAGAGGTCATATCACGAGGAATCAAATTTAGCTTGAACTTTTGAGATAAGAAGATTAATTTTACTACAAATACATATTGTAACATCCTTCCTAGTCTAAAAAAAAAAACATGCAGTTTTCTAGTATATCTGATGCACCTCATTATAAAAAGCTGTTGGCATGACAGACATAGTAGCAAAATATGTCCCATTTAATGTTAAGGATCAGAGAAAGAGTAGAAAATGGTCACAAAAAAACTAAATTACTGGCACACACAAATTAATTCATGAATATTTATGCCAAAACTTGAAATCATACTTTTATGATATGCTTTCCCCCCCTAGTGTGCCTGACCTATCAGAGTACAGAGTTTGGCTTGGTATATCCCATTTGAACGAGTCGGGTGAGAATGACTTCCACAGACAGGAGAGGAGAATCTCGCACGTCATCTGTGGCCCGGAAGGCTCTAGTCTCGCCCTTCTCCGACTGACTCAGTAAGAACGGACGATTAATCAATATGTATATTATTAATATATTCCATCTCTGATCTTATTCCTTTGTTGTTGATGAAATGACCTCTCTGTTCCTCTTTCACACAGACCTGCACTCCCAAGAGAGCGTGTCAGAATTATTCAGCTGCCCGTGGCGGACTGCAGCATTCAGGAGGACACCATATGCTCTGTGTACGGCTGGGGTGAGACCAAAGGTGGGTTCAACTTAAGAGCCAGTCATCAGAGACTCCCCACCACCTGACAGCTTTACAGGCACACAACATTGCTGTCTTGCTTCCAGCCTAACACAACAACCACCCAGTAGCTTCAACTGACTATAAATTTTGGTTCTTTTGATTAGCATGAATCCATTACCCAAACTTGTGTGTACACCAAGGAACAGCACTTGAATACATTGTAAAAATGGGAGCAGGGTAGGAAATTAACCAGGGCTTGGGGGAAAAAAAGTCACAAAAATGCTCAAAATATTTAAAATGTGAGAGCAAAAAAAAAGTTCTAGTTTTGTTGTGAGGCAACATTAACAAACAGCTTCCAAAATAATTCATGTTGATGATGAAAGCATTTTGGAAGCTTTTTGCGGTTTGGAACTACATAGCGTAACAGTGTGTAAGCAGGAGCGAAGGCACACAAATATGAGTTCATATTCAAGTAAATGTGCCAAATATAGTCTCTAATAGAGTGTTTTCTGGCTTTCTCAGGCACTGGACATGAGGGAACATTGAAAAGTGTTCATCTGCCCATAGTGAGCAATGAACGATGCCAGCAGCTTCACAAAGGGACAATTCCGATCACCAGTTCAAAACTGTGTGCTGGTGGAAGGAGAGATGAAGGAGTGTGCGAGGTGAGTTTATTCACTAGATTTACTCTCTGCAGGATGAGCTACTATTCAAAAGTTTGGGGTCAGTAATAGTTTTATTTTAATTGTTTTGGTCAGAAATGAATAATTTTAATGCAAGAATGCATTGTATTGCCAGTAGAGACTTCTACATTGTTTTAAAAAAAATCTATTTAAAATAAAAGTGGTTCTTTTGCATGTTCTATTAATCAAAGAATCCTACACAAAAAAAAGTATCTTGGTTTTATGCAAAAAATATTAGGCAACAAAACTGTTATAAACATCAATAATAAGAAGAAATGTGACTTTTTATATATTTGATTTTCATGTGACACTGAAGATTGGAGTAGTGATGCTGAAAATGCAACTTTTTTTTTCTATATTACATTTTAAAATATATTTAAATAGAAAAAAAATTTGATCAAATAAATACTTCTTGAAAAATACTTTTAAAAATCTTCCGACCTCAAACTTTTGAATGGCTACTTATTTAAATCGCTGGCATATTGAGACAAATGCAATCTTATTTTTTATTTAACTGAAACGAATTATAAGGGTTTTGGTTGCACTTTTACCTTTGTTATACTTTATATGTATTTATAAATATACATTTTTGCCCTTTTGTTTTTTGTATTTTTCATGCTCACAGAAAGACTATGGCGGCCCTCTAGTATGCCAAGAGAGTAACAGTAAAGTCATTGTTGGCGTGAGCATAAACGGCAGAGGATGTGCCCGACACAACCGACCAGCCATTTTCGTGAACGTGGCCTTCTATACTGGATGGATTCATAAAGTGTTCAGAAATTATCCAAACTCAGAACTAAACAACTGATGGAGAATAAGCAGGATTGCACCCACGATCTGAGAACAAAGATCCAGAATCTCCATAAATCCGACAGTTCATTTCTTGATTTAAGGATCACCTGAACAGATCTTGTTGAAAAAGTTATTGGGAACTTTCCCAGCTTGGCCGAGAAACATATATTCAGAAACTACTCAAAGAGCTAGAACTGCGGCTGAAACTGTTGCTCTGAATTCAAGCAATTTGTACACCTAATAATGCCAGAACCGCAGAGCAAGGCACTGGGAGATAGTCTCTAAAGGCTAAATTCACAACTAGCCATACGGAAAGATAAAGACTACTGGACCGAAGTGCAGACGAGCAGCCAGAATCTGTTTCAAGAATCAATAGCAATTCCTGGCTACCAACCAAAAACCTCAAGTCCTCGAAGAGAAATCTTGCTGCAGTGCGCTACAAAGCATTCGTATGTACATTCAACCCACACATTACCCATCAAACTAACAATCTGGACTTCACTTGGGATATTGGATTCAGAGACCTAACCCAAGTTTGAGTCTGGATTCAGACCAGGACTTGATATATGGATACAAACTCAGATCCCAACAGGAATCTGCCGTTCCCTCCTTTAGAAGCGTTCAAAGCTGACCGACGTACACATTTCGGCCGCTCCACATCGAGAAAGAAGGCTGTTATGATTACAAGTGCTTGTTGATATAAAACGCTCATTAACAATGTCATTCAAAAAGCCCCTCGATAAAGTATTAGCTGTTAGCTGTTAGCTAAATGTAGAACATCTTATGGGTAAAAGTATACACAGAAGGCTTTTTTGCATTTGTGCTCCTGATAATACTTGAAAACACACATGAGAGAGGTCACTGTGTCCCTCAATAACACTTCCTTGTGTCGCCATTACAGATTGTCGTTTGGTCAGCGTAGGTGTTTATATAGTCAGAGGTGTTCCATCCATTTCCAGTGTTGATATTTTGTCCGCAAGCCTGAACGGAGATGACATGACCTGCTTGTAGTGACATGCAGCAAAAAATCATAGTTGTCATAACATATCAGCATCTGAGGTTCCCATACACTCTGTTTGGTTTAGAGCAGAATTCAGAGGAGGATTTGTAAATGTGTGTTGTAAATACTGTGGTCATGGGAGTGGGGTAATCACTCCCAGTTCTTTCGTAGGTCTCATAGACCTTTATAAGAGGTTGGCCTCCTCCATTCCAGTGTCCTCATTGGGTGGTTTTATATATTTGTAAATATATCTGCATTAATTCCAAATGCACATTTTGTCAGTTGTGAAACTCAAGAACGAGTGTGATATGTTATGTTCGTGCACGTGTGTATGCGAGGGTGTGTAATGCTGCAAAGATGCATTGAGGCCGAAACATGCATCTCTGCAGGACAGAGAGCAAAGCGAGTGCACATCTTGTGTTCTTGTAGACATCGAATAAAGGGGATTAATTTAGCTGTTTTTCAGATCAGAGCCAGTGTAAGATAAATCCGAGTGGTTTTCTCTCTTGTGTGGTCTTGGATCGCTCATTCCCTCGTGCTGGCCTGCCTCCAAAAACAATCATCTTGGGAAATTACCTCCAAAAATCATGTCGGCTTAAACAAATAGCTCTCTGAGTGATGGCTCGAAAGTGTTTGTATTCCAACCACTCCCGATGCTAATTATGTTGGTTAAAATGAAGGATGAGTTTAATTTGTAAGAGTCCTGAGGCACAAGTCCTTATGTAAGGACGTTGTTGAACACTTTGAGATTAGTGTTACTAAAGCACAAGACAAAGCAAAAGAGCCCTTCAGTGTTACCTCATTTGGCTTTAACATTTATCAAAACAAATGTTTTCATGTAGAAGAGGTTTTTTTTTTACTTTGGAACAATTCGAAACCTGTGTTTGAGGAAACCTAGAAGCTGCTGGATGATGAAGCGGCTTGTTCTGAACTTTTTGGTAAGATACATTGAGGGGCAGTATTTTGGTGTGAAACCTGCATCGCGTACTCAATTTTAACCAGGCGATAAAGTCATTGTCATTATTTTCAGTGTAAGCATACCTCCTTTCCAAATTAGGCTAATTATGGAGTGTGTATTATTCACAAAACCCACCAATATTTTCCTGCCGCAATTAACGTTCCGGTACTGCAGTTAAATGGAATTTCATTTTCTAGAGATGTTTGTGTACATTCTCTATTGAACATGGCTGTTCAGATTTAGTTTGCACTGTTACTTCATTTACATAATGCCTTTTTGAATCAGGAGCTAGAACTTGTAAAAAAAAAAAGAAAAAAAAAGTGCTTTGTTAAATCATAATTATGACATAAAATTTAATATTTATGAGATGAAAAAAAAAACTCAATTATGACCAAAAAAAAAATCATGATTATGAGATCAAAAGCCATAATTGTAATTCAAATGATATAATTGTAGTTTAAATGATATAATGTATAATTATGAGGTAAAGTAATTGATTAATAAGTCATTCATGAGATAAAATCATAATTTTGAGATCAAATTAATTCAAAATTATAAAATAAAAAAGTCAAAATTATGACAAAAGTCATAACTGAAATAATTGACTAAAAAGATTATAAACATAAACATAAAAGTCATAATTATGAGATAGTTGATAATTTTTGAGTCAAATTTGAGATACTCTAAATTTTGACAGGGAATGTCATAAAATGGTATAATTATGAGATAAATCATGGCATAGAAAGTCATAATTATGAGATTATGAGTTGATCATATTTGAGACTCTAAATTATAACAGGAAAAGTCAATTATGAAAAATGTGAATTTATGATGGTCAATTATGACAGTCAAAATTATGACAGGCTTATGCCTTAATGAGATAAATCATTATGACATAGAAAGTCATAATTATGTGATAGTCATAATAATGACAAAAATATATATTTTAGATAAATTATGACATAAAAAGTAAATTATGCCCAAAAGTTGAAACTGACAGTCATATTTCAGATCAAGTTGAAATGGACATAAAAATGTAATTATGACAGTTACAATTATGACATAAAAAAGTCATAATTATGATATAAAAAGTCAAAAGTATGATTTTTTTTGTCAATTTCAGTTCGTTTTTGACTGATGACTTATCTCGTATTAACTTTGTATGTTATAATGTTGAATTTTATCTCATAATCTTGACTTTTCATCTCATAAATATTTGTTTTTCCATTTTATATCATAAGTCCTAAGTATGTATCATAAGTATGATTCACTAAAGCATCTTATACTTTATGTGGCAGAAATGGGCTTTACATTAGGCAGCGCATGCAAAACAAACATGTGCACTTCAACTCTAAATTCTCCCCTTAGTGTCTGAAAAGAGTTCATGTCTGTTCGATCGATTGCTCCTCTCTCTGGTGTTTGTATGTGAGAAAGACGGCAGGTGAATGTATAGTGAGCTGCTACGGACAATGTAAAGTTGTAAAATGTTGTCTTTGTACAGTGTGTTTAATGTCTCACCTATTCATGTACAGTAATATTCATACTCAATGTATTATTCGCCTCTTATACCAACAACAGTATTTATCAACTTTGCCTGTGTTTGTGTTTATTACAATATATATATGTGCCTTTATTCCAGCATATCCGGCAAGTATCTCTCGAATAGCAGTAAAAAAGATGAAGAAAGCGACAAAAGAATAATAATAATAATAAAGAAAGTTTGCCCACACATCACTGAAAGTGGAAGGATCTTGCTGACTTGATAGACGGAAATGTTTGTGTATGTCTCCCAAGTGCTTTAGATATGAGATTTTGTTCATCATTTAGCAGATGCCCTGTCATCAAAACCATTTTACAGTATACTGAATCCACAGATGGTCCAGAACAGCCTGGGGTAAAGCACACCGAATTGAGATTTGTTTTACCCTTGAGTTTTTGGATCCCCGTTCATATCACACAAATGCAAAAGTTCAAATTCTTTGTCACACAGAAAAGTATTTTAAGAGTCTGTGTTGACCCTTCTCTCTTTGTCCACTTACTATCACTTCAATGTGAAATTCTGCTGCCCTCTTCTGGAGGGTTATCTTCAACAGGATAAGTAGGACTCTAAAGATGATTTTCTTTAACTCTGCATGATCTGTTTACATTTTCAGTAGTGCTTCGTAATGCGTAATTCGTAATCAGAATTATACCTCACTGTGTGATTTGTTAATGAACTAAATGATCCAAGGCCTAAATACCAGAATATCACATAGACTCTTTTTTGACTTGGACAAGTAGACAACTACCCAGAAAAAAAACTATCTAGCGATGCCCTAGTAACCATTTAGAATACTTAAACAACCATATAGCAATGCCCTGGCAATTCTGCATGCATTATTCACTGTAAGAAAATGTAAAAATCAAGTTTATGTTTGACTTTCAAAGTCTCCCCTGCTGAAAAATAACAGCTAAACCAGCCTAGCGGGTTGGCTGGTTTTAGCTGGTCATCCAGCCTTGTCATAGCTGGTCAGCAGGCTCGTTTTAGAGAGTTTAGCTGGTCAGACAGGCTGGAACAACCAGCTAAAACCAGCTTGGCCAGGCTGGGAGACCAGCTATAACCAGCTACTTCCAGCTTAAACCAGCTAAGACCAGCCAACCAGCTTAGGCTGGTTTTAGTGTTTTTGTTTGTTGTTGTTTTCCCCAGCAGGGTCATAGATACAAAAACGTACTTTTCTAAAAAAATAATAATAATAATTCCAACCAGTAGAGGGCAGTGTTGTTTGAAACCCTGTGGTCCTGCTTAATGGGAAAACGTTATTGGTTATCATTTGGACTTACTTATCATTATCATTTGGAGTTTAAGAATCCAAAGACACTTTTTAATTTAATTTATTTTATTTTACTTTAGCCTATTTTATACTAAAGCAGAGTAGTGCGTTTCTACAAAGATAAATGCCTCCGTTCACTTGAGCATCCTGGTCTGAAGCCAAAATGTGATTGTTTCAGTAAAACACATTAACTGAACCATTCATATATCTTTTACTACACACATAAGTGTGTGCAAACAAACAAATTAGTGATATGATGCATTGTGATAAATGTTGTTTATCGGTTCATTTTATAACTTCAGACGTTTAGCTTGCAGTCAAAGAAGAATACAGAACCACAATTACAGGGAAGGGATTTTAGGGGTTTATTTTGAGGTGCTGAATGTACCATTTCCTCAGAGTTAACGCCAACAGCACTCGGGGGTCGAATAAAAACACTTTTAAAAGCGCTGACCTGTTTCTTCAGCCTGTTTTCTCATAAAGCGAAGGTGTTAAGCACCGTTTTTATGGAGAGGGACGGGCCGGTTTAGGTGGAAAGTGGCTTTCGGGAAGACAATCTCCACAGGGAAGCGGCAATAGATTAGAGAGGTGTGCAGTCACCTTGTGTTCAGCACATCCAGGCCCGTTTTCCCGAGTTAACCTGGGGCTTTACAGGCCTTCGGGGCCGGACACTGCAGGGAAAGCGGCAAAGCTAATTAGCAGAACAGCGGCACGGCGGGACAAAGCGGTCTCGTGTCCGTCAGAGGGTGTAGTGTCAGTCCGCGGCCGCTGGGTGGCGTTGATGCTACACCAATGATGAGACGGTTCCAACTTATCCGCTAATGTAATAAAGGTATCTGAATGATTCGTTTTGAACAGCTTGGTTCCCCTCTCTCTCTCTCTCTTTGTTAAACCCAAGCAATTTATGTATCCAGCCAGCCAGCAGTGGAAAGGAGTGATGTACTTTGATCTGTCCTCCGTTCCTCCGAAGGTTGACGCTGTGTTTGTTATGCTGAGGCTCTGTAGTGTGAGTCGTGTTGGCCTTGGCTGGGTTTTAATCAGCGGTCTGAGCTCAGGGACAGCAGCTAGTACCCTGCAGGGGTGGCATTGCTAAAATTGAAGGTGGACAGATGAGTTAAATACAAGCTACACAGCTCAGCTGGATCACATAGGACAAGAGCTCTTCACACAAGGACGAGCTCAGCTCATATAGCAGATCCGATCCATGTAGTGGCATCTGGCACCAGTGCTTTGCTCTCAGGATATAGCCTACAGCAGACTATAAGTCAAATATTTTTGTGAAATATGATTACAGTTTAAAAGAAGTGTTTTCTGTTTGCATATGATGGCAAAGCTGAATTGTCATTAGGCTACTCCTGTCTTCAATGTCACATGATCCTTCAGAAATCATTCAAATATGGCGATTTTGTATATATTTTTTTTAAATATAATGAAACAGAAAACAGATTTACCTCCATTATGTGGCATATTTTGAGTGAAACGGGATAATCATTGAGAAAATGAATGTAGGGTGGGACTTGGTTTAATCCATTGGATGACTGGATTATGATTCACACGTGGTTTAATGAAAAGGTTTGCAAAATAATAGAGTATGGTGATGTTTCCAAACAGGGAAATATAATTTTTCAAAATATCATCTTCTGCGTTCCACAGAAGCAAGAAAGTCATACAGGTTTGAAACAGCATGAGAGCGAGTAGCCTAAGTTAAATTATTCATTATTCAACAATTATTGTATTAATTGTTTGGGTGAACAATCCCTTTAATAAAGTAAATATGGTCCATTTTGATGTTACATTGACTGTGAATGCATTCTAATTACTAATTTTAGGCAAAACCAATGACATCATAGTCGTCGTCATCATGCCCATTAACATTGCTCACATAATACCATTATGTATCATAATTGTCATTGTAAGTAATAATCATCATTATCACCGTTGTCACTGACACCATATTGTGCTCTTCCGCCGTATATAATGTCCTCTCAGTCCTAATGGAAAGTAGAGGATGGAGATTCTAGTTCCTGATTGGCTGGCAGCTGGCAGTGAGATGCAGTTCAGATAATGAATCAATCTCGTTGTCCATATTTTCTTTTGTGCTTTAATAATCTCCTGACACTCACTGTAGACAGTGTCATATATTAGCTGATTAGTCTGAGACAATGTTTCATTGTTGTCTCAAGAAGATCATAAATTGTGGCCCACTGCATGTGTCGCAGCGTGTGGCCCTGTGATCGTACGGCAAATCAATTAAAGTCATTAGTCCAGCATTGAAGACTCCAAGCAAACTCTGGAATCTACTGACGTCTTTGATTCCACAAAGAACCTTTAACATCCATGGAAACTTTCCACTGCACAAAAGGTGCTTTATAATGAAAAAAAAATAGTTTCATTAGGTTATTAAAATGTTCTTCTAAGAAAATAATGGTTATTTTAAGAGCTGTTCAAAGATTATTTTGGGGAACCCAAAATGGCTCTTCTATGGCTGCAAAACCCCCTTTTGGAACCTTTATTTTGAAGAGTGTCGGATTATACAAAAAATATAGAAGTTTATGTTCTTTCCTTTCTTCTCTGTACAAAGGCGCTCTCTTTACAACGTAACACATTGATGTTTTGAAGAAGTATTAGACTTTAGTCAGTGTATATGCCGGCTCGGTTGCAGGTGGTATTGGAGGGAGGAGCTTATAGAGAGAATTTGATTGGACAAACATCAGTGCAGTGCAGGATGAGTCATCAATATTTTTGGCCAGTTTACCCTGAGATTTGCTAAAAGTGAATTTTGTCAGCATTTAGGAGTCACAGGGCTTTTCAAATCTTTTGATTACCAAGGACCACCACATATGTGACCCTGGACCACAAAACCAGTCATAAGGGTCACTTTTTCAAAATTGAGATGAATAAATAAATAAGCTTTCCATTGATGTATGGTTTGTTATGATAGGACAATATTTGGCCGAGATACAACTATTTGAAAATCTGTAATCTGAGGGTGCAAAAAAAAACAAAATATTGAGAAAATCGCCTTTAAAGTTGTCCAAATGAAGTTCTTAGCAATGCATATTACTAATCAGAAATTAAGTTTTGATATATTTACAGTAGGAAATTTACAAAATATCTTCATGGAATGTGATCTTTACTTAATGTCCTAATGATTTTTGGCATAAAAGAAAAATCAATAATTTTGACCCATACAATGTATTTTTGGCTATTGCTACAAATATACCCCAGAGACTTAAGACTGGTTTTGTGGTCCAGGGTCACATATGATCTCCTTTCGAAGGACCCTTTACCTAAAAAAATTAAGACTAATTTATTGTGTGAAAAATAGCAAGGTCGATATTATATTATATTATTTTGGAAGTCCAGTTTCACCATGGAATAAAAAAGAAATAAATACTTTTTTTCTTGCAACGCTGACTTTTCCCTCATATATAAACTCAAAATTGCAAAATGTACACAAAAATAAATAAATTGCAATTACCCTTTTTATTATTTTTTAACCTGTGGTGGAAACAAATTTCCATATATTTCCAAAATTAAATAATTGGTTTTATGTTTTAATTTTACTAAATCTAAAACAAATTATTAAAATATTATCTGAAAATAATCTTTATTTCTTTATTTAGTAGGCATCTTTTTTCTATCCATTATTAATTTTAGTTAATAATCATTTCAAATGCATGTTTTAAAATGTATTTTTACTGTTATTTATTTACTGAATTGTTTATTTGTTAAAGCAATTGTTTAATTGTTAATAATTGCATTAATCATAATTTTCTACACTTTCTACATAAGTTCAGATCCCCCAGTGTCCCTTTGCATTGTAATCTTACGATGGCTACAACCTGTACATGCTGTTTGGTTAGTTATGTTATGTATGCTTTCAAGCCAAGCTGAAAGTATATAATTTGCCTCTTTAGTGTATATTATTATGTGCACACTTTTCAGACTGTTCTTGCACCCTGGGGCTGAATGATCGACTCGCAAGTCGACTACACAATCGCTCAACATATTGAACTATTGTACTTTCATCCCTCACAGTCTCATGTTCGTTCACGTCAAATTGAATATGCCGTCTGCTCTGTCTACAGTCTGGCTTGACATAAATATAACACGCTTTGCTCCTCAGTTTCTTGTGCGATGCTTTCCCACATCCTCCTTCAAGACATTAGTGCCCTTTCTTCCAATTTCCCATCATCCCGCACTGGGAGTCGACATGCAGGCTCTGCCTTCAGCTGAAGTCGGTGAGAATTCACTCCTCGGTCTCTGTTCGCTTCTGCCTGTCCGATGCTCTGAGGTGTAAAATAATAACAGATATGTGCCGTCTAAGGTTGAAAACATCCACGTTGATATCGAGCGGAGGAAAATCAATATGTGTCGAGCACGACTATCTCAACCCCGCGACCCCAGGCCGGCTTTTGAAGGTGTTGTGGGCGCCAGGCGGAGGATGAATGTCAGTCAGCAATCGGTCGTCATGGAGACTCAAGGGCCAGGTGGCAGGTGTCCTGAGGTCATCACGCAGCCAATCAGGGCTTAATGATGTGTGAATGCGACTGACCGAGTCATCGCTCTATTAGCACAGAGAAAGGTCTGGATCCGCTGCATCAACATGTGGAAAGTAGCAGTGAACTGTGGAAATGAATGTTTTAACCAAATGTAGACATCTGTAGCCCGGCTTTATGAATACACCGTGGCACAACTATAGCAGGGAATTCATCTGTCAGACATGTTGAAATGCCAGCTGTTATGAATGTCCTGTGGCCTGAATCATAATTTATGACCTGTCAGTCTGTGCAGCTGAGTAGAATGTATTGCTGCGAAGACGTACAACGCAAAATGGCAGCCTAGGTAGAAATGGTTTTAAAATGAGCGCAAGATTGTATGAATGAACGTTTATCTTTAACATTTATCACAATTTGGAATCATGGGTGAATAAAATCTGGAATACTTCTATTAAGTATTAGAAGTAAGTACTACAGTAAGTGGCATATTACCATAACCTTGAATATTGATCATGATAAAATACATATGTACCCTAATCTGGCATACTACAGGACATAGTACACTGAAAAAAAAAAATGGTGTAGAAATAATTTTCACTCGGAAATTTCTAGTAAATTTCACAAACAAGTACAAAGAAGCAGCCAGTAACACGTTGAATTAAAGGTGAAATTTTGAAGTAGAAAAACTGAAGTAGTATATATATATATAATCCATTATGCTTAAAATGTTCCATGCAAAATGTCTTGAAATGTTGTCTACATTTTTTAACCTTCGTTGTAGCTACATTTGATTCCAAGAAGATGAATGTAATGTAGCTCTATTTAGCGCTAATTAATTCTGTTATTTCTAAGAACTGCTGATTTATTAACATTTCTGTAAAAAGGAAAAGAGTCAAAGAACAAAGAAAGAGTCAAATACCTCCCATAATTCCTCTGGTTAATCATGTGACCTTACACCCCCAAGGGTCAGACCACTACATATTCATATCTAGCTTAGATTAATGCATTTTTATTTTTATTTATTTATTATGTATTTGACTCTTAAATCTTATGATGGTAGGTTTGTCCTGTGTCAAAGTTTTAATATCTTCAGATTCTTGACCTTTCTTTTCGGCACTGTGTACTTTGAAACTTTCTTATTCACTGTGAACATCAATGCAGTCAAATCAAAGAACTCAATAGCCCTAAATTATGTAACATTTTGCCAGTGTTCTGAAGGGGAGCATGAAATATAATAATGCCTTCTTGTGCTCTTATTTAGAAGCTTTTAAATGAGATTCAGAATGAAGAGGAAAATATTGGCGATACCAGCAAGGACAGGTAGGACAGGTAAATGAATATAATGTTAAATGTATAGGACAATGGCTGACAGCTTGCGATCTAATCTTTTTATGTTGTCTTTAAACACCTGTACAGCTATCAGACAGACACAAATGAAGGTCTTCTCGACAAGAAACAGTAAATGACACTGTAAATAAAATTAACTGTCCTTGTGCCTCAGCTGTCAGCAATAGAAAGTAGCTTCTGACAATACAGAAGGTGAAAATGACAGACGAGCAATTATGAATGCAAAACACTGAAAGATTACATGGCAGTCTTTAAATAATACTGTCCAGTCCTTTTAATGCTCTTTAGACATGAACATAGAAACCATATATATGTAGAGTATGTTTGTGTAGTGGCATTTCTTTTTAGGTATGAAGTAGAAAAGAATCACTTAAATCCATTTAAACTTCACTGCCCTTCAACCTTTTCTCTGAGCTCTCAGAGCAGTGGCTGTTCAAGGCTTTTTCAGAGCTGTACTGTATGTATGTGTGTCTGCCAGCAGTCTGTTGAAGCATGACCAGATAAACTAGTTGAGTTAATTACCCGTTGCATATGGTTTCCATACACCTCATTAGATGCATTAGGAAAAAGGTATGATGCACACAACAGTTGAAGGATTAAACTTGAAATTAAACTTCACCCTATCTGTTTTCCAAAATGTATGTTGTAGATCTTTTATGCAGGCCTAAATGTTTAATAAAAAAAATAAAAATAGACTGTTATTTTTTATTTCTTTGCGCACAAAAAGTATTCTCGTAGCTTTGCAAAATTACAATTGAGCCACTGATGTCACATGGACTGTTTTACCGATGTCCGTACTATGTTTCTGGACCTGGGGACATTACAGTTGCGTTGTCTATGGAGGGTCAGAGAGCTCTCAGATTCCATCAAAAATATCTTAATTTGTGTTCTGAAGATGAACGAAGGTCTTACAGGTTTGGAACGACATGAGGGTGAGTAATTAATGACAGAATTTTCATTTTGGGGTCAACTAACCCTTTAAATCATTGTAGTGAATCAAGTAGTTTTAAATGACCCCTCGCTCATATTTAGCTTTGGAAAGTCCTTATTTGATTCCAGTGAACCGGGTTCTTCAAATGGTTTGTATGAGTGAACAGATTCAAAACAACAGTGCGCTAATCCAAGTCCCTTTATGGCATTTTTTTTTTATTCTATCGGAATATATAATCTCAAGTTTTAGACCTATTTATCATATATTCTAGTTTAGCATTAATGCATGTGTCCTAATTAATTCAAAACCCTCATTCTCTTTGCAGAAAAATACAGCTCTGATTAAATTATAAAATCTGGTGTTTATTTATTAATATATAGGCCTACATCTTATTGAAAGCAAGCTGCGATATATATTTTTTTCTATGAATTAATAAATTACATCATATATAAATTATATTTAATTTATATACTGTCCTCTTAAGAAGCTTCAAAGTAGCTTTTTGTTTAATGTTTGTAGTTAACTAATTTTTCAAAAAGTAATTCTGACTACTTTAAATTAGCTTGTAGCATTCTACAATATCAAACTGGTATGCAGTTACAAAACAAAACCTAATTTATGTCAGCTGGAATTGTTGCCTAATCGTAAGGAGCTGACAGAAAAATATGTCTTGGCTCATTAGGATTCTATGCTCAAAGAGAATATTTTGGTATTACGGAAAGGGCCCCATCTCATTAAGCATTTTTATATGACGTTATTAGCCCACCAATTCTCTCAGCACTGATTTGTCCCCTTGCTGCCCCACTGTGAGCTCTAATCACCCACAGTCTCTAAACCCTGAGCGCCAAGGCCAGCGCCTGGCTGTCCGAATGCCAACCCTGCTCTCCTGCTCTGGAGGGAGCACTTACTCAGCTATAATTATGGTAAGAGTCCTACAGCATTGCTCTCTTCTATGCTCTCCAGCAGAGGCCTCAGGGCACAGCGAAGTCAGATTGTTCGGAAACAGCGAGGAGATGCAGAATTCCCGCCTGGATCGCTGGCAAGAGGCTAACTAGCTCTGACAGTGGTGGGGTCATCTCTGAGGCCTGGCCGTCAGCTGGTGCCACACCTAATGCAACCTGAACACTATGGGAACAGGAGAGTAGACTGCAGAAATTCACTCTCTCGCTGTCATCAGCATGCATTGACAAGTGCGGGAGAGTTTATGCATGAACATGGGATTGGTAACTATAAAACGAGTGTGTGTACATGTGTGTGAATTTGGCCATCCCCTATATGAGCAGGCTGTAACCAATTCATCAGACAAGGAGCTAATGCAGCTATATAGATGGCCCGTGGCATTGTGGGACATGAAGGACATGAGAGATACTGGCTCTGTTTTCATAACTAGACATTGAGGGTATATTCACCCTTGGTTCAGGCGCCTGAGAGCCATACGCATTAATATATTGATGTAAACTCTAACCCCAGGAAACAAACTGAAAACATCTTTAGAGGTTTGTTTTAAAGCCTGCAATGCAGTTCATATACTGAATGGAAAGCACACAATATTCGCTTTATTTTCACATGTGTTTCATGCTGAATATCTTTGAGTGTTGTCATGCAAAGCTAACGATGACATGCAGAGATGAGGTGCTTATTTTTATTTCTATGGCGATGGCAGGAGGAGGATCGTAAACTGATCATTGACTCTCTAAGGTCTTCCTTCAGTGTTCTGCGCAAATGAAGGCTTGCAATGACGCGTGAAATTACAACAAAAATACAACACATTTGTATTCCATAAATTAATGTAGGCTGAGGCTGTTAGTAGATTAAAAATTAATCATGATTGATCTTTTTTGTAATTAACATGATTAATCTAATGTGATATTTCGTATTAAAATATTGTGTTTTATTAATGCAGTTCTATTAATGCTTTTGATCTCCTGATGATCACCAATGTTGCATTTATGTGATCAAAATAAAGTAATAATACAGTAAATAATACAGTAAACTGTAATATTGTGAAATATTATTACAATTTAAATGGAACTGTTTTCTTTTTGAATATATTTTAAAATGTAATTTATTCCTATGATGGCAAAGCTGAATTTTCATTGTCACATGATCCTTCAGAAATCATTCTAATATGTTGATTTATTATGCATGTAGAAAAAGTTTTGGGTGATTTCTAGGATGATGCTAAGAATTTTTCAGTGACTCAGGTTGCCTTGTTATGCCAGTATAAATGAGTGAGTCATTTGAATCATTCATTCACCTGATTTGTTCAAAAATTGCTCATTCGGGAGCAAAGCAAGCGACTTTCACTTAACCAGTCTCTTTGTGAGTGAGTCATTTGAAAAAATCAGTAGGATTTTCAGACCACAGAAACTAAGCAAGATCAATCTAACTTTTTAATGTTTTTGTCTACAAGGGCTTGCTGTCAGGAAAGTCAAGGAAACTGACTACAATTAATCTGCCTTTCGACAAGCTTTGTGCCTCTTTAATTGAGCCTGGGACCTGAAGAGCTACAGTAGATACAAAAAGTGTGTTGTGTTCGGTTATGCGTTGTGAATTGGTTTATTTCAGATATATTCACACTGACCTTCAGCATTTCTTAATCATAACGTGTATTGTGCAAAGAAATGTTTTCTACCCAGAAACAGATGCACTGAGCCTCCCATTCAAGAAAAGTCATTGCGTTCAAGAGCACTTTATGTAATATCATCTCATTACATCCACTCTTATGAAGTAGATTTTTCCAAGCAAGGTTTACAAACACATGCATTTATCATTTTCAGATGAAGAGCTGACTCATGAGCTGTATACCACTGACCCATTGTGACTATCTCTCTCACAACCTGTTTCGTCTGAATGATGGTTGCATCACCCAGCATACATCTGCTGTATAGCTGTATCACTGCTGGAGCTGACATCAGCAGCGCCTGTAATCATTGGACGAGGCGTTCGCTTTCCAAATGAAGTTGGCTCAGAGATGTGTAATGCGCTTATAGGGAGGAAAGGCGAGATTAGCCCACCTCTTCCACAACATCTTTGATTTCAGCATGGCAACATGCGTGATGGTGCGTTTAACATGTATAATCACATGTCTAAGCTGAAATTGCATGCATGCGTATGCTCTTTATGTGGCGGTCGTTGCATTATGTATTAGCAAGTAATTCCAGGGTGTTACAATACTTCACGGATGCAAAACATGGCACTGATTCTTCAAGAGAAGAATGATTAGTTGATTTGAATTTGGAGCGGATTTACTTCAACTGGGTTTTTACATTTACATTTTTTTCATTAAAAAAAGTGGTGCTTGAGTTTGCCAACCCAATGTGATGCTGTTTTTATGTAGGCCTATATTTTCTAGGTGATTGCAAATGTGTTGTTTGTCATTACTGGCCTGTGCATTAGTGGTGACAATTTTCATCGACTCCTTCTGCAGGTCACATTGTTACACCAGTAGGGGGTGAAAAGTGATTGTGTTTATGAGTGAGTCATTTGATTGATTCCTTGAACCGATTCTTTCAAAATTGCTGATTTTTTTCTAGAAACGTAACAACTTTTTTAATGAGTGAGTCATTTTCTTAGAACTACAATGTCACAGTCACATTTGCTTAATTAATTGCTTAATTATCTGCGGTATGGAACAACGGCATTTTTGCTATGAATAAGATAAATAATAACTGCCTTACACAAATTTGGTGTAAACAGTGCTTTGTTGAATAGTGAGTGTACTGTGGCTGTAAGAAGTAAAGCCAGTAATCTGTTTGTTTACTCTTGAACACGCATGCGCATTAACTTGAACAACCTGGAAAATATTAGGTAGGCTACAACTTGTGATCCCAATGTTGTCAGATTTTATTCCTGATTTGAAATATGTTTATCTAAATATAATGTTAACGAACAGATATGGAGATTTCAGTCAGACAGAAGCTGCTCTTGGATGACTGGATAGGCTTATAGACCTTAGGTAACGCCATATTTAATTTCCGACGAGGCTCTGAGGGATACAACTTCTTGCTGCCTATAACTTTCATGTCTGTATACTTAAATAAATCTAGACAATAATAATAGTGATGCTTTCCCTCACAGTCACACTGGATCTCAATGATAGGCCCCAAATAAGCTTTACTCTGCATGGAGGTTTCCTGTATCTCAGAGCTGTGATGGTTTAACTACAGCTGCCAGGAATGAGAGTTTTATGAAGTCTTTATAGAGCTCCAGGAAGGAGAGAAGCCAACAAACCTAAATTACTCCTTTGTTAATTCCTCTGCCCGTCTGTCATACACCCCTAGTGATTTGAGAAACAATAGCTGCAAAGCAACCGCAACCATTTCCAATCCTGTGTCAGGTTTCAAACACACCTGCAGCAACTTAAAATATTGCGTTTCATGCTAATCACATTTGTCATCTTTTCCCCAGCACTTTGTTCTGTGACTGAGCCACTAGCTTCGCTCATCACCGGATGTGTGAGAGAGACATTGTAGCTAGTTTTGACGTTTTGTGGTCATTGTACCTTCTGTGAGTTTGAGAAGAAGATATTGAATAAGTATAATGGGTGCTAACAAACGCTCAAGTGTATTACTGCAGTAAAACTATACACCTCTGCTGCTTGGAAATGCTCTTAGAGATATCTGAGCGACTGATAAACTGCTTTTAACAGAGCAGAGCAGCGATAAGTATGGACTGAAATCATATTAAAGCATCAGTGTTCTTACTCTTGAATGCTTTTTCTGATGCCCATTTCAGTCACTATATACTGCATGAGGACATGCACAATATTATCTGATATATCATTATGGGAAGGCTGTATATATATAATGCATTATAAAGTAGTGCATAATCAGTGCTGGGGTGTAATTCAAAGAACTCTGCTAACTTAAAGGAACAATTCATCCTGAAAATGAAAATTTAAGATGTAGATGAGTTTGCCTTCATCTGAACAGATTTGAAGAGATTTAGCATTAAATTACTTGCTCACCAATGGATCCTCTGCAGTGAATGGGTGCCATTAGATTGAGAGTAAAAACATCACAGTAATCCACAGCATGACTCCAGTCTATCAATTATTGTCTTGTGAAGTGAAAATCAATGTGTTTGTAAAAAAACAACTAAGTTTCAACTTTAACTTTAAAGGTGACATATCATGAAAATCTGACTTTTCCAGGTTTTAAGTGCTATAATCAGGTCCCCAGTGCATCTAACAAACAAGGAAACGTGAAAAAGATTAACCCAGTAACTTTGTTTTAGTAAACCTTTTTCTGCAAGCTTCTGAAAAAACAAGCACGTCTGATTTAGCTCCCTTGGTGACATGGCAAAGGGACCTCATTATAATATCACCGCCCCTTAATCTGTAAGTTTCCACCCGCTGCACCATCATTTTGATTTCGCAAGCGACAACGGTGAAGAGTTCTAATGCCATGGTGAAAGTTTGAGCAAAACATGCTAACTGTTCTGTCTTTGGCTGCACAGACGAGCACATAACACTGTTTAGAGTCCCAGCCTCAGAGGAGACAACAGAGCAGTGCATTTATTGATTTATTTACTGTATATTGCTGCTGCCACACAGATCTAAAATAATCATGCAATTTATTTCCCAGATGTTTACCTTAGACATAACTGACTTTTTTTTGTAACTCGTGTGTGTTTTTACATTTACATTTATGCATTTAGCAGACGCTTTTATCCAAAGCGACTTACATTGCATTCAAGTTACAGTTTTACATTTTATCAGCTCTTGCTTTCCCTGGGAATCGAACCCATGATTTTGGCGTTGCTAGCGCTATTCTCTACCATTTGAGCTACAGGAAAGCTTTTTAACGTAAACTTGTGTGTGAATGAGAACTTAGTTTACTCACATGCTGTGACAGCCGCTTTCTGTCCATGTGCTTCGGATGTGTGCACTCAGAAAACTGTATATCAGAAGTTTAAACTAATATGGTTTAAAAGGCATGATTTCAGCGAGATAAACATGATAATCAGAACCAAAACAGATGTTTTTAGCAGGTACGAGCTGAAATGGCTCAGCTCTATTCTGGAAAGGAGGCGGGAGTAGCAGCTCATTTGGATTTAAAGAAACAGGCACGAATATCAGTGTTTCTGCTTCCACTCAAAATAGGCATTTTCAAAATGATATAATAAATGATATGTGGGGTATTTTGAGCTGAAACTTCACAGACACATTCTGGGGACACTAGAAACTTATATTACTTATATTATATTAGAAATTTAGGCATAATATGTCTCCTTTAAAGAAGTCCATAATCCATAATAACACTCCCTCCAGTGAACAAGTCCATTCCCTGCTGTCCTTTCACATCAAAATCCACTGACATGTTTGAAGTTAAACATGTCTTAATGATGGATTTGTTTATTGCAAACATGCAGCTTTTCACTTTATAAGATGTTAGTTGATGGACTGGAGTCGTGTGGATTACTTGTAGATTATTGTAATGTTTTTATCAGCTGTTTGGACACTCATTCTGGCGGCACCCATTTACTGCACTTAAAGCTACATTTTTCCAAATTGGTTCTGATGAATGAACAAACTCATCTACATCTCAGATGACTTCAGTTTTGATTTTTGGGTGAACTATTTCTTTAAAAACAGCTCCATTAAAAAACAAACAAACAAAAAAAGCTCCGTAGTTAATGATAATTTATAAGACAATCAGTATTGTAACTACCTTTAAGTCAAGTCAAGTTGAGCTTTATTGTCATTCCATGACTTACAGTGGAACGAAATGTCGTGCCTCACAGGACCACGGTGCTACATATATACAGACATACAACAATGAAGTAGAACACTATAAACCTATACACAACTAACCTACTGACAGATTTTGACTAAGTATACTATATATAAATGTTTACCCTATACAACTAAAGATAAAAGATAAATACAAACTATACAAACTATACGATTGCTTCACATAAATACTGTACATGTGCAGAGAGAAGCATTGTGAGTCAAGCAGCTGGCTGGGGAACAGTACAAGATGATTTGTAGTGCATGAGCATGTAAACATACATATATTGCGGAGTCTTTTGTGGGATTGTGTACACACAGCAGTGTGTGAAAAGTGTCTAGTGCATAGAGGAGAGTGTGTTACTACAGGTGGTTTGTACAGGCCCACTCACCTGTGAGTAGCACACTTTGAATTGCACAAAAAAAGTTTCACACAGTTTTTTTCTTTGGTGTGGTAAGGTTGGAGGGTGTTTGGTGAGGGGGTGAGGGGGTGGGGGGTCCATGTTTCAGGAGGTAGGGGTTTGCATGGGGTTTCAGAGGGGGGCGGGGTGATCTGAGTTCAGGGCTCTCACAGCCTGGGGGAAAAAGCTGTTGAGCAGTCTGGTGGAGCGGGCGCTGATGCTCCGGTACCGTCTTCCTGATGGTAGGAGCTGGAAGAGACTGTGGGAGGGGTGGATGGGGTCTTTCACAATGCTGTTGGTTTTGCTGGAGTATCGTGCAAGGAAAATGTCCAGGATGGATGGGAGAGGGGCACCGATGATCTTTGCAGCCGTGTTCACTGTCCGCTGGAGGGTCTTGCGGTCAGCAGCACTGCAGTTCCCGTACCAGACAGTGATGCAGCTGGTCAGCACACTCTCAATGGTGCCCCTGTAGAATGTGGTGAGGATGGGTGGAGGGAGACTTGCTCTTTTCAGCCGGCGGAGAAAGTGTAGGCGCTGTTGTGCCTTCTTGGAGAGTGACATGGTGTTGGTGGTCCAGGTGAGATCCTCCGTGATGTGCACCCCCAGGAATTTAGTGCTGCTGACTCTCTCCACAGTCGAGCAGTCGATGGTCAGTGGGGGGTGGTAAATGGAGTTCCTCCTCCTGAAGTCCAACACAACCTCCTTTGTCTTCTCCACATTGAGGGACAGATTGTTAGCACCACACCATTCAGCCAGCTGTGCCACTTCAAGTGTAGGTAGTTTGAGAAAATATCAGTGTAACTCCCTTAACACTGTGCCTAATGTGCCTTATAATACACACTGCATTCCGTTATATTTTCTCATAAATAATGGATGTTGATGAAAATTTGATGTAAATACAAATGTTGTTGTTGCTAATAATTTAATTTGAATATTAATAGAGGAAATGGAAGCCGATCGAAATGAATGACGTTTATGTGCCAGTCTCTTTGATTGACAGAGGAATGTTTACATGAGGCATTTTTCTTTGATCTTCAGCCTCTTAAAGATGTTTTCCGTTCCTCTGCTCAGCGAAGCGTGAGCAGCACATTTTCAGCCAATGAATGCAAAGCGTGTATGTGTGTAATCAAGTCTGTCAAGTATCTCAGCATCCTTCTCAGCTTGAATCACACGAAAACAACATCACTAAAATCAGACACTAATCAAGGCCTCAAAAACCAGATGAGATAATCCTCCAGTGAGTGGCTGTCTTGAATCACCCTTTTCCAGAATATCAAAGCATCAAACGAGTGGTTTTATGCCATAATTATTCTGTTGTTTGGATTCATCGGACCTTATCTGTTTCACTGTTGTATTGCTGCATTTCTCATGATATACTGTGTGCTTGTGCTGTCGTCAGGGTCGGGGAGTAACAGCATACATCACATGAGAACATTTTCTTACACAGTGCCATATTCTCACGGAGTGACAGTTATGCTTGTCTGTATGTTTATATATATATATATATATATATATAACATGCAATATAGTTAACGCATGTATTGCATGTTAAGTACGTAAAGTATGTAAAGTGAAATACATTTTAAAAGTAACCTTCCCAACTCTTACAACTTCCAGTATTGTAGCTGTGGCTTTGTAAAGTTTTTGTAATCACATAATCCTAAAGAATTGTCCAAATGGATTCTTATTTGATTCAAATCCTAACGATATTGTGTATTCTTCAACAGAACACTATTTGAATTGGAATATCATCTTCCTAGGGGACAGTTAAAGTAAAACAGGGGGGCCTATCGGAGTTTTGAACTCATAAAATTTATATTTTTAATTGCTTAAATTATAGTGTTCTAAAGAGGCACTTTCCCTTTGGGAACAGGGTAATTCGTTGTTATTAAAAAAAAAAAAACATTACTTGAAATAAAATAAATGTTAACTACAATACATTGTATACAGCAAAACAACAAAAAGAAAATAAAAATGACAAGCACAAAACAAAATGACTAAAACTTTAACTAAACAAAATTAAATCAGAAAATATAAAAATAAAATTTGATTGAAAATACAAAAACTATAATAGTATCTTAATGATGCTAAAATAACACTGATTGGGAGTCATTAGTTCTTTTGGAACTGTGTGTTTTTTTTTTATTTTTTTTATTTGAATCGTATACTGTAGGTTAAATCTAACAAAATTTGTCCAAAATATTTAGGTTACATTTAAACATAATTAAATAAAAGATAAAAATAATGTATAAAAAATATTATATTATTTTATGATTATATTAGTCTATTATATTATTGGCTTTTTATTATTATATTATTTTAAATTTAAAACAGTTTGTTATTGTTATTATTATTATTATTATTATTATTAAATGTTTTCTTAATTGTTAAATTTTTATGACAGTATACCCCTACATTTTCACCACTGTTATACATCAGCGCATTTATACTTTTAAATTTAATTTGATTCTCATTGACTATATAAATAGGCTTCATTTCTTTAAAATATAAATGTTTAAAAAAATAAGTAAATACAAATCTAAATATTATTTAAAATTTGGAATACTCTACAATTGCTGTTGCATACTTTGGGGATTTTTTTGGCTAGGGCTGATAGGAATAAATCTGAATTCAACATCAGACAGCTCAGGTAGACAGGGAAAATAAGTGTAGATGATCTTCCCTTGCCTGTGAGCGCGTGACCTTTGCCAAGCTCCAAATGCACTCGGTAATGCACCAATACCTTGTCAGCCCTTACAAACCATCACTCTTTCAATCACATCTCTTTCTCAAATCACATTCCCTCCACCAAAAACACACAGCGAGGACAAACGCAGCGGCTCCTGCACTCGGCGGTGTGCCCAGACTTTAGATGCCGCTCTGGATTACCAGAGCTGCAGATCTTCCCGTGTCTGGGGAGCTGAAGCCTGACGATGCGACCTGTCACGGTACTTCTTTTTTCATCACGTCCCTCCAGGCTCCAGATCGATGGCTGCACTAAGTCACTGTGGAGATTGCTGGGTGGATATTGATCATTTATTATTTAATCTAAGCCTCATGCAGAGGACAGACGGGGAGAGTTAGTGGGATGAGACACCGCAGAGGGTCTGATATCGCTTCCAGTTACAGTAAACACGCAGCTAATGGACTTTATCACCATTAATAGCGCTCAGACCAGACATTATTTTAGTAATGAGTGTGTCCTCAGCGTTAATCAGCGATAGGGAACGGTTAGTCTGTTTAATGGTCATGCAGCACGATAAGCTTACCAGGACCGACATGGAACTTATTACACGGCTACTCAACGAATAAATAAATGCGTAGACATTAAATATTGATTTGAGTTCATTTTAACTGGTATTTGTGTATTATCTTAAAACTTCCGCTGAGAAAACAGTCTATTAATGTATAAAACAATCACCAACCAGATGCACACAGCAACAGGATTACAATAGGCTAATATAGGGAAGTTCTCTGAGATAATTTTCACTACAGTTGATAGGTGCAACGATTAGAATCAAGTATTCTAGAGCCAAGTATTCGGCCATTCACAAGTACAGAACAGTCGTTTAAGTACAGTCATTTAAAAATGACAGATGCAGGATAAGGGCCCTTCACACAAAAAACATTTTTTCATTCAAAATGCGCTACTTCACCAGTGTTTTTTCTATGTAAACACACGCTAGATGGATGTGTATGACCATAGTGCTCGCGTCTTTTGCAGCGTCTCACACATGAGCACTGCACTTTTAAAGGGGTCATATATGACGTTACTAAAAAGAACATTATTTTGTGTATTTGGTGTAATGCAATGTGTTTATGCGGTTTAAGGTTCAAAAAACACATTATTTTCCACATACTGTACATTATTGATGCTCCTCTATGCTCCGCCTTTCTGAGACACGTCGATTTTTACAAAGCTCATCGTTCTGAGAAGCGAGGTGTGCTCTGATTGGCCAGCTATCCAGTGCGTTGTGATTGGCCGAATACCTCAAAGCATGTGACAGAAATGTTACGCCCTTACCGTATTGTGATGCCGTGTCCTGGTGTGACAAGACAAAAACAATTAAACCCATTATAAACGAGGCATTTGTTGTGTCCAGTGGGGACATAATTACTGATTATAATGACTTATACTGTCTTTTTACGCATTGTGTTGCATCGCACCGCATAAACATTACCATGTCTGCATTTGTGATCGGAGAAACGACAAACAACAAGCGCTACTCTACACAGCTCAAAACTCACGTTTGAATAGTCAGTGGCAAATTCTTTAAATAAGAAAACATACTTACAGGCTGTGAGTCAGAAGCACCAGACTGTCCTTGCAAAGTTGGTATTGCCCTACTTTATAGAAAGAGCGTTTGTGCACAGCTGGCATTGTAGGCTACTCTCCCAGGTTCAGGAAATAGTCCTCCGTAAAATGCGTTGCACACACTCTAATATTTGCGTTGAACTGTTCTGGAACAGTGTTGTAAATACAACTTAACCACTGATTTCTAGTTGTTTCCTCTTTTGGAAGCCCAAACAAAGTAGTTTCGCTTTCACAACAAAACACACAGCGTCTCCACAACATGGCACCGGCGGCAGCAACAATACTACAGCGAGAATAAAAATCACACCCTCTTTCTTAGTGTGTTATGCAAATCTTCCCACACAGTGATGTAGACGTGGGGGCGTGTTTAAATGAGGCGTTTTAGAGGGCGTGGACGAGTCTTAACTTTTATAAAGAATATCTCTTTGGGTTTGAGACTTTAGTCTTTGCAACTTCAGGGATCTTATCTATGCAAAAAACAGCTTGTATCACTCCAAAGAGAAAGGAAAACTTGAAATCACATCATATGACCCCTTTAAGTTCCAAAACAGATCTGCGTTCCAAAACAGTGATCCAATCAGAACAACCTGGAGGCGGGGCAAGACTTGCAAGCTTTTTTTTTACATTAGCAAGTTGGTAGGGCAACTGTTTTATTTGATGGCAACATGGCGTAGGAGACACTCATAGTGGCTGTGTCTGTATACCCAGAATTATAGTATATAACATTTCTTTAAGCGATTATCATAACCTGTTTCTTAAAAACAAATATTTCCGTCATTGCATCATGTCTCAAAAGCGCATCTCGAGACCATCGCGCTCTGTGCTGTTGTGTTTTTAAACCATTACCAATCGATGCTTCTTGCGTTTTTAGGCGCAAAATGTGAACTGTGTTGGTGCTGATAGCCTTGTGGACAGTGCGCCGACATAAAGCGCTATTGCGCTACAGGTGTCCCGAGTTCGAATCCCAGCTTGAGGACCTTTCCTGATCCTGCTTCCTGTCTCCTCTACACTGTCCTGTCACAATAAAGGCAAAAAACGCCAAAAATAAATAAATAAAAAAACTAAACTAAACTGGCCCTAAAGAAAAACAAAACACAAGATCTAAAGACACTTTTTTTTCTTCTTAATTTAACTTGCGCGCTGTGTTTTTAGAACACTGTGTCATGTGCGAGATGCTGCAAAAGATGTGAGGATCAAGCGCAATGACCAGACACATCGTCTACAACATATTTTCACAGAATAACAATGAAAAAGCAGCGTAATGGAATGTAAGACTAGAGGGACTTAAAAGGGGGCTGCAGTGCCTGTGTTGCCAATGAAGATTTTATCAGCGTTCTCAAAGCACGGCATGTTCTTGATGTGTTGCACCATGGAGAGATGCTGTAATGAAGTTCAGTAGTTAATGAATTCTTGAGATGTTTCACAAAGAACACCTCGTGCTTTGAGAACAGCATTTTTCTGTATAATATTCTGCATGTATGACTAATACTTTCTAGTTGCCCAGAAAATGACTCGATTAGTCAGCAATTCAGTGCTTTTATGTAATGAATCAATGGTCTTTGCAGTTCCACAGCTTTTTATATCATCCAGTTTATATTTATATGTTTATATATCTCCCTACAGAAATCATGTCAAGTCAAAGAGACAAAAATCACGATCCATGACTATTTAATACAGATTCATCAGGTTGACTGATCATTGCAAGTCATTGCAACCCCTGAAATATTAATGTTGGACTGTACATGCCATGCTACACTGGTGTGCTCAGACTGGCATGTAAAGTTATCAAACAGCATTTATTTTGTTTTTATGTGTTGTTTAAAGACAGATTTATCTAAAATAGATGACACCAACATAATAAGCAAAGCATGTTCTTGTGGAGACGGAGAGAGAATTCATTTGTCTGTAGGGGGCTTCATTAAAGCATCACTGTAGACTTTAATCTTTTGTGAAATACAGCACATTGATTTGTGCACAAGGTCTTGTAAGGAAAAACCGATGAGCCGAGACTAATGATCTTACATGATCATTGACTTCATCACTGTAACTTTTGACTGCGTTCGTCTTGTCCCGTTTCCTGCCGTTTCACTGCGTGAGACTGGTTGTTGGAGTGACTGTGTTGTTGATCAGGTTCCAGTGCTCCTGTAGGGACGTGCGTGTTCAGTACGTCACCTTGTCTCCTGTCTCCCCGAGGGCCCAGAGAGATGGCGCATATGGCCGTCCTGCTCTCCCCGCTGTCAGACTGGAGCACCGCTCCCTCTATCATCACCTCGCTCATCTTCTTTAGTCTCTAATCCGCTGTCAAAACTCACCGTCCTCTTTCTGCTCTGATGCCTCAGGCCATCAAACATTCATACTGTACTTTGAGAAGCAATCTACTGACCTTTTCTTGTCAAACTTACCTATCTTGGAAACTTGTAGCCATTAAAAGAATTTTGTTGTTGTTTTTTAGTTATAGTTTTGTTCTTTTTCCTTAATGGGACAAGACAGTATTGACCAGATGCATTCAAGTAAAGTTTTAAGTGGTTCAATCTCTACAGTCTCTATTTCCAAACAGTTTCTAAATCCAAGTGAATATTGTATGTGTTTTACTAAGAATGAGAATAATAGCGAGCGATATAATATATATATATATATATATATATATAATATATTTATATATTTTTATTTTTATATGTATATATAAGCAAAGCATGTTCTTTTGGAGACGGAGAGGGAATGCATTCGTCTGTAGGGGGCTTCATTAAAGCATAAGTGTAGACTTTAATCTTTTGTGAAATACAGCACATTGATTTGTGATTTTGTGATATAAGTAAAAAAAAAAAAAGATAAATTATGATACATATGTTTGTTTATTTTATTTTATTTTAGCCTATTTTAGCCTACTGCTTATCTTCTGTAGGGTTGTGGGTATATTAGCCAGTTAATTATTGTTACTTTTTTTTAATAATTAAATGTGTGTGTATATATATATATATATTAGAGCTGTCGACATTAACACGTTAACGCATGTGTTTAATTCAAAACACTTAACGCATTAAAATAATTTAACGCAATTAACGCAAAATTACTGAAACACAATTTCTATTTTAAACCTTTTTTTCCCGATTTCGCTCCTCTGTTTGCAATCAGATCATTTTAAGCCACTAAACTCCGGGAAAGTTTTCAGTCCAGTGATCCAGCAAGCGAATCCATTTTTAAGCAGTCACTCCAAAACAGGGCTAATGTAAAGAAAACCAAGCTGATTACATAAGAGATGGCGGAGAGAATAGATACTCATGTTGCGTTTTCAGTGAATTATTAATTCCAGTGTGTTTCGCTTTGAAACACAAGCTCTATGATTGTTTCTGAAGAGAGCGAGAGCTCACTCACGCGTCGCGCATTGTGAAATACAGACTGAACGTAACGTCAAAGCATCCCACCACTGTATGATATGCAAACTACGTTTTCTCGGCTGGATAAAGCAAACCAGCTTCTTTTGATGTTTGAGTTTTGATGGTTGAGGATTGCAATCAAGGTAAAGACGATTGCGGTAACGTACAGGAGTCGTAAGCACACGTGAGTCTGATACACCGTGTTTGAGCGCTCTTGACGCACAGATCATGGTGTATTCATGCACAGACACATTTCAGTACATTCACGTTGTTTCCACACACATTCAGGATAATGTTTTGATTTGTCTTGTGTATGTTTCTGTGTTTAGTCAGTGTGCACAAATGTATCAATTATATGAACTTCTTATATCATTTGGTTCTTTGGTGTATTTTGGAGTCTCCCAAGTGTCCTTTTTTTGAAAAGATATCTAAATTTATCTTGAAATAAGCTTGCAGAAAATACAGTTTTGTGAGACTCACCCTTCAATCTTTTGGTTTACTTTGCTGGATATAGTAAATAATGACAAAATTAACGTAATAAGCAAGATAAATTGTATATGCTTAATTTCATGATAAGTGTGCAATTAATCGTGATTAATCACACAAAAAGGGTGTGATTAATCGCGATTAAATTTTTTAATCTATTGACAGCCCTAATATATATATATATATATATATATATATACATACAGGTGCATCTCAATAAATTAGAATGTCATGAAAAGGTTCATTTTTTCTTGTAATTTATTTCAAAAAGTGAAACTTTCATATATTTTAGATTCATTGCATGTAAAGTAAAACATTTCTAAAAAAAATTTGTTTTAATTTTGATAATTAGAGCTTACAGCTCATGAAAGTCAAAAATCAGTATCTCAAAATATTAGAATATTTACATTTGAGTTTCAATTAATGACCATCCCTACAGTATAAATTCCGGGGATCTCTTGTTCTTTGAAACCACAATAATGGAGAAGAATGCTGACTTGGCAATGATCCAGAAGACGAATATTGACTCCCTCCACAAAGAGGGTAAGTCACAGAGGGTCATTACTGAAAGGTGTGGCTGTTTACAGAGTGCTGTATCAAAGCATATTAAATGCAAAGTTGACTGGAAGGAAGAATTTGGGTAGGAAAAGGTGCACAAGCAACAGGGATGACTGCAAGCTTGAGAAAACAGTCAAGCAAAGCTGCTTCAAACACTCGTTAGAGCTTCACAAGGAGTGGACTGAAGCTGGAGTCAGTGCATCAAGAGTCACCATGCTCAGACGTCTTCAGGAAAAGGGCTACCAAGCCACTTCTGAACCAGAGACAACGTCAGAAGGGCTGTGGAGAAAAATAACTCGGTGGTCCAAAGTCCTCTTTTCAGATGAAAGTAAATTTTGCATTTCATTTGGAAACAAGGTCCCAGTGTCTGGAGGAAGAGTGGAGAGGCACAGATTCAATGTTGCTTGAAGTCCAGTGTGAAGTTTCCACAGTCAGTGATGATTTGGGCTGCCATGTCATCTGCTGGTGTTGGTCCACTGTGTTTTCTGAAGTCCACAGTCAACGCTGCCATCTAGCAGGAAATTTTAGAGCACTTCATGCTTCCTTCTGCTGACAAGCTTTATGGAGATGCTGATTTCATTTTCCAGCAGGACTTGGCACCTGCCCACACTGCCAAAGGTACCAAAAGCTGGTTCAATGACCATGGTGTTACTGTACTTGATTGGCCAGCAAACTCGCCTGACCTGAACCCCATAGAGAATCTATGAGGTATTGTCAAGAGGAAGATGAGAGACACCAGACCCAACAATACAGATGACCTGAAGGCCGCTATCAAAGCAACCTGGGCTTCCATACCACCTCAGCAGTGCCACAAACTGATCACCTTCATGCCACGCCGAATTGAGGCAGTAATTAAAGCAAAAACAGCCCCTACCAAGTATTGAGTACATATACAGTAAATGAACATACTTTCCAGAAGGCCAACAATTCACTAAAAATGTTTTTTTTATTGGTCTTATGAAGTATTCTAATTTGTTGAGATAGTGAATTGGTGGGTTTTTGTTAAATGTGAGCCTAAATCATCACAATTAAAAGAACCAAAGACTTAAACTACTTCAGTCTGTGTGCATTGAATTTATTTAATACACGAGTTTCACAATTTGAGTTGAATTACTGAAATAAATGAACTTTTCCACAACATTCTAATTTATTGAGATGCACATGTACAGTATATACAGTATGTGTATATATATACTGTAGATCATATGATTGACTATTTATTTACTAATAATTATGATGAATGTTATTATTATTATTATTATGTTGTTGTTGTTTTTTTGCATCTTATAAGAAAGGATAGTGGAGAGGTTTTTAATTAGACAGAATATAAGCAGGCAGTAATTCAAATGAAATACTGCCGCTATATTTATTCATCCGGAGCCTGATGTAAATTTGAAGGGACTGCAAAGCACAAAAAGTTGCTTACACGCACCTTTGCTCTTACCTTTATTTCTGCACTGATAATATCTTTAAAATACAAGAGTTTCATTCTAAGCATCCTGACCCCTGCAAAAGAGCAGAATGTTTTCCCATGTGACTTGACAGATTCCATTTTCCAGGTTCTTTTGTAAATTCTCAAATGTTACTCTTTGTATTATGTTTCTTTTGTGTAATCTTAACAGAAAGGTTCTTCACCTTTCTCTTTTTTTTAGAGCATCTCTCTCTCTCTCTCTCTCTCTCTCTCTCTCTCTCTCTCTGTCTCTTTCATGGCTGGGGGGTTTGTCTCTTACTGTGTAAATATTTATCTATGGGATCTGGAGCTTTTGGTGCCCCTCCCTCCCTCTCTTTTCTTCCTCCTGCAGTGGAGCCCCTGTGTCTGAAGCTGTGCATATGAATTCTTCCTCCTCCGGCACTGCTGTATCTGTCTCCATTTTATGCGCACCACTCAGAGGGATGTACCCACCCTGTTCTTTCTTACTCCTCTTCCTTTTTTCTTCCTATCCCTACAGAAAATGGGCAAACTCCAGGCCCTGTCGAATTCCACGCACATCAGTGGGGCCTTTGGGATGTCGGGCCACCCTTCACTACCTTCCTACCTCCGTATTTTCATCTCGAAGTGTCCCATTGGGGACGCGTCCTCTCTCTCTGGCTCAGTGCTGTACTATTCTTGGAAAAACCTCAGCAACTGCAGGGACTTGTCATTTGCTGTAGGGGGCCGCGTGTCCTGGGGTGCGTTATCACTTCGGTAGTGCTGTACGCATCCTCTTTGAGGCCCTTCCCACATTGTTTGGTACGAGTGTAGCTGCTATTTATGGTGGGGTGTCTGTTGGGGCTGGTGAGAGTTGTTGATTGACTAGTGCGGTAATTTGAGGAGTATTTGTAGGGCAGGAGAGTTGCTCTTTTCCTGAGAGAAAGAGAGAGAGAGAGATAAAACAGGAAAGAGCAGCACACGAATGGGGCAGAGAGAAAGACCGATGTTGAATGCGAAACAACATTATGTGAAATGTATGAATTTGTTACATGCTTCCTCCTTCGCAGATTCACAGATCTTAGTTGACAGAAGTAAACGGGGCAATGCAATAAATGTTAAAATACACACTGTTTTGACAGTATAGCCAGAAGGCCGGAATACCCGGTAATTTTAGCATGATATGTGCAGGGATACAAGAAAATATGTTATATAGACTTAAATAGAGAAAAATCTAAAGGATTTAGAATGGATTATAAATGCATCCATTAAGTAGACTTTATTATTAATAATTATTGTTAAATTACTATAGATGATTATTATTAAACATTATCATCAATTGAGTAATTAATCATTAAAGAAAAAATAATTGTTAATAATTATTAATTAAATAATAATTTCTATTATTTTAAAATATATTTTTTTTATATCAGAAACTCTGGTTTATTTATTTATTATTATTATTTTTTGGAAAGGCATTGGACATTGGAAAAAGTCTTTAAATGTTCCTCTCCCGTTCAAATTTAAATTCAATTTTGATTTTTACTTTGCTTGTTTTGTTTATTTATTTTTTAATCTAAAAAAAACTGCTGAAAAGCTGGAGGACGAACAATCACAAAATATGTTTACACGCACCTTTGCTCTTACCAATTCAAATGCTGTTGATAGAGCTTAATTCAAATTGAACCCGGAACATTTCTTCAGATGAGACTGCTGTGTACTAAATGTTTCTATATGCATTACAGAAATGCTTGTCTCTTTTTATTGGCTTATTCTGTTAGATTTGTAGTTAGCTATCTTTGCTGTCCTCCTTTTCATTTGTGCATGTGATTAAGGCAGGCTTTACACAGATGCCGACCTTTCAGTAGTACATGTAAATGGATTCCATTGAGCAAAGTCAGAAAGGAGAGAGGGAGAGAGAGCTTTTTAATTAGTGTCTGTACACCTTTAGTTAATTCATACCTCTGTGAAATACATTTTCTATCATCAAACCCTGTTTACAGCTAATTTTTTTGTGTGAGTAAGGTTAAAGGGGAGATTTAGTGTTCCATTTATCTTTATTCATATGCATATGAAAGCAGGAGACTGGAAACACAAGCATATGCGGCACAGATTGAAAATGAACTATTTAACCCTGTAAAGCCTACTGCAACAGATTTGATGCACACATTTTCTAATGACTCTAAATTTTCAACATGATCTAAAATTAGCTGAAAACCCTGTTCTGTACAGTCTTCTACACACATTCTCTTGTCTAATTAATAGTTACTTAGTAGTATACAGTTTTTTTTTAGTTTTTTTTTTAGTAAGTATAATTGTAAAAAATTCTGGTTATGGTTCACATGTCTTTGTGCTGTGAAATCTTTACTGATTATTAAAGTAACAATTAATTTTATATTGCTTACAATAATTCAAGATGTACAGTTACTGGACTGAAGCAATTTAGGATTACTTGATTATCCATATATTATTTTTTGAAATATCATTGTAATATGATACATCAGGCTTTTCATCACTGTATTACATTTCATTATATGTTTTGTGTGATATTATTGTGCAATATGTATTGAGAGTGACAACTATGCATTTTATGTAGTCTGGTACTATTATAAAGATGTCATTGATTTACATTTTTTGGCCATTTAAATATCAGCAACTGATTCAAATGGCACTTTTTTGCTTAGTTTGGGCCTCTGAATAAAATATAGGTGTTTTTTCACCCTCAAGTATGAGCTCTATATTCTCATATCAAACTATATGACCCGTATCAAATATGATACTCAAGAGAAATCACATATGCACTTTTCCCCCATTTCATTTTAATGTTATTTTATCCACTTGTTCAGACTATTATTTCATATGTCAGACTTCACAGGGATAAAATTCCACATAAATTGCATTTTACTGGAGTATATACTATTTAATTTGAGAATTCAGATTTTATTAGTAATGCTATTAAAGTTCAACCACAATCACAACACACTTCTGCATAGCATTCCATTAACAATCATTCTGAACACCTTAGCAACTACATAGCAATAAAAATGTAAATATTCTGAAAATGTAAAAATCTACTTATAATTAATCATATCACGTTACCTGAATTCATTACTGTGTCTAAAATAATTTTAGACATGCTTAAAATATAGTGTGACCACCCCTGAAGTTTTAATTCCCTAGTGAATCAGTCCTCAAGACCCGAGATCTATTTTTTTTATCTCTCTCATTCTCCCTCTTTCTCTTCTCCTCTTTTCCCTCTCTCTCTCTCTCTGTTCTCCTATGGGCCTCTGCAAACACAGGCACAGGATGCTGTATGCTAATTTCAGATTTAATGATTAATTAGTTGCTGGCCTGCTTTTCTGCAAGGACGGCCACAGATAAAAACCCTTACTTTGTTTTCGGAGTGCGAATGGTGTTTGCATGGAATCATACATGCGAAATGAGCTTCTCGCACACACGGAAAACGAGAGAAACGCTGAAATTTGGATGTCCCATGAGCATACACAAAACTCTGATGAAGGCGCTGTGACTGTGTGTGTGCTGCAGTTATTATGTAAGCAGCTCAAATGGCCCTGGCATCTCTGAGAGAATGAGCGTGAAGTGCAGTTGTCCTCTTAAAGCCTGTGACATAGTCAAGCACTCTTCTGAGAGCGTTTGGAGTATATGCTATCACCCGCCTCCCTTCCCCATCACATCTGCCCTGCTAACTAGCGCACATCAAAACAGAAAACCCAGTCAACCACAGCAAAAAAATAACAGAATGTCCCAAATGATGACATTTGACAAGGATGAGGGTTAAATTGGATAGTGGCTACTGAGGAAAGTTTTTCTTCGAATGGTTCACAATACAGTGGAAGCCTGTTTCTGCCACAGAATAAAATAAAATAAGAGAATTGTGACTTTTTATCTCAGAATTTTCATTACTCACAATTCTCAGTTTATATCTCACAATTTGTACTTGCTTCTTGCAATTCTGAGAAAAAATTCTTATTTACTTTTTATTACATGGCAGTAACAAAGAAAAGAATTGTGAGATGTAAACTATGATATATATATATATATTCACAATTGAGGTGTAAACTCACAGCTGTGGAGAAAACATTTAAACCCAGATGTAAATCCTGAAATTAAATTCTGAAAAATAAATAAATAAAAATGAATTGTGAGATATAAACCCAGAATTCTGAAAAAAAAGAGGTACAAGATGTAAACACAGAATTTTGCGAAAAAAATTCAGAATTGTGAGATATCAACTTGGAATTGCGAGAAAAATAACCACTTTTTTTTCTGAATTATGAAAAAAAAGTCTGAATGTGAGATAAAAAGTCACAACCTTTTAAAATATTTTATTCCATAGTGAAAAAAAAACAGAATTGAGGTGAAAACTAAAGATAAAAAAAAGAATTGCAAGATGTAAACTCAGAATTGAGAGAAAATCCTGAGTTTATATCTTGTAATACTGACTTGTGAGAATTCTCACAGAATTGTGAGAAACAAAGTCTGAATTTTGAGATTTTTATTTTTTTATTTTTTATTCCATGGCAGAAACAGGCGTCCATACAATACTGTATTAAATGTCTAGAAATATACTGTACAATTCTTGTTCATTTTAACAAATTACCCTGGGCACATGCTCACCAGTAACCCCACTGTAGCTCTCAAATCTAATTCATGCTTGAGTGCACTTAAAACAATAATGGAGAAATAATTTTGGTTCATATAGCTGGGTTATATGACCAAAATTCAAAATGCAGTATGAAAAATTATATATACTGCATACCACAATGTTTTAGAAATTCAACCCCAAAATGTTTAATTATATTATATAACCATGCAGTGATGTCTATTTTCAATTATCTAATGACTTAAATGCTTTAAAAATGTATTCAAAAATGTTTGATTATTTATAACAGATGAATGATAAGTCTGGCATCAGTGCATGAACAGATGCTTCATATTATATAACACTTGGGTTAAAAACAAGACTCAAAACAGTAATAGATTTTAAGGATGAGCTGTTTGAGGCCGTTGTAAAATAGCCAATCTGACATGGCAATAATGCCTACAGCAGATGTGAGTGGTACATCACGATACATCAACACAAAGAGAGATTGTCACCCGCAATGTTATTAATGAAGCATAGCTGCTGCGTTATGATTAGAAACCTCAGAAAGGTCATCTGATGCACACAGCATCCTAAATTTCCTTTGCATCAGAGATATGCTCTGGCAAAGTTTAGGATCTGTAAGATTTTTTTATGTTTTTGAAGTCTCTTGTGCTGTTTATTTGCTCAATAATGCAGTTAAACAGTAATATTGTAAAATATTATTACAGTTTAAAATAACTTTCTATTTGAATATATTTTAAAATGTAATTTATTCCTGTGATTCCAGTCTTCATTGTCTCGTGATTCTTTAGAAATCTTTCTAATTCTAAACATTTCTTATCACTGCTGAACACAGTTGTGCTGCTTAATGTTTTTGTGGAAACAGTGATGCATTTTTTTTCAGGATTATTTGATGAATATACAAAGCTTAAAACAATATTTATTTGAAATATATTGTATTTATTGTTACCTTTGATACATTTAATGAGTCCTTGCTGAATAAAAATATGAATATTCTTTAAAAATTATTTAATTATTTTAAAAAAAGAAGAAAAAAACACATTTGAACAGCGGTGTATGTATCAGTTGTTCTCAAAGGCAAGATTTATTTTCTGGCAGAGAGACATTGTGAGCCAATAAAAATCAAAAGAGCTGGTGCACAGAAAGCTAGATAACTGAACTGGACCATATTTGAGCACTGTTCATTTTACTATGGGTTGTTTTACTGGTTTTATTGTTATGAAGAAAATAACATTGTAGCTGTGTGCAGTGATCCGGCAGCATCCAATCAGCAATATTTTAACAAGTCTTAAATCATTCCCTCCCTCCATGTCCTCTTTAAACTTCTCAGGACCGAGGAGATCTATAATATCTGGAGAAAGCAATTGCTTAGCAATTTTCCTGTTCAGTATAGTTGCTCACTTTTTTTTATTTTTTTAGCTAAACACCTGAGCGTAAATTCTGTGAGATTAATTTGAATATTTAGAAAAATGACACGATGATGCTAATTGGCCAATACCACTACTTTGAGTCAGATAATCCTAAAAAAATCATGGTTTCCACAAAATATTAAGCAGCACAACTGTTTTCAAAAAAAGAGAAATGTTTCTTGAGCAGCAAATCAGCATATTATAAAGATTTCTGAAGGATCATGTGACACTGAAGACTGGAGTATTGATGCTGAAAATTCAGCTTTGCATCACAGGAATAAATTACATTTTAAAATATATGTAAATAGACTTAGTTATTTTGAAATTCATAATATTTCACAATATTGCTGTTTTTATAGTTTTATTTTTGATCAAACAGATGCATCCTTGGTGAGCATAAGATAATGTTTCAAAAACCTTAAAAATTCTTACTAAGCCCATGCTTTTTAAAAAAAAAATATATATATATTTTTTATATATATGCTTAATTTTCATTGCCCATCAAATAAGAACAATGCTTTTTAGAACCAGATGGTGTGTTTACAACCTCTATGAGCAGAAGCTAACAAGGCCTTAACCCCTTAACACAGACCTGCAATACCACATGTCCATCAGGCAGCCAATAAGAGTCTTCCAAAGATGACATGTGACCTTGTACTTGTACCAACTTCCTTTTCACCTGTGAAAATACTCACACAATTTTTTGTTTTTGTGTTTTGTAGTTAGATTCATGAGTGCAATCTCTGCTATCTGGAAACAGCTTGTGGACTCATTGATTTTCCAGTGCAGATGTCATGAAAAGGAATCCTACTACATGAAGAAACACAGGCCTGCAGTTGAGGTGATGGCTTTTCTTGGTAAGTCAGCGTGGTGTACTTTTTATCATGTCTTTTGATGTGTTTTGCATTGCAGATTAAAGTTGGGATAGGATGTTGCTGTTTTGACTTGCATTCTGATAATGGGAGTAATTTGTAAACACTGTAAATGTGTTATTGGCGTGTAGATTTATTTTATGCTCATATGCAATGCTTGTTTGTATTTCACAGGTTACTCAGTCTATATCATGATGATTGCTCATTTTTATTATTTGGTCAGAAATACAATTATTTGACATGTACATGAAATACTTGTTTGTGTTCCATAGGTTCTCTCTATCATTATTATTGCTTATTTTCTATGTTCAGGGTCAGAAAGTCATGTTTCTGTCTCCCTAAGCAGGTTTTGTTTCTAGTAATTGCCTTTATTTTAATGACATTTCTAATTTTTAACATTTTGATCCTCCATGGTTGTTATATCAAGCTGTCTAATGCAATATCTGTTTTTTGGCACTATTAATATATTTTCCTAGATTTATTTAAACAGGATTAGATCATCACTCATCCGTATTGCAAGTAGAATTGAATTATATGAGATTGTATGTGTAATTAATAAAAATGCAGATGAAAAGGTGCAGTGAAAACGAAAATAATGTGTTTAATTTATCCACAATTTCCTCCCAGGTGTCTCCCTTTTCATGTTTTGGTAGCTTTAGCAGTCTATACATTTGCTATTGTACATCCTGATGTTGTTCGTAGCTTTATAAAATCAGTTCATGTTTAGCTAGTGTGAACAATTGCACTCGTTCCTTTGACAACACTCACTATGATATTTGAAGAACTGAAATGACCAGATATTGAGAAATGGCATGGTAAGAAGATGGTGTTTATTTGCATTAGTTAAGTAGCATACAAAAAAACAGGGCCCAGGTGTAAATGCGGCTTAAGATAGAGGTAATCTTGCATAACCACATCTTACATGAAGTCAACCAATCAAAATTAGACCAGACATGTGGCAGATAGTGAAGGTGTTTTTCAGTTTTGTGTGCAGTATGCATCAGACGGTTGTGACGGGTGGAGAGTTTGAGCAGGTTGCAGAAACACATGCGACTTCTGTCTCTGGTGTGTTAGATGGCAGTAATTGTGAAGTCGCATACATGCACAGGAAAGCAGCAGATGGAAATGACATGATTACATGGCAGTACTGAGTAGAAAAAAAATATTAATATATGAAAAACTACATCTTTTAGCTCTTTCAAAACTTTCAAGGTCTCACTATGAAACAAACAAAACATTTCTCTCGTACCCCAGCTGTAAAGTGGCACATTGGCAAACGTGTTTTGACGGTGCTGTACGTGCTGAGCATGTTCAGGAAACAGAACAGCATGAAAAAAAATGAGTGTGTTGTTTATGAATTCTTAGGGCTGAAAAACACCCATCTGTCTCCGAAAAACCTCCTCCACACCTCTCTGTACTTTGTTCCACTGTAAGCACCTTTTGTTTGGCCTGATATTTTGACAGTTGTACAATGTGCTCTGTCTCTGGAGGTCTGGAAATGCCTTTCCTGCTCAAAAATGCCATGATAACCTCTTTGGCCATTGACCTCCGTTATGGAGAAGAGTGTTGTGTGTGTGTGTGTCACTATGAGTCACTGAGTAACTATTGCAGTGGTAGCTGTCGATAAAATGCACTGGAATTTGATTTAATTCAAATTCCATTGCAATAAATAAGTGAGTGAGTAAGTAAATAAATAAATAAATAAATAGTTACGGAAAGTATTAACTTCTAAGGAATGCTAATAAAACAAGGCTATGTTTGGAATTCCATACAAGCATACTATGCTTATTTTTTCCCAGTACGTTTACTCAAATGACCTACTATATCTGCCAAAACGTGCAGTATACAACAACATGCACTCAATTTGACCTTCCATTTCCATTTAACAAATGAACCAGAAGTAATATTAGCCATTTTACCTTCTCCTTCTTGGCTCATTATTTGATCTACTGCCAAGAATCAGGAGCACTTTAAATGAACGTATTAAAAATGCTTAATAACTGTTTTTCTAAGATAACTGGACTCCACTCATTTAATATGTGGCAAATGTGGCATTTCATTCAAATGTGGCATGTGTGTGTGTGTGTGTGTGTGTGTGTGAGTGTATATACACACACACACACACACACACACATACATGTATATACTGTATATATATATATATACTTTGAAACTTCTCATAGTGTGTGTATAAATTATGTAAATATATATTTACATAATTTATACATGCACTGTAAAAAGTTTCAAAGTTGTAAATAAAAGATTATATATTGGAGTATATTTTACAAGAAAATACTATTTGAGTCTTTCTACTTCAAAATGTAATATTTAATTCAATGGGTTACATGACTTTTCTTTGGAATTGTTGGTTAAAGTTAATCACATACTTATTTACAAGTGTATAAATATGTATATTTTTAAAATTTAAATAACAATTTAATAATAATAATTTATTTATGTATTTATTTATTTTTCAGTTCTCTGCACCCTTTACAGATGGACCCTAGGCATACTATATCACAGAATGTATTTATTTTTTATTTATTGTGGAGTACAGTGTATACTGCACAGTGTGAAATACAGTAAGTAAGATAGTATTCCATTCTAAACATAGTTCAAGTGTCCTTGAATGTACAGCAGAGGCAGTAGGTTCAAAGGTGAATGGTCAGGTGGTAATCAGGTTGAGGTTTCTGCATGTTGTCCCGTGTTGCAGCATGTAGCCGTGGGGCGGCAGTGATTGGACTGAGAATGGCTCTTAGTCACACCCCTTAATTCAAATATACAGCCACCCACTGTTCCTCTGTGCATGAATATGAATTACTATTCCATGCTTCAGCAGTCTGTGCGTCCTTGAGGAGATTTTCTTTTACCTGAACCTCCTTATTTTTCAATTACATAACCCTGCATAGAAACCATTATTGTAATATTCCCATTCATTGAATCAACATTCAAAGCTTCCCTTTGGCTGAGAAACTGAGCTTTCAGATACCCAGTAAGTGAGAGAGGTAATTTACAGTCTAAAGCTGAAAATAAACATTATGACTGCTTTCACTCCACGGCTTCAAAGATCTGAACATTAAAGTAATTTGCAATGTAAGGAGAGTTTTAGAAATGTAAAATAAGACCCTGCACAAATTTCATGCATTAAAGATAATATTTCAATAGAATAGTTTACTCAAAAATCATGATTCTGTATAACCTTGTTTTATTCTTATATAAAAAAAGTCCATATGACCTTCTTGCTTAATAATAACAATAATATTAATAATAATAACAATAAATAACTTTTTATTAAAATATTTAATCGTTTATTTAATTTATTTGCAATTAGATTATCTTCCAAGCTTTGTGTGTAAGGAAAAAAGAAAGTTATGGAGTAAAAGTATTCCTTAAATATTTGAAAAAAATCTTAAATTGTACTCATATTACATTTTGACTTTAGAATACTTGGTCTTTAGTCACGACTATTCATGGTGCTTTATGATAATTTTTTTGTTTGACAGCTTCTAGTCACCATCCACTTTTATTGCTTAAACAGTCAGCTTTCTGCTAGAAGAAAGCTTTACACATTAGAAGGAAATATATACAGTTTAAAAACAATATAAATGTTAAGCAAATGACAGTATTATAATTTTTAGGTGAACTATTTCTTTAACAGCATTACCGAGGTCTTAGCATTTACCAAATTCATCCTTATGAATTGCAATGCTTACATAAACGTTAATATTGCAAGGCGAGCTAGAGAGAGAGAGAGAGAGAGATTGTGTCTTTATGTGATGTGGTGAGGGCTGATGGGTAATTATGGCTGTTCTGAGTGAGGGGCCTCCCGTACTCTGAAATACAGAAGCACTCTCACTCTTCTGTAATCCAGATGCCACACGCCTGATTTCATAAATTGCGGTTTTGGTAATGTGCTTCAACCCCACATAGTGAAATGGAGAAATATCGTAATAATCCACTTATCAGGAAAGAGCACATTCTGATAATCCTGCCTGCTTAAATGGACCGCTGTTCTTACTACCACAGCGTTAGCTGTTGCCCCAAGTCCTTCCTGCGATGCTTCATGATGGAGCTGCCACGTGCAAAAAGTAGAGGTGTCTCTTTAAGAGCGATCTGCTCCACGGCTGATATGTGCAATGGAGTAATAGTTCAGAAGATTACGTACACATAGACAGTTTAAAATGCATGTATATTTTTCTGTCTCTTGGTAGATTTGTGTTACTACGCAAGCTCTTCCTGCTCTGAGACAACTGTGTGTTTATGTGTAAGGTTTGAATGGAGGTTTATTTTATTGCTGAGACTCGTGGGTTTGCGGTTCTTGTAAGTGATTACTCATGGAACTCTCTCCAGTGTTTCCTCTGCAGACCACCTCTGATGCAATACAGAATAATCTTTGCACACTGAATTAAGGTCATTTTTGTTCTCAGCTTAGCTGGTTTTGTTGCTGGATTACTGACTTGGTGTGCTGTGCAGTGGATTTCTCAATTGGGAGACCAGGAGAACCTGTAATTGCGGGCTGATGTGGGGTTGAAGTGAGTTCATGGCACATCAGAATTTCATCTAAATCACAGGAATGATCCTGATGCCTTTGCAACCTGGAAAAGCACAGCATCTTCTTGATCGATATGGCTATTTAGTGTGGATTTGACTCTGTCTTTATGGTCTATATTATAGACAGTGTAAAGACAGAACATGCTACTTGTTTTAATGCATTGGGGCAATCGCCTTATTGGCAAAAACCTTGTGCTCTTAACTAGTTGGGTTTTCCATAGCCAATGGTGATATCTAAAGAGCAGTGTGGCTGATTTAATGCTGATATATGTGTAATGCAATTTAAGGAAAGATGTTACAAGTGTAGAGAACAAGACTTAATAAATAGATATCAACATACTTTTCCAAGTTGATTAATCACAGTACATTAAGGCAATTGTTTTGTATTACAAGTTTTCTAAAATATAATGTTTAAATATGCAAATGAGACATTCTCTAATTAAATATGTACTAATTTGCATAAAGTTCTAGAATAGAAATCTGAACATTGGATAAAGCCAGGTTCAAAATTCATCTTTTATTTAGTTTACATCTTAAAGGTTTTTACAGCTGGGGTTTTGGATATGTCTTTTTATCACTCCATAAAACAGAAAATACTGTCAACAGCTTTTAAATAAATAGATACAATTTACTTTGTGTGTGTGGGAATTTCTGGCTCAGTGCATGAGGAAAAAACTCAGTGTGTGAAATGATTTAATTTATTTATTCTGTTATTTTTAGTGTTATAAATTAACACTTAACTGTGTATTTTGGATGTTTTCTTTCTACTAGTCTGATGGTATTGACATCCAAAATCTTATATTTGACGTACCTGAAAAATAGGTTTTACTTTAGAAATGCAAAAAAAAAAGACCGTTTTAACGTTTTAAAGATGATTGATTGATAGATAGATAGATAGATAGATAGTTAGATAGATAGATCTATTCTATTCTGTCTGGGGTTAATTCAGAAGATCTTTGAGGAAATCAATACATTTGATTAATATTTGTAATGCTCTAATGAGTGATTATTAAAAGTTGAACATCACTTGAAGCACAGTTTGTGAGTTCTCTAACAGTGTTTGTCAATGCCTAATTTTCCAGCCATCTCATTTTTTGTTTTTAAATCTACTCCCTTCTAAACATTGTCAGATAATCATGCTGATGATGCTGTTTTTGTCGTATTTTATCTATGATTCAATGTTGTTTAAGCTTGACAAAAACAAATTTACTTGATTTCTGTCTTTCCCTATTCAGATATCTGAATCTGTACACATTACTGGAAATAGCAACCCAGGGGCATTACTAAGATGTGAAGTGACTTGGTAAAAAAAAAAGACTTTGTCTGTATTTGTGAGTGTGTGTGTGTGTGTGTGTGTGTGTGCATGGAGCTACGTGGAATGATTTGATTCACACTGACGGTTATGACCTTGTAAACTGGCCTGTAGTCAAAAATCTCATAGAAAACAGACAGACTTCCATTTAACTGATGCTAACTCATCTAGCGACTGCACTAAGCTCTATTTTCTTTATAATTTATATTTACATGCTGTATAATTGTGGGAAACAGCACTGTGTCTCTCTGTTTATCTGTTTTCCCTATATATCTGTGTACTGTAATCGAGCAGCCAAAGCCGAGAAGCAGTGAGAGAATATAACAGCTAATTGGAAGTGGTTACATATTGAGAGTTCAATTGAACGGGTGTTTTCTGGAAACAGCCTGGGGCCAGACAGAGCGGGGGGGTCGAGCTGCACAACAATCAGCACACACACAATCAAGCCTCTGAGTGAAATAGGAGAGAGTTTTTTTTTTTTTTTTTTTTGTAGGAGTTGTAGTTTTGAAAGAGTCTTGGGGCTGTTTGCACTGATGATGGACAGGATGAGAGAAAAGTTTGTTCTTGCTTTGATGTTTAAAAGGAATTGTGTAAATTGTGAGTAGACTCTGAGTGCTGGGTAACAATTACTAACAATTATCGGCTCTCACCATGTGGATGGTATTAAAGGGGTTTGATACTACTGTGCAATTAGTTGACATGCATTTATTAGCGTTTATTAGTGTTACTATAAAGTCCCAAACCACTATTATAATTAGGACAAATACGTTAAAAGTACAGGTATAGTATACTGCTTCAGAACATGTTTATAGCTTTATATCACAGCTATGAGCTGTAACAACATTTCCATGCAAGCAGGACTTTCGCACACCCACAGATGCTGTAATGACAATAATGATATCAGATGCCATGCTTTCAGCATGACGTGTACAGATAGATTATATATTATGCAGTGTGTGATATGTCTCTATTGTGGATTTGCATGTGTCAGATCTGCTTTAACAGATGATTCCCATCCTCTCGACCCCCTCAGCGCTGTCCTCCTGAACCAATGGCGCTCTCATCTCTCCTTCAGGGCAAACATGGACTTTTAAATGTGCCATATCCTTCCCAGAAGCCAAAGTTAGTCTCATAGACATGATGTCTTTGTGGGCACATGACCTGAGATGACCTCCTCCATCTTCCTCTATCTGTCTCTGCCCACTTCCCTCCCGTATGTCCTGCTTTCTGCATGTAATCTGTCTGTGAGGACGCTGGGTTTGTATCTTCCCAACGGTTTTGGTGTTCCTGAGTCACCAAGGCAACCCAGGGACACGTCTGCAGTCCCTCGTCCTCCAGCACAGACCTTTATTTCTTGTCACTGGCGCGCTTCATTTCAGGGCAGAGACTTGAACAGCCCTGATTCACTGTATTGATCGCTCAGAACCAAAGGCTGTTCTATAAACTCTTTTTTGTCCCACTGACCAGGTTGCCAGCAGTCTGAATCTCTTCTCTGACAGACTCTTTGACTTATGCAGCACGGCTGAACATTTATGCTAATGTAGTCAGGCCCCCGTGAAAACCGCAGGCTGTCCTGCTAAAACGTCCTCCATGTACTTACAAGGTGAAACTGGGGATGTCATTTAGCTGAGAGGGAAGAAAATATTTAAAATTTAAAGTATGAAATTTGGAAATGTGAAATATTTAAAGCAAACAAAACAGTCAAATGTGCAGTGCTTTGCAGACTGAGATAAACTTGTTGGAGGGGCTCAAGTTAATAACAATTTTACAAACTAATGACTTTGTGATGTTAGCTTCATTTTATTCTGTAACAGGAAAAATGTGAGTTTTATAATCGTCTTAATTGGGACTTAAAGTTAGAGTAGGTGATTTCGGAGAGGCTAGCAATAGCAAGATTGCTTTGAAAGCATAAGATCCCACCCTCCCTGCAAATCACTCTCCAATGTGTGTGTTGCTCCTCTCTGCCCCGACTTTCTGAAACGTGCCAGTTTTTTCAAATCTCATAGTACTGAAGCTCATAGTGTGCTCTGATTGGCCAGCTATCCAGTGCATTGTGATTGGCCGAATACCTCAAGCATGTGACGGAAATGTTACGCCCCTTACCATATTTGGAAACACGCAGCATCTCCATGACATGGCGGTGGCGGCAACAATACTACAGCGAGAATAAAAGTTGTGCCGCCTTTGTTTGTGTATACATCTGAGCGGTGTCATGCAAATCTTACAACACAGTGACTTAGATTTGTGGGGCGTGTTTGAATGAGGCGTTTTAGGAAGGCGTGGTTGTGTCTTATCTTTTAGAAAGAATATCACTTTGGGTTTGAGACTTCAATCTTTGCGACTTTACGGATCTTATCTATGCATGAACAGCTTATAACACTCCAAAGAGAAAGGAAAACATTAAATCGTGTCATATGACCCCTTTAACAGGAATTAAAAAAAGTAAGGTTGAGAATTGCAGTCGGCACTCTGTTATTTGAAATGTTTAATTATCTGTATTCTTTTTATTGCTAATTTATGTTGTTATTTTTCCACTATGTATTTTTATTTTATTAAATATTGCTTTTGCAACAGTGTAAAAAAAATGCTTTTTAATGCTTTAAAAAAGGGTAATGGGACACCTAAAGTGTTCCTTATTCGTGGAAAGTGCCAGTTATTTTTCTGATATTAATATTTACCAGTAAATGAGGATCTGTTGAATATCTAAAAAAAAAGATGAAAATTTCTCTTTGACATTAGTTTATTCAAAATGTGCAAGCATTATTGCAATTAGGTTATTTTAGAGCTTTCTCAGAGTTAGTTAATGTTAACATTTCTGCCATTATCTTAACATTTGCAAATCTTAATATGTTTAATAAGCTCTCATCTTTTTTGGGGGAAGGAATGTTTATGGAAGACTGAGAAAGATTAGGTTAATGGAAGGTTTAGAAAAGTTTTTTTTTGTTGTTGTTTTTTTATGATTTATTCATTTTAAACCAAAACTGAATCTGGTGTGTGTGGTGTTCACATCAGTTAGACTTTGGGCACAGTCAGGTTGTGAGCTATGTTCTGGGTCGTGGCATTGAAGTATCGTTCTGCTCCAGGCTTTGAGCCAACACTAACTCTTTCCTAAGTTTGTCATGTCTCTCTCTCTCTGAATGATAAATGAATCCGACATACTATACCAACTTAAATCCATTATGTTAGTGCTTTGCTGTGGTTTTATTCTCCATTTCCCCTGTTTTGCTTTCAGACTTCTTGTAGTCTGTAGGTTCCTTTATCTTTGCTTGCTTGTGTAACTCAACCATCAAAGCTTTGCAACATTTACCTTTTCCTTCGATCATAGATGTGATCAACCAAATAGCAAACAACAGAAGTCACTAACACCATGACATGACTGGAGCACATTTAACTCGAAAAAGTTAATAATATAATAACAATATATTAGTAATTTGTTTAGCACAGACATTGGGCTTTGTGTTGGCTTTTCTGCTTTCCATCTGTCTCTTTTTGGGCCATGATACAGCTTTTTTTTTTTCTTTTTCTTTTCCTGGCAGAATCTCTTCTTCTGTCATTGTCTGATTGCAGGCTGTATGTCAAACTCATGTTTTTGGTGACTAAAGTGTATCTTTTATATGGAATAGTTATTTACATGCAAAGCTTCATCTCCTCCTTGGGAATGGTTGTGTTCGTCTTTGTGTTATTTTGGCATCTGAATTATAGTAAATTCTAATTTATAGATTTGATTTAGCAGTCATAAAGAAATATCTCCACAACTATGAATACAGCTGCCAAATTAAACTTGATTAAACATTTCACAAACTTTCCGTTTGAGGACTGAGGGACAGCCTGTCTCATAAATAAAGAAAGGAACATCAAACTGTTAGACCCCTGAATTACAGTTACGCTGCTTCTCTTTGTGTGTGTATATCGTGGTAGGATTTGTAGTGTTTCTCTATTCCTGATTGGTCTGTCAGAATAATTTCTGAGCTGCTTTACTGTTGCCACTTCTTTGTATTGGTACTTTAACACAATAGAATATCAAACATGTTTTGTATCTTCAGTGATATAAAAACATTTTTAGAACCGGACTCCCACACACAGATGTTTCTAACAGTTGGAGCTGACCAGAGAGGGAGTAGACAAATGAATAATCATGAAATCACAGAATAATGGACACATATTGATATTTGTGAACAATTAGTAGTGCTTGCAAAGTCGAGATATGGATAATCATGCTGTTTTGCACAGTTTTCATGTAAAACTGTGCTTGATCTGTGTGTATTTCTCTCCTGATTCAGAAAAGAAAGCTTTATATTTGAAGAAAGCAGTAGTATGAATAGAGGACTCTAATTTGAGCTGGAAGCAACATTTCAATGATATATTTGTTTATTACAAACATGCAGCTTTTCACAAGACATTAATTGATGGACTTGATTTGTGTGGATTACTTGTGGATTATTATAATTTTTCAGTGATCTATTCCTTTAATATCAAAGATGGAAATTTAAATGCATGTTCTTCTAAGCTACATAGATTTATGAGGTTCATCAAAGAATGTTCTTGAAGAGAACATGAAATAAAAATTCATTTTACTTGAACAAAAGTTAAAGTAAAATGAGTACATGTGATTCTAAAGAGGAAAACAAAAGTTTCCCCATAACCCTTCATAAAAATGTAACAACTTTGTTGCCTTTGAAATTACTTTTCGGCTGATGTAACCAAAGCCAATAATATCTTAGCCTACTTTTGACAAACCAATCTAAACCTGATGGGGGGAAAGAACATGCTCCATCTTTTATTATTTCCCACTGAATGTTTTGTCACTTGGAAAATTAAATGTTGAAAGTCAACATGAAATCTGTTTACTATCCAAATACTTGTTTCTGGTTTTATTGTGAATGACCAACCATTGTACATTATTCCAAATAAATAAGGTTGTCTTTGTAATATTTAATCAAAATTAACTTTAAATCAAATTTTTTCATTCAAGTCACAAATCTTATTTTTCATACTTTCTCCTTCATTCACCTGTTACCTGTTTCATGATGTGTTCAAGTGCAGAAGTATTTAGAAAAAGTGAAGGAATGTATTTAATCTTCTAATAAACTGTGAGTACAAAAGTATCTCTCCCGTACTCTCATGCACACGGAGTAACACGGTCACGCTCGTTGTAATTAGCACCCTTTGAGTAATGGGCTGATTCAGCCTGGAGGTGTTGTGCCAAATCAGCACTCAGATAAGTTTCAGCTCCTTCAGGAACGTCTGTTTGTAACGGCTTGCCAACAAACACACACACACAAGCCCTGTTCCTGCCCTTTAGTAGTGCTGAAAGTGTAATGATTTTGTTGTGATCAAATACACTGTGTGTGTGTGTGTGTGGACGGTATCCATAAAGACGCTTGGGGACTGCAGAATATATATTAGCAGTAGAACAAGAAAAGATCAGAGCATCCAAAACCTAACCTAATGGGCACTGTCAGTAAAACCACAAGCTCTTGATCTCAAGTTGCTTGTATCTGTGGAAGAAACGGAAAGAGCATGTGAGGGCTTTGCATAACTGAGTTTACTAGGGCTGTCATTTAATTGAGTGTGATTAATTATTTTTTTTTAATGTGTGGTAAAAAATGAATGTAATTAAGCATGCCAGTTGACCCATGCAAGCAATTGAAGCTTGAAATACAACCAACATTTTAAAAATATTGCATACTACATATTCTGAACAGTATTTAAAGCCAGTAAAAATAATTATAAAGCCCTTTTTAATGATTAAATTTTTTCTTTTATTTTATTTGTCTGATTTTTCCACTTTTTTAAGTTTAAACAAAAAATAAATAAATACATAAACTACTAGTGCAGTTATATTTTTAAGATGCAGTGAAAACAAATTTAAAAAGAAATAGTTAACACAAATTTTACTTGGCCATCCACAATATAGATGGGTTTGGTTTGTTTCTTCATCAGAACAGATTTGGAGAAATTTATCATTACATCACTTGTTCACCAGTGGATCCTCTGCAGTGAATGGGTGCCATCAGAATGAGAGTCTAAACAGCTGATAAAAACATCAGAGTAAACCACGTATAAGTATAATAATTTGCATATTTCTCTCATGATTCACAAATGACTTTTTCAGTTAAAAACATCAGAATTTTCATTTTTGGGTGAACTGTCACTTTAAGTATTTTTAACACCATCATATTACTTTGAATACACTGTAAACTATTTTTTTTATGTTTCCAACTGCTACAGTATTTGAATGAACTTATTTTGGGGACTTTTTCAGCAAATGCTGATATTCGATTAATTTAATAGCAGTTGATTAATTTGCATATGGTATCAAATTGATTTGATTAAAATTTCTACTCTATTGACAGCCCTAGACTTGACACATCACTCAAAACACAGACAAATGTGATTTGTGTCTTCACGCTCAGGGTGTGTACAGGTGTGCGTTGCTCTCTGTAATTGTGTTTGTGTTCCAGTGCTTTGTTGACTGAGTAAACGTCCTTCAGATGCAGGATTGGCAGCTACGTCCTTGTGACAGTAAGGACACGTTAATCCTTTGTGCGACGAAAGAAATTGAGATTCCTCTCTTTGCTGTTTGTTTGTCTTTGATATTCTCTCAGAGTCCAGCTCATTTGCAAGCTTTGAAAAATCAGCATCTTTTGTGGCTTCCAGACTGCAGTCAGAGACCACGTACATTTCTATAAATAAACAAAGCCAATGTTTTCAGATCGTTATTTGAATAACTGTATGGATGTCGTTGAAGAGTGTGGTAATTGCATTCTCTCCTCCATCTTTCTTTCATTTGTTCTTCATTCAAGAATTCTTAATATTGAGTCATTAAGAATACTAAATAATGAACAAGATTTGGGTTTCCTAAAAGAAATAGGCACAAGATTAGTGTTCTCACAAGAAAATATGCAAGTTTTTATTGCAAATTCGTATGAATTTAAGATGTTTCGAAGGAAAGTGTACAATTTATCATTTAAAAAAAAGCATGAAGGTGCACCCTTAACCTGACCCCAAACATAAAGCTCAGTAGAGAATGAGCATGTCGTACAAAATTATACAGATGAGATTGTAGAAATTCACAAGAATTCGCTAGAAATTTTCCAGTGACACACCTAAGACTACAAATCTACAAAACAATGTTTGGATAAAATGTGTATGAATGAATGAATGAATGAGGCATTTATATAGCGCTTTATTGTGTATTGTTGTACACCCAAAGCGCTTTACAATCATATGAGGGGGTCTCTCTTCAACCACCACCATTGTGTACATGATACAATTTAAGCTAGATTAGTTGTAGGAAATCCAAAGTTGTCATGAAACTCTAGATGGCTAGGTCTAACTCTATCTGGCATAATGACATCATTATCACATGACACGGCTGATTGGTTCTTTTTGTATCAGCAGTCAATAGGGCTGCACGATTAATCGAATGTCTTGCGCATCTTGTCAGTAAAGCCGGTTCTGTGATCAGTAGTAAATGTCCATCACGTGTTTTCAGATGGACCAGCATTTACCACACAGAGCCGTAGTTCACTGACAAGCTACGCAAAACTGCTTTCATAATCGCGTGATAATGAAATCGTAGAAATCGTTCTGCGATAATGAAAGCTGTTTGCATAGCTTCTCAGTGAACTATGGCTCTGTGTAGTAAATGCTGCTCCATCTTGAAAATACCACATTTAATAACATGTTTTTACTCAACTCACTTCATAACATCGGTTGAGTGTTTGAAATAAATCCTTCTGTGAGATGATGTGGCTTCTTACACAGAATAAGGCACGCAACATATTTCATAGTATTCTAAGCAGTGATAAAGGCTATGTCGATTAGAATTGCATTATTATATACTTTATTAAAATGAAAATTATAATAAGAACTCAGATAAATCATATATTGTCATAGTTTCAGCATGAGAGCACCCTCTGGCCTTCAGATGGAGATTTACTACTGATCACAGAACTGTGCTTCACTGACAAGATGCGCATAACAATTGCAGCTTTTGCCTTATCGCGATTGCGATTTTCATTTCGATTTATCATGCAGCCCTAGCAGCCAATGAGCTTGCTGCTCAGCATTCAAATACTTGACTAGTGCTTGGTGTAGCAGTTGCAGTGTGCTTCAGAAATCCTCCATCTTCCCCAGCTCCACCTGTCTAGGTCTGCTATGAGGTGATTTTGTGTAGTTGTATATGGGGGCTATTTCATATGTGCTCACAGCAGCATGTCTGTGGATGTATTGGCAGTAGCAAGTCTTGGTACTTGCTTTGCTGCAGCAGCAGCAACGTAGCAGATCTATTCTTCCAAGACCAAGCACATTAATATTGTCATGTACATTACCAAGCTAAACCCTCTGAGATTTGTCATGACAGAACTATAAATACTATAAGCCATTCATTGGATAATTTCCCCCAAAAGGTATCTGAGTTTGGGGTATTTTATGTAAGCTGCAAATTGTAATTAATTTCTAAGACGTGATTTGTAGGAAAATGTACAATTTGGAATAAAAATAGTATGCATGAAGCTGCATGCCTATAACCCGACCTCTGTAACTAAACCTCAATGAAAAATGAGGCAGGTTGTACCCAAACTCATGAATGTGATTGTATAAATTCATACGAAGTCGCAACCAAGTTGGCAATAGCACACCTAAGACTGCAAATCTAAAACGTTTGGATGGAGTTTATATGATGAAAACGAAGCTAAATTAATAGCAGGAAAAAGTGAAAGACAAAATCAAACAATTTAATATGCAAACAAGTAAGAAATATGGCCACATGTAACAATATTGCTGTTAGTTTAAAATGCTGCACATCAATGTAAGTCAATGGTAGAATTTCTATATATATATATATATATATTAGACAGAAGTGATCTACTAAACAAAGTTTAGTCTGTGCATTAAGCATTTCAGGCTGAATTAACAGCAAACGGTTTCAAACAAACCCTCACTAGAACATTTTGAGGAGTATACACTGCTGCTTTGCAAGCCCTCGATGCTTTGGATGTCTCTCATTTCTGTTAAATGAATTCTGGACCTCATTGTGCATAAATAAGTTCAGCTTTCCAGCGCTAGGCTGCAGGGTACATGGCTGGCTGACTAACCCTTAAGGCCGAGGGTGGTTTCCATGCCAACGGGGGCCTCGGCATAGGCAAAGCCAAGGTCACAGCGCCTGGAGGAATGGTAGATTAAATTGTGCAGTGGTCAGCGCTTTAATTCAATTAATCTGTGTGGAATGGATGGGCGTATGTGTGTGTGACGAGGGATAGGACTTAAGGTTACGAGGGCACACAGCGGGGCTCTCAAACATTGGACGGATACATATTTTGCCCATCGACTCTTTGGCCCCAAATCTCGTGCCAACATCATGACCTGCTCACAGCCCGTAATTAAAAAAAAGCCTGAATACACACAGCCTGAAAACGCATTACACATGGCTATTGTATAACAATATAAATTACTATTAGTGCTAATGTGGTTAAAGTGACAGTATAAGATGGCACACAAAAGAAATATCGGCGTTTTGGGTTTATTATGGCTCGGGAGAAACATTACAGCTACCGTATTTAATGAGATTTGTGCATTTCCTAAGCTGTTTTTCCATTCCGACTGTTTTAGAGGACTTGCGAGCACTTTGGGGGTTCATCGTAAACCACAATGTCATAACTGCTAGTTTTATTACTCATTTTGTTAAATAAAAGCAGAGATATTTACCTTGTTAAATCCAACAGGAGGCATTCCCTTTGATAAGTAAATCTCTCATTTGCCACCGGGCCTTTTGAGGGACTTCAATGAGAATCCGAACGTACGCCGCTCGTCTTTTCGACTCCCCGTTCGCGCTGATGCAATCGTGGGCCAAATTGCTTCATTTGAAACGGGTTTAATCTTTCCTCTCGCATTACCGTCAGATTCGCCTGATAACGTTTGGTCATTGTCGATTTGGACACGGCCCCCGTTAATTAGGTCATACCTTGTTTGCTGCACGTCTCTCTGTCTGGCTGACAAATTGATTTATTTCCTTTTGTAGCTGACGTGGGCTGCCAGATGGCTTGTAACGGACGGTTCACCTGAACTGGGGCTTCTCGTAACCAGAGCGGAATGGTTGAGGCACGAGTGGGGGCCAGACCCTGGGCGAGGCCCTTGAACGGATGCATTAGGACTGAATGAAACGTTGATGGAGACGGAGGTTGAGCTGACTGACAGCCTTGGCCCAGTCGTGCCGCCTCTCTGGTGAAGTACCAGCACTGTCAAGTGGAAAATAGAGCACACACTTGAGAGCGTCTGCTTTTAAGCGGCACCGCCGGAACGCCGGGAGTTTCAGCAGTGCAGGGGCTGTGCAGAACTGTGTGCTTGAGTGCTAGGTTTTTTTTACAGACTGTATCGCACCTCTCATCTGAAAACATTGTATATAATAAGGCTTCGGCTTGGAGGTGCATGTCATCCTGGAGAACAGGTTCAAAATACAACTCCTCCTCAGTCTTTTTACCGCTCATATTTCGGTTACAGATTGCTTATGTGAGCGATTTCTGAGATAACGTTCTGTGCGGCAGTCTTCAAAGTTCTACTACTTCAAAGTAGTAGAGTTCACACACTGTCGTAGCTGATATCGATTGTTTAAATGACTTGGTGGAAAATTTCTGATTTGTCAGTCACAGCATTCTGTGGTCAAATAATTCTGTATGACCTCTAAACCATATACCTGACCAACTGGTTTACTACATATCTGTGCTAGTTTTGTCTCTGCAGCCTCTTTGAGTCTATTTGAGTTGAAAATGATAATTTTCATGTATATTAATGGCAAAATGTAATTTATAAAAACTTTTAAATTGTCACAAAAAAATGTCAATTTTAAACAGGTTCTGTTTTTTAAAGGGCACCTATTATGCCCCTTTTTACAAGATGTAATATTGGCCTTGGGTGTCCCCAGAATGTGTCTATGAAGTTTCAGCCTAAAATACCCCACATATCATTTATTATAACAGCTGGAAAATGTCATTTTTGGGGTGTGCCTAAAAAAAGAGCCGATTTGGAGTGTATGGCTTTAAATGCAAATGAGCTGCATATTCCCGCCCCGTCTATCTCTCTGCATTGCATATCTACAGCAATAAACAGCCGGTAGACGCAACATAACAGAGCGAGAGAACCGGTTTTCAGCCGTACATATGGGAAGCCAAATGCACTGAAAGTGGGATGAAACAGCGCAATGTTACAGAGCTCGCGCCGCGCTGACCTGACCTGTCCTGTCATCGGCGCGGATCAATTGACTGAGCCGCGCTACAAATGGCGCGAACTAATCTCACAAGCACAGCGCTGATCAGTTAAAAATACTTAATGTACGCACACAAATACGGTTAAAACGCTAAGCACTATAATGACATGACATTCACAAAGGAGTCTGGAGTGATACACATATTAAGGTAGATCTTGAGGCGCATTACCTTGAAAAATTAAAGTAATCCACTGCGTCCTCAGCAGCTCAGATGTTGGGAGAAAATGAAGACTCTTGTTCAGACTTGCATCCAAACACAGAGCACCGGGATTGCTTGCGGGAGCTGCTCGAGCGGGGAGAAAATGAAGGACGGTGTAACCGCTGAGGGCAGAATCTATGGCAATGCAGGGCTGTCAATCAACCCCCGTGGCCCGTCTCTCCGAAATGTGATGTCACACTGCGATGAGAATCAAAACGGCAGGCCTAGTGAGACTGACTTGGTTTAAAGGGGATTAAAAAATGAGGAGTGGGTGGATTTTTATCATTGTAGGGTGGTTGTGTTCACGCACTGCCAACACACATTTATGTCCAAACACCATGTAAAAGTGGATTTTGCATAATAGGTACCCTTTAAACTTTCTAATCATCATAGAATCCTGAAAAAAGTATCATGTTTACACAAGTATTAAGCAATATTTTCTGTTTTCAACATAAGAAAATAAGAAAATGGAGAAGTGTTTCGAGTACCAAATTAGCATATTAGAATGATTGTAATACACTACCAGTCAAAAGTTTTCGAACAGTAAGATTTTTAATGTTTTTTTTAAAGAATTATCTTCTGCTCACCAAGCCTGCAATTATTTGATCCAAAATACAGCAAATGCAGTAATATTGTGAAATAGTTTTACTATTTAAAATAACTGCTTTCTATTTGAATATATTTTAAAATGTAATTTTTTTATTATTATTATTATTATTCCTGTGATTTCAAAGCTGAATTTTTAACATCATTACTCCAGTCACGTGATCCTTCAGTAATCATTCTGATGTTCTGATTTGCTGCTCATTATTATTATTATTATTATTATTTATATTGAAAACAGCTGAGTAGAATTTTGTCAGGTTTTTTGATGAATAGAAAGGTCAGAAGAACAGCATTTATCTGAAATATAATTTTTTTGTAACATTATAAATGTCTTTATCATCACTTTTGATCAGTTTAAAGCATCCTTGCTAAATAAAAGTATTAATTTCTATAATTTCTTCGTTGTAATAGTTGAAATAATATTTCACAATATTACTGTATTTAAAAAATAAAATAAAAAAGTGTAAGAGACTTTCAAAAACATAAAAAAAGAAAACTTGCTAACCCCAAACTTTTGAATGGCAGTACACATATAAGCAACATATATATATATTTATTTTGTGTACTATATTTGAGAGTGCTGGTTACAGAACAATGCTGTATATAGATATCTTGATTTATTGCTTTTGTCTCTACTTCCATATTCTGTGTCACTGACACACATGAAAACATCTGAAGACAACTGAGGCTCCTCTACAGAATCCTCCAAAATGAGGTCAAAGTGTTACCGGAGCAGCATTTTGTTTCTCTTGGAATACTGGGTTGGCGTGTGAGCTGCTTTTACACTCGGGAAAAAAGTATCTTAGATGTTACATTCTGAATTGACTTTCATGTTGGAAGAACTCTTTCCCTTTTTTTCTTTTTTGTGAGATTGCATGTTGGCAGGTGTCCTGTGTTTGGTGTCGTGCGGCTGAAGGTGAACATTCCAGGCACTTCATTAGAGTGTCTCAGGGTCTGATTGTTTTAAAGGTCAGGTAAAGAGGGAAGCCTCGCAGGGTTGGTTGATCTCTCGCTTTCTTCCTTTCTGATCGGAGGTGTTACCATGGAAAAATCTTCTCGCAGACACTCCTGGGCAAAGGTCAGACCTGAATCACTGACTGTTATCATACCTGAGATGAGCTCTTAAAAAAACACCTGCAGAGACGGAGCGTGATGTGCTGCTGTACTTCAAATTAGAATTCCAACCTCACATTTATGGTTGGCAAAATTATAAACCCACACCATGAGTCTGATTCTGCCATAAGACGTCTTGGTTTCTATTAAAAACATCCAATTTTAAAAACTGTTTCCATTACATTTTTTTTTTTTTTTGAGGAAATGTAGGCAAATATTTCATCTTGGTTTCTGTTAAAAATATCATGTTATGAATAGCAATTTTTAATATTAAAATGAATGAATAATTGTGATATTTTTGCCCTAAGATTGGCAAAATTAAAAAAGGGAAATATATAAAACTTCAAAAGTAATTAGGATTTAGCTGCAATACATCTATTTTATATGTATGTAGTATGTACAGTATGTGTGTATGTATGTGTATATATATATATATATATATATATATATATATATAAGGAAAATGAGAAATAAGATGTCAGTATTGAAAATATAAAACTATTGCTTATTGCAGTATCTTATCTTAATGGAAATGTTCTCGACTCTCTCTTTCTCTTTTTATTTTCAGGCCATGAATATTCAGGTATTCAAGAAGAACTTCAGTTTCTTCTGTGTTATACACTATTATCCTCAATGTGACCTTCTGTTCCTCATACACTCCTGTTTAATGAGACTAGCTAGTTTTTTTTTTCTCCTTGCTCTTTAAGTTGTGAAATAGCCTGGCTGATGTGATTTGGCCCATGGCACGTGCGTTCGCCCCGCTCTGAGACGTGCCGGTTACTGCAGTGCAGAGGACCTGCCGTCAGTTACGCACAACTTTAAACCCGTTTCCCAGGCAACCAACATGACTGCAAATCGACGGCAACTTCCCTCGACAAGTCCTTTGTTAGTGGAATCACGATTGTAGAGGGAAGGGGCCAAGAAGGAAAAAAACAAACACATGTGAAACATTAAAATGGGATGCGATTCATAGGTGAGGTCTCAAACTCGATAGATGTATTGGCGACAGATGAGTCATCAGAGTGTTACGACTGAAACTGTGTTATACAGTACATTCAAACCCCGACTGAAACAGCAACTTTTCATAGAGAGTCACAGCACTGGATCTTTGTGAGACGTTTCTAAGAGCCTCAAAAGAGTAATTGACTCAAAAATGAAATGCTGTCATTATTTACCCACCCTTTTGTAGTTCCTTATGCTGTTTTGTCATAGAACACAAAAGAAGAAATCGAAGCATCTTCATGCAACTCGTTTTAGCTCTTTAAAAAGAACACAAAAGCACCATAAGTGTAGTCCATATGAAGTATGAGCCATTTTCTGAAGTCATAAAATAGATTTGTGTGGTGAACAAAACAACATTTACATTTTTATTCACTGTTAAGCTTCCTTTCATTACCTCATTCAGTCTCTGAGTTAAATCAGCAACTGAATCGGTCGCATTCACAAATGAATGATTCTTTTCAGTGTGTTTGTTTCAATTAACCAGGAGATCTGGTTCACAAAACAGCCTCATTCAGACCAGTCTGACTCGCTGTTTAAATGCATTTTATTTCAGGAACTCATATTTATATCGTCACATTAATGCTTTAGTCTGACTGAATCTATCTAGTCCAATATCAGACTAACAGCTTGGACAGACAGAAAGAGATTGCAGCTGGACTATTCAGAAAACTGCTGTAGCTTGATTATAATTGCACTTGTGAACTAACTTGGTCACCATGAAATTAAAATGGACTATTCTTTTTTTTAAATAGAATACTGCAGTGTTAATTATACATGAATTATTTGCACATAATGTTTTTTGTTTTGTAATGGCAGATGCATTCATGCATTAATCACTCTCCTCCAGCAGCCTGTCACTCACATGAGATCAATTTGGTAAATTCAGTCAATTCCTGATTGACAAAATCAAGTGCCGTTCTACTTTTAAATTGTTATTATAATTTTTTTTTTTCATTTGAGAAGCTTTTTTACTTGGATATGTGTCACAGTCTGGAAGAAAAGACAGTCACGATTTCCAGTTCATCCTGACTTTAATGGTCCTTGCTTGAAGATTATTAGCAAATATTAATTACTTAAATTTCTTCACATAAGTTATAATAAACTTACATTTATTATATTCTGAACTGTGATTATTGCTCTTGATAAACTTTTTGTACTTCTCATTTTTTGACTCATTTTGAATGTGTCTGCTAAATGTCAAAATATATAGTATAATATTATAAATATAGTATAAATTTAAAGTATAGCATGCAAGTTACGGATTTTTTATAATGTTTTTATTTTGCCACTTTGGAATTTGATAAGCATTATAGACTGATATGGAAAACAGAACCATGAAGATTCTTCAAAATTCTCCTTTTGTGTTAATGATTAAAAAAGAGAGCGAGTGAGTTAGTAATGACTGAATTTAAGTTTTCCGCTGATTTATTCCAAATAATTCCTTTGTTTCTTAAAATAACGGCACACAAACACTTGCTTTTCCCCCCTCATTGCATTGGTGCGGCCTGAGAGGGTGCAAGCTTTGCCCTGCTACTGTAGTGTTGCTTTGTGCAGTAAGCGCTGACTCACTGTTTGCTTGTTCAGTGGGAGGTTTTCGGTTCTGTGTGGGGGAAGGCCAGAGATCGGGTCTCCAAGGGGGGAGGCGGATGATGTGGTCTTACGCAATCAAACGCCGCCTCTCACTCCTCACCAGCTTTAGTGAACATTATCAACATCATCCACAGTTAGCCGGGGGGCAAGTGTTGTTTCCAGGCTTATGCTATCTGGGTGGGTTTGTACAAATACAATATTAATATCCAATACCCACAGTGTCTCCCTCAGCTGTACTCTAGCATGTCAAAGTTTTACAGTTCATGTTCCTGAAGTTCAGAAACTCACGAATCACAAGTAGATGGGTCACAGATGAACGTGAATCTGGCAACATTTTATGATGTTGGTTTATTGGTTGGTTAGTTTCGCGGCATTTTGAAAATGAAATGAGTGGTGCTAAAAAGTTAATGCTCTATTATTTAAAAAAAATATGTACCACTTACATTAAATCCTACCCTAAACCTAACAGATAGTGTTGACAGAAGCAAATATGAGATAAAATACTTGAGCAACGGTGTCATTTTACCTTGTTTCTTTGAGCTATTTTATTAAGACTTGTACCTATTGCAAGTGCAGTGCTGTACCGAGTGAGCTGCCGAGCAAGTTTACTTTGTCAGAAAAGACATTTGTATTGAGCTGTTTATGTGACGTAAGCATAAAAAATGATTATTTTACAAATCATGCTCTATAGTAAAAGCATTTTGAGATCCATACCATAGTATTGTGCAGGGAATTGCTTGAAAAGAAGTCTTTATTAATCTGTAATCTGCCCCAGTAATTGTAATTTGTGTGAAAAGGAATAAAAGCTGTTGAAGTTTTCCCAGAGTTTTGGGAAGCAGCCTTGGTTGGTAATATGACTTCAGCTTCCTCTCACCTGGAGAGCACAACTCGCTTTGCATCAATCCTCCTAATGTTGATCCTAAATTAACATCTTGCGTTTCAATCCTCAGCCAAAAAGAAAACTGCAAGCTCTGGAGGAGTTCCTCATGCACATTACCGGATTTGGCCTGGTTTTCAGGTGGTTAATTATATAATTTTAGTTGCGCAATCTGCTTTTTCCACTTTCTTTGTCTTTCCCCCTTCTGTCTCTCATTTCCGGAGTCGTTCAGTGGCATATTTCTCAAGGATACACAGTGATGCAAGACTGGGGAAATCTATGTTCCCAGACTAAGGTCGACTTGGAAGACGCAGTGCACCTGGGTGATAAGGGGAAGGCTTCTGATAGCCCCTGGTGTCGCTGTTCAGAGTGAATGTTTCCGTAGTGCCAGGTGGCGCCCGAGGTCACTGTTTCCACAAAGGCGCTGATGATGCCACCTCTGGTCTGAAGCAGAAGGAAATGAACTCCAGCCAGTGGGCAGACTCGACTCTGATTTGCCTCCTGCTGAAGCATTACACCCTCCAGCGTGATGTGCTCTGCCTTTATATAACCCTGGCCCTTAGACGGTCGCACTCGAACAAAATCGACCGACTCTCACGAGGGGATACGGCACAGAAAGGGCTCTCCCTTTGGTTTGTGTGAGAACTGTGTCACTTGTTTAAAAGAGATTGCGAAATCGTGACTCGTTTTAATCCGAAGGCAGGGAGGGAATATTTAACTGCTCCCTGCTTGCTTCTTTGTATGACTCTAGTGTATTTGGCTCCTTTTCAGAATCTCTCTCTTTTTCACCCGCTGCAGATTTCATTTCTTTCAGGGCTAAAGCTGTTCCATTTTCCCATTAAGTTTCCTCTTTGTACGCTCAATTGTCAGCTCGTTCAACTTCTTACCTACCTGCGCACTGTGAAATGCATTGCCCCAAGAAATGCAGATTAATTTACAATGAGATTTGTATTTCAAACCATGACAATGAAGGCATTAGCCTTTTAGCTGGGTGCTATTATACAAGCCTATGGCATACTAAACTTACTCATTCACTGGTTTATGCTGTTTAAGAGAGAAGGCACTGTGCACGTGTGCAAATGAATATGCATATGTCTATATTCATTGCCTCTGAGGAAATAATGAGCGTCAGAATGAGAGCAGACGAGCGAGTTAGCGTGCGTCATTATGCATGTGTTTCGACCTACTCGCTTCTTATGAAATTGCAACAGGATGCAACCGTTTACTGAGCTGCTTTCATCAGTACAAATTTACTCATCTCTGAGAGCCTGGTCTCATTTCACATGCCTTTTGTCCCTGAATCAAAATGGATGCCTGGAGCTAAATGTAAAACCACACTGGTTCCATTCCCACACATTTCATTTCAGTAAGCGCTCTTATAAGTGGATTAGCTCAATATACACATACCCAAACCCCAAGACAGAGAATTTAGTATTTCACACCGTCTTAACAGAAGAGCCACCAAGTACCGTAAGTTAATGCTAATGAGATTATTTACAAATGACATGATTTTCATCTTTCATTTTAAACCTCAAGGTCAGTGATTGACAGGGAATTTTCTTTTACAGCCTTTTCGAATTTTTAGCTTTAGGCTATACATTTTGAAAAGGGGCGTTATGTTGATGTTTTTACATGCGGTGTACAGAATGCTTGCTAATTGCTTACTGTAGTCTGTGCAGTATATGCTTTACTCTGCTTACTTCTTTTAAATCGTATGCCAAACAGTATAACACATGTAAGGAGTAATGTACAACCAGTCCTGATGTGAATCAGAGAGGTCTTGCGTCACCCTGAAGGGGTTTATTTTCGAAAATAAATGACTGGCTGACTGTAGAGTACCTCAATTACACAGCTACTTACCAAATAAATAAATAAATGGACATTAAATATTGATTTGAGCTGAATTATTTTACTACGTGAGAAGAAAGTGTCCAGGGAGCGGTACAAGAGACATGAAACTAGCACAGTTTACTGTGTACAATTTACGAGTGCCAGTCAGTTTATTGCATTATGATTATTTTTTGGGAAGCTACATGAAGCCCTGACAAAAATACAGTTAAATGATTAATGTCGAAACGCTCATCCTGACAGGAAATCAAACCCTTTTGTTATTGCTAGTCAGAGGCAAACACGTCTAAGTTATTCACCAAGTCTAAGCGATGGGAAAGCTGTTTGGCTGGGCCAGACGTTATTTTACATAACCTCTGAAAAGCTCTTAAATCATAAATATCCACCATGACTGACTTTCTCCTCATTCACCATCCTTCTCTTAAGATTTTACCCCATTTCAGAGGGAATTCAGAAATGCCGGGTTCAATTTAGCACACTCGTTTTGTGTCTCTCTCTTCTTCCTCCCTTGAGATCCGGAGACACCATCTCAAAAGTCTGTTAAGAGTCCTGCATTTGTGATGGAAATCAGATTTCCCACCAAGAAAACTAGTTTGCGGATGTTTACCATTTAAATGCTAATTTGTGGGTCTACAAAATGCTGACAGTCTGTGGAGAAGTCTGACTCTGAGTGAGTTGTTTTGGGTTTATGGCTGATCTGCTGTCAGGTTGAAATTACACAGGAAGGATAATTTAGTTTTTCCCTCAATTATATTGTCAGGTGAAGTGTGTCAAAATGAATGTTTTCAAACAGGTTTGACCCCGAACACTTCTCCCATCTTCCATTGATTAGTCCCATTCAAAACTCATGCTAAAAAGCATTAATGATTATTTTTGTGGTTGATAAAATATTTCCTTGCTTAAATGAATATGACTAAATCTAAAACATTTTGAAAATACTTCAAAGGAAGGAATAGTGCATCCAAAAATGAAAATTAGTTGAAAATGTACTCAGGCCATTTGAGATGTAGATGGGTTTGTTTCTTCATCAGAACAGATTTGGAAAAATTTGGAGACATTACATTACTTGCTCACCAATGGATCCTATGCAGTGAATGGGTGCCGTCAGAATGAGAGTCCAAACAGCTGATAAAAACATCACAATAATCCACAAGTAGTCCACATGACTCCAGTCTATCAATTATCGTCTTGTGAAGTGAAAAGCTGCATGTTTGTAATAAACAAATCAATCATGATGATGTTTTTAAATTTGTTGTTAAAATATCCATTATCCATTCTCCTTTGAAAAAGCAAAACAATTGTGTTGATAGACATTTTTTTTCTCCCACCGGTGGAAGAATTATTATAGATTATGGATTATGGACTGGTATTTTGGCCAGAAACAAGTTTAAAATGCCTGAATGATGGATGGAACCCATTCACTGCAGAGGATCCATTGGTGAGCAAGTGATGTAATGCTAAATTTCTCCAAATCTGTTCCTAAGAAGAAACAAACTCATCTACATCTTGGATGACCTAAGAGTGAGTACATTTTCATGTCTGGGTGAGCTATTTGTTTGTGTTGTTTTCTTAATCTTCAGATGTTTTATAATTTAACAGAGGCAGCCTGTTCAAGAGCCTCTGTTTTGGATGGTCTGAAGTGTCTTGCCAAACTGAAAGAAACTCGCATGTATATCCAATAAAAAACAAGGTTTAATTTTTTTATCTTTTTGTCCTATTTTCTCAATGAAGAAGAGGAATGCAGCCATAGACCCCCATGGCTGTTTAGGGAATAATGTTGGAGCCGATTGTTTATGGCAGGTTTTATTGGAGCTGGTTATTGGGTGTTTTATTGATGGCTCTGTTCAGGGAATCCCAGATAATGAATGATTTATGCACACTTACATAATTCAGTTCTTCACACATGCTGAAACTTCACATCACATGCAGCGTCTGCGTATACTCACTTTAAAAAGTGTTTCTGCTTCGGCTATGGTCTAACTCCTTTGTGTATCAAAAGCTGATGATAAAGGATGCCACGTGTCACAGAGACTGAATCAAACCGGCCCTGAATTCCATTTTCTTCTGGCTTTCATTATGTGTTCTGTCCTCTCTATCTTTCTCAACACTGGAGTTGAAGGAAGGGTTCAGCCAAAAATGAAAATTCTCTCATCATTTACTCACTATCGTGTTGTTCCAAACCGGTATGACTTTCTTTCATCCATTTTTTTGAATGGTCATTAAATGCTTTTTTTCTGTAAAACAGAGCATGAACAGAGTCTGTCAAGCCCCAAAAAGCTGAACAATGGAGCACCATAAACTCCACATGACTTTCTAGCTTTCTGAAGTATGTGTATAGACCTTATATGTAAGAGAAACTAGTGCCGCAGCCATTTTTAAAATTTGCCTTTGAACTTCCATTTTTGATGAAAGATTTTAAAACGAGGGGTTCATACATACATTTATACGACCTTCATGCAGTGTTGAAAAGGGGCGGGGCTACAAATACAAACTATGTATGTGTATGTATATATGTGTGTATGGTATATTATGTATGTTTATATGTGTGTATAGTTTTTCATGAAGATAAGCACCACATTTTTTTTAACAATGAAAATAATAAGAAATGTATCTTTAGCACCAAGAGAGCATATTAGAATGATTACTGAAGGATCACGTGACACTGAAAACTGGAGTAATTATACAATTTTAAATATATTCAAATAGAAAGCAGTTATTTTAAATGGTTTTTACTGTGTTTTTGATCAAATCAATGCAGACTTCCAAAAAACATTACAAAAATCTTACCAACCCGCACACTTTTAAACGATGTGTGTTTATAAATAACACTTTTATTTGTACTGTGCATTTAAAGATTTCTGTGTTGGCATGATATCTTTGAATGATCTTTTTTTTGGAGGCTTTTCTCTGCAAATATTGATATGCGGTTATTTTTTGTTATTTCAGTGAATAATCATATCGTGTAATGAATTAGATACATTTTGTAATCAATTGACAGCCTTAAGGAAAACATTGAAATTGTATACATGCCTTTTTTACTCACGAAGCACCAAGAGAGAATTTGGATTGAAATTGTGGATAGAAATGTTTAAACTTCCTGCATGCTTTACTAATGCACTGTTTGATTTAACAATATAAACGTTTGTAGACTGTTTACATCTATTAACAGTGTCTGACACCCGTAAAATGTATGTCACATCCGTCACCATCTTCCTCCATGTAATGTAGTTATGAATGTTTTTACTCCAAACCTCCCTTTTACATCCTGTATTCTCACTGTATGTTTCCTCTTGAGGAAGACTAGCTTTGCCAGGAGACTGGTTATCGCAGCATGTTTGATTTGTCTGTCTCTTATCTGAGCGTAACGATAAGGAAAGGCATCCACCAGAATGCAGGATATATCAGGACAGGCTGAAAGACTGCTTTTCCTCTTTTCCAGTCCGTCTTCGGAAACGCTATCCGACGACGTGAATACCAATCGGCTGTGTTATAAGGAACCTCCAGTTTTGTGTCTGTTTTGTTCAGTTAAATCAGCATACATGTTATTCCTGTGATTAATTTGTGCAAAGCAGCTCTACTTTCTTCACCGTTACGCCCCTGCAGCACTTGAGAAAAGTGCTGGAGAAAATCACTGCATGTTCCACCCTCTAAGCAGCCAATTGTGCATTAATGCGTCGGTTTCAGTCTCTGGGACGGATTGCCCTTCACCTTTTCGTGTCTGTAAATGCCTGAGCGTGTAAGATAGTGAAAGAATCTTAATTTATTCAACGAGCAGCCAAGGTGACAGATTAAAGGAGCCATTTGCATGAACTGGAGAACTCTACAAATGATCATGTGACATTGATTTAAGACCATTCACGAGAGAGAGAACAATTATTTCAGATTTTATTGACTGAATGTGATTGGGTTTATATTCTCTCTGTCATGTTGTATTGGGTATTGGAAGCAATATTTCTGGTAGGGCCACTGTTGTTGAGCATTTTCTCTTTTTTTGTAATTTTTTGCTCTGTTGGTTCTGTTGTGATGCTTAATCGAACCTGAATCAGGTGTATGAACTGTACAGCAGGCTTTGACGCCTATAGAAAGCAACTATCTCTGCTTTCTATTGATTTATTGATTGGTTATTCAAGTCATGTGATGCAAATAATATACACCAATATGTGGCAATATGTTGTATACAGGGTTATTGTTAAATACAACTAAAACCATAAAAAGCATTTGTTACTTGAAATAAATTAAACCCTAACTGAAATTAAAAATAAAATTTTTTTTAAAATAAATCATCTATTTGCCCTAGATGATTTTAGGCTACTAAAATAACGGTAACACTTTACAATAAGGTTCCATAAACTAACAATGAAAATACTTCTAAAGCATCTATAAATCTTAAGTTAAAGTTGATTTCAACATTTATTAATACATTACTAAAACAAAATAGTTGTATCTATTAATGTTAGTAAATGGACCTGAGCTAACATTCATTAATTAAAGTTTACAAATGGAACCTTATTGTAAGGTGTTACCAAAATAACTAAAACTTAAATAAAATATAAAAGCTGTTTAGACATATTAAAAAACAAAACACACACAACTTGCATTAAAATGAAACATAAAAAAAACAATGCTGAAAAATAATAAGTGCACTAATAATGTTTTTAGATGGGAACTGTTTATTATTATTATTTTTTTATTTTTTTTTAATTATCTGAATTTATTAAAATAACACAATCATATAATGATGGTGGATTGACCAGTTTGATCTAATTTATTTTAGCATACTTAGTATATACTTACTATACAGTATATGTATATATTAATTATGCTCTATGTATTCTCTCTCTCTCTCTCTCTCTCTCTCTCTCTCTCTCTCTGTGTGTGTGTTTGTACACTACATACTAGCATCTGTTGTAGCCACACTCAAATTTTTATGAACGTAACAAAATTGTGTTGGTTAATAATGTATCTGAAATAAATACGATGAAGGAGAGAGTCATTATTATTTCTCATCATCATTCTTGGCCTGACCTAGTCAGAAAGACTCGTGCATGTCATCACGTCTTTGTTATAAAATCTAACAATTGTCTTGTGAATCTGTATTGAGGACAAGCGGCAAGTCTTATTAGTAAATTATGATCTTGTGATTGAATGAGTGCAAGATCACAGTTTATCATTGCCAGTTTATCATGAAAGTGTCATTGTTATGACTGTCACGACAATGGAAGTGAAAAGCACATACTCGTCTTTTGTAAATGGGCAATTTTGTGTAATTAGGACGGCGAGGTTGGCACTGGAAAAGTATCAGTGCTAGCACAAAGTACTTGAAAATTTAGATTGAAAAATGATCCAATTACACAGGGCATACAGAGTTCATTCTGGAGCATTATGATCACCGAAAGTTCTCACTTTGTGTCAGTTTAGCGAGTGTGTAAATGCTGGGTGCCAGCCTGAAGGCATCCCTGTCAAAATCTCTCTCCGGGTTCAACACATCTCAGCCATTAGCTTCAGCACCATACATTCAGCCTGTGACGGCCCACAGATGGCTCCTAATTAGCAGGGAAATTAAAAGCGGTAGATAGAGGCTGGAGAAAAGGCCCATGGCTGCATTGAAGGGTCTTTCTGAGGACCCTGGGAATGGTCATTCAGCTAATGCATCATTTATATGGAGGATGGTGTGAACACATTGGCTGTAGGAGCCTCTCTGATGTCTCAGAGGAAGGGACTCTACATGCATGCAGTATGTACTACTGTAGCTGTCTATAGCAGGATTTATTCCTGCACAGTGTAAAACACTTGCACTTGTCTTTAGAGGCAGTACAGGATATTCGCCCAAAAATGAAGATTCTGTCATCATTTCTGGCCATTTTATGGGATGTCTATATAAGTACAAGTCCTGTAAAGCCATGTGATCACTTTATGGACAACTGAAATTTAGTTTGTTAGAACTGAATTGTGTTTTTTAAATATTTAGCATTATATTTTTTATTCGTATATAGAATGAATAAAATTATTTAACAAATATTTATTTAAACAATTTAAAGACTTAACTATGCCAAACATTTGTTTAAAGGTGCAATAGGGGATTGTCTTCAGAATTTTCTTTTGTTATGCTGGTTGAAAGTCTCTTCACATCCTGATAGCAATCATTAAGTTAAGTGGTCTAAATGTATTTATATATTCTGTGGAAGGCGTAGGACCAAGAAATGTTCGTCCAATCAAAATGCTCGGTCCGAGCATTTTAATTGGCTTTCCTACCTGCCTGTCAACGTATGTATTAGCATACCTCTGCGCGCAGACAAGATACGCCATCAGCGCATTCACGCTGTGCAGACAGAGCAAGAATGGCAGACAAACATCAACAACCCGATCTTCCTTCCTGGTATTGTAGTACTTTTACTAACTGTACTATAAAGTTTTCTCACCGGTGAATGACACATGATGTAGTCCAGCGGTTCCCAATTCCAGTCCTCGCACACCCCCCCCCCCCCCCCCTCTCTGCATATTTTGCATGTCTCGCTTAGTTAACACACCCGATTCAGATATCCAGCTCATTAGAAGAGAGCTACGTGCATGAACTGTGTTCCGATTGACATGCTCCCTACACAGTGTTCTTTTCTTCCTACTCCCTGAGCAGGGAAAATCCGTTGAAGTTTACTTCACTTCGGAACATTCACGGATTTGCGCTCCGCAGCATCTTCACACACAGACGAAACTTACTAGAGAAGTGTGACATAATATACCTCTGTAAATAAATACTATTTAAATTTACGTCTCGCACACTTTAATGCCCTTTGTATGGAACATATACGCTCGCTTCGAACTGGAATCATGGCGGAATATCTGGTGATGTCCACTTCGCAGGGCACTTACGGTCGAATAGAACAAACGTTGCACGTGAAGAGATACATATGAAATGTGCAGATGAAATGACATAAGTGAAATTACATAAGTAATGTTGTCTCTGGTATTCTGGTCTGTGAGCGTATATGCGTTCAGGGGGTGTGGCTTTGGACGGCGATTGTAGGGAGGGCGGGACAATCGCTTTCAGTGCTATCAGGCTAAAGTTTGCATTTTCCAAGATCTCCTACTGCACCTTTAAATATTTAGCATATAAAATATTTTTATTACTAATAAATACATACAATATTTATATTTTGTATAAATACAAATATTATTTATTTAAAACTGGATACACTTTGAATGAAATCAGACATTAAAACCTTTAGTTCTAAATAATTAAACTTAACTATGCCAACCATTTGTTTTTAGTTTTAGAATAATTGTAAATATTTTAAAACTTTAAGAAAACTTTTAAAACATCTCCCATTTGAAAACAACAACAACAAATAGTAGAGTAAAAACAAAGCTCACTCAGCAGATTAATCTGTTATTTTACACTTCCTGAGATCAGAGTGTACATCGCCTTGTTAATGAGTCCATCACCGTGTCAGAATCTTGACAACCGTCCATCGCTAGTAACCTTGATGCTGTCGCACAGACCAGACAACTGTTATAAATCAATCAGAGCTGATGTATTCATCTATTACACCTGTCAGGCTGCACATCCACGCTCACCGCGCATGAAAAAGCAGATGTGAGTTATGACACTGCAGTTTAGGGAAGCATAGATCAAGACGATGACACAGGTGACGCTTGCAAGTGTGCTTTGAAGGTAGAAAAGAAAAAGGAAATGTGCTTTGTCACACCAATGTCTTGGAGAAGTTGATATTGTTCTGTACTTACGTTCATGCATACCATTATATTCCAACCACTAACACTTAAAATAACTTAAGGCAGAACTTTGCAGATTGAATCATCCTTAGCCTGAAAATTTTGTGGGTGTTTGTTTGGCAGGGCGAGGGTCATATGCATTTTTTCAAGTAGTTCAATGCATTGTCACTGAATCAAATTATTTAGCTGACAAATTTGCATTTTAACAAAGTATAAAGAACAAATAAATGGTTCATTTTGAGTCAGACATAACCTGCACTTCTTTGAACGAATGAGTCATCTGAGTTGATTTAATTACGAAATGAGCTGTCCAACTGATTCTTTTCATGATTCAGAATAATGACTGATTCATTAAGAACCAAACCAATTGAGCAATTCTTTTACCAGTTGAACATCACATTACACTATATTTGTTTTGTTTTGCATGCTTTTTTTGCATTGTTTAGAAGTATTCAAATATGTATCATTATTGCAGAACTTAAAAACAAATATATTTCATGTCTGAAAGGTGATGGGATTCTTCTCGATTCCTCAATCTTGTTACCTTGATTGCTTTAAAGTTTCAAATATTCAAATTACGAACCAGTAATTGCTCTAATTGCAGAAAAAGCCTGATGAGTCTTAAGTTTTTGCATGGTTGCATTTATGGACTTTAATGAAGAACCTGAAATTAATGTCAATCAATTAACTGTCAAATATTCCAATCTGTGAGCTATTAAAAGATTGTAGTCTGGTGTATCTGATCTGCAAGCCCTGATTACTCTTGCATAGGATTCTACATGGAAGAGTCAGAATTGTCAAGTGATCCGTTTTCCCTTTGAACCTTACAGACTGACACCTTTACACCTGGCATTAACATGCAGTTTTAGTGATTGGATAGCACTTTGACCACATTAAAAACCACATTTCAATGCACATCATGTGTGTTATGATCTAATTGTGATTACTGAAGCCACATTGGAGCAGATTGGGGTCGATCTGTTCCACATGCAGTGTTAGGTATAAATGCCAATGCTTTATTTTTTTTTTACCTACACTGTAAAAATTGACCGTGATTTTAACGGTAAAAAACTGTGAAAATACTACAGTAAAAACCTGTTAAATGGTTAATGGTAAGTTCCTGTAAAAGTTCCTGTAAAACCTGACGTTCCCAGAATTCCCTGCATTGCATTTCAAATTTTGTTTGAATTTGATGTTTTTTCTTTGAAATAACTGTTTCTTCTTAGTTTTTTTCTTATCAGTTATGTTTATTAGGGTTGTATGTTACATCTAATGTTGTTAAATTAATGTTTATTGCATATTTCAGTTTAATGAGTCTCACCATGATGGTGATTAGTGTTTGTGTGAATGACACTGTGCACCTTCTATATATGTTATTATTTAAAAGCTGCTTGTGATAGGCTTTGGTTCAGCATGTGACTTTCTCATCACCACCTGCATTTGGTGGTTATCATTGTATTTCAAAGGTACAAAACAGATTTCAGTACTTCAATAGGTTGGTATATTAACATTATATCAGTTAATAATGAAATTACAGTATTTAACTGTAATTTTAAGTTAAAACCGTAAAACCTAAAATGTTACCGTATTTTTTACGGTAGAATTCCGGCAACCACAGTTTCCAGTTTTTTACTGTAAATTTTACGGATTTTTTTTTACAGTGTATACACATGTATCTGTGTCTGAGAAATATACAATACATGTTGCACAACAATTAATTATCGTTATTTAATGGACTGTATTGAAAGTTTTAAAACTATTTTGTAGATATGCTTTAAAATACTTTTTTTTTTAAGTTTACAGTTTTTTGAAAGATGTCTTATGCTCACCAAAACTACATTTACTTGTTAAAAAATGCTGTAAAAACTGTAATATTGTGAATATCTATTTTTGTAGATATGATTAAAACTTTTACATATATTTATTTTCCCACTTTTTCTTTACTTCTATTTCCTTTTAGCATCCTTTAATGATACTAAAGTAGATTGATGCAATAGACTAAATTACCTTAGTTTTATTTGTCAAAATGATGGAAAGCATTTTGAAATGTCTTTTTTATGAAAGTGGTGTTTTCCATTTTGCACAGAAAATGTGACTGGTGTGAAGAGTATATTATGTCCAGAAACTCTCTTATCTGGATACAAAATATATTTTAATGTTAGGCATTGAGCACTTTCTGTTTCAAAAGTAAAACTATTGTATTTCATGAAATGGTTAGATCACCCAAAAATGAAAATTCTCTCATGTCGTTCCAAACCCGTATATCCTTCGTTCATCTTCGGAACACAAATGTTTTTGATGAAATGCGTCAGAGTTTTCTGACCCATGTTCAAGTCCCAGAAAGGTAGTTTAAAATTACTTCATAAAAGTACTTCATAAAATTACGGTTGAACCACTGATGTCACATGGACTATTTTAACAATGTCCTTACTACCTTTCTGGGCCTTGAACATTTCAGTTGCATTGCTGTCTATTGAGGGTCAGAAAGCTCTTGGATTCCATCAAAAATATCTTAATTTAATTTCAGAAGATGAATGAAGGTCTTACGGGTTTGGAACGATGTGATTGTCAAAATTAATGATTATTTTTGGGTGAACTATCCCTTTAATAATGTACTTTGAACAAAATCGTATTAATTGGTGATTGTGCTGAAAAGCCAAGAGAGCCATCATTTTCTGATCTGCTATTTTTTCTTATTTCTCTTTTTTTGCTGCAAGTCAGCGGAACTATGTAATGAACCCTTTGGCCTGAAATAGTCTCTCAGCTTATTTTGAAATCAAAAGAAATTTAGTTTATCATTTAAACTTAAGTATTCCACAGAGATGCTCACTCCTTCCAGGAAATCTATCCCATGAAAATCGTTAAAGGGAATTAGGAGGCACATGTTAAAATTGCTAGTGTAATCTTTTCTGTTTCATTCTAAGCTTATTTTTAAGGGGTTTGCTTATGCCATTTTAGGGCATGTTCAGATTTGGCAGGCTTGGTTAGATTAAATTGAGCTCTGGTGTGATTCATTTGAATGAGCGTAAACGCTGCCATCCGAACCTTGCAGTGCATCTCACAAGTGGACTGTGAGACACCTTCTTTTTTTTTCTTTTTTTTTGGTCTAATCAGGTAGTGACTGTGTCCTCATTGCTTTTGGTTTGTATCATTAGGTTTGTGCTAAAAATTGACAGAGTGAATGTTTTTTTTTTTTTTTTTGGTCTGGACCAAAAGACAAGTGTAAACAAACCCTTAGACTCTTAAACCATAGACTGTTTTGCTGCACATGTGCATTTTTGCTAAAATATTTCCCTACACCCGGTGTGTGGTATGAAGCCCTCAAGGCTTTTAACAGATACATAAACGGTCCTTCTTGACATTTTGGCATTTAAATAAACCAAATGCTCAAGGCATATTACTACAAGCATCTGTGGATATTGGCTGACTGTTTTATAAGGTTCAGAATCGGTTTCATGATGGGTGGTAAAAACCTTTTTATATGGGGGAAAAGGGAAGAAAATGCTAAGCCACAGCTGTGTAATTATCTAAAATGTCCTTAAACCGACATTTCTGAGAGAGTGTTCAGAATCGATTTAAATCTCATCCAGGCGAGAGAAAGGCTGAGAGTCACAGCACATTACGGGGCTTTTATGTGGTCTTTGATGCAGCTTTGCGTGTACGTAATTTGGTGTCACACTGGAGAGGAGGAGACCTCTGACTGTGACCGAAACCGTCAGCGGTCCTAAAGGAAAGGGTACGAGGGATCACTTTCACGCGCTGGAATGCCGTTTATGCTTGCATTCCGGTGGGAGACTAACGCAGGTCCTGCCATCGAACCAGGGGCGGACTGGGACAAAATTTCAGGCTGGGAAATCTCACACTCATCCAGGCCATCTCATACATTCACAACAAATTTTGAAAAAGTTTAAATCCCTAGGCTGGGACCGTGCAAAAATAATTCAATGTTATCTCTTGAACTTCCATTTTCCTTTTTAGTCTCTTCATTTTCCCTGACATCTCTCTGTCCCTCATGTTTTTACTTTTTTCAATAATTTTCTTGTACCCATCACGTTTTCATAAACCCATCTCCACCTTGTTGCAAAACAACCACCTCATTGTAATTTGTTTTATCTTGCCTAAATGTCAATGCATTATCATGGGTCATGTTTTGTCCTAAGTGAAATTAACCATGGTGTTATTAGGCCTATGGTAAAAGTATAGTAACCATGTTTTTTTGGCGGATTGATTACCATTTGTATATCCAAAGTTTTTCTACAAATACCATGGTGAAACAGTGTAGCAAACCCATTGTTAATTTGTGGTTACACTCTTAAAAATAAAGGTGCTTAAAATGTTCTTCACAGCGATGCCATAGAAGAACCATTTTTGGTTCCACAAAGATTCAGTCAAAGGTTCTTTAAAGAACAATCTTTTTCTTACCTTTTTATAATCTGAAGAACCTTCTTTAGCCACAAAGAATCTTTTGTGAAACAGAAAGGCTCTTCAGATGTTAAAGGTTCTTTATAGAACCATTTAGACAAAAAGGGTTCTTCTGGCATCGTGAATGAAGCATCTTTATTTTTAAGAGTGTAATTTAACTATAGTAACCAAGGTTTTTGGTTTTATTTTTAGTAAAACCAGGTTCATTTTCGTAAGGGTTGTGTTGTTGTCTGCCTTAGCTCCCTCTAAACCTGTTATAAAACGATGTGAATATTTGTCTGCTATTCCTACTCTTTACAATAGTAATTATGTCCTTTTGGTCATTTTTCAGTAATTGACTGCTACTGCTAACATTTGCTAGCAGTTTAATGTTTAACTAAGTAAACAAAGACAAAACTACAATAGTCTGTTTACAGATGTAACTGACCTGCACTTGAAGTCCTGAACAGGACAGTTTTGCCTCTCTGCTCCACCTGGGCACTTCCACTCCATTCTCGATTCACGCATACTTTTGGCGGACGCGCGGATGTGCGGAGCGTGCGCGAGGCGAATTGCGTTGCCAGTCAAGACTAACCGACACATGATTTTTATTATTGAATGGCGAATTCGGAAATAATCACTTTAGTACATTCGGCAGGCAACAAAAACAACAACAATATATATATAAAAATAGGGCAGCGGGCCAAATTGGCTGCCAGGCCACCGGGAATTCTCCCGGTGCTCCCGATGGCCAGTCTGCCCCTGCATCGAACCCAGACTTGGTTTCTTCCCTCGGTTGCGCTTCCGGCACCGTTTTATTGAAGGAAGTCCATTTCAGCAAGTCAAGCTTATCTACTGTGACTCATTGTTTTGATTAGAATATGATTGAAGGATAGGGATGACAGTATGGAGATAAGGAAAGGAATAACCCAAAGGAAATTATGATGGAGGATGCTGAGAGAGAGGGAGTTTTGTATGCATGGAACTAGAAGGAAGGAAAGGTTGAATGGATGACCAAAAGAAGAGAGATAAAAGAGACATAAAGAGCAGTGCTTTGGGCTTTTGTAGACACTGTGGCCACATGGTCTTTGTTGAACAAAACTGAATAATGCTCTATTCATTAGGGATAATGTATTCCAGTAGCAGGTCTTGCTCCAGCACTTGAAAGACTTGAAGTTAAACACAATTCCATTGGTTCTCTGACGACAAGGCTTGGGTTCACATTAACATATTTCAGAAAATAGTTTATTTAAGGTCAAAGCTAATTTCATCACTCTTTTTCTGTAGTTTGTAGTTATAAGTCATATACTCTAGATGGTGATAAAATATGAAATATGTTCATTCTTGCTGATGTTTAATGTCCTAAGTTCTGAAACCTCATTTCTTTCATGTTTAATATTTATGAAGTCAGTCAGAAGACAGCCATTCAAATAGAAAACTAGTGAAACTTTTTTGTAAACTTGCTTCTCATGAATTTGTGAAGGCTTATATTTCACTTTTTTATTTTATATATTTTTTTATTTTTAAAAATATATTTTATATTCAATTTATTATTCTATTAATAATTTAATTAAATTATGAAATAATTTGTATTTTTATAATTCAGTTATTTTTATTTTAACATCTTTTAAACTGTATTTTATTTTTAATTGAATGTATTATTATTATTATTATTTATATATATATATATATATATATATATATATATATATATATATATATATTCAATTTATTATTCTATTCTAATATTTATTTTAATTTAATTCAGTAATTTCATTATTTTATTGTGTATTTTTATAATTCAATTATTTTTTATAATCTCTTTTATACTGTATTTATTTTTTAATAGAATTTTTATTTTATAAAAATAGATTTTTATATTTTATTTATTTACTTATTTAGTTATTATATTTTATATTATATTTTTATTATATTTTATTCAATTTATTATTCTATTCTAATATTTATTTTAATTCAATTCAGTAATTTCATCATTTAATTTAATTATTTTGTTTTGTATTTTTATAATTTAATTAATTTTATAATCTCCTACTGCATTTTATTTTATTTTTCTCTTTATCTTTATGACTGTCCCTTTAATGTGTCAAAGCATGTGCTACTATACTAACTTCAGTGAGTACAAAATACCACTTGGGTAGCTACACAAAGTCATAATACTCACATCTTGTACACACAAAATACAAATCAAACTTTTTTTTTTTCCCTGTGAGTTGTCAAACTCTGCTGGCTCACACTTCACTGTTGTGCTGCAGAGTATTAATCAATACTTCATATGTTCATTTCCATTTACACTTTTGACTCTCGCCTGTGAGAGCCAGACTCATCCAGAGGCACTCTGGAGCTAAGCCTGAATGAGCTGGAGCGGCCTGGATCTGAACCGGGCCTGGTCTAAACGGGGTGTGTGTGTGCCCAGGCTGCGTCTCTGCATCCTGCCTGGTGCCAGCACCCCATAATGCACTTTTTATAGGCGCCTCCTGATTTCCTGGATGGAGTGAGTATCTCTGTGGAATATCAATGACTCTGTGCTGAAACGGTGCAGTCAGTGGGGATGGACCACACCGGCCCATAGAATGTGTATGGAGTACAGAGGTGCATGCTAGTCTATGAATGTTTCATCATCTCTGTACTCGTAATCTTGTATGCGGTTAATAAAATGTATGTGGTTGTCCTCCAAGGTGTTTTACTGATTTCATGAAAAGAACATACATCCTTTCAGAAATGAGACTTAGACTTTAATGTTGCTGCCATGAGTGTTTTTTTTAAACCTGAGGGTGTCTATTGATAAAATAAATGTATGCTTTTTACTATTTATGTAGGGATATATGTATGTTGAATGTGTAGGTCTGAGATGGCAGAACTAAGAAGCAAAATATTCCTTCAAGTCTGTGTGAGCTATACCCAGCAGAGATGGCACCATGAATAGCAATTTTTAGCAGGCCAGAGGTTCCTCCCAATCAAACTCGACTCTTTCCCATCACTACGTATGGAGGATTTAGGTTTGAGTCTCTCTACCAGCCTTCTCTTTTCCTCTCCCAACCAAAGAATCATTCTGTTCTGAATCGCTTGGGTTAATTGAAACTGGTCAGAAAGCGTCACAAATTCGCAGTCCTTAGCACAACTCCTGTTTAACATAAATGATTTACATCATTATAAGCCATTTAATGGTTTATTTAGTTATAATCTAAACTCTGATGTTTAGTAGAAGCAAATCATTCGCTGTATTGACATATTTTATTAGCATCAAAGCTCAACAAGTGAAATATTACTTAAGGCAAGACACTATACAGGAAAAAAAATAAAATAAAATAATTGTTTGTGCACTGGTCCATTTTGAAATTTTGCCTGTTTGGGTTTTATAACATGTTTATTAAGACTACTGAAATGAAAACCTGAAAAATACACTTCTGGCAGGACCACTATCGTCAAAATGATAGACACTTAGCATACAGTTTAGTTTGGGGTTATGGTTCTGTTCTGGACAAAAACTCCCTGCCCATCCATGCAGCCTGTCATGAATGAGCAGGGAGAGCAGCAATAATAACCCCCTAGGGTAAACAGAACAGAACAAAGCAGATATCATTAATGTACTTAATGATATTTAGGTGTAACACATTACTCAAGATAAAGGAGTCTGATTCAACAAGGAATATCAGAAAGACACGTCCTGACTGTGGTGAAAGGAGGAGCTGGGGATGGAGGAGGGTAATTTGCTCCTGAGCAAGCAAAAAGCTGCTGAATAATACTGAATAGAGCTTATATAGGAATGCTGTGTGGTAGGTGTCTTATTCTTATAAGTAGATGTGATCAGCTGAGAGTCAGCTGATGCAAGCTTGACTCACGTGACCTGCCAGAACCTGTAGTTTTTGTGCCTGTAGTTTTCAGTTGCAATACATATTAATACATGTTATTCACATACACTGAGCCAGAAATCTCCATAATTGTGCTTGCATGCACCAAACTTTTAAAAAATATATAGGTTTTTGCAGAGGGGTTTGTTCATATGTCGTTTACCTGGTTTTAAGCAATATTTTATTCCTAAAACATGGTGAGTTTTTGGCTCTTGACAGCATTTTCTGATTTGCATTGAGATCTAGTATTTGCATATCGCCTGCATATCAGAATATTTTTGTGCAAGTGAAAAAAAAACACTGTTGCATAAGTGCATGTAAAATAAAATAATTGTGTGTAGACATTAGGGGTGTCCCCGACTAAGGATTTTCATAGTCGAATCGGAATTTTCGAATCTTGCCGAAATTCGACTGATAGTCGAATCATATGTTTGGGGGCGTGGTCAAAATACATTACCAAGAGTCAAGTCAGACAGTCATAATTACTGACGTTAACACACAGGGAAAGGTGTAATGGACACCTCGCAGATACAAGCGGGGTAAATAATGTTTTATGTTTTGATTAAAAGATAGTTAACATTAAACGTCAGCCAAACCCTAAGAATTCACAACATTTTTTTTTTTTACAATAGAGCTCTCATTATAACATTAGCCTATATATGACATTTATTAATGTTCTGCATTTCTGTTTTGAGCTGCGCGTGCTGAAGATGACCAGTAGAATGAAGCTTTTGATAGCAGGTTTTAAATCAGTGGGATTTAACTCATTAATCTCATATAGAATACGCTTCGTTATTTATACAACATAACGTTATATTATGACTTATAGGCTATCTGCACAAAATGCCCCGAATGCAGAAGTGAAGCTCTGAATGAAGTCCTTTTGTGGATATGCAGAGCAGTGGTTATGTGACAGTGTCATTTCTGTTTTGAGCTGCGCGTGCTGAAGATGACCAGTAGAATGAAGCATTTGATAGCAGGTTTTAAATCAGTGGGATTTAACTCATTAATCTCATATAGAATACGCTTTGTTATTTATACAACATAACGTTATATTACGACTTATAGGCTATCTGCACGAAATGCCCCGAATGCAGAAGTGAACGTGTCTGCGCTGCTCTGAATGAAGTCCTTTTGTGGACGTGTTCTTCACGCAACAACGTGCAGAAACACGGCAGCTAAACTCTAAAACTTCACAGCGTTTTATTATAATAGTGTTCTCGTTATAATGTTATGTATATGACAGTCCCAGTCATAGTTATTAATATGCTGCATTCATTGTTGTTTGTCCTGCTCGCGCTGTGCGCGCTGAAGAGATTTCACCCTATACTACAATGAAGTGCTTTACTGCAGCGTAACTCAAATGCATCTTATACGAGATAAATAATATTTACACGATATACACATAAACCAGCTGAAATGTTTTGGAATCGGTAAGTTGTACCCTACCTGATCGAAAAGAATCCAGTCTTTCACATGCCTGTGTCAATTTGAGTCTTGTTAAAGATTTAAATCCCCGCCCCAAGATCCTCTTTCTGTCACAGATTATGGAAAGTGAAACTTAAATCTATAAGGTTGGTTGGATTTATTCATGCACGTTAAAATATTTATTTGAAGCTTCTTTCTTTTCAGATTCTTATTTATAGCATTATTTTAATAGGCTGTATATTAACTTATTGGGAGAAAACGGGTAGTTTTATGTGAAATCAAAGATTTGAGCACCCCCATTTAGCCAAAATGGCATGATCCTAACACCCCGCGAATATTCGACTGTGAGATTGGGAGTCGAATCAGGCTCCTCCTATCGAAGCATCGAATCGTCGACTATTCGGGGTCACCCCTAGTAGACATTAATTTTATTTCATTAAAATGGGTGTGTTAAAGTGTTAAGTATGAAAGTATTAATCAGGAATAAATATTTGAACCATTTGATGGACCTAATTTAATCGCATATTGTTAAATTAGATTTGAAGTGTTCTTTGTAGTGAGGGTTTGAGAACAGAGCCATGCTCGTGCTGGGTGGAAAGTGGGCACTTGTAATTCAATGATGTGTTGGTGTGCTGGGGACTAAAGCTGGCCAAGCCTGCAGGAAGTGAATTATAACCTCTCAATTAAATCTGGGCATCTATGAAATATTGAATTGGAAACTCTTGAAGATTCCAGTCACGCCGTGGTGCTGCATAAAATCTGACTGACTGCCTCCTCGGGCCTGTCAGAGGCAAGGCTGGGGCTGATCAGCTTGGTTTTTGCACACACGCACACGCACACATGCACACGAGAGAGAGAGAGAGTAATTTATACAAGCTTATACAACCCCAAATCAGAAAAAGTTGGGACAGTATGGAAAACGCAAATAAAAAAAGAAAGTAGTGATTTCTAAATTTACTTTGACTTGTATTTCATTGCAGACAATATGAACACAAAATATTTCATGTTTTGTCTGGTCAACTTCATGTCATTTGTAAATATACATCCTTTCCTGTCATTCAGACCTGCAACACATTCCAAAAAAAGTTGGGACAGGAGCAATTTAGGGCTAGTAATGAGGTAAATTGGTTAAATAATGATGTGATTTGAAACAGTTGATGTCAACAGGTGATTGTAATTATGATTTGGTACAAAAGCAGCATCCAAGAAAGGTCTAGTCCTTTATGAGCAAAGATGGGCCGAGGATCGCCAGTTTGCCAACAAATACGTGAGAAAATTATTGAAATGTTTAAAAACAATGTTCCTCAAAGAAAGATAGGAAGAGATTTGGATATTTCACCTTCAACAGTGCATAACATAATTAAAAGATTCAAGGAATCTGGAGGAATTTCAGTGCGTAAAGGACAAGGGCGCAAGCCTAAGCTGAACAACCGTGATCTCCGATCCCTCAGGTGGCACTGCATCAAGAATCGTCATTCATCTATAAGCGATATCACCACATGGGCTCAGGACTACTTTGGCAAACCTTTGTCAAGTACCACAATACGTAGTTACATCCACAAATGCCAGTTAAAACTGTACTGTGCCAAAAGGAAGCCCTATGTTAACAGTGTCCAGAAGCGCCGTCGACTTCTCTGGGCTCGGAGGCATCTGGGATGGACCATCACACAGTGGAAACGTGTACTGTGGTCAGATGAATCAGTATTTCAGGTATTTTTTGAGAGGAATGGACGCCGTGTGCTCCGGACCAAAGAAGAAAAGGATCATCCAGACTGTTACCAGCAACAAGTCCAAAAGCCAGGGTCTGTCATGGTATGGGGTTGTGTCAGTGCCCTTGGCAAAGGTAACTTGCACTTCTGTGATGGCACCATTAATGCTGAAAAGTACATAGAGATTCTGGAGCACAATATGCTGCCTTCAAGAAGACATCTTTTCCAGGGACGTCCATGCATATTTCAACAAGACAATGCAAAACCATATTCTGCACATTACAAAGTCCTGGCTGCGGAGGAAGAGGGTACGGGTACTTGACTGGCCTGCCTGCAGTCCCGACCTGTCTCCAATAGAGAATGTGTGGCGCATTTTGAAGCGCAAAATGCGACAACGAAGACCCCGTACTGTTGCCCACCTTAAGACTTGTTTGCAGGAAGAATGGGACAAAATTACACCTGAAACACTTCATCACTTGGTGTCTTCAGTCCCTAAACGTCTTTTAAGTGTTGTGAAAAGGAATGGCAACGTTACAAAGTGGTAAATGCTTTACTGTCCCAACTTTTTTTGGAATGTGTTGCAGGTCTGAATGACAGGAAAGGATGTATATTTACAAATGACATGAAGTTGACCAGACAAAACATGAAATATTTTGTGTTCATATTGTCTGCAATGAAATACAAGTCAAAGTAAATTTAGAAATCACTACTTTCTTTTTTTATTTGCGTTTTCCATACTGTCCCAACTTTTTCTGATTCGGGGTTGTACAAGAAAACCTCTCTTTCTCACTCTGTTTCTGTTTTTTTTTGTTTTTAATTATAAATAGATTAATTACATAATTGCAAGAAAATGAACATGATGCCTGACTGGATAGAAATAACAAGCTGAAGTCATTCATTCATTCATTCATTCATTAGAATGTGCTGGTGTCTTTCATTGAAAAAAAAATCCTGATTGATAAATTTACAGAAATCATGATATTAAAACTGTAGAAAATTTTCTAAAATATATAATATAAAAAATATGTATATTTAATATTTATTATGAATGGATATGACACAAACCAGCTAATCACCAAAAAAAAAAAAAAAAAATCACAGAAATCATAAAATACATTTAACACATTTGCTATTCTGCCGTGCAAAGGCAAAAGACCGTAACTTCGATTTTTGTCGAAAATGAGTTATTGATATTTTTGGCCCATTCAAGACATCCTTTATCATGTGCATAAGTATCTTGAGTCAATTTTGTTGTTTTTCTGAGAAAATAATTGGTGGTCTCAACCGTAACTTCGAAAAGCCCCGGAGAAACCAAGGCAGAACACCGTATAACACCAGTTACGGCTCTTTCACTTTGTTTGGAATGCTCAAAATGAGTTTGTTTAACTGCACGTCAAAATGAAGTTACGGTTATGGCCTGGAGTTATACGGTGTTCTGCCTTTTTTTTTTACTGTCCATTAAAGTCTGGCGCATTTAAATTACGGTGTAGTAGACAAACGAATTAGATAGATCGCGATCTACCAGACAGCTCCATACAAAGCACTGTAAAGACTAGATAGGCCTACCTTGGCAGCAATACGTAATTGTGAATAACCTTTAAAGATTTTATAATGCAGATTATTCACCAGGCTGTCACTTCTAGTTGGACGTGTGTGGACTCGAATGCCGTAGCATGATCAATCATAAAATCAGTAGCCTACTAACAGCTCGCAATTAAATCCATATCCTACCTTTTCTTATAACTTTAACCCGATAAAATCAATCCATGGCGATGAACATCGTCGGAGATGTTTAATCCACAAGCATTCTGAGCATTATTCCTGCTTGCTGGCATTCACATAAATCCACAAGTCATTATTTAAGGCTAGGCTATTTCATTCAAGTCAATATAAAAGCAATTATGCTATGTCTAGCATGTGCGAGCATAGCAAATAAATTGGTTGCAAAAAGGTCACATGTTTTACTTGTAGTCTGCTTGTTACGGTAAAAAAAACACCTTAATACAGTCACATTACTATATGCAATAGCCTATATGAGATAGCCAATGACTACTAGATTTTATACAGGTGTTACTGTAACGATTTTGTAAATGGTGAGCAGCAACCAAATATTGATAATGTGGAAGTTACTGCCTACTACTTTTGCCTGGGTGTGACTTCTCACTTTTTGCAGACAATGCTTAAGCAGAGTACAGTAACTTCAAAATAGGGGTAAAAATCTAGTTTGAGCCCACAATTTTTTAATGTAGATAATTTTCATTACTAAAACATCTAATTGCCAAATTTCCAGTGTCCTAACTATAATTAATTTGGCTGGACAAATAAAAAACTTTAAAGTCATTTTTCTCAGTTTCACACTCTAGCGAGTTAAGGTCTTTTGCCTTTGTAGGGAAGTATTGCTCACTGCTTTTTAGTGCTGTTGTTTTACCAAAATTATGTCACTTCCTGGAAGATGATGTCATTAACTTGTTTTGTTTTTGTTTTAAGAAGTTGGAGCATGTACACTCAATTGTGTTATTGTGATAAAACTAACAAATATGATTTAATATTTTATGTTTCATATTTTGTCCAGCATATTAAAATGCATATAAGGAGGATATAAAATGTTTTGCATAATCAGAATGACCCAAGTCACAGAAAGTTGGCTAATTTCACGTGAATGAGGAATAGGTTTTAAGGAAAGGTGTGGAACGGCTCACTTTTTCTCTCTCAAACAGACACACTCAATATATATAGTAACGTTTATAACAAAGCTTACCAGTTAAGAGTCCCAGCGGTTTTTATGCCACGCTAACGTAAGTGCCATGAGAAAATTATATTTAGCTTTATGTCCATAGACATTTTTATGGGTGTGTCCTAGCTGCAGCATGAGTCTGCTTTGTCTTGTTGTCTTGTTGCAGAAATTACGGCCAATAAAATGGAAGATTGTGAAAATGGCATCATTTCCTATCCTATTGTAATAGAGTGGTTTTATATTGCTCGTGATCAAGAGGCTTGGGTGTAGAGAGAAACTCACACAGAGGTTTAGCTGTTGATTCATAGATATTAAAGCTTTAAGAATTTCACCCCATCTGTGAAGGTATGAATTATTTATCTTGCAATGTAAATGTGGCATATCACCAGAATACTCAGGCACACCGGGGACCAATTGTATAGAAAGTGTCTCCTTCAAACAGCTTTTAAATGACTCCTGGACAATATGGCGTAGGAAAACCTGCGAGTTACAAAAGCATCTAAAAGAAGATTTCCATAAATACTTTCCTTGCATAGTGTCATGAAAGGTAGCGTCATCCCTTGAGATTCCTTGTTTAAAATGGGCGTAGATCTTAGTGGTTTGTCAATACTCACAGACCATCTGTGGTGGGAAAACATGCCGAGATGTTGGGTTGATCTCCAGGGCACTACTCCTCCTGTTAGAGCTTATAGTCTTGTACAAGCCATACATTAAACAAGCCTGTCCTTCTCTGAACAGCCTCTCATGGCTCTTCAATGTAAGCTTTGCAATAAAGGAATCACTGTGTGTTTTGCTAGGAGGCTGTGTTGGCTGTGCACATTGGTGCCATAATGCCTCAATGGCCGGTTTTATGATCGTCCATCAGCGTGGGCCAGTGGAGCGTGTAACGTGGGTGTGATCCTCGCGGTATCTCGCTCAAACATTCCGCCCGGTGAGATTCTTTCACTCCATTCGGCACGTGCCTCCACCGGGGCTCTCTGCTCACGCTCGCACCTGCAATTTGCATCTTTTTGTGCTTCTCATTAGCTGTCGCATTAGGCGGGCATTGTGAACGCAGAGCTGTAAAATCCGACAGCATCTTGTTCATTCTGGTTTTGTATCCCAACCCAACCCTGATCTGCCACACATTTGAAATAAATTTTGTCTTGAATTATCTTTACGGTGTTAAAAAATAAATGCATAAATAAGTTAAAAAAAAAACATGTATTACATATACACATAATATATACACAAATATACACATATATATGTCACTGGTAAATATATATATATATATATATATATATATATATATAATATAATATAACAATGTAAGTCTATATTGGTATAAAAAAAATTTTTACTATCACTTTTTATCAATTTAACATCCTTTCTGAATAAAAGTATTAATTTCTTTAAAAAAAAAAACTTTTCTGACCCCAAACTTTTGAACTTTATAGTGTATATTGTTACAAATGACTTCTATTTTGAATAAGTTCTGCTCTTTTTAAATATTTATTCATCAAATAATCCTGAATAAAGTATCACATTTTCCAAAAAAATAAAACAATACAGGTATATATATATATATATTATATATATATATATATATATATATATATATATATATATATTATATATATATATATATATATATATATGCACATTGATAATAAATCAGCATATTTGAATGATTTCTGAAGGATCATGTGACACTGTAGTAATGCCTGATGAAAATTCAGCTTTGTCATCACAGGAATAAATTATATTTTAAAGTATAGTAAAGTAGAAAACTTTTAACTTGTGATAATATTTCACAATATTACTGTTTTTACTGCATTTTTTTATCAAATATATTCTTCATTGAGATTATTAATGTTCTTTACCGTGCATCTATCTTTTTTCCCCATTTCTTATCTCCTTTGTCTCTCACTTTTTCCTTTAAATGGTGAACAGACTGTAGTGATGTGGAGAGCAGTTTTGGGTCATATGATGATGGAAGTTTGAGGCTAAATAATTCAGATCTCAGTTAGAGAAACCTCAGTAGCTGAAGGAGATGTTGACATTGAGAAAACTGGCAGACGTTCACATGTGTCCACAGACACACACACACACGTGTGCTCACATATGCCGGCTGGGTTAGTTTACAGGTTAATGCATTCACATTACACCTACTGGATATGAACCATGCTTAAATTTGAGTCAGCATTATGCCTCGTAGTGTTTATTTATGTGTGAGGAGAGTGCTGGTTTGATTTCGCTGCAAGAACACTTTCTGATTCCTCTCAGAAATGCCTGAAACAATAAGGGATGCCTCATTTCGCATACAGCTCACAGCTCCTGTCTCTTCCTTGAGTAAAATTAATTGTGAGCATTCATACAGTGACCTCAAGTATTTGGAAATGTTGATGCATTATGGAAAACTCAAGACATGGGATTCTCCTAACCTTCCTACTTGAACATAGCCTCTGGAATGACATTATTGTGAGAGATCTGGTTTTTAAAATCGAGGCAGATTGATCACCCCTGACTTATGAGAGAAACATCATTTGACTTTTTTCCAAGATAGCGGCAGCTAATGTGACACTTCATTATTTTCAGTTGTAGGTGGGATAATTCTGAGTTCCATTTTAAGGGTTGGATGTGAAATTTCCCAGACTTCAGACTTTGAATTTGGCAAAATATTAAATGTGTCAATAAGCCACACTTAAAGGTGGGGTAAGCGATTTCTGGTAGCCAATGTTGACATTTGAAATTACCAAAACAATCACGCCCCTACCCCAAAAGGGTCTCGCCCCTATTTTGATAGCTCTGCCCCACACATACATACGGCAACGATTAGTTCTGTGAAACAAAGCAAAACCAATGTGACTCACCTATCGAGAAGAAACAAAGCAACCTCGGCATCCGATCGCAGGCCTTCCCGCTCCTTGAGTTCTCTCCAGCGCTGGAAAGCTGATCCGATATTTACACGGGTCCTACTTCTTGCCTTATCGTAACACCGTGTCTACACCGGACGCGAGTGACGCGGTGCGACCAAATACTATAGAACTCATTATAATCAGTGATGCTGTCTACACTGGATGCCGCGCCACGACACGACGAATCCCCGACAGTAAACTGCTGCCGCGTTCTATTTCTGACATATTGACACAAATTTCAGATGATTTTCAACGGTCGCTTTGTCGCGTCCAGTGTAGACAGACAGTGTAGATTTTCCTCTTTTGTTTTTTATCCGCCAGCTCTATCTTTCTGTCGTTGCTCGGTTCGGCTAATGTCCGTCCTGTTCACTGATGAGCGCTCTCTCCTCGCATCATGAGTAGACACGCCCCTTATTGCTGATTGGCTACAAGTTTGTTTTGGTACTCGGCCCCAACTCGTTTTCTAAAGCATTTTGAAAAAAGGTATACCCCACCTTTAAAATGCATTAATGTTATTGCATTCTATCCAAAATTTAAAACAAAGTGTAATTAAAAAAAATAATAATACAGCGTAAACAAAGTTTGCATGTTTCAAATTGATAACAAAATACATGAATGTATTATACTCGTCAAGAAGTGAAAATTTACATAACCTTTCACTATCAATATCTATTTTTATAAATTTCCATTTTATTGATCTTACTTTGAACGAGTCATCCAGGCAATTTTTTTTAAAGCTTTGATAAAAAGCTTTTTTGATAAAAAGTTAGTCACAGAAATAAAGTCACACAAAAAAAAAAAGTGACTCAATTTTAATCAAAATGTAATAGCTTGATCTTCCAGAACCCTCTCTGGTGATATATGCTGGACTTTATACAGTCCATTTTCGAGTGCCACATTTAAAAAAAACAATCAACAACCGATGAATAAAACCCACTGTATTCATGCATTGCACCCCCCCCCCACCCCAATATTTTCTTTGATATTGCATCACAATAATTCACAAGTAATCCAGAAAAAAAATTGTTTTTCTAAAAAAACAGTTCAACTAGGCATAACTTTAAACCATTTGAAATGAAGAACTTCTTGATGAATTTTTTAAATGATAAAGCTATTTGTATGAAACATGATGTTAACTGATAGACTGGAGTGGTGTGGATTATTCTGATGTTTTTATCATCCTTTTGGACTCTCATTCTGACGGCACCCATTCACTGCAGATGATCCATTGATGAGCAGGTGATGTAATGCTAAATTTCTCCAAATCTTAAGAATACAGGGGGGAAAATCTGCTTATTAGGTGGCCTGCATGAGGGTGAGTAAATTTTCAGCAAATTTTCATGTTTGCGTGAACTATTCTTTTAAGTATCCACTATCCATATATAATATTGGTTTGCTGTATGTCTCACTACTCAATTCTAGGGTGGCTTCTCAAGTCCAGATCACATATTTGCATTTGTTCTTTTTGCTGTCTTTTCTCACACCTGGCTGGTCTGGTGTGTTGCACACAAACAGGGCCGTATGTAAATTCAAGAGTCTCATGTGTATTAGCTCAAGGTCGTGGCGCTCACCCTGCCACTTGGCCGAGCCGCATCGCTCAAAGTTTCCACTCCTCAGAATGTTTAATTATTATTAGACTGTTGCTTATTTGACAGTGTGTCAAATCAGCTTAATTAATACTGGCCATCTGCGGTAGTTAATGGCGGCCTCAGATTTGTGTGGTCTCCTGACAAGCTTATGGTGAAGGAAAAATAGTGTAATAAAAGAACCAATACAGTGGCTCAACCCTTCATTATCTGCCACTATTACCAGCTGTGGGCGCCTCGGGCCGTGTAGATCTCTGTACCTCTTCGGGAACGCACACCTGTCACGCTAATTTGGACGAAAAAGAATGGGGTGAAAACCACAGGTGAAGGAGACACTGTGAAGAAGACAGCCATTATTACCTAGACTCGAGGTCTGCTTAGAGCAGAGCCTGCCTTAGGGAGAAAGAGAGAGCTACTGATCGCCAACATATCCACCCCCTCCATCACTAAATTGTGATGTGCATCCGTGCTGATGCCATTCTCTTGATGTTCAAAATAAGTTGGAATCTTATTACGGTGGGTGAATGCCTTGGGACACTTGAAACTGGTTTCAAATAAGTTACGAGTGAGAAATAGCTGTTGCTTGAAAGAGTGCGACCCAAATGCAGAATTCTAAGTCTGTTAAAATATCCCCTCTCCCTTTTAGTATAGTACTTGTAGGCTGAAAGGAAATCTATGGGCAGATGGAACCCTTACTTCAAGGTGTTGCCTAGAGATGAGGACGGAGACGATGAGCTGTCTCGATAAAAATATCGCAGGAAAATCTGACTCAACATTGAGCGGTGCTTGAAGGCAGCATCATTCTGGATAGGGGAGATTTGTTTAGGTATAGACTACTTCAGCCAAATTCAAGAATGTTCATTTTCTTCATTTACTCAACCTTATGTTGTTCAAAACGTATGATTTGCTTTCTCCTGTAGAACACAAAAGGAGATGTTTTGTAGAATTCCAGGGCTGCTCTTTTCCAAGGGTTGTTTTCAAGCAGCATAAAATTAGTTTTCCTGTGCACTACTATTCAAAAAATTTGCTGTCGCTAAGATTTTTTTTCTTCAGCTTATCATCAGCATATTAGAAAATAATAATATTAGAGTAAATTCCTAGTGAAAATTCTTTCTTGCCATTACAGTAATAAAGCCCAGAATTTTATCAATGTTCTGCCCTTTAGATTCTTCAAAATGTTATCCTTTTGTGTTCCACAGAAGAAAGTAGGTACAATATCAGTTGATATTTTTAAATGTAATCTTGTATGCTCATATTCCATGTGTTTTAAATGTAAATTGTTTGTCATTATTTAACACTCAACTTTAATTCAGCACTAATAATTTATTATTACTGCAAGATATGTTTATACATTATAATGTTTGTGATAAAGTCATTTAAAACTTTTGATTATTTTTTTGTTGTTGTTTATTTATTTATTTTCTATACATGCAATAATGTAAATTTTTGTATTAAGTTTTAAAAAAATAATTAAAATATTTATTTCCTATATCTTTATATTTAAATTGCCGTTGCCATCATCTAATGCTCATTTAAAAATATTTATTAACTTAATGTAATCTTTAGCCAGCCTCAAAATATACATTTCATACTATACGTTATAGTATTGTGGTATCTAAATTTACTTGTACAATTTAAAACTTTTTTTTGCCATCTAACACTAATTTAAAAATATTTATTAACACTGCTAAATGTAATTTTTAGCCAGTCTCAAAATCAATATACATTTTTCATACTGTGCATTATACTGTACATTATAATGCTGTGATACCTACATTTGCCTGTATATTTAAAAAAAAAAAAAAAAAAAAAAAAAAAATTCCATCATAACACTCAATTAAAAATATTTAACAATACTGCTAAATGTAATCTTTAGCTGGTTCAAAATAAATATACATTTTTCATACTGTGCATTATAATGCACATTATAATGCTGTGATACCTAAACTTACTTTTTTAAAATCAGTTATTGGTTATTAATAAAACAATATTAATAACTTATCAATATCGGGCAGTTTTTTATTATCAGTGCAAACCTAGAAGAAATTAAGTTGTATGCATTTGGAACGGCATGAGAGTGATTAAATGAAGACAGATTTCTCATTTCTGGGTGTACTATCGCTTTTAACGACTGATGTTTTTACTTGTTTCTATTCTATTCAAGCCTCAGTCTACTTATTTTCTTTCTGTGTAGCAATTCAATGTTTTCAACACTTCACCAGCGGGCCGACAAAATGCTTTAACACTTTAAGCTGTTGATGAGAGCATGTTAGCGACTCGTTCTGTTTGCCCTCCGTTCAAGGCGAACGCGCACACACACAAAAACACACACACACACACACACACACACACACACAATCACGCATCGGCTATAGAACGAGTGACTTAGACATAGATGACATTTACCCAATTTCACACTAAGCTGCCTGTATGAAGGCAAGCGAGCAGAAACAGAGCTGAGTGTGAATATGCCAAAAAAGAAGGAAGACCAGGGTCAGGTACAAGAGAAAATGTCATTAGAAATGTCTGAGTGTGTGTGAAGCACGCAGACAGCACGTGTGTGTCGTGGTGCAGAAAGCCATGTTATCTTCCAGAGTTAACCACCTTGTGCTTCTAGCCTGACTGCAGCCATGTCCATTCCCCTGTAATTCAGTCAATGTGAAATTGGCTGACTCTGGTGGTGTGTGTGCTCTAAAACATCACAGGCTCTGTCCTCAGGTTCTCTAACCCACTTTGGCCATCGGACTGCTCGATTCTGTCTGTTCAAGTCTTTCAGAACCATCTGCCCTTGAGCCAACCGGTCAGTCCATGCAACAGGAGGCTCTAAGCAAGTCCAGACGAGTCCATTCACTCGAGCCTCAAGTGTCTGTGAATGAGCAGGGAATCGGAACGCTTTTTTCAGGTTCAGCAACACTGACAACGTGAATTGTAAAGGGTCTGTGGGGTTACAAAAACACTATCCGGGTCACGTTGTACTGTATTTAAGCAATAAGGTACAAGAAGTGCTATATTGTGAATGGCTAAAGGACATTGCTAGATGAATGCTTGAAACCCCTTTAGACATGACACTATTTAAAACAGCCTTGAGAGCCTTATTGCTTTAATATGATCACTGCAAAATAAAAATATTAAGGACAATTGTCATAAAATATTTAAAAAAAAAACATTGAGCAAAAAAAAAAAAAAAAAATCATTATTTGGTCACCTTCATATCTTTAGAAACCAATATATGACTTTCTTCACAAGAGGACATTTATAGCAGAAGGTGAGCATAAGAAAAGTGTCACAAAAACATTTTACCATCTTACCGACCCCAGAACTTTTGAACAGTAGTCTGTTTTGGGTGACATTTTGGACTTTTTTTTAATTTTATTTTTACTTTTTTGCACAGTGTTGAACATGACTATATAATTTCCAGTGAATAATGACTTTTAATGATTTTCATATGCATATCATTCGTCAATTGTTTTGTTTTGTTTTGCCAACATGGGCTAGTGTTTCCTATTTTTTAAACATTATTTGATATTATAATTTTTTTGATATAGCGTTTTTATGCTTGTGTGTGTGTGTTTTGATGGTAACCATCCACTGTTGATGTATGGCAGAGAGCAGGTCAGACATTGTGCTAAACTTCTTCTCTTTTAGTGTTCTCCAAAATAAAGTCAGTCAGGTTAGGAACAACATGAGAAGAATGTTGAATGTTCAATTATTGAACAAGAATGTTCAATTATTGAGTGAACTATCCCTTTAAGTGGTATACGGCTATATGCTGTACCCAGTAGCTAAGTGATCAGGTTTTTCATGTCATAGCTGTTATTTTATTTTTTATATTATCACTGCTACAGTATATTGACCAATAATAATCCATGATTGGACCTAACCATTTTATAAACCATATTATAAATGCCAGTGTAGCTCCTCATAATCTGCACATGCAACTATACTCTAATTATGGAGCAGCTTGTGCAGCTACACACATGAACACAAGTGTAGCCAGCATGCACAAATGCCATCAAATCTTACTTGAAATCCCACAGTTTATGCAGATGCGATGCATGTTTAAATGTTATGTGTCATTAGATGAGGAAATCATCCTGACAATTATTGTTACTGTAGAAAAGATGTGCACATCTATTTGCATGAGCAAAATGAGTTGAGGTTGATGTAGTGTTTTGCATAATGTGATTCACATAAATGTTCTTTGTTGCTTTTAGAACATTCTTGTCAACCAGTCTGAACCCTAATCCTGAAATCAAAGAGCAGTGATTGGCTCTTTGGAATGTGTTTTATGCCCTACTTGTGTAAAGAATTATGCATATACAGTAGTTAAGCTTTGCATTTTATATTTTAAATGTAAATTTAATGCACATATACTCATATGTATAAATGTGTTATATTTAGATTAATTATAAACGTGACCATCTGCCATACTGGCACTCTTGACAAGCTGTGCAAAAGGTCAACGAACTATATTTACTTTTCTTTGCACAGATTTGGTGACAGTACTAAACCTGTTCAAACATGACCTTGCGAGAGGTTCACTTAACATGAAGTGGCCGCATACATATGCATAGTCACTCACCCCCATCACTGTACATCATATCACAACATGGATTTGCGGGATTATTTTTACTGCTGCACACCCACGTCCTCTTTGCATTTTCACCTCATTTGGTTTTAACAAGATCATAATCACGGCCGTGGCCCGCACACAGTCCTGTCGTAAAGCGGGTGGCGGATGGTTTTACGAGCAGAGGGGCTTTACTGATGGAAGGCATCTGTGGAACATCTGTGGAAGGTGCTGAGTCGACGCTCCTGTCACACCGGTCACACACGTGGAGTGCAATCCGCTGGAAAACCTCTCACCCTGAACATCCTGCTGCTGTCAAGTGCATATCACCCTGAGACAGACTCCCATGTCCCTACCGCATCGTTTATCTGATGTGAGTCCATGTAGGCAGATGAGGAGGACATTCTTGCTGACTGTTAGGAACTCAAACTCTAGATTCTAAAAATCTTTGTCTTTTGTGGGGTTTTACGTTTGAATGAAAATGATGCAACCCAAGCACACACTAGCATTCTTAATGACTGCAATTAAATGTCTATAGGGATAGTTCATCCAAAAATGTATTATAATTGAAATCGTCCAAGCTCCAAAGCACCATAAAAATAGTCCATATGCTTATGAAGTATTCCAAGTCACCTGGGGCCGGTTTCAGAAAGGAGGTTAAGTGAAAACTCTGAGTATGTTAACACTGAAATGAGGGAAACTCTGGGTTTTCCATTTCAAAATGGGAGGTTTGTCAAACCTGAGAAAGCAGGGTAAGTCAAGCCCGTTTCTGAAAGAGAGTAGTTAATTTTATTACTCAGAGTCAGTTACCGTGGTAACTTCTCTGTGAACCTAACCTGGTAGGGAGCAGGTTTTCTTCGCTAAACCCAGAGTTTCTTTCGGTCTACGCCCCTGTTTTAAAGCGTAAGCGATGTTTAAGGGTGTTTTCACACCTGTAGATCGATTGCTTTATTCCAAAACAGGGATTAAAATTATTACAATGTTAGACTTTTTATTCTTGGTGCGGTTTGTTTCTAAACGGAAAAAGCCAAAATTGCAGTGCATTGAACTGTCCTCTCACAGACAGAGCTGAATGACAATTTTTAATGATTCAAATGTTTGTAAAGAGACGCAAACAAACTCTCTCTCTCAGCACATACACACACACGCGTCAGGATGGAACGACAACAGTTTGAGGGCTGCTTAAAGTTGTTTTTTTTTTTACCTTGATTGAATCGTGTCAATTTTTATTATTTTCATTTTGAGCAGGAGTCCAGATTCGTCGGCAAAACATTGTTAAAATGCACCTATACGAAGAGCATTAAGACTGCATTATAAAATGAAAAGGCGCGCTTTGATTTTGAATGGCGAAGACGTGCTCACCCACTGCTTTTAACAGAACTTACGTAATTACCCATTATACAGTGTGATATAGCCTGGTTCGTTGGTCCGTTGGATCGGATTGCTTTCTCACTACAACCAAACCGCTCCAGAGTTCGTTTTCAATCGAGCCGAGACCTCCTCGTTCAGGCGATCTCAGACCGATTGTTTTGGCGCGGATCCGAGCGCGATTGCCGTGTTCACATATGCCCAAAAGAAGGGGGGAAACACGCCAGGTTCCGAAACAAAGGGCCAGGTGTGAAAGCACCCTTATCTTATTCATTCATTCACTCGGCAAAAATTATTTTCTTACTGAGTATTTTTTTGTCTTATTTCAAGTACAAATATCAAAAAGTTCTTAATATGCATTTTATAGATGAAAAATGGTCTAAGTCTAAGATATTTAGTCTTGTTTCCTGCGGTATTTTCCTTTTAAGTGCATTTTATGTAAAACAAGTAAAATTGTCTGCCATAGGGTAGGAAAAATAATCTTAATGCAAACTGAAACAAGAATATTTTTAACTGTAGTTCTACCCCATTGACAGATAAATATGCAAAATGAAAAATGCACTTTAATTCATCGGAGATGCAGAGCACATTATAAGTCCGCTGTATGCAAAAGATTTTAAGGAAAGTGTGCGTCGCTCATCAAACTCATTCTGAGAATTTTTTTGGGCAAAACCGTCAAAGAGGAGTGCAATCACAGGACTGTAGGTCAGTGGTGTAGAATCGGTTTAAATGATGCAAATCTGCAATAATTAAATGATGTTAACTTGATAACATCTTTCAAATGTACCTCTGGAATAACCCATTTTATTAACCTGAATTTCCTTCAGGATTTGCAGTGTGGTTGGATGCATTGATGACAAGCATATCTCCACCATCGCACCTTCTGAAAATGAAACTAATTACTGTATGGAATGAAAGGATGCCAGATGGAAGAGTAGTAGCTACGAGATGCCGTAACCACAGCTGTTAAATCAACACAAATTCTTAAAAAAAAATTTGGTCATCTTTATTTCCTACAAATACAAAAGCAAAAGTTATTCTTTTTACTTTCCAATACTTGACCATCTCCTCTTCATCTGTCAGTGGTGCTGATGCAGGTTCTCCCTCTGCCTCCTTGCTGTCAACAAGTCAGTAGTTAATTTTATTACTCTAATTAAGAAATGTAACAGGTTGGATTAGAGAATATTTAATTGTGTGAAAAGAGTGTTAAACTATGTGGAAAAAGCCGCAGTGCATTGAAATAGACACTGAATAATATTTTTAATGTCAAATGTTTGTAAAGTCATTTAGCCTACACCCATGAACCTTTTATGCTTAAAGCTTTACCTTGATTGAATTGTGTTTTTATACTTCATTTTTAGCTGCTGCCACGTTCTTGTTTCTTTTTTCTGTTATTATTAGTTCATTAATTTACAGTTTTTACCTCTGATATTATAACAGTTTTTAAGTTATTGACAGTTATTAAGAATCAAAGTTACGCATTGACTCGGAAGTACGCAAACGTTTTTTTTGCCGGGAGCTGTTGCCATGGTGAATCATAATTTCGGAGCTCCAATGATCATGACTTTTCATAGTCGTGGTGCACGCGCTAAACTCAGAGTCAACGTACTCAGAGTTGATTAAACTAACACAATTCAGCCGTTCTGAAACCGAAAACTCTGAGTTTCCCATCTCACGGTAAGTCAACTCAGAGTTCAAGTTTAAACTCAGAGTTGGTTGAACCTACTTATTGAAACGGGCCCCTGAAGTCATCTAATCTAAGTTTAAAATGTGTCCATATGCAAGTTATGTATGCTATTTTTGTGTCTTTAATCTTATTCATGTTTGCACAGATTTCATTCTGATGTGTCTAAACCGGTCCAATGAGAAGTTTGTAATTCATACAAGTTGGCAAAATTACACAGACTTTAGGTTTCAAGTAAAGCTTCAACCCTTAAACCTATCCATGATTACAAAACCTTTTTTTGTGATCTAAGTTGCACAAAATCCAAAAGTTTTTGCAGTGTAGTAGAAATTATTTCAAGTTTCTATGAGAGAGGGGAGTGTTACAATATTCACAAGTTTTCTGAGAAGTTTTTGCAAGTATTGTGAGCTGAAGGTGAAAATCAATATTTGTTAAATATTGGGTTGGTTAAAAAGCATCTGAGATATTTAGGTTGGTTGCTAGATACAGTCTTTTCATAAGTTGTTTATCTGACAGTTTAAGACTGATTTATGACCATCGATCCCAGCCATCTGTTATAGATTTGTTAAAGTTTGAAATTTAAGTCATTACATTTTGATGATAGTCTTGCTTTTTTACTCTAATATCAATAATGCTTGGACAGATTTAAATCTGACATTTCTAACTCTGTGCCATGAGATTCATACTAGATGGCAAAATCATAAAATTTGTACAAATATGTACAACACAATTGACATTAAACGTGGAACACACAACACTATTATACAATTATTTATTCACCACACATACATATATAATTTTTTTTTTGTATTTTTCTTTTTTTTCCATTTTCAAATTTGCACGTCAGACCTGTACACACATGATTGTCTGTATTGCATAGTGTTTTTGCTATTTTGTACATTGCCTATTTGTATATTGTTCTTTTGTTGTCTGTGTCCTGTCCTGTTGCTGTCATTCTGTTGCACTGTGGAGCTTTGTCACTATAACAAATTCCTCGTACCTGGCCAATAAAGCTCATTCTGATTCTGATTCTGAACACAAATACACTATAGCTTGTACGTAAAGCCTCATTGATTCAGGTTTCACAATATCAAAAAGTTTTGTAGTATTGTGTAAATTATCTCAAGTTTCTATGAAAGTGTGCTATGCATGTAAAATTATTCTCAAAAGGTTCTTGCCAGTATCCCGAATTGAATCTTTAAAAATCAATATTTTCAGTGAGTTAAAAACCATCTGAGATTTACAGCATGATTGTTAGATGCGATTCTTCCATAATAAGGTGTTTATCAGACAGTTTAAGACTGATTTATGACCTTCGATCTCCACACAGGAGCCTCTCTGGCCATTAGTAGTCGTCCTTTTCCATTCACAGAAACTCCCCGTGGCAGAAACAACCTTGCACGTCTCTTGCACTCCATACTCGCGTTATGAATACTTGATGCACTTGACGGAGGTGTCTATTGTAAATACATAGCACTTTCTTGGGTAATTCTATCATAGATGCAAAGAAAACAGGTGGACAGATGGAACCAGTCTAGCACAATTATTCTCTACAGGACCCTTTACACAATCTTATCAGAGTCTGCACACATTGTTCTAAACAAAGTCCTCTAAATCAGGTTACATAGGGACTAATACAGTCAAGATCATTTCCAGTGTTCTCCCAGAAGATGCACATTCGCACTTACTATTCTAGACACCTTATGTTCCGTTCGTAGCCACAGGCAACTGATCCATGCGCCGAGGCGTGTGGCTCGACACGGCCGCGTGTTGCAGGGGTTTCGAGTCAGGGACTCTGACGTTATGGGCTTTTTAATGAGAGTAGAGATGCAGGCAGAGAGGCCATGAGTGTGATGGAGTAATCCACTGCTGAATTATTCATAGCATCATGTGAAATGAAACATGGCCAAGATTAGCGCTTTTCTGCTCATCACTCCCATCCCATCCCTGTGGACTCTGCAAACCACCACCACGGACGAGATTTAACTCACTTTCTCCGAAGCCGCACCGGATCACACGGATGAGCGTATTCGCTTGCTTGTCATTATGCCGGTTTACGTGAGCGTTTGATAGAATCTGATTGAGTTTGATTGCATGAGTCTAATTCTCTCAGATACAAGATACGGCGCTCATGCTAATTTATTTGAAAAGGAGAAATAGCTTGAAGGGCACCTATTATGCAAAATTCACTTTTACATGTTGTTTGAACATAAATGTGTGTTGGCAGTGTGTGTACACAACCACCATATAATGATAAAAAAATCCACCTGCTCCTTCTTTAAAAAAAAATTAAAAAAAATCTCCATAAATCATAAGCAGTGTCGTCACATTTTACAAGCCCTGCCCACGACTGTTGACGGACACTGCCATATTAGCAGAGACCCACCCTGAGTGAGCCGCGCACAGAGCATTTAATAGCAGCATTCAAGTAAGAAATGACTTCTTATTAAAGCTATAGAAGTTATTCAGTCCAGAGCAGTGAGTGATTTTCTACTTTTATTTGATTGTTTGGGTCATATTAACAGTGTAGACAGCAGTATAGGTACTGTATATTACACTGCTGTCACTTTATACACAGATCTAATGTAAACATGCGATTTCTTTCCCAGTTACTTTCACAGACAAAACCGACTCTGTTTTTGTAACTTATGTGTGTTTTTAAGATAAACTTGTACTTAAACTTGTACTTGACAGTTTAAGCGCAATAAGATATGAAAGAGAACTCAGTTTAGTACTCGCATGCTGTGTGACAGCAGCTTTCTTTGCGCTCAGAAAACCCTATATCAGAAGTTTAAACTGATATGGTTTTAAAACACATGATTTCAGTGCGATAGACATGATAATCAAAACCAAACAGATGATTTTTGGCAGAGGATCTGAGCTATGAGCTGTAAAGGCACAGCCCTATTCTGGAAAAGGGGGCAGGGAGCTGCATCTCATTTGCATTTAAAGAGACATGCATGAAAACAGCCTGTTTCTGCTTCCACTCAAAATATGCATTTTCAGAATTATATAATAAATTATCTGTGGGGTATTTTGAGCTGAAACTTCACAGACACATTCTGGGGACACCTGAGACTTAGATTACATCTTATAAAAAGTGGCATAATAGGTGCCCTTTAATGGCTGCTCTCAATTTTTCTAAAAAGCTGCATGCAAACTTTTAAAGATGTGATCTTTTAATCCTTAACTCTGTACTCCGAGAAAGATAACAAACATGATTGAATGTTGTGTGTGACTGAATATGTTCAAGGTTTTTGCCAGGAGAGAGGCAGTAAATTGTTTGCCAGATGAAATGAGTCACTCCAAATGTCATCACGGATGCCACTGAATCTGAGCCCTGCAAATTGCTGCACCTTCCTGAAACGCACAGCCTGGCAGATTTTGTTTACATCTATTAAGATGATGGTTATCTAATGGCATATGAACAGCTGGGGGTTAATAGCTGCTGGAGAATTGACTTGAATAAGCAGGGCACATCTCAGTGGTCTGGGGAATTAGCAGCACACAGAACAACGCTTTTACAAATTCGTGATCTTTGCTGACATGGTGCAGATATGTGACACCTTGTCTAGGAAAGTTTTTGGCTGCTCAGACTTCCACTGTCCATGCTGTATTTTTTAGTACATCATATTTCTGACCTCTTCCTGGGAGTTTGAATTGTTTGGTGCCAGAGGCGATTCTGGAGGGCAGCGCTTAGAAAGACTAGTCACAACTTTCCTGCAGCCAGACAGAGAGTCACCTATAGAGAAGAGAGCCTTTTGTGTGGTATTCACCCCATGGTGTGGACTGAAATCACAAACGCATCGCACTAACACAGTAAAGACACTGAGAACTTTCTCTTTCGGTGTCTACCTCTTTTAATCTCTAACCCGTTCTCTAAACTTCCCTTTAAATCTTGGTGAACAGTTTGCAACTTCATGCCACTAACTTGCCATCATAAAATGATTTTGTGGTGGCTATGCTTTAAAATTATTTTTTTATAATCTTAATTCAAGTGACGAAGGATTTTGAAAGTCTCACAGTAATCAGTGTTGATTGATTAACTATTAAAATGATTAACAGTTGAAAATATTCATTAGAAATTTAGAAAAGGAATCAAAAAGTAATCAAATGTAATCAGTTACATTAATTTAATAAAGTAATTGCATTTTAAATAGGGTAACTTGAAATCTGTAACCTATTACATTTCCAAAGTAACCTTCCCAACACTGCATATTATTTAGGATCAAATGCAATTGTACATGCATTTTATAAATGAGGCCCCTGGGCTGTTAACCACAAGGTAACACAATTAAACACTGATTGGGTTGGTTCATAAGTTGTTTATTATTTTTGAACCCCAACTTCGGTTCAGATTTGAAGCCCTCATAGGATTCGGGTTATTGATTCAGAGCCACCTTAATGGCTATTTTCACTCATTATGTGGAGCACACAGGGATGCCACTGTGGTCTTTTACATGCCTGTGAAAATTATAACTATGAAGCACTAATTTGTGCATAACAAATGCTGGATACAAAATTATCAAATAGCTCAGTTTTTGATTTTCATGTTGTGTCAACATAAGACTGTAAGCAAAAATGTTTTTTTGAAAATTGTATTCTATAGTCCTGATTAGCTAGCTGGCATTTCTGTGTGATAAATGAACCGTAAGTAATCAGTTATATTGATTTTTTTTTATATATATATATATATATATATATATATATATATATATATATATATATATATATATATATATATATATATATATATATATATATATATACATATATATACATATATATGAGGGGCCGTTCAAGCCATAATTCATTCTGGCACTCTCACACACATACATTCTCCATTCACATACATACATTTCTACTCTCACACACACATACATACATTCTCCTTTCACATACATACATACTTCTCTCACACACATATATTCTTCTTTCACATACATACATACTTCTCTCACACACACATATATTCTCCTTTCACATACATACATACTTCTCTCACACACATATATTCTCCTTTCACATACATACATTCTTCTCTCTCACACACATATATTCTCCTTTCACATACATACATACTTCTCTCACACACATATATTCTCCTTTCACATACATACATACTTCTCTCACACATATATTCTCCTTTCACATACATACATACTTCTCTCACACACATATATTCTCCTTTCACATACATACATACTTCTCTCACACACATATATTCTCCTTTCACATACATACATACTTCTCTCACACACATATATTCTCCTTTCACATACATACATTCTTCTCTCACACACATATATTCTCCTTTCAAATACATACATTCTCCTTGCACATACATGCATTTCTATCTTTTTTGGTATCCATTACTTCCCGTTTAAACAGGAAGTCACTCTCAGACCAGGAAATACATGTGCAAGACTTGCTCAGCTCTTCCTCACAATTTTACAATGATGCTATTCAAAGTCATTCTCTTTTCTTTTCAAGTACAGTTTTTACTTTTGGGAGTAAGTAGCAATGAACATGACATCAGACAATTTTTTAATAATGTGCTGGAATGTACTGAACAAATGCAAAGAGAAGCGGATTCTTTTGTGGGTGATAGGGTTTGAATGTGTTCACAAAGTGCATCCTATGTGGATTTCTGTCAGTCTGAAAATTTGTTGAGGATTCAAGAAATAGAGCAGCAGTAACTACATTGGAGTCCTTATATGTATGTCTTTTGGATAGCAAAATTTGTCTGGCCCACAACCTTGCTTAAGTTCTGGCCCAATTCTGGCTGGGGCCCCAGCCCAAAACTGGCCCACACACTGAAAACAGACACAAACAATTTCCTCTGGCCCAGATGTGGCCCACACCCTGTAAAATGACTCTTATTTATTGATGTGGCCCAGATCTGGCCCGCATACTTTAGAGTGACTTATATTATTTCATGTGGCCCAGGTCTGGCCCAGACACTTTAAGCCAGATCTGGCTGAGACTCGGCTTGGTCCCCGGGCCAAATGTGGCCCAGAAACGGCTAAATGTAATTCAGCAGTGAAACACAAATACAACCATTTAAAAACATTAAAAAGGCTTTATTTATAAAATTACCAAGTACTTTAATATAAATATATATTAGCAATGAACAAATGCACTACACTATAAACATTAACACACTTTTAAACCACAAAGTAACAAGTAAATTATATTTATATATATATAAAAAACATTGTGTCATAATTCAGTTCAGTTCTTATCAAATGGTGTCAGTGCAGTCAAGTCAATAATATTGCTGAATATTAGGAGTCTTCAACTAAGCAAGACAAAAGGCAACAGTGACAAAGAACCCAAACCCAAACAAGACCAGGCTCAGTCAGGAAACCAGTTCTGACCAAACGAATGAATGTGGTGTGATTTATTCCAGGCTGCATCACAAGGCAGATTGGGGATTGATATAATTCAGAATATTTCATCCAACTTCTTCTGCTTGAAGAAAAATCATGCCAGTAGGTGAAGCTGGTAAAAAGGGTGTGTAGGGCTTGTCTGGTTCTCGTAGTCTTTGCTGAGGATCTTTGCTGGGCCATCAATGAGGTCTTCACAGAGATCTGTCATCTAGTTGACATGGTCTCCGCTGACAGTCAGGGATGTGTTGTGGTCGTTCCTGGGTGCAGCAGTCCACCGTCTGGTCTGGATACCGACTGGATCAGCTGATTATGATAACCTAGGGATAAGGGTGAGACAGAATATATGCAAATAATATAAGCTCTGATGTCATTCTTCTTACAAATTAACAAGTACATTAGATATTATGGGAAGTGTTGCTGCTTACTCTAACTGATGCATAATAAAGATCCTTTAAGGGATTTGAATTAATGTGTATGCAAGGCTAAAGAGATGGGACTTTTAAACTCACAGAGTGTGTCTGCCTCCCGAAGTCCGCACTTTTGATCTGCCAGCTGGAGCCACCTCTTCATAGTCCCCTTGACATCCATTTCAGCAGCATTAGCTTGAAAGTTTTTCCAAATTGCAGCCTTGAAATATATGTATAAATATATATTATTAAATCTTAAGCATTACAGTTTTTTTACAATCATTAGGACCAGACCCAGAATTCGCACCTTATGTTTGATGAATGTTCATGCATAAGCTCATGCAGCAGCTCAGAATTTCTGTAAAAAAAAAAAGAAGAAAAAAAAGTCAGATTACATATATAAAGTGTTCAGATTAAATTTTTAGGTTTATGTTTGCTCATAATAATCCCCACCACAGTAAAATATGTTAACTATGATTTTTATCACATCATATGGCATATATATGCTTCAAAAGTTTTCATTCACTTTAAAAAATGTAACATGCTCTAGTGCAGCAGACAGATCAGGCCTTATTAAATTCAGATTGCACATATTTTAATGCTACAACAGTTTGATTCACAAACAAATGACTAATTTGAAAGGTTAAGTGAATCGAATCAGACAGAGCCACCCGTAGATATTTATGGCGCAAGCAGTCCAACTCCTATGATTCAATAGCACTCGTTGAAAAAGACGAATCGAATGAATTCTAGCAAACAAAATGGAATTTAACTCGTTATAATTTCATTAGCTAACATTATCGTGCACTGGATACAGCTGTATACAGATCATCTTTTTTATATTAAAAAATTACATATTGTTATTCTAAAGAGACCGTAGCCTATCATTATCTCCGGAACCGAATGGTTTTTCTTACGTTGTTTTCATGGCAAACCTCCAAATAGAAACCATCTAAAAACTATACACTTCATGACTTTTAAAACATCAAACAACACTACATTGAGCATTAAATAAATTAAATAACTTACTCTTTTGCAGCTGAAGTATTCCTCTTCAGAACTGTGCCGCCGAACGCTCCTCAGGATTTAAAGTTAACCTCCGAATCTTTCTCTCAGGCGGCTGATCACCTTCATACTAGCAGCGGCCCGCCGGTGACAAAACTAACTCGGGCCGAAGATAGATACACACAAGACCTGCCGCACGTACAACAGCTTTCAGCCGAGATTGGCCCATAGAGAAAAGCCATCTGTCAGCCAGAAGTGTTTTGTAGTCGGCGCGGCTCTGGCCCATTATCTTCTCACCGATGCCGAGACTGAGCCGAGTCCGACAGCGCCGCATTTCAGCCAGAATCGGCCCGAGTGTGCTTGCTATCTGCCTTCCGTTTCCACTATACGCCTTCCGTTTCCACTATACTCTCTCTCTCACATACATACATTCTCCTTTCACATACATACATACTTCTCTCACACACATATATTCTCCTTTCACATACATATATATAGAATGTATGTATGTCTGAAGAAAATATATGTATGTGAAAGGAGAATATATGTGTGAGAGAAGTATGTATGTATTTGAAAGGAGAATATATGTGTGTGAGAGAAGTATGTATGTATGTGAAAGGAGAATATATGTGTGTGAGAGAAGTATGTATGTATGTGAAAGGAGAATATATGTGTGTGAGAGAAATATGTATGTACAACCCCAAATCAGAAAAAGTTGGGACAGTATGGAAAACGCAAATAAAAAAAGAAAGTCGTGATTTCTAAATTTACTTTGACTTGTATTTCATTGCAGACAATATGAACACAAAATATTTCATGTTTTGTCTGGTCAACTTCATGTCATTTGTAAATATACATCCTTTCCTGTCATTCAGACCTGCAACACATTCCAAAAAAAGTTGGGACAGGAGCAATTTAGGGCTAGTAATGAGGTAAATTGGTTAAATAATGATGTGATTTGAAACAGTTGATGTCAACAGGTGATTGTAATTATGATTTGGTACAAAAGCAGCATCCAAGAAAGGTCTAGTCCTTTAGGAGCAAAGATGGGCCGAGGATCGCCAGTTTGCCAACAAATACGTGAGAAAATTATTGAAATGTTTAAAAACAATGTTCCTCAAAGAAAGATAGGAAGAGATTTGGATATTTCACCTTCAACAGTGCATAACATAATTAAAAGATTCAAGGAATCTGGAGGAATTTCAGTGCGTAAAGGACAAGGGCGCAAGCCTAAGCTGAACAACCGTGATCTCCGATCCCTCAGGCGGCACTGCATCAAGAATCGTCATTCATCTATAAGCGATATCACCACATGGGCTCAGGACTACTTTGGCAAACCTTTGTCAAGTACCACAATACGTAGTTACATCCACAAATGCCAGTTAAAACTGTACTGTGCCAAAAGGAAGCCCTATGTTAACAGTGTCCAGAAGCGCCGTCGACTTCTCTGGGCTCGGAGGCATCTGGGATGGACCATCACACAGTGGAAACGTGTACTGTGGTCAGATGAATCAGTATTTCAGGTATTTTTTGGGAGGAATGGACGCCGTGTGCTCCGGACCAAAGAAGAAAAGGATCATCCAGACTGTTACCAGCAACAAGTCCAAAAGCCAGGGTCTGTCATGGTATGGGGTTGTGTCAGTGCCCTTGGCAAAGGTAACTTGCACTTCTGTGATGGCACCATTAATGCTGAAAAGTACATAGAGATTTTGGAGCACAATATGCTGCCTTCAAGAAGACATCTTTTCCAGGGACGTCCATGCATATTTCAACAAGACAATGCAAAACCATATTCTGCACACATTACAAAGTCCTGGCTGCGGAGGAAGAGGGTACGGGTACTTGACTGGCCTGCCTGCAGTCCCGACCTGTCTCCAATAGAGAATGTGTGGAGCATTTTGAAGCGCAAAATGCGACAACAAAGCCCCCGTACTGTTACCCACCTTAAGACTTGTTTGCAGGAAGAATGGGACAAAATTACACCTGAAACACTTCATCACTTGGTGTCTTCAGTCCCTAAACGTCTTTTAAGTGTTGTGAAAAGGAATGGCAACATTACAAAGTGGTAAATGCTTTACTGTCCCAACTTTTTTTGGAATGTGTTGCAGGTCTGAATGACAGGAAAGGATGTATATTTACAAATGACATGAAGTTGACCAGACAAAACATGAAATATTTTGTTCATATTGTCTGCAATGAAATACAAGTCAAAGTAAATTTAGAAATCACTACTTTCTTTTTTTATTTGCGTTTTCCATACTGTCCCAACTTTTTCTGATTTGGGGTTGTATGTGAAAGGAGAATATATGTGTGTGAGAGAAATATGTATGTATGTGAAAGGAGAATATATGTGTGTGAGAGAAATATGTATGTATGTGAAAGGAGAATATATGTGTGTGAGAGAAGTATGTATGTATGTGAAAGGAGAATGTATGTATGTGAGAGAAGTATGTATGTATGTGTGAGAGAAGTATGTATGTATGTGAAAGAAGAATATATGTGTGTGAGAGAAGTATGTATGTATGTGAAAGGAGAATGTATGTATGTGTGAGAGTAGAAATGTATGTATGTGAATGGAGAATGTATGTGTGTGAGAGTGCCAGAATGAATTATGGCTTGAACGGCCCCTCATACTATATATATATATATATATATATATATATATATATATACTGTATATATATATATGTGTATATATATAATAATTATTATCTTTTTATTTTTTTTTTTTTGGTGTACTTGGACTGCAATTATGAATGAACTCGGACTCACACATACTTAGGTGCACGTGTACTTGAACTTAACACAGATGCAGACATTTTGGACTTTGGACATTTTGGAATTTTCTACAAAGTACAGTTGAATCCACATCACGTAACATGAAAGTAAAAAAAATGAAACAACATAAAATTAAGACAAGACATTAATAAACATATCCCACTCAAACTGAGTTTAAGTACTTGGACTCGTCTCAACACTACTTAACGTTTTTCTTTTTTGAAATTTTACCCAAAATTGGACCAAAAGTAAATGACACTTGCTGTAATTTAGGTTATCTGAAAACTGAATATGCAGACTACTTTTTATAGTGCTTTGTTCCTGTTGCATAATGTGTTGTTTCACATACTATTTTTTGTATTTATTTATTTTATATATAAATGGCTCCATACTGTGCGGTATACAAATTTGCATTGGTATACATGCTATAGGCTATGCATTGGAGCATGTGTGCTAACAGCTAAGCGATGGGTCTGAAAGTGTAATATAAGTTTTGCCATTTTACAATGATGCAATGCTTTCAGAAAACCTATACTTAAGTTTTTCCTGTTTTTTTTTTTTTTTTGTCTGCTTTTAACCTGTTTAATTCATGCAAACTTCTTTCAGTTAAGCACCATAATGTGTATACTTCAATTAGTTAAATTTGTATAGATTTGTGTGGTTAATGTGGTGATTGCAATCTCTTCTGCTGTTAAACAAGCTTAACCACAAAGGAAATGTGCCTGTAATTTCAGATGGAGTTATCATGTACTATTCAGGCTGGTTCACACTGACCCAACAAATACCAGCATTCTAAAATTGGCTGTTGGATTTAGAATGTTGAGTTATTTTCACACTGTGTCAACAGGATTAAAATGCAATGACACACACACACACACACACATAAAAAAAAAAAACCCAAGAACAGTTGAAATGTGTTGGGTTACTTAATATTCCACTGGTCTTGGTTAAATGAACCTGGTATATCTGCAATACTCTGCCATATACATCTCTAGTCTTAATATACAATATGGCAATGAGTTCATGAGGAAGTCAGGCTGTCCGGGGCTTAATTAACCCAGCCATAAAGGACAGCTCGTTGCCGTGGTGAATGTCATTGAGGCCTCCGCTGCTGAAGTTCCCAAAGGGATCAGGGCTAATTGCAAATACAACCTTAGCATGGGACATTGCCTTGAGGAGACATGGAAGTAGCGCTATACGCCTGTTAATGAAGCTACGGAGAACAGCGTCGCTCGGAAACTGCCGTTCGCTTCGAGATTGGATGGCTGCAATTCAGTGGCTTCAATCATTTCGCTGATATATGCGGTATTCACCTAGATGATAATTAGATCTGTTTTAGAGAGGCGGTTAACGAAGTTACTGGAGTGTGAGAGTGCATGTGTGCAAACGAGCGTAATCCGACTTTATGAAATGATAGACAAAAATAAAAAAGATTTATTGAAAATTTTAACAAGTAAATAATAAAAATGGACATGTTTTGCTGGATCAGTTTAGACAGCTTAGTCTCCTGTACTGTCTCACACACATAAAATACATTCACTCCCACACAAACATAAAAATCGTCTGCGTTGAGGAAAACAAACACCCGTCTAAGGAGGTCATGTTGATTCAGTCAGTTTTCGATCGTGTCGTGTGCACCGCCGTGCCCTGTGTGGGTGCGGTAGTGTTACTCTCCAGGGACCCAAATGTGAGGATTAAGCTAAATGAGTTTGTCAGGTTCACTGTTTCAATCCCCTCTACTCAACAAAAGAAAAGGCACTTTTGGGATTTTAATATCCTTTGCTCTGCAATCCTGCTTTCTTGCAGCCAGCAGTTTATGAGGCTTATTTTCCCCTCCTTTGCAGTGGTGAGATTAGTATGAGGCGAAGAAAGCGGTGTTTGAATTTTAAAAGCTGTAGGGTAAAATGGATTCCCCCTTTTTGATTTCTATCTTTCTGTTTTAATCAATTTTCTACCTTTTTATATATTTCCAGCCATTTCCTTTGCTCTCTCTTTCTGCCCAGATGATTTTTTATTGATCTGATGACATTCACAAAAGCAGCTCACCTTAACACTGTATGTAGAGAGTAAAGCATAATTTGAACGACGTGGTGAGTGTAACACTTTTAAAGAGAAAAAAACCCTCACATTTTAACACACACACACACAGAGCAAATCAATAGAGTGCATGTGTCATCCATATAACAGTGATGTGTATTGGTCTTTTGATTTGCGCTCTGTTGTCAGTGTCAGCCACACTGTTTGTGCCCTGAGAGCTGCTATATATTCGCTCCATCTTTCCATTTTTATGACCACCCAGCTGCTCTGATTATTTCTGAATCTCTCATTCCAATTCATCCATCTTCTACTCAGTCACCAATTTCATCTTAATTCATTTTCAATCAGTTTATAATTTCAAGAAGTAGATAAGCTTTGGAGCAGATTTAGAGAAATTTAACGTTATATCACTTGCTCGCCAATGGATATTCTGCAGTGAATGGGTGCCGTCAGAATGAGAGTTCAAACAGCTGATAAAAGCATCACGATCATCAACACAATTTTGGATGATAAATTAATGTTTTGTGAAGTGAAAAGCTGCATATTTGTAATAAACAATTCCATCATGAAGATGTTTTTAACTTCAAATGGTCCTCTATCCATAATATTGCTTTCTCCAGTGAAAAAGTTGTCTTGTCTGAATCAGGAGAGAAATATGCGCAGATTAAGTACTGTTTATGAGCAAAATCAGTCCAAAGCATTCACTTCAGAGGATCCATTAATGAGCAAGTGATGTAATTTCTCCAAATCTGTTCCAATGAAGAAACAAACTCATCTACATATTGGATGGCCTGAGGATAAGTAAATTTTCATTTTGGAGTGAAATATTTAGCTCTTTGATTTATTAGCTTTGATATCTTATTTTTTATTTACAATTATTTGATTTAATTTTATTTGATTCTGAATGCCAAGTGGTGGGACATTCTTACAAAAACTGGACCAAAAAATGTTTTTACTTCTAGGATTATAACCGAATGCCACTTGAGCTCATTTCATATAGAATGACATAGTAAGCAGTATGCTAGTACTCCATTCTGTAGGCTATGCACTGGAGCATGTGAGCAGCTGCTAAGCAGTGCTTCTGACAGGATAATATTTCAATGCTTTGCCACAGTAAAATGATGCAATGCTTTGATAAAACCTACTTAAGTTTTTCCACTTTTCTGGGATTTAAAGATGATGCTGGTGCTTTTTGTCTACTTTGATATGTATAATTTATCTAAACTGCTTTGTGATAAGCCCTGAGATGAGATGTGTGTAGTGTACATGAATTAGTTAGACGGGTCCTCAGGAGATCTGACTCAGGATCTCTGCTATGTTGAAAGCGGTAAGAACTGTGACATGTTGAGCAAACACTGAATCCCTGGCCTTGGTGCAGGCATTGGGTTCTCCCTCATATTTCATGTTTAGCTTCAGATTTTCTCTCTATCCCTTCCATATCTCTTTGTCTGTCTGCCATATTGACACAGATGTAGGATTTATAACATGTTATGTTCTGAGGTCTGGGAGTTGTGGGCAGCTTATCTATAAAGTCGTGTCAGAAAACTGAAAATTAAGTTGTAGTGAATGTTAAATTGTTCTTTTGAGTCACAAAAATGATATGAATTAATGCAAATCAAACTCAATTGCAGAAGTGAAGATTGTCATTGTACTTATGACTTATAATACAGTCTGTTTTTATGTAAACCTATGTTGTATGACTTCTGAAAACTTGAAATAAGTACTTAAGACATATGAACTGCTTTTTTGGTGCTTTTGAATTCCTTTGATGTTCTAAGGAGAGAGTGAAGGAATAAGGACAAATGAAAGGCTGCTAGTTGATGAAGTTGATACATGAGAGCTGATTGCAATCAGATCTTGTATAAAAAAAACAATTCAGCCATTGCATTAGAATATTAGAATGACAGCCATTGATACAGAAATATACAGTGCATATACAGTTAATTGCAGACCACCGATGTTCCATTATTTAATGAAGGTTTCCCACTGATACGTTAAATTCCCCCTGATACAATTCTAATAGTTCTCATGTTAATTAATTCTTCTGTTGTGTATGTCATTAACGCCCACAGCATTTGAGTGTGGAATCACAGTATCACCTTCTATGGTGTTTATTGAAAGTGTGACACATTTTGTTGGAGTAGCTGTACTAAATTTGATTAAATAAATCTGTTTACAGACCACAAATAATTTAATCTCTACCACTATATTTGAAAGCACAGCCATTTAAGAATCAAGCACTATTGCACAAATTCATTTTTGTATTTTGTGATAATAGACACCAAGCTGTTAGTGTCGATAACAACCCACATATAACGAAAGTGACAATATGAGAGCCTTTTAAGCCAATAAAGTGCTTAGGCAAGTGTTTAATTTCTTAAAATAAATCTTGGATAGCAAACTAGCTAAATGATGTCTGGTATTTTATATTAGAGTTGTTATTTGATTTGTCTTAATGAAAGCACACTTTGTAAAGCTTTTAGAGCAACCAGGATGATTATGATATAAAAAAAAGCTTGGAAATGGCTTTTGTGGCTTCAAGAAAAAGACAAAATAAAACAACTTTGTAGATCAAGATGTTGCGAAAATAACTTTTGTTATGCATCTCTTAGCCATCTGTACATTTCACCCAGAAAAAAATAAAAAATAAATAAAATATATAAATAAATTTGAAGTTAAGAAAAGGACTGCAATATTTGAATTTGAGTGTCAAATTAAAATTACATGAAATGTAGAAAAAAAACTATTTCTACATTTTTAAATCCAGATGGATATAAGCAGTCTGTTTCTGCTATATCTTTTAATGAACAAAATGTATAATTACTAATAATAAATTATATAGCTACATATGTAATAATAACAAATATTAAAATAATATTAATTAATATTAATATTCAACCTATAAAGTTTGAGATTTAAGATGGAAAAACAATGGAGGTTTTATCTGTATTTGGAGGACTCTCTCTCTCTTCATGAATGCTTTTCCATTGCTTCTATCTTGAATGACTGCAGGTTAGAGCAGGTCAAATGAAACTCCTAACCCATTATGGCTACAACTAGTCTATGTCTGAAGTGTCACATGGGCTTGATGTGTATATAGGAGCAATATGATTCCTCAGCAGCAAACGGTCGAGTAACCAATTTATCACTTTCACATGATTCTTATTAAACACATGTAGTCACTTTGGATCAAACAGAAAACCCACATGCACACTTGTCATCCAGCAGACTGCTGTGAATTGTGCAAGTTGATATGTGGAGTTTGAGCAGAGACGCCAACCTTGAAGGTGGCACTCCTTCATCCATGAATGCTTCATTCATAACTCCTCAAATGCATCACAACTGGAAACCTTGAGAGGACCTTGAAAAATCCCTATCTTTTCATCTATATTTCATAAAGCCTTGTCAGCTGAAATTATGGTATGTTGGTATGTTCTTGTGAAAAATTCCAGGGATTTATTGGTGTGGTTTTCCTCTGCCTTGTGGATGTTTATCCTCCACTGGTTTGCATTTCGTCAGGATCTGACGGCACTAAGCCACCGTGTTTGTTTTTGTCCTAAAAGCTTCATAAGCAATGAGAGGATTGGACTTTAAGTAAACAAGAAAACAAGTTCTGTATTTCCAGGCAAGATAATCACGTAGGAGGCTGCAGAGGCTGGTACCCCTGAATAAACACTCCTCATCCCTTCCCGGTTTGAGTCATGCCACCAATGCAACACCCACACGCACACGCACACACTCGCGTTCTTTCTGACGGGTGTCAAATCTCGTACCTTGATCTTAGGTGGCTGGTTCTGTAAAACGTACCATCTTGTGAAGTGACGACGCTGTTAAAAGCATCTAGCGGATACAACCAAATCGCGCTAAATTAAACATGTTTCATTTTCTCCAAAATGGAATCAGACAGGCTTTTAATTTGTCAGTCTGTCAGGGAGCATCGCCACATCCATCCATTACGGCTCTGCCTGTCCTCAAACAGAAATCGATAGGAGGAAATTCTAGCTGTCAGATTGTCTTTAAAAATGTAGGAAGGCAGCTCATTCCAGTTATCACTTCAGAATGAAAGCAGAACAATGTTGTTACATCCCTCAACAGAAAAAAAACTGTGTTACAGATATATGATTAAACTCTCGGTGGGCATCTGTCTGCTGTCTGGATGTTCCTGGGGCACAGAGATACGGCCCTGCATTTTCTTTATCTGATGGGTCGATGCTGATATTTCCTGTGCAACATTCTCTGTGCCTTAGCCTTTTGTTTTCTTGCACGGGGTCGAGCAAAATATGTGAAAATAACAAATTCTAAATGATTACTTGCCATTTAGTTCAGAGCAATTTACAAGACCACATTGTTTATCTGGAATCTAGTTAATGAGTTGCTTGATCCCAGATAACAGGAGTGCTACCAGCTTACTGTACATCCTACACCCTTTCTGTGTTTATTTTGATCGGATGTCGTGCTTAATGAAACCTCTCTTTCTAAGAATGCCAAGAAGGGAGCAGGTTTTTGTTTGAGAATGACACAATAACTTGTAGTACAAGCCCAATTAGAGCATGCTTGACTGATCGCATAGACTGTGCAAATGAAAAATCCGATCGCTTAATGTATTTGGATAGGATAAAGCATAAATTATTTGATCTGCTATATCAAAATAAAGAAATATAGGCATTAGGTTAAACCTGCTGCTGCTTCTGTTTTTTGAGAACTGTCAATTTGTTTCTTATATATGAGTTTTAGTTGAATATATATATATATATATATATATATATATATATATATATAAACAATAAACTTTTACCGTGTTTATGACACCTAATGCATTACCTAATAACAAATTGAAACTTAGTTACCATTATTTTTTGTTAAAATGTTTTTTTAAATTAATATTAATGTATATGAACAATCAACTTTTACAATGTTTATTAATAATCCCTAAGTGCATTATCTAATAACAAATTAAATGTTACACTAAAGTGTTATCATTATTTTTTACATGTTAAAATATTTTAGATGAATACTAATGTAGATGAACAATCAACTTTTACAGTGTTTATTAATGATACCCTAATGCATAACAATAACAAATTGAACCTTATTCTAAAGTGTTTGACTCCTGCACATTTCAGAAGTGTGTCTTACTGTTGCATCAAACAGAATCACTTTTAAAATGTATTGTCTAGTTTAATAGATTTAATAGTGCTGAGACTCACTCAGAGTAATACAAATTTGGCCTTGTCTATTGCAATAGCACTTTATTTTATAGTTTTTAAAACAGCAATTTGACAGTTCTCAAAAATGTTTTCCCCCACCCCAGGATTTATACTTTTACTCAACACTATTATCCAGTCAAACTTGCAATTGATTCGAACTATAGTTGGAGCAAAGCACTCTGGCATATTCTTCACCCCTTTTTCTTCTACTGCCAAATCATGAGAGCTAATCTTTATAACCTAGTAGAGGCCTCACCAAACCAGCACGCCACTCACCCGTGGCCAAGATGACCATCAGAGCCCAGAACCATTGAAAGAAAAGCCCAGCCCTGCACAGACACTTCATTAACTGATAAGAATCTGGTGAGCTCTCTTCTCTAAGGTCCGTCTCCCTCCTCATCTCTATCTATCAGTCTACAGAAAGCTAACGTATCAGTCAGCAGAAGGAGGAGGGTGAGGGGAAAATGCGATCCTCAAATCTGTCAGGATAATTGTGCGACTGATAATCTCCCATGGAGAATCCATCAAAAATGAGCCTTCCTCCATAGTGGGTCTCACACTGTGTTAGTGTTGATGCAGGAAGTCAATAATGTCAATTAGCGTAATAAAAAAGACTAGGAAAAAAAGGAAGAAAGTGATAAGCCTAATGGCAAAAGGCTGTTGTTGCTCGGATGGCACATGCTATTCCCATTAAAGATCAGATACTGCATTGTTTTGAAGTCTAGACCTGAATTGAGAAATTGTGGTTTTACGTTAGTTGGAATGATTTGGAAAAGACAGGAAACTCCTATATAGCTTCAACATCAACAGCTTTATAAGGCTCATTTGCCTCTTGAAATAAAATTCAGTTGATCTTGATCCTGGCATTATCATGAAAAAGAAAAAAAAAGATCTGCCATTTTGGCCATATAACTAAGCCATAAAAAGCTGTCACATCAACTAACTCAGAACGAGTCCTACAGGCATTAAAGATTAAATTTACAAGCCTCATCCACAGATACAACACCGCAGTGTGCTATAAAGCCTCTTTCCTCTGAATAATGTAAAAACATAAGGACATGTAATGGTCTAAGGGTGTTTTTGTGTGTGTATCATTGCAGAGCTTTGGTGGTGGGTGTTTGCTCTGGCCAGGCTCTGTTCTCCGAGGGCAGTAAATTGCTGTGTGTGAGGGAGGTAAAGGAAGGGTTACTGCAACCACAGATCTGCAGATGCCCTTGCCCCTGATTACAGCCTGCCCCTACTCTTTCCCCCTTGCTAAAAATGTACAGCATAATGGCACATTAGTGTCCATTGGAGCTTAAAAATTCTCCTACTTTGCATGACACCAAGAGAAAATAGCTTAATTATCTGTTGCAATATATTCGACACATGCTGAGTTTATGATGAATGTTGTGGTAAAAAATAATCTCTTTAACATTTAAATGCAACCTCTTGCCAGAATAAAGCTGCTGACATTAAGGAAATGATACTAAAAATGATATTTTCTTTTTAAACAATTTTTTGAATGTTCCATCAGAAAACAACCTAAATCCTAACCCTTAAATGCCTCTCTTCCAACTCTCTCTCAGCCTCTAATTTGGTGGATGTCGCAGGTTAAGCAGATCAATAAAGGATTGTATTAAATGCTGCACTCTACCCTCTTAACATATGCTTCAACTTGAAGCACACTAATTCCTGAGCTTTGAACGAGGCACGTCGTAACTTTACTATAAATGAGCAGAGATCATGTTTCAAATAACATTCCATCATTAAGCACTGCATCAGGAAACAAGGCTGATGAGTTTGTGTGTGCATCTATGTGTGTGTGTGTGTGTGTGTGTGCAAGCCCATCACATATCTATTCAGAATTAGGATGTCACCGCATTCCTCTAGCCAGATATTTGACCATGTGACAGTTCATTGCAGTGTAATTCACTGTATTTTCTGAGAGAAAAGTTGGCTGCTTTGTATAATCTCTTATATGGTTATCAGAATTGCATAATTAAGTAAATGCCCTGCAGTTGAAAAAAAGACAAAAGGAAGAAGTTTAGTTTAGAGAAATACAAACCAAATGTTTTCTTTTTTATTGTTGTAACCTCTGTAGACTCCTCATAAAAATAGTGCTGCTCAAAATAAGGACAAAGAAAATTGCTGTTGGAACGATCTCAATAAAGGAAAGTCCATAATTCACACATTCATTTGAATCCCTTTCTCAACAAAGAAAATGTGAAACCATGTTAATGTGAACCTGCAGCAAACCATCCAGTCACTGCAACCGTCTCGTAAGTCTCGCAAACTAACATCCAGTTGAGCCCTTGCGCTACTAATCTGAGGCAACTGTTGTAATGCGTTTTCTAAATTAGCCCTAAAAGCCACTCAAATCATAATTAACGCAGTACAGGATCTGAAAGAAACAGGAAAAAAGCAATCGAAATCCAACTCATGAAACTGGATGGAAAAACCACAGGATAGTCAATCCGATTTGTCAAAAAAACCAAGAGGAACATCAGAGTAATAGTCAGAAGGTTAAACTCAAAAAGCAAGCAGGATGTCTGTTCTGGAAACGTACTGTTAAACACTTGCTGCAAAACTATTGCGCAGCCCAAAAAAACATTTGGCTGAGAGCGTCAGAACAGCAGACTCTGTAAATCCAGCTGCTCCATTCTCTCTTGGTGTCCATTCTGTGTTTTGCAATGTTTTGTCTCCTATCTCTTAAGCCAGTCTCATTTATTGCAAGTAGCTATAACATTTGGCACAATACAAATTTGTGGTGCTTTTAGAAGATAAGCCTTTAAAGATCAATCAGTGGACAATTACTTAGAAAGTTCTCTGTATAAATGGGACTTTACTGCATCATATACAGCATGGTCTAAAAATCACAGGTTGCCCCTTTTCAAACAAATCTGTCTTCGTTTTCAATGTCGTATCAGCATCATCACATTTTCCCATCTTAAATAGGAGTTACAAGTTAGAAAATAGTTTAAATTCATTTTCACTTTTATATAATCTGTTTCTTGTATCATCCCATAGTGGATTAATTTATATATTTATATTAATATATTTATGTATAAGCATGTACAAGAAAACCAGTCTCATTTTTGCACTGGGTACAAAAGTAATTGCTGTCTTTTCTGTTGTGCATTCTATTGCATGTTTTCATGATGAACAGAATAAAAGACAGAGCAGGAGAAGGCAGTAGGAATGTTATATCTGTGTTTCCTGTACCTTCTCTTTTGTGTGAGTTTTGATCAGGTAGGATTCAGGGATGGTGCTGATGGTTGTGGGGCGGGGACAGGAGTTACCGAAGTTGTTCTCTGCCCAGGGAGCAGAGTGTGCTGGTCTGTAGGAGCTGCAGCTGGGTTTGTAGGTGCTGTTGTGATCTCTCAGGCTTGGTAACATCATTCCACTTTCACCTGGTATACTTGTCCCTGCACGGGTGGTAGGAACATTCTCATCCACCGGAATGACCTCTATAGTGCTAGCAGCTGCCACCGTGCTCCTATGCTGGTGCCGTTTACGCAGCTTGTAGAAAGCTATGAGCATAACGGCAGCAAGCAGAGTGACTGCCACAAAGCAGCCAATGATGATCTTGGTTGTCTTCATGACCTCGTCAAGACTGGCAGGTGGGCGTGTCGTTCCGCGTACAGTCGGCACTGAGACCTGTCGAGGCGTCTGAAGTAAAACGGTCGGCGTAGAGATAAAAACAGGCTGAAAGACGGAGGGGGAGGCGGTTACCGTCTTTGGCTTGATCACTTCCTGTGAGGTGGGCTCCACTTCCTCCACTGTCACCGTGGTGAAGTAACTTAGGTTAGAAGTGTTGAGTTCAGCTGCAGTCACATTCAGGTAGGCTGAAGCATTGGAGTTGCCAGCCATGTTGGTGACCATGCAGGTGTACACACCTGTATCTGCTGGCAGCACATTGGAGAAGTTTAGCGTCCCGTCGTTGAGCACTGATATCCGTGGGTGATTAGAGCCATGGGTCAAAACTGTTCCATTAGGCAGAAGCCACCTAACTGACGACATGGGGGCTGTGCGACATTTTAGCTCAGCTACACGTTCAGCGGAGATGTTAAGATCCCTTGGGGCGTCCAGGATGAAAGGTGCAGAACACTGAAAAGTGCTCTGGTCCACCTCCACCAGGTAGCGTCCACGCAGGTAAGCAGGGGTGTGGCAGCGTCCACAGCAGGTGGAATTAGTGGGAATGTACTCCCTCAGCCACCAGGCCAGCCACACGACATCACAGTCACACCGCCAGGGGTTGTGGTGCAAATGGAGTTCCACCAGGTAACTCAAGGGCGCGAAAAGGTCATGGGGCAAAGAGCTAAGGTTATTATGAGCCAGGTTGAGCTCAACCAAGGCTGTGACATCATCAAATGCATTTCTCTCTATGGTGGTGATCCGAGAGTTCATAATCCACAGCTTTTTCAGGGATTTTAATCCCTTGAAGGACCCAGGTTTTATCTCTGGGAAGTAGTTCTCAGACATCTCTAGCTCCTCCAGCCCTACCAAAGGGGTCAGGACTGGCATCTCCCGCAGGTTACACATTCCAAGGTTTAAGTATTTCAAGTTGTATAATCCCTCAAAAGCTCCATCAGAAATATACTCCAGCTTCTTTGACTCTCCCAGATCCAGACGCATTAGAGAGGGAACGCGGTTGAATGCGTAGGAAGGTATGCTTTCGATAGGGTTGTTCCTGAGCCATAATTCCCGCAGTTTAGACAAGTACTCAAAAGCACCACTTGGGATCACTGTCAATCGGTTGTCGAACAGCTCCAGTGTGTTGAGGCTGTTGAGGCCGCTGAAGGCCCCCACCTCGATCTGCCGAATAGAGTTCCTGCCCAGTTGTAGCACCTCCAGGTGACGAAGGTGTTGAAAGGTGCCAGCTTCAATTGTCTCTATGCTGTTCTCCATCAGGTTTAAATGCCGTGTGGTGGCAGGAATGCCTGGGGGCACTCGAACCAGGCTGCGCCTGGTGCACACCACCTTAACGAACTGGTTACCACAGGAGCAAACACCAGGGCAGGTCAGTGGTCCGGAGGGGGCGGCGCACACACTCCACGATCGCACCATGAGGTAGACTGCACAGAGCAGGGCTGCGTTCCAGGCACGGTGCACAGTTACCTGCCACAAGAGACTCATGATGTGGCGCGTTCATAATTCAACATCGCGTGGGGATTCGGCTGGGGTACGGAGAACAGTGGCCCTACCCTGGTTTGAGCAAGACTCTGCATCTGTTTGCCATCGACAGTGCAGGATGGTGCTGCATTAAACACAGAGAGGGAAAGAGAGGGAGAGATGGGGGGGGGGGGGGCAGAGAAAAAGATGAGTGGAGAAGGGAAAAAGCTGACCTACAGAACAAATATGTTGAAATAGATGGCACTTACCTCATTAGCTCAGAGTTGTCCTTAGAATAATCCTTTATTTTGAAGAAAAACCCCAGCACCGTTCACGCATGTTCCCCACTAAAATCACTGCACAGCATTTTCAGCTATTTCTCTTACAAAAGTAAAGTGGATCGTGAACTGATTTGACAAAATGGCCCCTATTAATTCCAGAGAGAAGCGGCATTCAGTGAAACTGGTTCAAGAGGTAAGGCCCAGTCAGCTAAGCAGGTGCACAGATCCAGTCAGCTTGGAAAAGATCTCCTCTCAGCTCCCCCATTGATTGTCCTTGGAAGGCGACGCTGAATACCACTGAACAATTTTCACAAGACTCCATTGCCGAAGTACATGCACATTAAGCCAAGAAAAATATAAAAAGAGAAAACAGAAGAGGGAAAATATCCCAAAGTCTTCTCAGATTCGTCTTTCTCCTTCGCAGTAGACTAAGCCATATTTTTTTTTTAGTTTGCCATCATCCACCCCCCACGACACTTGTTCAGCTGATTAGCCGTGTGTTGATGAATCCAAAAAGGCTAACAGACATACACTGCGGTCATTCCGTCTTGCTTTTTTAACTCACTCTGCTCTCCTGTCTGTCGCTGTAGCAGCTGCGGACTGCCGCGTGCACAGTTAGCAATAATCCATCAATTTCTTCAGAGGGGGGCTCGGGGGTGGTGTTGCGGGAGCAGAAGGGGGGAGGGGGGAAGGAGGACGGGGGGAGCAGCAGCAACAGCAGCGCAGCAGTGGTGAAGCTCTCTCCCTATCCGCCGATCGTTGCTCCTCGTGCTCTCTCTCTCTCACTCTTTCTCTGTCTGGCTTCCTCTCTCTCCTTCTTCTCAGTGTCAGAAAAAAAAGGATTGATGCCGCCGTGTGGCTAATTTCAGAGAGATACCTTGCAGAGGATTCCGTAGTTTGCCCTTCCACCCCCCCCTTGTGGATCCTGCGGTATTCCTTTATTTTCCCTTGTCTTGAGGTAGTAAGTTGTGGCAGTTCGCCTGCTCTGGCTGTGAGGCTGCGGGTTGGCAGCGGCTCTGCAGTGGGAGGTGGGCAGCAGAAAAGCACGCGAGGGAGAGAGAGAGAGAGACGCGCAAACAAGCTTGCGCACACGCGCGGCAGAGAAGACCGTCAACGGTGACAGTGGCAAGAGCAGCGGTCCTCACCTCCAGCGCTAACCCTCCTCTCTGTATTTCTCTCTGTGTGACTGGGTTGCAGGCGGCAAAGTCTTTCTCCTCCTTTTGTCCTTCAGTGGAAACGTGAATGTACTGCTGACGCATCCCGCTCAGAGCAGTGCATTGGTTTGATGCAGTGTTCTTGTGTATTAACACATTCTCCCCCTCCTCGCCGAGTGTACTGCCTCTCTCTCTCAGACGCTCACACACCAATACACTCTCCAAGTCTTCCTGATTCACAGTTTTTTTCCTTCTCATTCTTTGACTCTTTTTGTCTCCACTTACCTCCTTTCTTTCTATCCTCATTTTTTTGTTTCTCCTTCACCTCTTTCTAAACTTTCCTTTCATGCTGTCTTGCGGACATACTCTTTCCAATTCTTTCATCGCATTTCCATTGCTAATCTCTTTTGCTCTCATTTTTTCTATCCTTCTGACATTCTTCTTCCTCTCACAACCTTTCTGTAGTATGTACTGGTGTTTCAATGGCATCATTTAAAATTTTAATTTGAGAACTATGGAATGGAAGAGATGCTTCTTGGAATTACAGTTGTGTAAAGTACATTTGCATTAAGAATGCATCTTCATACTTTCATTTGAGTACTCCAGATGAAAACAGACAAGAAAATGAAGACAGGCATGAAGCTATAGCAGGCTCTCAAGGATCACTGGTTTGACACCATCTTTGTGTGAATGCTGACTCTGCTTGCATTGGCTGGCCAGTCTTAAGGGACACCAGAAAAGCACAGACTAGTGAGAAAGAAGCAGACAAAGCTTAATGAGAAGAGTGTGGTTGAAGACAATGAAGCAGCTTAAGTGGGTAAGGTAAGGAAAGAAATAAGGTAGAGATGTGTGCTAAAATTACAAACCTTGAACGAGAGAATTTCACATTTCCCTGCCTCAGTGTGGTAAATGGCATTTCCATAACTTATCATTTATAATTTCTTAGTAACACAGCACTGTAAAAAAAAAAAAAAAAAAAAAAAAAAAATATATATATATATATATATGCGTGTGTGTATGTATATATATATATATATATATATATATATATATATATATATATATATATATATATATATATATATATATACATATACATATACATATATATACATATACATATATATGTATATGTATATATGTGTATATATATATCTTTTTTTTTTTTTTTCTCCGGTAACTTGAAATGTGCACCATTTAGTTACATCAAGGGTCAAATCAAATATAAATAGCATGTTACAGTAGAAAGTTACACACTTTCTTTGTGTGCACTGTTAAGGTCTGTTAAGGTATAAAGAATGTTTTTGCTCAGTGTTGTCCGCCCAATAGAGAAAAGTTTTGCTCAGCAAGAAAAAAAAAATTAGAGGGATCATTGATCAGGGGATGATACTGCCACCTATCAGTGTGGATGTATTATTGCACAAGCTAATGTTTTCAGTTACTGATACCATTATTTTACATTTATTCCACCCGCAAAAGTGTCTAATAATAGGTTACTGATATATTATTGTATAATAGTTTTAAGTAGTATTGGGCTGGTCATGTGATCTAAAATATCTGCCCCCATGAGGCAACCAGTTCCATATAAATCAAATCAGCTTTAATTAGGGATTTTTTCAGGTTATGTGAGTCTACATGATTTTAAACACATTTTCAACAGTCCATTTTCTTTGTGCAAAACTTTTTTAATGAGGAAAAAATGTTATACTATTGTTCCTGTCTACAAACATTTGCACATTTGAGTCTTAGTAATAATTAAAGTGCTAATCTGTTATGTTTTCACTTTCATGCAGAAGCATTTATAATCCACAAATTCTAAGCGAATAAATCTCACTTGAAATAAAACTGCACAAACATCCTCAAGCGAACTCGCACGCACATTTTTCTCCAGTGGTTTTATATGAAGAGGCTTTAGACCACTGAACTGGCCTTCTGTGCTTCTGTCATCAGGAGAATGAGCAGCGGTGCTAGGTGACATCACACAAGAGACAGCTCTCTCAGGGGTCTTAACACCTCAGGAGCCCAGCTGTGATCAGTCAGGACCACTGCTGCTCACATCAGCACACCCATGTTAGCCAGACCTTACATTCCCACTCCATGCTCATCCACCGCAAATGTGAACTGTTTGGGCATGGAGTATAAATTTATACAGTTGTACGGTCAAGTGCTGACTTTATTCATCCGTCCAACCAAATCACTTTTCATAACACTGTCCAGCACTTCCCATCTCCATCATAGCCTCCAGAGGAAGTGACATTTTTAAATCCTCTGCACCAGACCGAAACACTTTAAACTGAACCTTTTATTCCAGAACCGGTGATGGGAAACGCTTTCGCCTTCATTTGTTATGGTTGCCGAGTAGAGCTGCCAAAAGCACAGAATGGAACTTTTGGACAGTGTCTTATCATCTGTTACAGAGTTAGATGAAGAGTCATAGCACTGTTGGCTGAAGCACCATGGAGCTTTTGCACACCAGGGAGCTGTATGAATTACCCTATTCTGGGTGTACGGCCAATGCTTTGACCCCCCTATTTAACAACTCACCAGTGGAGGTAATTGATGTCCATGGTGCAGATCCCAGTGCTAATATCATTATAGAGGTCGTATGCATGGAAAGGTCAGGATGGAGCATGTGATTCTTCTACGATTCGCTCAACTTCACAGCGAGCTGCTGAGTTTATTGGAGGTGTCAAACGCCAACCATACAGCAAAGCAGCAAGGCAGGGAAGCTTTGCTGAAGAGACTTAAACAGAGCGGTATTGCTAATGAATGTATGGGCGATTGCATTTTCCTTCCTGCCTGACTACTACAAATCTGCCATTTATCTTTTAGAGTAAGCAATATTTGCTATGTTATCAATTCATTCTATCTGCAATAACACTGGTGTAAAAATATTAATGAATTGCTTTCATATTGTGCTAGTTCTGTTAGGGCTTGTTTATTACACATTTTAAAAATAGGATTTTTATGTTCAGTTGTTTAATTATTTCATAATTTCTTCACTCTGGCTTATTTGTGATTAAATAAACTTTGTTGTAATTGCCCTCAATTTGAAGTACTGAGAGAGCTAGCTGTACATGGAAAAAATAGAGATATTTTAATACCTAAAATTAAGATTTTATTATTATTTTTAACACAACACAATGCTAATTGGGAAAATAAACTAGCTAAAAATGTTCTTTTCAGTGTCATATGCAATTGTAAGACAGCAAGGCTCTCTCAGGGGATTTGTGATCAAATATTTCCTCCTTCACAGAGATACCATCACAGTTGAAAGCCTTCGTGTTTTTTTCTTGTTTTTTTTTTTGGGGGGGGGGGGGGTCCTAATAAGTAGTGGTATTAATTTGGGTTGTTAATTTAATGTGCTTCACAATCATTGATAAATCTTTAAAAAATAACAAATTAAAAATGAATGCATTTAATTATGCCCCTTGACTTGTACATAAATTCTATAATAAGAGATGTTATTTTGGCAGCTTTTCTTAGATATTCAATATGCAGCTAATTGTGATTCAAGTGATTAAAAAATCAGCATATCAGGTAATTAATTTGATTAAAAATTTTAATCAATTGACAATCCCAATATTACTGTATGCACCACAAACTGAATACATTAGCCTGGCTGCAATGACTGCAGTAACAAAAAATGCCGTGCATGCATTTGAATATTGTTTTGATTGTATGTTTTTAACACTGATTTCAAATAAACAGGGTGATTTAGATCAGCGATGTGCCTCAGGAGTGATAAGTAGTATTCTGGTGGTACTTGAAATCCTTTTAAGTTTGTGTTGCCTATAGAAACCCACTTTATTTTGTAATATGTTTCAGTTTTATTTTTTAAGGATATAAAATTTGCATATTCTGTGCAATGCAATTGTGTTTGACACTCATAACAGAATATATGTATACAGTGTATTGTTGCTTAAAGGAAAACTGTTATTTATATAAATATATAGTTGGATTAAATAAATATGTAGTGTAAAAATAACTCCCATTAGATACTAATGTTTCCAGGTTATAGATGAGCTCTGGAGACAGTGTGTGTGTTTGAGAATATGAGTGTGGTTTTGTTTGGTGACCTGGTTGTGGGGAACTGGTAACAAGCAGAATCTGGAGGGGTAGATAGATGGAGGGTAGCAGTCGAAATGGGCCCATGTCGATATTGTTCCCTCTGTTCCACATCCCTAGATCTCCCTCTCCTGTGCAGATTGAATATGTGGAATGCTGCGTCCCAGTTTCTGTGGCAGTCATATTTGGCGGTCACTGTGAAGGGTGTTAGTGAGCCACAGCGGCCGAGGGAGTGGTTTGAGGTGACGGCACAGCACAGTCAGCCTGAATATCGGTCAAACTCTGCCTCCGTAACATTTAATGGTACTCGTCGTATACACACTTCATTACGGTAATTACTGCAGAGTGCTGATCATAAGACATGTTGTGCTTTCCGACTGGGAGGAGAAGAGGTTCTGATGAAAGCGTTGAGAGTGAATGAATGAATTGGCTCTTGGCTACGAGGCTGTGGTTCCTCTATGCTTAGCATAGCATGTTAGCAAAGTGCTGCTCTCAGGACTTTGGTTCAGTAGGATCGATCTGGGCTTTAATGATGAAATCCCTTTTTGCTCTCCTCACCCTCCGTTTTTTTGGAAGGGGGAGGTTGGTTTGATTTATTAGCTGTCTAAATTTGCTCACCCTCATCGACCCTGCTCACGATGTCATGTAGAGATGTGGGTGTTGCTGAAAGGTGAGGGTCGACACTACTTTATCTTTCTATTTGCCCTATGATCAGTGCTGCTTGACTTACAAGAGCAGTGATGCCAGTGTCTGTTTTTACATCCAACTTTGAAACTCAATACACCCAACTGGCCGTTGTCCAGATCTTTTATAATTCAGCTCAGCTTTATCAGAAAATTAGATTTTCTGATTTGACCGTCTAAGAGTAATGGGATATGAGATTACTAATATTTTCTATTAATTAGTTTGCTAAAGGTGAGCTTGTTTCAGTGTTTGTTTTAAATGGTTGTATCATGAGGAATCAAATCTCCCTTGATCTTTTGAGATAAAAGAGATTGATGTACTATGAAAACACACTGTAACTTTCTTGGTACTTTGTCTTTTAAGTTTGTGTTGCTACAAAAAATTTGTAAGACTTTTTTATTCATGGTGATTTGCAAATTGACAAGATTGAGCACAGTGTATTGTTGCTTACACTATTAGATACTAACTTAGATGAGCTCTGGAGACTTTCACAACAGAATCCAGTCGAAAATGTCTGTTCCCTCTGCTGTGCAAAAATCACTAGTGAGCCACAGCGGTGATTTGTCCCGGGATGGTACTCGTCGACTTCATTACGGTAATTACTTGCTGATCATAAGACATGTTGTGCTTTCCGACTAGAGGTTCCTGATTTACGACTCTATGCTTAGCATAGCATGTTAGCAAAGTGCTGCTCTCAGGACAGTAGGATCGATAATGATGAAAACCCTCCCTGTCTAAATTTGCTCATCATCGACCCTGCTCACGATGTCACGTGACTATGATCAGTGCTGCTTGACTTGTGATGCCAGTGTCTGTTGAAACTCAATAATGCTTTTATAATTCAGCTCAGCCAGAAAATTAGATTTTCTGATTTGACCGTCTACTAAATTTTCTGCTAAAACTCAGGCTTGATCTTTTGAGATAAAAGAGATTGATGTACTATGAAAACACACTGTAACTTTCAGAACACAAAACTTGTTGAGGAGTATTTATTGAAATTGGCCTGCCAGTACAACTTAAAATTTAGGAATGGACTCTTAATTCATGAGTGGGGAGTTAAATTGATTTTGGCTTTACGGCATTGATCCGGCTTTTGTTCACACAGCGCTCGTTCCGGGACTGAACCCGGCAATGTTACTAGGTCCCCAACCCGGGATCAATCCCAGAATTAATCCCGGGACGTGTTTGCGTTCACACAGAAGGTACTCGGGCAATTTTCCGGCAACCTTCTGGGACCAACGTGCAGTGTGAAAGGGGTTATGGTCACCAAAAATACAGTAAAAGGAGGAAAATTGTGAAATATTATTACAATTTAAAAGAACTGTTTTCTATTTGAATATATTTTAAAAAGTAATTTATTCCTGTGATGGGAAAGCTGCATTTTCAGCAGTCATTTCTCCAATTCTCAGTGTCACATAATCCTTCAGAAATCATTCTATCTTGCTGATTTAGCGCTCAAGAAACATTTATTTTTATCGTCAGTGTTGAAAACCATTGTGCTGCTTAATATTTTTGTAGAAACTGTGATACATTTTTCAAACAAAGTTTGTCTTGATAGATTTTGAATTGCATGAAGTTTTACAACAATATTAGCTGACCTAGTAGCAATAAAATGAATAATAATAAATAGTACACATGTATTATATGACACATTTAAATCACTAATTTGCTAACACTAACTTACTAAATATCAGTAAAATGAGTTAAAGCTGTTGTTTCACTTCCAGCTATAAGATTTCAACATTTCCATATCACATTTAGGCCCACTTAAAAGTGCACAATGCAACTTGATGTATTGCATGGAATTACAGTTGAGTGAATTCTGAATTAGCTCTTTAACAAATGTCTGGTTTTCTCAAATATCCTTAATCTGCACTCTCAAAATCTGCTTGCAGCAGTTGCCTGCACGACTCATTTAACATAAAAACCCTTTGTTTCAAAAAGAATTATTCATTCACACACAGTGGGAGTGCAGCTTAAGATTTCAGCAAAATCTATAAGTCTATGAGCTTGTTCTTAGCGGCGCCACTTTATCTTGCTTTTGTTTTCGTCCCCGAGTACTCAAGCCTGGCTAATCGTATTTGCGGTTCTGATTTCTTCAGTGATTGATTTTACATGTCTGAATTAAAACTCACTTCCTGCTTCCTGTTGATTAATGCTGTGTTTGCGGAACAGATTTAGTTGGTCTTGTTGTTCGTAGACTAATGTTCTTAATTATTTGGGGACCTCATTTGGTGTGGCGTGGCTTCGTACAGATGATTAAGGGCTCCTGCACATAAGAGTAAACTCTTGACGGGGCGTTTGACGGATAGGAATGGCAAAAATGCATTTTGAGAGACTGGAAAAAAACCAGGTCACTTTTAAATCAAGTTGGGATACAGAAAATTGGATTTCCAAAAGCACAACCGGACACGGCTCTAAAGGGTTCTCATTGGTTAATCTCATTGGATGCCTACTTTTAAATGTGCTGCAGATTTAAAAATGTTTTAACTTTGGTTCAGATTATTTTCTCAAACCCTTTTGTCCTTGTCCCATTCTAATCAATGGATTTGCTTTGTTCTTTGATGCAGTGTTGACTCTAATATGTAGACACCCTAAGGCTGAGTTCATAAGAAAAGAGCAGATCTCTTGGTTGTAGTTGTTGCTGCATATTCGCTGTAATTAGTCCCAAGAGCTGGTGGTAATACCAATAGCAGGATGATGGTGGTGGTGATTTATCGACCATTTATGTTTCCTCTACTGCTAACCATCTATTTATTTTAAGGAAACCATGTTGATATTAAACAATCAATGATACCTTGCTAATTGGCAACACACTTGTGCATTTGTTTCCATTTACTGCATGTTTTTGCTGCTTCTGCATGTTATTCTGGGTAAACTTTACCACCCTACAGCACTGACTCAAGATTCAGTGGCTAAAATGGCTTTAATAAAATATTTTAGCTATCATGTTAATATCATTTGCATTAAAAGTGTCATCAAGTTTGCAGAATCAGTGTTTGAAATGCAGTTTCAACTTTGCTGTAGTTTTTATGGTACTACCTACATCCAAACCAAGATATTGTTTTAAAACCATACGTTTTTAGTCAAAATATGTCACACATAAATAAATATTAAATGATTTGTCTGTTAACATTTTTTTTTTTTTTAGAATAAATGATCATTCTTGTCCTTCTCCAAACAAGGAATGCACTCTTTACAGTCAGTCTGTTACATCTACATAAAATAAATATATTTTGTAAAGAGAATCTATGTAAGATTTAAACACTAAAGTCTGTCTCAAAGTAAGTCACATGCAAGATGTCAGTATGTTGTTTTCCATAAGATTCCATATCTCTGAAGTGAACCTGATAGTCCTTAGTAACTGATTCCTTTAGTTTTGGCTAGTGCAGCATCTACTGCACTTTCTCTCAAGGCCTGTGGAGTGGGTGTTTCTACACTCACTGAATGGCTCTTGGCACCATCAGTGGAGCCCTGTAGATGGGCCTTCCAGTCTCTGGGAGCTTAATGAGGAACTTGCCTGGTATCTCATTCTCACTGTTTTGAGACCATTGAGCTGGCCTGCTCAGAACTGTCCATTGACTGCCCTCCTGCTTTATCTATATAGTATTTTTCCCCTCATATAGGAAACTTAGTCCCTGGGTGCCTAATTATGAAACTCTCCTCCTGACTGAAGCTCAGAAGGCAAGTTCAGCTTTCCTGAAGCTCGGTGGGAGAATACCTGTCCTGAAGTCTGCAGTCATGTGTAGGCTGGGTTCAGGTACAGTAGGACTGGAACGGTCTATTGAACATCACAGTGCTGTTTTGTAGATCTTTAGAGGTATGTTGGACTTCTTGGTTAGTTTTGCACTGCCAGGATGGTGGTTACATTATCTATCTATCGATAGATAGATCTGTCTGTCTGTCTGTCTATCTATCTATCTATCTATCTATCTATCTATCTATCTATCTATCTATCTATCTATCGTTCTATCGTTCTATTGTTTGTTCTATCGTTCTATTGTTTGTTCTATCGTTCTATCGTTTGTTCTATCATTCTTTCATTCTATCATTCTTTCGCTATATCTATCTATTGTTCTATTGTTTGTTCTATCGTTCGTTCTGTCGTTCGTTCTATCGTTCTTTTATTCTATCATTATTTCGTTCTATCGATTTTTTTCTATCATTCGTTTTATCTGTCATTCATACGTTATATCTATCATTTGTATGTTCGATCTAACGTTCTTTCTATCTATTGTTCTATCTAGCTGTCGTTCTATCTTTCTTAAAATTATAATATTGAGTTTTGAATCTCTACGTTTATAGTTGTGTATTGTTATTATTATTTACAAAGCTATAGTATTAATTATAGTTTATTATCTATGTATTTTATTATCAATTCAAAATATATTAATAATTGTGTCATAAAACACTCTGTAAATATAAACACAAAATATACATATATAAATGTATAATGTATCTACATGTATTGATAATGTACGTAATATAGTTTGTATAATTTATTCTTAATTTTTTTCATAAAAGTATGTTTCAATAGTACATTAACAAAACGTGTTGATAATGTATGATACTAGATTAGAGTTAGAAATTCATTAATGGTATTTCAATTTTCAGATAGGTCTCAAAAATGATAGAATATAGATCCAAGCAACACTTGGTAATTAATTATTTGATGTTTTTCTAAATTAGTGTCTAATTTGTATAAATGATACGATCTTATTCTTACTGTATGTTTTTGTACAATCTGCTTAAGCTTGTTAATTTTAGGATGGGGTTATGATGGACCTCCATGCTTCTGTTTTCTAAAAATCATACCTTTTCCTATGAATCGCATCATACTACTTCATATAAAATCGCTGTAATATATATGCGTATTCTCATGGCACTGGGTGGGATCCAAGAATTGGTTCCAATATTATTGCTGATATCTATACATTTGCAGACTTGTTAAACATATTGTAAAAAAAAAAATTAATTCATGAAATAGACATTATTTAAGGGTAATGTTAATGTTAGAGGTTTAGGCTGTGTAGTAGATCATATGTAAGTATAATAGGAATGATCTGAGCCATTGCAGTCAATCAAACATGAGCTGTGGAATTCTTCCCCAACAGGACTGTGTGAACTGGGAACCAGAAAAAGCTATGAATCTGCAGCTCATTTTCATTCCAATCGTCTACCCTGCGTTTATGTCCAATAGTCTCCAACGTCTTGAGTCTGGTATTCCTGTGTGCCATCGGAAATGAGGGAATCTCCCATGAAACAATCAGCCTCATAGTTTCAAGGATCCTTTTTATATTTCCTCTCCAGTCATATGCAAATGTTACATTTGCATGCAGAACTGAGATTGGCTGTTCGCAATTAACATTCTGGTAATGTCTGAATTCATTATCCTGGTGTTGCTCTGCCAGCAGTTTGCAGTAAAAAGGGACTTTGTCAATGTTTGATGTTTGGTAAAGAGATGTTAATTATAGCTGCACGAGACCCTGATTCTCTCCGACTTTCAACGGGAGCACAAAAGGCTACTGTGAATGATTTCAGACAACAGACTTTTGCTTGTTATTTGGCCATCCTTTAAAGTAGTAAGACACAATCAGCATTTTCAGCTTTACTTCGGTGGGAGGCCATAAATGAATAGTCAAGTAAATTAATTAAACATTGACAGAAGGGGGCCAGAGTTTCTGTTGATATATGCACCTGGCTCTGCTGCATATGGCTGCATCCATAGTTTCTGTCATAAACAGCACATTTGCAATGAACGTTTCTCTGACATTATATAAACTGGAATAGGAAATACCATGTATGCTAATATACCATGTTGCAAACCTGATTAAGCTTCAGTATGACAGTGAGAGAGAAAGAAAGGCTGCGAGTTCACGTCATCCATAAAATGTTGCCTGACTCATCTGGGGGGGGGGGTTAATGCAGTTAATGTGATACTTTTAGTCTTTGGCACAGACATTGAAACTGATTGGTCCTTGTTTTTGAAATGAATAACCATTGAAATTCAGCGCTCACAGTGGAAGCTGAGGACTTCTGGGAAAGGAAGAGAATTGTATAGTCTCTGTCAGACATCTTTCTGTGTTTCTGTAGCTCAGCTACAAGGCATTTGGATGACGTTAGCAATGTTAAGGTCAAGAGTTCAATTCCCAGAGAACTCATGGAGTGATAAAATGTATAGCTTGAATGCACTTTAAGTCACTTTGGATGAAAGCTTCGGCCCAAGGTGTGAATGTTTGTTTATTTATTTATTTTGACAATGTAGTTTTGACAATAAATCCATTCTAACATAAAATGGCCATGCACTCAAAAAAGTAGCACCTTTACTGTGCTTTTTGGACATGCTCCTATAGAAATATCATATATATTTTGGGGTTGGTAGAGGAAAAAAAAAATCTTACAAAGGCTGCATGCATTTATTTAATCAGTAAAAATAAAACATAAAATATCTAATATTATTACATTTTAAAATAAAGTTTTAATTTTAATATGCTTATTTGGTGTATTATTATTATTATTAATAATAATAATAATAATGTTGAAAACAGCTGTGCCACATTAATATACTTGTGGAAAAACATATATAGATATTTTTTTTTGTCAAGAAGACTAGAATCAATGTAAAATTCTTTACTGTAAATGTTGATCAATTTAATGCATCCTTGCTGAATAAAAGTATACATTTTTGTACGAAAAAAAAAATTGTAACAAAAATTGTACTCCTCCCAATTTTTAAATGATTATTTTATTTTATTGAAAAATGGAAGTTTGTGACATGACATAGCACTTTTTAGTTATGAAAAAGTTATAAAAATGATTGTATCCTGTCCTATTACAATGTTTTCTGTTGATGTCTTTTAAATAAATAGTGCAAAAAAAGTTGAACTCACATTTAGGTGACAAAATGTCACAGTCCTCTCCAGTCTATCTGTGATACTTTGGTGTTTTGTTTCTCTCAAGACAAACGATTAAAAGGAATCCAGCCTTTGAAAGAGCTCAGTGTGTTTGTATGGATGGAGGCCAGCCTGACTCCACTACAGCTACAGAGAAGCTACTGAGGGGCACTGAGAGTTGAGACAGGTGAAAATATGATTGAGGGCTCAGCGATAAATCCTGTAAACTGGAGGTTCTGACCTGTGGTAATATGTTTCCTATGGCAATGCAATTCTGGATTTCCCCCGAGGTGCTCTGGGCCTCTATGGAAGAAAAGCATTCAGCAGCTTTCTCTAAATTGAAGTCAATAACGGCTCGCCGTTTATTAAGTGTTCTCAGATACTCTGGGCAGCTTCTGGAAGGGCCGCGATTGAGTTTTGAAAATATAGCAGACAAATAGGAATTGATCTATCGCCCCACAGATGAAAAAGGCAACAAAATACAAATATCAGCTTTGGAGCGGTAATCAAATGTTTCAGCTAGGCTGTTTTGTGAATATATTCGATACAAACCTTTTCATGATCCCTTTTAATATATTTGCCTCTTTTACTTGGATTACAGGATTATAGAAGATTGTATTGGCTCTATACTGACTCATTCCACACACAAGCTTAATGTGTCGAGCTTTTAAGATTCATACAGGGGAGCAGAGCAAGTGTGGAAGGAAATATCTTGTTATTGGGTTACAAACCAACCTCATTCAATCTCAACAAAAGTGACAGGCATCAATACTTTTACCTATTGGCCCTGTGAAACGTAATATAGGTACTGAGTTCATCGTTTTCATCAAACGCTTCAGAACATTTCACCCTGTTTTATAAGCGTGAACTGATCCTTGAGCACTGGAACAAAAAACTAATTATTTTGCTTTAATCTGTTCAACGTTAATCTCTTAATCTCACAAAATGCTTGTTTTATGACGCCTCAATATTTGCCAACACCATTAGATACAAAAATAATGTCAAATATTTATTATAAATTTGGCAAATCTGATATTCACTTCAGTGAATGAATGAATTGAGAATACAAGGATGTTTCAAATTTGTCTCTAAAATTACACAGCATAACAATGCTGATAAATGAACCATAATTTGCATGTCACATATGTATCAAATGCAGTAGCAATTTCTTTACTATTTGTGTGGTTATGAGATGGAGAATTTAAGCATTACTCGCTGTGATCTTGTTGAACTCTTGGCAGTTGAAATATGGAAAGAGGACCTTGAGGATGAAAATAGACTTTGATATTGCGTTGGTGGTATAGTTGTGAGTTTAGCTGCCCTCCAAGAAGTTGACCAAGGTTTGATTTGCAGCCAGAACGTTGCCTTTAGCCTTGTAGCTCAAACGGTACAGCATGACGCTAGCAATGCCAAGGTTATGGGTTCGATTGCCATCAGTATGCCTTCGAATACAAGCTACTTTGGATGAAATGATCTGCCAGATCCATGAAATGCAAATTAATATCTTATTTTATAAATGTTTTTACAAATGTCTAACAGTGTACGAACACTGCGAAACATTATAGCATTTTTTTTATCAGACTTCTGTCATTGTAGCTATGAATCTTTCTGATGCATTTTAGTGATTATTAATTTAAACGTGGAAATGTAAAGTTTCATGGCATGTATGTTGTGGGACGTGTTTTGTCTTATGTCTCAGGAATCAGCGAATTGTTGTGACAAGCCTCAAATGAATAGAACGTTCTTCCAGTAATGTTAATTGAATGTTAGTTCAAATCTATCTAGTCTATAATAATGTCCTAAAACATTAAAAACAAAACATAAAATACTGTTATACATCATTCATGGAATGTTTTTCTGAAATGTTTTAGTTGGACGTTTGTGAAACATTTTTAAAATGCTACTACTTTTTGCAGAATGTTCATAGAACATTCTAAAGTAACATAATGTTTGCGAAATGATAAAAAGGAATGTCCACTTAATATTTGTACTTAACCAAATAAATAAATAAATTTAAAAGAGAACATTCGAAGACAACATTTCAAAATAAAACTGGGAACATTAGCAAAACATTCTCGGAACATATTATTGTTAGCTGGGTATTCATGATAATGCTGTGGGTAATACTATTAGACATATAGATTTGTCATCATTTGCCATCATTTATCATCATAAATTGTTCTTTAATAAAGCTAAAACCTCAATCTTCAAGGACAAATACTTTTTAGTTAAAACCTAAAGCTAAAGCCTAATGTTCATGTGGTGCAGTTTAAACATAAGTCATTAGGTATGTCCCAGTTAGTGTACTTATGCACTATTCTATGCTGTTTTGTGTGTTCACACTGAAAATTCTCAAAAGAAACAAAGTACACTTAAAATAGATGGATGATGCACTTAAATGGAGGAGTAACGAGGAGATACCCCCCCCCCCTCACAATGTAGAGCGCTTTGAGTGCTTAGAAAAAGCAGAAAAGCGCAATATAAATGTAATGAATTATTATTTAAAAAAACCCTAAGTGGAACGTTGGACACTTCATGCCCTCAACTGTCACAGCTTTAATTACGTATTGGAGGGGGAGGGGCTATCAGACTCCAATTTTGAATGACAAAATAACCTTATATAATTTATAGTGTATAGTTTAGAGTGTGTCATTTGGGACGCAGCTACTGAGTTAGACATTGCTAATTCAACTGAATGCTAACTCCGTTTCCGCCTCTTGTCATATTCTGTCCTGTACCAGCCTTTGATGAATGTAATTCTAAGTTAACGGTCACCTGACAGAGGCCATTAGCCTGATAACTTAACGTTAACATCTCATTTCAACACGAAGCGCATTGGCACGGTTAAATCCCACAGGCCCTCGGTCTAAATGACTGAACAGTTGCATGAGGTCTTTGCTGGGTTCTTTGGAGAGGAGGGCGGTACGGGTTTAGCATTGCAATTGGAATCGATTTCCAGACATGGCCCATTACAGGTGGATGCACTTCACCTATTGAAAGCCAGGATGACACGCTCTCATACACTGCAGTAAAGCTTTCTCTCAGGAGACACCGGCTCTGTGACCTAAACTCTTTAAGAGACATGGCTTATATTTGCATCACATTCAGCTGATGGCTGTTTACGACTGCTTACACGCATGAAATATGACAGGAAAGCATGGCTGTCACAGAGGCATGCCGTTAATTATGGGCAATGCAGTGACCTTTGAATGTATCTGCGTATTGCAGGGTGGTTATTAAAGCCATATTTATGTTTTTAAAGGGACAGTCTCCTACATGCCCTTTTGCAGTAATGATTTTAGATGCTAATTTCATGGTGTTGAATTATTACCCTATTTGTTTACCATTGTATTTGTATAAGGTACTTGAAAGATATACAAAAATGTACTGTGATGGTAATACTATGGTACTTTGATATATACCATAGTACTGAAGTATCATGAGATATATATATATATATATAGAGAGAGAGAGAGAGAGAGAGAGAGAGATAGAGATGATGTGTGTGTATATATATATATATATATATATATATATATACATACATACAGTAGCCTACTTAAAGGACTACCATAATATTGCCATGGTATATGTACATGGTTCTTATTTTAATGTGTACATTGATGTTTACATGGTACTTCATGGTAATTTGAAGAACCATGTTACTACTATGGTACATATCCATAAAAAATATTATGAATATTATTATTATTTTAAAAAATTACAAAGTACCATGGTTTTGTAGTATGACATTATTTTGGTCATGTACTATGGTAGTAACATGGTATTCTTGGAAGTAACCATGGAGTACCATGTTGGAGTACCATCTAAAAACCTTGGTACATGAATTTCAATAATTTCAATAATATTTTTTTACTGATTAACTTTCAAAATGCTAAAGTAAAAACCTGTTTAACATAGTATGTAATTTTACAGTAAAATAATGTCAAATTTATGTTGTTGTTTTTTTAAAGTACAAAATATGAACTACATTCCCTGTGATTATATTTTATATTCTATGTCATAATTTGGTAAAATTATACAAGCTGTATATAATGTTAACATTCTGAGCTGTAAAATACATATGCACCAACGCTGCTATACTGGAAACATTTTCACCATATTTTTAAGTGAACTTTTACTGTGAACATTCATTCATTCATTGATTCATTCGAGAAATATTATTCAAAATAGGATTATTTATTTATTTATTTTTTCTCAAATTTTACTATGATACCATGTCCTAAAAGCTATGGTACAGTGAAATCAATCAATCAATCATTTTGATTATTCAAGATTATTTGAATGTTTTACAAGAAAATATTATTTTGGTCTATACTATTCCACATGTAATTCAATGTGTAACTTACTGTAATAAATAAATAAATAAAATTCCCATGGTACCATGTCTAAGATTATGTTGCCTTTTACTATCTAAGAAGCATAAATGGTGTTGCAGGTAAGGTTGCATGGAGACAATTTGACCGTTGAAGTTGAACAAGGCTTTAAGTTCACGATGACATCTCTCTCTTTCTCTCTCTCTTTCTCTCATGTGTGCACATTCTCTCGTTACTCAGCAGAAGGTGGCACTGGGCGTTGTGTGATGCCATGTGCTGCTATGCCTTGTCCAACACTGGCATGATGCCCGCTCCCTCCTCTGCTCCGTTGGCATGTGGAGGAGCTCATAGCCTCAGGGGAGTGTATGCATGTGTGTGTGTGTCTGAATGAGAGAGTGATTCCCTTCTGCATCTTTTAAAACATGCTATATTTATGGCTAAGGGTGTGTGCGTGTGCACATGAGCATATGACAGCCCTATGGCTCTGGATTTGTGAAGATGATAAATGTGGGGTTGTTTCACACCCTGGCCTGTCTGAGCACTATTTAGTGAGCAGAAGATTGTCCCTGACAGGACATCGTCTCCGGGCTTCAGCACTTACCTTCCCATAGTAACTCCTTAACACAATTACTACTGAATAACAGGTCCTCTTCCTTTTATTAAGACTAATCACTGCTTATTAATGAGAGGGGCGCAGTTCTCCACCCACGAGTGTCAGAGAAAAATGAGCTAGTAGTTTCAGTGGCCATTTTTGTTCCTGTAGGCATGTAGTGCAAACTACATCATTACTGCAGAGGTGAAGACATCATGTATCCAATCAGGGGGACTCTGTAATGCAGTATGTAATGCATGTAATGCATCTCCATCACTGAAAATGCAGTATCTTGCTGTAGAATTGTAAATGATCACTTTCTAGCCAAACCTTTTCAATTGTAAGTGCAAAAACATTTATGGATGAACCTTAAAAAAACACGCCCAGGTCATATTTCAACAAAACAAAACACTGAATGAATGAATAAATGAATTAATGAAATTATGTTTTGCTTAATATAATATAAATATAATAATATATATATATATAAAAAATTAAATGTTATTTATGTATGTGTGTGTGTGTGTGTGTGTATCTCTCTCTCTCTCTCTCTCTCTCTCTCTCTCTATATATATATATATATATATATATATATATATATATATATATATATATATATATATATATATATACACATACACATACACATACACATATGCACACACACATACACATACACACACACACACATATATTAGTGCTGTCAAACGATTAATCACATACAAAATATAAGTTTTTGTTTGCATAATATATGTCTGTGTTCTGTGTATATTTATTATGCATATGTAAATACACACACACAGTATATATTTTGAAAATATTTACATGTATTTACATGTCTATATTTATATTCATATAATTTATATTATAAATAAATATATTTAATATATAAACATAACATATTATTCTGAAATATATACATGCATGTGTGTATTTATATATACATAATATATATACACAGCACACACACATATTATGTAAACAAAAACGTTTATTTTGGATGTGATTAATCGCGATTAATCGTTTGACAGCACTAATATACTGTATATATATATATATATTAGTATTTATAGTATAGTATATTTATATTAGTAAAATATAGTAGTAATTGTAAAGACAAAACAAGAAATACTACATTAATGTTTAAATATACATTACCGGTCAAAAGTTTGAAATAATTATGATTGATTGTTTGTTTGTTTGTTTGTTTGTTTGTTTGTTTGTTTGTTTGTATGTATGTATTCATTTATTTATATTTCTTAATGATCATTTAACATTAAATATTTGAGTAATGGCTTTATAATCACAGGATATATTTCAACAAAATGTAGCTTTATCATGACAGGAATCAATTACATTTTAAAACATTAAATATAGAAAAAGAATAGAAGAGACTTCTTTTATATAAAAATATATATATATATATATTATTCCAACCTTTTGACCAGTAGTCTATTTATTTAAAATTAGATTTATATTTATTTATTAGCTTGCAATATAGTCATTTCTGAAATTGGGATGAGAATTTGCTTAATTTTCTCAAAATTATATCTAAATAAATACATACATACATACTACTAAAAACAAAATACTAAAATAAATAAATATGTTATGTCCAAATAGTATTACATAGTTATCACCTTTGTTTCTTATAATTCATGGTTGAAGTATGACCCATGTGTGTCCTTGAGAGATTCACCCTTATGCTTAATATTTCATTTGTTTTATTGTTATAGTTTTAGTATAAGAGCATTGTTCCTGAACATTCTCCACAAAGACTGGGTACTGGTGATGATGATAAAATTTGTTGGCAAAAAAATCTAAGTCTGAGGACTATGTAACTGTCATGTAAGTCAGAAAATGGCCTGTCCTAGAAATGAACCGAAGATGTTTCTATGCTCTAGTGGCTACAGAGCAGTTGTACAAGATTTGGCCCGAGTTGTCTTGCACATTCTCTCTAAGTGCCCTTCCCACAAGATTTTGGTTAGCATACCTTGTTACTAAGGTTACAGCACCCCCTCCTTCACCCCACAATCACAATTTTCCCTTTCTGAATCACATGACGGCTGAGTCACCCTGAGTCAAAACATGCCACTGTCGAGTCGTACATGTGAAAGCGAAACCGATAGAAAGAGATTGAGAGAGAAATTAATCTTAGATTGCCCTGCTTTATCCTCCTTTCATTTTTTGGACTTATTTATTTAACTTGAGATTGAATGAAATTCTTTTGAGAGTTTTAACTTCAGTTGGGATTTCAAGGTGCTTCATTTAGGCTCCAAAGCGTCGCCTATTTTACGGTAAAATGATAACTCTCACAATGTCCCTTCAGCTGCGATCTGAAGGTCATTAATTAATTCCCATTCAGGTTCTGCACTTTCTCTCTGTATGAGATGCGTTACAGGAGTGCGGTTTTTAAATTATTTGCCTTCTATTTTAGGATGATCTTTTAAGTCAGTTATGTGGTTTAACTGAAGCATATTGACGTGTTTATGTGATTTGGAATTCATTTTCTCTGCTGCATGTTGTGTATTATCGACGTACGTGACAATGTTACGTATTTGACGTTTTTTGCAATTACAGTTTTTTGTGTAACATGTTCGTTTAAGTGTCTTTGAATCCTTGAGGGTGTTTACAGAACCCTTCTAAACCTTTCAATGTGCCTAATTTGTTAGACAACTGAAAATGACATTTCATTCCTAAATGCGTGTACGCTTTTGCTCGCACATGCTCACACATCCCTGTTTTGTATTCTGGTATGGTCTTTGTGAACGCCGTTTAGTCTAATTAGACTTCTGCATTCATCAGGAGCGTGTGCGTGTATAAAGGAAGCTTTATCTGAAAGTGGCACATTTCTTAAATGTCTGTGACTGCTCTCTCTCCTCAAGCATTCCCGTGTCTGTAGAGTTTGGCTGTAAAAGCCAATTTGATAAGAGTATCTCATTGAGACTTAATTGGCAAGGCTCAGGTGAGTGTTTGACCCCGGTCCTCGGTTTATCAAGTGATCAAATTTCCTGCCGAAGAGGCAGAAGGTGAAAAGGAGAGCGAGAATGAATGGCAGACATGAGCTTTGGGAAAGCATTTGATTTCTACAGATGACCCATAAGATTTTAGTCAGTCTTTTTCTCCTCATCATACTAGTATTGTGTAGCTGGACAATGAAGTCTGGTTGTGCAGCTCATACCTGGATTGTCTATTTAAACTGAAAGTGACCATTCATTCATTCATATTATATAAATATAATGTATATTATAAAATGTTTTAATATATATATATATATATATATATATATAAAAATTGTAAAATATTGTATATATATATATACGGTTCTCAGGCGCTGACAGGAGACGAGGAGATATAGGAACATTCACAAATACATAGTCTTTAATCTTCCAATTCAGGGTAACACAGGGCAGGCAGGCACACATGTAGCACATAGATGAATAATACCAGACAGAGAATCAAGGGAAGACAACACCTTAAGTACACAACTTAACGAGGGATAATAGGACGAGACACAGCTGAATCAAATGAACACAATTAACACGAGGGAGAAACTGGGTACAGAGCACATGGGGAGCAAAAACACAACACAGACAGTCCATAATCCTGACATACATACATACATACATTTATTGAAAGTCTCATGTTCACCAAGGCAGCATTTATTTAATCATAAAACAGCAACATGTAATGCAATATTACATATATTTTAATATTTAATATATATTTCATCATTCTTTGCGGAATAAAAACTTCAAATGAACAGCATTTCTTTGAAATATATATTTCAACCCTTTAAAAGTATTTACTGTCACTTTTGATAAATTTAATGCATCCTTGAATAATCCTTGTATTAATAATAATTTAAAAAAACTTACTGAACCCAAAGTTTTGAACAGTGGTAGTATGTGTTTATATACTATATTATAAACTAATAATATATTAATTTGATATTTCAGATGATTTTTAGAGAATCAGAGCTAGCGATGCCAGATTCATAAATTAATTCGCTTTGAAATAATTAACAGATTTGAAAAATGGTCTGAAATTGTGTAAAATTTTCATCCAATTCAGTTGGATTCATTTGGACAGTTCACTCACGCACTGAATTATTAGCAGCGGTTTCTCACACCAAATTGTAACTGGATATTTTATAAGACAGAAAACGAAAAGAGCATTGGATGAGGTGGATATTTACCTGACCCCTATTTACCATTATTTAATATGTATCATTTAGGTACTAATATGTACATTTTAGAGGCCAATGTGTACCTTTAAGGTACCAATCTGCACACTTAAGTGGTATATATGGTGCAAAGGTGCACCTTTTGCAAAGGTACTGCCCCAGTGACAGCTTTAGTACCTTTTTTTTTCTTGAAAATGTGTTCTAAAGTTTGTCACTGGTGAACTAGTTCTTTATTGCATGTGCCGTTTGTGAACAACTCTGTGATGCAGGTAGAGATGATTTATCTCCATTTATATCCAAAAAAAGAGCATCAAAATATGCACACTTTTTAAAGGGGGGGGGGGTCTGTGACCCAATGCTGATAAAAGGCTAGAAACATCCCTGGTTTAAACTTGAGTCTGCCATCCTACAAACATACACAAAGCATTGACAGTGGCCCCATTTTCAACAGAAAGCATGGCTCTCCTCCCACCAGGGCTCGCAACAAAACATTTCAGCGCTCAAATCGCTCTCCTGAGCCCCACCTAACCTCTTTTTGGTTTTTATCTAGCAGTGCTTAATCACAGATTTGGGGTCACAGTCTGACACCAGCTTGCTGATCCGTTAATTGCTTAATTTAAATCATTTGAATTAAAAACCTGGACAGGTTTCACCTGACGTGTTCTTGACGCTGAGAAGAACACAAGCGATGAGTCAGAGGCCCCGTCAGTTAGCAGAGACGCACAAAGCCAAGAGAAAGCACATCTTGATAACTGCGGTATAAAGCTGTGAGTGCATCCAGTTGGTAAATCAAAGACCAACATTTGCTTTTAGAGATCACAGGGTTGTAGACATGCTTTCTTCATTGTCATTATGTGGTTTAGGATGTGTATCTTCAGCCGTGACTGGGAGAGAGAGAGAGAGCAGGAAAGAGACAGGTAGATATGTAGCTCATATACTTCCTATCCTCCTCACAGGTATTCATATCTGTCAGAAGCAGGCACTGCAGTGATCTGTGACTCTATTGCGTATGCATAATTCAACAAGTACACTCCATCATAGCAGCTTCACTGTGCTGATGGACGCCACCATATGCTTCCATGAATAAGAGAGCACGAGAACGAGATTTGGGATTGCTGCTGATGCCGTTGTGAGTGTAATGATAAAGGATGCAAGGAAATATCAATCTTGCTCAAATCTAAAGTGGGGTCCAAAATCCACATTTAAATCAGAGGAGCATTATGACGTAAAATAAAGAAGCAATGTTTAAGATTAAGCAATTTTTTTTGGGTCAGCAACAGTGTTGGGTAAGTTACTTTCAAAAAGTAATTAATTACAGTTACTAATTACTTCATCAATATTGTATTTAAATTACTTTACTAATTACTCTGTCTGAAAAGTAACTTAGTTACTCAATAAGTAACTTAATTATTCAAATTGCTAATTAGGCTACATCTTAAAATCCCTATAAACCTTAATAGAAATTAAACTCTGTATTCTTTCAATTTGAGTCAAACATAGAATAGTTTAGCCTTTTAGCTTTAAAACAACTGTAATACTTAAACTTTTTTAATAATTTTTTTTTTACCTTCTTTGGTTAGCAAATAGAACAAAAAAGCTTAAAAGTTAAACAATACATTTCAGTTTGGCAAGATGTTCAGGAAAAGCCCAACTAGTAAAATCCGTACAGATTTATGTAAAAATAACATGTTAACTAGGTAAGAATAAATTACAGAAATGATTCGGGTGCGTGTCTATGGGGGAAGGGAGCGGAGTAAACAAAGACTGCACCTGACTTTGAAACTTGCAGCGCTCACACACACACACACACACACACACACACACACACACACACAAACGAAATCGTATGCCTGATGAAAAAATATATATTTAAAACACGTTCATATTTTAGAAAATGTAGTTAATATTTGCATCATTAATGATTTATCTTATCCCACCCGCAAGTAATCAGAATGCATTTTTTTATTACCGGACCTGCGGATTATCCACAGCGCCCGCGGATATAACCGCCATCCGCGCATCACTACTGCGCACAGCGCGCAGATATCAACAGCATCACTGGGTTGTAAAGTTGCCAAGTTGAGGGAATTTGTATGTGTCGATTGTGTGAGAAGGATGCTTTTCATACAAGATATGAAACCGGACAACCTTGGAATATATTCACTTGATTATTCATATAATGAGGTTTGGGCCATACAAATTACGGGTGTTTTACCGGAGGTGAATGTAGCAAACATATAAAATACGCCCAGTGGGATTTTTTTTTTTTTATAGCAAGATTAAAAATACGGGAGAAATACAGGAAAATATTTAAACGGGATGACAGCGGGATAGAATGGTAAAATATGGGAGAATCCCGGGAAAAACGGGAGGGTTGACAGGTATGGATACGGGAAAGACTGTACCTCAGTTTTACACGGATTACATAATCAGATAATATTCGTTTTCGATTTTAATTCGTTCATTTAAAAGTGGACACTTCAGGCTTTCAGATATGGGAAAGACTGGTCTAGCTTTACTTTCATAGGGATTACATAATCAGAAATATTCGTTTTTGATTTGAATTCGTTCATTTAAAAGTAAAATTCAAGCTTTGTAGATTCTATTGATTTTAGTCTTATCTGAGTATTTAAGGTTTCTCTGTGAATCAGGAAAATCTGAAAGCGAACGAGCTGGCGCAGGGAGGGTTAAAGCACTGCATTCAATTTTATCTTTAGACGGTAAATTTACATTTCAAATTCAATATTGAATTTAGAACTGTTGAAATTATTTACTGTATGTAACGCAAGTACTTTATAAGTAACTGTAATTAAATTACCTAAAAATGAACAGTAATCCCTTACTTTACTTTTTCAGTGGAGAAGTAATTTAATTACAGTAACTTAGTAACGCGTTACACCCAACACTGGTCAGCAATCAAAGCAGTGTTTTACAATATTTTATTTATTTAATTACCCCCCCCCCCCCCCTTGAGGCCCACCTGTTAGTAGTGTTGTTCTTTATTTATTATTTTTAAGTTTATTTATTATTTTTGCCAAATCTTTTATTTTTTTGGCCCTTTTTTTTACGTAAAAATCCTCTTTGCATGTGAAATTGTGCATAATCAAAAATGCAATGTTTAATTGCCTCATCCTTCAATAACAGCCTTTTTGGAAAGACTTGATTATGTTTTAACAGGGGAAAAAAGTAATTTAACTTGTTAAAAAAAACTTCAGCTACTCGTCCCTGTTGTTGGTCTTCTTTGAGAGAATATCCAGAACAACAGACAGATTTAATATATTTTGTTTATATCTTATAACAATGTTGCTCAATTCTAAAGTGGGGTCCAAAGTCCCCCCCCCTTGAGGCCCATTTGTTTGTGTTGTTCTTTATTTATTATTATTATATATTTTTTTATTATTATTTGTTTAACTTGAATTACTAGAATAACTAAAACTAAAACTGCAATAAAATATGCAGACATTAAAAAAAGGCAAAACACCTCAAAAAACTGTAACTAAAATCAAAATGAAAAAGGAAAATATAAAAATAAATATTCTAAATATTAATAAAAGACTGTAATATCTCATATCTAATATAATATTGTTGGGAATAATAGTAGCATTCTGACTTGAACTCAGTGTGGTCGGACAAACCAGTTTTTAATCACTCAATAGGCATCATTGATATTTAAATTATTATTTTTTTAGCTTCTTTTTTTTTAAATTTCAGACATCAAACAATCCAATGATTTCAGAGTCATTTTTGGTTCTTAGTTTGAATATGTGGTCTTTTTTTCCCCACTGGGCAGGAAGTTTTGAGTTTGAGAGTTACTGTATGCCATTATAGTCAGCCTATACTGGATCCTGTATAGATTTATCTCTTCCCCTGTCAGGTCTCTCTCTCTCTCTCTCTCTCTCTCTCTCTCTCTCTCTCTCTCTCTCACACACACACACACACACACACACACACACACACACACACACACACACACACACACACACACACACACACACACACACACACACACTCTCTCACTCTCTCTCTCTCAATCTCTCTCTCTCTCTCTCTCTCTCTCTCTCTCTCTCTTTATTGAAGCTTTCTGCCTCTTTTTTCTAGTGGCCCAGCCGGAAAAGGCAACAAGCAATGCTTTATCCAGACTCCAGCATTTAAACGTGACAAAAGGGGATACTGATGAATGTCTGCCCCTCCTCCTGCGCTCGTCTCCCCTGCTCGTTTTTTTCCCTCTCGCCCCGTTTTCCCCACACACCCACGTCCTCTCACGTGCAGCTCACACTTCTCTCTCTCTCTGTCAGAGGACAATAGAGCGAGGTGGACAGAAATGGCTCTTTGAGTGACACAGGTTGGCACCTCATTCAGTGTGTGTATAAGAGGCCGCTGGGATGAATGATGCTCTCTCTGTGAGTCCCCTGCTTTGCTCTGACACGTAATTCCACCGGCATCAATATCCATAAACCCAGGCCGCTGCTCTTGTAACCTTAACAAATGTTCCTGTTTTTCCCCATGCGGTGCATATTGTACGCTTGTGTGCTCAATCATTTGATTAGGGATGATGAGATTTTAGATATCGCCAACCTTGCTAATGCACTACAACGGTAGTGCTCGAAGTCTCCGTTGGATGTGTACATAAGCCCCATATCTTGTTTCTCTTTTATCTTTGACTTGACTGTCAGATCCAATTAGAATGGCAGGCTATTGAGGATGTTCTCCTTCTTTGTTGGCTGCAGTCTTCTGAAAAGATTTCATGCTCGCTCCTTCTTTTAATCTATCAACATGTCAACAGCTTTTTCCAGGCCAGAGAGAATAGCATAAGCCCCGCCTCTTTCGCAACCTCCGTTTGAGTCCGGCCACCCACGATTTTTTGAGTCTGCACATGATAAGTTTAATAGTCTTATAATGTAATCATATGTTACAGAAATGTCAGCCAAGCAAGAAGCCATAAAATGCAGGAGCCGTAATAGGGATTGTGTCAGTTCTGATTCAAAATTATACAGGGAGGTTCAGGGACCATGAAATAAAAGCCATTTCTCTTCACAGACAATCATGTTGAGTTATTTTTATATTAAGGTGCAGAGTTGCTTAATATAACCGAGTTATAAGGTCCAAGGCCGTTTGGATGGCATTATCTCTTTCTGCATTATCCAGAATGAATGTTGTGCACAATATGCAAATTTTGGTATGTACACACTGGCCTAAATGTGCAGAATGCAATACAGTACGCTATATAGAATACTGTATCCCATAATGCATTGCTGTCAACTTGAACATTTTCAGTATGATGAATGAACCAGAAGTAAAATCATTTGTTTTTTTCACAGCTGATGTCATAGAAAATATCTTATTCTGAACCCATTGAACTTGATGAACTGTCAAGTGAGTTTTCCACAAAATTGGATTAACACAAACAGTCATTTATATTTTCAATATTATGACCTAATTCCAATTGCAATATGACAGTCAAGGTAGCATGCACTATGGTCAATCATAATTATATAATTTGTTTTTGTCTTACAGCTGATGCCACAGAAAAAAATGTCTGTCTTGAGACATTGAACTGAACGTCCAGGTGATTTCAACAAAATTGGATAAAAAAAAAAATGCTAAATCCAAATAATCATTTTTATTTTCAATATTGTGACTTATGGCCAGTAGCAATATGAGTCTTGTTTTAGCAAGGTGGTATGTACTATAGCTGAAAATAATGAATAGTAATGTAGTAATAGTAAAATATTTTTTTTTGATGTTTCAAAAAATCATTCTTAGCCCATTTAACTGAACTGTCAAATTATATTTATTTCCACAAAATTGGATTTAAAAAAAATCTAAATCATTTTTATTTCCAATTTTTTTGACTGAATGCAATGAATGAATTGCAACATGACAGTCATGATACAAGGTTGCATGTACTTTATTTGAAAATCATAAATAATATATTTTTTGTTGTTGCTGTTGTTTACAGCAGAAAATAATCTCTTTCTTAACTGTCAAATTGATATATTTTTCCACAAAATTCCATTAAAAAAATCTAAATAATAATTTTGTCTCCAATATTATGACTGAATGCTAATTGCAATATGAGAGTTATTTCGCAAGGAAGCATATAATAGTTGAAAATCATGTTTTTTTTTGTTTTTTTTTCACAGCTGAAAAAAAAACTTTCTTTCTTCAGTTAACTAAACTGTTTAATTATGGTTTTCCACAAAATTGGATTAAAAATAATTTTTATTTCAGTATTATGACTACAGTCATGTTACAACAAGGAAGCATGTAAAATGTTTGCATTGTAGGTCAAAAATGTGTCACAACGACCGCCGTTAACAAACATCATTATTTATTCTTACAAAATCCCAATCGCTGTCTCTCAAATGGAAATTATACACAATAGGCAAAGTGTAACTTGATATCCATTGATTGGGTGGAGATCCGTTCAGAGGATGAGGGATTGCAGTTATTGGTATTGATTTCAATAACTAGACTGTTACAATCCATTCAATATGGACTCGCTCAATAGAGTGGAGAAATGAACTACGGTTTCTTTCAGTGGTGGATTTTCCTCAGCGCTGTCAGTTAAAGTAAGCCCCTGACAGAGCTCCTGAGGGGTTTTATTGGTAAACCCATTCAGCATGCGTGTGTTGGGCAGGAAATGACCAGTTAGCTCCAGTGTGACTGTGTCGCTTTAAATGACGGCACGGATACATACAAATCATCCTGGTTTAAGTAGCCAATCACACACTGGCCCTGAGGAACCTGAACCAATCCAATAGCTGACATTAGTATTGATCTCTTTTGCATGGGTCGTCATTCAGACTTTCCTGTTTCCCTGGAGGTTAGTTTGAGCAACTTGTTACACTGAATCACCAGTATAAACACTGAATCATGGTAAGTAGACTCCAACACAGTGGATGATTCAAAGCATTTTATTGAAAATGCAGTATGTTCAGTTCTGTTTAAATCTGAAGGTCACTGGCTATTCCAATCGGAAATCAGTGTCACTGAAGAAGAGAATGATGGATGTAATGAAATATTTAACAGAATTACTTTTTCTATGAATAAGGTATTTTCACTTCACAAAGCTATTGTATGACTTTAGAATACTTTTTGTCATTTTTGAGCAAGTCATCCCAGATCGTCTTATTCATGTTTTTCACTTTCATTATGTGGTAAAAAAATGATCTGTTCCTCCATTTGGGTTCCAGACGGCAAGTCATACAGCTTTGCAATGACATGAGTGGATAAATGATGACAGAATTGTAATTTTTAATAAATTATTCCTTCAAAATCTGGAAACAGGTGTCTGCGCTTAGGCAGCAGGTCATTTAAATATGCAGGCAGCGGGTGAGTGCATTAATATTGCTATGAATGCATAATATGTGAGGTGCCTGTAGCAACAGAATGTGCTGCAATGATCTGACTGTATGCATGTATAAGTGTTCATCGCTAGCCTGGAGTATTATGGCATGTGTCCACCTGATGGGCAGACATACTGAGACAATTCATGTCTGTCTCTACACACGTGGTTATTATTAATAAGTATCTTGTGCTCACCTGGTTTTATTGATCGAAAATACAGCAAAAACAGTAATATTGTGAAATAGTATTGCAATTCAAAATAACTGTTTTCTATTTGAATATATTTTAAAATTTAATTTATTCCTGTGTTAGCAAAACTGAATTACTCTGTCTTCAGTGTCACATGATCCTTCAGAAATAATTCTATATGCTGCTCAAGAAATATTTCTTATTGAAAACAGTTGTTGCTTTAATGTTATTTAAAAAGTGTATCTAAAATCTACTGTGTAATACAGTATACAGTTGATGTGATATGAAGTTACTCAAACCCTGATGAAGTAAATGTGTGTTATTTTTATTCATAGCCCTCTAATCTGTACACTAGCCTGATCCATTAACAGCCTGTGGTAATCACTGCTCAAAAGTTTGGTTGAGGTGTCAGGAAGGAAGATAGTTGGTGCGAGCGGCTACAATAATTTATTAGCTGCTGACATAGAGAAAGCGTTGATTCACACACAGCTGTAAATGTACAGTTAATGTGAAGTGCTGCAGTACAGTTGCCTTTGCTTGCTGTTGAAACTCTCACAGCACTGCGTAAAGATCTCTGCAGTGGATTAGTAGCTACCATGAAGCATGGCTTTCAGTGGGTGATATTTATCTAAATAACAGTACAAGGGCAATACCTTTAGGGCAACCTGTAGTTAAAGGAATAGCTCAGACAAAAATGAAAATTTGCTGTAAATGTACTCACCCTCAGGCCATGCAATATGTAAATGAGGTTTTTTTAATCAGAACAGATTTGGAGAAATTTTGTAGTACATCACTTGCTCACCAATGGATCATTTCTAGTGAATGGGTGCCGTCAGAATGTGATTTTAAACAGCTGATAAAAACATCACAATAATTCACAAGTAATGCCAGTAATCCGCAAGTTGCCTGTTTGTAATAAATAAATCCATCAAGACATTTCTAACTTCAAACCGTTGTTTCTGACTACAATATAGTATACAATAGTCTACAATAATATACAATAGTCATCTATCCATAATAATGCTGTCTCCAGTGGAAAAAGTCACCTCGTCTGAATCAGGAGAGAAATATGCACAGATCAAACAGCATTTACAAGTGAAACAGTCTTAAAAAACGTTATGTCTGTGGACTTAAAAGCAGTTATGTCTGGAGGAAGTGTTATGGATTATGGACTGGTGTTTTGTCTAGAAGTGACCGTTTCAAGGTAAAACACCTTAATGATAGATTTGTTTTTATACAAACATGTTGCTTTTAACTCCACAAGACATTAATTGAATGATTGGAGTCTTGTGGATTATTGTCATGTTTTTATCAGCTGTTTGGACTCTCATTCTGACGGCACCCATTCACTGCAGAGGATCCATTGGTGAGTAAGCGAAGAAACAAATGCATTTACATCTTGGATGGCCTGAGTAAATTTCCAGCAAATTTTTGGTAGGACTCTTCCTTTAAAGAGATTTTGAACATTTTGAAGCTGTTGCATGGCTTCAGAAGATATAGTTGGATCCTATAGCCTTGTGGGCAGCTCGATTGCGCTTTGGGCGGCCCGAGTTCAAGTCACAGCTTGAGGACCTTTCCCGATCCCTCTTTCCACCGTTTTATTTTCTGTCTGTCTGTACTGTCCTACCCCCCCCCCCCCCCCCCCCCCAAAAAAAAAAGACGATCCAAGCTATATAAATCACATTTATTATACTCTGTTGTCATGTTAGAGCTTGACAGCCCTGAAAACATGAAAAAGGTTGAGTAAATAATGACAGACTTGTCATTTTTGAGTGAACTATTCCTTTAACTACTAGACTCCAGGGCACAGTATGGTTCAGACAACCTTGCATTGTCTTCATTCAATGCTTCTGATTCTACATGATCAGAAATGCATAACTAGTCATTGTGATGCTTTAAGGCAATTCCAAAACCCCCGTAAAGCTAAAACAATGCACCAGTGAGCTGTGTATTGAGTGTTTGGTGTAAAGTCTGTTTTTAATTGAAGCAAATCTACTCTAATCTTCACTAAGGTTGGTGGATTAAGTTATTTCAGCACGAAAGCGTGAATAAACAGTTCTGTGATAGGCCTGGAGATGCTTTTCCCTCTCTATTTAAAAATCCATTACGGCAAAAAGCCTTTGTGCTGCACAAGTCCCTCTCTGTTTACTCTCTCATTGTTACATCCAGCAAGAGCAGCATGGAGCCACATCTGCTCTATTGAGATGTTCTTGCAAACCAGAGTGTGCCTGGCTGGGTACGGAACTGGGGGACTTTATTAGGGGAAATGAACAGAACAATATCGTTTAAGTGGTCTGAATAATTTAACCCTGAATGAACTCTGTTATAGTGTGAATGATTATCACTTTAGCCAGGGAACATCGGTCCTCCGTGAGACCATTGATTTCAGTTGCAGCGGATCTGGATCTATACTTGCTTGACAAATGACAGCGGTGGAGTGGGTGGAGGGTTATTCTTGGTAACAGAATTCATTTCTGCAAATGTTAAAAAAAATAAATGGATAGTTCATCCAAAAATTTTAATTCTGTCAAATTTTGTCACAGTTGTTCCAAACCTGTATGATTTTTTCTTCTGCTGAACACATACGAAGATATTTTGAAGAATCTTGGTAACCAAACAGTTGACGGTAGCCATTGACGTCTGTAGTATTTTATGGAAGTCAATGGCTACAGTCAACTGTTTGGTTATCAACATTCTTCAAAATATCTTATTTTGTGTTTCGCTTAAAGAAACTCACACAGGTTTGCAAACAACTTGAGTGTGACTAAATGATGACAATTTTCATTTTTGGGTGCACTATCCCTTTAACTTCCTCTGATTAGGAAGTATTAGCACTCGTTGAAGGAAGAACAAGCTAGAATATGTGAAAAAGAAGGAACAGCGAGAGAAACCGAAAAACAGACTATAAAAAAGAGGTTTACCTTCTGTTGTCAGCGCAGATCATATCAGAAAGGCTTTGTTAGTTTTGAACCGATGCCAAATGTCTGCTCAGTGTAATGCAGTATTGAAAGATGAAACAGCTTGATATGATTGTGGTTTGATCGGATGCTGGCGAGTGCTTTCAGCTGCACTGTGCATCAATTTACGTTTGAAGTTTTAATGCATTTCTCCACTGGTGGGAACTTCATCGAAGCAGTCGAACTTCTGTATTAGTAGTAACCTTTTGTTTGATTACTCCGGAGCAAAGACAAATTCTCGTCTTCTCCATTGTAATTGGAATTACCTCCGACTGCTTTCAAACAAGCCATTGAGACAATAGAGTCTCTAGGCGTAGAAGTCTGTGCTACCACTAAGAGAATAAGGTCTGATTATATGAATAGAAGATGCTTTAATAGTCCAGATGAAAACATTGGCACTACAAATGCACTCATTCCCAAACCCTTCACTAGTGACTATCTTCAGGTATTGGGGATTTCTATGTGGCATAAAAACTCAAGTGACTATATAAAAGAAAAAGGAAATCCCGATTTGCAAATAAAAGAGCATGAAGTTGCACTAAACTGTAAGATACAGCTCTTTAAGCCTCATTTGCATAAAAAATATATCCGATTTTTATTGGTGATTTGATATGTTATTGGCAAACAGTTTTTGAGATTACATATATTCTCACACAAATATATAGAAACTGTACATGACTGGATGGCTGCCCAGTGGTGCTACAAAGATGAACCTGCTTTGGTTAGACTCATGCGTATTACAATGATTTATGATGAAATCCTGTCGACGCCACTCTGTGACTCGTGCCTAATGACTTGAAGAACTAATGACTAGATTACGACTGCTGTGCTTATTTTCTCCATTAATCTCCAATTCTGCCCTGGTTCCATCAATTCCATCGTAAATTTGATTTCACCAGATAGCATTCCTCCCCTTTTTCAAGAAGTAAGATGAAAAATATAGATCCATAGATATAAAATAAGTGATAAAGTGAAGTGATGAATGAGAGAACAAACTGTTTCCATGATACATTACCAGTCAAAAGTCTGGACACACCTACTCACTTTCTCGTGACTGTTTTCCATATTTTAGAATAATAGTTAAGTCATAAAAAATTAATAAATAAAAAACCTATAAAAAAAAACATTCTTTTTGTAAAGAAACTTATGAGCAGGCACATTTCTCCTCCGTACTCCGTGAGCTACCGAACAAACTTACAATCTATGAAAACCCAGATATATGACGCTGGATATGTGCGATGCTAACATTCGAAAGCATCAGTTTTCAAATCTTCCAGCATATTAATATTGTTTTGAAGTCGCAACATGATATTCTTAAAGTAATTGTGTGAAAAATACGCTTTATTAATCAAAACTCTGTAAATTTGTGTGAAAAGGAGTAAAAGGTGTTTTTAGAGAGCTTTACTGCCTCTAGTGTTTGTTTCTTTTGGAAAGTGAAACTGCAGTAATATGTAGTTATTGGTACGTATTTCGTGTCTCACTAAAAAGTGCACCCAGGTACATAAATGCCATGAGACTAGGTTGGAAAAAGTTCAACCTGCCACAGGCGCACATGACACAGTTTTACTCTGCTGTTATTGAGTCGGTTCTGTGCTCTTCTATAACTGTATGGTTTGGGTCAGCCAGCAAATCAGATATAAGAAGACTGCAGCGGACTGTTAGGACATCAGAAAGGATCATTGGTGTGCACCTGCCCAGCCTTCAGGACTTATACTACTCCAGAGTGAATAAACGGGCAGGTAACGTCATCACAGATCCCTCTCACCCTGGACACGACCTGTTTGCGCTTCTCCCTTCAGGCAGACGCTACAGATCTCTGTGCACTAGAACATCTAGGCATAAAAACAGTTTTTTCCCCTATGCCATCTCCAGCCTAAACAACTAACACAGGAATTATTACCTGTGTTCTGTAATTCATGCCTGTAATTCATCCCCCATCTCTAATTATTTACTCTCTCTCTAGTACTATGTAAATATGTATACATAATTTTCTATACAGCTGTATAGAGTAAATAAGGCACAAATCTGTACATAAATCTTCTGTTCCAGATTCATACACATTATTATTATTATTATTATTGTTAAGTCTTAGTTAAATGTTCTGTTCTCATGTCAGATATGTATGTATATATGTATGCATGTATGTACCAAGAGCTTCTTAAAAACCACAACAAATTCCTCGTGTGTTTGCGCACACTTGGCGAATAAAGCTGATTCTGATTCTGATTCTGATGATTTTAAAGCTTTGCACATTCCTCCCTTAAAGATAGTAGCCTAAAAAGTATTTTACTACTATTATAAATAAATGAATGAATAAATAAATACAAACAAAAATACAAGATTCCTTTCTCCACCTCTTAAAGTGCACACATTTAGCGATTGGCCATAGACTGCTCTGGTTAAGCCCGGCTCACACTGTGCGATTTTTTTACAAGTCCTTTAGGATTGTACTTGTCAGACTGTACGAACATGATGATCATGTCACACTATGGGATCTCAGTTGTCATTAATGTCAGACTGTACGACAGTCAAGACGAGTTAAAAACGGGTGCGCGCAAGAAAACTTGTCCGGAGTTTTACATTATCAACCCATACACGTCCAGTGACTGCGAACTGCATTGCACGCGGGACCGAAATGTTGGCTATCATGAAAAGTATATGAACGGCGGCAATACCGGCGTATTTAAGAAGAATAGTGTATCCAGCTCTACACACCCACATGAAAACAGCGGCGCAACCGGTGTTTATATAGAAAAGGCAACATATCAGATGAATTCCGTGAGCGGAGGACGGGAGCGCCGGAGTTTATGGCGGATAGAATAATTCTCTAGCATTAATTCTGCTCATAGCTTGTCTTGAAAAACGGAGACAGTTTGACATTCATCGTAGGGGTAGTCACACTGCAAGACTGTGCGCCAAATCTTCTGACACTGCCAGAATTTTGTCGGAGGTGAAATTTGATCGCAACAGCCATTAATCGGCTGTCGGTGAACATGTCAAACCAGCGATCAAAGACTACAGATTTTAGCCAAGGATTATAGGAATCTTTTAGGATTTTCAAAATTTGTCTCAGACGACCAAATCGTGGCCAAAATCGCAGAGTGTGAGCCGGGCTTTAGTAGATTAACACAGTAAAGTCAGCTGTGATCAGGGACTTGGTCAAACATGCAAACATTGAACTCTCTCTGCTCAATAACACGCAGTGCAGCTGGTCTATTAAAGACAGGGAGAAGTAAGTTGCAGTGCGTTTTGGATGGAGCGTGAGAGTGGGTGCTGGGGAGAACTGAAGAACAAGTGCAGCCCAGGGCATGATAATAGAAGGCTGTTTCTCAGTGGGAGAAATCTAGACAGAATAGTTTGGGAGGAGGGGGAAAAAACAGTCAGAGGATTTAAAATTATCCTAGGATGAGAGTGACTCTGTGCTTATGTGTGCAAGTGAGAAAGAGAGTGTCTTTACAATTGTATATATTGTATTTTTGATTCAGAAGTTATAGGTCAGTAAGTATTTTTATTGATTGATTTGATTGATTGAAATAAATTAATACTTTTATCCAGCATGGATGCATTAAATTGATCAAAAGAAACAGTAAATGCATTTATAATGTTACAAAAGGTTTCTATTTCAAATAAATGCTGTTCTTTTGAACTTTCTATTCATCAAAAACAACATATTAAACAGCACAACTGTTTTCAACTTTGATGAAAATCAGTATATTAGAATGATTTCTGAATGATCCTGTGACACTGAAGACTTGTTTTGATGGTTGTGATTGCTGATAAATTCCAGATAGAATTTGAAATGGAATTTATCAGCAATCACAACCATCAAAACAAGTCTTCAGTGTCACAGGATCATTCAGAAATCATTCTAATATGCTGATGCTGTTTTAAATTGTAATGATATTTCACAAAAAAAAAAAACTTTTTTAACAAATAAATGCAGCCTTTGTGAGCTTATGAAGCATCTTTCAAAAACATAAAAAAAAATCTTATTGACCCCAGACTTTAAGTGAATATTTGTTACATTTCAAGCTATAAAATGTAATGAATTTGTTGTATTATTGTATATAACAGTTTATTCAATTCTATGACCATTTTTAAACAGGTTTTCTCAAATACTCCTTCTGTTTGCCATTGGCTAGTATTATCTGATACACTCTACAAAATGCTGGGTAAAATATGGACGAACCCAGCGATTGGGTTGTTTAGACCCAGCGGTTGGGTTACTGCCCAGAAGGTTGGGTTAAACATTTAACCCAACTGTTGGTTGAAAACAACCCAGCATGTGTTCTGTCCAATATTTATCCAGCACAGGATTGTATTTAACCCAGCATTTTTTAGAGTGTATGTATCACTCCAAATATTGAGCACACATGCAGGTTAAGTTTGTCTTTTTTTTCATTCTAAAATACTTCTGCTATGTCAGTTTGATGTGCACAGACTATATCATTAAGCCATAGTAGGTTGATTTTTCCCAAAAATTGTAAAGGCTGTGGCTCTGTGGCACTATTAAAACAATGTGCTGTTTGTTCAAGCAGCCCGACATTGCAACATTGACTCAACCAATGGTGTGAGTTTGGGCTGTGAGTCTCTGTTTGACTAGTCAATGGCAAACAGAAGGAGTGTATGAGAAAACCTGTTTAGAAAAACTGTTATCATTTTGTATGCAGCAGACCTTTAACTATGGTGACCATACATCCTTTTTCCAAAACTGTCTAAAATGTCTGGGTTTTGGCTTTGTTTTGCTTGCATACTTGCTGAAGGTAATGACTGGAAAGTTTGACCAATAGCGTGCAGGCATTGTACATAATCAGCCAATCGTGGCATGCGAGAAGGTGGGATCTATATACAGAAGAACGGTCAAAGCGATGCAAATTTGCGTACTTATAGTTTATGAGGACTGTAGAGAGCGTGTCAATAGAAAAACAAAGCCAAAACCCAGATATTTTAGGCAATTTAGAAATCCAGGCCAGGATAAGTCTGGAAAAAAAGAGGACACTACCTTTAACATTTCCCTTATTGTACAACAAAAATGTACAATCCTGCTCATGTGTTTTGTTCTCTTCTCTGTTATTGCTCTGTATCAATGTTGTTGCCACAAAGGGCAAAAGAAAGCCCCATTATTTGCTTATTAATTAGCATTTAGCAAGGACTTTAGCGCAAAGACAATTGTGAGGGGATTTGGCACAATGCTAATCCCAGCTTGTCATCAATTCACTGAAGTCTTTTAACACCCAGAGGTGTTTTCTTTTTGAAGGACAAGAAGTTTTTAGTATGATTAGCAATATTAGCATTTAAATCATTCTAGTATTTAATTTGCTGACAGACATTTTCTTCATTTTTAGCAGAGTAAATAAGGTCTCAGCTGATTTGGCTGGTGATCATCTTAAATTGCCAGTTAAATCCTGATTACCACTATGTGGTATGTTCTAGGGACTGTCATGCTAGTTGTTCCTCTTTAACCGACATTGCTACACTAGTCAAGCTGAACTATGTGTAACAATAACCTGCTTGACTGACTTGTGCCAGACAAAATTGACAATGTAAAACTCTAAGGCAGATAAAAAAAAAAATTTTTTTTTTACTATGTTGTTCCAAACATGCAAACATGTATGGCGTTCATTATTCTGTAGAGCACAAATGAAGAGTTATTTTAGTCATTATCACTGATATACTATTATTGTGTTTGTTAATATTTTGAATTGTTTTTTGTGTTTTATCTTTTTTGTTTTTTTTTAAACAAATCTAAAATGTATAGTATTTATAGTTCATTATCATAGTATTTATTAATTTTAAGTTATTATTTTTTAGTTTATATAGTTTGTTATTTTAGTACTTCATCTTAAACTAAAAAAGAGTAATGTTGCCTTCATAGGGAGCTGAAATATGTTTACTTTTAAAATCTTTTTTTCTATCAATGTTTATTTTATTTTATTTCAAATGGTGTTTTTTTTAATGGTTTTAATTTTGGTTAACAATAACAACCTTGATTCATGCTGCTCTTTTGCATACAGTCACAGTAAATGTGAAGCATGCAATTTAAAGATAAAAAAATACATTATATAAAATAAAAATTAAACTATAAACAAACAAACAAAAAAATAAAATTAGTTAAACTTGTGTGTGAAGTCTTCTGAAGTCATTCTAAAGCTTTGTATGAGAAACAAAAGTCGTTACTCAACATTTTTGGTGCATTTTTGGGATCAAAGTATTTACAGGTTTGAGTAATAAGACAAGTAAGAGGAAGGCTGGAACTGAAGGACACTTGGTGACATTTTATCCACCTCAGGAAACACCTGTCACTGTGTCCTATTTGCATTCCCCATGGACACACACACCCACACACACACACATATCTCAATGAGCGTTAACCTCTCCAAGTTGTCATGTTCTCCAGAATAAACTTCTAAAGACCTTCCGTGTCTTTTCATTTTCTGTCTTGACTGTGTTAAACCCATTAGTGATTCTCTGCCCTCAAAACACTCCAGGCACTGGGTACTGATTAAAGTCGCATTGCTTTTAAGAGAGGCCATCTACAGATAACTTATCAAGCTGGAGAGCAGAAGATCCTTACTGTAGGTTACGTGCTTGAATACAAATGCTTCGGGCATCCTCACATCAGCCCGGGAAAATGCTGTCCCATCCCATATGACTTACTGGAGCATTTCACACAAAATGTGTTTGTCTTTTCTAGCAAAATAAATGGAAAAGGCTAAGGCTGCGCTGGAGTCAATTACAGAAGAAAAATGTGCTTGCCATGGGACCCTGAGCACTGTAAATAGAAATGCTTTGGGAATGATTAGAACTCTTTTTATTGACACTGTAAATTTGTTTTACGGAGGCAATGAGCTGACACCAGGAACAAAAGACTCGGATAGTCAACAGATCGTACTGTTGCAAACTTCACTAGGCGTTTAGTGTTAGTTCTTCCACGGAAATCTGTTTAAACAACGAGACGTGAGTTTAAAAGATGGTGAAACCGCTTTTGAATTGGTAATTAGGTGTATCCTTATTGCATTGGAATATCTTGATGGATATTTGCACTGTAAGATGCGCACACGCCTGGTTAAATGGTCTTATACATTGCAATAAATCCACTGAGCGCAGTCATCGGGCCTAATGACTCCCATGAGATGGCGGCACATGCCATTATGGATTTCTCATTATGTTATGACAGTTGGCAAAGAACATTGTGTTGAGGGTATCCTTTCACTTTCTCCCAATGTAAACCAGACTCTTAATGCTTTTGGGGCCCAGGTTTAGTGCTTTTGGATAAGTGGCTTCTAAATGTAAGCACAGGATGTACTTTTTGCTGTTGTTGAGACCAGTTCAATGAATGCTGACTCAGCACTGGTATATTTTTGTGGCAGCTGTCCAATGAAGTGGCCATTTCTTATTTTGGTGATGCATTGTGGCATTTTTTGCAATTATTCTTAGTTCCTATTGATGCATCAAATAATTTCACTATTTTTGTGACTAATGTGCATGCCGCTGCCATGTGCCGTACGTTTTTGGCCTGGAATACCGGTTACCTGAAAAAAATCTATATTTTAAGGTGTAAATGTCTAACTGATGCATACAATGATGCTAATTTACAATGAACCTAATTTGCGTCAGTTTTGCTGCTGTATTTGTGATTTAGTTAGTTATTTAAGAACAGTAAGTTTTGTTCTTTTTTCCATGCTTTTTTCCCCATGCTCTGTTTGCATTGCTGTGTTTGTTGTTGCACACATTTTGGTGCTGATATGAAACTTGATATCAAAAAAAATTCTGTTTATCATTACACTCGGGTTTCTACATGAGAAATTTTGAGCTGTGTACACTTTTGCTCATACATTTACATTGCCCTTGCTGAATCTGTAAGATATTTAGCATAAAAAAATAAATAAAGAAAAAAGAAAAAGAAATCATCATATCATCTTAAACACATTTTTATCCTGCCCTGAAAAGACTGCATAACAGATATTTACATATTTTCCACAAGCCAAAAAGCTCATATAATCTTCAGTCATTGGTTTGGAATATCTTTATTGTTAAAGAATATTTATTTATTTATTTATTTATTTATGTATTTATTTATTTATTTATTCAGTTGTTTATTTATTCAACAGTTTATTTGTTTGCTTGTTTGATTATTCATTTTAATATTTAACACATCTTACAAAATAATTTATATATTTCTGATCCCTCTCATTATTATTATTATTATTATTATTATATTTGCTAATTACTGTATATTGTAATTATTTTATTTATTTTATTTTTCAAAGAGAAAAGTCCTGCAGGTTCTGCAAAGAATATGTAAACTTAGGAGTAGAACTGCATATTAATGATATTTTACATACATGTCTCTGTATTTGCACAGGGGTTCTGTGGCTGTGATTCTGCTGGTTTTACTTTGCTCATGAGTAATAGACTGCAGAGGTCATTTGTCATCATAATCACTCGTGAGCCCTTTTTCAGTGTCAGGAGACCCAGAGTTCAGCCGTGCCTTCACTCTGTTTCTTAAATGATGGATTCTCTTTCTCCTTCTCTACCATCTCTTTGGTTTTGCATCTCTGTCTACTCGGTCTCTGCATCTGTTTGTTCTCTTGCTCCGAGTTCCTCCTTGACATTTGAATGTTAAAAGCATTGTGGGACAGGGTCAGTAGGTCACTGTATGTATTGTAAAGGGGGTGATCCATCAGAGATCAGACAGAGAGCTATGATGAGCTATGATGAGCTATCAGGGAATATAAATAGCAGAAGAAACCCAAGGAGAAGTACTGATGGGGAAAAACTGAAACAGGTGGAACTTTTGAGGGCACCTACAAGTGTCTCATGAAGCTGAACACACAAAAAAAAAGAAATAGAGAAATAGAGTAACATTCACGCTCCATTAAGTTCAGATATAGAAAGTTCTGTGGTCAAGTATTTATGTTCTACTTATTTATTATGTGGGTTTCTGGGATACTGTATTCTGACTGGACAGCAGTTGCATTGATTCAGCAAATATATGTGTATAATGACCACTAAATGTCTAAATAGCTTTCATATATCTCATCATAACTTTTTTTTTCTTTTTTAAATAATTATGACTTGACTTGACTCTTACCAGGGTAAGTTTTAGCTAAAAATTGATGTGAAAATGTAATATGTCATATTTTTTGTATTATTTATACAGTACATTTATTAGTTTTTATTTGTATATTGTACATTTTTGTTTCAGTTTCAGTAATTTTGTCTGTTTATTTAGTCTCTTTAGCTTTAATTTTAGTTTTTGTGCTTTAGTTAAATTTTAGTATTTAAACTTTTTTTTCAGTTAATTGCCAAAGCATCATTTCAGTATTTTTTTTCATCTAATATGTATAATTCACATTATTTCAGCTTTATTCCAAATATAATTTGTAATAGTTTTATTTGTAGTGTTAGTTTTCCTTAATAATAACAACACTGCTTGAAGGATTTATGTATTAATTTGTTATATTAATTTTAATGTAATAATGTTGCATTAAACATTTGATGGATAGCTAGGTTGTTTAGGTTATTTAATTTCTTAGTATTTAAACTTATTTCAGTTAATCGCCAAAACATCATTGCTAATTTTCAGTATTTAAAAAAAAAAAAAAAAATTTCAAGGTTTATGTTGGTTTTTTTTTTTTTTTAATGCAATATTACAATTCCTATTATTTCAGCATAATTAATTATTTAGTTGTAGTTAATGATAACAACGCTGCTTGGAGGAATTATATGTGTGTGTGTGTGTGTGTGTGTGTGCATGTGTATACAGGCTGTTAATGCACAATTACCATTTTAGACTGTAAAGAACTGTAATACATAATATTTATATTATATAATGTTGATGACCCCAAACATTTTTCATGTTGTCGTGGAATATTTTCTTAGCAGAAATCTGCTAGTAAGACCAAATCAATATTTCACAACCAAATATTTCATTTGGTAAGTTGTCTTGATAGATACCACTCGGCTTTGTGAACAGTTGGGTAGATTACACTGTTGTTTGATTTAAAACTATCAATATTACAGTTCAAACGCAGCAATAGTCAGTGGAGAGGCAGCAACATGAACATAATCATAATTACCTAAACAGACTTAAAACATTCACAACCATTTAGCAAATTTACCATCATGTCACATAATTATCAGAGAGACAAACATGAGATAAATGAGAGTCGTCACGGTGTGGACGCAACAGATCTTCTATATTGAGCGGTATTCAGTGAGGATCTACAATAACTGCATGAAAGTAATTGGTTCATTAAATGTGAATGGCTGCCGCTCAGTCTCTGCCAAAATCTGGTAGTTTGGCACAGGTCTGCAGCTTCTAATGGACTTGGTTACCATGAATGATTAATAAACATAATTTATATAATATCTAATATCTCAGCATTATAGCACCCGCCTCACAGATAATCATTAGCATGCGAGATGTGGCATATGCTGCTTTTCCACAGGACTTACCTTGTGATTCTGGCATCAACCCATTACAACTGAAGAGGAAATAATGTGTGGAAAGTTTTTTGCTCTTGTTTATCAAGTCCCTGTAATTTACTGAGAGACTCTATGCACAGCAATTGCTTCCATTATGTGATAAAGCTAGGAAAAAAAACAAAGATTTAATCATAGAACATGCTGTATTCTCAGTTCTTCTCTTGTTTTTGTTTTAATTTGTGTTTGTAGCTAGTATAAAATCAGCATTCAGAACCGGTACATGTGATAGACGTCTAGACTTTCCTCTTCTGTTGTCGTAGATAAGCGTTTAGCCTGCCATCACTGCATTTTTGCTTACAGTACAATACAATATCTTCCCGTTTTTCCATCTCTCCGGTGAAAAATGATGTTTTTTCGGGGTCTATTGTGTTGATATTCAGAGCATGTCAGAAGAGAGCAGTACTTTCCTTAGTTTCCTCTCCTCTCTGCCAAAATGTGCCAGTGCCAAGAAAACCATTAGCTTGACAGTGTCCCCCCAAAATGTGTATTAATATACCTCCATTCCCTTCTTCCTCTCACATGCTCTCCAGCAGCAGTGGAGTGCCACAGGAAGTGTTTTTTTTTCAATGGCTGGTTCTGGCACATCACAAACTACGGCGTCTCAGTGACTGTAAGTGTGTAAGGGGGGCGCTGAGAGGGATTGTGGGAGAAAAAACAAGGACAAATAACTTGCAGAGAGAGAGAGAGATGGAAAGAGATCCACTGTGATAGTTGAGTACTGAGATGAAGCAAACTACAAAACTGAAAATATCAATTATTTTACATAATTATATTTAACGTTAATGGTTCAAAACTAATTTTCAAGTCCATCTAACAAACTGTCAACACAGTCAGCAGAAAAACTAATTTGCCATATTTTGCATGTAATACATGGATAGAGATTTTTTTAGAGAAGTCTCTTATGCTCACCAAGGCTGCATTTATTTAATCAAAAATACAGTGAAAACAGTACTGTTGTGAAATATTTCAATTTCAATGATTTTATATTATTATTATTATTATTTGTTTTTTAATATATTTTAATGCATTTTCAGAAGCCATTACTCAAGGCTTCAGTTTCACATGATCATTCAGAAATCATTCTAATACGCAGATTCAGGGCTCAAAATAAAATTTTAATTAATTAAAAAAAAAAAAAAAAGTGCTGCTATATATATAAGCTAAATACATTTGTAATAATTTCTGATTTATTTATAAATGGAAATATTTTGAAAAGTAATGGCAGTTGCAGATTGTTTCGTGTCTCAAAACTTAATGAAAGAAATCCAAAGACTGATCATAGGTTTTTATCTCTCCTGTTAAGTATCCAGTTTTTCTGATCCACCTGTTATCACCTGTTTCCAACTCTATCAGCTGCTTCATTTTGGGGGCTAAAATTGGATCAAAAATTGCAGGCCAAACTCATACACTGCCATCTGCCTCATGTTGCTTTGAAAATCCTAATGTCAAGGTACAAATCTCAAATCTTTTTGATAACTAACGCATGGTAACCCACCTATTGCGCTTCACCTCTGCAGCTGGATTTGTGATGATGTTACTGCAATGATTTCTATTGCTTATTCAGAATTGAGGGGATGTGAAGATGACACAGAACCAGCGGATGAAGAGGCAGCAAGCACATATATTAAAAAGGAGAAAATTAAATGAACGTGAGGTGAAGCTGCAGTGTAATAGTGCAGGATGGAGAAGTGATTTACTGTTCATGGTAAATGGATCTTGATATTCTCAATGAATAAATTAGTTAAGAGGATGGGAGAAGACCAGAATACTGGAAAATGGAAGAAATGCATTATAATATAATATAATATAATATATAATTAAATACCTAAAAATATAAATTAATATATAATATATAACAAATTGATGTGTGGGGGGGAGGGGGCTGACAGCAAAGGAAAAAAAAGAGTCCTGAAAATTAATGCCAATAACAATTAAAATCAGAGGACATTAAAAACACTTTATTTTATTTTATTTTATTTTATTTTATTTTAAAGTTGATATGCAAGTTTTTGTGACTGAGCAAAGGGGGGAAAAGAGTCCTGAAAATTAATACCAGTAGCAATTAATATTTAATATTAAAACCACAATATTATAGAGAATATTTAATAGCAGCCTTTAAAAAAATGTCTCAGTTCCCTTGAAGTCTTAATGTGATCAATCTAAAAACAACAGTAGCTAACCGCAAAGATATCAATCAAAATATCTGGACTCCTCCAAATAACCAGTGTATTTTTCCTTTTATGATGCTGTGCTAATCTAATTAAGGAGCCTGTGTTGGCAGTGGAGATTAGTTTTATAGATGAGTGTTCATTACAGGGGTCTGAGGGGTGGCCTGGGTCCTACAGGGGCCTGCCCAGGGCCTTTGATCCCTCTTATCCCCTCACACAGCCAGACAAGTCTGCTCTCAGATCCCTTTTTCCTCTAGGGCCCGGCATAATCTCTCCATCCCTTTTTAAAACAGGCTTAGCTCATTATGAGTGAGGGAAGCCCTTGTCCTGTCCACAGACTGCTGCTGGGGTTAAGCTCATGTGCCAGCTTCCTTTTGGACCGGAGAAGGGAAGATGTTTAAGCCCCATCGTCTTTTTCCCCAGCATTCCTTATGTCTTTCTCTCTCTCTGTGTGTGTGTGTGTGTGTTTTCGATTGCTTCCTCTGCAGTCTCATGCTGAGAGCTTCCCTTCTTTTGTTCATTTTAATCCCAGCAGGCCGCAGCAGCCCAGAACCACATAGAGAGACTAACACAACAGCCCAGCACCACATACTGACTCCAACACAGCACAAGTTTTTAAGATTTATTTAAAAACACTTTTCTTTTGGACTAATTGCTAAAAAAAGTTTTTAGATGACTTCAGGGCAGATCAGTGTTTTATTTTAAAAAATGCAATAACATAATGACAACTGCAACTGCAGCTTTGTTTATTACATCACAACAACTTTGATTAATTATTTCAGATGCTTGTTTAATGTAGTCATCTTTTGAATCTTTCTTGAGGATATTTGTTCAGTGACTAGTTTAGAAACCCTTTATGCAGGTTATGCTACTTTGTGTGATTCATTCAACTAATTCACTGATCCATTTAAAATAAAATAAAATAAAATATTTTTCAATTATTTCAATTAATTATTATTTATTTTTTATTTTTTTTGGTGACAGAGCAAAGAAAAAAAGAGTGAAAATGAATACCAGTATCTAGAGCAGGAATAGGCAATGTCAGTCCTGGAGTGCCGCTGTCCTGTAGAGTTTAGCTCCAACCCTAATCAAACACACCTGAACAAGCTAATCAAGGTCTTCAGAATTACTAGGGCTACAGGCAGGTGAGGTTTTTTCAGGGTTGGAGCTAAACTCTGCAGGACATCGGCACTCCAGGACCGACGTTGCCTACCCCTGATCTAGAGAGACTCCAGAAAGAGTGTTTAAGCATCACAAGCATCGTAGGGAAGTAAACAATTCATTCACAAAAGATTTGATTTAAACAGATTTGTTCATGCACGAATCACCACTAGTTTATTGTGATGAGACTTTAATCCATCATCGTTGTGAAGTGACTTTATAGTGGCTCTATAATGTTTCTTTTAAATGTGCCTGCAGGTGAGCACACATCTAATTATTTAAAATGTGATAAACAATGTCTTGCATTCTTTATGATTCTATCAAATCCATGAAGGCATATTATATAGGTTTGTACTGGTGTAATTGCTCACCTCATTAACAGAATTATAATGAATCATTAGCTATTCTAATATAAGTGTGCCGTCTTCTCTTGTTTAGAAACTGGCTGGTCCCATGTTGCGAAACATTCTTTGTCCATTCCATTCATTAAAATGCTGTGCAAATAATATTCTTTGTATTTAGTAAAAGCTTCTAGAATTGCAGTTCTTTTTTTTTTGACCAGTTTCACAGATTAGAGTTTATTGATGTCTATTGATGTGTTTACCTCTAAAGAACAGTGGCTTGTTCCCATTGTGCTGCCTCCAGGGATTGCATGAAAAATCAGTCATGTTGGCAGGTTACATGTGTAATACACGTAAAAGAAAGGTCAGATCTAATAGCATGATCTTCCCCGTACACACTTTCCTATCACCCAATCCTGCCAAAATGAGTTCCCCTTCTTTAAGACTGATGCTCTGTTGCTTGGATACAGTGTAAATCAAGATAGATGGATTATGTGAGTGTCTTCTCTGACTCCTCCATTGATCATGTCTCTCTCTCTCTCTTGATCAATCAGGGTCTTTGATATATCACAACAGTCCACCACTTTCAGCCCGGTCTATATCAGAGAGAATCATCAAATGGGGTTTTATTTTTTTTGCGTAATGAATCTAATCCAATGATAACCAAACAGATAAATCTGTTTGATTATGGATTGATCAGAAGGGGATTCAGGGTTTACCACAGTGTCTTTCTTTTTTTCTTTCTTAATTGCCTGTAAAAAAAAATCATAGATATAGATAGATAGATAGATAGATAGATAGATAGATAGATAGATAGATAGATAGATAGATTGATTGATTGATTGATTGATTGATTAAATGTAATAATAACTAGATAAAAATAAATAATTCAAGACAAACTTTGAAGTTGGCTTGAAAAAGCCAGACCAGAAAGTTTGAAAAAGTTTTGAAAAATGTTACAAAATTATAAAAGTTTGACGGTTTAAGTTTTAAATAGTTTGAAGTTTAAAGTAGTTTTAAAGCTTAAAGTTTGAATGTGTTGAAGGCAATACAGATAAAGATAGATAATAAACAGACAATAATAATAAAAAGTATATATTTTTCAACTATATATAATGAAGGCAGTTAATAAAATACATTTCAAAAATCATTCAGTAATCCCAAATGTCTGGAAAAGTTCAAGAGGTGTGAGAAACCTGAGTTCGGGTTAAGTTTCAATTCTGTTGTCCTAAAAGTAACTTGTACATTGCAAATATGATGTTTTGTTAAAAACTGCAGGGCTCTTTCTTTTCAAAAATGATTATTTTTAATGAGACTCCCCCTCAGATGTTCTGTGGTCGCTCTTTCTTTGGGACTATAGGGAACTATGCACTTAAAAGATTGCAAAATAATTGCATGTGTGCAGGTTAGTGCATTTTAATAGCACATGTATCAAAGTGCCTCATTTTAGATGCGTTAGAAGAACAATAAAAACATGAATTTTATAGTTGCGACACCTTGGCCGTAATTATATGTCCTGTTGCAGTGAAGACAGATAATATTAAGAGAGATGGCTTTTTTCCTTTGTGCTTTTTGTATTATTTTTTAATAGCTGTTTTCATTTTATTATAATATGCTATGAGCAAATAGGTCCCCTGAAATGGAATATTTCACACCTTCCACGTGAAAACAACATTTTTCATAGCTGCAAGTGCTTGTGTCAACCAGCATAAATGAGGCATAAATTACCATTCATCCACAAGAACAGAATGGAAATTTACTAAACTAAAGCTCATTAAAAGCTATAGAACAAATGGGTTACAGTCGCGCATGCCAACGCCCCTGGAATAATAGTTGACAAGCATCCCGAGTCATATTTGAACAACTGTGAGGGCTTCTGGATGTCTGCTTTCTTCCCATACATACATTTATAGCAGTCTAGATTTTTCCCAGATTTGTAGTAGCAAATCACAGAGGTTTACTGACTTGTAAACCATAGAGAGACATTGTTTTGACTGAAGAAACTAGTAATTGGAATCTCACCGGAGAAAAAAAAGCTTTTGAATGAGTTGGGCTGAATAAAAAAAGATAATTTCCAAAAGTAGGGTGTGAGTTTGAATTCTCCCTGGAAACTTCTGGAAATTATCTTCAGCTTGCTTGAAACTTATCTTATGGGGCTCAGAGAATGCTGTCACTTTGAATAATCTTCCAATCTTCTCTCATAATTTCATTCAGTTTAATGGCTTCTTGGCAATGCTGTGTGGTAAGGTAATGCTTTATTTCTGTCTTTTGGCCGTGCCTGCTTCTGTTGGCAACAGAACTGTCTCTTTCTTGACAGGAATACAAAACAAAAGTTTGTTGTTGTACTGAGTGTGAACAGGGGACTTATGGCCTCTCTGTTTAATATATATATTTTACGCATCTGTTGTCCTGGCAGTGTTACAAAATCATTGGCTGTATATAGTCTCTGGAATTGTGCTGTTTACAATATTTTAGTCAGTCAAAAGGAGGAAAAAGTTTGTCCCACAAACACTGTCTTGATTTATGGTCATCCAAAATATGATTGTATTTTCACAGTTGTATATATTTCACAGTTGTATTTTCACAGTCATTTTCAGTTTATATATTTTTATTTATATGAATTTATTTTTATTTAGTTGTGTCGTTCAGTTGTTCAGCAAATGATATATGGAAAACATGACAACTTATTTTATTTACAATAATCAAGGCAATTAATCATTGAGTTATAAGAATAGTTCACCCAAGAATGAGAATTTGCTGAAATTTTACTCACCGTCAGGCCATCCAAGATGTAGATAAGTGTGTTTCTTCTTAAGAATAAATTTGGAGAAATTTAGCATTATATAACATGCTCACCAATGGATCCTCTGCAGTGAATGGGTGCCGTCAGAATGAGAGTCCAAACAGCTGATTAAAACATCACAATAATTCACAAGTAACCCACACGACTCCTGTCCAATTATTAACATCTTCTGAAGTGAAAAGCTGCATGACTGTTAGAAACAAATCCATCAATAAGGGCATTTAACTTTAAACCATCACTTCTGGCCAATCTAATATCCAAAATCCATTAGTCCATAATCCATAATAATGCTTCCTCCAGTGATAGAATTCATCCTTTGTTGTCCTTTCACATCAAAATCAACTGACATATTTGTTTGGAACAGTTTTGTACTTTCACATCAAAATCAACTGACATATTTGTTTGGAACAGTTTTGTACTGTTTCTCACCTGTAAACGGTGCATGTGCATATTTCTCTCCTGATTCAGACGAGATGACATTTTAGCTATAATAAAGCCATATTATGGATAGAAAACTTGTATTTTAGCCGCAAGCTATGGTTTGAAGTTAAAAATGTCTTGATGGATTTGTTTGTTACTTGTGGAATATTGTGATGTTTGAACCCTCATTCTGACGGCACCCATTCACTGCAGAGGATTCGTTGGTGAGCATGTGATGTCATAATAAATTTCTCCAAATCTGTTCCAAGCATTTTTTTTTTCATTTTTGGGTGAAGTATTTCTTTAATGTTTTAAAGTTACAAATATTTGCTTAAAATATGAGGTTGAATTGGCACTATGCTTCTAATAGTTATGAATTAGTTTATTTTTATGGTACAAACTACTAGTTTTCACTTTATATAGACTTATATATGCAGTACAAGCCTATAGCCTAAAAGGCCATCTTTCTTCATTCTCTTCTTTGTCGACATGTGTCCTTTATCTCTTCCCCTCGTTCATGTTGACTTCCTGCTGTTCTTCTTTGAGGACATGAGTGAAAGGGAAACCTCTTCCATTTTTAGGTGTTGAAAGTGTCTCTGGAGGTTTTCAGGTAACTAATGTCTCTCAATATCAAACCTTGGCTAACTGCTGTAGAGTAGAATCTAAAATGGTGTAAGATGTGTGACAGTGTTTATACTCGCCTTAAGCAATTTCATTTTAAGCTGTTCTTTTTCTCCTTGTCTGTTCTCCTCATCCTCCTCCAGCACTGGCTACCCAGCCAATGTACACACACACCTACATTCAATAATTTCCTGTCTATTTTAAGATGTTGAGTTTATTAGACTGTGTGGAGATGACTGTGAATGTATATAATTTATTGGATATCCACTGCAAATATATTCATCCATAAACTAAAACTTCTGATTCAGACGAGGTGACCTTTTTCACTGGAGAAAGCAATATAATGGACAGAGGACTCATATTTTAGCCAGAAGCAATGGTTTGAAGTTAAAAAAAAATGTCTTGATGGGTTTGTTTTGTTCTAACAGAGCTTTTTGCTCATGTTGATTACTTGTTATTGTTATTGTGATGTTTTTATCAGCTGTTTAGACTCTCATTCTGACGGCACCCATTCACTGCAGAGGATCCATCGATGAGTGATACAGTGCTAAATTTCTCCAAAACTGTTCCTTTAATGTTTTAAAGATACAAATATACACACATACACCTACATTCCTGTCTATTTTAAGATATTAGGTTTATTGGACTATGTGAAGATTACTTTGAATGTATATAATACATGCATATTTTCATCCGTAAATTAAAATATCTGTCATGCAAGATATTTTTTTCTACATTAGCTGTTTCAATTTTAAAATGCCAGCCAGTTTCTTTTGCTCTGTTACAAAACCTAGGAAACTGCCAATGGAAGCAGCATCCAAACACAAAGGCGTATCCAAAAAGTCAGCATGATTATGCTGCCTCCTAAGATACCTTGTTGTCGCCAAATTTTAGTGCAAAATCACTTGTATCATTGTATTGTTTTAGCTGCAGAGAGACTCTAAGCAGCTAATGGATGTGGATTGGTGCTGGGACTCTTTTTGTAGCACTCTTTCTAATGAAAGAACTCTTGGAATTGACTACATCATTCTGTCCTCATATCTCTGCATTAGGAGAGGCCAAGAAGAGAACTCTGTTAAGACCCACAGCTTATGGATAAATGTAAGAAGCAGCTCATCTCTTAGCTGATGCAGTGCAGGGCCATACGGGCTGCTGCAGGCTGCCTAGAATGATATATGATGGGAGATGAGAATTACTTTGGTGGCACATCCTGCAAATTACTCTTTTAAAAAAAAAAAAAAAAAAAAGCTGTGACACCAAGCTGGAGCAGAACACCCTGCCTACATAAGTTGTGCTGGACTCTTTTTTGCTGTTTGGGAGGCCAGAAATGTCCTAAAGCTCCTCTAAGTATACACCTTGGGGGAGAACTTATGTAATCTGGCAGTTTTACCGTCACAGACACTTTTTTATCATCACACATGGGTTAGAATTAGATTGCACAAACCATTCTAGTCTATCAGTGTTTGACTCACAGTTCTTCCAAAAAAAACTTTTGACATTTTCCATATAATGAAAGCATGTAGTGTCAGAGACTGTCAAACTCTGGAAAAGGACAAAAATGTATCACATTGACACTTGCACTATATTTCCAGTGTTATTTTAGTACTATTTACAGATAGATAGAAACAATCTTTACTAGTTTTAATTAACAATAACAGCACTGTATATATTGTAAGTCTTATGGAGCATATAACAGTTTTGTGGAAAGAACAAAAAAAAAAAGCTGAAAATCCTGTCATTTTCTTTTTACTGAGAAATTTGTGGCCTGTTATTTGGGGTGAGAACATGAGCACTAGAATGACTGAACAAAATAAGTTAATGAACTGGTATTTTGTGAGAGGAGAATGATTACCGTAGCAAGTGGAGTTAGACACTATAGTTTGGCATTCAGAGTGCATGTCTTTCTTTCTTCCTCTCTCAGTCTTGTTTTCTCTCTGGCTTTGTCTCATTAGAGGCCTTTTGAGTTTGTTTAGAGTAAACAGAAGTGGCTCTTGTACTGGTCTGAAGTCTCTACTCAACAGCATGAACTACACGCCACACATTACACACTGTCAGCGAGAGAACAGGGATTACTGGAATGTAAAAAGGGTGGAGGGGCTTCATAACTGCTCCTAAATGATTCAGACTTAAAAATAAACATGTACGTGCAACCAAACATAAGGCTAAATCAGTTTAATTACATATGTAGGACATCCCATTTTTTCCTTTTTTTTTTTTTTTTTTACATCAAGTGTTCTTTTCATTTCAGGAATTTTGCAATTAGTGTGTTTTAATCATTTTAACTGATTTTCCACATTAAGTTTGCTTTTTGATACATGAAACATTGCCTTTTCATGGTTATATTTAGTAAGAATGTAAATAGCATGCTTTCATTCAGAATTTATTCAAAGCAATGCATAATATACTTATTACAGTGACAGATATTTTCTATAATCTCAAACCCAACATCTTCTCATTTTTTTTTTTTTTTTTTTTCATTATTTAGGATTTTTAATAAACCGTTTTCCAGCCAGCGGTCTCCACAGTGTAGGTGGTTTCATGCATGACCAAATGCCCTTGTGGGATCTTGTGGGAACATTTGTTCACGCAATCTAAATCATCATTCATTTTATGTTCATCGAAAAGTAGTTTTATAAAGAATACCTAATTGTGTCCAAATGCTTTGTAGGGGTTATATTTTATCTATGCGTCATACAGTAGGGTGACTATTAAAATAATGATGCACAATGAACAAAGGATCTTCAATTAATCATTGTGTCTTTCAAGATTAAAAATTTATATTTTATGCAAATCAGTAGATATTTCCTATATCAGTCACGTTAGAGTCTCGATTAATTATTTAGTAGAACCGTGCATATATTTGAGCATTTAAAATTCCATATGGGCTAAGTGTTCACAAAGCAGCCTAGAACAGCCCAATCCATCATGATTGATAAAGAAAGAAAAGAAAAGTGGAATTTCCACTGAACTCCTAGACTCGCTGAAACCATGAACTTTTGCTACAATTACACCAAAGTTTAGCGCAATTTTAATTCTTAGATGAATATTTACCACGAAACAAACATTTTTTTTTTTGAAGGAAGTCTCTTATGCTCACCAAAGCTGCATTTATTTGATCAAAACTACAATTAAAAAAGTAATATTGTGAAATATTATTACAAATTAAAATAAATATTTTCTATTTGAATATATTTTAAAATGTAATTTATTCCTGGGATGGCAAAGCTGATTTTTCAGCAGCCATTACTTCAGTCTTTGGTGTCACATGCTCTTTCAGAAATCATTCTAATATGTTGATTTGGTGCTGCTTAATATTTTTGTGGAAACCATAAAACATTTTGTCAGGGTTCTTTGATGAATAGAAGGAACAGCATTTTAAATATTAATCTTTTGTAACACATAAAAGTCTTTACTGTCACTTTTGGTCAATTTAATGTGTTTCTGTTGAATGAAAGTATAATACATATCTAAACATATCTTGCAATATATAGAAGTCTCTGAGTGAACTGTGACGGTTTCTTGAACGGAGTGTCTCTACCAGTCTTATTTAGCTGTTAAATTCCCTCATGACCTCTCGGTTGGCCTACTCTGTGTAAAATTGTCATCTTGCCCTTGTGCCGTAATCAATATTAAGGCTAATGTGTTGACTTGTTCTCCCAAGCAGCTCTCACTCTCCATAGAAGTCTATATTTCCCCTGGCACTCATTCACTTAAGATATTACACACTTGAGCGACAACCAGTGCACAACAGCAAGGTTTCTTCCACCATCCTGCACATGAGAATCTTTGTCCATTTATATTTATGAATTCACAAACACAAGAGCACTTTTCAAGCTGTCTGAGGAAAGTTTAATTCATTTTTTGTAAGCCTGCTTCTGTGAGACGGAGAGGGAGGTTAAGTTATGGATGAGGGTAAGACATCTGTGCTGAATTGATTCTGCTTTTACAATATGAGCACTAAGAAATGAAGGTAGAGATAAGATACGTCACCGTGCTTTACTGCTGGCCGCCCAAGTCCTGGCACAAAATGCATTTCACATACTGCTGGCACTTTCCATCAACAGGGTACAAAATCAGGCCTGGACTTTTTCTTTTTCTTTTTAACAACCAGTGAGAGATGGTGCCTCAGAATTTCAGATAATGTTGATTGTGATCCTCAAGTCAAACTGAATATGTTGGTTGTTTTCTTTTATTAACTGTGTTCATTTTGTAAGAGGTTAGAGTATTACAGCCCTGTTGCTCAAAATTGGGCAACAAAATTATATTTTCAACAAATATTAATATTAAATAAATGTCAAATATAATCTACAAAATTCATCAATTATAAAATAAATTATAATAATTAACTATACCAGAAAAGTACATTTCAGTAGGGGTTAGATAGTTTAGGAACAAATATAATTATTATTGTTGTTATTGTTTATATTATTAATAATTGTAATAGGTAAAATATTGTGTTAACAGGTTTGTATGAAATCCTGTTTCTGCCATGGAATTAAAAAATAATTTTAAGTTTTTATCCTCCTTTTTTACCTCAGAATTCTGAGTTTAAATTCTAAGAAAAAAAAAAAAATAAAAAAAATATATATATATATATATATATATATATATAAGTCAGAATTGTGAGATATGAACTAAAGGTCTTTAGAGTCTGAAATTTTTGCATGTTAAAAAATAAATACGACCTCGCATTGTGTCAGTCACGTTTACACACTGCCTCCAAAACTTTCGTCCGTCATAAAAAGAATCGGATCAGTTTCGATTTTCTGTGTTTTCGCATCCTGTAGCAAGCATTTTGTTAGGAAAGGATGACAAATATGAAGAAAAAAAAAAACGCATACGAAATTTCAGACTTAGTGTGCAAGGACCTTAAAAATTGCAAGAAAGTCTGAATTGTGATATAAAGAGTTGCATATTTTTTTGTGACTGCAACAGGCTTCCATATGTTTGAGACAGACAAATCTAATGATTTTGGTCATTAAAATTAGTTCAGCAATTAAAATCAATTTTGCTACACATTTAACAACATTTCAGATATTGGTTAAAAATGTTGAATACAGATGCGGTACAGGGATGCAGATGTTTGATGTGTTTCCTTGCTAAATTATTTAATGCAGGCTTTCCTGTAGCTCAAATGGTAGAGCATGGCGCTAGCAACTCCAAGATCATGGGTTCGATTCCCAGGGACAGCAAGAGCTGATAAAATGTAAAACTGTAACTTGAATGCAATGTAAGTCGCTTTGGATAAAAGCATAAATGTAAATGTAATGTTTAATAATAGTTTATCTAAAATGTTATATTTCTCAGAAGTGTATCCTGTTTGTGAAAAGTGCCTGTGCACATCCTGTGAACAGACGGCTCTCTGCATGATTCTCATTATGGTTGTAACCTGTCTCTATTTCCAGCTGCACAGTCCATCGTCTCTGTATCCACAATGTGTATGTTCTCTCTCATTTTCCTTCCCTCTTTCTTTTTTTTGAGTATCTCATCTACTTGATCATTCATCACACACACACACTCTGTATGGAACAGGTATAGTGCAGTATAGATTTCATATACATGCCATTTCTGGTTTAGTCACTGTAAAATTCTCTTTCAAGATACTGACACCACAACTCACATTGTGTTTAAAAAGAAAGGCATGATATAAGCTGACCCTTTTTTGACCCACCATAACTATCCAATTCCGTACTATCCTAGACAATTTGACAACTGCATGTGCTTGTTTTTACACTCTCACTTCCATTACCTCACCTGAACCACCCTAAAAAACTTCCAGAAATAATTTCAGAGAAACTGATATTTTTAACCCAATACAACAGGTTGCTCAGGAATAATTAATATCACGTCCTCTTCATATTCTGACATGGTTTCTAATTACATAATTTTCCAAAGCTTCTGTTTAAAACCTTTCTGAGCCTTAAGTCTTATAATTTCATATTTAACAGGTTTATATTTAGCCATATTCATCTCTGACAATCAGTCCTGAACAATATTGTTGTAAAAATCACGCGAGCTGTACAGCCCCTTGAAAACTAAATCTGTAAAGTCACTCATCTAATCAAGCAGAAACTTTTCAGTTGGGATCTAAGCCTGTGTGCCCATCCAAATCAATTATAGACCAAATCAAATCAACATTTGGTTTATACCATTACAAAGCAGTTTCTCCTGTGCATCAGCAAATCTGCACAAGTCATTTCACTCAGGGAACAGCCGCTCAACTGTTATATCTCAATAGTTCTCAACAATATGATCTATTATTCTATCTACCGCTGGTTTGGTACAGCAGTCAGATCTCGTTTTCTATCTGTTGGAGTTCTGTTCACTTGGCACGGCGCTGTCATTTCCTTTCCCTCTTTTTTGGCATTTGTCACTGACGGTTCATGCAGTTGGTGATGGCCAGCCAGTTAAGCATTTGCCATTGGCTTTCCTTAGTCATTACTACCACTGCGGTTCCATTTGCTGCTGCGCAACCACTCGCATTTCGTTTCCCAATATACTCAGCTCTCACCAAAGTCACTTGTAGCATAACATGTGCTTGTCTTTCCTCCGTCATTATCCACCCTCTTATTTTCCATTGGTTCTGGCCCCCATCAGCTGGTGCAGTACTGTACATGTCTTATTTCCTATGATTGCAAGCACAATTCTCCCTGCAGAGTCAGCCTGCTGAAGTTCACTCTCAAACAAGCTCTCCTGCTTCCTTTTGTTCCCCTTTACCTCTCATGAATCTCCACCTCACCACAATTTTCTACCTGCTGCAGTCCCTTGATTAAGTAGCAACATAAGCACAATTGGACTGCAAGTGGTGTGGATCTGCCACTTATTCCACCATTTTCTCTGCAGCACATTAATAGTTCACCTCAAAATGAAAATTCTGTCATTAATTACTCACCATTGTGTTGTTCCAAACCTGTAAGACCTTTGTTTATCTTTGGAACACAAATTAAAATATTTTTGATGAAATCCGAGAGCTTTCTGACCCTCCATAGATAGACAGCAATGCAACTACCACTTTCAAAGCCCAGAAAGGTAGTAAGGACATCATTAAACTAATCCATGTGAAATCAGTGCTTCAACCTTAAAGGGTTACTCCACCCCAAAATGAAAATTTTGTCATTAATCACTTACCCCCATGTCATGATTACATATTATTAACACAGTAGCAATAAATATTCATAATTTATTGATTGTTCCTAATTCTTTTTTTTCATCTTTTAAATTTTCCTTTCTAAAATAGTCTATTGCTGATATACATTCAGAAAGTCTTCCAGTTTTGTGGAAATTCACACAAAGACCTGTCACAAGTCAGGTGGCTATAATTATATAGAAAATTGAGAGGAATTACAAATATCGTTTCAGTTTTAAGAAGTGTTTTCTCAACACTTTAACATTGCATCAACTACTGAAGAATACATTTAGTTTTTATTTCAATTATCGCTCAGTGGTTAATATAATGTTAATGCACTTCATGTTGTTAAAAACAACAAATGGAATGTATTTTCTTTCTCTTTGCATTTTTATATCAATATGGTACAAGATTATTATGTTTAAATCAACTTGATAAACAAGTTAGGTCTAAAGTAATCTAAAAGTAATTAAAAAAGTAATCTGATTATATTACCTAGCATATGTAATGTAATGGATTACATTACTGACTGCAATTTTTGTCATGTAATTTGGAATCAGTAAAATACTACAATTGACAAAGAAAAATTTACCAGACTACAAAGTAATCTACCCAGCATTGTCGACAGTCATACTAAACACAGATTCAAAAATATTTTTTTTTTTAAAGACACTGTTTTTGAGTTCCTGAATATAGCTGAATATATAAACAATAAATGTCTGTACTGATATTGTAGACAGTGTTATTATTCTTGCAGCATTAGAAATAAAGTGTCATTTTTATTGCACTCCTCTGTGTGCCTGTCTGTGTGCCTGTCTCTGTGTGTGTGTGTGTGTGTGTGTGTGTGTGTGTGTGTGTGTGTGTGTGTGTCTGTGTGTGTGTGTGTGTGTGTGTGTGTCTGTGTGTCTGTGTGCCTGTGTGTGTGTCTGTGTGTGTGTGTGTGTGTGTGTGTGTGTGTGTGTGTGTGTGTGTGTGTGTGTGTGTGTGTGTGTGTGTCTGTGTGCCTGTCTGTGTGTGTGTGTGTGTGTGTGTGTGTGTGTGTGTGTGTGTGTGTGTGTGTGTCTGCTACCTGCTTGGCAGAGATTGACATCTGAATTACATGCAATAAGCTCCAAACCACAGCCTGCCAATACTGATCGAGGCTCGGCATGTCAGCACAGCATCCAGGTCTGGTACAGTGAGTATCAGTACACTAAAGATGAATCTCTAGGACACACACACACACTTGATCCTCAGTGGGTTCAGTTTCCAACCCCATGCAATCTCACCATCGCAGAAACTCTTCCACATGTTTCGCCATTAGTGTCCCAACGGGGAGTCCTCTCTGACTCCAATGAGCTGTGATATCCTCAATACAAACACAGTCATGTGAGATGTCTAAAGCTAAACTGTGGCACAAAATCAGATTTACATAATTCCATTGCATAGTCCGTCCGAGCATATACGTGAAGCATAATTGCTCGTTTGAACGTTTGTTTATATGCACGCTCAATATGCGCCTGTCATTGTTTGTCAGCGATGTGCATTTATGCAGCTTTCTATGTTGACCACTGTTGATGTTTCTGCTGACGCAGCAGAGCTGCAGGGAAGTTTAGCACCATGAATCAGAGTTGGGTAGAAGCCCACTGTGAAAAATGTCTCATCAATTTATTTCACAGCTCCCTGTAAAACGCATGACATCACAACCCGCTATTTTTATCCCTGCGTTCAGCTCACGCAGTAAATCTCTTTTTGGGCAAAAGAACACACTTTCTTAAAATCTTTCCTATTTTTAGACTATTTGTCCTAAAATATTCCCTTTTCAGTGAGAACTGCTTCTTGCAGTTTATTCTGCTGTAATAGGTTTTCACAGCTTCACAACATTCTTTTATATTACCCACAATTCCATTTGTGCGTGTTTTTTATGTGTTAATTCCCTAAACAAGCATCTCTAGAGACAGCTGGTGCAATTACCAAAGGTGACTGTCTCATCGTCCTTCATATAAAGGTAATTGTGAGGATCTGTTCAATAAAAGGCCACTTTTTTAAGGACAGAGAGGGCCCTGCAGATCAAAAGCCTGACTGTTATTGACAGCTAGTCCATTTTTTGGCCCTTGATATGGGAGCCACAAATTCTGTTTTGTCAGCATATTGATCAGTCCATCTCTAGCTCTCTCTATCGCACTCTCTCTCTTTTAATAATTCAGAGAACAAAAAACATTATCATTTCAGAGGGAAAAGTAAATATATCTTTGTTTAGACAAAAAATGTCTGACTGAGCCCCGCACAGCGTGAGGTGACAGAATGAAGATTAAAAAACTCTCGCTCTGGCAACAAAGGAATTTTTATCACTCATTATTATTTAGGGCCTTTGCCCCAAAATGCATCTCTGTCACATATCAAAGACTATATAGAGTTCAAACAATAACAGTCTATCAAAGCAAATAATGGAAGAAATATAAATGGAAATTCTTTGTATTTGTGGGTGTGCGAAATGTACCTTTTGATCTTGTGCTTCATAAAAAAAAAGTGTTTCAGTAAAAAAAACAAATGAATATTTTTTTCTATAAATACTTATGATGATTATATATTGTTATATAAATAATATTTTGACAAAAAAAATTAACACTTCAGGTCCAATTAGTTAATGCTAACTAATGCATAAAGTGATATTAATTAAAAATTAGCGCTACATTCATTACAATACATTCAGTTATTAATTATTGTTAACGTTACAACTATTTATTATTAGTTCATAATCCATCCATGTAATCGCAGATGCATGCTTTTTTTTTTTTTTACAACTTTTGATTTTAATAATTTAATCATAAATGTTGAAATTAAAATTTTGAAATTAAAGTTTAAATGTTGAAAATGTTCTAAGGATAAAAATGTTGAAATTAAAGTTTTTAAAAGTGTTTTTATTAGTAAATGTTAACTAATGCAGTTACCCAGCTTACCAAAATGTTCTAAGGACGTTTTGCTAATGTTCCCAGTGAGTTATGAAAACATTATTTGTTAAATGATCTCTGTCATTTTTTAAAGATGTTTTTAAAAACTTTTTCTTAGGTATGAATATTATGGGAGCATTCGATTTTTGCATTTTGCAAACATTGCAAACATTTTGTGTTTATAAACATTGTTGTACGGTGGCCGAGTGAGCTCAATGCGTTGCAAATAGAAAAAACACCTGCAAATTAAGAAAACAACATCATCAATTTGACAACACACATGCTGCAAATGCTCACAACACAACCAAACAAAGAAACGCACTGCAAATAGAAAAAAACACCTGCAAATTAAGAAAACAACTTCATCAATTTGACAACACAGGGGCTACAAATGCTCACAACACAACCAAACAAAGAAACGGGCTGCAAATAAAACTCTTTATTTGGTTGTGTTGTGAGCATTTGCAGCACCTGCTGTCAAATTGATGAAGATGTTTTCTTGATTTGCTGGTGCTTTTTCTATTTGCATGTGTTTTCTGAAGTTGCAGCGCGTTGAGCTCTCCCGGCCACCGTATTGTTGCTTATACAGTTTTTTTCAGTTGCTAACATCCTTTTGTCCAATCTAGTCACATTTTCAAAACTCTAAACAGAATTAGCACAACATCCGTCTGTTGTGACCATACCATTAACACAATTCATGTTGTTTTCACCCAGTAGGCAGTCAATTACCATGTTTCTAAAATGCTTACATTTTCTTTTCATACAAGCTTACCCATAAACAAAATCATGGATCTTTTTAGTCTTATTTACAAATGCTTAAACACAGCATGTCAGAAATGAAGAGCTAATGTTCCAAACCTTAAATATAGTATAAAGCTTCTACTTCTGCAACAACAGCAGCTCAAAAATATTGAAAAAAATCTCTCTATATAAAGTATTGTAACAACTGATCAGCATTTTAAGTAATAGATCACCAAAATATTTAGAAATAGCTGATTCCAGTCTCAGTTGGAGGAATAGTCAGGTGTTGAAGCTCTTTCCATTACATCAACAACATAGAGTAAAAAAGACCTCTTTGAATTGGTTTTGTGGATGCAGAACAACACAAAGAATCAGAAAGAGAACAAAATAATGCCTGGGAGAGGGAGGGGAATAGTTGTAGGAGGGAGAGGAGTAGTTGGATTAGAAAAAGGGAGAAGAGGTAGAGGAGAGGAGTGAGAATGTGTGTTGGACTGTGCATTTTTATGTTTGTTTGTTTGTTTGTTTTTTCCCCTTACACATGTGGAACCTATGAAAGCTTATTTCTAACATGGAATATAAAGGATAAAGGGTAATTGTGACTTTATCTCAGAATTCTGACTTTTTTCTTGCAATTGTGAATTTACAGTATCTCACAATTCTGATCAAGTCTCAATTGCAAGATGTAAACTCGTAATTCCAATAATAGAAGTCCGAATTGTGATTACTGTTTTTACTTTTTTATTCTGTGATGGAAAAAAGCTTGCATAGTAACCAAAGGCCATGTATGTTGGAATTGTTATTGATCCCTGGCATCAGCTACCATGGGGGCCCCATCCACATCCAACCCCCACCCACTGGAAAGCAATTTCAATCAAGGTTCCAATTGAATTTCTGCATAGGAGACCCTATTTTTTCTATTGTATATTCTATAAAGTAATGACTCATTCAGTTTTAGATAGTATGTTGCCAAGAATTTACACATGCATCACTTAAAAATGTAAAATGGGTTTCAGTTGAAGGTAAACTGAAGGCTAAAATTACAAAACAAAACTATGGATTTTTATATTGTCTATTATATGCAGGTAGAACTGAAACATGACAAGTAATGCTGTTTTTGTAAAACCATCAACTGTTAGTATTTTGACAGTCACTGTGCTATGATTGACTGTATGTTTCAGTTGGATAGAAAATAGAGCTAATGTTTTGACCGAATGACTAAATTTTGAATCAGGTTTGTTGTGTTTTGATAGTTAGTATATGTAGAAAAAGGTATTCAGCATTTTGAAATGTACAGTTTGTATTTATTTAACAAAATGTGGTTTTGGCCAAATTAACTAGTTGGTTAATTGTGTGATGTATGTGTGTTGCTGTGTTAAAAGTTTAGAAAAAGTACTTTAAGTATTGGTAAATGCTTGTTAGCAATTGAAAAAAATATGTAAATATGGTTATAATTGATACACATTATAAATGCTAATAAAAATGAGTGATTATGTATTGATAATGATTAAAAGCTGACTATTTTACCGAAAATGTGTTTGTGGCATGTATTAAATCAGTTGTGAATCAAACCTGTTGTGCTGAGTGCTATTTGTATGAGTGTGGATGCCTGTGTAGAGCGTTCCACTTAGAAGCAGCTGCTTATGTAGGTAGTGCGGTAGATCACTAGGTTTTAAAACATAGCTAGTGTCTGTTCAATGTTCAAGAATCAAGACTGAATGAAGTTGAGTTGTTTGACTTCACCACATCAAGAGGTATCAATGTGTCTGTCCAACTGTCTCTATCAGTCGTTATGTCCTTTAGTGAACCAATCCGAACTGTGAGAAGTGTTCAGCTTCACTCTTTCCCCTGAAACGGGAATGAACGCTTGATATGTGAGAAGACTTCTATTGCTGTGCCCCCAGAAATCTCCAAATCTTGTCTGCTCTTTTACACCGCACTATCTTTCTGAACACCTGGCAGAGTGATTTGCTCTCTTCCCTTGCCTGTGAATCTCTGCTGTTTTCTGAATCTCTTGCATGTTGAACTGCAGATCAGCAGAGACCACAAACCACAGTTGAGATTGAAAAATACTTGAGTTTCAGTCCTGGATGTGGAAGGTTAGTTTTTACACTGCCTTTCGAACGTTCTGTGAGGGGAAAAATATACTTTTGTTCACTAAGGATCAGTGATGGGAATAACGGCATTATAAATAAACGGCGTTGCTAATGGCGTTATTGTTTTCAGTAACGAGTAATCAAACTAATTACTGTTTCCCCCGTTACAACGCCGTTACTGTTACTGACAATAAAATGCGGCGTTACTATAATTTATTATAATATTATTCGAATTCTATTTTTCAGTTCATCTGAATGGATGCGCAGTGTAGCTGTATTTGACGTACCGTAAACTCTAGTGTGAAGCGCACGGCTCGCCGTAGCTTTGTCGCTCTCTCTCACACACACACACACACACACACACAGAGCGAGAGAGTCTTTCATAACATGCAGAATTGACGCGCTACATGTAAACGATATTCTTTATTGTGTTTTCGTGTCAAAATAACGGAGTTCCTTTGGAATTCTTCAGCTTTTAAGAACTGCCGGGTTCTCTGTTAGTGGGTGGAGTTAATGTGCAAACGGCAATCTCATTGGCCGGCGCTCACCTATTTTCGTCCCTGTTTTGATTTCAGCGAATCAATTCGAGCGAACGCAGACAACCTGATTAATATTCATGAACCCAGCAGCTCATTAATCCTTAGTGCGTTTTATATTGTTATTAGTGGTATAATTCGTAGTAGTTTTGTTATCTTATCAATTTTTCCCCCTTTTTTTATAGAAACACAATATGACAAACAATATCTTAAGCACCAGTCCTAAGTTCAGTCAACATGACAAATATGAATTCATACTTGGTTATTCTAATTACTAAAGTTCTATCATCATATAATGCTAAATTATCATAATATCCTATTTTAATGCTTGACTGACTGATGCTAAGTGTCAGTAGATAAATAGTGTAGATTAATGTACAATGTTTTATAATAATAATTGATTCTATTTAGTGTCCACTTCATTCATTTAACATTTAATATTGGGGGCATCCAAGTTATTTGACATTTGATCATTTAAAAAAAAAAAAAGTAACGCAATAGTTACTTTCCCTGATAATTAGTTACTTTTATAATGATGTAACTCAGTTACTAACTCAATTACTATTTGTGAGAAGTAACTAGTAACTATAACTAATTACTTTTTTAAAGTAACGTGCCCAACACTGCTAAGGATGAATTAAAGTGATAGTTCACTTTGAAATTAAAATTTGGTATCTATCAGCTTACCCCAAGGGCATCCAAGATGTAGGTGTCTTTTTTTCTTCAGTAGATCCAATTTTGATGTTTTTAGGTCAAACCGTTCTAGTCTGTCAGTCATATAATGGCAGGTATAGGTCACTGTCTCTATAAGAGGGAAAAAGAACATGCACAGAGAAATTCAAATTAAACAATTCCCCATCGTAACTACACATTGATGGCCTAAGACACGAAACGAGCGGTTTGTGTGAGAAAACGAACAGTATTTATATTATTTTTTACCTCTTGTACACAACCATGTCCAAGTGATCTGAGTGCGCACACACATCCGGTGTGTGACGTGTGTGCGCGCGCGCTCTGGCTCACGCTTGATGGAGGGCGTGTCTGAAGCGTGGTGCTGACGCAACTTCGTGGTATTTTCTTGTTGGAAGACGCGCACTGTCATCGCTCGTGTCGTTTCTGAACTGTCTACTCTAGGATAATGATGACTTCTTTTAAGCACACCCGCTTGCTGCCATGCATTTTATTTCTATACGAGCGCTCCATGTATCCATTTCATTCATCTGTATCTCGGCGTCAATGCTTGACGGAGGGCGTGTCTGAAGCGTGGTGCTTTAAAAAAATATTTGAATTGTTTGACAGTATTATTATATACGGTTATGTATATTCCTTTTGGTACAAAATGATGGCTCTTTAATTTCGGAATGGCACAAATATTATTCATGGACTAATCCTTCGTCATAGTAAGATTCCTTTTTTTTTTTTTTTCTCGCGGTGTCATGTCTCAATAAACTGTTCCTGGATCTGTTATTTTTTACATGGTTAGGTGGAAGTGACGCAGGGTGAGGAGGGTGGAGTTGCGGCATGTGTGTTTGGCTAGTTACAGATGAATGAAACGGATACATGGAGCGCTCGTATAGAAATACAATGCATGACAGCAAGCGGGTCTGTTTAAAAGAAGTCATCATTATCCTAGAGTAGACAGTTCAGAAACGACACGAGCGATGACAGTGCGCGTCTTCCAACAAGAAAATACCACGAAGTTGCGTCAGCACCACGCTTCAGACACGCCCTCCGTCAAGCGTGAGCCAGAGCGCGCGCACACACACGTCACACACCGGATGTGTGTGCGCACTCAGATCACTTGGACATGGTTGTGTACAAGAGGTAAAAAACGATATAAATACTGTTCGTTTTCTCACACAAACCGCTCGTTTCGTGTCTTAGGCCATCAATGTGTAGTTACGATGGGGAATTGTTTAATTTGAATTTCTCTGTGCATGTTCTTTTTCCCTCTTATAGAGACAGTGACCTATACCTGCCATTATATGACTGACAGACTAGAACGGTTTGACCTAAAAACATCAAAATTGGATCTACTGAAGAAAAAAAGACACCTACATCTTGGATGCCCTTGGGGTAAGCTGATAGATACCAAATTTTAATTTCAAAGTGAACTATCCCTTTAAATTAATAAAAATAACAGTGAAGACTACTTCTAAGTTCCAAAGAATTGATTGTTCATCAAATCTCAAACCTAGTAGTCAGTTTATTTAGCTATTCAGGTGAAGTTTCATCTCATGCTTTCTCTTTCTGTTTCCCATCGTGTGATTGGACTTGTAGGACATTTCTCACAGACCTTACCTTACAATCAAACTGTTACCACAACAGCTCAACACTTCAAAGATTTATTTATCTGTAATACTCACCCTAAATGTTTACAGTCCAGTCTTTCTTATTTTGCCCATTCTGCCCTTTTCTTCTTATTTGCCTGTGTCAGATGTAGCTTTTTGTTTGAAACTCTGCCTAAAAGGCCCACATCCCTGAGTATTCTCTTCACTGTTGCACATGTAGCTTCTGTTTAGTGTAATGCCAGCTGAGTACCAGTGAAGAGATTGTGATTTACTTGTCCACTTTTTATTGTGCATCTGAGCCCCATCTCTCTGTCCTCTCCAATTTCATCTTTTTGTTTTAAGACAGTGTTGCATTAAAAGACCTTCAATATCTCTCAAAAGAACAATGAGCTTTTTTGTGTTTTTGTGTTCATTTTTGGTGAAGTATTTCTTTAACATTAGCCCATATTAATAAATGCTGTCAAAATGATTTTATTTCCGATTGTATTTCCAGTGTAACGCTACACTGGTGAAAAGAACAGTTTATTTTAAAAACATAAAAATGTGTTGGTGATAAACTTTTGAACGATAGTATATAGAAGTATTTTTTGCTGTCAGTGGAAGGCTGAATTTGGACCGCTGTGGAGTGAAGTACCACAAGGATTTGTTTCAGGCCCTTGTTGCTTTCTCTCTGTCCATGCCCTGAGGACATGTTGAGTTCGATGCTGGTTCTGCAGTGCTATTGTGCTTTTCTTCTGGAGTTTATGACAACACAATGAACTATGCAGTTCTTTTTAGGAGTACAAAGCACATGCGCACATGCTAATATGTTAATGGAAGGCCCCAGGCAGGATAGTGTGTCTGTGCAAAACATGCATCAAACTGATACTGACGTAGAGATAGTGTGTCATATTGTGTGTGTGTCTCCACAGCATGCATGACAAGAGGCTAGCTAAAGCATCTCTGAGTCATAACTCCAGCCGATGGGATATGCAGCTTAAAATTAAGAACACAATCACATCTCTATATCATCTCTGCTCGAGGCATAAGGCATAAAATAAGCCCTCAAACGTCATCCGCTTTTGCCTCGGGGTGTCTTACGAAGAGCCTTGTGTGATTCTACAAAGTGTCAGAGCGTAACAAGAGACTATTTTCTGATTTTCTGATAATTTTCAGACTGCACAGAAAGTGAAACAATGTAAAAATAAAAATTGGTTGCAAAAATGACATTTTTTGGGTTTCATTGATGATGGTTTTGATTTTCGTAGGTTAACGTAAGTTGCTTTAGTGGTAGTTTAGTGGTAGAAGCTTCTGTGCTTCCCCAACCTTGAAAGGCACCAGCCGCCATGTACCCTCTTAGAGAACGAAGATTTACCCTTTCCCTCAAAAACGTATGTTCTTCATTTTCTTTTTGAATGAGGCAGCAAAATCTTCGGTCATTCCCCTGACTGACAGCTGTAAAGCTGACGTATCATTAGTCAGAACAGCTGCCTGGTCTGATCCAGGCGCCAGTCCCCAAACACTTTTGTTCAGCATAATCTCACCGCTGTTTGATTAAGCTGTCGGAGGTACACAGAGGTTGCTTGCGCTTTAAGACGAAGCTGGGAGACAAATGTTAAGATGGAGAAACATCTGTTGGTTGTGGTCGAGGGCTGCGAGGAGAGTCTTTGCTGACGGTGATGCGTAAATTCCCAGCTGCTTGCACGACTCCCTTTTGCCACCTGTGCAGTTTTAATGCATAATTTACCGCTAAAGTGTCTGTCCCCGTCTGAATTACGGGTCCAATTTGTATGCTTCTTAAGTTGCTTTTGAAAATGAGCCATGTTCAAGCCCTCTGGCTCAGAATGGGCGGCCCACCTTGCTAAGTGCTGGGATGCATTAGCAAAGCTCTCTAAAAATGCTCTCATTCGCTGTCTGCAACCTATGCATATTAAACAAGAGAAACTTGTTTACTTTAATCATTGCACATTTCATATTGTTGGACTTATTCAATTTAAAAGTTGACTTATTAACTATTCATCAAAAATAATTTATATTGCTGCAAATTGGAGGAATAAGACCAATTAAACAATTCAGTTCTGATGTCTTCAATAGTGTCAATCAAAACAAAGCATGCTTGAGTTTGCAATTCTGAAACCTATCAGATCTAGTGAGAAAGGAGATCATGTCGTGCTGTGGCATTAATCATTGGCGTTTAATTGCTCCGTCGATTTCAGCAGTCCAAATGAGACACATTCAGGCTTAAGGCCTGTCTATCATTGCCACCAATGCATCACTCAGTAGTCGGGTGACCATACATCCACTTGCCAGGTTTTCTAAATGAATTACGATTTCTGGGTTTTGGCTTTGTTTTCCTATTGATATGCTCTCTACAGTCCTCATATATTATGTTTCTGCAGTGCTTTGGCCATTCTCTGTAGATCCCGTATCCTTGCATACCATGATTGGTTGATTATGTACATTGGCTGCATGCTATTGGTCAAACTACTTTTTGGTCATTACCTTCAGCAATTATGAAAACAAGAGTAAAACAAAGCCAAAACCCAGACATTTTAGGCAATTTTGAAATCCCAGCCAGGACATTTCTGGGAAAGAGAGGACATAGGGTGGCCATTTCTATAGCACCAAAAAGGAGGACACTTTGGAGGATTCAGTGAAACAGAAAAATAATACTAAACCTTAATACTTGCTGATTTTGGAACCATGTACTAGTATAATACTATTACTATTTCTGCCATAAAAAGATAAAAATAGTAAAAGCAGTATACTGGTATGCAATTTCGAATTTAAGCAGTTGTCTTAATTGAATGGCTTATTGAATCATTGATTCACTCGATTCGTTCAATAATGTTGAATCATTCAGGAACGAAACACCACCCTGTTGATCAGAAATGCAATGGTTTATTGATATATATTGTGTCTAAAATGTACGTCACTTAATATAACATGAACATTTATTATTATTATTATTTATATACCATTGTATAAAATAGGGCTGTCATGATATGAGTTTTTTTACTGCACGATTATCGTGGCCAAATAAATTCACGATAACAATATATCACAAAATATATAGAAATATGAAAACAAAATAAATAATGCTATCAGTAAAATTAATATTTTTTTACAATTTTTTTATTTAATTTATTTCTCTCTCTCTCTCTCTCTCTCTCTCTCTCTCTTTTAGCTAGTGAATCACACTACTGCATACAAAAGGAAAAAATACACTTAATAGCAATCAGATACTGATAAACAAAAGATCATCAAGTCATAAGATCTTTTTCTTTTCTGTTTTTTGCTTTCTCCATCTATACTATCAAGTATAAAATAGCAATCTTAAAAGAAATACGAATAAGTGTCTGACTCAAGCCTGCGCCAGTAGGCAGACATGGTATTTCAAAACCAGACTGTCTGACCTAAAACCAGACAACTGGCCACACTACACCCTACTCAGTAGTCCAACTCAGTTTTTTTCCATTCTGAAAATATGTGGCTATATTTACACTTAGAAACGTAAAATATACTAATGCATTTAGTACATTGTCATGGGCCACAGTAACAATGATGTGCTTGTTGACCTTTAGTTAGTGCTTAGATGTACTATGGTGACCTTAGAGCAAACAGTGGTAAAGTGTCTCACTCAAGGGCACATTGATGTTGAGAGCGCTTGATGATATCAGTTCACTACGGTTGGTTATTGAATCAATGACCCCCTGAGTACTGACCCACTTCTAGATCTGAAGCCGTGGAGCATTGCAGTGTGTTCTGTCAAGAACAAAAAGAGCTGTGTAAGATCAAATGAGCACCAGGGTGAACAGCGGTTACTGCAAGTTCTGGATTGAACGGATTACGTTTTGATAGGACAGACTGGGTTATTCAGAAACGCAAGTCAGCTGGCTGTTTTGGGAAAAAAGGAGAAACTCTCATGATCAGCAGTGCAAATTCGTCATGAGACTTGCAATATTATCTCGGTATAAGTTTGGGTTTAATAACAGCTCAGCTCATACATATATACATATTATTACTTCTTTTTCTCAACTTTTTTCAAAATGACATTATATAGTTACACCAGTAGGTGGCGACAATTGGCTTGATCTTATGAGAGATTCGTTCAAAATTGCTGATTCATTCAGGGAGGAATCAAATGAGTCATGTTATAAATCGTTCAACTGGTTCGCTCGAAACACTGAATCATTCAGTTACAAACTTGTTACTTAGAGATGTGGTTCTGGTGTGGCTTTGAATGGACCTACTTTCGTTGACAAACCCAAAATAGACAGGTTAACTGGAAATATTGTCTCTGAAATGTAAGTTTCTCATTAACTTACTTGTTTATTGAACTTCTGGGTAAAATCGATATCACACGGGATATGTGCTGCTGTTCCAGTTTCTAATATGAGCACAGCTGTCATTTGGCCTTGCATTCTATTTTGTAATGTCTTAAAAGGGCAGGAAGGAATAATTGTTATTGTCTAACATATTTTCTTCAAAATATTGCTGTTAAATTCTTATGAAAATGAAATGTAAAACAATACAACATCTGCTTTTGCAAGGGATGAAGGAGACAGTGGACAGCCTGTGATATTTGTATTTGGTTCACAGAAGAATTCTATGCCGCACTGACATCTTTGTGTCAGTGTGTTTATCTGTGTAATAAAAACTCTGAGATAGATACAGATGTGCGTGGCTATCTTGCTGTCCATGCTGAGATGTCTGAATATCATACAGGTGGAGATTGACAGTCACAAACACAATTACCATAAATATAACAGCTGTGTCAGTCCAGTCTGCATTTGTCTTTGTTTTGACACACAATCCAGCTGACGGCGTTCACAGCCTGGCCTTAGTAAATACAACAAGTCAATAACTGCTTTGTCTCACTGACATCTCATCTTTACACGTACTGTATTCTTGCCCATGAATTTCATCAGATAATACAGAATGTCCCGAACATTCTGAGCTGTATATTGAAGGTATATATATATTTTTAAAGAAAATCTTAAAATTACACCCACCGTTGTTGTTTTGGGGCATTGTAGACTGTGATTACACAATGGCTCGGCCAGCCGAGAAGAACAGAACAGAATGTTTACAAAAGCAGACAGTTATTCTTAAATTTTCTCTCTAAGGACCTAAAGCCTCCAAGGCTCTGAAAGCCCTAAATATTTACTTTTGATTTTAACTCATGCAAGTAAACATTTTGCAGTACAAGCCAAATATAGACACTCTGGCTCAGAGATAAGTAGCCTGCTTTGCAAATGCAAGCCCTCGTCGCTGCTGAGGAACAACATGACAACTTGGTTCCTCTTATGTCCTTATTTTTAATAGTCCTTAGTCCTTTTTGTCCATGTTATGATCTTATCTAATAATATGTTTTTTTGCAGTGTCTTTGAAGGTTGTATGTACATCATGTTTGCATCATATAGCCACAAAACACCATTCTGTCTCATTGCGAAGATCAGTTTGGGCAATAGTTGTTTCATAGGAAAGTCATTAGGTCTGTGAACAGACATTCAATAGCTCAAATGTGTGATTTCTCTAGCAGAGGATTTGTATATATATATATAATATATATTTATTTATTTATTATTATAATTATAATTATTATTATTATTAGCATTATTACCTTTTAGAAGAACTGCTTTCTATTTTGTTATATTTTAAAATTTAATTTATTTCTGTGATGGCAATGCTACAGCCATTACTCCAGTCTTCAGTCTCACATGATCCTTCAGAAATTATTCTAATATGCTGATTTGTTGATTTGTGATATTTGTTAGCAGATAGTTGTGCTGCTTAATATTTTTGTAGAAATCATGTTTTTTTTCAGTATTTATTGATGAATAGAAAGTTCAGAATAACAGTCTAAATGTTGTTACTCCCATTTTAATGCAGCATTGCTGAATAAAAGTATTGATTTCTTAATAATTAAAAAAGAAATGTACCGTTCCCAAACTTTTGAATGGCGGTGAATGTTTTATCTTAAGCAATAAGCTTACAATACAAACTGTATTGTGCATATACAGTGCAGAGACTTGAAAACAAACCTACCCTGAGAAATATTCACTGGGGTAAAAAGTTTCTTCTAAATCCATTTAAATGTTTGTTTGAAAAGTTACATTGGGTTTGTGTGAAGGTGAGTTTTAGATATTCCAAACATCAGAGACGCTCACAGTGATGTTGATGTATTAGCAGAGTGGAGTGGAGATGTATTGCTGTTTTGGACCGGCACGTCTTTGCAGGGGTGTGTTAATAGCCAAAGGCTGGCCTCGTTCAGCTTTCGGGCATGATTTGTTTGTTTAGTGTGAACAGCGAAGTGCTTTGAATTCAATTTAGAGGAAACTATAAAAGAGAAAGTTGTGGTTGGAGTCATGGGGTACAATGTGTCAAATTCCTGAAATGAGAGTGAGGGAGAAAAAGCGATTAGCTTCCCTCATCTTCATTCTCCACCAATAGGAGAAGAGAAACTCGATGACCTAGTCACCCGTGTAATGAGGTCCTTTAGCCAAATTAATAGCCCTCTGTGAAAGGGTGTTTGTGTGTGTGCTGTGATTCATTGTTCTTCAGAGATGCTAAACACACATAGGTGGATAAAAAGAGTGTCTTATTATCTCTCAGACAACCATTACAGACACAACTTAACATCTTAAACCGATATTATAATCCACTTTACACAAGTGCAGATCCCTCTCTGCAAACAGATACTTGTGAACAACCGTGCATCTTGATTGTAAGACACATTGTTAAATATCAAATGCTTAGCATTGACGAGCATCATGCGATTTTTTTTTTTTTCACACACTATGCAATATGCAACATTTTATATATATATATATATATATATATATATATATATATATACTATGCACACAAATTTATGTGTGTGTGTAAATTCAATATTTTTTTTTTAAATTCACACACAATTCAATATTTATTTTCAAATAATCATTTTAAATATATTAATTATTATTATTCATATTATTATTAATATTATTATTATTATTAATAATAATGAAATACAGTTTTAAGTGCTGGTGGCAGTAAAATGATTATTAAGTCGTATTATATTTTAGAAAAATATTACAATAATAATGAAAAAATAATAGCCACATATATACACACATACATTTCAAGTATTATTATAACTTTTCTCTTTATTGATCACCATATATTTTGGTTGTATAGAAGATCAGAATGACATTTTAACAGTCTGCAAGTCAGTAGCACACATGCTTTGACTGAATCTGTAAAAATACTGATTACCAGTTGACTGTCACACTCCTAATAACTGGAAGATAATGTTGACTAGAATAATGTCTTTTACGGATTGGTTGATTCTCTAATAAAACCAATTCATATTTCCATTTATAAGGGTCACTAAAATTTAATGTGCAACAAACATTTTAATGGGAGGTCATTTAGAATCTGAGTTGAATCAGTCAATTCACTTCTAAGAGAATATTGATGTATTTCATATGCCTGGAGTGCTAGTCTATAGAATAGTAAAATATCAACAAACTGCGCTTTCCTCATTGACATTTCAACACTGGCTTTGTTAAACATGGTGTCAGTAAGCAAGAGGAGACAAGCTTAAATGGTCGGTTATCTACATTCAAATGAAGCTGCTATATTAAGCATTACCTCAGATGGTGAAGCACTCACTATCCTTTGAATTAGCTGAGCTACTTTCTGCACTCTTATTCAGAGAGGATATCTAATGAAACTTCATTCATTATAATCGGAAGTCTGAACTGAAATCTTTACAATAAATACTGTAGATGTAGAAACTTTAGAGAGAACATTTAAAGTCCGAATTGTGAGACAAAAAGTTTATTTATTTATTTATTTTATTATTCCATGATGGGGAAAAAGGAGATTTAAACTCAGAATTCAGAGAAAGCAAGTCAGAATTGTGAGATATAAACTCAGAATTCTGAATTTTTTATTATATATATATATATATATATATATATATATATTTTAACTAGTAGGAATTGAGAGGAAACAAAGTCAGAATTCTGAGATAAAATGTTGAAAGTACCTATTTTATTTTTATTTATTTATTTATTTGATATATTTTGTCTGTGGCAGAAACAGCTTCCATAGGGAAAAGTAACACTTATGGTGATGGATCACTGAACAGGCTGTTTTAAGGTGAGAAATTAAGTTCTAAGAACAGCTCAGCACTAACACTACAGACAGTGGCTAAATGCCATGGGCAGTCCGTATGACATTCATTAGTACACAGTGGCCATTACTGTTCAAAGTTCAGCGAAATGTCACTCGATTTGCTTTTGAGGAGAGATGAGATGAGTTACTAAAGAACAAACACGGCTGCTCACCTGTTCATCTGCTTTTCCTTCCTGTGTTGACAAGGCTGTCAATTCCTTTTGAACTCCTGGGGCCATAAAATTGACTTTCAATCTTGTTTTGTCTTAATATGATAATTAATTAATTTGCATTCATTTCAAACTAATCAAGCTTGTGTGCCTGCAAGCATAACAATCCTATAAAAAGTCGCAGTGTCAGGAGCATAACCGCAGGCAGAGGAGGAGCAGATGCTGCTGCGGCTGTAACACTTTTGATGCCTGTGTGTGTGTGTGTGCATGTGTGAGTGTGTGTGTGTGTGCTGCAATTCCTACCTCCTCATTAATGACCAGATTTATCCATGTAAAAAAATTCTGTTGCTCTAGCATTCTGTCTATGGTTCTATACATCTATGGTTCATCCATCCATGTTTCTGCTGTTCTGTCTATGGTTTTATGTGGTTCTATCATTCTATCTAATATACTATCTATGTTGTATTTTTCTGTTTGTCTATGGTTCTACCTATCATTCTAACAAATTTGCCATCTATGGTTATGCCATTCTATCTTTGGTTCTATCTGTTGTTATATTATTCTTTGGTTCTGTCATTCTATCATTCTATCTACCAATGGTTCTATCTGCTGTATGTATGGTTCTTTTTATGGTTCCATCTATTGTTCTATCTTTAATTCTATCTATTGTGGCTCTACCATTATCTCTATGGTTCCAATAGAACCAGGTATATATCATTCTAACTGTTTTTCTGCTGTTCTATCTGTGGTCTTCCATGGGTCCATCTATCTATCATTCTAACCATTGTTCTTTCTATGGTTCTATCTATCATTCTAATTATTGTTCTGCTGTTCTATTTATGGTTCTATCTATCATGCTAACTATTGTTCTGTTATTCTATATGGTTCTTTTCTATGGTTCCATCTATAGTTCCACCTATCATTCTAACTATTGTTCTGCTGTTCTATCTATGGTTCCATCTATGGTTCTATCAACCATTCTAACTATTGTTCTTTCTATGTTTCTATGGTTACATCTATCATTCTAACTATTGTTCTGCTATTCTATCTATGGTTCTTTCTATGGTTCCATCTGTGGTTCTATCTATCATTCTAACTATTGTTCTGTCTATGTTTTTTCTATGGTTCCATCATTCTATATGGTTCTCTCTTGTTCTTATCTACAGTTCTTTAGCTCTATCCATCTGTATCATGTATATTTCTATGGTCCTAGCTGTCTTTCGTTCTACCTGTCATTCTTTAAGGTCAGGTCATCTAGCATTCTGTCTATACTGAAGTTTTATTTATAATTCAGATAATATTTCTGCCCAGTGTTCTAGCTATCAACATTCTATTCTATCAATCTAACGTTCTCTTTATTATTTGATCTCTGGTTCTATCTAACTATCGTTCCATCTTTCTATCTCTCATAAATATTCTTATTTAAGCAAGTGTCATGGGATCAGACTTTTTCCTGCTCTTTAATTAGTCAGATTTAATTACTCAGGGTTGAGTGCGGTTGATATGATTTGGAAATGAATTCTTGGGGCACCGGAGTGCTGTGTATTTAATAGACTCCGTCCAAGGAGACAGAGCCCTAATCTCTTCGGCTGAAACTGTCACAGAAAAGGAAGGACAACAGAGCCCTCAGCTAAGACCTTAATTCCTGACTGTGCCTGGATGATGTCTGCCTACACTCAGAGCTATCGGAACAGATACAAATCCAGCAGGAATTTGGGGCAGGAGTCTCTCTCTCTTTGTTTCTCTCATTGTCTTAGTCACGGTTTAGTTGAGATTTGCGAGTGTCATTTTCGTTCGCCTCTCGCAGTTCAGTTTCTGTGGGCAGGTGGCGACGGCGTCTAGCGCTGGCATATGCATTATTGTTCGGTAATGAATTAGGTACTTTGCACCAGCTACTCTATTTCCGCTGTCCCTCCAAACAGCTGCCTCTAAGTGGCATTGATCTACTAGCTTGCCCCTAGTTTACTAAACCTAACCAAGGTGCTGCTGGAATGCTGCCCGTTTGAAATCATTGACTGTTTCTCTTTGTATCTCTGTCTATTTCTCAGTTTCTTCCCACCAATTCTCCCTCTTTCACAGTCACACACACACACACACACACACACACACACACACACACACACACTAAAGTAAGGGCAAGAAAAATCATCTCTCTCGTCTCATTTGTGCTGTATTGCTGTTTTGGATTTCAGGCAAAGTCTGTCTTGAAGGCTTGACAGCTCTTTGTTTTGAGTGCTTAGTATGCAGGAGTTATCCTGACACTGTGAAGCACAGTTCTGGGAGACGCAAACCAGCAGCACAACCACATGACTGTGTAGTTTCATCTTCTCAAAGTGCTGCAGGGGAAGTGGAGGTGTGGGATAACATTACAGGTGTATCCAGATGTCAGCTGTATAGTTTTCGGTCAGTATGATAACATTCATACAGGTGTAATTAAAAAAAGCCATTTAAACAACACAAAAAGCTACTCATGAGAGTAAACAGGCAAACAGTTCTCATTTTTTTTGTCCAGTATCCTCTCATCCCTTTCCCCAGCTACAGTATCTTCTTCTGAGCTGACTAGGATTTCATGTTTGAGGATTTCTCTGCATACCGCTGTTCCAATTCTAGGATGGTGTGATGCGAAGAAGTCAGCCTTGGTGTCCTCCGTGGGGGTCCATAAATGATTAAGCCTCCTCTCTTCCCTGGGGTTTGCACAAAGACTAGCAGAGGTTCAACACAAACCACACACAAACATGACCCAAACTATTTGAAGCAATTGCACCTGGGTAGCTGATGTATAATGTGTCCGTGGACTTTTTTCTTTTATTTTTTAGGTTATCTCTCATATGAATATACTCTGTAAAGGAAGGTATATAGGAAAGAAGTGGGGTAAGCTGTGCCACTTTTATTAAGATGTCTTCTATGCAAGAAGAAATAATATAGACAGTAAAATTATATTATTTAAATTTTTCATTATTATATTATATTATATCATATTATATTATACAACTAAACTGAAAAGAAATGAAGCAATTTTCACTCAGAAATTGCCAGTAAATTTCACTAATAATTACAAGGAAAGGAAACACATTTAATTTACCATTTGGGGAAAATACTGTATTTTATATTTAGAAAATACTGTCTGTTATATTTATATTAAAATAATAGACATGGTTATATGCACACAAATATGTTTTTCAAGCAATACATTGGTTTTGACACACGATGCAATAAAAGTAGGATGTAGTCAAATGTTGCCCAAAATTAATTTACACAGTTTTATGCATTGACAGTTCGTCAACAAGTATATGTTTTTTTGAGCTCGATTAAGGTTTTTTTTTTTGGGGGGGGGGGGGGTGCTTAAAATTAAGATGCAAAAAATAATACATACAGTAAATGCATACACAATCTGTCACATAGCTGTATATGATATGATGTGCACAGCATGCACACTGACACGTCTTTAGTCCATAACCGATCACTTAGTTTTGCATCATTTTTATTCAACTTTTTGCCTTCACTAGCTCATTATGAAGGGTCGTTAAATGGTCATTTTTAACATGTGTTCATAAAACCAGCATGCATAATAAAAGAATTAGCTTAATGCTGTTTTAGATCAAGTATAGCATGGCAAACCATATGCCAACATTCACACTCTAACAACCCACCTGCAGGTTTATCTGCACTGTTAAATGTAATGTGCATTAACATGATTATAGTTTGCGAGTGTCTGTATTGTACCTGCACTTTGGTTCACATGGAGCCAGCCTTGAGACTGTGGGTCTAAACTTCATAAATTAAGGTCGAGTATTCAGACTGTGCAATGATATATTGTGTTATAATGCAGCACTTTAGATCTACATTTGTCTTTCTCTCATCTCACTCTATTCTAAGAGGAAATTGCCACACAACCCTGAATGCTCCCTAGAGGAGAATGACTGGCTTCCGAATATAGATTGATGGCAGAAATAAAAAAGAGAAGGTTATTGGTCTAAGGATAATAGAAGTATAGATGCTTCAGAATGTGTCAGGTGCACTGCTGTGTCTTTTTCAAATAGAAAGAGCACTTGTTGAAAATATAAGCTTCTGAATTATGGCATACAGAAAATCCTGTGGATGTATTACTGTGCTTGTACATTATTCTTTCTGTATCTGTATGTATGTATGTCATGTTAGAGGGTATAGGGAAGGTTGTGAACTGGAATAGAGATGCTACTATTGCTTAGTAACTATTGCTTACATACAGAATTCACAAACGTGCATTGAATGCCTTCAGGATGTTTGGCTGTAGCTTTAAAAACCTATACATAAAAGTTCAGTATATACTTTTTGCCCTCCAAAAGTTTGGTGTGCCCTAGGTTTTAAGTGGCGTTTTGTACAAGATAAGCATAAAACTATATAATTTCCAGGTGTAAGTGAAACAAAGTAACATGCAAATTTAATCAAAGACCAGAAATAATGATTTATTTCAGCTGTGATGCTATTTGATTAAATTTAGTTTTCTCTGATTGATTGACCCTTAAGGTTTTTTATTATTATTATATTATTATTTAATATAATTATTATATTATATTATATTATATTGAGTATTTTATATCAGAGTATTTCATTGTTGAAAAACACATTTAAAACAGTCTTAGGTGTTTTGGCTAGTCTTCGATTGTTTAAGATGGTCTCCAGTACCAAGACAACCTTAGACAAAGACCAGCTTGATTCAAGAGGTTTTTCAACAGAATTGTCCATGTTCTGAATTCAGAGACATTTGTATTTTGTAAAATACGTTTCCATAGTTTGTGTTGTCCCTCATCAGTGCATAGTTATCAAAAAAGATTATTCATTCATTCATTGATTCCTTTCCAAGCATCATCCTTAAGATGTTTGTTAATTTTAGTGAAACTACAACATTTAGGCCTACATTCATGCATTTGGCATCCAAAATGACTATACTTCAAAATACACCTTTTTCAGTACTTGCATTGTATGGAATCAAACGTATGACCTTGGTGTTGCAAGGGCTGCCACTAATGACACATAACTGTGTAAAAATCACAAAAGAAAAAAGGATTATAAATGCAATAATAGTAATCATTGCACAGCTCTTACTAGTGACAAGCAAAATACCATTAGCTGGCACATAGCTGGTAATACAGACTGATCTGCAAAATATATTTGAATATGAATGAATGTTTCATACATAGTAGAAAAGTTTTGAATTAAAAAAAATATGTCTGCAGATTCACACTCTTAGCAGCATGTCATATTATATTGTGCAGCACTGCTCATTTTCATAAATGTTTCATGCATTTGCCCTAACAACACTCTTTAATAACAAGTTCTTCCTTGTCTTGTCTTGTGATCTCGCGTGTCTGCAAACGCACATTCCGGGCTTCAAGCTAGGTCATTTTCATACATTTCCAACATGTTGTTGTGCCTACTTACACATGTTTGGTGTGCCAGTCCGCTGCTGTTGGGGGCAATTTAGGATGACAGGCGGAGAGTGGAGACCGAAGCCTTTGCCTGGAAATCTGGTCGGGAATAAGACACAGATGCCTGGTTCCATTTTAAATTTTAATGTGCACAAAGGGTCTTCATCAGAGCAAAAGTCCTACTGGCCCCATATGGTTCATATCTCCACTGCTCAAGCAGAAGTGGGATTTGTATAAGGACTTATAAATATAGAAAGGTCTCCTTCACACTTTCTCTTTGAAGCCGGGCCGGTGTTTAGGAAAAGAAAGGCAAAACAGATTTCGCTTTATGAATGTTTAATGAGCCAACGGCTTCGCTGGGAGCTGTAGTTGTAGAATGCACAATAAGGAGCGTTCCATGAAACCCCAATGTGCTCCGAAGGGCGAGACCAGCTTAGACACACACTGCCGTGTCTGTCGCTAGACTTCCTCTCGCGACCCTCCCCTGCGCCCGCACTTCTGCTACCAAAGAGCAAGAGCAGCCCTACCATTCAGAGCGAGAGTATGAGAGGGATCAGCTGCTAAAACGTGAAGCAGATCGACAGTAAAACCACATGAGAGAGAGAGTCAGGCGACTCATTTATTCCAGAGATGGAGGCTGAAGGACCCAGGGCATATCAGAATGTGCAGAGCCGCCACTTTTAATTTGGAAATATAAACAACTGTCTCGGCAAGCGCTTTACCTTCGACCCTCATTTAGTGTAACCTAGAAGCTGCCATAGGTGCTGATAATAACAGACAGCGCCGCTAAGCCCGGCTGTCTCTAGGAAATAAAGACGTCATTTGCTCAACTTTTCTTTGTAAATGAGAACCTAGTTACGTTTAACATGTTTTCTGCTATATTAAAGGGATAGTTCACAAAAAAAAATGAAAAGATTAGCATATTCTCCAACTTGATCTCAAGGCGAAAATGTACCTGTGGGAACTTTTTCACAAAATGCGAAATACGTACCAATAAGTATATCACTGCAGTTTCCAACAGAAACGAACACTAGAGGTGGTAAAACAGCGAACACTTCTTACACAGTTATGATTACAGCTCCATATGTTTCACTTTCCGAATGTAATAAGCTTGCTCGGTAGTTCAGCCGGCATGGAATTGGTCTTAGGATGTGGAATTCTTGGGTACGAATCCCGTGAAAAACATGACTGACGATGAAAAAGCTCAAAGATGAAAGATTTAAAAACAAGCTAAAATGGCATGCTTGCGATTTTTACATCACATTAGGTTTAGGTGTAGTGCAGATGGTACGTTATTTTAAAACGTCATGGAGCATTAGAGTTATAGTGCCACTCAATGGCCATTTCAAATCGAAACTGCGGTGACACGTACAAAACCAACGTCACATAAAGTGCACCGTATGTACGTTCATCTGTTCCGGGGAAAAAACGGACACTCTTTTAGTGCCACTCAATGGACATTTCACATCGAATATGTCACGAAACGTACATGGCACTACGTATTTCTCGTCTTGCAAAAAAGTTCCCTCAGGTACGTTATCGTCATGAGATCAGACTCATAATCTCACCGGAGTTTATGTCCTTCGTCATCCACTGGAATGCCACTTTCTCGTTAACACGTGTGTGACAGTTAGCGGAAACTAGAGATTACTGTTTATAAAGTTTTAAATATGGATATTTTTCTTATACAGACATATCAGTTTGCTTCAGAAGGCCTTTATTAACCCCTTGAGCCATGTGGAGTACTTTCTATGATGGATTTATGCACTTTATTTTACTTCAAAATCTCAACCACTATTCACTGCCATTATAAAGCTTGGAAGAGCCAGGACATTTTTAATATAACTCTGATTGTATTTGTCTTACAGAAGAAAGTCATATACACCAAGGATGGCTTGAGGGTGAGTAAATCATGGGGTAATTTTGATTTTTGGGTGAACTATCCCTATAATACTATAAGGTTTGCTTTATTATTGTGATTATTTTGATTGTATTCTGATGCAAATGACTAATTACCTGTCAAAAAAATGTAAATGTAAAAGTTAGTCAGGGTTATCTAAGGTTGGTGACCTTTCAGTTACTTTTGGGAGGGAAAATAAACTACTAAATAAACTAAATAATAGACTAAATAATAATTTTTGTTGTTTTCTCTTTGATCTAGAAAACAGTGGCAAAGATTCTACATTAGGTCTGCGCAATATATCAAAATACAGATATGGTTTAGTGTGATTATCAAATAGATAATACAATAAAACAATAATGAAATTACATAAAATGCACTGTGGGTTTCAGAGAGAAGCATTTTATTAAAGTGATAGTTCACCCGAAAATAAAAATTAAGTGATTATTTACTCACCTTGGCATTGTTCTAATGCCGTATCTCCTTCTTTCATTTTCAGACCACAAATGGAGAAATTTAAAGAAAAGCCATGTTAGCTCTCTTCTATATAATAGAGATGAATAGCGATCAGCATCAAGCTAAAAATGGTGAAAAAAGTATCACAAAATGGACACGTGTTGTATATTCAAAGTGTTTTAGTGTAAAACAAACTGAAACTTAATGTATTATTTAACAAAAATCCTGACCTTGAGCATTGTTTTCTGTGCACATTCATGAAAATCTGTCAGCACTGCACTTCAACCAGAAAATGACAAAGAAAAACTTGCAGGATTAATAAAAACGTGACAAAATAAAATCCATGTACTTTTTCTCTGAGGTGAATATATCTCGTGTTCATTGTAACAAGACGTTATCATGTTCATGTCTGTCAACTCTCCGAAAACCGGAGTTCCAGTCCTGAGATATTTAACTGTAATCACATAGATATTTTTTTTGGAATTTCTAGGTGTTGTCATGCTTTTATTAATCCAGATTTCAAGCAACTTGTGTGCTTTTCCTTATGTGCTTTTCCTAGGTGAGTCGGAGTGAACTGTGACACTAATAGAGTCTCATGAATGGACAATCCTGCACAGAAACCAACAGCCAACAGTGGAAATGTAGCCTATGATAACTCAGGTAGGAGATTTTTATTTATTTTATTTATTTACTCGCATTTTGGTTATTGAACGATGCTTGAGTTGGTTGTTGTAAAGAGTTTACTCAAGTACCCAATTTACCCAAGTGTAATTTTTAAAAATAATAATAAATAATAATATTGTTATTATTATCATTATTATTATTATTTTCCATGCAGATGCACTTCTAGAAAGACAATTTATTTTTAAGTAGAGCTATTCAAGTCATCTGCGATAAATATTGCTGAAAACTAAAATATTGCAATGTTAGTTTAAAGCTTTTTTTTCAGTAGTCATCATTGCAAGTTTGCAGCTGTAGTAATAGTTAGAGCACAATTGACATTTGATTTAAATATATATTGCATTTGTAATATCCACAAATTAGAATCCTGCTTCAAATTGTCATTTTTCAAATTGTACATGATTATGTTCTTTTATAATGTCATTTTAACAGAATAGTTTTCGTTTTGTATCCTGTTGAATAACACCATTCCAAATATTCCGTCACTGCCCAAGCCTGGTTAACACCTTAATTAGGAACAGACAGCCCCAAGTATAACAGTGCTGCTTTGCATCTCTAATGATTTCAGTTCCTCTAGGTATGGTGACCTAGATGATTCTATTACATAAAGGCTAGATCTCTCACTGAACCACTAATGCATCTAAACAGGTTGCGTACACTTCTAAGCTTCATGTTCGAACAAAATGTGACCATCTGACGTTGCATATATGTTTATATGTGCATTCATATGCACGCTATGATAAATCGGGATGGCATTCTGAAGGATGAGGTCAGAGGGACTTGTTTAATTAAATGTGTGTGGTGTAATATTACTCAGCGACCATTACGGTTCATAAGCGATTACCTCATTCATACTCGGCCTATGGGTTGATCGGAATTGACTGGGCATGTGAATGCAATGAAATGGTAGCATGTTGTTCTTGCTCTCTCGCATGACAAGTACATTCATACATAATATGTGTGGCTGCTATGACCGACATCATGGTATGAGTCATTTTATATCACCGTAACAATATCCTGTTATAGTTTATTGTGTATTTTCTGCTTCTCTTTGTGAATTTGTGACAAACAAACGGTAAGGTTTAAGCTGTTATTCACCGATAATCTTTTGCAAGCATAGGTCACATTTTCAGCTTTGCAATCAAAAATCTGTCTTATTATATAAATGTCCTCTTACATAATTAGCTAATAACAAATTTGATCACTGCCAATTGTAATTCCCACTGGATTGCAGCTTTAAGAGTCTCGTCTATGTGCCGGGCAAATGAGAAATGCTAACCAGTGCTTTGAAATATGTACGTGAACTTGTGCTCTCAGATGAAGGAGAACTTAGTTTGCACTTGACAGTTTGTTGGCTTTTGCACGTTCCAATGCTGCTTGAAAGTATTACTCTGATTCGTGATCTGAAAGTTTGGCCTCCTGGCTCACTGGCTAGAGAGCCCATCTTTCATTCCAACTGTTGTGAGATCAAATCTCGCTGTGTTTGCGTCCTGTAGGTGTGGATTTTCGCATGCCAGGACAACACCAACTCAAACTCCTCCACAGAAAAGCAGCAGCAAAGTAATATATGGTAAACAAACACTTAAAATGAACTTTATTTCCATAATCTTGAGTTTTTGTAAGGAAATTGGTTGGCAACGTCCACAGATTTTGAGACTGTACCGTGGCTATGCAAATGACCTCACTAAATGGTGCCTCAGGTTTTATCTTTTATTTATTTATTTATTTATTTCTTTGCATGACGGGGTGCCTGTTCATTTGATTCTCACATATGGCAAATAGTTTTTATTACAGCATTTCCTCTGCTGCTCAGTGGAACAGAGATTAGGGTACACCACACGCATCGGTATAAAAGTGCAGTTCAGTTCTCCTACACAGCAGTGCATTACCATCTGCTTATTATAGCATGCTTCATACTATATTTTGCCTATAATCTAATAATATAATATAATATAAAACATTGGAATATATGTGTATGTTGTTATATACATTTAGAATATATTTATTTACATGTATATTTATACCCACACACACCCACAAAAAGTATTAATTTATTAATTCATTAATTAATTTATTTATTCAGAGCCATTATTAATTAAAATAAATAATAATTAATTATTTACAATTTATTATTTATTTATTATTTATTTACATATACAGGTAGCCAACAGTGTGTTTCAAAGACAACCAGTGAAAATGTTTATATTTTATAAAATGTATTCAATGTCATTTTATATATGTATATATATTTTATAAATATATAGTGTGGCGGGAGGAGCAAACGACAGACACAGTGGGCGTGGCGTCAGGCCTCGGAGAGGCTTTTATTGAACAGAAATAATAAAATAAAGTGTCCAAAGGGGATGAAGTGTCCAAAATAAACAATCTGGTGTCCTCGTCGTGCTGCGCGGGTTGTGAAGGAGGGGCAGTGTTCTGGAAGGAAGGGTCCAGGTAAAGTCCGGCGGCCGCACGGGCTCCCCTCTCGGGTCCGGAGCGCGATAGGCTTCTACGGCCCCTCCGGGGACTATACAGCCCGGCATCCTTCAGCCGTGTAACGGGTGCGGCATCAATGCTCCCTTCCTGGACCCACGAGGACACCAGCGTGCATGCACGGGGAAGAGACCGGTCTCCAGAGGAGAGGCGCACTCGGCATATAACAGCGGTGGTGATGAGGCTCCATTCACTTCAGGTGTGCCTCATCACACGCCGCCAGACCTGGCTGTTTCAGCGCCCCTCCTCTCTCACACACCCACGTCGGGATGAAGGGCGGCGATTAAGGGACGGGGAGATGCTGATAATTACTCGTCACATCCCCTCCCCCAAGCGACATCCCCGTCATACAGGAGTGCTACCTTCCTCAACCAGGCTCCAGCGGTCGGAGTATTCCTCTACTCGCACCGCGCCGGAACCGGGACAGAGAAATTTAGTCGACATCAACCAACCAAGGGTAAATGACAATAAACGGAACGTCACTTACCCATTAGGTGGCTGGGAAGTGCGGATTTCCATGAACTTTTGCGAGCGAGAGGGGATGACGTCATCGGTTGTTGCCCAACTGCGCTGTCTAATATTCTACTGTGGCGGGAGGAGCAAACGACAGACACAGTATGGCGTCAGGCCTCGGAGAGGCTTTTATTGAACAGAAATAATAAAATAAAGTGTCCAAAGGGGATGAAGTGTCCAAAATAAACAGGGGCTCTGGTGTCCTCGTCGTGCTGCGCGGGTTGTGAAGGAGGGGCAGTGTTCTGGAAGGAAGGGTCCAGGTAAGGGGCGGAGTCCGGCGGCCGCACAGGCTCCCCTCTCGGGTGCTTCTCCTAGCGGCTTCATCCTCCTTGTGACTATATGCATCCTGGCCCGTCAGCCGTGTAACGGGTGCGGCACTTGCTCTCTCAACGCTCCCTTCCTGGACCCACGAGGACACCAGCGTGCATTCCAGAGGAGAGGCGCACTCGGCATATAACAGCGGCGGTGATGAAGCTCCATTCACTTCAGGAGTGCCTCATCACATGCCGCCAGACCTGGCTGTTTCAGCGTCCCGTCGGGAGCCTGGTATTAAGGGACGGGAGATGCTGATAATTAGGGGGAGGCAGCCGACTCGTCACAATAGTTATAATAATTGTGTGTATGTGTGTGTGTGTTTGAAAGGCCACCAGTGAAGATGTTTGTATTTTATAAAACATGATAGATAGATAGATAGATAGATAGATAGATAGATAGATAGATAGATAGATAGATAGATGTCAGATTATGTAAATGAGTTAATAATTATATTTAAATTGGAAGAAAAATAATAATTTAATATTGCACTTTCAGACCTTGTTGTTATTTATATTTGATACTGTATGTTGTTTTCCTGCCCTCTTTGTACTACTTAAATTGTGGCTCTTTTTTCTCTTAGCTGTACTTATTAATACGTTATACTAATATATTATATTATACTTTATATTAATACTAATACTGTACTTATTAATAGTACTTATATTTGGCACTGTCTGCTTGAACCATAATTTAAAGCTATAATTACTGTAATATTCAACGTTTTGACTTGTTGTGCCAAATTCTCTATATTAACTGCTGTATCCTGGGGCTAGTGCCTTTTTTTGATTGGTTCAGATGTTAGATTACTAGTACTAGATGCTGGTTGGCTTTGTAAACATGTTACTGCACTTCCTGTGTTTATTTGTTTGGGTCGGTAGATTCCACGTCCTTTCCTGCCAGGGTGGGGTTTAGAGGAAAAATAAAACTCATAAGGCATGTTGCATCCCCATAAAGAAAGATGGGAGATATTGAGAGTTCAACCCTGTGGGAGGAAACTCAATGAGTTCAAGGCTTTTCTCTTTGCTTCTTTAAATTCTTTATTTATTTATTCTTGCAGTCTGACTGTCTCTCAGCAACCGCTGCATATGATGTGACAGCATGAAGCTTCCTTTAGTGAGATTTCTCTTTCTTGCTATGTCAAACTGACATATACATACAACTCGGCCTGATACTGCAGTATCAATTGCTAGCATGAAGAAAACGAGAGAGAAGGTAAACAGAACAAAATCTGCCAAAGTTAGGGTCAGGGTCATATAGGATTTGAAAAATCCTTTAAAAAGTCTTGTCAAGAGTTTGACAGAATTGGGGTGATTTTGGAAATTATTTTTACATTTGGCATCATAAATTGAATTACCATGAAAGTGTTCAGTTAAACAGACCCTCTTTAACTAAGCCGTAATTTTACTTAAGTTTTCTTAAATCTTTATAATGAAAGCGAAGTGACATGTGGCCAAGTATGGTAACCCATACTCGGGGTATGTGCTCTTTATGTGCATTTATCCCATCCTAAGTGCACACACACACTGTGAACACACACACGGAGCAGTGGGCAGCCATTTTTTGCTGTGGCGCCCGGGGAGCAGGCACGTGCAGAAGGGGGGGGCTCTGGGGGCTCGAGCCCCTGCCCTTTTTCAAAATTATACAAAAGTGCCCCTCTCGCTCTCGGACAAATAACAATGATATTGTGGTCAATAAAACAAAATGCATTTGAATTCTAATTAACATGACAATTTGTACAAAACAGTAACTAATTGCTCAAAAGTCGGAAAATTCCTGTTTATTTTTACATATCTGTCAATCTGAGGTGTTGCTATGGTTGCGTGCATTTTGCTTGACTGACTGATATTCCACATCTGTTCAGAAACTTTCAGTGAGTGCCTATGGGTCGACGGAAGGAAAAAATAATCCAAACAATATTTTAAACATTTTTCATCAATAATCAAAGCTAGTGTGTCGATTTAATTAAAAATCCACATAGTATATATTTTAGAATATTACATAATTCATCAATAACCATTAGTCATGTAGCTATAATACACCAACCAATCATGATCTGGCTTAAGTTCAAATTTCATTGGACAATAATGTGAAGTGGAGCGGTCATTTTCCGTTCTTATAAATCGGTTGAAAATTACATGGGACAGACGAGCTTATTTGTGGAGCAATCTGGATCTGCGGTTTGTCTCATTTTATAAATCAAATTACATCGCTGAGAAAATGTATGCTAAATGACTACAAAAGCACTGCACAAAAGTCGCAATAATGGTAATCAGTAGGCTATTCAGTTCACTTATATTTCTGTGTGATATACACCGTTTACTATTTGATGAAACTATCATAGTTAATGAAGCCCAAGTGCCACCTACAGGCCTAGTGTGTGAAGTGTAGGCTGGCGAAATGGTGACGTGAAAGGACTTTATTATATTACCATTTTTGATAATTATGCAGCATTATGAAAGTGTCTTATGCTCATCAAGCCTGCATTTATTTGATCAAAAATACAAAAAAAACTGTAGCCTAATATTGTGAAATATTACAATTTAAAATAATGTTTTTCTATTTCAATATACATTTATACTATTTTAATAAAATATCACTTTTTTCTGTGATTCAAAGCTGAATTTTCAGCATCATTACTCCATTCTTCAATGCATGGTCCTTCAGAAATCATTCTAATATGCTGATTTATTATCAATGTTGGAAACAGTTGTGCTGCTTAATTTTTTTTTTTTTATTTATTGGAACCTGTGATACTTTTTTGGGGTTCATTGATAAATAAAAAGTAAAAAATAACTTTTCTAACAATATCAATCTTTACTATCACTGTTTCTATCAATTTAACAAATCCTTGCTGAATAAAAACTAATTTCTTAAAAAAAAAAATACTGACCTAAAGCTTTTGAATGGTAGTGTAGGCTATATTGTTACAAAAGTTATATTTTAAGTAAATAAAGTAAATTAATAAAGTATATTACAATTTTGATCAAATAAATGCAGGCTTGATGACTATAGCCTAAGTAACTTCTTGCAAAAATATAAAATAGTAATGTATCCAATCTTTTGACCTATATATTTTTTTCCCCCTCATATTGCCCCTTTTTTACATTTGAGCACCTGCCCCTGAGGAACTCTCTGCACGTCCCTGCCATGGAGCAGTTGGGGGTTCGGTGCCTTGCTCAAGGGCACCTCGTGGTATTGAGGGTGGAGAGAGAGCGCACTCTACATTCACTCCCCCCACCTACAATTCTTGCCGGACCTGAGACTCGAACTCGCAACCTTTGGGTTATGAGTCTGACTCTCTAACCATTAGGCCACGACTTCCCCTTGAACTTTAAAGGTGCAGTGTGTAATATTTAGGAGGATCTTTAGGAGACTATTTAGGAGAAATGCAATATAATATACATAACTATGTTTTCAGAGGTGTATAAAGACCTTACATAATGAACCGTTATGTTTTTATTAACTTAGAATGAGCAATTTATATCTACATACACCGCGGGTCCCCTTACATGGAAGTCGCCACCATGTTTGTACAGTAGCCCTTAAAGGACAAACAGCGTGTTTCGTCTCTATGTTGTTCTTGCGAATAAAACACTAACACAATGATGAACAAGTAACAATAATATATTCGCAATAACATATATTTTTATTCAATAACTAAGTAAATATAATTCCTTAATTTACCTTTGTAAAGAAACCTCTGGCTACTCTCTGTTGTCTCAGTCTAAGACATCTTAGTCCTGTATCGGTCACCGTAGCTTTTCTAAAGGGAGGGGTGAGCGGGGGACTGAGACGTTGGTTGCAATTCGCAACCTCAACCGCTAGATGCCGCTAAAATTTACACACTGCACCTTTAATGAACTCATCAATCAGGCTCATCAGTCATGATGCAGCTTGGGTGTGAGTTACTTTGGCCTTATGGAAATTAGACTATGTGACAAATACTTGAAATTTCATGAACCAAGAAAAATTCCATCATTTTGGTATGGATTAGGTTGGAATCAGGCATGGAAAGTGCCAGAAAAACATGTGACCCCCATGACTTCCACAGCTCTGAAGGTCTACTATGCCCTTGGATTTGGATAAAATTGGTTGGTTTCCAGAAGTGTTAGTAGTTCGCAATACTTTAATTGACAGAATACTAATCTTCTGGTCCCTGACACCAACAGATTGGATTCTTCTAATGTGGAAAGAGAGTGATTTACTGTAACTACATTTTCTGAATTCTTTATTGTCCTACAGACAGAAAGAAGCTCTGGCCAGCAGCTTTTCCTCTCTCTGGGTTTCTGTAGTTTTAGTTTGACTGACATTGAGCAGATGTGTCATAGCTGATACACTTGGAAGGGCAAACAGAGCTCTGAAACAGAGCCATCTATTATTGTTGGAGACCATCACAGGGACATTGTGCTGCATTCAAAACAGTAATTTAGTTTTATGAGGCCGCTTTCCACCCTCTCTCAGACCCTTGGAATGAAAACATTTCAGTTTTGGCTGCTTTGTCTTAAAGATGCCTGTGTAAACACCCTCTTTGAGCTATAATGCATATTAACTGGTTGCAGATTTCTTGCAATATCATTTGCAATGCTCCATCCTTTACTAACCTTATTTTTTTTTAGACTGCATTCCATTGTTATAATCTGTGATGAAATGTACCACACATACTTAAAAGATCATACTGACGTGAACAGGGACCTTGGTTAAAAATAAATTATTTATACTAATGTTGTGAGTTCAATGTGCTCACAGCCAAGAACCGAACAATGTTTGGTCGATTTTGCCCATATTTTCATTCAAAGGTCTTTTTAAACAGTGATGACAATGATGAAGTTATTTACATAGTAAATTGAACTCCTCAGTTTCAAAAAAGATCAAGTAATAATTCATTTTAACTTCTGTAGAACTCTACACTTTAGAAGTTTGAAGTTGATGGGTAGGTGGATGGATGGATGGATGGATTGGTAGATGGTTGGTTGAATTGATGAATGGATGGATTGGTAGATGGTCGGATGGATGGATGGGTTGATGGATGGATGGATGGATGGATGGATGGGTTGGATGGATGGATGGATGGATTGGTAGATGGTCAGTTGAATTGATGAATGGATGGATTGGTAGATGGTCAGATGGATGGATGGATTGGTAGATGGTCAAATGGATGGATGGATGGATGGGTTGATGATGGATGGATGGGTTGGATGAATGGATGGATGGTGGATGGATGGATGGATGGATGGATGGATTGGTAGATGGTCGGTTGAATTGATGAATGAATGGATTGGTAGATGGTCGGAAGGATGGATGGATTGGTAGATAGTCGGATGGATGGATGGATGGATGGATGGATGGATGGATGGATGGATGGGTAGATGGTCAGATGGTCAGATGGATGGATTGGATGGATGGATGAATTGATGAATGGATGGATATGTAGATGGATGGATGGGTTGGATGGATTGGTAGATGGTCGGTTGAATTGATGAATGGATGGATTGGTAGATGGTCGGATGGATGGATGGATTGGTAGATGGTCAGATGGATGGATTGATATGTAGATGGTCGGTTGAATTGATGAATGGATGGATTGGTAGATGATGATGATGGATGGATGGATGGATGGATGGGTTGGATGGATGTATGGATTGGTAGATGGTCGGTTGAATTGATTCAATTCAATTCAAGTTTATTTGTATAGCGCTTTTTACGATACAATCGTTGCAAAGCGCTTTACAGGAAATTAAGTTTCTACAATATATTTATACATTGTAGAAACTTAATATATTAAAATGGCAAAATTATGGCAATTTTTTTTAATTCTGCATGTAATTGATGAATGGATGGATTGGTAGATGGTCGGATGGATGGATGGATGGATGGATGGGTGGGTTGAATGGATGGATGGGTTGGATGGATGGATGGATGGATTGGTAGATGGTCTGTTGAATTGATGAATCGATGGATTGGTAGATGGTCGGATGGATGGATGGATTGGTAGATGGTCGGATGGATGGATGGATGGATGGGTTGAATGGATGGATGGATTGGTAGATGGTCGGTTGAATTGATGAATGGATGGATGGGTTGGATGCATGGATGGATTGGTAGATGGACAGTTTAATTGATGGATGGATGGATTGGTAGATGGTTGGATGGTCGGATGGATGGATGGATGGTCGGTCTGCCATATTGGAACGTGAACACTTGAGAGCAAGTCGACTGTGCATCTGCAACTGCATGTATGTCTATCTATACAATAGACTTCAGCAGATGATTTTGCTAAACTAATACAATACAACAAGATGAAGGCATTAACTAACACAACATTAAAAGTTACCATAGTTTAAAAACCTGTAATATTAAGTTAATACATAAAAACACAAATCAACACATTCTCACCGGTGAAAGGTTTTATCCCATTTCTTCTGGATTTGATTTTCAGTGGTTTTTACAACCAGAGGATGTGCCATGTTTATAATGTATTAATCAGGTCTTAAAAAGTCTTAAATTTGATCTTAAAAATTCTACCAGTGTAATCAGATTACTTTTTTCAAGTAACTAGTAAAGTAACACATTACTTTTTTATTTTTTCTCCATCTGCGACGGAAGGAATCTGCTGGAACATTGACAATGATGGACTGGCCCCCTCAAAGTCTAGACCTCAACCCCATTGTGCAAAGTTGGAAAATATACTAAACTGAACAGATCTATTGTACATTCAAAGGAAAGCCTTTGGCTTGAGTTGCAGAAGGCATGGGATAACATTAGTGTAGAGATTCTCAGGAAATATATTGACACTATGCCAGAGAGATATGCTGCTGTAATTGCTGCAAAAGGTGAACATTCCAAATATAAAAGTTACAAATAAAAACAGTATGACTAGATTCATCTGATATTTGTTGTGCTCAGAGCAACCATCTGCATGTTTCACGAACATTATGAAATGAAGTCATGTTTTGGAGGCAAAAAAATATCAATCAATATTTTCAGATCTGTCAGGTGTTCTAACAATTTTGGCCACCACTGTATGATCTGGGGTGCTATTGCTCATCTTCTGAATGTAAACAAAATCTCCCGATCAAAAACACTGAGGAGGAAACTTTCACCAACACTGTTTCTAACTTGTAATGGAGTCATTTTCACTGTAAGGTATGTGTACTTTTACTTAAGTCTGGTTTTCAGGTCTTCTTTACACCTGTAGTTTACAGTTTTGAAGTGTTATGGGTTAATTGATAGTGTGGCTCGCAAAACTGTTCAGTAACTTCAGATAAGGCTGTGTACAGTAGCACAGACGTGGCATTTTACACAAGCTCAAGCTGCCGCGTGATGAATCACAGTGTTACGAACTGCGGCACATGATGAAAAACAAAACTCGCTGAGATCAACACACAGTGGCGGGTTGCCAAATAAGTACACACCCACAACTGCTCCTCAAGGAATGTGGCAAAGTACAGTAGCCTCAGAGTACTCTGACTCTGATCTCTAGCCTAAATAGACAGTCCTTTTCCCTTTTTTTCAATTCTTATTCATCCTGTATGTGTGTGTGGCAGATTGACCTGAGGGAGTGAAGGAAGGAGAAAGAGAGGGAGGGAAGCAAGGAACAATTTGTGTTCATATCTCTCCTCCATCTTCACATCAAGGACACTGCACGGCACTGCTGATGCTGCCGTCGCCATGGAGACTAGCACTAGTTGCCTTGGGCACCATAGGGATTGCAGGTGATGAAAGCGCAGCTTGAGCCACATGAGGTTGAATTGGCCTTTGACCCTTTGCTGGTTGGTTCAGCAATATCAAATCACCTAGGATTAAATGCTCCCTCCATAGAGACGATGAAACATGTTATAATAGATTTTTTTTTTTTTTTTACATTATTGTAATGACACTTAAGCTAATTTAATTTACAAGTAAGCACTCATTAAAATCCCTCTTACATTTATTTATTTACTTACTTACAAACACATTATATATAATTTATTGTAATTGTAATATGATATCTAAATGCACTATTATAAAAATCTAAAAATGTCATTACATTTTTAAAAAGGATTATTGAATATTCTCCTCGTCTCCTCGCTCCTTGCTCCCCGAGAATACCGGACCTAACAAAGTGTAAGCGGCGCCCCTTCTCCCCTTTTGTGTTCGTTTTTTTTTTAAGTTTTTTGATTTCCCTTTTTTTTCTCCCGTGGCTATGGAGACCGCCGCTCGCTTCATTGCCCTTGCCCGCCGAGATCTCCCCTTCGTGGAGTATTCCGGGGAGTTCTGCAGGCTCGCCGCGGCGACGGCACTCGATGACGCCACCATCCTCTCGCTGTTCAAGCCCGCCATCTACGGGAAAAGCAACACCACCGTCCGCGGCTCCCTCAAGCCCGCCATCCGCGGGGAAAGCAACGGCGCCTTCCAGAACGCCCTCAAGTGTCCACGCCTCCGCAAGTGTCCGCGCCGCCACGCCTCCTCGAAAGCAACACTCTTCTCCAGAACGCGCCTCAAGTGTCCACGCCTCCAGAGCACTCTCACTCTCCCCAAGGAGTGTAGGGCCCCAGCCCGCGCCGCGAGAGCATCCAGTGCCAGCTCCCCTGAAACCTCCTAGATGTGCCTGCACCTCCAGAGCGCCCACCCCCCCTCCCCATTGGATGTTGTACGGCGCGGGACGCGCCTTTTGGGAGGGGGGAGTAACTGTCAGACCTGTGTCCCCATGTCCTGTGTTTCCCTCCCTCCTATGTCCATATATGGTTTTTCCTGTTTCCCGTTCCCATTATGTTCATCGATTTCATTCCTCCCAGCTGTGTTTGATTTCTACCCCACCTGTTTCTGTTCTCTTTGATTAGTTCCCCAGTATTCTTAAGCCTTGGTTTTCCCCGTGTCTGATGTCCGGTATTGTTTTTCTAACCTCCGTGTTCCATGTTCCCTGTGTTCGATTCAATAAAAATGATTATTAAATATTCTCCTCGCTCCTTGCTCCCCGAGATTCATGACAATATATATACATATACATATATACATACATATATATATATATACATATATACATATACATACATACATACATACATACAATTTATTGTTCAGCAACATGCAGAGAAAGAAAATTGACTGCGTATCATTCGCTATACTGGAAAATATTTTTGTGGCCTAACTTCAGAAAGAAAAATTCAGTATAATGTGCTGTTTTCATCCTTATCATTGTGTGTTTATTTATTTATTTGTGTGTAAATACTCTTTGAAATGGATCTGTCAGCGGGGGAAAGGAGAGCAGGTCTGGAGGGTTTTGCTGTGTGAGGACATTCGGGGAAGGAGTTATTCCTACATGGGCCTCGGTGATAAGACTCTGTGTCTAATATGCGCCGCTGTGACCAAATCATAAAGGGACTTAGTGAAGGCTTTACAGAGCAATCCTCTATCCCAGCAGCCTGCCTCACCGAACCAGCATAAATAACCCTCCTACCATTCTGGTCAAGTCAGGAAGAGGAATTCAGTAAGGGTAGAGATATTGTGTGTGCATGTGGGTGTGTATTTGCAAGTGTGTATCAATGTTTGTGTATCAGGGTGGCATAAATAAAGCTGATGGACTGCTAGTGCATTGTGATTTACTCACTGTGTACATTTGGAGATGGTGTGTATTCAGTGCTGGCTGACTGCTACAAGCTAAGGCCAGTAACTCATACCATTTAGTAAATGAAACCAGGTATAAGCTGCTGATATGTAATATCCTTATGTCATAAGCAAAACAAACACTAGTCTACTATACTTAGTTTTGAACACTGATTGTGTTTTACCTCTATGCTTTAATGCAGTAATCCAGTAAAAATGCTGTAAAAAAAAGAGATGTGACCCATATCTACGGACAATATCATATATACTTGTAGATGGACTCTTCTTACACGAGCCAGCAAGTGACCATCTAGTAACGTCTTAGCAAATGTATATGTAGTGGATAAGAACCAATCTAATTAATTTTTATCCTGTTTCTTATGCTTTATCGGGTAAATATTATACTGATCTGTTTGTTTGTTTGTTTGTTTAAGCATTAATTGAATACAGAACATAAATTGGCAATATTTGAATACAGAACATAGATTGGGGAACATAGGGGTAAAATCCAATGGTTCACACAAATTATTCATTACCCAAACAAATAAGGAGATACAAAAATTGCATATGTAAAATAACAAATAATAATAAAAACACCAATATGGGAGCAAACACTATTCTCCGGTTTCACAGACAAGGCTTAAGCAAAACAAACTGATCCTAAAAAATGTCAGCTCTGTTGTTTTGTCTCAAGATGCACATCAGTAGCTTTTTTTTTATCAAAGGCACATTTATAAAAGTTACTTAAATGTCCTAATTGATCTATGGCCTAATCGTGACTTGTATGTGAAACTGGGCTTATAAATTTTAATAGCTTTTACATTATTACTTTGCGACAAAGGTTTTAAAGTAGATCGTAATATCTTGGGTTAATTTTGTATACCTTACATTTACCAAAATACTTTAGTAAGTACTTAAGTAAAAGGATTACATTAGTTATCTGGTGTTTACTGTATTTAAAGTATCATCACTGAAAAAGATTGAAATTGTGCTTTCTACTTAAATACTGTATATTTACAGTTAATTTAACTGAATATTTTTCACTGACATTGAAAGGATATTTAATGCAGTAAAAAAAAAGATGATTTAACGAGTTGACACTGTTTGGTACTGTTGCATGTGTTTTAACAGGTAATTAACATGGTTATCTGGTGCATTTCAGATGCCATCGCTGAAGAAAAATGAAAATAGCAGTGCTTTCTACCTAAATACTGCGTATTTACAATTCAATTAACTGAATGGTTTTCATTGAAATTTAACGCAAGGATGCATGCTTCACGCAGTAAAAAGATGATTTCAAGAGTCAGAATGAGAAAATGGAGGGAGAGTGTCAAGCGCTTGTGAACGAAATATCCAAGTGTAATAAATGTCCACTTGACCTAAAGAAAGTGTATGTCCATTCCTCTTGAAACTGTGCAGACAGTGTCTAACAAGCACAGCAGAGAAGCTCCTATTCGGACTCCCACATCTTTCACACAACATCGTTTAAATGTGGAGGTCCTTGAATCACAGCCACAAAAAAGCCAAATTTTAACGTTAGCCTCCCGAACTGTGCTGCATTCAGCAGTGAATGAAAAAGCAGTTCAGTAGATTGGACATATTTGCATTTGCAGGCTGAATGGTTTTCACCTTAAATCGGCAAGTTTCAATAAAAGCAGAGCAGTGTTAAACGCGAAGGGGAACAGGAGCATGGTTTATACGCCAAACGTTGCAGCACGGTGGCATTTTGTCCTTTTTAGGGGCACCGATTAAGTCGCTCTCCCATTAAATGGCAAATTCAGCCATTATGTAACAATTCATCAGCTTTAATAGTCGGCGGTTTAAAGTGTGCCAGCTTTGTCTCGCATTCAATGCTATGGCCATTTGTTTGTGGCCTATTTTACACCTCCACCGGCAGCATTGAGCTCAGATGGCTTGTATCGCAGAGGCAGCTTTTGTTTGTGCTGGCCCCCATTACTCCGATTTCACAGTCGCTTATGAATCACACTCACTAGGGAAGAAGAAACGGGGTCATGTCTTCTGTAATTACCCCCATTACAGGCGTCCGTAGTCTCCAAATGCCTCCTTGTGTTTGTTGTGTGTGTGGATGAAAGAATAATACAAAGAGGTTCATTTTACATCTATAAGTGTGGGGCTTTTCAAAATTTACTGGATGTACTTTATGTATCACCATTACTACTGTATATATTAAGTATATAGTAAGTATTAGGCTTGTAACTTCTTTGTGCAACAGATATGAATTAAATCTCAAATTATGAAAAATGAGGTAGGAATTTGCATGATGTGTGAGGCATATGATCTCAAAAAGCTGGCAAAGTCATGTTCTAAACAATAAAACCCAATGTTTTTTTTATGATTTAATGAAAAATTAATATTTTACATGTCATTCTGCTCATTGATCGCTCATTGATTGGTCTTTGTTTAGGTATTTAGGCACTTGAATTATTGAATGTCTTTTCTGACTAAGTCTGTGTCTCACCAGAAAAACAATTTTCTCTGTACAATAGCAACCATGAGGACTTTCTGAGTAATTCCCATCACAATGGAGGCTCTATTGTGTACAGTATGTCTCTCTCTTTCTCTCTCACATATACTGCATTGTAGGAAAAAAAAAATAGATTTCACTCAATGGGCGTTTAAGGGTGACACTCTATTATAAACAATGAGGGCTGCTAAACGCTCATTATGCTCCTCAACATCTATGTAAAATCATATCTGCCTTCTCACCATTGTGTCGTGTCTTTGGGAAGGAACAGATTGAATAGTCAATCAATTTTCATCCCAAATTTTTGGTAACTGCCTCAAGTTGATAATAGAAGTAAAACACTTATCTAGGAGGAATACAATAGCCAAGACTGAATTTCATATCACTCCTGACATATACTGTATGTGTGATAACCATAATGCCATCGATGTGTTCCATGATGAGATTTCGTTATCAGCAGGCCCACACAGAACTGCACAGAAAGCACCATTTTTGCAGAGTCAGAATGCCTGTTCTTCACGAAATTTAAATGTCATCCACTTCTTGCCTGTATATTATATATTTTGTCTAATTTCATTACTGTAAAATATAAGTGCAGTACTCGTACCTCTATATAGCCCAGTTTACCATACACAAAACAGCTATAACCAGCCCAAGCTGGTTGGCTGGTTTACCTGGTCTCCCAAGCTGATTTAGCAGGCTGGTTTTAGGGGGTTTTGGCCACTTTTTTCTTTTTGTTGTTGATCAGGCTGAGAGACCAGCTAGCCAACCAGCTAAAACTAGCTGAACACCTGCTTTACTGGGCTGGGAAAACATCTAAGACCAGCTAAGTTGTTTTTGTTGTTGAAGTAATAATGTTACCGACATCACTGAAAATAATGTTTTTATTTTTGCGATTCAACAAAATGAACCCAACTCGTAAGAGTCATTTGTTTGTGAATCGGACTGCACTGGTCGTGCTATGTTTTGATGCATTAAAAAGAACCAGCTCATAAGAGTCATTTATGTGTGAATAAGACTGCATTCGTCATACAGTACTGTATGTTTTTAATTCAATAAAAAGAACTGCCTTTGATTATGAACCAGACCTCACTTGTGTGGCTGTATGTTTGTTTTTGCAGCAGCTTGTGATAGTGCATATTGAATTTGTATTGCATCACATTCAGTATAGACAGCAAATTGATGTTCACAACTATACAATTATTTTTCAATTATACTGAAAATTCAGCAGCGGGGGAGCGCCGTTACTCAAAAGCAGTGCAGGAAACACTGAGTTTACCCTAACAAATGTAATAATTTGCTATCTAATTTGTGTATCCAAGCAACATAAAAGGGACACTGAACGTGGCTTGGATAACGATGAGACAACATAAGACGCTTAATATACAAAAGAGGTAATGATTTAATAATCTATTTTGCTCTCTTATTCCATTCCTCGTTCATTCTCACAGAAAGGAGAGAGAACAGATCTCATATTTCTGAGTTCCCTCATCAGGCCAGCATATCAGCGGATTCAAATTACACACAAAGCCCTTTGAGCAGCAAGGCAAGCCCTCAGTCTCTCAGGAATAGCATCCTCCAGTACGTAGTCCTTGCCTCCAACCAAGTAATCTCTCCGGAGGACACTGCGGTGACACAGTCTGGTAATTGCTTTCTGCTTAACCGGGTCCACAGCTCTTGTAAAACAGAGCTTCATCTGCTGCAATGTAGGCATGTGAAACGAGACCAGAGAACTTTCCTCCAAACTAAAACTCCTCCTCCCCGCCTCCCGAGACACTAGTGGGCATCTGAAGGACTGTCGATCGATATCTCTACTGAACGTGAGATCAATATTTCATTTTCAGAAGTTTTCTTTAATAAACAGAATCATTTGCGGGGCGAATATTGCATATGGCAGCACTATTACTCACATTAACACGCCACAGGGCCAGAACTCAGTCAGTTATTAGCCCTTGTGGAATAACAATACTTATTTGTCCTGTGATTACACGGTTGAAATGCAACCCCACACGACTGCGCTTTTGGCTGTGCTGTTAAAACTGTTTCTGAATTGTTCTTTATACATCCCACAGCTGTTAATGAAGTGCTTTTTGCAATTATTGACAATACTCCATCATCGAAGTTTTCTTGATGTGCATCAGGACACCCACTTTTGATTTACTTTAAGTTCTTTGTGTGTTAGAATGACACACATACTCTCGTGTTTGGCGGTAGTTTGTTTGTTGGCTAATTTGAGGAGCGTTATTCACCAGATTGTAAATGAGATCGCTTCTCCAGGAGTTGTGGGATTTACTGAAGCACTCCAACTTGACAGTACGAGTGGGATGAGAGGAAAAAACAAAGGATTTTTGATCTTGGCGGGGGAAGACAAATACACAAACAGACGCTCACACGGGCGATTGAGTGGACACTTTTAGCATGATGTTGGTTGCTGTGAGGGCCTTCTGCATATCTCTGGCTCAGACTCAAAGTCAGAGACTCACTTTATTGAAAGAAAGCAGAAGAAATCTGGTACATCCCCTGCTGTTTCTCCTTCTTATTATCATTTAACAAAATGTTGCACACACTTCAGGCATATTAAAGGGGTAGTTCACCTAAAAGTGAACATTCACATACTTATGTTGTTCCAAACCTGTTGTAAAAACAAAAGGAGATTTTTTTTGAAGCAGCTCTTGTATGACAATTCATAGTGACAATGTCTGTCAAGCTCTAAAAAGGATTAAAGCACCATAAACATAGTCCATATATTAGTGTCTTCTAAAACTATATGATAGTTTTGTGTGATGAATAGACCTGAAGTAGTTATTTACAAACCCTCTGCTGAAGCTCTTTACCTTTATAACCCTATATACTCAGGTAATTTTTGACCCCAGAGAAATTTATGAAAATAAAAAAGTATAGTACACAAAATACACATTGTTATTTTTTTCATGTTTTGAAGAGATATAAGCATTTTAATAAATAAGTATACCCATTTTCCTGTTGTGGGTCAATTTTGACAAAGATATCAACTGTGACTACAAATGATAAAATATATCTTAAAAATACTTCTGTAAAAGTATGTTTAGCCTCTTTCCCATTTCACACATGCTTTAGGACTAAATTTTGTTAATAAGCATAAATGTGACCCTGGACCACAAGGGTGGTTTCGAAATCTGAAAGCTGAATAAATAAGCTTTCCATTGATGTATGGTTTGTTAGAATAGGACAATATTTGGCTGAGATACAACTATTTGAAAATCTGGAATCTGAGGGTGCAAAAAAAAAAAATTATATTGAGAAAATCGCCTTTAAAGTTGTCCAAATGAAGTTCTTAGCAATGCATATTACTAATCAAAAATTAAGTGTTGATGTATTTACAGTAGGAAATTTACAAAATATCCTCATGGAACATGATCTTTACTTAATGTCCTAATGATTTTTGGCATAAAAGAAAATTCAATCATTTTGACACATACAATGTATTTTTGGCTATTGCTACAAATATACCCCAGAGACTTAAGACTGGTTTTGTGGTCCAGGGTCACAAATATGCATACACAAACACTCAGAAACAGACAACGAGTAAGTGACATGACCTAAAAGATGCTTTGATAAAGTAGACTTCCATATTTCAAAGTTCAGAACTGACCCATAGTGCGAAAATAGACTGCAGTTTTCTTTATTCATTGTAAGGGTTAAAGCAAATACTGTATGGTGTCTATTTGATATTTTGGTGATTTTCAACATTTAGTGTGCAATTTATATACTCCATTTGACTTTTGTAGTCAATTTCTGAGCTTTGCTATTAAAAAAAAAAGAAAAAATGAAACTTGTGTCCCTCAACAAGTTTGGGGTGAACTATTAATTTAAATGTTCAGTTGTGGCTTCTAATGCATACACCTTTTTTGTAAAAGCTAAAAAAAATCAACGGTGAAATTTTGCCAATTTAACTTGCTTTTAATGAATCACTCAGAATTGTGCAGATTTGACTGATTCTTTTGTCTGCTTTCCTGCATGATTCACTTCCATTTATGCATGGCTTTTTTGAACTGCACTTTTGGCATGAATACTTTGGTCTTTTCTTTTATTCTCTGACTTTTGCTATAAAGCTTTTACCACTTTGTTTATCATCCTGTCCTCCAGTGAATCCTGTTTTAATGCTGCCTTTGTTGTTCGTCTTCCGAGTTCATTATTATGCTTTCAGCTGCTGTGAATCACACTATAGTCACTAACCTGTGGAGCATACTAACATGACTTCATGATGAGACACTAGATTGACAGCTTTGCTATATATAGTCCTCAACAACATGCAAAAAACATGTTTGATCTTCATATTCTAGAGCGGCTGCCTCATTTTCATATGTATTATATTCATTCATATGCATTATAATATAATTTATTCATTCAGTAATATAATTCAGCCATTCCCCATTTGATCAAAATTTGGAAATATATACATTCCTAAGTGATAATCACTATGAACATAGGGTAAGAGTAACTGTAGAGGAGACTGGGGCTCCTTTATGTGACGACTTTCTGATGATAACCCATTTTTTCCTAGATGTAGATGTATGGTGGTAGAAGTGTGGTGAACACAGAAAAAAAGCTCCAGGATGTAAGGTGAAATTGGTCATTTGATATTTTAGGACAACAGAATGTCATATAAAACCAATGCTAATGAAATTAGCATCTCAACAACAGCTCCAAAGCAATCCACATTCAATACCAATGCTGTTAGTCTGAGCTCGTGCCTCTGAATTCACAGTCTGTGAAAAATTTGCATTGTTTTGTCTTAGATAATTAAGTTTGAGGACGGCCTCACCCTGCTGGCCAGTTTGATTTAGTTGAATGTGGAGCGCATTTAACTTTGCTTTAGCTTCACTTGAGAAGGCAGCACATCACCAACCAGCTGTGAGCTCACATACTGAACCATATGCTGTTACATCGCACAAAAACTGTGAAGCTGATGTACTCTAATTTCTCTGAAAGGCCTGCAGGAAACTTCTGCTGTGTGCATACTCCTCTTCATTAAACCTTGTCTCAGCATTTGGCATTTTGCTTTGCAAGCTCTATTAAAAATGTGCTAAAATCTGAGACATCGTGTTTAATTTTTCAGCTCACAGACAGCTCAAGCAGTCATTTGTGCATACTTAGAAAAACTCAGGCCTACTTAAGTGTTTTTTTGTTGTTGTTTTTTATTCTTTTGCACTGTGGCAGAGTACCACAAGGATTTTTTCTAAACACAAAATGTTTATGTATGGTTCTAGAAAATCTATCTATCTATCTATCTATCTATCTATCATGTTTTTAATTGACATTGAATACATTTTATAAAATATAAACATCTTCACTGGTGGCCTTTCAAACACACACACACACACACACATTTGTTTTTGTGAAAAGTGGGGACATCCCATACACTCTAAAAAATGGTGCTATATAGCACTAAAAGTGGTTCTTGGCTCGTAATCATAGGGGAATCACTTTTGGTGCTATATATTTGTATATATACAAAACTTTCAACAAAACTGAACGTTGCATGCATGCAGTGACCTAAAAATGGGTGAAGTGCATGTCTAATATTTAAATTCAAATTTCCTTCCGTCTGCCGTTTGTTTGTGTTTTCAAGTGCTGTAGTGCAGGAATCCTTAAGCGACTTTTGTACAGTGATACCACTCACTATAAAGCTGTGCTATTTTGGGTATTTATAACTGTTGACACTTCATCGTGTTTCCTAACGGTACCTGGGGAACGCTTGACTGAGCACGCTCACCCGCAGACCTCTCACAGCTTAGACTCTCAAATTACTCATTGCAGGTCTGCAGTGTTAAATAGGTACTGCACCGAAAATAGTGTGTTCCTATAGTATTATGCAAGGGCCCTATTCATCTGTTTACCACATCAAATGTACAAATCACACTGCCAGATCCTACACTGTGCCTCTGAAACCTCCTTCGCTTTATGTAATTCAGTTTGACATCATTTGTGTGAGTGGGTGAAAGGCTGCTGGGCTTTAAAATAGATTTAGACATTTATTTTTCTCCATATATTTCTGCCTCTGACTCTGTGTCTGAAAACAGGTGAGACTCAGACATTTTTCCCCAACTGTTTTTATTCACCAATCTTCAGATCTGAATAGAATGTGCATTTGCATTCAATTAACCCTAGTAAATGCTTCAGTTCTCAGTTTGGTGGTTAAAAAAAATACTTATGTTTAGCACAGACGTCATGAAGTCACACTGCTTCAAGGTTATGATGAATTAAAAGTGGTTTCTTCAATCAAGTAATATGAGTAGATTAAATGCATTTAAAGTGAGTCATACAGACTTTTGTAGCACTTTTCTCTGAAGTCCGTTTATAATGGTAGTCAAAGTCTCTTGCAGCGCAAACCTTAATAATTGAGTGCTACCATTTTCACACTCACTTTAACTGTTAGAATTCCAAATCTGTATGACTTTCTTACAGAAAATGTACATTTTAAAATAAATATGTAAATAAATAAAAATAAACAAAAAAGCTTTAAAAAATAAATTAAATTAATTTGTTGATTATTTATTTATATATATATATATATATATATATATTAGTGCTGTCAAATGATTAATCGCATTCAAAATAAAAGTTTTTGTTTTATTTTTTTTGTTAAAAGTATATATATTAGTGCTGTCAAACTATTAATCACGATTAATCACATCCAAAATAAAAGTTTTTGTTTACATCATATATGTATGTGTACTGAATATTTATTATGTATATATAAATACACACACATACAGTATATATTTTGAAAATATTTACATGTATATACATTTATATTCTTATATTTTATATTATATATAAATATATTTAAAGCTGCAGTCTGTAAGTTTTGCCTCTTTGTCGCCACCTCTGTTTGAAAACCTGTAATTGCAGCTCAGTGCAGAATTATCTTCCGTGCGTGGGGTTTTACTCTGGCACGGCTCCAGCGAGGATGAATGCAGCACGGAGCTCCTCAAAGTTTTTTGGCTGTCAATCACCGCACTGGTGTGGATACTGTACTTAGGAATCACAGATTCTAGCCTACGTCTAGGAATATATGACCCAGATAAGAATTTTCACCGTATATTGCCATCTGAACAAGGAAGTAACAAGTCTGCCACGTTTGTTCTGACCAACTGAGGAAAAAAACATTCAAATAAATCGCACTACCAACAGTGATTAAATCTAATGATTGGTTAGCTCATATCACATTAAACCATGCAAATTATTATTATTGTTATACTTTATTCTCAAATTATTAATGTTAACAACATCAGCATTGCGTGACAATGAGTATAGTGTGTATTAGCGTGCATATTTCAATTTCTGTATTATTATTATTAGATTTCAATTTCTTCATATTAAGAAATTCTTTTAACCCAAGAAGCAAACTATGCTCCCTTTGAACTGGTTTTCTTTAAAATACAAAGCTTGTGTAATCGCAGGCTATCTGTAATCAGAAGCACTTTTAAAACTGGAATATAATTTAATTTCATTCACATGTGTTTCATAAACACATAATCCTTTCTGGATTACAATCTGCCATCAAAATGATACATTTAATTATTCTAGCTGCTGTGAGAAAAGTCTGTAAACGATGCACTACCTGCAGGATCCTCACATGCGATATAGCCTACTAGCCGGGACAACTTCTTTATGTTTACAGACGTGATGTAATGACGCAGTGCCATGCTCGAATTTCCTGTGAAAACCTACCCGTACCACTCAAATTAAAAAAACATTATTATAAGCTTACTGTTGTGAATCGGGCTAAAGTAAAGTGATAGTTTTGAACACTGGCTGGTTATGTACTTGCTCAAATATTGATTTCGGATCATTTTTAACCCAAAAAAGTTACGGACTGCAGCTTTAATATATAAACATAACATTTTTGTTATACATAATAAATATACACCGTATACACACATATATTATGTAAACAAAAAGTTTTATTTTGGATGTGATTAATTGCGATTAATCATTGATAGCACTAATATATATATATATATATATATATAAATTGAGGTGTTTTTTTTCCAAGTATAAATAAATCATATTGTTTATACTTTGTTGTACAGCAGGGGCCCGTTTCAGAAAGGAGGTTAAGTGAAAACTGAGTATGTTAACCCTGAAATGAGGGTTAACATTTCAAAATGGGAGGTTTGTCAAACCTGAGAAAGCAGGGTAAGTCAAGGCCGTTTCTGAAAGAGAGGTAACTTATACTCAGAGTCAGTTACCGTGGTAACTTCTCTGTGAACCTAACCTGGTAGAGAGCAGGTTTTCTTCGCTAAACCCAGAGTTTCTTTCAGTCTCCACCCCTGTTTTAAAGCGTAAGCGATGTTTAAATATCTTATTCATTCATTCACGCTGCAAAAATTTATATTTTTTTCTTATTTCAAGTACAAATATCTAAAAATTCTTACGTTAAGATGCATTTTCTATAGATGACATATGGTCGGTTGTCCTGCAGAGTTGAGCTCCAGCATGGATCAACACACCTGCCTGGAATTTTCAAGTGTACCTAGTAAGACCTTGATTAGCTGGTTCAGGTGTGTTTGATTAGGGTTGGAGCTAAACTCTGCAGGACACCGGCCCTCCAGGACTGAGCCTGGTGACCCCTGTTGTACAGTATGTACAAACATGTATGGTATGTTATTCCCTGTATTTTAAATTGCGCATTACATGTAGGGTTGAAAGAAATGTCCATAAATCTAACAAAAAAATTTACTGCTAATTTATGGCCAGGACATTATCCATTTTCTACTGATTTGTTTTTTTTAGCCTTGTAGTGAAATTGTATTTAAAAAAATTTAAATGATTATTATATAGTACAAATGTATGTTCTACAGTTTACAGAAAGACCATTCACTCATTTTCCCCTTAAAACAAGGGAAAGTAAGATGGTCACGGTGGTTCCCTTTCTTTTGTAGATCCCAGTCTTTTCATGCGTGTGTGTGTGAGTGTGTGCGCGTGTGTTACTGGTGGAATAAACGCTATTAATTCCTTGAATCTTCCCCTCAGGATGTCAGCTTAATCTTCAGCACCGCTGTCGAGACAACAACCTGTGTTACTAATTTATTAAGGTCAGCTTCAATTACCCAGCACAGAAGCAGGAGATATCTATCACAGGGGTCCAGCAATATGTTTCAAGGACAATTATTTTTTTATGTGAACTGAGTCTAATCCATCTGCATAAGAGTCAGTTGCGGAGTATGACAGATCTGTCCTTCAGTGAGTCTCGGTGTCTGCTGTCACCTATGACATATTCTCCACTTGGCTCATTACGGGAGCCATAAAATGCTCATCAGGTTCTCTGCAGAGCCGCCGGCTGACCAGTGAGGGGCTGAAATCAGCTTTAGTGTCTCGCTTTTAATGTGTTTGTGTTGCCATGTGAGCATCTTTATCAGGCAGAGACTGAGAGAATTCATCGTAATACACAGCTGCACACCAACAGCATGGTCTATAATGGATTTTAGGTAACTAATGGCGAAGTGATGGAAAGTTTTGCATAAACACTTGAAAGCATTAATTTGCAACAGGGAGTTAATAGCTTAATCTTTGTGACTTGAAAATAGTCTTTGGTATATCAGTGAAAAGTGGGCCATTAATTATGCTGGTGTATTCAAAAGATCATTTAAAAAGCTTAATTTCTTCAAAACTTCATTTAAAATTAAAGTGTATTGCTGTTTGCAACCCGTGTTACTTACATAATGTTATATATTTCTGAGTGAAATATATTCAGTGGAAAAAAAATGAAGGCAGGGGATTGAATTTTATCCATCTGGTATTAAACAGATGAAAAGTGCAATTCATTCAGATCATTTGTTGGTTAAAGTTTTCCAAACTTTCTTTCTTTCTTTCTTTCTTTAAAAATGCATAATTGACTATGATATTTCTATTTTTAATATGTATTATTATTGTTATAAATATTAGAAATATTATTACATATATTATTAGTAATAGTTGTAATATTAGTATTGGCATTATTATGCAAATACATATTATTATTATTATTATTATTATTATACAAATGCATAATTATGATATTTATATTGTGTTATTAATGATTATTGTTGTTGTTGTTTTATAATAATGTATTCTTACTTTTATTATGAGTTATTTTTAAGGAATAATTAATTAAACCACAATTAAACCAACCCTAACAATAATAACAATAACAACAACAACAATAATAATAATAATATTGTTGTTATAAAATACATTATTATAATGGTGATATTATAATTATAATAGATATATAATTAATCCTAATTATTGTTTTGTTTTTATTTATATTTTTATATAAAATATATATTTTTTTATTATAAAAACAGTTTTCCTTAGAAATGCATGCCTTGAAGATTTGGTCACAGTAGGGTTGAGAACCTTTATGCTTAAGTTCTTGTGCTTTAAAAACATTCATTCTTTAAAGAAATTAATATTTTTGAAATATGATTAAATTATGTACTCTTACATGACTTGTACTACAGAAGTTGATGTTATTAAAGTTGAAGTTATATCAGTGATCTGATCATTGTTCTAGATTCTTTATATTCTTTATTCAGCAAATGGGATATTTCTGCAATGATATACAGTAACTGAAAATTTGACCTTTTACATGATGCTGCATCCTTGCCAGTAGGCATTGATATAAAGTCCAAGACCACTGTCAGCAAACAATCAATCAATCAATCAATCAATCAATAATTTGTGCACCTTTTGGATATGAAGGTAAATGATAAATTGTGCAATTATAGAAACTGATATGTTCATCTATTCTTTCATATTCACAGTACACATTAAATTACTTCTGATTAACGTTGAAGATGATGACTAAGGAGCATTTTTCAAAAGCACACTTGCAATATGTCTCTTCACTGACACCCTCCACATATTGGCTTTTCTAAACAGACCTTGTTTCTCATCCAGCAGCGAATAACTTCACAATGTTGCAGCGTATTTTTGCCAGGCTCCAATTCCTGCTCTCCTATGTCCTCAGGAGATTGGATGGGCTTGATAGCTGCCTCCACCAGCCTTTGATCATAGGTTCTCTCTCTGAGTGGATGTTCCATGAGGGTCCTGCTCCATGGGGGATCCTGAGCAAGCAAGCCCAAGGATAGGGGGTCTTAAGAGAAATGAGTGTGTGTTACACCAGTGCGATCCAGGATTTTTATTTCCCCAAGGGTAGAGAAGGCAGTCATTCTGACCCTTATGCCCTGGTGTACTTGATGTACTGATAAAACCTAAGAAAGACTGTTCACAGCTTTATAGCCATACTGTATCAGTGGGTCAGATCTACTGAGATAATAACTATTTTGAGATGAACAGTGCCTGTTTCCATTGATTTTCCATTGAAGCATTACATCACTTGCAGTGAATGGGTGCCGTCAGAATGAGAGTCCAAACAGCTGATAAAAAAAACATCACAATAATTCACAAGCAATGTGAGTAAGAAAAAAAATCCATCAAGACATTTTTAACTTCAAACAATTGCTTCCAGCTAAAATGCAAGTCTTCTATCCTATTGCTCTCTCCAGTGATATCACATCTGAATCAGGAGAGAAATATGCACAGATCAGGCACTGTTTACAAGCAAAACAGTCAAAAAAAAAAAACAGAAGTGTGATAATAGATTATGGATTCATATTTTGGCCAGAAGCGACAGTATAATGTTAAAGTGACTTAATGATGGATTTGCCTCTTACAAACACACAGCTTTTCACTTCAGAAGATGTTAATTGATGGACTGGAGTTGTGTGGATTACTTGTGGATTGTGATATTTTTATCAGCTGTTTGGACTCTCATTCTGACGGCACCCATTCACTGCAGAGGATCCATTGGTGAGCAATGGATGTAATGCTAAATTTGCTAAACAAACGCATCTACATCTTGAATGGCCTGAAGGTCATTCTTTTTTTAATTAACTATTTCTTTTATACTTGAATAAAAAATGTTTTTTTTTAATGTATAAACAGATTAAAAAAATGATACTGTGATACTAAAATATTCCGTCTTGTCACAGTTGTGAGATGTTATGTCCAAAAATTATTGAAGAGGTATAAAGAAAATAGCTGAAAATAGACAACAGTGTACCATGACTACAACATTGAAGATGCAAGGCCAGGAGCAGATAAAATTTCTCCTTTTCTCATTTTTCTCATTTATTTCACATTGTGGCTGTTCACCAGCTATCAGTTTTATCTGTAGTGGCTTGTTTCCAAGTGTCGGGTCACCAATTGAAGGCCGCTAACAGTCATTGGCTTGGTCTGTAATGCGTCCTTAGGTTACTGTATATATGTTCCACATTTTATATTGAGTTATCACTTATCAGCACAGTGAATTTGGCTTTACCCTGAAGTTAATGTAGCTATTAGCTTTGCTAATCTTCTCAAACAGCCTGCAGGATGGCTGATTAGAACTGTCCCCAAGGATCCGATGTATTGACCTAATTAGCGAACGGAATTGGGGTGATTATTTTGCGCGTAAAATGTTGTTCATGATAACAAAGATTATGATGATAGCTCTAAAGATTTCCACAGTTTAAATGTTGGTAATTACCCTGTTCCAATCTACCTCAGCAGAGCTGTGCGCAGAGTTCTGTTAGAATAATAGATGGGGATTATCAGCGTCTTCTGTAGTTACACTGCGTACTGTTATATGGAGGATATTTTTACTCCCATTGATTAGCAGTGATTAAAATGTGCATTTGAGCTGGAGTTATTCTTCCTTTCCTTCCTGTTCTCTGTATTCTCCAACTGTGTGAAATGTGTGACTTAAACCATACGGTAAATAAATAAATATTAATATTTAATAAATGTATGTTGTAAACAGTGAAGCTCAATTAAATATATTTTTGAAATGGAAAACATATTTAGTTTCAACCATATTTCAAAATGTATTTCAGGGATCAAGAAATATAATAGTGATATATATTATTATATAGTATGATAATAATAATGGTTCATTTTGAATTTAAATTTTTATATATTATAATTTTTTTATTATTATTTTTATTTTTTTTACATTGTAAAGTATGTTCCTTCCTGATTTTTATTCAAATGTGTTATATGTCAACACATGTTAAAGATGTTTTTCTTAAAATATGGTGTTTGTGAATGTATAATCTTGGACTAAAATGTATGGAGGGCAAAATAAATACTTTTCAAAAATATATTTTGGTATTTTAATATATTTTTATATATTTTTAAATTCAAAGATATCCAATAATGTATTGGTAAAAATATATATATGTATATACATAAATCTATTTAGAAACATATTTTAGTAAATATATTTTGGTCATTGTTTGATTTGATTAAAAAAAAATCTATATTTTTTTTCTAATTATATATAAATATATAAAGTATGTATTTATAATATATATACACTCTAAAAAATGCTGGGTTAAATGCAACCCAGCGCTGGGTAAAATATGGACAAACCCAGCAATTGGGTTGTTTTCAACCAACAGTTTGGTTAAATGTTTAACCCAACCTTCTGGGCAGTAACACAACTGCTGGGTCAAAACAACCCAATCACTGGGTTTGTCCATATTTTACCCAGCACTGGGTTTTATTTAACCCAGCATTTTTTTAGAGTGCATAAAATGCATTCGTACATGCGTACATGCATGCGTAACGTTATTGTTCACTCGAAAGTTTCATGTCATTAAAATGTTGCATATTTCATATGCTGCACGCCCAGTCACAGCATTCTACAGTGTTTTGATCTTGGAGGCCATCAGTCTGACATTACCCACTAGAGCTGCTACAAGCACAGCCTCATTCTGCTCAGGTTCACTCTAATTGTGTCTGACTCTTACTAGAATAAATGCAACTGATATCATTGCGTAATGGCGATGCATTATTCACTATAGATCTTTCAGAGAGGACTAGTCTGGGTCATCATCGTGTTTGCAGTGGTTTCCTGTGGTTAAGTAGTTCCTCTGGTAAATATTTCATGGTTAAAAGGACTAGATCCCTGCAGGCAGCATCACTGAGCCACAACAGTGGGTAGTATCGCTTCTTCATTCAATTAATATGACATATCATACCGTGCATGGTAAAATGCAGTTTCTGAATGCATAGCTTCTGTTCTTAACTGTTTTAATCAAGATCAATTGAATATGTAAGTCATATAAAAACACATGTATTCCAGATCTATACACTGTAAATTTAAAATGATTTTATTTCAGTTAAACACATTTCCCCCAAATTCATATTCTCACAATGCATTCAGTCATTAGCATTAATTAATTAGCAGGTAATTAATTTGGTACCTCTTTATAACAAGTTATCTTTTGTTAACATTAGCTAACATGAACTAAAAATGAGCAGTGTATTTTTATGGCATCTTTGTTAATGTCAGTCAGATACATTTTTGTTCATTTAGTTCACATTGCAATGTTAACAGATACAACTTTTTCTTTGATATTAAAAATGTATTACTACTTTTTGAAATTAACTATAATTGTAACGTGGGGTTTGTTTCTTGTTTAGGTTTTCTGGGCTTTTATTTTTTTATAAATAAAATATTATATTTTATTTATTTTTGCCTTGTTTCATGTTCCTGTCATGTGCTACTTTTGTCTATGTGTCATGTTATGATTGGTTGCTTTAGTCATGTGCCTTGTTTCCCATTGGTTGGTTTGTGTCATGTGACCCTTATTGTTTGGTATTTACAGCCCTCGTGTTGCCATTGTCTCTTGTCGATTAATCAATCTTGTGGATTGCCAATTAATAAGCCTGGTTGTTATACTTGTCTTTCACTGTTTTGTTGTTGTTGTTGTTGTTATTATTATTATTATTATTATTATTGTTGTTGTTGTTTTATATTTTTTATATAATTTTTTTTATAATTTTTTTATTATTATTATTATGTTCATTTTAGTTTGTTTGGTGAAACATACTGCTATCATATGAAATATGATTTGAATTCAAAAAGCAACACATCAAATACATCCATGACATGTGTGATTGTTATTTTTAGCTTTAAAATCGGCTTGATATTACGCTTTGACTACCCGAGACGATGCTTGTTGCATTTGCCAAAATAAATATCTGAGACAGCGAAGGTTCAGTGCGACAGTGTCAGGGGATCATCTTCTCTGGAACCCTGATGACTCACACATGTAGAGAGAGAGAGAGAGCTGTTCAAAGCCACAGTCTCCCCCGACAACAAACAAGAGTTTCGTATGTTCAGAAGATTTCCATTCCTTCTAAAAATGCTACAGGGAATTACTAACGCATTCTCCGGATCTGAATGAGTGGGCGACCATAACTAACTATAAAAAGTCAGCTTTGTTGTTATTCAAATTTTGATATGCTTGATATGCTGAGAGACGTGCGGCGCCTGGTGTAGCACGACTGTCATAAGTCACTGTCTACCTCCTATTTAGCTCATGCATCTGTTGCATTAACCCTCCGATTATTTGATATTTTCGCACATGCTAATATCGCTAGCACGCACCGGAACAGACACTCCCCTGGTCTCCAGATTTGTAATTAATCAGCCCAGATGGTGATTCTGACCATGGTCATTTAATCGTTATGTTTATGAGTCTGCTCATGAGGAAAACAGTAGCACGCCCCTGAGATGGAGAGCGGGGCCGGCGCTGGTTATTCTTGGAGGGCGAGACGGAGAGAGAGACTCATTAGGCAGGTAGGAATATGAGTGGCACAGCTAGGATGCCACTGAGCCCCAAGTACAAACCTTCCTCCACCAATTAGGGTTCTGCTAGTGTGAGTGAGTGAGCGAGGAAATGTGTAAGAAAATATCCTTCTGAATTTTAAGAATGTGTGTGCGTGCAACCCAACTGTGGGTTTCTATGCCAACATAAATGACTTTCTGCTCTGTAATTGTGTTCCAGACAGATTGCGCTCTCAGATAGATGGGTGAGACTGATGAGAACTTGTCCAGGTCACATTTAGCAAAGAAAGAAATGATAGTTTGCATAAAGAGAAAGAAGCCCATTTTAGGACCATTAAGATTCTTTGAAGTGAGATATTATTTTTATGACCGTTAAGCACATTTTCTCCACCCAAATTCTCATTACCGTAAGGTGGTCATAATTCATGTTGTTCTCAGTGATGATTCTCATTGAGGTATTTTCTACAGTAAATTAATAAATACTTTAAAATGTAAATATCAATATTTTCCTTTATATTAAGCAGTTTTTATGGTTATGATTATGATAGTAGTAGTAGCAGTAGTACAGTAATACTGTCATAAAAAATGCCAAAAATATATGAATTGATACTTCTCGATTTATTTTTGTTTCTCATATATATATATGTATATATATATATATATATGTATATATTTATTTATTTAATTCAAAATCTGTATACAAATGTTTTTGAAAGAAGTCTCTAATGGTCAGCAAGGCTGCATTTATTTGGTAAAAAAATACAAAAAAACAGTAATATTGTAAAATATTATTACAGTTCATTGTAAATGTTTTCTATTTTAATACGTTTTATAATTTAATTTATTCCAGTGATAGCAAAGGTGAATTTTCTGCATCATTATTCTAATCTTCAGTGTCACATTATTTCTATTTATTTATTGTCGATGTAAAAAATAGTTGTGCTGCTCAATATTTTTGTAAAAATATTTGTTATTGATTTTTCATGTAATTTTTCATGATTATTTTATTAGTAAGTTCAAAATAACAGCAATTATTTAACAATTATTTTTATTAGTTTCTTTCTTTCTTTATATTTATTTATTTATTGTAACAATGCAAAAGTCTTTACCTTTACTTTTGATTAATTTAATGCATCCTTGATGAATAAAATAATTTCTTTCAATATATAGACATTGCAGTTCAAAAGTACAGTAATGAGAATCTTTGTGGTCCTAAAAGGAGTTTCATTTTCTCAAGGCAAGGCAAGTTTATTTATATAGCACATTTCATACACAGTGGTAATTCAAAGTGCTTTACATAAAAGAAAGTGAAATAGTCATTCACAGCAATAAAAAACAAGGAATTAAAAATAATAAAAACAAGGAATTTTAAAATGATGTAGAAATTGATTTAAAATGAAATTTAAAACAGTTAAATAGAAAATGATTATACATAAAATACAGTGCAGTCAGTTCGGACGTAGCACAGGGTTCATTCAACAAATGCACAGCTAAACAGATGAGTTTTGAGTCTGGATTTAAATGTGCCTAATGTTTTAGCACATCTGATCTCTTCTGGAAGCTGGTTCCAACTGCGGGCGGCATAATAGCTAAAAGCGGACTCCCCTTGTTTTGTGTGAACCCTTGGTATTTCTAACTGACTCGATCCTAATGATCTGAGTGGTCTGTTAGGTTTATATTCAGTGAGCATATCTGCAATATATTTAGGTCCTAGACCATTGAGTGACTTATAAACGAGTAAAAGTACTTTAAAATCAATCCTAAATGTAACTGGAAGCCAGTGTAAGGACCTGAGGACTGGTGTGATATGCTCAGATTTTCTGGTTCTAGTCAGAATCCTGGCAGCAGCGTTCTGGATGAGCTGCAGCTGTCTAATGGTCTTCTTTGGAAGGCCGGTGAGGAGACCATTACAATAATCCACCCTGCTGGTGATAAAGGCATGAACAAGTTTCTCCAAGTCATGACTGGATACAAAACATCTAATTCTTGCAATGTTTTTGAGATGATAGTATGCTGATTTAGTTACTGCTTTGACATGACTACTAAAACTAAGGTCTGTCTCCAGAATCACCCCAAGATTTCTGATTTCTGACCCCTAGCGTCAAGGTATGCATTCACCTTGAGAACTTCATCTTTGTTTCCAAATGCAATGACTTCAGTTTTTTCCTTGTTTAACTGAAGAAAGTTTTGGCACATCCAACTGTTAATTTCATCAATGCATTGGCAGAGGGAGTCAATGGGGCTATAGTCATTTGGAGATAAGGCTAGGTAGATCTGGGTATCATCAGCATAGCTGTGATAGGCAATTTGGCTCTTCCTCGTTATCTGACTTAGTGGGAGCATATACAGGCTAAACAAGAAGAGATGTCTTCATCTGAGAAAAGAACAAAAATAGGGAGCAAAGCGCAGAGCAATAAGCAAGAGCGTCCGAACAGTAGCAAAGCCGGAAGCACACACATTAAGCACAATGTATTTCAATCTTCTTTCTTTCAATTTTCTGTTAAAATGAGTCTTGAAAGTAGAGCTGTCCTTACAGTTTTGCTCTGCTATTAATCATTGCCTCGGATATGATATGTGGGACGAGACCATAGACAGGTAAAATATAAAGATTGTTGTGCACAGTCATTCCTGTCTGTGATGATGGACATTCACAGCATCCATAATGAAAATGTCCACCAGTGATCACAGATACAGTACATGAACGCTCATATCAAATGTCTTGCCCTTGAGCATCAAAAAGCCAGAGCCGGACATGTTTCGGACAGATTTCGTGAATATTCCTCAGATTGGGTGGTCCATTGACAGAATCCCCTTATTAAAAGAGTTTATTTAAAGATGTGGCTTTATTCAATGCCCTTTCGCTCCCATCGGCTGCTGTCAAAACTCCTTTAAGACTCTCTGATCAGCAGGCTTCTGTGCTCCGACCAGAGAGCAGCAGCAGCCTTAAATTATTCACCAGAAACTCAGGCTCTGCCTTTTAATGGGCAAATATTGAGGCAGCGGATAGGTAGAGAGGATTCTGGGAGTCTCGGAGGAGTGCAGAGAGAGAGAGAGCTATATTAACTGAAAGAAATGCTGTCTCATGGCTTTTCTTCCTGCTCTGTCTCCCCTCTAGTGAACTGTAGGGAAGCACACATGAGTTACTCTTTATTTAGGATGTAACTCATTCTGTCAACATGGGTGTAGGCCAACACAGCTCATGAGTATGTTTAACACTACACACTGTAATATGCAGCTGTATGATAAAAATATGCTGGCCGGGTTTTGTTATAGTATTGTGGTAAATATCTTTGTGGCCATGTTGTATATAACTGCTTTGTTATGTATAGGTGAGAGAAGAAAATGCATGGAGTAATGCAAAAATAGAATGGAAGCATCCCAAACTTAAATTTATCATCAATAGATCCTCTGCAGTGAATGGGTGCCGTCAGAATGAGAGTCCAAACAGATAATAAAACATCAAAATAACCCACAAGTAATCCACATGACTCCAGTCCGTCAACTAACATCTTGTGGAGCAATAACTGTGTGTTTAGTAATAAACAAACCCATCATTAAGACATTTTTATCTTTAGACTCTTGCTTCCACTGAAATATGAGTCCATAATATGGCTTTCTCCAGTGAAAAATTAATCTCACCCAATTTAAGAGAAATATGCATATTAAGCATTGTTTAAAAGCAAAAACTGTCCTATACATTCTAAACAGTTCTAAAAATGATGTTTTTATCAGCTGTTTAGACTCTCATTCTGACGGCACCCATTCACTGCAGAAGATCCATTGGTGAGCAAGTTGTGTAATGCTAAATTTCTTGTCTTCTACTCCTCTACATCTTGAATAGCCTGAAAAATTAATCATCCTCAAGTCATCAAAGATGAGTTTCAAAATTATGCACATTTCTGCAAATTTTAATTATTAGGTGAACTATTTCTTTAAGTACTGATTTAATTAAATGGATTGGCAGCCTCATTTCTGCAGATATTTGATCTGCTTCAAAACCTAGTGAGCTGCCTCACTTACTGCCTACATAGACAGCTGCCTTCTAAGGCAACATTGCAACGGTTATGAAACCTCTTATGTGACTGATTTGGAACGCAAGAGGGAAGATGTGATACTTTAATAACCATAAATAGAAATGACACACAACATTCTGATAAAATTGTCATAGTTTTAATCCTAGATTATTAAATAATTTTTAACGATTTATTTTTATCAATACAGAATTGAGTACTCTTGCAATCAACGTTTCTCTTTCTTCATCTGTCATCAAGGATTTAAAAAAAAAAAAATTCCCTCCACTGGCTTATCACAGTGCATTATAAAAATTGCCTTCTCCTTGAAGGATACATGTAAGGCTGCCTTAGAATTTGGTCAAAACAAGGTGTCTCAGGAGGCAGCATAATTAAGTTCCCTACCTTCATGCCGGGAGACGAGCCTGTGATGTCTTAAAACGCTGCATCCGTAAGCAGCACACCAGGGTTTAGAACAAAGCAGTTGTGTTTTGTGCCTGTTTCTCTGTGTGTGTGCAGAATTATATATGTGTGAGATGAAACGACTCCAGACTAGAGACTGTGGAAATTCTTGTTTAATCCCCCTCGAGTTGCAAATATTGTGTCAAATAATATTAATCTTGAGGTCCAGTTGCTCGCCTGTAGTTGAAACTGCAGGCAGCCGGTCTTTGATGAGTCTATCGGTGGTTTAGTGTTTCTGTAACATCACAGACAGGCGGAGAGAAACCCTGTGCATATCCACCGCCGTCCTGCAGACCTGCATTATTCAGTCCTGAAGTCTTCAAAGAACTGTAAGCCTGTCCACAAATCCACAAAGCAAGCAGTTCAGTACCTCGAAAAATCCTTCAAAAATGCATAAGGCACTCCTGGGATTTATTCAAGATGAGAACAAAAAAATGTTCCAGACAACATTGTTCTAAATATGATTATGCGACAATCTGTTCAATTTTTCTCTGCCACCCAACACGCAAGCAAAACGTTTCCTGCTACTGCAGGCATATTTGTTTAAAGTTGACAGCATTTTTGAAAATAATTTGTTTGAAATTCTTTTGAGCAAGATAACAGGCACACCGAATTAAACCGGAGAGGTCTGTAATTCATATTCCACTCCAAGCTAGAGGTGTCCTCACGGTTTTGCTCTGTTATTAATCACTGCTTTGCATTTAATGTGAAATGTGAGACGAGACCATAGACAGGTAAAATACTAATTAGATTGTTGAACACAGTCAGTCCTGTCATGGTGATGGACATTCACAAAGCATCCATAATGAAAATGGCCACCTGTGTTCATACAGAGATGCTCATACCTCACATGTTGCCCTTGGAGCAAAAAAAAACAGACTACTAGAATAGAATAGAATAGAATAGAGCTTTCCCATGGCTTTGTTTTACATGATTTCACTAGAATAGTAGCTCATATGGCCTTATATTTGTTTATATGTACATCTCTCACACACATGGCAGTATCATTTTATTTAATACACTACTGATCAAATGTTTGGAATTATTATTACTTTTTTTTTCTTGTGATTTTGAAAGAAGTCGTGTCTCTTACACTCATTTATTTAATCAAAGGGTGCATTTATTTAATCACAAATGCAGTAAAAACAGTATTGTGAAATATGAGTTTTCAGTAGCCATTACTTCAGTCTTCAGTGTCACATTAGTACTTAGTAATAAATGAATAATAACAAAACGAACCTCTGCAAGGCATTGTACCATAGTGTAAATATTAAGCAACACAAATATTGCTGTTAATATTAATAATAAGATTTTTAGCACCAAATCAGTGTCACAGGAATAAATTACATTTTAAAATGTATTAAAATAGAAAATAGTTATTTTAAATCGCTTTATTACTTTACTACTTTATTACTTTATTTATTTTTTACTGTATTTTTGATTAAATAAATGCAGCCTTGTTGAGAATAAGGACATATTTCATAAAAACAAATCATACAAAAACATGTTAATCTTTATTTTTCTAAACATTCAACCATTGTATATTAATAGTTATAATATACATATGTAAAAAATAATAATAAAATAAAAGCATAGAACATTTCAATTGTTAAAACTTATTCAATTGTTGGCACAATGTATAGTACACAACGTTAATTTGTAAGCTAAGATAATGAGAAACATGCATTCAGTCAATTGTGTGTCTATATACTTTTTGACTTTTGGTTGTTTAAAAAATAACACTGTCGGACTGTTGTTTAACATGACTTCCATAAATACCAAACTATTCTTCTAACTTTATTATGAAAAGGACCTTCTTTCGTAGTGAACCATGCAGCATCCATTCTGCTGTGTAGGGAAACTGAGTTTGCAGATTCATAATTTACAAGATACTTCTGAATGCTTATTAATGGTCTTGTAAATGGACACGCCAGCAAAACAGCAGCGCTAGATTCTCAGCAAGACCAAACAACCATAGAATTAGCATATGTTTGAGTTTGTTTCAAAATAAATCCTACATAATGGACAGCGTGGAGTAATGTTGCAGCTGCACTAATCCATAGAACTGTGTCATTTCTTTCAAATGTCAAGCTGGGCATGTTGCACTAAGCTGTCAGCATTTTAATACCAATGCCTTTCTCAAGAAGTTACATTGTGACCTTAAAAATGTATTTCACCCAAAAATGAAATTACTGTCATTGTTTACTCCCCCTCATGTTGTTACACAACCGTATGACTTTCCTTGTGTACTTTTGAGCTCCAAAATGCACTTTAAAAATGTAATAAAAGTAGTTTGTACAACTAGTAGTTTGCATTTGATTAAATATACAGTAAAACAGTATTATTGTGAAATATTATTACAATTTAAAACTACTGATTTATAAATTAATATTCATTTAAAATGTTATTTATTCCTGTGATGCCAAAGCTGAATTTTCAGCATCATTACTCCAGTCTTCAGTGTCACATGATCCTTCAGAATTATTCTAATATGCTGATTTGGTGCTCAGTTATTAATTATGATTCTTATTATTTTCAGTGTTGAAAACCAGTGACGCTTAATATTTTTGTTGAAACTGTGATACATTTTTTCATTTTATTATTATTTGATAATTTGATGACAATTTGATGAGCATTTTATAATATAATATTTTGTAACATTATAAATGTCTGTTATAAATTATAAATATAAACATTACTGTCACTTTTGATAAATTTAATGCATCCTTTCTGAATAAAAGTATTATTTTTATCTATTTATTTTTTTAAATCATACTTACCCCAAACTTTAGAATGGTAGTGTGTCATGGTCTCTATAAAAGTAAGTATTAAGCAAAACGACTATTTTCAACATTGATAATATAAAAAAATGTTCCTTATGCAGCAAATCAACATATTATAATCATTTCTGAATGATCATGTGACACTGAAGACTGAAGTAATGGCTGCTGAATTCAGCTTTTACATCACAGGAATAAATTACATTTTAAAATATATTAAAAGAGTAAACAGTTATTTTAAATTGTAAAAATATTTCACAATATTACTGTATTTTTACTGTATTTTTAATCAAATAAGTGCAGCCTTGGGGAGCATAGAGGCTTCTTCCAAAAACATTAAAAAATCATAAATATTTCAAACTTTTGGCCGGCAGTGTAAATGGTGACAGGATTCTAGTTTTCAGATCAACTCTTCCTTCAAAAGCTAAAGAGGCTGTTAGAGTGTTTATGGAAACAAAGAGACCATGCAAGTCCTCGCTCACCTACCTTTTAATACAGAAACATCCAGCCTCCTGCTAGTCAGGTCCCTGTCAGCTTAATTTTATGTGCATAGACCTTTTGTAGTGATACTGTCAGGGTTTGCTTTCATAGTGTCAAGCGCATGCCACAGGCCAAGCAATGTAGGAGAAAGCCTGCAGTTATTCTGACAAGCCTAAACTCCCTTTGGGCACGAGTTAGAGATAACCTTGAAAGCAGACTGTCAAAAGACATCCTGGCATATGACCTATTAAAAAACATCCGGCTGCATTATTTTCCCAAACAGGAAAAACAACACAGCCGAGCATTATGAATGCAGTACAGTGGCTTCGACACTTCGGTGTGCTCAGATGGAGATAACTGCAGTCATGAATGTGTCACTGACCTCACTGTGGAGGAAAAACGACACAAGTAATGGAAATGAAGGACACAGATGTGTATGCGCACACATGGCCCGGAAGGCGGGCGACACGGATGGCGTCTCGCTGTGAAAGGGCTTGTTAAGGGCTAACACAAAAGTAGATTCAATAAGGGAGCTCATCTCCTTAATATACAGAGATACAAGATACACAGGCTCTGTAGGGAAGGGAAGAAAAATGGAGGGAAGAACACAGAGGGGTGAATGGAATCAGCACAGGGAGGGGTGGAGAGATTGGGCAAGACAAAATCAAGGAGGCAAGAAGATGGCAAAAAGACACATTTTAAATTTTATCCAAATGTTTTTGAAAGAAGTCACTAATGCTTGCCAAGGCTGAATTTATTTGATGAAAAATATAGTAATATCATTAACATTGTGAAATGTTGTTGCAATTTAAAATAACTGTTTTCTATTTTAATATATTTAAAATGAAATTTATTCCTATGATGCAAAGCTGAATTTTTAGCATCATTAATCCAGTCTTCAGTGTCACATGATCCTTCAGATCCTTAATGCTGATTTGTTACTCAATTATTTTTAGTGCTTAGTTATGGTTCTTTCTATTTTCATTGTTGAAAGAATTTATGCTGCTTGATATTTTTGTAGAAATTGGGATTTTATTTTAATTATTTTATGCTATGTTATTTATGCTGAATCTTTGATATTTTTGTAGCATTTATTTATTTATTTAGTTAGTGACATTACAAATGTCTTTACTGTCAGTTTAGCTCAATTTTATATATATACATACATAATTTTTTAATAAAAAAATATTAAGAAGCACAACTGTTTTCAACATTTAGATTATTAATAAAAAATGTTTAATAAATGTTTAATTTCTTCTTATTTTTTATTTTATTTATTTATATTTTCAGAAACAACATTTATTTGAAATAGAAATGTCTGGTTGCATTGTAAATGTCTTTATTGTCTTTTTCAAAAAGTTAATGTGTCCATGTGAAATAAGTGTAATAACTAATAAAAGTATATAAAAAAGAGTAAATGTAAAAAATAAAAATAAAATTGTGTACGGTCTACATTGTGTGCTTGATGGTATTCAGTAAGTATTATGCTAGTATTACATTCTTAAATTTGAAATTACTAGGAGTGTAGAAGTACTTGAACATGTATGCAGTGATATCACAAAAGACTGCTTGGATTGAGGGAACAGATCAAAGATGTTGGACAGCACAACGGCTAAAGGTTTTTCAGTGCCAGATGGCTCCGGCGTCGCTGACCAGATCAGCTGCTATAAATGGAACAGGTACCCAACAGGTCTGAACAAGCACACGGATGGCATAGCCGTGCAAAGCTGAACAGAATTCAATTACAGACAAATAGCCCCTAATATTGTTTTAAAAAGGTTTTGAGTTGTTCATTGCGAAAGTGGGTTGAAAAGACTCTCATACTGTGTGAAGTATGTGATGCAGTTTTTCTCGCACTGTTTAACACCTTGCACCCCCTCACCCTACACGCTGGCATGAGGTTCTTGATCATCGCTGAATGTGCCAATGTAAACAGTCGTCTAGCAGTATGAGTAGGTGTGAAGAAGTTTTGTTATCTGGTTTCATGACTTAGTGTTATATACGTATACGTCTGTGCTAACCTGAGCGGTACTGTATGTGGAAATTGTGTCACCGCTATGATTGGCTGATTACCCTGTCCGTGCACTAAAACTAACCTATCGATGCTTAGAACCGTTCTGTAAATGTGACAAAGTAGACTGGAAATAGATAAGATTTCCAGATGACTGTTTATTGATAACATCCAAATTGAAATGAACTTGAAATAATGGGTTAGGTGTATATATTCTTTTATGAAATATTTTTCTTGCTTTCTTTCTTTCTATTTGAAAAAAAAATGGTTGAATTTTTTTTCACAGAAATTGCTAATACATTTCACAATGAGTTACAAAGAAACAGCAAGTACATTGAATTGAATGTGAAATTCTGAAGTAGAAAGAATGAAATGTTTTCTTGTAAAACTTACTCCAATAATGTTTACAGTTTGTAGCATATAGTGTCACAAGATCCTTCCGAAATCATTACAATATGCTAATGTTGAAACCATGCTGTTTCATATTTTTCATGGATTAAAAAATCAATTCTGAAATACTTTAATAAAATATTTCAGTCTTTACTGTTGTCACGTTTGATCAATTTAATACACCCTTGCAAATAAATAAGCAATATATATATATATATATATGTATGTGTGTGTCAGTCCTGTGTCCCCGTGTCCTGTGTTTTTTCTCCCCATTGTGCCTTCCCTGCCCTAGTTTTCTCCCTCTATGTCCATTTTTGGTTTTCCTGTTCTCATTTGGTCCCCATTTAGTTCCATTAGTTTCCAGCCGTGTGTCATTTATTATCTAGTTTACTCCCCAGTATTTAAGCCCTGTGTTTCCCTGTCTTGAACGTCCAGTGTCTTACGTCACTCCATGTCTCCTGCGTTTGGTATGTTCCCTGTGTGTGATTTCATTAAAGAGTGTTTGGAATTGCACTTCTCCTCGACTCCTCGTCTCCTTGCTTCAGAGTATCGTGACAGAACACCGGACCCAAACTAAGAGTGAGCGGCACCTTTTTTCCCCGTTTATTTTTTCCGTGTTTTGAAAAAAAATTGGTTTCCCTTATTTTCTCCCTGCGGTATGGACGTCCCGTAGAGATCTCCCATTTGTGGAGTTTGCGCGGGAGTTCTGCGGGCTCGCCGCGGCGATGACGTGTGACGACGCCACCATCAACACCATCAACTCGCTGTTCTGGCATGGGGCCAACTACCATCGCCCCGTGGACCTCCCAGACACCACCGGACTAAGCTGGAGGGAAGGGATTCTCCGGTGTCTGGAGAGTGTCCTGCCCCGAGCCAGAACCAGCCCGCTGCCAAGCCCGCTGTCCGCGGCTCATTCAAGCCCGTCGTTCGCGGGGAAGTCAAGCCCGCCATCCGTGGGGAAGCCAAGCCCACCGGCTGCCGCTGTCTCAAGAACGCCGTCCGCGGGGAAGCCAAGCCTGCCATCCGTATGCGGGGAAGCCAAGCCCGCCGGCCGCCGCTGTCTCAAGCCCGCCGTCCGCGGGGAAGCCAAGCCCGCCGCCATCCGCGGCTCTCTCCAGCCCGCCGGCTGCTCCGAAGTCAAGCCCGCCTGTGTCGGCTCCAGCCCCAGAGCTCGCTCCCGTGTCGGCTCCAGCCCCAGAGCTCGCTCCAGTGTCAGCTCCAGCCCCAGAGCACGCTCCAGTGTCGGCTCCAGCCCCAAAGCACGCTCCAGTGCCAGCTCCTCGAAAGCACTTTGCTGTGCCGGCTCCTCGAGAGCGCCTTCCAATGCCAGCTCCTCGTAAGCGCTTCCCTGATCCCTTGTTTAGCCCAGGACGGGCTCCTGATCCCCGGTTCAGCCCAGGGATGGCTCCTGATTCCCCGTTCAGCCCAGTGAGGGCTCCTGATTCCCCATTCAGCCCAGTGAGGGCTCCTGATCCCCGTTCAGCCCAGGGAGGGCTCCTGATTCCCCGTTCAGCCCAGTGAGGGCTCCTGATCCCCCGTTAAGACTGGGAAGGGCTCCTGACCTCCAGTTAAGCCCCGTAAGCTCCCCCAAGTATTTTTTTTGGGGGGGGGGGGTAGTAGGGCTCCAGCCGTAGAGGCGGGGGTTGGGGCCACGGCCTCGGAGGCGGTCCCGCCATGGCCTCCCGAATCCCCAGACCCACCATGGCCGCCCGAGTCCCCTGACCCGCCATGGGTCCCTGGAACGGTATATGTTTGTTTGTTTATTTTTATTTCTTTTTTTGTAATTTACTGACCCCAAACTTTTGAACTGTGTGTGTGTGTGTGTGTGTGTGTGTGTGTGTGTATGCCTTTATAACATTTCATGTTTCTGGTAATACCTCAAATGATGTCTCATAAGGGGTAAGTCATGCTGAAAATTAAATTATATAAAACTGTAACAATATACTATAATAATATATAATAATTATGATTTTAAAAAATACATTTACAGCAGTTATATGAATTAGTTTGAATTCAATTCAAATTCTAATTATATTTGTGCATCCTTGCTTCATCAGTTCAAATTCAATTCAGGTTGGAATTTCAAAGGCATTTTTAATTCCTTTCTGACTGAAACACAGCCTTGGTGCATTTGTACTTAGCATGCATGGAATGTGTGCCAGTGTCTGTGTGGCTGTTCTTCTCTATCAGAGCTCAGCCACTGGCGCTTGGCTTTAGTCTGCCACCCAGGGCCCGAGAGCACCAGTTCAAGCTGAGATTATTCCACGCTCAGGGCACGCGCTGCCCAATTAAAACAGAGATTACTGAGAGTCCAGCTCATGAGACTCCAGCCTCCTCTGAGGGAAGACCTTACCACAATGAGAAACCTGAGCTTTATCTGCCAGCCGAGAAGGAAGCAATTACAAGCATACTTACAGAGACTCCAGCCTAATGAGGACGCTGTATATCGAGGTCCACAGCAGAAAGTCCACAGTTACTGCTGAGTTAGAACTTCTAAGGTTGAGGAGCAGTCTTGCTGCATGGTGACTTCAAAGTCGGCTCTTTTTCTCTGTGTGTGCGTGTGTGAGTGGACAGAGTGAGACAAGAACTTATTTTGTACAATAATTCAAATCCCAGTGCAGTGACTTGATGGGAAAAGCAAAGGCTATTTTTATTGTAAAACAAAAATGCTGTGTTTTTTATATTCTAGAGGAGAGCTATAAAGCTGAGTAGTTCACAACAAAACAATAAACAATGACAACAAAAAAAGCATTTGTTCTGATATTCTTTGGGGAAATAAATGGAGTGTTTTGTTTATGCTTGGTAATTTCAGGCAAACAAATTTAGACCAAGGAAGCAGAACGCATGTGTGTTGAATGGCTTGGAGACCCAAACAAACTAGTAAAGAGTAAAGAAAGAAGTATTACTAATGGTGCCTGCTTATACAAGCGATCTTCTGCAAAACTGGACCACTTTATGCTTTATTCATAATCAAAATATAAACATGGAGATTTTTGTATAATGATGATAGTGCATTCTGTATAATGATGCAGCCGAGTCATGATTGATTGTTCAGATAGAAACAGGAATATTTTAAGTTACTGCTTAGAGCTCAAGCTGACTACACTGTAAAATAAATTAAAATAATAATAATTCCAAGTTCCATCCCGGGTTCATTGGAAACACGTGATTCTGCCTACATTTCTGCAAAACTGCAAAAATGTTCCTATACGAACATTTCACTGTTGTTTTCAGGTGAAATGAACACTAGAAGCAGTAAAAAACTTTCTTTTTTTCACACAAATTATGATTATAGGGGCAGATCATAGATGAATAAATGCATATTTTACGCAGTTCCTTGCACAATACTATATGTTACAACCTCAAAACAGTTTTACCATAGTCATTGCCGTAGCCAGGTTTTGAAAATTAGCGAGGTCTGGGGTGGGGTTAAGAATTGTGCTATAATAACCCCTACAAATACAACTCATTATATACACTAACACTTTAAAAGAGACAGAGTAGGTGTTTGTAAAATATGTTTTCTCTGTTTTGGAGGGATGAATACTGTTAAGTTATACCATATTTATTGCATCAAAGTTTGTTAATATTTTACTATAGGTTAAGGGTGGGTAATTTTATCAGTTGTTTATTATTAATCATGCAACAATACATATCACTGTTATAGTTTTCATTAATAATCATTGCTGGATAGATGATAACTTTGCCTAGTGCTCTTATGTTTTTAACGTGATTTGTGAAAATGTAACTACTATTCTGTCAGTAATAATCAGTCGATGGGCTTTTTTGATTACTGTAAGTTCAAGTGCCGGCGATGCAGTGTTGCCAGATATTGCTATAACTTTTTTTTTTTTATTAAAAAAAGATGCTTACAATAGCTGGATCTGGCTGCACCCATGCCCTCACAACTCTCTCAAGCCTCGTTCACTCCGCCAGCGTCTCGCAGCGATCACTTTCATACCACGGACGCAAAACATTCTTGCAAACTGTCTAAACTGAATTATACATGCAGACATTCATATGAGGAGTTTTAAACAGCAAGTTAGTCATTCAGAGAACAAATTTTATTTTTGAACATGAAAAATTTACCGAGGTCCAGACCTCGGTGACCTCATAGCTGGCTACGGGTCTGACCACAGTGCATGATTTGTAAAATAATACTTTTTAACACTTGCATCACATAATCTGCTCCATATGTGTGGATTTTCTGATGTAGTAAACTTGCTAGGTAGCTCACCTGGTACAGTATTGCACTTGTGATACTTAGCGCTCAGGTACAAGTCCCGTGAAACACAAGTCTTGACGCACAAAAAGCTCAAAGACTTGTAGAAGCAAGCTTTGTTGCTTCAGAAAAAGCATTTTTATCTCACCGTTGTTAACATTACCAGTTTGGTTTAGGGCAGGGTTTAGGGAGTGATGCATACAACAAACAACCTACAAATCGTTGCTACAGTAATGTTTAGCTGTTTCTGAGAAAATAATTCTCACGCTATATAGCTCCAGATGCTGGACATTTCGCTTTGAAACAGTTGTGAAACTTGCTACAAGCATTGCAATATCGTTTTGTAACCATTTTGTATCCATAGTCACATTTTTTCATGATACTGTGCAGTTTAATTAGTCCACATCTGCAATGGAGAAACATTATATAGCTTTTGGCACCTCTTGTCAATGTGTCATCTGAAAAGTGCAGTGAAATATACCAACAGGGCAACGAATTTCACATTTTGGAGATATGTAGGTAGTGTCACATATTTCCAATAACGCCTTGTTTAACTCGCAATGTCTTTGCAATCAACTATCAAATTTACTAGCAATTTCAGAGTGAAATATTTTTCTACACCATCAGTGTAGTACATGCTAAATCCAAAACAAGCACTTTAACATTCATGAGTGAGTAAAAATCAGTGCATGACATTGACCCTACCACAAACTTAATGAAAGTATATCAACTTCGTCTTTTTTCATCTCAAATCCGAGTTTGTTGTGAAAGTGAACACCCTATGACTTAGATTCTTTCAACCTTGTAATTGGTTGATGCTGAATAATTAGCAGTTCTAATTAATTATCAACAGCAGAGTGAGGGGATATTCCATTGAGACGTCAAGGTCACCGCCGTTGTTTCTCTCCATCCAGTAATGACTGCATTAGAATGACCTTAATCAATTGATCCAATCTCAGGATGCACCTGTGTTCATTTACTTCACCCCTGTAAGATGTCCTGCACGGCAGATGGTTTCAAGCTGTGTTGTCTTGTATATTAGGTTTCATGGTTTGTGCATAGTGTGGAAATTCTTTTTTTTTTTCACAGTAGAGCAGTTAGTTCACTTTGTCAGTTTTCAAACCACATGTTTTCTTATGGGTGAATGAGTGAAATAATGTCTGCGGTTACCCAAAGAGAGACACATGTTTTGTTCTCCAACATCAATGGCATGCAAATCAATTGTGAATTCTGATACTGTTTGTGCTTTTAAAAACTTTGCTGCATGAGGACTGCACTTAAAGGGATAGCTCACCCAAAAATGATTGTTGTAATTTTAACAGAGTTGGAATAAAAATGTTTCCAGTGTTACACTCTGAAAATATTCCCAGTGCTTGCTTGGAAAAACATTCCCAATTTTAAATTGAATTAAGAAAACAATTTCAGTGTTGGATTAAGGAAACATTTCTATTTTGGTGGTTGGAACATTCACTTTGTTGGATTGCAAAACCATTATCAGTTTTGCTTTGGATTTACATTGACATTTATGCATTTGGCAGATGCAAAGCAACTTGCATTGCATGACACATTTTTATTAGTTCTTGCTTTCCCTGGGAATCAAACTCATGACCTTGGCATTGCTAGTCCCATGCTCTACTGTTTGAGCAACAAGTATGAAAAAAAACATTCAAAATGTGGCACTGATAGAAAAGTTCCAATGTATTGGAAATTTTGATTCATTGTCTGTTTGCATTCATTACACCTTGAAGGGGAGAGGGCTTTCCTCTCTTTCATTGGAGGTTGTTTCTAATAGGCCAATTATGTGGTAAATTAGACCAATTATGCGGCATAATCAACATTTTTCAGCTACTGCTTCTCATCCAAGTCATTGTTCTATTGATCTCTGGGTTACCTAGAAAACCTTTGAATTTCACTAATGTGAACTTCTATCAAACAGCAAATGTAATAATTGAAAAGAAAAAAAAAATAGACAAAATGGAGAACAAAGGCACTGTGTTCTAATTCATTACGCTAAATAGAAAAAAGGATAACACACTCCTCGGAATGCATTAAAAAGAAATGAAGCATATTGATTTAAATTAAATGAATAACTGATTTCACGCCCCCAGAATAGCTGAAAAGATCTGTGAGGGAAAATGGGTTTCGTGTGGAGGCAAAAGAGCAACAGAGGCCTGTCAGAGAGTGTGGAGGTACCAGCCAGCAGTCATGTGTGATACACAGTCCCAGCGTTCCTCCCTGCGGGGCACAGTGGGGGGACTGTGGGAGGGGTGAGCGTTATGATGCTGGTGGGGGGTCTGTATCGGAGCTGCAGGCAGAAACACAGACAGCTCGACAGCGGCAGGGCGCTCGCAGACGCTCGTGTCACCTATAGGGGGTCTCGGAGTGCCTACAGCGCCAGCAGATGAGGAAGAGGAGAAGGACGAAGAAGGATGTGGTGTCTCTCTCTCACAGCCTTCTTTTTATGACTTTGCCATCTCTCTTGGTTAATCTGTTTTTCTCCTTGCCTTTCCACTTCCTGTCTCTGTTTTATATTTTCGCTTTTCAAAGGGTACAATTAGGATAATGACTAACAATGAACTAGTTCCAAATTAGTTCTGTCAGCATGCTAAAAATATGTTTTAAAAAAGGCATCAAATACGTAATTCATACGTAGTCGATCAGACAAGGAACATGAATTCTCTTAGCGCCATTATTTTTAATAATACGGTAGCCTTTGATCTAATTAAATCGTAGCCAGGAGACAGAACGTAGATCAAATGGAGATGTGTTGTCAAATCTCCCCTGCCCAGTTTTGATGAAATATCAAGTTATGAATATTACAAACAATATTTTAAGGAAAACTTTCCATCTGTTCTCCCTGGGATTTATTTATTTGTATTTTTATTTTTTTTGCTTTTGATATGTTGTTTACTTTGCTTTATTTTTATTATTTAATTTTGTTTTACTTTGCTTTAGTTTTAGTTTTTTTTTGCTTTTTCTTTAACTTTTTTTTTAGTTTTTCTTTGCTTTGCATTTGTATCGCATTTTTTGCTTTGTTTTTTCTGTTTGTTGCTTTTCTCTGCTTCATTTTTTGTTTGTTTGTTTTCTTTGCTTTGTTTTTATTTTGTTTTGAATTTTACTGTGTTTGCTTTGTTGTTTGTGGCTTATTTTTTGTTTTTATTTCTGTTTTTGAATTTTACTTGTTGCTTTGCTCTGCTTCATTTTTGTTTTGCTTTTGTTTTTATTTTATTATTATTTTTTTTTGTTTTGTTTTCTTCATTTTTGTTTATTTTTTTATTATTTTTGTAATAAGGATTGTAATGCCTCTTGTTTTGTTTTTTGTTTTGTTTTGTTTTGTTTTGTGTCTGCTTTCATTAGTTTGGCTCCCTGGATGATACAATGCTCATTTCTCCAACAAGTCCTACACTCCATGTCAGATCTGAACACCATGTGAGTAAAAGACTAAGTGAGATGGAGAAGAAAGTGGTTATTGGGAAGCATTAAAGAAGCTCTGGTGATTTGTTAACCTTCTGAGAGGATTGCCCAGTATCACTGTTCTTTTTCTGTAATCTCTAACGGTTTTGGTCAGGATAGGAGGCAACATGCAGTTAAGGTTTTCAATTTCTTTCCGGCAGGGTACATATAAACGTCAATGTTTGTGGGGCGCTGTATGTGGTAGATGCGTGTGATATTGATCATTTTGTTTATGGATCTGCCATTCTTTGTCTTCTCATTTCTATTTCAAAGGGAATAAAGATGTGAATTGGTAGATAAAACTGTCAGTAATGCCTCAGCACAGGATTCTCAGCTGTCTGGCATGAATCTCATGAAAACATCCAGTAAAAAAAAGTCAACGATACAGGTTTCATGGCATTCTTTATGCTAGCCAAATCTAGCAGGAATTTAAAGTGTTTTATTCAATGCAATACCATACAGCTCAAAAGAGGTATGCAATGTATTCCATTTCATTGATTCCTCCTTGAACCAGGGGACATATTACATTTTCCAGCTGTAGCCAGCATCCAGAAATGTATTGCAAAAGGAAGTGAACTAACCTGAAGGATGCTAGTTAAGGTCTGTGAGAATGCTAAGACAAATCGCAATGGGCTGCTTAGCAGAAACTCAAGGCTAGAAACAAATGCACATTTTAAGAGTGTGAGAATCACTCCCAGAACCAGATAAATAAACAGTTCTTAAACCACATGTTGTCAAAATGTCAAGGCTGACAGAAAGCAGAGGCCCAGGGCTTCAAGCTTGAACTTTATAACTGAATTGTGTATGTGTGTGTATGTGTGTGTGTGTGTGTGTGTTTACAGCTCTTTTGCAACAGGGCCACAGGTGTCAATAAAATAATTTTAAGCAGTAGCACACACACAGTTTGCATTACTTATTCAGAGAGGAGTCATATTCCTGATTTAGAAACGAAATAGATGCCACCTGAATACCTGTATCTCACTCAAAATAGATATTTTCTCCTATTTTATGCACATATACACATCCTGTCACATGCGTTATGATGTGAGGGTTGTTTTGGGTCATTGAGCTGTGTTTCTTCCTTGTTGATTTTCACTGCTTGACATTGAATGGCAACAGTGTGTGTTTTGGAAACTCCGACTGTCACTTTCTCTTATACACACATGCTAGCATGAACGGGTGAAGCAGACAAACGTGTTTGACATTACACTTTGTGAAACATGAGCAGCGTTTTGCCTAGTAAAAAATGTGTGTGCATTTGACACCGAAGGAGATGAATATCACTGTGCAACTCCGCTAAACTCCAAGTTTTACAGAGGACAAGTTTAAAGGATGCCAGGTTATATTTAGCTGCCTCCGAGTGTTTGTTTCGCAGAGTGAAGACTGGCCTAGATAGAAATAAGGAGGAAAATATATAATGAGAAATAAAGCAATCAAGACAAGCAAAATGGAAAAAACAGCGGTCTGACAGATGTTTCATAGTTTGGAAAATTCACGGCGATGAATTAATTTAAGAAAAAAAAAAACTATTTATCTTTTCTCGACTCTCTATGAAAGTGGACTGAATGTGACTATGTAGTCACATATCAGGGGCTAATTTAAAAAACCAACAAATGTTGTACCTACTAAGACTGTGTCAGCATTTATTTTTAGATTCTAAATCTTAGAGATTATTTTTGTCTCTGCAAACCTGGACACATGCATAGAAATACTCAGCACTTTGTTTGGCCTCAGTAATATTGCAATGCCTGTGTCCTGTGCTGATGAATGTCCTTTTGGGAAGGTGCAGGGATGGGGAGAGATGTCATATTTATAGATGATATCGCATATAGTTATGTATATACCATATGTTTTTGCTCAACGAGTAGTCTTTTAAGGGAAATGTATGGATGATATTCTCACTTGGTTGCTATTTATCACATAAACAGATAGTCCCTTCCCAAATGTATGCCACTGGTGAAGCTAATATTGATAATATCTAACATCTCAGCGCTAATACAATTATAATTGTAGTTGCCTATCCACATTAAGCATTAAGGGATAGGAAAAAGTATTGTAGCAATAGGAAAAATTATATACAACAATTCAGAATTGTCATTTTTATGTATGTTGTTGTTTTAGATAACAAAATATCAAACCAGATGACTTTTATTTTAAAGAAAGATGACACGAGCAAACTTATCATTCAAAACATCTCACAAAAATAAAGAAAATAAATAAGTTTGGAGTCATTAGGGGTCACATGAATACATTATATTTTAAATAGAAAACAGTTCTTTTAAATCAATATATTTCAAATATATTAATAAAATACTATTTTTTGATGGAATTAAAAATCAAAACCATCACCATTCTTGGTGAGTATGGAAGGTCTGAATATATATTTTTTTATCTCACAATTCTGAATTTTCATTAAATATGTCTCAAAAAACTTTTCTTCTCAGAATTTATAGTTTATAGATCTAAACGGTTCTAAATTTGTAAGTTTGCATCTCACAATTTAGACTTTTTTCCTCTGAATTCTGAGTTTACATCTCCAAATTCTGTTTTTTTTTATCACACCATGGAATAAATTAATAAAAATGGTAATAGCAACTTTTTATCTCAATTCTTGATTTAATATCTTACAATTGTGAGAATGTTTTTTTTTTAATTGTGAGATATATTTAGAATTGCAATAAATGTCAGAATTGTGACATAAAAAATACTTTTTATTTATTTATTTTTTTCCTTTGGTGGAAATACACATAAAACACACACACACACTCACACACAAACAAACATAAAAAAAAACATACCAACCCCAAACTTTTATACTCTGGTGTATATATTAGTGGTGAAAGTGTAAATGTGTTCATGGTTTGAGATTTGTGTGTCTGTGTGAGTATAAATTCAGTGTATATGAGTTATTATTTAATAGATATGTTGGCATAGATGTTTGTAAGAGAAGTGTAGCTGTTGTTGTGCTCTCTCCAGCTCCAGCATGATGAGTAGTTGTGATGAATCAGTAGTCTGCTGGCTTCTGTCAGGAGGAGACCTCTAAAGACTGATCTCTGATCAGGAGAGGCACACAGGGCATCAATCTCCCCTATGCTGATGGGTCCCACACAACTCCTACCCATAATTACCGGAGTGTTAACAGTGACGCCCTGCTCATTAGGGAACAACTTCCCCTAACATTCATTCCTTAATAAGCAGATGCAGGTGGGGACATCATTTATATACAATTAGAGTATCAGGGAAAGTACAGCCTGTGTCACAGCCTAATGCTAGTAGCAGTTTATATTACAGTTTCCATTTCATATATATGTTGCATGCAATTATATTTAATCATAATGCAACACTTTCCACACAAAGAGTACAAAATAGGACCTAAAAATGCTTTAAAATAAGTTTTTGCCAGTTTTTAACTAACTGTCAGTGAAGATGTGCTTCATCTTAAGAAAATGTTGATCATCAACTCAGGAAATCAAAGTAAATATTAGATGAGCAGTTTTATTTTCTTTTTAAGTGATCGTTTTTTAGGATTAAACAGACACATTTTATACGGTTTGAAATGAGCTTGTTTCTCATTCTGAAGTTTGAGGCATGTTGTTTTGAAGTTATTGATGTTTCCCGTAACGAAATAGATTTGTTCGATTATTTTTTTACTTGCTAAATCTTTCTTAACTTGAGTAATGGTTGAATAGCTGAGAAAACTTTACTTTTTCTCTTTTTTTGTCTTCTTGACATGATGTATAATGGGTCCAAATGATGTCACTTCCTATTACCAGAATTTTTAAGAAAGGTTGCATTTTTTGTAACAATGGAAATCATATTGTAACAAGGCTACAAGCAATATGTGGGCACATCTTTTTGGTAATTAAAATGAGTAATTAGTTCAGCAAGTGAAAGTGTCCAATAACAAGGAGTTTACTAAGATAAAGCATGTAGTATTGAGCTGGTTACATGATCCAGGATTGATGAACTCGATGGTCCATGTAAAAGAAATCTGCTTTTATTAGACCACTGATGAAAGTACATCATTATAAACATATATTATTTTCAATACTGTTGTGAAATATTATTGCAATCTAAAAACTGTTTTCTACTTTAATACATTGTACAATGATATTTATTAGTTGTTTTAGTTATTTATGATGGTAAAGCTGAATTTTCAGTCTTCGGTATCACATGATCCTTTAAAAACATTCTGATTCAAAAAGTTTTTGCTGCTTAATATTTTTGTAGAAAACGTGATACATTTTTCAAGTTTTTTTGATGAAAAAAGTTCAAAAGAACAGCATTTATTTGAAACAGAATTCATTTGTAACATTATAAATGTCTTTACTGTCACTTTTGATCTACTGCTTTTAAATGTATTATTTACTATATATTATTTATCCCAAATTTTTGAATGGTAGAGTATCGTGGTCTCTACAACAGGAACAAAATAAAATAGAAACCAGATATTTTAAACTGTAATGATATTTCACAATATTATTATTTTTACTGTATTTTTGATTTAATAAATGCAGCCTTTGTGAGCATAAAAGACATTAAAATCAAAAACATAAAAAAAAAGCTTATTTATTCAAATTTTTTGACTGGTAGTGCATTTCGTGTGCGTTTCTTCCTTCAAATGAGCCATGTTGTATCTGTACATCTTTGCATTCGTTTTCTTTCTGACTGCTTATTTCAGTTGAAGAATCAGCCTCATCCTGACCGCATTGTCCATATGTCCCACCCCATGAGCGATGGTGGCGGAACGCTTTCTCAGGGACAGACGAGTGTGTGCGTCTATGCACTGGTGTTTGTGTGTGTCACCGGGTGATGGATGCCACCCCAGTTCTGTCAGCCTTCCGCTAGGCTGACAGCAGCAGACTGAAGCTGCCCTCCCAGGATGCAGTTCTGCAGTGGGGGGTCGGATGGAGCGTGTGTGCTGGTGGTGTGGTGTCATAAGGAGCCATGTCTGATCCTCTGAGCCCAAAACTCTCAGCGCAAACTCACTACCCACAGTCAGCTTTCTCTGCTTCACGCTGCCAACTTGCACTTTAGGGAAATCTAAACTTTGAGTCGAAGTCCCAAAAACTCTTATTGAAACAGTGTGGCCTCTCCAGCGGCTGCCACTTCAAGTGCCACAGGGCCTTGTTTTCAATTTCACATAATTGTCTGAACTGCAGTGTCAACAGTAGCCCAGAGTAAAGTTTTTATGGGTTTAACTGTTTTGTTTAGTTGCTGGTTAGCTTGTCTCGAGTGTTGCAGCTTTAAGCAATAGCTGTCTTTTCAATGTCACCCGGCAATGAGAATCTACTGAATTTCCATCCCTTGCAAAAAAATAAATAAATAAAAAATTACCAAACAATTATTGTTCCTACCTTAAAATCATAATACGTTAAAGGGATAGTTCTCCCAAAAATGAAAATTGGCTAAAAATGTACTCACCCTCAGGCCATCCGGGATGTAGACGAGTTTGTTTATTCATCCGAACAGATTTGGAGAAATGTAGCATTACATCAATTGCTCACCAGTGGAGCCTCTGCAGTGAATGGGTGCCGTCAGAATGAGAGTTCAGACAACTAGTAAAAAGATCACAATAATCCACATGACTCCAGTCCATCAGTTAATGACTTGTGAAGTGAAAAGCTGCATGTTTGTAATATAAACCATTACTTTCTAAATCTGAATCAGGAGAGAAATATGCACAGATCAAGCACTATTTACAAGCAAAAACGGTTTAAAACCGTTCCAAACAAATATGTAGGTGGATTTTGTCTGAAAATTATGGTTACCATGCAATATTTTTGTAATTTTTCCCAAATACGGGATGCATTGATATAAAAATTCGGGCCAATAATCATTATGGCTGATAACTGATAAATGGTCGATATTAAAATTTAGTGGATTTAATAGGCATCACAACATTTTATTGTCCATGAAAAATGGATATTCATTTTGATTACATTCAGGTGTTATTAAATTGATAGTGTTTTTAAAGATGATATTAAAGATGACCATGCGCAATTTAATATCAAATATCAACTGATACCCTTAAATTAAAAAAAAAAATCTAATAATGGCCAATAACAACCATGGTGCAAGGTATCCCTAGTAATGACTGAATTATTGTATTGTTGGCCTTTTTGCTGCTTATTTTCATAGGTACTGTAGAGAGAAATGGGCATAATTTAAATTTCATTGCACACATGACCGCTAACTGCTAGGCCACAGCTTCGAATAGACTACCTAATTAAAATAAGTAGTTATGGCTTTGCTTCCTCTTACATTTCTTCACATTTGTAGGAAACACTAACGTTAGCATGGGTCAGCAGCTGGGCTTGGTCCACATCCAGTCGATTGGAATAACCGCCCCTAACATGTCCATGTTACTGCATTCCAGCAGAGAGGACGCAGCAGCCATGCGCTATTGTTTTAGCAGAGGGTTTCGCAGCATAACATTAGACAGGCTCGGAGAGGCCTGACATTTAGCAATGACTGTGACTAATGAGATAAATTGTTGCAGCAGCGGAAAGGTTGTAAATCAACCTGTCACCAGCATTAAAGGAATTTGTGTTTGTCCCAACCTAGATCCTCGACATTATTAGCAAATATTCACTTTCATTTTATTCCAATTCACATAAGCGGAAACTTAAGGCTTATGTTATACAAAAGAAAGTTTAGTTCCGGATCGGATCCTTCACGTAGAATGATGCACGCCATTAAATGGCATGCTAAATTAGCTCGTTAGTACCTTGGTTTAAACGTTTATGTAGTGCTTTAATATATACCATACTGACATATTGAATGATGACCATATTCATGTACTATACTATTTACATAGTACTCTAAAATACTTCAAAGAAAACCATAGTACTTTCATGATAGGTTGCATGTTTAAAAAGCTATGACTTGACACCATACTTTTTTTTTTTTTTAGTCTTCCACAAACAATAATTCAGAGCTTTGGCATTGGCAAGATATTTTAATGTTTTTGAAATAAATCTCTTATGCTCACTAAGGCTGCATTTATTTGATCAAATATATTTTTACAATTTAAAATAATTGTTTCTCTTTTTATATATTTTAAAATGTACTTCATTTTAAAATAGTGCACCATTACTCCAGTCTTCAGTGTCACATGATCCTTTAGAAATCATTCTAATGCCGATTTGGTGCTCAAGAAACATGTCTTATTATCATTATTAAAAAAGGTAAAAAATATATATAAATATTGTTGAAAACAGTTGTGCTGCTTAATGTTTTTGTGGAAAGCGTGATACATTTTTTTATTATTATCCAGGATTATTTGATGAATAGAACAGATTAAAAAGAACAGCATTTATGTGAAATAGAAACATTGTGACATTTTAAATACATTTACTGTCACATTTGTTCAGTTTAATGCATCCTTGCTGATTTTTTTTATTTTTATTTTTTTATATATATATATATATAATTTTTACATATTTTATTTTTCGAAAAGTAAGAAGCAGTAGTCTAGGAAATGCTTCAAAACAGGAGTGAAAACTCTGTCTGTCAAGCTATTTCATGGGTCTTAAGGATGCAAGGGTCTTTATTTTCAATCTGCATGACCAGAAAAGAGGGTTACAAGTGTACCTGAAGCAATTATGGCAAAGAGGGTAGTTAACCTGGAAGTACACTGGCCGCCTCAGAGCGCAGGCTAGCCTTCACAGGGGAGCGAGGGCCAAATAGAGTGTGAAGGGAAGGAGGAATGAGGAGCAGAGGAAGAAAGCATGACTGTCAGACAGGACATGGTTAGTTAGACAATGTCTGTACATACAGGAAAAGAAAACAAGCTCCAAGGCCAGTATGCAGTGGTGGAGACGAGGTCCTCTCTTGGAGCTGAGCTGGAGGACTCAAAGATAGATGGCCTGTTTTCTCTGGAGGATTTGGACTGTGTGTTCTGGCCGGCTTTCTCGCTGCAATCAGCCTGCTGGGAGGGAAAAACAACATCATCTTTTTCATAGTACATGTTTATTGTTTACGCTTCAGCATATACAATATGTGAGATGACAAAAAGCAGTAATAGAAAAAGAGATGGGAGATTTGTCTTCTCTAAGGACGGGTAACATCATCGAGTTTGTAGTGAAAAGCCAAAAGCTCTTGACATACTAATAGGGTGTCACTTGCTATATCTCCAAATGAAGCCTTTAAGCAAGAAAGTTGAAGTTTTCCTGTTTGTTAATGACTTCAGTGAGCATAATAACTAGAATACAGGCTGTGCTCTTTTAAATTGTCATCGCCAAGGTGCGAGGAACTTCACACACACACACATGCAGAGCTATTTTTCCTACAGCTTGACAGCTCACGCTATAAACATTTCCCAAACAACCTGCCATCTACAAATCAGTTAGCGGTGAACAGATAAAAATCCGCCGCCAAAGTTTGTGCATGTCATATTCTTCCAATCAAAGCCCACAGGTCAGAAAGAAAAGAAGGGGAGAAAGCTTGTGCTGCTGTTTTCCACTAAACATCGATTTGAAAAGAGCTGGCGCTTCTCCCAGCCTATCTCTCAAATGGCATTAATGGCCTATCTCTCTCTTTTATTGTTTTCCAGGAATCTCCTCAGGGATGGTTTGCTCCTTACATCAGCACACATTCCTCAGTCCTGCATGCCACCCCAAAACAATAACTCAACCAAATTAGCATATCAAGAGAGCGGAGCGGAGCCAGGAAATTTGGGTCATGTTTCATGGGACTGTGCACATTCTGTGGTTTTCACAGTCCCACCTTTTGTATTCACATTTCTGGCCCTCAAAAGTCAGATTAAATCGAGATTGCTTTTATTAACGCACAGAACGCTTTGGCTTACGTTTGTACGCCGTAGTAATGTGTGTTTGAGGAAATGTTCCCATGGACATAGAGGCTAAAAATGTCATTAGTCATCGGTTCACTGGCTAGATTTCCTCTCATTAGCTCATTTGGACAGCTAATGTCCTATTTGCATTAGGCTTATTTTTCTCAGCTGATGCTCTCCTGGCAGGTTCCAGAGGAGATAATCGTGTCTCTATCAGTCTCTGTCAAATAAGCAACACCTGATGTCATCTAAAAGTCCTAAGAAATCAGAATAGACAAAAGTTTAAGGAATAGTTCACCCACAAATGAAAAGATGTGGTTGAGTTTGTTTCTTTATCAGAACAGATTTGGAGAAATTTAGCATTACATCACTTGCTCACCAGTGGATCCTCTGCAGTGAATGGGTGCCGTCAGAATGAGAGTCCAAACAGCTGATAAATACATCACAAGTAATCCACACGACTCCAGTCCATCAATTAACATCTTGTGAAGTGAAAAGCTGCATGTTTGTCAAAAACATATCCATAATTAAGATGTCTTTAACCTCAAACCATTGTCTCCCACTAAAATATAAGTCATCTATCCATAATGTTGCTTGAAAAGGTCATCTAGACTTAATCAGGTGAGAAATATGGACCGTAAGATCAAGTAACATTTACAAGCGAAAATAGTCCAAAACAGTTCTAAACAAATATGTTTGTGGATTTTAATGTGAGAGGGATGGATTTCTTTCACTGGTGGAAGTCTCTTTGGCTGGAAGCGACAGTTTAAAGGTAAAATATCTTTTAAATTATTTTAAACACTTTTAAATTCATAAGGCATTAATTAATGGGCTGTAGTCGTGTTGATTACTTGTGGATTATTGTTATGTTTTTTATCATTTGTTTGGACTCTCATTCTGACGGCACCCATTCACTGCAGAGGATCCATTAGTGAGCAAGTGATGTAATGCTAAATTCCTTCAAATCTGTTTCTGTGAAGAAACAAACTCACCTACATGTACATCTTGAACAGCATGAGGGTGAGTATATTGTCAGCAAATTTTCATTTTTGGCTGAACTATTCCTTTAATGTCCTCCAGTTTAAGATGCAACATAATTGATAGAAAGCCCAGCAGCCATTCTACCTCAGGCCCTCGCTTTATGTTTGACAGAAACATCACAGCTTGTCCCTATGTGACCCTGCTTGGAATTGAGGGGAGGAAAAGTCTTTTTAGGTAGAGTGGGCTGGAATCATGCAGGTGTTTTGCTTTGATGCACAAACTTGGCAGTGCATTTGAGAGAATACTGCAGCATAAACTTCTTGTTCTTTTTCTCCATCAAACTTTGTTGAAAGGTGCTCGCCGGCTGTGCAATTATCCGCTGTCCAGCTCAACACAAAAAGTGACTGTGGTTCATTCAGACATCCCTTTTGTCTTGAATTAGGCAGCTAATTATAAACCGAACAAGCGTATTAATTGATGCGGGTCACTAGAAAGGGCCAGTCCAATAATTACAAGAAGCAAAATGCACGCCAATGAAAGCAGCGTGAAAAAAAACGCTTCAGTTTTAGGCCAGGAATTCTGTTGCCTGGGAGAAACATATGTTGGTATGAGAGGAGCTTTAATTTTTCACATGTCCTAGTTTCTGCTGCTCTCTGGGGAGGACAGACCCACTGAACACAGACAGAACTGGGGATTGGTGTCTGTCCAAAAGTGCTTACAGTGAAGAAACAACAACTATCTGACCGATGGGGCAATCCTGAATTTTTCACAGACAGTGTCACACAGATAAAGCTCAGTGAACCGGGTCTCAGTGGCAACAATGACATTCGTGTTTAACAAATACATGTATCTAACCTTTGCTATGTCATGTGAGTCCACACTGATTTGGACTACTGTACTAGAGTAACCATTTACTTTATACCTACAATTCATTATAAGCTCAAATCTACATCATAAATCCCTTATGATAATGTTTTAAATGAAACTTGCATATTTTGACATCACACCATATGCAGGGTGAGAAAAAAGGGCACTTTCTTGTGAATGCCCAATTTTACCCATGTATGTATGTACGTATTCATTCATTCTATTAAATTACACTAAATATTAAATGCATTTTTTGGAGGAAAAATAATTGCATTCTCAGTTTATTTTATTTTATTTTATTTTTTTATTTGCAGTGACCACTCATTTCTTACTTGTTGATCAGTGAAAATGAATTAAACTGTAATTTTTAAGTAAGGTTAAACAACTGTTTTGAATACATTTGAAAAAAAAAAATCAATTAACTTTTTTTATGTGGATACTTAAATGTATCTTTTTTTTGCTTCTAAAACCACCAAATGTAATTGCAAAGTAATGACTGTTTTCAAACAGGTTTCCTAAATGCTTCCCCAGACAAGTATGAGGTTCAGCCAGTGTTTCTGGGTCACAGAGCCACATTATTAAGACTTTTATTGGGAATCAACCTACAAATGGCTTACTTATTGTCTTTGCATATTAAACTGGGAGAAGAACAAGTTTTTAATATTGAAAAAATTACATCATCTTTGATTTCCAGGCTGAACACCCACATAAGTGTTTAAATATTTGCATGCTTGCAATTTTTGCTCATTTGGTTGGTAACTAAATGGGTTTACTTCATTGGACCCAGGAAGACTTTTGGATCCGAATTAATGGAAATTACTGGCTCATTTTATGAGAATCTACTTAATGAGCAGATTTCCAGGAACAAATGGCGCTCATAAAAGAGCTGGACAGCTGTATATCAGCGACAGCCTCCAGTCTGGCCACAGTGGTTCTTTGATGTGCTCTACGCCTCTGCTTTTTCTTAAACACCATCAGGAGGGTGTAAAGGATTTGAAGTGCTGTAGTATGTTGCACTTGATTCCTGCTGATCCTGTTCTTAAGTCGTTATTAAACTCTTCTGCCTCTCAGCCCCTGTATAACAGCTCGTTGTCTCTACCCCCCCTCTCTCCATTACCAGCTAGGTTAATTAAGTGAGTAATTCAGCTTGGAGTTCCTCTGGGCTTTCAGAGCAGGTAGGGAAAATTGACTTGAGCCTTTTATTTCAAGAAACCTGGCGAGAGCTGTGTGCATCAATAACAGCCTGAAGCCTCTTGGCGAGCAGCTTTTACATCCCACAAACAAGAGCAGCTTTGCGGCACTTAATGACCTCAGAATGTCAGCAGTTTAAGGTTTTCATGTGCTTACCAGCAACTTTTTTTTTGTACTCATGTTGAGTTGTCTCAGCATAATCAAAATGTTGATGAAAGCATTTGTAGGGGATAGATCAATGCATTTTTTAATTTGTGTTTTTAAACTTAAATAAAACCTATATTAATTGTAGTTAAACTACTATTAAGCTACCTTCTTAAAAATAAAATATAAAGCAATATTTAAAAAAATATATATATTGTTTTTAATATATTTTAACTAAAGTATTAGTTAAAAATTTTGAATACGATTTTTATGGAGGAGGCCAATTTGGCCTAATAGGATACAGTTCACCAAAAATCACACTATTAAAAAAATTATTAAATAAATATAATAAAAACATGAAAATTGTACATAACACTTTTTTAAAAAATAGTTTTGTTTCATAGCACCTTAGTGCAAAGCCAGCATTGTGCCAGAAAAAAATTATATTAATTTATACAAAAATTTATACTAATTTTATTCTAATTTATTTAACGATGTCAAAAACATAGTGATGAACAGCAAATATATAAACAGAGAGAGAGATTTATTTTTATTCATTTATTTATGCATTTATACAACGAAAATGCTCTGTAAGGATTTAAAGGGGTCATGAACTAAGAAACCAAAATTCCCTTGATATTTTGTCATAATTTTGTCATTGTACTATAAAAAACATCCTGTAAGTTTCAGAACTCAAAACTTTGTTATTAGTCTAAAAACAGCTTATATAGACCAATTCAGTGTTTGCAAACAGTGATGATATTTTTTGTGGGCGGCACCTATGGTGACAGAAAATGACAGTTTTCAAGTAGCAGTCTATGGAAGCCATGGAGTAAAAGAATAAAAAAAAGTCAATTTGAGTTTATATTTCGAAATTCTGACTTTATTCTCGCAATTCCAAGTTTACATCTTACAATTCTGATAAGGAAAAACAACTTGTCATTCTCTCTCTTATATCCCTGACTTCTGGCTTTTTCTCCTCAGACTTGACAAACTCAATATTGTTGAGTTAAATCGAGTTATAAAGTCCGAACTACTAGATATAAACTTGCATTTGAGAGAAAAAAGTCAGAATTGTGAGATAAAATAAATAATTATGTAAAATGTTAATAAGTTTAAAAAGTATTTTGTGCTGCAACCATAGGGCTAATACAATACGTCCCCTATGAACTGCATATGTGAATATTATGTAGACCTACTGTTTAAATCAAATATATGTATTAAAAGTAGAGTAATCATAGCAGTTTTCATCCATAGTCTGTCCATTTAAACGTCTGTTTAGCTTCAAATGGCGCCTTTGACGACAATATTCTATAAAAATGATTTGCATTCCGATTCTGAAATCCAAAGGCACAAAAATAATTTTCCCCTTATTATATGGATTTACCTGTTTCCCTCCACTCATTACCAGTGTTTTTCTGCCACCACTATGCACGCGTAGCTGCAAATGACAGCTTTTGGAATGTTATACTATGATGTAATAGTGTGGATAAGCACCGCCTCCACAGAAGAAGATCAACACCTGCTTCTACATCACTGCCTGTTTAGCACCGCCCACCGTTTCACACATGTAGTGTTTATTAGAGAGGCGAACGTGCAGGTCTACGCAGAAATCAAATGATAAAGATGGCTCCAAGACAACAACTGTGCAGTGCCAAGTTGTGGAAAAACAGTGTTTGCATTGCTTTCCTTCTGATCTCAGCGTTAGGAAAGAGTGTATGAACTTTATTTTTATTGAAGATCCAGACCAAGGCAGTAACTTCATTTTAACCTCGGATTCGTTTACAAACAAGGCACAATTCAGCACGGGAATTTCAAAAAGATTGAAACTAAAAGACGATGCTGTGCCGACTATATTGGATCTGACAGTAATGTCGCACCACACAAGTGTAAGTAACTCGTTTTCTTTACGTGATCACAATTGCTTTGTCTCTTCTTGCAGATCGTTTGATATTTATTGAGTTATTTATGCATTTTTGAACTAAATCACAGCAGTGTCTATCTATGAGGAATGTACGCTGTCAAACATACACAACGTTAGCCAATAATAGTAGTGGTCATTTACTTCTGAGTCTACAATCCGCCATGCCTATTCAAACAGAGCGTTCTGATGAGGGGGGTTAAAAACAGATTCTAAATTATGATGTTTCTTGATGTAAAAATCTTGAGAACATTATAAGTGGACCTCAGAGAACAGTACAAAATAATAAACAAAGGCAGTTCATGACCCCTTTAAATGACTCAGCAAACCTTCATTTGAATCTGTTCATTTCCATCCAGTCCAATCTGATTAACTTGAATGAACTTCTTAACATTGAATACGAGAGAGTGAACCGTTTAAGGGAGCATGTTTGATTTCTGCTCCAATTCACTTGGCTGCAAAGCTGTTTGAGCAATACAATATGAAAAAAAAACAGATTATGTATTTTTCTCTTTTTTTAGAACAGAAAAATCAGTTTTGAACACATCTCAGCTACTTAAAAATGCAGTGAAGTTGGTTAGGGTTACTGCTTTTAGTTCTATTTAGAAATGCAGATCATTTCTATGCAACAACATATTGTTTTTTGAGAATGATTTTCTTGTAAGTTACATTATTTATTTGCATTGTGCTGGTCTAACTTTTTCTACAAAATCCCATATTCGCATTGTGACAGTTGCTCCTGTCACATTTGTTTTCCTGACTCGCTGTTCTTGGGCGCAGGAGAAGGTCACGGGAGACACGTGCAGATGCTGAACCGGTCCCGCGAGAGAGCGGCGTTCTCTGGATCCTGCAAACAGCAGTCAAGCGTGTCTAACAGGAACAGGGACTCGACGCTGTGACATAGCCCACTTTATTCAGAGTACACAAGCACACGAGAGAGAGAGAACGTAGCTGATCAGCTCTAAAAGGACAGGTGTTCTGCAATGATGCACAAGAGACTTTGATTGTTGTGTGACAGGTGTTCTACTGTAACGGCTAAATATGCGCCAAAACAAAGCTGGTGAGAAAACTCTCTTTGAAGGGAGTTCTCACATAAAAATGATGAAACTATCATCATTTACTGACTCTAATTATGTGCCTGCATGATTTTTCAAATCAGAACATTTTATGAAGCATTGTTTAGGGATGTAATGCAGTGACTGATGAATGGACTAAAAAGATTCAAATCACTTTGGTGAATCAAAATCACCAGAATGGCCATCAAAATATGTATGGAAGCTTGTTTCTACCATGGAATAACAATCAATCAATAAAAACTTTATATCTCACAATTCTGACTTTTTTACTTTTGTCTATTCTTAAAATTGCAAGTTAACTTGCAATTGCATGTTAGGAAAAAAAGTAAATTGTGATATTCCTTTATTTATTTATTTATTATTATTATTATTTAATTTATTTATTTATTATTTCATGGCGGTAAACTCACAATTGAGGAAAAAAAAGGTCTGAATTGCCAAATGTAAACTCTGAATTACGAGATATGAATGCAGAATTGTGAGATATAAACATGGAATTGCCAGTAAAAAAAAAAAAAAAATTACAATTGCAAGAAAAACAGCTGAACTGGGAGATAAAAAGTCACAATTGACTTTTTATTTATGCTTTATTCTGTGGCAGAAACAAAAAAATTATAAACTCAAGATGTAAACTCAAAATTCATAGAATAAAAGTTAGAATTGTGAGATATAAACACAGAATAGATGTAAACTCAGAATTGTGAGGACTATTCTAAGTTTATATCTCGGAATTCTCAGAAAAGAGAAAAGAAAAACTCAGAATTGCACGACATAAACTCTGAATTGTGAGCTAAAAAGTCACAATTACATTATAATTTTTTATTCAGTCGCCGAAACGGGCTTTCATAAATATGTGTGCGTGATGTGAAACAGGCCTTAATTTCAAAACTCACATGAATAGTGGCCAGATGCAGCAGTGAATTGCAAGTCTCTGATGTTTAAAATCCGGATCAGCTGGATGAGGAATATTTCATATGTGAGGAAGATTCTATATTCCGTGTGTTGGTTAGCTGTTAGCCTCTAGAGCTTTGAGGTGGTACACAGAAGCCTTTGATGCTTGAGATCCAGCTCCCGAAAGAGATCTTCAATCTGTCTTTCTGATGTTTAGCAGCTTCAATACCTTCTGATAAAGGTTCTCTCCCTGGAAATCCATAAAGCATTATGCGCAGGTGATGAGAATTCCTCGCGCTGCCCAATGACCATCTACTGATAAGCTATCTCTGCCATGTCTGCGGTATTTCAGTGGTGTCTTCTCTTAATTAGGTCAGTATCTGCTATCCACAAACAGCCCGCACAAGCGCTCTGAATGTGTACTCAGAAGGAAATGTGACCCTGTGATGGAACATAAGGAGGTGTAATCTAAATCAGAGGAAGATAAACATGGGTGAAACAGGATCATCTTGTGAATTTGACCTGTTAGATCTGAGTAGATAGAGAGAAAATTGGTCTTGTCCACATGTGCCCTACACATGTGATAATAGCAATCAGTCCATGATGTAGTGTTTGTGTAGCTCAGCTGATAGAGAATGGTGCAATGTACGGAGTTCATTTCTCATGGAATGTATAAAAGTCTGTACACTGTTTTTTTAAAAGAAATTAATACTTCAACAAGGACATGTTAAATTGATCAAAGGTGACACTAAAGACTTCTATTACAGATAAATGCTGTTTTTCATATTTTTAATTCATCCTGAGAAAGGGTATCACCGTTTCTATATATATATATAATATATATAAATATATCTGATTTCAAAATGAATAATAATAAGAAATGTTCCTTAAGCACCAAATCAGCATATTAGAATGATTTCTGAAGGATCACGTGACACTGAAGACTGGAGTAATGATGCTAAAAATTCAGCTTTGTCATCACAGGAATAAATTACATTTTAAAATATAATAAAATAGAAAACTAAAATATTTCACAATAGCACAGTTTTTACTGTACTTTTGTTCAAATAAGAAAATCCTTGGTGACTATAAGTGGCTTCTTTCATAAACATTATTATCTCAATATCTTGCTAACCCCATATTTTTGAATGATACAATAGCAAAAACAAAGAAGGTTTCTCTATGTGAAAACTTTAAAGCCCTGAAGCTGTTCCTAATCGTTGAGCAATCTTGCAGTGCAGGCTTGATATTATGTATACATATAGTTTTGAATAAAAATTTATTTTTATGTCAAGTAGGAAAATTCCATTTATGCGATCTCACCTCTGCACATTGAATACAAAAAATATCTGGCAAATGTAAACTGTAATGACAGATATAAAGATTAAAGTCCCTGTTCTAACAGCGCTGAAAGTGTTATTTTTCACAGCACAAATAAAATCATAATTGAATAAGAGTTTCCCCTATTAATTATCTATCCGACAAATAGTGCAAAATGCTTAAATACAAGCAAACAATTTCGTGGGCAGTCATGAGTCAGATTAACAAATCATCTGTCAAAACAGCATCAACAAAACTCTGTGGGTATTTTAACACATTTCCATTTTCACCAGACACATTCATCTTGTGAATGGCCAAAGCACTTAGCTTGCAAAACAAGATGCAGCTCTGAAAATGATTGTTTTGTATTCTGTGCTGGTAATGATGCCTTGTTTTGTTGAATTAGCAATCAGTCTGCAATGTCATTGATAAATTAAGGCCATTGGGAGGCCAAATTTCTCAAATATTCCAGTTCTATTGATCTTGGTTGTGAGTCAATGAAAGACGCCTAAGGAAATCAGAAGGTCTGCACTTTAGATTGAATATATGTGTGAACATTTAGTTCTTTGTGTTTCGCTTTTTGTTAACAATACAGTGTTATTGATAATTCAATAATTCGCCTCTTTCTTCAAATTTGAGAAGGTCTTAAAGGAATAGTTCACCCAAAAATGACAATTTGCTGATAATTTGATCACTCTCAGGCTATCCAAGATGTAAATGAGTTTGTTTCTTCATCTGAACAGATCACTTGCTCACCAATGGATCCAATGGGTGCCGTAATGATAAAAACATCACAATAATCCACACGACTCCAGTCCATCAATTAATGTGTTGTTAATCTTCGAATCTCCGTGTTACTGTCACTTCTGGCCAAAATAAGACTTCCTCTAGTGAAAAACCCCTGTTTTCCTCTCACATCAAAATCAGTTTTCCCTTGTAAATAGCGCTTGATCTGTGCATATTTCTCTTCTGATTCAGATGACTTTTTAACTATAGAAAGCAATGGTATGATTAGAGAAAGTTAAAAAATGTCTTAATGATGGATTTGTTTATTCCAAACATGCAGCTTTTCACTTCACAAGACATTATTGATTGGCTTGAGTCATTTGGATTATTGTGATGTTTTTATCAGTTGTTTGGACTCTCATTCTGACGGCACCCATTCACTGCAGAGGATCCATTGGTGAGCAAGTGGTGTAATGCTCAATTTCTCCAAATCTGTTCTGATGATTAAATAAAAAGTAAGTCCAGATTTTAATTTTTACCGCCTCACACCATCACTTTACCTCGGTAGAGCCACATTACTTTTTTGCCAGTCTAAGCTATTCCAACTGAGAAAACCTCATATATATAGTCCATCATGCACCACAGGTGTTGACACAAACATCCTCGAGCACGTTTTGTGCGGATGACTACATGCTTGGCAATACAAAAGCTCCAAGCTGTGCTGAAAGTTATCAATTTGGGTAATCTACCATTTCTCTCGCTCTCTCCGTCAGTGGACAATTACAATATTTATGAGTACAGGCTGAGATATAGAACAACGATTTATTCTACTACTTTATCTTCGTCCTCTCTTTAGGAGGTTTATTTTAATGAAAGTGCGGCAGAAAATCAGTCAAGCATTTGTCAGTGTAATTGTACAACACAATGACATGAATAAATATGAGCTGACAACGCTGGTTTAAATACGTCTGCAGAACAGAGGATTAGCCCAAGTCCTCTTTTCTTTATTTTAGTGTTCTTTTCCTCTCTTTCACCCATAAACCATCATTTAATTGACAGGAAATAAAACATTCATTGGTTTGACCTTTGCGAAGAATTATAGAAACAGTGCGTGCGGGCCAGTTAATAGGATGCTGAGAATAGCTTTAGCGTGTTATTGTAATGCTCTTCTCTATGAATGACCTAATTGAGTGCGACTCAGATGGTTATCAGATATGATTGTGTTAAAGCTGATTTAAATCGTCAACACATGTACAGAAATTTGATATAACTTAAATTGTCTAAGACAAGAATGACAATTACTTTACGGCTCGGTCATTCTTATTATGCAGTACATTCTAATTTGCCCCGTATATACACTACCACTACCAAAAGTTTGAGGTCGGTAAGATGTTTTTAAATGTTTGTGAAAGAGGAAGACTTTTATGCTCACCAAGGCTGCATTTATTTATTGAAAAATTAGACTAATATTGGGAAATATTATTGCAATTTAAATGAACTGTTTTCTATGTAAATATATTCTAAAATGTGATTTATTACTTTGATGCCAGGCTGAATTTTCAGTTAGTGTCAATGATCATTCAGAGATCACTGATTTGCTGAAGAGTTCTTATTAATATCAATGTTGAAAATGGTTTTGATACTTAGGATGCTGATTTCTCTTTTTTAAGTCACTTTCAATAAAAGCGTCTGCTAAATGAATAAATATAAATGTAAAATAACAGCATTTACTTGAAATATGATTTGTTTTGTAACATTATAAACTGTCACTTTTGCATCCTTTGAATAAAAATATTAAAAAATTTCTACCATGTTGAATAAATATATAAGATGTAAGATAAACTTTATTTTGTAAAAACGATTGTATTAGCTATACAAATAAAAAAACTGCACCCTACCTATTGAATTAATCATGAATATAATATGCACACACCAGATGGGAAATATTATTGCAATTTAAATGAACTGTTTTCTATGTAAATATATTCTAAAATGTGATTTATTACTTTGATGCCAGGCTGAATTTTCAGTATCATTACTCCAGTTTTTAGTGTCACATTATCATTCAGAGATCATTCTAATATGCTGATTTGCTGATCAAGAAAAAGTTCTTATTAATATCAATGTTGAAAATGGTTGTTCTGCTTAATATTTTGTGGAAACCATGATACTTAGGATTCTTTGAATCCTTGAATATTAAAAAAAGATATTTCTCTTTTTTAAGTCACTTTCAATAAAAGCGTCTGCTAAATGAATAAATATAAATGTAAAATAACAGCATTTACTTGAAATATGATTTTTTTTGTAACATTATAAATGCTTTACTGTCACTTTTGGTTCAGTTTAATGCATCCTTGCTGAATAAAAATATTAATAAAAAATCTTACTGACCATGTTGAATAAAATATATTGTTAAAGGATGAAAATCATAATTAGTTATTTTTCTTTTTATCACAACATCACAAGTGAACGTGGGTAAATATTAAATAATTTCACTGTACTAACTTCTCAAATTATTAATTGGTCATTTGTTTAAAAATATTCAAGGTGTGTGTTCATCTTTTTTCTCTCTCTCTAACAAAATGTTAAAATAAATAGGGAAAAAATATTTTACATGTCATTTAGTTTTCCTGTGTCCTCATATTACTTTATATCCTGTCAGTCTTTTGTAATATTTCTTCAAAAAAAAAAACAGTTTATAATGACATCATTCTCCAGGAAGTGACCATATTTGTCAGGAAAACAGCAGCACAGACATCTGTCACTATTAGCAGTGCATTTAATGAATTCTGTGAGATGATTGTTTGAAGAACATGACTAATTGATTTTAAGCCAATTATCATTGCAGTCACATGCAGTACTTGCGACGTCTGTACTGAGATGTCATGTGGAGCAGCTCACCAGTCAAACAGAAATCTTCGTTAGACCACAACATGGTCTCACTCCCTTTAATCGGGAAATAAAATGATGCCAGTTGATCTAAAGGAGCCAACAGGGCAAGTGATCAATGCATCAGGCCGTATGTCTGAAACATCAAAGTGTTAGCTGAAGTGTGTGTTCTCTCTGCACATTGTCAAAACAAACTGACTGTTGGAGGAAGCCAGCTTGTGTTGTGCTGATTAGCCTGACGTTCACAGGCGAGATTCTGCATGGCTCTCACTCAACATTTGCTATGGTGTTTGCTTTTGTTTAACCCTTCATCCTCCTTGACTGCCTGTCATAATGCTAGACTTGAATTAGCTGTCAGAAAGTTCGAGCTCAAAGCACAACTTTAGCAAAAAAAAACAGAGCTGTTCTGGTTAGCTGTACATGTCATATCACAAAAACAAAGAAGAAGCACTATGGGTGCTAATTAGGCAACCTTTGAACTTTTTGTATTGGTCAGGTCACATCATAAACCTCATCAGCTTGACTCATGAATATTAATTAGGTTATGTGACATTCGGCCAGTCTGAAGGCACATGAAAGGCTACAGGCTTTCTGAATTAATGCAAAATGTAGTATTATAGTGTGTGTATATATAGTATAAAATAGGTAGTGAAAATTCTGTTTATCTAAGAATTCATGCATCAGCTGCAAAATATAAATATAAATTTCAATTACTTGAATGACTACTCTTATAGCTTACTAAACATGACAATCTGAACATCATCATTTTTTAAAGATTGAGGTTACAGCTAATTATGTGAGTTTATTTATTTTTTTATTTAATAATTGTGATTTTTCTGCCACGGAATAAAAAAACTTTAAAAGGTAATTGCAACTTAATCTCACAATTCTGACTTTATTTCTAGCAATTCTGAGAGGAAAAAATTGAGTGTAATATAAAGTTAAAACTGTGAGATATATAGTTAGAATTATGAGACAAAGTCAGAATTATGTGATTGCTATTCTGAGAAAGTATTCATATAACCTCAGAATTCTACTTTACGTTTTACAGTTCTGTCTCTCTCTCTCTCTCTCTCTCTCTCTCTCTCTCTCTGAATTATGACTTTTTTCTCAGAACTGTGAGGAAAAAATAAACTCTGAATTGTGAAATAAAAACTACCTTTACCTTTTTATTCCTTTTATTCTGTGGCGGAAACAGGCTTTGTTAGATTTTGTTTCTATTTATTTTTATTTCTATTTGTTAAAGGGATAGTTCACCTTCAGTTGGTCCCCATTGACGTGAATATAGTGGGTTTTTTTTCAAACTATGGAAGTCAATAGGGACCAGCAACTGAAGGTGAACTATCCCTTTAATGGGGATAGACACATTAATTTATTTAAATGTATACTGTTAAATTGTTTGAAAAGTGAAAAGTTAAAGTTAGACCCTTGGCGTAAGATTTCTCCCCTCAGAATTGGGGCAGAAAGCTCCCAGTGGCATGTATTTGCTGGTGTTTTATTTACGTATGTAGTTTCATAATTATCATAATTCATGGAGTTTATATTTAATAATTAATTCATAGAATTCTATGAATCCTAAACAACATGCAACAGTGCACAGAAATATCAGCAGAACAGCAGCCATTGGTAGTCTGTCCAGGTATATTATAGTTATTTTCCGATCATATGCTGGAGAAAACAACAAGCAACTAATAACAAGTACCTGGACTTATACATTTTACTAGAAAATACTGCATCCATCTTTCTTCTTTAAATTTCATATTTAATTCAATGTTTGTTTGTTTTTTGGCAATTATTTGTGAAATTCACTAGCAATTTCCTAGTTAAATTTGTTACAAATTAAGTCCTACACCATTTTTAATTTTTTTTTTAGTATGTGTAGGGAGAAACGCTAGGCATCTGTATATTTTGATTTACCACATTTTGTGAGATCATACAGTAAAAATGTTTTTTGGCTGTCTGTCTCATATGTGTATGTCTCCTATGGGATCAGACTGACCAACGCTATCTCACGACCAATTCGTACAGATTTTGCGAGGGGGCTAATTCGTACAAATTTAGTACGATTTGTCTAAACCCCAGTGACGGGTAGGTTTAGGGGCGGGGTTAGGTGTAGGTCATTCCTACAAATTCATACGAATTGGCAACTCGTAAAATACGTACGATTTAGCAAAAATCGTATGAATTTGTACGAGTGAGGTCGTACGAATTCGTACGAATTAGCCACCTCGTAAAATATGTACGACTGACCAAATGCGTCAGCAGCGGGTTCATAAGGGTTGAGTTTCAGAAAGCGCTGAGCAACTGGACAGACAAAACTCCAAGAGTGAGAGTAATATGCTGTTTACTCACTGGCACCATCATTCTCCATCATTCAATTTTTATTTGCTTTGTTTTGTGATATTCTATAGAGGAGCTGACTAGCGTGACAGGAGGTGGAAATGGATATCGGTATGATCGGTGTCTTTATGTCGTAGTTTCTGATTGATTTTCTGTGCGGATGTCAAAACTCCATTTTTATCTCTCTGGCCCGACTTGCAATAGTCAGCTTTAATACAGGGCAGACTGTCCATACTGATACAGTCTATGATAGTGCATTTGCATAAGAAAATAACTTGGCACCAAGGAGATTACAAAAGAATTGGAAAGCAATACTTCTGGCCCACTATGTGGATCTGGATACTGTTGTTTGTGGGAAGAAAATATCTAACAGAAGCCAAAGACTGCTTGAAGAGAGTCTTCTGTGCTTTGTAAATCACTGATATTCTGATTCCTTTGCTTGTGTAAAACAAGTTTGCCTAAAGATGATTGTGATCTTGTTACTGATTTCTATGCAGTTAGAATGAATGTGGACTGATGCTTTCAGACTTCAAAAAAGATTTTGGATCAGTACAATTTGTGAATTTAGAACGAATTTAGATTTAGTTTTTGTGACTTGAAACAACAAATTGTTTATTTTGAAACCATTTTATTTTTGTTGTTTTATTTTATTTCTTATTTATTTCAATACAATGAATTATTATTATTATTATTGTTGTTGTTGTTGTTGTTGTTGTTATAGCAACATGAGTTAATGACCTTTTTTAAATAATACTAAAAATTGTGAAAAATATTTTTATTTAATGTATTTCCTTTACAAGTAGAACAATTGTATTAATTTGTATTATTATTATTATTATTGAACAACATGAGGTTGGGTTAGTAATAAAAACATTTTTAAATAATAATGTAAATTGTGAAAAATCATTATTTATTGAATTTATTTATTTCCTTAAAAAATAGAACAATTGTGTCCTTAAATCTATTTTGTGTAAAATATTGTGTAAAAGCCCGTGTGAATTCATGTTCTTATCTTTACTTTAAAAAAACACTCATGCACTTTAACTGATTCTTAAAAGCTTATGGAACATAAAACACAGGGAACTATGCATCTAATGTAATTTCATTAAAGAGCACGTTAAAGAACATGACAGGTTTTACTGCTTACAACTGTACAAGGTGAGACAGTTAAATGTTCCTATTACATCAGATCGATCTACAATAAAACAATGAAGCATGAAACATTTCTAACTAAAATATCTTATTCATGAGGTTAAACCCTGTCGGATATGAAATAATCACTAAAACATCTCACTGATAGAACTGTTTCATTGAGAAACATACTGTAGGTTTTGATAGTGTGCTTTGGCAGTGATCCGTCAGTAGAGAAGAAAGGTGACCTGAAGCTGTTTATTATTTTTCTCCTGAGACAGAAACACCCTAAAGTGCATTAAGAGTCTGCGACGGGCGCTGAGGCAGGAAACACTGCAGGGCTGCTGAGTTCACCATCAGCTGCATTAAAATGCAAGAGCAGCAGTGCATCACTGGACCTCAGAGATAGATAAATCAACTATTAAATAAACAAGCGCAACGTATGCACTCTGCTACAAAAAAATAATTTAAAAAATGCCCGTGCTGCATGAGCAACTCTCATGCTCTGAGGACACCTAGCTTTCTCTCTATCCACTCTCTCACCTCTCTTTTTCTTTTGCTTACTCTTCCATCTCATAGTCACATGCACAACCAGTAATTTCAGAAGGGACATTAAGCATAAGACCAGTTTTCTGACCACTGATCAAGTGATTCTCTTATGTTCTTAATTGTATTTCAAAGTATAACTGTATTTGGATCAAATCTCCTGTAAACCTTTGCCAACACCATCTTTTGCTTTTATGAAGCAGCTAGAGCATGTCAGGCTGATGCAAGATCCACAGCAGCACAAATTTACCAGCCTCAAGATGTTTGTAATAAATAATGAAAATTTCAGTCTGCTTCTGACACAAAGCTATTGTATGGTTTAGGAAGACTTGAAATATAGTGAATGAAGGATTGTGGGTTATTTTGGAGCTTGGCAGCCCCAGATTTCATTTTCATACATTATATGAAAAAGAATGGCAACAACATTCTTCAAAATACACATTTGAGTTCCACAGAATTCAGGTTCAGAGCAACGTGAGGTGTAAATAATGACAGAATTAAAATTTTTGGTTTTTATGACTTGAATAAACAAATTATTTTTATTTTATTTAAAATGTCATTCAAAATGTAATTTAAAATGTAATTTAATTTTTAATTTAATTTTTTTTTTATTTAATTTAATTAAATATTTGTGAAACAACATGAGGTGGAGTTAATAATGACAGAATTTTCCTTTGCATTATTATTGAAAAAAAAAACATTATTATAAATGTATTTATTTAATTATTATGAATTTACTTACATTATGCTAAAAATAATGGATATTCTTCAAAAATACTTCCACAAAAGAAAGAAAATCATTCCAGGTTCGGAGCAACCTGACATGTAGATGATGACAGAATTTGTTTGAATAAATAATTTGAATTTAATTTAATTAAATTTTTTTTTAAATAACATGAGGTTGAGTTAATAATGATCAAATTTTCCTTTTCAGAAATATATAATTTATCAAATAGTAATAAATTATGAAAAAACAATATTATTAATTCGTCTTCAAAAACAGCAATTGCAGAATATATATATATATATATATATATTGCTATTGTTGTATTGCTATGTTGTGGTAATTCACTGTCCCTTTAATAGCTTGACAAATGACTTTATCATCGTCTTTTACACACATCCAGCTGCCTGATGAAATACACATATACACATACCTTTAAAGCGAGGGGGACCCGTCTCCCGTGTGTTCTACGGCTGATGCACACGGGGCCTCAGAGAGCAGGGTTAGAGGAATGGGATGATCCCTCGTAAGCTGGAGCTCGGCTGTGGTTCACTGTGTCTTTGATGTGAGGAGCTCATGAAGGTCTGCTGCTGCGCGCCTCACGTCCAGGGGAAGAGTTCAGGAAGCTTTATTGAGTGGGCCATTGGGAAAACAACATTTTTCAGAGGCTTGGACCGGCTCAGAGGAAATGTGCCCCTGCTGAGGAGATTTTCTTTGGGAAAACAACTGTTGGGGCTGAATTATTCTTTGACATTGGCTTTGCAATTAAATAGCTTGTATGAGTCAGAGATGCATTTTGTTTTGGTTTTGCAGCGTGACCTCATTTGTTTTCATTGCTGTAAGGCTGCATTTATTTGATTAAAAAAAACCTATAATTATTATTAATAACAATAACAATTAATAATAATTAATAACAGTTTATTACAATTTAAAATAAATGTTTTCTGTTTAAATATTTAAAACAATTAAATAATCTATTTAATTTTAAAATGTAATTTATTCCTGTGATGGAAAATATATGTTCCTGAAGTTGTGCATGAGAAGGCTTTACATATAAAATTGTCTCCACTTTATGTATGAAAACATCTGAGATCACCAGGGATTTGCTGTGGTTTGTTTGCTAAAATTAAAACGGGAACATAGTAACTGCTGATTTTTGAACAGAACAGCATAACTGACTCCTAAAAATAAGATATGATAGATGAAGAGCGTGTCGCCTCCCGCTGTGTTCAAGGCTTTGGACTCCCATGGGCGGCAATATTCTCAGATGCTGAATATTAGCTGTATTTATATTGACTGCATGTGCCTCACATGACGTGAGAGTGACATAAGCCGCTTATGTCTCACGACCTGCGAGACGGGAAAACGGCGAGAAAAAATGAAGCTAATACTCCTCTACATCACACACCGTTATGTAATATAGCCCACACACACGCACACAAAATAATTTAGAGCCGAGTCACACACCTCAAGGGAAGTGGTGATGTTACCGATTCATAAAAGTCTGACATTTTAATCAAACACCATGGGGCATCGTTGTGTATTTATTCGTTACCTATGTGAAACATTAGAAAACTTTGAGTTCAGTGAATCATTGTATGACCTTGAGAACCTCTTTAAGGAGACAAATGATTTCTGCTACTGTAATGCTCTTGTCACTAATTTTCATTTTAAATATAGTCCACCAAAAAATGAAATCCTGTCATTTACTCCCCCTCATGTTGTTCCAAATCTGTATGATTTACTTTCCTCTGTGGAACACAAAAGAAGATATTATGAAGAATGTTGGTAAACAGAAATTTTTGTGTCCCATTGACTTACACAGTATATACAAAAATACTATGGAAGCCAATGGGACCCGAAACTGTTTTTCTGTTGAACAGAAAATAAGATATTGTGAAGAATGTTGGTAACAAAACAATTTCGGGTCCCATTGACTTCCATAGTATTTTTTTGTATATACTATAGAAGTCAATGTGACCCAAAACCATTTGGTTACCAACATTTATTCTTTCTTCTTGTGAAACCTAAAAGAAGATATTTTGAAGGAAGTACAGTGGGGGGGGGGGGTATTTGATGAGAGACTCCTCCAGAACAACGCATTTCAAAAAAGTTATAAATTTTGCATCACCCTATATCAGCAAGTTGCTCCCTGCTTTTATCAGGTGAGGAGCTAATAGGAGCACTCCTTAAAGGGAGTCAGCTTGTTACCTGTATAAAAGACACCTGTCCACAGAAGCAATCAATCAATCAGATTCCAAACTCTCCACCATGGCCAAGACCAAAGAGCTGTCCAAGGATGTCAGGGACAAGATTGTAGACCTACACGAGGCTGGAATGGGCTACCAGACCATCGCCAAGCTGCTTGGTGAGAAGGTGACAACAGTTGGTGCGATTATTCGCAAATGGAAGAAACACAAAATAACTGTCAATCTCCCTCGGACTGGGGCTCCATGCAAGATCTCACCTCGTGAAGTTTCAATGATCATGAGAACGGTGAGGAATCAGCCCAAAACTACACGGGAGGATCTTGTCAATGATCTCAAGGCATCTGGGACCATAGTCACCAAGAAAACAATTGGTAACACACTACACCGTGAAGGACTGAAATCCTGCAGCGACCGCAAGGTCCCCCTGCTCAAGAAAGCACATGTACAGGCCCGTCTGAAGTTTGCCAATGATTCAGGGGAGAACTGGGTGAAAGTGTTGTTGTAAGATGAGACCAAAATCCAGCTCTTTGGCATCAACTCAACTCGCCATGTTTGGAGAAGGAGGAATGCTGCCTATGACCCCAAGAACACCATCCCCACCGGCAAACATGGAGGTGGAAACATTATGCTTTGGGGGTGTTTTTCTGCTAAGGGGACAGGACAACTTCACCGCATCAAAGCGACGATGGACGGGGCCATGTACCATCAGGGCCAGGGCACTGAAAATGGGTTGTGGATGGGAATTCCAGCATGACAATGACCCAAAACACACGGCCAAGGCAACAAAGGAGTGGCTCAAGAAGAAGCACATTAAGGTCCTGGAGTGGCCTAGCCAGTCTCCAGACCTTCATCCCATAGAAAATCTGTGGAGGGAGCTGAAGGTTCGAGTTGCCAAACGTCAGCCTCGAAACCTTAATGGCTTGGAGAGGATCTGCAATGAGGAGAGGGACAAAATCCCTCCTGAGATGAGTGCAAACCTGGTGGCCAACTACAAGAAACGTCTGACCTCTGTGATTGCCAACAAGGGTTTTTCCACCAAGTACTAAGTCATGTTTTGCGAAGGGGTCAAATACTTATTTGACTCATTAAAATGCAAATCAATTTATAACTTTTTTGAAATGCGTTTTTCTGGGTTTTTTTGTTGTTATTCTGTCTCTCACTGTTCAAATAAACCTACCATTAAAATTATAGACTGATCATTTCTTTGTCAGTGGGCAAACATACAAAATCAGCAGGGGATCAATTTTTTTTTTCCCACTGTAGGTAACCAAACAGTTTTGGGTTCCAGTGACTTCCATAGTATTTTTGTCAATCCTACAAAAGTCAATGGGATCCAAAAACGTTTGGCTACCAACATTCCTTCTTTCATCAGTGAAACACAAAAGAAGATATTTTGAAGAATGGTGGTAACCAAACAGTTTTGGGTCCCATAGACTTCTATAGTATTTTTGTGTATTCTATTGAAGTCAATGGGACCCGAAGCCATTAGGTTGCAACACTGTTTCTTGCTTCTGTTAAACAGAAATCAAACATATTGTGAAGAATGTTGGTGACCAACCCGTTTCAGTCCAAGTGACTTCCATAGGATAGACTAAAATACTATGTAAGTCAATGGGAACCTGAAAACTGTTGGTTGCCAACATTCCTTCTTTCATCAGTGAAACACAAAAGAAGATATTTTGAAGAATGTTGGTAACCAAACAGTTTTGGGTTCCAGTTACTTCCATAATATTTTTGTTTTGTCCTATAAAAGTCAATGGGATCCAAAAATCAAAAATATTGTGAAGAATGTTGGTGACCAAACAGTTTTGGGTTCCATTGATTTTCATAGTATTTTTGTCTGTACTGTGGAAGTCAATGGGACCCAAAACCATTTGGTTACCAACATTCTTCAAAATATCTTCATACAGGTTTGGAATGACATGATGGTTAGTAAATTAAAAGATAATGTTACTTTTGGGTGGACTATCCTTTTAAGTCCAAGCATATTTAGTTTTGTTTGCTTTCTGTAGATTAAACTATGTGGAGAGGGTTGATAATGCCTGTTTGTTATTGCAAATGTCTTGTGATGCTTTATGGTTAGTAAGAGATTAACAGAAGTGTAGCATTTCAGGCATCCTGGAACAAACATTTTCAGAGGGACAGAAAAAAAAAGCCAGACTCAATCAGCAACACCTTGATTCCATCTGCCAGCCTCACAGTTAATACTCCAGCTGGGAAACTCTACCCCTCCATCATTCCCTCTAATTCTGCTTCTGTCTCTGTGTCTCGTTCCGTCTTCTCCTGAGACATGCTCAGGGTAGGATGCAGTGGTGGATGATGGGAAAACAGCTCAGCGGGCCAGTCACTATTTAGCGCCGCCTCTCTGCATAACTTTCCCGCTGCGCTGTCAACCACCCCGGCTCCCTCGTGCCTCTAACAAGCTGCTAAACTCTGTCCCACATCCCTGCGGAGAGCCCACCTGAACATGGCGGCCCTGCCGCTCCCCGTGAGGATGTTTTATTAGATTCACAGCAGAGGAAAACCTGATTTAGCTCAACTGGTGGGTGGAGAGCAACAGCGTTCCCTAAGAGAATGAAGGGCTTTTAATTATGGTGTCTTCGATTACAGCTTCTGTTCACCTTGCTTTAGATAATAAAAGTGCATAATTCATTCATTTTCTTCTGTGTTGTCTTTCAATTATTCAAATAACTGTGAATTAGACTGTTGGTTTAAAAAGGAAGTAATGGGGCTGTTGAGTAAAATAGGGAGATGCTGTTGTTGCTGTCACTTTAAAACTGTGTTTTTGTTCAATAATGTAATTTTCATATATTCAGGATCATTTTCCTGAGATCCTGGGGGAAAAATCGCAGATGAGATGTTTAATAATAATAATGATATTTATTATTATGGTTGTTGTTGTTGTAGATGATAATAGTTGTAGTTGTAGTAGTAATAAATAAATAAACTGTAACATCGCTTTAAATAAAGTCACGTTAAAACTGGGTTTCATGCACTAATTTATCTGTATTCATTAACAACTGTTTATTAATATGTTTGTTAATTATTAAACATAATTATTATTATTAGCAACAACAATGACAACAACAACAATAATAATAATAATAATAATTAAATATATTCATGTTAATTTTAATTACTGAAAATTGTTCTATCAATAATAATTCATCTTTAATATCTCAGTTGTTTCTTCTGCACAGCAATGAAATTAAATAGATTCCCTATTTGTGTCTCTATATTATTACTGTATATCAACAGTACTTTCACTTGTGTTTTTTTTTTAGGAATTTTATGAGAAACATCTGAGATTGTGTAAATACTTAAAAGATACACGGCTAAGAACAACAATAATTCTCCTGGGATATAAAAGAGCAAGACTGAGAAATAAAATATTGTCTCTGGGTTGCCCAGCATGCTCATTTTAGATGTACTCTTGAAAGTGCTTCTTATTTTTGGTTTGGTTGAATGTCAGAATTAAAATAGTTGCATATATTTTAGCTGTACTGTTTGAATTGTTTTTGGGTAGGTTGTTTACCACTTTCAGCTGTGTTTACAGTGCCATGAATAACCTCCATCCCAGACTCGATTTCCTCTACTGTCTCTGTAGGTTCAACTGATCGCATTTACTCCCCTTGACTAGAAGCAAATGGTGCGATCCTCTCCCTCTCATATCACGGACAGTGGTTTGTCCCTCTGGGTCAGTCATTAATAATGTGCAAGATGAGTCACCTGCAGCTGAGAGGGAACTGGCCCATAAACGCCTGGGCAACAAGACTGTCAAAAACCAACCAATCCTTTCTAATATATGACCACGACTAGGCTCAACCAACACATTTCCCCATATCATTAATTAAGGGAATTAAGGTAAAGGAAATATTTATATAAATGCCTCCACTGTCTGTGGCTGCAGCTGATAGACCATTAATCAGTCTCCGGTCTTTGTGTAGAGAGATCAGCATCATGGACAGGATCTTAAAGCCGAGCTTAAATTAGACTGGCCTTGAAGGACGCAGACTGTACTTTACTGGTGAAGAATCTAATTATATTGTTTGCCTAACCGACAGAATGACGGGCTGTCAGTCATTCTAAATAAGGATTGGAGAATCCATTTGTAATGTAATATAATCAGCATTCAGCTTTTGTTTAACACCCTCTGAAATGAATGATCTTCGCTTTATGCAAAAATCCTGTTGAAATATATGTTCAAAGTATCTAGAATCAGAATATACCTCTATTTTACCCCATCCAGCAATAAAAATGTTCCTTTGAATATGAACCTGTTCAGTTTCCCCAGGCTAACACCAAACTGGCTATTAATCAGTTACACACACGTCTGCAGGGCTTTTTCCCAGGCGTTCCGTTTTATTAAAGCTCGGGATGAAAGAGGACTTTCACCTCAGTTCTTTGATGAAATGCCGAGGGGTCATGGGGCAGGAGAATTCAACATTATCTCTTTACATTATTCCATTAAATTCCAGTCAGATATTTATTAACGTGAGAGCGATAAGAGCTTCGTAGTGAGGATTTTTCATCTAGACTTAAGGCAAATGGGCTGCAGGGCATTCTGTCTAAGTCGAAGAAGTTTCTTTGACCTTTTCCTCGACCTCCTTGAGGGATTTTCCATTGTTGTTTCCATTCTTGTGTCTTGTTTTGTTTAACACTTCATGTATGTGTCAGTGCTGTGCTTTTGACTGGGAGACTGTTAATACAGAGGTGATTGTTGGAGCTTCTGTATCTCTGCTGCCCCTCACAGGACAGAAGCTGCAACTGCAGGTTTTTTTGTTGTTGTTGTTTTTCTCGAGCCCCTTCTCTCTCCCTCTCTCATTTGTGTGTATGAGTATGTTCAGAATATGACTCAGCATGTCTCTTTATGGTCAGTAAATCATGTCTGTCTGTTCAGAGTAAGTAGGTTATATCAGACTGTAGTACTCTAGTGAGGAATCATTCCCATTACACACACATACTCTATTAACCCATATACCTGCAACGCACAAATCCACTTATGGACTCAGAGGGGTAAACAGCAAATCATAATGAAATCTTAAAGCTTCCCTTAAAATTTTATTAGCTGTATTGATTCACGTCAGATTGTACACAGCTGTTTTGTACTAGGCTATATTTATTTTTGATGAATGAAGTACATAAATCATGTAGGTTGCTTGAGTTAAGGTACAGTTTCATGATCAAATAGTATTCCAGTATAAAGTTCAGTTTGACGAAGAACATTTGCTGACTTGAGTTTCATTCTGACCGGATCAATGAATCAGTGAGTCATTACCTGCTGCACTCATAACAGTCGAAGTCACAAAAGAATCATTCAGTGTGATTTGTGAATCAATCTGGTCATTTAAATCGGACAACATAGAGTGCTTTATTTTAAGGAGGAACCTGTTTTGTGGAACATAATAGTGAAGTAAATTTGACCAAAATGAAAATAATCTTAATAGAATAGTTTCATCCATATATAAACATTTGCTGAAATCGTACTCCCCCTTAGGCCATCCCAGATGAGTTTGTCTCTTAATCAAAACAGATTTAGAGAAATTTAGCATTACATTACTTGCTCACCAATGGATCCTCTGCAAGATGTTAATTGATGGTCTGGATTTGTGTGGATTATTATTGTAATGTTTTTATCAACTGTTTGGACTCTCATTCTGACGGCACCCATTCACTGCAGAGGATCCATTGGTGAGCAAGTGATGTAATGCTAAATTTCTTCAAATCTGAACTATTCCTTTCAGAACTGATATTTAAAATATGTATCATGTAAAAATACTTAGTGGTTTTTATGCTGTTGTGAATGGTTACCAGTGCTACAGTATGTGTTCACAAAGGTGCTTTGCTATTGTTTTCTCTCTAGATGTTGTCTTGCTCCTCCTTCAATATAGGGTCTATCATTTGTTTTATTATCTGAAAATATTGTATCATATGGTGCAGGACGATTTATGCACTAAATTAAGATTAGGAGTTTGGTCATGTCACTATTAAGTATGAGTAATAGTGATGATACGCCGAGTAAGCACCATAAATAATGTATATTACTAACAGAGTGGTAGTCTAGTGCAAATATCTTATTAAAAAGTATTTGAAATGTAAAGATTGGTATATTTATAATTTCTGGTTAGGCATGGAGTAAACAGACTGCAGAGAGAAACTACAAAGTGAGCAGATTATGAATTCCCTCAGAATGCTTTTTTTTGTAATATATCAGTATTTCTGTCCTCCTAAAAGTCATACAAACCCCAGTGGCCTTGATAAAAAGTGTTCGAAGAGTTGAAGGAGCTCTACTTCTGAGAGAAAGATGAGGGGAGCACATTTTGATGGATAACTCCAATATGCACTAAACATCCAGGGATCAAATGTGCAGATGAAAACGCCAGCAAAAAGATAAAGAAATGTCTCAGCATGCCCTATAGGGGAGAGTAAAAACAGAGGGTCAGATTTGTTCATTTGTGTGTGCTTTTGTAACTTAAGAGAGGGAGAAAAACAAGCGAGCTAGAGAAAAGGCAGCGGATTAGACACACACACACACACACACACACAGTGTGATTATAAATCAAGTGTGTGTCAGGCTGCTCTCTATGATTCTGATGCTGCAGCAGAAATGCGGCTCCCGCTGCTCCTCTCTGACGGGAAGTTTGCTTCAAGTGATCTGGAATGTTGGGGAGAATTAACATTGAAATGATTCTGCTGACAGTTTCACACTATCTGCTGCACATTCCCTCACAAACAGGCTGCGTGAATCCTAATGACATGCCAAGCAAGCCTCCCAAATACCCTCTGGATATGGTTTGAAGTCATATGAATGCATAAGAACGAGGAGCTCACCATGAACTCGCATTAGATGGCCACATATAGCGATGTGCATGTGTTTGTACGCTCACCGAATCACAGCAGGCAGAGAAAAAACCTATAAGCACAAGCAAAAACAAATACACATATGAAGCATTCAACAATGAATTTCACTTCAAGAAATGGAAAAAGTCTAAGTCTTAGAATTAAGAAGATATCTGTATCTGCATTTATTAGATCCAAAATACAGCAAAAACAGTAATATTGTGTGTGTATTTATATATACATAATAAATATACACAGCACACACACATACTGTATATTATGTAAACAAAAACTTTTATTTTGGATGCGATCAATCGCGATTAATCGTTTGACAGCACTAATATACTGTATATATATGTGTGTATATATGTGTATGTGTATGTATATATATATGTGTGTGTGTGTGTGTGTGTGTGTGTGTTTGTATTTTTTTCTCCCTGCTAGTTGCAAAGGCAATATTTACTCATAACTTAGTTTAATTAAAGTTTTAGTACTTGATGTACTGAAATAACTACAATTTAAACGGAAATAAAAATGTTATAAAAATCTATAGAGACATATTTTAAAAAATCTATATAGACATATTTAAAAAAATACCAAAAATGACTCTTAAAACTTAATAAAAATAAAAACTATAACATTATCTCGATACTACAATAATACTGGGACTAATTTAAAATAATAGTAGATACTGTAGTAACTTTGCAATATTTAGTAAATAGTGAGATAGTGTTCCATTCTGAACATATGCTTGATGCATATATTTATGTTTTATGTCTCTTTTATGTTTATTAGGAATGGTGACACTCTTGTGTGCAGCTGCATTGTGTTAAAGCCTAATATCATATTTTGAGAATGAATGTGCCTAAATGCATATACTGGCCAATTTAATGGTTGAAGAACATAGTTTTATAAATGCATCAGTTAGTTTTACCCATAATTTGACATCATAAGCACTTTTATGTTCTTTTCTTTTTAATTTGAACTCTGTTTATTTCCCCAGATCTATATGTTCCTTTCCCCTCTAAAGGTTTTACAATCGCTGATCAGGGAAAGTGTTTAGGTGGGTCAGCTTCTGTTGATTTTTGCTGATTCAACATCTGTGGTTCACAGCCGCTTTGCTTTGGGAGTTCAATTTCCTCCTTCTTCTTCCCTTCTTTAATGTAAGGCCAGTTGTTAATTGAGAATGAAGCACCACTTTACACTACGGTGTAATTACGCCTGTTTGGAAGAGAAACAGATCAGGCATGTTGCTTATTAGCTAACCTGAGAAAATTAGACCACACCAATTAATGAGCAACAAAACAGATTGGGTTGTGCTACAGATATTGCATTATTCCCAGCTGTGTGATAATATGAATATGAACTAATGTATAAGCGTCTTCTGTTTTTGAAACATATGGATAGTATTATGAGAGCATATGTGCCTACAATTTGCTTTAAATAAAAACTGATAGGTTCACTGACACATTTTCATGGCCCTGTCATGTATGTATATTGATGAGTTTTAAACATGGAAATAATATTTGTTTCTTTTTATTACTATATAATTTGTATTATTTTATTATTTTTATATTTTTGCATTGATTTTGTTTATTATTATTTATTTTATTTTAATTGTTTTCACCAATCAGAAATTTCAAACAAATCATGTTTTTGTGAATATTTTTTAAATATAAAAATATTGATAACATTTATTGTTTTACATAAATAAAAAAAATGGTTAGCTAGTTTTATTCATTATTATTATTACTACTAGTTTTTATTATTAAACTATTATTTTTTAATCATTCATTTATTTTAATATTTGATTTTAGTTATTTTTTTAACATGTTTACTTGTTTACCATGTTTTTTGGGAATATTTTATACAAATATTATAAAATGTATTTTTTCATAAAAAATAGTTAGTCCAGTGTGTGTTGAATATATAGCATAGTAACATATAATATCACTTTTATTTTATTATTTTACTGTTATTATTATGCTATTATTTTATTATTTTATTTTATTATTTCAATTGTTTTCATTAATCAGAATGAGCCATGTTTTTTGGGAATAATTTTATAAATATAAAAATTGGTTAGTTAATTAGAAACCAAGTTAGGTAATAGATTTATATTATTTCTATACTGTTTTGTGGAAGAATATTAATTTACAAAATATAGAATGAAATTGCCACTACATAAGAGGAATTTGAACTAAAATTCTTAGAATAATCAAATTTAGATAATTTAACTCAAGATTTATCTCTTTTTACCTAAAAAATAGTGTTGTAAACTGAAAACTAGCTGTTTTATTTCCGACAGTGTGAAGTGTCTTCGTGCTCTGCGGAGCCCGTTTTGATTGCGCAAATGGTTCTCATATTTCTGAGAAACAGAGAGGTGGACACATTATGATTAGGTGCCGTGATGATGGGCCCTTCAGGCCGGCAGAGGGGAAAGATCTCTCTGCTTGGCTAAACAGCAGATTTATGAAGCGAACTTTCAGAGAGCCCTGTGCGGGTGAACAGAGGCCGTTACAGTGCAGCTCCTCCATTAGACGGCCATTAGAGTCTGTCTCACACCTAATGAAGTGCAGTAGGCTGCTATCATACAGATTCAGCACTTTGTGTTAAACAGCCACAATGGAGCGGATACTACTGACATTGACTTAGTTTGTTTAAAGTTGCACTTATCTTGTATCTTAAGAAGATAAGCTTAAAGATCTATTGCCGATGCATTAGTGCGATACAATAATACTAATGTCCAATACTTATACTGATAGCATGGTATCCATGGCATACAGGACACTGTATTGTGGAGCTCATCATGCTTCAGAAAAAGGAAAGTTGAAGGAAAAAGAACAATTTTACTACTAATATAGACATGCACGCTGTTTTAAAATTTAATTTAAATTCAGGAAGATTTAAAAAAACTATATTTAATGTAATCACCTGCAGGTGGATATGAGATTAGATGATGTTCCTCATAATAAATCAGAGAGACAGAACATCTCAACCTGCTGCCTGCAGTATGTGTGATTTAGTGTTGTGGAGAAGCTGGAGGCTGTGCTTTCTACTGCAGGAGATGATGACGCAGCTTTTTTATGTGAATGTGTCAAAGTGGAAATGGACACTGCAAAACCAAAAAGTAAATGTCATATTTTTTTTATAAAATGTAATTTGCAATCAAATACTTCTGGGGGAAAATACGTCTGATGAACTGGTGATTAATTTGCATTTTAAAAATAAGTGTAATCTTAATTAATTATTTATTTCAGATCATTAAGAGAGATTAAGCTTGCTTAAACATTTGATAAGCATTAATAGCATATTGAATTATTGATTTATATTATTATGGTTGATTGATTACGGAGATTATTATAATCCCAAAAGTAACTGTTACAAAACAGTTTTTTATTAATAATTAACATTTTAAATACAAATTTAAAGTTTAAGTTTGAACAAAGGTTGTTATACTTCATATACTTCATATATATTTAGTTAGGACGCATTAAATTTCTCAAAAAAATAAATGTGTGTATAATCTTTATAGATAGATAGATAGATAGATAGATATGAAAATATGATGCAGGACAATGGTTTTCAACACTGATAATAATAATAATAATAATAAATGTTTCTTGAGCAGCAAATCAGCATATTAGAATGATTTCTGAAGGATCCATGAAGACTGGAGTAATGGCTGCTAAAAAAAAAAATCAACTTTGCCATCACAGGAATAAATTTCATTTTAAAAATATTTACAGTATTTTTATCAAATAAATACAGTCTCCCAAGAGCAAAAGATATTTATTTTTTAATTTTGCCAACACCAAACTTCTGAATGGTAGTGTATAAATTTGGACACACTTGGCTTCTCATGTTTCTAATAACTTGTGAATATTTTTTATAAATATAAAAATATTTATAACATTTATTTTTTACATAAATAAAAAAACTGGTTATAGTCCACCACTTTTTGCAAGCCTGAGGCTATGTTTGGAATAACATACTAACATGCTTTTATTATTACGTATTATTATACTATTATTTTTTAAATTATTCATTAATTTATTTATTTTAATTTATTTTTTACTTGTTTACTCCATGTTTTTTGGTAATATTTTATACATATACATAGATTTCTGAATTATTACTAAAGACTATTATTACTGGCTGCTAGAAAAAAAAACAGCTTTGCCATTACAGGAATAAATAACATTATACAAATATTTACAGTATTTTTATTAAATAAATACAGTCTCCCGAGAGCAAAAGAGACTTTTTATATAATAATAAATGATAATTTTGCCAACACCTAAAGTCTGAATGGTAGTGTATAAGTTTGGACACACTTGAACAGAACTGGTTTCTTATGTTTCTAAAAACTTTTTAATAGAAGGCTTTCCATAGTATACATTAAAAACTTTTTATCACTAGTATTGCTTTTTCCCTTCATTTCAATTATGTTGATATCATCGTTCTGCTCGTTTTGCGAGGCCTAATGAGTGTTTTTCTCATTTCACCAGTCTATAGCTCAAGCTGAGTTTTCTAACTACATGGAAAAAACAAAGTGTGCTTCCAGCTCTTGTCTCTGAAGTGCTCTACAGTTTTCAATGTGTAGATTGTGAGCTCCCAGAGGACATGGAGATAAACTGAGGGTTTGGGCTTCTCTTAGAAAGTATCTGTGCCAGCTTGTCCGGCTTCTTTGTTTCTTTACTCACAAAGCAGATCCATTACTGTAATATTGTTTATCCGGTCGAGCTCTTGCCACACTGCAGATGCCCAGGCAGAGCTACATTCCACTCTCAGACACTTAAATCAGCTTATAAACAACTCGAGAGTTATGAGGACGTTTAGGATGTTCTCTAAATGCTATAAAATATAGCAAGAAATCAATTTTTCGACCACAAATTCAACAACTGGCCCGTTCTGCTGCTTCATGCTCCACAAGGAAATTAGTCAACTTCTCTTCTCCGCTTCTCACCCGGGCTGTAGTTATTTCACACTGTAACCTCCTCCTCGCTCCACCTGCATCTGTCATATTTCACCTCAAGCACATCCAAACACTGCTACTTGACTTTTTTTGACCTCTTGAATTCCCTCATGATGCATTTCAACTTGGGTCTACAGTGGCTGCCAATAAAACTGAATGAAATTCAAGACACACTCATTCTTGGCATGCAGTGCTGGACTTCCACTGCCCTCATCAAACCACGCTCACCCTGCCAGGCTGCAACGATCGGTCACTACCAGTTGCCAAGCTCCTTGTTTCTCTACATGACGTTTTCCCTCTTGTCCAGATCCAGATTTTCCATCCTTGTTATTATCCTCATTATTTCAACCACATAATTGTATAATAAAGTATTCAGTTTTGCTTTCATTTCAAGTGTTACTTATAAATGGACAAATGTTTCAGCTAATAACAGAAGCTGCGGTTATTGCACTACACTAAAAGTATAAGAGGCATAATTTTTCACTGTTATGTGCTTGGCACTAGATAGATAATCTTGTTCTAGCCTGTGTTTGTGTACACAAACAAAAAAGCATCACACCTTAATTTATAAGTAACAGATGAAGCCATGGATGATTGAATGGTTTTAAAAACTAGTCTCTAAGTCAGTGTGTAGTTTGATCAGACCGCCAGCAGATGGCAGCAGAAGTTAAGTCGTGATTCTTCATTCTCCCAGAGTGACAGACAGGAGTCTCGTCTGTCAGTAAGATCAATGGTTTAAGAGTTTCAAAGCTCTAAATGAATATTAACTACATTAAAATAAACACACAAACAAAATCAACAGTGATTCATATTTTTACTTGGAGCTATGCCTCTTTATATACAAACCCGATTCCAAAAAAGTTGGGACACTGTACAAATTGTGAATAAAAACAGAATGCAATGATGTGGAAGTTTCAAATTTCAATATTTTATTCAGAATACAACATAGATGACATATCAAATGTTTAAACTGAGAAAATTTATCATTTTAAGGGAAAAATAAGTTGATTTTAAATTTCATGGCATCAACACATCTCAAAAAAGTTGGGACAAGGCCATGTTTACCACTGTGTGGCATCCCCTCTTCTTTTTATAACAGTCTGCAAACGTCTGGGGACTGAGGAGACAAGTTGCTCAAGTTTAGGAATAGGAATGTTGTCACATTCTTGTCTAATACAGGCTTCTAGTTGCTCAACTGTCTTAGGTCTTCTTTGTCGCATCTTCCTCTTTATGATGCGCCAAATGTTTTCTATGGGTGAAAGATCTGGACTGCAGGCTGGCCATTTCAGTACCTGGATCCTTCTTCTACGCAGCCATGATGTTGTAATTGATGCAGTATGTGGTCTGGCATTGTCATGTTGGAAAATGCAAGGTCTTCCCTGAAAGAGACGACGTCTGGATGGGAGCATATGTTGTTCTAGAACTTGGATATACCTTTCAGCATTGATGGTGCCTTTCCAGATGTGTAAGCTGCCCATGCCACACGCACTCATGCAACCCCATACCATCAGAGATGCAGGCTTCTGAACTGAGCGCTGATAACAACTTGGGTTGTCCTTGTCCTCTTTAGTCCGGATGACATGGCGTCCCAGTTTTCCAAAAAGAACTTCAAATTTTGATTCGTCTGACCACAGAACAGTTTTCCACTTTGCCACAGTCCATTTTAAATGAGCCTTGGCCCAGAGAAAACGCCTGCGCTTCTGGATCATGTTTAGATATGGCTTCTTTTTTGACCTATAGAGTTTTAGCCGGCAACGGCGAATGGCACGGTGGATTGTGTTCACCGACAATGTTTTCTGGAAGTATTCCTGAGCCCATGTTGTGATTTCCATTACAGTAGCATTCCTGTATGTGATGCAGTGCCGTCTAAGGGCCCGAAGATCACAGGCATCCAGTATGGTTTTACCTTACGCACAGAGATTGTTCCAGATTCTCTGAATCTTTGGATGATATTATGCACTGTAGATGATGATAACTTCAAACTCTTTGCAATTTTTCTCTGAGAAACTCCTTTCTGATATTGCTCCACTATTTTTCGCCGCAGCATTGGGGGAATTGGTGATCCTCTTCCCATCTTGACTTCTGAGAGATACTGCCACTCTGAGAGGCTCTTTTTATACCCAATCATGTTGCCAATTGACCTAATAAGTTGCAAATTGGTCCTCCAGCTGTTCCTTATATGTACATTTAACTTTTCCGGCCTCTTATTGCTACCTGTCCCAACTTTTTTGGAATGTGTAGCTCTCATGAAATCCAAAATGAGCCAATATTTGGCATGGCATTTCAAAATGTCTCACTTTCAACATTTGATATGTTATCTATATTCTATTGTGAATAAAATATAAGTTTATGAGATTTGTAAATTATTGCATTCCTTTTTTATTCACAATTTGTACAGTGTCCCAACTTTTTTGGAATCGGGTTTGTATTTACTTGGATATGAGATATGGGTCAGGGAGATGTTAAGATTTTAATAAGGAAAAAATTAATAAAGGGAAAGATATTTTGAGGGAAAAAATGTTGATATAAATTATTTTCCTTTTTTTATTATTTATTTATTTATTATTTTTTATTTTATTATTATTATTACTTTAAGAAAAAATAAATATGTTAGATATTTTTACCTTTTATGAAAATAAATATATAGTTCAAATACATTCAAGCATCAATTTATTTATTTATATATATATTTTTTTTAAATAATAATGACTTAAGTGTGTATTTAAAGTATAATGAAATATATGAAGTAAAGTGTTTTTTTGTTTGTTTGTTTTTTAAGTAAATTCAGGTTTATTGGGACATGTGTTTTCCTAGTCATCTCAATGGCAAAACCGTATCTCAATGCCATTTGGGACTTGTTGGGCCAGTATAGGTTCATCATTATTTTACACTAACAATGGCTTCTGGTCTGGAGATGAATGATTATGATCTGCTATATAATGCAGAATTATCTTTTTGTGAATATAAATGTGTCAGATTCAAAAGACGTGTTAGTGTTTCAACTCTATTAGTCAAAGACTGGCACCATCTAAACATTCTAATAATTGGGGATATTAGAGCATGAATGTAAAATGTAAATATTTTTATTTATTGATTATTAATAATCGAAAGAAACCAAGATGTCAAACACCTGTGTTGAAAGCAGGGCTGTAGTCCATCATTTCAGAAGTGAGGGGGACAGAATGTCAAGTGTAATGACATTCTATTCTATGCTATTCTATTCTACGATCCATGGAAAGAAATGAAGACACACATTGACCCATGAAAAAAGTGAGGGGGATTGATGTGTATATACGTCCCTTGTTTATTATATGCCCATAGTTTCTGGAAATGCCTTTTGCCATTGTCTTTTTTTTCATTACAAATTATGTTATCATATGGTATAGCAAACTGAGGTTAAAGTTGAATTTAAAATGTACTTGAATTTCAGAATGTCTTAGTATTGGTTTGCTCGTATTTGCTGTAGCATCTGACCTTTCACACAAAGAAATTCACATGATAGTGTCAGGAATTTACTTGTTTGAGATGAGCGACCTATAAAAATACAATTGTTCAAAATCCCCAAAACATCCTCCAATATCCAATTCAAATGTTTGAATCATACATTTTTTAAATGTCCACTCAGACCCCTCATGGACCCCACTAAAGTCATCTTTGCGGTTATGAATATCCATGCTCTCAACCCAGCATGTATTTTAATGCCATTTTATACATATTTGCACGTAGATGAACCGGTTTTAATAAAAAGCATGAATGAGATTCTTGAATTATAAAGGGGGAATCTCATAATCATCGCACGAGCTCTGTGTTACTCAGGCCGATGAGTTCAAAAAATGAAAAACATCAGATACGGCGTTATGGATTGATACAAATAGTCGCGCGCGCTGAATTAATGTGACTATTTTTAGAACGCCAGTGTTTCCAGGGGAAACCTAATGACGCAATGACGTCAATGCAGGTCAATAGCTGACTGGAGGAATTGAGCGCTTCCGTTAGATTTTGCAGTATCTTCTCAAACATAGAGGGATTTTTTGATACATTATACACGTCGACATCATAAAGCTTAAGCGCATAACGTACAGCAGCGTCACCGCGCACAAGGAGTGTGAGAGTGGGGCTTTTTCTCCTTCTGCTGGACTGTAATGTGGAGCAATGGTGTCTATAGGAGGAAGACCAGGCAGCTTTTGCTTTTTCTCCACCTGAAAGCTGATGGGATTCACTGGGTGAGATTTACTCCGTTCTGCTGCCATCAATGCAGAACAGTTTTATTTTTTATTTTTTGAGAACAACCAGAAGCGTCTACGATCGAGAAAAAAAAAGGTATTTTAATTTTTCATAAATCATAGTCAGGGTTGATTCTCCAAGGTTCGGAGAATATCAGTTAGTAGTTTAATCCAATATTCGTATTCATAAGGTACGCTGTTAAACTCAATGTAATGTATGACAGAATGTGAGTTAGTTGCTCAAACTGGACTGTGAGTGCACGTGATGCGAATGATGAGAACACAGGCAGGTATACAGACATGTATAGTGATATATGAGAATATGATGCCTGTACAATTTTCTTTTGAATATTTAATTAAGCGTGCGTGCATAATGCCATTCAGTGCACGTTTAATACATCTACAGCTTTTATTCTTACTATGTTGAAGTATAATTATCATCTGACCCTGATGGAGCAGCCAACAGATGCTTGTGAACGCACGAGACATTTTGTTTGGAAAATTGTGCACTATTGTGACCAGATCGTGTGCATGGCTTTACATGCGTGTTGGAGGCGTGTAATAGTATTTGCTGCTGTCATTCAGATGTGGGTGCTGGAAAACAGGGGTTTTGCGTTCTTTTCCTCGTTCGTTCTCATATGTAGGGCGTTACCGACGGGTTCAGCACCACGGACAGTTCCCTGACACTCCGGCACATACACACACTCCAGCAGTCACACACGCTGACACGGAGGGAGTAATTCTCATCATGTAACATCACGTTCCTAGTTTAAATAAGAATGAAAAGATATTGCTTGTTCATATCCAGACTGAAGCCAAAGTCAAACAGTCAATCACTGCTTCCCAATCATACAAAAATACAGACTTGAGATGTATATTAATATAATTAACTTGTGTAAATCTTGGTGGAATAATGAAATAGATGAAATAGAAGAATAGACCTTTCAGTGAAGTAAAAGTAGTCCTGTGATATTCTTGCGATGCTGTTCAATGTCAAAATCAATGTATCACTGATTATCACTTTGTGTTATTTTAGTCACAAAAGAGAATGCTGAGACATTTTACCATTTACAAACATTGCATTTTATAAGCTGTGCCAAAGTTCATTGCATGTTTTTGGCTCTTGATTGTTGATTTGAATTGAATTACTGGTGAACAAAAAATTTGTTGTAAGTCTGAAAACATAATATTTAATAAAAAATAAATTGAATATTGTGACAAGTTAAATGTGTGTATGCATATTATATATGTGTATATAATGGATGAAAAAGTACAATGTGCATATGTGCATTGGGACATTTATACTAATGATCATTTATACTATTGTTCATGTATCACGTGTACTAGTGTAATGTAATGCATATTTGAGTAAAGCCATAACGTGATTGTAAAAAACAAACAAAAAACATCTAGTCATAAATGCAAATGGACAAATAATTTTTATCATCAAATCACAGATTTCTCTGCTACATAACTAATAAGGCCTGATCTACAGTAGAAGTGTTTCTCAGCAGAACTCTGTTAGTGTACACTACACCTGGGAAATCAGCTAAACAACCTGTTTTAATGTTGTCTTTATTATTAGGTATTTAAAAATCTACTTTTAAAGAAAAGATATGTTTCAAAAATAGAAGTTATCTTTGGACGCTCTTTAATCATAGCATAACAAGTGTCCACCTTTCACACTCTACTGAAAGGCCATTATATTTTAGTTTGACCGTTGTATGTAATTGATGTAAATGAACCTTCCCTTTATTTCACTCTGTATATTTTATCAATAATCAAATGACAGCTGTTCATACAGTATTCTGTTCATTCCAGAGTGTTTCAGTGTTAGCTAGTGTAACTTGGATCAGTACATCTGAGACTACAGGTGCACCTCAATGCATTAGAATGTCGTGAAAAAGTTGTGAAAAAAAAGTGAAACTTTCATATATTTTAGATTCATTGCATGTAAAGTAAAACATTTCAAAAGTTTTTTTTGTTTTAATTTTGATGATTAGAGCTTACAGCTCATGTAAGTCAAAAATCAGTATCTCAAAATATTAGAATATTTACATTTGAGTTTCAATTAATGACCATCCATACAGTATAAATTCTGGGTATCTCTTGTTCTTTGAAACCACAATAATGGGGAAGACTGCTGACTTGGCAATGATCCAGAAGATGAACATTGACACCCTCCACAAAGAGGGTAAGTCACAGAGGGTCATTACTGAAAGGTGTGGCTGTTTACAGAGTGCTGTATCAAAGCCTATTAAATGCAAAGCTGACTGGAAGGAAGAATTTGGGTAGGAAAAGGTGCACAAGCAACAGGGATGACTGCAAGCTTGAGAATACAGTCAAGCAAAGCTGATTCAAACACTTGTGAGAGCTTCACAAGGAGTGGACTGAAGCTGGAGTCAGTGCATCAAGAGTCACCACGCTCAGACGTCTTCAGGAAAAGGGCTACCAAGCCACTTCTGAACCAGAGACAACGTCAGAAGCATCTTACCTGGGCTGTGGAGAAAAAGAACTCAGTGGTCCAAAGTCCTCTTTTCAGATGAAAGTAAATTTTGCATTTCATTTGGAAATCAAGGTCCCAGTGTCTGGAGGAAGAGTGGAGAGGCACAGAATCCATGTTGCTTGAAGTCCAGTGTGAAGTTTCCACAGTCAGTGATGATTTGGGCTGCCATGTCATCTGCTGGTGTTGGTCCACTGTGTTTTCTGAAGTCCACAGTCAACGCTGCCATCTACCAGGAAATTTTAGAGCACTTCCATGCTTCCTTCTGCTGACAAGCTTTATGGAGATGCTGATTTCATTTTCCAGCAGGACTTGGCACCTGCCCACACTGCCAAAGGTACTAAAAGCTGGTTCAATGACCATGGTGTTACTGTGCTTGATTGGCCAGCAAACACGCCTGACCTGAACCCCATAGAGAATCTATGGGGTATTGTCAAGAGGAAGATGAGAGACACCAGACCCAACAATGCAGATGAGCTGAAGGCCACTGTCAAAGAAACCTGGGCTTCCATGCCACCTCAGCAGTGCCACAAACTGATCACCTCCATGTGCCGAATTGAGGCAGTAATTAAAGCAAAAGGAGCCCCTACCAAGTATTGAGTACATATACAGTAAATTAACATACTTTCCAGAAGGCCAACAATTCACTAAAAATGTTTTTTTTATTGGTCTTATGAAGTATTCTAATTTGTTGAGATAGTGAATTGGTGGGTTTTGTGTTAAATGTGAGCCTAAATCATCACAATTAAAAGAACCAAAGACTTAAACTACTTCAGTCTGTGTGCATTGAATTTATTTAATACACGAGTTTCACAATTTGAGTTGAATTACTGAAATAAATGAACTTTTCCACGACATTCTAATTTATTGAGATGCACCTGTATATGGAGACTCAGTTTTGATTTGGAAACATTTGGAAATGTTCCGAATGTACATTTTAATGCTGGAAAACAGAGGTAGTATGCCAAATTTTCTGTGTTTGCTATAGATCAACTGAAACACACTTACTGTAAATATATATGAATATATAAGCATTGCCCAGCGAGATACCGTATCTAAAGTAACGCTGAAATTTCTCATTATTTTGGAGTAATAATGTTAAGAAAAAAATAGAGACAGCAAGAACCATAATAAAAAGCAGTTTATGCATATGTCAGATGTTTTTATCCAAAGTGACCAAGTTATTTTATCAGACACAAAAAAAGTCATAAGCCTTAACATGTGGCATTAAATAAATTAGACTTACACATTATTTTTACATATGTTACTAACCTTAAGGATACCTATAAAAAAATTGCAAGTAATGAAAGTGTAAACAATTTTCTTTGGTGTGATAAGCCATTCTCTTAAAAATAAAGGTTTCTAAAGCGGGTATTCAGAGAGATGCCATAGAAGAACCCGTTTTGGTTCCTCAACAATCCTTTCAGTGAACAGTTCTTAAAATAACCTTTTTTTCTTAGTGTGAAGAACATTTTAATAATCTGAAGAACCTTTTACCACTATAAAGAACCTTTTGTATGGTGGAAAGTTTATGTTTCTTCTTTCTCATTTTCTCATCTTTTGAGCATTCATATAGGCATTCATTACTGGTGGAAATAAAGACAACATTTCATACATAAATACAGTTTCTGGTTTTTAATATTGCCAGAAACATGCTTAGAATCACATAGCCCTGCTGTGTTTAGTTTGCTTACAAGACAGGTTACACCTCCTTCATATAGACCTCTAGAATAAGAATGTTGTCACTTTATTTATTTACTTTTTTTTCTAGTGTGGTATTTAACCAAGTTATTGATTAGCAAAATACAATCCACGTTTCATAAGATAATGAGTTACACACCAGCACTGCATGTTTTCATTGCAATAGGGCTGCTTAGTATGGCACAATTACTGCACACATTAATAATTTGTGTTTTATGTGTTTCAGATGAATTGACGACTAGTTTCACATCTGTTGCCTGCTCCTTTCCCTCTCTGTCTCTCTCACTTGTCCTTCACGGGTCTTTTTGCGGTCTGGGCTTGCTGTTCCATAACTCACTAGTCAGGAAGCCCTTACCCCAAAAAGTATCTGTGTGGGGTCCTGACCGCTGAGGATGGGATTTCATGTCTTCTTTCTCTTGGGACTGAGGGTTTGCTCTTTCTGACACTTGATCTCTACTCTGGACATTTAAATACATGATAATACTATCTATCTAGCTATCTAGCTATCTATCTGTCTGTCTGTCTGTCTATCTGTCTATGAGACATTTATACAGTATGTACAGTAGAATTATATAATACACTATATTGCCAAAAGTATTGGGTCGCCCCCTTCTAATGAACAGGTTTGACTACTTTAGTAATTTCTAAGAGTACAAATCTTAATGTTTAAGCATATAATGATATTCTAGTAAATTGTGTGCTTCTAATATTATAGCAACAGTTTGGACAGGACCCTTTTCTATTCTAACATGACAATGCCTCTGTGTATAAGACAAGGTTCAAAAAGAAAATGATTGATTCAGTCAGTGTGGAAGAACTTGACTGGTCTGCATAAAACCAAGTCCTAATCCCAGTTTAACACCTCTGGTGTGACTGTAAATGCAGACCTTGAGCCAAAAACTCATCACCAAACACCAATGACTTGTTCATATGGGTACAGTCATTTTAGACACTTCCAAAACTGTTGCAACAGAGATGGAAATACAATTTTTAAATACATTAATTATGTTCCCATCGTTGTTGCCACAGATTTGGAAGTGCATTTTTCTGTTCTAAAGAAGGGGGTGTCCCAATACTTTTGTCTATATAGTGTATGTACAAGTCATTGGTGTTTGGTGATGAGTTTTTGGCTCAAGGTCTGCATTTACAGTCACACCAGAGGTGTTAAACTGGGATTAGGACTTGGTTTTATGCAGACCAGTCAAGTTCTTCCACACTGACTGAATCAATCATTTTCTTTTTGAACCTTGTCTTATACACAGAGGCATTGTCATGTTAGAATAGAAAAGGGTCCTGTCCAAACTGTTGCTATAATATTAGAAGCACACAATTTCCTAGAATATCATTATATTCTTTAACATTAAGATTTGTACTCATAGAAATTACTGAAGTAGACAAACCTGTTCATTAGAAGGGCGACCCAATACTTTTGGCAATATAGTGTATGTTCTTAGACATCAAAACTTACTGCTGCCTTTGCTGATGGAGCATGTCTCTGTCTGTCATGACAAAATCAGCCACATGGTGGTGCTATTGTCCTTGTAATAATAAGTTAAGTAATTTTAATAACTTGTCCCATTTTGGATAATAGATCACATTGTGTCTAGCAGCTTTCTAAGTTACTGTACTGTAGTGTTTCTGTGTGTGTGTGTGTGTGTGTGTGTGTGTGTGTGCGTGTGTGTGTGTGCGTGTGCGTGTGCGTGTGTGTGTGTGTGTGTGTGTGTGTGTGTAAATCTATTAAATCTTATAGGCTTGTTATAAACAAGTGTATCCTATGGTGCTTCATGCAAACAATGTTTTCTGTATGATAATTATTGTTTATTTTATATTTAATGATTAAATAATTAATTAGACAAAACATATTGTTGAAACAGGTTATTTGACAGTAGGTAAAAGATTTATGAATTCAAACTGGTCAGAACTGTGTAGGTATTTGGCATGTTTTTGGACATATTTTGGCATGTATTTATTTGACCTATTACCACAAGCAGCAGGTCCCGCCCACAAACCCACATGATTGGTTGAGCCAGATGTTGACATACTGGACAGCTCAGACAAAATGTACAAAGTTTTTACAGTGTTCCTGTACATTAAACAGGCTCGGACAGGACTGATTGATTGATTGACTGAAAATAATGTAATTTCTACATTTATTATTAGGAAGTATTTTTATTATATATGTAATATCTAAAAATGTTATATAAAATATATTATATATTTAATATTTAAAATATTCAGTGTTTTTTAAAAGTCTCTTTTGGTCAACATTTCACAACAGTTTAAAAAAAGAGTTTCCAGAACCCAATTTTATAAATGCTTGCAGAGAGCTGACTGCCTGAAATATTTACTCAGCATATGTTTAACATTAGCTGCTTTTGATTTTGAAACATCTGAAACAGGTTTGTTTTTCCAGTTTCTTTTCCAATTGTGCTACTTTTTCAAGCAATGTTTACAATCCATGAGCTGTACCACGTCAAATTTGGTAATAACGATTATGACATTTCTAAAGAAATAGCATTAACATTGTGAGTGATGGTAGTGATTTTGGAATGCTCACGTGATTCAACTGGAATAATGCGTGTGGTTGCTGGAACCCACAAACCTGGAGATAAGAGATAGCATGCATTTACTGACTAAGACTGAGTAAGACTTCATTTATTATGCTCCAACAAAACTCAACTACTTTTCTTTTTATTACTATACTGTCATACAGTGGCTTTAAAAACCAGCATAAAAGCTAATGTATTCCCAAGGGTTCAAGGTTAGGTAGAATGACCCCATTGACCCCTGCTGGTAAATGCTGTAAACACACACACACACACACACACACATATATATATATATATATATATATATAAGATTACATACTTAAAACCTCTAAATACTATAAACCTCTTTAATGTATACCAAAGATAACCCAATTGTTTGTCATGGTTGAGAACAGTCACTTATTTATAAAAACATCTAAATGACTACTTGCTTACTGTAAAAGCAAAGTTCAGCCAGTGCTTCTTCATCGTGGGTCATTTTGTGGATTTGTGTTTATATTACAAAGCAATTATTTTTTGATACATGACTTATGTTCACGGGGGACTGCAAAGGTGACTAAAACACATCATTTCCTGTCCTGTGTGACGTAAAAATACGGAGTAGAGCTCGGCAATGATGCCGATCGCAGAAATCATTGCCCAGTCTCAGGTTTTATAATGGGTCTCATGGCTCAACTATTTTTTTCTTTTGTCACACTTTCCACACTCTCTCTCTCTTTCTTGTAACTCTACATTATAGATATCTCGTGAGCAGTTCTGAGAAATGCTTGGCCAATCCAAAAAAAAACATCTTATGCTTTTCCAGAATCAACACTGACCTGATCTCCAAGCCAAATTGTCTCTGGAATTTTTAGCTGGTGCTTGGACCGATTTTATTAACGATTGTCCTGTTTTAATCGGTTCAGTGTGTTGATTCAGAAGAAATATTTTTTTTTGTGTGTGGGAGGCTGAAAACCTGTTTTCGTTTGCACAGCTGTACCACGCTTTAGCATGCAAGCACTTAGCTGGCATGCCTCAGTATAAGTTAAATATTGGTATAGAGATGTTCTCTGCATGTCTTAACTGAAGAGTGTTTTTCATTTCAGCATATTTATATTTACATATAGGCTAACGTAAAAAAAAGAAAAGTTTTTTGGACCTTATATAATGTGGGTACCATTTTATTGTTTCAAATAAAAATGTATTCTTTCTCGCGATACTATACCAGTTAAAGTATCATGATGCCATGTTATATTAGCGCTATCACTCATATTTGATTTGTTAGAGTCTTTTATTATATTCTTTAGTTTATACAACGAAATTCGTAATATCTTTAACGCAAATATTAAAATATTAGGGTCTGTTGTATAAAAATAATACAAATACAATTTTTTTTTTTCAATTTCACACTGTACTGCATTATGGAAGCTTGTTTATGCCACAGAAGTAAAAAATAAATAAAAATAATAATAATAATAAAAGTAAATAAATAAATAAAGTTTATTCAGAACTGCAAGATATTAACTCCAAAGAAAAATTAAAAATGTGAGATACAAACTCACAATTGTGAGATAAAAAGTAACACATACCTTTTTCTACCATTTGTTTTTACCATTTTTTATTCCATGGCAGAAACCAAAAAAAAAAAAGGTCAGAATTGTGAGACATGAACTTACAATTCTGAGACCAAAAAAATCTGAAATGCGAGATGTAATCACAGAATTGCGAGATGTAAACTTAGACTAAAAAAAACCCTGTGTATAAAGTCACAATTACCTTATTTTATTTATTTATTTATTTATGTAATTCTGTGGCAGAAATGTGTTCCCTATATTGCATTGCTTTAGGTTTGAGTCTAAAATTTACAAATACAGCATTTTTTAATTGTTAATTGTAGTGTGGCTCAGTGGTAGAGCATTGCGTTAGCAGCGCAAAAGGTTGTGGGTTCAATTCCCAGGGAACACACATACTGATAAAAAAATGTATAGCCTGAATGCACTGTAAGTCGCTTAAAGCGTCTGCTAAATGCATAAATGTAATTGTAGTAGTTTGATTATGTGAGAACATTTAAAATCATGAATTAAGCTACTACTAAATTAATGTATTACTAAAATACTATGGTATGCTTAGATAATATTATAGAATAGCATAAAAATACTAATAATTCAGTACCATAGGCCTATCATTGCTGAACCATGGTAAGGTGTAAAACTACAGGTAATTTACTCTTCTTCCTTTTTTACATTGTCTGCTGAGTTCAATCATGTTTTGTGTGTAAAGTTTGAATGACACAAGGATTCATAGCAGCATTCCTGAACAATCTGTGTTCCTCTCACTCTCAGTCTCTGGAGACCTAGAGAAAACTCCAGCTCCAGGAATAGAAACACACATACAGTTAACCCCCCTAAAATACCAGAAATAGCACACACTACAGGAATAGAAACATTTCCTCTGTGATCCTGTTCGCTGGATTCCCGTAACTTTGGCTGTGCGTGAAGAATCACGTGCTGATTGTGAATGGCAGATTCCAGGTTTCAGGTTTAAAATAATTAGTAGAACACAGAGCAGATGTTGTGCAACATCTGGGTAACTGTCATGCTAATGCAAAAAGAGAGTCTGAAATGCTAAATGCACACGCAGCTGCACATGTTTAGCTGGACGCATGAGGCTGATCCTCCGGTGATTTGCTGTGCGCTGCTGGATGAACAGTTAAATAATACATACTGGTGAGGACATTTCCCAGTAGTTCGTTCCATTCCAGCAAATCATATAATAAATCATTGCATCTTCCTCCCTTTTTTCTGTGGAAACAAAACGTTACTCACAGCCACAATTATGGGAATCCAGGTAATACATTTCTGAAGAAAATGTAAATATTAGCCTACTTGACAGTACAAAGCTTATCGCTATCTATCTATCTATTCTGTCTGTATGTCTGTCATCTATCTATCTATCTACAGTATCAACAATATTTATAGAGCACATTTATACACAACCGAGTTTGACCTTAGAAGTGCTTTACAAAGAATAAAAAGACAAGGAATAAAAGAAAAGTAAACAGACAAATGGAATATAGCAGAGTGAAAATAAGGTGAAAAAATGTCTTCAGATAAGATTTAAAAGTACTAATAGATGGAGCATGCCTGATAAAGGGAGGAAGGCTATTTCAAAGCTGCAGGCCAGCAGTAGCGAAGACGCGATCACCAATCACCACGATTCTTAAGTTTAACTCTGGGAACTATGAGTAGAATAAGGGCACAAGATCTCATGTTTCTAGATGGGGTATACGAAAGCAGTAAATCAGTTAAGTATTGAGGTGCCAGGTTATTGAGGGCTTTATAGACAAATAGTAAGATTTTAAAATCAATATACTTGACAGGGGCCAGTGTAAGGGCATTAAAATTGGAGTTATGTGGTCGTATTTTCCCTTCCCTTCATGCAGTTTAGTGGCTGCATTCTGAACCAAATAAAGACGGGAAATGGAATGGAACGATGCAATGGAAGACTGAGAAATACCAAAGTACAGTGAGTTACAATAATCATGCCGAGACGTTACAAAGGCATGGAAAGCTGTTTCAAGATTTTTCCTAGAAAGGGCTTAACTTTACTGAGAAGGTGACGTTGATCAAACATGACTTGATTACAGCTGAAATCTGTTTGTCACACTTTAGACTGGAGTCAAACCGAATGCCCTAATTCCTGGCATACTGTGTATATATGGAGTAAGGAATCCAAGTAAAAAAAAAAAAAAAAAAAAAAACGTTTTCCTTGGAACCAAACAAAATAATTTTAGATTTATTTTCATTTAGGTGTAAGAAATTACTTGAAAGCCATAACCTAAGTTCATTTAGAGAGTATTTGTTATTACGCATTACAGGAAACTTAAGATGGGTATCATCATATAGATCAGCATATAGATGCAACACCATGTTTTTCAAAAAATTTAAGCCAAGGGGAACAATTACTTGGAAAACAACACAGGCCCAATGATTGAACCTTGCGGAACACCACAATCAAGATGAATGTTAGAAGATGAGTAATGCCCTAATCAAACAGTAAAACAGCTATTTGACAAATAAGTAAAACCACTGTGTTGTGATCAACAAAGTCAAATGCAGCACTTAGGTTTGAGAGGACAAGAGCCACAAAATATAAAATAAATCAATCATCCATCTATCTATCTATCTATCTATCTATCTATCTATCTATCTATCTATCTATCTATCTATCTATCTATCTATCTATCTGTCTGTCTATCTGTCTATCAGTATGTCTATCGTTCTATCATTCTATCAATTATTCTATCATCAATAACATTTTCTGTTCTTATCTGCTGTTATTACTGAGATTACAGATTAAATTTAAAAAAATCTAACAATGAGATATTAAATTAGTTTGTATCAAACTTGTATCAACTTTATGTATCCTCCTTTAAATTGATTGTGGCATTTCAATGCATATTATCCAAACTCTAGTTGTGCTGCAAAACTCAGTCACAGTGTGTTCAGTGTGGGGTCTCGCTTGCAGGAGACACCACAAGATCTGTACATTACAGCAACCTGACCACCCACAGTTGGGCCGTCCCATGACTCACAACACCAACACCAACACCTGACTGCACAATATACTAGATCAATGTTTGTGAACCTTGTTCCTGGAAGACCCAACACTGTGCCTGCGTCCCAATGTGCATACTATCCATCCTAAATTCTATGTGATAGTAGTCATTTTCAATACTATTTAGGGCAGATAGGGTGGATAGTATGCACATTGGGACGCAGGGCAAATCTTTTGAATGTTTCTTTTAATTAACGCACCTGAATCTACTGATTAGCTCTCATTAAAGGTGAATTGGCTGTGTAAAATAGAAGGTAAACATCCCTAATGTGCAGTTTTGGGTGAACAGGGATGCTAAATAATGGCAGTGCAATCTACAATGGTGGACAGATGGGTAAGTGAAGTTCTTTATGGAAGCTTTTGTTAAAATGGGGTCTGCTGACTGTTAGGCATCCATCTGAAATAGCCAGAGAGAGCAATAGCCTGAAAGTTGCTGTGAAAAATCTCACTGCCACACCATAGTTAGCAAAATGAAATGACTGTGTGATTTCAAATTTATACATATAGGTTAAAAAACGTATTTATTTAGGAGTTTTAATCTGAAAATCAATCCAACCAGCTTCAGTGTGAAGCATAATATTACACATTTGATTCCTAGCTAACAAATGTCTGGAAAACACGTAAAAAAATCGTTATTTGGAACCTTCATATTTAAGAGTGTATGGGAAATATAACACTTAAAACCAGTTCATCTTGAGAAAATGGTATCACAATGTTTAGAGCTGTTGTTCTCTTAGTATGAGGAACATTTTAAAAATATAAATGACCTTTTGTGGAATGCCAGAGTTCCATGGATGTTCAGCGTTCTTCATGGAACCATACCAATAAAGAACCCTTCTTTTGTAAAGAGTGTAACTGGAACCGGAACTGGTCTGTTCTACTTCTGTTTATCTAATTTGGAACTTTTTATGTTTAATTTATAAAACTGCAGCTTAGCATTATTACAATATTTATATTCTTCCCCAGATATTCTCTCCATCTGTTCAGCATTCATTGCTATATTAAACGATACAGCGTAGTGGCTGGCCCTGACTGTCAATGTTGTCCAGCTACCTTTAACTGGCAAAAGACCAGCAGGAAATTCATGCTGGTCATTTCAGCAGGGAACATATTTTCTCTTCATTGCACTGTTTAAACTAATAATATTACATGTACTAATATATTTCCAAAGTCTATACCCACAGTATGCATTTGTATCAGGATCTACTCAATAAGTGGGTGTGAAATTGTTTTATTAATTTGGAGAGTTCCTCAACAAAGTGCATCCCTTGGGGACAATTCTGTTGTAAGACAAGCTTCTTGTTTTACAAGCTACAAATCTATAGTGAATTGTAACACATCCCACCACAGTCACCAAGTGATCGGTATGTATTACAATGACAAATATTTGTAGTACATGTGTGCATGAGATGTGCTTGTGGTGCCAGCGGGGGTGTTGTCCCCCCCTCATGATGTTCTGCACTGGGAGAATCAGGGAAGGAAAGCTGAGGTGATTCACACATGAGTCAACAGCTATCAGCTATATAAGCCTGACCACTCATGGAGCCTGGGCATCATAGAGTCCTCAGATCGCAAAGGTAAGTCCCCTTCGCTCTCTCTCTCCACTCATCACCACTCATACTATCTGCAGCTCTGATACACTGGCGTTCATGATACATGATGTGGATTTTATCATCTAACTTTACATTTATAGCATTTAAATTGTTATTTTTAACTCGGTTTAATATTCTACACAGGGATTTAAAAAAAAAAAAAAAAAAAAGATTACAGTGCTTTTGGAATGAAGCAATCAATGTTTGTTTATACAAGGGCAGCGTGTTCTTTGGGAATTTACCAGATATTGAAATCCTAACTCGGGCACAGAGGCTGTCGTTTTGTTCATTCGGAAGTGAGATTGAACATAGCAGAAGGCTTAATTGCTTGATGTTGCAGATTGAAGAGGCCTGGGCTTTGCTGACATGCTCATTGTGAGGGATACAGGCAACTTTCATGTGCAAGGAATCCACTTTTTAATGTTGTATAATTTTATTGGACAGTCTGTTTTAATTTGAATTAGCAGTATGACTTGAGAGAATCTGATATCGGAAATGAAGTGTCATGTACCATCTAGATCAACAGAAATATCAAGCCAGGATTTCAAGATTGCTCAATGATTAGACACCGCTTCAGGACTTTACCATAGTAAAGTATTACTACAAGTATAGTATTTTACTACAAGTGATTTTTTTTAATGCAGTTTAGAAGAATGCATATATTGAAAAAATAAGCATTTTCCAAATAAATTGTATTTAGGGATGCAGATTTAGTCTAAATTAAGCTGTCATTCTATAGAACTAGTTAGCTAGGGACCAAATCCATTTGCTTTGTATATATGCACACTGTTGTATATATAAGGATGCATTTAAAAAAACTTTTTCTTATTATTTTCTATTTGTCAAATGAACAAAAAAAAAAAAAACTTAAGATATATTTCTTGAGCAAAAAATCAGCATATTAGAATGATTTCATGCTCATGTGACACTGAAGACTGGAGTAATGATGCTGAAAATTTAACTTTGCCATCACAGGAATAAATTACATTTTAAAATTATTGTAATTTTTCTTTTTTTAATTGTAATATCATTTCACAAGACTACTGTTTTTACTGCATTTTTGATTAAATAAATGCAGCCTTGGTGGGCATACAAGACTTCTTTCATATATATTAAAACATTTTAATAGATATTCAAAATAATGCTTATTTTATTTCAGCAGGTATTGCGGCGCTGTTGCAAAGTTAAAGACCACTCAACACAGGAAGCATGTATTTTCCAGCTCTTCTCTACCCCTGCATTTTGGGCATGCTCAGTCTGGCTCATGGCATTCCCGTTCATCAGAATAGCCTGAAAAACTTGGTCAAACTGCAGGCAGACACCATCAGCCTCAGAATCAAGGATCACAACGAGAAGGTAACGGGTTAAACCTCAGTGAACTCGTTTGCAAGGCTTCTGTTCTGTTGAACTCAATGTGATGATTCATATAGCCATGCTCAATTGTGTCTTCTCTTACAGCTGAAAATATCTCCAGAGCTCATCATTGGTGGTCCAGAACTTTACCCTGTGGTTCCTGTTGATAAACCCATCCAAGGTCTCGGGTCTATCGTGGACACCCTAACTACCTTCCAGAAGGTTCTTCAAAGGCTGCCCAAGGGGCATGTGAGCCAGATACGCAAAGATTTGTCCACACTTCTGGGTTACCTGAAGGAAAGAATGAACTCTATGCGTTGCACACCCAAGGAGCCAGCTAACGAGAGGTCACTGGACGCTTTCTTGGAGGGCACCGCCACCCACCACATTACTTTTGGGCACTTGGCTTTAGACAGACTGAAACAGTTCATGCAAAAGCTGATAGTTAATCTGGACCATTTGAAAAGCTGCTAATTTGCTATTATTGTAGCATTAAAAATATACTATTTATTATATTTATTTAAAACCTTGTATATTTATAGTCCGAAGCAGCATTTTGGCACATTTTGATATGCACAAATTTATTCCCTGATATTAAACGGGAAGCTAAAAACGCTGTTGAGACGTCATGGCATGCCAAACAATCTGTCCTTGTTACGTAAACACTAGCAATCTGAAACCTGCACACATTGCCATGTCATACTTCATGCTGTCTGCAGGATGACATCAGCATTTGCTGAGCATGCTCAATGATGTCACTGTGTTTACCAGAAGCAACGAGGTCAGACTGCTGGGAAGCTGGAATCATGTTCCCATTTTACTTCTTGCTGCAACACCAGCATTGTACACTCTCAGAAAAAAAAGGTACAAAAGCTGTCACTGAGGCGGTACCTTTTCAAAAGGTACAAATATTTACCATTACGGTACTTAAATGCACTCTTTAGGGGTAAATAAGGTACATGTGTACCTTTTGAAAGGGTACCGCCCCAGTGACCTTTTCTGCGGGTGGGGGGGATGGGGTAAACTCATATTTTCCTAAACAGTATGAATCTATGCACTTTGAATATCCTGACTATTGTTATTAGTTTTGTATTTTGTGTATTAATGCATTTTTTTTTATAAAATATTACCAATAAAGAAATTCCAAGTTACATGGACACTTTTGCTATTTATTGTGGCTCTGTTTATGCCAACGCAGTTTGTGTATGTTTATGGTCATTGCATCATTTCCTAGAGGAACCAAAAGCATTGGAATGTTTTTAAAAGAGAAATCTATCAACAACAGGCTTTCTTTCACTATACAACTTGCCTGTAAGTGATTAGCAAGACCAATTAAATCAACACAAAAATAACCATTTTGATATCTGTTGAATATCATGTTCATTTAGCTTTTGCAAAGTCAAATCTACAGAAAGTGTCTTTTTTTTTTTTATTGCATCAAATATTATTTGCTGAGATTAAATTATTTATATTGGCCATAAGCAACCCTGCGCTAGACATTTTAGTCATAAAAAAACATGATCTGCTGTTGGTATCAGTGTTGGATGTTGGTATCATTTTTTTTTTTTTTTTTATACAGCAATAAAAACAAGTTTTGTCAGACTTTATCAACAAGGGTGCATTACATGGGGATGGCAGGAATTGCCCACTGGCGTTTAAATCAAGTCCACCTGTTATCAAAGTTTGAGGAGAGCAGTTAAATAATGACAGCTAAGCTATGTAGGCAAAGTCCATATTGACAACATTTGACGATTCATCCTGTCTACAAAAGCTCTTTGTAATGTTTAAAAAAACCTCTGTGCCAGAACAGCAGGACACATGAAACTTGGCGTGGAACTCTCTTGACAAACATATGTAGTTCAAAAGACGTCCCCCCAAAACAAGTCTGTTATGTATTGGAACTATCTCTGCATTGTTATATCTATAAAGGATATACTTCTGAGTCAAACAAATATCAAATGGTGGAAAAACTGACACTTTTCCGTTTTAAAAACTTTAGTCAAAAGTATTAAATTTAGTCCTTCTCTGAGAGGTTTTAAACATTTTTACATGTTCTTTCAGTCTCACATGTTCAGCTGAACCATTTGCTCTTTTTGACTGCAGTCTTAGTATTTGATGTTCCCATTAGTTTCTTTTTGTACTGGTTCACCAGCGTATCAAAGCGGACATCCTCTCTGTTCTGGAACTTTCTCTTTGCAGGTTTGCCATTCTGCAAACAGAATAAATACATATAATAAATCACAACAGATAGATAACAGCGGTTTAAACTGGTGGTACAACAAAAGTATACATCTAATACTGGTCATCACAGCAACAAAATAAAAATAATAAATAAATAGAAAATTATATATATACAGTATATATCTTGCAGTGATTACAATGATAAGAAATGTTTGCTGACCACCAAATCAGCATATTATAAATGATTTCTGAAGGGTCATGCAACACTAAAGTACATATATATATATATATATATATATATATATATACACAGTGCTCCTTGAAAGTTTGTGAATCCTTTAGAAGTTTCTATATTTCTGCATAAATATGACCTAAAACATCTGATTTTCATAAGTCCTGAAAGTAGACAAAGAGAACGGAATCAAACAAGTGAGAAAAATATTTTCTTTGTCATTTATTTATGGAGAAAAATGATCCAGTGTTACATATCTGCGAGTTGCAAAAGTATGTGAATCTCTTGGATTAGCAGTTAATTTAAAGGTGAAATTAGAGTCCATCTGTGCAGAGGTGTTTTCAGTCAGTGCAATGACTATCAAATGTCAGTACGTGACCTGTTTTATTCAAAGAACAGGGATCTGTAAAAGTCTGATCATGTTTGTGGAAGTGAATCATGTCATGAACAAAGGAGATTACTGAGGACATCGGAAAAAGAGTTGATGTTGCTCATCAGGCTAGAAAAGGTTACAAAACCATCTCTAAAGAGTTTGGACTCCACAAATCCACAGTCAGACAGATTGTGTACAAATGGAGGAAATTCAAGACCATTGTTACCTTCCCGAGAAGTGGTCAACCAACAAAGATCACCCCAAAGCAGTACGTGTAATCGTGTAGTCTGCGAGGTTGCAAAAGTTCCCAGGGTAACTTCTAAGCAACTAAAGGCCTTTCTCACATTGGCTAATGTTAATGTTCATGAGCCCATCATCAGGAGAACACTGAGCAACCATGGTGTGCATGGGAGCCACTGTTCTCCAAAAAGAAAATTGCTTGCTAAAGATCATGTGGACAAGCCAGAGGACTATTGGAGAAAGGTTTAATGGATGGATGAAACCAAAATAGGACTTATTGGTTTAAATGAGAATCTATTATGTTCGGAGAAAAGAACACACTGTATTCCAGCTTAAGAATCTTATCCCATCTGTGAAACGTGGTGGTAGTATCATGGCTTGGGCCTGTTTTGCTGCATCTTGGCCAGGACAGCCTGCCATTATTGATAGAACAATGAATTCTGAATTATACCAGCAAATTCTAAAGGAAAACATCAGGACATCTGTTTAAGAACAGAGTCTCAAGAGAACGTGGGTCATGCAGCAAGACAACAACCCCAAGCACACAAGTCATTCAACCAAAGAATGGTTAAAGAAGAACAAAGTTAATGTTTTGGAAAGGCTGAGTCAAGTCCAGACCTTAATCCAATTCAAATGTTGTGGAAGGACATAAGCAAGCAGTTCATAGGAGGAAACCCGCCAACATCACAGAGTTTAAGTGGTTCTGCACTAAGGAATGGGCTAAAACTCCTACATGTTATTGTGCAGGACTGATCAGCATTTACAAAAACTTTACCTTCAGTTACTGCAGCAAAAGGGGGTCACACCAGATACTGAAAGCAAAGATTCACATTTGCAATGCACAGATATGTAACACTGGATCATTTTTCTCAATAAATAAATGACAAAATAATTTTTTTTTCTCACTTGTTTGATAGGGTTCTCTTTGTCTACTTTCAGGACTTATATGAAAATCAGATGTTTTGGGTCATATTTATGCAGAAATATAGACAATTCTAAAGGGTTCACAAACTTTCAAGCAGCAGTCCATATAGATGCTGGGTCTTGTTTGTTTTCTAGAATCTATATACTGGACTTGTTTATGCTTGATTACTGTTTATACATTGTACTGCTATATTTTGAACAATACTGTACATACACACATATACATATAAAATAGAAAACTCATTTTAATTAATATTTATTTCTATTAGGTAAATAACTTATAATCTCTCTTCAACTCTTTGGCTTACCGGTTTCCTGTTCATGCTGGATTTCTCAATGAAAGTAGACACCTTTCTCTCTTTCCTGCTGGGCACTTTCTTCTGTTTCATGGGTTGTACCATGGGTTGTTTCCCTTTATCACGTTTCCTGAGGAATAGTGTGAGGGTCATTGTACATTATAGTTTTTTATTGTTGAATCAATGGTGCTGGTTCTGTTTCACTTGTGCAGTGAGTTGTACCTGATCTTTGGGCCTCTGTGTGAAGGCATGTGCAGAACCTTGGGCCGTTTTTTGCCGTCCTTCAGTTCTACATGCTCCACCTCTGGTTTGGTGATAAAGCCGCTGTACTGGCTTCCTTGTTCCTTCTCCTGTTTAACAACGTTAGCTGCATTTCCTTTCCTCAAGGGTCCTTTCTTCTTCCCCGAATGTTGTTGCTGCTGCTGCTGTTGTGGCAGTTGCTCTCCTTTTTGGCTACTGTCTTTTTTAAGTTGCTTCTGTGGAAACACATCAATTTTGACAATTTAATTTAAGCTATTTAATTTTTGCATTTTCAAAACGTCACACTGATAGGAAACCAAGATGCAGCTGAGCCTCACCTTGCTGTTTTCCAAACGGATGGCTTTAAGTTTCAGCTTCCGCCCATCCTCCAGAGAAAACTCAACTATGGGTCTCTGACGGGAACAACACAGGAAATGACATCATCAAACCTATCAAACATACTTCACCACTGGTCTTTCTCAATCTTCAGCTGTTGCTCAATGATAAATCTTTTTCTAATTTATATTAAGTGAAACAGTCATGAGTCTTGGCCACAAGTGCTTGGGAATAGAACGATTCATCTTATTTTTGAGAAGTTACATTCAATACAGACCAAAACACATTCCATTGAGCGTCAGAGGAATGCATGTTTATATTGTATCGTGTGGAAAGATTGGCAGACAAATATGTGGTTTGATTCCTTCTTTAGTGCGTTCCGTTGCCCTCTTTTGCAAAGCACTGAAGGGCCACTGCTGTGAAGCTGGCAATAAAGCCCTTAATAACAGGCCCTAAAAGTGTGTTTACACACCAGCAAGCTATAGCTAATATCATCTAATACCGTTCCCTAATGCAATGACCCTGAACATACTTCTAGGAATTAAGACAGTCGCCTCGGTAGCCTTTCTAGGAAATAATTCGACTTGATAGAACAACAAACAGGTTATCAAATATCCCTTTTTTCTACCAGTGCTCTCAGCAAACCGTGAGAATTAGTTTCCAAATAAGGTCTGATTTTGGGATTTGAACAACAGAGAATTTGTGGTGGTCTACCTTTTGGGGTCCAAAGATGTCTGGGTTGTTGTTGAGGTGACGTAAGGATTGTAGAGCATGTTCATGCTCTTTAAACTCCACAAAGCCATATCCCAGAGACTTGCCGATCACCTGACCCCGAACAGGCTTCTTGTCATACATCACACGACACTGTAGGCACATATATACAGAGAAAGAGACAATCAGGAATTCTTGTTGTATATGGGTAGTTGACAAATAGCCAGTAAAAAAAAATGTTTTTTGTAAAAGACCATTTTTGAAGAAGAAATGCATATTTATGTAGTGTAAAGTCTGATCTTTGAGAAAATATAAAGGGTCACTAACTTTGTCAATTCTTTCATTGTTTTTTTTAAACATTTTTACTGAACTGTACCATCAATTTGTCCTATGGTATGGCAGCAAAAATAAAAAAAAACTCTTAATATATAAATAGCATGAGAGAGATGTATCTTTATTGTTAGACACTTTTTTTCATATAGCGTTATTTAATATGAAATTATAATTAACATTTTTTCCACATGACTTTCCCCATGTCAAAGACAAACTCTGACAACAAGATAAACTTTGCCGTCATCCATTCAAAACTGCTGAAAATTATACCATTTTAAGATGCGAGATATTTCTATCTCCCCTATTGCAATACTCAACTGTTTTATAAAGATATTTTGAGATAAAAACAAATCTGTGGTTCTTTTATGTGTCACACCATAGGACATTACGTCACACTAAAGGACAGATGGTAGTTATTATTTCTATTTAACTTTCAAAGGAGAAAGAAAGTTTAATTTTGATATAAACAATATCAATGTGTTTATTAAACAAAACAATTTATCAACAAAATTCAGTCTCTTTCAATCAGTATGTTACTAAAACTCTTCTAGCCCTCCCAGTTTGATATTCAAACTATATTCATTAAGATTTGAATTCATTTTTTTCAACTACATAGCTACTCTTTTTAAGGCATCATTTTTGTTCTAATTACTTTCTGCATCGTTCTCTTAGGATCCCTGTTAATTTTCTGTCTATATTTCCGTGTCCTCTCTCTTCCACTAATTTCTGTCCCTCAATTCTTTCTGTTTCAAAAACATAGTATCACATTTTATACTTATTTTCATGACACTTTATAACAGTACAAGTTTTCTGTAAAAACATCATTAAATAGTTTAATGTAATTATTGCATTTAGGAACACTGAAAATGATCAAAAAAAGAATAAAAAGGAGTTAAATAAATCTTAATTATTTAAAATGATTTTTTAAAGAGCCCTTGTCCTGTGGTGTGACATCTTTGTCCTGTGGTGTGACAATACAGGCATCACACCGGAGGACATTTTCTGTCACACCAAAGGACGTTTCAGACTTTTCTGTCAATTAATGACGTTGCTATTCTGAGCTAATCTGTCATTAGCGGTTTGCAAGACACATCTGCATCATTTTCCATGATTATGTAGTTTAACATACTTTTTTAATTAAAAAATATAATTTAGGGGTGTCACACCAAAGGACAACACAACGTACCACTTTTGTAGTCAGGGTTTCTGCAGGATTTTTAAGCTCAAATTTAAGACTTTTTAAGACCTTTTTTAAGACCTCCACAAATAAAATTAATACCATATGAGTGGGTCGGGGCAATGTCTATAGTACCATATTAAACTGTAAAATGACTGTCAAAAGCATAATTTATAATTCATATACAAGTTTTCACAAAAACTTAAGTTTTATAAAACATAAACTTTACATTTCAGCCTTTAAACCACTTTTAAGAAAATGGATAAGTCAAAAGTATTAATTATATTGATTTTAGCAGTTATTATCAATAAATTATTATATAAATTAAATAACATGAATTAGGGGTGTGTGAAATTGACAAAACAATATATCTTGATATTTTCTGGGATTTTATCGATAACGATAGTTAGACGATATTTTGCTGAGTGTTATTGAGTTATTGTGCTGATATCTAAAAGATTACCGTTGACAGCTGACTCCTGAATTTTTTTGATATTCTTCATATTCTGTGTGGTCAGTTCACAGCAGTGATAGAAAAAAAAAATTTCAACAAGTTTTATGGCCATGTTTACCTTTAAGCCATTTTTTACTAAAAGTGTGCATCATCTTTTGAGTCAAATTCTTGCATTTGGGCTGTTACCAAGCAGATGAAATCAGTATCAACAAAATGTATCTTTGCAATGCATATGAAGTGGCATTTAGATGTATTTACACACTGTTTAATGCAGCTCGGAAGGACACAGAATGCTAACCTGCAGTTACAAATGCATAAATAATGTTTTGATATTTGAAACATAAAACGGTGAAAACTGATGTTTGAAATTATTTTAAAAAAAATGAAGATACTTTAAATGTGAAATTAAAACGGCCAATAGGTGGCAGTAAGTCAGTGTTAATAAGTGAGTCATTGCGACTGAACCGAATCATTTAAACGGTTGATTCATTCAGGAACGAATCACTGTCATGTTGCTCAGAGACGTAAAACAGTGCTGTGACTGTGTTTGGAATTATTTTTGTTGGAGAAATGGAGCAAAAGCAGGAAATATGGTGTCTAAAACGTAAGTCTCTTAATATTAACTTATTGTTTATTGAACTGTTGCATAAAATCAAAATCACACTTGTAATCATGCTGACTTTTGGAGAAAAGATGGCACTCTTCGAGTTATTATTAACTGTATATGAAATTATATACCGTAAATATAGGCTATACATTTTCTGCCCCCATATCTTAAATTATGTGATCATTCTAAATGTATTTTAATAGACCGAATCGTGCAGTGAAACTCGTACGCGCACTAGTTTAACCTGTTAACTGATTCATTCTCTGCCAGCAGGTGTCGCGTTTGGCTGAAATATAACAGTTTTCCCGGCAAAGACAGAACTGAAGCAGCGCAGCACCGGACTTTAAACTGCAGCGCTCATGTTTATTTAATGAAATCATAGCCTTTTGAAGTTTAATCGTCACGTTCAGCCATATCGCAATTCTGGTCTTTCCGTCTCCAAATTTAAGACCTCTTGAAATCATAATTAAGACTTTCTTGTACAATTTAAGACTTTTTAAGGCCTTAAATTTGATACAACTAAATTTAAGACTTTTTAAGACCCCGCGGACACCCTGGTAGTGGTTCCAAAAAAAGTTAAATATTTGAACAATTCTGAGACAAAATTTGACCATGTGCACGTGCCATGGGCTTCACAGGGGGCTTCAGTAAAACGACCATGAATGGGGTCCTTCAACTAATTACAGTTTTTTCTGGAATTGCCGATTTAAAATCAGGATATGGTGTCACACCATAGGACATGGTTTTCAGAGACAAAATGTATCAAGTTCCTACACTTTCAGAAATATATGGATGAAAAAAATGATTGCCATTTACTAAAATAGACACTTGTACAATTATGCCGGTGTATTTATTAACATTTTTATGCTTTTCTTTTTAATTTATAAAAAGTTGTAATTTATTGAACCATGCTTGAGACAGTCACACCATAGGACAATTTTGACATTTGGCTCAAAAATAAAAAATAAATCAAATAAAACTGCAGCTTTTTTAACAACAGTTCCATGTAGGACGAAGAAATGTTTAACAATTTACAGCATTTTAAATAACGAAAATATTAATTATATTCATTTTTATCCTGTGGGACAGTGAAAATTCCATGTCACGTCAACAACCCATATGCAAACGTTATGGCATAAGTTTATGCTAACAAAAGCACTGGCTAAGTTACGCAGATAAAGGTGATATTGGCAATTTCGGTCATTTAGGTAACAGGGTTTCTGCGGGTTTTACTTTCTCTTCAAAGTGATTTTCTTCATCAATATTTTTGTCTTGTTTTAAAATCGCAAATGTCTTTAGATTCTTCCATCAAGGTAAATGAACTTGAGAAGGAAAAAATCACAAATTAAGTCTGAAAAGTCGTTTTAAGAGAAATTGATCAATTTTAAATTATGATTACATTTTTATTTTTATTTAAATTTTATGATACTTTAAGTTTATGATTAAAACAAAAACAAATATATGCCAATGTGCTCATAAAAATCTACTTTCAAAAGGAAAAGTTTTCATACACCATTGACAGATCTTTCAAATGTAAACTTAATTTTGTTCAATTTATCAGAAAACAAGATTTCATATGTTCAATTTGCATCTCAGGTAAACGTATCGTGATTTAACAATGTTTAGATATTTGTATGGGAAAACAAAAATACGGGGGAAGATTTACTTTTTTTTATTATTATTATTGTGCAGTGCTTGCAACATTTAATGCTATGACTTTATAAATAAAAAAAATAAAATACATTTGTAATTTAGAAATGAATGATAGGCAGAGACAGAATTTCAGATTGGCTAATCCGGTCACAGAGACTGGTTCATTTCAGTGATATCTGTCAGGTCATAATGACATTTTGCATCTGGCATTACTCAAAGTAAATAAACACCACCTTAAACCTATGGGCAACCACAAGTTTGTAGGTTAGAATCCTGCAAAAGCTGCTCCTTGAAATACAACAATTGTACCTTTAAACAAGACTTTCTTGGATGACAGTGAAACCTCCTGATCCTACCCAAATAACAGTCCTGCCCTCTAGTGTTACTAGAAAGAACTGTGAGAATACTACTTTATTTATTCAACATTGTTTTGAATTTTGGTTTGCTATTAGTTGTTTTTTTCTAGCACTTGGAAAAGAAAAGCAGTACTTTCTGCAGATTAAGTGTGTGTTACCTCAGTAATGCGGACCCCTTTACCACCAGCAGCAGAGAGGCAGAGCTTCTGAAGTTTCTGTTGATCCACATTCTTAGGCAGGTTATGAACACACAGCCGTGTTTTAGACACATAAACGTTCATGTCCTTTAACTTTGCCCTTTTCAGCTCTTCAAACTGACAACACAAACAAACAAAAATCATGTTAATCAGAAAACATGCAGAAGAAATACACTTTGGCCCTCTTTACACCTGGCATCATTATGAAGTACTTAAAGCAATATAGAGTAATAGATAAAATAGATAACTTCTTTTTTATTTAAAAAATCATCTTGATAATAAAGCATCTTGAAGAAATCTTTTTATTATTAGTATTTTGTATGTTTAATTGACATAATTATAAGCATTTAAAAGTGTGTATGTGCCATCTCTCATTTTGAGCGGGAAAGTGCAATCAGATCTCTAAGTAACAATAACAGAGTATACAGCCACCATCCGGATACAAAGTGCTTATTAATGCCCTGTTTATTTACTCAGGAATATGAACATAAGCGAAACAGCTTGCAGTATTGATTTGGATTTATAAAATTCAGTGTATTAATTATTAAAATTGAGAATAATTTTCTTTAACAAAAAACATTAGATGGAAAAAAAATAAAAATATATATTTTTTTTTTTTAAATATTGCCTTGTCACTAAAATGAAATATTAAAATGTCTAAAATTAAGATGTAACTAAAAATGTATTAAAGCCACATAAAATATTTGAAACAAAATAAAAATGACAAAAACACATTTACAAAATTAATTGACTAAAATTAAATAATTAGTTAAGTAATCAACAAATTGAATATATCAATAAATACTACTATATTATATATATATATATATATATATATATATAGAGAGAGAGAGAGAGAGAGAGAGAGAGAGAGAGAGAGAGATAGATAAATAAATAATAACACTGGTCAATCAAATTTGAGGCCTAAAATCACACTCTCCGTACTCACTCTTGTCCTCTTGGCCAGGTCAGTTTCTGAAACTCCTTCTGCAGACTTGGATCCAGGACGAATCACTGGAAAAAGAGGTAACAGGTTAAATCATGTGCACATATGCACTTCACTGCTATTAGCTAACCCAATTTAAGCTCTGCTATTGGTCAGCTGACTGGCTTTACTCACAGCCCTCTCTGGCGAGGTAAAGGTTCCTGGAGCCTGTGTGAGTTTTCACTTTCTTGTCCTTGAATTTGACAGCGTCTTCTCTGTTTACGGCTGGCAAAATGTTCAATCTCCTGCCATCAACCCTAATGCCACCAAACTGAAATGCACATATGCAGCAGCACAATAATCCTGTGTTTACTGGTATAATACAGTATAATTCTTACAACAGCTGCAGGACAACAGACTCACCTCTTTTTCATCTTCAGTAGCAGCAGCAGCGATACATTTGTCTGCCGCTTCTTTACTTTTGAATTGAGCAAAACCACAACCTAAACACAGACAGACATAAAAAAAGAGAGAATTACTTTAAAGAAAGAACTTTGATTCCATACAGGCCGGGGTTTGATGACTGAAGCTACCTTTTGAATATCCCGTGTCTACGCTCATCACCACACGAACGTATTTTAGCTCACCAAACTGCAACAACACTTCTTCCAAACCCTCTTCATCTGTGTCAAAGGCCAGATTTCTGACAGGACCCAAATTGAAGATATGTCAATAAAAATATGAATTCCTATTTTAATAAAACGTCTGTTATTGATTATAAATACAACAAGAGAAGTTCCTTATATGATTCTCACCTGATGAAAATGGTTTTTCCCTCATTCACATCTGAAGGAAGAGGGTCTCTCTTCTTCTTTGGAGGAGCTGAGGAAGGAGATTTATAGAGTCATTTACAGACATTAAAAAAATGGTTAAAACCGTAAAATTAAGGTAATAACACTTTCTGAAACAGAAAATATAATTTAATTCTGAATATATATGAAAACTACAATTTCAATCATACTAAAACAATACGATATAGTATATCAGTCATACTAAAATAACACTGCTATAAATAAATAATACAGTTACTTTTTCCCTCAGTTTCATCGGAGTCATCATCATCATCATCATCATCGTAGTCATCTTTTTCGTCGTCTTCAGGTTCACTGGCATCACTGTCTGTCTGCTGAGATTCAGAGTCATTTTCTGCATCACCCTCTTCACTACTATTGGCTTCATCATCATCCTCAGATGCCTCTTCATCTTCTGACTCAGAGTCATCCTTTTCTTCCTGTGATGTGGGCCTTAACACAAGACAGACCTTATGTTAAATTCACTGAATTCATCTTCACACACTTGTCTGTTGCACTTCCTGTACTTACTTTTTCTTGGCCTCTTTTTCATTCCCATCAGCTCCTGCACCTTTAGAATTCACATTCTCTTCTTTGATGGTTCCTACAAGATATCCAGATACACTTCACTACAAAACCTCGAGGGTAGATGCACTTTCAAAGCTTTTTTACAACTACGTCCACAAATAAATGATGCTGATGGAGTTTAAATGAAAATACACATTACCAGCTGCTCCAGCTGATTGGTTGGTGAGATACTTGTCTTTTGGAATGGCCCAGTCCACAGCCACCTGTCTGTCTGTGAGAAAGGATTAAATAGCATTATATCATACTAAAAGTGAAACTAGAAGAGTCAATATACACACCAAGTCAAAAGTTTGGAATGATTAAGATTTGATTAATGTTTTTGAAAGAAGGCTACATTTCTTTGGTACACAGTATAACAGTAATATTCTGAAATATTATTGCAATTTAAAAATCTGTTTAATGTTTTAATATAGTTTAAAATGTAATTTATTTCTGTGATGGAAAGCTGAAATTTCAGCAGTCTTCATTGTTAAGAGAAGACTCACCTTTGATCTCCTTCAGGTTCATCGCAGCCAGAGCTTTTCCAGCTTCTGCCATGCTCTTAAACTGCACAAATGCAAAACCTCGCTTCTTTCCATCTGCACAAACATGATGCCATCAAAATAAGGTGGATGGCCGTATGAAAAACAAATGGTAAAAAGAACCTAATAAATACTTAAAAACAGTCAGATGCACTTGTTAGTCAAACGTTTACCTGGTTTTAAGGGAATCTTGGCCTCCTCCACTGTTCCAAACTCAGAGAAGATCTGTTTTAAATCAACTTCTTCACACTGCAGATAAAGCACATCAGTGCATGAGTCAATATCACGTCAAAACTACACATTTGTCCTTTAATCAACATCAGTATTTAGTTGACTTACCTTAAAACTGAGATTTCTGATGATCAGTCGAGCTTTCAGTTTGGTCTTCTTCATGCCTGTGCTCTTTGCAGGACTTTTGGTTTCTGTTGGTTCATGCTTTGGTTTCTTTTGATCTTCTGAATCTGCATGAACAGTTCAGACTCATTTATTACTGACCGAAAAAGAGTGTTAAAAACCATCCAGGAGTAAAATATAAGCATAAACATCTAACCTCCTTCTGTTTTGACTTTCTTCTTCTTTTTCTTATCATCAGGTTTTTTCTTGGCCACAGTTACAAATATCTTCTCGCCTTCATACTCTCTGACTTCTTTTATGGCCCGCTGTGCATCATCTTCCATTGAGAATGTAACATATCCAAAGCCACGACATTTTTCAGTCTCTGCAAACAGCACACATTAACATTTCTATTAAACCAAGAGACCACTAACACGGGAAATTCAGACCTATACATTTCATTTGACATTTGTGATACATTTTTATTCTTGTGTTTGATAGGTCGAAAAAGAGGAGTTGATGTACACTACTGTTCTAAAGTTTAGGGTCACCAAGTTTATTTATTTAAGACATACATATTTTTATTCAGCAAGGATTCATAAAATCGATCAAAATAGATGCATTTCTAATGTTACTAAAGATTTCTATTTCAAATAAATCCTGTTCATTGAACTTTCTATTCAAAGAATGAAAAAAAAATGCATTATGGTTTCCACAAAAATATTAAAAAGCACAACTGTTTTCAGGATTGATAATAAAAATAAATGTTTCTTGAGCATCAAATCTGCATATTAGTAGTGGTGCTGATTAAGAAGAACAACTTAATATATTAAGATAAATTAAGGTCTGCCATTACAGGAATAAATTACATTTTTAAATATACTGAAATAGAAAAGTTATTTCAAAATTGTAATATTTCATAATATTACTGTTTAAGCATAAGTGACTTATTTCAAAAACATTTTGAACTCTTACTGACCCCCAACTTTTCTTAAGTGTATTGTTCTGCTTTTCTTCAACTACAGACACTTTCATGCCTCAGAGATTTGTTTTGAATTTTTTTCTCTATTAAAATCACAATATAACAAATCTTGAAAACATTATATCATGCCTTCAGCTGTTTTCAAATGCTTTTTATTATATAGAATAAAATATAGATTTTATATGCATGACCCTTGTCCCGGAAATTCATCTAAACAGAGTATAACAACTTCAATATTTATTATATTTATTTATATTCATATTAATTTATATTAAATATTTATTTGTATTACTCAATTTCTTACACAAACTGTCGATGACCACTATTTATTAAAGAGACAAGTGTCAAAAGGGCCTAAAGATGAAACACCCTGATTTTTGCACAGATAGATAGATATAGATATAGAGAGAGAGAGAGAGAGAGAGAGAGAGAGAGAGAGAGGGCGTCATTTGGTTTTACTGACAATTTTTTATGTGACAAATATGATCAAGAATAAAGTACATACTTTCACTAACTCTTGTAGAAAATACATCTGTTTGTTAAATTAAACTGATACATTAAATAACACTCAAACCACGAACTGTTGTATTTTAAAACGTAAGGGTTTAAATCGTTAAATCTTACCTCTGTCCCTGACAACAAAGCAATTCTTCAGCGGTCCTATTTCAGAGAAAAACTCAGCCAGGTTTTCATTGGTGGCTGTTGCAGGTAATCTCCTGACAAATAAAGTGACTGCAGGCATTTTCAACACGAGTTCAGCTCGACTGTTCTTCTCTAAAACAGCGCTCTTGATTACAGACTCTGGCAGATACTGTCAGTATCTTGTCATATGAATGTCTGTAAACAGTGCAGCAGCATTAAGACACGTTTCGGTTGTCTCACATGTTTCTGCTCTACAGGAAGTTGTCAGGGTGGAGAGTCTTCGTTTGTGTGGCTCTGCACGCTAAGGAACAACACTGACACCTGCTGGTCTGGGGTAACGTTAGGTCTTTTCCGAGGAACGATAATGCTGAGATGTCAAGCCCAAACAAGACACAAAATCACCATAAAATTACTCCAAACGACTCGCGCGCACATACAGTATATGCTAGCTTTGTGGAAGGAACAGATCGTTACTCATAATAGTAGTCGAGAAACGGATCAGTTCGATTCGTGCGAATTTGTGAATGAATCAACCAACTGACTGAAAATATCAGAATGAATATTTGCATTGAAACACTTTTTATAGTGATTTTGCGTCACCATTTATACTGTATATAAAAGATTTGTGTTCCACAAAACAACACGAGGGTGCAAGTAATGACAGAACTTTTCATTTAATTATGTTTTATTATTATTATTATTATTATTGTGTTTGCTGATAAAAAAATATATATATTTTATAAATGTATTTTTTTTTCCCCTAAAATTTAAAGGTTAAAACATCCGGACTGTGGCTACTTCTACGGAGAACTTCTGAAAACAAGACAATGAGGTAAATTTTATTTGCACCTACTGCGTGCTTGTTTAATTTTTAATTTTATTTTTTAAATACATTTTACTTTTTTTTTTTTTTTAAGTCAGATTCAATAGAATCATCAATGCTGCTTTTATCATTAAATCTTCCGAGTATCTCAATGTCTTTCTGCTCTTGGTCACTAGAGGGCGACAACATCCATTCAATTATTTCATATCTTATTGCCATGATTTTGCACATTGTAGGATGCATCAGAAAGTCACAGAAAAAAAGTAAACTGTAATGGTATTAGTAATTATAGTAATTATAAATGTTATTTTTTTATAAATTTATTAATAACTTTGTATTATACAGATATTGTTTGTGTAATTTAAATATGAATTGGCTGACATAATATTCTATTTCCTTTAAGCTTTGCTTCATGACAGTATGTCACAGACGTCTTCTTTTTGGCTAAAATCAGTGCTCTGAAGTAGAAATCTTGCAGTAGGTATTTTCTGCAAGTTTAGTACACATTGGTTAATTGTTTCAGATGTGACCAAGTCTAAATGTACAGCTTAACACAATATACTTAGGTTAATTCTCTTGATTTTAGTTTTTTTGTGTGTTAGTATTCCCGATCATCAGACAGACATCATGTTTTGTCCTCTTGTTCTCCTTTGTCACCCTTTCCTGTAATCCTGTCTGGTAAGTGTCTTAGCCCAAAGTGTGGGTTAATCTACCTCTGAAGGACAATTAGTAAGATGTGTGTGTGGTGTGTTCATTAAAAGGCTGCTGAGGGTTTCATCATCTCCAATATGGAGGTGACAAATGCATTCACATGACACAATGTGTGAATGATGGGGAGGGAGATTGTCTTTTATCTGACCTTGTAGAACAGAAAGCAATAGAGAAGAGAGAACTCACCAGCAGAGCAAAGGTTCTTTTAGAGAGAGTGAGAGAGACCGAGAGACAACAGTGACGTAGCAGGGACTGGCTCCAGGCCCAGTCACACACACAAGCGGCCAGCAGAAAGGATCTTACAGCACGCAGTGTGATGAGTGAGTGTGTTTGTGTGTTTTCTTCGCTTTAGCACTTTAGACACACCCATCTGTAAGTATCAGCACAACTTTCTTGTCATACAGTTTGCATATAGATTTACCAAATAATGCACACTGCATTATTTATTTGAAATCTATAAGGCCGCAAATGATGCACGAAGGAGACAATGGTAATGCTGTGGATTGGGTTGCATTTCATTGGTTTAAATTGAGATGATGTGGGGGGCATTCATATAATGATAATGTGCACTTTTTAGGCTGTGATGAGAAAGACTAAATCATGTCATCATAGTGCAGGTGCCTGTGAGCTGGTGCTGAGAAAAGCCTGGAGGTGAACAGTCACAATGTTTTTACAGCATTTTACAGAATATTATGTTGCTAAAATACACTGAAAATGACGGATTTTCTTTATTTAGCCTTGAAACATCACTATAATGTTTTGTGTTCATTAAACATTCATTAAACGTTTGGTTTAGGTTTAAGCAAACCTGGCTTTTCCAGAGAATTCAGATTCTATGCAGTCTGTTTTTTTTTTATGTCAAACTAGTTTTATCTTTATGAAATGCTGCAATATCATAGTCATTAAATCAAATTTGACCATATTTATTATTTAATGAATGTTCCTGATCTTACTGTAAATGAGTCATAATAATATTAATAATAATATAATAATAAATGGATTAATAGACTGATGGAATAATAATAATGAATCATTTTAAACCAAAAACTAACCTTTTTTTCTTATTAGTGATTTAAACACTATTTAACTGTGTTTTAGAGCTAAAAATGTATAAATGGTTTAGAAATGCTTATGGATAAAAGCATATTTGTTCAATGTAAAATGAAGTACATTTCAATTTTGATATAAAAATTCAACAGCTATTGAGTCACCACGTTTAAAAGGAACTGCCAGGCAATATTACTGTATTACTGTACAATATTAATATTTACTGTGGGTAAGGCATGTTCATGTGTAGATTCATGTTTTCATTGTTTATAGATTTATGTAATAGCGAGTTGCATTTATGATCACAGCAGGATACTGTCATGCTCCTGGTGTTGACGCAGATTCTGTAAATGGGTCATACATTTCTCTCTCTGGTGGTGCTTTAAAATAAGGTTGTAGGAGGGGAAGTTATGAAAGATATTTTTCTTCCGCTGATTTGAATGACAGGACTGCGTATTGCAGAGCCAAACACAACAGCGCTAAACACAGAGGAAAAACACAAAGAACACACACTCATATGTATCTATCTATCTATCTATCTATCTATCTATCAATCTGAATGTAGACTAAGGCTACATTACTGAATGACCTTGTTGGGGGACAGCAGAGCAGGACAGTGGACAGTGGGATATTGTATGAACCCACGCTGGCAGTGTGTTGAGTGGGAGAGTTCAGACTCATGTGATGAGCGACTGATGAATACAAACGATTTCTTTTCACTGACTGAATCAACCCACCACTACAAACAGCAGAGCATTTTTATTGCCACTGTTGGTAGACAGAAAATGCTTACTAAGCTGCCCTAGTTACTTTATCTGTGCTTTATATATATAAAAATGTGTCGATATAATGCTAATATAGTGTATAAAAGTGACTTGCTGAAACTGAAATTTATTTTAGAACTAGTAATATGGTTAGTTATACAGTTACAAAAATATTTAATAATATTTAAATAAGTTACCTTATTTAATAATCATAGTAATTGGAGTTTTGTAATGAATTCTGATTGTTCTTTATAATAATATGAATTAAATGGTCATAGTGTTCGACTGATAACTTATTGTTTGAATGTGGGTCACTGGGGTGCAAAGACTTAAAATGATTTATTACAGTACTGGTGATGTGAGCATCAGTGCTGTTTCTCTAATGACAGCTGTGCTGTAATGCTCTAGGGCTGAAGAACAATCATGTCATCAGTATTGCATAATGAACACATCTGAGGGTCACATGTGCGTCAGACAGTTATTAATGAGTACAATGAAAATGTAGCTAGATGATTCAGTTGTTTTAAATTAAGGCACAAAAATTGTGATAGCATCTTGACTGATGTACACTAGTAGCCACAATCAACATACGTGTGTTTGTGTCTTTCTCTTGTGTGTGTGTGTGTGTGTGTGTGTGTGTGTGTGTGTGTGTGGGTGATCATCACAAAGGGGGGATATGCTGCTGCCAAATCGTTTCAAGAAAACCTATGAGACATACACAATTAGCCATTAATTCACTCCCATAGTCCCATAATGTATTGATCATTATTCATTATTGTGTGGGCGTTTTCCTGGGACAGAGACCATATGGAGGGTCTCAGTGGGGGGTGTGAGACATAGAGGGAGGGGGGGTGTTTACACAGGCGTTTTATGGGTCATCCGACATGAATCTGCATATGCTATTAGCGTCAACTCACAACTTGCTATTACAATGACTAATGAGAATTCACTGTAGATGAGAGGAAAAATCTCATCCAAAACTGAATGAACTACACTCCCATATAAGCCACATGATCGACACTTTAAATGTGACACGTCGAATGATGTTTCATTACATTAATGGCGTCGGCAAGATCAAAACAAAGAGTGACTGTTTCTGTGAGTATCTCGAAACATCGAGTTGTCATCGAACAATGTCAAATAGCCTACATATCAGAGAATAATCGCTATTCTAAACATTAGTGTTTCCTTCACTGCTTGAATTTTCAGGGCCATAGCAAACGAAAACTAATTTTACCCGTTTGTGGATGTTTGTAGCCTCTGTTAATAAGATATCAAGATATTTTAAAAACACTGGGTATCGCGAAATAACGACAAGAAATGTCTTTCTGTTGAGTTGTCTATGCGGACTTCACATAAAAACAACATACTACAGACCAGAGTGATTCAAAAACATACAGCGTGACCAGTGTAATCTGATTCACGAGCAAATGATTCTTATGAGCCGGTTCCATTTAGTGAATCAAAACACCAGTGTAGCCTGATTCCTGAATGAATGATTCTTCATGAGCTGGTTCTTTTTAGTAAATCAAAAGCATGCAGCAGCAACAGTGAATTATTATTATTATTATTTTCATTTTATTCATAATTAAATGCATTAAATCTGGCCATAAAGTTCATAATAATAATTTAATGTGGAGGTCTATGTGTGTTAAAGCATTAAAGTAAGTTACATGTTATATAACTGATATAAGATATAGCCTATAAAGAGAACAATTTCATTCCATTTGTTTCTGTTGTGCTGTGTGTGATACTATGCAGTTTTAAGATTTATGTTTTGATTGTCAACACAGATGGGACTAAACTCTGTAAGGCTGCTTTTTCAGATTGCCTGTTGACGTGGACAATTCATATTTCATCCTCATCTCTGCACTAACCAGACCGACATATTCTTTCCTTGCCTACAGGCCTTCCTTTGCGTCAGCACTCATTCTCACAACCCCCCAATTACCCTGCCATAACCCCGTCTGTGGCCGTATCTTCTGCAATCCAGAAGCATTAATCATTCCATGAAGCCGATTCCTTTGTCTGTGGGTCAGCTTCAGATGCCAGTGCAAAGCCATACAGCCCACATGGACCCAATTTGAGGCCATTTTTTGTCTGTAGTGAATGATTGTGAATCACTGGCTTGGTTGTGCCTCTGCGGCTGAGGACACTTATACAGAGCTGCAGCAATGTGCTTGGGTTCAAAAGCAGCTTGGAGGAGCTTGATAGAAACCAAAGCCATCTCTTATAGCTTATCGTTATGAATTAAGCAGCAGATGGGGATATTATCATATTACAAATCCATAATCATGGGATTAAATTATAAACCTGATGAATTGTGGGCATGCTTAGGTTTCAGGCTGGATCGAGCCTTGAGGTTTAACTCGGACTCAAAATGATTTTTTAAAGTCTGATTCAACCCTTTTAAATAGCAAAGTCTGAGGAAATTGAATCAGACATCTTTGGAGAGGGACAGTTTACTATGGTCCAAGTCTTCCAGTCTCACAGGGCACACAGCGGGTTGGAAAGGTTTTGTCTGGTTATGATGATGCCTGGAGCAGAGTGTAAGCAGATCATCTGTGGAAACGATTTAGACTGGGTTCGAGTAGACACAATGTATATTTGTTTACTGTGGTTTAATGCAATCCAGAATTAGCCTTGTTCCCGATCCCCAATCAATAATGTTATGTTTTTGCACTTGGTTATGCAAAGGGGCATTCAGACGGCATTAAACTGCCAACTCTCAAAGAAAATAAATGGCTTCTGCTTGCTATGTTTACCCACTGAAAAAAACTTTTATTCAACAAGGATGCATTAAAACCATCAAAAATTATGGTAAAGATGTCACGAAAAACAATAAACAAATAAATAATTAAATAAAATATACTATTTATAAAATATTATATAAAGATATTCATAACTAAATCACGTTCTTCTTAAACTTCCATTCATCAAATAATCCTGAAACAAAATTAACAGTTTCCACAAAAATATTAAACAGCACAACTGTTTCAACTGTGATAATAATAATAAAAATATTTCTAGAACACAATCAGCATATTTGAATGATTTTTGAAGGGTCGTGTGACACTGAAGATGGAGTAATGGTTGCTGAAAATTCAGCTTTGTCATCACAGGAATAAACTTTTAAAATAGGGTTTTCCTGTAATTTTGATAATGTAGCCTTGGTGAGCATAATAGACTTCTTTCAAAAGCACTAAAATGCTTATGTCTTTTTTCCACCTTTTTCCTGCCTCTTATTACCCCACATGACTTGTGTTTCTGTCAGTGTGTAGTCAAGTGGCATTGGATAGCTGTGGTGAGTCTGGGCCAGAAACTTACTTCCACCATTGAAAGCCTCAGACAGGGGGCACTTTCTCAGCCAAGGACAACTCCAGACCCAGTGCTGGGGGCTGTCAGCCTCCGTCGCTGGCAGGACAAAGCAGCGTTCACTCTGTGTGCACAGCATACATGAGCCCATAGTGTTATGAGATACTAAATGCCTGTGCTTTTTTTCTCTGTAAAATGACTCTCAGGAGTTTCATGTAAGTACCTTTGACTTTATTTTGGCACACAACAGAGAGCAGTGAGTCATGTTGACATCACCTAAGGTAAGGTCAGGTGAAGGTGGTTTTAGTATCTTAAAGGGAAATATGCAGTTGAGAGACACTTTTATCATAATTACATACAAGTGCACAACTGTATTAATTGATATATAATTGTTAAATTTACTAGCAATTTGGACTGAAAATTGTTCCTACACCATTTTTTTCAGTGCAGTTTATATTTGATATACTGTATGTACTGTATTTAAAAAAAAAAGCATTGGGTACTGCAAAATAATGGCAAGAAACATCTTTCTATTGAGTTGTCAAGGAGGTAAAAACAACATAAATTTAAAAACACATGACTCATGTGAGCTGGTTCTTTTTAGTGATTCATAAACATACAGCACAAGCACAAACGAAGGACTCTTCACGAGCTGGTTCTTTAAAATTCATGAAAATATAAATCAGCAACAATGTAGTCATTCATTCCCAAATGAATAACTCTTATGAACTGGTTCTTTAACTGAATCAAAAACATACAGCGCATCAGTGCAGTCTGATTCCCTAACAGATGACTCTTCATCCAGTTCTTTGAGGTAAATCAAAAGCATATACAGCAGCAACAGTTTAGACTGATTCCAGATCAAATGACTCTTTTTTAAATAATTCATCGCTTTTCATACTGTATGTACAGTATGTACACATTTTTTGTGCATTTTGCAAAAGTTTTAATATAGGCTTGCTTATAGTTTACACTGAATCTTAGAAATCTACACAACACCAGTTAAACTGCCTTCTGCATTAATAATTTGTGATGGTCTCTATGTTTTAATGGTAGTCGGACCAAAGTCTGACACTCTGAGCCTGTAATCTTAACAAGCTATAATGACTACATTCTACTTAGTGCATGCCATTAACTCATAAATCATTATTCTGAGTGTATACTGAAAGGCATTTTGTATTTTGAAAGAGTGTTTGTAATTGGTATAGCAGAAAGGACAGGGCTGGAGCTACAGGCACTCAATTTGTTCAACAGTTGTTCTCCTACAATCCCACCAAGATCACATTTCACATTTGTATGAGCTCTGCATTATTGCACCAGCCTTGCTTTTAGGCTATATGTGCACACATGTATGCACTTGTTCATGACGGGTCATATGCTTTATGCAATACATTCCTTGGTGGAGTGCAAACACAGATGATTAAGAAGGGTCCTCGCTCGAATAGATACACAATCTCCACTCTCCACCCACAATACATGTCTGGATACCAGAGCCAATCCACCCTGACATCTTTACATACTCTTAAGTATCAGCGTCTGAGTCATGTAAGGTACAATAAGATCAGATGATGAAGGATTCCAGTGATGTAGTCAGGCAGTTAAATGGGATCTGATTCATACACCTCGCTGGTCAAAAGTCTGTTATATTTCATCTACATTTTAATCTTTAAGTCAACATATAAAAAATAATGTTTGTGTAGTTATAAACTTATATAACTATTTTCATTCTTCAGTGGAATATATGTATATAATATTGTCTATACAAATACAGTCAATAGTGTCAGATGTTGTTTTGGACACAACTGACTTTCATTATATGAAAAAATAAAACACTTGAAGTGACTTATTATTATGAATGATTCATAAAATGTTTGACTTCATAATAATAAAGCAATTTGTAATTGCTACGTCTTCCTCTGAAATGTTTTTCCTATTTTTATTTTAAATTTTTTTTGCAGTTGACCATTTGAGCTACTGAAAAATGTTAACCAATTCACCATCCAACCAATTCCTGATGAAGAAAACAAGGCCCAATCCTACATGTTTTTCTATTTCTAATATCCTGTTTCACTCTGAAATTTGTCATATGTAAAATTAATCGCACACTACAAAAAAAAGTAAAGATCTGCCATTATACAGTTTAAAGGATGCAACTGATGCCTCTCATATACTTGAGGAAATATAGTTTTATGAAAATTGCATCTATCACTGATTCAGCACTAAGCATTCCATGCAGCCATTCTGTGTCTGGATCTTTACAGAGATTCTAATTGGATTACAGTAAAACAAGGGAACTGAAGATTCCCATCTTTAATCCGTGATTGCTCACATAAGGAAGATCCTCTTACCATGTGTGCGGTATCATTTGGTTGTCCTGAAGAGGCTGTGAGCTGCTTTGGCTGGAATATCTGCTCTCTCAGTGAGTGCTCTGGGTTAAGATGAGCTTTTTATTTGGGCGGATTCCATGTCTGACTGCCTGAATAAGATTATTAATAATTTGGAGACGAACCAGATTTGCTTGTGCGTCTTTACATTATATAGATGATGTGATATATATTTGACTGTCATAAATCTACCTGTCATAGAAAGTTAGCTTTGTTTTAGGAAATGATGAATCCACACTTACTCTTCTGTCAACACTGTCCAGTCTTGTTAAACAGACATCTTTGTTTGAAAGCATAAACACATCTCTTTTGTAGTTTTTTTATTCTTTATGAGGAGGGCAGGGATGAATGTTTCTTGGAACAGGACGTTGAGCACAGCATGTTTGACTGATGTCATATACAGCGCTGAGCGCCAAGTGTGATTCATACAGAATGATCTAGTCACCTCATAAAACCAAACCACTGAAATCATGTGAAAAATAGCTCACACAAAAAATACATTTCTGTCATTTACTCACCTTCATGTTGTTCCAAACCCGTGCGAATCAAAAAATTCAAAAGGTGAATTTGTGAACATTTTTTTGATCACTTTGTTTCATATAAAGAAAGTGAATGCCCCATAATGGTATCATATCAAAAAGTGGACCATAAAATATGTGCATTATATTTTAAGTCTTCTGAGGTGATATGACCAAGATAAGGCCATTATTAACTGATAATTGTCTCTTTCAGTGGGCTGGTAAGAGCTACGATTGGTGAGTTTCATATTATAATCATATATATCATATCTTCCTGGACATTTTTCTTTAGAAAACTTCAAGTTGTGCATTCTTAGTTCATTTCAACACTTGGTTGTAACACACTGTGAAAAGAACAATAGTCTTTTATAATAAACAGACACTATTATGTATAAAAATGTGTTTCTTCAGCCAAATGTTTTAGCCAACTAGAACACTGTTTGCGCTTATTGCTTCAGTCTTTATATAGTGAACTTGAGACATCAAATATTGTTTGAATAATATTATGATCCCATAACGAGAGATCTGTTCCCTGTTAAATCTAAGAGTTATTAGCGAAAGCAGGAATGACATTTTAAGGACTCCTTGACTCATATCTGTTTATCACATCATGATATCATGTGTTTTCATGTTACTGTAGCAGAACGTGTATATCCCGTTTAAATCTGCTTTTAATTTTCCAAATTTAATCCATTTGGAAGTAATCGTTTCTAATGCACATACTGTATCCGAGGTCAAGAGGAATGTTTGAAAGTGAGTTGCTTCATTAAAAACCTGCTGCATGTGTGTAGGCTTGTTGTTTTCATTAGCATGTCAACTTAATATTTTGAGGTGGTGTGTCACAGATTTAAACAACTGGCACACTTGCCTGTGTTGACCTGGGAGTGGTGAGTCATGGTTATTTTTATGTGGGTTTAACTCCATGTGCACTCATAAGACTGCAATTATATCATGGCCTAATAAAAAGCTATTTAATTATGTATAAAATATACAACAGAGCACATTGCACATACTGCTGTATCCCATAATGCAGTGCACTTTACTTGACCTTGACCAGTGTCAAGGAATAGAAGGAATCCTTGTTTGGCTCATTATTTGATGGAACTGCTAAAAAGATACATGTTTAGCATTACATCAGTTGTTCACCAGTGGATCCACTGCAGTGAATGGGTGCCGTCAGATGGAAATGATGGATTTGTTTCTTACAAACATGCACCTTTTCACTTGACAAGATGTTAGACTGGAGTCACGTGGATTACTTGTGGATTACTGTGATGTTTTTATCAGCTGTTTGGATTCTAATTCTGACGGCACCCATTCACTGCAGAGGATCAATTGGTGAGAAAGTGATGTAATGCTATATTTCTCCAAATCTGTTTCAGTGAAGAAACAAACTCTTCCACATCTCAGATGACCTGAGGGGGAGTAAATTTTCAGCAAATGTTCAGTTTTATGTGAATTCTCTCTTTAAGGAAAAACATTCTTGGTTGTAAATGTTGTTAGCTAACAGTATGTCTTATATGTGTCACTGGTAGGCAATGACTTAATCTGAAAATACCTCTGTTTCTTTATCAAGCAAACAGCTGAACATCTGAAACAAAGGGTGTGTCCCAGCATTCCCTCTGTCCGATGCACTGATGTAATGGTGTGTGTGTTGAGCACTGAGGTTATGTGTGTAATCCTGTGCTGTTGGACGAGCTGCGCAGTTTGTTTGTGTGTCTGTTTGTGGTGTAGTAACTCCAGTGTACTGCTGTGCTTCACGCTGCACAATGCTTTCTATTCTCTGCCAAGATAGAAGACAGTATGATGGTGGACTTGTCCTCTCCTTTCTCCCTTTTGTCCCCCAATTCTTGGTTAAAAAGGCCCTTTGTGTCCAGTTGAGATCACATGTCACAATATTTGAACAGCTGCAGTGTGTGTTAGTGGGTGTGATGTGGAAATTGTGTACAGTACAACACTCAATGTACAACTTTACAGTGTGATGTACAAGTTTAGTCCAAAATATGTTTTGCTTCTTGTTTGCTTTTAAGACTTTAAGATTTTTCAAGCTTTATATGTTTCTTGAGTTTATACATGACGTTATCATAATTTTATCCTGTAATCAAGTACATTTCATTGCCTACAATTACTTCTGCATGCTTGATTTGATTATTGTGCATTTGATAAATAAACTTTGACTTGACATGACTTGACTAATGGAATGTAAAATTACTGTATATTCCTGTATAAAATTACTGGCACTAACAAAACTAAATGCCAGGAATAGTTTGCACAAATATTCTTTCATCATATACTCACCCTAATGTCAATACAATCCCATATATGATTTTTTTCCTTCCATGGAACACAAAAGGGGATTCTTCTCCTATAGCCACTCTTTTCCTTACATTGAAATGTCTAGAGATGCGTTTTTTAAAAGTTGAACTTGATGGCAGCGAATGTCAACATAGAAAAATGCTGAAAAGCAATATAAAATAGACCATACACCACTATGTTCTTGTTTCTGTGTGCACTATTTTCAAAAGTCTTTTGGAAACATTTGATAACTTTGAGTGAGGAAATGATCAATATTTAAATTATAATTTAAATTACAATATTCACATATGGTTGAATAGATAACTTTTTGATGCTTTCATTAATTTAGTTTAATTTAATTTAATTATTTATCTTGGACATCCTCCTGCTTATAAATCTCAGTTTGTGTTCCATGAAAGAAAGAAATGTCTTGAAGGCTTGAGATAGTTTTTTAATATATATTTTTGCCATTTTATTGTGATAGGATAGTTTTTTTTTAGAGTTGACAGGAGGCAAATTGGGGGAGAGAGAGGGGGGAGGGATCGGGAAAGGTAATGCTGGGATTCAAACTCGGGACGCCCATAGCACAACGGCACTGTATGTAGGCACACTGCCCACAAGACTATTGGCGCCTGGCTTGAGATCATTTTTAAACAGAACATATTTATAATGTTACATCAGTCTGCTGAGAGCAGGCAAAGAGGGCTCACCCAAATTTTGCAATGCACTCCGGTTCTATTCATCAGAACTTAGAAGCTTAGAATTAGTTCAAGTACATTTAAAAAATAATTCACAAACTTTTATTTTATTTTATTTTTCATTTAATGACATTAACGGGCTGACATTTTTCTCCCGACTTGTGAAAGTCGATAAGCAAAGTCATAGGAATTCTGTGGCTTGTTTACAAGAAATGAGAAAAGTGTTTTGTAAGCTAGCTGAAACTTTCATATAGACTGCTTGACTTGACCATAAACTGTGATTTAGGGTCATTTTGTAACTATTGATGGCTAAGTAGCAATTATGGCTCTTTAAAATACTGCTTGTGTCGAACTGTGGTGACAGCAATTGACAGTTTACTACTTATGTAAGAGTGAATCAAGAGACAGAAGGGAATACTGGCTACTGAGGGGGTGAGAGAGTTTCAACTCATTCAACAGTGAATTGAAGTGCAATTAAAATGCTGTGAATGATCAAATAGAGGGCCATTCTTTAAAAGATGCCAGTTATTTGAATCTGAATACAGGCGAATACTTTGTATATGGTTTTGTGCTTGCGTAGGCATGCCATAAAACATCATTTCGGTTGGCCACACAAAGCAACGATCCATCCAATTATATCATGTGTTATGACAGAGCATAATTAAAAGTGACTGTGTTATGCAACACATTTTGCATCTAAATAAAGCAATGTTTTCTAAATGAATAGTCTGAGAACCTGTGCTATGTTGTATTTTTCAAGGTGTCTAGTATATACACTACCAGTCAAATTGTTAAAGAATTCTCTTCTGCTCACAAAGCCTGCATTTATTTGATCCAAAATAAAGCAAAAGCAGTAATATTGTGAAATATTTTTACTATTGAAAATAACTGCTTTTTATTCGAATACATTTTAAAATGTAATTTATTCCTGTGATCTATCTATATCATTCAATTTAACTTTACTACACACCAGACTATTTGTAAATATTAGCATTTAGTTGGTTGGAAGGAACCTCTGTCTCTGTTTGGAAAGTAAGTTACGGATTGATGACTTGATTGACTGTAAGTCCTTGTGAGCCCAGATTTTAGCAGGACGGTTCTGCCAATCTGACATTGATCTGTAACAATGATGCAACCGTCTTTAAATCAATTCCTGTCCTCAGAGTCTTATAGACAGTCTCTGATCAATACTAACCAGTCCCTCATGTCTTATACAGAGTGGGATGTCAGCATGTGGTCCAAATGAAACAGCTCTTTTGTTGTTACAATAAACATAACAGAAGGACTCTGAGACTTTCAGTTTCAGTGTTACTATTTATACTCTCTGTCTCTGATTTTGATGTAGGGCAGTCGCTTATAAATAATGGCTTTTGACCCATGTACAGCCCCTGGGAACCTTGAAATCTCCTCTAGAAACTACTCTGTCCTAGAAAAATGTGGTTAAATGAATTATCAGCTTGAGGGCATTGTAATGTGTCTGAGGAGAGAGAGCATTGCATTTCTTTGGCTGGCCCAAAAACGTTTGGAATGATGCATGTTCAGTTTCAGGAAGACACATTCTGACATATCCAGATATTTTATCCTGTATGCAATACTCCACAGACTGTAATGACGATCTGTCTTAAAGTAAGGCCACAAACAGGACAGGAGATGAGTGGTCTGTACTGTTCTGAACCTGATTAGGAGATCTTTGTGCAGGTTATTTGGTGGATTTCATCAGAGGAAATTAAATTTTCATGTTGTAGGTTCACTCAGATTGGTGTTGCTTATAACAGACCTGTTGGACCTTTTGACTGGTATTAGATATGATATGCACACTTAATCTTACCAGAGTGATCCTTTGGATATATATTTTTTTTCCTCATTAAACTTCTTCCTCTGACTGTCACTTTTTTGTCAGTCGAACCTCCTGCAGTTCTCTCACAAATCACAGTTTTGGAAACCCTGCATTAGATACAAAATACCAAACAAATGATGTTAGAACTTTTCTCAAAACTTACAGTTCTGTGAGCCTTTTTTAATCAATTGGTCCTGAGAGAATTTTTGTATGGCGTCAGTTCCTCTCAATTTCACACAGGTGCTGTTGCAGAATAAACACTGGTGTGGTTCATCATATTAACATATGAACATGTTCCACAAAGTTTGCCAACTAGAAAGCATCCAAGGCTTTTTGTCTTCATCTTGAGCAACATATCTATTACTTCATATTTTGAAACATAACAAAGGTCATTTTGTGAAATGTGCTGATTGAAAAGTATGTTTGTCCTATATTTCTTTAAAGTAAATATCACTTGTTGTAATATTTTGTTATATGATGTTAATAAATGTTTAATTGTGGCATACAATTTTATATACAGTATGTTGGTAAATATTAATATTGTAGGTCTCATTGTCTCTGAAGAGCACTGATCTGAGGGTCGACAGGTCCAGCGTTCTGCTCTGTTAGTTTGATATATGTATCCAGCTCCACCCACTGCTCAATAAACTCTCTCGTAAATGGGACTCGTGATGATGAGCGCGGTGACTTTAACATGATACACCATCATGAGTCATGGACTATTAAGCTTAATGAAGAGAGGCTTGAGTGTGAGAAAAGGAGAGGAAGGCACTTAGACACACACACACACACACACACACACACACACAGAGAGAGAGGCCCTGCTTACTCCAAGAAGGACAAAAAGTGTGCAATGCAGTCTGAGTATGCTGTAAATCAGGGCAAGTGCAAGGTCATCTCAACTGTGACCTTTTAAAGCAGCAGATTTAGTCTGATTAGGAGTGATGCATGGTGTGGAGGACAGAGAGAGAACAAAGAGCTTAAACAGGTTCATTGCAATCTATTGTGCTTTCTCAGCGTGAGAGATTTTCTTGTAGTTATATTTAGTGTGTGTGTGTTTTGTAATGTTTATTTATACAGATAGATTCCATAAGATATACTTTTACTGTACTAATTTGTCTATAAGGTTATCAGTTGTTATAAATAGGTATTTTTTGTATTTTGATAAATATTTTTTGGCAATCACAGATTAATCTGCAGCCAGTATATCGTTATGCATTATTTTCTTAACCTTATGCCCATTGCAGTCTGCCAGAGAGAAATAGAAGCCTGATGGTGTTGACAGGTTCTGTACTTTTTATTCATGGTTGAGACAAACCTGGCCAATGGCTTCAGAGTAGTGGGATAGAAGTCAATACATAATGCATGAAACAGGAGACACTGGTTTGGACATCCTCTCTGATTCTGTTGGACAGCAGTTCAGTGGGAACAGAAAGACAGAAGGACATCAGTGATGGTACAGTGACGTTCACACTTCAGACACATATTTATTTTCTTCTCTTCATGTAGTGAAACAATTTAGGCACAAATCAACATTTATTTATTTAGTTAGTTAGTTAGTAAGTAAGTAGTAATAAACAAGTTGGATATTGTACAGTCAGCTGGTAATTTTTGCAAAATAAATTCTGACAGGAAGGGATACAGACTAGTTTTGGAAAGTGTGTATTTTAGGTGCTTTGACTGGATTAAATTATGTTTTTCACCATCTTGAATCACATTTTACCCAGTGGCGTACCATGGGGTTTCAGTCAGGGCCTTCAGTAAGCAACTATAAACTACAAGCACACATCTTACACATCTCTGTTAGCTAACGCAGCTATATGCATATAATGCACATATTATGCCGCACACAGGCTCTCAACAACAATGACGGCTGATCAACAATTTCAACAGTAGGCTAGATTAGGATGGGTTAAATGCAGAGTAAATTTCCATACATGGTCAGTAAAAGTAATCCACCAATACACGGGTCACTATGCACATTCACGTCACTCTAAAATTACGACGTGCCCAAAGCAGCAAAACTGTACAAATGCTGGACATCCACACACCACACCACAGTATTATCAATGCACAACGTACACCTCCATAACAATGTGCATCAAATCAAATCACTTTTATTGTCACATCATCACAGCACATGTGCCTTGGTGAGTGAAATTCTTGAGAGCGTGCTCCAGACAGTGCAGAACAATTAACATATAGACAGTACCATTACATACTTACAGACTTATACAGATGACAATGTGCAATATACACATCCATATACTCAGTACACACAGTGTACTATTAGACATACTTACAGTTATCAATACACATTATACACCATATGTACACATTCTACATTATGTACACATATATACACACACACAATAATATGCAAAGGTGCAGTATATTATACATAAGCTGGATACGCAAATGTCATGGATGTGCATTGGATGGTATCCAGTGGTAGCAGATAGATTGTTGTGTTTGTGCAGTGTGTACGTGTAGTCCAGTTTGAATTGTGGAGTTAAAGTGCTGTGCGTGGCATATTGTAAAGTGGGAGTGTGCTGTAGGGTGTATTAGTTCTGGCTGTTCATTAGCCTGATAGCCTGAGGGAAAAAGCTATCCCTCAGTCGGCTAGTGTGGGATCGGATGCTGCGGAGACGTCTTTCTGAGGGCAGCAGAGAGAACAGTCTGTGGGACGGGTGGCTGGAGTCATTGATAATCCTCCGGGCTTTCCTTATACACTGCCTGGTGTAGATGTCCTGGAGGGAGGGAAGCTCACCTCCAACAATGTGGCGGGCAGTTCGCACAACCCTTTGCAGAGCTTTGCGGTTGCCAGCGGTGCTGTTTCCAAACCAGGCGATGATGCAGCCAGTCAGGATGCTCTCCACAGTGCAGGTGTAGAATGATCTGAGGATGCTGGGGCTCATTCCAAACTTCCTCAGCCGTCTCAGGAAGAAGAGGCATTGATGTGACTTCTTCAGCACTGCATCTGTGTGAGCGGACCATGTGAGATCCTTGGTGATGTGAACGCAGAGGAACTTAAAGCTGTTTACCCGCTCCACAGGTGTCTTGTCGATGGTTATGGGTGTGTGTTCTCTGCTCTGTCTTCTTAAATCCACCACCAGCTCCTTGGTCTTGTCGATGTTGAGTGAGAGGTGGTTCTCCTGACACCATTTAGTCAGGGTACTCACCTCCGCTCTGTAGGCCGTCTCATCGTTGTCAGTGATCAGGCCTATCACCGTTGTGTCGTCAGCGAATTTGACGATGACGTTGGAGCTGTGTGTGGCTGCACAGTCATGTGTGTACAGGGAGTACAGGAGTGGGCTGAGGACGCAGCCCTGAGGAGCACCAGTGTTGAGGGTCAACGGAGATGAAGTGTTGTTGCCCATTCTGACCACCTGACTTCTGCCTGTCAGAAAGTCCAGGATCCAGCTGCACAGAGATCTGTTTAGTCCTAGAGTCTGGAGCTTCGCAACCAGTGTGGCAGGCACTATGGTATTGAATGCGGAGCTGTAGTCCACAAACAGCATTCTCACATAGGCGTTCTTGTTTTCCAGGTGGGAGAGAGCAGTGTGCAGGGTGAAGGCAATAGCATCGTCTGTGGAACGGCTGCTGCGATATGCAAATTGCAGCGGATACAATACATGATACAATACTCATCAAATAATAAAGCACTCACCTGTCACTTGTAAATAAAGTCCATGGGTCTGTCATTCCATATGCCTTTACTCGTATTAAAAAGTAAACACGGCCAACAAAATAACTTGTGCTCGGTGCTAGCTGTTAACTCATAGCACTCATAGTTGCAATCTTTGAAATGGCGCATAAAACCTTTGCTGGCCTTTGTTAGCGAATTCAGTTTAGGTCTTCCTTTCTCAGTTATTCTCTTTTGTCTGCAAAAGAGCACCTTGAAAAAGGCGTTTTTAGTAGATGGGCAACAAGATCTGGTGTAGGCGCCGACGACTGCAGCTGTCATTTTCTTTTCGTTGAATTTCACTTTCGTTCCTTGGAAATCCCTGACTAAAGGGGCAGTCTAACGCTGGGGGTAGCACTGGGCACGTCGCTAGACCCAGAGGGCGTGCTGTCATTGAACGTCAAATTTTGATTGGGTGATGATTCTGTCACTAATGCTCGTAACAAATCAGATGTGACATCTTTCAACAAAAGGGTAGCACTATCTGTCAGACTTTTTTATGTAGGATATTCCAGTTCAGCCTCAACGAAACTAATCGTAGGCTACTTTGTGGACATGTGTGAAAATGACATGTGTGAAAATGATACCTAAATAATCAATAAAAACATTTTTCACACAATTTTATTTTTATAGGGCCAGCAGAGAAGGCCCTGCTGCCCCTGACGGCCCACCACTGATTTTACCTTATCTCTTTAAAATACATTTTAAACACCAAACTATTTCATGTAATAAATACTAGGATATCTTAAAAACTGCATGCATAATTAAAATTAAAAACAATTTCTAAACTAATTAGAAAAATGCTAATTCAAAATAGTTTTCAATGAAGTTACAGTCTTTATTGGAAAAGCTAACCTCATCCTTTCTTGACTGCAGCTGTAGACTTAATCTCTGGTTTGGGTGGTGCTAATGGGTTAGAGGCAAAAAGTCCACTGTGTTTTATGAAGAGTGAAATGTACAGGTATGTTGGAATGATAATTATCTTAACCGCATAAGTTAATGGCCTCATTTACTTCTATTAAATCGCATTTAAGAGCAACTGATTCCATGTACCTGCATACCAATCACTATTTAATGAAGTTTACCATGTGAACAAAAACTTTGGTCGACTTCGGCAGCTTCATTTATTGTTGGCTAGTTTTGGCAGATATTTTTGTATGATGACCACAAAACTGTATAATAGTCCCAAACAACTAACTGTGTACGCTTTCTCTCTCGTATCTCTCTGGTTTCTTCTCACATTTTTCCAACATTATAAATAAACTAAACTCAAATAAATCATACTTGGTGTCTATTTATTTGGTAAGTACTCAGGAAATAGGTCATATAAATCAATATTAAGTCCTGACAGGGGGATCTGGATCTTGTACTGTATTTGGAAAACAAATACAAAAGCAATCCTTCATTTCTTTACTGTTTCACAACCCTGGACCGATCAGAGCCCACTACTGTCCCACAACAATCTCTGACCACCGCAGCCACATCTTTAATGTCTTAGTATACTCAAAAAGCCACTTCCTACAAACACACTCAAGCTTTTTCAAACCAATTGTGAAGTGAACGGTTCCACAGTGTGTAATATCTTTTTTTCTGTTTTCAGCGAGGTATTTAAATGACTTTAACAGCTCTGCTTTCTGAGCGCAGTTCAGTTTTCCTGCCTGTAAAAGTACCACAAATCTGTGGCTGTTTCTTATCATGTAATTGCAGCACTTTAACTTCATCTACGTGCCTGTTTTGGCATTTTGTCCTGTGTAGAATTTTTCTTATCTTAAACAGTGGCAAGAAACATTTGTCGTTATCTTAGGCTAAAAAAGGCAACATTCCTGTGTTAAAGAGCTCATTCAGATGGACTAGTAACAGGTAGTTCTATGTACAGCTCTCACTTACCATCATCTGATAAAAGAATAATAACTCATTTATTGTTACAGGCCCTATTTTGCTACAGGTCACAAAGAAACAGATCATGGTATCGGTCACAAAAAAATTCACCAGATACACACGTCATTGTCCTCGTAATTGTTATTCTTTCAGTTACCATGCTGCCCATTGGCTATACAAACAACGACTCTGCACCTTGCAGACTAAACCAGACATGAGACTCTGCACCTCGGTCTAATTTGAGTATGTGGGTTTCATTTCCCAAATTAGTCAATCCATCTTAAAAACAGGATGTACTTGAAAGGTGCATCTCCATGTCCAGGGTAAAATTTGCTCAAAAAAACAAAAGAAAAAAAAGTAGAGATTATAATTTATATATAGTATAATATCTTATAAGAAGGAAAAAATTATAATTTCTTCTTTATTGACTTTATTATTTTTTTTATACATGAATGTAAATCTTATAACAGTTCTAAAAAATAAATTAGAAATGTATAAAACCTATAAATAAACAAATATTATTTATATAGTATTTATAATTTACAATTTTATTTATAGGTTTTTATAAATTTCTAGGTTATTTTTTAGAACTGTTAAGATTTACATTGTGAAATTATTTTCATGGTAATCAGGTACATTAATTATCATTACTGTAATGTATTTTATAATTGTCTTTGTCAGAGATTATTCATTTTTCTCATAATTAATTTATGGTTATTCTCATCATTAAAATTAGTATTTCATTTACTATTTGAATTATTTGCCGAATCGTTGTAAGTCATTGTATTGTAGTGTATTTTTTAAAATAAATTTATATTATATTTTTTATTAAATGTATTAAAATATACTGTAATACAGTTACTTTAATAACAGGCTATTTAAATAATATTTAAATACTTTATCATTATATAATTTTAATAATACATCATAGGTATTGATATTATTAATAATATATTATTATGTAATATTAAAATATAAAATATAATATATTAGTATTTTATTATATTATTATTAATCATATAATGTATGAATATTTATTAATGTTAATAATATTTATAAAAAAACTTTTTATTAAATAATAACAATTTAATAACAATTAAAGTGTTTGTTTAGTAATGAGAATTTTTGGTGTGAAGTTATGCTTATGTTTTATGAAAATAATGTCAAACAATCTAACTGGTCCTAAAAGTGGCTTTAATCATAATACATTTTTTTCTTACATTTTTTTTAGGTGAAATATGACCTGGCCATGTTCTTGACAGGTTTTGTGAGATTCACCCATATATAACTCAGTCTTCAAACCACACATACTACACAAAGCTATTCAGCATATGCAGGTTACAGTGTGCTGCTTTTCATATCTGCACTGCCTACATTTGCACACATCATAAAATATCTCGTGAAGAACGGCACTGCATCTGTCCGGTGTCTGTAGTGATTTAAATAACCTCTCTCGGCTGGAGTGCCTGCTCATGGCCAGCGGGTCAAGCTGCCACACTTGGGAGGGTGCAGGAATGCCTGGCCGTCTTGTTGTGTGTTATTTCTGTATCCTGGCAGCCTGCTGCTGGTACATTTCGTACACGTAAGGCGCGCTTAACCCCTGCCTTTCCTCAGATCACCACACCCACCTCCTCAAGACGCCTATTGTGTCTTCGCAGGGAGGATTTTCTTTGTAACCAGTGATATTGTAGGGAGGAGGGGCCTGCTTTTGCTTTCCCTCCTGGTCACGTGACACATTCCCCTTCCAGTAACCACAGCAACCAGCACTGGTCCAGCCTGTATCTTGCTGTTATGAGAAGAGGAGGAAGAGAGAAAGAAAAAGAGAGGAGAGAAAGCCCAAAATAAACACACTCTTCCCAGCAGCTGTCAGAGATCGCAGTAAGTGCCGTTCACTTGGCTTCTTGGCTTCTTTGCTTTGACTGCGTACTGCTTAGTGTGCATGCTGGTGAATAAATAAGAGGCATCTTTACTGGCTGCTTTGTTGTGGTGGATGACATCATTATATATGAATTAAAATATGAGATGCTGCATAGTGTGCGATATAGACGATTGTCAGAGAGACAGCTGGAATATTATGGGTGGGTCCCTGCGACTGCGTTTTCATAACCTGGGATGAAGTCTCAGTGGGATGCATGCTTCCCATTAGCTTTTTATAACGCCTCTCTGCCAGCACGGCTTCTACGGTTGTGATGGAGGAACTGGGCCTTGTGTGCTCTGTTTAATTAGCAAACCTACTGTGCCAAATACAAGCCCGATTCTGGGTCGCCCTGTTCTGCTGTAGAGCATCCATATGTGGAACGTCCCTGTGCTGCTGGAGGAGGATACAATGTTGGTATATTGCAGAGAGATCTCGTTTGATGTTTGAAGTATCGGCAGACTGTATGAGAATCTGATTATAAAAATATGAAGAATTAAACATAAGATATTATATTGCATTTAGGTACATAGGATAGAATCCAATAAAAACAGATTACTTTCAAATGAATGTTTGTATGATCAATGCATATTTTTTGCAAATCATTGTAAATCCAATGTAGTATTATAATATGTTTTGTTTTTATAAAATGCAAAAATGTTTTGCATACAATAACGGCAAACAAGCTTATTGGTTCAAAAAATATAAAAAGCATGAGCATAATACTTTTTTTTTTTTTTTTTTGTTGCTATGGCCACATGTTTTTGGTTCACACATATATGAAAGATACAAACACAAGGTCAAAGCATGAACATGTAAGGTCACAGGTTTTATATACAGTATATTTGGAGAAGGATGCATATGCATTCTGATGTCAGTCATTTCACATACATCTTGTCATATTTTAATATTTCACCTTCACAACATTGAAAGGAGTTATTGTCTCCTAAGATATATCAGATGTCAAGTTGTGTCTTGATACATGCTTGATGTAGACTTAAATGATTTCAAACGCTACTTTATCATGGTAATGTAATGGGATATGATTGATAACGGTAACTGTAATGTTTGATGTCCTGTGCTATTGACTTTTCATTAGAAGTGTTTTGTTTTGTACTCCTCAGTAAATCACACAAAAGCCTACAGCTTTATATCTGTTGCATCTGTAAATCTTGTAGCAGCTGTTGGTCCATCTTTTCATCTTTAAAGACAGAGCCTTTGTTTTGGGTTATGTTGGGCTTCTTTGTTTTACAGGAACACAGGCATTTCTTTTACTCTGAACTGTAGATTAAATGATTTCTTTGTGGAATGCAGTATTTAGATTCTCTTCCCTAAATAATTTTCTTTGCCTAACACCAAACAGATGTAGACTGTCATCGAGTCATCAGATGAATTATGTGTCTGGTCTGAGAAGCCTAGCCTTTAACTTGCTCATACTTAATTTAGATTTTAGGTTGAAAGCCCTCAAATTATCCCTCTATGAGCAATAATGACCTAATTAGTGCTGATGAAAGTATCACTATTACTAGTACTCATCCTTAGGGTTTGGGATTTGAGCAAACCACTAACCTCATTTATTAAATTTATTAAAACCTCATTTGTTTGTGCTGTAGATATGAATTTCTAGGTGAAAACTTGCAAAATGTAAAAGACTTACACTGAAGGAGGGTTTAGAGACCTGTTTGTTTCGACTTGGGACAGTAAGTAAGCAATCCTATAAAAAGTTAGATCTAAAAATCTAGTATAAAACTCTGTAATGCATTTTAGATGAGCACCACAGGAATGTGCTAAGGATTCTAGAGAATATGCTGCTATCTTTCCAACTGACTTCACTACCAAAGAATGTTCTTTTCACATTAGTTAAGCTGTGAAATCTGCTATCTGGCCGGGATCTGGGTGCTCTCTTTAAATCAGGAGAAATACTTAAATTTAGTTGGGACAATTTGATTGTAAATCTATTACTTTGGAGTTAGAAAGTGTGTTAATATGAATGTGAATCGAAGGTGTGCGGCTTCAGATTTGTGAACAGGACTAATATATTATGGAGATGGTAAATGTACTGTATGTACAGCATTCAAAGTTTTTTTTTTTTTTTTTTTTAAGATGTCTCTTATGCTAACCAAGGCTGCATTTATTTGATCAAAAAAACAGTAAAAAAGAAAAAAGTACTATTCTGAACTATTATTTCAATTTAAAATAACTGTTTTCTGTGTCAATCCATTATCAAATGAAATGTATTCCTGTGATGCAAAGCTGAATTTTCAGCATCATTAATCCAGTCTTCAGAGTCACATAATTCTTCAGAAATTATTCTAATGCTAACATTAATATATGTAGCATAAATGTGTGTATATACAGTATATATATATATATATATATATATATATATATATATATATATATATATATATACATATATATATGCTTGTTTTATCGTATTTATTCATTCTTTAAAAAGTTATCTTCACTTATGGATTCTCAGAGCAGCTTGTGTTGATGGATAGCAGATTTAGTGTGGCATAACAGAGGCAGGATAAAGCTGTGGTTGATGTTCTTGCTCAACATAGAGAGATAAACTAAAACCATCTGCACTGGAATCTATGCACTTTAAAAAAAAATCACAATATGGCACATAACCTTGGGGAGTAGTTTTGGCTTACATATACATGCTTTGTTATAGATCAGTATGTTACTGATTTTCATAGCATAACCTGAATCCTATATACTCTGCATCTTTCAATTAAGGCATAATGGCAGAATGAATGTGTAATTAAAATAGACATAATATAAAAAAAGATACACCCTTCACCTTCAAGGCCCTGCAATCAGTGGTCAATGTTCTTTCTTAAGTGGGTGTTCAGTGAGTGTTGTGAGTGTGTGGAGCTGATATAAGAACTCAACACTCAAAGAGAGGAACAGTGTTTTCCATTTAAAGCTATATACAATCACATCCTCAGAAACCCCTCAAACAGTTGTACATCAACAGATAAGTGGATCTTTTTATAATGCTATCTTTGTATTTGTCCTTTGAGTCATGTTCAAGAACATTCAACATTCCCTTCCATCATTTCAATAGGGGGCATATTACATAAACGTTTTGTTTTCTGTTTTAGAGCGCTTCTTGCAGAGCAAAATATGTTTGTAGTTCATAACATTTGTTTGCTTCAGTTGCTTCCTGTGAACTATGATTTCCTAGAAGTCCTACTGCAGCATGTTTATTTTTTTGTGAGTTCCAGATCTTTGCGTGAAGCCTGTCAACACAATGAATCCAACTTGCTTTAAGTCTGTCAGAAAAATAAATACAACTTTTATAAGATGTCCTCGCCTTTTCTGGGTCTGTATATGGTTTAGAAAACCATAGAGAATGATCAAGGAACCAAGCCTTTTTCATTTTCCCAGACTGGTTGGATGAAGGGACACTGGATTTTCTCAACCAGCTGGCATTTATAACGCCATAAGACTGGGCAAAATCACAGAGGTCATAGTGGTTGAGTGCTGTTTAAACTGCCACAGACGACAGTGCTGCTCCTTCCAGACAGAGCTTTGCTGAATAACACATTGTACTGTTGCAGTAGGGCATCTATTCATATATCAATTGCCTGATTTATATAACATTTTATTCCTGATAAAAAAAAAAAAAATTCTGGACAGATTTATGAAGTGATCAAATGAGATATCCAAAATGCCCTCAGTAAAACCTTTAATGTTAGTTTAATGTTAAGAATTCTGAACTTGTCTCTATCCATTGATCAGATTTCTGTTCTGGAAATACACACAATTTTCAGAACACTTGTAATACAAAACAATTGTCTTAATTTACTGTGAATTAATCAACTATAAGGAAGCATGGTGATTTTTCAATTCACCTGTGGTGGAAAAAAACAAAAAAAACAATTGAAAACTTTTAATAAATTATAGCTAATAGTAATAATAATAATAAATGATGAATCATGAATAATTAGGTGTCATTAACCCTAAAACAAACGACAGAAATAAAGAGAGAAGCAGGTGTGGTCTTCAAACACTAAACGGATTACAAAAACGAGGAGTCCCAAATCATTTGTGAACGACCTTGCCTGGTGACGTCATTTGAGAAAGCCAATCAGATTAAACTGTGGCAATGTCCCGCCCATTGTTGCCAGGAGTAGGGGGAGTGAAGCCAAGACGTGTTCTTTCTTAACCGCCGTGCTCTTACAGTGAAATGCAGAGGAATAAATTCAACATCGACTGAAAGTTATACTTTATCGCCTTGTGGACTAGTATCATCTGATACGTGACTGTTTACTCGTGAGAGAAATATTAAGGTTGGATTTGTTTCCTCCCCCTCTGCTGCTCCATAGTGTGGGATCCTCCGTCTCGCGCATTAGCGCCTTTCTGCTGCAGCAGTATGAACGGACACACAGGCGGACAGATCTAGTACTCGCGTATTTCTGTTAAAATGTTTGGCTCTGGTTTGGGATTTTGGGAACGACTTCAAGACGGACACGTGGAATAATAAATAATGTCACTGCTTTGAAATTCGTTCTTGGGAAGTGCACAGGCAAAAGCGTGTCCTTGTTTATTATTGGATCCATGAAATAAAGGTAAGCACCGACTGCGGTGATTGTTGTTCAGAAACGGCTACTTTTGCTGACTGGCGGTGAAGTCCGACTCATTTCAGCGAACCGGTTCTTTTGAACAGTTCGTTTTAAAGAACCGGGTCAAAAACCGATTCATTCGTTTTACGTCATTATGCTTTAAAACGTTCCGTACATTGTCGTTTAATTCGTTTTTTTTCGATTATTTTTTATTAATAAGTGAGTTTATAATCACGTGTCGCAGTTCAGCCATGATTCAGCTCATTATGACATGAAGTGATTTTTAGAACCTAAACATATTTTGCACTTGCATTAAACTAAATTTATATTAATCTCTGGCTTAAAAACATTTGTTTACTAAAATCAACTGTTTCTTATATATGTGGTCAAAACTGTTGTTAAACTTGCTCCCAGAATGTTTCTGTGATTCAGCTGTTAAAGTAATTTCGTCGCATCTGTCAAATCCTCGGTTCACCTCACATGCTCATACTATCAGATCAGTTGTCGGTTCATTATGTATCGGACATGTTTGAAATGAACTCTTCTCGGTTCATTGAATCAGTGAGTGCCGCTCGGTCCAGTTCAGTCCCATTCGTAAACGAATCGTTCAGACCAGGTTCTATAGATTCATGTAAAAGATCCGACCCAAAATAACATTCCTATCACTGGTAACTTAAACAGAGATCGCAAACATGATGCTCGTGCTCTATCAACTCTCTTACGGAGATAAATAGTTAAATATTTTGACACACTGACCAACAGTAGAATAAGATGAAAAGTCGGTCTTGATTTATTATTTACGTTTCAACGGTTGATAAGCGTTTCGTTTCATAACTAAATTTGAAATGACTCGCGTAACATTACACATTCCAGCGAACCTAGACGCCGGTTTGTTTACATTTTATAATAACATTTTTATTGAGGAAGTAGTTCACCTTTAAATAGAAAATTATGTCTTAATTTACTCGCCCTCTTGTTGTTGCAAATCTATATTACTTTATTTCTTCTGTAAGACAAAAAAATGTACGCTGCATGACAGCCCGAGTCACCATTCACATCCATTTCATATTTTACATACTGTGAAAATGAACGGTGGCTTGAGTCTGTCATATTTTGTGTTTAACATAAGAATCTAAGGCTTGAATCACTATGATGCGAGTGAGTAAATGGGGGATTTTAATTTTTCTGTGAACTGTTTCTTTAATAAATAATTGGTCAGCTGTTTGTGTACATTGACATGTGGAACTATTTCAGTGCACATAAATTAATCTGTATAATGCTTGTTAGTGTTACCAAAAAATATACAAAAACAACAAATGGTGGTTTACTGCTTGTGTGCAAAATGTGAAATATGATATTTAGTGAATTATGCATGTGTTTGTTTAGACTGCTGCATTCCATGCAGGATTCCTCTGGTCCTTCAGGGAGAAATATGTGATGTGTCCTCACTGAACTAACCCGTTAGTGAAGGATATTGCATCGTCACATGTGCTTCTGATAATATCATCATGCTGTGATGTTTGCCCATGACCAATCATAAGATAAATGTAAAACTTGACATTGACTGAGACTCTATAACAGGACCGAGTTATCAAACTCAGTCCTGTTTGGGCACCCCTGCTCTATAATCTGACGTCTGTCTTGCTGACCCACATTTCCATATAGGGCCTTTTTCCCATCCCATGAAGACTCTCTATGTGGCACTAATGTTTTTTATTGATTTGATGTTGATCTTTAACACTGATGCATTTCAGGCATGCTGTTTACATGCAGTTAATAAAAAAAGTTAGTTCTTCTGATAGACTGGTATTTCGATATGGATTGTCTTATGTTAATGTTATAATTTCTTAATATTATTGAGAAGATCATAAAGTAGTAAATACACTGATGGATCCTTTTTTACCATAAACCATCCTTGTGTCTTTGTTCACAGTCAGGTCAGTGAAAAACGAGAGCGAGGAAGACTCTTTTGCTGACTCAACTCAAACCCAGCTGATTATTTTGGCATCTACACCAGGCTTAGATTAGATTATACGTTTGACTTTCTAACAGCAGCCATCAGTGGGAGAGAGAGAGGCTGTTTGTTTTTTTGACCTGGGAGCCAGACATGAAAAGACTGTGGGGTAGATCTACTCAACTGTGACCAGTTCAACGAAAGCTAGGTAACATTTACCAGTAAGAAGACCCACTAGATTTATTTACACTAGAGTTCTCCTTTGTAGGCTGGTAGATAGTGAAAGATCATGCTGTGGGCACTGAGTTGGCTTTAAAAGGAGATGTCTGCAACTTTTGGCTATAGGCCTATTGTTTATGCAGTGGCACTTCAGGGATTTATTGCCAACATTTTTGAGTTTCAAATTGTGCATTAGCTTTGCCAGAGGTTGTAACGGAAATGTCACAGAAGTGGAATTAAAGAGATTTAATTTACTACTTGTGAATGTAGAGAGAGAGTAAGTTCTGTTCATGTCTTCTGTTTGAATGTTTTCTGTTCATTTGAATTGTCTTAAATTAATTTAAAAAGTGAATTTATGTGTGTAATCTATCAAGATGATTAAGATTTTACTTATCAGTTATGCATTATTTATTTTATTATGTTAGCTATCAATCTATCTATCTAAAAAACAATATTGGTTGATTTTGACGTACAGTATTTGTGCTTAATCTAATTTTTACTTTTTTATTTTGTCCTTAAAGATTCCCATTTGTGAAGTTGCAAATTTGCTATATGATTATACACGGAATTTGGAAAAGAATAATGGCTACACTGATCAGGCATATTTTCCTCTGTTTCATCCTTGTTAACAGCTGAGTGTTTAGCCATTTTCAAAAAACATCTAAAGACACATCTTTTTCGCCAGCACCTGACCAACTAATACTAACACTTACCTATTCTATTTATAAAAAAAAAATAAAAAAATCCTAGCTACGTGTACTGTGCTAGACTAACTGAGACTTGTCATGGCACTTGTATACTGTTGCTCTCTCGATGGTCTGATTGCTTCTATTGTTCTCCTCATTTGTACGTCGCTTTGGATAAAAGCGTCTGCTAAATGATTTAATGTAAATGTTAACTTTATTTGATCTATATATGTGATATCAGAGATAAGAATTGATATCTAGCTTTGTGCAACTCGTATCACTTTTTATGGAATGTGCTCATGCTTTTTTTAAACTCATGTAAAACTGGATCATGTAGCACACGGCCTTGATGAATTGTTATAAATTTTATATGCATATGGTTGCAAAGGGAAGATGGAAGTGGTTGTCTTCAGATTGACAGGGGACTCTTGGACCTCTAATGGAAAGAACAGTCTCTGCAGCTGCTCTGCAGTAGATTATTTAATTAAACTTGTTTTAAATTAGGAAGACTGTAGAAGCACTTACTGCCCACTGCGTCTGTTGACTTTTGAACATCGCTGGAATCTAATGAGTCATGTAAGATGCCAGAGACGTTAGTCCAGCGTGTTTTCCTGTGACTGTTTGAGTTCAGTTTGAAAATGTTTGCCTGCGTACTGCAGGAATCATGGGAAATGGTAGCTTTTTGCTTTATGACCTAACACTTGTGTTATGAGCAAAAACCTTTGAGAACTAGATAATAAAATAATGTAGTTTCTACTGAAATGTCAGATTTATGTGAAAAGGATGTTTGTCCAGGAACGAGTAATGTGTGGTTGTGTTTTTCAAAAGACCTCTGAGCCGATGATAATCAATCAGTGTCACCGAAGTCTTTTTTGCTTTTAAGAAACCTGTCATTTTTTTTTTTTTTTATTTGATTTGAAATCCAGATCCACATAGCAATTATTCTCAATCAGTGGCTTGAGTTTGGGCTAAACTCTGTCTGTCCAATCAATGGCAGTGTTTGGGAAACCTGTTTGGAAATAAATAATCCTTGTCTTTTGCAGTTCTGTTTGGTGCATCTTGTGGTGCAACATTTATACACTGCCACTTTAACCTTCACTCTTTTTATCCATGCAAGCGTGTTTTCGATGACATCATCCTACTATGCTGTACTGTACTGCATTAAGGTCAGGCAAAGTGTGTCAGCTGATACTGTCAAATAGCGTGTGATTACTCCCTAAAAGCCTTTGCATAAACACTCTTCCTCAATCTGCAGAACCCTCTGAGCTGTGTAAAATCCAATGAGATCAGAGTGGACATCTGATGCTGTTAGAATAAGTTTAGGAAAGATGATGTAATGTATGCATGCCCACACAGCATACTCCAGACAGGACATTAGCTCTTCTTGCTGTTTATTGACTATACACTGCATTAGGTCTCAGGTGGTTCACAACTGCTGTGCTAACATTTAAATTAGCTTGTTTACAACAGGTCCATCAGCTAAATCAAGTTTCACTGAATGTTCAGAATAAACTTTTTTTCCCCTTACAACCTGCTCAACCTAAAGAAACGCCGTGTATGGCGTTCACCTGAGTCATTTAAATTGGCACAATTTTCTCACACTTATGTCTTTCAAAACCCATATGACATTTACTTTCATGGAACTCAGAAAGTTATAATCTGTGTCCAGCTTGCTATTTTCTGTGGAAGCTTGTTTCCACCATAGAATAAAAAAAATAAAGTGTGTGACGTCACGTGCACTACCGCCGGTGGCAATTCAGACAACCGCGGTGACAACCGACCACCGCCGGTGACGCGGTTGTCACGGTGACCGTCACAGCCCTAATAAAATGTTGGAATTACCTTTTCTTATTCCATGGCGATAACAGAAAACCGAATTGCGAGAAACATGGAAATGTCTGAATTCCAAAGAAAAAAAAAGTCAATTGCGACACTGAGAAAAAAAGCGAGATTAAATTGAGTTTATTAGTGCTGTCAAACGATTAATCGTGATTAATTGAATCCAAAATAAAAGTTTTTGTTTACATAATATGTGTGTGTAATGTGTATATTTATTATGTGTATATATACACACACATACAATATATATTTTGAAAATATATACATGTATAGTTATATTAATATAATTTATATTATATATACATATTTAATATATAAAATATTTTTTTCCTTAAATATATACATGCATGTGTGTGTATTTATATCTACATAATAAATATACACACAGTACACACATGTAAACAAAAACCTTTATTTTGGATGCGATTAATTGCAAATAAATGTTTGACAGCACTAGAATTTATAAAGTAAAGTGGCAAGATATAAACTTTAGAAAAAAAGTCTGAATTGTGAGAAACTCTCATTTGCCAGTAAAAAAAAAAAAAAAAGGTCAGAATTGAAAGATACAAAGTATCCCATGGCAGACAAAAGCTTCTATACTTTCCTGTTCTGCAAAAACTCCAAGGGCATATTTTTGGTGTTCTGTGGAAGAAAGATCATCAAACAGGTTTTGGAATGACTTAAGGGTGAGAAAACAATGACACAAGTTTCATTTTTGTGTGAACTGACTGTTTTTAAAGTTCCAGTGACCCTGTTTTGCCCTTATCTTAAAAACAGAGTAGAGGTGGAAAAACTTCCCCGACATTGTCACGACTGATCGGCCAGTCTATTCCTCAAGCATGCTTGCGTGTCTCACTCAGATAAGACGTTACAGTGCCAGGGTGCTGCCACGCTCTGCCCACATTCACTTCTAGCGACTGGCAAAGAATTATTCCTTCCTCTCTCTGCTGCCTCCTCATCTACACCTCCTAAGCGACCGTCTCCACACATGCTGTTTATTTGGAAGAATCCAGAGAGACACAATGGTGATTTCCTACAGGACCCAGTGATGTTGGTTTTGGCTACAGGCTTTGCTTTCTTTGCCACTATACTTTGTGGAACTCTTGCTTGGAGGAGTTTTTGATGATTTGCTGGATTTGTTGAGTCAGCTTTAATGGAATAATGTCATATACTTTTTTATGTATGTATATTCTTGTTGTTTTTGTGCCCAAAACAGTCACACTTAATATCAATATTGGATATGTTTTAACTGGAACTGTGATGTTCTGAATTGTCTGGCGTTAGAAAGCTGTGGAAATTCAGAGCGAGCCATATTTGAAGCTTAGTTTCAGTAAAAGTCTTTTTGGACTGAAGTTTTAATTTCTCTAAATTACTGTATGTTTCCATAGTATCAAGTGCTTTTTTTTTTTTCTTTTTTTTTTAACCAAAAATGATCCCCTTTAAGCTCCCATGATTCTATTTTAATGTTATGCCAGATATGTAAAACGTTTGATTATATTTAGACTTACTTTTGGCATTGCAGTAATCTTAGTGAGTATCATTTATTATGGACTTCAGAAGTATCTTATCTCAAAGGGTGTATTATTAATTTTTTTTTTCTTGGACTGAACCTTCATTCTTTGGGTGATGGGAAATGTTCCTGCTTTGACATCACGTGTGTTATGTGTTTCAGCTTTGTTTTGTTTTCGTGAGTGCTTTTGGGATAGTAGTAATGAGCCAGTCTTCCTTTTAAGATCAGTTTCCATTATTTTTGCAGTTGTCCTCTCGTTGACTCCACAAAAGAAGCTTTTATTTCACCCGTCACCTATAGTTTGCGAAATAGCTGTTGGATTGGAATGTAATTCAGTATGTGTCTGTTTTCCTTCTAATGAAAGCCCATTGAAGTGCTTAGCATCTGTCTGAGAGTTTTGGGTTACAGGCCTATTGAAGATCATTTTGTATTCCATTCACACTTGGAGTCCACCCTTTTCCTCTGCTTGGTTGGCGCAAGCTCCTGACTTCAGGCCAGTTTTGCATTTTTTTTCCCCCCTTACAATGTTTGAGGTTAGGATTTGAACCATGGAGGTTGGTCTTCAACCAGTACTTCAGGAGAAATGTATCCTCGGCCCCTTGGCGTAGTTAAAGGTGGTGAGAGATCACAGATGTTGGAGTAAGATGCATGTCGAAGCAGGAAAGGTTTCAGACTGCAGAAGCTTGGTCAAAAAGAACATTTCTTGGAAGTTTCTCATGATCTCCTCATGTTTCCATGTTGTTATTTTTAAGAATAAAAGCTGATGCTCTTGTAATAGCCTACATTTTGGCCCAGATGGAATTTGCAAACTTAATTTGTTTGAATGGGTTATGATTTGTGAAATATTTTTGCAGAGAGTGCTAAAGTACTTATGCATTCTCGTATCTTAAGCATTCTCTCGTAGTTAAATGTTTAATGAAATTTAGCCAAATATTTAATTTACATTTAACATTACATTTAATCATTTAGCAGACGCTTTTATCCAAAGCGACGTACAAATGAGGAGAACAATAGAAGCAATCAGACCATCGAGAGAGCAACAGTATACAAGTGCCATGACAAGTCTCAGTTAGTCTAGCACAGTACACGTAGCTAGGAATTTTTATTTTTTTTATTTATTAAATAGAATAGGTAAGTGTTAGTCAGGTGCTTTAGATGTTTTTTGAAAATGGCTAAAGACTCAGCTGTTCGAATTGAGATCGGGAGGTCATTCCACCAGCTGGGCACAGTCCAGGAAAAGGTCCGTGAGAGTGATTTGGTACCTCTTTGGGATGGCACCACAAGGCGTCGTTGACTTGCAGAACGCAAGCTTCTGGAGGGCGCATAAGTTTGAACTAGCAAGTTTAGGTATATTGGTGCAGTGTCAGTTGTGGTCTTGTAGGCAAACATCAGTACCTTGTATTTGATGCGAGCGGCTATTGGTAGCCAGTGTAACCTGATGAAGAGAGGGGTAACGTGAGCTTTTTTCGGCTCATTAAAGACCACTCTGGCTGCTGCATTCTGGATCAGTTGCAGAGGCTTGATAGTACATGCGGGAAGGCCCGCCAAGAGAGAATTACAATAGTCCAGTCTGGAGAGAACAAGAGCTTGGACAAGGAGTTGTGTGGCTTGCTCTGTCAGGACGGGCCTAATCTTCCTAATGTTGTATAAGGCAAATCTGCAGGACCGGGCCGTTGTAGCAATATGGTCTGTGAAGCTTAACTGATCATCGATCACAACTCCAAGGTTCCTGGCTGTCCTGGAAGGAGTTATGGTTGACGAACCCAGCTGTATAGAGACGTTGTGGTGAAGTGATGGGTTGGCTGAGACCACGAGCAGTTCTGTCTTAGCAAGATTGAGCTGAAGGTGATGGTCCATCATCCAGCTAGAAATGTCACTCAGACAGGCTGCAATGCGAGCAGTTACCGTCGGATCATCTGGTTGGAATGAGAAGTAGAGTTGAGTGTCATCAGCATAGCAGTGGTAGGAAAAGCCATGCTTCTGAATAACCGATCCTAATGACAACATGCAGATGGAGAAGAGAAGTGGTCCAAGCACTGAGCCTTGAGGAACTCCAGTAGCAAGAAGTTGTGACTTTGAAACCTCACCCCTCCAAGACACCCTGAAGGACCTATCTGAGAGGTAAGACTCGAACCACAGGAGGGCGGTTCCTGAGATGCCCATCTTTCTGAGGATGGACATGAGGATCTGGTGGTTAACTGTGTCAAAGGCAGCAGACAGATCCAGCAAGATGAGTACAGAGGATTTGGAAGCTGCTCTTGCCAGTCTCAGGGCTTCTGTAACCGAGAGTAGGGCAGTCTCAGTTGAGTGGCCACTTCTGAAGCCAGATTGGTTGTTGTCCAGAATGTTGTTCTGTGCAAGAAACGGAGAGAGTTGGTTGAACACAACTCGCTCAAGTGAGTAAACTATTTAATAAACCAATGTGCAAGGGATGGGAATGTGTAGAACTTTTGTTAATGTTTGGATTTCTGTTTTTTTTTTTTTTTTCGGCAGCTTCTGTGTTTGCTGAAGATGAGCTGTCAAACCAGTATACAGTTCCTTCTAATGAACTCCTGCTTGAATAGTTGGGTACACATTGAGCAATGTGGAATGAAGGTGGTAATCGCAGATACGTCATGATGGATTCATGTCCTGTTTGAATAACAATAATTATTATACATAATTATGAGATGGAAACTCTTAGGTTAGCAATACTCAGGGCTGTTTACATCCTTTGAGATTATTTGTCTCTATGGCTGTGTGAAATAATTATATTATCTCTATAATAAACAACAAAATGGATCCCAAAAAAAAATTATTTTCACTGCACAAATTAATCTCTATTCTCTTGCAAAATTTTGAATGTGCACCAAGTTACACTTTCTGTTATACTATTATCAATGAAATATGTGTAGAAGTCGCTGCCTAACAAACTTGTTGATATGTCTGTTATGTTGGTTGTTCTAACATAATGGCACAATGGTAAAGTGAGAGAAAGCATTTTCATAAAGTTTCCAAGTTTTAAGTCCAGAAACTAGTAATTATGGTAATTCTGATATGACATGAACGCATCAAAAGACCATAAGTAAATAAATAAAAAAAGTGGTTCATTTTGATTTCACAATGTTTTCAGGTATATTTATTTATTTATTTTTGGGACTATACTATTTGTTTGAATGAAGTATTTGAAATTTGATTGGTGAAGTGCTTCCCTTTTGTATTACCTTTAACTCTTTGGTTAAAGTAATAATTTACACTAAAATGAAAAAAAATATATAATTATTTACTCTTGCTCATGTCATATATTTAAGTAGTTAATTTTAAATATACTTAAATAGTATATTATGTATATTTAAAATGCAATATAAAAATAATAAATCTTTTTGGGAGCTTGACAGCTCCAGTCCCCATTCATTGTAACTACCATAACAGTAATAACAGTTTCCTTTTGTGTTGCACAAAAGAAAGTCACACAGGTTTAAATCCAAATAAGATCGAGTAAATGATGACATAATTCAGTTTTGGGTGAACGGTTCCTTTAAGTAGTCTAACTTCACCATGTAATCAGTGATTTACCCGATCGATCTCATATCAGGGTTGCAGCTGTTTGGCGGTTTGTGTGCTGTCATTGATTAACGCAGGTAAAGCCAAAGCTTTGGCAGGTCTGGGTCAGTCACGACAGTCACGGCCCTGCTGTCTGGAGGCTTGTTTACCCTGCGAGTCGGAGTTAACCCCACCCTCACCGCGTGGGATTAGATCAGCATGCTGTATTCACCGGATTACAGTCTTGTTGTCTTTTTCTGAGACCAGGCAACTGTGCACACGTACACGTCACGTACAGTAACTACCGCGTCTGTTTACTTTGCTGAAGTGGGAGATGATATGTAAGATGACACGCGGTTGTTTCCCCAGCCGGTTTCAGTCTGAAAGGTGTGTCTGGTGTAATTTACATTTCTAATGAAACCTAACAGACACAGTAAATGTGTTTTATTGTGGTCGAATGACATTGCAGAGTTTATAGAGTCTTAAACAGAAGTTCTGTTGCATGCTCTCTGCATCATGCAAATATTTTCCGTTTGGGTAACTGGATTTCATGAATGAAATTTTTTTGTTATAAATAACACTGAATCATCATAATTTTCTAAGTTTTACCAGGGCATGAAACGTCTTTGCACCTGGCTGAGCATGTCCAAAACTTCCATTATTAGAGTTTTAGATGATATGATTTAAGATTTTGGATATCATGCTTCTTTCGAAACAGTTGGCGTGCTAAAATAACTGCTGCAGCTGGAATTTCAGCATCTCTAAATCATTATTAAGCCTAAAAGCACATGACAGGATGGAGCAGTGGGGATATAATAATTACTGTTTCCTTTGCCTTGAAATTTACTGTACAATGTGTAGTGGTTGAGCACAACCATCTGGAATTCTAGCAATCTGTTTAGCAATGATTGCTGGTTAATTGTAATGTGTGGGGTGTGTGTGTGTGGCAAAATTATTATTATATATTTTTTTAAAATAGGTTTATGCAAAAAAAAAAAATTGTTCAATATCTTGGTTGGATGCACTCTTTATATGGATCAACTGTACAAGTTTCCAGCTTTTGCAGTTTCAAGGGAGAGTTAATTAGAGTAAGATGCTTAAAGTATTTGTAAAACCTAAAACTTTGAGCAAATCTTTTGTTGGATACGATTCAAAAAAAGGTTTTCTGAATGAATCTTGGTGTTTTGATTATTGGTGTAATTCTGGTGCCAATATCTCTGTTATCAACCACACATTTCTATTTATGGAAAGCCATGCAAATTTGAACATATCTAGAGAAATCCAGGAAGTCAAACATTTAAATGATGAGTGAGGTTAGGGCATAAGTGATGTATTTATTTTTTGCTTCATGAAGAATATTTTAAATGATTAAAAATGGATAACCATTTGTAATTTCGTTATAAAAAATATTGAAAGTTATCAACTTTTTTCAATGTGTCTCAGTTGCATTATGCAGATTTGAGAGCAATATATAAATATAGCTGTCCTTAGTCCTAAATAGCACACAACAGTCTCATTTAATTTTAATGAAACTTAACAAAAATTTAGATTTTTTTAATAGTGGTGAGAACAGTTGTATTGTTCTGGATCTCTTTACAACCATAACTTTTTTACAGGACTCTACATAGATACTGTGATTCGTTGAATAGACCTGAGATAACACAGATGACTCACAAATAACTGGGTCAAAATGTGCATTTATTTGTCTCATAAAACATCAACACTAGACAACAAGCTTAGAATTTTTCAGTTAGGTCTCAGAAAAAAAGCATCTGTTTTCTTGGCACAGCATTTCTGTGGTGGCATATTTTCATAATGAAGTGTGTGTCTCTGTTTGTGGGAGAGTCTGTGTTTGGACTGTGTTTGTGGGCCATGACCTTTTAATGCTGTTCTTGCTGTTATGGAAAATGATAAACTATGGAAAGCTGATTGATGACAGAACTTAAGTCTATGTGTACACCATGATCTGTGGTATAGACAAACATATAGACTGTGATTTGTTTAAAGGAACAGTTCATTCAAACATAAAAATTCTCTCATGTCGTTCCAAACCCCGCTATTATTTAAAAAAAAAAAATTATTGCATTTTAAAGCTGAGTTCATATTTGTTTTAGTAACATTGTATTTGTTGTTTACTTGGCCTGACAAACTCAATCTTGTAATTTAAACGGCAGATTCAAAGCGCAGATGATACTCTAAGAATGAATCAAACTATTGTACACAGTCACTGAGGTGTGGTGGATAGTGTTCAGATGGTAATTATGGGCAATATTATTCTGTAACTCAATTTGTAAGGATTGGCTACTTTTTAAATCAGGAGATTCATAGCTGTTGCCATTGTTTTAAAAGAAGGAAAAGCAGTAATTTCAGGTGGATAATGGCCCAGTTTGCCTCACCCACATCAGTTTGCTTTGTTTACCTGCCCACATGCGGCTCTGTTGACTTGGCGCCCCTCCTCAATCATTACAGCATGTGTATAATGATGTCATGCTCCTTTGGTGATGTTTCCATAGCGACAGCACTCCGTCTCACCTGATAGTCTGGAGGGAAAGGCACAGTAGGAGGAGGAGACATCACATCTGCTTGATAGACGGCACAGCCTAATGTGTTATGCGCTGCTAAAGGAAGCCCTTTCGCTCTCAAGGGAAAATCACAGCCAAACAAAGAATAAAATACTTGAAAATAGATGTGCAGATTCTTTCTATGCGATAAATGTATGGGAGATACATTATGAGTTGTCATCTAGCACAATAAGGTTTTTTTTTTTCTTCTTCTGTTTATATCTTGAGATATGAGTTATGTGCTTTGTCTCACCGCGGCTAGTATCTTAAAATATTTAATCTTTCCCCTCATAGTCTGTCATGTGACAGTGATTTTATTTGTTTTCTGAATGCTATCTGGTTAATTCCTAGGAACTATCAACAATAAACTTTTAAATTATACACAAGAACTATATAATAAACTTGACATTGTTCAACTGAATTTAGATAGAGAAGGTTTATCTAAATTGTGTCAGTGGTAAACGTGTACTGCACCATGACTTGCATTCCTGTTCAGATATCAGCAGCCCTAAATTCTAATCAGCAGATATTTGGCCACATTGACATTATCAGAATTGGCTGATAACTGTGCCTGCTTTGATTAAATGGAGTATCTCACCCAAAAATGAAAATGTCTGATAATAATGCATTTATGGAACCCGTTTGGTGCAAATTATTGTTGTATCGTTGTTTTCCACCCACACTGTGAATGATCAATAAAACATGAAAACGTATTATAAATATATTATAAATATTTATAACACATTTCTAATAACATTTTATAATATAAATCATAAATATTTCAATTTTAACAAGTGTACAAGTATAAATGGATAAAATAAATACATTAATTATAAACGCCTTCTAAAACAAAAAATAACTTTTGTTGAAATTATTTTTTTTTAACAAAAGATGCCATTATCTTGAGGGTGTTTATATTTATATTTATGTATTTATTTGATACATTTTATCATTTATATGTTTATTTTTAATGGTATCTTTTTAAGAATAATTTTAAGTGTGATTTCCATGTGAATTTTTTTTTTCTCATTTTACTGAGCTATGTTGGCTAGAAATTGCTTTTTTTGAATTCATTCATTCCTTCATTCCATGTTTTTCCAGATGACTGGAAAAGTCATGGACATTTAAAAGACGCGTGAGCCCTGTATGAAACAGTATTAACCCCTAACTAACACACAGAATGGACATGAAACTGTAGTATTATTATAGAATTTCCCTCTCTTTGTAATTTAAGAGTCATCAACGAGAGTCCTCAGAGTATGAAGTCCTTCCTCTATAAGCTAAAACTCACACATGTCTCCCTTCCACATGTCCTTACAGGAAGCATACTGGAAATATATGAGGTCCCCACAGGAAGAAAAGTGTGGAGAGAGCTTTTGTACAGTCCATTCAGACATGTAATGTGGTCTATTTTTAGCCCAGAGTGTGACACAACCTCTCCATAAAGTAAAAAAATGCATGCTTTGTGTGTGTTTTAAAGTGTGCTTTGAATTGAAACGGTCTGTTTGGATTCCCTCTTGTGTACACAGTCACAGTCGAGTGAAGGTGGGTTGTATATTTATCTTATTGGTTATTTATTCAGGTCTTCTTGCTGTAAAGTTGAATGGATTTGTGCTTTATTGTTTCTGTATGTCTTGTGTCTCTGTAATGTTGTTTATCAGCATGCCCATAATGATTATCTTCTGTTTCTCTCATGTCATACAAAGTTCAGTGCATATTCATAGCAGTTATATATCGCTAACACCACATTGCTGAGTGACGAGGGACAGATTGCTGTGTCTGAAATTTAATATACCTATAGTGACGGGTCACACCATGGCAGAAATGTGCGGCGTTTCCTCTGTGAAAAAGAGGCGCTGGATATAGACCTGCATTCAATTATAGCAGGCCCTGTTTTGGAAGTGTTTAGGCATGCTGGGAGTTCGTATTATGTTATGCTTTAACATGGCTATAGGGCATTGCAGCGTTACGTAACCTGGCTCTTCATCTTCCCATGAGTCAGTGCTGTGAGGAACAAGCGTTTTAGCGTTGGTTTGTTGCAATGATCAAAGTCTCTTATCTTGAGTAGTTTTTAAGAATTCATTTTTATGAATGAATCCAGGTTCTTCAACAAAGTTGTATTAGAAGTTATAGATCTAGTGATAGATAAAGATTTTATGGGAAACATTTAGAGTTTTTATGGTCATTGAAATGGTCATATCAGGGAATATTCTATTCTATTCCAGAAATCATAAATGACTTATTGATTAATCATTAGACTAGTGCTAAAAAATGCTGCATTATCCTCCACAAAATAATCTCCGTAGAATTAAACCCCCATGTTTCACAAATATTTAGTTCCATGCACATGGTCATGCTTTCTTCTCGGCCAGTCCTAAATGGAATCCAGAGAAGACCATAAAAAGCTCTGCAGACTTCATGATTTTAACTGCTGTTGTTTTCGAAGTTCTACACGTCCCTTATATATTTTATTTTATTTTACTTTTTTTTTTTTTTTCAGAAATCTTAAAGGGGTCATATGATGTTGCTAAAAAGAACATTATTTTGTGTATTTGGTGTAATGCAATGTGTTTACGTGGTTCGAGGGTCAAAAAACACATTATTTTCCACATACTCTACATTATTGTTGCTCTCTATGCTCCACCTTTCTGAAACGCGTCGATTTTTACAAAGCTCATCGTTCTGAGAAGCGAGGTGTGCTCTGATTGGCCAGCTATCCAGTGCGTTGTGATTGGCCGAATACCTCAAGCGTGTGACGGAAATGTTACGCCCCTTACCATGTTGTGATGCCGTGTTCCGGCGCGACGAAACTAAAACAATAAAACCCACTATAAACGAGGCATTTGTTGCATTCAGTGAGGATGTAATTACTGATTATAATGACTCATACGGTCTTTTTACGCTTTGCGCTTCGCGGCCTAAACATAACACCATGTCTGCATTTGTGATCGTAGAAACGCCAAACAAGCACTACTCTACACTGCTTAAAACTCACGTTTGAATAGTCCATAGCAAATTCTTTAAATATCGAAACGTACTTACAGGCTGTGAGTCAGAAGCACCAGACTGTCCTTGCGACGTTGGAATTGCCCCACTTTATAGTGTTCACAGCCATTCATAGTGTTCACATTGTAGGCTACACTCTCCCAGGATCAGGAAACAGTCCTCCGTAAAATGCGCTGCACACACTCAAATATTTGCATTTGGAAGGCCAAACAAAGTGCTTTCGATTTCACAATGAAACACACAGCCTCTCCACGACATGGCGGCGGCAACAACAATACTACAGCGAGAATAAAAGTTATGCCTCCTTTCATTGCGTATACGTTTGGGCGGTGTAATGCAAATCTTCCCACACCATGACGTAGACATGTGGGGGCGTGTTTGAATGATACGTTTTAGGGCGGCGTGGCAGAGTCTTAACTTTTATAAAGAATATCTCCTTGGGTTTGAGACTTTAATCTTTGCAACTTTACAGATCTTATGCACAAACAGCTCGTAACACTCCAAAGACAAAGGAAAACATGAAATCGCATCATGTGACCCCTTTAAATGACCTGTTGCTTCATCGCTAGGCTAGTGCCAAAGAAAATGCTGCAATATCCTCCACTAAATGATCTCCGTAGAATTAAACCCCATGTTTCACAATATTTGGATGGTTGTAGTTCCATACGTATGGTCACGCTTCCTTCTCGGCTTATGGCCAGTCCTGAATGGAATCCACGGAGTTCCATAAAAAGCTCAGTATACTTCATGATTTTAACTGCTGTTGTTTTTGAAGTTCTACACATCCCTGCACCTTATTTGTTTTTAAATCCAATATTTTTTGACAATCAGTTTAATTTAAATCCATTCCATATAATTCTTTGTTCTCCACCATCACCACAGGAAAAAGTATGCAGATTCTGTATGGATCTTATAGCTGACCAAGGGGTGTGTGTATATGTGAAACCAGCTTCTTCCCATGCTCTTGAGGAGTCAGTCTCCTCAGTTATAACTACTTGAGGGCTTTAAACAGGTTAGTCTGCACTGATACATAACACAGCTGGGTTCACATGATATTCAGTGTAACCCAAGCTTCACTGCTGAGGTTCTCTGATATCATATACATGCCGAGGTTCTCGGCTTTCAGGGGCTAACAGAATTAAAGCCGCATGAGGACAACCAGAAAAAAATCTATATTTGTCCTATGAGGGTCAATTTCTGCATACCCTATACCCTACCATAAAACAGTTTTTCTTTCCTTAATTCAGCAACCTTTGTTAAATGAGCTGTACTTTGAACGTCAATGTATTTCAGTGTCGTATTTGTTTACCCGACCGCTGCCTTGCAAAACAGTTCAACCCTTTGAAGCATTAGTGTCTTGTCATAGAGTAATGGAGAGAGGAAACGGGTAACCAGATCCATCTGCCTCAGCAGTGCATTCACACGCCTTTCCAGTATTCAAAGCCAATGCGACAGCTGACATGTGTAGCGAAATTTACAGGACAAAATACTTCCTTGAAAGACTTGAAAATCCATTTGTTTAATATGAATGTATAATATTAATATTGGTAATAGGCCTGTCTCCATTGTTTTAGAATCACCTGATGGAGATAACTGTGATTTTATAAATGTTAGTCAAATATTTCTATCCTATCAGGAAATATTTTAAGTGAATCTAATAATATTTACAGCAACGAAATCTAATCAAATTGACGTCAGTGTGAATGTAAATGTGAATTGTTATTACTATTATTATTATTATTATTTTTAGTAGTAGTAGTATTGCTAATATTAAGTATATCATTTATATACACAATAAAACAAAGATTTCATTTAAACTAGTATTATATTATAAATTTTGTCATTAATAAATGTCTGTGTATTAAGCTTACACTGCAAGGGCTTTTTAATTGTAATTATTTGTATTACAATCAGTTGTCAGCTAAAATGTCATTATGACAGCCCTACATGTAAGGCTGATATCATTACATCATGTCTTGTGGCTTTGTGACACTGAGGCTTTTATTGGCTGGCTGTGGTGTTGAGCCGATTGCTGGCGCAGCAGTTTCACAGCGGTGAGGTCAGGAGCGTGTTTTCACAGCACACTAGAGCTGGAACCGAGTGAAAGGGCCCTCACACTAACCCTTCACCTACCTTCCCTTTCATCTGCTTTCTGTGAGGTGGAGATTTCCTTCAGCTAGACCACACCTTAGCAGTGTGTGTGAGTCTGAATTCGTTTAAAGGGAGTGTGTGCATGTACATGTCCTTGGCCTTGACAAACTGCTAATTTGTGATATTTTAGATCTTCTATTTCAGTGGCTGACAGTTAACGGTGCGGCCACTTTGTTACCCTATTGAAAAACAGTCTAAATGTGATTCTTTTGATGGGTCTGTAATATTCACTTTTTTTTTTTTTTGATTACTCAGCATTCTTTTTTTCTCCACTTGTTTAGAATGTCTTAGAAAATCTTGCTTTAAAAATATTATTTTGGAGAGGTTTCCTGCACACTGTTGCCGAAATGTTTGGTTATCAGCATTTCTGGGCTTTTTTTCCATCTTTGTTGGCCAATGTCAACAAGATCTGGTGTTTGTCATCCTGTATTGAAGAATGCAACATTCTGAGAGACACATTTGTGAGACACTTTCTCACCATTTAAATGCAAAGTAAGCTGTGGTTGGTTGCTTTACATGTCAGGAGGTCTCTTCCTGTTCGAATGGCCAGTTCTTGACCAAAATAAGCTCTAAAGAGAAACAGGCTGATGAAGGTTTGGCGACGCAAGACTATTTCACACCTGATTAGGACTTGGTGTCAGCAATAGTTTTTGTTATTCATGCAGCACTGTGGTTGGTTTATCATGTCTGGGCTGTCTCTTTCACAGTAGAATGCATGAACTTCCAATATTACAGCATTTCCTGTTTGGGTTTCTGTGCTATCATCAGACTTCCTGTGGTCACTGACTCCGAGATAAGGGCATGGGGCATTCTCTGCTCTTTCTAATGCCAAGTATTTATTAAAGCTTCTAGGTCCTTTAGGCCAGGGGTTTTCAACCTGTGGGGCGCGCCCCCTCAGGGGGGCGCCAGCACCTGTCAAGGGGGGCGCGGGCATCAATTAATTCAGAGACATTCCCTTGAGGATTTATGAATACGAGCTAGCAAATCTTTAGCCATCCACTAGGGGGCAATCTGACTCCCGCTGTTAGTCGCCAGTTAGAGTTGGCTCGAGTATCAGTCACGCTTTTTGAAAGTGTAAGATGATTTACGGTTTGTCGTGTCAGAAATCCAACCACGGATTGGCATGTTATCTCAGACACAGGCTCAGCCATCACATTGAATCAGGTAAACTGGTTATATTTTTATGTTTCAGGTTCTAAACCATTTTTAGGTGGGTTTCAGCCCCCCAAAACTGTCTTAACGATCAGGCCAGTGCTGCTTCCTCAAGAAAGTTTTTCATTCTCACATGTTTTAAGTCTTGTCAGTTTAAACATAAAAGTAATTTTAAGCCATTTAAGCCCAAGACATCTCAATGCGGTACTCACGCGCTGTGATAGAGCGTTTCTATGCTCGCTGCGCGCACACCTGAAGCGCCCGAGCAGATAGCCTTCTCAGACAGCAGGTGCACCAATGGCTTGAGGAGTATCCTCGTAAGCACAGTCGGTTGTTGTAAGTGAACGTAAACAGTAAAATAAATATCAAATATACATCAGTATAATGGATCCATGCATTCCTTATGTAAATTATGTTAACCAAAAAGAGCAAAAGAAAAATAATTCGCTATAGCTTTAATGGATATTTGTGTTTGTTAAAGTGCCCCTATTATGGGTTATGAAAGGTTCATATTTTGGATTTTGGGAGTCTCCAACAACAGGCTGACATGCATTCAAGCTCAAAAAACACTTTCGTATTCTTATAATATGCATTTCTTTTTACCTTATTTGCTCAACGACTCCCAAACGATTCCTTCAACGATTAATTTTTCCAAACCCCTCCTGTGCGTGACGCTAATCTGCGGTGATTGGTCGATTTCATTTAAAGCAGTGTTTGTGAACTTTTAACGCTCCAAAAGCGGCACCTAGTGGCAAAGAATGAATTTGCATGTTCATTCAGACCAACGTGAAAATCAAGTTTTCACAGGTCTGCGCGCACAACAAGTGGGCGGGCAATATGCTAATGCTTCATGTTGACGCCAACATGAAACGGCTTGGGATTCATTTTAAAAACGACTCGTTTCAATGATTCAGAGTCGACTCTTTCTTTTGAGAGACAATAACTTTATATATGGTGCACTTTCAGATTTAAAATTTTGCAGGATGTTTTCATTCACTTAGAGCTGTGTTACTGTGTTACACACACTGCATGAAAGGTCATTTTCAAAAATCCATAATAGGGGCACTTTAATAAAGTAATTCGGTGTGAATGTGTGAATACAATAAGTGAAATTAGACAAACTTGGGGGGGCGCATGTCCTAAAAGGTTGAAAACCCCTGCTTTAGGCTATGTGAAATTTTCCCCGCTCTGTGTTGATGAAAGGTGTTAACTTTTAAAACCCATTTTATAGACTTGTTTTACATGCTGCATTATATCATGCTATTGCCCTGTAGAAACATCTATCTTGTGATAACTGTAAGTCCTCATGAAATCAAAATTGACTCCATTTATTTTGTTAGTGCGCACTGCTAATCATTAAGTGAACAATTAATCTGTGCAAGTTAATCCACTGAAAAAAAAAAAATAATTCTTGTAATATTTAATCAAAATCTGAACATTTGCTTCTGCTCTGGAATGGCATTCCTTCTGACGTCAGTTTGATGACTTGCGCAGAATATCCTTAACCACACTGCTCCGACTGTTAGATTGCTGTGAGTGAGAGATGGAGAGGAGGAGCGCTAAAATAAAACCCTGCCCTCTATTCAATATTCTGTTTCAGTTGAAAATACATCACTATACTGAAATAAGTAGGCAGCAACTTCTGGTTCACATGGACTTTTTCCACAACTTAATCATGTAGCAATGCTTGTTTTATTTAGAGAGCTTAATTAAAATGGTCATTTATCACTGACTGGACTTGGGCTTTTGTTTCTACATCCCTGTTTAGATCCATGAAACTGAAATTAAAGTTTGTCTGATTAGCTTTTCCTCTGATATAGTTTCTGCAGATTATAGGATAGTGAGGTATGCTTGTTTAAAGAGTCTGTTTCTGAAACTAAACCCGGAAGCTTCCATATCTCTCCTTTCTGTTAAAGCCATGCTTTGGAAATGTTATTTAAATGTTGTCATCTCTTTATCATTGATGAAAAATCTAATAAGGCGGCCTAGATGCAATCTGCAGATTTTCATCGCATTTTCTGCACTTATTTTTAGGCAAAGTTGTCTGAAATGGTTTAAAAAAAGTGATGGGCTCTCATTGATAATTAACAACACTTTTTCAAAATAAGCCAAAATATTAAATAAACAATTATTTTTTACTTCTGCATAGTTTTGTGCATTTCCACATGTGCCACAGTGATGTGTATAAAATATTGATAAATATTTTTTTCTTCATTCAGGGTGAAAATGACCTATGGCGGAAGTTGAATCTCAAACAGAGAGACTCTGAGTAAGCTAGACGGGGCCTGTCCCATAATCCCCGCTCGTCGGGTCAAGGGACCATGGGAGATGGAGGCGTCAATGTGGTGGGAGAAGGGGTGAATCAGTCCCACGTGCTCTTTGACCGCTTCGTCCAGGCCACCACCTGCAAAGGCACTCTCAAGGCTTTTCAAGAGCTTTGTGACTTCCTGGAACTCAAGCCCAATGAATACCGTGTGTTCTACCACAAACTCAAGTCCAAGCTCAACTACTGGAAAGCCAAAGCTCTCTGGGCCAAGTTAGACAAGCGCGCCAGCCACAAAGAATACAAAAAAGGAAGGGCCTGTGCCAACAGCAAAGTATGAAAGTTTCCCTGGGGTGAAAGAGAGTGTTTTGGTTATTAGTTCTCAAACTTGTAATGTTCTGGTATTGCTTAACATAGATTCTTAATGGACTTTGTGGCTTGATGATTTGGTTTTTACTCCTTATGAATTATGTTTCTCAGTGTCTGATCATTGGAGCTGGACCATGTGGTTTGCGTACAGCCATAGAGCTGGGCTTCCTTGGAGCCAAGGTGGTTTTGTTGGAGAAGAGGGATGTATTCTCCCGAAACAATGTGCTCCATCTTTGGCCTTACACTATTCAGGATCTGAGGGGTCTTGGAGCCAAGAAGTTCTACGGCAAGTTTTGTGCTGGAGCCATCGACCATATCAGTAAGTAGTATATCAAACTATTTTTCTTTTAGAGAGACATGAACTTTGACAGTGCAGACATTACACATGACCGATAGAGGACAGCACTAAACGTAGATGGGTTACGACACACATTGGAGACTTTCAATTACTCAAACCACCTCCCGAGGTGTTCAAGGACTCCCAGCATGTGTAGTGTAGATACTAATACATGCTGATTCATCCCAGACATTGAATAGCTGCCTACTCACATAATCATTGTGGGATGTGATAGGGAAAACCTGCCAAAACAAGGTCTTTAAACTTTGACAGCAAGAAGTTTTGGCCAAGAATAAAATAAATTGAACTTGTGGAAGTGATGCATCTAATCAGAGGAACCTCTCTAGAATGTCTTGCTCACATTTTGAGTCAGATTTTAATACCATGTGTAAATGGAGTCTCAGATGTGGTTTTTGTAATCTCTTACTGCAGGTATTCGTCAGTTGCAGCTGATGCTCTTGAAGGTAGCTCTTCTCCTTGGCATCGAGATTCACGTCAACGTAGAGTTCAAAGGCCTCATTGAGCCACCAGAAGACCAAGAGAATGAGAGTAAGATCACTTTCTCATGTCCTCTCCAAGCTAAAGTTCAGCAGTTCCATTCGTTTGTTTCGATTTCCACATAAATACCAGTCGTTCTAAAGAGCTTTGGCATATCCTGAGCGGTTACCAAGTCTTGCGGAGAAAGGACTTGTCTGTCATCGCTGAACATGCTGTTGGTTTTTCCAGGAATTGGGTGGAGAGCCGAGGTCCACCCCAGAACACATCCAGTCAATGAGCTAGAGTTCGACGTCATAATTGGGGCTGATGGGAGGAGAAACACGCTAGCAGGTAAGAATATAGCACTTCATATAAAATCATAATTGAGAATGTCTTCTCTTTGAATCTTTAGTTCTTGTCTAGACGGGAACAAAAATAATTAGCGGTGCTTGCCTAGGGATTTGAACAAACCTCAGTGTGTAACTTGTCCTGCAGACATTAATGATATCTCAAATCATGCTGCTTATTTAAGAGAAGTGTGCTTATACTTGACTAAGTGAATAAATTTGGCAAATCAAAAATGGGGGGAAAATCTTGTAGACTTGCACTAATGTTCAGATGTTTGTTGGAAGAAGTCTCTTATGCATAGCAAGGCAGCATTTATTTGATTAAAATGAGTAAAATTGTGTAATATTACTACAATTTAAAATAACTATTTTCTTTTTTTATGTAATTTATTCCTTTGCACAGCTGAATGAAACATTTGAAGATGACACTCAAATCTAATTAATGATTTTCTTGTTGCTAGATATACATAGGGTGGCTTTTGACTAAAACACCCAAACAACTGTATAGCAACACATTCAAAACACTCAAAATGTCACCTAGTAACGTGTTGGGATTTTTGCATGGGCAACACCACTCACATTTTCTTCAAATATGTAAAAAATCTAGTTTTTAGTCATTGGAAATCTGACTGATCTGTTGTCGATCTGCATAAACATTTTGGTGTTCATTCTTATGAATGTTTGTGCTGTCTCTCCAGGGTTCAGGAGGAAGGAGTTTAGGGGCAAATTGGCTATTGCTATCACAGCTAACTTCATTAACCGCAACACAACTGCAGAAGCAAAGGTGGAGGAGATCAGTGGAGTAGCCTTCATCTTCAACCAGAAGTTCTTCCAGGACCTTAGAGAAGCCACAGGTACAACAAGCTGTCGTATTGAGTATATCTGTCAGAACAATAACAACTACAGCTCATAGCTAACAGAAGAACACTTGTTATACGTTTAGAGAATCTTTTTGTGGTACTTCTAGAAGATCCAGCAGTGTAGGAAATAAATACTTGAAGAATCTCGTGTTAAAGAGCTGTCCCTGTGCTTTGTGCTGAGTTGGCTGTTTTTGTTGCTGTTTTCTGAGTTGTATAATCACTGTTATTCCTCTCTCTCTGTTCTGTTGATGAGGGAGTGGGCGCATTATCCACCGCACAGTTGGAACTTAATTACATCTGTGAACGGATGCAAACAACTTCCTCTTTCTATCTCTGTCCCCCTATTTTCTCCCCTTGACATGCTGTCTGTCACATCTCTACTTCAATCTCTTCCTCCCGCTCGCTCATTTTGTCTTTTTCTCCTTTGGTTTGCCTCCGCAGGAATTGACCTGGAAAACATTGTCTACTATAAGGATGACACACACTACTTTGTAATGACTGCCAAAAAGCAGAGCCTGCTGGAGAAGGGCGTCATTCTACATGTGAGTGATCAAAGAGTTTGACTAGCGCCAGTTTTCGAACTAATCTTCACTCCTTTATTCTCACTTTATCTCTTTCTCTTCCTGTTTGCCTTTCTCTGTCCCTTAGAAAAGTACTAGCACACCTCTGCTCAAGGCAGATGATTTGAAATGCAATACAAACTTAAACTGAAAAAAAAACAAGCTTGGACAACTGAAGCTTGTTTTATCTGGCCTGGTTTTTCTGTTTTAGATGGATTTTGACACTTTTAATCTGGTTAGGCAGGGAAGTCAACTGATTAAACCAGATACACACTAGCTTGGTGAGGCTGGGAGAAGATCTTAAACCATCTAAAACCAGCAGAAACATCTGGTTTAAGGTGTCTTTTGGGTGTTGTGTGCCAAAGTACCATAGTCAGAACCGCTAATTATTATTTATTACTGTTCAAAGGTTTGATATCAGTTACATTATTATTTTTTTGAAATAAAGGATGCATTACATTTATCAAAAGTTAGAGTAAAAGCATTTATAATGTTGCAAAAATGTTTTATTTTCAATAGTGTTCTATTTATCAAAGAATCCTCAGAAAAATCGATTACGCTTTCCACAAAAAAACAAACAAAAAGCAACTTTTCAACATTGATAATAAGAAGAAAAGTTTCCTGAGCACAAAATCAGCATACCATTTATTTCTGAAGGTTCTAGGTGTTTAATTCTGTCTTTAGGAGGCCATAGGAGTGTAAATAATCATTACTTAGCGCGGACAGTCTGTTCCCTTTTATTCACAATGAGCTCTTCTGCTCTGTTCCCAGTACTGCCAAGTTTGTTGAATCATTAACAGGGAGCCTCAATCCCAGCCCTCTCTCTCACACTCACACACAAACTCTTGCACAATACAACTGATATAATGATGCACAGTAATGATACCAATTAATGTAGCCCGACAGTTTGTGAGAGAGGGATGCTTACTTTGCATTTTCAGGATAAATTACAGAATTCCACTGGACAAAACACTTGTTTAATATGCAGGATTATGCATTAACTGTAATGGTGCTCAGAATAAAGCCATTTTAAATGAGTGTCAGCATTGAGAGTCCTCATCTGTTTTAAAGAGCCTGACTGTTAGGAGAAACAAACACTGCTCGCTCGTAGCAACATGAATCAGAGAGGAAAAGACCTCTCAAATATCCCATTACCACACCCACAGCCACTCAGGACTGAATTATATGCCTCGTGGTGCTCTTCAGTTGCAAAAAACTTTGAGCTTAGTTTTAAAATATCATAACCGCCTTTAAAAGTTTTTTAAATATTAATATTTTCCTCAGTGCCAAAAATTAGTTTGACTATTTCTGTTAAACTCTGCCTTATCAAAAAGATGCCACAAACATTAATACTGGTCATAATATATATTATTATTTACATTTATGAAATTTTTAAAAAATATGTATTTTTATTTTGTGTCAAGTCATACTATATATATATATATATATATATATATATATATGAGTATGACTTGACATATATACAATGTAAAATACAATATATAAAAAATATTTTTCATTTAAAATTAAATTAAAAATTGTATTTATTTAAACACAAGAAAGAAAATTATGATTGCTCGATTGAATCATCATGAGTTTTTTTATTGCTTATACCTGTCTTATTTATCTAATTTTTTATTTTTTTACGATCTTGTACAGGACTATGCCGACACAGAAATGCTGCTCTCCAGGGCCAATGTTGACCAGAAGGCTCTGCTGTCCTACGCCACAGAAGCAGCAGATTTCTCTACCAACCATCAGCTTCCTAAGCTGGACTTTGCCATCAACCATTACGGCCAACCTGATGTCGCCATGTTTGACTTCACCTGTATGTATGCCTCAGAGAACGCAGCACTTGTCCGCCAGCGCAACGGCCATAAGCTGCTAGTAGCCCTAGTGGGGGACAGTCTTCTAGAGGTGAGTGGAAAACCGATGTGGAGGAGGGAAATAAGACTGTTCATGAAAGGGAGTTTGTTATTTATTCTATTACTTTAATAGAACCAGATGGTGTTTTTCCATGAAGTACCACAAAATTGGCTTTTGCTCTTCTCCAACGTCTTCCTTTTGACAAATTTCAACTTCTGAAAATACACATTTTCTCACATAAATCTGAAACCACCACTTCAGAAGCTGTGGTAATGAAAGCATTAAGTTAAAACACCACACTCAGTTACACTAGCTAGACCACGACTGTGAGGGCAGATTTTCCATCTTCCAAACAGAAGGTGACTGATTTCTAATATGAAGTGTTCAGCTGTTCATTCTCACTCCTTGTGTATGAGGAACAAGTTGACTGATGAATGTGTCTTTTGTGTGTGTGTGTGTGTGTAGCCATTCTGGCCGATGGGTACTGGAATAGCAAGAGGCTTCTTGGCAGGAATGGATGCAGCGTGGATGGTGCGGAGTTGGGCTCATGGAAGCTCCCCTTTGGAGGTGCTGGCTGAACGGTAAGACATGCTATGTACAGAATGGAATGCTGTTTGTTTTTAAAAATACAGTATGCAATAATTAGGCTTTCAGAAACATGGTTGTTGTTTTCACATGTGATATTGGACATGATAATGGAAATAAATGCAATGATTTTGCATTTTAATCTGATTTGTGTCTGAATATTTAAACTTTTTGCATACTGTAAAAATAATATGAGTAATACAGATGTTATACCAAACACATCTAGAGTGATACAGAATTTATGATGAGGCTGACAGTGATTGTGTTTTCAAACTGAGCAGTAAACAGCTCAAGTCCCTGCAGGCCGTCATTTACTGTGGTGCTCGTTTTCTTCCTGCACTGTTATTTTGCTGCATACTGCAGGGTAATTCACAGTGGTAAAGCACTTTTCAACTTGTATGCAATAAGCAGCATGTTTGCGGGGAAGCAAAAGTGTTTTACGAGTGAGTAGCTTGCATGATGTCTCTAGGGTCTCATCTTGAGACATCACTAAAGGGATGAACGCCAAAATGAAGGGAATTTGGGTCTGAAAACAAGCACGGCTCCTTTGGGTTTCAGGGAAAGTATCTATCGACTGCTGCCTCAGACGACACCAGAGAATGTGAGCAAGAACTTCAGCCAGTACAGCGTGGACCCGAGTACACGGTACCCCAACATCAGCTTTCACAAAGTGAGACCCAACCAGGTGGGTTTATGCACATCTGACCGGTCAGAAAACCCAGCTGCAAGTTTTGTCTAAATATTTTTGCTTAATATTTATTTGAGTAATTTAATAACACTTAAATGTAATCTATAGCAAATCTCTCTCTCTCTCTCTATTATACTCTACATTATCATTTGTAATATCATGATCCCTAAATTCACTTTTAGTATTTAAAATTGATATATAGCTTCAATGTTTGCTTTTTTATTAATTAATAAAAAATTTATTTAGACAAAGTATTGTATTTAAATATTGGCTATTTATCAGTTATTGGCTATAACAAAAAACAAAACAAATATATGCTTATTTGTCCTAATTTTACTAACTATACTTATCTGCCCTAATTTTAATATTGGTGCATTCCAAAAAATAACCAGTATCATTGTTTTTTTTTACAATCATTTGCACTTTTTTTTTGTTTTGGCTTTTGAGTAAATAATCTGTAATTAAGGTCATTAATTTTGTGCACATTTAATTTGCTGTCACTTTATGCACATATTGGCATTTTATCTGCCTTCTGCATGCTTTTTAGATATTGGTGATATTGGCTTTACAATACAATTGTCTGCAGGTACGGCATCTGATAGACACCGGAGAAACCAGGGATTTGCGTGTCGACATGGAGAATGTGGTCAACTCTTCAACTCCTAAACTCACAAGAAATGGTTGGTAGATTTAGTATCACATTATAATTGCACATCAGCTGTGTGGATACATTAATTTTCCATATATTTATTTAGTCTTGCCCCTTTTCTATACATTGGATAGTCTCAAATGTAAATGTGTATAATTTGATTTATTTTCATCCTAGAAATTCTGCTTGAGAAGCAATTGCAAGGTAATTTTGTGGACTAATTCGAATGCATGATTTTCTACAGGCTTCTACGTTTCAACAAGCTTTGTGCAGTTTATTGTATGAGAAGTGTAACTGACATGGAATGGAAAGTTGGCTTTGAGCGCTTAAATGCAACTATGCACTAACAAATATTTGTGGATTTTCACAAACTGAGAACTATAATCAATGCCGTCGGTGTCTTGAATGTTCCATAACCTCTCAAAAAGGAATGAAATGCACCATGAAAGTTCTTCAGACGCTGCTCTGGTCATGTGACTAACTCGGATCCGATTGGATGTTGGTGCATTCCATTACTGAATATGCACATTCTTGCTTAGGCACCACTTGACTTTGCTTCCCCCCCATCAGAGTCCATCGTGCGCTCCAGTAAGCTGCTGAACTGGTGTCAAAGGCAGACGGAGGGATACAGAGGTGTCAGCGTGTCTGATCTCACCATGTCCTGGAAGAGCGGCTTGGCCCTGTGCGCGCTCATCCACCGATACAGACCAGACCTCGTGTAAGTGCAGTATGCCACATGCTGATCCCAACAAAAGCCCTGTGTTATTACGGTGCTATATTTAGTGATGCAGGACTGGAGGACAAACGCTGCCGCAGAGAATCAGAGATTCAGTTCATGCAAAGAATAACAAAACTTGAATTGGAAAGGACGTGTAAGTCTTATCCCCCCGCAGTGTGAGCAGACAGGAGATCAAGCAAAGTTAAAAAGAAAAATGTTTGACATTTTAGAGAGTTTTGAGGTTTTGGTGTATTATGAGCTTTGGACTATAATCATGAAAGATGCAGTACTCTGTACTGTATTGTTTCCATCATTAAAAAGGATTTAGACAAAAATAAATGTATAATATCTTTTGACAAATATTTTTAAAATGATGTACACTCAAATAAGATACACTACTGTTCAAAAGTTTGGGGTCAGCACTATTTTTTTATACTTTTATTCAGCAAGGACACATTGAATTGATCAGAAGTGACATTTATAACATTTATTCTGTAATAGAAGACAGAAAACTACATGCAAAACAGAAGATCCGATAAGTCAAAGATTTAACAGCTTTATTGAAAGCACCTAAAAATGAAAATTGTCATCATTTACTAACCCTCATGTTATTCCAAACTTTCATGATTTACTTTATTCTGCTGAACACAAAAGAAGATATTTTGAGGAATGTGGGTAATCAAACAGTTTCTAGTCCTCATTGATGGCCATAGTATATATATTTTTTGGAAGTCAGTGGGGACCAACAACAGTTTAATTTCCCGCATTCATCAAAATACTTTATTTTATGTTCAACAGAAGATAAAAACTCATACAGATTTGGAACAACTTGAATTAGTAAATTATGTCAGAATTTTCAATTTTGTGTGAACTGTCCCTTTAAGCTGTGGAGTATGAGTCAGCAAAAACTTAGTGCACCTTCAAGTGATAATGTCATTGCTACTATTAAGTGTTTCTTCAGCTGTGGTAGTTAATTGGTCCTCACCTCATTAATTTTGATAAGATATCTATAGCTTTGTTTACCATGTAGTGTTTATTTACTTGGCTTACACATCTGTTGAGTACAGCACACTATAATAACAGTACAGCTGGGTAAGTTTCTCTTTTGCAAAAGGCCAGGAACTCATGTTGCAGTTATTCTTACTCTGGGCTCTGTTACGTAGAACAGCTGAAAGCCTCATTAGCTTTTGAGACGCACATTAGCATTATCATTACTGTCCATTAGAGCAGATGCTGAGTGACCTTTAAAAGCTTTTGCTCATGAGTTGTTTGTTATAGTCAGCTAAACTAGTCTGCATTTGTGTTTGTAAAGCAGCATTAGTGGAAGTCTCTGAGGAAGATACCACATGCCGACAATCACATTTTTCAATTGCTCAATCCAGATACAGTACTGCAGTGTGTTAGTTCAGTTTTAATACATACTATAGGAAGGATATATTTCTCATAATGGATATAAAATAGATTTGTGTGAATTGACACATTTGGCCAGTTAAATTTTAAGCAGCCATTACTCCAGTCTTCAGTGTCACATGATCCTTCAGAAATCATTCTAATAAGCTGATTCAGTGTTCAAGAAACATTTCTTATAGTTATCAAGGTTGATAATAGTTTTGCTGCTTAATATTTATGTGGGAACCACACAATTATTTGTGATTTGTATAAGAATATTTTGAGTGTAATTTTTTTTAATAGAGTGTCCAATTTTAAATGATATTACACGTTTTTACTCAAAAGTACTAAAAGACATTTTTAAAAAGGTCTCTCTCGGAAGAATTTTATAATTTTTATCATTGAATAAATTGAAAGATTCTATATGATTTTTATCAGTACTATTGTTGTTACTTGTATGTTTTTGTATAGTGATTGCTTCTTCAGAAAATGTTATATTATTGTAAATTATGTATTGAAATGATACTGTTAATGTTGCCATCAATATAGCCATTGTTGCTAATATGGCGTAAAACAAAAACAAAAACAAAATCATCAAAGTTGTCCTAAAACCAAAACAATAACCGTTCTTGTCTTAGGACAACTTAATAATTACAATAATTACAAAATATTTATATTTCAAATGTTATCAAGAATTTTACATATTATATATAGTAGTCAACATTTGAAGTGAATCAAAAAAGTTCAGTAATTATTTACTGTCACTTTTGATCAATTTAATGTCCTTGCTGAATAAAAGTATTAATTTCTTTCAAAAAAAACAAAACTGACCTGACTATCATTTTTAATTTTTAAACCAAGTAGTAGTTCTTTGCTAAAATATTTTCTTTTTGATGCTGAAACAGATTGACGCTAACAGATTTGCATCAATACAGCAACCTTTAATGACAGTTGCCAGTTTGATGCAATATGAGCAACACAGACTAACTTGGGAATGCAGCAAAATTCTACTTTAAAGTTTAATGCAATGCGGCGGCCAGCAGTTGGAGTCCAGACAGTGAAGCTTGTGTGATCCACACCCTTATGCAGTTGTATGCAGCAACCGAGTAATTACTGCTGCTAACAACCAAACAAAACAACTTGAATCACTGTCAGTGTGAACAGCCCTTGAAAATTATGTTCAGCAGATGTTCTTGTGACTTTTATGATTTAAAGATGTATTAAAATGCTTTCTAGGTCATGCTCTTTTTACAGTATCATTGATGCATGTGTGTTATCTGGTGTCAGTGTTTTAAAATCTTTTCTAACTTGCTAAATAACATGATTATGGGATTTGGAGATGTCTCATATGGCGATGTCTTATAACTACAGTGACTTTGACTCCCTGGATGAGAAAGACATGGAGAAGAACAACCAGTTGGGTTTTGACGTGGCTGAAAAAGAGTTTGGGATTTCTCCCATCATGACCGGGAAGGAGATGTCTGTTGTGGTGGAGCCTGACAAGCTCTCCATGGTGATGTACCTCAGCCAGTTCTACGAGATGTTCAAGGACACTGTGCCACCTGGTGGTGAGTTGTAGATCTACAATAATGCATCCAGAGAAACTTGCAAAACCAAAAAGGAATGTCAAGGCATTAGGAGTGTTTATGCTGTTTCTTAGCATGCAGTTCATTCATCGATTTTAGTAATTATTATTCATATTTTTGTGTTTCAGAAAACCACAATCTGAGCCCTGAGGAGAAGGCTGCGTTGATTGCCAGCACTAAATCACCCATCTCATTCTTCAGTAAACTGGGTCAAAGCATCGCTATCTCCCGCAAACGAAACCCCAAGGTAGTCAAGTTTCTTTCTGATACTGCAAAATTATTGATTCTTGTGATCTCAACTTTTCCTCTCAAATCCTGTGTAGGATAAAAAAGAAAAGGAACTGGATGGACTGGGGAAAAGACGAAAGACCAGCCAGGCTGGACAATCAGAGGATGTAAGGCCATATCTTGCTGGGTCAATGGATGTACAACATTGTGTATGTACTTGTCTAAATCCTTTCATTCCTGTTCTCCAACATCACAGGAAGAGTTGCAGAGGGTTAATCGAGACGACAGGCCCTCTATAGCTACAGCTCTGGCAGAACGTAAAATTGATTCGGCTGCAGCAGCAAACAACAACAAAGTGAAGTCGATGGCCACACAGCTGTTAGCGAAGTTTGAGGAGAACGCCCCGACGCAGTCCACCGGTCTCAAACGACAGGTGGGTTAGAATTTGTGTTTTTGCACGGTAGCTGCCCTAAAATGACTATGGACTTTCATTTGTGAGTTCTTAAAATAACAAGTGTAATAAAGCATCATCTTCAGCAACAGCTAAACTGCTTTGTGTGAGCAAAATTTGCAACAAAATGTTTGTTGTTCTGCAGAAATGTCTGGCTGACTGTACCGGTGCTATTTTGTTATTATTTACATGCTATTATAGTATTTATTAATATTTTGAGTTAGATTTATTTTTATATTTTCAGTTTTCATTTTATTTAAATTGTATGTGTATTTTTACTTTTGTCATTTTAGTATTTACATTTGTTTACATTTTTTATTTTTAAAGGGGTGGTTGACTGTTTTTTTCTGGGCTTGATTGTGTTAATGGGGTGCAGTCTAACATGTGTTAATGTTTCATTTTTAAAAACAAAATTCAATTTTATATTTTTTATTTACATTTTTCACATAATTTACCTTCATTCCACACCACTCTGTCCCTTCTCCTATAAACGCGCTGATCATTTCCTGCTTTTATGAAGCCCCTCCCTCAGAAATACGCAATGGGCTCAGATTGGTTAGCTGGTCCAGTGTGTTGTGATTGGCTAAACCACCTCTAGTGTGCGTCTAAACGTCCCGCCCCTCACCTCAGCAGCATGCTCTCCAGTTGTATTGTAAACAATGGCGTCGTCTATATTACTTATCAATTTGAGCCTGATTGAGACCCAGAGAATATTAGTGAAGAGGATCGTGCAGAACCTGTGCAAGCATGTATGTTTTTTGTTTGTTGTTGTCTCATACTTTTAGATACGCTGTTATTTGTAAATGCTACTGCTTCTGTTAGCTTTTAATGTACGGTTTTATCCTGATTAAAGCTTTAATACAGTACTGCAACCGCAGGGGGCGGGGTTTGTCTGGGTTTGTGATGTCACAACTTTGCAGATATTGTTTGTGCTCAAACAGCAACATTACACACTAATTAACGTTAAAAAAGTGAAATCGCGATCAACCACCCCTTTAAGTTTTAGTTAATAATAACACTAGACTGTATATTATCCCTTCAATCTGTAGAAACGATTTCATTTTAAACTTAAGTTATAAATGAACCTTTACTTACCAGGAAATAGGCAAAAAACTATGTGAAAATGACAACTGATTTTTGGCAGGTAGTGTTAGAATATCACGTTGTGAATCAGCATTACTTTTTTTTGCAATGCTATTTATTTATGTGGGAAGCATAAAAGCCCAGGTTTGTTAAACCAAGCGAGACGAATCCTGTCCTAAACTGCTGTTACTTGAAGCTTGAAGTGCACAGCATGATGGGATTGTTTGAAATTATCAGGTTTATAGAGGAAAATTGACTCCGATTCATGCTGTGATCCATTCTAATGGAGTAGCCAGCAGACTGGCATGAAGCTAAACACTTTGTGCTCTGCAGCAGTGTGAGGCTGATGTGTTTGACACTATCTACTAGAGCCGTGCAACATAAAGGGTTATCTATATACTACCATTCAAAAGCTTGAGGTCAGTAAGATTTTTAGGTGGTTTAAAAAAAAAGGTGGTTTTCACAAAAATATTAAGTGGCCCAACTTCAGCAGTTTTCAACTGATGATAACAGGAAATGCTTTCTGGAGACTGAAGTAATGGCTGCTGGAAATTCAGTGCCATATAACCCTAACCTAACCCTAACCCTATATATTAAAATAGAAAAGTTTTTTTAAACTAAAATAAAATGTAACAATATTTCTATTTTACTGCATTCAAATAAATGCTGCCTTGGTGAGCATAAAAGACTTCAAAAACAATAAAAAATCTTCCTGACCCCAAGCTTTTAAACGGTAGTGTTTTTCTCAGGTGTCTGTGGTCTGACTCATGCATGGACTGACTCATTTGGATGTCTGCTCATTCATCTGTTTCCTTCTACTTCCTGCATGAATTACTTTCAAACTCAGTCGCTGGTCACATGTTTTTAATAGTTGTTATTTTTAAGTTTTATTCATGCATTGCAGGTGTTTTTTCTGCAGTCAGTTCAGTCATTTACTTTCAGTTTCTCTCTGCATGCCTATCCTTATTTCTCATTTCTGTTCTTTTCCATTCTCTTTCTCACTCCAATTTGGCACTTCCTCACTTTTCATTGGTCACTTCACCCATCACGTGCGTGCCACTGGTTACAGGGGGACTCCATGCCCGATCTGGGGCTCATACTGACCCCCTCTCCGGCTGTTCCCTCTCTGAAAGAGTCAGTGCGGCTGGCTCCGGTCCCTGCATGGAGGAAGGTAAAGAGTGTAGTACAATCCCATGCTCCCAGATTCCCATCAACCGTTAACACTCTAAGTACCTACTTACCTCTCTACTCATCCATATTTGTTATTGTCTTTGTGACTAAATTAACTGGGTCTTAACTAAGCTTGTGTTGTTGAAATATGTCTTACATGTCCATTCTTCTTCATTTAGTCTTCTGTTTCAAAAGCTAGTTTCTTGTCTGTTTGAGTTGAAGTAGCCTTATAGATCTTATATTTGACAAGAACAAAATTGAGGTCAAAAGACCTCAAAAAGATGAAATTGAGGTCGAAAAGATATGAATTGTGCTTGAAACCATTCTTGTTGCCATACTAAATTGGTCTACCCAAAGATAGTTTTATGAACGATTTACACAGAAATTAATTCTGCTCGTGTGTCATGAATTGTTGTGTACCTGAGTATCTGTCATTTCAGTCATCAAAATACATCTTCCCTCAATACTAAAAGATATTGAACAGAGTATGCTTTCTTAATTCCTTCCTTTTATAGTTTTGTTTTCATTTGCGTTAAACTAAATGTATGTTACCGTTGTGGAGTTCGATAAGATTCTTAAATAGTTTTTGAAAGAATTCTCTTATGCTCACCAACGCTACATTTATTTGATCGAAAAAACAGTAATATTGTGAAATATTATTACAAATTAAAATAGCTGTTTTCTGTTTTAATAAAGCTGAATTTTCAGCAGCCATTACTCCAGTCTTCAGTGTCACATGATCCTTCAGAAATCATTCTAATATGCTGATTTGGTGCTAAATATTTTTTTTTTTGTTATTATCAATGTTATCATTAATATTATTATCAATGTAAAGTTAAAAAACAGCATTTGAAATAGAAATATTTTATAACATTATAAATGTCTTTACTGTCTCTTTTATCAATTAAATGCATGCTTGCTAATTACAGGTCATTACATAAATACAATATACAATACAATGCAATACAATAAGAGTAATGCATTTACTCTTCTCTAAAGTCTATAATTGGGTTTAGTAAGATCAGTGGATGAGCTAAATTTGTTTCCATTTGTTTTAATGAGAGAACTGTTATATGAACATGAAGGCTTGTGCATGTGTGAGAGGGAAACATAACACCTTGAATTCATCTTTTTATGCTTGTATTCAGAGGCGCACACAGTTACAGGAGCAGATGAGTTTCCGCTATAAAGAAAGACTGAAGTGTCAAACTCTCCCCATCAAACAGGAGCAGGTACACAGCTGTAGAAAAGACGCATTGCTTTTACAGTTATCATATAGTGTCCTGTGTCCTTCCTTGTGTAGTAAACAAGAAGGTACTGTAGTCCCATGAGGTGATCATATAGTCTCCTGTGTACTTGTCTTCTGTTGTTAGTTTCCTGTTTGACTAGACGTGCTCATGCATCGGAGACCTAGAGGCATATCTTTCCACACTGCGCTTTGGTACTCTTTGTTTGCGTTTCCAGTTTGATTGAGATGAATGAGCCGAACGCTTTGCTTATTGTTCTGGTGCTGTGATATTCCTCGTTCTCAGATTGTAGAGGTTCAGATGTGGTTTTGATAGCTTTGTTAGGCATTCCATGTGCATGGGAGGTCTGTGTGTTTGTTAAGTGTCACTAAAGTCACTGAGTTTGATTATCAACTGTGATTTTCTGCTTCTAATGGGTCACTGTTTGTTCTCTAACACAACGTTCCTGTCTCTCATCACTACGGTTGTGTTTGTGTGTAGTAGGTGATTGGATGTTTGGATGATATTATCAGGTTTTTTAATTAGAGGAGTGTGAGGTGTTGTATTTATGTGAACGGGTTTCTCCTCTCTTGTCTATTTGAAGGCCAGCAGCGGGACTGAGGTCTTGAGGAGCTGCCCTAAGAAAACCATTCTCCTTTCTTCTTCCTCACCCCCATCTTCCTCATTCTCTTCATCGTTTCTTCCACATGCACAGGTGACACTCTCCTGTCTTCCTGTACTAACCTCAGCATCTTTCACAGGGGCTGGTTTTAACAGAATGTCTCCTATTGCAGTCTCTTGAAATGAGGTTTTTGGAGGCATTTAGACTTTAATGGTGCAGAGCTGTTTGTCTTGATCATTGTAGCCTATTGATCAATCCTCCTGGCATATTAATTTTTTTTTGTACTTCAACAGTTTGATCTCTGCAAACAATTGTACAAATTTGATAAATTTATTGTTAAATATTGGTAGACTTCAAATACCCTTTAAGTACATGTAAGGAAAAGAAGTAAAGACTATTTTGACACTATTATTATTATTTGACTTCATATATTCATCCATCATTTTTTTTTTATAACTTCATGATCCAGGCTTGATTCTGGCTCACATCAGGCTCTAAAATAATATAAAACAAATATGCTGATTTGGTGCTGATTTATAAATATTTTTGTGGAATTTATTTTTTTCAGAATCTTTAGATGAAAAATTCAAAAGAAAGTTCAACAGCATTTATTTTAAATAGAATTCTTTAAGGCATTATAAAGTGTAATTTTCAGTAGTTTTTGATCAATTTAATGCGTTATTAAATTTAGTTTATTTATTAACCAGTTTATCTAGATGTTTACAGACATTTTTTCCTTGTTTTAATATTTTTAGCTGTGGTTAAATATTATATTTATCATTTATTTATCATAAAACATTTATCATTCAGTCAGGCTTATCGGTTTTGGAAGTATGAGGTTGCACATCCTTACACATGACCAGTTTATCTAAACCTAAAATGGAATATTTCATGCAGTTCTGGAAACCAAAAAAATGTCATTGTTTTTATGGAGTTTGATAAAGTTGAAATTGCATTTTGGTTAGCATCATTTTAATGAAAATACTGGAATGGACCACCATGCTTTTGTTGCATTTTTGTTTCAGAAATATGGGCTGTTACCCTTCTAGTTTTGATTGTTCGTTTAGTCTGAGATCTCCTAGATAATGATAGGGTGGAACTGATTTATGTCTGTTCTCTGCAGCATAATGTTAACCAGTCAGAGATAAACAAGTGTAATGGTGGTGGTGATGAAGAGAATGAGATCCAGGACCCTTCAATCTATTACAGGGTAACCATGACATCTGCATGGGGCTTTTCTCAAAACTGTGCCAAAAAAAAAAAACTTTTGAAGATTTGTAACTTCCATTACATCTTCGTGAACATGCATGCATGTGTGTTTGGAGAACTACAGTTAAAGGGGTCATCGGATGCAAAATTCACTTTACAAGTTGTTGTGTGTTGGAAGTGTGTGTACACATCCATCCTATAATGATAAAAATCCACCCAGTGTTTGTTTTTTTAAATCCCTATTTTAAAATCCCCTTTCTCAAATCAGGCTGTTCTGAGAGCCCTGTCAGAATGACGTAGTTCTGTACAGGCCCCTCCCATGATAGTTGATTGACAAGGCCGTCTTACCTTAGACCTGCCCTGAGTGAGCTGTCATCAGTCCGCCATTGTGTCGACTCCGGTGCAGGGGAAGACAAGATGTCTCCAATTAAGCGATTGAGGCGTTTTGTTGTTGGATGTAATAATGAATATAGCAGTCGTCAGTTACTCCCGACATCTGAGCCGCTGAAGACGCAGAGGATTAACGTTACTTTAGTTTTGAAGGGAATGCGCCGATCCCGATCAGCCTAAATGCGTCTATGTTCGCGCGAATCATTCGTGATCCAGCTTCATCTACAGAAGAAGTGAGTATAAGGGTTTTTTATGAATCTTTGAAAATCGCCTTTCCTAATAACATGCCAGTTAGCCTACTAGAATGGCTTGCTAAAAACAGAGCTAATTTTGACAGGGTAAAAAAGGTGTTTTTAACACTACCATTGAGAAATTTTAACCAAAGTATGTTATAGACTTTTCATTAAGACCCTAAAGACTCATATCAACTTGTGGAAAATGGGCATCCGATGACCCCTTTAACTTCTCTAAATTTGCAGAATAAACATGTTATATTTATAACAATGTGTAATTTCAGTATATTTATACATTTTTAGAATTAAAACTGCAAAAACTTGCAGCACAAATGAATGCCACAGATGTGACGTCAAAACTAAGAAAAATAATTCACCATGGGTTCCCTTGAGATTTTCCTATGGGTTTTTATGATGGAGTTTTTCAATTTATGAGTAAAACAAGGTCTGTGGTAAATATAAATTGATGATACTTGGACGTTTTGCTCTACAACATGAATTACACGTACTGAAAATCAAATTGTAATGTTAAAAAATAAACATAACTGTTTGTTTGTAAAAAGTAACTACATAAGAAATAGGGAGGGTGACTGTGTACAGTTTACATTGTACAACAAAATGTACAAGTATAAGTTATGTTTACCACAGACAGACTATATTTCACTCATGAATTGAAAAACTCTGTTATAAAAACCCATAAGGAAAATCTCAAGGGAACCCATGAAGTATTAGTCGTCTGAGGTTTGAAGTCACAGCTGCAGCACTCTACAATACGATATCCAGATAAGATTTCAAAGAGTTTCATCAGCCTTTCCGTTTACAGGAATATAACCTGCCTAATGTGGACAAGCCGAAACCCATACATATCCCTAGCATTCAAGAGCGAACGGACACACTAGTCGCTAGGTTTAAAGGCAAGTCTGACAGGAAGGACAAGCCACAGGTACAGCCGAAAAAAAGCATGCTTTTAAAGGGATAGTACACCCAAAAATGAAAATTGCCGTCATTTACTCACCCTCAAGTTGATCCAATCCTGTTTGAGTTTACTTCTAAGATATTTTGCTAAGCAAACAGTTTCTGGTGGAGTAAATTACAGAATTTTCTCTTTAATATATGATGGACAATATCAGACAACTTAGTCAAGAGCACAACTAAAGCTGATAAAGCTAGAGCTGATAAAATGTAAAACTGTAACTTGAATGCAATGTAAGTCGCCTTGGATAAAAGCGTCTGTTAAATGCATAAATGTAAATGTAACTAAGTTAAAGGACAATAAGAACACCATGTCTTGAGTTGTGGCCTTAAATTATCTTGAACATTTGCACTCTTCAATTTTTTCAAACATATCAAATTTAATAGTTCTATTTTTCCCCACATCTTCCTTTGTGAAGGTTATGAAAAAGCCGTCACGGTTCTTTATTGATCAGTGGCTTTTGACCCACAGTCTCAGTCCTGAGCAACCCTTCTTCCCTTCTGACCCCCAGCATCAGGTAGCCCTGCCTGAGCATGGAGAGATATGCATGGATGTCTCGTCTGTACCTTAATCACAGTTCCTCTAACCTATGATGGTTTGAATGCTTTATACGTAACTCTACACCACTAAAAAGGTCTTTCCTAATGGATTTTATTCACAGTATTGCAGAAAACTGTGATATTCCTTGTCCTAACGTTATGACTTAAGACTGCATCTCTCTCACAGCAGAGGGAGATTTTGCTTTCTGATGATCACGTGCCTTTACACATCCCCAGCGTTCAGGAGAGAGCCGAGAGGTTAGCCTCTCAGTTTAAAGACAAACCAGCAAAGCCAAAGGTGAACTCTCAGCACCAGGTGTCCTTGAAAACACACTTTTTTTTTTTCTTTCTTTTTTTTCCCATACACAGCCTTAAACTGTTGATGCAGTTTAACAGTCTTTTGGCATTATCACAACACAGATTTAGCAAAAATGGAGTGGAAATAGCTTCCAATTGATCGTTGTTTCAAAAATGTGATCACACTCCTTAAAGCTGTAGTCCGAAAGCTAGATATGAGCTAACCGATCTTTAGATTTAATCACCATTGGTAGCGCGATTTATTGTAATGCTTTTTTCCTCAGTTAGGCAGAACAAACGTTGCAGACTTGTTACTTGTTCAGATGGCAATATATGGTGAAAATTCTTATTTGGGTCATATATTCCAAGACGTAGGCTAGAATCTTTGATTGCTAAGTGTAGGATTCACACTGGTGCGGTGACTGACAGATACACGTTCACCTCAAAACATTAGATTCATCCGCGCTGAAGCCGTGCCAGAGTACAACCCACACAATGAAGATAATTCCGCAAGTAACTGCAATTCCAGGTTTTCAAACCGAGATGGCGACAAAGAGGCAAAACTTACGGACTGCAGCTTTAAGTGTGGTAAAATACTGTAACATAACCTCTTGTGGCTTATTGCTTTTATATATAACCAATCATTTCATAATGGTGGCAGCAGAATTATACATTACCTTTCAAACATTTAGGGTTGTTACTTTTTAATGTTTTTGAAAGAGGTCTATTGTGCCACTAAGGCTGCAATTGTTTTTTCATCAAAAATACAGTATAACAGTAATATTGTGAAATTATTACAGTTTAAAATAACCGTTTTCTATTTGAATATATTTTAAAATGCAATTTATTCCTTTGGCAAAGCTGAATTTTCAGCATCATTACTCAAGTCTTCAGTGTCACATGATCCTTTAGAAGTCATTCCAATATGCTGATTTAGAGCTCAAGAAACATTCATTATAAACATTTACTATTATTAACATTTATTATGTTGAAGTGTGCACTGTAAATTGTACACTTGCCCCATAGACGTCTATTGTAAATACTATTATTGTAAGCACTGTTATTATTTTCGGTTGCTGTCAGTAGAGGTTAACTTTTAGAGGTTTCCTTTTAAGACTGTCGATTTCTTTTTTTTCTTTTTTTTTCTCTCTCTGCCTACCTACCTGCTGTTCCCATCATCTTGCTTTTACATCCCTCATCTCTCTCGATGTCCATCTTTCTGTCTCTACCTCTTTCAAAGTCTAAGAAAAAGGCGTCACACTTCTTCAGAGAGCAGTGGTACAGAGCGCGTGATGTGAGCTCTGTTAGCCCTCTGCACTCTCCCAGCTCTTTCCGGCAGGTAGCAATGATGCATCTAATGACTGCTGTGTCCTGGAGTCATGTGTGTGTGTGTGCATGGATGTGTTTCTATAACACTTTCAAACACACTCTTAATGGAGGAGAGATGCCATTCTGTGTATGTCTGAGGTGTCTCTCTCCAGTCTTCACGTGTGTATGTATCAGTGTGTGAAGCTGAGAATATTGAAATACAACAAAAATTGACACGTACTGTATGTTGCCAAACGTTTTAACACGGCTAAGCTGGATGTGACCTATATTCATGAGCTGCATAAAAGCTATTTTTGGAAACTGGTCTGCATGTTCAGACAACATTGAAATATTTTATTGAATTTTAATTTAACATGATTCAAGCATGATTGTTGAAGTCCAGGAAGAGTATTTTAGGAGATGCTGATACATAAGCTTGCATCTTCAAGTATGTTTAACAGTGTAATTTTATGTTGAAGGCTTTTGTTTTAATTAACAGTTTTTCTTGGTACAACTTGACTGCTTTGTTTTGAATTGCTTTGAGCTGAATTACACCTTGTGCCTTCTCTCATCTACACAAATAACCATGCAAGAAAATCTGAATTAATTACTATTTTTTAGTAATTCTTTATTGTCTTGAAACACACACAAGATATTTTAATAGAAAGCTGAATTTTCAGCAGCCATCACTCCAGTGTCACATAAACCTTCAGAAAACATTCTAATATGCTGATTTATATGTGCTCAAGAAACATTATTTTTATTATCAATGCTAAAAACAGTTAATATTTTGGTGGAAATCCAAATGGAGTTTTTTTTATTTAATTTAATTAATAGAAAGTTCACATAACAATTTATATTTGAAATATACATCTTTTGTAGCATTATGCATGTCTTCACTGTCACTTTTGATCAGTTTAATTGCTAAATAGAAGTATTAATTTCTTTCAAAATAATCTTACCCCAAACTTCTGAAAGTTAATGTATGTTTGCTTCTTAAAGTATGTTATGAGGTAAAAGTGTAATTTTAGGTTGAACATTTTATTTCAGTTAACAGTTTTCCTTGTTACCCGTTTCTCACAACTTGACTGCCTTATTCTGTTTTAGCACTTTGAATTGCTGTGAGCTGAATTACACCTTGTGCCTTCTGGCATCTACACAAATAACCATGCAAGAACATCTGAATTGAACTTTTATTTATTTTTAATTTTTCATAGTCTTGAAAATTGCTACAGCATCTCACTCAGCTTTCAACCATTTATGCTTTTAAAAACCTTTTTGTTCTGTTCACCCCCGTAGCGCTATGTAAAGATGTACACAGGGGGTGTGAGCTCACTGGCTGAGCAAATAGCCAATCAGCTTCAGACTAAGGACGACCCCAGGCCTTTGCTTGAGAAAAGGGATTTGGTAAGAATTATGGGTGTTGTAGTATTGGCGTACACAAATGAGACTACATAGCTCATTTTTGCTTTAGTACATGGCTAACTTGAAGTACTGAGAATCACCAACGCTCTGTGATCTCAATGCACAGCGTAACCATGATTCAGTGCACTGGTAACTGGATCAAGATACTGCAGCAACAACAACCAGACAGAAATAACACCTATGAGATTCAGTATAAGGCTAAAAAGTTGTTCTGTTTCAGCTTTAAATCCATGTACAATACTGCAACAGTTTTTGTTCCAAGAAAAATGATGTGAGAAAGATTCACTGTATTGATGCTGAGCTACAGATGAAGCTGTGCACTGGTTTTCTTTCTCTTGTCTGTACTACTATAGTATACTATACTGTAGTAGTTTAGTATTTTTTTATAATTTGTGAAACTTTTTTATTTTTTTTAAATCTTTCGTTTTTATAATGTCTAAATTTACAAAATTGATAGAATTTTGAAATTATTTTTATATTTTATTTTAAAGGATGTTGTGTCAATATTGGGAAATAAGAACATCCAGTTGTGTTGATTTACACAGATTTTTGATTAGTTTGGAAACTATTGACTCTGTCATGCACCAAACTTTACACAAGAGTTGGATCTTCAGTTCCTCGAAGCACAGAAGATCATAAATTATTTTGGTGCATGCTGTCTCTCTCTTGGCAGATTTCTAAGCGCTTAGGTGCCACTCCTTGCTCTCACTTAAAAATACCTGAACTAGCATGTCTCGCTTCTCTGTCTTTCTCTCTGCAGGGTTCCTTGCGGAAGGAGTTCCCTCAGAATATTGGAGGCAGCGATGTGTGTTTCTTCTGTCGGAAGCGCGTCTATGTGATGGAGCGTCTCAGCGCAGAGGGAAAGTTTTTCCATCGCAGCTGCTTCAAGTGTGACTACTGCGGCACCACCCTCCGGCTGTCCTCCTACGCCTTCGATGTTGAGGACGGTATGAAATCCAAGCGGAATTAAAATCCCTCCTGTTCGTGTTATTCATACTGTAGCTACTTAGAAGTTACCATCATTTTATCCTACATTAAATTTCTTATTCTGAATGCTCTATAAAGCTGCTTTGATTAAAGTATGCAGTTTCTTTAATTTCCTGCTTGCTCATAGCTTGCTGTCATGAGATGTGCTTTGTGACCAACACAGTGGGATATTGTTGTATGAGACAGAGGGACTGTTTCTCTACATCAACAATTCTTTATTAACTATGAGCCATTTTGTATACTCCCACATGGCGTATTTACAGATATGCACGTTAGGCGGAAATCAGCCACATTTGTTGCATTTCGCATTTGATAAATCACCTCATTTGATGTTTTCTCCAATTTATGTCCCGAAACAGATGCTAATTAAGTACATTTGTGTGTTTTCACTCTTGTAGGGAAGTTTTACTGTAAACCACACTACTGCTACCGACTTTCTGGTCTGGCACAGAGAAAACGGCCTGCGCCTGCTGCTGCTGCTCCCGTAAACCCTAAGGTACTGACTTCTTTAGTCTCTGTGTTTGGGGAAAAATCAGTGTTTTTATCAGAGAGTTGTTTTTCTGACACTGTACATTCTATTTTAACTTTTTTAATGATGAAATACCAAAAAAAAAAAGCTAATATATTCAGATGTTTTTTTGTTGTTGTGGTCATAGGAGCCCCAGGTGTTGGCAGTAACCCCCAACACAGTGGACGCCCCAGGCCAAGCCATAACTTCTCAGGCCCCTGTGGAACGCCGGCCCTCAGGTACCCGCCTTTCCTCTTTAGGCCCCGTCCTGTGTCTCTCTCGAGGAGTAGGGGGCACCCTGCGCTCGTTGCGACGAGCGATGTCTTGGACCCGCCACCAGGTGGCGCACAATCCCTTAGATTCTCCTTTCCTCCTCGCCTACTGCGTTTATCTGCTCTCCTGCTTTACTCTCAACATCCTGCTCAATATTCTCTAGCATGACCCCCTTCCGGCCTCTGAGCTAATCGGGGCACTTCCTGTGCTGTGATTTCGAGTCATATTGTGCTTGTTTTATGTATCCCTGATGATGTCACAAATGATTAACTCATTGTAAGCTGCTTGGCTGTATATAATATGTATAATATTCCTAGTGGTGCAGCCTAGTTAAATCTCTTCTTTTGATTGAGTAAACCATCCGGGCAAAAAAGCATATCAATTAAGTGTGTTAATTAATGAAATGCATAATTTAGAGCTTTTAAAATGTGTGAATTGACTTAGAAAAGTTATATTCATCAAATAGCCTATTAAGCGTAATAATAATTAACCTTTTTTGCCTGCATGTGTTATAAATATTCTTTATTTATTGCCTTTTTTGTTGCTCTCATTTCTGTCCTTCCACTGTATAGATCTGTGATTTAGTGCCTTTAAGTTTGTGATTGTAATTTCTGACCTGTGCACCTTTTGTAACGTAGTGCTCGTGTCAGTGCTTGTGATTGGTGGACTCTGTAAGCTTTACCTTTCCCCTCCTATCAGAGCAGCTTGTTGCTGAGCTAGTGCTTGCATCTGTGCCTGTGATTGGTCTACACTCCCATCAGTCCTTGCATCACTGTCCCAGTGTTTGTTCACCTCTTAATTCTCCTCTGCATAGTACTAACACCACTGCTTGTGGCATCCGTTATGTGTGTATCACTGAGAATGATTTACAGTACAAAACGTCCGGTGAGTTTGTGCTACTTAGGATGAAATATATAAAGTGTAAATGGTTATAGTGTTTTTAATGAGCGGTTTTAGCAGCATTAATATATTATTCATCGAAATTTTAGATGTTTGAGTCTCATAAATAATTTTTCAGTTATATTTCACCTAAAAATAGCAAGAAAATAGAAATGATGCTTTGCATAAAGAAAATAAAGCTTATTTTTAGAACTGTTAAGATATTTTGCATTTTGACATTTTCTTAGTTTTCATTTAATGCAAAAAATATATATAATTTGTGTTACTGTTATGTCTAAGAAAATAAGAAAATTGCATTATTATTAATATATCATCTGAAATTGTTTTTCATTGCAGTACTAAAAGTTATATACAGTATTTATGGTTTACAGTAGATTACAGTAGATAATTGGCCTAAAAACAGACTTCAGTTTCCTCATGCAAAAATGTATTTTATACTTTTAGATTTTGGGGTAAATATGGCTGAAAAATATGAAAGTAGAATGTGTCAGAATAAGAATATTATATTATTTATTTCCTTTATTTTTTAGTATTCCTCTAGCATTTGGGTGATAAGATCAGATTAGATATGCATCAAGTGAACACGACACACAATTTTATTCATGGGGGTTGTCACTATATAATCACTATATGAGGCATATTTGTTATTCAGTATGTTCTGAATACATCGGCCATAATTAAGTTATGGGTGACAAGTTTTTTTCAATTGATTCTTTTTATATGGATCGCACGCTTCATTCCTCTAACCACTTCCACCATCACGGTCATGTTTTTATGTTTAATTACATGCACAAAATGTTTTCACTGGTTTGATTTGGGTTTTGGGATTTGCTTCACTGAGTAGACGTATTAGTCATACACATGTCCACCTATTCATTAATGTTAAAAAAGTTCATTAATATTAAAACACAATTGACTCCATTTATCTGAGATGCTTTAATAGGAAGGGAAAAAGGCAAGGTAACCATAACTTGTATTTATTATTTAAGGACATATTTTAAGCATTTTACTGACAACATGATATTTAAATCTAGAATATATGTGGAATCCTGAAGGCCAAATATTGCTTGTGAAAATAAAGTTAAAGAGTTATCACTTTGACTGTGTTTGTCTTATTTGTCTGAGTGGAAATGAATCCTTGTGCAGTTAAACAACCTTAAAAGAAGGTAGGGTGGGTGGACAGTAGATATGAATTATATGAAATAATAAACTTAAAATAAATAATAAACTTAAACTTTTATACATCTCTGGATGGACGCCTAATGCTTTTAGCTTGAACTAAATCAAGAATTTATTAGTTATGATTATGCAAATATTATGCTAATTGCTTCCATGACACCTCTACATACTGGCCCAGAGTCACTCTCTATTTGTTGCATATGAGCTATTTACATTAATGACATTTTCTCTCTTCTCCTCTTTTCTGTCCGTCACAGTGACAGAGGTGAATGGGGTTACGGAGCCCAGCGTGGCCAAACGTCTTAAAGGGACTCCAGAAAGGATCGAGCTGGATAACTACCGTCTATCTATGATGAGAGAGGAGGAGCTGCAGGAGGTGACTGAGGAGACGCTGGCCGAGCACAACCTCAGCAGTGTGCTGGACAAAGCCACCGACATTGAGGAGGGGTCCAGGTATCCCTCTCATCTTTATATCATGTTGCGTTGTTCTAGCGTGTTTCTATCATGTAAACACCACTAATTATCAGTATTGTTTTGTAATATAATACATAATATAATGAAAACGGTGCTTGTTCATTAGTATTCCTTAGTACTTTACTAATATAATTCTGCTGTAATTAAAATGTGTGACAAGTGTTTGCAGTTTTTAATTAAAATGTTCCATGCTCTTTAGTTCCTGTTTCACATGATAGAAATTATTTTGAAATAATTTTTTAATGCGGAAGCTAAAATTAAAGTTTATTCAAATTTGGCATATGTTAATTTGTTCAAGAAAAGTGACTTGAAGTAACAAGGACGGGCTTCCTAAACTACTTTAGTGTTCATAATTTGAGGACACACTGTTGCCATTATTTATTATTATTATTATTTATTTATTTTTTACCTGTTTTGAATTCCAAATGTTCTCGCTTGGAATCAAAACTTTTAAATATGCAGGCAAGTGTCCTAAAGTGAACATGAAATCAAAATAGTTTCTTTATACTCATTCCTGGTCTTATTGAAAAAAAAAATCTGCCATTCCAATCTCTAACTATCTTCACTAATCCTAATTGATCAAATGTGACCATAAAAAATATATATATTTTTTTTTTACAAAAAAAAAAAAAAAAAATTCATCTATCTAGCTTTCCATTCATTACAGAACCTGTGAAAATTTTCTTTACAGTTTCCACAAAAAATATTAAGCAGCACAACTGTTTTCAATATTGATAATAATGCTTCTTAAGCACCAAATCAGCATTAGAATGATTTCTAAAGGAACGTGACACTGAAACTGTAGTAATGGTGCTGAAAATTCAGCTTTCTATTAAAATAGAAAAGTGTTATTTTAAATGTTAGTATTGTTTCACAATATTAAGTTCTGTATTTTTTAATCAAATGGTTTGGTTAGTTTAAGAGACAAGAGACTTCTTTCAAAAACATTTAAAAATCTTACCAACCCCAAAACTTTTGAACTGTAGACTAGGTAACTTGTTATTTTGTGAGTAAAAAGAGCAACCAGGGAGTCATTTGGTGATTTTTACACACTTGTCCATCCCTACAGCAGCTCAGAGTCTGATATGGAGGAAGAGGATGAAGAACCGGAAGCGGCCGGCCCGTCTGATCTGGGTGGGGTTCCCTGGAAAGAGGCGGTGGAGCTCCACACTAAACTAAAGGGAGGAAGCGACCCTGGAGCAGCAGAAGACGATGATGGCCTTCATGACGGAGATGGAGAGATGGACGAGGATGATGAGGAAGATGAAGACGAGGAGGAAGAAGAAGAGGAATCGAGTGATGGTAAGCATCGCGCCAGTGCTGTTAGATTCATTGTACTTGTGAGGGTGATAAAAGTGTCTCTACACAGTGAATAATGGATGTAGATGGATGTCCTGGACAGAATGTCTTGTTTGATGGCGGTTCATTTGATTTTAGAAGGAAAACTTGAAGTAGCTTATATTCTTTTTCTTTTTAGAAGATAATTTTAAAGGAATAGAAAGACTGTAATGTGTTTGCTCTGCAGAGCCTCATTTCCTCTGTCCACTTCATATCATCTTTATGTATGTGGCGTCTAGCTCCCCTGATTAGATATTATATGTTCACCAGGGTTGTCTGCTGTCTCATATTCACAGAGAACTTCTGAAATTACATTTTCTCTTTGAGTATGACTCTTTCTGATGAAAAATGTAAGACAAAAGATTTCCCAAGAGATTGCTCTAACCCCAGAGCTTCAGCCCGTGATATATAATTTTTTTACGCTGATATATCTCATCAGTGAGACGCTGACTCATTCAGCGATTCTAAACTTGTTTATACTAATGTGCCACTGTTACTAGCCTTTTCAACCTTCTGCATTTTCAGATGTTTGTGGCATCTCTGGCAAATGAACTAGTTTTCCTTTTCCAACTGTCTCTTGTATTTCTCCTTTATAAAAAGAACCTTTTATAACTTTCTTTGACACAAACTTTTTAATAAGAGTCAAACTATTTTACATTGCTAAATCTAACAAATAGCTAAGGAAAAATTGGCGATGGAAATTTGAATTATTGGAATTCAATGAAATTATGGAGCATCTGTCAACCAATCAGAATCAAAGACTGTACAATGCCATGGTATAATATTTTTTTAGTCAACAATATATAGTAATTGTATTATACTGTCATATTACATCATTCCAAAGATTTGCCATATTTTGTCAGTTCATTGCTTTAACTCAATAAAATAAATAAATCACCAAAATAAGTAATCACCCAAATCAATACTGTAGCTGATACTGTTGAAGTCCTCAGTACTTCAGTCTCTGAATGTTATTGGAGGTTCCTTGTTCTGTGCATCATCCTGTTCTGTGACCAATATTATTTTTTCCCCATCTTTTGCCTGTCACTTGTCTCTTGATCCTCTGCTCAGTCTTTTCCATCACTGTGTGTCTGTGTGGATGTGCGTGTGCTGGGGTAATTGTATGGGATGACAGTGGGAGAGTATTTCCCCTGGGACAGGGAGCTTCAGTCAGGTCTTTGGTTGGAGAATCTCACAGATGAAGAGGATACGGGTATATTTAAAGGTAGTGATGCCTGTGGATGCGTTTGGCTTTAGCACACGCCGATACCTCATAACTTCATCAGTAACTAAAGAATTACTGAGCTAACACAATTTGCCTGTTTCTCTCCTGCTTTTTATTAGCTCTAGATGTGTTTTAATTTAATAAGGCTGTGAAGCTTTTACCTTTAAAATAATTATTAATTGCTGTCTTTTTTCTGTAATAATGTTGTTTTGGGTTGAAATGGCGTGCATTCACACCACCGTGGTGTTTTTTTTTTTTTTTAGGGTGTTTTCACACTTGCTTTGATTGTTTGGTCTGAAACTGATCTTGTGTCATTAACACGAGTACCCCTGTTAATACTAGCGGCATCTGTTTATCACTGTATCTGAGTAACAGGAAGAGAAGACACCAGCTTCTTTGTTTTATTAATGTTTTTATTGTTGTTTTACCAAACCTTAAAGGGATAATTCACCCAAAAATGTGTATGACTGACTTCTGTGGAACATAAAGATATTTTGAAGAAAATTAGTAACAAAACCATTTTGGTTACCATTGACTTATGCTATATGGACAAAACAGACGTTTCTCATTTTTCTTTTATGTTTCATGGTATAAAGCCATACAAGTCATACAGGTGTGGAATGACATGAGGATGAGTAAATGATGATTGAATTTTCATTTTTAGGTAAACTCATTTAACACCCAGAAAACAGCTTTAGCATCTGCTGCAAATGTATGAAATTTCTGCGACGAGATGGTATGATAAATGCATTATAGGCCTACTTTAAGGATCAAATTGTTCACTAATTCGGCCTGACTGTGATCCTTACATGAACCATAACCCAGACTACAGTTTCAAGCTGACTTGGACACAGTTTGCGGTTTCACGCCAGCTAAATGAACTGAACACTGAAGTCAAGTGTACTCGGGTTCGCAAAAGCTCAAGTGTGAAAGCACCTGCAGAGTTGATTGTTGCTTTTTTTTAAAATTGCTGTCATATATAAAGGAGCCTTTTCTAATGCATGCTACTTTTCATATGTACTAACTTGCCACTTTACAGTCTATTCTAAACCATAATGTTCTCCTTTCTTTTTGTCGTCTTCAATGTGTCTGTCTGACTGTTTATGGCTGCTGAATGTCACTCTCTGCTCACTTTGCTGCCCATGGGGACTTTTTTTGTGACCTGGACCTTTTTACTTTTCGAACAAATTGGATTTTCTTTTCCTGACGTGCTAATGGACTCGCCAATTAATACTACGAAATGATCGTGTCACCTTAATGGCTACCCATAATGCCACCATGCAGCTAGGAACCTGCAAATCCAGCAAGTCATACATCCAGTAGACCCACTAGACATCCAGATGGACAACCACTGGACATCCAAACAAGCTGAGGGGCTGGTTGAGGGCCACTCGATGTCACCCTTAGGCTCTCAGCCCTCGCTGAACAACACCCAGCTCACACAGCCCAGCTCCTCCACAGGTAACCCCATGTGGAGGAGTCATACCCGGGCCCTGTGGCTTTTGGGGGGTAGTAGATGGTGCAGTTTACACCTGGTGTTAACATGAATCTCATATGTTTTTCTGTGTAATTGGATTTCAGGAGTAAAATATGTTTTTCAAGTTTGTTATCAGTTGATATTGTATGTTTAATATGCATGCTCTTCCCTCTGTTTTTACATTTAGATTGCCTTTGCCATCATCTGCTGTAGCACTTACTTAAAGTTAATCTTTAAAAAGACTAAATTAATAAATTAATCTTAATTTTTGTCAAAAAAAAACAGAATTTTTAATTTGGCATAAAAATAATTATCATAATTGGCTAGAATAGTATTTATTGCTGTTCACTTTTGGCTGGATCACTCGAGAGATGAATGTTGCCAGGTGTAAATGAGATTGTGTGTGTGATAGCTTTTCATTGTGAACTTTCTCTGGTTTCATCCACAATAGCATTTAGCTTGCTTATTGTACTTTCTACAATCTTTTATCTTGCTTTAATACTTTTTATATATCACACTTTGTCATTGCTGTGACATTATGTTGACCTTTTATGGGTTGAGATATTTGTTCTCCTATATTTTGTGTGTCCTTATCTCACTTTATCAACATTGTGGATATTGGGGCATTGCTAACTAAGTATATGCCTCTTTTTCTGTTAATTTCTTTGATTTATTTATGAATTTATGTGTTTTTATGTTTTGTTGTTGTGTCTGTGCATTTCATGTACCTGTTCCCATTCTCATTTTCCATTGGTTTAATTGTAGCCCCCTCCCACAAATCCATGCGTCGTGAGGCTGTCAGAGCCTGGTTGGACTCGATGTCTGGAGGTAGAGAAGAAAAAAGAAGTCCAGCTAATTTTATTAGTGCTAATACATACACACATCAGTGCATGGCAATACTATTGAACACTTAACACCACTGCAATCATTGTTGAACATTGATTGCATGTTAAAATGTAACATGCAAACACAAGTTGATGCTACTGCATGTTGGAGTGGCGAGACAGTGTTTGGTGTGATAGCTATTATCCTTCAGCTTAATCCAAACACACTGACTAATGCATGCATTTGACATGTTTCGTTAAGCGTTCTTCTAAAATTAATACAAAGTATAAAATGTACTTAAAAGTAAAACCAATTAAATTAAGTCATAAACACAAGTTTATTGTCCCAGGATGCGTGTGGTGCATCTGTGGAGGATACAAAGAGCGTTGTGACATAATTGCAAGGCACTTCATCTGTACAGCACAAGGCCACAGAGAGGTCAAAACCAAAAAGAACTAAAAACATTTCTAAGTATTTTTGTGGTTCAGAGAGCGGACACGCAAAACCCTTGAATACAACAGCCTTGAGCATGTCACAGATGTGCAAGAAGGAAATAGACTGAAAATGGTTGCATACGATTCTGAAGCTTGCAAAAAAAACTTTTTTCTGAATAATAACATATGAATGTAACAAAGTGGTGGTGTGTGGAAGGGGTGTCTCGGCTAAATCTCCCTCTTTATTTATGTTTGTAATGTTCAGTTTGGTGTCATTGCATTTCATTCACAACTCTTTACTCACTCCTCCTCAACAGCTGCTGATTTTGAGCCCAATCCATTTGACTGTATGTAAATGGATACTTGCATGTGTTTAACTACTAATACCATTTGTTTATTTCTACATTTTGTCATGTGCACTCATTGTATGTTTACTTTAATGTTCCCTCAAGACCATCATTTTTTAGCTACATGATTAATACATTCTGTGCTTGTTCTTTTTTTTGCTCACATTATTCATTATTTAGAAATGTTTTGTTGCTAACACCTTCTGCACATAGGTCTTCTAATAGTCATGAGTACAGTTTTTACCTTTTCTTTTAGACTTTTGCCCAACATATTCGGCTTATTTTTCTTCTCCTGTGACCCCAGAGCCCGGTGAAGAGGATGATGACCCAGAAGCAGAAGCAAGCAGTCCTGACTTTGAGCCGGGCACTGAAATAGATCAAGGTTTGTCAATCCATTTGCCATTTACTTGCTGTGATATCATTATGCCTTCAGAAAGGTTACATAGTTAACTGTTAGAATTTAATTAATTGAAAACACCTTTCACTAGTACTTTCCTAAATAAAATTAGGTTAACAGATTTGACATTTAAAGATCATCCCCTACTGACAAATATTAGATAAATGTAAGTTAAAGTTACTTTCAGTTGTCCTTAAAAGGATTATGTTTACAAAAAGCTTTCCCTTTTTGTAATTTATTTTTTAATTATTTAAAAAGGCTTAATAGGGTTGACACAGACTGGTGCTTTTTTAATAATACATTGTCTACAGAAATTAATACAGACAAAATGGTTGCTTTTAAAAGATGTATTTCCATGTATTTTAAACAGGCTTTCATACTGTTTTAATTTGTTTAATGTCACAGAGGACATTCCCTCAGATGCAGAGGCTGAAGCTCGTTCACATTGCATAGATGAAGTGGTAACGCTTCCAGTGGATAATGGCAAAGCAGAGAGCCAGGGACATGTTTCTAACACTGGTGATCATAACCTAATCATAATCATATAAATTCATGCCTTTTCCATTTATGTTTGAAACTGATGATTGCAAATGTTCATGCACTTGCATAACTTGTCTCTGAACACATTACATCAATGTCTTACTTCATAATTATGCAGGCTTTGATGATTAAAATCTCAACACAAGGGGATTTTCGATGTCCATCAATATTTGAGCCAATTTTATTTTTCCTTGCAGAGAAAACATCTGCAAATCCAAGGGAATTGATTGTGGACGTTGTGCTGTCTCCAATCCAAAAACCTGCTTTACCCATTGTAGAGGTAATACGGGGTTGTGGGATCAAAATGTCTTAGACCTCATTTTTTGCTTGGTATTTAAAATGACAAAAGCCTCTGCATACTATAAAATTCTACCATTCATTTTCTCTTTATTCAGGTGAAAGAAGTTTCTCCTGTAATTAAATCTCCTGGTGCACGTTTTTTCCCTGAGCCCTATCTACATGATAATGTCAAACCGAACGTTTCCCCTGATGCTAAAAGTCCCCATTCACCTGTTGCTCAAATTGTTGCATCTCCCATCTGTTCCCAACCTGTTCCACAACCAGAGACAGCGACTCCCAAATCTCCTGTCCAGCCCGAGCCTTGTGCCTGCTCTCCAACAGGTAATCCTTTATCTCCAATATGTACCCAATCACAACCCTGCCACGAGCCACCCTCACCCCTCTCCACAAGCTCCCCTGTCAGGACTCAGCCAGTCCCAGCAGTCACTTCCACTCCTTTGGCTAAACCTGCTTCTGAGAAGAGAACCAATGAACACTTGAAAGATTTGGTGCCTGAGGAAACCCCCCTTAAGAAAACGGACATCATCGAGGAGTTCTGGTTGAAGAGTGCAGAGATCAGAAAGAGTTTAGGTCTCACTCCACTGGATCGAAACACAATGACAGTGGAGAAGAGCATTGTGAAAACTCCAACGCCTGAATCATCATCTCCAAAGTCTTACACCCCAGAGGACTTTTCTGAAGAGCAGAAGCCCACTTTCACAGGCCGTTCTATCATACGCAGGATTAACATTACCTTGGAGGGTCAGGTTATATCTCCGGTGGAACCTAAGAGTAATGGTTCTGAGAAGAAAGACTTGAGCAGCAGTTCAGGGTTGGGTCTTAATGGAAGCGTGACTACCAGTCAGACAGCAGCTAGTGACAGCTACAACAACTCTGATTCTACCATGCTAACTCCTCCTTCCAGTCCCCCACCACCTCCACCTAATGAGGAACCAGCTTCGCTCCAAAACAAAAGGCCTCAGGTGTCCTGGGACAACCTCCTTGAAGCCACAGAGGAACCTAAACCAGAGACTACACCCCCTAAACCTAAGACTCCAGTTAGTCCTCCTCAACCAAAACCAGTTACGGCTCCAGTTCCAGCCCCTAGAACTAACCCACCTGTTATGAGGGTAAAGGAACCGAATAAACCACGCCGTGAAGAAGTGAGAAAGTCTTTTGTGGAGTGTGTAGATGAGATACCATTTGCTGACGACGTTGAAGACACGTACGATGACCGCACTCCGGACACAAGTGGTCTGGAAAAATTTTACACCCCACCAACTAGCAAGGTCAACCGGGAGAAACCGCCTTTGCACTTGGCGCTGGCAATGGAAAATGGCAAGCCCAACATACCTGGTGGAGTTTCCCGGACAGCAAAGGTTCCCCAACATTTTTCTCCTGAAGCCAAGGAGATCGCAGAAGAGCGAATGCGGGCACGGGAAAAGTCTGTGAAGAGCCCAGCTCTGAAGGACGCCATGGCCAAGCATCTTACTAAGATGAAAGAATCGGATGCTGCCAAGGGTGCTGTGGCAAAAGTAGCCTGGAATGTTCCTGAGACAACGGGGAAAAACAAAAAGCAATCAAGCACACCCAAGGAATCTGCAGTGAAGGCTTTGGAGTCCAAAAAGCAGACAGACACACTACATGACCGTGTCTTCACCACACCGACCAGTAAGAACTTGGACAGTTCTGTCACATCGTCAGAAAGCTCAACAGGGGGCAAAAGCAAGAAGCGCAGCTCACTGTTTTCTCCACGCAAGAACAAAAAAGAAAAGAAAGCCAAAAATGAAAGGCTCTCTGGCACAGAAGAGACTCCACCCAAACACAAGTCCCTGTGGAAGGCGGTGTTCTCTGGTTACAAGAAGGACAAAAAGAAGAAAGACGACAAGTCATGCCCAAGCACACCTTCAAGCTCTACAACTGCAGACTCAGGAAAGAAGAAAGAATCACCACTGGACAGGTCCTCAGGTCAGCTATTTTTTTTTTCATTTGAACAGCTCCTCCCCCCTTTGTCAGAATTCATCCTTGTCTATGCTAGCTCTGTTCCAAAATCTAGTGTGAATCCTAAATAGCCAGCTCCTTTTCAAGACAGCATCATAACCTTCATTGAACCTCATTAGTGACCGTTTTGGAACGCTCCACGTGGTTGGATTCAACTCTCAAATGATTTCATTGGAGTCTACTCTTAGCATATTGCTGAGATAATGTTGTGATACCTTTAATAAGCATTGAAGTACATTGCACAAAACATTGTGTAAAATATGCTATATATATATATATATTAGTGGTGTCAAAATTAGCGCGTTAATGCAGGAGATTATTTTTTTCAGATTAACACGTTAAAAATATTTTACGCAATTAACGCAGGAGCGGGGCTAGGGTTGGCCACCCCATTCACAACTGCTGCCTCTGTCTCTTTTTTCTTGAAAAGGACTGCGTTTATTTAGATGCAGAACGTCTTTATGACCACATCAAACGGGAGACGTTTCAGACGCGCGCATGACGTCGTCTCCTGTGAAAAGATACTGTGCTCGTAGCACGCGCTCTTTAAATACACGCACAAAGGTGCCGGCGCACGCTGTAGCCTGTATCATTTCATATCAAACAGTGAAAGAAACTACGTGCATGCAATGTCCTTGTTATGCCGTCAGTTAAGGCATGAAGTTACCAAAAATGCGATTAAAGCTGCCTTAAAACGGTGTGCATGCATGCAATATGTTATATATGCGTCACATTTAAGAACATGTCTCTGAAATGGTTTTAAAAACTTTCCTGAGGCACCCCAGCACTGTCTCCCTCATCTAACACACCAGATTCAACTCATCCGCTCATTAGTAGAGACTAAGACCTGAAGTGGGTCAGAAAAGGTAAAGAGAGTTGTAAGAAAATAAGATGCATGTCAGATCCGCGTCACTTTCAGCAGCAGCAGCTCTTAAAGCAATAGAGGGCAAATAAACTAATAACCAGCTGCTGTGATGTCTATAAATCCAAGAACAAAAGAAAAAAGAGGAAATCAATACATTTTATAGCTTTAAGGGGTTCATCTATATTTAATTTAGAATTTAGTGTTTGGTTACTATTCATTTTCTGTATATTTCTGCTGAAGGGCACAGAAATATGTCATTTATTATAATGGGTTTGTGTGAAGATTGTTTTAAGTTCACTTAAATTAGAAGTTAAGTCTAATAAATTTTAAAATTGATAGCTGTCAATTATACTGTAATGCTGAATGGCTACAGTCAATGGTTAAATATTAAGGGGAAAAAAATATTTTATAGAGACATCAGTAGTATTGATATCAGTGATGCTGGCCTTCAATCATAAAAAAGGTGCCATTAAAGAAATATTAAAAAAAATATTGTCTTTATGTTGTTTGTACAATGTACATTTGAAGATTGAATGTGAAATATATATATATATATATATATATTGAGCTAGGATTATTAGTACTTCATGGTGTCGATTGAATAATTTTTTGCTCTATAATCTACATCCTGCCTCATCCAAAAATTAGGATTTGTTTGTTTCCTTTAATTGTCACTGTGCATTCTGGGTTTCCCTTTTTTCACAAAAAGTATATTTGTGATGCTAATTTAAAATTTGGTCGGTGCAAGGTATCTTAAGAGGCATCATTAAATTGCCTACCTTTTGGAGCAGCCTTCATGCCTGGAGCGTGCCTGTGAAAATACTGACCAGTGAGACGGCTCACTTCAGACCCTGACAGACCCTCATGGGTTACGTTCAAATCTTGCAGAGTTTTGCTAAGTTTAGTTTAACTTACACATTTTCTCAAAGTCTCTTTCAACTGGTGATTTTTCTTAAGCAAAGTTCTCTCTAATTTACTGATGTAGATTTACATCTGAGGAGAAATCTCAGCTTTTCTGAGGACTCTGATCTCTCCTGTGACGATGTTCTGGAAAGATCCTCTCAGAAGTCCAAGAGTGATGTAAGTATATAATATTTAAAGAGCTTCTTTTTTTCATTCGAGTCAAATATGTGACCCTGGACCACAAAACCAGTCTTAAGTCTCTGGGGTATATTTGTAGCAATAGCCAAAAATACATTGCATGGGTCAAAATTATTGATTTTTCTTTTATGCCAAAAATCATTAGGACATTAAGTAAAGATCACGTTCCATGAAGATATTTTGTAAATTTCCTACTGTAAATATATCAAAACTTAATTTTTTATTAGTAATATGCATTGCCAAGGACTTCATTTGGACAACGTTAAAGGTGATTTTCTCAATATTTAGATTTTTTTTTGCACCCTCAGATTCCAGATTTTCAAATAGTTGTATCTTGTCCAAATATTGTCCTATCATAACAACCCATACATCAATGGAAAGCTTATATATTCAGCTTTCAGATGATGTATTAATCTCAATTTCGAAAAATTGACCCTTATGACTGGTTTTGTGGTCCAGGGTCACATATGTATTTTTTTTTTCTGCAGTCTCGAATTTTAATGAAACCTTTTACTCTTCTCAGCGCCATGTGGACCTGTTTGACTTGGTATCAGATTTGAAAAAAGAGGCAATTAAAGAGGAGAAATCCAAAGAGAAGGATAAGGACAGGGCGAAAGAAAAAGGAAAAAGAGTAACAGAGAAGGGCAAGGAAAGGTCAAAAGAGAGGGAGATTGAAAGAAGAGTCAAAGAAATGATTGTGAAAATGAAGGATGTGGAACAGGAGAAAGGAAAAGAGGAAGAGGTATTTGTGATGTAGTGCACAGCAGCTAGAAGATACTGGGTTTCAGACAGAATATGAATGCAACACTATGCCAACAAACCAGTAAAACCATGTTAAAATGTATTAAAAGATATTGTACAGCATTCGGTTTCATTCATAACCTGTAAGAAATTAAGTATCTAGCCTTTCTGTGTTTGTGTGAAGGTGAATAGAGAGAGACAGAGGCTAAAATTGTAGAACAAAAAAATCAGTGTCCACCAGAATTCATAGAATTAAAAAAAAAAAGTTATAGTAGGCACTTTTAGTGTGCATTCTCAGTGTTCATCTGGCTTTCATAACTAGCCTAGTTGTGGATATGAAGCTGTGGATGTGACAGGTAGTTTGTGTTTCGTGAGTTCTGTTTGTCCAGATTATTATTTTTTAGACTATTTTATTTTAGTGTTGATTTTTCAATACAGATTTGCCTTTGGTTTAGTCACTGATGCAGTAAAGTTTTAGCATGTACTCTTACCCTCTATCAAGTCTTTTAGAGTAACCCTTTAGTCCAAAAGGTCCAAAATTAACTTTTTACCACAATAACAAATGGTGGGTGAAAAATTTCAGCCATAGGTTATTTTTTTTTATTATTTTTTTACCTTTTCTTACTAGTTTTGTTGGTTAATGTTTTGTTGGCGATTAATATTTCATGTACTGTCTGTATTGCCACACGAGAAGAATTTTGGTTGGCGGATGTTAATTTTGGACCCTGAGTATAAATGTGTTGCACAAAACACGGTCAAATTAATTTGTACTTTTGCACTCATCCCAACGTCCTTACATGTTAAGTCTTGTGTCTGTGTGTTGCCGTAGAATCCTGATTTTGTTTAATTGTACATTAACCCATCTAATCGCATAATATTTTTCTTTTTCTTTTTTAATTTATTTTTCTAAGTCTGTTTATGTACCTCATGCATTGGCGTTCAAGAGATCGTATGCCACAAAGGTAGTGTGTTCATTCATTCCCATTGGTCTACCCGTTTCACGCATGTCATATCACACCGTCATGCCTAACCCCTTATTGTTGGTCCAAATATTTTTTGCTTTATTGTATTACTAACCGTTTTCTGCAGCATGGTGAAGGCTAAAGCGCCCCTTTTCTGCTGGAGGATGTAACTGTTATCACATGACATTCTCAAAAGGCTTTCTGGCTGTTTACCTGCATACTGTTTTCTATATTGTGTACCTCACTGGTTTACATGCAACTTGTTTTTCTTCTTTCATAGCTTCTACTTGACTTTCTTAAAGAATCTCTCCAGTCAATATTTTTTCTATGTCTGTCTTACACTTTGTTACAATTTATTGGCTGTGTGCAATATCAATGAAATACACAGACAACTCTATCTATCTATCTATCTATCTATCTATCTATCTATCTATCTCTATCCTATCTATCTATCTGCCGTTATAGTCTGCAGATTTAAAGTTTGAGTCGAGTCTTTTTTTGTTAGTATTACATTTTTGAGTCTCTTTCTGTGCTAATTTCAGTTGTAGTATTTTTTTATTTTTTATTTTTTTATTTTTTTAATGGAGTACTTAATATATTGAAGAACTTAAGTGTTTAATTATTTGTTGCATTTGTTGCAGCAAAAACACACACATAGAACCATTATTGTGATCAAAAGCTACTTGTACTGTGATATACTTGATTATTATGACTTGATTATACTGCCAAAATCTCATCTAGAGGTGCTTTAGAATTGTAAGTCAGAAGTACTTCAGTCTGTTGTAGTAGTTACCTAGCTTCGACATTAGGCTTTGTTTTAGACCTTCTGTAGTCTTCTATTACACAAACCCCTGCCGTAGACATCCATGTGATGCCAGACAAGGATCCATCTACAACTGACCTGGACACAGCTTACTGGAGCGCTGGATCTGATTTTTAATTTCCTATTGCAGAAAACATACACAGAGGAGGAACTCAATGCCAAGTTGACAAGAAGAGTACAGAAAGCTGCACGGAGGCAGGCCAAGCAAGAGGAGCTCAAGAGACTCCACAGAGCCCAGGTGAAAGCATACTAATGGCTTTTTCGCATGAGGTTGTCAGAAAGTTGAACTTCAGTCATTACCTTGCAGAAGAATAGAGTGTGAAATTAAAAAATTAACTAGAAGCTGCTTTTTTGATTCCTCAGATCATTCAGAGGCAGCTGGAGCAGGTGGAAGAGAAACAGAGGCAGTTAGAGGAGCGAGGTGTCGCCGTGGAAAAGGCACTGCGAGGGGAAGCAGGTATTTGTCTCTTTCTGTCTCACTTTATTCCTCGGATGCGCTGCCGAAGGGTTAAAGCCTCGGAGCAGATCTTCATAACTCATGCTTTTCTATGTAGTTATACTTTGACCTTTAGGTCAAAGCTGCTTGCTGTTTTTTTTAGATTCTAGCTTCAAACTACAGTGCAAATTTAAAAGGATGTAACATGATGTTTATGCATAATTTTCCTTGTGATTAAAAGCCATTTCGTTAACTTGGGCTAGTTAGTATTCTGATTCATAGTAAAGTAATGCCTTTTTTTTTTTTTTACATTAATCTTGCTAGAAGCTTTTATCACATTACTAAATTTATAACACTCTGTCGGGGTCCACACTGACATAACATTAGAATTACATTCAGAATTCCCTGGAAATGTCAGGGAATTTTAAAATGGTGATTTCCAGGCCTGGAATAGGCAATGATAATTATTAAAACCTCGAAAGTCATGAAAAAGTCATAGACATTTTGGTAGTGAATATCTTTTTTCTAGTTATGCGCAGCTCTAAATAATTCATATGCCAGAATTGCTTATTGAGCTCTCCAGTTGAGCTGCAAGCGAATCTCAAGGCATTTTTCGTTTCTTGGACACATTTTTACATAAAAAAAATCATTTAAATCTACCAAGTCCAAGGATTTGTACCTGACATACAATTTGATCTGCCCCTACAATCTCTGTAAAATATATATATTTAAATCCCTATTCACTAGAAGAGTCTTTAAGAGTATTTTTAAGTCTTAATTTGAAAATGTAAATATATGTGTATATACATATTAGAAAGATTGTTTTTCAAATATTGCAGAAAATATTGCAAAAATTGCAGCATATAATGCTTTCTAATAAATCAAATAAAGGTATTGCAAACTTAATGTTTTGACAATACCATGGCTGTTCTTATATTTTATGTTTTCTGCATTAAATTGCATGACAAGCTATCAAAAATTTGGATTTTCCTTTTGATTGGTACTAAAGGAACAGCTGAGAGAATTACTAGAATCTATTTCATTATTGGATTCAAAGAAAATGGTTTCCTGTTGCAAAATGTGAACACGTAATCTTAACAAAATCAAGCAGCTGTAGCTGAAACAAATTAAAATTCATGAAGTTGATTTGTGATTTCCAGACAGTAGGGTAATTATAGGCAGTAAAAATAAAAATCTGAATTATTGCCTCCTCTCTCACCTCCCCCTCTCCCCTCCATCCCATCTTTTATATCTAGTGTTTCTTAATCTCTCTTTTTATCCTTTACTCTCTCTAAGGGTTGTATAAAGGTTCTAATGTTAGTCCAAAACAGCGTAAGAGGCGCTCAGGTATCCATGGTGATAACTCTAGTAGTTGTTGTAGTCGTCTCAGCGTATCGTGCCATTCTCATGCCGAACATCATCTCTCCTGGTCTCTCCTCACGTGTGTCTCAACTGCATGCCCCGCCAATCCGATCACGCCAAACATAGATTTGTATGCTGCCTCACTGGATGTGAGCCACTATAAATTGAACAGTATTATTGGCTGTTTATTTGGATTTGGATCTGTGTAATTTCGCTTTGTGAATCCTAAAGCATCCCAAGTCATCTGTTAAATGCTATATTCATGTTTTGTTGTATAGCATAACACATATTCACAGGCCGTACAGATTAGTTGTAGTATTAAGGGTTAAAATGCTTGATATACACTGAATAAAAAGAGTTCTAGATGGACAGATAGGTAGATAGGTGTTAAAACAAGGGTTTTAGATACAAAAACATACTCGCACTCCAGAGTCTGTTGTGTCCCTTGTGGCAGAACACAGCAGTGCAACAAATCTATGTGCTCATCTACCATTACAGGACATGCAATATGAATGCAATTAACTACGTGTTTACATGCCAAATAACAAGTGTGATGAGTGTATTCGGCATACCTTACTGTGTGAGCGTGTGTGTTTGTGTGCAACATATGCATGACTTGAAGCTACTGGCTGTGCCTGTGTGTGCAGTAACATGTTTCTAATATATCCTTATTATAGACTATTGGGGAGAGTCTAATTACAGTGAGATCCTGGATTTGCATCTGGGCGGTATGTATTTCAAATCTGTTGCTTGAAATGGACTAACATCTGACGCCCTCTCTTTTCCCCCTGTACTTACTGAGTCTTCCCTCTGCCTAAATACTCTCATTTTATCCTGCTTAATGTTAATTCACTTTATGTAATTTATACATTTTACGAAATGTTAATAGTTGCATTTTAAATAGTATTCATGATTTTATTTCTGATTTATTGTATATTTATATTTTAAGAACAAATTATTATTAGTTATTATTTATTTTATTTCATATACGCGTTTCATTTTGAATGATTGTATCATTTTTATAAAGTATATTCTTATAAAAAATAAACAATTATATAAATTATATAATAATTTAATGGATTTTTTTTTTTTAAGTGACCGTCATTAGAATCAAAGCAACAATATATTATTTCGTAACAGTTTTTGCCCAAAAATTGCTCGCTTGCAAATGGCCCTGGCATTATATTTGCTTTCAGTTTTAATCTTAGTTTGCAAACTAAAAATGTGCCATTAATATATAGCAGCATCTGAAATCCAAAATGCTTAAACAATCAAATAAATGTAAGCTAGCTTGCAATCCTGATTAAGCCCCTCCCCTCTAGCCTTTTGTAGATGCCTATGGCGGTCGGCTTTACCCGCCAGCGCATTAGCTTTCATATTTTCCTCCCATACCTGCTCAGTTGCATAGGGGCCCCGGGCTCCGAGAGATTCCAGTGTTCAGTGCGTCATTCCTCATTGCGATTGATCCCATCATGTGTGGTTCGTCTTCACTGTGTTCCCTAACCTTATATCTCGCGCTGTGGATCTGTTGAGTGCTTGTTTGAATGAGTGTATTGTCTTGTGGTGTTTCGTTGATCACACTGTGAAGTTCCAGGCAAGCCATGCCGAGATCACCCACGCAGACAGGAGATAGCGTGGAGCGCTGTTTGTGATGGTGTATAAATTACCCATTGTTTTTAAAGGACATTGAGGCATTGTTAAAATCATCTTATGAATCTTTTTCAATGCAACAAGATGTTTCTTAAACATAGCATGCCAAAAAGCTATTGGAAGGTAACAAGGGTTATTTTAGGTAGGTGTTAGTCTTTACTAACACTAAGAAAGAGTATTGTTTAATTAGGAAACTCAGGTAAGTACAGCATATTCACATTTTATAAATGTTCTGGTAAATTGTCTCAAGACGTTGATGGAAAAAGCATTTGAAATCCAAAAGCAAGCTAAATTCACCAAAGTTCATATGACTTCTGTTTGGCGTTTTAATGCTGCAACCCCATAATTGCTTCTTGTGTCTACATTTTCTTTCATTTTTGTAACAGTTGCACAGAGATTAAGTGGCTAATATGTGAGCTGTTCGCTTGGATTAATTTTCCTGTAAAAGTGAGTTGTTTCATCACAACCTAGTTGGTGGCAGACCTGCTAACAGTTGGATGATTTCTTGTAATCCGAGCACAAAAACACTTTGCATAATTACTGTCAGCGTTTTGAGGCCTAAACCATCTCTTGGCAGGAAAACTTGGCCGTCTTATACAAAGCAATATAGTTGTCCCCATTTTTGTAGCCAATTAAAAAAAAACTTCAGAAAGCTTTTGTTGATTTCTGTGTAACTTTGCATCAGTGTGCGTTTGTTTATGGCCTGTTTCCCGTGGGTCGTTTCCATGCATGTCTGCATAAGAATGTGAGCTTGTTGCTTTTCATGGATAATTAGTTCCCTGATTCTTCCCATAATTGCAGCGGATGAGCCAGCGATATGAGATGATGAGGTTTAAGACGAGTGCTCGGTGCATGTTAGATTGAAACAGATCCTTTCAATGAAAAAGCCCATTTTAGTGTTTATTTGCTTTGTATGTGTTGATGAGGTCAGAATAGGGGTCACTTATGTAGAATAGGAAACTAAATATGTCCTCAGCCTTCACACAAGACTGTGTTGTATAAGTGCTGATTAGTCTCTGAATGCAGACAAGGTCGCAGTTGAGCTTTCGAGGGTTGCGTTGATAAACTCTTCTGCGATAGTCCCTTGTTGTGAATTACTCGACATCTCATCCAATTGGTTCAGCATTTTAAAGACCATTCTGTCTTCCCAGCTTTGCAGAGCACAAAGAATTGTACAAGGATCTGCCTTTTAATTTGCTCCACTGGTGAAATCCTTTACTCTGGTGCCAATCATTCTTCTGACGTTCATTTGATGCTTTTTTTAGTGTAGAGGTTTGACACCCGCCATATAGATTGCTGATTTCCACATCAGACGTAGTGAGAGGATTGAGAAATCCAGGAACATCCCCAAATATGATATAATAATTCAACCTTAGCTCTTAAAATCCAAATTTTCTAGACCCCACTTTCAGGAGAGCTACAGCTGCATACTGTACTTCTTTGATGTAGCGTGTGCAGACATTAGGTTTGCTCTCGAGTCGCCACTTATTTGCCCTCAGTAGTGCACAGAAGGAAAAGTTCAAAGAGTAGCGTGATATTTCACCTCTCTTGCTCAGTTCATTCATGTTTGTGCTCTGTCCCGTGTCATTTCCTCCCAATATGTCGCATCAAACTGTTGCTTTCAGTTTCTCCCCAGAGTTCTATCTCTTTTTGATTTCGCTCCTCACTTTTTTTTTCTCTTCCACTTCTCTTTCTTTCTCTCCTCTTTCTTGATTTCACCCTTCTGGTCACCTCCACCACTCTGCTCACTCTCTCTCTCTCTCTCTCTCTCTCTCTCTCTCTCTCTCTCTGCTATCTCTCTCTCTCACATTCCTTTCCTGTGTTGTGGAAGTTGAGCCCTATGTCAGGACCCCTCGCCGAAGAGCCCTGTACCTCTGCCCCTGCTGTGCCCCTGAAGGTAACGTAAACCCCGTCATGTTTGCTGCCGGCCAGCTATGTTACCATAACAACATGGCCAGCGGCATCACTTTGACAATCCACTGGACCTGTGGAGTATTGCTTTTGCCCTTCAACTACAAAGTCTACTCCTCTCCCCTGCCCATGTGTGTCCAGGCTTAGTGGATTTCCCCCAGCAGATTGCGTCAGTGCTTCTGATGTACAAACACAAATTTGTAGCAGCAGTAGGGCTGGACGATATTTTTCAGGCCTTTTGCCAGTATTCGATTCCATATCTAAATTAATGCATTTGCTGTAAAATGTTATAAGACTGATATTTGATTTAATTAATTTTTAATGTGTATTTTAATATATATAAAATTTTATGTAATCATTTATTATATTTCGGAATTTGATTTGATTTAGTATCACAATTTTTTTTTTTTTTTAAATTTAGTGGTATTATTATTATTATTATTATTATTATTAATTAGAATTATTTATATATTAAAAAAATCCATAATTTCTTAACAATTTTTGCCTAATCGCTTGTTTGCAAATGGTTGTGGCATTATATTTACTATCGGTTTTAATGATAGTTTTGAAACTAAAAGTGTTCCAATAAAATGTAGCAGCACAAATCCAAAATGCTTCAACAATAAGTTGAGTAGCATATTTTATGCAGTAGATTCAAGATGTTTTAAGCAAGAAGCAACATTTTCATTTTATTTATATGCACAAACATAATTCATTATAATAAACAGGAATACTATGTATTACATTTTAAAACTTGTGTATGTAAAATGCAAGGATATTCATGAACAATTGACCTAAATAAACTGTTAAATCAGTATTTGAATCAGGAAATTTGAAAGAATTGATTAAGGCGAGTTAATCAAATTTGCCCTCACTGTCAGAATTTTATGCTATTAAAATTCTATATCAGCAACAAAAAATCGAATATGTGGTAAATGTTTGAAATATCACCCAGCCCTCAGTAGTAGCAGCATAAGTTAGGCACATATTTTGGTTTCCTTCTTGATCAAGGTTCTACTTTTATTTTCTGTACACTTCACTTTAGACTTCCTAAAGAGGATAAGCATAGCATGAAATGCATTTTCAATTAGTACATTAGAGCAGACCTGATACAATGACAGACTGTGTTTTTTGGGGGAAACTGCTCTGCTGATTGTAGTGTGAATTTAAATAACAGCATGATTGTTGTTTGCTCTTACGGAGTTCTAAAACTGTCAGCGTTTTACCTGTCCCAACCTCACAGCTCCTTTACAGAGCTGTATCATAGACTATATTCACTGTGTTCATATGTTTCCATAACACTGATGATTTGTTATGAAGGATAGCATGTGTAAGAGGAACACAATAGGAAAGTGAGGTCTACAAACTTGGTAGTCCTTTTTATGTCTTTGTCATACCATTACATTCAAATTTAAAGTCAACATGAAATCAAATGTTTTTTTGTTCTTTTTCCATTTTATTTTTTTTTAATTTTATTTCAGACTCTTGGACTTAATGCGAATGCTATTCCAAAGATTTTTTTTTTCCTTATCAGAATAATAACTTTATCTTTCCTTTTCTGATAAAACAATTAAAGCCAATATGTTGGGGAAAAATAATGTTGCACAAATAATTTATCAAGCTGTTGTTTTGGCTACATTTGTAAGTAATGCATTTTTAAAAGACCTTCCAGCAATGCTTTAATTTTATTAAAATGTTTGCTTTAAATAGTTTTTATTTTATTCCTGTTTAATTTAATAATAATAATGATGATGATGATGATGATTGTGTGTGTGTACTATATACGTGCACACACACACACATTATTTTAATATACATTATATATAATGCATAATAAAATGAAATAAATTAATTTAATGAATTATAATTTTATCAAATAATTACTATTACTATACTATATCAGGTTACTGATTTATTTCATACTTAATATATTTGATATGTACTATATGAGTTATGTGATTTAATGAATTCAATATTGAGTTTTCTCAATAAATTTCAGGTTGAAATATAACAATATAGAAGTAAAATGGTAGCATATGACATTTCATGTTGACTTTAAATGCAGTAGCACACAATACAGAAGTTTGGCAACATCGTGTTTTTGTCAGTTTGTAATCTGGTGTGTGTAATTATGCCTGTGTATAACAGTGCCCTTTTGGCACGACGTTAGCGTGGCTGTTCTACGACTGTTCTAACTGTGGTTCTTCTTTCTCTGTTCCTCTTGGGAAAAGCATGGGGCTGAGTGTGGGGGAGGCCACTCACAGTGCGTCCCACTGGATAAGTTTAGCCTCCATGTCCTCTGTTGTCTCTGTCTCTCACTGTTTTTATGTCTGAGGACCTCTACTTTGCCTCTGTGTGTTTAAAACAGTCAAGGCCAGCAACCGCGAGCACTGCCGTTCGATTTATGTGTGTACTGTCTTTTTCCCTTTTGTGTTGCAAGAGCCGCCTCTCCGTCAGCTAAGTACGTCATGCTCCATCCAGGTTTGCCGTGCGACGGCTCATCTCAGCGCTTGGCTTCACTCGTGTGTTTATGTATGTGCGTGTAAGGATGGGAGATGGGGTTTTCATAGACGTCTGGGACTGTACTAGCATGGGCTGACATGTACAGTTGTTCCCACATTCAGTATTCTGCATTGATCATGGACTTCAGCACATGCCATGAGGCTTTTTACCTCATGCATACATTAGAGGAACGTCTAACTGCACTGCAGGTAAAGAATATTGAGTCATGAGCTCAACCCATGGTACTTTTTAAAGGAATGTTCCAGGTTCAATGCAAGCTTTTGCTGCATAATGTTGATTACCACAGAAAGTTATTCTGACTTGTCCTTTTTGTTTTTATAACAAGCAAAAATTGTAGTTGTGTTAAGGCACTTACAGTGGGACAATAAAATTAACATTAAAGTTCAAAGCCATTTTAAAGCTGTTAAAAAGACAGTGTGATACTAGCTGTTTCTGTGTAGAATGTCCAAAATTATGATACATGACTTTTTATCTAGAGAAAAAAACATTAATATAATAAAAATTGTATTGCAATTGAGTAATTTAAAAAATATGATTGTTATACACACACACATATATAGATAGTATATAGTGTATGTGTGTGTGATACATACATACATACATACATACATACATACATACATACATACAGGTCATATAATTAGAATATCATCAAAAAGTTGATTTATTTCACTAATTCCATTCAAAAAGTGAAACTTGTATAATGTATACATTCATTCCACACAGACTGATATATTTCAAGTGTTTATTTCTTTTAATTTTGATGATTATAACTGACAACTAATGAAAACCCCAAATTCAGTATCTCAGAAAATTAGAATATTACTTAAGACCAATACAAAGAAAGGATTTTTAGAAATCTTGGCCAACTGAAAAGTATGAACATGAAAAGTATGAGCATGTACAGCACTCAATACTTAGTTGGGGCTCCTTTTGCCTGAATTACTGCAGCAATGTGGCGTGGCATGGAGTCGATCAGTCTGTGGCACTGCTCAGGTGTTATGAGAGCCCAGGTTGCTCTGATAGTGGCCTTCAGCTCTTCTGCATTGTTGGGTCTGGCATATCGCATCTTCCTCTTCACAATACCCCATAGATTTTCTATGGGGTTAAGGTCAGGCGAGTTTGCTGGCCAATTAAGAACAGGGATACCATGGTCCTTAAACCAGGTACTGGTAGCTTTGGCACTGTGTGCAGGTGCCAAGACCTGTTGGAAAATGAAATCTGCATCTCCATAAAGTTGGTCAGCAGCAGGAAGCATGAAGTGCTCTAAAACTTCCTGGTATACGGCTGTGTTGACATTGGACCTCAGAAAACACAGTGGACCAACACCAGCAGATGACATGGCACCCCAAACCATCACTGACTGTGGAAACTTTACACTGGACCTCAAGCAACGTGGATTCTGTGCCTCTCCTCTCTTCCTCCAGACTCTGGGACCCTGATTTCCAAAGGAAATGCAAAATTTACTTTCATCAGAGAACATAACTTTGGACCACTCAGCAGCAGTCCAGTCCTTTTTGTCTTTAGCCCAGGCGAGACGCTTCTGACGCTGTCTGTTGTTCAAGAGTGGCTTGACACAAGGAATGCGACAGCTGAAACCCATGTCTTGCATACGTCTGTGCGTAGTGGTTCTTGAAGCACTGACTCCAGCTGCAATCCACTCTTTGTGAATCTCCCCCACATTTTTGAATGGGTTTTGTTTCACAATCCTCTCCAGGGTGCGGTTATCCCTATTGCTTGTACACTTTTTTCTACCACATCTTTTCCTTCCCTTCGCCTCTCTATTAATGTGCTTGGACACAGAGCTCTGTGAACAGCCAGCCTCTTTTGCAATGACCTTTTGTGTCTTGCCCTCCTTGTGCAAGGTGTCAATGGTCGTCTTTTGGACAACTGTCAAGTCAGCAGTCTTCCCCATGATTGTGTAGCCTACAGAACTAGACTGAGAGACCATTTAAAGGCCTTTGCAGGTGTTTTGAGTTAATTTGCTGATTAGAGTGTGGCACCAGGTGTCTTCAATATTGAACCTTTTCACAATATTCTAACTTTCTGAGATACTGAATTTGGGGTTTTCATTTGTTGTCAGTTATAATCATCAAAATTAAAAGAAATAAACACTTGAAATATATCAGTCTGTGTGGAATGAATGTATACATTATACAAGTTTCACTTTTTGAATGGAATTAGTGAAATAAATCAACTTTTTGATGATATTCTAATTATATGACCAGCACCTGTGTGTGTGTGTATATATATATATATATATATATATATATATATATATATATATATATATATATATATATAATATAATTATATTATATTTACATATATATATATATATATATATATATATATATATATATATATATACATACAAAAAGTAGATTTGTATTTATAATAATCATATATATTTTATGTATTTTATTTATTTAAAAAAAAAAAGCAAAATCCAGATTTCTTTATTTTTTTATTTTTAAAATTGCATTTATTTGAAATAGAAATAATTTATAACATTATTTCTTTATGGTCAGTTTTGATTAATTCAATGTATATTACTTGAATAAAAGTTTTTTTTAAAACAACAACAACAAAAACTTTTGAACTGTCACATGTGTTATTTATACTTATTTATATTTATATATTATTTGTAAGAAATAATAATTGGCATAAGTTCTTTAGCAAAGATACAATGCTTTCTGAGAGAAGAGTCAAAATAATTTATTGTGGTAATCAACACTTTGCCACTCTTGGTGACAGTAGTGCTGAACTTGTAATGAAACTGGAACATTTCTTTATGATACGCCATAATTATTGCCATGGCATTGGGCTAAAATGGTATACAGTTGGTATACATACATCATTTTTGGAGGAAACCTCCTTGGAGCAAGCTATGGACCCAAAAATGTAAAACCAAGTTTAGATGTTCACACTTTTCGACATATACTTGTGACATTCCCTTGGATTACTGGGTAGCTTTCATAATTAATAAACGTAGTCCTGCAAAAGAAGGTTTTAAAGTCTGAAGCAATATCCACTGCCTTGAAAAAGACCAAATGCCTCAGAAGTCCAGTCTGATCAGCATTGATCACGATATGCTGTCCAATCAGAAGCCGTACCTCCACGCCATCCTCTGTGAACCCGGCAGGCTCGACCTCATCACGGTCTTCCACATTCTCACCCTACTCTTGCCCTGACAAAGACATCCTGGCTTGGCTTGTCATCACATTTGCTGTGTGGGTGTCTGTGTCAGGTCTGTGTGTCAGCGAGTGGTTAACTGCCAGGTTCCTCATGCTTCTCCAATGTGCTTCTTACAGGAATGGGTAAAAAGGACGATCCAAAGCTGATGCAGGAATGGTTTAAACTGGTCCAGGAGAAGAATGCCTTGGTGCGCTATGAATCGGAGCTGATGATATTGTGAGTAGACATCCAATTTAAGCTTCAGTGCCCATATATATATATATATATATATATATATATATATATATATATATATATAAAAAATTAAAAAAAAGTTTTAACTGTATAAAATAAATCTAAACCTTTTTTAAGTTAAAGGTAAGAATTTTCATGTTAATGTATGTAAGTCTTAATTATGTTTTTGATTTTTTTTCCTATTTTTTTTTTTCTTGCCCAAAATGTAAAATTAAAAAGCTCCAGTTTATTGTCTGGAGTCTGGATGTTTTTATTCATTGTACAAAAGGAACAAATGATTAGTCTTTTAAAACAAGAATGGATGGGCTCTAACAGCCACATTCGCTGTAGGCAACGACATGGTGCTGAAAGATTATACCAGATGCATTTATTTGATTCTGTTTGTTCTGTTTACATTGTGTGGATACGAGATGCAATTACATAGTGACTGTGCCTCAGATGCAATCAACCGTAAGATGAGCACCAAACGGCCCATACATTCAGGCAAAAGGACCGTTTCATCAACAAAACCCAAATTACATCAATACAATTTCATCAAGAAAAGAAAAGCTGTTTGTGGGCTTTCCATAGAGAGATATTAACAGTTTTGCAGTTATAGGCTGTATCACATTTGTCATCAGCTCTAAGTTCAGTCGGTCAGTATTGGATATGTAAATGTGTGCGCCTGTTTCCCCTATTTTTTACATTTATTTTTTTCCAAATGTAGACTTTTTATTACACTTATAATTTAAAAAGACTTTAAAATGTAATCTTAGGCAAATCGCAGAATGAATATCTATTTTTCATAATTTAATGATGTGATGCCAGAATTCACTTGTATCATTTAAATTTATGATTTTAAACTTTAATTTATTTACACAAAATAGTACAGAATTTTAGAATTGGCCATTTAGCAACCACAATAAAATTATTAGACAGAATTTTAATACTGCAAGAAGTATATAATTATTAGATGGAATTTTAATTACAGTGCAAGATGTTTAATAACAGAAACAACTGATCAACCAAATAACAGAAGATCCAACAGTGCTTTTAACGTTTGCTTTAGTTCTTCTCAAAGCATGCGGCTTAAAAGTGCATCTGCTCATCCACACGCTCATGTTTATGTGAACTGTCAAAAATAAACCAACCATTATGGTGCTTTAATGGCAGATGGTTCCTTGACGTCCATGTGTCGCATCAAGGAATCCAATATCTTTGAACATCAAAGATTTTTCCAAATACCTCATACAAACGCAATAGTTTAACAGTCATTTGTTCTCTTCTCTCCTTCCTCTCTGCAGTGCTCGTGAGCTGGAGTTGGAGGACAGACAGAGTCGACTGCAACAGGAACTGCGAGAGCGCATGGCAGTAGATGGTACTTTATATTCCAGTATAGGCCTGATCATATTGTAACACCAAAAAAAGTGATAGGCATTCTCTTGAAATCAATGTTTCACTCTCTGCAGACCATCTGAAGAGCAAGGAGGAACTTGTGGAGGAGAAACAGATTCTGAATGAGATGTTAGACGTAGTCGAACAAAGAGATTCTCTGGTGGCCCTGCTGGAGGAGCAGAGACTCAGGGAGAAAGAAGAGGATAAAGACCTGGAGGCGGTGATGCTCACTAAGGGGTTCAGCCTCAACTGGGCTTAGCATAACACTAGTGAAACGCTTCTGACCGCCAGCGATTCCCAGTTTCACTGCAGGGAGTGTATAAAATTGCAGAACGAATCGGTCTGTCTCCCCCTTCGATTATTTGGGCATGTCAACAGCGTTTACAAATCCACTCATGAGCACGAAGATGATGTTTACGAGTTCTCCTGGCACGACTCAGGGCGTTTTGTCCCTCGCCAGCCAAGGCAGTGGTTCTGTGCAAGACCTTCTCTCATTCAGAATGGGAGAACGCGTCAATTTACAGATTTTTGAAAAAGGGACATATCAATCCTGCTGATGTTGAGGAAGTCTGAGACTAATGATCCTAGTTTTTCAGAGAACGTCTGGTCAAACAACTGTTACGTTTTCATGGGCGAGAGACGTTTGGACTTGATTAATGCGTTTTTTACCTTGACTACTGACTGAAAAAGTACAGCTGTTTTCTCTCCCTTCACTCCTCTCCGGTTTAATATAACACACTATAAGCATCAGACCTTCATGCAACAGATGAATGAAGTCTTCAGGTGTGGTTCACAGATAAGCATGTGATGGACTTCTGTAATTGTTACAGACACCCTCAGCGACCGACGTGTTGTGTTTGTAGCATCGACAATTGTACAATTTTCAAATCTATCAGTAGCCACTTGATATTAGAGATATTGGGTGAACGCAGGGAGCACAACTGTCTCGATGTTACGTACTTCACTGATGTTGGTTTCCATTTGTCTCGAGTGGCGTTACCACACATATATCCTAAAATCAGTTTACAATCATTTATAATCCATGAATGTCTGATACTTGTACTATAGTTTACATAAAGCAGTGGAGTGTATATTAGTATATAAACTTCCTCAGTGCAGTTAGTTCATAAGAATATATATATATATATACACACCCAATATGCATTGATATACAATCAAATGCATTATGCATTTTGTTGGTTGGTCAGTGGTTTCAAGAACAGTTAAGGCACCCACAGGTTTTCTGACTTTATTTAGTATCAAATCAGATGGAGAAATGGTGCCCAATTTCACATTTAATTATCTGCCACCAAGGTTTGGTGTCGTATTTGCCACTTCCTCCAGGTTTGGAGCAGCAACATGCCTTTTTTTTAACTTCTCATGCAACAGCTCTTCACATCCACAGTTTTCTTATGTTTGCAGAGTGTGTTATTTATAATTGTCTTTGTAAAGTTTTATATCACATGAAAACGTTCCAGCACTGTCGACCGACACCAGTGCTGATTAACAGCGGGAGCTCGTAGTCATGCTCGAAACATCCATATTGCAAATGAACATGCCTTTTTCCTAAGTGTACATTTCATTTTAGTCACTGTTATGCTGTATAGATGGGCACAGATTTTTTTTTTGTTTGTTTTCCTTGTAAGTACAGATAACTGTGAATGAAAACGTACACATGGTCAATGATAGTTATTTAGATTGTAAAATGTTTGACAGATTTTATGGTATATTTATTAACATGTGTGAAAAATGTATTATATGTAAAGTAAATGAATCCTAATTTTTAAAAATGATGTTGGCTCTTGAAAATGCTTCATGTTGCTAATTTGCATATCGGGTATTGGATGTATGCAGAGGCAATAAAACAATGCAGTTGTTACAAATGAAGACTACTGTGCTCCAACGGGTTTTTTTCTACAGACATTTGCACTACTTAATGTGCAAGCTTTATTCACATTTACTCAAGCTTTTTTTTTTTACTTAAGAAATGTTAAGATTGTAATATTTGCATATGAATTTTGAAGGCTCTTAAAAAAAAGTCTTTGCATTATGAATTGTGATTTAGTCTTCTTCCTTGCATCATTTGCATAGTTGATTTTATTTATTTATTTTACATATATTTATCCATTTAGCATTTCAATGTTGGTCTGTATAGTTTTTACCTAGAACTTTGCCACTATTCATTTGCAGCTTTGTTTTACTGGTGTTTGCTTCAGGAAATGGAAATCTTTTAAAATCCATTAAGCAAATCTTTTCAGACTTTAAAACACCATAAAATACATATACAAGGGAAACTGTACCAAATCTTTACCTTTGGAAGTAGGGAACGTACAAAAATTATTTTGCTTTATGCAGCACAATAGCCCACTTCCGATTTTCACGTTGGCGCAGTGTAAACATTAACCCTGAGCCACTGCATTCACTGTCAGGAGAAGACAATGGCGGTGGGAAGTCCGATTCATTTCCGCGAGTCGGTTCCTTTGAACAGTTTATTTCAACAGTTCAAAGTACTGGTTCAGAAAGCGAATCGATGCATTCTTGTTTTTACGTTTACTGACATCTTGGCATATTATGCTCTGAAACGGTCTAGTACCACATTTTCGATTAAGTTTTATTATTAAAGTGTTTGTTGTAATGTGTATCCCAGTTCATTTTATTGCAGCCATATTTCGGTTCATAGTGCTACTTGGAACCTATAAAATAATTTTCATTTGCACAACTTTGCTTGAAAATATTAACAATGCAAGTCGGACGTGTTCGAAAGAGACAGCTCTTGATTCAATTATTAAGCTGTTACTCTAGAACGGCTTGCGCCATTCAGTTCGATTCGTGAACGAATCATTCAGAGCGGTGTTGTGAACTGGTTCAAATGATTCATCGGAAAGATCCGACTTCAAAGGCTGAATCTCACGAGTCTCTCTGTCATCGCTGAAGGAAACCTCTGGCTGAGAGAATGAACGTCTCGAGTTTCAGAGACTGCAAGGTAACTTAGGAATTTGTTTACAATGTGTAATTCGCAGTGCATGCGTTTAACAGTAGCAACTTTTATGGATATTTCGAGATAAAAAATAACTGCAAATCCGAACTCGTTACAAATGTCTATCTAACAGTTAGCTGAACCCTGGTGACCCTGTCATTGACGTTTACTTTATTAAACAACTAAACAGTGGAAGACAGAAACTTTGTAAACAATACAACCTACATAATACACGTTGTAAACTATACAAAACAAGAGAGTAGAATTCAGTTTGTGATTTGTCAGCAGTTTCTGTATCACAACAGATCAGTTTACTTCTTGTTTAGAATAAATAAAGTGAATATGTTTTGCATGTTGTTCTGCACAGTATATTGCATTAGGTATTGTATTAAATATTGCATTGGGGGCACAAAACTAATTCAAGCAATCTTACTAGGCCAACAAATTTCAATTACACTTCATACAGTCAGTGTATCTTTTTGTTGTGCATGTGTTGTCAGGCATGGAATTCAGAAGGTCTGCCACTGTCCACCAGCAGTAATGAGGCCTGTAAACTATACGATGCTATACTGTCTCAGGTACATATACATATGCTGATACTGATAACTGTGTGTATTTGTATAACTGACCTGAATATCACTGTCTCTGGTGATCAGTATGTGACCTGGCGTAATAATGAGACACTGGGAGGAATAGAAGGCTGTATTACAGCCATCAAAGCTGCAGACCCGGACTTTGGTAAGTGATTGCAACACTGAACATTGTAGCCTTTGTAAAAAAAAAAAAAAAAAAAAGGTTGTAAATATTAAATGGCTTCTGGATTTCAATTATGGTATTCTGCTATCACATAGTTATTTTTTATATCACTCCACAGTTTCTCACATAATATTTAGTAATTTGATCTCAAAATCAATAATGTCATTTTTTGTATTTATTTGGTAAGTAGCCGTGTAATAAGTGTGGTAATGTGCATTCAGCTGGTTATTATCGCAAGATAAACTCCTTCACGGTGACACAAGCCAGCCAAGTCTTTCCTAAGTCCTCATTAGTGTCTGCTCTGTGCTGCAGTGATGGGTCATGTGATCTCTACTGGGCTGGAGTTGGTGGGAACAGGGAGTTCAGTCCTGCGGGACGAGAGATTGGCCAGCGCGGTGGGGAGGACCGTGGAGTTGGCCAACACTCAGGAGCTCACGTCGAGAGAGAGGAAGCATGTGAAAGCTGTGGAGCTCTTCTCTAAAGGGTGAGTGTATATGAGGACATTCAACAGGTGACATTATGAAAGTTTCCCATCCGCCCACTCAATAAAAAGATTTTTTGTTGTAAGTGGAGGTCTTTTTCTGATTTTTAAGCAAAGTTGCCTTCGGCCCACAAGCACTTATGAATTGGTTCTTTTAAGATTCATGCTTACTTATATCCTTGGGCAGAAAAGAGCGTGACTTTCATATGAAAGTTTAAGCCTGATTAAAATTCCTGAATAAACAAACCTTCGTACAGAAGTTTTCCAAACATTTCTGTTCTCAGCACTAATTAATTTGAGTATTTTGTCAAAAGAGCACTTTTAAAAGAGGGGTGAGAGTGAGTGTCGTCAGAATAATGTTGACTTTAATACAGTGCTATCATAAACTAAAACTATTAAAAATCATATTCAGTAATTGAAATAAAGCTGAAATAAAATATAAATATTAAATGAAAAACTTAAATGATAATTAGAAATGTTAAATTATTAGTAGCGCTGAGATGTTTAAGTACTAAAATTTCATTTAAAAAAAAAGTTCAAATAAATTAAAATTAAAATATAAAAATAAACATACGAAACATATGAAAAAATACTATAATGATATAATAAATACTACTAAAACAACATACATTTGTAAATGTCAAATGAATTGTTATGGATGAAGTAGAATGAATGGTGTGTTTCAGAGCCCTGCACAAGGCCTGTGAGGTTTGGGAGGGTATTTTGGTGGATCACCCCACAGACTTGCTGGCACTGAAGTTTGCTCATGATGGATTCTTCTACCTGGGTGAACAGACTGAGATGAGGGACTCGGTGGCCAGGGTTCTGCCCCACTGGAGACCACACATGCCGTTCTATAGGCAGGTGCCCGGCTAGTGCTCCACCAGTGCTGTCTTCAAATGTATTTTACCATGTGATGAATTGTGAATTACTCGTGTATATATAGTTGTATTATAGTATATGTTGTTTTCATTGGATGTTTTCTGTTTTTTCCAGTTATCTTAAAGGGATGTATTCCTTTGGGCTTCTTGAGACTCGTTTGTATGATGAAGCTGAAAAAATGGCAAAAGAGGTAATTTTGTTTAACTGCATATTAAATTTATGTTGTTCATTAATATTGCTCACTACTTTATGTTATGGCAATATAATGTAAAAAATGACTAATTAAGCTATTAAACATGCATTATTAATTATGATTATATTAATATTTTATCTGATAAACCTCTTTTTCATGCAGTAGACACAGTAAATGTGCTGTTCTTGTCTTGCAAAACTGTAAAAAAAAGATTGAATTTTCACAAGTCCAATCAAGTCTAGTGCTCTGGACAATGAATATAATTCCCCACACAGAAAATTAGAACTATTTAATTTCTTATATTTTTATTTCATTTTTACTTAAAATGTTATACCAACAAACAAGTAAACAAATGTGTATTTAAAAGTAAGTAATTAAAGTATTTTATGCTTTATAAAATATCATCATGATTCCTTATTAACTGAATGCACCATTATTGTAATTCATTGTTCCTGCAGGCCCTGGCTCTGACCCCTGAGGACGGATGGAGTGTCCACGCTGTGGCTCATGTCCATGAGATGAAGGCAGAGATGGACAAGGGACTGAAGTTCATGGCCACTACAGAGAAAGACTGGATGGTCAGAAATACCATCCAGAACATATAAAGATCAACATGTAGAAGCACACTGTGATTGTGAAAAAAAGATTGTAAAGATTTTGGTCATATGATGTCTTATATCTCCCCTAAAGGTGTGTGACATGCTGGCATGTCATAATTATTGGCACTGGGCTCTATATCACACTGAAAAGGTAAAATTCTTATAACGTGGGAGGCAACAAAATTATTATTACTTATTACTTTATAACATATTTTTCAAAACATTTATCCATGTTGAAAAATTAGAATTTTCTTTTTTTTTTTCTTGGCCAGAAGAGATTTTAGTTTATGTTTTGTCTTTTTTTATATTTATATTTTTTATATATATTAAAAATGTATGAATGTGTGTATTTATTTCTTAATTCAATTTTCATATTTTCACACACACACATTAATTATGTTTTATTAATTAATTTATTCATGCATTCATTCATATAGTGATTTTTTCCCCCACAGGGTAATTATGAAGCAGCTTTGAAGATTTTTGATGAGCAGGTCAGTGCACTGCTGAGCTCTTGCCAATAACATTATATTTACTAACAAAGAAGTGGCATGGTACTATGGTGGTTTCCAATATAATTCCAATATAATGTTTTTTCTATGTATCATGGTAATATCATGGTATTCTTTGAAGTGTCAATACCAAGGCACAGCATTCCGTGTATATCAAAGATAGTGGCATCTGATACAACCCGTAGTACCACCACACCACAGTACTTTTTTTCAAGTGTAGGATAAATCTTGTACACATGTAGTGAATGTAATTAGTCACACCAGGGGAGAAGTGTGAATCCTGTCATGCGTTCCATATGGAATGTGACAGATGCAGTCTGGGGAAAGTTGAACTGATGTAGACAGGAACATATGGGTGTCAGGGTAAAATCTTTAGACTACACTCTCTTGAATATATACTGCAGGGGCACACTGTCAACAGACCGTCAGTAATTCTTTATTTTGTAAAATCTTTATCTTGAATGGGAGGGTTGATGTGATGTGAGATGAATATCTTTACATTCATCTCAGCAGGTGCAGTTAGTCAGTCAAGTAAAGCCACAGCACTCTTAATAAGAGCACTTTATATTTAGAAAGTTATTAAAAATGTATATAACACACTGTAATAACTTTCATAAGCCATTAACAAACATTACATAACTTAAAAGCTCAGTTATATAAATCCCAGTAGTTAAAGTAGTGTATTGTAATTTTACATGGCCAGAGGTTTGTGACCACCAGAACAGATCTGTGCTTGTTGAAAATGTAATATTAATATGGAGTTAGGCCTCCCTTTGCTGCTGTATTTTCTTCCACACTTCTGGGAAGGCTTTCCATTGTATGTAGGGTCTTAGATGTGGAGATTTACTTCCATTCAGACACATGCATCAAGGATTTTAGATAGTGATATTGGACAGGGGGTCCTGGCTGTCATTCTGTGTTTAAAATCATCCCAGTGGTGTTCAGGACTGGGCTTTGTGCACGCAAGTCAAGTTCTTCTATGAAATCATTCCAGTTTGAATTTCTGTTTTTGCCAGCTGTGCTAGAAGAGAATATACAGTATATACTCCATTATATTTAAAATGATGGCATACATAACTCTGTATGCTTGATTTCATGCACCTGTTTGCAATGGATATAGCTGAAATGATCAAACCTGTTGATTATAAAGGGGCATCCATATACGTGTATATGGAATTAATTAGAATTATTTATTTGAATTATTCAGTATATGAATTAGTTTCATGACCTGTCAAACTCATCATATAATGTAATCATTTAAATGAAAATTAAGATGAATGTGCAATTGAGGTTACTGGTAATGTGACATTTTAAACCTTTCTCCAGATTTCTGGGCGTTGTGTGAAGTCTGGAGCCATGCTGGACGTCGTTGACTCTTGTTCACTGCTCTACAGACTAGAACTGGAGGGTGAGATATCATCCAGTCTCAAAATAGAGATTGAAAACAGTACAACTCACTGTCTCTTGGCAGGAGCAGAGAAATGTGTCGGTTAAGGAATCCATCAACAGCCAGCGCATGCTGAACACATTTGCATTTGACCGTTTAATCAAGGCAAAGTCTGCGCTGGAATATAACATGTGAATCTGCTGTGTTGAAAAGCCATGATGTGATGTGAAAAGCACTTGAATGTTGTTAGGCATGCTTCTGGATCTTGAAAAGGAGTGTATTTTGGGAAAAGAACTAGACTGGTGAAAAGAGCAAATGGCTGGGGTTTCAAATGGTGGCATTGCTTGTACTGTAAACAACAGGATCGGCTATTGCTAAACAGAAACAGACACCTGCATTTGTTATAAAATAAAAAATAAAATAACTAATCTGAATATAGTTCATATTTAAAAAATGTCTTGATTTATGCTTAAAACACAAAGAAAAAAGATTTTAAAAATGTGATATACAGTATTCTCTGAAAAATGAAAAACTCTTATATTAGACAATTTTAGGTGTTGTGGATGGGGTCTTTAAAACAGGTCTGTTCATTTATACTGTTATCAGCACATGTTGAAGTAGATTCGTCTCTTATCTCTGAGAGAATATGCGCTGTTAATGCAGCGTTAGAAAACTCCATCAGTTTTTTTACTTTCACTTTCTGTATGACTGAAGCTAAGAGGTTCACCGGCATAACTATTGCGCAAAGTTTGCACGTTGATTTTGTGATATCCATTGGCTCGCCTTCATGGTTTAAAACAGAAGTATTTCCAGTATTGCAACGCAACCGCAACCCCCCATGCATATGCATCTTAAAGGCAGGGATACATGAAAGAGGAATCAAATCAGTATGCTGCGCTGTCTGAAACACGTCTCTGTGCTTGTGCGCGCTTCGGGTGTGTGCGAGAACAGCGCGCAAGTTATGAATTGAGTTCTGTTTCGTTTCTTCTTCTTGTGGTTTTAAATAGCTTGAACGTGTAAATTGGCAAATTAATCTGCGAATCACATGCCGAACGGTGGGGTCTGGACCTGGTCTGTATATCACGGATCAACTGCGATCCGTTTAAAGCCCTAGCCATGACAGATCAGAGCAATCTTTTATTTATTAATTTAACATGAAATCGTCAAATTGCTACTCGATATCAATCGCATGCAACGAAAATACAGAATAATTAGAACAATCATTTACTCACAATAAATAACAGAGCGTCATATCTATACACATTTTCCCCAGAACTTTCTCGCGACCCGGTAGGAATTCTTCCACGGCCCGGTAGTGGGTCGCGACCCGGTAGGAATTCTTCCACGGCCCGGTAGTGGGTCGCGACCCGGTGGTTGGGGACCTCTGATCTAGAAGATATTTTATCCTTTGGGACATGAGGATTTGTGACATTCCACAGAGAGGATAAAGAGGAATTCAACCTTTCTGCTCTTGATCTTAGGGTGATCTGGTTTGAAAAATGGCTAATGTTACATAAAACTGCTCCTGCTCTTTTTTATTTAGCCAATTTATGGGCACAGTTGAAGTACATGATGTCATGATCTGTTTTCAAGGATGCGTTTCAGGTCTTTGCTGAAAAGTACAGTCAGTTTTATAAAGCTTTTCACAAAACATATTTTTAAGCAGTTTTACAGAAGCAATAACCAGTATGTACTGTAGTCATGTGTTTATTTATTTTAAAAAAATACAATTATCTATTGTGTTATTAATAAAGTAGCCTATGTAGTCCATTATAAAGCATCTGAAATTACAAACTGTGCAGATTTTAAGTTTGTGTGTTCTGTAAATAACTCTAAAGAGCTCAAATGTTTTTTACTATGCTAATTCGCAGGACAGAGTTCACTTGAACTTTGGTTCACAAACATGAACTTTCTGCTCTCTCGTATTCACATGTGTATGAATGAAAATGGATGGAGTGTGAAGTCTATAGTGACTGCACCTTGAGACAGCTGGAGGAAAGCTGGTAGCAGCCAGTGAAGCGTCGCTCTCTGTCTGGCTGGTTTAGCTGCCTGTAAGCATGGTTCAGAAACACTGATGAGCTGGGATGTGAAACTGGACGTGTTGCATTATGGTTGAATAAGAGGCAGGTTTTCGTTCTGAAATGCACCCAAAGTGGGGCAGCTGTTTGTTTGTGTGTATAAAATGTTCTTCATTGCAGGTGTGAGCGTGAAGGACCGCTACCGAGAGCTGCTGCAGGTGACCCAGCCACATACAGAAGACCACACGTTACTTTTTAATGACCTGCACTTCCTCATGGTTTCCCTGGGTAGCAAGGAGACCGCCACCACTCAGCGCCTGCTGGAGAGTCTCCAGGAACTAGCTAAGTGAGCCGCAAACATTACATTACCCACTCAAGAGATTACATTACAGCCAGGTTCTGCTCACGGGTGGGAGTTTGTGGAGGCCGAGTTGTGGATGAATGTAACGTGTCTTCAGGCTCCGTGTGAGATTTCTTAGAAATGTCCCTGCTCTGGGGAAGACTAGTGTTTTCAAGGCTGATGCGCTGCATGCATATTCATTCCAATTTGTCATAGCAGCCAAAACAAACGTCCAGGAAAGGTTATACAGAATGAACACAGAGTGTATCGAAAGTATCACCGAGCACAAAAATACATTTCTTGTCAGCATGCTGTGTTTTATAAGATAACATGATGGAGAAGAATCCTCTGGGAGCTGTATTTTCAGCACGGCATCTGTTCAAAGAAGGCAGTGTTTTCACAAAGTGCACAATGTTTTTGTTATCCACTCTTTATCTTTAGGCTTTTGGTAACAATTTTACAAAAAAAAAAAAGACCAGACCATCTAAAATCTAAAACCCCAAATATAAAAGGCAGTTATGTATTTTCATGTACTGCACAAATGCATGCTGTGAAAAATCTAAACATTATAAATGTGTAAAATATTATCTGGAAAATATTTTGTTTCTATTAAGTTGACACTATTTCTACTCCACATATACAACAAACAAAACTATGGCTTTATATATCAATGTAATAAAATAATTTTGATTTCAAACTATTTTATAAAGCAGAATGAATTAGGGGCTGTTCACATAAATTAATGGAAAAGTAGTGCAGTGGAATGGAAAAACGCATTCTATGTAAACATGCAGTAGACAGATGTGTTTGACCGTTGCGTTCTTGCAGCTTTTGCAGTGGCTCTTTTAAACTTTTAAAAAGTTCACCTCTAGACCTTACGTTTCTTTTTCGTTCCAGTGCCCTGCGTCTCACGTTTTTGTGATCCATTGCGAGATCCGTCTAGCACATATTTACATTGAAAAGCAATGTAAAAGCAGCACAAAAACACATTCTGTGTGAATGGCCCCTTAACCTATATATAATCACTAAATTGTATAAAATTTACATTTAAATAATAATAATGGTAATATATTATTATTATTATTATTAATAATTATATTTATTTATTTTGTACTTTTTGTTTAGGTTTGTCTTCAACCTTATTGTGGATAGTTTGAAAACCTTTGTTCTTAATAAGGAATAAAGCTTCTGAATATTTGTTCTAAATTATATAATTTTCCTGAATAAAATGTTTTGAATAAAAATTCAGTTCACATCCATGCTGTGGTTAACATATAGTGACCAGGGGCTGGCAAACTCCAAAAAAAGTCATATTTGTTGTACACAGAATGACATGAGGATGAATAAATGATGACAGAAATGTCCATTTTAACACGGTTCCTCCCTCAGAGACCCAGCTGAGAACCATCAGCTCCAGATAGCTGAGCGTGTGGGGCTGCCCATGTGTCAGGCTCTGCTGGAGTATGACCAGGGAAACTACAGCCAGGCCGTGGAGCTGCTCAAACCCATCAAAGACCGCTTTGTAGAGATAGGGGGCAGTGACGCACAGGTCTTTCACCGCTTCACTACAGTACGTATAAGCTAAGCAGTGTTTCCATTCTAAACAACCTCTATTTGTTCTTCTGCAGAGAGATGTTTTCAGTCAGCTCCTTATTCATGCTTCCATGAAGTCTGGAGACAAAGAACACCAACGATTTGCCAGGTAAATATTGTGTTATACCCTTCTAAGAAGGTTTTCAAATAGTTAATTTGTTGTCTTTTGTGCTTTTATGCTGCACTTTAAAGGAGCTGTTAGGCTTACAGTTTAAGCTTTAAGTTTGAGACACATTACCATAATTTGTTCTTTTAACTTACGTTGAAAGTAAGTGAAGTTTACACACCTCCGGCAGAATCTAGAAGATACTTAGCATTTTAAAATATAAGATCAAATCTTTAAGATAATAATTATAAATAAATGATGTTATTTGACATAATAGGTGTGTTCAAATGTTCCACGAAGTTACAATAAATAAAAAAAATCTATTAATATTTTTACAGTTAATATTATTTGTCTGGTGAAATATATTAATGTATTTGTCAAACAGCTTCATTGAGACAAGAAGTTTATTTTATTTTTTATTTATTATGATTTAGATTTCACTGTGAAATAAAAATAAACTTTTATTTATTTACAGTGCCTTGCAAAAGTATTCATACCCTTTCATTTTTTTTTTTTTTTGTTGCTGCCTTATGCTAAACTGCTTTAAATTACTTTTTTTTCACATAAATCTATACTCCATACACCATAATGGTAAAGCAAAAAACAGGTTTTTAACATCTTCGCAAATTTATTAAAAATAAAAAACTTAAATGATTCCATTCCGTAAGTATTCATACTCTTATCTGGGACAGTTGAAATTTAGCTCAGGAACACATGAAAACACACTTAGAATTTGCAGAAAAGCACCTAAAGGACCCTCAGACTGAGAGAAATTAGATTCTCTGGTTTGATGAACCTCAATTCCAAGCATCATGTTTGAAGGAAACCAGCTCTGCTCATCACCTGCAGAGTACCATCCCAAAAGTAAAGTGTGCTGGTAGCAGCCTCATGCTGTGGAGCTGTTTTTCAGCGGCAGGGACTGAGGGACTCGTCAGAGTAGAAGAAAAGCTCAATGCACCAAAATATTGAGATAGCCTTAATGAAAACCCAGTCCAGAGCATTCCGAACCTCAGACGGGCAGAAGGTTCACCTTCCAACAGGACAGGTTGACCCTAAACACACAGCAAGAGTGGCTTATAGACAACTCTGTGAATGTCCTGGAGTGGCCCAGCCAGAGCCTGAGCTTGCCTTGAACCCAATCAAATATTTTTGGAGAAACCTGAAAATGTGTGTCTGCCCCCATCCAACCTGACAGAGCTTGAGAGGTGAAGAGGTGAGGAGAAGAATAGCAGATAATTGCCAAATGCTGATGAGCAAAGCTTGTCGCATCAAACAAAAAAGACTTGAGGCTGTAAAGGTATTTCAGCTAAATATTTAGTTAAGGGTATGAATACTTATGCAATGTACTTATTTCAGTTTTTTTATTTGTAATTAATTTACAAAGTTGTTACAATTCTTAATTTAAAACAGTTAACATAAGGCAGCAACATAACAAAACGTGAAAAATTGAAGGGGTATGAATATTTTTTGCAAGGCACTGTATTTATTTATTTACCATCCGTCTGTCTATCTATCTATAATTTTTATTGTTTTGCGTAAACTTCATGCATTTTTTGTTTGTTGTGGGTGGGAAAAATCAAAAATTGCATTTGATAGAGTTTGAATTTTATGTTATGGGAACGTTCCATTAAACCTGAGTTTCTCAACTTGGGAATTTTAAGGGAACTGATTAATGTTTTGTCTTCTAGTCGCTAACAACTAATCTGTGTTATAAACACATATGTCTTTTCAAGCTGCTAAATAACAAAAAATAACTTTTGTTAACTGAAGAGTATAATAGATCAAAAGCCATGGCCAAAAAGAAAAATGGGTGAAAATTCTCTGCGTTCTTTGAACAGGTTGTGAACAAAGGCACACAACAGAAGTGCACAGTCATTTTCATGTAGAAATTAATAAAACTGCCATACAAGGCCACAGGTTTCCCATTAAAGATGAATTGTCATGTCAGTTGTTGTGCTAATTATAACCAAACTGTCTGCGGATGCCAGGTATTTCTGTGTAATTCAGATTCAAACAGAAATTTTCATGTTGCGTTTCATTAGTATGCAGTGCTCATAAATCCAAACTCTTCCAAATCGCAAACTCCCACCTGTTTTACACAGGTTGTGCATAAAATGTAGTGCATGTGAATATTTTTAAAATGCCTCATTCAGACAGAAATGTTCTCCTGCAGGGATTTTCTTGGACTCTTTCTGAGGAAGCAGGTGTTGTGTGTTTTTGTCCCTAGATGCATGCTGATCGAGAGAGACGCAGTGCGGCCAAACTCCCTGCTCACAGACCGGCTGATCCAGAGAGCCCACTCCTTACATGTTTAAATTCAGACCCCATTCCCTACACGGTTAATAGCCTGTTCTCTGTTGGTTTAATTACAGCCTGCTTTCCTAACACATTTAACTACGGACATCAGATCAGAGAGCCTGAGTACAGCCCAAGAGTTTGCACTGAACAAAGCCTTGTGTTTAATGGGTTCACTCCTCCAGCAGTGCTAAACTGTTAGTCTGGTCTCTTCCTCCTACATCGCGAGACATAAAAAAGTCTTTGAAATGGAAAGTCTTTGAAAAGATTTTCCTTTTGCATTACGTCTTAATCAAGTCCGAACAGTAGGCATGCAACAAATGACTGATTATTCAATGCTGTGTGCATTAAAAATAAACTTGCAACTATGCCTCCAGACTTTTGAATTTGTAATGAAGAAATAAACAATCCCACAAGCTTTACAGACAAACTTTTTTATCAAATAACGGAGAAAATGTAAATCAAAATAGCAAATAAATAAGAACTGGCTCCGAGGCATAGTGAAATGAAACTGATAGGAAATTGTGCTAGAAGTGTGAGAGCAGTCAGTGCAGAATGAAAGCATCACTCCAGAATGTGAGAGAGTTTGGCGGCACTGCAGGTGATTGTCTGCTGCTTCTACATGACGGATCCGATCTCTTTCTGGATCTCAGAAATGAGGATCTGAGACAGAACGATGCCTGCGATCTGTAGATCAAACAGAAGAACTGTGTCAGAACAGCAGTGTGCATGGAGAGAGGATAGTAATTTCAGTTTCTGCCCAACACCCACTGAAAAATTCATGAATGGAAATGCAGTTCATTGCATTCAGTGATACAGGATACGAATACAAAACATTCATTTCAAAAGGATAACTATATTTAAAAAAGGATATATATATATATTGGAGGTATATGGATTTGTTGAATTACATTTGACCGTGTCTTGGGAATGTGTGTATAATTAAGGTTGTCTGTATCTATATCCTTAATTATATGAATTATTAAAAAGGTCACACACACAGAGAGATATATGCTTCACTGATTTATAATGAACAGGTACGATGTTTCCAGTCACTTTGTTTCTGCTCCACCAACGAAAATGGTTTCTAACAAAGCCACAGCAGAATGGACCATTGCGAGTCTCTGATCAAATGTTTCTTTCATTTCTGAATGAAATCTGAATGGTTGACTGAACGATTGAAAAACTTGCTCACTCAAAGACAATTATATGTTTTGTCTCTGAATGAATCAGCTTGTTTTGAATAAACTGGCTGAATGATTCAATTACTTAAAAAAATGGTCACCACCTACTGATGTAATTTGCGTGACATGCAAAGAAGTCACACTGTGACACCTGTAATTCACAAAATAAGGACCTGTCCCAATATCCACATTTGCAAAAATATACCCCCCATGACCCTACAAAGGACAAATTGATTGGTGAATGGATGATGAGGCAATTGTTTTTATCTGAAACGTAAGTTTAAAGGGCACCTATTATGCCCCTTTTTACAAGATGTAATATTGGTCTTGGGTGCCCCCAGAATGTGTCTGTGAAGTTTGAGCCCCAAATACCTCACAGATCATTTATTACAACAGCTAGAAAATGTCATTTTTGGGGTGTCTAAAAAAGCTGTTTTAGAGTGTATCGCTTTAAATGCAAATGAGCTGCATATTCCCGCCCCATCTCCAGAAGAGGGCGTCGCATATATGTCTCTCTGCATTGCATTGAACTGGTGTTCAGCCGTACATATGGGAAGTCAAATGCACTGAAAGTGGGACGAAACAGCACGACGTTACAGAACTCGTGGTCAGCGCGGCCCAATATACCGAGCCGCGTGATCACGCTACCAAATGAACAGCGCGCCGTGAACTAATCTCACAAGCGCCGCGCTGATAAATTAAAATACTTCAATAACGTAGGCACACAAATACGGTTAAAACGCTAAGCACTATAACTACATGACATTCACAAAGGAGTCTGGAGTGATAAACATATTTAGGTAGATTTTGAGGCGCATTACCTTGAAAAATGAAAGTAATCCACTGTGTCCTCAGCAGCTCAGATGTTGGGAGAATGTTAAGACTCTTATGTTCAGACTTACATCCAAATACAGAACACGGGGATTGCTTATGAGACATTGGTGACATTACAGCTGCTCAATAGTGGAGAAAATGGAGGACAGCGTACAATGATGCCCTTTAGTGATACACTATGTGCCCCCTAGTGGATGAAGCGTAAAACTACAAGTAACTTGTGGATGAACATAGTGCTGGTCATTACTTGAGTTGTGCTTCGGCTCCACTGTTTTGCGTGAATGAATCTGATGGCGTGAGGCGAACCAATGGCCGCTGTTGTTTTAACTTGTTGAAAACAATTGTTTTAAAATAAGGTTACAAAAGTTTGACGATGCTGATACTAGTCATAACGATTGCCTTTCATATCAGATAAGGTAAAACAGTAATAACGACATACATGGCTATTTAGAGACTGACATTGCCATTATAAACAGTTTTCGAACCTAGTCGGTGAACAGCAAACGTGATGCTATGCTAACTATGCTATACAATGTTGATTCATAATTTATTACAGGCACTGCTGCTTTCCCTTTTTGCTTGCAAATGTTTCTCATGAGGTTTATTTGTTGCAGCTTCAAGCTCTATGACACCTTCCACTGAATAGAGCAGCCTGACCTTTTTTATTTACTTAGAAGTTTGCAGTTTCCAGAGAAATCCATCATGACATGACTCTATAACACAAATAATTGTTCTAGGCTTAAACTAGTGATTTAGGCAAACACATGGTTTGGCAGATGGGTTTGTTGTTATGTACACATTATTATTTCACTGTTCATTTTGAATAAGAAGGTGTAATGTAAAGGTTAACGGGACAGTTCACCCAATTGTGTAAACATTTACTCACCCTTAAATTGTTCCAAACCTGTATGAGTTTCTTTCTTCTGATGAAACATGAAAGAACGTATTTTGAAGAATGTGGGTAGTTGATGGTCCCCAGTGACTATAGTGTTTGTTGGAGTCAATGGGGTTGTTTGGTTCAATTGTTTAGTTACCCATATTGTTCTAAATATCTTCATGTTCAACAGGAGAAAGAAACTCATACAGGTTTTAAACAACTTCATGGTGAGTAAATGTCTTTTTTTTTTAATTGTTGGGTGGACTATCCATTAAATATTGATTGCAAAAGCAATAATATTACATTAATATTCAGTACAATTTTTCTTTGTGCAGCAAAGCTTAAAGCTGTATTGACCAATCAGCACCCGTGATCGGATTGCCATCTGTTTGAGAAACTGAAATCACTCACAAGCTAAATGTTACCTGTGGTAAAGCGAGACCCAGCGTGAGCGCCCCAACTAACAGCAGGTGAGATTCAATCCATATTACAGCTCTGTCTGCACAGCCCACCGGATAGATGGATTTAGTGGCGTCCAGGTGGTTTTGTGTTTGAACCCCAAAACCACACATGGTGTTGATCACAGTCTGAAATACAAGATGTTTTTAGTCTATAAGCAGCAGGGGGCAGTAATGTTTTAGCCTCATTCTAATCATGCTTGCTTCATGTATCTCATTTTAAATCTATAGTATACAAATGCAAACATGATTAATTAGTAGGTTCGCTAAAACAAGCAGCACTATTAATTATATGCATATTTTTGCCATATCTAGGGACCAGAATATCATCTGAGGTGATTTTGGAAGAGTAAGCAACCATCTAACAAACCACCCAAAACACCTTAGCATCTTCATAACACGGTAAAAAACACCTGCACACATTAGCAGTTGTCCTGACAAGCATACATGTCAATTAATTAATAATGTAGAGATTCTTAGTGCTTGTGATTTTGTCGTTGATGATTATTCTCATCTGGTATGCACATTTTTAACACCTAACAAAGCCAACTAGATCTTCTGACTCAAATGCATCCTACGCTATCTAATGGGTCAGGGCTGGTCACTTCCCCTTAAGCTTTTTACAACTCTAGTGTGAGTCTTTCACCACGCAACCTGAGGATGTTGAATTCCCTTTTGTTTAGTGAGCTGCAGATGTAGAATGCAGGTCAAGGTCACAACTGTAGACATATGCAGTTTTCAATTGAATGATTGCACCAGGAATTTCCTTAATGTGTGGTTTAATCATTCATCACCCTTTTCTACAGAGATTTCACACAGCTTGCAGTGACTGATAACTGACAAGAAACCTACACGTTTGCATCTGAAAGATCATTTTAATGTCAGAAAGGGGATAAAATATCACAGCATTTATAAATATATTTTGTTGAAGGTTAAACTAAATGCATGTGATCCCTGCAGGTCTCCCTGAAATAATGTTATGATTCATTTTCATATTGCTTGCGCAGATGCCTCAGAGCAGTGCCATCGTCTCCATGTGAACATCTGTTCGGATGAATCAGAATTTTCTGTCATTCTTTTCACTTCAAACAATACGTTTGAATACTAGAAAACAATTAAACCTGTAAACCACACAGCTTTTCGCTCTCAGCGTCATTAAATGTGACATAGCTCCTCGATTTCCTTCTGTTTTTGTTTGAAAGAATTGCATTTTGTCCGCTCTGACCTGTTTAGAGCATGTTTATCCAGCAATCACCGTAGACGTTTGCCAAGAGAACAGAGATCATAATATTTAGGTCTGCCAAGGAGTGGCTCTAAATCGGTGATCTATGTTCTGTTTGAGTGTCTTATCAGCATTTAGACACGTCTCGCGGATTGAATCAGAGCACACATTTAGCATTTCAGCCAAGCAGCTGCTTTGGACGTCATGCCAAAATGGCTCCGCTCGGTCATTCGCTGTCTTGAGAGGCAAGAAAGCAATTCAGAACACATCAATTCTCCTCGAGTTGCTGCTGTGACAACTGTGTCGAAATTGAAACTTTGTATTACTGATACGTTTGGTAAACCCAATCTGTTTAACTTCAGAAAGCTCTTACTGATGTGATTATAACTGGACTAATTAGCGGCACAGGCCATCATCGTTAAAGATGAAGGCGCAGAGGAAGGGCAAAGGCTGACGCGACACTTTGAATCCGTCTTTCGTGGCACTTTGTTACAGAGTGTAATAAACCAATGACCACATACAGTTTTGTTGAGCTGATGAGATGAAAAATAATACAACTTTGCCTTTGCACTAATGCTAGACTACAAAGACTGAGAACAAAAGGGGAGGGATTGTGTTCAAATAAAGGATCACAATGAAGGATCACTGTATAACTGAACTCAAATTTGACATTTTCTGAAATCGTGAGTGGTGTTTGCCCATGCAACGTTTGCTAGATTGTTGTTAGGGGTTTTGCAGTGGCTAAAGCATTCTGAGCAGTTGTTAGCATGTTGCTATGTGGTTGCTAGGGTATTCTGGATGGTTACTTGAATGTGGACCAGCAAGTCTATGATGTTCCTGATCCTTCATATGTCATATATGGCTTGAGTCCTTTTGGCACTTTTTTCACACTCATTTTATGAGTAGTGAAAATGTAGTTGAAAATGTATTCTAATGTCTTAGAAAAGACTTTAAAATTCTGAATTATGTTCTGATTTTTTTTTATCAATTAAATGCAGCTTTGGTGAGCAGAAGAGACATGTTTCAATGACATTAACAATCTTACTGGCTCCAAACTTTTAAATGATATCCACAGTAGGTGCTATTTTTATTCTCCCAATATATGATTTTCCTAGGTAATTATGCAGAGATGATTATAGATAATACAGTTACAGTACATGTGTTGCCACCAAGAACGTTTGAGAGAACATTTTACATTTGAAGGGGTGAAACTGGGGAAATATAAAACAATATTGTAAAGTTAAATGTAATTATAATGATTTAGAGCTTCAGTCGCACCTAAGTTATTTCAACTCATAAAGCACCATATGAATCCTCACTTCACAGACATACCTCATATCTGCTTCTATGTCCATTTTCATTTTGGATATTCATAACTGCAGATTAAAAATCAGTCAGTAGGTGTATGTGCTTGACTCTCACCTCTCCTGGTAGAGGAGTGCAGCATGAGAAGGGAACCGCACATCTCTCAGTGCTGGGGTTTGACGGGGTGCAGTTGAAGTAGAGGTTCCAGGACCAGTCGGTGTAGTTGTTCCAGCCACAGCATTTGAACTGGAAGGAGAAGCGAATGTGAAAGTATTTTTAGACACTGTCTCTCAGACCACATATTCACCTCGTGTCTGCTGGACCCATAAGAATTTTCATTGTGAGGAGGACAAAGAGGCAGGAGAATATACTGTGCTGTACTGGAGAGTAGAACATGTTCTTATTTAGAGAGCCATGCATGTGTTCATATTACCATTACCAAACAAAAGTATAGAATAGGGATAGTGCACCAAACTGCACATCCAAACTTCTGTCATCTTATACTAACCTTAATGTTACCTTAACTTTTAAATCAACATTATATATATATATATATATATAAATGTTTACAGAATGTCCAAGCTGTCAACTTAAAAAATGGACACAAAGGACAATATAATTTTTTTAAATAAAATTAATATTTTTTTTGAGCAAGGATGCATTATATTTATCAAAAAAAATTATATTGATACAATTTTATTTCAATTTATTCACACACACACACACACACACACACACACACACACACACACACACACACACACACACACACACACACACATATTATAATCTACAAATTTATATTTGACATAAAATAGAACATTAAAGGGAAGATCAAGTGTATACATAAAGGTGTTTCATTTATTTATTTAATTTTGGTTGTAGAAATGCACATGACTGCTTATACTGTCTTATTGTTTTTCATGTGGTCTTATGCATTAAAAATTTTGCACAGTCTGAACAAAATATGACCCATACCTCTTTTTGGATGTAGTCCATTAGGTTTTGAAGGTCCAGGTCATCTCGATAGTGTACAATGGCCTTTTTCACGAATTTCCCCAGAGTATCGCGTGTCTGTGAACATGACACTTAATACAGTCTAGCCACCAAGTATATTTCCATACGTACCTAAAATCAAACACTTCCATCTGGGTTGTATATGCATATGTAATTGTGCTACGGGAGACAGGTCGACAGCGCTAATTCACTATGGCGGCTCTATTAGCATATGCTTTAGTGTGGTAATTAACTCTTGGGGCCCCCCTGAGCTCTATGCTTCTCCCCTGTCAGTTCCTCTAACGCGGGCATGTTCAAGCACCTCTGAATGTCATTAACAGGAAGCCTCCATCGAAACAGAACATTTGGTTCCACTTTGATGTGGCAAAGCTCTTTAATCATTAAGCAGCGAAGAAGCTTGGAGCGACATTGTTAAACTGCCCTGTTTAACCGTTTGTGCTGCGCTCTGACGGTGAAGTGATGTAATACACTCGATGGGACCTTCTCCTGGACTGTAGAACTTCAAGAGTTCACTCGTAGGATGAGGTAATGGTAGAATGATAGGAAACTCTATAGCGGGAATTGACGTTAAGGATAAGATGAACAATGGAACTGAATGGTGGATTGCTTTTAAATCGACTTGCTATCCCATGAGATGGACTTAGAGACTGACAGATGACTGCTAAAAGAGGTTAACCAAGCCAAAGCCTAATGTTTCAATTAATCTTTAACAACCTGCAGTGTGTGAAAGTCATAACAATGAAATATGTTTCATATGATAGCCCATATCCTGTATCAGTGCTGCAGAAAAACCGTCTAGTTTATACACTAAAGTTTCAAGTGAAAGCCCACCTGGTTAGAGTAGAAGAAGCCCAGGATTGCAATGACCATTTGGGTTAGAAAGACCAGGGTAAGACTAAATGAGAACTAGAGAGGAACGAAAAGAAAACCAAGGAAGTGATAATTGTCTTTAACTGCTAAGTGACCAAATTAACTGATAATAACAGATGTTTTGGGAAGACCGGGGCTAGTTGTCACACATTGTACTCCACCAAATATTTCACTGTTTTTTGGGGGGTTTTTTTGGTGGACATTTTAAAGACATGGCTACTGATATTTAATTAATATTTCTATTTTTATTTTTATAATTTAGGTTTATACATTTTTTGTAATTTTGTATTTTGCTATTGTCATTTTATTAGTTTTTTTTAATATATATATATATATATATATTTTTTAATTTTAGTTAAGCTTTATTTTTTATTTATTGCCACTCTAATTTTAGTGCATAAAATCAAGCAAATTTTAGTAAATTGCCAAGGCAACATTTCCAAAATTTTTAGATTTTCATCTAATAATTTTATTTTATTGTATTTCTAATTAATTTTAATTAATTTACGTTTTAGTTTTAGTTAACAGACTTTAATTAAAGACTGAATAGTCTATATACGTTTATAAAAGCAGTTGAACCCTGATGTGACAACTAGTGCTAGTCTTCCCTATATAGATAAAGTGCAATCTTAATTTGTAAGTCACTTAGAATAGAAATGTAAAGTATGTGCCGTAATGCTCACAATTTTAAGGAGCCGTATGTTTTCTCTTAGAGCTCCGATGCATCCACAGAAGGTGATGAAGAACATGACCACCCCGACCACAATGAGAACCACAGCAGGATCAATGAGGAATGTGTCACGCACTGCGTCTGTGGAAAAAACCCAGAAACACTGCTAACCTCTCGACTGATCCACACACATCTGCAGTTTATTCAGAGGTGAGGAACACACACAACACTTCACAAACCTGTTGCTTTCTGAACTTTGGCATATACTCCAATAGCTACAATGAGAAGAGAAAACACCTGAAAATGGATAAATAAACAAATTGCACATTGATCATCCACAAAACACAAAATGGGATGGCTTGTGTGTGTGTGTGTATTTTGATGACAAGTTGTCGTCACATTTTGGTGTCCGTATCAAATTAAATGTACAAAAGTGAATATACATTTGCATATCAAATGCAAGTAAAGTGTCTACTAATGTTTCAAAATGTGAAAATAAAATGATCATGTTCATGTTCCATGGTCATTCAGCGTAACAGATATATTTTTGCAAAAACAAAACAATATAATTAATATTATTGTGCATAATTAATTATTCTAACCTGTACTTATTTAAATATATAAAAGAAAAAGTGAATATACTAAATAAATTTTTGCCAACAAAACCCATTTTGTATACATGAAACCATAGCTCACGTACATATATGAAGTTTGTTCTGGGAATATAAGCTCTAGAGTGATTTGTTTTCAGATGACAATACTGAAGTTTGTTCTGGGAAAAGCTCTAGAGTGATTTGTTTTCAGATGACACTTGACTTGATATTGTTTTATATAAAAAAATCACATTCAGACATTTAAAGTGGTTTTATATTGGATTATTGGAATTTATTTTTGGATTATATTGGTTTCTCCATATAAATATATTATTACTGGTTATTATTATTATTTTAATCAAAGGCCGCATTCCCAGAGCTAAAGGGTAAGAGTCTCTGAGCAATAGCTTGTTCCTGGATTATGCTGGTAATATTGCTGCAGTCACCATGTGGTACAGTATAAGGTGTTTGTGTGTGTCTGAGTGCCACTGCAGGTCCATTATGCAGCTGAAGAGTCTTCCACCTGAGTTTATAAAAGCAGTTGAATCCTATCATCTCGCTCCTTAAGAGTCGATGACAATACTTTGAGAGCATCTATGTACTTAGCTTGCATATGAAACACAAGGAATCAGGTTAAAGAGCTATTCAGAGGCTTTTTTGGTGCAGTGGAGGAACAGCCACTCCATATTTGCGGTTTTGTGCTTTTCTGAAAAACCCAGCAAGCCAGTGCGGCTGGAACAAAAGACTAATGGATTATGCCGTCACACTCGGTCCAGAGGTCCATCTGTTGTGCACAAACATTGGTTTAGTGTGAAAGAGTGTGATTTGGCAGTGCCGTTCACAGTTCCAGCACAACACTCACTCACAAAAGACAATTAATGGCAATCATAGTCCGCAGATCATTTATTTTCAATGAGAGTTGGCGATTTGAGGCATTATGAGTGACGGCAACTGCTGGTAATGTGACAAAATTGAGCAGAGTTTAAAATGATGTGAATGCACAGTGTGTGGCTTTTATTCCATTTCCATTTATTTTAATGTTGAATCAATTATTTGTCAGAAACTTTTAGATTTTGGTTTGTTTAATAGTGTCACCAAATTATCTAGATAGCTAACAGAAGATGTTTTGCTCAAACTGTGATATTCATGGAAGCATCAGTTAGAATGGGAGTTACATTATACTCTAATTTGGCAATTAAAAATGATTTTTGATGTTACTTAAATGTTATATACATACATAATTATAATTAATGTTAATGTCTGTTATGTTCACCAAGGCTGACTTGATTTTATCAAAAATACAATCCATTAACAATGTGAAATATTATCACAATTTAAAATAACTGTTTTCTATTTTAATATATTTTAAAATATAATTTATTCCTGTGCTGTGATGCAAAGCTGAATTTTCAGCATCATTACTCTAGTCTTCAGTGTCACATGATCCTTCAGAAATCATTCATATATGCTGATTTGCTGCTCAAGAAATATTTCTTATTATTATCAATGTTGAAAACAATTGTGCTGCTTAATTTGATTGTTTTCCCAGATTCTTTGATGAACAGAGCATTTAAAAAATATTTTGTAAATATTATCAATGTCTCTACTTTCACAAAAATTGAATGCAATTATATACTTACTGAATAAAAGCATATTAATTTATTTTTAAAAATCTTACAGACTCCAAAATCAATAAAGGAAACAAATATAAAGGTAATGTTTTCTTAAAAATAAAAAAAATAACTTTTACCAAGAATAAATGAATGATAAATGGATAAATAAATAATAATAATTACATTAACAAACAAACTGGGCCTGCAGGGGCCAATATATATATAAAAATTCAGTAAGGTTTTTTTTTGTCCATTCAAGTCGATGCATTTTTAAAAGTTGTTTTCTCATCCTGTACAGAGCATTTTAAACCCAATGGGAAGTTTACAGGAAGCTTGAGACTCTTGAACAAAAGCATAATCCGAGGCAAATTCTGCAGCGCGAGCAATTGACTTGATTCTGAATGATCTGTGCAGACTATCACAGTCAATGCACTGATAAAACACAACACAAACACTATGCACAGAAGAGGAACATGAAAACAGATGCTGTTTTGATTGCACGTTTCTTTGGGGGATTCAAGCCTTCCACTGCATCATATTCCGCGATTACATGCTGGAGAGTGGTATTTTTACTCTTTTCATAGCTATAAAATTCCTTGCAATTGTATGCAAATAGAGTGCTCCGAATTGAGTCGTGTTGTGTTGTAAACATCACAGATGCAGAACAATTGCAACAGCGAGTCTGTTGAAAAGACTAAATTACACCCCTGATGTTTTATTCACTTCAAAGCTGGCCAAAGAGCCTATGCTCTGCAGCCTGGAAATGTCCTCTCCCTCAACAAAACAACATTTGGAGTGGGTGTCAGAAGCCTCACTTACCCAGAATAAAAAACTGAAGAAGAACAGGAAGTACCGAATCCATGGGTTGACGAAAGAGAACATTTCCGTCCTGCTAAGGCTCACCTGTCTATCCATTATAGCAGATTTTTAGAGGCTGAAGATTTTAAAAATAAATAAAGGCAATGGCAGAGCAGGCCAGGCCAAACAAATATACCATCCACCATGTACGTTTTGCTCCGCAGCTATAGCCTGAAATGGACTGCAACAGCTGCTGTACATGTGGACTGACGCGCCACGTACATTAGTGTCTGTGGAAATGGCCAGAGCACACTGTTACACAAAAGCCACCTTTGGATGCTTTGAAAGCTCCGTTCCATTGTGTTCTATCACCAGTACGGCCAGGGCAAGAATTTGCAGTTAGGCAAAACAGACAAGGCTTTTCGCTGTTCCAGTTTCGACAATATTCTCCTCCTCTATCTCAATATGAGAAGATATAACGGCAGGTGATAATAGACAGAAGAAAAAGAGACCCTGAGACATCAATGAATCAGACTGTCACCTGCCTGCTTTTCGTTTCAAAGTGATGATTTTATTAGCAGGGCTGCTGCGGGACTCTTGGTAGATCAAGGACTGTGAAACCAGGGCAGGCAGCGCAAGCGCTCCTCTGCTGCTGGAAAGCCGTTCTAAATATAAATGACCCATCGTGAAACTGCAGTTTCAGGAGTAGTTTGGGCTCTGCTGGTCGTCTGACTGGCTTTTCCCACTGGAAGCTCTGCTGTTTTTCTGGACTGCATCTGTAAAGCTCATTGAATCCTTCATTCATGAGAGCCGAAGGACAATCAATCGGGTTGTTGAGAATCTTTCTCACAGGTTTATTGCTACAGGCTCTGAAAGGATTGTCTTTGAAAATTTGGAGACATTCCAGTGTACTTCATGAGATCCAAGACATCGATTTGTTTGTTTCCACCCTCATCCACAAATACACTGGGTGTATCCGCTGTATGCGATATGGATCCAGTATAGTCTATCATAATACTCGTATTACCACATTCAGATGCTACTCAGTAGCTTTCAAAATATACTGTAGCTATAAGAGTATTGATCCAGACAAGAACAGCATTGCTCTGCAGTGTCTAATGACTTCACTTTATAGGACTGACATACAAAGATTTCTGTATAGTTTGCATAGTTGGTTTTAGAAATGCACAGATTTTGATCTTTAGCGAAAGCTGCTTTTTTTCTTTTTAGGAAAACCAATGTAATGCAGTGCATTCAGACCCCCTTCACTTTTTTCAATTTTGTTATGTTGCAGCCCAATACTACAGTTTATTTGTTTTCTCAATCTATTTTATCTCAATCTTGTGTGATATTTCAGTCTTTTTAATAAATTTAGACATTTCTAAAATTCTGTTTTCACTTCGTCATAATGAGGTACGGAGTGTAGATTGAGGGGAAAAATAATAATTTAAACAATTGTATTATCAGGCTGCAACATAAAATTGAAAAAAGTGAAGGGGGTCTGAATGCTTTCTGAATACACTGTATATTTGTTCAATAATATTGATGAGAGAGAGAGAGATAGATTAAAGGTTGACTATAACAAACATAAAAATCAAACCCAGAATAATACAAAGGTTAAATACATGTGTGATGTAATTTAAATAAGATGATAAAATTAAAAATGTATTCTGATAACATTTTCAAGCCTCTAAAAAGAGTACATATAAAGCGTGTATAAAAAAACAAACAAAAACAAATAACATTCTCACAGAGGTTTGGCAACACACTTTCCTTTATTTAAAAAATAGTAGGATTTAAAGAATGCAATTTAGTGCACCACCTAATATATTTATAGTGCTTTACATGTAGCAAAATACTCCACAGGACAAATCTGGGTTCACAAGATATCCGATAACTGCCACTCACCAGGACACTACATTAAACACGTCACTCGAGAGCATATGTTTCTACAGCTTGTATATGCAGCTTACTGGTGGTGGTTAGGATGGCAGTACAAAAATACAGATATGACGGTGATTATGGAACTAGCATACCAAATTATTAAATCATTTTATGGCAGTGTCTGCTAATGGGAGAACAAATTCAATAATTCAATTAGTTGCTGTGGTCATTTAGATCACCAATAAGAAAGCTTTCTCATCCCTGCAACGCTGTCCATTAAAATATCAGAATTCAGTACCAACAAATGCCAACATTTCATTCAGATCTACAACTTAATTATTGAATGAATAGGTACAAAAACAAAAGAAAACAAATTAAAAATTAAAACAATAAATGGGTACAAAATTAGTTTCAAGGACTGTTGAAAAAATATCCCAAAATATACAATCAGATGGCATGGGTGTGCAAGCTTTTAGATGTTCTGGAGATAATTTTTCTGGGCCATCTTCAATATGATAGAAATATAGAGACCTTACCTTTCTGAAAAAATCATTAGTATTTGGCCAATTAATGATGAACTTTTACTTTACAATTGATAGAAACTATAATGTGAATTTACATGTGCTTCATGAAAGTATCCACAGATGACAACCCAACATAAATTAATTCTAATCTGAGATTATGAAATGAAAAACTATTAAAAAAAAATGTAATCTTAATAATGCAAAATCTTATCTATGCTTAGCACACCCTTAAAATCAATACGTGACAAAATATATGATACAAAACAAATGACAACATACAACAATGTACAAAAAATAACGAAAACAATGACATTACAACACTTGTGTTGGAGTATCAAGCACTGAGATTCTCTCGCATCTTTAGATACTTGACAGACATATTTAGACAGTTAGCAAAAAGCAATATCTTCGTTGCATATTAAACCAACGGTTTATGAGATGATCCGTAGTGAAATGTTTACGTGCATCAAGCTTGACACAAATGCATTGCAAAACATAAAAAACTAACATATTAGCAGTAAAAATTAAAATTGCTAATGCCAAACTTTTGTTGGTTGTTCAACATGATACTGTCATTCAACACTAACAACTCAACATCTGACTATTTCAGATTTAAATACACAATGCAGCCTATAACAGTGGAAAAATATAAAGGAAAAATGGGTATTGTATATGCTTTTTGAAAAAGAAGAATAGCAGTGAGAGATGGGTTTAAAGGCATCTTTCAAAAAATTAAAAACATTGGAACAAGGACCAAAAAAAACTTTCCAAACTCAAACAATTCCTAACCTTGGAAAGCTTACACACGGGATTAGTTCACAGGATGCAATTTTGCGGCCAAAGTGTGTAAATCAGTCAGATAAGAGTGTTGGGACACGTCATTGAAGTTCAGCGCGGCGGGGTTAGAGACAGTACACTGAGCAGATGGAGCGCATCAGTGCAAACCTAATCAGAGCTAGTATTGACTAACTCCACGGTGTTCTTGAAGCAAAAATGGGTTTGAAGCCAGACCACCAGGCGTAACAAAAAACATTTTCATTTATGATAATAATGTTGACTGTGGCCTACTGGAGACAGGCTTGCATATTAAAACATTTTCTTGCATTGTTTCTGTTTGCTAGCGATGGTGATCATGCGGAATTGATTGAAAAATGCTGTTGATTTCAGTCCTCCTGATATAAATGCCTCATAACACAAATCCCTTAAAGCCAACGTGAAACACCCTTGACAACCCATTTTACATTTACATGAGTAAAACAGTATGTTCAAATGAAATCAAATGTAGGTTGGGACAGGATGTATCCCAACAGTAATGCACCTTTTTCAAATCTATAATTATTTGTTACATTTAGAAGTTAATCAACATTAAATGAACGCTTTTTCTATTGGTAAAATTTAAGAATGGCTGCATAACCTACTATAGTAACCTAAACTGGGATTCTTTTATACAGTATATAAAAAAAAGTAAATGGGGTCAATTTTGGCTTCACGTTGACTTTAAATGCTTGCAGGCAGAGTGTGAGTGAATTGAGTCTGCGGTTTCTCAGTCTTTTACTTTTTCCACTATCGTAATGACCACAGGTGGCTCTTATAGCAGCAGTGTTCAGTGACAGAGTTCCTACACTCATCCAGAGCAGAAGCACTCTTTCCCCTCCATTTCAACACAGGATGAACGTTAGAAGTAGCTGTCGCTTCTGGTCCCAACTGTTTCTTGATATAAAGCATTTTTTCTCAAATACAGTAAACAAAGATTGTGTGTCAGTGAGTGTTTGATGGGATGAGAGGTGTTATTATTTCTCTCTCCATCTCGAGTGCTCTATTACGTCCCTCTCGGTCACACAGTAACGACGCGCACACGCCGAGATCTTAAGGGACGGCACGTCTCAGTGACAGTCTGGATTGGAGACCATCAGATGACCCCACTCTGGTTGTCTCTAAGCCATCATCACGCCCCATCTATTGCTCAGTGATTTTAAACCCCTAAAAACTGTCTGCTGGTGAACACACTTTCACTTCAAAACTTCCTCGTCAAGATGCATTTGCTTTGAAGCAAGTCCCTTTAGGCTGTGTGATACAGAAGCGTTATCACCCCATTCAGCAGGAATGTAACCGTTCCAGCCTGATGCTTGAAACTAAAAGACAGATGGAGACAGAAAAGAGCCGAGAGAGACAGAAAAACAGCACAGGCTATAAAGCTGAGGTGTGCTGAAACAGAAACACTGCAGACACTCTTTCTCTAGATGAATTATGGCTGCTGGATTACAGTCTATTATTATAACTAACATTATGACTGTGCTTGTATTTGGTTCTGCTCTGCTGTACTGTATGTGGTTTAACTTTTATTACTTGACTTATATCTTGCAATGAAGCAGTATTGACAATTTTCACAGTTCTGTAGGGCTGGCATTAGTGCTAGATATCCTGCTAGGGATACTTTAAAGAAATAGTTGAAGGACATTTCTGTCCCCTCGTGTCACTCTGTACCCTGTGATTTTCTTCCGTAGGACACAAAAGGACAACAGACCACCAATTTAAGTCATTATCTAGCCCACATGTAATATGTGCCCACAGAACTTGTCAGAAAGGTCAGAACATTTCTGCAGAATTAGAACGCCCATCAATCACAACGTTCTATAAAATTACCATTTAAACGTCTTGCAGCTCAGCACATTTACATATTAAAAGTAAGACACTCAACAAGTATGTAACATACTTTGTTACATTATGCATATGCACAAATGAGTCTTTTTTTTTTTAAGTGAAGAAAACTTGAAAAACTGTAGAGCACCAGTCTGTCATATGCCATATTATGGCAGTATTTTTCAACCTCCTTTTTAGAGTTTGAAAGCATCAAGTCTGCTTTTGTTGTACAGCATAGAGACACATTCTTCAACCTATTTCCTTTTGTGTCCATGGAAGAAAGCAAGTCCTACAGATTTGACATGAAGGTGAGTAAATTCTTCCAAAAACCTAAACGTTACTGTCCCAGAAGAAATTTGCAAACATGAACTAGCTGGAATCTGTATCATTAGGCTTCATCTTGACATTCTTTGAGGTACAAACTTGGATTCAATGAGCAAAACATGGGGAAATGGTCAAACTCACAAAGCTCTGCCTTTTATACTTGTCTAGTTTACCAACTTTTGTAACCTAACCTAAACTTCGCTTCATTGTCTATGCTACAGAGTTTCAGTAGCAGTTTGGTTAAAATGACCTTTTAGTGGTTAACAAAGAGGATGTTTTTGCATGAACGTGGACGGCTGGCTAATCAGACAGTCTGTATATGGAAAAACAGTCCCTGTTTGATGTATTATACTGACATTAGATTGTGATGGTTCTCATCAGAGTGAAACTTTCGACACATTTCGATGCGTTCTCAAATCACAAACCTTTAAACATAAGAAAAGGCTTATTTCCAACACACACAAACAAACTCAAATTCCTGGTCATACCTCGCTAAACTCTTTGTACCGGCTTCTTCCAATCCTTAGGTGCACAAAAATTACAATTATGGGGTTGGGGCAATGTCACTTATAAAAACAAACTAAAAAGTCTTGAGCCGAAATGACAAGTTTTCTGTCTCGTACAAAACCACATCATGCTAAAATGGAGCTGTTTGTCATTTACACTGTAGATGATGATTCAAATTCATCCACCCTGAAGGTTTCCAGTCTGATGTCTTCTCGTCTCTTCTATATGTTGGGCGGAAGGATTTACGTATTAGTAAAGCCACACAGTTTGTTGTCATTATTCTCCTTCCTGCAAACGTTAGTTAGTTCAAGCGTAAAATAAAGGTTCTAGAGGAGATGAAGAAAGTCAGAGGCCTCATGGGGAGGATTCTGGCCAAGAGTCGGTCCTCTCGTTCCTCTCTGTCCCTGGGTCTCTTTGGCAGATGAGCAGATGGGGGAGAAAGAGTGGAAAAGAGACAGACCATGGCTGAAGTCTATACAGGATGGGAAGGTATAAGCTGGGGAATTAATGGGAAGAGAGAAGAGGGGTTGGCCAGTGGTGAAAGTTAGATACAAGAGGAGGAGCTGTCCTCCAGAGTCTGTCCCATAATGCACCAGGGCTCCTCCCTTGAGAAACGGCCTCGTTAAGCATCATACTTCTTCCCGCTTCTGTGGATCTGATGGAACAGTGTCATGGAAAAGGCCATTCCCAGGAGCTGGAATGAGAAAATCCAAATGTAAAGGTTAGTGTGAAACACATGAGCTATATGTCAGCAAACACAGATGGCCTGGGTCAATCGAGAAAAAAAACAGTGGACATATTCCTAATTAAACACTAGGAAATTCAAGGGGTCACTGGTTGGTCGGTTGGCATATGCAGTTATCGCCTGCTGGTAGATGATGGGACTAGACCATAATGTGACCAGCTGGCAAAAAGCGGCTTTCCTGATTGATGGGAAAGCAAATATTTACAGCGCATTTACTATTTAATGCATTAGATATTGTATTGATGTAACAATAAAAAACTGTTATAAGCATTTATTAATTAAGAGTTAATATAATTTTATAAATATGGAAGTCTCACAGTTAATTCATGTTTGTTCATAATATATATTAGCATTCATTTATACTACCTGAAGTTAATAAATGCTGTAAAACATCGTTCTTTATGATACTTGATGCATTAACTAATGTTAACAAATTTAACCTTAATGCAAACTGTTTTTTAAAGCAATTCATAAATCACAGTTATTTCATTTTTAAAAACATTTTATTAAAACATGTTTTTCCATTTGCTTTTTTTTATATTTGCCCTTTTTTATTTCATTATATTATTATACATTTGGTGGCCATTGTTCAGTTTATTTGAAGGGTTGTATTTTTCATTTTTCTGTGGTTTTTGTTCAGTAAGTAAAGGTGGCAGCAAACAGGTCACATACTTTCAGGGCTGCATGCATCAGCCAAGCAGCTGCCAGTGGATAGCTTTCTCCAGGTATTACAGACCCTGTTTGGAAAATTGACCTCATTTTTTAGAAAAAGAGGTTTGGTAATGTGGAGCATAGTGTCACGGAGGTAAACGGAAATGTGTTGCAAATATACTGACTCTTTGAAGTTCATTTTTAGATCCATCCTGATACATCAAACGCACAGCGGTGGTCGACATTCCACAGTCATTATCTTAAAGCTGCAGAACCTGCAGTTTTTATCACATGAGCAGGAAACACTATCAGACTCTGTGTGTGGATTAAATCAGATTCTCTCACATCTTTGAGCTTTAAAGGTATCGCATTGCTGTTTCTTTACACTGTCAATTCCCACAGAAACTGAACTGTAAATCTTGTCAGACTCTCACTCAGACTTCAGTGTGAGTCTACTGGTGAAGTCTAGGCCCCTAGCAATGTCTGACAACTAGAGATGCACTGTGGTCGAAACCGTAGGGAAAAACTCCTTCAGAATCAATGCGTTCTAAAGAGAAAGAATTACAGTACACTAACAAAGTACCATAGTAATATAAAGCTTCCTGGACGCTGTAACATGGTTCTACCATGGTATACTTTTACAACATGTACACCACTATTCAAGATTTTTTTAAATGTTTTTAAAAGAAGTCTCTTATAATAACAAATGCAACATTTATTTGATTAAATTACAATAAAAACAATACTGTGAAATATTACCATCTACAGTAAAGCTAAACTTTGTTTAGCTATTACTCCGGTCTTCAGTGTCACATGATCCTTCAGAAATCATTCAAAATATACTGATTTGGTGCTCATGAAACATTTCTTATTACTACCAATGTTAAAAACGGTTGTGCTGCTCAAGATTTTTGTAGAAACCTTGACACATTTTTACCAGGATTCTTTGATGAATAGAAAGTTCAAATGAACAGCATTTGTCTTTACTGTTACATTTTGATTCATTTCATTAATAATAATAATAAAAAAAACTTTTGAATCTTATTTTCATTTATGGTTCATGAATGGTAATCTAAAATTACAATGGAATATATCAAAGTACCATGGAGCTTTGAGGTTTGTTCAAATCCCTAAGTAATGCATTAGCAAGCCCTGCTAATCATTTAAAATGACAAAACACTTACAGAGCACACAGTTTATCAACTAAAAACCAGATTATGGCTGGCTTTTACTGGATGAGATCCAAGTAAATCACTCGTGATTTTGCCCCAGCTCAGCCCGTGAGGAGGATTATGTGGCAAGAGTTTGCTTATAAGCCTGCGGTCACCTCTTGGTCCACACTGAGAAAAGTGCTTAGTAAAGACCTCTGTGCACTATTATCCTCAATAAACTGCAGGTAATTACTGACAACCGGCTTACAAGAACTCATGGATTAATCGAGAGGCCATTTTGCCAAATCCAACATGGGCTTCTTTCACTATTTACCACATTTTGTATTTCTGCCTTGTGACAGATGACTGATTTGGACTTTAACGAACTGTGAAACTTTTAATAGATACTCTCGTGTTCAGTCTGCTAACTTTAAAAGTGACAAAGTGGCAAACATGACAAAATATATATATAGTCAAACTACTGTTGATGCATGGACCATATTTAACATGTCTCTTCCTAGTTTCTAGGAAAAAATCTGATGTTAATGCAAAGCGCATCCACAGAATGTACACACTAGACCAGGCTGTGCTGATAATCAAATACATTGAATTCATGGGCTTTCTAGGGCTATAACGAACCGCTGCAAAACATCATGTGGGGCCGACAGGTTCACTTTCTATATATTCGAGTATCAGCAAGCCCTAATGAGCGGTTCACTTTTTCTCTCCTGGGCTGACTGTGGCGCTCCACACATGCGCTTCACTGTTTCAGCAGAACCAGACGAGACAGGCACGCTCATTATCACCCCTTCATTTGACACGCTGAGTGATGGCACACACCAGCACACACAATCTTACCTGAACTACCAAGATACACATGCCGATGGTTCCGAGTAGGTGCTTATTATCTTCAAGCCACTCTTCAACCTTCTCATAGCAGCCCTGGAAGACAGGAAGAGTCACGAGATGTGATTTATCTTCAGGGCGAAAGCACTAATACAAACAGATTGTGCACGTTTCACTTTTTAATTTGCTAGTTGTTAATCCTGATCCAGGGAAAATGAGCTCAAGTCCAGTGGTGGAATTGGTTTTGAGCACATGATTGAGCGAGCGAGCGACTGCTGCGGCTGCATTTTCAATGCACAGTGACTGGAAAAAAAAGCACATTCAGCGATATACTGTATGTTGCTATGCAGAAAAAAAGAGACAAAAACAGCTTTGAGTTGGCGGTGTTGTGGGCTGCTTTTCACACTAAAGCATTGAAAAGGAAATCCATTTCCAGCAAAACCGAAAACTGTGGCGGTAATACAATAAAATACTTTCCGATATGGCAAAACTCTTCTGTGCACATAGCCTCATGTCAAAATTTCTGACTAATTCCTCTTGTTCTTTAAATTTAAAGCAATTTAAGACCTTTTGTTGGCTAGCTGCTTAACTTCTGTGGGAGAAGATAAATTCAACAATTAAACGGCTTACGGTTTCAGACTAACTTGACTATGAATGTGTCCTTGTGTAATTTCCTTCCCTAGAAGACAACACAAAGGTTTCTGCATTGGAAATCGTGAAATTTATTTGAAATTTTCTCTCTTGGCAGCTTCGCTAACTTCAAGTATGGCTTGTTCTGCTTTAATGAAAGGAGCTTTTGAAAAGAACATTGAGAATTCACTAAATGGAAATGTCTCATCTGCAAACACTCCATTAGTACCTCTGTGGTAACTAAAAGCTTCAGATAAAGACAGTGTGACAGTTTGACGTGTAACATCATTTGCTGATGTACAGCTCTGTCAATGGCACAAAAAATACTCCCACAAGAGACCATTGCCCTTGCTACAATCTCATTTAAACATTCAGTACATTAAAATTAGTTTTCATAAGTTAAATCAGCTCCCATAGGGAAGACAAATGCATCCAGTGTCCAAAAGGGAGCAGGAATACATAAAGATACATGACTCTGGCACTTTACAGAGCTCCTACCAATAGAGATGTCTTAAATCTATGGCTTTTACTGCCTTTCATTTATTAATAATAACTCTTTTCAAGGACAGAAGAGAGAAATAAAAGAAATCCTCTCAGTTATTTCCTCCTGTCTTTTCTTTGATCCTGTCTCGAATCAGAAACGTTCTTTAATGAATATAAGAGCGACGATTCAAATGTAATGAATTGAAAGTCGTGCATTTGAAATGCAGTATGTGTATAGTTCACTGCACATGTCAAGGAGATTAAAGGTCTGGGGAATTATGGCAACATTATCATTGGTTTAAGTTCAGGTGTCCACTCACCCGTGTCCAGAACATGTTGGTGGAGTTTCGACCACACTCCTGATAATGCTCTTGACAGCAGCGGTCAGGCACAACCTTTTCTTTCAGAGCCTCGTGCCAATCTGTGTAACCAGTTACGCCACAACACTTCCACTGTCATGCGGCGGGGACAATGATACATGTTAATAGTAACCTGATATTAGAGTGTGACAATATTTGATTATTTCACAAAGAGTACCTCAGCTTGGATGATATTCCAGGCATTTCTCAGCCCAATGTTGTTGTCTGTGTTGTAGAGAGCAAGACCGTCTTTAAGGTCCTGCTTTGCATTCTCACTGACCTGTGAACAGAAGGATAAGTTTATTCATAGACAATAACAAACAATGCTGAGAGTACCAAAATTTCAAGCAAACCAGGCCAAAACTACATTTGATCATTTTTGACAAATAGATTTGACAAAAACAAAGCTTCATAAATGTGTCAACAATAATTTTATAACTTCTTAATGCATTACAAACCGAACGATTCGTTGGACTAATCCTATTACATTTGGAAAATAAAAGAGCTTAAAGTGTGTGAAATATAATGTTCTCAGTGCCACTGCACTCAACAAGGCAGCCCAAATGACGTAACAGGCAACGTGCTGTCTACCTAGTGGCGTAGCGGACAGGCACACACTGTGAAAGACCCCTAATTCTTGCGCAAAGTTTGCATGTTGCTTATGTGATATCAATTGGCTCTCCTTCATGGTTTAAAACAGAAATATTTCCAACATTGCGACGTAAGCAATTACCCCCCCCCCACCCGTACCAAACCGTGTTGTATCGAACCGAACCGTGAATTCTGTGAACAGTTACACCCCTACCTTCTTGGTTACATAGAAATGTATAAACACAATCATATATTTAACAGAATAACCAGCCCAATCTCACGGCAATTCGAACATATTTTCCGAGGTGGCTAATTCGTACGAATTCGTATGACCTCACTCGTACAAATTCATACAATTTTTGCTAAATCGTACGTATTTTACGAGTTGCCAATTCGTATGAATTTGTACGAATGACCTACACCTAACCCCGCCCCTAAACCTACCCGTCACTGGGGTTTAGACAAATCGTACGAGTGAGGTCGTACGAGTTCGTACGAATTAGCCACCTCGTAAAATATGTACGAATTGCCGTAAGATTGCGTTGGAATAACACACAACTGCCAAAATTGTATAGTTTGAAAACTTAAAAATGTATTAAAAATTAGTGCTGTCAATCGATAAAAAAATGTAATCGCGTTAATCACAGTCATGGACTGCGATTAATCATGATTAATCGCAAATTTAAAATACTAGGATTTACCTGTAAATGTGTTGAAATAAAGAAATGCATGACAAACTAGTTCAAAGAAACATAACCTTTCAGACTTCCGCCAGGTATGAGACATAATCATTATTATTCTTTTATCATTATTCAGTTGTTTTTATTCAGCCATTATCAGCCTTTATACTGGCAATAAAACGTTTACCAAGCCACATCACTTCAATCCCAGGATACATTTACCCAACTATTATCAAAAGTATTTCTAAATAAATACAACAAAACATTTTCTTGCGACCTTACGTGAAGTATTATGACAAAATGCATTATGAAAAAGAATTGGACCTGTTCTGCAAGTGCATTAGAGCTAATATTAGCATCATGCTTCATAAGACAATTTATGAGATTAATAGTACACTTTCACTCAGAACTCACTTTAAACCACCATGGAGTGTTTGTAATAACTTCCTTTTACGATCACATGTGGAATTTGGTCGTTTACAGTTGTTAAAATATGCGCCTTTATATCGCTGCAAAAATTAGCATTTCAGATGTACATATTCATCTCAAGAAAATCACATACAAACCATATCCTATGGTAATCGTGTGTTTATTATCTTATATAATCTATAGTGGCTGTTGTCATGTTTATTTCTGCTGTGTGAAAGCCTCAACATGTAACGTTATGCTCTGGCTGAAACTCATGTTGTTTGTGATGTTACAACCGCCTCTCCGTTCTTAAGGTGCCAGGTATACATTCCAAATATAATGCACATTAGTAAAAGGATCTATTTAAATTTTTGTCTATATACACTTTGGGCGGCCGCGGTAGATTATAAAAGTAGCCCAAAAAACCCATGGCTCTGTAATTTTTCCCGCAACTGTATTTTCAAAATAGCCCACGGCCACTTGTGCCGCTACCCTGGCAACACTGGCTCGCTGTATACCCTCATCACACAATGATAGATAACCTTCCGCGCTGCGATGATGGGAAGAAGTTGGGGTCAAACCTTATCAAACTATTAATTTGCATTAAAAAAAATATTAATGCTTTAAAATGTTTAGATTAATCACATGCGTTAACGTTGACACCCCTAATAAAAAATTATTGTATATTCAATTAGTTCGGATGAATGTAAATGTGTAAATATTAGCATTGCAAATAGTGAAAAACAATACGCAAGTCCTAAGAGAAATTTACCTGCTTTTCTATCCTAATAAGCCATCTCTGTTTAGTCAATACCTGCCATCAGGTTCTCGACTACCACGCCAAAGTAATATAATTAGCATCATTCATTGGCTGCCTCTGTGAGTAGAGCGTTAAAAAGCATGCCATCATTGGCGCTGGAAGACAACATACTCATATACGCCGCAATGGAATCACTATCATTTCCCCCTCGGCTGGGGTAGATAAATATTTCGCTGGCAGTTTTAATGAGGTGTACGATCTCACATTAGTGGTTCAGTGCACTCTGGCCCCGAGCGACGGAAGTGCAAGGTGATTAGAGTTTGACAGAGCGGTGGTCCTGATACAGACGCACACTACATTAACATCATTTCACCCCAGAGAAAAGACAGAACACCATAACCTGGAATTTCAGGCATATTTCAGTGAAAGATAGTCTCTCACACAGACCTATAAATAAGATATATAGAGATAATATCTGCACTTACAGCTTTAACATTATGATTTATTGTCACGCTTCATATTTCTGTTGTATTTATTGCATTATCACAACATTGACTGTTTTGCTCACATCTGAAAGACTCTGAACTTCTGAAGAAAGTAAGACTGGTTCCTGTGCATGACGCTAGGATGTTGGGGATGGTTGCCAGGACATTGGTGGTTGCTTACTAGCCCAAAAAAGCCTGTCAAGTTTTTATCATATTCTAGATTTATAAAAAATCCTATATATGGTTTGGGACCCTTCATCAATGTATATAAATTGATTTTAAATGCACGTTTTGGATAAAAGTGTCTTCTAAATGCATAAATGTAAAAGTGCAGGGTGAGGTACAAGTATGAGTGATAGTAATGCTTGCCTTAGCAAACAGCACTAATAATATAACAAATTGAAACATTCATGCTGTGAAACGTCTTTGAATGCTGAGGGAAATTTTTTAATGAACAGTATGAAATTTTAATTCAGATAATCTTTCAAATATATGTTGAAATTGGCCTAAAATGTCCTCTGGAGACCTCCATCATGTGAAATGTTTTTTACATTCTTTCCAGTCATGCCATGATGTAATAAATTCAGCCAATGATGCAGAACAGCAGCAATAACACTAAGTCAAGACAAGATATTAAAAAGCTGGTAGAAGGCATATGTCTCTCTCGCTGGAGTGTGCACTCATTAGTGCCAGATATTTTTCAGGTGTGTACGCTGTGTGAGTAGCCACGTTTCAGAACGGAGAGAATAAAAACCGAAAGGTGAATAAGCACCATCATCCCTTCTTTACGGAAAAATCTTCAGACCTCCGAGTCTCATTATACAAGAATACATCAAAGCACACTCTCAACTCCATCAGGGTACACTGTGACATCACTCCTTTCACGTCCTGCTTGGAACACATGATGATCAGAACTGTTTGGTAATGGCTGTTCTTTCATACCTAAAGAAAAGCGTCCCAATTACCCAGCACACGAGACTCCCATATCCCACACGGTCCAATTACAATTAGGCTCAGACTTACAATAAATTCTTAATCAGCTTGTGGCTGAAAAAGTCACGCAATTCTGTTCATCCTGTTCAAACAGCAAAATAGCATGTCTAATGGAGGGATGTTACATGTCCGACTAAGCCTCCCTAATGCCACGAGCTGAGTAGGATTCCTAGAAAACTGCATTTTATTTTTTAGGCAAGAATTAATTTTCTTGTCTAAGATGCTAATTAAATACTTCAAAGGTTTGTGCGTAGTAGAGAAATTAATGCTTTTGTTAAGCAGCAATGCATTATATTAATAAAAAGTGACAGTAAAATGACATTTAAATTGTTATAAAAAAATCATATTTCATATAAATACTGTTCTTTTGAAATGTCTATTCATTAAATAATTATGAAAAAAAAACTGTTTCCACAAAAATTTCAAGCGGTTACATTTTTTTAAATGGTTTTAAACATTGATAAAAATGTTTCCTGAGCTGCAGATCAGCACAGTATAATGATTTCTGAAGGATCATGTGACACTGAAGACTGCTGAAAATCCACATATCTTCCACCACAGGAATAAATTACATAGTAAATATATTAAAATAGACAGATATTTTAAACTGTAATAACATTTCACATTATTACAGTTTTTACCGTATTTTTAATCAAATAAATGCAGCACAAAAAAAAATATATCATTTTGAATGATATGAGTTTAAGCAATGAAAAAATATCTTAGCAATAGCCTGTAAACCTCTGGAAAAGTTATTGAAAGTCATGGTTGAAATGCAGCAGTCATGTCAAATAATCTAGTCTTATTTCTTCTCATCCAAAAACCCACAAACAGGGCGGACTCTGTGGAGGACTCCGAAACAACTCTGTTTCCTGACAACAAAAGGGAATCTGTCCTATCCTCAGAGGCAAGCGCTATCTGCAGTGATAAATATCCTGTCACTGAAATGAAAAGTACTGGTAAGGTGGTGCTCTGCTCATATTCTGCCACAGTCACCATCTTGCAAGCCCTCAGGGACGAGCTATGCTAATGAAACATACTGTTAGAAGCATCATATTATGCAGAAAGTTAATTAGTTCTTCTCCCAGACAATGAGTTCATGGGAAGAGTGCCAGTGTGAATGAAAGGTTACTGTAAAGATGTTCAGACAGGACTGTCAATCTAAATCAAGATGGATGAACTGCAGCTCAGTTGTTTAGCAGTATTGTATCCTTTTTGGGACATGAATAGAATAATTGGCCACACAACTGGTGCCAAATTAATAGTTCAAGGGCTTGAAATGTACAACTTGAAATGGTGTAGAAACAATTTTCACTCAGAAATTGCTAAATTTCTCAATTTAAAAGTAACACACTGAATTAAATGTGAAATTCTGAAGATGAAAGACTGAAATAGTATTTTCTTGTATAACAATCTTTATTTTACGGTATATTATTCCCTTTAAATTCACTATTACATACTATACTAGTCCTCAAAAAGCAAAAGGAGCATATGTTTCCCATGGCCTGTGGCTGCTTGTTGCTAATGCATAGCTCATTAGGAGTTTGTATACCTGGCCTTGGGTTGTGTTTAAATAATGTCTGTCCAGTTGGATACAGTCTCATGAATGCACGGTCCAAAGTCATTTCAGCCAGCGCAAGCATCTGGATCGTGTGAATTACCTAGTGGCTCTTGGTGTTTGATTTGTAATCATTCCTCTCGTTAGTTTCCTATGTTCTCAGGCAACATGTGAATGTAAAGATGTTAGTGTTTGTTTGGGAATTTGAAGGTTTGACCTTAGGGTCAGATGTTAGATGCAGCTAATAGATGACATCATTATCTATACCAACAATTCTTGGCGTGAACTGGGAGCGGAAACGAGAGTGAATGTGATATAGAGAGGAAACTGTGCTTTTCTTCAAGTCTTGTGTGTGTGTTTGAGTCTCCAGAGTGTGGACAGGTTTGTCATATTGCTGCCCTGGGGGCTTGGGTTTGTGGAGATGTGTCAGCACAATGTGTGTGTTGAGGAAAGCCTGCTGTTTACTAAAGAGAGTAGAGGAAGATGAGGTCAGACAGAAGATTCGTCCATCACCTCTACTATGCCAACAAAAAAGTTGAGCAATTTACAGTCTGTAAACACACACCCTTAAATCCTAACTTAAAAGGGATAATTCAATTTAAAAAGGAAAAGGTTTTGTTTATTTGCTCAAGTCGTTTCTCAACTACATGGTTTTCAATGGAACTCAAAAGGTCAAATCTGGCCACTCTTTTCAACATCAAAGAACAGACCAAAATTAACTTATTATTCATTGGTTAGCTCTATTTGACCATTCTTTTCAATTATATTTAAAATTGTATGAGGGCTGTCAATAGTGAGTTGGATCATTTCAATGAATTAGTCAATCCAGTGATCTGACTGATTTGTTTTTTAATCAAACTCAAGTTCAACTCGCTGACTCAATGATTTTCTTGTAGTAACAGTTAATAGCCATACGGTGGGAAGATTATCAGCTAATAGCTTAAATTGAAAAAATCATTCATTCATAAATTGACTTCAGAAGACTTGATATAAAGTGTGCATATAGACAACTTGTGCTCTGTTCATATCTTTTTGCACGCTAATTTATATGTATTTTACATTAAAAGAAAGACCAATACATCATTTAAAATTCCTCTATGCTGGAAGAAAAAAAAATAGTAATAGGGGTTTGTAACAACATGAGGCTGAGTTAGTATGTGCGTTTTCATTTCAGATTCATGCAAATCTTTTGAGATATTTTATAAAAGTAGATAAAAAACTATTGGAAAATAATGGCGTTTCCATTCACCCATGTTATGCGACTAAAAGGTATTTCTTTCCTCTCACGATAAGTCATGACGACAGATGTTGGTAGGTTTACTTATATCGCAGCCACCACACAAGCCATTATTTTTAATCGAAGGAGATGTAGGCATGTATCTCTAGAGAAGGAGCGCAGAGAGCCTCTTCTGGGCCACTTCTGAAACGTGGCGCGGCTGGTATAAATGCAAGCATTGACTAGAGTGGCCACATCGGAGAAGTAATGTGCCGCAGACATGTGCAGTGTAAAAAAGGTGTTATCCAAGCAATAATGGCAAGGAAAGCCCCTTATGCTTGAGAGCGGCCATGTAAAACCATCTCATGTGAGCGTAAAAACTTTTTTTGTGATATATGTGAGTTTTTGCAAAATTGATACGTTTCCATTGGGCGTATTTTCAATTTGCGATTTCAATTTGCGCAATTTAAAGGGTAATGGAAGTGCAGCTAGTGGCTGAATTTTCATTTTAGGATGAACTATCCTTTTAACAACCATTTCCACATTGGAAATAATGTTCCATTAGCGCACGTAAGAGCCGCCCGACATAACTGTCATGGGATGGTAATTTCCAGCCCAGATGATGGGCCAGACTCTTGATCAGCAAGGGAAAGTCTGGCCATGCTGTGAGCTGGCAAGATACGCGCAGCGTGGGTCCTACTGTCACGCCGTCAGGTGCTTTGAAACCTGGCCCGAAGTCCTCAAAACCCTGGCTGACCGCCTCACCTGTTCAGGCGGTTTACAAGACACTTTTGCTGATTTAAGCTCATGAAGTGGAAAATGGCTGTTTATATAGTCAAGCCTGACATAAATCATTTTAACACTGGCACATTCGTTGTTGATTTGTTTAGTGCGAGTAAATTGGTTTAATTCTGAGCTAAAATCAGCAAGCAAACAAGCAACCGCGATAATACTGCCACATGAGATCACAAGACTTACTCTCCCAGAATCACCTTGTAAATCGAAAATAACAGGAAATACAATAGGGACCAGTGTTTCGTTCGACTAAATTATGATACGAGTTTGGGGACCTTTAAAATGGACTTGGAGTTTTACTCTGGATCACTCTCGATCCATTCCCTGCACATGCAGCTCGCTACTCATTTTTAGAGCATCCCTAATTGTGTTGCTTTTGCCCATGTAATGGCACAACATTAGAGGCTAAAAACTGTGAGTCATCTACGGATTAAATCATAGCCACAGCTGAGGAGACGAAAGTGCACGGTAATTCTCTTCATCTGTCTCTGTAAGCCTATCCGAAAAATCACGCTACTGTGCTTCCCCCTTTTCAAACCAGCTAATATGGCTTCATTTGGCTGCCGTCCTGCAGCACACGCGCAGGAATGAGGTCATGAGCGTAAAGACGGATGCTCTAATCTGGTGCCTAGCCTTCGCCATCTGCTGCAGTCAGATGGTGGGTCACTGCAGGCCCCACATGTGTGCTTTAATCCACAGCGTTCACGTACACTCAGTGAGGAGGAGACCTACTATACCTTTGTTTCACCAACTTATCTGCAGGAGGGAAGAATCTTGCCGAGTTAAAGATTGAGGAAGGCACAAAACATTAAAACTGAAACTCTACAGATCTCACATTATGAAGCTATAACAATGACAAATAGATTTGAATTCTGTACATTTGACATTTAACAAATTAGTTTTTTTTTGGTGTGGCATATTTATATTAAATACACAGTATTAATTTATACATGTAAGTATTACTCCAATCTTCAGTGTCACTTCACCTTTCAGAAATCATTCTAATATGCTGATTTTGTGCTCAAGAAACATTTCTTATCATCATCACAGTTTAAAATGCTTGTGCTGGTTAAAATGTTAGTGTAAACAGTGTTACTTTTTTCAGGATTTTTGATGAATATTTATTTAAAATAGAATTTCTTGTAAGAATGTAAAAATCTTGCTGTCGTTTGTGGTCAATTTAATGCATTCTCAATTATAAAATTACAGCCTCAAGTTTTCAGACAGTAAATTAAAAAAAAAAAAAAATAATAATTGTATTAAATGTCATGTCAAAAATTCAAATTTACAAAATTCAAATTAAAAACAATTCTAGCTCTATAATATCCTGCACATTACTATCTGAGCAAAATGCTTGACTTGAACTTTGTTGTTTGTACAGAAAAAGTGTGTTTTCATACACTGCCAGCGTGACATTTTTCCCTCAGATGTGATAATGAATGCCTTGTGATTTGGAGATCAAATAATGGAGTAAATTAAACATTCTTCTGATCGCTCACGCCATTCTGTGCGGATGGAGCAGCAGGTTTTGAGTGACGGCGGTACCCCTGCCGCCCAGTTCATGCGGTAGAAAAATGAAAGAGACATGCTCACAGCCTTGTGCGGTTGATACAATTCTCTATATCTCATCTTCCCTCGCTCCTCTCTGAAGTATCTCCCTCATCACGTTGTGTTAAAGGTCACATAGGTATCTTATATCGGTAGTACGAACAACATCAATACATGGCTAGGGGTCTCAGAGTGGTCTTTAAAGACTAATACATGATAGGTACACTGCTTTCAGCCTAGCTTTCATTATATGAAGATACGACCTTGAATCTGCACACAATATAGCACACAATGGAAAAAAGTTTGTGTCTGCAGAAACATTATACATTATAACAAACTTATACAGACAAGAGCAAGCAAGTCTTACGCTTGAAAAAATCTGGCGTTCATTTTGCCACCAAAACGCAGCCTCAGTTTGCAGTCCACGCTTGAGTGTGAGTTACACGCTCCGATAAGACAACCAGGCAGTTCTCGTACCTTGGAGATAGGCAGATCCTAATCTCTAAATGGATTGTGGGTAAGTGAATTACTTTAGCTTCCACAGAGAGCGTGGCAAACGGAGTGAATAATGAACCACCCAGAAATCCTTGACGGGATTTAACACCTCCTAGCATCCTGCCGTACATTTGGGAAGCGCCCTTGAAAAGGAGACTGTGCAGTGCACACTCTGAAGCATCTGTTTGGTGACATTCTCGACTTCATCAAAGAGGAAACAGGACCTCTGCATGCTCAGGGTGGGTAGCAATCCACCAGGATCTGCATGGTGTCAAAAGGTCAGACTGCCCTGTTTTAGACATTCCAGTTGGCACAGTATCGCTTCCAGTTGTGTGCGTGTGCGCTGCCCCGAAGGCCATGAGAAAAAGCCTGAACGCTGAGGCAGGTGGAAGGATTGACCGAGAGAGAGCTCAGCGCCAATTACTTGATGACAACTGGCCGGGATTAGGCCTTGTTGTGTGGGGTGACTTCTGACCTTTGAGTGCTTGCCTGGTGATGAAAACTCTTAACCTGCGCTGCTCAAGACAAGAGAGGCGGCTGTTCTTTAAAGAACTCGATGACCTGATTAAGTTTGGGAAATGGGACGAGCATTTGACAGTTTCCATCGAAATAGTTTTATGCAAATTTTATGGGGATATTACAAAAAATAGTTGACAGAAACAACAAAATGTGCATAAAAAATATATATGTTTGCTCAAGGTGGATCTTTTTTGTTATGCAAGAATACATGTGAATAAACTACAATGAAAATACATTACCGAATCAATAATTGATGTTTAAATAAACAGCTAAGAGGATTCTGGACCAATGAGATTTCATGTGGGCATGGCTATACAGCACAATCCAAAATCTTCTGCAACTCATTTGCTTACAGATTTTAATCGTTTGATGATTTACATCATGCCTGGTTAGGATAAGGTGCAATTTGATAGGATTTTTCCATCTACCATGCAAAATCAAAGCCGAAGAATCTGCCACTAATTAGAGATTAGATAGGGGGATTTGTATGGAAATACAGTAAAATCATTTGCACGATATAAAACTGGTGAACAGGCTTACCTTATCAGAGTAGACGAAGAAAAGAATGAGCAAAATCAGCTCAGCCAGCAGAATAATCAGCAAGACAATGAAGAACTGCAGGAAGAAAATACACAAAAAAAAGGAAGTGAGTGACACGATTGAGAGTGAGAAAGACATAGGGAAAGACCTGTCTGAATGAATCATCTCAGCTTTCTACACTCATTCTCTCCCTCTCATTCTATTTCACTTCTTCAGCTAAATATTTACACAGCCTTCCACACAGCATGCGCCTGTCAGCCAGTAAACATTATTTCGCTGAGTGCTCAGTACATTTTCCAGTCATCTCCTGAAGACCGTTTCTGTCAAAGTCCATCTGAAACACAGATTCGAGCCATCTGAAAGCCTTTAAGACACTTGTTTATTGAACCTCGACATTGACAGGTCCGCAAAATAAGTTCCCTTCCGCCATTAGAGAAGAGCGATTGTGTTGACTATGTGTGGCCACGCCAACCGCTGAATGACAATATGTGTACATGTCTGGTCTGCCTTGATTCTACTCGCTGGTCCGGACCATATGGGGTACGTAAATAGAGCAAAGTTGAAGGAATGGATGTGAAGACTGGAAAAGCTTTGAAGGTTCTTCCTTCCTAGACCTCTGGGGAAGAGAGCGCTACACCACATCCAGAAACAGGGCTGGCTGCTTAGATCTCAAACCCAGTGACGTGAAAACTCTTCTCTGATGTTCCACTCTCCCTCAGAGCCACGGACACGGCGTATATACAGAGAAGATAGTGAAATCTAAAGGTCAGGCCATTCGAATTTACACCGCTCCTATCTAATAGGCATTTAGGGAACCGTAGGAACTGGAGATTGACATTAAAAATTAATAAGCAGGGATGATTCTGGGTTTGACAGGATTTGTGAATTTTCCAAACGTCTCTTCCTTCACTAGTATGGAATATAAAGCCTTTTTTTTTTTTTTTGGAAATTACAGTAAATAAAATAAATGAAATGATGCTTGTTTGGAATCACTTGCCAAGTCCACAAGCAGATAGCATAGTATTTAATACTCGTTTACCAGAACAAAACAATATGACGTGTCGGATGCATTATTCACTTCTACAAATGACAGAAAAGCATGCAAGTGATAACCTTTTTCAATTAGACTGTGCTTAACACCATTAGCAGAATGGGGAGAGAAAGTGAAAATGAGTGTACAATCAAAGAGAGATTGGGGGGGGGGGGGGGGGGGGGGGGATAGAGAGGCATGTGGTTTAACTCTAATTCTGAACCAAAACCCCTGAGTGCAATGAAGAGACACATTTTGCAATGCAGATAATTAGCAAACCTCTCTGGTAACAGTTTACTCTAAGCCTGTATGTATAATGCATTATAAAAGGTATTCATAAGACCACTTCACATCCTGACAGGGCTTATTTTGGGATAATGACTGGCCAGCTGTACATTATCCTACTTTTTACACAGCTACTCACTAAATAAATAAATGAAACGACATGAAAAGTTAATTTTGGTTGAAATGATTGTTTTATGCGAGAAGAAAGAGACTGCAGACTAATACTAGAGCCATGAAACTAGCACAAGAACTGTAAATTGACTGAAAAAAACAGTTGATTATACATTTTGTAAAAATAGTTGTATAATGTGTACAATGCTGCGACTGACCAACAGAATCAAGTATTCCAGAGAGTTGTGTAAATTATACCTTATATTTTTATATTTAATTTATAACATATATTAAATATTAATATTTATATATATTTTTTTTACATAGTATAATGAAATTTAGAGCTACCTAATGTACTGGAATCCATTTTTTAATGCAGTAACACACAAGGGATAGTTAACCCACAAATGTAAACTGTCATTAATTACTCACCCTCATGTCGTTCCAAACCCGTAAGACATTTGTTCATCTTCAGAACACAAATTAAGATATTTTTGATGAAATCAGAGAGCTGCATAGGGTCACAAACGTAGTAAGAACATCGTTAAAATAGTCCATGTGACATCAGTGGTTCAACCGTAATTTTATGAAGCTACGAGAATACTTTTTGTGCTCAAAGAAAACAAAAATTACTTTTGTTCAACAATTCTTCCCCTCCAAATCATGTATTCTGCCATCATGGAGAGTACCACGACTCATGTGCACTTCCACGTCAGCAGCACCATGCACATGCATCATGATACTCACCAAAATGGCGCTAGGGTTACGTGGAGGAGAAGAATTGATGAATAAAGTCATTATTTTAGTTTTCTTTGCACACAAAATGTATTCTCGCAGCTTCGTAAAATTACGGTTGAACCACTGATGTCACATGGATTATTTTACCGATGTTCTTACTACCTTTCTGGTTCTGGGAACATTTCAGTTACGTTACTGTCAATGCAGTGTCAGAAAGCTCTCGGATTTCATCAAAAATATCTTAATTTGTGTTTTGAAGATGAACGAAGGTCTTACGGGTTTGGGATGACATGAGGGTGAGTAAATAATGACAGAAACTCCATTTTTGGGTGAACTATCCCTTTAAAGGTATAATTATGAATTTGTATTATAATGCAAAACTATTATTGTGGTTCAATTACCCACAAGCACATATAAAGCAACGTATAAAGTTGTAAATTATATATAATATGAAAATTACTCACAAAGACACAAAAGACTAGACATCACAAGGTTAAAAGGTAAGCGCAAACACTTTCTTCACACAACATGCCGTTACGGTGTTTTTACACCTCAGGAGTGTAAAGTGTGTAGGTGTGGTATAACTTACGCTCAGAAGCAGGCACTTGTTTTCCTTGATGGCACCCAGGCATCCGAGAAAGCCCGTCACCATGACGATGGCGCCTATGGCGATAACCATGTTGGCAGCGGAGAGAGAGGGGAAGGAGGGGGAGAAGGTGGCGAAGCTGCCTTGAGAGACAGACAGCCAGATTCCAACTCCCAGCAGCCCACAGCCACACAACTGCAGAGAGAAGCAACAGATTATGAGATATTGATGCATTCTGGAACATTGATTCAGAGCGAAAGCTGTTGTTCGGAAAAACAACATTCATTATGCACCACAAATACTAACTGAACTATAGCTTTCCTTCGCTAGACATTGTTAGACATAAACAAAAAAGCATGATGTGCTTCTGCCTCAAACTCTCTGTAAAGTCTGCAGAAGCCCAGTGGAAAAAGTTCGAGAATCAGCAGAATAGTTGCTCTATAATAGCTCTATGATTTCCGCGATGCGGAAAACGTGGACGGATACGTAGAATCCAGTCATGAAAACAGAATTTACTGTATAAAACGGAATGTCACAGAATTTGTCAAAGTTTGGATTAATTAATCAAAAATAGGTTATTACACTTAAATCAAAACGCAAAATGGACTAGTGTCGGTGAATATTTAGCCACAAAAAATATGCGTGTTCCTGTGTGAATGAATGGTGCAGACGTGCGGTTTCATTTACTACACACATACTGAAGCGCACGTGATGCTCGCAGTGTTTTCAGTATCACTAAATAAGGACATAAACTCATGAACAACATCTCCAGAACTGCACATTTTACCGTTTCATTTGAGAAAAACTATCGTCGTTTCATATACACACAGAAATGTAAAGTTCTTCAAGGCAACTCAAAATAAAAGCTTGGTTTAACTAGAAGACATTGTGCCAGAAATATATTACTATAGTTCAGTAGAATGTACGTAATGCTACTACTACTACTGTAATTATTAAAACTTTATTTTAATGCATCACACAATATTTAATTTTAATACTAAATCCCCTTTGTTTACCAAAAAATAAAATTAGTTTAATTTCCATTAATTAAAAATTTCATAGGGCCCTAAACATGTCATTTTTGTAAACCTTTTAATAAACTGGTGTTAAATTGTATAAGTTTCATGATTTTAATTAATTAGACATGCTTTTTGATTAATACAATTTAATTTAACCATTAAAATGGAGTCCAGAAAAATAAAAATAAAAAACTGAATCCAGAAAAATGAAAATGGAAAAAACGGAATTTGGGAAAAAATAAATTGAAATTTGGGAAAAATAAATCGGATTTCATAGGGACCTATAGTAGAGCAGATTTTGATATGGCAACAATTTGCCATGCCAACAGGTTCCTCTAGGGGGCACAAACACCCTGCCATCATGGTCCCTTGAGGGCCACACCATGATTTTGATAAAACACAGAAGACTGACCATTGACATTTGTGTGCAGACACAGAGTCCAGCTGTGACTGCGGTGACGAATCTGTAATGTTTATAGGAGCTTCTGATTGACAACACAGAGAGAAGAGGCTGTTTGCCCATCAATCTGTGATAAGGGCACAAAGTGATGCCTGCAGAGATGACGAGGAAGCTGACATTTCCTTCGCTGTTATTGGAATATCCAAAGCAATCTCCTCGTGAATACGAAATCTCAGCCGGCGCTGAGGCAAATCAAAAAGCATCACGAGTGCCTTCCCCGTGTGAACGCTGTTGTCACTGAAGTGTAAGCATGTTCGACAACCGACCAACAGCGCGACAGCGATAAAAGCAAACCCGACTGTCGCATCCTCGATTTTTCAGTTGTTGTAAATTATTAATCGCTTTTACATGCGCTCTCATTCGCTTTCAAGCATAATCGAGGCGGTTAACTGAACCGCCTGACAATGCCTTCGTGATTGAAGCAGCAAACTTGAGGACAGAAACTCAGTGAAACAAATTCCTTCAGTCATGGTGGTTGAAATTATCAGCACGCTCTTCTGCTGAGTACCTTTCCCACCACGGGCAAGATAAAGAACACTGTGAGAGACACGGAGGCTGTGTGTATCTCACACTTGGCAGGTTAAAAGTGGGCGCTGAAGCTCTGTTTGGTGAGGGAGCACTTTAGCCTGAGGGTGAGGGCTGTTTTTAATGTCCTGGGAGGTGAGAAATGGCTCTGTGCTAATGTAACATGGAGAACTCGATGTATCAACGTCCATGTTATGAAGCAGCGAGTTGTCAAATAACCTGAGAGGAAGCAGCCTATGAACCTTAGTCGGAGTAGATTACTTGTTTAATTTGATGCAAATGAAAACAAGGATGTCAGGGATATCTGTACCCGTAATGATATGTTATGATTCAATTTAATATGTTGCGATGCATCATTATATCATAATTGGGCCACGATTGAAACCGCAGCAAAACAAGAGAGCAACTCTGCGTTGTCTGTTGCAGTTCACGTCACTTTTGCTGAGATTACGCTTAATTACAAGACCCACTTCTTGATTAATTGAACTGCAAGATATGAATCACATAAATAAATAAAAAAATTCAAATGTAGAGATCATACCTCTAATATTATTACAATTTAAAATAACTTTTCTATTTTACTATACTTATTATTATTGAACTTTCAGCAGCTACTGCTCATCTTCAGAGTCACATTATTCTTTTATTTGATTTATTTTAAATATTTTTTGTAAATGTAAATGTCTTTACTGTGACTTTTGATCATTTTAAGACATTAAAATATAAATGCAATATATAAATATATTATTTGTTCTGCTAGAAATAAAATAAAACTAAATAAAATGTGACTATATTTCATTTATATAGCACCTTTTAAAGCTCATCGTCACTTTACAACAAAATTTACTACAGGCAATTACATAAAGTTACATAACAATTACATATTACATATAAAATTACATAATTACATATTATATATATATATAATAAAGAGACCAATTTTCACAATCCAGTAATTTCCAAATGGATAAAACTCTGTCCTACCCCCCCACCCTCCCCTCCCCTCCCTCATTGAATATTCTGTTTTACTTGTTATATTATGTTGCAACAATATACCACAAAGCTCATTTGCATTTGAGATATGAACAAATTTAGAAGTTTGCCGGAGCACTTTATTTCTGTATGGGAATGCACAATTGAGGGTTAAGCTAACAGACTAATCTACATTGAACAACACCGTTTCTCAAATCACTAAGCCATTTCATGTCCATCCATCATGCAGCATTTATATGTGTAACAGTGACTGAAGGTCATTAGCATTAGCATGGTCGCACTGCCTCAGCACTGCTTAAAACATCCTCGAACACTTATAAAGTCAGAGCACGCCTGGAAACATCGACCATGCTGCTTACCGGCCCCTCGACCATCCTTCAGGCTGTGTGCAATTTTAACTCATTTACCTTATTTGTAAAACCTCTCCTGTGATTGAAACGGCAGCCTGCGCTGTCACATCAAAAACTCCAGGAAGAAGCAGAGGTGAGAGGCAGGGGCAGAACGTGAGAGAACACATTAGCAGGAGAAAAAAAAGACAAGGGTCGGGATGCAACGTGCAAGGAAAGACAGCAAAAACGTGTCCTCGGAGCTACAGCAAAGTCCTGAAAGCCCAGGAAAAGGATGTGAGTGGGGTGAGGCGAGTGCCTCATAATGGTGCATTAGCAGTGTGCGCCTCGGCGGGGGACATAAATGGAGGCTTTGTTCTTCTCTGATGAGTCTAAGATGAAAAAAAGGGATGAGAGAAAGAGACAGGGAGATTCTGCCCTCTTGCTTCACTTCTCACTTGTTTTGGACCAACTCACTGGACAGATTTAATAATTTAACACCCAACTGAGCTCAGCACTCCAATAATCATTTCTTGACTGTTCTGTTTGTAGTATTTTTAAGCTCTCTTTAAAAAAAAAACATAGTGGGAGAAGTAAATCAATGACATAGGTGCATATTAAAGTCGTCAAATCTTTATGTTGAACTGAAGTGGAATTAAAGTCACTGCTGACGTGACTGGGAGCACAGAGAGTTTAAGGGCAAGAAAACAGAGAGAATGTCTACAACCATGCATTTCACCTCAGTTACAAGAACTGTTGGAAGAAATAGACTCTGGCGCAGACTCTATCTATCTATCTATCAAAAAGTTCCAAAATATTCCTAACATAGATAGCATGTGGTATATAGTATAAGGAAACTGAATCGTATAATTTCAATAAGAATGAGTGATGCTTGCATTGCTCTGTTGGAGATGGAGGTGTCAGTCACAATTCTAGCTAGAGCTGGAGGCTTAGACGTGGCTTCAGCACTGCTCTAGTGCTGGTATTCCACTGCATCTTAAACACTACTGAATATGTGTGGGAGAAGCCTTGCATCTCTTTCCCAATGCAAAATTTTCAACAGATGCGCTTCACTGGATTAGAAGCAACATGCAAAATGTGCCTATGAATCTATGAATCTAAGTCTATGAATGTTCTTCAAGGTTGGAGGGGATGTTCACATTTGACGCTTTATAGGGTGAGTGTTTGTTTTGAAAGCACGGTGCTATATTTACAGCGGCACAACTGTAACGCTAAGCTGCTGCAGGAGTTGAAAGGCGACATGGCAGTTTGCAGACTCCTCAGTAAACAAAGTGTCTCAGAAAGGACATTTATCATGGGAAGCCTGTCTCACAACGCTGCACCCAACTTGGTGCGTCTTAAGCAGATTCCCTGAGGAATAAACACTGGACTGGTAAACACACTGCCTCTCACCTCCGATTTCTCACAGGACAAAGAGGACACCAAGTGTGTCATTTTAAAAAGGTGAGGAAGATGGCCCTGAATAAAAATCACAAAATTAACAAAAAAATAAATAAAAAAAATAATCATAATACAAATAGGGCTGCCAGATCTTTACCATGAAAAAATTCAGGTTTTATGAACTGCATTTAAATTGACAAAAAAGACAGACAGACAGACTTCATTAACTGATATAATTTTAACACTAACCTACTGAAGTTTTAAAATATTTAAAGTATTTTGTACCTTTTATAAAACACTGACAAACAATAAAACACAGGTGGTGAAAAAAAAAAAAAAATCAAAGTCAGGCTTTCTGCAAGTTTTATGAAAGTACATTTTACTCTTGGATTTTACATCAAAGAACAGGAAGGTTCAAGCTCTAAGAGACAACTCAATTTAAATGGATGAAAGGGGTTTGCAAAAAGGCATGTGGTTTAAGCTCAAGGTCAGTGTAATTGAAACTATGGAACAGGTTCTTCAGGAGCTGAGTGAGAAACTTATCCATCACTCTGTCCACTATATCAACTGCAGCAGAAACCTGCTCACTCACACGCAGCCATGCAACTTCAGTCTTATTGCAGGCCAGTGATGGACGTGACTCACACGGCCTCCAGAATCGTCTATGTGTGTACGGGTCCGCTGAGAGAGAGCGATTAACCTTTTCATGCTCTGCCTCAGAAGAGGGTCAAAGTGTGTGTGTCCAGCAAACCAGCCTTAATGAGAGGTTATATCACCCTGACCCACGCGTCTTTACGATTTATTAGGACACACAAGCCCTGGAGTAACTTAAAACGGTGTGCGTGTGTGTTTTTGAAGGACATTAAAGGAATGTTCCAGGTTTAAAACAAGTTAAGCTTTATCAACAGCTGCTGTGACATGCTGTTGTTTAGCACAGAAAATAATCTGTGGTAGGCATGTTATTACATAATTTAATAATGATATAATAATTTGTTTAAATCAACACATTTAAGTTACAATTTATGTGAATTTATAGCATTTTTCACTTTTACCCCTTCATTTCATTCCCCCTTTTTTTCCCATAAATTAATTTTAAATGGTCTTGTGGTGTGACATTTCATTTGATGTTAGGCCATCAAAGCTGCATGTGAAGAGTTTATTTGCAAAAACAGATAACTGTTAACTGTAATATCAATCAAACTGCAGTTGGGTTGATTTGATTGAGTAATAATAACTTAACAAATACAGGTAACTTACACAATTAAAGTTCATTGAAAGTATGTTTTTTATATATTAAAAGTTTGTTTTATAGCAAAAGCAGATAATTCCACATTTCATGTTTCAGAGTTAAACAAAAACACTCGTTTAATCTTTGTAATCTCCTCAAATGACAATGTAAGTAAGTAGATGCCTGACAAACGTTGTTGTTGTGATCAAAGACTGTATGGATGTGATTACACGCAATACACTGAGCTTTTCCCTCAACATTGCAACATGCTGCTTTTGCAAGGTATCGTGGAAAAAGTTCCAGCTTTTATTTTCATTTACGCCCTGAAGAAGATATCACAGGTTCATCAAGTTCGTTGAAATTATCCATCCTCGATCACTTTTAGTCAGCTTTGATGAAACTCCTCTCAGCTAGCACGTCTTTTCAAAGTGAAAGTAGCCTTGTCACCTGACCCGAATACAGTGCGCTGATTCGCTAGAATGGACTTATCGGCTTCTGTTCACAAACAAGGGCGCTTGTCGGCTTCTGCAGTAAAACGTGAACTCACGATGTCTTGAAAGTGGACAATACCGGCTTTTTTGACAAAACGTGTTTAGGGTTCAGATCGCGCTAAGTGGACAATACCGGCTTTTTTGACAAAACGTGTTTAGGGTTCAGATCGCGCTATATGTGGAGAATAATGCAGGGCACTCAGCTCTTTTTTTTTTTTAAAGTGCCGTTTATCGGTTTTTGCAAAAACTCTTCTGTAATAGTTCTATATATATATATATATATATATATATTTTACATAACAACAACAACAATATTTTTTAAGGTAAAATTAAAACTTTTTTCCTTAATTTCCAACACTTTTATATCTGTTTTTAAATTATCTTATGGAGTGACAATATGTAATGTGATATTAAGTTATAATAACTGAATACAATAATTATAAAATCACAATTACCTGTGATTTTCACACTTCTATGTGAATTAATAATTTTAATAATTATTATTTTTTTAAATCAACAGCAAAATCAATTTAAAATATATGAATTTATAATATTTTTTGCTTTTTTCCCTCATCATTTTTTTCTTCCCTGGTTGATCAAATGGCCTGTGGTGTGATAATATTTCATGTGATATGAGGTCATGTATAATAATTAGGGCTGCAACAAACGATTATTTTGATAATCGATTAATCTAACGATTATTAGAACGATTAATCGACTAATTGTCGATTATTTCGCTGGTTAATCAGTAGACTTTGATTATTCAGTTTTTGCAATTAGTTAGAATATTAAGTTATACATATTCTAACATAAATAAAGGTCACTTCAGCTTTAGAAAAGCATATTCTGTAATTACAATTATTACACAATTAATTGGTAACACTTTACATTAAGGTTCATTAGTTAACATGACTGCACTGTATTTTATGTATAATCATTTTCTATTCGTAACAGTTTTAAATTCATTTTAAATAAATTTTTATATAATTTCCTTGTTTTTATTGTTGTGATTATTATTTTTTTTAATTCCTTGTTTTTATTGTTGTGATTATTATTTTTAATGTCTATTTCACTTCCTTTTATGTAAAGCACTTTTGTGTTTTTGAATTTTTTTTGTGTATGAAATGTGCTATATAAATAAACTTGCCTTGCCTAACATGAATTAATAATGAACAATACTTCTATAGCATTTGTTAATCTTAATGTTAATTTCAGCATTTACTAATGCATTATTAAAATCACAAGTTGTTTTTTTTACATTGATAAATGCATTGTGAACTAACATGAACAACTGTATTTTTATTAACCGACATTAACAAAGATTAATACTTAAATGTAATAAATGTATTGTTCATTCATGTTAATTAATACATTAACTAATGTTAACAAATTATACCTTATTGTAATGTTACCAATTCATTATAAAAATAGATGGCACACAAAATGAGATGACAGACAGAGACACTCTCTCACCATTTAATTAGCTACATGAAAAAGTAACTGAATGACACATTTTGCACATTCTGCCTAACATCTCCTTTTGTAAGTCATATAGATAAGAAACAAAAAGGTAAGTGATAAGATGCTTTGGATAAACTATTTTATTCACAACATAATGTCTTAAAATACCTTATAGGGTTATGATAATCAAAACAGCCCTGAGCTAGATCAAGCTTTGATCTCTGCAAACCAAACTGTCACTTTAATGAAATTATTATTTTTTTCCCACTAATAAAAATATTTTATCATTAGCTAGCTCACACTGGAGAGCTGCTTTATAACAGAAAATCAAGTTGTAATTCTAACTGAAAGCGACACTGACTTTCATGTTTTTCATGTTTAATACCGTAAAGCTGCTTCAATTAAGGCTATCTATTGCATAAAGTACTATATAAATAAACATAATGTGACCGAACTCTACTGGAGTAATGTTACGTTACTGAACTGCAGAGCTCATGCAAACATCCACATCGTTGTAATCAGATGCATTTTTAACTGTTGCTTTCACACTGCTGTCGGTTTTTGTTCTTTATTTCGTTACTGAGAGGAAAGCGCGCAATATATATTTACATATTCATCCAAACGCCGCTCAAGTTTGGATGCATTTGCTCTGAAGTGCTGTGTGTGTTCTTCTCTTGATCTGCATCCAGGAGGGCTGAACTAGAGTCTTGCGCTACAGCGCCACACTGGTCAAACCGCAGTATTGCAGGCTCTTACATTAGGTCATATGAGATCAAACGACTACTCGACAACAAAAATATTTGTCGACAATTTTTTATTGTCGACGTTGTCGATAATGTCGACTAATCGTTGCAGCCCTAATAATAATAATAAAATAATTAGCAAAACGTAGTTTAAAATAGGAGCATATCACACCGCAGGACAAGTCAACTTACATTAATCACAGCAGCTCTTGATAAAGCTTAACTTGTAGTGAACCTGGAGTATCTGGTGGTCAGAAAGAGGCCATGTATGGTTTACGCTTAAGATTAGAGAAACCAAGACAGTCTGTAGACTTAAAGGTAAGCAGTCTATCACTTAAAGAAATGTGCTTATTTTCTCCAGTGAGCAGCATTAATAACCTTCTTCATACAAGGGTGATAAAAAGAAATAAAGAGAGTGAGATAGAGAAATAGAGAGAGATTGAGAAAAACGAAGAGAGTTCCACCGCCCCGGGGGTTGCGGGCCTCTCTTTAAGAAGCAAGTTAGCTGTCATTGATTTTACACTAAAATAAAACAGTCTATTGTAATGAAGACATAAAGGCTGGTATGCACTCAGCACCAAAAGGGAAATGCTACCCCATTACTGAGCGGCCTCATCCTGCTCAAATGACCACTGGCCCTTTATTGCTCAAATAGACTATAGAGAATCCCATGCATCTAGTAATGTAATTTTAAATCACATTAATGGGTACAAGTACTGTTTGTACAGAAAGTAGTCCAGTAATGTCCCAGTGATGATAGAGATATTGAATTAACTTGATATGATATCAATTTAAAAGATCTGGGAGATTCAAACACCTCTCTGATACCATGAGCAGATCAGATGGAGCAGATGATCTGATGCAACCTTCCTCAGAGAGCAATCGATCTCTGCCTTTCATTCGTTAAGCCAGTGACATCCATCTTAGAGAATAAATCATGAATGGATACTAAGAAGAAGCCAAGTCTAAATAATCACTTATCTGAGTGGATAGACAAAACACATTTAGCTTTAAAGGAAGATATCTAAACAACTCTCAGCCATTTATCTTCTATAATAGCCAAGCTTTCTACAAAATTTCTAAACAGTCATACATGGGAAACTTGAACTCAGAAAAAAAAAAAGTTTATCATATGAAGATATAAATAAAATATCATATAAATAAAATATAATATGAATAATAAATTATTAGTGCTTACAAAAAAATCTAAAATGTTTGGCTGATTTACTAAAAAAGGCTATTGATAATATTTTGTGGCATATAAGGAATAAATAAATAATATTTTTCCTTTGTAGAGTAGGCTATTAGATTTAAACACTATGGACAGATTGTAAATAAAAGATAATAACGATTGCACACAATCAAGTTGACTTAGTGCTGCATTAGCTTATTAGTGTATGCCCCCCCTCCCCCGAATTATATTTTATATTGCTAACATGATGCCAGCAATGCCAAGGTCATGGGTTTGACTGAATAGATTTTAAGTCACTTTGTATAAAATTGGGTGCCAAGTCCATAAATGTAAACACAAATAGATCTCAGAATGTTAGATTGTATCTGAATAGGTCAGAATTAGCTGTTATCTAAATTAAGAACTAGTTAAAATCTTTCAAGAAGTTCCCAGGAGGTTCAACTCCCAGGAGGTTAATCAGAATGAATCATAACTTGAAACTTTCTATTTAAAAAATAATGGACAGGAGCTCTTCAAATCAGCCAGAACCTACATATAACAAAGCCAAGAATGATGGGTCCAAATTGCTGCTCTTCACAGGGTTGCCTGCAGCTTCTTTCGGCAATTATTGGAGAATTAATGAGCACCAAAACATCCTGCCATCTCAGTCAAACGAGAAAAAAAAAAAAAAAAAGAACTGTCTGTTCTACACTTTCCAGCATAGACATCTCGATCTGTCTCCTTGGCTCCTCACATGAGTGGTTTTAGTAAACTAATAAAAAACAGCTGTAAACAGTCATGACAAATTCACATTGTCTTTGTTTTCGACTAAACCCCCCGTTGTTTCCACAAAGCACAGTTTTTCCCCCCACAGTGACGAAGAGAGTCGCAGCCTGACAGTGAATAATGCAGCAGAACTGTGGGAAAAAATGTACTGTTGAAGAAAATCAGTAGCGAACCATAAAAGCTGACAGATGTACTGTAGAGAGATTAAACAGCAATACTTACAGTTTAAAGTTTCATATGGGATCATTTGAGAAGATCACGTCACGAAGACAAAAAATGCTTTGTGCCGATTTTAAACAAACAGTTTGAGAGTTTTGGGGATGTATTCATTGACATGGATATGACTTTTACAAACAAGTAATGATGAGAAAAAAGAATTGCCTATTGTCAACATAAAAAGACAAGAAAAATGCATCTAACTTGGGCAATGCCACATTTTTCTGACACAAAGAGAATATCAAATGAGAAATAACAGAAATGCAGGTTTCACTGAAGCAGAAGTTTGGTGCTTTCAGCTATTATTTTTAATCTCACATCTGTCATTAAATGGGCTCAACGACTCAAAATCAATTGGAACATCTCTGCCAATCAGCAGCCGGCTCTCTCAGCTGACACCTGCCACCACAGCTCACTTTCTCACAGCAAAGGATGAGAAGGAACAGGAATTGGAGCAGGAGGGGGGGAAACTATTAGATACCGTTGGCTAATTTCTGGCAGCTCAACAGAATACTTACGAGGACCACAGGCTCTTTAATTATGGATTGAAATTAGGATAGAGAAGACGAATCTAGAAAATGAGAGCTAGAATATGTGATAAAGGAAAACATACACACCCACTGATGCATCAATGAAAATATAAAATGTTAATAATATTTTACAATACTTCTTTAACTGTATTTTTGATCAATAAATGCAGCCTTGGTTTAAGAGATTTAAAATCATTAAAAAAAAGCTTACCGACACTGAACTTTCAAAGGGTAGTGTACAAAGAAAGTTTGTGTTTATGGTTATAAAATTGTAATTTTATAAAAGAAATATTGGGACCACAGGTGTCTGTATGTGTGCTAGACTTTAAAAAGCTTTGAACACACCATCAAAATGGCTCTATAGGGCTTTAAACCCAAAGTCCAAATGGTGCTAGAGTTATAGTGCCTTCGGTTCCCCACGACAAACAGATGTTGCTGCTCTGGGCAAATAAACAGCAAACACTAGTTTGTTCGGCCTTGAAAAAGCAGCACTCTTTTCTCAGGAAGAGACGCAGGCCTGGGCAACCAGAGGGGATGCTGGGACAGAGCCAGGACTGAAGAGCATCGGATATGGGTCTAAAGAGCCCAAGAACATGAGCAGTATTGGACTCAGAGGACCAAAGATGACGGAGGACAAGTCCAGCACAGTTGTAGAGCTGAAATAATGACATTAACTTTACAAGACCTCAACTCTCTAGCTGTGGCTGAAAGAAATAATTCATCCAAAACTTTGTCATTATTTACTCATCCTCATGCTGATCTAGGTCTGCTGATATATGACCTAAAACCAAAACCTCGATTAATTTAACACTTTTAACTCGATTACGATTATTGAATTATTGTATTTTTTTTTGCCCTCGTAGTTCATTAAAGTTCTGAACTGTAAATATATATTAACTATTAAAGGTGGGGTATTTTTTTCTAATGAAAGAGTGCATTTCTTGTTACATTTTTTGCAAACAAAAATGAATATTGCCATGTCAAAAGTAGAAAATAACCAGCATCTCTTGCAAATGAAATGCATTTTAAATATTGTCATGTGAAAAGTAGAAAATAACTTATATCTCTTGTAAATTAATATTAGTTTAAATAACGCAATGTGAAAAGCAGAAAATAATAACTTGCATCTCCTGTAAACACATGTTTTAAATAGTTCTGTCAAACGATTAATCGCATAAAAAAATAAAAGTTTTTGTTTACATAATATATGTATGTGTACTGTTTATTTATTATGTATATACAAATACACACACATACAGTATATATTTTGAAAATATTTACATGTATATACATGTATATATTTATATATTTTATATTATATATAAATATATTTAATATAGAAAAATATTTCTTAAATATATACATGCAACTCATATAACAAACTATTTTGGATGCGATTAATCGTGATTAGTTTTAAATAACGAATGTAAACAGAGCACTGTGGATTAAGAGAAGTGATCTTGTCCTATATGTTTGTCACTCTATCACACAGAACACGTCTTTGTTTAAGCATTTCGCACTCTAGGTTCTTACTGGTTTATTTACAAACCATTCACACACTTGAACTTGAAACGTAGACTGAAACAGACTTGTGTGAACAGACTGAAACCGTTACAATATTAATGAGACGCAGTGCTCAGACATGAATGCTGACACAATGAACATAGCAAAAAAGGGCAAAAAGCAAAAAAAAACCAAGCTAAACCTCACATGAAAACAAGAACATGAAACAAAACCAAAAACAGACCTTACACATGCCTACTCCGCCATGTTTCCGTCTAGGGGTGGGCGATATGACCAAAATCTTATATCACGATATGACTAATTCTATATCACGATAACGATATACAGTATATCACAATATAGTTATTTTTTTCTTTCAATTTTTTTTTAATGATATTAAATCTTTGATACCATAGAATTTTCATAATCCTTGTCACCAATGTCAGTATCAAACTAATAGAAATATAATACAATATAAAGCAAAAAAGGCGTGTACGAACATGCCTTTTTTGTGTGTGTGTTGTATTGTGTAATGTGTATTGATGTGAATTAATGTTAGACAGTAAACGCTATTGGATGCGAAACAATTTTTGGAAGAAATCCCAACAATAAAGTTAAATTAAATTGAATACAAGCCTAAAAAGAGACAAAAAAAAAAAAACTCAAGCTCACTGAATACAAACAGTCAGTGATGAAATAAGGATAAGAAACTAATTGCAAGCAATAGGACAAAAACCTACATAAATAAGAAACGCTACATACATTGTGTAAATTAATTAGTCTTCACTGTGTTAATTAGATAGATATAATTAACATGTGTATTATGTATAGATTCTATACATAGGCTATATATAAATATCATTATTATTATTTATTCATTTATTCTTATTAAAGTTACAAAAGTGATAGTCAAGAGCAGTGAGAGATTTTCTCTCAGTGTTGTTTGATTAATGGCAGACAGGACGAATATTGGACAGCTTCCCCTTTAACCTTTAAGACCGAAGTCCGGATCCAATATACTGTTACATATGCGTTTTTTTTTTTTTTGGATACTTGCAAAGACGCATATTCTTACGCATATAAGTGTGTTTATGTAATCGTTCAAAGCCAATAAAGCGGCAAAAAAACTGCGCGCTCCTCTCACACAGAAACAGAGTTTGTTGTTTGTGTTTCAACGGCTTAAAATCGGTTGTTTTTGCATGCTTAAAAAATGCTACAGATGTAGTTCGTTTAGGAACGAGCTCATCATTTTGTCCTGGCTAATCGTGCTCCTAAGCCACCTGGCACGCCCCGTGGTGGCGTGTAAAGATCGCAGTCACAAATGATGAACAAGTATTACCGTAAACAATGTATTTTGCGACACCACGAAATAAACGATAGAGCATAATATGAAACTATAGACTTTTTATTTCGTCCATCCGATATATATCGTCATATCGCACAGCCCTATTTCTGTCAAATACAAAACTTGCCATGTGCTTGTGTTTCAACGGCTTAAAATCGGTTGTTAAAAGTTTAAATTATTTTAACGCGCCACTCACATGTGAGATGCTGCAAAATACGCGAGCACAATGGTCACGTCTGTATAGCAGCAAACTATGGTAGTATGTTTTTAAGGGGAAAGTATTAATAGGATTAAAAAAAATAAAAAATAACTGATATGAAATTACGTGGGTTAGAGGTTCTGAATTTCGATTTCTTTTCGATTAATCGTCCAGCCCTATGCTGATCCAAACCAGTATGACATTCTATCTTCAACAATAGGTATGTAGACACATGAGAGGCAATGGCATTTGACTTCATCGACACCACAATGTGTCTTGAGGTGCATAACTTTTAAGAACTGAAACTAAACTACAAAAATGTGTTTAGTTATAGATACATGTTATATTATAGAACCTGAAATTTATATTATAGAACCTGAAACCAGCTTGCCTGCATTAAACATGAAAATTCCACTGGACACAGTAGCAATAACACTAGAATGTGCAGAGAAACTGAATGCCTGTAAATATTGTTAAATGATACCAGTTAGCGGCAGCTCTAAAATAAGAATGAAATAAAGTGAAACTAGAAAATGCATTTAAGTCAAATAAAATGGAAAGCAAAACTAAATTAAAATTGTAAAACTATAATAAGTATGAAATACGATATTAAAGCTATGAAAGATGTGGATAAATTCTAAACTACTGTAAACAAATTGCACTAAATAAACTTAAATTTCCACCTGGAACAGAAAGTTATCATATGGCTTCAGAAAAATTGTATGGTCCTTTTTTGTCATCTTTTTTTTGCCAAACCTAATATCTCCATGTACTTCTTAGCAAGCAAAGGATCAGCCAAGACATCCTGCAAAATCTCTCTCTTTTTTGTTTGTTTTACAGAATAGTTAATAAGAAGCAAGTCATGCAGCTTTGAAATGACACTAATTTGAGTAGGTCTAAATGATTATCATTTTAGGATTAACTATTTCCTGAACAACTGATTTCTGCTGTAAGATTATGAGTTAAGAAGTCGGTCATTAATGCTTAATGTCTTTACCATTCCAGAATAATTCTAACCTCAAAAAATCAATCTTTCACAGTGAACAGCAACAAAAAATATTAAACCTTTATATAAATAAAGGGTTTTATCATGGTAGAGGCTGTTGTGTTTGAAGAACAGCTCTTGTTATTGGAATTCTTCCCTTATTCAACATGATGTGCACATCCATCTCCTAATCTGAGACCTTCTGCAAACCTCACTCACAAGAATGGTGTGTTATCTGGCTGTCTGCAAACATAGACCTGAGCTTCACAGAAACTTAAGATGCGGAATGGGATTTGGAGAAACTTGGATGTCAATGCATATTTTCTATTCTTTTTCTGGCATTTCCCTCGTCTAACTGACAAATTCATGAGCAGGAAACATTTTTTCCATTGATTCATTTGAAGGACGTAGAGCTCTTGGCAAACAGATCTTCCATCTATCCCCAAAAGCAACCATTTGTGGTTTCTAAGTTCATTTTTAATTCAAAAACATTGTTTGAACTACCAGGTCACAGAGAAAATAAAATGATATTGGAAAAAGTTGACTCGCAGACGCAGACTGACACCTGTCAACTCCGTCTGATGCCAACGTAGTGATGTAATTTCATCAGAAGGTGGTAGAGAGGTGAGCTGGACTCGCTCACCTTTGCTTTATAGCGCAACGAAGCCGAGGTGATGAAATATTCCGCTCACGTATTCATTTGAAGTACTTCAATTTCCCACCCAAGTTCCATCTTGACACTCATCTGGAGAGTACTCTACACTCATGTAACTCCAGTTTTGAAATGCAAACATACTTGAAGCCTAAGTGGCTGAAATCCAAACCAGAATCGTTGCTAAAATAGCTATTATATTAATCCTCTCAGCAGCACGATGTCTATGCAGTATTTCCCTGTGTTAGAAGTGCAATAACGACACAGGGATCATTCAAAGCTGGGATGAATGTGTTTTGTATGTCTTGCATGCTTTACATGCACACCAACAGGATGTAAATAAATTTATGGGCTTTTATCACGCAACACAATAGACCCTGCAGCTACAACAACACAGCAATGCACATCGTAGCATTACACAGCCCCGCAGGACCAGAGCTGCTAAATATGCACATCCGCTTAAGTGCTAAAGGATGATCTCTCTTTCCCTGGTACAGAGAGGAAATCCGCTATCAAAGACATACAGCATAATCAATAGTCACTTTGCATGACGGCGGAAAGTAGACAACTTCCTTCCATTCTGGAGAGCCCGGGACTCTTAGCGAGGTCAATTAAGTCTTTAAATCGAGAACGTATCTGCCTTTGCAAGTTATAACATCACAGAGAGAAAGTGAGAGAGATCATGCTCAAAATATGAGCGACACATGCTCACTTGTTCTGATGCACACTGACAATGAATTCTTGCCAGTGTCAACGTGACAAGCTTCAGCTTCACTGCTGACTGCTCTTCAGCTTGTTTTCAACATTACACAGCATGTTTTTCAGACTAATTGTCTCTCTCCTGCATTGCACACGCCACCAAGTGAACATCATCCTGGCAGACACTATTTGTCATGCGTGGAGAATACAACAAACCTCTCTCTCTCATGCTCCCTGTCTATTTTTCAACGCTTTTTGTCGTGTTAAGCAGTAAACAGGGATTTCAGTCAGTCAAACGAATGATTTATGCTGCATCTTGTTTTCTGAAGTTGTAACTACTTGTCTTTTAGGTTTTGAATGTATTTCTTAAAACGTACATTACTACACACCAATGTTCAGTAAAATTAGATTTTTTAAATAAATTGATACTTTTATTCAGTAAGGACCCATTAAATTGATCAAAAGTAAAAGTAAAGACAATGTTACAAAATATTTCAATTTCGGATGGATGGATGGATGGATAGGTCTATCAGCCTTGCTAATCAGTCCCAGTGTTTATCACTAGTATATATAATCATAGTATATATGGTGACATTTCCACATGTTCTACTAGCTGATATAATAAAAACCTATATTACCAAATGCGACGAGAATTGCCTATGGCTATGAAACACGTAAGCATATGTGATGGTGTAACAACACAAACATACAAAGTCAACCATCATTACTTACCCTCTTTGAACACAAAACTAGCTTTAGTTTACAGGTAATCAGTTCTGAGCGTAAACAGGCCATGAGAAAGCAGCTCCATCTGTATGCATGAGGCACTAATGCTGCCGTGGGTGCTAAGGGAATGCTTAGCATGCTGAGACAGCAAACAATCTGAACTCCACAAGCAGACTTTTCCCATGAAAACCAGCCTCAAAGTCCTAAGTATGCACCCCCGAAATCACACTTTCGTCCTTTAAGGACAATCACAAGCTTTAGTGAAAAACGTCTTTAGGAATATAACTTTGCCATCGTGTGGATGTTTTTAATGTTTCGATTTTATCTTTAGAACATCCCCTACTGCTCTATGTGATAAGGAGAAACAGGAAGTCCTTGAGCGAATCCTGCATCCAAATATTTAAGCTGAATTTCTGCAAGCATCCCGCTCTCTCCATCTCAGTCATGCTCTCTATTTCAGGCTGAACTCTATATTAATTCCCACAAGGCCTAGCTTGGATAAGCAAAAGGATATATTCTGCATGTGTATGCATGTGAGTGTTTGAAGACATTTGCCTCCGCATACAGTTTTCCCATTAGGCCTGGCCTGAGAGTCAATTCATGCACCCGTCTCTTCGCTTATCGTCAGCAGACACACATAGCTCACCTTTGACCTGAAAAGGTGGTGGAATTAACAGCAGACAAAATCCCTCTTCTATTTTATGCACCTTCTCAAGACACATTCCTGTCAGCTTACTGGTAACATGCTAATTACACTGGTGCTCTGGTGAAAATACAAGGCCTGTCTATCACGATGAATAACTGTCACTCAATTCTCACGCCTCGGAGACTCCTCCGTATCTGGATGGCTTTCATAAAGCGGAGGTATTGTATGAATCACAGAGCCTATTCATGAAGTATAATGGGGCCATCAGAGAAGTGGAGGTAGAAAAGCGAATGAGCTCATGCATGTCTGCCCTGGCAGTTATGTCCATGCCGAAGCCCATCCAGTAATGTGATATGGAGGGTGACCTCCACCACGAAGCGTCGGGGAAGCCAAGTCACATAAGGGGACAATGATGAAGCGGCTATCAAACACCCACTCATGGCCCTCTAGGTCATATCTCACAGATCCGGATCACATGGGCGGGGGTGCGAGAAATTGGTCATAAATAGAGAAGCCATGTGTATGTCTTACTGCGGTTTTCTGGTCAAGTCGATAACGTCAACCTCAGGTGTGCAACAATGGAAGGTTTTGATTGCCTTGTTGTAATAATACAATTTTGTTTTATTGCGGCAAGGTTAACATGAGGGTCAGGGGCAGGGAGATAGGAGAAATTTATGAGTTTCCTGTTCTCCCGTATGACTGGTCCAGAATTAATCAATACTCATTATATTCACTTCTACTCGAAGGCTGGGCAGAATAACAGCATTTTAAATTATGCCATATCTGGAGCTTCATTTGATATCCCAGTTGATCAGTCCACTCTCGTCCGCTTCAAGGTCATCTGCATCTTTTCTATTAACATTTTATAAGCCAAGCTTGTGAATCACAATTGGATGTATCTAGGGCTAAACAAGCGTTCCTCTAGCTGTAACACCACATGTATTAACAGACTCAACAACCGCCTGTGATCAGTAATAGCAAAGAGACATCTAATATACCAGTACAGCAAACCTGCAATTGCCCAAAGACTCCATCCTGAGACAATTTTAGTTGAGGCATCACGCTCTTAATACACACCAGCATTGCACAGATTTTGGCTCAAAGAGGCAATGACAGCATGAGAGATGAATTCTGTATGGCATTGTGGCAGTGCGTATGTAAGGACTGACCCTCATACCGTAGCTGATGATGGGTGTTTGCCAAGGCTTAGGACCACTGGCAAAATATGGCATGTCTGTTGGGGGTCCCATTTGAACAATAAATTATGCAAATCCCTCAGAAGATGGTTTCAGATAAAACATTAACCTATTTTTAATATACTGTATCAAGCAAGGATATTTGACATGGAGAAAATGTTTGAACTGCTACATACAGTGATATGTACCTATTGGTAGCATATATTGGCTATTTTACAACAATTTTTTATATAAATCACTGGAACTAATGCACTGAATAATGTGAGGCTGTATTTGCAATGATCCAAGACATTCATTCGCTATGAATAATATTTCAGTTGGCACCCATATAGTTCCATATAGTACCTCTCAGTTGTAAATTATTTTATTTGTTTTGGACTAAAATAGGCAAAAAGAGATAAATAATATTATAGAAAAAATTATGGCAGTTATATATTGTTATGCCAGTAGGTGGTGACAAGATCTTTATAATTGAGTCATTTGAATAATTCACTTAATAGTTATAAATCCTGACTGTCTTTATGAGTCACTGAATTGTTCACTTAAATGACCAGGATTCATTCAAGAACAAAACATAACTGCAACAATTATTCATATATAGTGTGCTATATACATAAAAATCATTTTACAATTCATTCAATATTAATGGTTCAATATCTCATACCTCCCTGTGGGCCTCTGTCACATTTGCTGTCAAAAATATGTTTTACAGCATTTTTTCGCACTTGATATACTGTAACCAGTGTATCTGCATTCATTTATTTCACTAAATAAAAAAACTAAAATCTGAAATAGCATTTGAACTGATATTTGCAGATGCTTGGAGCCAAACAAGGGCACTTTTCACCAGAAGTGGTCATCACCAAATATGTAAGACATTCTGACAGCTTCTAAGACTTAGTCTGCCTAATTAACATTTTTTGGGAAGGCAAACATCCAAATGAAAGGACATAACTTCAGGGTTTTTTGTCCAGAAGAGGGTTAATTATACAATGTGGGTGACTTTCAGAGAAAAAGGAGTTTGTAAATTTGTTTACCGAGACCGTGGCAGATAAGCTGGCATATGACGATTGGCTAGACGTGTGGCAGAGAGTACAGATAGACTCATATCGGGACAGCCAGATAAGAGAGCAATATACGACGGAAATTAATATTCATTACATACCAACAGGAAAAGGTGTGTGTGGAGTTATAATCAAAGCCTTCAGAGCTGGCAATATTTCAATAAGCTCTGAAAGTGCAAAAATCAAACAGCTCTGACCTGATTTCTCGAACATCTTCAGGCCTGTGAACGGGTTTGAAATTCAGGACGGAAAATACTTCCCCATTCAAACAACCTTGGTGTGACTAGCAGAGGGGAAGTAATTGGCTGTAGGTAGCATAGAGTCTGGAATGACTGGCCTCTATTCCATATCCGTCTGATACCACTGATCTATTCTGATGCTGTCCACACGGCCAGCATGTTTTTCCATCTCAGCAGGCTGTGTGAGAAGCAGCCACGGTACCGCACAGTAACTAGAAGTCCCACGTGAAGTGAATCTAATGCACGGACACACGTAACCCTGACCCGACGTACCTCTGTCGGCACTCTAATCTTCAAAGGCCTCCTGAGCTTGTGCGAGCACATGGTCGTCGGCGCCGGACATCCTTCAATGGGCTTTTCGCACAGAGAAACTCTAGTCCCTGCTAACCTAATTCATGGAAAGGGAAATTTGTGTGACAGGGTGAAGAATCTTCAGGGGTCACATTGATTACACAGAGCCTCACTGAAACGCTTATGCTGGAATGCTGATTTAGGCTGTGACAGAATCTGGCTAATCTAAAATGACTAAAAAGGCAACTGTCGTTTATATTTTTGCAAACAGCAAATTCAATTTGAGAACTTTGTCTGATTCTGCATATTTCGGAATCAAGGGTTTTATAATGAATAGATGTCATAATCAAATGCATCCCTTTAGATGGGATCTAAAAAAAAGCTCAGAGTTCTTTGTCTGGCGCTGAAGATCTGAATCGACAACTGTGCTGACAATGTTCATTCAAGACCATGAAATCAGAGAGAGCATAAACTATTAGAAATTGAAGAAAGAGTCATTTGCCCAGTCGTCAGTTAGACAGTTCTGAATCATATTTGCATAATATATAATATTTATCTATATTACACTATTAATATTCATAATATTAGTATATTTTGCATAAAAACTATATTATTTATTTATTTTAACAAATATTTGAATAAAAAGTATACTGAAGAAAATATTTATACAAAATATTTTTACATTTTATATAAATATTAAATGTACTGTACACTGTAGATAAAAAATAAAATATAAAGGTTACATTTAAATATAAATTGTCCTGTATACTGTAGGGGAAAATAAAAATACATTCATATAAATAAACCATAAATCTAAATACATTGATGAATATTTTATGAACTTACATAATACCGGTAATTAAAAAACAACAAAATTGCATTTTTCCATGGTAATCAAAATCGGAGAAATAAAAGTTACACGACGCAATGCAGCTTGAGTGCTCTGATGGGGACGTCAACGTGTTACACTTGGTGCTTGTCAGTCACAAATTGGCCAAGTCATCATATCAGCATTTCTACCACAAGCTATATAACAGAAGCTTCCTCCCTTCAGACTGGAACTAATTGGTGCTAAGATGATGTAAGCCACGTTTGGCATGGACTACATGAAAAGCAGGGTCAGCTGAGGTCATTCACGACAGGTTCATGTGTCAGAGGTTAGGGGCCAGTCACCTGTGCTTCCTCTCACTGGGCCTCCTGGGAAAATTCCTGGACGTGTACAGTTGGCCGGCCTTTCCATCTATGGCCTTGTTTCTCTTAGCTGGGTCAACAATTTGAGGAACATGACATGGCAAACCACTGACACATCGACGATTGGTCAGAGTATCCATAAATCTTCTCTATTTGATGATCTGAATTGTCTCTTTTGCTTCCATCTTAAGTGAGGCTATGTTTTTTTGTGGTAAAATGCTGCTTAAGACACAAAAAGCACCCACTCTATCACAATCTAACTTTTCCTTGAACAATTCTGCTGAGAGGGCTTGTTTTTGGAAAGTACTTCAATCACAGTTTAAGAACAGCAGAAAGAATTTCTCTCTACAGGACAGTGACAGAGTTTGTAAGCAAGCTGTCCTGTAAAAATGGAAGAAATGAACAGCCGTTTCAGCAGAATCAGAAGCTGCAGCTATTTGACAGGGAAGGTCTTGATGACCGTATCTTTGACTGTAAAGCCATGTGGCCTCTCTAACCCAAATCACACTGTTGGGTCATCTGAAGTCCAGCCAGACTTTCAGCTGATGGGAGTTAAATTTAGATCCTAGCACTGACAGGGGGTCGAAAAGGGCTCCCTTTATGGGCCAAACAATAAAGCCTCAGGCATGGGAAACAGTTATCAATGTTGGAGGCCAAAGAATTTCATCAGTAGCCAAGAAATGCCCCTGTTAATTTAAAATAAAACTCTGTGGAAACAAGGTTACTTATAGTAAATTGTGTGAGGAATGAAACTACTGCTAAAGTGCATTAATAAAAAGTATGTTGAAAAGTATCTTAAAATACGACTTTTAAAATCAAATCGTTTGCGTTGGCCAATAATCAATTTAAAATGCATCCAATAAATCGTGATTCTTTTCTTGACTAAGATACATTAGGGGAAATTTTAAAGAAACCTACAAATGCATCAAATTAAATTAAATATTGGCATTAAAAAATAATAAAATATGTCAGTCTAATCAAATAGTATCTTTCTATGGATTTGACAAATAACTACTGTATGTTTAATTACAGCGAAAGCAGTACACTGAATATATCTGCTTTGAATCTGTGAAACAGGAATGAAAAAATCCATTTGCAGTATCATGAATTAAGAAGTAATTAGGAACAAATATGTCCTGGGCTTTAGGTGAAATATTAGCATTTACAATTTTTTATTTCACTTCACATTGGATGTGATTTTCAGGTGGGAAATTATGACTATAACCACTTGCTTTGAAAGTAGGCCTGCATTTGATTGCAGTTTTCCCCTCTCTTCATTTTCTTCCTGAGAGCATTCAAAGATCAATAGGGCTTCAGTTAAATGAATCTAATAAACATTTTCATTAACTTGTTTCTACCGGGGGTCTTAATTTTGGACTAGCATTAACAAAAATATAAGCTGCCCGAAAAGCAGAAAAATAGAGCTCATCCACAGAAAAAGTTAAGTTTAAGCAAAGAACGGAAAGCCCTAAGGGAAGCAGTTGACAACAGACAGGCTTTTGTTCTCTGATGGTTCCTATGGCTCTGGATTAACAGTGTCTATCTGTGTAAAAAAGCATTTTATGTTCGTTCTCAGTGTTTGCTCACTCCTGACCTTAATGTCAGCGTGTGAGTGAAAAAGAGAGAGAGATATGGTCTCCATTAATGCTTGGCCAAATCTATACCGCCGCACCTGTCAGGCAGACGTGTCCGTGTGGGATGAGTGTTCTAATCTAGCTGCAGCTACTTCAGGAGGATTTCTGACACTCGTGATTGACGCAGCTGGTGAGGCGATTAGGCCGGTCAGTGGAGTTTACCGTGTACGTACAATCCCTTAGGGCTATGAAATGTACGCGTCTACATCGCATCAAAGTCTACAAAGCGGTTTTATGCGATTACAACAGCACCCTGAGTCAGGAACAAATCAAATCAGTGTAGCTGTTTCTGAATTTCCCACAGCAGGTTTTTTTATGATGTAACGACAAAAACAAAACCACTGATCATGTCAGATTATATGCAGTAGGGATTGGGTGGAGGGTTTTCTTCACCAGTCATAATGTGACAACATTTCTTTCCTTGTCAAATTGGCACCCTCTTCAGTAAAATCACATCTGAAGAAGTCATGCATACATTAGAGAGACATGAGTACGCAAACACTGGCTCCCAGGGTGTTTTCACATGTACAAATGCACCAGGTCCCATGAATAAATGATGTTTAGAGAACAGATCTCACCTAGTCTTCACCTCGCTCATGCAACGTGTAATGGGCGCAGTGCAAAATACAAGCAAAGACCTGAAATGCTAAGCCAAGCAAAAGCTTGATTCACTGTCATAAATGCTGTAACAAATACATCACCAGTGCTGCAAACAACCATTTTTCAGCAACTTAGTGTGCAAAGCACGCTTTTGGAGAGAATCAACTAATAATAATTCATGCGATTAAGCGACGAGAAGAGGAAGATTAGATTAATTTAATAAAAAACTCCTCAGCAGACTCCTCATCAGATGATCTCTACCCCACTCATCTGAATATTCCCTTTAACTTCTTTCAAAGGTTAAGCACTAACCCACTGGGCCAACAAGAAGCTGTTTCTTGCAGAGCAGCTTGGCCCTAAATTCATGACTTGGTCCAGCCTAGCATGCATGGCATGCATAATCCGGAAAAGGAGATGTTGGCTAAACATTGGCAATTACATGAAGTCTGATGTGGTGCCCACTGCCCAGAGAGAGGATCAGTATGTGCACATGGCCACCAGTGCCCGTCTTGACTGTGCCAGGATGCCGACCAGCCGTTTGACTCCATGACGTAACAGCAGCAATCCAACCCCATGCCTCAAAAAGCAAGCTTAATTAGCTTTAGCAGGGCTCTAGACTAACTTTCTGCACTGGTTGCACTGGTGCGCCTAACCCAAATTTTCATATAGGCAATATTGACTTGTAAATGATTAACTAACAATCTGGTCAACATAAAGTTCTTTATTTGAAGCACAATTCTACAAGAAAGGTAACTTACTGAAAAAAGTGTTGGTGCTTAAAGTGCTTCACTGAGCTGCATGTATTGTATTACATGCAAGGGCGTAGTTTTGGTTTGAACATTGGGGGGGTTGAAGTGGACCCCGGGTCATGGTTTATTTATTTGTTTGTTTGCTTAAATGTTTATTTATGTAAAATGGTCTTTTGTGCTATCCACCACACATGCAAAGTTGGTTGATTGCGTAACTGCAATAAAGTAATAGGCTAGTTAACAATGACTTGTTTACATAGGATATAATGTATTATATATTATTTAGACACTTAGGCTATAGTTTGACAGAATGTTCTAATTCAACACGCCATGGGAAGTCAATCTAACTTAACATTTTCTTATATTGATATTGTTTATTTCTTACTCCTTAACAGTTCATCAGGCTCTTAATGATTTAATCTATGCCATCATTGGAATATCTGAAGGCCAGGTTTTTCCATCACTCATCATTAGAACCCATTGGCTCTCGATTCTGACTTGTACATGCTCTTATGAAAAAGTACCATAGTTCTTAACTGTAGCATTTGTTTATAATAAGGCTAGCCTATTAATCATTACCAGGCCAATAATGACTTTTTTATTAATCTATATTGCATTTGTTATGAGAAACAACAGCCTTTAGAAACAATAACATGCCACAGTTGTAATATAAATCTTTAGGGAAAAATCTATTCCCTTAACAGATTATCTATTATAAATTCTACAAGTTAGACAAAATTTAGCCTACAGTAAAACGTGATAAATTATAGTAAAGGTGGTCATGAGTAGTTTAAAAACATTTTAATAGCCTATTATGTTAGTGCTGGTGAAAGATATCTCCTCTTTTCATCAGTCTTTTTAGTTTGGGCCTTTTTTTAATAATGTTCGACTTTCTCCATAGCATTTTAAAGTGGCAGTTTCTCAATAGAATTCAAATATATCGCATATTTTACCATCAGCTTCGCGATAGGAATGGCTTGCGCAAATCTAATCACTTCTCGAGCGGCTGGTGAACGCGCACAGAGTATAGGGTGATTCGCGCGCCGCTCGTGCACAATTAAAAGAACTGCGCTTCAGTCATGTTGTGCTGATAAGCGCTCCGTTCGGTTCGTACGTGAGGTTAGCTCTTATAAAAGCGCCGAAGGCGCGATTCAAATAATTAATAAATAGCCTGATTCTAGTTATGATTTTCGGATGGATCAAGCCTTACCTTAACATTCTTAACGAAAAAGTTGTCAATCGTTCTTTTCATCTTCTCTCATCATCCGCGGCTACATCCACTCTGTTTATCTGACGGGCCTAGGCTACTCACCTCTCTCTGTCTGACTGCAGCACACGCATTTTCAAACGTACACACACATACAGGAATATCTCGACCATGGCTAATCAGAGGGGGGGTCCGCCCTTCACTATCTCTGATTGGTTTAGATCATGATATGGGCCTAATGTGTGTCTGTTGTTGAACCACAGGGAGACTTTCAGAGTCGCGGAGACTTTTTTTCCCTCGAACGGCTGGTCGCACCGGTGCGACCTCAGATTTTTTTTAGTCGCACCATTGAGAAATTAGGTCGCACGTGCGACCAAATTGGTCGCACTCTAGAGCCCTGTTTAGGGCTGTCAATTAAATTGGAAGTTTATTTAAATTGTATATATTTTTTTAATTCTAAATGAAAAATAAAATAAAATAAAATGCTAAATAGATCGACTGGACATTACAAACAGTTTATCGTCTCAGTGCATCTAACCAATAAGGTAAAAAGTCAGTGCAAATGAGTTTATATGACCACAGGAGTAGCGGGGGGGGGGGAATGACATAACACTATAATTACCTTTCTCTAACAAGACACTAAAGCCCCAGAGTCCACTTAAATTGACAGTTCTCTATGGCTTGCACTTCCCATAACGCCCCGAAATCCAATCACTGCATGATTATTGTAGAAAGTAATTTCAGTGCTGCCTAAAATCTGGACAGTCACTTTGTGCCCTGCCTCCTGATAGAGAAAACCTTGAGGAAGTCCTATAATTTATTAAAAAAATAAAAGAAAATTGTTACTCAAAAACTACATTAGAAAGAAAGAAAGTTAAAAAATAGTGAGTGAAAGGTTGTGTTGTAATATTAGCAGTCTGGTTAGGCTGTTCTTTACGAGTGAATAAGTATTTCAGAGTGACTTAAGTAGAACATGCTGAGGCACTTGTCTTAATTTAGCTCAAGATGAGGAGAACACGCCTCGATGGCCTTCTCCTAACAAGCATATTAGAACGAGTGCTGTGAAGCTCTTCAACCAACACTACAACACTTTACAGAAAGTTTTTCCAGAAACTCCCACCGCTTTTGGGTGTCTGATGTCATTTCCTGTGACATATGCTGCACACTTTTGTCAGAATGAAGGATGTTAAACCACAGAGTTTCACCGGAGCATGCAAGTGTCGGTTTCATTTAAAGAAAGTTCTGAAGTTACACAGTCAAGTTGAAGTGTATAAGCCAAAATAGCAAATGGATTGCAGGGAGTCAGGCCCAGGACATTGAGAGTGAGTGGACTGACACTAAACTGAGACAAATGAAGAGCTAAAGAACAATGACTGAACAGAAAGGGCATATTGTTCATTCAGTTTGGCATGCGAGTCTATCTCATTCAACAAAACGAAAAAGCAAGTACAAAGGGGATAGTGCCTGAGAAAGTTTGTGAAGTGAACTGAATTAGAAGATTCACGTCACTTGGATGAATCAAATACTCAACTGTAGGGATCTTAATTTATCCATGCAACTTTAATGTTTTGATTCAGTTAATTCCAAAAGCATGAACCGTGTTAGAATCAGAACTGAATCACAAGATTCAAATCATTGGGATGAAAAAAAAAAAAAAACTACAACTACAAAAGGAATTTTGATTAATTTCATAGACTTGAATATTTTGATTCAGTTCATTTGAGAGCGAGAAAAAAAAAATCAGAATCAAGATCAGAACTGAATCAAAAGATTTAAAATCCCTACTTCTGTAACAGGGATTTTGATTCACCCTAGAGTCAATTCATTCCAAAAACTGATCCAGAATCAGAACTGAATCAAAGGATTCAAAACCACTACTTAGTGTAACAGTAGTCATTTTGATTCATCCCAAATGCTTGAATGTTTTGATTCCGTTCACCCTCAAAATTGGGAAATCATTTCACGAAGCCTAAAGTAATCTCCAGGAGCGTTTGTCAGCTTAGTTATCTCTCAACTACTGTGCTCGAAGCAGATTCAAACAGAAATTCTTCTTATCTTTCAAATGATTATTTTTTATTTGATTCAGTAAGATGTAAACTTCTCAGCACCTTAGAGGCTTAACCTTCAGTGACCTTTTATCTTCAAGTTTTAAAGGCTTTGGAAGACTGACGTTCCACAGAAAGACTACCCTTCATGTGTCAGCCTCCGAGGCTTGTTTCCTGAACTTGTGGGCCGTTCTGAGAGACCCAGGCCTCTCGGGCTGAACTGTGATCTATTATGGGAAATGGGAGCTCTTGTGATCAACAGGGCCGACCGCCTCATCCATCAGACCCGGTACATTCGCTCTGACATAACTGTATCACTTCTAGGGGGCCTGGTGGATTTCAAGGCTATATTTGCAATTTGACATTATATGTCATCCTCCCCACTCCTCTTGCAGTCCGTATGTTTCCACGAATTAAATAGTACAACTCTTTCTTCCTCTGGAGAGGCTGCTTACTGCTGAGTCTGCACCAGGCAGGAGTTCCTCAGAAATATGTCAAGAACTCAAGACTATAAGGTTTCAACCCTCCAGGAATCTGTGATAGTGACACATACATTTATTACGATGATCTCTAAAGCCTGTTACATATTCCTGTGTTTGACGGTCTCCTCTGAGGGGCAGCTGTTATGAAAGTGTTTTTATTGTCAAATTAATATAAATTTATCTTGGCAGCCAATACAACATTTCAAATCTCTCAAGATTCAAAATGGTGCTCAAATAGTCTTATTCAGAATTCGGGAATGTAACTTTTGGGACCTGAGATCAGAAAGGTAAACAGATGTTAAGAAGCTAAAGATTTCCAGAAATAACCCCAAAAACTCATGGAAGCATGAATACTGATTAGCAGAACCATGCTGTGTTTGAGCCCATTTAATAACTGTGCTCTGAGGGTACACTGATGTTGATGACATTGATTTTTATGGGTCTCTGCCCAAGTATCACAGATTACACGGGGTGATTGTCTTTCAATCATACACACTCCATAAAACCATTCCAAACAAGATCTGACGAAAAAAGGCATGTAATGACATTTCACATTTACATCAGAGCTACTAAACACTAAACTGTTTTTACATCTAAGACATATTAAGTCAGTCATAAATGTGCAAAAGTGTTAAGAAGATTATGTTTGATGACACCAGATTTAGCAGTAATGTAATGGCTGCTGAAAATTCAGCTTTGCATCACAGGAATAAATTACATATTAAATATTTTAAAACAGAAAACAGTTACTTAAAATGTAAATAATATTTCACAATACTACTATATTTTTCTTCAAATGAAAGCAGGCTTGGTGAGCAGAAGAAACGTCTGTTGAAAACAGTTTTAAAAAATCTTACTGACCAGAAACTTTAAAATGATATGAAATTACAGAACACTGCAACTGAGACTGTTTTATGAAAGGCATGGCTTATGGACCCAAGGAGAAAACACTAAGCCAACCTGTGCATAAAACATCATTAGAAGCTCCACTGCATCATAAACTCAAATGCCCATGTGCATGACTTCAGACCGAATTATGAATCCATGTTTACTGTGAACCTCCGAAAGGATGATGACTTGTACGTACACATTATGAATTCCTGGATTTGAGCCTCAAGTCATTTACACACACAAGGGACATCATTGCGTGGAGATAGACGCATTCACCGACTCACGGTGTCATAGCCAGTGTTCAAAGACCTGAATATCCCTCTAGATCTGAACATGCTGTTTACATTCTCATTCCATTATCATTTTCATTAGCATATGCCTTCTGATCCGTGATACAGTTTTAATTAAAAATCACAGAAAGAGAAGGAGAGAGAATTAAAAAAACGGGAAATGGAAACAAATTGGTGTTTTTTTTTTCTTTTTTAAAAGAGAGATTCAGATTCCCATATGACTTTCCAAGCAACAATAAAGAATCAAATCAATAGTCTAATATGCATTCCTGTCACTTGCTAGTTCACTTCGATATTACTACAACTCATTATTGAACATAATTAGAACATATGCGACCGGTGTTTCTCTACATGCTGATTATTTTCTCATCACAATGGACTTAATCACAATGCCCATTTCTAAACCCTCCTCCTACACCTGTTAGGTTGCTAATTTTAATGTCATTGTCAGCTATATCACATATCCAATTGTTTTCTTGGCATTGACTTTTTGTGTTCAGAATTGATTCATTACCAAATTGTTGTCATCACTTACTCAACCTCATGTTGTTCCAAACCTGTAGAAATGTATTTCCTCTGTAGAACACAAAAGGAGATGTTTTGAAGAATGTTTCAAGTGCTATTGTGCATATAATGACAGTCAATGGGGACCAAAACAACAATAGACCCCATTGAATTTTAATGGACAAAAAAGGTGGAAAATCATTTTCCAAAAAAATAAATAAACTCATTTTCATTTAGTTTAACTTAATGTACTAAAATAACTAAAACTGAAATAAAATTAATGAAAACTATATAGACATTAAATAAAACTAATAAAATTATCAAAAAAAATGACAAAGAAAAAACTACTAACACTATAACACTAGGCTATCTCTTTCATTTTTTTATGATAATTTTATTCATTTTCCAATAGCAATTAAAACAAAGAGTGGTTCTGGTCTCGCATGATGCAATGTAGCATTACAATATGAAGATTAAGTGCAAATTTCTTTCCACCCCTTTGTTGACAGAGACATCCACGTTCCCATATCTGCAGAGATATTTAAGTTTTATGCCCTCTTGGGTCATTAAGAACCAAGCCAGTGCTAAATCCCAGCTTAACTCCATCCAGTCCACATTCACTGCGATCACCTGCCACATGGGGATCTCTGGAAGCCACCAAAGAAAAAACACTGTGGTATAATGGACCTCACGCTCCAGTGGAAATAAATGAACTATATTTATCCTCATAAAGTGGCCTCGGCTCCCTATAGGCGAATGAACCCCAAGGTTTCTCTCAACCTCTTTATTGTATTAAATTATTTGGTCGTTCACACCTGAAGCATGTACCCTCCCCTAAAGCCTGCAGATAATCCTCCTCTGCTGTTCTGGAGGAGATAAACAATGGATTCTCCCTGGATTTAGCCAAATCCAATTTAGGACACAGTGCTGGGCAACCGGCCTCTCCTGTTAGTTACAACACTTCTATGCCCTCTCAGCTGTAGCTAGCGATTAATACTCTTTAATAGATGACGAATTACAGAGGGAGTCGTTTTTCTGTATGTGACAATGCTCGCGAATGAGCGCGGCTTGGGCCTTTTAATAATTTTCTTGTACGCACCAAGTGACAGTTCAGAGATTCTACAGGACTGGGGAAGATCATTTTAGCAAATGATTAATCTTGCAAGCAGCCAAGTCATTATGCAACTTCATACCTATGGAAAAAGTGAAATATTAATAACTGCATGAAGGAATGAACATCATTATTCATATTTCCCTAACATTTGAGTAGTCACTATAGATTTTACATTTTACAGATACACTAATAGTTAAAACAACAAAAAGCTGTTTTTGCATTAAAACTATATAAAAATGACAATTCTACGATAAAACTAACTTAAAACTAACTGGTTTCAGACCAGTATCTGCAACAAAAGCAATGAAGATATCAATTAGGGTGACAGAAAAATTAAAGCACATATTTGCACTAAACATGACTAATAAGAAACTAAAAAAACTTCCACATTTTGAGAAATACAAAGTATAAATTTAAAACATGTATTACAATGTATTATAAGTTACTAATTTACTCAAATAAATATTTCTAAATACATTATAAATATTATATCACAATTACATTTCAAATCTTTTTAAATATTTGTGTAAACCAAAAAAAAGAGTTCTAGGAACACAGCTTTGTGAGGATTCAAATGAATCTGTGAATCATTTTTGAACAAATTCATTGAATCGAACCATTCTAACAAACGGCTAATAAAATAAATCATACTTCCAAACAACACTTGAAAAAGAGACATAGTATAGCTTAATGTTGCTCATTCAATTATAGGCTGTACTGTTAAATCTCTATTTGTTGAAAGTGTGTTAAAAACAGCTAAACTACTAGTTTGAAATGTCTTTTGGCAAAAGAAGTCTGTCCTTTGAAGGGAATGAATGACAACTCCTCCGAGGGAGTTTTACAATGCAAACTGTCAAACAACTAAAGCACAACAAGCTGTCAGCACACTAATTCAAGCACTGCTGCTAAAAATAAAAAGGAACAATCTAGATAAACTAGTCGACTTCAAAAAAACAACAACCATCGACCACTGTGACCTGTGTTGAAGCTACAGTGCAAACCCAAAATAAAGATATGAATGCTACACCTCTGAGAATCACTGTGTAGATACATGTGATAGATGTTAATTAACAGCAAGCCGAGAATGTTCTGGCACACGGGCAGAGCAACAGTACATTAAAGCCATGAATAAAAGATGAAGTGCACCTATCGAGGGTTGCCTAAGAGACACGGACAGGGATCTTTTATCCTTTGTCAGTATCTCGGGTGAAAACAAAACCGGGCTTCTTAGTTCTCACTCTCACTTTCTGTCACTTTCTCATTCAGTCTCGCAGTACACACAAATACAAGACATGAAACCAAGGAGGAGCTCTGATGGAGTCACAGGAGGTGCATTCATCGCCTGTTTATTCATCTGCTAATGTTCAGGAAAATGACTCTGAAGGGAGGCTGCCTGGGATCGGCCCAAACGAAATTAACGGTGCCATGCATTGGCATCCTTGGGAACATTCGCAGCAGATTTATTCCTCCTTTTAATTCCCCTTTGTTCCTCTTTCAGCAAGTCTTGCAGGTGGTAACGCCAGCAGTGGTTCCGTAGGCATGCCGCTCACTTTAGTTAATGTCACTTGCAATAAACTGTAATTAGTAAATAGGAAGAGGGCCGGCAGTGTTCCTTATACTTCTTATCGCCAGCTGTCCCACTGGCCCTTTACCCTGAGATGATAACCAATCGTGTTTGTGTACTTCAAAGTATATAAAAGCAGATGTACTAGTAGCTGCACAGGTGTCAGTAGGCGGAGTCAGATTCAACAACTACAGTGAGAAATTGGCTAAATTCAGATTAGCATTCTAGTGCAGACTCTTACTATTTCTGTCATGAAAGATAGGATAGAATAGGAGTATGCTATTCCAGTTCCATCCGATATAAAATATGACACAATTAATGAGAGTAGCATGCTAATATGTTATTCCTAACTGTTTGCATACAAACACATTGAAGAAAACTAACAAAAAATCTGACAATATACACTGAGAAAATGCTAGTGATTTCTGCAGTATACAATTTGAAAGTGTACAATATGTTCGATTTCTGCATGGAATATCCAAATGAATACTGTACTACATTTGTGCAATGCAATCCCACAATGCACTGCACTTCCATGTTCAGTGTTATGAACAAGCCATTTTCAACATAAACTTCTTGTCTTATTATTTACCAGGACTAAAACATTTTTAACATTTTAATTGAAAACAAAACAAAAGTGTTTATTTTCAAGAACTGGATGCCATTAATGCTTTCCTTTATATCAAAATGACACCGCTGCCATTTACTTTGCAGGTGTCTGGTTCTGATTGTCAACAATAAAGTCTCCTGGCAAACAAATTTGCAGAGAGCGAACAATGCTACACAATGTGCATTTGTTCTGCACATGTACATTTATCAAGAGATAATTATTTAACACACCTGCCTCTGCAAACATTTGTGTTGTTTTGTCATGAAGGAGCTTTGACTCATTGATGCATTTCAAGAGTATATCCTAAACTGTGTACACATCACTGGGTGCCACCAAGTTCATGCTTACACTAGGATCTTTCCAGGTTTGAAATCCAACAGTAGTGCTTTTGCATATTTCTAAATAGGAAGTTATGGATTTCCACAATAAAAAGTACTGTAACAGCATAAACATGCACAATGTTTTTCACTGCATAGCACAAACTGATTCAGTATATACAGAGTTCAGTAAGTAGTATATCATTCCAAACAAGTAATAGGAAAATAATGTCAGGCATCTTTTCAAAAGTGTGAGTTCCAGTCATTTGAGCACAGCAGAGGGTGAACAATTCTCCACTAATTAATTGAAAGGCAGATTTCCAGACTTATCAGTCAAAGATAATTACCGTTAACGACACAAATACCCCTAAGATACCCCTGCTGCTTATCTCCACTTCTCACTCAGCAACAATGCTAAACTTACACTGTTATCATACTCTCTCTCTCATTTCTCTGTGTCTATATTACACACAGTCACACACACAATCAGCAGCTTGTCTTAACCATTCTCGGATGGGATATGCACACTGATTAGTGCTACAGCACCTTCAATCCTGAGCATTAAAGCAGCTCAGTATGTGAGATTGTGTTGCTAGTTTGAGAGTACAATGCATTTAATGTATGCAGTTACTATATCAGTTGAATTATAATGTTCATGACATTTTGTTCTATAACTGTCTCAAAGCCTCATTTTCACTTTTGTTAAATTTATAATTACACATCTTAACCAACAAGCCATTAATAGCTTTAATGCAAATAGGCTTAACTTCCACACTTCATTTGAGCACTTCACACATCAAAAGTGTGTCTATTTTAATTTCAGGTGTAGAAGAAAAGACTAAGTAAAAGCCAGCGGGATCACTGGGAATTATTAATAAGACGGTCACACTCATCTCTCTCCCAGGACCTAAAGTGCACAAAGGCCAGAGATCACAAAAGGGTATGAAAGGTCACAAGGTGATCTGATTACAATTTCATCAATTAGCTTTCCACGGAATATGGGTTTCCCTGAGAATAATAATTGCTCATTTACTCTTGTGAATACCGTGTGTAGTTCCCGCCCCTCAGCGAGACAGATTTCAAATGACAGTCCCATTTGCAAGCCATGCGTCTATGTTGTTTACTGAGACAATGCATCCATCATCCATTTTTCATATAAACGGCAAAGATGTTTGTACAGACATAGCCTGTTTGCATTAATCATGAGGAGACGCATATGCATTTATTAAGGCTGTGACAGAGTTTTTTTCATGCCAATAATTTGAAAGTGGTGGGGAAGGGTGTAGATAACACTGTATCTAAGTGTCAAAGTGTGAGTGAGTGTGTATGTGCATCCCTGAGGAGGACTCCGTCTGGGAAAAGCCAGTGGTGTGTGAAGCTTTGTTGAGTGGATCGATATCACCCAATCTCCCTATTCTCTCCTAGGACTCCCCATAAATCTGTTGCCGGTCCAACAGCAGAAGGTGCAAAAGCTAATTAGTGCAAAGCTGCAATGGTGGTGAGATAGAGAGCATACAGACAGAGAGTCGATGCTTATGGGCCGTCTTTAAAAGTGACACTAATCTCTATCATGATTACACTGTATGGGTTTTTATGTTCCCATCTGACACAAACGGTCATCCTCTGGAATGCATGCAGGCGCTGATCAAGCCAATTATTTGCCATCTCAAATTTGAGCAAGGAAAGCTATTCTCAGTCGCTCTCAAAAAGGTCAGCAGCCATTCCAAATGCAGAGCAATGCAAGGATGGGATAAGGGCCGAAGCTCTAAATGCTAATTTGGAGGAAAAGGTTAATAGGGGCCTTCGCTGTAAAACGGATAGACAAAAACGAGGGCGTCACCTTTGTGCAAGACCCAACTTTGAGATGTCCAATCAAGCAGGCCAATGCTGCAACAGCCTCTATGAAGACTGCATATACATCAAGACGTTTAACTGAAAGACGTTCACTACAAAACATTTTACTATGTTTACTATGAATGGGAAAATGTGTAATGTACAAAATAGCGAAACAAGACCCACCCTAGAAGCTCCAGCTCGTTAGAAGCTCCAGTTCTCACAGAAACAGTTACACTTGTGATTAGACATGTGCACTGGTTTACCAACCTGAAATATATGCCTTTTTAATGATATTTAAGCATAAGAACCACATTTATGGAACAATTTGTGTCTGATTTAGTTGCTGATGTGAAATATGGCCAGTTTGGCCAGCAGTTTTAAGATTTCGATATTTCCCCTTCTAGTAGAAAAGAGTTGGTTTCGCTTGCCCATTCTTCTGTGGAACACAAAAGACCAGAAGCTTCTAAAGAGACACAAAAGAATTATCAAGTATCATAAAAGTAGTTCCTATAAATTGTGCAGAATGGGGAAAAATTAAACTCACTGACTCAGCGATCCACTCTGCAGTTAGCAACTCAATGGAAGGGAAGATTTTTTTTTTAATAAACACCAATATCAATTTCAATTTATTTCTCACATACAGTTATCGCATGACTTAAGATTACTTGAAATATAGCAAACAAGTCATTTGGTCTATTTATTAAGGATATTTTTTTTCTATTATGAATTTTGAATGCTCCAGCAGAGTCTTCAGAATTGATCTTTTTGGTTCCACAAAGAAATTCAGACAGGTTTGGAACGATACATGAATAGTAAATTTGAATAAAATATCCCTTTAAGATATATCAAAGGCAGAAGGCCTCATGCTAAGACTCTTTCGCTGTCTATCTCTCATCTCTCATTCCTTTTCACCCTGTTCTTCTTCCTGTGGTTAACTATGTTGTGGCCTTGAGCAAAGCACTTCATCTCGACACAAACTCAACACAAACACAGACTCCATTCAACTCTTGCCTTGCGGCCAACGCAATCTGAGCTCAAGGGTGGATGTGGTCGGCTCCGGCTAATGGCTTACACAGAGGTGTAGGCAGAAGATTCTCTGCGGAGCCCAGAGGTGCTGCCCAAAAGCTGTATACTGGTGTCCACCCCAACCATACCAACCCATCTGCTCGTGTCATCACCTCTGCGGGTGTTTTTCATTTGCGCCAGGTTCTTGCGCTGCCAATTCTTTCATCGAGTCTCCCACATCGCCCCAAGCCAATGTTTGGAGACATTTTTTTGCACAAAGAGGAGGTGTAGAAATGGTGACGGTAATTATATTCACAAATTATTACTGGGCACCGTTCCAAAAACAGTTTGAAGCGTTTCATCATATGTACGGTTGAGAATGTTTAGCCTATACTTCTGAGGAGGAAAATAAACAGAAGAGGGGGAGAGCAAGCACCATAGATCTGGGAGGACGGGGGGAGTAAACGCGATTTCCCTGAGGGTGTTCGGCACTCCTGCAGATTCCCTCAATGCTCTCATGGTGTTCGGCGCTTTCTGTTGAGCGCTGAAATCAGTCACGGGTTGATGCTGGGAGCTGTCGTAAACCCCAATGTGTCTCCTGATCTGATCTGAGACACAAAACAACCTTATTTTACATGGCACCATGCTGTGCGTGCAATATGAAAGATGGGAAAACTGGGAATATATATTCTAACAGAAGAGACACGCGTTCAAAAAAAGTCACAGAACTGCCATTAGGCTCTCTTCCAGAAACTAGTGAGCTGTCTCTGTAGGCAGCATTTTAAGGCATAGCAGGCATTTTTGCATTTGAGGCATTTTTGTTTTAAAGTGTTGACTTAATTATGCTGCCTCCTAAAATAACTTATTTTGGCTGCATTTTAACAGCAATCTCAGTGAATATATAAATGGAAGATGATGTGAGAAATGCTGATTATTCACTTACTTTCAGTATTAGGTGAATATATCCATAATCAACAACTGCCATCTTTGATTTATGTTTTCACTGAGCTCTTGGGAATGCATCCTGTCACTTTTAAATTTAATTAATTTGTAATTTATTTAAAACGGAATGTATTAGTTTAAAATAACTAAAAACTGGTAAATTAACCATAGAATGCTTTACAACAAACTAACAGAAATTCATATATATAAATATAATGAAAAAAATATTGAAATTAAAATTTGTTTAAAAATTGAAATCAGATAGAAATTTGACTATTGTACCTAAAGTTTGTGTGTCTTCACAGAGAATGCAATCCAAGAACACAAAAAAATAGCAATGTGAGAGAAGCACTAACTATTGTACCCAAAATTGTGTTCTACATACACACACTACTATGCACTCTCAGAAAAAAAGATAAAAAACTTTCAAAAAAATAGTTTAGGTACTAATGTATAACATTTATGGGAAAATAAGGCACAAAGATGTATCTTTTAGTTTAGGGTACCGCCCTAGTGACAGCTTTGTAACTTTTTTCTTGGAGTGTGTAAGAAGAGGACATAAGGCTATGTTTTGGAACAGGTCAACTGAGTACACTAGCCTACACTTAAACTATAAAATTTGGAACTTATAGTATCTGGAAAGATTTGGAAAGAAATTTAAGAGAAACTGAGCTGTCATCCCAAAGCAATTCCCTGAGCTAACTATGTTGCTGAAATGACCAGCTGAAACGTCTATAAAAACCCCAGGTAGAGAGAAACATGGGATCCCTTCTCCCTCATTCAGAACTCAAAAATAATGTACACCGAATGCTGTGTAGGTTTTTAGATTTAATGACCACTTGGTGAAAACAAGCCATATCCAGGCATTTCTACAAGGAACAAATGCAATCTATCACAAGCTGCAGAGTGCCAAAGGCATACAACAAAAGAGTGGAACTGAGCAAACTGAACCGCACAGAAGTCTGCTGGGATGTTAAGTTCATGGAGAATGAGAATGAAAAAAAAATAAAGCAAACAACCAAGAAAGAGAGAGAGACTCGAGAATCCATACAAACCACAGCAGATGCTTTGTCCTTTTTTATCCCCTTTTCAGTTCCTTAAATAGCCATTGTCTTCAAGTCAACAAGCTATCACCTGAGCTTAAAAAGCTCCCAGGAGGCCGAGTGCCATGTCAGTGGGGTGTGCTGAGATATTGTAATGAGTTGGTCAACTGTAAACGCTCTGTCAATTATGAACACAAAGGGCCATATTGCAAGAAAGGAGCTAATGAGCTGGAGGATAATGGGCAACCGTGATCGCAAAGAGACACAGACTTCCAAACTCACCATTACATTAGAAAAAAAAAAAAGAAAAAGCAACAAATCAGCTCATTTCATTACCAATCCCAATGCATTTCCATATCAATAAGTCGTCAAAGTGCCTGTTGTGGATGATTCATCCCTTGGTATAATAAGACAAACATTGCGTGGGTGTGATATTCTGCATGAGGACTGATGATATTGGACCTTGTAGCTCATCAGAAACCACACAGGATTCAGGAAATATCAGCTGGCTCCTCTACTATTAATACCCGACCAAGTATCAGCACCATAAGCAGGACGCCAGGCTGGTCAGCACCACAAATAGGCCATCTCACCAACCAGGGTACAAATATAAATGTCAGATTACTCTGAAACCACCAAGCTTTGCCTCATCATTTTTCCATGCCTCAGCCAAATACGCAGATTTAGATCACAAGGATCACTTCACACACAACATTGAACAAAATGCTGTACGAATGCACATGACACTCCAGTGACGCACTTTCAATCAGTCATTCATCACACCCATCATTCACACACCTGTGTTCATTTATTAAATATTCGCTAATTTGATCATGTGTTCAGCTACTAATAATAGAATAATGCACCATTTTACCACACCAAACAATGTATTCCCCAGATTTCCCTTCAAAATAAGTGCAAAAAAGTCAGCAATTTCTACCTGGGCTTGAATATAAACAAGCCAGTGTAAATACTGTAGTTTTTAATGTTATGAAAAATTATAAAATTATTACCATTTTGTCTAGATACATACATTAAACAAAAACTAAAGCCAGCTTCTAAATGCGAATTTACAAATCAACTTTTATAATATACAGTATGATTTTTTTTTTTTACATTTGTAAATGGTGCTTTATGTAATCTAAATGTAAAAATTGGGAAAGTTAACACTATTTAAAGTAACTATCAAAATGGACCACTTAATTTTTTATGGAACATTGCAGTATATATTATTTATCCATGCACATTATTGTTATTATAATTATTAATATTTTACAATTCACATGCCCTCGTAATCATTATTCAGAAACAGTAATGTTCCAATAATTTCCAATGGACAAAATCAAGTCCATTCCTATTTTTTCTTCTTTTTTGAGAAGTTTAACCGGAATATATGTCACAACAGAAAAGATGATTGCAATTTCCACTTCATGCTTACTTTAAATGCATAATTAAACACAATAAGACTGTTTTATTGACCGATAATATAAAAAAACTCAACCAATATGTTACTAAAATATCACGCATTCCTACTTTATCATATGTAAAAATGAGGATAGGCCTCACTATAGGGTAGAGTGGGGGAAAACGCCCCCTACTGTTTTTCCCAAAATAACCACAAGATAAAGTCGAGATAAATTGTTATTGTAACTATGGACTACGTTGACAAGAGCGATGTAGAAGTTTTCACCATGAAGCTTACACTGGTGATGTACCGGAGAGAAAACAGATTTCACAGTAAATGATCTCATTTTCAACAGTAAGAAAAAAAGTGTTTTAAAGCTTGTTTTGTAGAACATCACAGTTATATATGATATGAGAACAGCTGGGCCTGTAGATAGAGAGTACGTGTTATTTGGTAAAAATATAATTATATTTTCAGAATTTTATAAAAAAAAATCTCAAACATAGTGTGTGGGGTAAAACGCACATCATAAAAAGAACATCAAATCCTTTGTTTTTCCATCAAATGAATTCTAACTGGTTGGTTGAATAAAAATATTTGGACTTTATATTTAAAAATTACCTCAAGATAGCATCAGGCAGCAAGTTAGCTAGCCAGTTATCATCAGCTAACTTTTTTTTTGAAAATAGACTATTATAATTTTGTACTCTGATTTTGCTGTAAATGTTTAAAGCAAATTGCTTTGTCAGACTGGGGTTTACCCCATAGGTGGGGTAAAATGCCCCCTTGGCACAAATTTAATTTTTGTTAAAAATCTAATAACATGAAAACTCTGGACATTTTTCATACTTGGTTTATAATTTATGTCATTGTCACTAAAACTATGACAACTTTTCTGAACACATTTAACTTTTGTTTCACTGAAAAAAATGAAAAAAAATGGGCGTTTTCCCCCACTCTACCCTATTATAGTCCATAAATCACAGTACATTGAAGTCCACCTGTTCTCATCATTGACCCAAAGACTAGCTGAACTCCTGAGACTTAATTCTGTTATATTTCCAACCGAAAAAAGTTCCAATTCCACTGTTCTATCTCCTCAGAGCACATCTCTCTGTCTGGGCTTAGAGTGAGGAGAAAGTATAGTGGCACTTCAGTAAGCTGTAAAACATTATTTGGATGGTGTAAGACATCTGCTGCTACTTCACATGCTGAAGGAGCATCTCGAGAGTAAATCGATATACAATACAGATGGGCACTGAGAGCGACTACCATGTTGTCATTACAGGCTGGCCTATGACACCGCTAGTTATGCTTTTCTGGAGAGCAATGTTTACCAAGCTTTCCTACTTGACGACTTCCATGTTTAGACAAGCGGTTTGTGGGTGAAATCCACTTAGGGATTCCACTTAAGATAGGAACGGGCCCCTGGGACTGTCTTGCACATGGATGCTACGTTGGTTGTCTGCATTTACCTGCCAGTCTTGAATGGTTGGACAGCAGTTTTTCGACTTTCCACTGTAGTCTGGAAATGCATAGTGCTTGTTAAGCAAATATTAGCAGAAATGCTTACGTCTAATGACACAGAGATGAAATGCTAGGTGAATCACACACAGTAATTATGCACACCGCACACATGTGCCCCAGAGGAGCACATGCCATTGTCACTGGAAGCCCACATAAATGCATAGTCCTATACACACAAACTGAGCAGGATACACTGATAACGGCACATAAATCTGGCTTGAGAGAACAATAAGCCCTACTGGCTCTACGTCAGGCTGATCCATGTTCTGTTGACTTATCAGGCTGGATGCAGACGTTCACCAAACACCCCCTGGATTACAGCTCAACGTCGTACAGCTACTGTCATCCTGTGCTAAAGTGCTGTTTCTGCACCATAATCCAGGTCTCTTGGTTTTCATTACATTACTATGAATGGAGAAGCTGCATGTATTATCATAGACACCAATGCAACTATTTAGTGTTTCACAGATGTCCCTGAAATCTGCTATGCTATTGTCAATATGTAATGAATGCTGTTAATGAGACAGAGAAAAGTTTGCAAAGAGCCCATGATAAAGCTCAGCTACTCTAATGTACACTTTATGAATGCTTGGATCATTTAAGTCAGCACACGACATGAAGTGTATCCTTCTGAATAGATAATATTGATAGCTTAATGTGTAAAGCTTTCTTGTATAATAATTAATACCTCATGAATTGACACTGACATGAATGATACATCAATCAAACCTACATTGCAATTCTTTATTTAATGCCTCACAGTCAATCCACAAAAAATGCAAATTAATTCTGAGACTGCATTGCTAGAAAAGCAGTATACTAGCTATATCATTAGGACTTCATCTCTGGGGAATGGCAGCTCACATCTTGCATATTTCAAATAAGTACTGTGCGCAAAAGCAATAGAGGTGCAAAATCTGTAAAAGAAAAACAGTTTATTAGATTTTATGGATATTCTACACATCATTTGTTCATAGTGAATGTAAAGGGATGCTTAATATGGCAATAAAAGAAAATTTAAGGAAATAAAGATAGTAATTTAAATGTATTGCAATATATACTGTACCACAGTTTGAAAGTTTGGTGTCAGTAAGAATCAATTAAAGTAATGTCAGTATGGATCAATTAAACTAATTAAAAGTGATAGTAAAGACATTTACATGGTTAACAAATATTCTATTTCAAATAATTATAAAAAAAAAACTAAACAGGTATCATGGTTTCCACAAAAAATATCAAGCAGTACAGTTTTTAACACGGGTAATAATAAGAAATGTTACTTGAGCACCAAATTAGCATATTAGAATGATTCATGAATGATCATGTGACACTGAAGACTGGAGTAATGGCTGTTGAAAATTCAGCTTTGCCATCACAGGAATAAATTAGATTTTAAAATATATACAAATATAATTAGTTTATTAATTAAAACTGTAATAATATTTCATAATGTTAGGCTACATATTTTACTGTTTTTTCTTTTAATTAAATAAACACAGCCTTGGTAAGCATAAGAGACTTCTTTCAAAAACAAAGTCTGTAGTCTATAGATTGTGACTTACTGAATCAAAATCAAACCAACCTTTTGACCCCTTGTAATTAACCAAATATCAATAACTGAACCAACACCTTAGAAACCACTTAGCAACATAACAGAACAATGGCTTACTAAACATTATGAACTTTTGTAGCAGGTCAAGCTCCAATAGTTTTGCACAGGAAAGCACAGCTACTTCAGAGAAGAAAAAAAGTTCTACATGTTAAATGGTTCTACTACACTTCATCTAGCATTAGTACTCATTGCATGCCACTGTATGAGTGCCCAGACAGCTGGAAATACACCTTGTACCAGTGTTTTATGAAGCTGCAGAGGCTAATTCCATTCTACAGGTTTCCTGCACTTTATCAAGCTGACAAGGAGGGTTACACAAAGCATGTGATCAAATCAAAGTCTGCCAGTCACCTTAAGCTAACCGCAGTCTGACCAAATAGATTACTAACTACTAACATCAACGCCTTAGGAATTATACCCACTACAAATGTTGCTAATGCAATAGGTTTCTTCTCTAGCTGGTAGACATGTTCTTACAGTATCTCAACAAACAGCATGAGAAACTGTAGAGCAAACATGTCTGCAGTCCTGATGCAAGCACCAAAATAATGTACTAAGCCAGGTGCCTCCAATTATCAGAGTCTGCTAGTGCGCATTTGGGCCGCTTGTTACTCAAAATAGCCGAAAAGGGCAATCGCTTCATCTCCGAGGGCATTGGGCACATGACTCGTGATCTTTTTAAGAATAGGTCACCCAGGCTGCAAAAAGACCCGAACAAGGCTTGTGAAAAGCTTCCTTTGTATATACCTTATTTTCTTCCTCTCACATCATGTGACCTTTCTTTCAGGAGGCTCTCCTGCTGCTCAACTAACGGATCAAACGGCCACACAAAGATGGTAAGCCAGACAACGTGTATTATCAGAGGGATTCCATAGGCCATTGTGAAGAAAACCCATCTCTGGATCTGCTCTAAAGTAACTGACATCTGCATGAAATCTTACTGACCAGACAAATTTCACTCACGTCAGGGGCGTCAAGGGCTGAAGATGCTAGGAACAACACTTGACCTTCCGAACAGTTCATGTTCATGCATAAATGTGTTGTGCTTCCTTGAACCTGCCCCACAGTGTCAGGTTTCAGATTTAAAATGCCACCACATGCATCTGCCGAATTCATTTGTAATGCTGTTCAGGACTCTTTAAACCTTCAGTCAATTCACTTGTGAGTATTACATATGTGTTTTCAAGGCCGTATTGATATGCTCTTACTGATTTGGTGTTGTTACTCCTGTTTACTGAGCCGTTTCGGTCCAACTTATTTACAGAGTAGTCTTTTTGTGTAAAACAAAACAGAAGCAGGAGATTACGGAACTGTTCCAATTCAGTGCCGTCAGCCTACTTTAGAGGTTTTCAAATTTGCCAAGGCCTCCTAAATATGATGATCCTCTTAAAATGTAAAGGTAGCTGTAAGGTATATTTATGTCTAAAAACCCCACAACATACAAAATTGTTTTAATTTGCTTTGATCCAGCACATTTTGGAAAATATTCATAATACATTTACATAATAAATATTTGCTGTATTAGGTTCAATTTCAATAGCATAAGCGAATAAACCTGAAGAGAAACATTTTAAATTCTAATTCTAAATATATGATTACACTCTTCAGTACATACGGTGTTAGTAGTGTACTATACTACGTGTTTTTAAAATAGTTTTTCAAATAAATATCTTATTCTTTCAGTCCTGTTGACAGAAGCGGGTTTTCCCCGAAATTAAGCACACTTATGTGGAAGAAACATGAAAAAAACAATTTAATATTGCTCTTTCTGCAGCTTCAGATTAGAAGCACTAGAATAAAGTGAGATTTCACTCGGAGGGCTTCAAATGACTGTGTTTAACCAGAAATTCCCAGTAGTGCTGTGCAAAAGCTTTGCCGTGCCATTAAAGCGCTGTTGCCCTGAAATATTCACAGAGTGGCTGATGGGAGCTCAAAAGGGTATTTCTGTCATCTCTCCTCCAGATTTTTACATGCTCCTAAGAACGTGCGTCAAGTTACAGTATAGCTCACATCTCTTTCTTGCTGGTGAAGCAGTTTCATTACATTCAGAGTTGCTGTGAGGCTCAATGGTCACTCTGGGAGAGGCTCTTTTCCATCATGCATATAGAAGCAAACGCTTCAAGGCCGGTGATGAATATGTCAATTGAGCACACGTGAGGCAGCGGGATGACTTTACATTGCATTCGCCCTTTCCTGTAGCCTCTCTAGTTACATCCTGCCCAGCTGTCCACCGATATTTCTGGAGAATGGCATCATAAATTGCTACTGACCCAATTATCCAGGCCATTGGCCTGTTGAGGGTGGTGCCTGACGTACTCGCTGACCTTTGGTCATTGGTTATTCATTTGTGGAGCTGTAACATCACATTCAGTAAAAATAATAAAGGTGAAAGGGCAATGCGAACAGTAATTGGACTAATAAAGAAAATAATTATGCGCAAAAGTTTCTCGAGTACCAAATCAGCATACTAGAATGATTTCTGAAGCATCCTGTCGACTGAAGACTGGAGTAATGATGCATTCGTCACAGGAATAAATCGCATTTTAAAATATATTCAAATAGAAAACAGTTATTTTAAACTGCAATAATAATTCAAAGTATTACTGTTTTTGTTGCCGCATTTTAAATTAATTTCTGCATATTAATTAAATTAATTAATTAAAACATCTACTGGACAGACTGAAAGTTTACTTGCCTGGTTAACACCCAAATTCGGTCAAACATCCAATTTGGTCCCAAAAAACTATAGTGCTTTTGAAATGAGCAGTTTGAGATAATTAGTGAAATTGCCTAAAGTTAAAATAACATCATGCAATCAGGGTTGAAATGTACAGTCAGCAAAGTTCTACTCACCACTTCACTCTTAAGAGCAAATTAAGCTGCCTTTGATGCTTCTGTTAATCAACCGGCCATTGTTCTTTTTTACTCCAAACTTTTATCAACATCATTAAATCTTTATGGAGGATGCGCATTCTACCAGCACAAATTACAAACACACCTTCCCTGTCTAATCAAATGAGTGCAGTCTCTTGGTGAGGATGTGTCATTTATAGCTTGCGGCAAATTGTTTTCTAATAAAGAACGATTTATGGGAGTATGAAACACCTTTATGACAAACTGATAAAAGAAAGGAGTGAATTCTGTCACTCTGATCAGTTAATTACTGAAACGGCCACCCGTTTCCTTTAAAACACGAAAGCGCTTTCCTGCAGTTTAATTTTGTTTGAGCAAAACATGATAAATTAAAAAGGAACAAAAAGATCCAGTGTTTTTCTCAGCATAAACGGTCTGCTGTGCTAAGATTTGAGGCTATAAAAAAGGATACAGCCTGTACAGAAGTCTTTTCAGAGATCTCTTAAAAAGAAAAAAACGCTTCAAAAAGACTACCATCAGCAGTGAGCATGAGCGATTATTATTAGCATAGCAAAGTAATGTTGGAGGGCAAAGGTTCCAAAGAGACCAATACAAAATATATTCACAAATCTTTTTAGGCATACAGGCGATGAAATGCAAATCTTTTCCACTGTGTGAAAATGTTTTAGGTCTCATGATTATGTGGGTGTCAAGTAGTGCAGAGGTCACGTTCCAAACTAAGTTGAATGTGAGCTCGTTCGTGGTTTTGTGTTCCCATATTAGCTGATGAAACGAACCACCCCATGCTGCTCTTCCTTGGCACTCGTTGGGTCGTGCCTGTAATCCAAATAGAACCATCTTTTATGCACACCTGATCGCTTTTAAAAGCCAAATACGAGCAACGATTCAGCATCTGTTAGGAGGAAGAGAGCGTTTTCAATCAATTAATCCTGCAGTTAAACGTGTGGCATCTGTCTTATTTGCAGTAAAGCTATATGATGCATTGTTCATGGGTTAAAGAAAAGCCCTGGATATGTATATAAAGTGATGGACAACACCTTGTTAAATGCAGTGCCTCTATATGCTCCCACTATAGTAGTCTTAGATGCTTCAGAAATCCTCAGGCTCCTTTAAAGAGAGTAGCAGCTGAAAAACACATCAAATTCCATCATTTTTGAAGTGCAAAGATATACAAACCATAATGTTGCTTTATGCAGGGCTTTATTGATTGAGCGTAATTTCGATTTGGAATTAAATGACAAGACAGCGAGATGCCTGGGCTTTGATGAGGACGTGCAAGGTCAGTTATAAAACAAAAACAGCTCGGATCATGTTGCAGAATTTAGATTGTCAATGTATTTTAGGGCTGCTGCACTCTTCTCAAGCACAATCCAAATGCAAACCTTCAGCTTTTTAATAAAATATAGAATAATCTGAGACATCTGGAAGACTCAACCTTGGGACTTCATGACAATCATGTTGATTGACATAAGCTTTAAAGTGGGGAAGATTTAAGTTCTGCCTAATAGAATTATCCCACTTATAATAATCATGAAAATAGAGAGATGATTCATGCCAGGTAATTTTTACCTCCCAGAGTGCGTTTGATTTAACTTCCCTATCCTCACCGCACCCCAACCAGGCAGTGAAATATAACATGGAAGGTTTATATGACTATACAAAATAATAAATCAGTGACCACAATAATGATTTAGCCATTCATATAGTCTTCATTACTCATGACTGACACCGCAGTGTCTGGCATTCGCAGTGTGGCTGGAGAGGGCCCATATCCATGCTGAGCTTGGACTCAAGTCTATTCTCATTCCGACAGTGACAACAACTCACTCCAGACTGCACACAAGATGACAGAATGGTCCTTATCAAAAAGCTGTGCAAAAACCTGCCTCCTGAATGCATGATGCCCCCGAGAGCCAAAACGGACTGCCGTGGGTTGATTCTGAGAGGGTTTTTTCTCTCTTTCTGAAAAATAAGTGGATCCAAACACAAAAATCATATCCAGGCCTTTGAGGTTTTGGTGGAAATGCAATCACATCTAATAGACCCAATTGAGGTTATGGAGTGAAGATTCCGTTAACGACAGAATGAGCCCTCTCTGGAGGACCTTTTGGAGGTGGAGATGTTGGAGATAAATTCTATGTGAGGTTCTTCCATCTTTACCCTAGCAACACAAACCCAACAGAAAATTGCTGCATGATTGAATGGAAGGCTTGACACATTTGCTTTAGGTCACTTGGTAAGACCATCACAAAAGCAGATGCTATTCAAATGTTTTATTTTTTTTTATTCAGATTTAATTACTGAATTTGAATTGTGGCACAGCAGAAACAGGCTGCAGAATTGTAATTCAGATGAGGAAAATTACATTTTGGAAAATAAACTGAAATGTGTAACTGTACATTTTTAGTGATTAAATAGAAAGAATAATAGAAGGATAAAATGGTAAAACAATAGAAGGATAACATGAGAAAACAGATAAATGATAGAATGATAAACTGATAAATCAACAGATCTATAGATAAAATGATGGTAGATAGAACGACAGAACGAACAAACAATAGAAAGAATGATAGAACGATAGAAGGATGGAATGATAGAAAGAACAATAGGACGATAGATAGATAGAACAATAGATTGAACAATCGAGGGATATAGATAAAACAAGAGAAGGATAGATTAGAACAATGATAGATAGATAAATAGATAGATAGATAGATGGATAGATGGATAGAACAGTGGAACAATAGAATGATATATAGAATGATAGATTTAATAACAGAATGATAAAACATTAGAACGATTCGATAGAACGATATAGACAGACAGACAGACAGACAGATAGATATTCAATTATGAATTTTGCACAACCCTGCCAAAAATGCAGTTCCCCAGTTGCTGATGCCCCATTAAGTATCCTCTTTGCTGTTAATTAAACTGCACAGCGCTAACCACAACAAGCTCTGGTGTCATATCCCAGCACCAGGTGAGAGGCTGCAAGCTGGGAGAGTCGGGCACGATCTGACATGTTGGCATTGATTTCCTGCATAATTTGCTTGCGGGTGACAGGGAAAGTGCTGACTGGGGCATGCTACTCTTGCAATCTGCATTAATTCACAGGTTAGGTGAAGATTAGCATTGATTCTTCTGCCAGGAGTTGAGCTGGGAGTGGGATGGTGAAAGTTTCCCCACTCACGAATGATCTATGAAAGACTAAATCAAGAATGACTTTGAAGGAGCCATTTCAAACCACTTCACAGTCACATGGCATAATGATGATAGTTTCAGCTACCTCCAAAACCAACATGCCAGGATTTACCCAGCAGCCTGTGAGTCAGAGATGCGATATTACCTCACAATAAAGTGGAGTATGGTCAGTTAATTTCAATAAATTGCAAATGAATACATACAAATATATAAACATCCTCATTCTGAGCAGCGGACCGCATCTTTGCCTTTCATTTCAACTGGTTTGTGGTCCTCAGAGGCGCTATGATGTCATTATCATTAAATGCTTCTTGATGAGCCATGACATCTTCCATATGACTGTCTTTTCATGCTATAATCATCTTGTTCAAATGGAGGGCTTCTGCTACCCAGGCTTTTTGTTTTTTCTCGCTCCAGGAAGACAAAAGTAGGCTAAATTAATATTAGTTTCAAACTGCTATGCTGCACATTTAATCCTGCTATTTTTAGCATTTCATAAAAGTCAATAAGTGCACTCCTTCCGACACACATTTGTGCTCTACAGAGCTTTTCATGTGTCCTGAATGAGCATCCATGAGGTAACTGCATTAACACTGATGGAGCATTATGAGAATGCCTGCTTTTATAAAAATATATAATAAAATATTAATAATAATAATAGATAATATAATAATAATAAATCGTTATTATAGATAGATAGATAGCAGAATTACAGCGGCTAATAAAATGCTGAAGGAAAGTGCTGAATGACCTCTATTTCTAAAAACAAATCATTCATCAAGGTCTTAAACAAGAACAGTTAAGATTTTGACAGATAGGTCTGTGTTTCTATGGTTGCCTTCGTTATGCCCCATACAGGTCTTTGATTTATTTTTGTACAGGTAAAAGGATTTCCTCTTGGGGTAGGCAGGAGAGAGGAAAATAAAATGACAAATGAATCAACTTACATATCTCTCAAGGTGTTATGGAGGTTTTCAAAAGATTTCTAGCCCTGGGAGAATTTTATTTTTAATTGGGCCATGAGCTGCTATGAATCAGATGCCAAAAAGGAATAAACAGATCTGCTCTGGTGCTGAGAACTGGCTCAAACTCTTAAAATGAAGGCCACCCTGCCTACTGCCTCAGGTCCACTACTGAATAGGCCTTTATCAGATCGCTACCTCTGGGCTTCAGGCCAAATGGATGGTTAAACATGTATATCCAAATGTACAAAACACAAAAAAGCTACAAATAAAGAGCAAATGGACCATTAACAGTCACAATAGCTTTAATTCTTGTATATTTAAGTAATGTGGATTTGTGCAGAACTAATTATATATTAAGATTTTTAACCACTCCACAAAGTCAGACCCCCTGGAAAGAAACATCTCCAACTCATCCAACCATATCCCAGAGCTAATGAGCTCTTCCAGGAGGCAAGAGACAACGGTACAGGAAATCGAAGGTATAGATGCACTTATTGAGAGAATTTTCCCCAGATACACAGAAAACCAAGCTGAGTAAATTATGTTAAAGGCAAGAAAGTGGTAAACAACTTTATCAGATGCACAAACAGAGACTAATTACAAATCTGTCGCATTCAATGCATATTAAATTCGTAGTGCAGACAAAAACCAAAAGGAATAGGCAAATGGTTCTAAATGGAAAGGACAATACTGCAGTGACGATCAAAACAAGTGGAACTCCTTGTCATGTTGTTGCCTCAATACAGTCCTCTGTGTGCAGAACTCATTCTGCCTCTTCACTTTATAAAGTGTGTAACAATCACTGTCTGCAGTGTGAAATGTCATAACATAAAACTTTAAAACTTTCAACAGTCTGTTGCTACCTTCAACACTTTCTCATAACCCGTTTGTAAATTTGCACTTTGTATTTTAAGGAGAAATAACCTCTGATACTACAAAATTTCACTGTAAGAAAATCATTTATGTAATTTCAATCATGAAATTATTGACTCGTTACACTTTTTTAAAGATTATTTTTACAGATTGTAAGAAGCACTGTTACTAATAAAAATAGTAACCCCAACCAACTGGTTTGTATATACGAGTTTTATTCAATATTGTGATGTAGGGCTGGGCGATAATTCGATAACGATAATTATCGCGATATAATTTTCCTCGATAAAACGATATGAAGAGCTTGATAAATGTTCAATATAATGTTTATGCACCAAAAGCGGAACGAAACAGCGTGACTCATTTGAATCGCGCCACACAGACCGTTTATCTACTCGGATCAAAGTCAAACTGCTGTAGAGCAGATGCATTTAATGAGACGGTCACGTGAGCACTAAATAGCGCTGTGAGATCCAGTGTGAAGCGCTTGCATTCATGATTTAAACTAGTTTAGAGACAAACAGGAGAAACACTGTGTGCAACAAGACAGTCAGAAGGCTTTTCAGTCTACACATCGCCATCATTTACCATGGATTTACTCAGAGCCGATCCTCCCTATACGCAGAATACGCAGGCTCATCTTGCTCTCAAAGATGTTTTAATTTTTGTTTCGATTTTGAATTTGGCCAGCTGTTGTGAAAACATGAATGATCATTTATTTTAATGCGGTGCGCTGTGCTCTCTATGTAAAAATCTTGTAACGTGGATGTCGTACAGTCTCTTGTTTGAGAGCTGGAAGCGTATACTGTTTCTCTTGATTACTAATGCATTTAATCCATTTCACAGTTTTGCGTAAGAAAGGAATATTTACTGTATAACACTCACTGCACCATGGTATTGTGGAAGAAATGTGGGATATTCACACTGAATTTTATTACAGGAGTAATGGTGTATAATTATAGTATGTATTTGTGATTCTATAGCATGTGTGCATTTATACTGAAAGTTTTTAGACTACTGTTTTTCATACAAATAGGCTACCTAAAAACATATAGTTATATTTTTTTACCATGGTATTGAGGTGTTATATGTGTGGTTTTAACTGTTTATCATGATTTAAATGTATGCTATATGGGATACCAATTAATTACTTGGTCAGAATAAATTTAACCATATAATAAGGTTGCTACAATTTTTACAGATGTTACTGATTTTGATAATGAACAAAAATTTACCTCTGCAACTCAAGCTACTATCAAATGTGCATTTCTAAGAGACAAAAAAAGAATATTGTCAGGCCACCCGAACCTGTTTCTTGATTTGAAACGTCATCAGAACATACGAAATTAATTTTTCTAGTTAAATATTTATTCAAGGAAAATTAATGGTCTGTTTCTACAACTTTCACTTTGCATTAAACTTTGTGAAAGAAATAAAGATGACATTTATCGTGATAATTTCATCGAATATGAAAATTATCGTGATTTTTTTTTGCCATATCACCCAGCCCTATTTTAATGGTATGATGTTATGTCCCATTTAATATGATCAAATACAAAAGATCAAAACAAAAAACTACGTAATGAAGCTGAAGTTGGTGATTTAAATATCATGGATCAGAAAATTAGCAAATCAGACCTTGGTCATGTTTTTTTTTTTCTAAGACAATTTTCATAAAACTATTGATGATTGCTCGGTAGAACATAAAGAATACATGAATAAAATCAATCAATAATACATAAAACAAGTCCATGACCAATGAATCACATCCCTACCCTCACTCTCAATAAGCAAGTCAGGAATCTTTTATTTTACTCACTAGAAGTTTTTATTTTATGTCAATCTAAGAATCTAAAAATTATTTAGTGTTTCTTCTGAAAATGAAAGCTGTAGATTAACAAACTTGTCAGAAGAACGTGTTGAAGGTGGGAACAGATTTGTGAAAGTTTGTTAAATGTGAAATTTCCTGCTGCAAAGAACGATTAAAGCCTTTAAATGGATTTCATAAAGAAGTAAGGAAATAAAAAGAAAGAGTAAGATAAAGAAAAACAGCTTTGCTACATTGGATGGAAGCTCTGTAGGAAAACATACATAGCTAGTAGGGAGGGTGGAGGGAGTGTGCCACTGCCGCAGTGTGGACATCCACTCTACCCCTAATTCATTCTACAGCACACACCTCCCTTTCCTTCAAAGTACCCTGAGACTGCCACTCACGTTGTGAGCTTTGCAAGAAGCACCCACAAACACCAACATTTCAAACTTCAAAATGTCAACCCAGGTGATTAAATCAACAGGCATCCTAATCTTCTGTTACCTAGGACCAAATGGCAGATAAATCCCCTGCAATCCCTAGAGTGAAACTCAGAATTCATAAATATAAAGGTGCAAACAAAGAGGTGGCGGCTTTGATAAGGAGCAGAGCACACCTTTGGAGCAAACTGCTGAGGTGGCATTACTGTTTGAATAAGAACGTGTTTGATGTAATATGATAATAGCGGCAAAATGAGGCTGTGCATTCAGTCTTTTACAATGGATGTTGTGGGTCATCCTGCTGTAGTGCTTTAGCCAGCCATAAGACTTTTACAGGATAGGAGGAGGAGGACAAAGAAAAACCACAGAGCCACTGAAATATTGCTGTGAAATATGGCTCAGCCTGATTCGAATGATACAGACAAATTACATCAGCTCACCAGAATTAAATGAGGTTGTAATGAATCTGGTGAGCTTATCTGAATCCGAGAGGCTGTTGGCACCATTTATGAGAAGGTAGCCAAAGCAAAAATTAGCAATCAATATTCATTAACAATTAATAACTGATGTAATTAGAGCTGATGTAATTTTTCAGTTTAATGTGCATAGACAACTATATAAATGGCGGGACTAAATGTTTGGGGCAGGTGCTAGAAGGTCCCCTGAAAAGAAAAATATTATTGAAAAATATATTGAAAATATTCTACAAAGTACTAGAATAACATTTGTTGTAAAAGGGCTTTACAAATTGTAAAATAAAGGAAAATATTATTGAAAAATATATTTAATATATTCTACAAAGTACTAGAATAACATTTGTTGTAAAAAGGGTTTTATAAATTGTTTAAAAATAAAATATTATTATTAATAATAATAGTGAGCACTAGAAGGTCTCCTGAAAAGAAAAGTATTATTGAAAAATATATTAAAAATATTTTACAAAATGCAATAGCTTTTTTTTAGTACTAAAATAAACATTTGTTGTAAACGGGGCTTTAAAATGTTATTATTATTGTTAATAATATTAATAATAATAATAATAATAGTGATCAGAAAAAAAGATACATTAGCAACTTTATACAAAACAGCTTCACAATACCAGTACAGCAGTATTATTTTGAAAACAACATGCTATTTATTTTATTTATTTATTAATGCTGCCATTAGCAGGGCTGTCTGAATGAGAACAAGGGGATCATTATTATTATTGATTAAGAAGACAAATAGGAACCTGATTTGTGCAATTCCGCTTGGTGCCACTGGGGCAAATTACACACATTCCCCATAAATAAAAATGTAGTGAGTCGTTTAATAATGTGCGGGTCTAGTCGATAATACAGCTCCCATAGTGAAAACAACAGACTACACAGAAAAAAAAAAGATTTTATCATTCAAATTACCATCATTTTAACATTACATACATTAGAACAGTTAAAATAAAACTTGAAAAAGAATACATACAAAATCTGGGCAGCTATAATTTTTCACATGCGTTTTCTTCATACCAGTCCACGCGAAAGACAGCAGTCTATTATTTTTAGAAGGAAATGACGTTTTTTGTAAACAATGTCAAATGCTTACTATTACTATTTTATTTATACAGGCATTATTAATGCATGCCATGTATCAGTTACACCTGCCGCTGCGGTCCGCGATCCATCTGCGCTGTCTATTCCCAAACGAAGATCCACTGTCTGCGGGATTTCCAGGATCTTTTCGAAACTGTCTGCTGCTTGTGTTATCTCTCTGCGTGCCTGTGACTTCAGTTCCTGCCGAGCGCTTTTTTTGCAGAATCGCCTCTAGTCCCGTCTTTCGGGACCACGTTAACATGTTAAATCATGAACAAATGCGCACGGTTGAGTAATAAAACGACTTTGTTTTGTTTTTAGACAATATAGCCAACATAACATTTTTAAAAGTTTTAATGCTATTCCTTGATAAACTTTCCTATTGTTTTTTACTTTTGTTTTAAATGTGTTTTAATATGTTGGCTAACGTTAATGAAAATGAAGAACTCTGTTAGTCTATTGATTGATTTTAAATTTCTGCATTGCTCCAGCCGATCTGAATAAATAAGCTATGCACTGGTTTATGAAGAGTGTATGCTCTTCATTTTTTTCTGTTTAACGACCGCCTAAAATTAATTGATGATAACGCGAGGCAAGCATAAGGCATAATCGTGACCTATTTTTAGCAGAATTCATTGAGGGATTTGACAGTGTGATTCAAAGATTAAGTATTTCAAATGTATGCTGTTATATAGACACACGCACAGTTTTTTTTTTTTGTTTGTTTGTTTTGCCATTTTTGGGTGGTTTCTAGCTTTTAGACTAGTCGGATACAAAACTTCCGTTTAAACGACAGTCAAATTAGTCGTAGCGCACATCCCTAGTTTAGACATGGTGAGTGCTGACCATTAGAGAGTCAGGAACACAGTGTGACCAAGCTCACCACTAAATGCTCTAATCTGTGCTGATGCCGTCGAGCTCAAACCAAGCTAATCCACCTAAGAAAGATGATCCAGATGGCCACGAGTAACTGCTGAAGTTGTCCTGTACAGGAAGCCCGATGGCATGCCTGAGGTTTCTGCTTCTTTTTACCTAGTGCCTCGAGTTACAACCGTAAAATCTGTGAGGAGGCAGCAGGCGGCAGCACCTGGCCCTCTAAAGCAGATGGAGTGACAGGCTTCAACGTTCCATAGAATGGTAACCTTGCGATTCCTGGAGCACCAAAGCAAGAGGAGTGCGGTCCCAAGTGTGTCATGATACAGAGGCACACTCTCCTATGGAGAACACCAAGCTTCAATCGCCATCACTCTCTGAGGCATGTCGTGACCCTAAATCACACACGCGCTGGTAACTGCACACACATAGCTCTGGGACTTTGACTGCCGCCCATGTTGGAATGACCTCATGGGACTCAACTCAGGTCGTGTGAAGAATCATTAAAAGAATATTACCACCAGAACATCTAAATTACCTCTCAGCAGGAGCTGCATCGCCAGCAGCCAAGTGGTTCTTGCTGCTACTACTAATAATATACAGACACTTTCTTCCAACTAACCCTCGTTATTAGACCTTGTTTCTTAGAGAGCAATTCAGGGACTTCAAGATCTCACTGACAGTATGTCGTATCAAAGCTCACAACCTTTGACCGTAATCTGTTCTCATAGCTATAGAAGGGGTTAATGACCTGCTGAGCTGTGAGCGCCTCTGTGGGGCTGTCACTCTGGGTTAATCTCTAGTGAAAAACAGTAGGATCACACAAGCAGGGAACGACTCTAGTACCTGCCCTGTCCTCCCTTGCACACACACCTTTAAGACTTAAGCCTTTTCTGAGATCAAAACAAGTCTCGGGACTCTGGTAACATGCCGGGCCACCCATCCTGAACTACATTTCACAACTTAGCTGGGTTTCACTGAAGCTCTGGGATTCATACTCAAACATCTTGTCATAGACAGAGAGGTGGATGGATGGGGGAAGTATGTTATGCTCCGGCAGACTCCTTAACTCCAGTAGTGACTCAAACGTGGCCCAGATACTGCTTTCTGAGAGTATGAGTGTGAGGCGAACCTTGTTAGCTTATGCGATTAGTGTTTATGCATGAGTGCCTCTGCACAAAAGACTCAGCCCAATGTCCTCCATACACTCTCTCCCATCAGATTTTAATCCACTTCATCCATCTTTTTGAGATATGCTTCATAAACAAATGAAATTGACAAAAACATGGCCTTGAGGCTTTCAAACTGACTAACCATCATCATAAATCAACAGTAAACCATATAATACCAAAAAATAGAATAAATGCATGGGCAAAATTAAACAGAAACACCATGAATTAAGTATCTGTTGAAGCAATACAAAACCTACAAGCTACAAACTTCAGAGTTTTTAAGAGCTATGACTGAATGTGATTGAAGCAAAAAACATGGACTCTTTTTTTGACGATCATTATGTAAACATCACAGCATCTCATCAAAGCAAGTCGCAAGCTAAACCCATTCCGGGAGTGTGGCACAGTTTTTCCCAGGGTGCCCCAAGAGACTCAAGGGCAGCCAGAAATAGTAGCGAGTACGTAAATGAGAGCATGGCTAGCCTGACGTAACATAGGAAAGACACATGACAGGAAAGTCCCAGTACTGGCACGGGTCGCTCTGAGGAGCATGCACCATGACATCTCAAAATACATTTGTTACAATTAGTGAGCTTAGTGAGTAACCAAATTCAGACCAAACTGTCAGTACCTCACTACCTGCGGAGGAAGACCAAAACAGAAGTCAAGGAAATTCAAAATGTGACTTACCCAGAAGATGAGGTTGAAGACGAACATCATGTATTTCAGACAGCACAGGCAGCCTCTAGCCATGTTGCACTTCTTGAACTCTAGAAGGAACACAAAGGATAGATCCAGATAAAAGACCACGTATTTGCTGCCTTTTGGAGACTTGTACTTATTGTTGCCTTTGTCGTCGCCGGCCGCCCCACTCTGAGCAGCGGTTTGTGCACGTGGGCCAGTGGACCCGTAAAAGGCGCCGGCGGTAAAGCCTCGTCCTCCGAACGGCTGCCCGGAGGTGGAGGCTTGGGCAAAGTCTGAGTCACGGCTGTCCACAGAGGGGCTACGGTGGATGGCGGATTCCTCACTACTTGACTTCTCCATGCTCTGGAATGGAAGCCGCGTTCTTTATTTCATTCTCTATCATGTCTCTCAGAATAGCCCTTGAACAGAACCTTGAACTTGCGCTCTAGTGCTCCAAAAAGTGCTAGTCTTTCTCTTTCACACAAAAGATCAGGATTAAGTCAATCAGACAGTGGCTTTGCAAAATCGCTCTAGTGGATGTGGCAGCTTGCCCCGTAGCCTTGCTGTAATATCCAGAAGCGTAACTCCCACGAGCAGGTGCACGTTGAGTGTAACTGAAGTTTCAGCAGTATTCCTTCACCCTACACCCCTCGTTACCCTTCTAAAACAGTGTCCACCCCCAGCCCAAGCAATGTCCGGCTTGGTTCAGCTGCTGCTCGATCCCACACTCCTGCCTGCTGACCTCAGCTCTGCCTTTCCACGAGGAGTTGATGAGTTCCCACAGCCTTCTAACTTCCACCCCCGTTCTCCTCTCAGGATTTTCTCTAGAGCTCTCTTTATTTTTTTTATCCTTGTTTGCCTGAATCAATCACGCTGCTGTGATTTAACCAGCCTCTAGCAGAGCATGCTGTTCCTTGCTCCTCTCCTCCTCTCTCTGTCTGCGCTCTCAATCACTGCTCTGGTGCTGATACGCGCTATTATCAGCAGCCGCATCTAGTGGGCATTCCCTCCCAACCTAACGCTGAGCTATCACCTCTCTCTCTCTCTGCCTGTACTTCCCTCAGCCCCTCCCCTGCCACTCAGACCACCAATAAGGCAGCAGCTGCTGGTGCTAAGCCACTCCCCTAGCCGATACAGCAGCTTTAATGTGCTTATCATCACTGTGCTTTATGCCTATACAAGTTCAGTGCTGTCAACTGCACTGGCTAGCCAGGGGAGAGTATGGGAGGGCAACGATGAATAAAAAAAAATCATGAGCTGATGGTGGTGGTGGAGGAGGAGGGGGGGGGGTGATAGGAGATGAATATGAGACCAAGCACGCGGCTGCATATTTGACAAGTGAGCATGATAATAAAAAAAGGAGATTTGAGTTGCAATATGTGCAAAAATAAAGCTCAGAATTTAACTATTTCTCAGTCACCCGTAAATTGCATTCATGGGCTAATCAAATATAACTGTGATATGTAGAGAAATGAGGCAGTGACGTGAAACCTGTGAGCATATGTGGAGGTTGGTGCGTGACCGGTGTTTACTACTTTAAAACCCTTTATCCACGCTCTCCCGTTGCCGTGTAAGGAGCACGGGTAAATTGGCAATGCATCAGCCTCAGGAATTATAGCACCATTTCAAGCATGGACATTGGATATGAGCTTGGAGATACTTCAGGCTTTTCTGCAGAATGTAAGGGTTACATCTTAAGTACCTGATGCATGCCGTGCGCTCACAGCAAACGTGTTTTATTCATTCTGTAGAATGTAAATGTTAACTGTTTCAGTGTCCTTTAAAAGAGGTCACAAGTCAAGTAAATAGTCAATTAGGTGATTTAACGTTTGAAATATCAGTGTCTGGTTCTCGGTAGAGAAACTAAAGCAATGTGCTGGCTGCAAGTGGCTAATTAATAATGTGATTTACATGAGAGCAAATATTATTTTAATTAGCAAAATTCCAGATTTGTTTCTATCATATTGTGACTGCACCATAAGACCAGTCTTTATGTTCTCTCTGTCCATATTCACTTCAACAAAATCCAATAGTTACTTATTTGCCTCTTCTGAATGAATAGGGGGTTTTGAAAAATAACACTTGTATCCCTAACATAGAAAAAGTGATAGAGAGAGTGAGTTAGGGACAGATTCCAATCCATATCCCTATAAGAACAACTGTTCAAATAAGTTAAAACAAAGTTTAGGTAAATATATTTCCTCTAAATAAATAAAAAAAACATCATCTTTGCTAAATATAGTCTGGTAAAAATAAAAATAAATTAAATAAATTAAAACTAAATAAAATAAAATGATGCATGTTGAGCTATTACTATATTGCTGATACTTAGGTTAAAATGAAATGAAATGAAATAAAACAAAGGGGCATGCTGAGCTATTACTATTGCTCATACTTGGGTTAAAGATTTTTTTAGGTTGATTTTCTGAAAAGTTTCATTGGCCTTAGAGACAGAGTGATTTTTGGAGCAAGATGCAACAATCCATAATTTTCCAGAACCTCTTGTCATTCCAATTCAATTTCCCATTCAACCTCCTGAGGGATGTAGCAAATGCAATTCAAAATCCAATTTACAAATGGAAAGGGAGCCAATTCTTAAAATGTGAATATTGCACAACCATATTTTCTATTTAAAAAAACTCTTAGTCTTAAAACACATACGTATATCTAGGGACAAGAATACCATAGAGACTTGAGGGTCGGCCACAAACCAGATAGTGCAAGTAACTTTTGCTCACGTAAGCACCCCTCAAGTTTTCCTCAGAAAAGTAGTAGAATCTAGTTCGCTTTGCGGTCATGCCTCAGAGACCCTGGACTAAATGGTCAGTAGGCACTAATGAAGCATTTCAAGCTGCAAGTGTGAAATGGTTAATTTGGCTACTTAGATCAGCGAATCAGTCAGCTGTCATCGATCGTTGTGTTTCATCACAATACTGCCTCTAATTTACTGTGCCTTTTTCCTGCAGATATCCACAGTGCACTCTGCATTTAGTAGCATGATTCACAGCTTTAAACAGCCCCTAATATCAATGCTATTGACAGCACTGTGGAAGGTCTTGATTGAAGAATTGGGCTTTATTCAGAGCTGGAAACCCCATGTGGAAAGCTAGGAAATGCAGAGCCTTTCAGGTTGAAGTCATCAGTCTGCTAATGCCTGATTCAATATCGCCTGCGTCAATGCTGGCACGCGGGCTGACGGGCATTCGCTTGGCCACCCCTCGGGCCATCTACTCCTGATTCTGTCCAGTGCAGAGAGCACACGCTCAAGACCACTCGCTGAATTCGATACCCACAAGAGAGCATGCTCATACCGACTTACAAAAAACACACAAGCAAGCACGAGTTGTCTTGTATGCATGCATGTGTGTGCACACAAACACACGCTAGTTGTGTCTGAAGTTGTGGAAGAATGGTGGTGACTCAGGGATTGATAGGACTGCAATTTACAGCACTGGCCTAAAGCTTCAGACAGTAACAACTACACAGAAATCTGAGAAATCTTGAAATCTTGTTCTCATTACTGTAATAGGGAAAATTTGTATAATATACAGTATATACACTATTAAAGTATTTATACATGTTGTATCTGTTGTAATTTAGTTCAAATATACAAATTTAAATGTAAAGCAAAAAATAATATTCTAATATGTAATGGTCCCAAAACAGGCTCTATTTGCTTGTCTTATTCTTTTTTTTAGTAATTTTTCATGAAATCATAACACATTAAATAAAAACAAAAAAAAATTGGAATTAACCATGAAAAACCTTTCAAAATTAGAATGTAAGGGAACTTCTCAGAGGAGTAACTGACCTCAGGAACCTTAGAATTTTTTTTTTAATTGTTAAGTTTAATTGTAAGATAATAACACATGAGACAATAAATAAAAACTGTAAAAAATGCATGCTTCTCTGACAGCTTCAATTATCACATACAGAAAGAACTCAGAGATCAAATGTCAAGTAAAGAGAAATATGAACAAGAAAAAGTGAATTTAGACTGCTGTCCTGCTATGATACAATCATGCAAACCCCACGCCAGTGTGAATCAATGGAGCCTAGTACATGATAAAACACAGAGTGATCCCTTTTTTGACAGTTCATTCCACAAAAGGCCAAACAGTTGGACAAAACAGTGGGGGAAGAAGATACTTCTAAGACCCACTGAGAACCATTAAAAAAACAAGTTCAAAATCTGCCTAAATGGATTATTGTAAAGCTACATGGTGGAGTGATTACAAAGACATAAAAAGAGATCGGTGCACACGCAATAACCTTATCTCCACTCGCTTAAATCTTAATTTGTTGCATTCAGAAGTGGAATATCTTTAATTGCGCTGCGGTTGATATCTGTGCTAGCTTTCCCAAGACATTATCAGAGAGATTAGGCAATCTAATTTTGCTGCAAAGAGGATGGAACTGTGTTTAGGCCGTCTGTAAAAGCTTCATTTCTGAAACGAGCTCTAAATTGTTGAGAATAGGGCTGTTAAAGTCTCTGCCTGTTGAGTTTTGGTGAAACAGATTTCTTGGCCAAGCACAAACAAAACCACAAGGAATCACCTGCTGAACTTTTAAAATCAAAATGCATTACAGTAATTTCAGATAAACTGGGATGAATCCAGTGCCTGTCAAAACTGATTTCCATATGCACTGCAAAAAAATGGCTTATCTTACTTAGTATTGTTGTTTTGTTTGTAGTCAAAATATCTAAACATTCTCAAATCAAGATCCTTTTACTAGATAACCAAAATGACTTAAGATATTTAGTCTTGTTTCCAGGGGGGGAACTAAACTAAGTGCATTTTGCTTAAAACAAGTAAAATTATCTGCCAGTGGGGTACGTAAAATACTCTTGTTTTAAGAATATTTTACATACCCCACTGGCAGATAATTTTACTTGTTTTAAGCAAAATGCACTTAGTTTAGTCCCCCCCCCCAAGAAACAAGAATACTAAAAAAATACTAAGTAAGATAAACCATTTTTTGCAGTGGACTCAGACCAATTTGGTTTATTATCCACTTCACATACCTACACCAGATTCCATAAGAATTATAACTTCTCAGAAGAGCGACTGACCTCAGCAGCTGACAGAAAACATTCAAAAACAAGTTACATTTAAAGAAGACAAACAAATAACAGCCAGAGGCATAAATTCATTCAAGGTCAAGGCCATTTTCTTGAACTATACATAATCTGTTCAGAAAACCCATTTGAAAGCAAAGGGTAAGACCTCAGAAAGATCAATAGCTATTTTTCTGTTCATCCTCTATATGATTTTAAACAGCAACATGTAGAGTGGTGCAATAATTACATGAATAAGGCTTCGAAAATGCACTGTTCAGAAACACAGTTGCTAGAGTGTTGTGTACATATGCAGGTGTGAAAACATCAAGACCCCCAAACTAGACCACACAGCAGAACTCTCTGAACAAACAAATGACTGTCACACATTTTGTGCCTAATAACAGATTGTCTCCGAAAAGTCTGGCAATTGGCAGAGCAGCGTCTCGGCAAAGGTTATATTTAGAAATTCACGTTAAATGTCTCTTCTCAAACACAAGTGAACAATCTCTTCACTCGAGTCAGATGTCGATTTCATGTGATATTTCTGATAAGCCTGGCCTTTTGTGATGTCTGGATGTAGACGAGTCGATAACAAGGTTCTCACTCACTATCTACAGATTCAGGCAAATAAGGCGGACAATCGGCAAAAGTATTTACTAGAGAGGGAAAATTAGGCATTTATCATGTGATAAAGTCTATACATTCAACTACTGTGCATCAATCAATTAACAAGTCAAAGAAAACAAGATGCTGTTCTTTGTAATGCAGACAATGCTGGTTTGATTATGCTTAATAAATGAAACTTTTTGGAGGAATAATCAAATACTAGCACCATTTAATGGTTTAAATTAAATTTAAAAGTTTAATTTAAATTATTCTTATTAGATTTTTTGGTAACACTATTTTAAGGTGTCCATAATACAGAGTAATTACCTAGTTAAGTACTTAGTAGTAGCCATTGTACTTACATGAAACAAAATGTACTTACCATGTAACTAAGTTATGGAACAGCCTGTAATTACAGTTTGTAATTATGTACATGTAATAGACCGAGTCTGTACACAGCTACTTATGTAACCAAAAGATTGTTACATATGTGTTGCAGAATTTATACAACATAATTATAAATGTAAGTACACAGGCATAAGCTACTTAAAATAAAGTGTATCAAGATTGTACTTAAGTGTACAAGAGGCTGTGTAACAGACTCGGTCTGTTACGTGTGTAACAGCAGCTGCCTATTACATCTACATAATTACAAACTGTAATTACAGGCTGTTCCATAACTTAGTTACATGGTAAGTACATTTTGTTTCATTTAAGTATTACTACAACTACTACTAAGTACTTAATTAGGTAATTACTCTGTATTATGACACCTTAAAATAAAGTCTTACCGATTTTTTTTTAATTAATTGTTTTAAATGACCAAAAGGCCAAGTTCTGCCACCAATGCTGTCAAAGTTTTGCAAAATCACAGCTGAAATCAAACAGGCAAAAACCTACATGCTCTAGAGGCAGTTATGAAGGGGTCTTGCTGAGTCCTGCTGTGAAACTATAATAAAAGAATATTTTCACATTGTCAGTTTTGTCAGAAAATCTTAAAGCATACTACAGATTGTCAGTTTGAAATCGAGTTTACTCCAAACTCTTCAGCAGGCAGCGTGACTCCATGACCTCAGAGCTCTGAGCAAACACGAATGGCACTGGGAGACAAACGACAGGGCTGGGCCTCCTGTCAGCTCCGCGCTGACAAAGCAGCAGACCACACAGGTAGGCAGGGCGAGAGAGAGAGAGAGAGAGAGAGAGAGAGAGAGAATGTGAATGAAAGAACGAGGGAAATGTGGACCCGGCACCTCAATCTCTAAACAGCAAACCCGTGGCCCCATCCATCAGCGTAAGAGCAGATAAGCGTGTAAGAGAGCGAGAGGACAGAACAACCTAAACAAAGTAGAGCAAACAAACTTCAACCCGACATTAGCATTTACAGCCTCAGAGGAAACGCCTGCCCTGCAAAACATAACTGAAGTTGACTTTGTTCAAGCACTGTATATGAATTCTCTAACAAACAAGATGAAAAAGCCTGAAGCATGTGTAGATTAATGAGCAAAGCATGGCTTTCCACTTTTTGGTCAAGAGGGACTTCTCATCCCTTCAAGTCAATGGATCAGGGAGTCAATGCATAATAATAGTGTCTATGAACAAATCATTCACTATTATGAATAATTGCACATGAGAAAAAACCCACTCAGTCAAAGATGTTGGTTATTCATTTATCTTCACTGAGTTTAATTGATGTTCACAGAGCGTATGCTGAAAAATGACATTTTGATAAAAGTGTTACGCACCCTAGGACACTGAGACATGCTGAATGTTGAACACTGCCTGCAAACTGTGTACATAAATGGTCAATTAAAACAGCATTGCTGGGAAAATGTTCAGCCAACTGGACATTAAATAAACCCAGACTGTATCCACCAGAAGGGGTTTATTTTAAGATAATGACCGGCTAACTGTACATTATCCTGCTAATTACATGCCTGCTTATCACATAAATACTGTATGGACATATGGACGAGAATTATTGATTTGAGCTGAAATTATGTTATTATGCAAGAAGAAAGAGGCTGTAGAGTGATAAAACTAGCACAGCTACATCGAAAATTATACAGATTAGTGGTTGTGGAGCCTCATAAGTGAGCAAAATGTTGCAATGAATTATAGAATTAGAAGGCAACATAATTAAGATGCCTACATTTTGCAAGAGACTTTGCATCAGTAGTGTACAAACAATTAATTTACAATGGTGCTTCCATACACTGTCAGAAATAATGTGCAGAAAATTGTACCTTTATGGGTAAAACAGCTTGTGACTGGTGAAATACCCTCTAAGGTACATTTCTGTAGCTTAGCTACCCCTAATGCGTGTATATTAGCCTGTATAAGGGGTGAATTGTTCCTTCACAATGAGAGAAAGTTGTTTTCCGGTACCTTGACTCTCTCTGCTCCTCTCTGGTGAAATCACTGCTGACCTTCACCCGAGCTACAGAAATCATCACAACATTCAAGCAGCAGCTAAAGAAATACCTTTTTCGCCAACACTTAACAACTCCACAATCCTAAACCAATGGGATACTCAGGGGAGGAAACAAAAAGTATTCTTCTCTGCTCTAGCTTGTTTCTTAATCTAGCTCTAAATGTGACATTGTATACTGCAAATGCTGTTGGCTCTGTGACAAATTGTTTTTGTTTTTCTATTGCAAGTTACTTTGGATAAAAGTGTCTGCTAGATGCAGAAATGTAAATGTAGATAAAGTACAACTGTGACCCTGAGGGCACTGCCCCAGTGACAAGCTAACAAGCTAACTGAAACTTTTTATTCCCCCTGACAGTTTAGACAGCTTACTAGTTCTTGGAACAAAGCAATAACCAAGAACAGAATTACCAAGAACATTCCATCTACAGTTTCAATAATTACTGTTAAAAAGCAGACCATCTTAGACATCCACTTAAAAAAAATGGATTATTCGAAGGCTTCTTGAAGTGTACGAATGATGAAATCTGATGGAAACAGCACATATTCTTTTCCAGCACACATTACTATGGCATGAGTCAGATTTGTGAAGAGTATGCAATGGAACTGCCAAACTGTCAAAAAAGTTAGACCTTCCAAAATGGTTAAGATGACCTTCACTCATCAAATTACAACAGGTTCCTGTTCCTGCACCTGGAGCCTAAATTCTGCTCAGCATGGAACATGCCACTCAGCTTGAGGCATTTTATGGTACAGCTATAATTCATCCATCAAATAACTGCCAGAACGGACACAAGGTTGCTGTCTGCAGATTACCGTGTCGTCTCCAGCGTCAAACACAAACCGGAGGACCACAGCCAGAATAACACTTCCCCCTTCTATAGATAGGCATCGTCAGTCATCCGTTACCCCCCAAGATTAGAGGAGAAAGAGAGAGCAGGTCACTTTTATTTCGGGAATCTGAGAGGGGGGCGAGGCGGATAAAAGCGTTGTGGTTTATGGCCAACGCTCCCCACCACGTGTGCATCCCTGGAGAGGGTGACGCCGGTCCACTTCACCTTTTCCGAAGAACCTGCAGATGCTGTGGTCACAACTACAACCTATTTCCAGCTCTGCAGCTATGTGATTATACCAATGATCCCTTCCGCCATCGCAAAAGCCTATAAGGGGCAGTATTCCTGTGGCGCCTGTCGGGCAATTCGACACACGCTTAATCCTCCTCTGTGTTTCATGGAAACAGCAATAGAAAACATATCAGGAGGTCTGGAGATAGAAACACACAAACATCCGTACAGGGACTGGAAACTTTTGGGAAAGTTTTGTAAATGGAGCTTATCGGGAAAGAAGCTGTCTATGGTAACTGCTTACTTCTGCTCAAGGTGAAGTCTAGAAACTTTGGAGGTAGGCATGGAGCCCATTGGCTCCAGCCTCGTCTTTAGTGTTTGTGGGGGCATTTTAACATGCGGTTCAATGGGAGCAGCTGGTCTGTCGGAACCGGAGCTGCTGATACAGCTCCTCGAGGTCAAAACCGTTATAACAATACATCACTGCCTCTACAACTGTGCATGCAACACAGCAGGGAAGGCTTGTGGCTTACCACTCTTATATCCAAAGCTCTATTATATGGCGTATTTATGTGTCCATTCATTAAGCTTACCCAGAATTAGTGTGGATAAGGATTCGTGTTTCTAGGTAAAAGGGAAATATGGATTAAACACAAGACGGCAGATGCTATAGAGAGATTTTCCATCCTGTACATAAAGAGGGAAGATTTATTTATATCGCATCAATACTACTCAAAAAACACCTTATAATTTAGATGCAAACCAAGAAAATATTTTAAATGCTTTTACCATCCACTATCATTCAAAAGTTTGCTTTTAGTAAAACATTTTTTGAAAGAAATCAATACTTTTATTCAGCAAAGGCACATTAAATTGATTCAAAGACTTTTATAATGTTACAAAAGATTTATATTAGAAAAATAAATGCTGTTCTTTTCAATTTTCTATTCATCAAATAATCCTGAAAAAAAAATAATTGTATATCAGTGTCCACTAAAATATTAACCAGGACAGCTGTTTTCAACTTTGATAACACATGAAGAAATGCTTCTTGAGCACCAAATCAGCATTATTTCTAAAGAATCATGTGACACTGAAGACTGGAGTAATGATGCTGAAAATGTAACTTTGCAAACATAGAAATAAATTGCTTTTTAAAATTTTAAAGAATTATTACACATTTTCATGTTTTCCCACTTCACATTTGAAAACAGTGGATGCAATAAACGGTCTAAGGTTAGTTCTCTCTAATATTTCCTTTATCCATCAATACAAAAAAAAAATATTTATAAAGGAATGTTAATGATAATGAAGACGAGACAAAAATAAATGTGCATGTGATAAACAGACAAAAACTATGGCTAAAAAGAGCTGTAAAAATTAACACTAGCTTGCACACAGCACTCTTATGAAATCACAAGATAATAAGGGGAAAAAGAAGACACTTTTAAAAGAAAAATTACACATTGAGTCAGGCTGAGCCCTTCTAGAAGAACTGTAATGTAGATAATAACTGGCCCTCATGCATTTCAAAGAAAAGTGTCTGCTTTCTTGGATTCACTTTATATTTTATGCTTCCTATGTTTATAAGAAGTCTTCGTTATTAAAGCCACTCGTTTATTGTGTATATCAGGCTTGTGGGCATAAAGTTAGAGATGCTTCTAGAGTCCTCCTTGAATCATTATGAAACTATAAGACTCACAAATAAGCTTTAAAGCAAAGATGAGCATCACAATGTCTTCTGAGAAAATCATTGTGCACTAGAGCCATCAAACTTCACAAATACATAATTACCTCATTCCAAGCTACTTCACAGCTAATGAAACATTAAATCACTCATTATTTGACCACTTGTAATGATTATCAAGCTATGCTAACCAGGAGGAAATTAGCTTCAGACGAGCACAGGAGACAATGGTCACTGGTGTCATGAATGCAAACCCACCAGCTGGCCTGCCCAGCATCGCAATATGGCCAGCTCCCTGCAGTCCATGATCTTAGCTCCAAGATCAGAGGCTCAATCTATGGCAGACGTCCTATGTGAGACCGTCCACTGTTTACTGAGGCCCAATGAAGCTGCTCGTTCTTCAGGGCTCCAAAGAGGACTGCAGATGGCATGGGGAGGCGAGCAGGACAGGCAGTGGAGCCTAACATCACGCCCCAGAAACCTTCCATTCGGATTTGCATCAGTAAATCCATCCAATGGAGGATTTGAGATTCTCTCCAGGGATGAAGCCAAGCTTCCCCGATCAAAATGGTCTTACCTTGAATAAATAACTCAAAAACATTCCACAATGAACTCAAAGTTTGTGCTTATAAAAGTCTACTTTAAAGAGCATCTAGTTCTCAAAAGCTGGTTTTATCGATCATGAAAGCTCAAAAGAGAAAAAGCAGTAAATATTATCACAGGTTTACGGTACTGAAGCACCACCAAGCGGATACTGCAAATTTACCTTGAAGCCTCTGTGTACCACCACAGTAAACATTTCAATGGAAACAGCAACAGATTTTTCACACCCATCTCCACAATAAGTCTGCAGATGTTAACACAAAAAAAAAACATTTAGTTGTCACTGATACTAATGAGCATGTTCTACAAACACGTCAAACTTCTGGTTTGCACAATGTCAGCGGATAAACAAAACTGATGACATTGTTAACAAGTCTACTGACTTCGAGTAATCACTATAAGGAATTTGGAAACATAACTTGGCTCTCTCTTGACAGCCTTTCCTTTGGTCAGATATCCTTGTCTGCATTCAAAAAAGGTACAACAGATTCTAAATGATGTTACATCTTTAGCATACTGATCACTGTGCGTGGAAATGCAAAACTATGAAATTCCAATATTTGTTTTGCAAAGTGCTTTGTTGGGAAAATAAACTGCATCTAAAGTTGTGTCGCAACTATCACACGTGAACGCAACCAGAATGTCCCCATTTTCAAGAGAATATTTAAACTATCACGAGTTAAGCTGCCATTATGAAAACACCACAAAGTCATTTATACAAATTGAAATGTACATTTGATTAAAAATAGCTCTAATGCTTGACAAAAAACAGCAGTGACAGGTATGCACAACTAAACTATATTTACTTTAAACTCTACTATGAACCTGCCAGACACATTCATTCTCTTCCAAAATAATTTGAATGCTTCACATTACAATTTCCAAAATTCTTAAGTTGCAAATTTCCAAGAGAACTTGGGAGGCAGCGTAAGAGACAGGGAAAACCAAGCAGCTGCAAACCAATCTGCAGACACCTGCTGACGGCTGAAATACATTAGAAAGGCTAATAGTACATATAATATCTTCTGCATATGTTGACACCATCATTCCATATCTTGAGCAACAGTGATCTAGATGATGTCTGACAGATCACCGCAAACTTCAGAGACATGTGTGCACAAGGAAAAATATTCAAGCTTTCTTTACCATGATACCATCATTTTTAAATCACTCTCTAGAGGCACAAAACCTCACGCATGATTTATAGGCAAAGTATAATATCCACGCAACCCACTGGCTATGGATTACAATATCTGCCTCCCATGTGTAAAAATCATCATCTGTGTCATGAAAAATTAAGCCATTTAGGAGGAAAAAGTGTGTTTCAGCCAAGCTATCATCTGTTTTTGATTGTTCGACTCATAGCTGGAAGTTTAATTTCATGCAGCCGATCTTTTGCCATAAAAATGGCTTCAGCATGGGGCTTAACCAACAGGTTGCAAAAAGCAGACCCTCGAGTAAAGTATCATCAGCCGTTTGCTCTTTTTTCATGTTCTCAGACGAACACCCTGGATGTGAGTGTGTGTGGATCAGGTAAAAATATGCTCTCTTCAGGTCGAGAGTCACACTGCTCTCTTATAAAAGGGTCTATTGACCTTGCTGCAATGAGCTTTTGTGTTTTTGCGTCATTTTTTATTTAAACCTCTGCTGAATGAGTGTGCGTGTGTGTTATATTGCTGGATGCGAGGGGTGGGTGATATACTGAATATTTACAATGTATTCCAAATTATATTGTTACGAATACAAAATGTACATTGTGATTTTGCAACAATGCATTTTTTATTTGCCCATTACATTTCCTAATGCATGGCAGTGGACTAGGTTTGTGAACATCTTACAATTCATGCTTATTAGAGCATAAAACATTTTTAATGCCATTTTTTATTTAAACCTCATGATCAAAATATTGCCCAAAATTTGAATATTTGATTAGTTTCTTAAAATTAGTGCTTTTGGACCATCCTATTGCATGATTTGGTATTTTGTAATACAAATGATGATATGATATGATATGATATTATATATGATATGAGATAAGATAAGATGTGTTAATTAAATACAGTCATAAATGCATGCATACATAAATATTTATCACAACTACTCTACAAGAATGGCTGTTCAGTCCACATTATGGCCATTCTGACTGCAATAACTTCAGGGAAAATAGATAAACATTGAGATATATTATAGACATTTTCAGGATAAAAACACCATATAATGTAGCCTCAGCTACACTGAGCGGAGATGATGCTGGAAGCGTCAGGATCAATCCCAGCATCCTCACCATTAGAAACCAGATACCGGTTGTGCTCTTAACCTGCCCACAGAGGTGCTGTATATTTAATGCTCCAAACCCTCTAACTCACATTGACCTTCAACAGAATGAAAACATCTCCAGCTAATCTCCACATATCCACATTAAGAAAACATGGGGCTTGTTTACACACGAGTGCATCTCTAATGCGTTGCTCTAGGCCTGAAATATTACAATTTGCAGTAAATATCTTCTAAAATTGCTCAACCATTGTTTTTATGGAGAATCGCAGCATTTTAGAGTACACGGCTATTTGTAGTTTATAGAAGATGCCCTCACAGCTAATCAAAAGTGTGCGAGTGTGTGTGGGTTCGCTTAGCTGTACTTCAAGGGTAAAACTAACCCAAAACCAGTTCATTTATTTTATTTTTATTTAAATCTGCAAACATTTTTACTATTAAGAGAAGGGTAACTGCACAAGTAACTTTTTAAGTCTTAATAATAAATGTATTTGTATATGCATTAATACAACAGAAACATAAAAAAACGTGTGTGTGTGTGTGTGTAAAACTTGCAGTCTTGCAAAGTTAGCTCAGTGATTCCATTCTACTTCTAGATGTCTGCTTTGGGTCCCTTGGCTCCAGGATGTCTGCGGCTCATTGCTATTCCTGATACTCCACAGGTGTGTGTGTATAAGTGTGTCTCTAAGTGTGTGTGTGCTCATGTCCTATTGGGTATCTGTAAACTGGTGCCTTTGATTATTTATGAGAACACCTAGCTGTGTGAGATGATTTAGGAAAAGTGCTGCATGAATTTCATGATTTATAGTTTCTTTGGCTTCTGCATGACCTTAAAAATGCACCCTAAAACACAGACAGACGCATAAAACAAAATTCAAGGTGATAAAATACATGTTGATGTGAAGGATGTGACAGAACTGCGTTCCAGCATTTCAAGGCCCTGTTGACTTAGAGGTCCGTATTTTTAATATTAAATTTTAAAGTCATTTTGCGATGCTAATTACGCCAAAACTTCCATTGTTCAAGGTGACGCATCGCCCAAGGTGAAGTGCCCATAATTTTTCATTTCAAACTCCCATGGCATGACAGAAGGAGCTTCATAATTACTTCTGCCGAAAAGGCCAGGACTGAGTCACAAAGTTAAGGCATTTCAGTGATATGATGTGTATTTGTATGCGAATAAAATACTTCAGGCAGTTTTGAACAAAAGCAAAAGTAAAAACCAAAGAGAACTTTAAGGTCAAGCTGAAGAAGCTGCGACGTCTGCACTCCTTCATACTCACAGCAGCGCTTTGCGTTCGGTGGCAACATTTCCGCCTATTGTCATGTCTTTATGCCTCAAGTCATATTTCATGGTGTTCCAACTAAATCGGCAAGGCCACGGAGTGTGGAACACACCTTGATTGAATTCTCTTTAAAGTCTGCTGACAGTGCAGAGAGAGAACAAGGTAAAGAGGATGAGAATGAGAGAGAAAAAAATCCACAAGAAACCACTAGAGGAGTAACGCTAAATATAGGAAATACAGCCAAATCTGTGAAGCAAGTAATTGTATTTCACGACACATGTTGAAACAGATGATCAATCAGTGGGAGACCCCCAGAACTGTGACATTCATCTCAAGCGAGTGTTTTGAAAATATTTACAGGGAGAACAAAATGTAATTTGCACTCGTTGATGAATCGTCCCTCCCCCACGAGCAAACTTGACGTTCCCTAGAGCTCTCATTTCTGTCACTAAATGGATTGTTTACTCATTTCTGAAGTGCCACACATGGGTATTGGGTATTTTCCTTAATGTAAAAATAGTTCTGTATACTAAAAATTTCCCAAGATATCTAAAATAAAACACAAAAGCAAATAAGAAACTAGAATTTCCATCTTACAGGAAAGACAAACCACTGAGGAAATAGTAATCTCAATCTTGATTGGTTTCTTCTTTCTCCTATGATATTAATTGGAGAGAATATTTAGACTTTTGCTTTTGAGATTTTTCCACTGAGAGAGAAAAAAAGTAATCTCACATCTCCTCTAAAGTTTACCAGAAGTTTCTCAACAATGGATCAAACTGTACTTGAATTTAGCAACATACCAACATTTACAATTAAACGTCAACAGTTTCAATTTGAACTTAAATATTTCTCATCAAATTCTCTTCAAAGAACAAATAATGTGCTATGATCCACATTCAATGTATAGCTCTACAACTCTTTCACTCTACGTTGCACATTAACAATCTTCTTGTCTGTGTCTATTGACATTTTAAATAATTACGAAAATTAAGACAAACAGAAGCTGGCTTCACAGCCTTCTTTAGGATACCTCAGGATATCATTTGTGTTTATTTTTACTTTTCATAAAGAATTTTCAGAGAAAACATGCACAATAGTTTAAAATGTTTTATTTGTTTTCATTGGTGAATCACCATGAATTCTCCAGAGCTTTAAAAAAGCAACTTCTGAGCAATAAAAACGTCCTCTGGGATTCCAGGAAGATTCCTGGAAACAGGATCCTTCCCCAAAACAAACCTTGATGTGTGAACAAGACATCTTTCACGCAGCTTCTCACCAGCGCGGTGACAATTAAACCTGACAAAAAAATGACAAATGATAGGCAAGTGCAGCGATTCAGCCCAACAACTGTACAGTGTGACATCAAGCTAAGCTTACAGTGAAAAGAAAAATGACACTGTGCAGTATGACATCAAACCAAGCGGAGACGTGGAGGGGTCAGGAACACCGTTCTGCTCTCTAGGTGATGAGAGAGATGAGGTGAATTCTCACACTGCTGGAGCGAGCGCAGCCCTCAGAATCTCACATTAAGGCAGTGATTTATTGGCTTTGTCAAGAGCAGCTGCTGCAGGGAGACAATAGGGCTCGCAGGAGCTTACTTGGAGGAAGGAGGCTCTCAGCATATAATAAGACAAGGATCACACCTTCTACCATCTACCTCAGGGCTTTGACCCAGACTAGAGCATGGCTACAGTGTGCCTCCAAATGATTTGGAGGAAGGTTCAAGATGACCACGGATAACGCTGACATAGCCACTTATTCACTTCAGTGTTCTTAACTGAAACTTTTATTGTTTTCATTAAACCAAAATAAAATAAATGTGAAAATTATAATTCAATTACTTGCAACTTTAAGTTGAACTAAAAAAATAAATAAATTAAAACTAAGAACATAAAATTTGTAAAATGTAAAAAAAAAAAAAAAAATTAAAAATAAGCTCATTTTAAAATAGGAATAAAATCTATAATAGTATATAAAAACACAAAAAATCATAATAGTCTACTTTGCTGTTTATTTTGGCAAAACCAACAAGTGACTAACAGATTTCTTTTTGTTGAAGTGTTTGGTTTATCCAAAAGAGTTGATACCACAATAATAGACACTTGTAGCAAATAAATAAAAAATAATAATTCAAAATAACTGAACAGCAAATATTGATCCTTGACATGCCACACAGAAAACAGAACTACTGATTATTTCACATTCATTAAGCAAAATATTTGTGCCTTTGGACTAGTTTACCTACTGCTATGTGCCTCAAAACTCTTTAAATGCTCTTAACCTTGGAAACTTTGGCAAATCCAGTGATTACTTCCTTAAAACGTTATACTCTATCAGCTGGTACATTGTAAACATAGCATGCAGTTGCATAAAGTCAGCCAACCGCATCAGAAACTGCCGTTACAGCCAGATCTTGTATATTTTGTGTGCAATATGCATCAGGCAGTTGGTTAACAGACTGTGGGAGGTCCAAGGGTGTGCCATCTGAGACTAGAAAAAGAGGAAGAAGTGTGAGAATGGAAGACAGAATGTGTGACAGGGAACCAGTTGTGACATGACTATCTTGGCAAAGAACCCATTTTTTTACAGGTCTCTGTGAGATTTAAGAAGCAGGAGCTGCAGATGTACACATACGTCAAACAGATCCGTGAGTAGGTTATGGTCAAAACCGTCCAAGGCGATGCGACCGCAGCTGCAATGATGCTGTATACAAGTGCTGAGACACACTGAAACCCCTGCCATATTGCCAAGGCTGTGCCTCTGGGGAAAACAAAGAAGATGGAAAGTCCATGCTCATGTTACTGCTTAATTGTTTGTTGGATAAACAGGTCCCAGTGCTGTGTAGTATGCCGTGTTTACTTTTGTAAGTGCACCCCATTTTGAGGTCTCAGAGGTCCCAAGACGAATGGAAGATATGGCTGTAGACTTAATTTAGCCAGACTGAATGCACAACAAGTTGTTGTTTGGAAGTACATATGGGTGTCTCTTCAACCTTGAGCACTTTAATGTCCCAGGGGCTGATTTTTATTCAGCTAACAGTTGCATTTTTTGTAGGTAACCTATGAAGGTCAGATTTAATTGGCCTTGGATATATATATTTTTTTTTATACTTTATGTAAATTATGTAGACTTTCTATCTTAAACTATGAAAATCCATGTTTAAACAGAAATTGTGTTTATATATTTATGTATTATAATATAAACAGTAAATTTATAAGATTTCATTTTTTACTATCCCTTTTTTTAAAGCTGATACTTAAACCACTAGCTGTGAAAATAGCCTTGACAATTTAAAGGGAGTTTATTTTCTAGAAGTCCATAAAGCCAATAGTTGAAGAAAGACCGATATACACAACACAACAAAAACAAGTTCAAAAGAGACTCTCTGCATGCCACCGCTTACAGGATAATAGCTCTGTTTCTCAAGGAGAAGTTTCCTCAGTCTTGATTTCAGACACACTGAGCAGAAGGGCGAGAGGGTGTGATGCTGTCCAGAGGAAGAGCATCCAAATAGTTTCAAGTCACTGAGAAAACCAAGCTGTCATTTCTCCGTCTGACATCTACAGTATTCATGAGACCCCCGTGGTGACACACACAGAGTGGCTGAGAGATTATGGCAGTCTTCAATGTCTTTTCCACTTTATATTCAAACACATCCCAGCATTCTTCGTACTTAACCCTAGAAGACACCAAGACATCTACAGACAGCGAAGCAAAGAGACAAGGAAGGCATACAAATTGGGAGGGAAAAAGTGCAAAAAGGGACTAAGAGATTTAGAGCAATTACACTTTTAGTACAAAAGACAGATAGAAAAAAAATCTCTCAGAATGCATTATATGCAATTCTAATTTCACTCATTGATTTAAGAAAATTAGAACAAATATTAATTGCAATTTCACCACAACCCTGCTAATAATATCGTATAAGTAGATTTTTTAAATAAAATAATAATACATAATTATTTATATAATAATAAATACATTTATATTGTTATTCAGCACAAAGACATTTCAAATAATTGTGTTCTTTAAATTTTCTTTTCATCAAAAAGGGGGTAAAATATAATCACAGTTAATCCACAAAAATATTAAACAGCATGACTGTTTAACACTGAAAATATCAAGAAATATTTTTGAGCACCAAATCAGCATATTACAATGATTTACGAAGGATCATATGACTGGAGTAATGGCTGCTGAAAATTCATCACTGCATCACATAAATAAATAATATTTAAAAATGTATTAAAATATATAAAAAAATATTTTAAAAAGGCAAAAATATTTCACAATATATTACTGTATTTTTCATCAAATAAAGTATTGATGAGCATAAAAGACTTCTTTCAAAAACATAAAAAAAATCTTGTCAACTCAATGTTCTGGTTGTTGGTTACTTGCTTACTGGCTTCTATGAAGTCTCTATAGGAAAAATCATTAGTGCAATCACTTTGAAAAGTAATAGAATACATCTCCTTAACAAGCAGAACAATAAGGTATCTTTCATGTCTGTAGCATAAACCTTGTGATGAGTTGCACGCCTTATTAAGACTGATTAATTAATGAATGCACCCTAGTTGAGCAGAGCTGCATTGTAACTGAGCTCATTTGGAGTTTGAGCTGGGACACAGAAGTGAGGAAGTGTGCAGCACATGACTGCTGTGCTGTAATCTGCGCTTCAGTGCCTGTGTACCATCACAAACCCAAGTACAAGGACCGGGCACAGAGGGTGTGAGCTTTCACACAAGCGGATGTATTCAACCCTCCCTGAAAATGTTGGTAATTGAAGCCGTTGTCAGAACGCAAATCAGAAACGTAAAGTGGTGAGAGTTTAATCTGGGCCAGAGGCTTCAGATGTGCGATTCTGGCACTCCGCCTGGGGTCCAAACGCAACCCCAAGTGCATTTTAATGAACAGCTGCTATGCATTTCCCCCTCCCTCTTTCTCTTTCTGTCTGTCTGTCTGTTTCTCCTCTACTCAATGATCTATGATAGTTTGTAATACATGCACACGGACAGGATTTGCAATCTCGTCAGATCATTAAAATCAGTCACCTCAGAGAAGACCGACTGAACGCCCACTTCATCAATTTCCTCAAGTTTATTTTCAGCTTCTGTCCATTTCACACATACGTACACAAACGTGTCACAGAAAGCAGCAAGGACACTCATTACTCAAGGGAAATGTTTTGAAATAGCAGAGGAGCTCCACATGCATGAAAGAGGTTAAGAGAGGTTGACTGTACAGAACTGAAGAAGCCCTTGACCAGATGGAGGTGGGAGAGTGTGAAAGAAAGGAGACGAGGATCATTAAAGGGAGACAGAGAGGTTGATGGAGTGTTTAATGATGGGATAGATTGTAAATGCAGTTTCATGTGCCGATATGGATTGCTGAGTTGAAGCGTTCGGTACTTAATATTCATTAAATGTGCAATACAGCGGATAAGTCTCCGTTATGAGGAGGTGGTGTAGACTAGGGGTGAAGATTAGGGCTGCTACCTCTAGGGTCGTATCCTGTATCCTTGAGCTTCTGTATCACTACTGTACTTGTGCGCTAGTCTTACAGAAACAAACTCCAAAAATTAAGTTCCTATGGCATTGCTCATAATGTCAAATTTAATGAAAATTTGAGAAAATTGTTTATCACTACATAATCAGCTTCCATTACATCTTGCAAAAAATTAAACTAAGAAATGTGTGTATATCAGAGCTGGGTAGTGACTGACTACATGTATTCTGGATTATGTATTCAGGTTCCAAAAATTAAGTACTTCTAATTAGATTAAATTACATTTTAAAATACTCGTAATCAGACTACAGTTACTTTTTTATGGATTACATAATTATATATTATTCACACAATGTCCATAAATTATTCATAATTTATTGATTCTCCCTAATTCCTCTTTTTCATCTTTTAAATGTTCCTTTCTAAAATAGCCTACTGTTTATATACATTCAGAAAGCTTTGTGGACATTCACACAAAGAATGCACAATTTTAAACGTTATTTCTTATTTACATGTAATGCAGGGCATTCCCAAACTTTTTTTTGTCATCTGAACATATTTCACCTAATATATTTACTTGAAAGACCCTGAGATTTTAAAATAAATATTTTAATAATTAATTATCACATTTGCATGTTCACAGTTCTCTGTTGGTTAATGGTCTCATGACATGCAGGTAAATAAGTATTAATTTTTTTAGTAAGTGTTTTATTTTGATTGATGTTATTCTAAAATGATTTATTTTAAGTTGACATTTTTACAATTTAATGAACTATTAGCTTTTCATTAAAATCACGAAGATTCTGCAATTCATTTACAAAACCTTGACATAACGTAATGCTTAATGCACGACATGTTGTCACTTACAACGAATGGAATATATTTTCTTACTCTGTGTTTTTATATCAATATGGCACAGTATGGTATTTAGTATTTACATGATATTTATATCAATATGGTAATAGATTATCCTATTTAAATCAATGTGATAAACGACTTCGGTCAAAAGTAATCTAAAAGTAGTCTGATTATATTACCTAAAATGTGTAATATAATGGATTACGTTACTAACTACAACTTTTTGTCATGTAATTTGAAATCAGTAAAAGACTAGTAAAATAAGTCTTATGCTCAACAAGGCATTTATTTGATAAAAAAAATAGAGTAAAAGTATAGTAATACTGTGAAATATAATTGCTATTTAAAATAACTTTTTCATTTTAATACATTTAAAAATGTATTCCTGTAATAGCAAAGCTGAATTTTCAGCAGCCATTGCTCCAGTCTTCAGGGAAACATGATCCTTCAGAAATCATTCCAATTTCCAAAGAAAAAAAAGTAATGAGTACTGATTATTTCACGGTCATAACTGGAAAAAAAAGCAGTTGATTATACAGATCAGCTTGAGGATATTGCTACTACACGCCTCAAACAAAAGACCCTTGAAGTGATTATTGCAGCAGCCCCATACCCCTATAAACAAGACTTGTCAAAGTCATACTGATAAAACAAACCTGTGTGCCCCTGACTCATGAATAATGCAGCAGTCAGCCAATTACAATGAAACTTATAATTTTGGACACTACTTGACACTTTTCAGTGTGCACTGCATTTCAGTGGGTCCATGACGTCCTGCAGGCATGGCGCCCTGAGGCTGAGACTACCCTTGAGCAGAACGCCTGAACCCAGGCCGCTCCAGGGGAACTGTCTGTGGGCCTGGTGGGTAACAAACGTGCTCTGTCATGTTGTGTGGCAGTGCTTGTGTGCAAGTTCATCTCTGATCAATCTACCTGGTGTTTCATGTCTACTTTCCCACTTTATTCCTGTCCTAAAACATAAATGAGTTGGCTATATACACTGTCAGAAAAAAAAAAGAAAAAAGAAAAAAAAACAGTCATTTTACATTTAGGGGTTCAACAGCTTGTCACTGGGGCATATTGGCCAAAGTGACAGTAAAGTCTTTTACACTGTCCCAAAAAATATTTGGAGTTTGAGCTGGGACACAGAAGTGAGGAAGAGTACAGAACATGACTGCTGTGCTGTAATCTGTGCTTCAGTGCCTGCGTACCATCACAAACCCAAGCACAAGGACCGGGCACAGAGGGTGTGAGCTTTCACACAGGCAGATGTATTTTAACCCTCCCTGAAAATGTTGGTAATTGGAGCCGTTGTCAGAACGCAAATCAGAAATGTAAAGTGGTGAGAGTTTAATCTGGGTCAGAGGCTTCAGATGTGCGATTCTGGCACCTTTATGCACTAAAGGGTGCATAAATGTACATATTAGTACATACTAGGGATGGGCGATATATTGCATGCGATATGCATGCGCATCTCGTCAGTAAAGCCGGTTCCTTGATTAGCGGTTAATCTCCATCACCTGTTTTCAAATGGAGCGGCATTTAATACACAGAGCCGTAGATCACTGACAAGCTACGCAATATCTCGTTCATATCGAAGGCGATATATCAGTCAAGATATTCACAAGAATGAGCAACTAGTGAAAATCACAAATTAAAACATTATATACAAAAAAAAAACAAAAAAAAATCTGTGCATGGTGCATATTTCTGCTTACTGGAGAATTCCACTGTTATTTAACATCAAAACCATGATAACGCCAAATATTAAAATCAACCGAGTCAATTCTCCAGAGCTGAGCACTATTTGTGTGGCTTGTAGAGCTGCTTTGTAGAGCGTTTGAAGAGAATTACTCACTTATTATGGTTTCAAGAAAATTAGGATGTTGCCTTAGAAAACAGCTGCTTATTCATCATTTACATTTAGCAGACGCTTTTATCCAAAGCGACTTACAGTGCATTCAGGCTATACTTTTTTTTTTATCAGTATGTGTGTTCCCTGGGAATTGAACCCACGACCTTTTGCGTTGCTAACACAATGCTCTACCACTGAGCCACAGGAACAGCTTACTGTATACAGACAGCTTATTAGGTTTTGGAACACAGCTAACCTGTCAATAAAAAGGCCAACAACATACAGAATAAAAAAAGTTCATGTCATGTCACGATTCTCTTATCCTATAGTCCTTCTCTATCCCTCTCCTTCATGTCCTTGTATTTGCACATGAGCAGTCTGATTTCTCCTCCATCACATAATCTGCCAGAAGCACTTTTGCTATTTACATTCACACAAAACCTTGTCCATCTTTCACAATGTCTTATTGATTGATTGTGCACATAACACTGATGTGTACAAGGGAATAAAGCCCTTAAAGCTATTGTGTTGGAGAGGGGGAAAACATCATGTGTATATTGTGTATCTGTGTCTATGCATCAGCATGCAGTACTAAAGCTCATCGACCACACCACCTTACGTTTCTTTGGGGTGGCCATCAGCCTTATATTTATAGTTATGTCTAAACACACAGCAGCAAAACTGTGCACCAAGTTGCCAACAAGCCTCAAGGTTAAAGGAGGTAGCGGCGCTCTAATGCAGCCATGTACTCTCACTCCGGTCTCACTGCACTGGCCCCGAGGGTGAGGACTGCAAAGTCAGTTGCATCTTCAGCCACCATTAGTATTCCAATCGTAACTCCAGAGTATCTGAAGTCTTTCCCAATGCACTCCACAGATTTCCTTTACAACTTAACAAGACTAGCAGATCAGATGCAACACGGGTCAATTCCACGAAAACATTTCTCTCTACAATTTAAAGGGGGAAAAAAAGAGAAAAATTATATTTTACATAGAGAAAACAAAGCATGTTTTTAAGACTAATTAAGATGTATTGTGTTATGATAGTTAAATAAAACTAAAACCACAAAATCTTTGAAATAAAAACTTTTAACTGAAATAAACAATTTAAAACAGTTGTTTAAATTAATTTCAGCAGTTGCCAAGGCAACATTTCTCATTTTCATTTATTTTATCATGATGCTATAAAATAACTACAACTGAAATAAAAATGAATGAAAACTAAATATTTAAAAATAAAAATTACTAAAACTTTTAAAATTAAAATTAACAATTTAAAACAGAAAATATCAAAATACAAACTAATTAAAAAATATTAATACAAACTAATAGTATCTCAGTGATTCTAACATAACCCTGTATTGTACTGACAAAGTTTTTTTTTTTCCCCTTTTTTAAATTCTCATTATTTTCAGTTGTGATTCTTATTACATTATCATTGCTGTAACTGCTTTTTTTATTTTTTAATGGAGAAACATTACTATGATGTATAAACACTTCGCAATTTAATATACAGTTTAGCATATACAGTATATGGGTCATTCCGTGTCAACTCAACCAAATCATCTCCGGCTCAAATTTTTGATTTTGCTAATATTTTTTTTTTTAAGAAAGATAAACATGTATAGTGATGAAAGCCAAAATATTAAATGGCATGGATGAATATTTACAGAGTAATCCACTATTTTGGATTAGACTCCAAAAGAAAAGATTATTAAGAACTAGAATCTAAAATCATATTGCAATATCTTTAATACTTCTTGAGTTATAGGCAGGCAAACTTTGGAAAAAGAATATATGTGGCACTCAGACAGTTATGTTCAATGCAGTTGTTTTGACAGAAGGAAACAAGATACATTTATATACATTATTTGTTCTTCAGACATTCTTCTTTTAAAGAATGAAGTGTCATATTTTTTCAAAGTGACCCACATTTTGTTTTTGACCACTGAAAATGTGTACAATTTAACGATTTACTGATGGAGCCATATTGAAATTCCATTATCTCTGGAACTGAACCATATAGGGCCCTAAAACTGAAAATGCCAAAAGGGAAGTTTGTTAAGACCCAATATCTAAAAGGGCATTAAGATATCTCTAATACTTTTTGAGTTACAGGCCTGCAAACTTTGGAGAAAAAGTTGAAAAGTGCTCTTTCCCCATTTTTGAATGGTCACCACTGGCACATAATGCAACAAAGATAGCTAAAGTCAACAGATTTTACTAAAAGACCTACCGATCTCTGTGTAAAAGTAACAATGATGCTGCCATTTTTCTGAAGTCATTTTTAACCCACTGTAATTTGGCTCTGAATCTCAGGTGAAAATTGCCATTTTGACCCCCCTCTACAAAATAGTGGATTACGCAGTAAATATTCATCCAAGGCATTTCATATTTTGGCTTTCATCACTATACATGTTTATCTTTCTTCAGAAAAAATATTAGCAAAATCAAAATATTTGACCTGGGGACCTGTGGTTGAGTTGACACGGAATGACCCATACAGCATATAGTATAACTCATGAAAATATGTCAAAATAAAGAAAAATCTTAACTTCCTAAAACATGCTTCTTAAACTTTTTATTTTTAATTTGGGGTAAAATATTACAGGGCACAGGAAAGCACCAAAGAACTCATAAATACAAGGAACAAAGGTGTAAACTGAGAAGGAAAAATGCAAGAGTTCAAGGTATAAACGATCATTGAACTGTTCAAAATCATCTATGCTGAACAAAACCACCTGTCCCTCAGATAGTGAACAGACGGTGGGGCATATGACTAAATCTCGCCTTGATGACAATGATTGTGTAGGCACACAGTCATGACTGGAAACAGAGCTCAACACTGAATTGAATTTGCGTTTTAATCTGTGCTACAATGAATTTGTTTTTTCTTGAAAGATAATGGCAACATGTTAAAGACTGATCCCCATGTTCTCCACACCGATGTGAGAAACAAGCTACGAGGTAAGAGGAATCTGAGATTTATGGCTATATTCACCCCATTACCAATGCAGAGACAATTTGCAATGCAATGTCACGGGTATGATGGTGAGGTGGGGGGGGGGGGGGCTGTATCATTTTACACAGCGTGGAAGTCATCAATCACCCGCTCTGTACGTTCTCACCGCTGCTCGAAATGCTACATGGATTTCAAGTTTGCGCTTGATGCCTGCCCTGAATGACAACCACGCACACAAAAATTTAACATTATGAATGTCTCTGGTGACATGAATATGAAATGGAAAATCTAAAATCAGTTAATTTACAATCCTATGGTTGGTAGAAGCAATGGATGAGCATTTTGCTAATTTTGACTACTTGAGTACTAGATAGATAAATCAACTCGAGTGTGTAGCAAATTCTGTCTTCACTACTGGTCAGTAGATGGCCTATTTACACATAGGACTGAATTTTTTGATAAATTAAAAATAGTAATAATAATAATAATAACATACTGATAAAAAATGTATAGCATGAATGCACTGTAAGTCGCTTTGGATAAAAGCGTCTGCTAAATGCATAAATGTAAATGTAAATAATAACGGATTTTTTAAACCCAAAAAATATTTTTTATTTAATTTTTTAATTTTATTTGTTTTTCACTGCAAAAAATCTAATTGAACAATTTTTATATTTTGCAAGTGCATATACACATACATTTTTTTTTTTTTTTGGCTTGGGTCAAAAAGATTGCAGGGGCGTGCTTGGCCTCATCCCTTCTATAGGCAGGTAGTCTTTGGACAGAAAATGTCCTAGAGAAACCACTAAAGTTAGAGTGCGTCTATCGCCTTAGTCAAGTCCGTCTTGGCAGGAGCAATTTAATACACTTTCTGATGGATGGTGCATCACTTTGAATCTATCAGGACATTTAGACGGTGATGACTCTGGACATGGCCAATGGCTCTCTATGTTGCCAACAAGATGGAATCAAGGAGAACACTCAGAGAGGGGAGGATAGAGAGAGAAAAATAACATCAGTACAGCAGTAAGTCAATTCTGACAATATAGTGCTTTCATTCTTCCATCTCCTCCATCAGCGGGGCTCAATCCTGCACATCCGCTCCATTGTACCACCAACCATCCACGTCATAATTATCCTGCCAGGGTTCCAAAGCTAATTAAATCTATTAAGAGCAAATTAAGCTCGGTAAGGAGGAGGTGGCAGGGAATTGAAATCCTATAATGGGAGGTATAAAAGAGTCATAGCTGACCACTCAGAACATAGTTGATATACTGCTTTTCATAAGTGCACTATAGGGGTTTTGATCACTTGACATTACTGACGTCATTTCTGAGCAGGCTTGAACTGAGCTTTTTCATCTCACGCACCTTAATAAAAGGTTTAATTATCAGACTTCTCAATCAATTCATTTGAATGATTAAAGAAAAACAATCTCACAATCAATAACAGGTGAATTAATCAAGTTTAAACAAATAAAATATTCAGGTGGAGATCTTGTATAAAAATATTAAGTATGCGTAGGCTGATTACAATTTATTTCCCTTTGTGGGTGAGATACAGTAGTCAGAGTCCATAGACTGAGACCACATTGAAATTCAGGGATTTAAAATCTCATTTAATCCATGATCATAAAGATTTATGTTGCAGAATTTATGACTCTGATCCTGTGAACTTCATACAAAAGGTCAGATGTTCTTTCAAATTAAAATACTGATCAAAGGAATTAACACTTTTGTTCAGTAGAACAACTAAATTAAAGCACTAAAAGAAACTAAAAGAAGAACTAAATTGATAATTTGAAATTGTTTGATTTGTCTTGGTAAAACCAAGCAAGTCCTCATCCTGTCTGAGATCAAAACTGACAGAAGAAATCTAACAAGACACATCAAGCCAATGAACGACACATCAAAACTAATAAATGTCCACATCAGGGCTCATCAACTAGTGACCCCATGAACCAAATCCAGCCAGCTACAAATGTTTTGAAGGAACGCCAATTGATTTTGATGAATTGCTGCACTGCTCAATACATCAAAGCCCTTCATGTGCAAATCTGAAAGGCGAGTTCAGAAGCACTCAGCAGACATCAATTAGCAGAGCAGAATGTCTGAGCTACCCCAATTTCTCAAACCTTTAAAGCATACATATTTGACTGTGTCTCATCCAATCAGATATTTTTATGCAAATGATGTAGATGCAGACAAATCTTCAGAGATAGAAAAGCAATGACTCAAAGCAATAACACACAGGGCTTATTCAGAAAACGGCTCATAAAAATGTATAATGTGACGCACCGCTAAAGCACCTGCAACATTCATCTTGACCATGTTTGTAATTGAAAATAATCAAAAAGCATGATTCTCAAGACACAAGAGAGCCAACAACATCTGACATCATTCGAAATCATCAAATCTGGTGTTCCAGTTGTGAATTTGCAGAAACATGAATGAGATGACAAAAGGGAAGATTTTCAGAAAATAACAACTTAAATATTTTCACAACACTATAGCAAAATGTCTTCATTTGTGTTAAAAAAATGTGTTTGGAGTCTGTAATAACAAATAATGGACCCTTTTCACATTTCTGGGTTTTTCATTAGTCAACATAGTTGCGTAAACTTCTACAGCATAGAACAGAGACACCATCAAATATATTTTTGGTGTTCCCATTTGCACAAATAGCAAAAGAAAAACTCCACGATAGTGTTTTTTTACGACTTTCAAAAAGAGAAAAAAATAGAGAGAGATTGCTAATGGCAGTCAGAAGACAAAATGATGTCAAATTTACTGTCACTACCACAGCTGCTGTATTAGAAACACCCTCACAGCAGCATTAAAAAAAAAAAAAACTTCATCACAGCCTGTGAAAAGAGACTTTACTTGTTTAGCTTTCCTCATAAATAACATTGATTTGTTTATTGGCACAGGTGCCACAGAAGAGCTAGTTCTCAACAATAGGCTACAACACGATGTGAAAGCAAGCACAGTGGTCTCAGATGACCCCACAGACCTGTGGGCGTAATGCTTTGTGAACCACCCATTTAGCAATGTCTCTACACCTTACGCAAGGTGGAAAAATGATGCTGACCTTTTCTAGACAAACGAAAAATACTAACAGAAAGAATGCATACTTCCAACCTCAAAGCAGAAGACTCAGGCATGAAGACATCTCAAAGATGTGGGCATCCTTTTCAAGTGGCAGTACAATGGGACATAAATCATTTCCACAAGCATTCATCCTCTTGAAATCCCATTCGATTTTAATTTAATTCCTCATAGCTTTATCCATACAAAATACTGAGGGAAAGAGCGAGTGTCTCTCTCCGGTTCACTTGAGGTAAAACAGTAATGACTGATTTAAAACTGATTCTCAAAGCAAAAGGGCTCTGATTCGTCTGAGGAGATATGACATGACAGTTTGCAGTGATTGGACATGAGGTTTTTGCCCCACATCAAGCCTTTACACGCTTCCCTTAATGTGCACTACTTCAACACCAAAGCCCTTCTCAGCGAGGTGAACATCTTCTGATTTCATTCCATACCTGTTTGATGTTTCTGCTTCATCTTTGTGTTTTCCACTTCCTCGAATAAACCAAAGTGTAATGCATCCTATATGTACCTTAAGAGAGGTAAATACTTGACGGTTATGGTCTGAAATGCTATTAAAGCAAAATATAACCATAATATTATTGAATCAAACTGAACCTTTACATAAGGGCCATGAAGTTCCATCGTTTTATGAGGTTACATCTGATACTCTAAGAAGACCACACATTATTTTACAACTGAAGTAACTTACAGCTTTAAGTAGCTATGTCATTTCTTTGATTTTCTGATTTTGATGATTCTTTGAAAATATTTAGACAGGTAAATTTGGCACAAGTGGTATGATGAATGCACAGCACAAATGATTTGGTAACAGCTTTAATTAAAATCGATTATATTTAAATATAATCGTAAATATAAGAGCCAAAGAAGTGGAAAAATACACAGCGAGTTTGCGTCTTGTATTCTACAAACCCTCCATATGTAAAAGTACTGAGGTTTTCAGTTATTAATCATCTGTTTTTCTCTGAAGAACCACCGTCCAGTGTACAAACACATCATTAACATGCAAATCATATGCAATGTTTTCCTGCACCGAGGACTGATGCAACAGAAATAATGCCTCTTTAAAAGGTGACGTTTGTAATCTGTGCCACTTGCAAATATAACATGTTTTAAGTAGGTTGGTCTGCCATTGGTCAGACTGCCCTAGATGAAGGTCATTATTTTAGAATAATTTAATCACTGTGTGTCACAAATGGCCAATCTCAATCAAGCATTCCAGTGATCTGTGCAATATTTTATATTAATTTACATTTTATGTATTTATATTTACATGGTATTCTGTTGAAAATAACTATGTTATGTATGTAAACTCGCGATTAATCGCATCCAAAATAAAAGTTTTTGTTTACATAATATATATTCGTGTACTGTGTATATTTATTATGTATATATAAATACACACACATAGTATATATTTTGCAAATATTTACATGGATTTACATGTATATATTTATATTAATATAATTTATATTATATATAAATGTATTTAATATATAAACATAACATATTTTTCTTAAATATATACATGCATGTGTGTGTATTTATATATACATAAATATATACAGCACACACACATATATTATGTAAACAAAAACGTTTATTTTGGATGCAATTAATAGCACTAAACATACATGTAAAAATTAGCATTATACATACTTTATATAATTATTGCAAATATAATTTATTAACAGTATAATTTGTTAAAAAACAATTATAAATGCATCAATGCAATATACCTACTCATCTAAAAATAATGGAATTTTTATTTTCTTCTTACATAACTGATCAAAAATATATAACTTCATATGACCTCGCCAAAGCCAATTTAATATGGTGTTTGAATGTTGTTTACAAATCGTACAAACCGAATTTGTTTACTTAAACGTCAAATTAAGAAGTCATCAAGTAATGTTTTTTACTAGGGATGCTCCGATCAGGATTTTTGCAGCCGATACCAAGTACCGATTTCTTGTCATGGTGATCGGCCGATACCGATGCCGATTCTGATGCTTCAAGCTTTATATAACATATGTAATAATAATGTTATATAAATAATCACACAAATGATTCCTTATACAGTGAACATTTTAATATTCCTTTAAAATGGTGTTTATGCATAACATTATGTATATCAGGATACTTAATATAAGACAAAAATAAATGCAAACAAAATGTGTCTGATGCACCACAAGGCAGAGATCGAGTCGCATTTTTATAGCCTTAAGACTTGACTTGACTTGATCTGAAATGACCCCAGACTTTACTCGACTCGAGGAAAAGGACTTGTGAATATTTTAAAAGCAACTCGAGTCTTTTATCCTTAAATACTTCTATAAGTGCATCCGTACCCCTGCATCCATCCGGACCGTGAGCCGTCGCAGCAGCACCATTTTAAGTGAGCAGCGCATGAAAACAGCGGAGCAGATCACATAACAAGCGCTCAGGGTCATTTATGGTAAATATCTTTCAGCACTATATCCTCGTATTTTTATCTAAAGCTAAACATGCTTTATTCAAGCCCTTTCAGCTCCGTGCTCTCTCTCTCTCTCTCTCTCTCTCTCTGGACGCGCGCCGGTGTGGCGCCAAATTCAAGAGCTGCCGCGGTTATTTTAACAAAAACAGAAACACGGTGAGAGGTCAAATTATAGATTACTTTCACTAAAATACAGCAGAAAAAAACAATGCTGCAAATATTGTTATTTTTCTTACTATCTATTTATCTATCTATAAGTAACCTACGACTCAAACCAGATGTAACCAAACGTTTCTGATCTACATTTAGCATTATTATTCTGTAGGCTAAGAACATATATATATATATACTGTATATATATATATATATATATATATATATATATATATATATATATATATATATATATATATATATATAAATAGTTGTTAGATGGCTAGGTTGGAATTTAAACTTTAAAACTGTTATCTTTCTTTTCTGCTCAAGATGAGAATGTTTTGATTGGCCTATCCAATGTTAGAGAGAGGACAAAATAAATAGAAACATTTAAACTCCAATATGGAGAAGTCTGATGTAACTCATAAGGTTTAATACTGTCCAATATAAGACTGAAGAGGAAAAAAATAAATAGAAACATTTAAACTACTGAAAGAACAAAACGGAGTAGTTTGATCACGGTTATATCCAAGGGCGCTACGGATAATCCATGGGTCGGGTAATAAAAAAATGCATTCTGATTATTAGCGGGTGGATAAAATAAATCATAAATTATGCAATATTAACTACATTTTTTTTAAACAAATTTTTTCATCAGGCAGACGATTTCATTTGTGTGTGTGTGTGTGTGTGTGTGTGTGTGTGTGTGTGTGTGTTCGCCTGATCGGGAAGTTGCAGTGACAGAAACGGTGACATTCCAGATAAAGTTTGAAAGGAGTAAAGCCTGTGTTAATGCTATTGAGTAGGCTAATATGGCCAAAGAAGATATTTTGTTTTATAAATAAATGTTCATAGAGCGGCCGCGATCAGCTCCGGCTCCCGTGGAGACGCGTGCAGTGATGCGCAGATCAGCTCTAACTGAATCTGCTGTTAAAAATGAACAATCCATTCATCATATCATCATGCAAAACATACACGACATATAGCGAATTTTTCATTGTTTCTCAAAACATCATAGCATTTCCACACCGGCGTTGACTTGCAGCATATGTCCCCATGCATCATATACGTCGTCACGCGTTGACGTCATCAAATTGCGATCGGTACATGAGATCGGCCAAATGTACGAGTACCGATCGAGTCATAAAATGTGATGATCGGCCGATACCGATCTCCGGCCGATCGATCGGAGCATCCCTATTTTTTACCTATATTTTTTGTTTCTCAGACTCTGCATGTGTTCATGATTTTATAACAAAACACATCACCTTTTAAACTGAGGGCATGACACCTCCCAGGGACGAATTACCCAAAATAACACTCAGCCTATGATTCATGCACCGAAAGAGAACAGGAACTGCTGGAGAGAATACCTGTGTATGACAAGAGAGTCAATCCTTCTGACAGACAGACGGTTATTCTGTTCTTTTTTTTCTGTTCTTTCCCTGAGGAACAACACGCTTTTAATCTGTTCTGTCAGTGACCTTGCAAGACAAACGCAAAAAGCACATACACCAACAAACCAACAAACATGCTCCTCTTTTAAAAAAAACAAACACATACACACACACACACACACACACAGATAGGGCTGACGCACTGCCAAGCATGAGCATCTGTGTTGTGTTGACGCAGAGCTGGAAATAGCGGTGGAGGAGAGGGACATGGAAAGAAAGAAAGAGTGATGAAAGATCAGATCGTTCCACCGCAGTGGCAAAATTGAAAGCCAACAAACGGCGGCAGATTCATCCATCTCCAGATCACCTCATGTGTTAACCTGACTTCACCCCACATGCACAGGGAGGGGAAGTTAAGACTCCAGAGAAGAGGTGAGAGCCAAGGAATTGAGGATGGAAACTGCAATGTCAGGTCTGCAGAGATCCTAGGAAGGGCTAAAACTTGAATTAAATAGCTTATTACGAAAGAAAATATAAACAGCAGAGTCTTTAATTTACCTGTCAAAGGGGTCTTCAGTAAATGTACAGAGTTCTTCACCCTCTTATTCACACGTCTCAATTCAATCAGCTGCTCCTATGAAAAGAAGAAAAAAAGCAATGAAGGGAAAATCAGCTGGAGCTCCGCTTAATGATTTTGAGATGATTTTGCATAGATTGATTATAGTGTGCACAGGTAGATGAAGGGTGATGAGATACAAATGAAGGGGGATAGAAGGGTGATGAGATACAAATGACAATCAAGGCTCATTAACGTCACATTACAAATGTAATTGTAATTCAAACCAAGTTCAATTTACAGCTAAAATGTATTTAGGCCTATTCATTAACAGCTAATTAAGTTAACTGACAGGATTTTTGCAAATGTAAATGTAAGTCATCAACATAATTGTAATTCAAACCAGATTCAATTCAAAGCTAAAATACAATTATTAATAGCTATAATTAAATGACAAGATTTTTATTTTCATTTTTGCAGTTAATTCACCACACTTTTAAAACAAACAATAAAATATAGTAAAAAACAATTAAATTATTTTTTGAATGACATTTAATTTTTATATCATAATATTTTTATATAGTTTGAGCTAGATAATTATGTGATTAGCTTTACTTTTGAAACATAAGGTGCAGATAGCAGCAAGTAAGACAGAGCATACTCAAATAAGCACAAAATTATAAAATAAAATAGAATAAAATAAAATATTAAGTGAAACTTACAATTTTGGTGGAACTATTTCTTATTTATTTATTTTTTGGTCTTGAAGTGCTTAGTCATCTTGAAGTGCTTATAATCATCTTGGAGGAATTTTCCAATCAGCTTGTTGCAATACATACATGTGACACTTCCTTTGAATTTGGTCAAAACAAGGCATCTTAGGAGACAGCATAAATTTGCTGCCTCGCTTCTGGAACAGCATTTGTTCTCAAGAACATGTGTACGATGCCTTTCAATGCCTACACTAGAGCTCACTAGAGTTCAAAACAGAAACTGTGCCATTTTGCTGCAACTTTCTCTCTTTATTCAGTGGATATAAAAAGTCTAAACACCCCTGTTAAAATGCCAGTTTTCCATGATGTAAAAAAATGAGAACAAGATAAATAATTTCAGAACTTTTTCCACCTTTAATGTAAACTATAACCTGTACAACTAAATTAAAAAACAAACTGAAATCTTTTAGGAAAGCTGGAGTGAAAATAAAAAACTAAAATAATGTGGTTGCATAAGTGTGCACACCCTTAAACTAATACGTTGTTGAAGCACCTTTTGATTTTATTACACCACTCAGTCTTTTTGGGTATGAGTCTATCAGCATGGTACATCTTGACTTGGCAATATTTGCCCACTCTTCTTTGCAAAAATGCTCCAAATCTGTCAGGTTGCGAGGGCATCTCCTGTGCACAGCCCTCTTCAGATCACCCCACAGATTTTCAATCCGATTCAGGTCTGGGCTCTGGCTGGGCCATTCCAAAACGTCAATTTTCTTTTGGTGAAGCCATTCTTTTGTTGATTTGGATGTATGCTTTGGGTTGTTACCGTGCTGAAAGATGAAGTTCCTCTTCATCTTTCTAGCAGAAGCCTGAAGGTTTTGTGCCAGTATTGACTGGTATTTGAAACTGTTCATAATTCCCTCCACCTTGACTAAGGCCCCAGTTCCAGCTGATGAAAAACAGCCCCAAAGCGTGATGCTGCTACCACCATGCTTCACTGTGGGTATGGTGTTCCTTTGGTGATGTGCAGTGTTTTTTTGTGCCAAGCATACCGTTTAGAATTATGGCCAAAAAGTTCAACCTTGGTTTCATCAGACCATAACACATTTTCCCACATGCTTTTGGGAAGACTTATAATGTGTTTTTGCAAAATTTAGCCGGGCTTGGATGTTTTTCTTGCCACCCTACCCCATAGCCCAGACATATGAAGAATACAAGAGATTGTTGTCATATGTACTACACAGCCAGTACTTGCCAGAAATTCCTGCAGCTCCTTTAATGTTGCTGTAGGCCTCTTTGCAGCCTCCCTGACCAGTTTTCTTCTCATCTTTTCATCAATTTTGGAGGGACATCCAGTACTTGGTAATATCACTGTTGCGCCATATTTTCTCCACTTGATGATGACTGTCTTCACTGTGTTCCATGGTATATCTAATGCCGCCTTGGAAATTATTTTGTACCCTTCTCGACTGATAACTTTTAACAATGAGATCCCTCTAATGCTTTGGAAGCTCTCTGCGGACCATGGCTTTTGCTGTAAGAATGATGAATGATGGCAGGTGTGTACTGACTCCTATTTAACATGAGTTTGAATGTGATTGCTTAATTCTGAACACAGCCACATCCTTAGTTATAAGAGGGTGTGCACACTTATGCAACCACATTATTTTAGTTCTTTATTTTTACTCCACCTTTCCTAAAATATTTCAGTTTGTTTTTTAATTTAGTTGTACAGGTTATAGTTTACATTAAAGGTGGAAAAAGTTCTGAAATTATTTATCTTGGTCTCATTTTTTACATCACAGAAAACTGGCATTTTAACAGGGGTGTGTAGACTTTTTATATCCACTGTATTTATATACATGTCTGCTTTTGAGTACCTGTTGCCGTTGCTGTGGTCTTTCTCTCTGTGCAAACTAAAAAAAGTAACAATGTTATCAGTCCAGCCACCATTCACGGGGAACATTGCTGGAAAGCCACAACTGATAAACAGTCACCACACCGCACACACATGCACACCTGTATCCCATTATTAAGACTTCAGTATTATTACATCAGAATCACATAATCTCCCTACTCGCAGACGCACCACCTGGGACAACCTGTGTGGCTGTCTTCAGAAAAAACGATTCAAAGAAAAAATATCACACTTGACATAATGCTATTTGCGAGATTGCCGTGTAATGAAACAATGTCCTCGCTCCTGTTTCATGTGGATTAATCATCCTAGATCACTCAAAGAGTGATTAGGCTACAGGTGAGTGAAGCAGCCATTTAAAACTCGCTTATTAAAACCAAAAAAAGGAGCATTTAATGAGTGAGGCCTTTAACTAATGGACACTCTGAAATAATGAAATGTGTAAGTAATGACATACTCCGGTGCAGGTTAAAAGCTAGAGTTTTAAATCAAATGGGAGCACGAGGTCTTTCCAGGATCAGTGGTGAGTTAATAGGTCCTCGAGCGGGTGGATGAGTGTGTGAGTGAACTGTGATGGCCTTGACAAAGCCCTGTGGACACAATCCTCACTCTCTAAAAAGAATAACAGGGACCACCAGAGCCTATTACGAAAGGCCAAACCAAAAGTTTAGGTGTGAAACCACTGATCCAGAAACACACATACATGCTTGCAAAAATAAACAATTAAAAATCATATATTTATTTAATTTTTAATGTAGACCTAGAGAGATATAATTTACTCTGACATGTAAAAAAAAAAAAAAAAAAAAAACTGCACAAAAAATGTTTCTCTCTCGGACAACTGCAAATTATGAATATTTTCTATATTTATGGTCATGTGACAGAGATTCTGCATCTTTGCTGGATTAATGGACCGACACAGCTTACATACGGACACATCTTACCCCACCCTCGCCTACACACAAAAGCCACACAGCTTGTTTACTCAGTAATAGCAACCTGTGCATTCAAATTAATCAAAGCCCAAATGGTCTCACGATCAGAATAAATGATGCTTGTTTATAAATCAAATGTTGTGTTGACACAAACTTTCATTTATTTAATTGTGTGCCAAATGGCACTTCAATGCCTGCAGTCAGAGGGCATAGTCACTTAATGGAAGGCTATTAGTGTTGCAGCCTGGCTAAATGACTCAAGAAAAATCAATTTTGTTCTTTACTTTAAAAGCTTTAAGCATATCTTTTTAAGCTCGCATCACGGTCTTTAGTCTAGTCAAAAGTTAGCCAGACGCAAACAGCATACTAATTGCAGGACTAGGTGTTTTAAAAGCAACAAACTTTGTTGTTAAAATGTGGCACAGAGGCCCAAATCTGTGGTAAGACTAAACCAGAGGAACGTCTTTATAGCCCTGCAGTAACCCAGCGAGGCACTTTGAAATTGTAGTTTTATAACCTCCCTATCCTCCAGATTAAACTATACAGTTACTAAGCCTGGAGGGTGACATTGTTAACTTCATGTGACAAATAAATATAGCACAATTTCTAAAACTCAAGGGTCAGATAGAGGGTCTATAAAAAAAGAAACCGAATTAAGTACGAAGAAGCTATTTTGAATATTATTTGGCTCAGAGGTGGTATATACGATTCAATGTGTAGCATATAAAAAGCCGCTCACTCGACATTTCATTTCTGAACTTCCCTGATACAAACAAGCAACATAAAAAGTTGCCACAGTCACAATTATCTGTTTCAGAGAAAAATAAACATGCTATTTACTGCCAGACACAGAAAATTCACTTTGAAACTGCCGTGCAACCATTTTGTACTCACAGGAACGTTTTTAGATTTTTTTTCAAACATCATTTGAAAAGTACAGCAAAATGTACCAACAGAACAACTTATTTCAGGTTTTGCAGAAAGTAGACAGTGTCACATATTTCCAAGAAACCCTGGATTGATTTTTTTCCCATAGGATCAGGTTTAGGGGTGGAACTTCATGGTATCATTCCTTTACTAGAAATTACATGTTTTTGTATGAGTCTGATTAGGGCTGCACGATATTGGAAAAAACTCACATTGCGATATTTTGTTTTTCTGCAATATATATTGCGATATGAAAAAAAAAAAAAAAAAAAAAATTCACCAGATGATTTAATCTCTATTTGTAAAAAAAAAAATCAATGATTGGGGTGATTTTATAGGTGAGTAAATCAGCATAGAAAATAAACCAATTACAACCATAGCATCTGCGTGGCTCTTACCTTGTCTACACCTGACGCGCGCGACGCCACAAAATACTGTAGAACCCATAATCAGTGATGCTGTCTGTCTACACTGGATGCATGCGCAGCGCAACAAATTCCCGCTCTAATCCCAGTCTAAATCCCCGCTCTAACGGATGCCTCGCTCTATTTATGACGTACTGACACAAAAGTTCAAATTTGTCGCGTCCAGTGTAGACAGACTTTGGGGCCATAGGCCGTTCACATGTCGTGGCTAAAAACGCATGGAAAACGCCAGCCGCGCTGCTTTCTCCTTCTTTCCAAAGCGCTCTGGAGCTTGCGCTTTCGTGGCTTCTGCCGTTGCTAAGCAACCGTGATCAGCACGCTCCTCGACAACGCGGAAGTTTCAGCAAAGGATAAATGGATTTCCAGCACTGAAATCTTGCAGTAGCTCTGCTACTAAATTTATTTAAAAATGGATATCTCTGTACAGGTGTCGCGTCTGGTGTAGATGCAGTGTCTGTGTGTGAGCAAAGAAAACAATCAGTATATATATAACGAAAAGTATAGGCCTACTAAACATCGCACATCCTGCGATGTGACTATTGTGGATGCGCACATCGCGATATCGATGCTGAAACGATATATCGTGCAGTAGTGATGCGCGGGTCGGGTTTTTTTCCAACCCGCGGGTCCCGCTTTTATGAAATTATTTGGCCCGCCCCAGCCCGCCCCGCACCACTGTATCTATTTTTACAACCCGCCCCGCACCGCACCCGCGACCATTAAATAGACATACTAGGCATTGTAATGTAAATGAAAACAGCCTTTATTTCAGCCTGAAAGTGCTTGGAAACATCGCCCTGTAAACTGGCAACAACATACGATTATGAATATGAACCATAAATCAGGTCATATTAATAACAAGATAATGATAAACATTTTCAACATTTACAAAGCAGCGTTTGTATTCATCTAATAGGCTAAACAATTTTTTATTTCAGATTTGTATAGGCCTACAGTTTACAGCCTATGCTACATAACCACTGAACTTTTGTTTTATTTAACACACGGAAATGTTCATTTAGCTTTTTTACGTTCGCTGTGCAAAAAAAGAATGGCATCCACTGTACCGGGGTTTAATCTATTACACCTAGACTCCAGCACCCGGCCAGCAGAGCTGAATGTGCGCTCACTTGATGCGCTTGTGGCTGGGAATGGGATACAGAGCTGCTTGGCGCTTTCGTGACGTGTCACGTGACGCCAAAGGTTTGGGGACATCAAGCAAGTTACGTTGCTACGTAGGCCTTCGTATTGTAACCTTATCAAAGAACCTAATAAAATATGAAAATAGATATTCCCAAATATTTAATATTGGCTATAGGGAATTGCACGCCACATACATGGATTTTTTTTTTTTTTTTTTTTTAAATGACCCGCCCCAACCCGCCCCGCAAATAAAGTGACAATTTCTTTACCCGCCCCAACCCGCCCCGCGGGTTACCCGTGGGGTCCGCGGGTTATGAGACGACCCGCGCATCATTATCGTGCAGCCCTAAGTCTGATCATACAAAAAGCATGACTCTTCAACAAAGTGCACTGGAGACTCATCTGTTGTAAAAATAAACAAACCTTAGTGTCACAGTGTATTATTGGTTTGTGACAATATCAGTAGACAACAATACACTTATACACACAGAAAAAAAGTACAAAATCTGTTAATGGGACAGTACTCTTTCAAGGTACTAATGTGTACACTAGAGATATTATGTGTATTCAAGGTCCTAATATGCACCAGACAAAGATGCACATTTTGAAAATGTTACAAACCAGTGACATCTTTTGTACCTTTTTCTGAGAGTGTACTGTCATTGGGCCTCCCAAAAACACTTTTCAATTCATGTGGCTCATCTTGATCCCACCACTGCAGCCATGACAAGACCTGACAAGAATCTATTCACATCCTGATAAAACAGAAACCCCCGGCCAGTAACTTATATACACTTGCAAGGATATGTGAAGCACCAAAATCAACCCGCCAACCCCCCTCCCATCTACAAACAAACAGCTAGAGCTTTATTGCCTTTACAAAGACGTCAAGGTTATGTGTGTGTGTGTGTGTGTGTGTGATTTACAGTGGGCTCCCTTGCCTGTATAATGATATATCCGTGAGGTACTGCGCTTTACATTCGCTGAAGCCTTCACCATTTGAGACTAGATCAATTTTAAAGGTGCTGCTTTGCCCTCTGTGTGGTCCACCACATAAAAACATTAGTTATAAAAATATAAGACTATTTATCAGCAGCAGGCCAGGCGGCAGCGGCACACCGGAGAAATTCCAAAAGGTGAGAAGAAAGGACATCCGTTTAAATGTCGCAAACCCCGAGGTGAAAAGAGCTTCAGAGCGAGACTTAGTAAAGAAAATGCTTCAAGTATTTGCTGATGCAAAAATGCTGGGGTTTATTTCCTCGGTACTGTGCATCTATTTAAATTCTAATTTTACTGTTGAATAAAAAGCTGAGGAGGACAATTACCCTTTCCATTTCCTGGATGTGATAATTGTTGTTTCTTCACAATAGGTCTTTGAGATCAGAGCAATAGAAATGTCTACATTCTGAGGCCGTCGGCCGTCGAGTGGATTAAGTAAATAAAAAAGCAGGTCTTCGAATATAAATAGAACAAATAAATAAAAAATCCTCCTCCAATCACAGTGCAGTGATGTCTCACCTCCCTGTGCATTAGTAGTCCGATTAGGGAGCAAATCCTGCCTGTCAGCTACAGATGATAACGTCGTTTCAACTTTAATGTCATAACACAGCTAATCCTCTTTGACGCAGATCAGCAGCAGACAAAAGCAGCTCACGGCGGACCGACGTGCCTATCTCCATTCTGCTCTTTCTCTCCCTTCCTCCAACTTCACATGGTTCTAAGAGAAGTCTTCACCTACACCCTGACATCTCCACTGCTGATATAGACAAAGCCTCTCGCTGCATCTGTTCATTCCTAGAATTACAGATAGAATGATAGATAGAACGACAGACTGATACTGTAGATAGAACGACAACTCAAGACAGAACAATAGAATGAAAGATAGAATGACAGGTAGACACACAGAACAATCAACAGATAGAACAATGAGAAAAAACATAGAACAGATAGAAAGATAAAATGATCAAACAACAGATATAGATAGATGGTTACAATGACAAATTGATAGAATGACAGAACGTAGAATAGAATGATAAATGATAGAATGATCATTATATATCTATCTATAGATCGGTTGCCCTGTCGTTATGTCATTCTATCGGTCACTCGTTCTGTCTGTCTGTCATTCTCTTTCTGTATATTGAACGTTCTATCTTTCTTTTGGTCTTTTCATCATTCAATCACTCTATCTACCGTTCTGTCAAATGATTAAAAAGCAGAAATGACAGAATGACCGAAAGAATGATCAATAGATACAACAGCAGAACAATTGACAAGCAGATGAACAATGACAGAATGATGGAACATCAGAACGACAAAGACCGAGCGCTCAAACTATAGATCAAATGATAGGACAGAATGACAGAACAATAGAATATTAGAATGTCGGAATGACAACGATAGAACAACAGAACATTAGAAATATTGAAAAAATAGAACGCACAAACTATAAATTGATCAGAATGCTCAAACTCAATAGATAACTACAGGACAGCTGACAGAAACAATGATAGAACAATGACAGAACAACAGAACAACCTATCATCAGAAAGAATGATATAATTGACAGACAGAGCAACAGAACAATAGACAGATATACAGATGATTCAAACTATAGATAGAATGACAGAACATGCCATCAGGTGCATAAAGATTCTTCACAGTCAGATCACCAAACACCATCATCTACACTAGGATTAAGATTAAGATTAAGATTATTTGTCACATACACAATTACATAGAGAGTATATAACCAGTAGTGAAATGTATTCTCTGCATTTAACCCATCCTAAGTGAACACACACCCGGAGCAGTGGGCAACCATGTTACAGCACCCGGGGAACAGTTGGGGGTTCGGTGCCTTGCTCAAGGACACCTCAGTCGTGGTACTGAAGGAGGATACTCCCCCCACCAACAATCCCTGCCGGACCTGAGATTCGAACCCACAACCTTCCGTTTACAAGTCCGACTCGCTATCCATTAGGCCACGACTGTAGAGATGTGAGCGGTCTTGTTCAATGATCGGCATGCTGGGAAGGTTACTGCGGAGGCTTCACCTTCCCATGCAGGTACATTTTCCAGTGCTGTGCTCAGGACTCAGTAAACAGACTCTCTCAACTCTGTCTGGTCTGATACTCTCACAGAGGGCACATCGACAAGAAGATGCCATTACTGCTCATTTCAACTTAAGCCATTCCCATAAACCTCCACTGATCACGGCTCTTAGCTGCACTTAGAGAGAGCTTCAGAAATGCATGCCTAAAACAATACAAATGTCCTCTTTGACTCTTTGTTTCTCTGTCTATCCCTCATTTTAGCTCTGTTGGTTTTATAAGAGCTCTCTTTTCATATCTTTTTGTTGCACCATTGCCATTTTCTTTCTGTCTCTTTCTCTCTTTTCTTTAAGCCCCACATCAATGGGATAAACGTCTAACTGTCAAAATAGAACCAATTATTGCTTAAAGATCAAGCGTGCAATTTAGAGATTGAATGGAAAAACTGAAAAGCAACAAAATAATCACTCCCAAGAGGTGCAAAGACATTGCAGCCCTTAATCATAGAATTCTAAAATACTCCTTTCACCCAGTGTGCCCTATCGTTCACTATGCCATCAAAGTCTTTCTCTCCCTGTAGTTTATTGCTTTGATTAACCAACATTGGTAAATAGCACTGCAGTATATATAGGGGCTTTCACACCAGGTAGTTATAGGAACTCCATTATAGGAACTAGCCAAAAGGACAATCCCCCGAGAACTACATTTTCCCCTAAGGCCACTTTCCTGGTTGCACTGTAGGAACTCTGAACTGACGCAAGCCAGCCGACAGCAATGTCATTTAAGCGTGGCATTCAAGAATGTCAACAACTGGAGGATGGAAGATGGAAAAGTGCCTGGACTCCGGCATCAGTCCAGCTATCGCTGTTTTAAATATTTGTGCAGTTAGTTTGTGGAGTATGTATGGCTTTTTAAAAACTGCAGGTGCCGGTGTTTCAAACGGCATGTTTTTGGCTAATCAACATACACTTACGTCACTAGTAGTTCTAGGGCTGGGTATCGAGTTCAATACTTTTTAGGCACTGACCGAATTGCCTCGATACCACCGAGTATCGAAAAACGTCTGGTCGTTCGGTACCAAATTTCGATACCTAAGGGGTTAATCTCATCAACGTCAGTGAGGCAATAAGCCTGCAGCACTAGGTGTGTTTGACTAGAAGCGACGCGGCACTGATCGATCAGTGTTTGACATCCGCGAGAGCGATTCAAAAGTGTACGGGGCAGTCTGCTCTCTATATCGCGCGGTTTCGTTTACTACACACAGACTAAGCACGCTCACGGTGATTTCAGCGTCTGCCATCTAAACGAGGACATAAACACATAAACAACATCCCCAGAACTGCTCTGAGAGTCACTCCATGAGCATTTTACCATTTGATTTGAGTAAAACTAGCATCATATCATTTACACACAGAACTGTAAAGGAACCGCAACCCATCCAAATAAAAGTTCGGTTTAACTTGGAAGACAGTGTGGCAAAAATATATTAATATTGTTCAGCAGAGTGTACATACTGCTACTACTAGGCTACTATTAAAACTCAATTTTTTTTAAAGTAATGATCACACAACATTTCTTCCATGTTTAAATTTTAATAGTAAAATTTTGTTTGCCAAAAAAATAAATAAATAAAGTTATGATTTTCAATAATTTAAAAGATAAATTAAATTAATGTTTTATGCCTTCATTTGAAAACCAGTTAGAATAAAACATTTCATAAGGCTATTTTAAGAATAAATTTGAATAAACTAAGTAGTTTTTATGCATTCAAATAATTAGACATACTACACCAGAATTTAATAACAATATGGTGAAAGAAAATAAAACACCCACTTATGAAAGTGGATAAAGATTTTAAATTTCTTGAAGTCTTTAACCTAGAATAAATTAATAGAAATGATGATTCTGTCTGAGCTATGCGTTTTAGAACAAACACGCACTAGTGTAAACAGAAAACTATTTGAGCTTTATTAAAATTATTTGCACTGATTTATCGTGTTGGATATATTTTGTTCCTTTGTGCAGTGGCTCAGGAGATGAGGCTTTGAGTCTGTATAAATGTCAACAAGTTTTTTGAGATGATGTATATCTTGTTAAAACTGATTTCATAAAATTGGTATCGAAAAAAGTATCGTTCAGGAACCGGTATCGAAGTCAAGGTATCGGTATCGAAAATTTTTGAACGATACCCAGCCCTAAGTAGTTCTTACTGTGCTGGGTTAGACTCTACTCTGAATTAGGAGTTAATTTAGTCCCCCCATAACTATAATCATTCCCAGTTCCTGCAGTGTGAACACGCCAAAAAGCGGGTACTTCCGCCAATGGTTACAGTCACTATGAAAACATTCTTCTGTATAAAAGCACCTAACGTGTGATGAAAAACAGTGTACGGAAGTCACGCTGCACCTTGTGCATGCAGAAATAATGTGATAATTGATAATTAAATCTAGGATTAAGTCTCATCATGTGCTCTGAACCGAAGATGTCATGATTTAGGAACACTGATGATATTAAATTGTTATTTCATTCTCATTAGCGGCTGAGCATCACTAGTTTTCAACTCTATAAAATGCAAAGAGTGCTCTAGACTATATGCTCATGAGCTTAATTTGATGAATCATATCAAGGTTAAATGAGAGACTTTGTCAATGTTAGAATAAACATTTCTTAATTAAAAAACATTAGTTCATTAAAAGCTGTTCATAGCTGGTTATGATGGAGAGACTTTCCTTTGTATATTTTTACATAAAAGAGATTTATGCATATGTGAATAGTTTTAAATAAATACCTTGGTTACGATGTAGTACATGCAGCTTTTACTGGGTTGATGACATTCCTTTTGACAACCACTGTTTAATTAATTTAAAAAATCAATTTATTTTATTTTTACTAATTTATTTATTTATCCCCCCCCCCCAAAAAAAAGAAATACAAAAGCATTTTGATTTTAAGTCAAACAAGATTTAAATTTTAAAATGCAAAAAAAAAATCTGTAGGTTTGCAAAGGTTTTTATTTGTGCTCTAGGGAACCGGGTTCTTACATTGAGCCTTTACGAGGTAGATCTAGTTGTTGGCTTTGCTAAAGCTTGTGAGGTTTGTCTCAATAAATCTTAAGAATCTTTAGTTTGAGGACTTTCGTAGAAAAGTAAACAAGATATCCTCAGGCACAATTGTTGAACAGCAGTATATAAATGCAGGAATATTGATTTCAGATTTACCCACCTCATGTAAAACCATTAAGCGCTAAATGTTGTTGGCTAATAGCCATTTCTTATCAGACAGAAATGGGTCTTCATAAAGGAATTGCCCCTTACTGCTTCAGAAAACCAAATTCTTTATAGGCAATTCCAATCTTAGGACATTTCTGTAATCTCGATCTTTAAAATGATAATCACAAATGAATATGATTAGCCTCACAATGTATGTGGTACATTGTCTGGTAATCTAGACAATAATGTTCACATGAATAATCATAATGAGACACTTTAATAGCCAGTGAATTAAAAATTAATAAGGAAATGGAGAATTAACATACCTGATCAACAGAGACAATGCCCATGCCGTTAAGCCCTACCATGGCTGGCGTTTTTTTTAAGATAGATCAGTTCAGTTCAGTTTATTGTGTCCCTTAGGAAATTTGGTTTGCAAAGGTGCCACATGTAATTTACATACATATAGACATCTAAAACAAAAACATAAACACATCAAATTTACTTGGCATTCTTACACTTACAATTTGTGGTTGATCACTGTACACATTGTCAAATGTCTCCTTCCTTTCAAAGTGTGTGGTTATTATCCAAAATGAAACACTTTTTAATTTTGAAAAAGTGTTTGCAAATTAAGTAATTTGCTTAAAGGAAAGGAAGAAAAAGAAATGCCTATACCATCCATATACTGATTAGCATCTTTTTAAAATCACCCATCTTCTAATAAATTACAAGTTCAATACAGTCAAATAAAAGTATATTAAGAAATTACTCATGTTATGTCTTATGTCTTTGTATTTTCCCCACCTATACTACGGTTTAAAAGTTTGGGATGGGGAAGTTTTTTTTCTCTTTTTTTTTATAATTTATATTTCTAATCATTAAGGATGCATTGAATTTATCAAAAGTGATTTTTTTTATGTTAAAGTTTTAACCATTTCAAATAAATGTTGTTTTTCCTATTTTTCCTAAAAAAAATATAAACCTTACAATTTGGAATAACATGACAGAATGTTTTTTGTCTGAATTATTCCTTTAATAACATTACCACTCTGTGTCACCTCCTTTTGGATGCATTCTGCATAATAAAACGCTCTATTGGGAGCTCTACGCACTTCTCTGTCCACCTAACTCACATTTTAATGCGTTTCCTTTCAAATTAAAAATGCAATAATGTCCAACGCCCATCAGCTGCCACTACTAATGCAACTGTCTGTCTGCCTGAACAACTCTATGTGACATCCAATCTAGAATACAGAATCAAAAACGCTTTAACATTCATTCTGAGTCCGCTTCTGGCTCCATTTTTAAAGTTAGCGTTTAATTTCTGCATCACCAGCAGCACATAAACCACTTCTCCCATCTGCCATTGGTCAGACAAACAGACAACCCCACCTCAAACTCACACCATTGATTGAGTCAGTTTACTTTACATGTTTTAGGATATGAAACGTAGAATGACTTGCGTATCATCATTGTCTCTATAAGTGAGATATGAGAAAATATTTCCCAAAAAGAAGAAGAAAGAAATTCACCTTTAAAGTGATAATGTAATACCACCTTCAAGGTTGACTTAATGGATTATTTCGGAGTTTTGTTTCTGCATCCAAACTTTGCCTTTGAAAACTACCCTTTACAGAAAACAGGTTTCATTCCAGTACAGCATAAACCAAACAAAAACAAAACCTGACTAAAATAATAATAATGGTTCTGCAGTTCATCTTCAAGAGCTGCTTTACAGTAAGATGTCCTTATCTCTGAAAGGTCTGATTGACAAATCATCGGCACAAAAAAAATCCTTCCTGTCAGGATATGTGCAACTGTGCTGTCAGAAAGGTGTGAGATGAGTCTTGGAGCTTGTGCACAGGGTGATAAAGGTCATCTCACTGGTGGTCCGAAAGTGAGGTGAAACAGAGGTGAAGTGAGAAAGGTCTCTTTTAACAAACGTCTCCCACTGCAGGTTATGAGAAGTCAATCAGAACCCATGGCAAGAACTAGCCTGTTATTTTGCCAGCCATTATTGTTTTTGCACAAACTTCAGAGTTGGGGTTTATTCTATCAGCAGTCAATCTAATACAACGTGAGATTGGAAACTATATTAGACTCCCTGCGCAAAAGGTTTTCCCTCAATTCTCCGAAATACAGTAAAGTACAAATTGAATTGACAACTTTTAAAAATGGTCCCATTCCAAAATGTTAAATAAGATGTTATCACTAGCTGAGCAAATTTTTTTCCTTGTCGTGTCTATCTTGAGGACCCATGCGATATAGACGCTATATTGCAATACATACAAGCTAAAGCGTGTAATCAAGGCCATGGGTGTTAGTCTGTGATAGATCAATATGAGGCAAACTCAGTCCTTAGAGAATGGCACAATCGAATTGTATCTCACACACTGGCAATTGCAGGGGAGAGGCGGTCCTTTCAGCATGGGGGATTGGAGCAATTGCTCCTACGGTGGAGAACTGAGAAAGAAATAATGAGACATAGAATACAATCTTTTATCTATCACCGCACATACAGGGCTGGTGGAATGTTTCCGCAACTTTCAAACGACATTGCTGTAGAAAGTTGTGTTCCATCTTAAAAGGCACAATCACACTCTAGTGCAGACAGGGAAGCATTGGTGGGAATTTACACATGGAACAAAATACATAGAAAGCTTAAAATGCTTTTTTTTTCATTTCAGCCAATATAAACATTAATTTTTTTGGCACTGATGACAGGCTTATCATTTGTTATGAATAATCAAGTTCCTAAATAAATCAGCGGAGATGAAATACCTTTTATTTATCAATTTAATTCCCTGGACAATACAAAAATAGCCAATATCGCATGGTTATTAAAATATAAACCATATTTATAATCTGGCAATATTGACTGCTGTTGCTGAGAAACATGCTGGGTAAACATGGGCACTATTAAATAGATGCCAGCAAGATGCCAGCTTACTCTAATAAAAGAAACTGTGTGTGTCAGAGACGGTGTGTGGTCATTCCTCATAATCAAATGATTTAAATGCTGTTATGACATTCTGGCTGTGTCTGAAACCGAACACAGCTGCCAATCCCTGTGTGTGTCATTGTAAGAAAGTACCTTCTAAAAAAAGTGAATTCGCACACATTTCCATTGCATCATGTCTCGTGATTTAGGACAAATCTAGGACAAGTGACGTTTAGAGACAATCAAACAAATATTAATATACTGAATTTGAACACAATGTTGAAATAAAAAGGTTACACGTGTAGGTTTGAGTGTAAATGAATTGCCAAGGTCATAACAATGACTCAGAAGGCAAGGCTAATTAAAATTCACAATGCAAAAAAAAAAAAAAAAAAGACTATGAAGTTATCGTTTTTGGCTACATAAATTATTTTGAAAAAGTATCAAATTTCCAAATACAGCTTGTGCTATCTTGTTTAAAAAAATAAATGATTATATGCTGTAACTACACCATTAAGTGGTAAGAAGCATGTGAAACTGCCATTGAGATGCCTTTCTACAGGAATCTTGTCCTTGTTCCTATCTCTGTATACTACCTGCAAAAACATTGTTTTTCAGACAAAGTCTTTTAAAAGTAAAGTCCTATTACAAAAGGCTGATTAAGATAAATAGCAACAAAAAAGCATCTACACACGACAAACTTTGAGAGCAGCTATTATTGCATGAATTAATGTCTGCATAGTTTAAAAATAAATAAATGAGACATATTGTGCCATTTATTTCAATTTCAGACATTTGGGTGATGCAGGTATGGTACTACAAAACAGAAGCACAAAAGAAATTAACCTTGCGTTCCTGCTCAAATTCCCCTGTATATTGTTGAAATGGAAATGGACTGGCACTGAAAAATAGTTAAGCTGGTATACAGCTTCATTTGAGCATTGCTTTATCCTAAGACAAAGACATGAATGCCCCAACTCAACGAGCGCTAATTAAACCCACGACAATGAAAATTAGCTGTCAGTTTATCATTTTGCCATTTATTATCATTTTGTTCTTCCACCGTGAATGTATTACATAAAGACTATAAGGTGTTTAAATCGTTTCAGTTGTTTTGCCTGTGCGAATGAACAAGTCTGCTTAAATTGTGCCTAAATGAGCATGACCATGCAAGCGTATCAAACTTCATCACTACTCCCAGGACAATGAAAACCAATGCAGGGAACCAATTTAGGGCCAAATTAATATCCTCAGAGCGTAACGCGCATGCTTTTGTCTTCCTTTCCGTCCTTCCTCACTCTCTCCCAAACAAACTTTACCATTTCTAGCTCAGCATCACCGATCTGCACCACAATCATGCACGCTTCTGCATCATGACATCCACAAATAAACACAATCTTATGAATCTTTAGCCTAATCAGGCATCCCCTCCTGCATCATTAATTACTCAGCTGTATAAATAAATGCTGAGTGAATGAGTATTTCCGCCTGTCTTTGTGTCCAGGGCCTCTCCGCCATTTTTCCAGACGGTAATTCATTGTCTCCCCTGCCGAAACGTAGTCAATCAATACCCAATTAAGCAGAGTCTGCCGTTTTCCCTTGAGCAACTGTCCATGAGACAAAGTGCTCGAGGTAAATTTAAATGCAAATGGTGTATAAGGCTGTTTTCACACTTGGTTTGATTGTTTGGGTCGAATCCCCAGCGTCTGCAAGTCTCTTCACATTGTACTGTTCATCGACGCAAGTACCACCACAGGTACTTGCAAGAACTATTTAACACTTACTTAGATAATGAACGGTATCTATATATTTTCTAGACATTTCAAAAGTAGCAAAAAATGCAAGGCATGGTAAAAGTTTACTAATTGAAGGAATATATTTTGATAATACATTTAATCTGCCATCTTCTCCAATCAAATCAAATCAAAACAAATCACTTTTACTGTCACATCATCACAGCACATGTGCCTTAATGAGTGAAATTATTGAGAGCGTGCTCCAGACAGTGCAGAAACAATTAACATATAGACAGTACCATTACATACTTACAGACTTATACAGATGACAATGTGCAATATACACATCCATATACTCAGTACACACAGTGTACTATTAGACATACTTACAGTTATCAATACACATTCTACACTGTATGTACACATTCTACATTATGTACACATACAGTCAGGTCCATAAATATTGGGACATCGACACAATTCTAACATTTTTGGCTCTATACACCACCACTATGGATTTCAAATGAAACAAACAAGATGTGCTTTAACTGCAGACTGTCAGGTTTAATTTGAGGGTATTTACATCCAAATCAGGTGAACGGTGTAGGAATTACAACAGTTTGCATATGTGCCTCCCACTTGTTAAGGGACCAAAAGTAATGGGACAGAATAATAATCATAAATCAAACTTTCACTTTTTAATACTTGGTTGCAAATCCTATGCAGTCAATTACAGCCTGAAATCTGTAACGCATAGACATCACCAGACGCTGGGTTTCATCCCTGGTGATGCTCTGCCAGGCCTCTACTGCAACCGTCTTCAGTTCCTGCTTGTTCTTGGGGTAAGTTTTGTCTTCAGCAAGTGAAATGCATGCTCAATCGGATTCAGGTCAGGTGATTGACTTGGCCATTGCATAACAGTCCACTTCTTTCCCTTCAAAAACTCTTTGGTTGCTTTTGCAGTATGCTTTGGGTCATTGTCCATCTGCACTGTGAAGCGCCATCCAATGAGTTCTGAAGCATTTGGCTGAATATGAGCAGATAATATTGCCCGAAACACTTCAGAATTCATCCTGCTGCTTTTGTCAGTAGTCACATCATCAATAAAAACAAGAGAACCAGTTCCACTGGCAGCCATACATGCCCACGCTACCACCACCATGCTTCACTGATGAGGTGGTATGCTTAGGATCATGAGCAGTTCCTTTCCTTCTCCATACTCTTCTCTTCCCATCACTCTGGTACAAGTTGATCTTGGTCTCATCTGTCCATAGGATGTTGTTCCAGAACTGTGAAGGCAAGGAACTGCTCATGATCCTAAGCATACCACCTCATCAGTGAAGCATGGTGCTGGTAGCGTGGGCATGTATGGCTGCCAGTGGAACTGGTTCTCTTGTATTTATTGATGATGTGACTACTGACAAAAGCAGCAGGATGAATTCTGAAGTGTTTCGGGCAATATTATCTGCTCATATTCAGCCAAATGCTTCAGAACTCATTGGACGGCGCTTCACAGTGCAGATGGACAATGACCCAAAGCATACTGCAAAAGCAACCAAAGAGTTTTTGAAGGGAAAGAAGTGGACTGTTATGCAATGGTCAAGTCAATCGCCTGACCTGAATCCGATTGAGCATGCATTTCACTTGCTGAAGACAAAACTGAAGGGAAAATGCCCCAAGAACAAGCAGGAACTGAAGACGGTTGCAGTAGAGGCCTGGCAGAGCATCACCAGGGATGAAACCCAGCGTCTGGTGATGTCTATGCGTTCCAGACTTCAGGCTGTAATTGACTGCAAAGGATTTGCCACCAAGTATTAAAAAGTGAAAGTTTGATTTATGATTATTATTCTGTCCCATTACTTTTGGTCCCTTAACAAGTGGGAGGCACATATGCAAACTGTTGTAATTCCTACACCGTTCACCTGATTTGGATGTAAATACTCTCAAATTAAACCTGTAGTCTGCAGTAAAGCACATCTTGTTCGTTTCATTTTAAATCCATTGTGGTGGTGTATAGAGCCAAAAATGTTAGAATTGTGTCGATGTCCCAATATTTATGGACCTGACTGTATATACACACACAATAATATGCAAAGGTGCACTGTCTGGAGCACGCTCTCAAGAATTTCACTCATCAAGGCACATGTGCTGTGATGATATGACAATAAAAGTGATTTGATTTGATTTGATTTGATTGATGGAGAAGATGGCAGATTAAATGTATTATCAAAATATATTCCTTCAATTAGTAAACTTTTACCATGCCTTGCATTTTATGCTACTTTTGAAATGTCTAGAAAATATATAGATACCGTTTTACGCTAGTTGTAGACTTGTACGGCCAATCCTAAACTATGAAAATACATAATACATATTATTTTTGTATAATTAAAATCATGACAATTTTAAAAATAAATAATGAATCAAAGCATTAAATATTTATTGTATAAAAATGTTTTATACAAGTTTAAGAATTTTAGTGTATTTGTTTATAAAGGCGACAACAGTGTTAGTGAAGAGTTTGAGATGAAATATGAGATGATACACAAATATTTCAAAATTATAAATAAAACAATATAAGATTATTAAAGCATTTAAGTCTTTCTACTTAAATGTTTTACTCTTAATTCAATGTGTTACTTGCCATTTCTGTGTAAATATTTGTGAAATTTATTAGCAATTTCTGAGTGATTTTTTTTTCACTGTATGAGTGAATCTATGCATGTTTTTCAATCAAGACATTATTATTAAATTACGCAAAAAGTGTGAAAATATTATTGCATGTTTACGGTGTGCAAATTATTTATTTATTGTTACTTTAATTATAACTTCAGCGAGTAACCCATTTCAAGCAGAATCACGTATGATGCACACCGGAATTCTGAAAACTGCTTACACACCAATATCAAACAAGCTGTGGTACGATCAAAAGCTCAAGTGTGAAAGCACCCTAAAATGGATACTGCTGCCTCTAGAAGGCCTTGTTTGGTTCTTTCCTCTCTGGGTTTGAGTTACGTGTGACCTCCCTGTACCGCGGCCGGAGCTGTGCCGCATGCCTGTGGTCAGGGCGGAACGGGCAGTGCAACGCAGAGATGGTGATATTTAAGTGACCTCCGTTGTCAATATGCTGATCCACCAGCTGAATACACATGAAAACAGATAGGTATATATAAATGAGCATGGGCACATCACACCACTAGACCACATCCTGATATAAAAGCCTAATGTAAAATGAGTCCTTAAGCGGTCAAAGCAAGCTCAGGAAATGCACTGAAATAGTCATTCAGACAACACTTACAGTACTTACAGAACTTATTACCGGGACAATCCTCTAGAAACAACCTGAGGTTAAGTGCCTTGCTCAAGGGCACAAGAGCGTCAGTTCATGGCTTGCCACTTGTAGAGATCAAGCCACCCTTACAAAACAATACTATGTTGTAATTTTACCATGTCCCTTGATGGTACTAGATAAGGCAATACTAGAAATGTAGTCTAACAACCTACATCTGTTTTCCAGCTTTGATAATTTGCAGCAGCAGTGAATTAAATTGGATGAATTTACAGCTGCAACTTTTCTGAGAGGGATTTAGAATACTATCCTTTAGTGTACAGCATTCTCAGCATGGTAAAACCGTCTGAGAAGATGCATCTCCCAATTTATTCTTTCAATGTAATGCAGCTACAAAAAAACTGTATCAAGTACCAACTCAATTCAGTACCCTGACTAACCCCTTCAAACAGTATTTACTCTGTGAGAAGCACTCATGATAATACAAATACAGTACACATGTAAATGGTCAAATGCACTTCTACGGTCAAAACGCCTGTCTTGTCGAGATGTTAATGTAAACGCAGTCGGTTCAGTGAATGTAAACAGGCAGGAAAGAATTGAACATCTGTCAAAATATCAGATCTGTACATTGAGTCATGCAATGTAAACACACCTTACAGAACCGCTGCTCACTATTATGTTGTTAACATTAATCAAACAGCAATATTGGCAAGTAAAACAGAAAATCATTCACTGCTCACTTCCTTTCTTTACCGTTTCTTCTTGTTCACCCAGGCTGAATTTATGTGACCAAAAATACACTAAAAACAGCAATACAGTGAAATATTATTACAATTTAGAAATAATAGTCTTCTATTTGAATAGATTTTAAAATGTAATTTATTCCTGTCATGCCAAAAATGCTGAAATTTCAGCAGCCATTACTCCAGTGTCACGTGATCCTTCAGAAATCATTCTAATATGTTACTTTAATATGCTCTATAATCGGTAATCAATTATTAATAATGGTTATTATTTTCAAAGTTGAAAGTTTTTGCTGCTAAATATTTTGGGGAAACTGTTATACAGGTTATTTGTATTTTTTATTTAATTTTTTTCAAATAAATATGGATGAGCGAATAAGTTTTGACTACTAAAATGAGAGAACGCTACGATTATCATTTTCAGACCACGCAATTAGAATGGCATTCCAAGGCACTTCATAGAATATGGCATTACTCCATGTCCAAAAACCAAAAAAACACATTAATACCATTGTACTCTTTTGTTAGCAGAGCAACTACCAACCTTTAGTTTCAACCAGTACACCACCCTATGACCACTTCTACGATATCACACTGTGTTAAGTAGGGAGGTAACGGTTCTCGGTACCGTCCTCCACAGTTCGGCAGGCACTTGCACTGTGGTTCAACTTAAACTTACACTTTGTTTTTGAGATGTGCTGTTTTGATAAATGCATAACTTACATTTCACAGGTATATTCTCCATCTGTAAATGTTAGAAAGCCATGGAAATATTTCCATTTTGCTGTCAGAAGTGCATGAGCCTTCTGCTTTGCGATTCTCCACTAAACTTCACAGACTTAATTTAGAACGAGTGCAACTGCGCGCATGCGCGCCAAACAGACAGAGCTCAATGAAATAGGAGCGCAATAATTCTGACTAAAATATACATTTTGCTGAAGTATTTGTAGTTGGACAATAAATGTGACATATGTAGAATTTTAAACCTACAAGTAAGTGTATTTGTATGATAGCAATAACTGTAAAGTGACCAGTGTTGGGTAAGTTACTCAAAAAAAAGTAATCCACTACAAATGACTAATTACTTCTTTAAAATTTTCATTTGATTACATTACTGATTACTGCATTTAAAAAGTAATCAGATTTCTAATTACTTTACTTTATCAAGTTACTTTCAAGTTTACTTTATTTTTCAAGTTATCAAACCTAAAATAATACACAACAAAGAGAAACTCATAGTTCTTTCATTAATTTAATATTGACTGAAAAATTGCAGTATTATTTGTATACACTCCCAATATCAACTAAACTTTTTTTTTTTGGTTTTGTAAAATAAAGAAAACAAATAGGGTGCACTTTCTGCATTCTCAGTCTCCGTGAATATCTTCCTGAAACGAGTCACTAAAATGAACGAAAATGACATAAGATATACAGTATATCTAAAGAAAGCTTGAAGTGACCGATTAAATGAAGTTAGTCATGTCGAAAACAAATATTCTCTGATAAAATAATCCGTATGAAACCGTACGTTCTTTCCCGTCTGAGCTCAACTATAATGTGATCAATCCCAGGCACATCGCGCGCTATAAGATAATCATCCACGCGAAACCAAGCTTGAGACGCGCGAACATGTAAATGTCCACATCACCTCTGTAAACAAAGAAAGATTCAAGTTCATCTCGGCTATTTTTGAGGAATAAGCCTTGAATTGTGATGCCGATGCGACACATTCACTTGTTGAACTTTTCCCAAACTATAATGCCAGACTAAAATATGTTGAGTGCAACATTTTGAAATATGACTGGCAACCTTTCATTGCATCTAAATGTTGTAGGACTCTTCTGCCTTTTAGATCGCATTCTCCGATGATTTATTAAAGGGCATACTGACGCGCAAAACATGATTTTTCCTTCATATTTTTTTAACACTGCAATTGTAACTCAAGTAACAATTTTATTGACATTAGTAACGGTAATCAAATTACATAAATTTAAAATGTAACGCATTACTTTACTGCGTTACCAGGAAAAGTAATTAGAATACAGTAACGTGTTACTGTGTGTTACTGACTATAATGTAATCAAAATAACTGTAAAAAAAAAAAGAAAAGTTGAGCATTATAAGGCAACCACCCAATTTTTGCGTTCTCTTATTTTTTGATTTCTCAACTTTTTGTGTATAAACTAAAATCAAAAATCTGCTGGGGCCTTAAAATTTTAAGTTGGCTCAACTTTTTTTTTTTTTTTTTTTTTTTTTACAGTGTAGGCCTACCATTTTTACTCAATTAGTCTGTGCTTTTTTATTATTTTCATTTTTAGTTTAGTACATTTAACTTCTACTTTAAACGCATTATTTTTGTTTTTAGATTGCAATGTTACAATGCTAGAATGTAATGTGATTTTAACCCTTTTTTGCACATAATAGGATAATATGCCTACATGATAACGTTCACTTTATATATTTATTTGTTTAATCCAAATACAAAAGCATAGAAAATACAGAAGTTATATACCGTATACTGCAAATCAGCCAAAAAATATAGAGAGATGAATTTTTGCTCATATCGCCCAGCCCTAGTTTGTTATACCTAAATAGCAACACATAAAACAGACAGAGTTCGTCTAATGTATGTTTTTGTCGAAGGATACACATTCTGGCTTCCCAATACATAAAAACAACAGTTATGAACAAAAAAAAAAAGTCAAAACTAACTAGTCACTCTTTGTTCAATGTGAGTGCCGTATGCTCGAATACCACCAGTGATTTATGCTGTCATCACCCCGGTGTTGATAGTGCATGGGCGCAGGTGAGACCTGAACAGCACACATTGATATCTGTGTTTAAACTAAACTCATTTAGTCCTTGCCAGTTTCAACATTCAAGAGCCAGAAAACACGAATGAGAACTTGTGCGGGCCATGAGAAGATTTGTGTGTGTGCTTATTCGAAGCGCACAAAACCGCGTCTCAGAACGTGTGCAAATAGTGAGTTCTCATTCAAGTCTTGTGCCTGAATAGACAAATTCTCACAAAAACTATGTCAACATGCCGTCTTGGTAAGCATCCTAGCAGACATATTCGGTTCAACGTACAGTATCAGTGTACTGGATCCATGCATTCTCTTAAAGTCCTTAATAGAAAGAGCACATAGCACATAAACACATAAACATAGCACATACCGAACCATACCAAAACCAATGCAAACCGAACTGTAAGTTGAACCGTTGCGCCCCTAGTGTTAAGTCTACATACATACATACTCCGTGACAACATTGACTCAATGTTTAGCAAGCACACACACAAACACATAAATGTCTCCCTAGCCATGCTGACGCCGGCCAGTTCAGCTCGACTTTGATCCGCTGCTGCAGGTTATCTGGCCTCACACTAATTTTAGCCAGCCTGTTTGGCAACACTAGCCTTGATGCGCCGGCCTTCGGGCAGTTAGGAGAACAACTAGAGCACCTTTACACATGCACACATACTTCTTTTGGATTTAAGGAGCCCCAGAGAGAGAGAGAGGTCCTGTTAGATCACATGCACTATTTTTACAAAGCGCACCGCTAGCAGCAGCACTATCAGAGAGGCAACTATGTCGTCAAATATCAGAGCATGAGGCTTATATGAGGCCCAATCAAGAGATGCAGGACTATCTATAGAGGGTCAGGCTATTCATAGAGCCCAGGGAGGCAGCAAGAGATAATTTAAGATACGTTTGAGAATCTCTATAAATCATGTCAGCATTATGTGATCGTATGGGAAGACATCATTTTAATAGATTTCAACGCTAATCAGAGAATAATGTGATATAATGCTTAGGGGCTAGTCTGCTCTATCTCTTAAATCCAAATGGAGGTTTCTCATTTAGAGGAAACTCTTAAGTTGTGTCATAAACTATCATTATTGTAGTGTCATCCCAGCATCTTTAAAGCCCTCATTGGAGCAAGACGGTTCACTCACAGCCATCTCGATCATGCCATGGGCAGCTATTCTCTGACAACAATGATATCATAAAATGTGCTTCTTTAACTAGAATCATGCAAAAAAAAATGTCATGGTCCAGGCTGTAGGTTCAACTTAGTCACATACCTATTCTAGAGCAAAAAGACCAGAGAATGCAGTAATTTTAACTGAAATGTAGCACTTCCCTTTCATACAGCTAGAATTTTGAGTATATTGATTCTGACATTTTTTTTTCAAGAGGTTAGTTTCCTCTTTTTCTCGCTCTCTTTTTTTTTTTAAATCATACTAGGGTACAATCATTATTGAATGAAAGCAGTGTTGTGTTTTTGGAAAAGTTAGTCTTACCTGTCCTGTTCAGAACAAATCAAGGATGGCCGCTGCCGCCAAAACAAGAGGGGGAATTCACAGAAAGCAGGTTGCTGAAACAAACACACACACCACATTTGAATTATGAAAGCACAAAGATAAGAAATGAGTAATTACATTATTAGATAGCAAATCATATTCATACAAACTTATTTAAGAAAAATTCCCTGGACTTATTGTGCATAATTCATTGGTGCATGTTATGTCAAATATAACTCCTTTCTACTGACATAACCAAGGCCAAATGGAGAGGGAAAATAATATAAGTCAACAACCAATATCATAGTATTGCATTCCAGTTGAATTCAGATTTGTCTTGTCAAAGGTGTTGATTTATTTGTCTACACAGAATTGATATGCAATTAAATTCGTTGTGACACGCTACATTTAATCTAAAATGATATAATATTTTTTTTCTACAATTAAAAATTTCCTGATATTATTAAAATATTACATGAAATGTTTTATTTTACTTAAACATAAAATTATATTCAAAACAAACTAGTGAAGGTAAAAGTGTGCTTAAAATGGTGAAAAACTCAAGGCATATTAAGTACTTTTTCTTATACAAATTCGTAATTTTTAATCTAAAATCTTGATAAGCAATAATAATAATAATAAACTATCAACTAATTATTTGTGCATATGTGCTAGCCTTCAGGACACTGAATACTTACTAGATTGACTAGACTGGAATATTTAAAAAAAAAATGTTCAATTACAGTCACTGGAGATAAAAGGCAAGTATGCATGAATTAGGAAGCAAACAATCACACTCTCAAACACATTCAGCTGAGGATTCATTTGCAGGATACGGGATACAGTGAGTGCAATAAAGCAGCTGTGGCAGTGTTGAGTGAATGATAGTTCTCTATAACACAGCTAAAATGAGGGGAGCAGAAGATGTCTACAAGCAGATTTAAAACCCGAATCTCACACGCATGCACGCACAGCTCGGGCCACCCCTCTCCTATTGAAACATGAGTTACAACAGCGCCACCTCCGCCTTCCATTTCCCTCCTATGATGAGAAATGGTATCTCAGCATTCCCTCAATTACATAGAGAGACTCCATCCATGGGGCTGCTAAAGACGATCCAAATGTTTCCCAATCATTCCGGCTGTCCATGCACTAGATCGACATCACCAGTCCCTTTCAGAGCAGGGTGCCAGAACATTCTTTGATTTTAGTCTTTCATCAGCATGACCAAAGCTGCATTCTCTCTTACCAAAATCTCTTTGGACACCATCTCTTGTTTTAAAGCTGTAAAACCTTGCTTTTAAAGTCGTAATATTCATCTTTTTAAGAGAATCTGACATGAACAGGGTTGTTAAAACATAACTAGCCTCTTTTTCAATTCCACATGGAAAGAAATGTCTCTTTCATTAGCCATTTTAAGGCAAGCATTAAAAAAACAGCCACTGTATGCCTTTGTTGAGTGAAACTTCCTTATTAGATCCAACAGGACAATATGCAATCAGTAAAACTGCTTTTCAAGTAATAAAGTAAGAGTTAAAACATCAAAGCAAAATTAAGTAAATATAATACATAAAGACCTGCAATTAGAGTAAATGAAATTCAGCTTGTTGTACCATCCTATGTAATACTCAACCGACTCAATCAACACTGATCCAAGGACAATAAACAGGAGTGAACTCAGAGACATCATTACTCAGTTCCGATGTTATTCTAACAGTCTGCAGCACTCCGGAAGTGGACTTCTGTCTCCTAGTGGTCCAATGACAACTGGACATCTTTAAAAATTCACAGCACATGCTCATTACATCAAGCAGAAGAGCTATGTGGGGGTGGAAGGGCCGATTCTCTGTTAACTCAAACCACTCATCATCAAAATGAGCTTCAGTGCTACAAGATTATAGCCTCAAGGGTAAATATGAAACAGCGACCGATGTGACCTTTTCACAATGAACTGAGATCTTCTTTCACAAAAAACGGAAAGTAGAGGATGACGAAAAAAAGGGAAGAGAATTAAAATGTATGGGGCTTGATTTGTGAGCTTATCTCAAGCAGTGCTGAAGAGGAAATGCAATGCATGCTGGGTCTTAGAGGACAACAGCAGTTGTCCTTGTCACAGAAGCTGTGCGTCAAGGTACACGGGTACAGAAGGGTGCTCCAGGACGGCTCTCGAGAGGATATGCATCTGCTTTGAAACAAATCCGATATGGGTTGAAAATGCAGCGGAGTGCGGACATGAGTCGGAGAAGGGCCGGCTTAGCACATCTGTAAGTGATATGCACCGCACTCTATTGATGTGAATGAGTAAGACTCATTGATTATGCTGTGAAAAGTTCCTTGAGCAAGGCGCAGGGAATTCGTGCAAACAATGCCGCTCTTGATAAGACCTGCCGGGGTCAAGTCTGCACGCATACAAACAACAGATTGGTGAAAGTACTGTGCACATTTTTGGTGGCAAACACAGGGTCAACAGCTGTTCGCATCAGTCCATTTGCACACAGCACAGACACACACAAGCACACTAAGTCAACAAGCTGATGCGCTCACGTGTGCACGCTCTCATCCATCAGTTCCATGCCACGATCTAGCTCACTCACGGTCTCTGAGGCAGTTCTAGTAATCCTGCTCCATAGGGAAGGCTACTACACCTAAATCCCAAACAGCTGCAGCCGTTCTCTCCGGTCAGGATGCTCGGACTTTCTCCTCCTCATTCTTCACGCAGGAAGAGCATGAAGGACACAAACCCAGAGTATGACGACATGCTTGCGGAATGTTTGACGGGGGATTCAATTGTTACTGAAGGATCTTTGGGTCTGAAAGTAGTAACAAATGAAAAGTGATGCCACAGTTTTTGAAATAAACAGCTTTTGAAAGAAGAAAATCTGATTAGTCCGTAACCTATATATTCAAAGCCAAACTGCAATATATTAAGTATCCAAAGAGGTCTATAATACTTACAGAAATCAATAAAAACATATCGATATGTCTGCTCATTGGCATTAAAATTGTTTAACTCCGTCGCTTGTTGTCGCATCAAGTCACTGACTTTCCCAGAATTTTTTTTTTTATCTAGTTGCATTGTCTAAGCTCTACTTTAGATTACATTTTAATATTTTAGTATGGTAAAGAACAAAGTATTTATCATAAGTTTTAAGTACAGTATCACAGAATCAACTCCTCAGCATATATGCAGTAAAGGAGATGGGTTCAATGCAAGCCGGCTACTGTAGCATTGGACATGGGCCAGACATTGTGAAGTGCTGAGCGATGGAAGACATGCTCAGAGGCAGCCGTTTGGTCGCATCGAGTGACTAAAAAAAAAAAAAAAAAAAAAAAAAAACACCTACTGTACTTCCTCTCTTCCATGTCTTTACAATATATTGATCATGTACTGCAGCACCAAAGGTGTTTAGGGACTTTGGCCAGTCCTAATGTTTGCAAAACATTTCACAAAAAGTTTTTTTTTTTTTTACTATTAGAAATGCTAAAATAAGATATAGTGTTATATCTTAAAGATATACAGTTATTCATAGGTATATTATATATACAAACTGCCTGAATTAAACATAAAATGCCACTAGATATCAATAATAATTACTAAGAAATGTTATGCTGCTAATATTAGTTGGTGCATTAAAGGGATTGTTCACCCAAAAATGAAAATTATGTCGTTAATTATTCACCCTCATGTTGTTCCAAACTTGTAAGACCTTTATTCAACAATTCTTCTCCTCCTCATCCCATCTGCGGCGGCGTGCCACCATTTTGGAGAGTATCACGACGTATGCGCTTGCTCTCCTCTGAATGTAAAGCATGCATGAGCGTGCTGCTTCTTACGTTGAACGCGCGTTGTTTACATTTATAGGAAAGCAGGAGCATGCCTCGTGATACTCGCCACAACGGCAGCAAGCCACCGCAGACGGGATGAGGAGAAGAAGAATTGTTGAATAAAGTTGTTATTTTTGTTTTCATTGCACACAAAAAAGTATTCTCATAGCTTCAAAAAAATATAGTTAAACCACTGATGTCACATGGACTATTTTACCGATGTCATTGCAACATTTCTGGACCTGGGAACATTTCAGTTGTGTTACGGTCTATGGAGGGTCAGAGAGCTCTCGGATTTCGCCAAAAATATATAAATTTGTGTTCTGAAGATGAATGAAGGTCTTACGGGTTTGGAACGACATGAGGGTGAGCAATTAATGACAGAATTTTCATTTTTGGGTGGACTATCCATTTAACTACGGAAGCCCTAAAAAACTAAAAGTAGCTATATAAACTAAAACTGGAAAAACATATGAAGTTATGAACACTAAACCACAAAGATTTAAAAAAAAGTTTTAAAAATAAAAAGTGGATGCCACTTTTTGGATTGATAAAACGTAGTGTACTGCATGACTAGAAAATACTGAAATCCATAATTCTGTTTCAAACGTAACATCAACTGGTCCATCCAAAAAACATTAAATCAACAAGTAGAAGCTTGATCAAAGACATCAAGAAACAGTCCTGTGGTGTGACATGAACATTTCTGACGGGTGACTGTCTAATCTGCTGTCAGTAGAAAAGCCCTCTCCACAGTCTAACACATGAGTAATGCACGCCACAGTAGCACAGCGTCGTCGCAGCATGTCAACAGCAACCTATCCATAAAATATTAATTTGCAATAGAATGTTTTCCATTAAACAGTGCGGACTCTCCCATTCAGTGCCGCTCCTAATGGGCTATGTAAATGTCTGCTCTTGTGTTGTTTATGGGGGGGATTAGGAAGTGAGGACTCAAGTTTGCCAACTGCTGTGGAGAAGGGAAAAGGAGAATAAACAGAGTGCTATGAGTGACGTCGCCTCAGCTGCAGGGATGTAACGAGGGCTTTACCCGTTAAGATTATGCAAAGAGAAAAAGCACCAGAGGGTTGTCTAGCATCGCCAGCAGGATGCGTGTTGAGGATACAGTGCCACATTAAACTGAGAATGAGGCTTTATGTATGAGAGGCAATTAACGGTTTGTGGCCGTGAGCTCATCCAGTTTTTATAATGGAGGAGAGCGTGAAGAAATAAAACAAGAGAGCGAACAAAAGACGCAAGGAAAAGACTTATACGGGTGAATTCATCCTGAAAAAAATCATTTCACAAAAGGCTCATTGATTTTTCTATCTCTCAATACTTTTGTATTTCGTTCGATGGCATGTAGAAAAAAGTAAGCTTTTGAACTTCACAGTAAAAAAAACAGCTCTTCAAGAAAGAAAAGTAGACAAAGCAAACATTTTGTTTACACAAATACCATCTCGTCTCTTTTGTCGATTACTCATACGTCTCCTTTATAAACGTGTTGTTTTTCGACAGTCAAAAAGTGCGTCTCATGTGCACCTGAGCAGCAGATGGTGGGCTGATTGAAAAGCCTCTCCTGTACACCGCAAACTCAATAGTTCAGGGAAAGGGGAGATATAGGCGCTGCCTGCCTGCAGCGAGGTGATTATCTGTGATTAGCTTTTTATTGTCGCCGACGAGATCGCATCTTCCAACTGCACCCAACGTACCCAAGGCAACGCAGGCTTATCTGAAGGTAATCTTTATTAAGACTAACCCTGCGGCGTGGGGTGGGCATGAGAGGGCAGGCGGTCCTTGTCTTCACCTTCTGCTTTATAATTATGACACAAAGCAGCCAGTCACCTTTGACACAGGCTCATGTTGCTGTTGTGTGTTCATGCAGAGATGCGGAAAGCAGTACTGGAAAGATCAGAATGGAGGAAAAAAAAAAGTGTATATGGCATATTGCATGACATATGCATGACCATGTGTCATTTACAAATTAGAGGTTAAAAAAACTCTGTGACAAATGCCAATCTTATTATCATTTTCATCATGATGCCAGCACTGTCCAGCAATTTACATTTAGCCTTTGGCAAAATAAGCTTACAGCTTAGCATCTGACCTTGGAAATAGCAAACAGCATGCATTTTTCACCATATATTAGGATTCCGACCAATAAAATAACAGCACAGGGCTAATAGTGTGCAACAGTCGGGTCCCTGAAGTCAAAATCCCCATTCATTTTCTCTATAGAGAAATTGATTTTTAACAAATCTGTATAAACCTTTTCAAACAGATTTACCATGGGCTCTGAGGTTAGCAATTGATGAGGACATCAATCTGCGTAACTTTTCTTTTTTTGAATACATATTTAATAGCCAAATGAAGAACTGCATTACTCATAATTTTATATCTGCTACTCACCAAAATGTTGGTGGTTGGTAAGATTTGTAAAAGTTTTTAAGAAGTCTCTTATTTAAACTAAGGCTGCATTTATTTGATAAAAAATACAGTAGAAGCAGTAATACTGTGAAATATCAATTTAAAATAACTGTTTTCTATTTTAATATATTTTAAAATGTAACTATTCCTGTGATGGCCAAGCTATATTTTCAGCAGCCTTTCCAGTCTTTAGTGCCACATGATCTTTCAAAAACCTATCTAATCTTCAGAAGTCTTCTAATATATTGATTTGGTGCTAAAAAAATCGTATTGTAAAGTTCAAAAGAACAGCATTTATGTCAAATAGAAATCTTTGCTAACATAATACATGACTTTTTTTTGTCACTTTCGAACAATTTAATCCATCCTTGCAGAATAAAAGTATTTCTTCTCCTTGAAACTTTTAAACAGTAGTGCATCATAAACATTGTTTATATATTTATAACCAATGTCTACAAATCTAAAGTTTTATATTGTACCATTATTTTTCCTTTAATTACGTAATCAAGGAAAGGCACTTCAGTGGTCAACTCTGAAAATGCACACCAGTCCACAGCCGCATTATCAGTACCCTTTTACAAGGAATTTCCTTCCTGATCCCCGTGCAAATGCTGGCACCTGAAACGGCAACTTAGCCAAGATTCCCAGCGCTGGCCAAATTTGAACAAATGTGAATGGTCGTGTAGCCTGTGGAATTCTGAGTGGAATTCTGAGTGGTGAACAGCAGCTGTGAATCTCTTTCCCCATCCCCCAACAAGCCTGAGATATTCAGCCCCTCTGATCCCGCTCAGATGCTCGCCGTGGCACTGTACAGTGAGCAGCGAGTGTGGCATAACTACAGGATGAGCTGTCAGCGCCTTGCAAGAGCCCTGATACGGCCCATCATCCTAAAGGCAGCATGACATCATCGCACAAGCCTCCCAGAGTTCCTCCGTGAACCTGGGGAATATATTTTCAGAGAGATTCAGTTACTCAGTGAGCTATTCTTCAGATAAAACAAACTGGTCCTTATAGTTTCCACTGGGATGTAAGCCTTGTATGAAAAAATGTCCCAGTGCACCTCTCAAGTGCTATTTGAACTAATAGACTCTCGGTTGAAAGGATTAAATAGGATGAACGAAAGGTTTGAATAAAAATCTAGTCAGTGTATGCATCAGATGATCGTGATTTGTGTGCCGAGGAAACATAATTTACCCAAGCAGTGGTGGAATTACCTGAGAAGAGATTTAGAGCATTGTCTTCACAGCAACGGATCACAAAACTCATGGTTTGGATCATACTACGGATTTTGAGTCACGGATAGGATCATTTTTCGGATCAGCAAAAAAAAAGTTTGCTTTTCATTAATTACTAAAAGCTTACTTTAAGTACTTCTATACCCCAGCAGAAACTAGATTAACTACTGTCAGTAATAAAACAAGAACAATTACACAAATTACAAGCATAGATTAACAGCCTACAACATAAAATTATAAATAAAGACAGTAACAGTAGTATTCAGGTGCAGAAATTAAAAAATTAAGTGTAACACAACACAATAATGCTTACTGCATAAGTTAAATACAGATTAATCTTTGTTAAAGTTGTGGTGTTGTTTGATTAGCAGACAGAAGCAGGTATTATAGGCTGCTGTCTCTTTAAGACTAAATGCACGGACCTAATACTGACACACATCCGATTTCTTTCTCTGCTGTATACGTTAACTTAAGACATAACCGACTGTGTTTACCAGAATACTTGCCAAAACGGGTATTTTAACATAACTTTGTGTGTATGTATCCATCAGTTGACACGTTGTCTGAAACGCCGTATCTGAATCGCGCCTCTCTCTCGCTCTCTCTCTCTATATCTCTGCGTGTGCGCGCTTCAGTGTTTTCAGCGGCTGAGCACTTTTCGACTTTAGCAAGACAAAATGCGTACAAATGATAAACTTGCACTCTATGATGTTTAAACTTAATAGTTAATCCACGAATCACATGCGTGCCGAACCATGGGGACTGGTCCGTACGGATCACGAATCATCTACGATCCGTTGCACCCCTAGATACTAACACGCATCGATACTCATGGTTATTTAAAATGCCACAGGAATGTGCTTGGGGATGTACATAAGTACGAGCTAAACAATCAGAGAAAAAAGATTAATAGGTTTATGTTACTTTGACATGCCGCTCCAAGGCTGTGGGGCAGGTGCTATAAATAGCAGCTCTTTGGCTGCTCGTTACCCGTGAGTCAAACATCCCTGCTTGGTAGCATGATAGCTGTGTGCTAAAGGGTTGAGTGCCACAGAAAAGCACAACATGGGTTCAACAGGGGCTAAATAAGGGGAAGAACACTCAAGGCGGGAGGGAGATGAGGAGAGGAATATAAAAAAGGGTGAAAACAAATGCATGGACATATCTGGCAGAGGACAAGATGTGGTTTTCAGCTTCCACTTACTGGATCCTGCAAGGCTAGAGATATTGAGAAGTCAAACTGTGAAGGTAGAATTCTGAAAGAAACTTTGAAAGGTCAGAATAGAGCAGATGAATACAGAAGACGTCTGAGAAGTTAAACTAAAATATTAATCATATTCAGAAAAAGGGATGAGCATGTGGGTCGTTTTGACTGCAAGTACCATCTGTGCTATTTTATATTTACATCTGCATTGGTCAGACGTCTTTAACCACTATATTGCATCTCACAGTTTGTTAGCATTTCACCACGTACGTGACTTTTCAGGAAGCATCAAGAAAAAAAAAAATTATATACACACAAACACACTCTTTTGTAATGAATACTATTTCAATATAGAACTAATTATTCAAGAATTTTGTGTATACATGCTGAACAAGTCACAATCACATTATCTAGGTCTGTTGTTAGTCTAACTTCACAAAAATCAACGTTTCAGTTGAACTAAAGAATTTAAATTTAAAAAAGACAAATGACTGTTTTAGCCCAGCTGAAATTAAACATTTAAAATGCATGTAAACATATGGGCCCCGTTTGGTTCTGTCCCAACTTCAATACTGCCACTGTAACTAAATCAGAGAATTAAAAATGAAATGCTTTTTCATCCAGTCATGTAATTTTTATGATTAATCACCGCTGCCACTTTCCTCATGCCCATTCATATAAATATACGCAAACGAGGAAGGAATAAACTTAAGCACTTATAAGCACTAGATGCACATGTAATGTGCTCTCTCAGGCCAGAAGGCATTTCACTACCTCAGACAGTTCATTAGTTGCCCCGTGGAGCCACATGGGAGCAGCCCATGTCATCTGACCCCTGGCCATAACCTTGATTTTGCAGCACACGCCACAAGTCCCTTCACAGACTGCTGTGGACAATAAAGCAGCTAGTAATGACCTCTGGCACCTCAAGCTCCATGTGGCTGATAACAGCCACCTGTTCTCAAGGGACAACTTTTCCAGGATGAATTAAAGGCACACCCCCAGTACAGAGCTCTGCTGGAGTTTGTTAGCGTCTCCCTAGCGGCTGAGCACTATGTGTTGTTTGGGCAGTAGGCTGAATTGAGGGATCGCTGCAGAGAGGCTAAACAGGCACAAGCATTAATACACAGAGCTCAGGTAGATGCATGGAGTGTCATACAACAACCCTGCAGCACTGTAAACTAAGAAAGCATAATGAATCCAGAAACAGATTGAGCTTAGATAACAGAAACAAAGGTAAAAGACGAAGCTCCAGACTACTAAAATGGATACATATGTGGAAACTAACCATAAACATTTGAGACAATACAAATATTTCACAAATTCATTTAGTTCACTATCAGTTTGTGTGGAAATATTTTAGATTTATATTCACATCAAATTTTCTAAAGAAAAAAAAAAAAAAAAAAAAAAACTATACACGGAACCCTCTCACTTGGTACATTAATATAATATTAACGTCAACAACATGTAATTACTAAAGTAAGGTGATAGTTTTGAACACTGGCTGGTTATGTACTTGCTAAAATATTGATTTCGGATCATTTTTAACCAAAAAAAGTTACGGACTGCAGCTTTAAACCTAACATAACTTTTCATGACAGATTTATTCTAATATAGATTAAATAAAACATACAGTGGCATGCGAAAGTTTGGGAACCCCTTGTAGAATCTGTGAAAATGTGAATAATTTTAACAAAATAAGAGAGACCATACAAAATGCATGTTATTTTTTATTTAGTACCTGAGTAAGATATTTTACATAAAATATGTTTACATATAGTCCACAAGACAAAAAATAGCTGAAATTATTCAAATAACCCCCTTCAAAAGTTTGGGAACCCTTGGTTCTTAATACTGTGTGAGTTTTAATAATTGATGGACTCAAACACAACTATTAAAAAAGGTTCAAACATTCACTGATGCTCCAGAAGGAAACACGATGCATTAAGAGCTGGCTGTTGAAAACTTTTGAACAGGATGAAGATTTCCAACTTTTTTCTTTTGTTGAAATATATATTTTTCCATTTATTACTGCCCTTCGGAAGCAACAGAAGATACTTGCATGTTTCCCGGAAGACAAATTAAGTACAATTTACCTTGATCTTCAAATTCAAAAAGTGTTCTCCCTTCCGGCTCTTAATGCATCGTGTTTCCTTCTGGAGCATCAGTGAATGTTTGAACCTTTTTTAATAGTTGTGTTTGAGTCCATCAATTGTCCTCAGTGTGAAAAGATGGATCTCAAAATCATACAGTCACTGCTGGAAAGGGTTCAAATATGCAAAAATGCTGGAAAACTGCAGAATCTACAGAACGTGGAGGATTTGTCTGAAGAACAGTGCTCAGTTCAACTGTTCAGAACAAACAAGGGACTCATGAACAACCAACACAAAACAAAAGAACAGTCATGGATCATCCAGGTAACCACACAGTATTAAGAACCAAGGGTTCCCAAACTTTTGAAGGGGGTTATTTGAATAATTTCAGCTATTTTTTTGTCTTGTGGACTATATGTAAACATATTTTATGTAAAATGTCTTACTCAGGACAGTACTAAATTAAAAATAACATGCATTTTTTTATGATCTCTCTTATTTTGTTAAAACTATTCACATTTTCACAGATTCTGCAAGGGGTTCCCAAACTTTTGCATGCCACTGTACATAAACTGCCACTTGAACTGAGGTGGCTACAGTGATCGGTCACATCAGAATAAAAAGTGCCAAAACTGCATTGTTTGAATTTCATGGTAAACTAGAGACTTGTTTTTTATTAAATGTAACAAAGAACAAAGTTCATTGCAATTATTGGATGGGAGGTGTGTGCTACAAATAATGTTTAATGATGATTTATTCACGTATCAACTGAAACCAGTGTAACTAAAAGATTGATCCTATGAATCAATATCTGTTTATTAAAATTAAGTTTGATAAAAATAGTAAACACAGCCCCAGTAAATTTTAGCGTGAACTATCCAGCAATGATTGCTGTTCAAAGGTAAACACACTGAACTCAATGAACTACAGCCCTTCTGAACATCCATCTTTATCGAGTGAATATGTAATTTGGCAACTAAAGAAGTAATATGCCTCCTAATGCTCCATTTTAAGCAGCCAATCCTTCCCTTGTCATTTTTAAAGTATGGGGCCTTGCATGAAATAAAGGAATAGTTGCTTTCTGTGGGATAAGAAGATATGCTTAGGGCTGACTTGATGAACTGTGAGATTGATGCAGCCTGCTCATTTACGTCTTGCTTGCTCACAATAAGCAGGTGCAAACCTACACACTGGGTTCCACACTAAAAGTTCTCTATTTTCCTTTCCTTTTATTTAGTACATTAACAAAGAGATACCGGATACAGTCCAGCGACCTCCCTGTTCCCTTTATCCCTCAAATGGCTTTATAGCAGCCTGTAAATGTAGACTTGGCCATGGAGAGATTCCTCATGAGCATATGGCAGCTCATGAAATCTCTCTCTCTCTGACACACACACACACACTGGCTAGGCCAGGACAGGTCACTGGGGACAGACCCCATAACTGGCTTTGCTCAATTCATGGACAGTCTGGTCTGGCATAAACAGGGCATCTGAACTTGAAGTTGAGGTCGACAGAAATTTGTCATGCAGCACAGTAAAAGAAATAACCTTTATGAATGTGAATGTGAGTTTAAATGAACTGAAAAATGAAAATCAGTTTTTATATCAACATAATTATGATATATATATGCTTCTACTCCAGTTCATTGTTGAAATATAAACAGTAGCAAAAGTTTTCAAGACAGATTTGTTCAAACATAGATTAAAAAAATTACACAAACATTAAATACAACATATAATAAAAAATATATATAATATAGTTCACATATTTAACAAAATATTTATTTCCATGGTTATTTTTTCCCTAGCAAACTAACGAGATGTGTGCATTGAGTGGCTTTCCTGAGGTAAACGTAGCGTCATGTAACAAGTTCTTTACGAGCTGGTTTATTAATGTCTTTCAGTGGTTAAAACGTGATTACACGAGACATTAAACATTTTAGTTAGTTGTACTATATCTTTCAACATACCTTCTGATGTTTATTCATGTTTACTTCGCGCTGTAACTAGCAGATGAGATGATCATTCACGTGCGCTGCTTGAACTGAGGCGATTACAGCGAACGGTCACATCATGTTAAAGAGCGCCAAAACGGCAAGGTTTGAACCTTTTATCCAAGTTGTGAAAGTGAGTTTAAATGAACAGAATATGATGAGAAAAATAATAAATACTGCACAATAATACCAAGAAACTGTCTATGGAATCCAATTCAATCCATGTATCATTCGTTCACTCATTTTTTTGATTTAATATTGAAAGTAGAAAAATGAGAAAACAGCTCTTTTTTTTTTTTTTTTCAAGAAACGAAAAACAAGAACTCGGCTCAATTTTTCGTTTAGGAGTAGAAAAGTGAATAAACAGCTTGAATATTTGATTTCCACACATGAGCGGGAATTAAACGCCCCTTTCTGCTGATTGGTCAGCCGAAGATCAAACCATGCAGTCATCAGTTTTTCTGCAGTTTCGCGAGACAGAATAATAGTCCTCCACTGCTGCAGGTGTACGGATTCTTAATTCGTTTATATTGCAACTACATTTCATCTTTTTCTCATCAAACAACCAGATTAATGAATAGCTCGACAATCCGTTCAGGGGCAGAGTCTAGACAAGTGCTTCTCAAAGTCTGGACTCTGGTCCGGATCCGGACCCGGAGGGAATTCAATCCGGACCCTGCCTCTATTTCGTATTTCAAACTTAATTATATTTCCTACTTTGATAAACGCACGTTAAATTTGTAAATCATTTGTTTAGGTTTTTTAATGTCGTTTTGGAGATGGTCCAAAATGAAAGCGCAGGCGAGATATTGAAACTTTTCCTTCATGACATTTGTTGTCATGACATCCAGTGAGTATGTTTGACATAATCGGGGGACATTTCACCGCTAATATGAGTATTTTATTTTATAATTTTTTGTTATCACTTAGATTATGGGCATTTGACTTATAGCAGCACTATGTCCAAGTGTTATCTGTCTCAGGCACACGTCATTTACACTATCATAAACTGACCACCACATAATAGATTTATCCATGATATCTAAACCATTTCATTGAATATAACTGAGCACTGCACGTTTCAAAAATAAACACCTGATGCTGCGGGAGTGTTTTTATATGAATGTATCTTTCGAAAAGAACCAGACCATCTTCAGAAAAGCTTTGTGATTGTAAGTTTCATCTTTCCTGTAATGCACGGAAGCGTGATGGAAAACGTTCACAAATGTAGCCTATATGTTGATCCAAATATGGAAAGCATTTTTGAATTTAATAATCTGATTTGAGAAGGTGCTTAAGTTTTGAACCATGTAATTACTATGATGATTAGCCTACTACTACCATTGTGTGCCCTGCAATAATAATTGACTCAAATTCTCTTTTATGAGATAAAGGGGGCAAACCGAAAGCCATTGATGCCGATTTCAAAAATCGGTATCCAGCACTCTCTTCACTGCTGATGCTGAGACTAAAAACTTGTTTGAATGCGTTCCTTCTCTGGCATTTAAATCCACATTTCGTGACCTTTCTAACACAGCCTAATTAATTATGGATTTTTGAAAATGACCTCCGTTCTGATGCTCAGTTCAAAGTCACAGAACTAGGATCCATGGCTGCTGATGACTATTTGAATTGACCATTCTGCGCAAAGTGCGCGCTTGTCTCTCAAAAGTGTTTGAAAATGCGTAACATGAATTACGTGATACATTGATCTGCTCATGTCTGAAAATAATAATGAAAAACTAAATTATTTTTCAACATAAAAACATTATAGCTTATATTTGCCCACTTGTTAGTGGGAAAATATTTTTAAAGTAATGGTAAAAACTAAAATGAATAAAATGCAAATTCATTCTTTGCAGTGCTCAGCAACATCGCAGCCCGACGTCCCGGGGCTATTGTGTTTTCAGCAGTCGGGCTACCAAAATGTATCACTGCTCGTGCCCGACGGGCTATCTCCCCGCATGCGGTTCTTAAAGAACTCACTAAAACTTAAAAAGTATCAAACTTAATGGCCATAAAAAGTTTTAAATACGTTAAATGGTATAGCAGAAATGTCTTAATTAGCCTATATTGTGTCAAGAGGTCTTACAGTTGGGGACGGAAAGACAAGTCACGATACGGCTGGATTCAACTTCAAAAAGGCAATGATGTCATTGAATAAATATGAGCACTGCACGTTTCAAGTCAAAATGCGGCGCGGATGTCCTTATTTGAATGTATCTGAAGGGAACCGACTGTCCTCAGAAACGTGTCGTTGGCAATTTAATTTCATTTTAGCTATAATTCCTGATTAAGCAGCTTTTATGAGTGGGGAGCTGCTTTGTGTCCAATCGTTACCGGAGAAACCGCAATATTTCAGCGCTCCTAAAGCGCCACCTCATGGCAGAGAATGAATTTGCATATCCAATAAACCTTTCTTGACATTTATGGTGTCTGCAAATATCAAACAATTAAACAGTAATATTTAACGGGGAAAGAAGCATGTGCATCCTTCAGAATGGTCTAAAGGCTGAAATGTTGTCTATAAGAAATGCTGTTTGTGAAAACCTGTTTTGAACTGTAAATCATGTAATTTTATGGCTCAATACTGTAAATATGAATTGTACCCTGCTCGCACTGTGTTATACATTACCAACGTGTGCCCTGCAATAAATTTACTCAAACTCATAAATTCTTAAATTTTTTAAAAAATTCTGCAGATACCCTGTAAATAGTGAAATAAAATTCCTTCCTTCATATTTGTTGAATTTGTGTATTGAAAATATTTTTGATTGATTTAAACTCCTGTCATATATATATATATATATATATATATATATATAAATCATCATCATCGGCCATTGTATGCCCTGATTTAAATGAAATCGACCAATCACCGCAGATTAGCGTCACACAAAGAGGGGTTTGGAAAAAAACCGTTGAACGAATCGTTTGGGAGTCATTGACAATAAGGTAAAAACAAATCATATTATAAGAATATGACAGTTTTTTTGAGCTTGAAATCAACCTGTTTTGGGGACTCCCTAAACCAAAATATGAACCTTTCATTACCCATAATAGGGGCACTTTAATGTATTTTGAATGCAAAGGGCACTTTATTTTTTCAGCAAATTAGTGTTTATTTGTTATGCATGTTATGTATGTTTATTAAAAACAAGTTTTGTAATAACTGATTGTTCCGGTCCCGACCTTTGACACTGATGAAAATTCAGATTTGGACCATTGAATGTAGACTTTGAGAACCCCTGGTCTAGACAGTGCTTTCTTCTGTGTAGATATAAATTCTATGATTTGCATCAGCTAGGCATGTATGATATGACGGCTGGTCACTCAGTAAGTTTGTTTGTTAAATTAATTAATTACTTTTAAATTAAATATTTTAAACACTAATACAAAAATAATAGAATAATGGATTATATAATAGGCCTATAAAGTTCAAGAACTGTGTCATTCAGACTATCTTACAACCGGAGAACAACAGAGATAAAATACATACTCTTTTGAGTTTTATAATGTAGTCTTTTGTTTTATTAAAACTGATTATAATTGAGACCTCAAAAGGATATGCGCTTGTGCCGGCCGCGAGCTGCATGCGCACTCGCACACAGGACTGCAACGCAAGATTTTCATAAATGTTACTTGCCATTTCGGGTTGATTCTCACCAAATTCCAAAGAACACTTGGAATATACGCCACGAGATGCATAGGATTATATTACGACAGATTTGCATCTGCTTAAAAAAAAAGTGAAAGTCACCATATCTGCCATTCTCTGCCAATTGAGAGCAGGACATTTTGTTTGTGTGTGTGTGTGTGTGTGTGTGTGTGTGTGTGTGTGTGTGTGTGTGTGTGTGTGTGTGTGTTTCGAAAAAGGAAGGTAATAAGCCTTTAGAACTACAAGGTGAGTAGGCTAGCCTAGTTACCCCTAGTTCACAGTTCCAATAAGTTGCGATGGGTTAAATAAACTCAGTAAACTAAATGGCAGACAAACGCGACTACAGTCAAGCGCACACCATTATTGCAAATTATTGCACCAGTATTGCACCAGTGTACAGCAAATAGGCCTATGCAGTCACAACTTTGTTTTTTGCTGAGTTTATTTAATTAATATTGAGTAGGCCTATTAATTGATCCTCATGTACGTTCAAAATGACAACAAAATGTCATGCCTTTGAAAAGCATCTCATTGAGCATCTTTCTGGCGCACGCCACAAACATGAACCAATACACAGCAAATACTTGACGCACCTACTTTTAGAGGTCTACATTTAGATTATTTGACTTTAAATGCATCACAGAAGTCACTTTGGAATAAATCACAGCATGTATCAAAAACATGTCTGTAAAATAGGCCTACGGTAGGATATAGCAAATATTTTCACGGACCCTCTGGCACTTTGTGAACCACTGGTCTACACAGAAGAAAGTGCTGTCTAGACTCTGCCCCTGAATGGATTGTCGAGCCATTCATTAATCTGGTTGTTTGATGAGAAAAAGATGAAATGTAGTTGCAATAAATGCATTAAGAATCCGTACACCTGCAGCAGTGGAGGACTATTATTCTGTCTCGCGAAACTGCGGAAAAACAATGACGGCACGGTTTGATCTTCGGCTGACCAATCAGCAGAAAGGGCCGTTTAATTCCCATCCATGTGTAGAAATCTAATATTCAAGCTGTTTATTCATTTTTCTACCCCTGAACGAAAAATGAAAAATTAAGCTAAATTCTTGTTTTTCGTTTCTTGGAAAAAACTAAAATTCTCTACTTTCAATATTAAATAAAAAAATGAGTGAACGAATGATACACAGATTCTATGGGCCCAGCCAGCGTAGTCTAATTTACGTGCAAATAACTAAACTGATTCTTAAAATGAATCATTCAAAAAGATGTACAAACTGGTTTGAATCAGTCTGACGAATCAATTACTAGGGCTGGTCCGAATACCATTTTTTGAGCTTCGAAGCTTCGGTATAAATCAACATCGAATATTCGAAGCTTCGGAGGGAGGGGCCTGAACATATTTTTCTCTCTAATAAAGGCAGGAATCTCTGTGCGTCTGTCTGTCTGCTTGCATTTTTATGTCAAGAACCATTCATCCAATCGACTTCACACGTGGCGGGTGTGTTGCTGTGGACCCAAGGGAGTGCAGTGTCGCATTTTGGTGCAATATGGACACGAGACACATTCAGAATTAATAAACTTTTAATAAACTACAGAACAGCGCGAGCCGGAAGCGGCGCGCCTCACGCGGGCAGGGCTTATGCTCCGAGAACGGACACTGCACTAGTGATACAAAACACACAGGTCTGTTAAGAGCAATACTTTTAATAAAGTAGCCCAGTGCTTGAGAGGTCCCGGAATAAAGCGGGGTAACGGATCCAGCATGTGATTAGAGGAGGGAGAGGACTAATCTTTAGTGATTGAAAGCGTGCATCAGTTGCTTTTATAGGGTTCGTACGGTCATGAAAAACCTGGAAAAGCTATGAAATTTTAAAACAGCAATTTCCAGGCCTGGAAAAGTTTTGTTAAAGTCATGGAATTTTATTTCACAAATTTCTGTATAGTAGAGTTATATTTAATCAGGTCCTGAATTTATGTGTATATCGCATAGTTTTACTCATTCCCGCAGCTTTCGAGTTTATAATGCGGGAAATTCCTGCAAACATTTATTGAATATAGCATGTAGGTTAGATGAGTAAATTTTACTCATCTAACCTACATGCTAAATAAATCCACACAAACTGTCAGATTAAATCAGTCATTTGAAAACAGCGCGAGTGATTCAGCTGGACCGTGTCTTCTCTCTTTCACTCTATCAAAGCGGCTTCACATCAGAATCTCGTCTGCACTACAAGAGCTACTGCACGCTGATCCAAGACTTTCACTCGCATCTCGGGACAGTTGACAGAAAGAAAACGCATGCATCGCATTCGGTTTTGTGGTAGCAGAGGGTCCGTTCACATGTCGCGTCTTTTGCGCGCTTAAGTTCATTATTTCAAATGTAGATGTGCGGCAAGCGCGCTCATAATAGAATATTTTTCATGAAATATATGCATGCTATAGGTCAGCATGAACGTCTTTCATTGGCGAACGGTCTGTTGCAGATGTTCAGCCAAGCGGACAAGTTGAGAACCGTTTCGCGGGGGATGCCAGGTGTTCAAAAAAAAAAAAAAAAAAAGGATATTCGAATCTCAAAATTGAAAATCGAATGCCAACCCACCGAATGAATATTCGAATAACCGAATATTCTGGTCCAGCCCTATCAATTACTGAATGAACTCAAAGAATCAAAATAGTTAATGAATGTGACTCACTTTCTTAAAGTATTAAGAGCAGTTTAAATTAGATGAAAAGGGAATATTAAAATTGATAAAATTCTAATAAAAAACTAAATAAAATATGTGACCAAATCTTAGATAAGGACCTTTGGGGTTGGTATTTATTTACTCAAAGTAGCTTTTATGGTTGCATTTATTTGATAAAATATACAGTAAAAACTTTAATATTATAATTGATAATTTTGGAAGGTAGTATATTTGCAATTTCTCAAAACCAAAGCAAAAATATTATGATATAAATATCTCAGACACCCCTATAGGAGGGAGGCAGGTGGAAAAGTGCAATGGCTGATGGGCAACTGTTAATGATGTGCATCATTGTGCCTATTTTAACTCTCACCATTAATTCAGAGTAAAGGTCTCTGCACAATGAGTCCGAAATTTTCGCATGCATTTTTTTTCGTATTCGCAATCCTAAAAATTTGTAATGCACAGAGACCTTGCACACTGAGTCCGATGCGTATTAATTAATCTGTTGCAAAAAAATTTGCAAAACAGTAGCCTACTAAACAGAGTCTTCAAGCATTGAGGATGATTTTGTTGTTCTCTTGCTTCTTAAAAAAAAGAAAAAGAAAGGAAATCCTAAAATATAGAGAGGACGGAGAGTTCCCCGTCTTTATTAAGGAGCAGCGGGATTATCAAGGGCGATTCAAAGTTTACTTCAGGACGTCAGTGGCTCAGTTTGATGCTTTGCCAGCGATACTAGAGCCACATATTAAAAAGAAGACCACCAATTTCTGTGAACTCAGTGTGCAAGGATCTATATACAGTGCTTTGTGCTGCGAGACGAAGTGGATGAACTTGACAATCGCCATTCTGGATTTTGGCCTTCGCTTGTACGGTGGCTCTGAACTGTCAAAACACCTCTCAAAATGCTTGCCACGGATGCGAAAATGCAAAAAAACGAACCCGATCCGAATTTTTTTATGACGGATGAAAATTTCGAAGGCAGTGTGTAAACGTGATTGACATACCGTGAGTGTGTAATTCGGACTAAGTGTGCAATGGCCTTTAGTGTGACAAGCCTTTCACAAGAAACATGCCATAATATTTAGCAGCATCACAGCTCTAACTTGACATCCTGTCAACGTTCACGCACTTACAGAGGCTCATGCACACACCTAGCTACTATTTGTGCTTTAAATGTCCTAGTGACCAAAATGTGTCTGAGTTTTAGAGAGAAGCAAAGGCTATGTCTGGCTGGAGAAGTGAAACGTTTAGAAGAACCCCAATCCAACACAGCAGGTAAGAAAGTCAAGGCTCAATGTTTTTCCCATCTTGTAACTGCAGGATTCACACTTAATCTTGACTATGCTTTCATCATCGATTCTCGTCTGCATTACCCATAAATCCTGCAAGCTTTCTGGTGTTATAGTGACAGACCGGGACACCATTAAGGAAAAGTGAGCAAGTGAATGAAATGAGCAAAGTACGTAGAGACGACCGTCAATCTTGCTGAAATGTTCCTCTGCTGGATTTGCAGTATATTACCATCCTACAAAAATCCCAAGTAATGGACTTTTCAGAGCAGAGAACACAAGAGTTCTGATCAAAAGAGGCCAGGAGCGAGACGGCACCTTGCAGAAAGACAAATTGAATCAGTATGTCTGAATAAACATAAAATATACAAAACTCCCGATCTCTTCAATGGGCGCTTGAACTTGAGATGAAATGGATAATGAATAGGCTTATCATCTGCAAAGATGTATGTGACAGACAGAGAGCAGCTACACCAGAGGTGGAAAACCGGGACGACGGGTTACGACCGTAATCATTACACATACACACAGTCAAAGTGATTCACGACAACAGCCTCTGATGTACCGGACATACCCTCACATCACCTGCTGAGCATAAAGATTAGACGAGAAATGTACTGTCAAGTAGAGTGGCCACCTAGGGAGTCTCTGAAGGAATACAGGGCTGTTGTTACAGGGAGTGAGACAGCTATAAACAGCTCAAACCTTCGGCCTGGGCATCACACAGAGAATGTGAATACCCGTCTAGACTCTTATGGATGGAGATGCTAAAGGAACGGAGGTGAAGAGCTGCATTAACGGAGAGAGAATAAAGGTCATCAGAGGTCAACAACTCCACAAAGTTCTACTACTAACGTGGACACTTTAAACAGTCAAAACATGCATAAAGCTGCACAATTAATCAAATTGAATTTATCAAATTATATCAAATTCTTAAATACAATTTTTTTTAAAATTCTTACATACTTTATTTTAGAGTGAAATAATCCAACAATTCATATTTATTTATTTAAATTATTGATAATATTTCCCCTAAATATGCATTTTACAGTGAAATATTCCATTAGTAATATTTCTTATTTTGATTAGTATTTTTATTTAGCAATTTAACAATTATTATTATTATTATTTTAAATACTCATGTATTTTACAGGTAATATTCCATGAAAAGCATTTCTTATTTTGTTTAATATTTTTATTTAGTTATTATTATTATTAACTAAATAAAATATTAAACAAAATAAATATTACTATTGGAACATCTCACTGTAAAATAAATATTTAAGACAATTTATTATTATTATTATTATTAATATTATTATTAACTAAGTAAAATATTATTTATGTATTATTGCACCACTGTATGCCATTATATGACCACATTGTGTAGTCCTACAAACAAACACAGCAAACCTGAGATTTTTATTTTTAATAACAATTTTTCATCAGAAACATTTTCTTTCAAATCATGCATTTTTAACCACAGATACAAAACTGCACAAAACTTTCATTTTTTTGGTTATCTTTTTCTTTAAAACACTTAAAGCATAAGCACTTTAGTTATATTCTTGGCTAAATCAAACTTTGAACTGTATGGTGGATATTCACACATTCTCAGTATAAGTTATGAAACATTTTGGTGACAGACTGTGCTTCTGTCTCAGGTTGGGAACAGAGAAGTAGTCTACAGTGTTTGTTACAGTATGTTCTCCTAGTTACCAGTCACTTCGGAGATGCTTTTATCCAAAGTGACTTACAGTACATTGAAAGGACGGGTCACCTCGAGGAACCTGGGTTTAAGTGCTTCTCCGCTCAAAGGCACAATCATGACAGAGGACGCAGGCAGCTCTATAGTTCACAGATCTCTCTTCCCAAGGATTATACCTGCAATCTTCAGGCTATCAGCCTAGATCTTCAACTTTAGAAACCAAGAGACTTTCAAAGCCAGGACAAGCAGAGCCTTAATTACTGCCTTTCATTGCATTATAATAGATTGCAATAAAAGTGGGAGAGCTACTCGGAGCTCTGCTATTTAATGATTAAAGCTTTTATTATTTAACTAAAAACTGCAAAACAGTCACTGTTAGCTGTGACTGCCAAAAGAGCTTCCCAAAAAGAACAAAAATAATTAAAATCAACAATAATGATCGTTTTCTGCTAGCCTGGTCAGAAATATTATATATGGATACGGTTCCATAATATAAATAATCCAAATGTATATATACACACACACACGTACATGAATATAAATATATATTACTTAGTATACTTTATCTTTATGTATGTCTATGTATGTATATAGTTTAGTTTAGTTTAGTCTAGACTAGTTTAGTTTAGTTTAAATGCTCACGACCAATGTCAGATTGGATGTCGCTATAATTTGGCGTGAAAATAATTTTTGTCCTTAAAACACCTTTTGCTTTTGTAGAATTAATGGTAAAAAGAGATCTGCAATAAAAATTGGTCAAAAGGTGGACAGTAAATGCTCTTCATGTTAGGCTCTTTGCAAAAATGTGGTTCATGATCAAATTGAAAGTTGATAACAACTGCCACTAGGGGCAAATACAACCCTCATATCCATAGGTCGCTTTTATGAGTTAGAAATTCACTTTTGCTGAAAAACAATGCCATACATTATTGATTTGTTTGTCATTATTGAAAAAATCTTCAAGACTACCACTAGTCATCCTTGCAATTTCAACAAAACCTTACCAATATCCAGAGCCATAGACATGTCCCCTTCCTCATCAAGATTCCCAAGTGATTGGTCAGAAATGGCCTTACAATGGCCACGGGCGATCCTTAATGAGTCCTGACAGACCTTCTGAACAGAAGAACATACTGTTGTATATTTATGACTATTCTGGACGGAGAACACTACTAGATGTTTCCTTGCTGCTGAGGACTTTAAAGCTTTAAACGGGAGGAGATCATAATCAGGTACTGTATCATTGGCCATAGGAATCCAAGGAAGGCGATAAACGCCCCGAGTGCTTATAGAGGAATTCTTGATTCAGTTTAAAATGGCATGCTCAGTTTGCAGAAACGAACCCCAGTCATGTTGAGAAGAATTTTCACAAGGGTATTAATCAGGCCCCAGCCAACATGTGTGACGGATTTCTGTGACAACAAGATTCCAACTTTATGGGTGTCTTTCATCATTTCAAAGACTGGCATTACATGCAACTCGATCTCAGTTATGCAGTTACCTTCATGCTGAGAAGCAAATGATAAGGCAAATTCGCCTGCTCCCTGTGAACATATCAAGACCCAGTGCTCTAAGAAATGCTACCACAGAATTAGACCACAAGAAAAACCTCCACATGGGAAAGAGCCATGCAACTGACCTTACCAAACTGATACACAGTAATAGGGATATCTATATATATATATATACACACACTATATTGCCAAAAGTATTGGGTCGCCCCCTTCTAATGAACAGGTTTGACTACTTTTGTAATTTCTATGAGTACAAATCTTAATGTTAAAGCATATAATGATATTCTAGGAAATTGTGTGCTTCTAATATTATAGCAACAGTTTGGACAGGACCCTTTTCTATTCTAACATGACAATGCCTCTGTGTATAAGACAAGGTTCAAAAAGAAAATGATTGATTCAGTCAGTGTGGAAGAACTTACACACAGACTGACAGAAAAACACAGGTCTGCAGATTTATTAAAAAAGAAAAATAAAATGGTCCTAAGTATTCAACCCTTTGTCCATATATTTAATCCCATTTCTTCTGATCATTTAACACCATTTGAGTCTGGATTATACTGTGAGTGAGCCAAATGCTATATAAGACCTCACAGTGAGCCAAAAACATGAGGTCAAAGGAATCTGAAGACAGAGACAAATTGTGGCACCAATGGCCAAGGACAAAAAAAATTTGTACAGGTTCCTAAGAGCACAGTGGCCTCCATAACTTAAATGGAAGATGGGACGACCAGAACCCTTCCTAGAGCTGGCCGTCCGGCCAAAAGTCGGGGGAGAAGAGCCTTGGTGAGAGAGGTAAAGGAACCCAAAGACACTGTGGCTGAGCCCAGAGATGCATTCGGGAGATGGGAGAAAGTTGTAGAAAGTTCACTAGAACAGAAAAATGCATGAAACTGGAGGACTCAAGATGGTGACAAATTCTCTGGTCTGTGGCAACAACGATGGGAACATAATTGAAGCATGGTGGTGTATTTAAAAATTGTGCGGCCAATACAGGGATTCCATCTCTGACCTTGCAACAGTAAGCACACAGCTTTGGCTTCACAACAAAGTGTCTAATTGAATGACCTAAAAACTGTCCAACCCATATGAACAAGTCATTGTTCATATGGGTACACAGTATATATATATATATATATATATATATATATATATATATATATATATATATATATATATATATATATATATATATATATATATATATATATATATATATATTTTTTTTTTTTTTTTTTTTTTTTTTATTAAAATAATCAAGTGACATTAAAGACATTTAAGAAATATTTCTATCATGGCTTCAACAAAAATATTAAGCAGCACAGCTATGACAATAAGAGACAAAATTAGCATATTAGAATAATTTCTGAAGGATCATGTGGCACTGAAGAGAAAAGATGCTGAAAATTCAGCTTTGCTAATATTTTTTTTAATTATTTATTTAAATAGTAAACAGCCATTTTATATTGTAATAATATTTCAAAATATTGCTTTTTTCTGTATTTTTAATCAAATAAATGCAGCCTTGGTGAGCATTAAGAGTCATTTTAATGACTTCCCAACATTCCATCAAAAAGTTCATTTGGATCTGGAAGAGCGTTTGACAACCAAAGAGAACACAGATGCTGTTTACCAAGTGAAACTCAATGGGCTAATAAATATATTTTAATGCATTTTGAATTACAGAGGATGTCAACAGAGTTTGATAAACGGATCCACGCGTTCTGTAACTCTTCAACAAACATACTTACAAAGACCAAGCCTCAAAAATAAAAAATCCTGCCTAGCATCAGCAGATATTTGACTATGAACTTTTGCACGTGAAAAAATATGACCCTTCCCTTGAGTCACCTTGATGTACGACCATAACGACTCAACACATTTAATGAGCCCATAAAAGGAACGGTGATCTGGCCAGCGTTGATAATAATAGACTTAACGTGGCATCATCAACATAGCTATGACCTGCAGCTCGCCAATCAATCCTTCCAGGCTGTATGCAGTCAGTCACGAGCCTTGACCTGCTGGTTGAGGTAATGCAGCCTGGAGACGCTGGGTGGCCTTAATTCAGGACCAATTTAGGAGCAGCCGGATTTAATTAACCAATGCAAAGCCATAAAAAGCAGAGCCGCATCCTGATTTGCCAAGGCGATGTGTGGACCTACCTAAAAAGCAAAGATGACCACACTGATTCAATGCATTTATTAATGATAAGGGAAATCAGGCTCGAAATCACACGGATGCTCCGTAACACGATACATCCTGCCTCAAAGTATGTGGAGATGGGCGATTAATACTGTAAGAGTGGCGATTTCCTCTCTCGCTCTTCGAGAAGGAGAGTCAGGGGCAATGAGGGCCTCTCGCCCTGCCTGCTGTGGCTATATTTACTCCGTTAAAGCATCCCGGCGCATCACGTTGGGATTCTGTTACTCTTACTCAGATGCACACACACACTGCTGGCTATGGGAGCTACGATCACAAGTCGCATTCGCACACATTCAATCTAGCTATCACATGGAGACCAGATGCTGAGACTACTAGCAAAGTCCAGGGATAGGTCTCGCCCTTTTTTTTTGAAGGAATAGTTCACCTAAAAATGAAAATTTACTCAAAACTTACTCACCTTTGGGTCATCCAAAATGTAGATGAGTTTGTTTCTTCATCAGAACAGATTTGGAAAAATCTAGCATTACATCAATTACTCACAGATGGATCCTCTGCAGTGAATGGGTGCCGTCAGATTGAGAGTCCAAACAGCTGATAAAAATGTCACTGTAATCCACAAGTAAAAGTCACAGCTCCAGTCCATCTATTAACATCTTATGACATGAAAATCTGCATGTTTGCAATAAACAAACCAATCATTAAGACATTTTTATAGTCAGACTGTTGTTTCCAACTTAAATAAGAGTCATCTATACATGCTTCTGCTTTCTCTAGTGAAAAGCTTGTTTAGTCTGAATCAGGAGAGAAAAATGCACAGATCAAGCACGGTTTACATAAAACAGTCCAAAACAGTTGTAAACAAATATGTCATTTGATTTTGATGTGAGAGGACAACAGGGGATGGACTTAATCCAATGGAGAAAGCGTTATTATGGATTAGGGGTGGCCGATAATCGCTTGGGGGTGTTTGATCGGTGGTCTCTAAAAAGGCCGATCTCAAAAAAACGATCTCTAGCTGATGACGCGCCTGCTGTGAGAGATTTGGCACGAAGTGCAGCGGCACCGTCTCAGTCTTTGTCCGGCGCGGGTGAAATAATTATAATGCTGTAGGTGAGGTACAATTCATATATCTTCATTAAATAACTTATAAAGTAATTTGAAAACCTTGTGAGACATAATTTCACAAACAGCGTGAGTGAATCACTGCGCGCGCTCTCTCTTTCTCTCTCAAAATGCGCAAACGGCTTCAAATCAAATCGCGTCTGCACTGTAAGCGAGCTGCACCCTGAACAGTTGACAGGAACTGTCACTTGCACAATCGAGGCAGGGTCGCGTCGTCACTATAGTTTATAAATTGCTTTTCTTTGCCAGTGTTTAAACCATTCAGCGCTCGCGCGCTCTCCTAGCTGGAGACCGTGCGCTCCTGCACACTCGCAGTGCGCGCGCACGCACACACACGCACGCACGCACGCACACACACGCACGCACCCGTTTGCATTGTGTATGCGGTGCGTATTTTTTCCGCGCTCATCATAATGTAATAGAGCGTTCACACTGCACACGGCTGCAGGTCCGGCGGTGCGTTCCAGGAGCGGTGCATCTGCAGCCGTACAGAGATCGTTTCCACTGCACATGCCGAATTAAAGTGATAGCGCATTGTTTGCAGTAAATATGAACATGGATTGACACGAAAATGTAGTAATAACACCATAAATGCATATAATTAAAGTCTACTGTGCTTCACAGTCAACACATAGGGCTTTTTGGCTAGGTTTAAAGGGAAAGAGCACTTTTAGATAAACAAGGCAATAATAAATGGTACTCGTGGAGGTAGAAAAACAAAGTTCTTTATGAACGGCAGGATTGCTTGTAATAAAGATTTAAATGCAAAAGGAAAGGCAGTAGAGCTGACAGTTTCTGTCAATGGTAAGTTTGTGATAACGTAAGAAAAGTAGTTTAAGGCCCGGTTTCACAGACAGGGCTTAGACTAAGCCAGGATTAGGCCATAGTTCAATTAGGACATTTAAGTAATTTTTATAAACATGCTTAGAAAAAAAAAACATTACTGGTGTGCATCTTGAGACAAAACAACGGCACTGATATATTTTATGATCAGTCAGTTATTTTCAGTTGATTCAGCTCAGAATTACATTTTAGTCTAGGACTAGGCTTAAGCCTTGTCTGTGAAACCGGGGGTAAATGTTTGAAATCAAAATAATGGATAAATGTTGTGTTTGTGGTAAACAGCCACAGATCAGTTGCAGACTCCTGTGTGAAAGCAAAGTCAGTGCTGCTTGGACTGCATACACACTGCAAACAAAATAGGCCTATGTGTGAACCTGGCATAAAAGGCCACCTCATATACAGCTCACAAAATCAAGCTTGTGCTGTGTGTAAACTATTGCACGATTGTAAAAATAAAAATGCACTGCATGAAAAATGTCTAAAAAATTCCCCCTCCACCCCTCAAATTAAAAAATCCCCTCTCACAAGAGTCACCTAAGGGAGAAAATGAATTCTCAGAAATGAAATTCAGGCCCTGAATAAATGTCTAAAAATCCTGATTGGAGTATCACTATAAATAATTCTACATAATAAAAAGAAGGCTTTAAAAAGATCGGTATCGGTGATCGGATCGGCAGATACTGCTTTCTGTGATCGGCAATCGGTGATCGGCCTCAAAAATCCTGATCGGAGCACCCCTATTATGGATTATGGAATATTTTGGCCAGAAGCAACGGTTTCTTGTTTCTTACAATCACACAGACATTAATTGATGGACTGGAGTTGTGTTGATTACTTCGGGATTATTGTGATGTTTTTATCAGCTGTTTGGACTCTCATTCTGATGGCACCCATTCACTGCAAAGGATCCGTTGGTGAGCAAGTGATGTAATGCTAAATTATTCCCAAATCATTCCAATAAAGAAACAAAATCGGCCTGAAGGCAAGTAAATTTTCAGCAAATATTCTTTTTTGGGTGAACTACTCCTTTAAGGCATTTAATGAATGGATCTGCCTGTCCCAGCACTCGTTTGGTCTAATTCGATGTCTTACGCTGTCTCTTTCGTCCTGTTCCGAGTATAATGAAGAAGGACCTTGCAAAGTGGAAACAGCGTGTTAAACAAATGCTAGATGGGAGGACAAATAGGTACAATGTCTTAGCCTATTTATTAGTGACTTGCCTTGGTACATTATGTGCATGCTAGTGCAGATTATAGTGAAGCACATCTATTGAAACCAAACTGTATGGTGCCCTCTAGTGGATGGAATCAGAATCGCTCATGAGTGTCTAATAAGAAGGATAATTTGTCTTCAGTGTAATCGAACAATCACATTGATTTTGAGTCAGGGATGCCCATCCTGTGTGCATGATATGATATGAATAAATGGCTCGTGGGAGTTCCTTGCCTGTGCACAATATCAAATGTGCTGCCTCTGAAGTTTCCAATTACCTCGACTGTTTCCTCCAGCGCTACAGCAGAGCTGCCGACAGATTTCAATTTGAGCGGTATTGATTTTTGCACAAGCTGCAGAGGTTCTGCTAGATGATATCTTTACTAGAAACATCACACATACCTAAAGACATGATTTAACGTAAATTAAAGCATTTCCAGTTCCTTACAATAGCTTGTTGGATTCTAAGATCACAATAAAGCCATAGAGACAACAGAAAACCAAAACATAGATAAGTGAAGAGTTCCTTGAAACCATCTTTTTCTCCCTACCAAAGACCACTTTCCATGTAAGTTTTGAATTTGTTTCAACAGACTGGATCATTTTCATCATAAAAATCAGATGAAACATTTTGTAAATGATACTTGTCTGTGCAAAACCCGCCACCAGAATGCAGTGAGTGATTTCCATAGCATTGATTTGCAGTTGCTAAGTTTTTTTGGGTGTTTGCTTATTGGCACAAGATGAAGTTTATGATAATTTGTTCCCTGGATATGCCTTGTCCCTTCATAAATGAAATTCTATGGGATTATTCTATTTTAAGGTTCATTAGGCAAAAATTATAAGTCTAATCACTTACAAAAGTATCAGCACACCTATCTTCACAGCATTTTTTTACACTGTCACTGTTTAAACTCAAAGTAATGCTTTTACGTAATTAAAACCCCTTTTCTTTGTTTCTACATTAAAATATCCACTCAAAGCTGAATGCTTTTTTGTGGGATTGTATATAAGATCCTAAAAAGATACTGGCAGCTTGTCATCACTAGATGGCACTCACTACAAGGAAACTATGAACACAGTAAGGTCTGATCAGAAAAATCTGGTATATCTCATATGAGCACAAGCTTAAGTAATTCTGCATTCTGAAAAGTTATTGAGGTTAAATACAATCAAACATCTGCCACATTTATTGTGTTCCTAGACTTTAACACAGAATTAGGCATTTACTAGAGCTTTGAGTACATGCAAATGCACAATAGTCATCTTTGGCCTTTAAATCTGAGGTGTTGGTCATCAATCCTATGATCATATCATCCCCAGTGAATAAATCCCTAAGAATCTCACTCATCCCTAACAGTTGAGCACACCCACAGCCAAATATGATGAAGGTCAAAGACCCAATCCAGCACGATTCAACACTGACCCCCAGATCACATGCAGAGTTCCTGCTCTTGAAGATCCATCCATGCAGAGGGTCAATGAGAGGCCAGGAAAAAACAGTGCTTGAATCATAGGAACCACTAGGGAATCGGCCAGTTGTACTTCCACACCCTGGCTAAATCAAGCCTGGTGATCCGACACATGCTCTGGGGGGGGTTTCGTGTCAATACACTGACTCCCTCGCTGGAGACAGCACATGTGGCCAAGAATGTACAGAGATCGGAAACACAGCTCACGTAACTTACAAATTAAGCAACATGCATGGAACACACTTCAAAATAAATGGAGCAAAGAGTTTTACTGATGTCTCCAAGAGCACTCGGTGTGATACACATGCCATTATATCTCATGATCAAACCTCTCTGACTCACCCTGATAGAGGCACATCATCCTGCACTCTCTCCAAATTTAGAACTGAGATTAGGAGAAATGGGCCCTGCAGCTCCAGACATGGAGAACGGGATTGATATAACTTGGATTCAGTTTTGTAACTCTGCTACAGATGAGAGACTTCTGAGGGAAAGTTTGCACAAAGTGAGGGTTGTCGACTACTTTTGGATAAGCTCAAACAACTCTTTTAATGTTTGCAAACTAAACTGCAAGGTTTAAATTGATAACAATAAGAACAAGCATAATTTCTGCAGGAAAAGTTTGTATTACCTCGAGAGAAAAATAGATTGGTACTGCGTATCTGTGCTGGAAAAATTATGAATACATATTTTGGCACTGTTCAAAGATAAATACTTTCTGTGAGGATGTAAAGTTTATTATTAGTCATGTTTTTATTCTCTGAATGCCTGTCTTGCTTTTTTTCCCTCATGGGATATTCCAAAAGAAATAGCAAGTGCTGATATCTGTTTAAAACATTATTGGGAAAAAAAAGTGGAAAAAAGGCTATAACTCATAAGTTGTACCAGGAGGATCTACTAAAGATCGATGTGCAGATATTACAAAACTGGAAACTCTTACATAACTACTTAAAGAACACGTTTTCAAGAATTACTGGGAAAAATACGATGGTGGTGCAAATGAATGCAGTGTATGATTTATAATGCACCTTTGAACATAATGTGTACATTAATTGATCTCTGGCAACATTATTTAGTACAGTGTATATACACTACTCTTCAAAGGTTCAGGGCCAAGTTGTTGTTTTTTCCCTTTTGAAAGAAATTATTACTTTTATTCAGCATGGATGTATTAAATTGATCAAAAGTGAGTTTTTTGACAAAAATACTTTATAAATGGTGTTCTTTTGAACTTTCTATTCATTAAAGAATCCTGAAAAAAAAGTATTAACGTTTTACAATATTTTCAATTAAATAAATTCAATCTTGTTGAGAATATGAGCATAAGAGACTTATTTTCCCAAAAAAAATAACAGCACAATCATATTGCCATTGCATTGCCAAAAAAAAAAAAAAAAAAAATTATTCTAATGCAATCAAGGTGGCCAGGTGAATTTGGGACATACTACTAAGCAAACCATTAATGCAGTCTCCATGTTCACTTCAACTAAAAGCACACTGCCTCTGTGTTCATACACAAGAGAGACTGGCAACCCTGATCGTGTAGAAACCTTTTTTGCAAAAAGACATGAGCTCAACTTTGACCCTCACGGAAAATTGCAATGAAAACATAAGAAGCAGACTGGAGAGGTTTGCTGAAAGGGAACCTTTATGAAGAGAATATATAAAGTCGTCAAAAGGTTAAATCCAATTTCTGAACGTGATCTTTTGCGGGGCTGGACATACAGGCCGACCAGTGAAAGCACATCAGGTCAAAGAAAAAAGAAAACATGAGGGCTTTATGGTTAATAATATGGACTGCTAACAGAAACGTTGCAGGCTCTATTACTGCCATCACAATCAACACTGTGTCCTCGGCCGCCTTCTCCAGGGAGACGCTAACTGCAATCAGGATACTAAATTGCTTTGGATGAAAAGTATCTGCTACGTGGCAAGGAATATTTAAACTAAACACACATAGCCATTAAGACTGATTTATACCTTGTCTGGTGTCCATGGTGCAATACAGATCGCCATGTCCTTCCCTAACAACGCTGATACATCCACTTTAACTCTTCATTAGCAGGTAAGCAAGCATCATAATTCTTGTCCAAATAAATAAACAAATAACTATCAAATGTTGTCTGTTCATAAAGTCTCCAGAAGTTTGTCCAAAATCAGCACTACAGTCTGTGTTATTTGCTAATAAAAGGCACTATAGTATGACTGACCTAGTTTGTAGTCAGTTATGTGTTCCCCATTCCATGAAGCACCTGCATGAACCTAATAAAAGAATCTAAAATGAGATGCTCATTTGTCTCTGTTTATCATTGTCATAAAAGCATGGCTTCAAGGGGTTGAGAATTAGAGTGATGAGGCAGTAATTAAACAAAAAGGAAACCAACAATAATAATAATAATTATTATTATTATTATTATTATTATACACACACATATACATACACACATGTATACATATATATATATATTTTTTTTGGTGCTCAAAACATTTCTATCAATCTTGAAAACAGCTGTGCTGCTTAATATTTTAATATTGTGGAAACTGTGTGTGTGTGTGTGTGTACCATTAAGATAAGAGTCAAACCTTGTCGGGTGTTCAAGGTGTGATACAGGTTTTTCTCTTTATTTATTTTCTTCAGGATTCTTTGAAAATTTCAAAATAACAGCATGTATATAAAATAGAAATCTTTTGTAACATTAGAAATGTTTTCACTGTCACTTTTGATTAATTTAGCTGGTCCTTGCTGAATAAAAGTATTAATTTCAAAATCTGACCCAATCTGACCCAAAACCTTTGAACAGTAGTGTGTATATATGTATAAAAGAGTTTGACTTACAGCGAAAGTAAACTACACAGAAAAAAATGAATTCAAGTTAATCAAAATAGTTTTGCAAAAGTCATTCTGAATGCATGCAGTCAAAGGTTAGAACAAAATATTTTTTTTTACATGTGTATGGTCCCTCAGGGGCCTTCCATGTTTCTTTTCAAAAAGTTTAATTCTGAGACATGAGAATGCACAAAATTGGCAAATGTAATTCAGAGAGCATCATCATCCCCCACTGTGGGAAGTGCTTAGCTCTGTTCCATTACACGCCGCAAATAAAGTGGCTAGAGGTCACTGATGTATACTGTAAGTGTGGACGTTTGTTAATGCATTCATCGAGCTCTTTTATCTGAAAATATCAAGTAATTGTTGATTCCTCACAATATGACTCTTGAAGAAAACAACACAATATGAAGTTGAGGATCCATTCTGTTTGGGCAAGAGAAAAGACTTGTGCAAGGACTGGATAGAGTAGACATGGAAATTTTGCTAAATGCAAACCACTTGAAGCTGCACTCAAGGTACCAAAACACTTAAAAGCCTCTCATTGTTTGTTTGTTTCTTGCCTTTTGTAATTTAATTCAGCATTCCATTTAAATTAAACATGACCTTTTCCCTAATTTAAAGCATCTGAAGAAATAACAAACACATTAATAAGTCAAAGCAAATGGTGTGTTTGATTGCATTGCAAACTGCAAAAAGTTGCCTATCAACTTTCAGCTGCAGAGGAAGAATTATCAACTTGAACTTGTTCTGAAACTGCTTTCATTGACGTTCACTCCTAGTACAAACACCTGACAAAACCTGGGTGTAGGTCTCTGTCCTGGCAATGCCCATTCACACGGCTGTTCAGAGCCAGATGATACTATGTGTCTCAGCTCCAGGCAGGGAACACTTCAGTTACCTGCCTCAGGGACCACCGTCACAGTGGGCAATCAGGATCTTCAGGAAGCTGCCAGTCCAGCATACCAAACAGGGCATCTATATTCTCAGCAGATAGACATGGCACAAATTTAGGACTTAAATTTAGCAGCCATTTTATCAGCATTCAGTCCTGAGAGAATACATTGTGTATGTGTGTGTGATAGTTCTACACTCCTTTTTAACTTCTTCGGGATAGTTAGATCATTGTTTCATAGTTCACCCAAAATATGCAAATTAAGACAACTTACCAACATTGTTGTTGTTTCAAACATTAATGACTTTTTTAAGTTGACAACTTGCAGCTTCTGAATTTGTTCATTCAACTTAACATTTTAAGTTTTTCACTGTCTCAACTAGTTTGTAAGTTGACTGAACTAGAGTATTTGTCCCCACAACTTAAAAAAATGTGTTGAATCAATTCAATAACGATGTCACGTTCTCAACGTCACTTATCGCGAGATCTTGTGAAGACCACTGCAGACAGAAGACGTTTGTCAGCCATCTTGATGAGCTTCTCCACAAAGTTGGGAAACTTTCTCGATCAACAAATTTGGTATGTAAATATTTGTATTTATTGATTTAATATGTGTACAATTACGCATGTTGTCTAAGAAGAGTACAAGTGTGGTTTAAAGCGCCGTATTTGCTAGTTATATGTATGTCAGTGTTATTTTCGCGGCACTATGAATCCTCGAAATACACGCAGTTCCACTGTATTTTCCACATAAATATTACAATAAATATTCTCCCATGCGGAACTGAGCTGAACTTATCCGGAGAACGATAAAAATACAGTTTGATATGTATTATTTGAGCCCAGCGCTGCGTTAGAGACCGTTCAAACAGAGCGCGAGATGGAGCTCAACGGACAACTGTATGGATTTATGCTGCCTTCATGTGCTATCGGAAATTTATTTCCCACTTATGAAGTTGTGATTATGAACTTGTCGTATTCAAGTGCTTTAATGTACTGTCTATATGTAAACTGTTTTGTTTTTTGCACTGTTTGGAGCACGCTCTCAAGAATTTCACTCACCAAGGCACTTGTGCTGTGGTGATGTGACAATAAAAGTGATTTGATTTGATTTGATTTAATGTAGGAAAGAATAAAATGTAGCACCTGTAGCTGATTTTTTTTTTACTCCAGTCACATGATTCTTCAGAAATCATTCTAATATTCTGATTTGCTGTTCAAGAAACATTTATTATTATTATCAATATTTAAAACAGTTGAGTACATTTTTGTTCAGGATTCTTTGATGAATAGAAAGATCCAAAGATCAGCATTTATCTGAAATAAAAAGCTTTGTAACATTATACACTATACCATTCAAAAGCTTTTAGTCAGTATATATATAGGGAAATAACTTATAGAAATTAATAGGCTACTTCTATTTAGCAAGGATGCTTTAAATTGATCAACATTGATGAAAAAGACATTTAAAATGTTACAAAAGATATATATATATATATATTATTATTATTTTATTTATTTTTTTGAGTATCAAATCAGCATATTAGAATGATTTCTGAAGGATAATGCGTCTCTGAAGACTGTAGTAATGATGCTAAAAATTCAGCTTTGAAATGACAGTAATAAATTACATTTTAAAATATATTCAAATAGAAAGCAGTTATTTTAAATAGAAAAAATATTTTACAATATTACTGCTTTTGCTGTATTTTGGATCAAATTAATGCAGGCTTGGTGAGCAGAAGAGAATTCTTTAGAAAACATTAAAAATCTTACTGTTCAAAAACTTTTGACTGGTAGTGTACGTTCAAAACTGTAGGCTTTTGAATAACAGTAATAATAGCTTATATCATATAGCTTATAATAATAGCTTGTATAAACAGCTCTGCAATAAGGATGGACACAAATGTGTTAAATTAGCTTTTTTGTTCATGTGTTAAGTAATTTAAAAGCCTTGTATGGATTGTAAAGTAGGGCTTTGTAATTGAAACGTAAACTTGTCATGACATTTGACTTTCTCTGACAAGATTTTATTTATTTATTATTTTGCAGTGTTGTTAACATATTTCTGTGTTTTTCATGTTTATGATATTCTGGAATGACTGAAGATCAGCGCATAATTCAACAATCTTGTGGACGGATCGCAGCAAGTCCTTTTGCAGTTGTTTCAATCAAAGAACTATGCAGACAAAATGGAAATGACTTCACATTGTAGAGCTTGGACAAAGTTGTAAGTAAATATATTTACTTTATAAGTGCACATATTGGAGTCTGTAAGCTTTAAGACTGTAAGGCACATTTTAATGCTTCCCTTTGTTTTTATTAAAGCACACAGGTTCTGAAGAGGAATTCATCAAGGACATAGTCTCAGCCTCAAGACGTCATGCCTACGGACCGCTGGCTGAACGTCTGATTCACATGGAACACAAAAGAGGAAACACTTCAGGAGTTTCGAAGTCGTCATCGGATTGGTTGAATTATACAGGATTTCCGGGAGACGTGTGTGTCGCGTTCTTTAACTTTCCACCTGGAAACAAAAATGCTGTGACGTAAAACCCCCTCACGAAAGAAGAAAGCCGTCGTGTTTACAACTGTGATGACGAGCGCTTATCAGGATCAACTAAACACTGGAAAGTATGTGAAATATTTAAAGTTCGCAGCATAGAATCTTTAAAATACGTCCGAGAGTTTTACACACCGGTCTGTTATTGTGGTGACATTTCCACGCACCGAAACGTGACGCTGAACGAAACGAACTGTGATAGGTTGTTTGACATGTCAGTCAAACGGCCTCATGGGCGGGCCTTGGCCAATAAAAGCTGCCATAGATTCCAGACCTTCAGCCATCAGTCTGAAGGTCTGGCTACGCGAGACTATCAAGGACATGACTGTTGGGATTACAGTTGTGGGTGACCAGAGTGAGCGCCATCAATCTGCAGCGATGTGGTCCTGGTAATAGAAGAAGAAATCTTGGTAATCTGGGGTTGTAACACGTTGTGTACTGCATTTGACTATCTGGGACTTACATATTGTTGCACTTTTGTTGGTTTGATTGCTTCTATTTTGGATAAAAGCATCTACTAAATGATTAAATGTAAATGTTATTATATGATATGATACAAGGTACTTATCTCACGATACACAGTACATTCACAGTACTACAAACAAAGCCAAAACTGTGTTAAAGAAATTTCACTCAAAAATGAAAATTTGCAAGATGTAGGTGATTTTTTTTTTTTTCTTCTTCAGTACAAGATTTTTAGCTGAAATTCTTAGTGATTCATTACACTTAAAGGGATAGTTCACCCAAAAATTTAAATTCTGTCATTAATTCTCACCCTCATGTTGTTCCAAACCCATAAGACATAAAGAGCACAAATTAAGATATTTTATATGAAATCCGAGAGCTTTCGGACCCTGCATAGACAGCAAGTGTACTACCACGATCAAGGCCCAGAAAAATGTTGTAAGGACATAGTTAAAATGGTCCATGTGACATCAGTGGTTCAACTGTAATTTTATGAAGCTATGAGAATTTGTGTGTGCAAAGAAAACAAAAATAATGACTTTATTCAACAACTCTTCTGCGTCACCATCCGCTGCCATTCACTTGCATTCATGAAGGTCTTACGGGTTTGGAACGACATGAGGGTGAGTAATTAAGGACAGAATTTTCATTTTTGGGTGAACTATCCCTTTAAGTCAGTACGTCACTTTGAGAGTCAAAAAAAGAATATACTGGCAAACAATTACTTTCTGTGCATTTGTTTAAAGTAAAATTTCACCTTTAAACATTATGTAATTGCTATGTAATTTTATGATGTTTTTTTACATTTTATTTATTTGAGAATTTATTTTCTGTAATTTCTATATAATTTGTTTCTTATTTTGCATTTACATACATTTAGAATCGTGTTGTGTATTTCTAATAAGAAATGTGCTAGCTGTTGAGTATTTTACAGTTAAAAGTTGTTTCTGCCAAAAAAAAAAAAAAAAAAAAAAAAAAAAAAAAAAAGTTGTTTCTGCATGTTTTTAGTTTTCATGCATCAGTGGCATGACCTTTTTTTTCATGGTAATCCACTTTCAATGTGTTAATAGTTTTAAACACTAGGTAACTGAAATAACATTTAGACAGATTTCTGGAATCTCTGTATGATTTTTAACATATTTTAAGAGTTTGTCCTTAACATTTGTTCATTTGCAAGGGACAATAAAGTAATTTATATGGAACAAAATGTGTTATTTATTTGGTTGAATGTGCTATTGCAAGTTTAGAAAATATGCCACATTAAGTTCAATGAACTTAAATTGTAGTACAGATAACTTGAAAATATAAGTTAACGCATGTCAACTAAACTTTGCAAGTCCAGGTTACTTAAAAATGTAAGTTGACCTATTTCAACTTAACTTTTCAAGTCCAGGTTACTTGAAATAAGTAGTTGGGTCAACTATTTTAGTATGTTAACTAAACTTTTTAAGTTGAAAGTACTTAGAATATTAAGTGAATAAAACTTAACTGAGTCAAAGCAAAAAGATAACTAAAAAATTTAAGTTGAGTGAACTTTTTTTTTTTTTTTACAGTGTAGTTCACCCAAAATATGCAAATTAAGACAACTTACCAACATTGTTGTTGTTTCAAACATTAATGACTTTTTCTTGGATTGGAACACAAATGAGATGTTTTGGAGAATGTAGTTATTTTTCATGGAATGACTATACATGAGGAATGATGGTTTAAAACTTCAAAAAAGGACACAAAACCATCAAAAATAAGCACACACAACCAGCACGCTATATTTCAAGTTTTCTTTAAATCATCCAATAGCTTTAACCAAAATAAGTCCTTATTCACTTATAATCTTTGTAAATAATTAATTCAGACTGGTTATGTGAACTAGTTCAAATGATTCATTAAAAAGATCCAACTCAAAAGATTGATTCATTCACCAATCAGGCATTACAACATGGGTGGGTATCAAGATTTTAAGAGAGCAATGGCTTGAATTTCAGTCTGTTCCTCACACAAAGATATCTAGACATTTATGATGCTTTTATGGTCCTTTTCCATATTCCTTTTGATTCTTAACATCCCATGCCCTCATTCACTCCATCACATAACAGCCAACAAATTTACCAAACAACTACTTTCTTCAAAACATCTTTTTTTGTGTCCCCTAAAAGACAGAAGAACATGAAAATTACTATTTTTGGGGTGAACAATCACTTTGAATCCATTTATAGCCTTGACACTTTTCCTACCTTTGCATCAAGGGCATTTGTAAAATTGAATTACAACAAATTAACATTCACTTTGAGCTTGACCTCAATGCATTATTGTAATTTATAAGCTAATGTTTAATTTAGCCTCTAGTGCTTTGCTGACATTTTGAGGTTTGTACTGCATGCTTTCAAACACCCCCGCTTACATAAGATGTTAATTACTACCCTACCGAAATGCACTATAATATCGTCCTGCTCAATTTTTAAAGCTATACAGGTAAAACTTTCCCTGTAGAGGAAATCTATTCCCTTCCACAATGGAAACTGGCCCAATGAGACTACCTGACTGGAAGCAACACTACCCAGACAGCCAATCTCACTCTGTAGTTTTCAGCTCACCATCCCATTCACAGAAAACCCCATGAATGAAGAGTCATGTCTATAGTGAGAGAGAAACACTGAAAACCTGATTTTGACCCAATTACTTTAATAAGTCCCTTATGTTATTTTTCAACAGGGCATACTGACCCATTTTCTTAATTGGTTTACAAAGGAAATGTTTAATGGAAGCAGCCTCTAAATAAGTAGGTCATGTGCAAAAAATAATTACAAAAAAGTCAAGGTCATTTCTGACCAGTGATTTAAAAGAACATGGTGTGCTCTCGTCAGGTTTGACAGGGAAATTGATGGAGGCTGGAGTGCATGTGGAACCAAACGTGCTGAAAAAAGACAGAAGAATAATGCAACTCATTTTTAGTCCTCTGGTTGTTCCTTTGAAAGGATGAAGGGGAAACTGTAACTGTTCAATGCAGGTTGTTATTGGCAGCAACAAATTCCTTGAGCCATAAAAATTAGAGCATTAAAAACATAAATCATTTTCTTGACCAGGGGCTGCACTGTTAAAAATCAAATAACAGGTTCTATTTTAGGACATCATACCAACAATATTACAATTTTAATGCCCTGCAAACTTTATGCATGACAAAATACCACATGGCTCCCAACAAAACGGTTTTCAGTATTCCACATGTGTTTTATGGTCCTGAAACCTTTCTGAAACCAGTCATAGCCTATGAAAACTAATGTGTAGAAGATATTATATTACAAGTGATGGGGCAAATCAATAAACTATGTCATTATAATAATCTGTTTTCAACAAACTCTACCAAATATTGATAAAAAATTGCAGATTTATAAGTAAATTAATTACAAATTAAATAAGTAAATAAAAAATATAAATAATGTGAATTAAAAAAAAATAAAAAATAAGAAAATAAAAGTAAAATTAAATAAAAGTATAAATAAAATTAATAAAATTAAGTTGAATAAAAAGTAACTAAGTACATAAGTAAAAATTTAAGTAAATAAATACAAAATAAATTAAATAAAAATAGTAATAAAATAAGTAAAAGAGTAAGTAAAAATAAATGAAAAATGTAAAAAAAATAAGTAAAAAATAATTTTGGGGGTGGCCTATCACTTTAAGTACTTCAAGTTACACTACGTTCTCACAACACCTTGCTTTGACATCATGTTGTAAAGCTCAAGCTGACAAAGATGAAGACAGCAATAAGACATTCAATCTGCGTGGTATGTGATCAATATCCTGTAGGCGTCTGTCTTTAGTGCTGCTAAACTTGACAGGACCAAAAGCAGAGCCGGGTTGCATTCCATGCGATCATACTGAATGACTGGACGAGCACGAGTCTCCCCTCAGCAGCTGCTCTGTGACTCTGTGGTGGACCATTTTATTTCCTTTTCCCCCTCTTTTCTTGAATCCTGGTATAGGTTCTCATGCCCACAGCCTGTCCCGAGCCACAGCACATGCTCAAATACTTCATTTACAGCTCAGCCGCAAAGCACTGCCTTGTTTCCCCTCTCTTCTCTATCTCTTGGAAAAAAGTACAGCGCCATACGTGGCATTTTTAATAGAACCATTCCTACATTTTATTCCGGAATTTTCCAGTGAGACCCCATATCATTAATGACTTTTGGTTGTTTTTTGTAGTTGTTGTGGCTTGGAATAGAGGTCTGCACGGTGTGTGGTTTTGAAAACAGCAACAGCGACAGTCATTTTTTCTGCTTAACCTTGTTTGCATTGATCTTGCTTGGAAAACGCTGTGTCACACAACAGCGCACACTGTTCCTGCACCGGAGGGAGAATTTTGGAAGTGACTCTGTAGACATGGACACACACACATACACACAGATTACAGACTACAATGTTCTGGTATTACCTCCTAAAACTAGAAAGGCCTTAAAAAGTAACTTAAAAGTGTCATATCATTCATTTTCCTTAAATCATCGTACCTATAAATGTAATGTTAAAGTTTTTGTGCTAAAACATCATAAAAAATAAATAAAAAAAAACATCTTATGCTACGTCCTTATGACTTCCATAAATGGCTCTTTTGTGCAATGAGAAACAGCACTTTATCACAAGTATCTTGTTGGGACAACTACAGTGTGCCCTGCCTCATCTTTCAATAACAGCCTATATCAAAGCCTGCATTACATTTAAACACACTCACAAAAAATCCTTCCTGCAATGTGCAAGCCATAGTCTGAAATGAAACTTTAGCCAACTTTCCTAACATTGGGATCCTTAAAAGGTAATAAAAGATATTGCCCAAGCAGAAAAAAACTATACAATGATAATAATAATAATAAATTGATATAATTATAATAATATTAATTTAGTTTAGATTATTATTATTAATATTATTATTATTATCATCATATAGTTTTTTGCTTGGGCAATATCGTTTATTATTATTATTATCATTATTATTATTATTATTATTAAATATCACAATAACACAACATTAATACAACAATAACAAATAACAAAAATAAATTAAACTACATAATATTCATCATCATATGTTGATCATTTACGTGAAACAAAAGGGAATCACACAGGATTAAAACTTAATTTAAACTTTAGCAAGTAAAAAAATCAATAAATCAGTAAATAAATAAATATTCATTCCAAGGTTTTCAGAGTTAATTTCAGCCATTTAATAAATGCTCTTCTTTGAGACAGGTCTGAAAAATACAATGTCTTAGAGTAACTCAAACTCCTTATTTCAAAATACGGAATGGAAAATGTGACTGATATGACCCCTTAAAAATCATCCTTTTACATTCATTTTAACCTTCCATATGACAAAACAACCCTGAAACAAGACTAACTGGCTGATAAAGAAGGCAAGTGATATAAATAGTCTGACTAATAAACTTTATGTAGGCGAGTATCTGCTTGTTAACCTTGACCAAAAGCAATTAATAGAACAATGCATGCAGGAAGCACCTTTAGAACACCACAATCTTGTGTTCAAATCAGTGATGCTGAGGTCAAACATCAGCGTGTTTGGTAAATCTCAGTCCTTCCTTTCTAGATTGTGGTAAATATTTCCATCTACTCCCAACACTGATCTCCTATACCCTGTGAAGACCAACCATCAGTGTTGGGTTTACTTGGCTTGCATTCAGTAAACACACCAGTGTGATTGCATGCCCTCTCCTTGATACCCTCTGTTCATTGGTCTGCTGCTGTGCACCGGACAATGGGTGTGGAGCTCATTCAGTTCCCCCTCATTGAAAGTCTTATCCAAACACAGCCAATGCATCACAACACATCCTGCCAAAGCCAGCCAGTACACATTCAATCACCCATATGAAGCAGCAAAGCATCATGGGATGAGAGGCAGTTACGTAAGGTTTGTGTAAATGTCTCTATGTATCATCTGTGAGAGATCATTCATTTCTCCACCCACCTATATCATGTAACAATTGGCAGAAGTTAAACAACTTGAAAAAGCCTTTAGAGCGGACTTGAGTCAGTAATTATAAAAAAATACTTAGGCCTATATGTGAAACATCCAAACCCTATGGGTTAGATCGATCAAACTACTTCCATTGGCGTGATTCAGCTTTAAAAATTCAGCTGTGCATCACAAGAATAAATTATATTTTAAAGTATTTTAAAATAGAAAACCATGATTTTAAATTGCAATAATATTTCACAATATTACTGTTTTTCTGTATTTTTAATCAAACAAATGCAGCCTTGGTGAGACTTCTTTATGCTCATTAAAAATCTTACTGATCCCAAACTTTTGATAAAAAATATAATAAAAAGGGATATATACACATACATATGCATATATACATATATACATACACACATACATATATAAAACTTAAAATACAAAAAATTATATTGTTGAAATAAACAATAGTTAAATATAATATTATTAAATATAAATGATATTATTAAACAATAAAATTACACACATAATGAATTTAAAATGTACACACGCGTCACACACATACATTTAAATTATTTTTGAACTGCTTTAAACACTCCAAGTGTAAAAGACAGAATAACACATAAAGAGAGTTTAATCGCCAGCCATGTTGAAATACACTCACATCAAAAATGGTTTTCGACAGCAATATCCAACTTTGAACGGTGATATACAGCTCTGTCGTGTCATTTTATGTGAGTGCGATTTCTCCAAGGATTCGCCATATCAGTCAGTCAGACAGGCTATTCACCATGCTGAGAAATGAAGGATGGAGCGGCTAAAGATGGTCATCACTATGAGGACATCATTCATGGGAGGTCAGTAGTAGCGGTGGATGGCGGTGTGGCCAGATGGCTGCAACCTCAGGTGCAGGAAAATAAATGACTGCTCTCAAAAGCAGTCAGGTACTCAACCAGAGGCTTTAGATCATTTTAAAGCTGACATGAGAATTTCATTATACAAAAAAGCAACAGATGCAAAAAAAGGATTATACTCACAATCAGAACAAATTTGGTGTTGCCTGACAACTTGAAACATTCTAAATCCTAAAGATTACTCTTTCAATTAATGGAAAACTTAGAAATAATTATCATATTAAGCAATGGAATTAAAGAATCAGTTTCATCCAATAAAAATTATGCCAGGAATGTTTCATTCAGTCATTCTGTCCCTATTGACCGCTCTGAATAAGAAACTGCTATAAAATAAGTTACAATTCCAAAAATTAAATAAGAACGATTGCCTTATAAACTTTCTAAGCCTTGGATTATTTACAAGAAATACGATGTCATTTAAAAAGTCTAAAAAACATGTTTTATTGTGCATCATAACAGACATTTTTATTCTTAGTTTGAAGGAAACATTAATGTTAAAACGAGCTAAGTGAATTATATTCTTCTTCAGCTTTAAACAGAAAACATATTCTACAAATATTAAAATATTTATTAAAATAATTTCCCATGCAAAATCCATGCATGAGGACTTTAATTTGTACAGTAAAGCCACATTTAAAAAAAAATTACTGACACTGCATTTGATACAAAATATTAAAAGTATAATAATTAAAAAGGAAAATGCAAATAAATAAGTGATTTTAAAACGGTGTTAATCAAGTATAAAAGTTAAATTTTTATTTTAAAATTAATACATTTATAATTTTCCCCATTTATTAACTTCTCTGTGGAAAAACATAGTGCCACTCCTCATCTTCCTCAGATCTACAGCAAAGTTCACACTAGTCCAGCTGTTTTCCTCTCACACTGGCAAACTGAGCAGATTGCAGACCCCACCGCAGCTAATAAATCCATGCAGAAAGAGAGGGGGACTCTTGGCTTTGCATAAGAGCTTCTGAATAAGTTTTAAAAGGCTTAGAAAAGAGGTGATAAGATTTATGGAATTGCATCTGGAGCTGGTTAAATCACTGCTGCAAAAACAGGGCTTCAGTCCATCAAGATCACAAATGTTTCATGGCTGAAAGACTGAAAGCCAGGCTGTTCTCCAAGAGCTTCTCGATTAAATTCTCTTGATCGACAAATACATTAACATTTATTTAAGCCATCAAGTAATGAAGCAAATGCTATTCCAGACTTGTTTTTATTAATATCATTTATCTCCATAAGCAAGTCCAATATTATTGTGATCGATTGCTAAATGTGTGAGCTAAATGATTTCTTTTCAAACAACAGTAGGTCAACAGCAGGCAAAAAACCTAAACCTGAACCACATGAAAAATGTATGAACTTACAAGTAGCACACCACGACCACACTTAAACTTGCTGTTTTATGTTTTAAATGTCTTGTGGCCTATCAGATCTGCCACTTAGGCACTTAAAACGAAGTTAATCAACAAAACAACAAAGAGAAAAGTGGTTATTATAAACACATAAAATGCTGCTATATAACTAGCAAGCTAACAGCGCTACCAGGGATTTAAATTATGGAACTGTGCCACTAATATGGTTTAGCTTAAAGCTTAAAAGTAATGTTATTTATGTACCACTAAAATCACAAAAGTTATTAATCAAACCAAAAATTAAAAACTTTCACAAAGGTACTTGATTTACTCGTTTAAAAAGTTGTCTCCTACACTACCAGTCAAAAGTTTTTGAATAGTAAGATTTTTAATGTTTTTTTTTTGTTTTGTTTTTTTAGAATTGTCTTCTGCTCACCAAGCCTGCGTTTATTTGATCCAAAATACAGCAAAAGCCATAATATTGTGAAATATTTTTACTATTTAAAACAACTGCTTTCTATTTGAATATATTTTAAAATGTATTAATGTAATTTATTCCTGTGATCAAAGCTAAAATTTATCAGAAATAAAAAGCTTTTATACACTATATCATTCAAAAGCTTATAGTATACAGGTGCTGGTCATATAATTAGAATATCATCAAAAAGTTGATTTATTTCACTAATTCCATTCAAAAAGTGAAACTTGTATAATGTATACATTCATTCCACGCAGACTGATATATTTCAAGTGTTTATTTCTTTTAATTTTGAGGATTATAACTGACAACTAATGAAAACCCCAAATTCAGTATCTCAGAAAATTAGAATATTACTTAAGACCAATACAAAGAAAGGATTTTTAGAAATCTTGGCCAACTGAAAAGTATGAACATGAAAAGTATGAGCATGTACAGCACTCAATACTTAGTTGGGGATCCTTTTGCCTGAATTACTGCAGCAATGTGGCGTGGCATGGAGTCGATCAGTCTGTGGCACTGCTCAGGTGTTATGAGAGCCCAGGTTGCTCTGATGAGAGCCTTCAGCTCTTCTGCATTGTTGGGTCTGGCATATCGCATCTTCCTCTTCACAAAACCCAATAGATTTTCTATGGGGTTAAGGTCAGGTGAGTTTGCTGGCCAATTAAGAACAGGGATACCATGGTCCTTAAACCAGGTACTGGTAGCTTTGGCACTGTGTGCAGGTGCCAAGTCCTGTTGGAAAATGAAATCTGCATCTCCATAAAGTTGGTCAGCAGCAGGAAGCATGAAGTGCTCTAAAACTTCCTGGTATACGGCTGTGTTGACCTTGGACCTCAGAAAACACAGTGAACCAACACCAGCAGATGACATGGCACCCCAAACCATCACTGACTGTTGAAACTTTACACTGGACCTCAAGCAACGTGGATTCTGTGCCTCTCCTCTCTTCCTCCAGACTCTGGGACCCTGATTTCCAAAGGAAATGCAAAATTTACTTTCATCAGAGAACATAACTTTGGACCACTCAGCAGCAGTCCAGTCCTTTTTGTCTTTAGCCCAGGCGAGACGCTTCTGACGCTGTCTTGTTTTCAAGAGTGGCTTGACACAAGGAATGCGACAGCTGAAACCCATGTCTTGCATACGTCTGTGCGTAGTGGTTCTTGAAGCACTGACTCCAGCTGCAGTCCACTCTTTGTGAATCTCCCCCACATTTTTGAATGGGTTTTGTTTCACAATCCTCTCCAGGGTGCGGTTATCCCTATTGCTTGTACACTTTTTTCGACCACATCTTTTCCTTCCCTTCGCCTCTCTATTAATGTGCTTGGACACAGAGCTCTGTGAACAGCCAGCCTCTTTTGCAATGACCTTTTGTGTCTTGCCCTCCTTGTGCAAGGTGTCAATGGTCGTCTTTTGGACAACTGTCAAGTCAGCAGTCTTCCCCGTGATTGTGTAGCCTACAGAACTAGACTGAGAGACCATTTAAAGGCCTTTGCAGGTGTTTTGAGTTAATTAGCTGATTAGAGTGTGGCACCAGGTGTCTTCAATATTGAACCTTTTCACAATATTTTTTTTTTTTTCTAATTTTCTGAGATACTGAATTTGGGGTTTTCATTAGTTGTCACTTATAATCATCAAAATTAAAAGAAATAAACACTTGAAATATATCAGTCTGTGTGGAATGAATGTATACATTATACAAGTTTCACTTTTTGAATGGAATTAGTGAAATAAATCAACTTTTTGATGATATTCTAATTATATGACCAGCACCTGTATATATATATATATATATATAATAATAATAATAATAATAATAATAATAATAAATGCTTTTTGAGCAGCAACTCAGAATATTCAAATTATTTCTGAAGGATCATGTGACTGGAGTAATGATGCTGAAAATTCAGCTTTGAAATCACAGTTATAAATTACATTTTAAAATATATTTTAACAGAAAACAGCTATTTTAAATAAAAATATTTCAAAAATGTCACTGTTTTTGCTGTACTTTGGATCAAATAAATGCAGGCTTGGGGAGCAGAAATAATTTTTTTAATTTTTAAAAAATTTAAAATCTTACTGTTCATAAAATTTTGACTGGTAGTGTACATGCATTTATTTTATCAAGTTCTCTCAAAAAATGAGGTGTGTAAACATACATTTTTGTAATTTTGGGTTCTTTTTAAGTCTGTAAGCAACGATCCAGAAGACCTTAGTAACCTCATAACAACCACCACAAACACCCTACAATTGTAAGCGTGATTTCAGCAAGCATCAAACACATTTTCTTTAGAATGTCAAATCTAGTTTTGTTTGGCCTTATTTGTTCTAGACTAAAATGATACTGAGAAAATCTAGCTTTTTTATACTGAGTGGAGGTGCGTTACTCCTTAAAACATCCTGCCCTGCATATCCATGATGACTGTCAGAGGCAAAATTGCATAGAACATCTCTGTACGCTGCCACACCTTTGACTAGAAAACAATCTCTCCAGAAACAGCCAAACCAACATAGCAATTATGAAGAACATTCCAAAACACAGGACTAGCAGACATCTTACCCAAAACCTGAGAGACAGCCACATACAAAAACACAAAAAAATCAGAAATCATGGTAATAGAACAACTGGTTTGAACACATATCACATTAATATATTTGCCCGTTTGATCACTTGATCATCTTTCTGCTACAAATTCTGTTATTCTCGTAATATCTTCTAAAGCATACATCAGTCACTTTAAACCTGTCTGACTGAGCTGAGCTGTCTTATGATTGAGCTGTGCACAAAATATTCTTTACACGTTGTACAAAATCTGCAATCTGTCTAGCGGCTTTCCTGACATCCAGCTATTAGCCATTTAAAATTAAAAATGGATTATTGAAACAAGGACTAATGACTAGGGTTGGGTACCGTTCACATTTGAACCGGTATCGGTACCTGAAATTCGGTACCGGTACCCAACGATGACAATGTGACAATTTTAATAACATTTTAGTTAAGGCCAAAAATGACATTCAAAGATGGAAGAATCTTAAAGTTTATCTCCAAGGAATAATCTCCACTGTTAAAGGGGTGGTTGATTGCGATTTCACTTTTTTAACATTAGTTAGTGTGTAATGTTGCTGTTTGAGCATAAACAATATCTGCAGAGTTGCGGCGCTGAAAGTTCAAAGCAAACGGAGATATCGTCTTTTAAAATTCTGGCAGTTTAATGCCTACAAAAACGACAGGTAAGGGACTACAACGAGTTACTTCCCGGGTCTGATACGTCACGGACCCAGATAAACCCCGCCCCCGGGAACACGCAGCAAAGGGGGCGAGGCCATGCTGCGCTGCTTTAGAGAAGAGGAAGAGAAAACTAGGGGTGCACGTAAAAATCTATTCATATGAATCGCGATTCTGTCTTCTAACGATTCTAATGGATTCTCAAGTTTCAAAATCATTAAAGCAGCAGTTCTTAATACTGTTACTCGTGTCGCGCTGCTCTGCATCTCTCTCTCTCTCTCTCTCTCTCTCATTCAGATCGTCAGATAAGCTCCAACAAACTGTTCCAATTATAGACTTATTTTCACACAGCAATGAGAAGCATTATAAATGGACACGCGTGCGGTTGCTGTGCTGTATTAAAGCTTTAATCAGGATGAAACCGTATATTAAAAGCTAACAGAAGCAGTAGCACTTACAATTAGCAGCGTATTTAAAAGTATGAGACAACAACAACCAAACATACCATTAAGAGCCGTGCTTGCACAGGTTCTGCACGATCCTCTTCACTAATATCCTCTGGGTCTCAATCGGGCTCAAATTGATAAGCATTATAGACAACGCCACTGTTTACAATTCAACCGGAGCGCATGCCGCTGAGGAGAGGGGCGGGACGTTTAGATGTGCTCTAGAGGCGGTTTAGCCAATCACAACACACTGAGCCAGCTAACCAATCTCAGCCCATCGAGGGAGGGGCTTCATAAAACCAGGAAATAAATCGAGGCGTTTGTCAGAGAAGGGACAGAGAGGTGTGGAATAAAGGTAAATTATGTGAAAAATAATGCGTTTTTAAAAAAAACAAGCATGAACACATGCTAGACTGCACCCCATAAACACAATCAAGCCTAGAAAAAAACCAGTCAACCACCCCTTTAAGATGAAGTTACCTCGATTTAATTTTTTTTTCTCTATGCTAGCACTTTCTCCCCCTCCAGGTTACTTTAAGGAGATCAACTCCATAATTTCTAAGTTTATCTGGAATGATAAATGTCCCAGAATTAAACTTACCACATTACAACATCCTAATAGCGCAGGAGGACTGGCTGTACCAAATTTTGAATTATATTATTGGTCGTTCCAGCTTAAGGCTCTTCATAATTGGGTTGATCCTCAATCTACAGTTTCATGGAGAGTGATTGAAGCTGACAAGGTTAAACCAAATAGACTTCAAGATATTTTATTTACTGGCACAGGAAAAAAAGGGGATAATTATAAATTTGGTCCGGTTGTGGCTAACTCTATTAAAATCTGGAAAACGGTTGAACTTCGGATAGGTGGACCCTTCAAATTCTGTAACAGTACACCTTTATGGCACAATTTTAATTTTGTATGCGGAAATCGTCCATTTGTCCAACCCTCTTGGTCTTCTTTAGGTGTAAACACGTGCGGTGATATATATGATAACCAGGGCCTCTGTTCATTTCAGACATTAAGAACCAAATTTTGTCTACCAGCATCTGCATATTTTGTTTTTCTTCAATTGCGTTCTGCTCTCAAAGCGTATGGCGTTCCTTGGTCTTCTTCTATTTCCTCTCATCCTATGCAGGACTGGATTGCACCATCTGCTGGTCGGCCATCTGTTTCCTTAATATATAATAAAATTATTGATTGTATTACAAAACCTCTTTCTATTAAAACTATTTGGAATAGGGAATTATCTGACCTTAATTTATCTGTCGACTGGGAGAGAGTGTTGTCTAATCTCAGTTTAACATCTAAAAATCTGGCCCATCATCTTATTCACTTCAAAGTCATTCATAGAGCATACATAACTCCTTACAAAAGATTTAAAATGAAACTACAGTCAAATTTGAACTGCCATATATGTAACACTACATCATCAGGCACTTTTCTGCATATGTTTTGGGAATGTCCTGTCGTCATCAGTCTATGGACACATGTAAACCTGGTTTTGTTATCATTACTGCGAATTGATTGGTCTGTTAACCCAAGTTTGTGTCTCCTTAATGATGATTCTGGTCTCTGTATTAGTTCGATGCAAAAGAGAATGTTGTTTGCTGGTTTTACAGCTGTGAAGACAATAATCCAGAACTGGTTTACACCACACGTGTAGAAAAACATATTGGATCCATAGCCTCCTGCAAATAGTGTTATGTGAATGTACAACGGCGCGAGTCGGTGGGGCCAGGCCTTCGACCATTGATGCTTGGCAGTGTTTTTTGTTGGATATACGTGATTGTATAAAGGAGTGACTTTTGTGTTCTTGTTGTCCTTCCCTCTCCCCCTCCCTTTTGATTGGACCTTGAGATGTTGAGTATGTGTCTGTTGTTTTGTTTTGTTATATTTTGGATACTATGTTATGTTATGTGTGGAAAAATAAAAAATTGTTGATAAAAAAATAGAAACATCATGTGTCTATCACCTGAAATTCATCATCTGCTGCAGACTAACTTAAAAGCTCATTCTCACTCAACAACCAAACAGATTATGTTACATTGTGATTGTAAAACTAATGTAGCACAGTGGTTCACCAAGCCAACAGTTCACAGTCAATCAGATAGAACTGACGCAAACTCTTATGAAGGCAACCTTTTTGAGGTCTTCCAAGAAAAACTATGACTCGTGTACTAATCAAACTCTGTGGTACAACCTCACATACTAGCTGATTTCACCAACCACGTATTTTAAGAGCTGTTCTGCTGGGAGGCATTGGTGTAAATCATACAATTTGAGGTCTGGCCAATGTACTTTTGTATGAATTGAGAAAAACAGCTAGATTGCTTGAGCTTTGATAAACCACCTCATGTGGCTACATGAGCTACACAAACAGCTTCAACAATTATTCACCTTCTTGAATTAAAAATACAATTACAATTTTGCAACCCATTTGCTTTCAATTCAAATACAGGAACTGAAATATAATTCAGCAGGCTTTCTTAATTGCTCACAACCCTTTACAAGACACAAAACACTGAAGTAATGTCAATTAATGCCCAACGTCTTTGACGCTGATAAACACTAATATAAATATTTTGATGAATATTACAGGAAACTCACAATAACAATTTTCAGAATTTCCATTAATTGTAGCTAATTAAACAGTGACTCATGCAGCTAAATTCAATGTTAATTGCCTTTAGACTCTTGAATAAAGACAGTGACCATGAACATCAGTCTGTTCTTAAGACATCAAGGCTCAACAATAAGGATTTATTTATCAGATTTCTGTTTTTTTTTTTTTTTGGAGACCAGTAGTTTACATTCCTGCTTGGCCTGCCAACATTTTCCCAAATATAATACTTTTCGCAATACAAAAAAATAAAAAAAATAAAAAAAATAATAATAATAATAATAAATATTGTATTTTAAATAGTGTATTTTATTATTGTATTATTATTTTATACTTAAAAATAAAAGTTTATAGAAAACTGATTAATTTATTATATTTATCAATTAATTAATCAATATAATACAATTTTTTTTTTAAATAATATTATTATAACAAAGTATACATTTTACCAAACTTAAGAGTTTAGAAAGTTGACAATTTACAACCAATGCCACAGAAATTGAAATGTTTAAGTTTGCAGGGCATACAAATGCATGTATAAAAAATGATATGGCAGGCTATCCTTTATTGTTCAATCCAACGATTCACACACATACACAAAGGGTAGGCCAAAAGAAACACACTTAAACAGAGGAAAGGGAAAAAAGTCAGAATTCAAATGTTCCAGACGTGTACCGAGTGCCATTTACCGCAAAGCGACAAAGTATGAAGAATATGGTATTGATATTACAACTCACTTCAACAGAAGTGGTTCATATAGCATCTAGTTCCACATGACCTGAAAAAGTTCACCTGAGGACATAAAAAATGATCTCAGCCTTTTTCTGATGTATTCCTGTCATGCAGAATGACATTAATAAAAAAGGTGTTTAAATGACAAGGCAATCTCTTGGGAAACTAGCAGGGTGAGCGATGGCAAGCATTCAATCTGCCAATACCGTATGTCCAGTAATGTGATACAGGAGAAACCTCAGGAATGAATTAGTGTGATTGAGAAATAAATGGTCCAGGACTATGGGCTCTGCAGGGACACAAGGCAATCAAAAAGCTTTCTGCTGCCTTCTGATACGCTAATGACTGCATTAAAGCGACGTCAAATATGGTTTATATCAGGTCTACAGACTAGCTGCGTAGCTGCCAAACAAATCGCCTTCAGTTGCTCTCTTAAGATCTCACAGGCCTTCTGGAACACCAGGAAAGGGTAAAAAAAAAAAAACGGATCTAATGTTTTTTAAGAGGTAAAGCTGAGGCAAAACAGGGAAAACACATTTGTTATGCATTAACGAAACAACTATATGAAGCTGCCTATCTGATAAGTGGAATACTATCAGTTACTGGTGTGCTGAGACTGTCAGCGACAGGTTTGAACATGTCATTAACAGCACACACTGTACATTACTTTACCTTCCCAAACTACTCGCTTCCTCCCTGTTAAGAATAAAGAATCAAATTCCCAGTGATAATAGTACAGTGAAGAGGACCGGGCCAAGTAATAGTTACCCACGTCTTTAATCGCCACAGTGAGGTAGTAATTCCGAAAAGGCCTGAACTATGTAGAGGCTCACAAAAGTGCTTTTGAACTGAGTGCTGGCAGAGAGGGACCCAAGGGATGGTTATGCCTTGCCAATAAGGTCCCTTTGTGTGCAGTTAGCTGGGTTTCATTCAGGTAGTGAGGATGGCTCTCCAGGGCCCCATTCTCCATCCCACTGTGCTCACATCCACCACTCTGCATGCATTTCTAGGTACAGAAGTCCAGTTTTTCACATTCAATTCATATTTTGGGAGAAGATTCGATATGTGAACAGCAAATTTGTATAATCAATCTTAAACTAGAGAAACTAAAGACTATAAAACTATTAACGAACAACTAAAGAAGAGATGCACTGATAACATTTTGACTGATTCTTTTCATTTTATGCCAATATTAAATGTAGGGCTGCACGATAAATCGCATGTGATTGTCATGCGCATCTCGTCAGTAAAGCCGGTTCTGTGATTAGTAGTAAATCTCATCATGTGCTTTCAGATGGAGCGGCATTTAGTACACAGAGCCGTAGTTCACTGACAAGCTACGCAATATCATGTTCATAATCTAAGGCAATTCATCTGCGATTATGAATGCGATATTTACTGACGAGATGTGCATGACAATCACATGCGATTTATCGTGCAGCCCTAATTAAATGTTATACTATTTTAGTTACGTAATCTCATGATATTTCATTGGAAACAGTTACGTAATCTCATGATATTGGGTTGGTTATCATGCATTTCTACAATAAAGTTTTTAGTTTTTTTATGAGCTAAATTCCCCATAAAATCAGGATATGTAAAGTATAAAGTATGGTAATATGTTAAGTCTTTATTACAATATAAACTCAACAGGTTGATTAGGACCCCAGGGTAAAAAGCAATCGCTGCAGACTTCCAAGAGAGTTACATATAGGCCTACTGCACTCAAAAAGAAATGGTAAATGGACAATGGTACAAAATGGAAATTAAGCAAACAACATTAAAAATATTAATAGAGTGAACATCTCACAGACTCTGAAAATGTGTTTTATGGCTGGAGATCCAAATGAAATCCCCCAAAATGCATGACTCATAATAACCCTTCCTTCAAAAGCTTGCAATAAACTGTCTGTTGCAATGGTGCGTGTGGTTTCCCTCAATTTGCAGTGTGACACATCCAAGGCTAAAGTCTAAGGCATCTGGCTTCAGTTAGTCAAACTTTTGTATTGTCTATGACACCATCATATGTGCCCTCAAACACACTCTGAACAAACTGTCACACTGCTTTGGCCTCCATACTGGGAGTAAAAACAGAAGGATGGAAGGCAGCACTGGAACCTTTGGCTGAAAGATCTCACTCTTGGTTTTCAATGGTCATTTTCCCTAACGATGATCTAATTCTCAACTCAATAAAATATGACCCACCAGAACGTGCTGTTGCATTGATGATGCAATGGGAGAAAAGCCAACTAAAAGACAATAAAATCACACTTCAGTCTGATCAGAAGAACCCATATGCTTTGTATTACAGCAATGTAAGTCAATGTTCTCTAAGTGTCAGATGTACCAGGAGCCTGATGGAATATAATTGATGGAATATCATAACTTTTCTGAAACACAAAACTTGATGTCAGTTGGCGACGGCGTGATATGGTTGCTAGAACAGGAGAAATATGCAGTTTTCAGTTTTGAGTACATTTCAGACATTCAGTCAGTTCCATAAAGTACCATGCATGCTTTAAAACTTTCACCAAATATACTAAAATGTGCCATCTTGCAATGAAGCAAATGCTTGTTAGAAGCACAAACATCTAATCTGCCCATTGTGTAACAGATTTTCTCCATTTATTCGCATAATTTATCTAAAATAGTTTCAATCTAAAAAGCAGAAAGGAGCCAAAGAAAATAATTGCAACAAATGCATTATTTAAGTGAATTAATTTTTTAGGTTAAACTCTGGATAAATATTATATTATATTTAACTACTGTTATGTAACTACAAAGTTTTTATTATTATTATTATTATTCTGCTAGTATGTGACAGTAAAGACACTTATAATGTTACAAAAAGATTTCTATTTAAAATAAATGCTGCTGAGTAATGGCTTCTGAAAATTTGGCTTTGCCATCACAGGAATACAATAACATTAAAAATCTTACCAACCCCAAATATTTTAAAAGTAGTAGGCCTATATTATTTGTTATTATTATAGGCCTAATTTTGAATTGAGTATACCTAACTCAAATACCAGACAGAGAGAACAAGCTCAAGTTATAGGCCTATATTACAATGAAAACAACATAATTTGTCAAGTATGCAAAAATAGTAGTTATTAGTTGTGCTTGGAAATACAGGTTTCACTATTCCTACAGCTAATACTTAGGTTAGGTATCTAAACAAACTTCGGCACCTTTGGGCAACCAATATGAATAATATCTCAAATCATACTTGCTTGTTGAGTGGTGTGCTATTTTAAGACTTAAGATTTTAAGACCAGACTTGGGTCAAACTTTGGTCATTTAACAACCACCTAGAAACTATACAGAAGCTTAGCAACTAGAACAGTCTTGAAACTGCATAAAACAAGTTACAACACACTCATAACACCTTAAAATGGCCCAGCAATGCTTTGGAAACCAACCTGAACACGCAAGCATCATAGAGGTGTGTCAGGCACACATCGACACATCAACTGCGGTGCTGTTGAAAAAGGTCAAAACATGCATAAACCTACACGAAAGACAATTGCTTTCAATTGCCTATGACAAACTGACTGGAAGACCTCCTCCACAGGGAACGCTTAACATGTGGGCAACTTCTGTTAGAGGGTTTAATTGGAACAGGCACACATACAGCAAATAACATACTTAAAACGGGTTGCTGGACTCAGTAAACAACATGCCATAAACCACTAGGCATCGGTGAGTTATCTACCCTGCAACACATGCACAAACACATTCATGAAAAAACTTATCAACATCACATCTTCAGGAATTCATGTTGAGCCGCAAAGCGTAATATTTAAAACAGAATGTCTGCTCTTTTCTTCCCTGTGTAACCAACACAGTCTGCTCTCCAAAATAGAAAGACTGTAAACAACAGCATGTGGTTGAGTCATAGCGTCAAAATATAGACAAGAATGTACTTGCCATATAGCTAGCTATCACCATAACTGAGCTATGTTACTGAGATATAGATGAATATCCACAGCAAAAAAAAGAAAAGAAAAAAAGATAGAAAAAAGGGTATCAGGGACCATAAACTTGAATGCTGTTTTACATGGATGGATGGATTGATAAATTAACTGAAAATTTCTCGCGTATTGAGTGCAGATATGTCGACAGAGTAAAACATTAGCTTCATTATAACACCTAGTGATCTGTTAATCTATATCAAGATAAGATATCAAGAAAAGGCAATGCCAGAATGCATTGCAAAAAAAAAACACCGGCCAAGATGGTTTACAGAGAAGAAAGAAATTATTGTAAATATACACTACCGTTCAAGTTTGGGGTCAAAGAGAATTTTTAAAAAGAATTTTGAAAGAAAGGTTACATTTATTTGATCAAAAATACAGTACTAATATATGACATAGTGAAATATTACACTTTGAAATGACTTGTATTTTAACTAGGGCTGAACGATTAATTGCATTTGCGATAATATCGCGATATGAGAAAACGCGATTCTTCAACCGCAGAGGCTGCGATTACACTGTCACGTGACACGCGATAGTAGGAGTAAAGCGGTGTGTTCGACTTGAAGATCGATCGTATGACATCAAAGTACGGCGAGATAAAGCATAAGGAGACGTCTGCTCTCTTATAGCTCTCGCAGTACTTTGATGACACACACAGCGATCGGTCCAGCAGCGCTGCTTCAAGTCAAACACATCTAAGCAGTCTTCAGAGGAAGCATCAAGTTGGCATCGCTATGTTGCCAAGTCCGCAGTTTGCTGCGGGTTATTTTCGTGTCCGCGGGTCTTACATAACATGCAGAATTGACGCGCTACATGTAAACGATATCCTTTGTTGTATTTTCCTGTCAAAATAACGGAGTTCCTTTGGACTTCTTCAGCTTTTAAGAACTACCGGGTTCTCCGCTAGTGGGCGGAGCTAATGCGTAAACTGCAATCTCATTGGCCGGCGCTCACCTATCATCGTCCCTGTTTTGATTTCAGCGAATCAGTTCGAGCGAACGCAGAAAACCTGATTAATATTCATGAACCCAGCAGCTCAATAATCCTTAGTGCGTTTTATACTGTTATTAGTAGTAGAATTCGTAGTAGTTTTGTTATCTTATCAGTATTATTTGTAGTTTTCTTTTTCCTTTTTTTATAGAAACACTAAATGACAAACAATATCTTAAGCACCACCACCAGTCCTAAGTTCAGTCAACATGACAAATACATTCATACATGGTTATTCTAATTACTAAAGTTCTATCATCATATAATGCTCAAATTTAATGCTAAATTATCATAATATCATATTATAATGTTTTGACTGACTGATGCTAAGTGAGATATTTTAAAAAAGCTGCCATTTTACAAACATAAGCTTTATATAGATATAATTATATATAATTTAAAATCATTCAATTGATTATTGTAAATATTATCAACCCTCTATGGACACCTTGGCAATATAATCTCCATTGGCTTGTCATTTTTTTTAGTTTACTCACCAGACCAATATTAATTATCTGATATACTATGCCAAGGTGTCTATAGAGGGTTGATAATATTTACAATAATCAATTGAATTTGATAGGTGTCTCTCACATTTTGTCCCACAGAAACATTAAAATAGTGTAGATTAGTGTGCAATGTTTTATAATAATAATGTATTCTATTTAGTGTCCATTTCATTCATTTAACATTTAATATTGGGGACTTCCAAGTTATTTGACATATTTGAACATTTAAAAAAAAAAGTAACAATAGTTACTTTCCCTGGTAATTAGTTTATTTTATAATGATGTAACTCAGTTACTATTTGTGAGAAGTAACTAGTAATATAACTAATTACTTTTTTGAAGTAACGTGCCCAACTCTGCATACTATACAATGATTTATTGCTTGTCTTTGTTGAATAATACAGAATATAAAGAGCTTTAAAAAATAATCGCATATTAAATCGCAATCGCAATATTGGTAAAAAAAAATTGCAATTAGATTATTTTCCAAAATCGTTCAGCCCTAATTTTAACATGTAATTTACTCCTGTGAAGCAATGCTGAATTTTCAGCATCAATACTCCAGTCTTCAGTGTCACATGATTCTTCAGAAATCATTCTAATATCCTAATTTGGTACTCAAGAAACATTTCTTTTTTTATTATCAATGTTAAAAACAAGTAATATTTTGCTTAACATGTTTGCTTTTTTCAGCATAAATAGAAATATTAAGCATTTGTAACAAATATTAAGTCTTTTGTAACAGAAGTCCTTTTTGTAAGACTTATAATTTATTTTCATAAATTGAATGCATATTTTCTGAATAAAAATAAAAGTATTCCTTTATTTAAAAAAAAAGTTTATTATAATTTAAACCAATTTTATCCAATGTCTGTGCATTTTTGTGTTTATTATGGCATAATTAGCTTAGCAGCATGAAAACATCAAACTGTAGTCTATTGGAATCAAACAAAGCCAGAATGTCACAGGAAGCCCCTCAAAAATATGATTATGTTTTATATGACCTCTCAGCTCTGGTTAAAACAATTTACCAAGTTTGAATGCATTCCACATACTTTCCCTCAAAATATATATATATATATATTTTATAATTTGGGCCAATTTATGAGAATTCAGTTAATATTTAGCTGTTTTTGTTTAAGCTACAGTCAACTGTGCATTGTCTGCTCCACATCATGTAATGATATGACATCTATCGCGGTGATGTCACAGAGCCCAAATGCCATGCAGGCTAGTAACTGCTTCGAGATGTCATTATCTGTGCTTATGTCACACAGCTGTAAGTGAAGTGTTAAGCTGAGCTTTCTTCTGTTTCTGCTAAGTCACAGCTTGAACTATCAGGCCGATGCTGTCCCGTACCCACAGAGGCACAGAGCAGCTCTTGTTCCCGTCCGTGACCAGTGATCCCACCCTGCACTGAACAGCCTGGCACTGGACGAATGAGCCAATGAGGTCAAAGGGAGAACAAAACTGTTGATTTAACAACTGTGGACTCAGTGTGGGTGTGAGAGTGTGTAGATGTTTAGTCGGCGGGAGATAATGGGAATGTTTGTGAACATCAGGCTGGAAAAACAGATCAATTAATCATGACGAGTTAGAGCTAGAGATGATGTAAAGTACACAAAACACTAGTGTATGATTCATTTATTCCAAAATGTGAATCAAGAACCAAGTACACTGGGAAAAAAATAGTGTAGGATTTATTTCGAAATGATTTTCACCTAGAAATTGCTTGTTAATAATTACAAAGTAACAATAAATATACATTCAATTTTGAAATAGAAAGACCTAGAACTGTTTAGAGCTGCACGGTTCTGGAGAAAGTGAGAATCTCAATTTCTGTTTAAAATAGAGATTAAGATTGATTCTGAATAGACAACTAAACAAAATAACATGTAATTAAATAGAGGTTCTGACAAAATACTAATTGCTGCAGTGTTTTTAAAAATATATCTAAATTCATTTGATTTTAAGTTGAATTGAATGATTCAATGATTCACCCAAAAACTTAATTTGCTTCATTACTGGATGAATCAGTGTTTTTGAACAAATCTCTTGAGTAAACGATTCAAAGACTCACTCAAAGACTTCACTTGTTTCATTACTGGATGAATCAGTGTTTTTGAACAAATCTCTTGAGTAAACGATTCAAAGACTCACTCAAAGACTTCACTTGTTTCATTACTGGATGAATCAGTGTTTTTGAACAAATCTCTTGAGTAAACGATTCAAAGACTCACTCAAAGACTTCACTTGTTTCATTACTGGATGAATCAGTGTTTTTGAACAAATCTCGAGTAAACGATTCAAAGACTCACTCAAAGACTTCACTTGTTTCATTACTGGATGAATCAGTGTTTTTGAAAGAATATCTTGATTGAATGATTCAATGACAAATATTTTTAACAGTCACTTGTCGCCACCTACTAACTTAATGTAGGCTAATCGATACAATCTTTATTTGAAGCATCAAGTTACTTTCAACGGGCAATTTACTCTATTTTGATCACTGCATAGTCATCAGTGTTTTATATCTTATAATCTTTGTTTTATTTACAGCTTTGCAAAATTATTGATAATGTAAGCTTTCATTTGGAGATACTCATTCAGAGTATATGCAATGAAAAGCTTTGGTGCCTGTTATATCAACATTTTAATCTTCCAACGGGAACTAAAGAGCTGAAAAACAATGAGATCCAGCAGAAGGGTTTGATTAGACTGAAAACTCGGTGTGGTGAGTTTAATCACAGGCTCTTTAAAAAAAGAGAGGACGATGAAGCTGTTGGGGAGGGGACACATCAGCCACAAAAAAACAAACAACAAAAAAAAAAGAACTGGTGCCACGTGCCCTCCCTGCGGTGCAGAGGATATTGCCACATGTGTTCCCCAGCAGAAGGCCTTGAGAGCAGTGGTCATGAGGACCGCCTGCTCCGGCAGGATGCAGAATAGGAATGTGAGGGTCAGGGTCAAAGGGATACATGCTGATCTTCTAGACTGTAAACAGAACGGACATTTCTGTGACCACGTGGACACAAATCCAGAATGGGGAGGCTGTTTACGCAAGGACAAAAAAGCCCTGCTGTGGACAAACGGCTCTGAAAGGGGCATCATGATAACCTCAGCATTCCTTGAAATAGGGGCCATGAGTGTTTAAAGGAAACTATCCCAAATAAGAAACATTTGCTAAAACACCAGAATCAATCATTCAGTCTGGCTAAATCATTCTGTATATCCTCGTGAGCTTTATAAGTCTCGGTTTGACCATGCATGTGACAGCTGAAAACATGCGACTCTGAAGTAGATATCGTCTCCACTGGTCACTTTAGAGCATATTGATCTCTTCTCAGCTGTTGTCTCTCAAAGAGCTCTGAATTTAAGCTCTGATTCCTGAAATACCTCTGCGTCTGTGCTCTAACATTCCTCACTCATGTCCAGCTAAGATCTCAAACTCTTACAACTCTCTTTACACCGCTTACATTTTATGACATGCTATATATTGTGTAATATACAGTTTTTGGCAACATAACTTTCATTAATAAGTCCTTAAAGATCAGAAGTCTTAACAGATTAGTAGTTCACATCTAAATGATTATACAATTTTACCAGTGCTTATTTAAAATATGCCTGGTATATTAAATGTTAAAAAGACGATAAAATAGCACACTTTAAAAATGGGAATAAGATTATTCATAAAGCATGATAGATGATAGATAGATAGATAGATAGATAGATATGCTATCATTATCTGAATAAATATATTCCTTATAATATTTTACATATAGTCTATGTCCGTTCATCCTTTCTTACTTATCAATATTGAAAAGAATATCATTTTATAGTAAAAAACAATATTTTAGTTTCTATGGTATAGTAACAGTTAACCAATGAACAGGTTTTTACTGTATCATTCTAATCTCTTTTTCTGTTAAAATAATGTTTAGTGTTACTGCATTTACAATTTCAGCAAACAGGCTTTTACATTGTAACATTCTTTTACAATGCAACTTTGTAAATGTTTTTGAAGGTTATTAATCATCACATTTAGGGCTGAAAAGACATCAGGAGAACTTTTCCAACAGGTAAATAGCCCTAAAGAGCCATCTAAATTCCTCAGAAGATAAAAGAACCGGTATACACACGAGTTTTCAGCAATAAAGCTCATTCATCATGACCCTTTATCAGTTTACTTCACATTAACATGCTCTTACCTGTCTGGCGTCTGATCCTGGAAGCGTCTGTCAAACACTCTGAGACCAAAACAAAGTTTGCAGTCGGTGAAACTCTTTCCTCCGCGTTCACTTTAACTCTGCATTCCGACTGAGCGCTGCTACAGACTTTCAGAGTCACTTATCTGAGGCATAAATGTGATTCTGACACACACCGATCCTCTCGTGCTTCTGAGCCCCTCACAGCTCTCTCTGAGCGGACTCTTGAGTCCAGTGGAAGCGGAAATGCGGCGCAGCGGCTGGAAGAGGTTTACTGACTCCTACAGGCGTGACTGCTGCTCTCTTTATGGATGAAGTTTAACAGGGTCACCTTCTCTGCTTTCACTAAATATCCTGAACAGAAATGAAACAGTTTTATGCTAGCCATGTGCAGTTTTGACGTGCAACATTTGAAGATTATAGAAATTAAAGATCTGTCCTGTTTTCAGGCGTTTCCAGGGGAATATTTATTGCCTAATACAAAGCTACCAGGGAACTTCGGTTAACGTTCTGGCAATGTTCTCTCAAAGTTATGAACAAACATTCTTCCAGTAACATTAAAAGAATGTTTATTCAAAGTTATCTGGTCTTTAATAATGTTCTCAAAACGTTAGCACAAAAACATTGCCTCTGAATTATCTCTGAATATTTAAGTTGGATATTTATATGCACTTTTTCTTTTAAATATTACAGATTCGTTTCAGATGGTTCAGTGAACATTCAAACGTAACATTCTCATAATGTTTGCAAAATTATAAAATTATACAAAAAAATAAATAAGAACAAAATTTGTCTTTATGAATTCACAATGTCTCGCTGTTTCTAGTGAAATTTCTTGGGACAAAAAATATGAGAAAATTGTTAACATGTATAGTAATGCTATGAATGTGAATAATTTGGTCTTGAAATAACTTGATACAAAATGCTTGTGTTCACACTGAAGTCTCTTATGTTTGCTTGCAGACTTTGCTACCTTGAAATACAAGTTTGAGACATATTGAGGTTTGGGTATGTGTAAAGAAGTGTGTAAAGTAGTGTTGAAAATAAGTGCTTACAAAAAAACATAAGTAAACATTTAGTTTATGGCTGATGAAATATCTGTCTATACTAAAAGATGTTAAGCCATATTTCATAACTGTACCAGCCACTGGCCTGAATCAGTGTTATGTACTGTCAGGGTAACATCCAATTCCATCCAGATCCAGAAAGCTGTCTGGGTTATATTAATAGCACAGTGTAGGCTACTAAAACTCTGCTGCACAGTAGCTTGTACAAATTAATCCTCCAATGTTTTTGCAACTCAGATTTCAACATTATCATTACAAATTGTTTCACTCCCGCTGTGCATTGTTTACATCATCTCATTGTTTTTCATCTGTTTAGGATTTTCCAAACAGATAGCATTAAAAAAGAATTTGCTTATGAAGGCAGTTTTGTCCCATGCAGTGTTGAGCTGTGATGTATTGCATACTCAATCAGCAAGACATTTATTGCTGCACTGCATGTATATATTATATATATATATACGTATATATATATATGCCTGAATTACACATTTCATTCTCTCCCTATCCGTTTCTAGTGGAAGTAACTCTGATTGGTGTTGTCCATAGCCGAAACAGCCTTTGCATGTTCATCGTGTCCCTAAAGAACATTTACACATGTGTATTGGATTCCACTGACTCGCTCATCCTTAAATTAGCCTGATGGTCAGTGTCCAAATGTAATCATCCCTGTTAGTTTTCTTTATAAATGGCCCTGTAAAGGAGCACTGGCGGAGGATGACAGTAATGATCCTGGTGAGGTATCTCTCCTTAATCATGAGGAGACATGGGACATTGGTGGAGTTTACAAATACAGTCTTTAGAAGTGCACATGGTAAAGAGATTTAGATTTTTAGTTTCTGTTAAGTGCATTTAGATTAAAAAAAGCACTTAAAGGAAATTAATACTTTTATTAAGCAAGGATGCATTAAATGCATCATGGTTCCTATTAAAATATTAAGCAGCACAACCATTTTCAACATTACTAAAATAAAAAAAATGTTTCTCGAGCACCAAATCAGCATATTTGAATGATTTCTGAAGGATCATGTTACACTGAAGACTGGAGAAATCATGCTGAAAATTTTGCTTTGCCATCACAGAAATAAATTATATTTTAAAATATAGTAATATTATAAATTATAATAATATTCCACAATATTACTGGTCTTACTGTATTTGTGATCAATAAAAAATAAAGCCCTGGTGATCATATAAGAGACTTTTAAAAAATATTTAAAAATCTTAATCAACAACCCCAAACTTGTATAAACATATATAAACATCAAATATACACTAAAATAGTGCAGAAACAATTTTCACTCTGAAATTTCACAAATAATTACAAAAAAAAAAGCAAGTAACACTTATTTTCACTATTTTCTTTACAATTGGGAACACAAGAAAAAAAAGTTTCTTTGATATAAAATGTAATATTTCAGTAACAATTTCATAAATTGCTTCTAACTGTACTTGTCGATAACAACATAATGGTAAACATTTACAATACTATACGGCTACAGCAGGACATAAAGGTGAATCATCAGTTCATTAGTCAATTATAGTGAAATATTGAGTTATTAATACATTTGGCAAACACTTTTATCCAAAGCAATGTACTGTGAATTCAAGAACGTGTGTTTCCTGAGATTCGATCCCATGACCTTGTCGTCGCTAGTGCTGTGTTCTGCTGCAACAGAGTACAGTTCAGCTGGAAGGTGTAATCAGTTAACATGTGGTGGGTCTCTGTTCAGGTACATTGAACTAATGATTTAATTGTCTTCCACAGAGGGTTCACACCTGGAAGAGAGGCTGGAAACAGAGCTCAATTACTCGCCTCATTTCAGAGCCATTACTGTAAACACACTTGTGCTGCCCTTTAAAAGAAACTCACTGCATTTATAATGTCCACATACCACCTCTGTGAATTTAAAGCCAGTGTTTTCCTCTTGACCTACTGCACCCATGAGGAATGAGACTGGACAGGCCAGTAAATGATAAGAGTAATCATTAGATTAGTCAAGAGCAAGCTAATTGAGCTAAGCTGTTATGGGACCTTACACACTATATGAGTGTGTGTATACTTTTCTTGCTGCTAGCTCAAGTAGACTCAAAGAGCTTTTATAAGTTGAAGGAGGTTCAATTTAGATTAATATCAGTAATATTCTCACACTTTAAAGTTTGTTATTGGCCTTATAGGGGTCATATCACACATAATTTGAAAATTTTCTTACACCAAGGCTGAATTTTTATTGATCCAAAATACAGTATAAGCTGAATTTTTTTTACAATTTAAAATAACTGTTTTTTATTTGAATAAATTTTAAAATATAATTTAATTCTGTAATGCAAAGCTGAATTTTGAACAGCCATTACTCCAGTCTTCAGTGTCACATGATCTGTCAGAAATCATTGTAATATGCTGATTTGGTGATCAAGAAACATTTCTTAGTATCAAAATTGAAAACAGTTGTGCTGCTTAATAATTTTTGTGTAAACTGTGATATATATTTTTTTCATAATTTTCTGATGAGAAAAAAGAATAACATTTATTTAAAAAAAAAATAACCTAAATGCCACTTTTGAAGAATTGAATGCTTCCTAGCTTAATAAAACTACTAACATGTTTAAAAAAAAAAAAAATGTTGGAAAACTTCAGGAGAACATGTAGAGCAGCAGGTGTTTAACACACATAACAGCAAAGGTTTAGCGGACTTTCCCACATTTTTCTCTTATCGTATCCTGGTGTTTAGGAAAAATAGCATATATTTTCTCATTACCTTTCCATGATTGAGCAGCCCAAGTTTCTTAACACCAAACAGGCATCGTTCCCATGTAAATATGCACAGGCATGCACCTGCTTGCTGTCAGAAAGTTGCATTTTTTACATTTTAATTTTAGCAATAAACCATGTTTTTGAACTTTCTGAGTTTCGAAAATTACAAAATGTTTTCATAATACATCTAAATCTTTTCAAATGCTCAACGGAAATGTGATTTCTCATTCATTTGATTTTTCACAGCTGCCCAATGACGAATTAGTTACAAGATCAATTGCAGTTCTTGGGTCTAAGATCATGGGCAATAAATAAATGTGTTTTATGGTGCATTCAGTCTCCTCAGGTATATGGATTCATCACCAAAGCAGAGTATCACACTTAGGGCATCCATGACATCTACACTCCCTCTCTACTTATATGAGAATCGAAAGCATGTCTCCACCTATATCACAGTGTCTCTGTGCACATTAAAATCAGATGGGGTGTGATTGGTTTAATCAGCAACAATCAGGCAAATCACATCAATCTGAATCCCATCGCTATCCAGTCGTGGTGTGTTTGTTGTTGTAGAAGCTGGGCCTCCATTTCAGATGGTGTGACTCAGGTGGAAGGTGTCTTCTGCCAACAGATAGAACTGGAGACTTTATATAAACTCCATTCACTTAGCATCCCATTACTCACCCCACTCAAGAAAATGCACATGAGGCCTTAAAAGCAACCTATGGATTGAGAGACATGAAAAACATAATGGTTAGTTAATGCACTTTTTGTGATATTGAGCCGACTGGTATTTACCAGTGGCGCCATAGATTTTCAGCTTTTATTAAATCTCATTCTATTAAAACATTGTGCCGGTGTGCAAGGGCAATTTAATGCAATGTAATGTTGTATTTTATTACTATGGGTACACGATATGTGATTGATCTGATTGTTATACCATGTGACATGTTGTGCTTTCTGTGTTCAATGTGAAAAACAGTTGGCTACTGTAAAATCGTTACCACAACATGGCAACCCACGTGTTACTTTGCTTGCTACAGAGCTGGTGAATGGAGGCAATTTCATGAAGCGATTTAATACTTCATCCATCGTCAGATGCCCTTTAAATTAACTTTTTAAAGGTTGGTATATTGTAAGATTCTTGCAGGTATACTGTACTTACTATATAAAGGAATGGGAGAATCTCACAAAAAAAAAACATGCTCGAGTCTCATTTTTATCTCAGAATTCTGTCTTTTTCTCTGAACTCCAAATCTCCAAAATGTGTTTCTGCAATGAAATAAAAATAAACAAGGTAATTTTATCTCACAATTCTGACCTTTCCTCACAATTGCTAAATTGCGAGTTCATATATCTCAGAATTCTTACTTTTCTTATTAATCTAGAATTTAGCTTTGAGTTTGTATCTCTCAATTGCAAGTTATAAACTTGCAATTGAGAGTTAACATTTTGCAATTCTAACTTTTTTTTATCTGAAGTGCAAGTTTAAATCTTAGAATTCTGTTTCTTTTTTCTCGCAATTGAGAGTTTATAACTTGAAATTCTGAGTTTTAATCTCACAATTCTGACTTTTTTCTCACAACTGTGAGTTTTTAACTAAAAAAAATCTACATTCTGAGTTTATATGTTCACAATTCTGACTTTTTTTCTTAGAACTGCAAAATATTATACAAAATAATATAAAAACATTTTTTGGATTACATTAACAAGATTTTGTGCATTACGGTAATAAAATTAAGGAAATGTGCTTTAAGGTCTTAGAATCGAATAAAAACATATTTCATTTTCTTTCTTTTTTTTATTTTGTGATGAAGTATGACCTTTAAAAAGTGGGTAAAATGACACATTTGAAAAACATTATGGTAAACATTATATTATCTGTTATCATATCCAAACACTGTAAGTGTGTTTAGTTGCTCTACAAACAGTCAAATCCTTGATATTAAAACATAACTTGTCATTTACCACTTGGACAGCATAACTCGTCATTGACTTGGATCACATCTCTAACCTCAGTCAAAGCCCTCAGTGTCTCCTACAGCAGTATTGGTGAGCATTTACCTAATCCTCTGACCGCACATCGGCCCTGTGTTTGGGCTGGAGTAATCTTGTGGTTCCACACCAGGCCTTTGGTTTTACTCCCTGCTTAAGACGTGCTAAAATCTGCAGCAGCAACTGTTGATTTCACAGCCGTTCAAGCACCCGCAGGGATTTCAGGCTGGTCAAACGGCTCCTTAAATCAGTTTGGTCATATTAAATTACATGGTTAGATGGCTCAATTTCCCTGGTTTTAGCATTGAGCTGTTTGTGAACAACGGCTGCCTGTTCGGTTGATGCTTGTGCTGTTACACTGCTGTTAAAAGCATTAGGCTAATACTCAAGTCACACATTAACATTCGATTGAATGGTGTGCTGTTGCTGATATTGTGCACGGCAATAAGTGTGCTGAAAGAAAACGAGAGTGAGATATAAAAGAAAGCATAGTAGGGCATAAACACACAAATCAGTCATTACAGTCCATGATATAGGCTATAATCAGACATGATGATCTTAATCAAAGCTTGTATTATATAACTTTTGACCTCACCCTACAAACCTATCTTTATTGAGACTGAGCCCCAGTGTGGATCATTACTGCTCAACATGCAGAAGGTTTAAGGCTGAATGAGGTGACAGGGTTCTGAGGTGAGATCGAACAATGGCCGTTCTGGAGGGGGAATGATCTGGAGGTCACACTCGCACCTGCTTTAGGTGGGCACACACTGGTGTTTCACAGACCCTGGAGTGTGAAAATAGTCTCATTTCAAGCTTATCTCACAGCAAAGCTGACTTTATTGGCAGTATAAGCACAGCCTGTGAGAGCTCGAGCTGGAAGATCATTAGCATGACAAATGCCCTCATAAGATGCCAATGCATTTTCTCTAAGGTAATAAAATATCACTGTTTTTGCTTCAGACTTAAATGGTTGGGGTTCAGATAGTTAGAATTTATGGGCTCATTCCAAAAATCTTTAAATGGCACAATGTACAACGAGTACATGAAAAACTGAAAACCAACAAACAATTAAAAATGAAAGATTTCAAAGTGCAAGATTGAAGATAGCATCATTTTTACTTTGCTCAGACTATATTATGTAGTACAATGAGATAAGCATACACACACACACACACACACATATATATATATAGACATGCTGCTGTGATCATGTAGGAAATACTTCTGCTGCACATAACATATATGAAATAACCCCCATATATAACATACATGAAATCACCCCATAGCAGATCTATACAGGTGGATCTAGGGAAGATGAAGGATTTCTGAAGCATGCTGCAACTACTACTGCAAGCACTAACCGAATATTTGAATGTTGAGCTGCCAGCTCATTTGCTGCTGATGCGAAAAGAAACCAGTCAGCTGTACTATATACTGTATATGTGTGTGTGTGTAATTGTATATAATTATACATACAATTTTAAAAGAAATATAATTTTTATGTAATTAAAAAATGATATATAACATCATGTTCACTAAACATTTTACATTTTTTGTTTTTAAATGTTTTTAAATAATATCCTGAATGCAGAATAACATTCCAAAATGTATTATATCTCAATACTTTTGAAAATGAGTATCCATTACAAGTTACAAAACATCATTTCAACTGATTAAAACTGTATTATCTATTTTAACTCGTTAAAAATACACTTTTAGATATCAAGTATACAACCATAGGTTTAAAGTGCACTTTTTCTACAACAAATAGCTTGAGAGCGACAGCACTACGACTGCACATGAAGCTTGAACACATTGGCCACTCAGCCCTTGTGCAGCTCATGGTTTACAGGGGTTATGGTTTCTCTGCCTTCACAGTCATTAATTAATTCCACCCTTGTGTTTTTACCCCCCTATGTTATTGGTGAAAAAAAAAAAAAAAACTTTATTACACTGATTAAATCCACTCAAGCTTTCCTTTTGAAGTTTTATATCATTTATAAAAAGGAAACATAACACAAACAAAAAGCTGGTGGGGACACATTGCCATACTATCAAAGACAAATCATAATGAACAGTGCATAAGTACACATTTTATCAATTACACTCTGAGTACAGCACAAAGGCACTGTAAACACATATGGTGATTAAAAGCAAATAAACACATTTGATGGTCTTGCTACGACCGGTCGTACACATAAACAAACCTTGCCTCTTCTCTATCATTTTGTCAAGTAACTGAAATGTCAAAGGTCTGCTGTGTTTAGAAGTGGTTTTTAATGTTAAACAGTGTGTGTTTGAATATGACTGAGAACCTATGGCCAGAAGGGATTTATCTCAAAAAAATATATAAACTAATTAATAATCTGAAAAATAGTTTGAAAACATATGATTTAGGAGTTCATGGAAGTTCATGGATCTGGAGAAATCATTGTTGTCACAATGTCACTATGACACTGTTGAAATCATTGTGTTTTGTCTTTGGAGAACAGAAATTTGTAGTTCCCGACAAGAAATCTAATGCCCAGTAAAAGCGAGTCCCCATATCTGCAGGCACGCATTAGCAGTGTAGTGTTGAACATAATCTGCACCACAGAGCTGTGAAAAATCTGAGACCACGTAAAACGAGGTGGGTTGGTCACTAAAATGGCTGTTAACAACCTGCAAGCTTGCATGTTATTGCTACCATGGGAACAGGGACTGAGTTATTCCTGTGCTGGTGCAGTAATTTGGTAAATTTGGGGAAGGAAACGTTGTGCGTGAGTTTAATAAAGCAAGAAATGAAGTGTAAACGGAAAAGAGAGGTAAACTGACTCCTTATAGGAGTTTAAGGATTTATGCTGTATGTCACTGTTTTTAAGTTTTGTTGAGGGAGCAGGTATGTCCAGTCATAATTCTGACCTGTATTATTTAAATTTGAGAGGCTGTTGGCTCGGCCAATTAGAAAAAAACAACTAATCGCATTAATTTCTTAAAAATAAAAGTTTAGAAACAAATGGGATTTAAAGGGATAGTTCACCCAAAAATGAAAATTCTATCATCATTTACTCATCCTCAAGTAGTTCCAAACCTGTATGAATGTCTTTGTTCTGCCGAACACAATGGAAGATATTTTGAAGAAAGTTTGTAACCGGGCTGTTTTGGGGCACCATTGACTTCCACAGTAGGGAGAAAAAATACTATGGAAGTCAATGGTGACCCAGAACTGCTCTGTTTCCCACATTCTTCAGAATATCTTCCTTTGTGTTCAGCAGAACAAAGACAGTCATACAGGTTTGGAACTACTTGAGGGTGAGTAAATGATGACAGAATTTTCATTTTTGGGTGAACTATCCCTTTAATATAGTGCACTTACAGCATCTACCAGCAGGGGGTTACTGGATAATGCATAGCTGTTAATGATGTCACAGAATTTACTGGTATTTTGAAATGGATGTGTGAATGGTGTTTTAGCGGTAAAAAGTTGCCTGTGTGAACAGTACATTTTTGTATTTACCGGTAAAGTCGTTCCGATAAATTTACGACAATTTACTGGTATTACTATGTGAAAGTGTCTATTACTAGTAAATTGCCGGAATTAAGATTGAAGAATGAAGATTAGCGGTATGAGCACGTATGAGTTCAGAACGCGCTGACGTAAGACGTCTACTCTGGGCCGATCCAGAGCCATTGAAATACAAAATTCAACGGCTCTGGGCCAATCATATCATTCTAAGGCATGTGATGCATTTACTCTGTGATGTGTAGTTCGATTTGAAGTCGTGTAATGCGATGTCTCTGGACCAAAAGCGCTGCATGAATGTGAACATTTGACACAAAAATTAAAACATCAACAAAAACACAGATCGCGCATGCCCATCCATGTTTACAAACACAACACTGGGAAGCGCAGCCATTTAGAAGTCATTTCTGGTTAATGATGTCACAGAATTTACCAGTAATTTGAAATCGATGTGTAAATGGTGTTTTACTGGTAAAAAGACCGAACGTCATTGCCTGTGTGAACAGCACATTTTTGTATTTATCGGTGTCCTGACATTTTATCCTACTCGTCAGATTTTCCTTCCAGGGTTTACTGCGCATGCGCACATCAATATACGATGATTATTATACATTGTATAATTTTTCTCATGCTGAACAACAATAATTACTGCATTTGCATTACTGTAAGGGGTAGGTTTAGAGTTGGGGTAGGTGTAGACATTATTAAAACACAATCTAATAGTTGGAAAAATGTATTTATTGTTGGTTTCCAGCCGTAGCTGTATCCTTTCTAGCCACAACCCTGAACAACACATAATTACTGTATTTGCATTACTGTAAGGGTAGGTTTAGGGTTGGGATAGGTGTTGATGTTAATAAACCATAATTTGACAGGTAGCATTTTCCGTTATCGAACTGTACTACCTACTGTTTTAATAGGAGGTACCAAAATCTGTCAGGGTAGCACAAATCAACAGAACACCGGTAAAGTCATTCCAGTAATTTTACAGGAATTTACTGGTATTACTGTGTGAAAGGGGCTATTGAAGAACACCAAGTTCTCCAAACTGTCCAAAATGGTGGCAAATATGATAAAAATAAAGATTTTTTGACAATAACGTAAAATACAGTCGCTGTAGACAACAGTCTGTAGAACAGTTTAGTCGGGTTTTGCCTCGTTAAAATTGCGCGACAGCGTTTTCTGCACGAAAACAATCAACACATCGCGAGTCGTGATCTTCGATTCGCGAACAAATTACTCTTATGATCCGGTTCTTTTTAAAAGAATGCACAACGCGTCTTGAACTGGCTTGAGTCAGCGGTTTGAATTAGAGTCAGTGAATCGTTCAGACCCCTTACCGATTTCACAACCTCACTGAACCTTTTTTTTTTTCTTTTCCCTCACTGAACCGCAGCAAGCCATTTTTTCAGCTATGTCCGATTTGAAATTAACTCATACTTAGTAATTCATACTTTATCGAGCAACTGTACAGACTGCGTTTGTTCATTTTAAAGAATGTATTATGGTAGATTAAACATGATTTCAGACGTCAGTATCTGCATAAAAAGGGTTAAATATTATTGCAAAGCTATTTTTACACATAGGCTAGAGAGCAAATAAACAAGCAACTGCTAGATTAAATCCTCCTGCTAAACTATGTTTCAGATATACGATATCACTATATCATCACAAAATCATGAAAATAAAACTTAAACTGTCTAAATATCACCCTTTCCCTTGAGAAAAAGAAGAAAACAAGCACCCCTCAGTTTCACACATGGCGTATGACAGTCAGTCTGCACGAGTAAGACAGGGAACATCTGAGTCTGAGCCATCTGGACATCACTGGTGTACCATGGCAGCTGTGCTTGGATAATCACAGGCCGTAAACATACAGTAGCTTATATACAAACAATAATGAGCTGTGTTAGACAGCCAAAGGACAGCTCTGAGATATGAGTGCTGTGCCTTGTCGTTACAGATGGCTTCGTTAGATCATGATGCCTTGAATCTACTTTTAGCTCCATGAGCATCAAGCAGCCAAACGGTTCACTTCATCCTACGCTTAATGGAAAGAGCCACGGTTCTCCAATGGAGTGAAAAATATAATATATAATTTGCATGTCCATGGTGTAAGGTGATGAATATATTAAAGGCATAACATTTTATATTTAGAAACTCAGCGATCAGGCTATGCTTCATGGAAAATGATTCAAATAAGTGTTAAAATCACTATGTAAAGCTATACTTTCAGCTAAACTATGTGCTGTAGGAGTAGTATAAGGGACAGCTGATAATAAAAAATTTGGCATCGTTTACTCACCTTCCAGTACTTACAACTTTATTTTTTAGGTGAAACACAAAAGGAAATGTTTGAAAAATGTCCACACTGCAAAAGCAACCAGGGGCTATCAAGCTCCAAAATGATAAAAGCACCAAAATTTAAATTGCTATTCGCTGATTTTCCCCCCTTTCCTGTAGCATTCAAATCCCATTTGAACAAATGAAAATCTCAAGCCTCTAGACACGTTATGCGAGATTTTACATCAATGCCATCAAAAACCAATGGCTTCTGCATCTTGTCACAGATCACAAAGCAATGTACTTTTTGCAATTGCAAATGAGATTTGAGAACTGGTGGAAGAAATATTTTAACACATGCAAAATGTATGACCCTGCTCACATTATACAAATTGCATATTTATAGTCATCTCTGCATATTGAGCTGGGATAGAAAGTATTTTAATACTGAAAAAAGTGACAGCTTTGAAGTGACTGGTGTGAGACAGGAGACTTCTTATTGTAGGTACCAATTCCATAATGAAGCACTACAGGATATTTGGTCTCTCGTTACCAATGTAATGAGTTTTCTGAAGTAACATCTGAGATACAGAAAGAAAAAGGTCACAAGGACAAAGCAATATGTTGTTTTTCATTTAGTATAATTTACTTGTTATGTGTTGGTTATTGTGATCTTTTTGATGAGAAACTTGAGATTGTTTAGTTTTTGAGAAAAAGAAAGCTGCGGTGCCCAAAATAAATAAGCCATTAAAAAAATCCATCAGCATCATCCACCAAACCAACTATTCACAACGTGAAATGAGTTTTGGAAATGCAGATATGAAGTGAATAAAAGTTCTTTGGTCCATATGGAGCCTGACAACAAATACAAAATGATGTTAACCACATATTCGGTCATTCCTCCTAAACACAATCCATTAGAAAAGAAAGGGTTTACGAGCTGGAACACACTGAATGGGGAATGAAAAATGTAATTGCACTATGAATCAAGAGAAATCCGCTGCAATTCCTCATATATGGGAGACATTAGATAAGAAATGATCCTGGGAACAAAGGGCAGAGAGACTAATTTATTTTATTTTTTTCAACTATCTCATGCATAACACAGTCCACATGGCTTATGGTCTGACCTCTATAAGAAAAAACACTTAAATAGTTACGGTGTTGTTTTTCTCATTGGAATGTTTCTCCAATACATGTATAACATACAGCAGTGCTAATGAGCTCCACAGATCATGTGTATGGAACTTTATACCAGAACCCACTTTTTACAGGTTCAGCTATTGCAAAAATGCAGAATAATTCACAAACCACTTAGTATTCTCAAATTCTAACATTTCATCAGTTTGTAGCAGATCTGTCACTGACTGACCTGTTGGCAGTGGACAAAAGGCAGACTCCTCAACACCTCAAATCTATGAGTACTCAACTGCTCTCCAGCTTCAAACAAACTACAAATGAAGTGTCCATTCATGTCTAATGTTCAAACATGTTCAAACTAGTCTGTTATGTTTCTTAGCTTTTTGAAAGTTGAAAGATAGGCCTACTGGATTAAAGGAACTCTTTGGTGAACACATATTTTAATTTTCCATATACTAAGTTGCAACATATTTGCATATACTGGATGTCAGATGTTTTTGCTGTTTTATGTATTTTAAATAAATATACCTCCGGTTTCACAGACAAGGCTTAAGCCTAGTCCTGGACTAAAATGCATGGCTGGGCTGTTTTAACTGAAAGAAACTTGCCCAAACTGATCCTAAAAAATGTCAGCTCTGCTGTTTTGTCTCAAGATGCACATTAGTGTTTTTATCAAAGGCACATTTATACAAGTTACTTAAATGTCCTAATTGATCTATGGCCTAATTGTGGCTTAATCTAAACCCTGTCTGAAACCGGGCCATAATAACCTAAATATAATATGAAATTTAAAATATTTATATTTTTAATGTAATATCAATGTGATATTTAACTTGAAAACAGCTATTTTACATTGTAATAATATTTCATAATTTTACTATTTTACTGTATTTTTGATCAATTAAATGCAGCATTCTTTAGCATAAAATATTACTTTTAATACCATTAAAAAAACTTGACTTCAAACTTTAGATCATTCATCATTTTTAGATCATTAGTCTAAAAAAACCTAATAATTGAAACACTTCAAATGCACTCAGAAACATTATAATAATTAATCCCATAATCTGTTTGTCTAATTAAAATGCTTGTGTCTGATGATGATCTAATGGTGTGACAGAGATTGTTTTAAATTCCAGTGCTATTGTGAATCTGACATTAATAATGTTTCCTGTACATAGTCTGATTACATCCCATCTATTCAAACAACACTAGCTCTCTCCATATCAGCAAAACTGGCATATTGTCGTTTTGTACAGTGTGTTTCACTGATGAGTGGGCTACACAATAAATTAATACTTGAAAAAGAAAGATGGATAAAAAACACAGTTTCAGAAAAGTAATTTAAATTCATAATGCCTAATACATTCTATTTCAAATCTGCTAATAATTCTCTTTCAGATCTGCATGAAAAGTAAAATGTATTAAATGCAAAGAACATTCTGTTCTTGTTTCTGATTTAAATAAAATGACTTTGAATAAAAGGCAAAGTGAAGTTACATAAAAAGCTATTCATCAAGCATTATTCAAGAATTCTTTCACTGCCTGGAAGCTCTATTGTTATTAATGACATTGCACTCTTTGGGGGGACAGTAATGATGAGGTAAAATTGACCTCTGCATTGACTTACAAATTGCTGTCTGTTTTTATTCCAGGTCCATAGTCTGTCTCCATCTGAAGGAAAATGATTGTGTGATTTGAACTCACAGATCAATTTCTTCCTACAGTTTGCTTTTATCCCACTAAAGTGCTACAACACTAGCCATGCAAGTCCATTATTTGCACTTTAAACTGCAACCAATGGGAATAGAGTCATATTGAATTATTAAATATTTCAGTTTCCTTTGTCAACCTGATGCTGACTGTAAAACAAAACCAATGCACTTCATTTTCTCAATGTCAGAAACAACGAGTCATAATTTAAGATCGTAATCAAAATCATAGTGCCAAAGCAGGTTAATTCATTTAGACAAGTCCTACATGCCTTAGCTGCAAAGATTTCTCTCATTCAAGAGAGAATCCCAGTAGGTCAAAACAGATGAAGCCACCAGACGTCCAAGCTGCCTGCGACATAGTGTGAGATTAATAGAGTCTCAGAGACCTCTCTTAATAGGCACATTCATATGTACACGCACACATTGAAAGTCTGCTCCCCATCGCTTCAGTCTGCGTGTGTTTAACGGCATGTGGAAGCAATCAGCAAACACTAGGATCTGCTCATAGAGAGTCATAAAGTCATAGAGAGACCTACAGAATAGAGTTTTATTCCTCCTCTCCTTGTTTGGCAATTTGTCTCTTAGTTGAGTTTGTCTATCTTTTATTTTTCTGCCTAAAGCTGTGGTTATTCAAAATCACCTTCTCATATTCTTAAACAGAGACAGACAGAAAGAGAAACTCCCTGCACATTTCCCAAACTCTTAAAAGTGTACAAATACACAGACCGTTTTTTTTTTTTTTTTTTTTTTTTTTTAAGGCAAGCATCACTATTACTATTGTAATCACCCAGAAAAACCAACAAAGTTGGGCTCTTTTAACTTGGGCTAATAAAGCACCAGGGTCCATCCTGAACACCCTAGAAACTACAAAGACCTAACCACCAGCTTGAACATTAGATTAGTAGTCCAGAATGCCTTAGCAACCACTTAGAAACACCATAGCAACCCCTCAAAACATCCAAGAACTGTGAAAGAAGTTTACTTTAGAGAAACATTTTTTTGTCTCTTTGGAAAATGCATTTTTATGATGTTTAAATTATGCAATATTTACTGTAAAGGTGAAGTATGTAATATTGACAGCTAGCAGTTGAAATAATACTGCAGTTAAATTTCAATGCTCACGTGGGTTGCCATATTGAGGAAACGCAACAGGAATAAGAGCAACTGACATTGGAAGGCAATGAGTCTTACACTCACAAGTGGATGAATTGATTTTTCAGTGTTTTAATATGCTTCTGGTCATAGAGCTTTTTAGATGGATGCCAAGTTTTTTTTAAGTCAGGTAGAATCTGCGATCTCTAGGGTTGCAAAGGGGTGGAACATTTCTGGTAAATTTTTTTAGTGGGCAACACTATCGATCTCTGACTCAGTTTGTTTGCTGGCTTCCATGGCTGCAATACGCTGTGTTTTCTGCCAACTGGCAACCCGGGTGTTGAAATATGGACCCTTTTCACCAGACTGTGATGATGCATTTCAATGGTCATCGCAACATAAATCCTCGAAAGTTTTTTATATTTAGATTTTATATACGTACATTTATAACACTATACTTTGTATTATATCATCTTTGCATCACATTACAAAAAAATAAAAAATAGTTAACGGACACACATTTCAAAGTAGAATAATTGGCTGTAACATTGTTCTTCATAAAACAAGTAGTGAAGCATGTTTCCTGAATATCTGCAGATGTATTATGGTATTTTATGCTTTAGTAAAGTCAAAAATGACATACAGCACTTTTAACTGTGAGAGAGATTTCTGTACACTGGATTATTATTTTAAATCATGCTAAATCAAGCTGTTTCCAGAGAGTCTAACAGAGAGAGTTACGCATCGGTCAGCCCTTGATGACAGGGTCATTGTTTAAACAGACACACATGTGAACCTTCGGTTGAATACTCAATAACAGCGATGAAACTTTATACCCTGTACATAAAGCTACCCACCTTGCAACGATACGGCCACTGTGTCATATGGCAATGATTTGCTTGGAAAGCTAACCAACCCAGCCATTATAGTGGTTTAGGTAAGTGACACACAGAGCAACCTGAATTCCTCATTGGGGAAATACTAGCACTAATGGTCTTTATGTGCTTACATTGAGAGTTTTCAAGAAGAAATTATGGAGTCAGGTGGCCAGGATCTCAGGACTGTTATAGGACAGAAAGCACAGAACAACAATCAATCAATGTTCATGCAATTATAAAACTTACATTATATTAATATTAGTGCTGGGCAACGATTAATCGCATCCAAAATAAAAGTTTTTGTGTACATAATATATGTGTGTGTACTTTGTATATTTATTATGTATATATAAATGCACACACATGCATGTATATATTTAAGAAAAATATGTTATGTTTATATATTAAATATATTTATATATAATATAAAATATATTAATATAAATATATACATGTAAATATTTTCCAAATATATACTGTATGTGTGTGTCTTTATATATACATAATGAATATACACAGTACACATACATATATTATATAAACAAAAACTTTTATTTTGGATGTGATTAATCGCGATTAATTGTTCCCAGCACTAATTAATATAATATGACTTTTAAAAAGCATAAAATGTATGCAGTTAATGCAAATACAACATCTACTTTAAGACACATTTAGAATAATTATGGAAATTAGTTAAAATAACATATTAAAAGGTTCAGATTAGGGTGAATGAAGATTTTAAAACCTCAGAATGAATACAAAGAAATAATACATTTAAATTTAGTTTCAGAAGATTTGTTTAAATGTGTTAATTTGCTGTCCTCGTCTGATCTCAGTAGATATCCGATCTTATTGAAACCATGTGAACGGACAGAGAAAAACAAGCCTTTCATGGTAGTTCTTAATAGACATTTGTGAATTTCCTGCCAGTGGCATTTTCCAGCGGGTCTAAACTAAATTATAACTGTAGTTTTAGTGTAGTTTGTTAAAGCTGGTTTGAAAGGCAAATCTATAATTTTCATCACTGTATAACTGAAAGCTTCTTAAAGTCAATTTAATACAAGTGTTCTGCCATTTGTTTCACATCAGAGGCTGATTCATGACTCCCTGTAGTCACATCCCACTGGGATAAATCCAGATGTACAGTAATTGTATAGCTACTGTAAATCATGAGTACACCAAATAAAACCATCACTGGAATACATCTTAGTACGCAAACATTATCCATAAATGTTTAAAATACAATTGCTTTTACAATATCTACATTACTTCTTTATGGCGATGAATTTGATATTCGTTGTTAATTGGACAAAATTATTTTGTCAAAGAGGTCATATTTTTTTTTTTTTTTTTTTTTTAAGGCAATTTAGATGGGATTGTAAAACTACACCATCCAACTTTTGGCCCTCTACCAGTCGAAGTTTAAATTATGGTGCAAATGTCAACCCCATAAATAAATAAACAAATGGATATTCGATAGAGATAAACATATATACAGTATTCTACTGCACCATTCACAAACTATGGAAGCCAGACTGTCATTTTTATGGATATGATGTAAAAACTGTATGCACAGATGAAAGATGGAAGTATGCAATTTCCCAGGAAATCCATGTCAACAGCTGTAATATGTAAATCATTATTATAGACTTAGTATAGTGAATCATGGTAAGGATTTTTTATCCATTTATCATTAATGAAATTTAGTTCATTCTATGGTCTAAAAAATATACATAATGTAGTTATGAAGAACAAATTCTTCCCCTTGCATAATACATTCCACAATCACATTACTTCATCAAAGTACAGTTAAATGACAAAATATATTCATGAATATATGAAAAAGAAAAGAGTCTTGAAGGTGACTCAGCTTGAAAGCTAGTATTGGCCACAGAATATAAAATCTCTCTCTGATGAAATGGCTGATGGGTTACATTAAATAGCGCATGCTCTCATCCTTAGCTGCTGTATGTCATTAATTTAGCCTTGCATCTGCTTTCCATCTGTTAATCAGGCCCAAAATGTATGACAGTCAATTCTTTCCTAACTCACATTAGGCCTAGAGAGGTCATTTCTGTTCATTACACTCTCATGTGTCTGAACAGCATCTAGCTGTTCCTACCTTCCTCTAAATACCATTTTAGACATGTCCATATGTGTCTGTGGATTTAAGTACACAAGAATAGTACATGTATATTTGTTTGGATTGCATTGTTGGGGCATGTGTGAATCATCTGTGGTCATACTCTGTACACATGTGTGTTTTAGTGTGGCCTAGCAGGAAGCTTTTATGTCTGTTTCAAAGGCTCACAAAGAACAAGAGTCACATGTTGACCACAGAAGAACACGCTGACATTATCATCCTCTGACCTTGGCGACCCTAGAAAACAGTGGAGTGTAAAGCCTCGCACACACTGACAACAATAAAAAAACCTAGAAGACATATGAGAGTTGTTACTGTGAGTGATTTCACTGTTCTATATTGTTTTAAAACAACTGTTTTCTATATGAATATTATACATTTAAAATGTGATTTCTTCCTGTGATGACAAAGCTGACTATTCAGCAGCATTACTCCAGTCTTCAGTGTCACATAATCCTTCAGAAATCATTCTAAAATTCTGGTTTGGTGCTCTATTATAATTTATTTTCAGTTATTTATAATGGCTCTTATTATTATTAATGTTGAAAACAGTTGTTCTGCTTAATATTTCTGTGGAGACCGAGATACATTTTTTTTCAGCAGTTATTTGAAATAGAAATTTTGAAACATCATAAATGTTGTTATTGTTACTTCTGATCAATTTAATGCACACTTTAATGCTTTAAAGTATTAATATAATATATAATAAAAACACTTACTGACCCCGTACTTTTGAATGGTAGTATAGAACAATGGAATGATAAATAGAATAATAGAGAGATAGAATGATAGATAGAATACAGTTTTTCTCAGTGGCTTTGGTGCATTTCTCAGATCAGAAATGAAATTTTCAAAACTACTTGTTCAACAACCACATCATCTAGTCACTTGTGCACATCATAAAAGCAGTTTCTCATTCTTTTGAACAAATTGTGATTGCTTTGTTACATTCATGCAACTGATTATGTACATTTGTCTGCGGTTTCCTACATTTTCAGTTGCTAATATCATGTTGCTCAAAATGTATTATATAGTTCTCTGTGCTATTGTCTTACCCCTCAAAACATCTAGTCATTAGTTCATCGTATAAGTCAATAAAAGCAGAATGGTTGATCTAGTTGTCATAAACTGTCAAACATATTTTCTACACATTTCTATTAGACTTTTTGTAAATTTGTCATGAATTGTGGAAGTGAATCTTGACTTTCACTAATGAAGAGAATGTAGATCAACCAATTATACCAGTTCTCTGAAATAGCTCAAAGGTGCATCTCATGAACCTTCAATTGGTAAGCATATAGACAGAGGACAACACAAAAGTAACAAATTCTGACAGTGGATGAACATCCAGAAAACCATCAGGGTCAACAGACGAGAGGAAGAAGAGGAGTAAGGATGCATGGTGGAAGGGTACAGAGGCAAAACCGAGGAAGAGACAGAAGAGGCCAAGGACAGAGGCACATATCAGATGAAATAAGAGCCACTGTTGTGGACCATGCTGTCAATCATGGCCTTACAATGGCTGAAGGGTGCAGCTAAATATTGGGAGATTGACCATATCCTCAATACTGTAATTCAAACATTTCAAAACAGTCTCTTTCAATATCCCACATACAGTAATGTGTAAATGTGTACTTTTGAAAGGATATATGGCATACATAAGAAGTGCAGCCTTCTGCATTTCAGTACAGTGACTGTCATCCAGACTGTTTCCATAGTTTACATCAGGTAACACTAACAGAGAGCACTGTTATATTGACAACATGACTAAGCATTTTGACTATCTTGTTTGTGAACAATGACAGAAGGACTTTTCATTCTGATGGCACTGATATGTTCATTGACATAAATACTTACTTTTGAGAGATGAACTAAAGATTTTGAGTAAGTTACAAGCTTTTGCAGGAAATCCATCGTGTGGTCGAATTGTTTTGAGAAATGCACATTCTTCTTTGCAAATATTAAGGACGATTCAAGAAATGCACCAAAGTGACTGAGAAAAACTGTAATAGACAGAGCGATAACAATAGATAGAGTTATAGAGCGATAATGATACAGAGTGATAAAATGACAGATATAATTGATAGACCAATATATTGATAGGCCACTTTAATGATATATAGATAGACAGACTAATACATGGAGTATTAGAGCGATAGAAGGAGTAATAGAACGGTGGATAGACTGATAGAATGACAGTCTATAGAGAGATAGAGAAAGTGACAGAACGGTAGATAGACCGAAGAACAATAGATAGATAGATAGATAGATAGATAGATAGATAGATAGATAGATAGATAGATATACCGAAGAACGATGACAGACAGACAGACAGATATACCAAAGAACGATGACAGACAGACAGACAGACAGATAGATAGATAGATAGATAGATAGACCGAAGAACGATGATAGATAGATAGATAGATAGATAGATAGATAGACAGACAGACAGACAGACAGACAGACAGATATATAGATAGATAGACCAAAGAACAATAAATAGATAGATAGATAGATAGATAGATAGATAGATAGATAGATAGATAGATAGACAGAGCACGTCAGAAAAAAACAGTTGTAATTATCACATGACATCACTAACTGAATTCTTGAACAGCCTGTTGAACAGCTGAGGGTGACATACAGTATGAAGTCAATCACACACACACACACACACACACACACACACACTAATGACTCTGAGATCAAAGCACACCGCCCTTGTGTAAACCACATTTAAAGGGCTACACACTGCTTCATAGTGAAAGACTATTCCCCCTCTGAGCAGCCCAGTGTCAGTGGGTGCAGGAGAACAGGGATCACACGTATGGATGGTAAAATTAGTCTGAGCTCTGGACGGGTGTCCCACAGGTCTATAACTGATGGGGGGTCCTGGGGGGACTGGAGACCTCTACAATACTTTCGCCCCGTTGTCATTTATGATCTAGCTGTATTTCCTCTGTCTGTCTAGCTCTCTGTGTCTCCAATTACCTAAGTGGTGTTTCAAGATCAAATTTCAAAGGAGCACTGATGCTAGTTTAGCTAATTCAAACATTCTGCTATTCTAATACACTTAAAAGTCATTTTAGGTACAGTATATGGGTGCTTCTTCAATTGGGGAACTTTTATGCATAGGAGGATTTTAAAGATTATTTAAAAAATTCTTCTTTTTAATTTTAATAATTCTTTTTAACTGTGCTGCTGCTTTTTATTTATTTATTATTTATTTTTGTATTTATTATTTATTTGTATCTTATTTATTTAACTTTTATTTTATTCTAAGACATAATTCTAAAAGTTTATCTTTATACAATTTTTTTATAAAAAAAATGATACTAATTGTGTGTACTAATTCTAATAACTGTACTAATAAAATCACATAATCAATAAAATCATCATATCATGTCATATTCTCTACCTCCCTTTTGTTTCTCTCTCATTAGGGATATTGTTTCCTACTGTTTGATGTTATTCTACTCATCCCAACTTTAATTTGATAAGTCCTTTGATGAATATCCTTGATTGTTCTCAAAACAGCAGCAAAGCCAAAGCAATTAGCCAAAGCATTCACTGGAGCTTACTTAACTACAATAAGACATGCATTAAATTAAAGATACCAATCTTATGTTACACTGAAAAATCATTGCCCTCAAATGAACCTGGTTTTAATTTCCTGAACAGTAAATTTTGACCACTGCTCTGCTGTTTCTGGCCGATGAAAAATTTCAGTTGCACAAAGCTACTAAGGGGCTCCCAGGGTAGACGCAATAGGAAACTTCAAAATGATGGAATATTTTCTCACAACCATTAGTTTCAACAAAAAAGCAATGAAATGTATCTATAACACAATGTATCTATCCTCTAGTTTTAAAGAGAGACTGACCTTTGTTAACATTCCCATCAGTCAAAAACAGCTGGATGTTCATCAGAAAACACTGAAGATCTGCAGTCAACTATCAAAAGATACTTTACATTCATTCATTTAGCAGACACACTTCAACAACATGAGTGATTCGTCCTAAAAGAATGGTAATATAAAAAGTGCTGCAATAAAACATATACAGGCTCTTTTTTTAAGCTAAAACACGGTGTTGATACACCAATAAATTCTTACAATATTGAACTCCATCTTCGGACAGCTTTAAAATGCTCCAATCCATCAAAACGAAAACAAGTTTAGCCCTAGAGAGCCCTGTCTGTTTTGTTAGTACACTGCATTCATTCAGGAATTTGAACAGGAGATATTGCAATTTGCAAACAAGATTCAAATTCAGCACAAAACACATAAACAAGCTGTTTCTGCTTCCTGGCATTTCCTTAAGAACGAGAGAACACCTGTCCCCTACTTTATCAATGCTAAACAGCTTCAGCTGCCAGAATCACTGGCATGTATGCATCATATTAGCGTAAAAGCCAGACCTTCTCTTCTTCGAGCATAAAGCTGGTTATGTCCCCCGTGTCTCATTCATTCTCAACTAAAGCCCAGCCTCATTAAACCCTGCCTCATCTGGTGCACATATATCACCCTCCTCTAAACACAAACACACTGGCTGTTTACGTGTCTGAATCACTGAATAAAAGCCAATGAGGTGTACGTTAATTAAATAATGGCAAAACCACTCAGACATTTCAATAGTCAAATGTCTGCATAAAAGACCCAGGAGAGCTAAATAACAATGAGTGAAATTAACCATAATCATAAACAAAAGCAACTTAATGGTTGCATCAAGAGGCTGGTTTGATTTCTATGTAAAATTAACTCCAGACCACTTCAGGAATAAGAAGTAGCCCAGAGAGACAGTACTTGCAAATTTATATGAAGAATAAACTATTCTGCCTAATCAGGGCCAGACATGAGTTACATGCTAAAATAATGTCAATATCAGTAAAATATTATATACATTACACATGAGGTGTAGCCTACAATATGTTAATATACAATATGTTATATATATATATATATATATATATATATATATACACTGTATAATATAGAAATTTATATATAAAATACATTATTTATATAAAATGTAAATGCAAAATATAAAGAATGTATTATATATATATATATGTGTGTGTGTGTGTGTGTGTGTGTGTGTTTATATATATATATAATTAGATTATTAAAATATATATTTGTATTAAAACAGCTTTGAAATATTAATCTATAAATTTAGCATATATATAAAGTATAAAATACATTATTTATAAATACTGTATAAAATATAATGTTTAAATATAATATATAAACACAATTTTACTGAAATGGCTTTAAAAACAGGAATCTTTACATTTAGATATTTTAGATATGTTATATATTAGGATTAATATTAATAGATCAATATTAAAATTTGCATGTTAAGGTTTACAAAAAATAATGATTAAAATATTAAAATTAATTTAGATATTTGTTTCATAATGATCAATAAAAATTGTACATTTATTTAAGTTATTCTGACTTCAGAGGTAACTCAACTGGCTTTTATCATCTGTTGGGTCTGCTGGACTATTTTCTCAAATAAAGGGGCAAAAAGAGTTTCTTTCCTGCTGTAGTAGCAAACAACATGCATAGTGTGAATGTAACACTCAAAGAACAAACAAAGCATTCTCTCCATATGCAATAACCAGCATGTAATTTGCACAAATCTGCAAGTGACATGCAGTCAGCCTCTTTGTGAACAACTAAACACAGAAAACACAGAGACATTCACTGATGTAATCACAGCAGGTATAATATGCACTTTCCATGACACTGCTTTGATAGACTTTTGTCTGGAGTCAAGACAAAAATGCACAGAGATGAAAATAAATGCTAATCTGTGGGGACAACACAAGTAGAGGTGGAAATATGAGGAGGAGAAGACAGATTTAACTGAAATTGTGTTTTGGGTTGACTATTGGCAGTGAGGGAATGAAAGTGAGATGATAACAGGGGTTTTGGGAAGAGGAACACTGGAAGTCTGGCTTTTAAAAGAGTATTAACTAGCTTTCACTGAATGGGTCCACATGTGACTTTTACTCTTTTTCTTGCTCTCTGGGGCCATGGAGCTCTTTGTTCAAATCCTTTTTTAAAGGTTGATCTTTATTTTGCTTTTTAGAGGCGGAACATCAAGTATCAACCACCAATCCCTTTAGAAAATGGCAAAAGAATAGGCTTTGATGGTTATAATAAAACATAAAACAAGTAATCAGTTCCATTAAGTAATGTGTTGCATTAAGATTAAAATGTATAAACATATATACACCAAGTTATAAACCAACTGTCATTCTCTTATTTAATTCCTCTTATAATGGTACATTTTGAGGGTTGTTCAGTAAGTTAGAAAGCCAGTTTGTTTTCATGCATCCACTATGGCTGGTTAACGCAAAGATTCTCCTTAAATAAACACACATAAATATAAAAAATGCTGTGATTTTTTATGGCATCTCACCATATCCCCACATCCCAGGTCTCAAAAAAAAAAAAAAAAAGGTCTGAATCTTATTTCTCGGTGACCTCATTGATTGATGGAGCAAGAATCCCACCATCCCAGATATTGTTCTCACAAACACAGCATCGTCTCATCAGATACTGCTGCTATTTCTTGAACGATACACCAGCTGTGGTGAGAAAGGTCTATTCAGAGTAAATGAAAGCAATCTGTAGTTGCCCTGATAACCATATAGTGGCAAGTGGTTTTGTTCTAGAAAAAAAAACGTGGAGAGATTACATGGAAGAGGGTTAAAAATGGAATCGATCAGAAGAGAAGACTATAGAAAGACATATAGAGTCACACGGTCAATAATGTAAAGCACGCTGCAAGAAATATTTGAAGCCAGAGTTCAAAGACAGTGATCTAGAATCAATAGATTTACAATACAGCAAGGTTAGAAAAAGAGTGTGATGGTTAACGCATGAAGGCATTTCTGACAGACATTAAATGCTAATGAAGATATCTTTCTTTATTTTTATTTATTCTGTCATATCAGTACTCGCTTCATCACCGCTGTCTGTCCTAATCAGATGGTTGTGCATCTGTTTCCAAGAGAGAAGTAAAAGCAATATAAATATTGTACAGTTTCTAACACATCAACATTGTCATTAAATTAGGAGTTTAACAAACTTTTTAAAATCAGTTTACTTAATTATTTTAAGCAACTGTCTCGACTAAATTTAGAATGTCAAGTTTTCATGACTTAATTTGCTTTTATTTTTTGTTTAGAAACAATTTTCAATCAGAAATTGTTAGAAAACTTCACAAATTACAAAGAAACGCACTTAACACATTGCATTAAATGTGAAATTTTGAAGTAGAAAGACTGAAGTATTTTATTGTAAAATATACTCCAATAATCCTTGTTTTATTTACAACTTTTTTTCTTAAACAAAGTTTCAATTAAAAAAAAGATACAAAATAAATCATCATAAGCTGTGTATGTGAAATATCCCATTGAGAGCAAATAAAAGCATTGAGGGAAAAATAGCTAAAAGCACCACATGAATACAAACCTCAACACCTGATACATGAATCGTCATTTTAAACTAAAATTATAAATTATCATTTTAACAGAGGAACAAACACATTTGGGCATCACAAGAAAATATGTTACTAAACACGAAACCTAAATCAATAAAAATGTAAATTAAAGCAGCAAGCAGTCAAACAATGTAACTTTATTAATGATTCATGCCCCGGTGCATGCTAGGAAGAGGCCAAATGAGAACCAATTTTGTGTAAACCTATCAGAACCAAAAAGGCATTAATCTAGCTCATCTACTGTTGTTGGTTAAATAAGAAAAGCAAAAATGCTCAATCTTAGACCATTTTTACAATGTGCATGCATTTTGACCAAGCCTGTTTTAATCTAGAACTTCAATCATTTGTGAAAATAAAAAACATGCCAACTCAACTTTCTAAGAATATAGTTTGCAAAGGACTAGAACAAAGAAATTGAAACCACATTTTGTTTGTAAAGAAATTCATTGAACATTCAGGCAATAATACACCCTATGCAATGATATAGAGAGACCCCAGCATACTCTAAAATAATGATTGCAATCTCGACTCCGTGTATAGAGGTGGTAGAATCTTGTCATCATCCTGACAGGTTACTGACATATGGTTGGATACCAAACCCCAACTTAGTGGTAAACTATGATTGAATCTGAATGTTTGAATATAAATAGCCTTTGGTTATATAACCCCCTTTGGTTTGGTGTAAGGGAGCCCTTTGCTGTGGACTGCAATGGAAAAATGGCATCAGGCTTTTGCTTAAACTAGATTAAGATTTGTATATGATCAAAGAACGAGGGGAAATCAGTGACTGGCAGCCTCCTGATTCCTTTGTCTAGCAGCATGTACACACGCGAGCACCCCTTGAAGAAACGAATCACTTCTAATTGAAGATGCAGAAGCTTTCATTACATGTTGTAAAAGGCAAAGCCAAAGAAGCACTTCCACATAGAGATTCCAGAAAGTGCAAAGGAAACTAGACAAGCATTAGAAACATTTGATGTGTAACCTGAAGCAAAATACACCCTGACTTCATCTTAGCTCCAAGAGACCACCTTTTAAATGCAGGGATAGATTGTCTGTGATTGTGTAGTGGAGAAAAGGCTTACATTAAAACGTCCTTTTAAATGACAGCATGGCTAGAACATTACATTATTCACTGCAACATCTAATGCTTGCCAGATTGACACAATGTGAAAACAGGAAGCCCAACCCAGATCTCAGACCGCACAGGTCGAAGGAAAAGACATTGACCTTAGTCAGTAGTTCTACCAAGATGATTTGCCAAGACATACAACACATTTAATCCAAAAGCAACTTCCTTTTTCTAAAACAAACACATTTGATGCAATTTCACTACTGAGGGAAGATTATCAGAGTGTGCTTTAAGATGTGTTTTCTCTTTTCTGAGAGCAGAGCAGGTAAACACTTTTAATCATTTTAATTCAGGTTCATTGCAAGGCAAGTTACGCTGATAGGACTAAGGATATACTGTATGGTGCATCACTGCTGCATTACTCTGGGCCACTGGCTATGAAAAAAAAACAGTTTTTTTAGCTTAAAATACCGTTGTCCTCTTACAGTAGACAGTCAGTATCAAAGTATGACCGCTTTTCCCTTTTTATAGCTCTCTTCTTTGTTCTCTTTAGTTCTGCACAGTTTAACATAGGAACAGGAACTTGGCAGTAGCAGCGGATCCTAACCTCAGCCTCATCTCCATACAGTGCTCCAGCAGCATGTGTCACATTTAGGTCCTTCTATATTTAGCCCATCTGCAGAGGATGTTCTCTTTTCCTCTGCTTTTCTTTCCCCCTACTTTTTAGTTTTCCTTACTTTTAAGTTAATTTTGGAAAACGAGGACGGCAAAAGGTTTGTCAGCTCATTTGTCTAAGAACAGGTGGAGCCCTACTGATTATGTAGGCTGACACATCAGGGCTTTGAGACTCAGGGAAAATGTTCTGGTCTGTCACCAGAGGGTAATGCTTGGACTGCGGTGGGCTTGTGGTCTGCAATCTCACTCTGAACCATCATATGCTGCTGTAAGATACAGAAATAAATGGAAAGAAAGGCTTTTAGTATAGTATAATCTGTATGCAGTAGAAGATTAGCTGGGGTCAATGATGCTGGAATAAGTAAATAAGCAAGTAAAAAACTATTTGGCTGCAAAAAGTATCTTTCTGAATTGTCAGCTTTTAAAAAGCATCTATTCTGACCTTTTTTTTCAAGACACATAAATCAGAAGTGAGCCTTTGTGAGTAAAATGAAACAAACTCAAATGGACAGGAATTTAATGATTATTACCCAAAAAGTAAGGGAACAACTTTTACATTTCTAAAAGTAGGAATCATTTAAAGGTATAGTTTACCCAATAATTAAAATTTGACAAAATGTACTCATCATTAGTCCATTCAAGATGTAAATGAGTTTGTTTCTTCATCAAAACAGATTTGAAGAAATTGAGTGTTACACTTGCTTACCAATGGATTAGTGAATGGGTGCCGTCAGAATGGGTGCCGTCAGTGTAAATACACACAACTTCAGTCCTTTAATTAACGTCTTGTGAAGCAAAAAAGCTGCATGTTTGTAATATCATTAAGACGTTTTTTACTTCAAACCATTTCTCCAGTGAAAAAAGCATCTTGTCTGAATCAGGAGAGAAATATGCAGTCCAAAACAGTTCAAAACAAATATGTTGGTGGATTGTAATGTGAGAGAACAACAGGGGATGGTTTTCATTGGAGGAAGCATTAATATAGACAATGGACTGGTATTTTGTCCAGAAAGGACAGTTTAAACTTCACAAATCTTCACAAGATGTTAACTGATCAGACTCATCTGCATCTTGTATTGCCTGAGTGTGAGTAAATTTTCAGGAAAATTTCATTTTTGGGTGAACTATTTCTTTAAATTTAGGATGTGATAAAAAAAAAAGTGGAAGGCACATGGCGGAGAGTTGGTCTGACAAAAAAACCCAAAAAACATTTACAGTGCAAAATGTTAGAGATCCTCAACTGTGCCCCCTAAATGAGATATAAAATGAAAATATGAAAATGAAATATGAGTGGATGATATAAACCGTGAGATTGGTTCAGACAGCAGTGTTATTCTGTGCTTGCACTTTGCCTCAAAATTTAAAGCAATTTGATAGCGCAGACACTGGTGTCATGGATAAAAGCCTGTCAAAATAAGGTGGAATAATATCGAATGAAAATTGATTTATACTAGAAGTAATAAGGCTTATGACAGTTTTACCGTTCATCACTGTGGAATGGGAGAAAAAGAGTGGGAGGAGAACTGGAAAGTGATGAATAAGAGGTTAATTTGACTGCTTTTCATTAACAAGATTAATAATGTGGCTTATAGAAGGAGATCGAAATTAAATAAAATTCAGTTCCACATGACTGCACATCTTGACAAAATAAAATCCACTGACGCATTGAGACACTTTTCAGATAAAATAAAGAGTTTGCTCAAGCTCTGTAGTTAAGAGATGCATTCAGACATTCTTTTGTGCAAAGTATCTCATAATAGCCACACATTCACAGTCTCTATATTTAACTTGTTTAAATTCAGATTGGAGTTCAGCTTTTAATTAGAATAATAAAAAATTGAAAAGATGTGGAAATGACTGAGGGGCAGAGTGGAAATTAAATTTCCTCATCCCTACAGAAATGAGTATTAAATGGCACTCTCTCCTTAATAAGACCCAGAGCATTATTGTCATAGAAAGACATAAGTTATTTCATTACATCACACACACACACACACACACACACACACACTGAGAGATATTTAGATATTTCTAGTTTTGGATCCAGATAGTGTCTCTCTGTGAATGGTGACCTTTCATTAAGGATTTTAAGCTGTTGCCAAGTGATTACTGCATCTGATTTGGTCAAATGTGTCTAGAGTTCTTATTTGCCTCTTTTAAAAACAAAGAGCAAAACAATCTAATCTTCCGAGAGTCATTAAAAGAAAAATAAAGCTTGAATTTGCATACACAAGTGTGTACCAATCAGCCTTTCCAAACTAGCAAAACAAACCAAAGAAAAACTTTGTGTTCTGTTCAAATTAATCTCAATTTGCATGGCTTTATGGCTAATTTACTGTTATTCTTCTCATTTGCTACATACACTTGAAACTCAGAATTTGTGAATAGTTTTAGTAGACCAAGAATCATCCTTTAAAGTTAAAATACAGTGATGTTTGCAACATATTTTAGTTCCATAATCTGATTTGTCAAATGGATATTCAGTAAAAGGCTTGTCACAGCACTTATATATTATTGCTCTTTTGTTGGTTTTGATTGCTTCTGTTGTCCTCATTTGCAAGTCGTTTTGGATAAACGGGTTTGCTAAATGACTAAATGTAAATGTAAATAAGAGAAAAATGTAAGATGGGACAAGGTTAAATTTCTTGACATTATAGTTAATCTATTAGATATCACAACTTGGATTTGAACAACAATTTTTACAGAATTTATTAATAATATGCTGATTTGGTGTTCAGGGAACGTAAAAAAAAAGAAAAAGAAAAAAGATCAATGTTGAAAAAGTTTTTTTTTTTTTGTAGAAATTGTGATAAGTTTTTTTTCCTCAGTCCAAAAAGAACATCTTTTGTAACAATATAAATGTCTTTACTGTCACATTTGATCAGTTTCATGCATATTTGCTAAATAAAAGTATCAGTTACATTTAGTCACTCAGTAGATACTTTTATCCAGAGCAACTCACAAATAAGGACGTCACAAGCAATTTATCACACAAGAGCCTACAATACTTGCAGTACCACAATCCCAAAGGTAATACAGAAAAAGCAGAAAAAATGTGCTGAAGAGTAAAAGACATGAGAGAAGAAGAGTTGCTTTTGAGCAGTAGCCAATGCTCTGAACATCCCCTCTAATAAACTCCAGAATAACAGCGCTACAGGCAGCAGCTCAGCAGACCACACTGAACCACCAGACAACCCTCTCTCTGTCCTCACGGTAATGACTTTATGTTGCTCAGCCTGGAAAAGGCTAAGCAAAGGGAGTGCTTTCAGAGGACTGTATTTTTCAAGTGAGGAGCTGAGGGATCGAGTGAAATGATGTGTCATCATCAAAATGACATGTCAGCGAACAAAATATCACGGGGGCCCGGAATGCCACCTGTCTGGCCCTCGAGCAGCTTCCAGCAGATGTCCTCCAGACAGCAAGAGAACAGGAATGGAGCTTCTATGCCCATCTGCATGATGAGGTGTTAATGAGGCCGGTCTGATATGTAGCCCCGTCTCCCAGGGAACTCATTACAGGCCCTGTCAAATACAGTGAGTGGCTCCATTTTGCTGAGAGGAGAGTTACACAGGGTCCACTGCTCTCAACACAGTAAGTAATTTAGCAAATGGCACAGTACTATTGCAGTACCGAGAACGGCAAAGCTATTTTTCAATTGTACAATCGAAAAATAGCATTGTGTAGTTACACCTCATTTGCACATCAATCACGGTGGGAAGAAATGTGTAAAATATTGAATACTTTCAGCACACACAACTCTGTGGATCTGTGAAAGCCTTAAGGCCACATAAAAAAGAAAATTCAGAGATCTCTTCCATGTCTATGGCAAAACCATTGTTTCTTCATGCATTTTGGCCTATTTGCTTGCATAGCATGGAAGTCTTCTTTCAGTCTAGTGGATAGAAAATATCTAAAAAAAAAAAAAAATTACAAATTTAAGTGAGTGTTTTATTACCCTTTATCTATTTGCATTACAGTACATATCTTTAAAGATGTTTTCTCAAAATGATTTCCCCCCAGAAATCTCCACTTCAAGTAGACAAAATTTTCCAGTTTTATTCCTATCTATAACTCTGAAGGCTGTACAGAGGAGTTTGTTCATAAATCATTTTCCTGGTTTTTATAATATTTCATTCCTAAAAACAACATGGCGATTTTTTTCTGACTGTTGACACTGACAGTTTTTTTCTGATTTATGGAGTGATAAAAAGAAATCCAAAATCCCCTCTGTAAAATCTTTAAGCATGTACAAACAGGAATTTTTAACCGGTCTCTATCCAATGTTCAGATTTCAGTTCTGGAAATGCATGCAAATTTGTATTTAATTAGATAACACCTTATTTGTATATTTCAACACAACATTTCAGAAAACTTATAATGCAAAACAATTGTTTTAATGTACTGTGATTAATTAACTGGGGAAGTATATGGTGATAGCCTATATATTGGTTACATTTTTACCCTATTCACCTGTGGTTTCTTGTCTTAAAGTGCCCCTATTATGGATTTTTGAAAATGACCTTTCATGCAGTGTGTAACACAGCTCTAAGTGAATGAAAACTTCCTGCAAAGTTTTAAATCTAAAAGTGCACCGCGTGTAAAGTTATTGTCTCTCAAAAGAAAGAGTCAGCTCTGAATCATTAAAACGAGTCATTTTTAAAATGAATCCCAAGCCGTTTCATGTTGACGTCATCATGAAACATTAGCATATTGCCCGCCCACTTATTGGTCTTTTCGCATTGGTCTGAATGAAAATGCAAATTTATTCTTTGGGCTTTTGGAGCTGTAAAATAGCGGTTTCCCCGGTAACGGCTGTAAACAAAGCAGCACTGCCCTCACAAATGCTGCTTTTATTATGAAATGGAAATGAAATCGACCAATCGGACCAATCACCGCAGATTAGCGTCATGCAAAGAAGGGGTTTGGGAAAATGAATAATTAAACGAATCGTTTGGGAGTCGTTGAGCAAATAAGGTAAAAATAAATGTATATTATAAGACAATGAAAGTGTTTTTTGACCTTGCATGCATGTCAACCTGTTGTTGGGGACTCCCAAAACCAAAATATGAACCTTTCATAACCCATAATAGGGGCACTTTAATAAAAGTTTGTCCTGTACAGCAGACCAAAGGAAGACTTTTGCTTAAAGGTGCCATAGAATGCATTGATACAATATTTTAAATTGTTCTCTGATATCTACATAGAAGGTATGTGGCTTAGTTAAGGGCAAACATTCTCCAGAAATGGTTTTACATGTTCATTTACAACCCTAGGATTTCTAGCTAGAATGAAAAGGTCTGTTATTGGCTTATTTGGAAGGGTCATGAATAATAATTTTGAGCTCTGCTCTGATTGGATGTTCCACAGTGCGGCTCAATGTTGAGCTCTTCTCTGATTGGTTGTTTCACAGTGCAGCTCATTTCAGTAGCTCACACAGCAGGATGGAAACACAGGGAAAATATATATTTCAATATTTTCTCTCGCAGTTATATCATCGGGTAATTATACTGTATATAAAATGCGGGCATCAGGGAGCCGCTATTAATATGCGGGGCACTGAAACTGCTTTCAAATGCACGATCGCTTTTTACTTTCACTTTCGAGATTCGCGATCGCACGAACTCTGTTTATACTATGGAGCGGCAGTACTTACCACACATTTTACAAGATCAGATGCTTGTCAGTGGTGCTCAGGATCTGTAAATCATTCGCCATCATCCTCAGTCATCTCTCCTTACTCTGTTTATGTGGTAAGTGAAATCTTATGTACTGTAATGTAACAGGCTACCGCTAGCAAGGAGCTAACCATGTCCCTTTAGTGGCTCGCGTTATTTTATTAGAACGTGTTATTTGCTTTCCGTGCCTTTCTGAATACAGACACCAACCCATCCCTGCACTTCACATCCCCTGCACAGCCTGGAACATAACATTTATTTCCATGATCTGCCATTTTCGCTGTTGTCCTCGCTTGTTTCTTGGCGGCTGACATGGGCGGGTATATGCAAATGTTGGGGGCATAACTATTAGTGACCCCGACTGTAACGTCACAATCGGTGTTATGTTCTGATTCACCTATTTTCAGTGGTCTTTTGCATTCACAAGATTTACATAAGAAGGAGGAAACAGTGGTGTTTGAGGCTCACGGTATGTCATTTCCATGTACAGAACTGTTAGCCTATTATTCAACTATGCCAAGGTAAATACAGTTTTAACTTGTCTATAACTTGGCAAATGAGCATGGAATAAGTGGGATAATCAACGGCTAGCCTGCACGACGTGGAGGCAAAGAACCGCCCGACGTGAAGCGGTGGTTGGTTGATTATCCCTTACATATCACAGGGATGGGATGGACCTGAACAACTACATCAACTCACTGAACTAGTTGGGAGATTTGAGTCTGAATGAGGCTTCACCTTCATGAAAGAACTGAATTCACATTTTATTTGTAAACAGTATAAACTAATCAGGCATCTTGCTGTCAGACCGAAAAAGGAAGCATGCTGATCACTTAATTTGGCAAATGAGTCTCTCATTCACAGCCATGGATGAATGATGACACATTATGACACAACTATGACATTTTTTTGTAAAGCTCACAGCAGATTTGTAGACAAATTCAAAATATGCATAAGACTTGTTTCCATGTTTTTGAGCAAAATAATTCAGTTATTCAATGACTCTATTGACAATATTACACAAAAGATGCTGATTTGTAACCATTATATTTGTAATATCAGCAAATGGCCACTAAATAAGTTAATTAAACTAAATGAGCACTGTAAAAAATGATTTTTTGAAGTTGTAAATAAAAGAAGAATTCAGAATTGAATTTCTGATGCAATGAGTTAGCCTACTTGTCCATTCTTTGTAATTATTTATGACATTTACTAGGAGCGAAATAGTGAAAATTGGTTCAATTTGTTTCAGTGAATCTTTTGTTGAACCAGTTCATAAAACTCAATTCACTCAATGAAATGAATCAAACTCTTGCCACATATTTGCAGAATCACCCATTTGACCTAATTTCTTATAAAATCCTTCAAATTCCATGAGCTATATTATCTACATACATTTCATAACTCATTTCATAACTCTCGTAAATCAACAATTGTCTCACAAATGTCTAATTTTTAGTCTGTCAAAGGAAACTTGAGACATCTGTAACATCTAAGACAATGTGAAACATGAATGGGAACTCCATCAAATCTCATGAGCTACAAAAGAGCAAGCTTTGCACACACACACCGTGAAAGCTCATAAATCTTTCTCCATAGGGCTGGAAAGCTTTTAATTAGCAAAAAACAAAAAATGGGTGGAGATGTGTGTCCAAACCTCCCAACGAGTTTAGGATGAGTCAGCGAGGACGTGAAGAAAAGGTTAGAAGCGATATGTGAGTGCGTGACACTGTACCACACATTACAGGTGTATCACAAGAGGGAAATCCTTGAATTTCATAATCAAAGAATCTGAGGGCAACTAACAACCACTTTAAAGTTGTGGGAACTGTCATGTTCAAACCGCCATCACCAGAGGCAAGAATAGACTGACAGTGAAACAGCTCTGTGGCTTTTCTTTCCCATCACTGAGATGCAGAGAGATTCCAGCCATTAGAACCAGATAAACACATTTGGTTCTACCAAACGACAGCACTCTCACACTGCTTGCAGGAATAAAGCAGTACACCCTGCCTTGTGGCACAATGGATGTTTGATGGGTTTCTGTTTTGTTATTACTTGGGGACACACAGACACTGATCATATTTAGACTTTGCTTTTCTTAGCTATTTTTGCAATGACTTTAAACCAATTTGCATCAAGGTCAAAGATGTGTAAGGCTTGCATTCGCTCACCATAACTCGAATATAAATTCTCCCCTGATTTCCCGTGAATATGAACAGTCAAATTAAATTTTTATAGCTGATGTAGGCCGTCCACTGTGAATGGTATAGCTGCATAGGAGGTCCCATCTGCACAAGCATCCTCATAGCATCAAGATAACATAAGAGATCAAATGTGATACCACAATACATGACCTGCCACATGAGAGCGGCAGCAGCGAGTAATGACACTGTCATCTACAGCCCGATGAAAGCCTGCGTTCTGCTCAGCCTCTGTAAAGCATCCAAACCCTCGCCAGACAAAAACAAACACAGCTGGCAGTTTATTATTTCACTGATAGGAATCCTGCCTCCCCTCAATCTTGTTTTGTTCGGTTTCTTTGGATTATATTTGACAAACAAAAAATAAGGATACTGTGAGAATAGAACTCAATTAATATGAATGTTCAACAGACCATGATGCATATTAATGAACCGATTTATGTGCAAATAATCTTAATTAGTGCTGTCAGTCTATTTAGATATTTAACCCTGATTTATATTTTACACAGATTAAATATATTATGTTAACATAATAAGTGTAGAGAATGAAGAGTATGAAGAGAATTTTCTGTGATTTAAAAAAAAAAATCTTATTTTGATATTGAATTTATATATATTGTAAATGCAAAAAACAATCTGTTAGAATAAAATATGACAAATGGTTTTCTAAAACTTCTAATACACTGTTTACTGATAATATGTTTTTTAGTGCCATTGAGATACTATTTATATTATTTTACCATTTATTATTTACTAGTATTATACTAGTAGCATTTTTAATAAATTTTTAGATTTTCCATTTTAATTTTTGTTAACATTTTTTGTAATTTTGTGTTGTTTTGATTTTTTTCATTATTATTTTATTTTTGTTGTATATGTCTATAAAATTGTATTACTTTTTATTTCAGTTTCAGATTTAGTTATCAAGTTGAATTAAATTATTATCAAATAAGAAATGTTGCCTTGGCAAATAGCTAAAGCTAAAGTTTATTTTATTTAAAAAATTTATTTTAAATTTTTTATGGTTTGAATTTTAGTTTTAGTTACCTATATTAATCCTGCTGAAAATAATATCAAAACTATATAAGAAAAACTTTTTTAATTATATATTATGTGAAGTATATTATATAATACATAAATACATTATAAGTGACATGAAAGTTATTAAATTATGGCAGAATTTTGTAAATACTCTTTTTTTAAAGACTAAAAAACTTTTTAGGTGACCCTGGTTAACAAATGGTATCAGAGAATATTTCTTAAAAACATTTAAATGTTTTCCACAGCCGTTTTCCTAAAATTCTTTGCCCTTTCCTCTCATTTTACACACACTGTGCCAAATGCAACTCACTTCTCTCCAAGTGAGACTCCGCAGCCCTTAAAATGTCACAAGGACAAGAAATATTAGCCATCAGATGGACTTATTTTTAGCGGTTTCAGGTGGTATTCTTAGCCTTTAGGTGTCCTTGCTAGCTATGTGATGGAGTCCCAGAGAGTGTTTGACAGCACTGTCAGATCTGCCGAGTCGATCGAGGGTTTTATCAGCACGCTCCAGATAGGACTCCTCTCGCCTCGAGCTGAAGTTCAAAGGCTTCAACCATCAGGAAGTGCTCCATAATGCCACTCCATGGATAATGGCGCAGCAATAAATCACAAACGGCTGAGAAATCATGCACATCTTAACTCACACAATATCCCAGGGGTGTTAATCCAGTTCAAGTCCAAATCCCTTTAATAATTTTTGATCCAATTCAGCCAGACTTAGTTATCTGCCCTTCATTTGGACTCTGGTTAATAACAGGGCTGTCAACACAAGCATTGTCCTCCTGTCAGACACACGGCACCGCTGTAATCTCTAATCTACAGATCAACGTTGATTAAATCCTCTCCCCTGGACCTTATCCTCACAAATACACATAGGGAACTGAGAACCAGATCTGTTTTTAAAGATACTGGAACTAATTATTCATGACATTACAGATACAGTATATTAATGACCAATGTAGACAGATCACTATACTGATATACTTTTATAGTTATTCCTGCGCCGCAACTGAATTTACATCAATATGGAAAAAGAAATGATTGCAATTAAAATGGTTGCAAGTGAGAAACGTGACGGCCAAGTATGATCACCCACACTTGGAATTTGCACTCTGCATTTCACCCATCCAAGTGTACGCACACAGTAGTAAGTAGTGAACACACACCTGGAGCAGTGTGCAGCCATTTGCTACAGCACCCAGGGAACAATTGGAGGTTTGGTGCCTTGCTCAAGGGCACCTCAGTCGTATAGAAGGTGGAAGAGAGTGCTGTTCATTCATTCCCCCTACCTACATTTCCTGCCAGAACTGTGATGTGAACCCGCAACCTTTGGGTTACAAGGCCGACTCTCTAACCAGCAGGCTACAACTGCAAGAGAAAAAAAAATAATCTAAATTTAAAATATAATCTTAACTCCAATTCTGTGTCAAAAATCATCTTTTTAGAGTGGGATGCTTCCTACATGCAACAACTAATGTTTTTTTCACAAACAAATTACTCTTATGAACCATTCAAAAAGATCCATGCTCATGAGTTTGAATCAGACTTATTAAGCTCATGAAATGCTCAGAGTTCACATCTAACTTCCTCACTGTGCCAAAAATCATACATCAGTTATGTCCAATTCGAAATTAATCCAGGAACAGTTGTAATTTAATATTCCCAGCAGAGTTTTTTTGTTATTACATTTCACCAAAAATGATTCATTGTTTAGCATAGTAAAGTCCAACAATGTTAAATCAATTATAGGGAAACATGGTTTGAGAGTAAAACTGCAAGTGAAACCATGTTGAAACTGTAATCAGTATATAATCAATATATAATTTACCATGTTGAAACTGTAATCAGTATATAATTTGACATTTTTCCCAATAAGGGAAGCAGAGTGACATTTAAATGGTACGTATTCTGTCAAGAACTCTACAATGACAGAATCAAATGAGAACTGAACAGTCATTTGATTTTAGGAGCCAACAGCATGATACTCATTGTTTTTCCAGTCTGGAACCCTGCTTTAGTTGGGAGTCTGCTGTGCAGATTGGAGGTGATGAAGGAGGTGCCAAAACAGACCTTACACCCGTAAAAGCTTCATTCACGTTATGGTGCCGAATTGTTGAATAAAGTAGTTATTTTTGTTTTATTTCCATACAAAAAGTATTCTTGTCTCTTCATAACGTTACGGTTGAACCACTGATGGCAGATGGACTATTTTGGCGATGTTTTTCATACTTTTCTGGACCTTGACAGTGTAATTTACTTGGCAGTCAATGGGACAGACACAAGCCTCCCGGTATTCATCTAAAATATATTAAATTGTGTTCCGAAGAAGAACGAAGCTTTTACGGGTTTGGAACGACATGGGGGTAAGTGATTAATGACAAAATTTTCCTTTTGGGGTGGAGTATCCCTTTAAGTTTTGTCTTAAGGACGTGGAATCTGTGAAATATCTATCTCTGTCATCGACAGTTGGTGTTTTCAGTCTGCCTGAGGCTGGGATGACAATTAATCATGTCTCATTCCAGCGCAGCTACACTATGGGACAGAGAGCTGGATGAACACGAGACTTCAATTTACTTCAATCTTCAGCTTGTTCACTGTGCTGTCTCCCACAGCCAAGATGTGGGCGAGAACATCAGAAATGTCTGACAACCAGTAAAGCTACCTGCATCTGTGCCATCAAGGCAAATATGGCTTTGCAGCTCATCTGCACTCCCTGAATTATTGCCTGCTTGTCACACTGTGGAAGAATATTGGCTCTGTTTGAGTCATTTGTGAATATGAAACTATCGAATGGTCAAAAACAAACCTGATAGTACAGGTACAGCAGCTATAAATATAAACAGGAGGGGAACTAATTTTATATGTATGGAGGAATGTTTTGTGGGTATGAACCTTTAACATCGTTCCTGTCAAGCACTATGACTCTAATGGTTTGTGATTGTGTGGCTGTTACGGGTGAGGGCTAAATATACAACCACCTTAAAAAAACATCACATGCCTCAGGACAAAATTGACCGCTGCTAAATTCCTGTAAATGTCAAAAGGTGTAAAAGGCAGCACAGTGGGTTATATGCCATAAGCACTTTCAAAATGCTTTTTAAAATGAGCATACATTCATTTAAAATTGAGCCACCCAACAGTGGTTTTCGACTTGCTTCAAAATATCTTCTTTTGTGTTTCGTGTTTCTGAGAATTATTCCTTTAAGTAATGTGTTGTCACCTAATGATGAGTCTGCAACTCATGATAAATTACCTAAATGAATGCCCAATGTTATTTATTGATGTATACAGCACCCATACTTTCAGTACGCGCAGAAGACGTTACCTTTTATTACCATAAAAGTCAGTGGTGATTAGTAGCATCATTACTAGAGAAAACGTAACCATTTTACAAGGTAGTATGAAATCGAATGATTTGCTTCGTTTGAAAACACTGAAATTATTTTTTGAAAAAAGCATAATGGTTCACCCCAAAACCTAGCCATCAATGGGGATAAACAGATCGTACATGAAAACATACAAATGAGATTAGCCACTAATTCACCAAATGTAAAATAGTAAGAAAATGCTATGAGAGAGTGTTTAACTTCACATACAATACAACACCATTAATTGAAGAAATTAAATCTTTCTAAAATATTCTCATAGTCAGAGAAAACAGAAAAAAAACTATATGCACTACACTATTAATGACAATAAAACTGCATTACCTCTGAATAAAATAACATAAGATGTGTTCAAGACCGGGAAGCTGAATTAAATTAACTTTTAATGTACTGGATGGAAATCTATTGTAAAAAATAAATAGGACAAATTCTTCTGCCACATAAACTTGTTAGAAAAGTCCTCAGGAGAGACAATTCAATGTGATAAAGTGAATGCAATAACATTCGAGAATTATTGATTGCATAATTAGATCACAGTCAGTCCCACTGATGTGACTAGACCTTGGACAATTAGTTTTCCAATATGTTCTCGGAACAATTAAGCCAACAATAATCAGCTTTAGTGATCTCTGTTACCCAGAGACATACTCATGGTTAGATTACTGCTAGGCACAATAATCACTCCAGTTTTTTAATTACTTTAGGGTCAAAGGGTCAAGCTTTGACTGTGTAGCATGGGTAGTAACTGTAGCCAATATGAAAACTATACCATCTAGAACCAAAAATAATATTTCTCCTTTGACATCCATTCAAAAATAGCTATGCATACAGAGGGGAACTTGAAGTTGCCGTTTCTGAGGTAATTTTAATTGAAAGAGAGCCGTTTTGTTTCACGTTATGTAGTTCTGTTGAAGACTAGAGCTGTTGGTTTACTCAGCTAATGCTGTTGTGTTGTGCCCCCTGGAGCTATAATTTCAACACGGCTGTGTTTTCTTAATAAAGAGATTCCATCTTACACTGATTGTTTTAGCTTTAATGGATAAGAAGGAGCTACAAATAGAACATAATGTGCACTTTTATATATCCACATATCTAAACAGTACCACACACATCATTTTCCAGACTTCTTTGTGGAGTAGCCTTTATTTTTCCCAGCGTGAACGAATGAACTCAGTGGATGGAAGTCCTTGTCTCGGAATAATATAAGAAACACAGGACTAATCTGTCCTCGCCTCATTTTCTCCCTAATGAGATGAAGATCAAAGATGATAGAGGTTCCAAAACAAACAGCTGGCTCCATATCAACACAGAACCCAATCAATTTCCACACATCCTGGGCCGAAAATTAAAACACTCAGATAAGCGATTTATTATAAAGAGAATCATAATTAGAAAAGGGGCGTCGCAAATTTAGTGTGAACTTAGCTTGACGGCTTCGATCAGATCTTGGAAGATGGCTGTGTGAGATCTGCCTCTGGTAGAATCAAACTATTTTTTGTTACAAGAACCCTTTGAAGGCAAGATATAGATACTTTTCCCCAAAATCAAAGAAAATGTTTCTGAACAGTGACACGGTGTCAGTTAAGTTCATTATGCCCTCTAAATAAAACACAAGAAAACATTAATTTATGATTCTATGGATGGGTTTTCAAACGTAAGCTGTGAGGTCATGTACTCTTGAATACTAGATGGGTAATTCTTCAGTAAAGGCAGTTGTATTAAGTGTCTCAAAAAAGAACAGATTGTAAAGCAACTGATCCGTGCACTCTAAGGATCGGTGGAGAAATCTGCTGGCTCGGTAGGCGGACGCCAGAATGTGACACTTTTTGTGAAAAACACATCTCACTAGAGAAGTTTTCAAGTCCTAGTGACAAGTAGGTCACTATGACAACCGCACTGGCAAAACTAAGCTGCACTGATTTAAAACAGACATGTAAAATGCATGTGTTTTGGTGTATTTTTCATGTAAATGTTAAAGGTTGTATCTGATCAAAACCTTAAAATAACCTGATTTCTGTATCATCTAAAGAATGGTGCTAAATTCAAATGTATATCTTTTCAACTTCACATCAGAGCATTTATTGATGTAAATGCAAAAAACCCAAAGTCTCATAACATACGCAAACATTCAAAAGTTTGGGGTTGATGAGATTTTGGAAAGCGATTTATTCTTGTAATGCAAAGCTGAATTTTCAGCATCATTACTCCAGTCTTCAGTGTCACATGATCCTTCAGAAATCATTCTAATATGCTGATTTGGTGATCAAGAAACTATCAATGTTGAAAACAGTTGTGCTGCTTAATATCTTTCAGGATTATTTGATAAATAGAAAGTTTACAAGAATAGCATTTATTTGGAGAAAAAAAACCATACCCAACCCAAACTTTTGAACTTTTGATTATTGGTGTATGGTTTGTTAGGATAGGACAATATTTGACGGAGATACAATAATTTGAAAATCTGGATTCTGAGGGTGCAAAAAATCTAAATATTGAGAAAATCGCCTTTAAAGTTGTCCAAATGAAGTTCTTAGCAATGCATATTACTAATCAGAAATGAAGTTTAGATATATTTATGGTAGGAAATTTACAAAATATCTTCATGGAACATGATCTTTACTTAATATCCTAATGATTTTTTGACATAAAAGAAAAATAGATAATTTTAACCATACAATGTATTTTTGGCGTTTACTACAAATATACCCGTGCTATGACTGGTTTTGTGGTCCAGGGTCACATATTTGTTTTTTCAAAGTGATCAAATATATATAGTAAAAACTGCTATGTGATTAATTTGTTAATTTGAATTAACATTTAATATAAAAATGAAAAAGGAACTAAAAAATACGAAACAGTTTGTGAATAAAGTGGTGTTTCTCTCCCATGCGTTCAAGAAAACAAAATCAATTTAGAGGAAACTGAAAATTGAAACAAACTATTATCATGAATGTTTTGATCTCTAAATTCATTTTGTGAAGATGTTTCCATTTTACAGTATACTCTTACAAATGCTTTCTTATCATATAAAGAACAAAAACAATGAATGGAAACCCAGCTACAGTTGTGCATTGCTTTAGTTAGCAGAAATATCATAAAAAAAAAAAAAAAAAAATACAGTCATGATGTTTTGGCATATTTCCTTGTATCTGAAGTCATTTAGGGTAAAGCCATGCCCTGACTTTTCTTTTCACCAATACGCTCAGAATCGTCAAACAGCTTTGACTCAGAGATCTACTGTGGCTGTGTTACCTCAGGATTCCTGTCTGACTAGAAAAGGCTAAAGGCAGACTGTATTATTGAAGAGAGTGCTGTTCTTTTCTCAGGTTAGCTCTGCAGTGGCCCATTTCTCATGGATCATTAAATATGAATCCCCCCACGTCAAAGTGTAAAGAGAGGAAAAGAGTCACATACCAAATAGACAGATGGGGGGAGAGAAAGAAAGTGAGAATAACCAAATGTCATATTCATCACGTCTCCTCCTTAGTCTTATGAGATCTCCGGTCCGATTTTAAATCCAATATTCCGGCACACTCTCTGCATGTATATAAGGTTTGGATCAGCACCAGCACTGCAGGGTAACACCAGCTGCAGAGATTTTTTTGCACAATCCCCAGCCCTCTCTCTCTAACACCATTAACCAGGGCCAGATGCCTTGTGCTAAATATGTCAGATACATCACAATGTCAATGCCACAAGGTAACACACTCCAGTGTGGGCGCGCACACACACTCACCCAACATGCACACAGGCTTGCACACTCACAAACCGCTAAACATGACACAACAGCAGTCTAATTAACCTGAGAGTAACATGCCACCTGGACTCCTTCCATCACTGACACACACACACACACACAACGCAGGATTGACGTAAACCCATATAGCACTTTAAACGATGAGCTTGCATTTTGTCTATGGCTGTGTTCCAAATCCTAGTGAGCTACCTTGCTGTCTACTGCCTACATAGGCAACTGTTTCCCAAAGCCCCATTAGCACTAACAGTGTTCCTGCTGCAGGATGCCTGAACATTATTTTGCAATAAAAATATTTTGGCAGCAAAAATAAGATGTCATTCTGTTTTGACAACAAATCTGTTTTCTTGCTGCACGCAATTCAAACTCACTCAGAACAGCAATGTCAATTTCTGACAAGTATCATTTGTATTATATCCTTTCATGTGTAACAAGGACAAAACTCCTGACTATGGTTTCTTAAAGAAGATCTCACATGAGCAACTCTCTAGAAAAAAAGAAGCAACAGAAACCGTGTTTCTTGTGCGAAACAGACAAGAGACTCAACAACTGATTTTACTAGGTCTTGACATTAGCATGTTTTTAAGCTTTATGGAAAATAATTGTTTTCTATTTTAATATATTTTAAAATGTAACTGAATATTATTCAGCACCCAGTATTCAGTGTCACATGATCCTTCAGAAATAACTCGCTATAAATATGTACACACACACGCACACACACACACATCATTACTTTCTAATTTATTATAATTAATAATTTATTATAATTTTATTTAATTATTTATATTTTAAAGTATTTAATAATCAATTACAAATAATTATGCATTTTTTTGTATTCTATACTTTTTGCCATTGAATAAAAAAATATATTTACAATGAATATATCTCATTCTTCATCTACCATCTTGTATTTTTATTTATTTATTTATTTGTAGCTTGTTGCAATACATTGTGGGATCCTCCTCAGAAAAGGATAAATGCATTGTTATTTCAGAATTTGGCCCACAAGTGAAGAACACAGGCAGTGGAATGGTGAAAAAAATAAGTATTTTTTAAAAGCTTAAGTTATTTTAACTTGGGCATTGTGTTTTTGGAACACTGTGTCATGTGCAAGACACAAAAGACTTGAGATGGTCAAAGATGTCCATCTAGCGTGTTTACATCTAAAAAATAATGGAAAAGTAGTGCAGTGGAATGGAAAAATGTTTTCTTTGTGAATGGCTCCTTAGAAGATATATACCTTTTGGAAGGCCTTCGCATCAAGGATGCACTTATGATGCCTTAAAATGCTACCAGTGTAGACAGATCACTAGTTTTGGAGCAGAGCAAACGTCTATGGGTGAAAAATACTAGACTAGATGGCCTTTACAACACACACTCAGCTGGCTCCTCCAGCAGGGATTCAGATTAGTCAGTGTCAATGGGGCTCCTCGCTCTGTACTGCCAGTGCTCGAGACGGAGAGACAATGATATTTCTCAAAGTCACAGCTGGGCATAGGTTATGGGGCAAATGGATGCCAACCACTCTGCCAAGACTTTCTGAGTGACAATTATCCTCTTGTACTGAATGGATGTGTGCAATTGCTACTGCATTTCGAGCTTATTTCTCCACAGTGCAATGTTCTTGTGGAAAAGTTCAATTTCTGATCACACTGATGTATTTGGCATGTTGAAAACAAAGGCTCAAATGCTTTCAAGATGATTCTTTACTCTGTAAGGCACTGTACACTCCTGCTTGTCATAGGAACAGATAAACCATTTCAAACACTCAAACATTCACAAGATAAAAGCACAGAGAAAGCAAATATGAAAGTGCAACACTGCTGTAGCAGCTCAAAGAGAAGTGTGCGCAGAAGAGTCAATTACTGCAAACAAAGCAACTTGGCCCATGTCACCTTATTAACACCAAGCCACATTCCTAATAAGCTGAATTGTTATTTGAGTTTTGTGACGGTCGATTGCATACAGTACAGATTCATAATAACATTAAAAAGTAGAGAGGATACAAAACACTTCTGCTCAGAACTTTCTTTCAGTCCTTAATTACTAGTGTTGCAACAACCTTGCTGAAACTGTGAAAAATATGTAAATGTTCTTGTTTGTTACCATGCATGGACTAGATTTGTCATAATACAGAATGTTCTATTGGCACTTCCATACTTTTCCAAAAAGCAATTCTGAGTGTCTATTTAAAGGAATAATTCACCCAAAAATGAAAAATTGCTAAAAAACTAACTCACCTTCTTCATCAGAACAGATTTGGAGAAATTTAGCGCATGTTCATCAATGGATCCTCTGCAGTGAATGGGTGCCATCAGAATGAGAGTTCAAACAGCTGATAAAAACATCACAATAATCCACAAGTAATCCAAACGACTCCAGTCCATCAATTAACACCCTGTGAAGTGAAAAACTGTGTTTCTAACTTTGGTTCAGGCTAAAATACAATTTATATCCATAATATTGCTTTCTCCAGTGAATCAGGAATATCAGGAGAGAAATATGCACAGATCAAGAACAATTTACAGTCCAAAACAGTTTAAACAGATGCTGTTAATGGATGGACTGGAGCAGTGTGGATTACTTGCTGTGTGAACTCCTATTCTGACGGCACCCATTCACTGCAGAGGATCCACTGGTTTGGAAGTGATGAAGACAAACTCATTTACATCTTCAGTGGTCTGAGGATGAGTGAATTGTTCGTTACACACAAATAATTGTTCAAAAATGAGTGAATTTTCATTTCTGGGTGAACTATTCCTATAACCTCTCTTTATCTGACTTGAACTGCCTACACAGGCAGCATTTCGAGGCATCAGGACTCGAGGCTGGGAGGTTTTGGAACAGACCGGAATTTTAGGTTATAGTGGCAATGCCTATAGTCTTGTAAAAGGTCAGAACAAATGCATTAGTAATCCCAAAGAACCAACTCTGCTGGCTAAACTATAGAGCCTCGATGTCATTCTTTAAATAGAAACACTTTGGGTTCTTGTCTCGAACGCTTTACATCAATATTGTTCCATGGTAACAAATTATAAAACTTACATTCCTCACACTGGCCACATGCAACAAGCTTAATGAGCTTTCACACTTGCCATATCCACCTGCCAATCATCCAATTATAAGAGCTCTCTTGGGCTCAGAGTGATGGCTCAATTGTGGGTTAGCAGGTGTCACGACTGGGTATGCATAAAAATGAACACCACTGGTAAATACTGATATGCCTATTTTGGTATATTCATGAAATTGTGCTCATAGAGAATCAAATATCTTGCCACACACAGAATATTCTTTCTCCCTTAGTATCTATCTAATAATATAATATAATATAATATAATAAGTTTTTATTTACTTGAATTTTTTTGAAAAAATATTATTTATTTATTTATTTTTTAAATAATGCAGTCTGCTACTATATTATATGTGGTTTAGCAGGTGTCACAACTTAGTATGCATCAAGTTAATCACCACTGGTAAATATGCCAATTTTGGTATATGAACTGGTATTTATAGAAAATAAAATATGTTGTTACAAAAATAATTTTCTTTCTCCCTTCACAACTAATAATATCTAACAATCACCCTTAATATAATATAATATAATATTTATTTTAATTTCAATTAAAGATAAATTACATTATAGTATAAAATTTGTATACTTTTCATCAGGAGCAAATTGTGGTTTGCTCCATACATGCCAATGGAGTTACTAAACAGCAGGGGATGCTAATGAGAAGTGTGAGATGAACCCCATGAACCAGGATCATGACTTTCTACATGTATTTCCACAACACAAAACCCACAAATGGCAAAAAACCTAGCAACCAACGCCTTTTGAATTACCATTAATATAACACATAGTCTGGCTCTTCACTGAAACTCATGTAGACAAACCAGAATTCATCCTGCCTCTTTACACTTACAACCCGAATTCCGGAAATGTTGGGACGTTTTTTTAAATTTGAATAAAATGAAAAGTAAAAGACATTCAAATCATATGAGCCAATATTTCATTCACAATCAAACATAGAGAACATAAAAAATGTTTCAACTGAGAAATTTTACACTTTTATCCACTAAATGAGCACATTTCAAATGTGATACCTGCTTCAGGTCTCAAAAAAGTTGGCACGGGGGCAACAAAGGGCTGAAAAAGCAAGACATTTTGAAAAGATTCAGCTGGGAGAACATCTAGCAACTAATTAAGTTAATTGACATCAGGTATGTAACATGATTAGCTATAAAAGGGATGTCTTAGTTAGGCAGAGTCTCTCAGAAGTAAATATGGGCAGAGGCTCTCCAATCTGTGAAAGAGTGCGTAAAAAGATTGTGGAATACTTTAAAAACAACGTTCCTCAACGTCAAATTACAAAGGCTTTGCAAATCTCATCATCTACAGTGCATAACATCATCAAAAGATTCCGAGAAACTGGAGAAATCTCTGTGAGTAAGGGACAAGACCGAAGACCTTTGTTGGATGCCCGTGGTCTTTCGGGCCCTCAGATGACACTGCATCACTCATGATTCTGTCATTGACATTGCTAAATGGGCCCAGGAATACTTCCAGAAACCACTGTTGGTAAACACAATCCGCCGTGCCATCTGCAGATGCCAACTAAAGTTCTATCATGCAAAAAGGAAGCCATATGTGAACATGGTCCAGAAGCGCCGCTGTGTCCTGTGGGCTAAGGCTCATTTAAAATGGACTGTTTCAAAGTGGAAAAGAGTTCTATGGTCAGACGAGTCCAAATTTGACATTCTTGTTGGAAATCACAGACGCTGTGTCCTCCGGGCTAAAGAGGAGGGAGACCTTCCAGAGTGTTATCAGCGTTCAGTTCAAAAGCCAGCATCTCTGATGGTATGGAGGTGCATAAGTGCATACAGTATGGGCAGCTTGCATGTTTTGGAAGGCACTATGAATGCTGAAAGGTATATAAAGGTTTTAGAGCAACATATGCTCCCCTCCAGACGACGTCTACTTCAGGGAAGGCCTTGTGTATTTCAGCAGGAGAATGCAAAACCACATACTGCAGCTATTACAACAGCATGGCTTCATAGTAGAAGAGTCCGGGTGCTGAATTGGCCTGCCTGCAGTCCAGATCTTTCACCTATAGAGAACATTTGGTGCATCATTAAATGAAAAATACGTCAAAGACGACCACGAACTCTTCAGCAGCTGGAAACCTATATCAGGCAAGAAAGGGACCAAATTCCAACACCAAAACTCCATAAACTCATAACCTCGATGCCCAGACGTCTTCAAACTGTTTTGAAAAGAAGAGGAGATGCTACACCATGGTAAACATGCCCCCATCCCAACTATTTTGAGACCTGTAGCAGGCATCAAATTTGAAATGAGCTCATTTAGTGGATAAAAGTGTAAAATGTATCAGTTTAAACATTTGTTATGATATCTATGTTCTATTGTGAATAAAATATTGGCTAATGTGATTTGAATTTCTTTTACTTTTCTTTTAATTCAAATTTAAAAGACGTCCCAAAATTGTAAACACAAACGTATTTTCCTTCAGTCAACATGGCTGCAGTCAGTTTGATACATTTTCTGTAAACTCTGAGATTGCGTAAAACCTGGCATATCCACGCCTGTCCACCCACTTGGTGCACAGTTCGGCTTAATCTTCCTGAAACACCCACAAGCCCATGCTCCTGTTCTAGCACCACAACTCCCACAGCTCTCAGAAGAATGCAGAATATTCCCTCACGCTCCGTTCAAAATTCTTGGCTGCCGAAATCCTTATCTTAATATGCAAATAATAGCAAAGCCAGATTATTTCAAATGACTTACAATAATCATTCTACTTTTATAATTAAAGACTCGAAAACCCCCACACATTTCCCACACTTCATTTCTATATTTAGTTCTCCTAAATGTCAGAAATGCAATTTAAAAGAAGTGTAAAATAGCATACAACAACGTGTTGCATAATAAAATCAATGCAGTGACACAAACACCATTCTAGATATTCAGCAGTTGAAGAATGATATATCAAACATAAGGGATCTTTTGTTGATACTATACCATTATCGTTTGTTCCATCCTGTTGCTTTTTTTCATTCCACCTATCCTATGCTAGGAGTTGAGAGGGACATGTCTTAAATTACTGCACTTTGTAAGATGAGAGCGATCTGATAAGGCCAAGAGAGGTAATTCATAGAACATCACAGCTAACAGCAGCTCTTCAGTGCAGTACAAAGAGAGAGCGGATGTTACATCCACCCTGCTGTCATTAGCTCTTTGAACCACAAGCTCCATTAAACATCACGGGCAACAAGATTCAAAGAGGAGCCAAGCAGTTTCAGAAGATATATGGTGTTAAAAAGGAATATGGGAGATATAATATAAATGTGAGGACACTGATAAAGCATAAAGAGGGTTGATAATGGCGCAAAATTAAAAAGAAATTAAATTAATTAAATAAAAATAATAATAATATATCAATTAATAATGACAAATGAACGATTACAACAACAACAATACTACTACTACTACTAATGTCAACATGGCCATTTACAGAAGACATGTCTGGAGTGAATGTAAGCATTTTAACAACATCCACATAGAAGAGTGGAAAATGTTTCTTTATGTATGTATGTATGAATGAATGAATGAATGAATGCATGATTAAATAAATAAATAAATAACGATGACAAATGAACGATTATCAAAATAAAAAATTCTAATAAAATACGAATATCAACATGACAGTGCACAATAAAATAAAAACTATAAAAATAAAAAGCTATTTCTAGAAGAGTTACCTGTCTGGGTTTTTCAGCTAATTTGATAATAAACATTTTTAATAATGTCTCTAAAAGTGCTAATCGTTTCACTGTGTTTAATTAGAAAGAAATAAAGAAAGAAATAAAGAAAGAACAAACAAACAAACAAACAAACAAATAAATAAATTAATATTTATATAATTAATAATGACAAATGAACCATTACCAAGAGATAATTATTAATAATAATGATAATAATAAATGAAAATAAAAATACTGATGTTAAATGGCTCGGACAATAAAGCAAAAACTATATAAAAAATAAAAAGCTATTTCAGAATATCTACATGTCTTGAGTTTTCAGTTTATGTGATTGTAAACATTTTAACAATATGTCTCGAAAGTGCTAGTCCTTTATATATATATAAAACGTTTTAATTAAAAAAAATAAAAAAGCGAAAGAGAAACAGAACCCAAACTAATAACCAACTCCTGGAGTGTTTCCGCTTATTTAAGTAGATTATTATTTGTGTGTACTAATTGAAGTTTACCGTGTGTGGGGGGGCTTGGCAGCGCTGGGACCTGCTCAGCTCCTCATCACATTCAGCCGGTCAGAGGATGGAGGCGAGGTGAAAACACATCTCATTGGCTCCCGCTGCTCCATTTAAAGGAATCCAACTGGTTTGTCCTTTAAGATCCTTCAGCATCTCGTAAGAGGAACTTTAAACGTTCGCTATTTTCTGAAAGGGAGCATACATTTTGGAAGATCCGATTTGGAGCGTGGAGCAACGTCTTTGAGCCACTTTTCTATACAGCCTATGTGAGAGAATCTCGTCAATGATCGACGAACGATTTAAGAGCAGCAAAAGGCAATATTTCTTGCCTCACTGAAATAGCCTATAATAGAGAGATTTCTGTGGTGCACGAGGGATCTCTATGAGAGCTTTAAAGGGTTACTTAGGGACTTTATTCCAGATCCAAAGGATGGAGATATGAATGATTAACACTCGACCAGCTGATCATGTATTACTCAAGTCATGGAACGATGGGGCGCTTTTTTATAAGTAGGCTACATAATATTTTCCCACGATATGGAGAGTTCGCCATGCGCTTCTTTGGGAACCACTGCTGTTGGTAACTTTTATACCATGGATTCAGGAGGGCTTTCAACAAGTTTTAGGGCTCGTTTATCTTCTGGAACGTGATTCGAATTGATTCTGCGATATTGTGAGGTAATTACGCGAAAGGCTGCCGGATTTCTGAAGACTTTTGAATTGGTTTTTGTCATTCATTTATCGCACGATCCGGAGAAGATCTCGTCGGCTCTTATGGGAATTAAACACTCCTCCCGCTGTTTGCTCCTCAGGAGAAAAATGGCGGATACGGAGAGCACTGAGGTAAGCGACGTGGATTAACAGATCAAATATAACGAGATTTACATATGTTGTTATCTTTTTGAATTACGAAGCCTCACTAGATCATATTTTGCGTTTAAAAGCAACTCCGCGTTCGAGGTTTTGAGTTTCGACGAGTTTATAACAGCGTACGAATTATATACTGAACTCTGAAGTTGGTCTAACGTTACGTGTTTAAACGAACTTCTATTTTTTTCGCAGCTCAATTTGTTTGAGGTTTCTCTCGCGCAAACCAAATGGTCTTTTACCATCCCTAGCACACTTCACATGTCATCTAATTTTTATGAAATGTAAGCCTATGATAAAGTGCTAAATATCGACTGTATTTGTATTTTGTCAATACTGGTCCTAAAGGAAAGCTTTCCAGCGTCGTTCTGTTGCTATGGTTACCTTCGCAGGTGCACGCGACTTCTGTTCTTAAGCGTTTACTGTGAAAAATAAGCGTAACGTCTACGCTAACTTTTATGGTTATTGAAATAATATTTGAAAACGCTGTTGAAACGTAAAATATTTACATATACATGATAATTTTGTAAACTCACTCGCGTGCGATATTAATAGAAGCTAGCATTCAAGTCGGCTGCTGACAAGTAGGCTATGATCTTCCTGGAACGGTTGCTTCCTAGAAAGCTGCTTTGGGGTGGACAAATGGTTAAAGATCTGGGCTGGTAACCAAAGGATTGTAGGTTCAATTTCTGCAAAGGTTAATGCATTGAGTAATACAAACAACCTCAACTCCACTCCAGAGGTACTGCTCCTGTAAAAAAGTGTACTGTCTATGAGACACTTTTTATAAAGCGTAAGGCAAATGACTTATTAGTGATTGATTGGTAATAATGTCTTGAGCAAAGCTGGCAATGTTAGGCTATGTGGTCGTTGGTTCAGGGTTTGCGGAGTCTGGTCGCTGTCCTTGGTGCTGCACCTGCATCGAGGAGAGCAGCTGTTTTAGAAAGAACTTATTTACACTGATTTAAGAAGAATATATTTTTGATTTAAACATCTTTCATATTAAATCCATATTAAAATATATAAAATGTATTGCAGTCTTAAACAGTAGGCTATAAATCATGAAACATCTAAACGAATAGCCTACTAACCTGACATATTTTTTGGTAAAAAATGACCTTCATTATATAGCTGAATCTTGCTTGAACATATCCCAGTGTCGACTACTTATTGATGCACTTCTGCTGCACCTGAGTGCCCATATCAGTGTGAGGCCAGAGTTTTAGTGGAGGGCAGTGAGGGCGTTTACAGCTGGGCAGAAAGCTAAATATCTGAGTCATCATCCACACAGTTGGCTGGTGGCTTAAATCTCAGGACTACCAAGGAGTGGAACAAAAATGCACGGGACGGAAAGGTTACTGAGGTTGCAATTTGGTGCTGCCACTGAGCAAAACACTTTGATGAATTTTCATTAGTGGCCTTGAACTTTATGCAATACTCAGTGAGGGATTATCCAGCTGGAATGTACTGACATAGTCACAAAAGCATGAAATCTAATCCATGTTCATTAAGAAGAAAAGGGCCGTATATAAGGAAGCTTTTGTTATAAGTTCCTCGAAGTTCAGCGCAGCAGTAGGTCAGCGTATAATGTCAAGGGATCTTTAAAACCCTGTGATGGATTCTGCCTGACCTCTGAAACCTCTCCCAAAATAGCAAGTACACTGAAGACTGCTCTGCACTAGGGCTGTTAGTCTGTCAAACAGGCTTCCACAGAGAGTAGATAGAACTACAATCCTAAAAATAAAGGTTCCAAAAGGGGTTTTCACAGTAATGAGTAATGACATAGAATAACCACTTTTGGTTCCCCAAAGAACATTTCAGTGAATAAAAGAGCCATTTGTTTTTTTTGTTTTTTTTTTGTGTAAAGAATTTTAATTATTTAGGAACCTTTTTTCCCTCCACTATAAGGAGTCTTTTGTGCAATGGAAATGTAAAAAATATTAAAGGTTCTTAATGGAACCATAATGCCAATGAGTGTAGGATTTCAATGAAAAGTTCTTCCAAAAAGGATAATTCTGTGATCATTTTCTCACTCTCATGTCACTCAAGACAGTTGTTTTTTTATTCTGAAAAACACAAAAGAAGATATTTCGATAAATGTTTAAAATATTTTTGTCCATACATTAATAGTCAGCTGGGTTCAAAACAACATTGGACCCCACTAAGTTTTATGGAATGGACAAAAGACACTAAGACAATTTTCCACAGAAGAAAGAAAATCATACAGGTTTAGAATTACATGAGGCTGAGTAAACAATGACAGAATTTTATTTTTGGGTTAACTGTCTTTTTAAGTAATTAGGTCATTTTGTGCCAAATAAATCATATTTCACTCGCTCTTCTAAAATGTTCGATTTTGTTACATTATTTCTGAAGAAAGACAAACATAAATAGTGATGAAAGCTAAAAATTAAATGCCATGGATGACTATTTACTGAGTAATTAAATATTTTGGTATGCTATGGTATAATAGGCCATATAATACAATACATTACTGTATGCATGTCTTTAAAATATATAATACATAAAATATTTACATAAACATGACAAGTTTGCAAACCCACATTAATAGAAGCGAACATTCAAGTTGGCTGCTGACAAGTATGATCTTCCTGGAACATTTGCATAATTAAATGCTGCTTTGGGGTGGACAAATAGTTAAAGATCTGGGCTGGTAACCAAAAAGTTGTAGGTTCAATTGCTGCAAGGGTTAATCCAATGAGTAACACACACAACCTTCTCCAGAAGTACTGCTCCTGTAATAAGTGTACTGTCTATCAGACACTTTGTTTAAAGCAAAAGAGAAAAGACTAATTAGTGATTGATTGGTAATTAGTGTCTTGAGCAATGCTGCTCAAGTGAAAAAAATCAACATTTTCCCAGGGAAAGCAAGAGCTGATAAAATGTAAAACACTGTAGCTTGAATGCAATGTAAGTTGCTTTGGATAAAAGCGTCTGCTAAATGCATAAATGTACATGTAAAATGTAAATGTATATGAGGACCTCTGGTTGAGTTGCCATTAAATGACCCAGTTGACAAGCATCTAAATGTTCTCCAGTGGATATAAACCTGAATGCAATTGTTTGGGTTTCAAAAGTATAACGCTTACAGTAGTGGTTCTTGCTTGAGAAAACACCACTTAGTTCTGAAATGCACACTGGCAGTTGCAGCTTTATTAGACGATGTCCAGCCAAAGCAGAGAGGGCTGCCCATAAGTCTGCAAAATTCATAAAAGCTGTTCTGAACACATTAATTATTTAGATATGCAATGCAAAACAACTCTTAAACTCTTAAGTTGTTCCCTGTCATAAATGTACACTAGAAAAAAACACTGGCAGTTCTATTTGTGAAAGGTTCCCAAGAGCACCTGTTTTTCCTCTCACGCACATCAATCCAGTTATGTCACGAAAAAACTATTAGAGTTCTCAAGAGCATGGTTGAAAGGTGGAGTGTTGCTGAAATGTGCCATTTGTTGAGGTTAAAAATAGAATGTGAATGAGATTTGTTAGCTGACTGGAGGGGCAAGGACATGTGTTCCCCCTCCCATCATTCTAATAGATGCAATCCGGACACCTTTATGCCTCTTGATACAGCTGCTCTTCCCCTCTGCTGACACTCATTATTTTAAATCCCCTGAGCTGAGAGTATGCACACACACACACACACACACACACACACAGCCAAATATACAGTAGGTACACTTATGCAAATACAAAAACAGCCACACATATCTTCACTATCCCAAAATTGCAAAACAGCATATGAGATATGTAGGATATTAGGCCCAAACATGAAGAGTTTTGTGCTTTTATAGGACAAAAATGTTATAGATTAGAGGTTTTCAAACTTTATAGCCATGGTCTGTCCATTCAGACTCTTAACTATATACAGTATATAAAACTATATATATTTATTTTTCTTTTTTTTTAAGAAAATCTGTATTTGTCAAAGCTTTTAGTGGCTAATGGCAATTTCATACCCATTTGTTGTCTATAGTGTGGGATAATGGTTCATTAGTATTTTCTCTGTGAGGTAGAGGAATGGCCAAGCTTCTCTGCAGGATGTAGATGTGCTAATCAGAGTCCGAGAGGCTCACCATATGTGATGCTTGTCTTAAGTCATTTCCACGCCAGTCTAACTGTCCTGTGCTCCCTTTGCTCGTAGGGCACAAACAGCCTCTGCCAGGTCTTGGAATTGCTGGGAAGGCTCTCCTGACATGATATAGGACAGTTTTTTAAACAGCACTGAATATACAGGTGCATCTCAATAAATTAGAATGTCATGAAAAAGTTCATTTTTTCTTGTAACTTATTTCAAAAAGTGAAACTTTCATATATTTTAGATTCATTACATGTAAAGTAAAACATTTCAAAAGTTTTTTTTGTCTTAATTTTGATAATTAGAGCTTACAGCTCATGAAAGTCAAAAATCAGTATCTCAAAATATTAGAATATTTACATTTGAGTTTCAATAAATGACCATCCATACAGTATAAATTCTGGGTATCTCTTGTTCTTTGAAACCACAATAATGGGGAAGACTGCTGACTTGGCAATGATCCAGAAGACGAACATTGACACCCTCCACAAAGAGGGTAAGTCACAGAAGGTCAGTACTGAAAGGTGTGGCTGTTTACAGAGTGCTGTATCAAAGCATATTAAATGCAAAGTTGACTGGAAGGAAGAATTTGGGTAGGAAAAGGTGCACAAGCAACAGGGATGACCGCAACCTTGAGAACACAGTCAAGCAAAGCTGATTCAAACACTTGGGAGAGCTTCACAAGGAGTGGACTGAAGCTGGAGTCAGTGCATCAAGTCACCACACTCAGACGTCTTCAGGAAAAGGGCTACCAAGCCACTTCTGAACCAGAGACAACATCAGAAGCATCTTACCTGGGCTGTGGAGAAAAAGAACTGGACTGTTGCTCAGTGGTCCAAAGTCCTCTTTTCAGATGAAAGTAAATTTTGCATTTCATTTGGAAATCAAGATCCCAGAGTCTGGAGGAAGAGTGGAGAGGCACAGAATCCATGTTGCTTGAAGTCCAGTGTGAAGTTTCCACAGTCAGTGATGATTTGGGCTGTCATGTCATCTGCTCGTGTTGGTCCACTTTGTTTTCTGAAGTCCACAGTCAACGCAGCCATCTACCAGGAAATTTTAGAGCACTTCATGCTTCTTTCGGCTGACAAGCTTTATGGGGATGCTGATTTCATTTTCCAGACTTGGCACCTGCCCACACTGCCAAAGGTACCAAAAGCTGGTTCAATGACCATGGTGTTACTGTGCTTGATTGGCCAGCAAACTCGCCTGACCTGAACCCCATAGAGAATCTATGGGGTATTGTCAAGAGGAAGCTGAGAGACACCAGACCCAACAATGCAGATGAGCTGAAGGCCACTGTCTGAATGTTATTGCATTAGACACATGTCAAACCTAACGGCATATGAAAAAAAAAATGTTAGACCTTTAATTAGTTTCATATAATCTCAAAATTCTGAGAAAAAAACTCAGAATTCTATACTCAGATTTTAACTTTTTCCTCACAATTCTGAGTTTACATTACAGTTGTTTTTTTGTGTCTTCCATGAAATAAAAATATAAAAATTTGAGTTTATATCTTGCAATTCTTACTTTTTATTGCACAATTACCTGTATGTTTTTTATTCCATGGTAGAAAAAGGCTTCCATAATAAATAAACTTTTTTATTTGTATTATTTACAGTATGTATGTATTGTGTATGTATCATATTTCATATATTTCAAATGTCATATTTCTTAGTTCGCTACTTTGTTAGACATTAAAATATTTTTATGGATGGTTTAAGTGTCAAAATATTTTTTTAGTGCTACTGTATAGCTGTAATTATTTTTTCAAAGTACCACAGCGATAATTTCTTTTTTGTTTATTTTGGGGTAAATAAATGAGCATTTATTTGTCAGATTCACCTGCTGAACCTCTCTTTTCCCCTTTTTAGCAACAGCCCCTGAGTGCCGCCCCATCCCAGTCAGTCCAGCCATCTCCTCTGCCCAAACCAGTGTCATCGGTCCATCATGCTCAACGTCCCACACACCCGTCCCATGCGCCTCACACCCCTCACTCTGCCAGCCTACCCAGCTGCCCCGGCAGAGGAAAGATGGCTAAGTTCCTCAACCCCGATGAGATGACCTCCAGGGATTACTATTTTGACTCGTACGCCCACTTCGGCATTCATGAGGTATGAGCACATCAGAGCAGCGGATGCTTGCATTTAAAAGACATGCTGAGATGTGTGATGTAGGATATAAGTACTCATGGTTATCGACATCAGTCATGTTGATTTATGCCGGGAGTTATGTATAATGCAGAGTATGCAGAGAAATGGAGCAGGAGCGAGACGGGTGGGGGGTGTCATTGAATTATAGGATGAGAGAGCAGGGAGAACAGGAGGTTCAGGCGAGACCTGCAAGATTAATTTTGTTCAGACTCATTTTTAGTATATAGGTCAGATATTTTTCCCTTCCTTCATCTCAATGTGACAGAGCCGTACACCCAAAAGCTGCATAGATCTGAGCAGACATGCTGTAATAGTGACAGCAAGTTTTTCACGTTCTCACATGTCAGAGATCCATGTAGTAGTCTTATTTTGGGTTTTGTACAGTAATGCTAATAATAGCCATGGTTGTGAATGATTACCTGATTATTATATGTTTTATGGTACTACAAAATAAATAAATATATGAATAAGAATCATGTCCAAAAAAAAAAAAATGCTTTTTAGTATAGGTGTTTTGAAACGCACTTATAATGCCCGAAATTGTCACCTAGATAGGCACATCACTAGGTATTGAATTTTTATTGTTTAGATTTAATAATCACATTGCTATATTAACCTTGTATATGTAAATCAATGAGATCTTTAAAACAGAATAGCAGACTATGTACATAAAATGCATATAAATATCACTTGCCACTCTATATCTCCTAATAATATGTCTCAGTAAGATGATATTTATAGTAAATGTTAATAATTTAGAGGCCTAAGAAATGTGTGTGTATCACATATGATACAGAAGGCTTTATATGGTTAAACTTGTTTAAATCTACTGAATAATTTGTTGACTGTGTTTTAAAACTGAATGATACGGTAAGATATACCAAGATATGTCCATGCCCAAAAAACATCACCATGGTCCATTTTTGCTTAAGGGTGAAGACTGAATAATTCATTGGGTGTGTTTCAATGCAAAGTGAGCTGCCTACCTAGACAACATTATATATGCCCTTTACAAAAAAAGATCTAGCTAACCCATGCTGCAGTGAAGTATTAGTAATGCCATGTTATTTTTATATATACACCATGCTAATGAGTTATTACCATATTAATACACACTGAAAATAATTGGTGTAGGATTTACTAAACAAATATTTACAAATAATCAGGAAGTAGAACATTGAATTAAACAGAATATTTTGAAGTAGGAAAACTGAAATAGTATTTTCTTGTGAAACCTACTCCAGTTGGCACTCGGAGTTACTATATATATATATATATATATATATATATATATATATATATATATACATTACTAGCATATTGGCTATTAATTAGTACTCATAAAGCACATATTAATGCCTTATTCTGCATGGCTGTATTTTAGATCCATTAATCCTACCACATACCTATATTTAAAGGGATAGTTCACCCAAAAATAAAATTTCTGTCATTAATTACTCACCATCGTGTCGTTTCAAACCTGTTAGACTTTCGTTCATTTTCGGAACAAAAATAAAGATATTTTTGATAAAATCAGAGTGCTTTCTGACCCTGCATAGACAGCAACACAACTGACACATTCAAGGCCCAGAAAGGTAGTAAGGACATCGTTAAAATAGTCCATGTGACATCAAAGGTTCAACCGTAATTTTATGAAGCTACGAGAATACTTTTGTGTGCAAAGAAAACAAAAATAGTAACTTTATTTAACAATTTATTTTTTTCCGTGTCAGTCTTCGCTGCACGTTCAGGAGAGTACCACAATGCATTTTCATTTTTGGGTGAATTATCCCTTCTTACCTTATTAACTATTAATAAACAGCAAATTAGGAGTTTAATGAGGCAAAGTTAATAGTTAGTAGTGAGAATTGGACCTTAAAATGCGACCATGTGTGTGTACATCTGTGCATGAATGTACAGGAAATGCTAAAGGACGAAGTGAGGACGTTGACATACAGGAACTCCATGTACCATAACAAACACATCTTCAAGGACAAGATCGTGCTGGACGTGGGGAGTGGTACTGGCATCCTCTCCATGTTTGCTGCCAAGGCCGGAGCCAAGCACGTGTACGGGGTAAGAGGGCGGCCCTCCTTATGCCTAAAACCACATGAGCCTGCAGCCTCCTACCCTGCTGGAACCATCCACACAGCTCAAAATAGCATCATGTGTGGCAGTCGCACCAAGAGCTTTTGAAGGTGTACACGAATAATCCTCTTCTGTAGGGAAAAATGATGTCATATTACCACCTACTTATTTCATAATAATGATCATAAATATAAGTTCAAAGCAGTTCAAAACAGGAAAATGGTCTGTTTAAAAGCCATAACAAATGACATTCAAGTCTCTTTATACAGTATACATGTTTTTTGTGTATTATCGCAAACACTTGTATGTTATAAATCATTCAGCATTCAGCCAAAGTTAGATAATTAATTTTGCATACTCATTTAATCATTTTTACATTTATATTCCCATCATAATGTAATGCAATTAAATTAATCAAGTCAAGTTAGTCAGTTTTATATATGTAGTGATTTATACATCACTTAAAGCAAAGTTTATTTTGCTTCTTTTTTTTTTTTTACATTTTTACATATTTTATTTTTTATTTATTCAGACAAAATACTTTATTATTTTAATTCTGTAGTATTTAAGACAATACTGTAGTATTTTAAGACAATTTATCCGTTAAACGATTTTGAGTATGAAAATACTGATCAGCTTATCATTATCGGCTGGTCACACACACACACACACACACACACACACACACACACACACACACACACACAAACACAAACACAAACACAATCAAGACATAACCAGACTACTATGTTATACCAGCACTATACCATAACACCACCATATAATTTTTTTTCAGGGGCCCCTTCCATTTTTCTGTCTTGCAATACCTTCGATTTCCTTCCATTTCTCTTTCTCACTTCCTATCCATTCAAAGCTCTCCCCTTCAGTGCATTCCTCCCCAGTGGTTAGTGAAGGTTCTTAGCGGGCAGCCTTTATTGGCCGTGCTGATATATCAGGCTCTAACACACTACATTGTGAGGCTGTGGTAATTGGCTCTTTGGATAAATCTGATAAAGAGACAGTGGAAAAAAGCAGTAAAGGTCAAAAAGGCCACATTAACCATGTGGTGCTTGTTTTGCACTTTCGCTTTGAGAACTAAAGCCAAAGCTTGTTAAGCCAAGTTAGAGTACGAGCAGAGAGAGAAACTCTCGATTGTATGTGTCCAGGAAACCTCTTGGGACAGAATGTTCTGAGAGCTTTTCTCTGTTTTCAGAGGAGAGTGAACTACCTCGGGAAGCTGAGCCGTGTGCGGGTGTCTGTCTAAGCCGCGGTCTCTGCTGTAATTGAGCTGATATGATTTGCACCTCGCTGCTCTTATCCAGTTGCACTGTGATAATGAACAATTCTCTGAATGGCTTCATCATATTTAAATGCCAGAGAGCGCAAACTCTCCTCCGTGTCTATGTTACAGTGCTCATCACAAACTCAAAAATACCACTTGCTCAAAATTGCAGTGCAGAATATAAACTAGATTATTACATTTTCTGAGGAAAATATGAGTGATGCTTGCCAGCTCAAAATGCTCTGCCACAATATTCTGGCCTTTATATCCACCTTATTTTTAACGCATGAACGGACTCTACCATGTTTGAAGTTGAATTGTGTCAGGGTTTCGGTTGTTTAGTTATTTTAGATGTACAAAAACAGTCCATTATGCTTATTGATGTTACAAACGGGTATTTGTTATTATATTAATTATATATTTAATTATTTTTATTTTATTATAGGCAAAAACCACACATGTCCATACCTCTTTAGAATAAACCTCTAGCCATAAGAACAAAATCTGTAGAAAAATCAAAAAAGGTACTAGTAATTTTCTTCCAGGACATTATTAGTTAAGTTTACAGATATTTTTTTAACCCTAAAGTATGTGCAATACTACCTTAGCAAACCCTTTATTTACCACATTAATTAAAAATGTGAAAAAAATGTATAAACATGATTTTAAACTGAGTAGTTTATTGTTTTGAACTGGTTGGCAGCTGGTTACATATTTAATCATAATTTTTTTATAATGAATATCATTTTTTTGTAAAAAAACAAACATGGTGTTAGCAAAGCCAAATCATAGGTTCAACTCCCAGGGAATACATAAACTTATAAAATGTATTGCATAAAATGCAATATAACCTGCTTCGGGTAACAGTTTCTGCCAAATTCATAAATGTAACATAAAAACATTCATGACCTTGCACCTATAACATTGTCAATTATCATAAATTATTTTTGACTCATTCCTTAGTTTGCAAAAAAAGTTTAAAGCAATGCATTTACACAAGAAGTGTATAAAACTTTGTGTAATTTGTCATGACATGAGAATATTGAGGAACTTAGCACAGTAAGTTATCTTTTTGATTGAGCTACTTGAAACGTGAAAAATGAAAACACAAAGGTAAGCCAAATAGTACCTGTTTTTAAGTCAAATTACCATGAAGTATCATGTTTGAACCAGAAACTTGATACAATGGTGAGAAATCAAAATGATGTTAAATCAAACTAAATTGTTTAAATGAAATGAACATCAAAAATCAATTTGAGCATGTTAACATAATTCTGCAGTCTTATGGCTATATCTATTTTAACATTTACGCTGATGCAAAGACCCACAGAATTCCAGTGCATTACTGTCAACAGATTTACAAACTGAAGCAAAAGTCTAATTATTTTCTTGGATGACATATTGAACCAGGAAAAGTCCATTAATGCTTAGCAAAACATTTCTGAATGAACAAAGCATGCTAGTAGCTGTTGAGCTATACTAAAACGGATATTTTCACCAAATATCTCAAACTGTAAATGAAAGAAAGAGATAAAATCATCATGTTTAAAGTTGTCTTGTTTGCAAAATTTTGCCCTTGATCTCTGTTTACCCAGGCCCAGGCACTTTCCTCTCGCCTTGATCATGTACATCAAGCACTTTTCTTCTGAGAAATGTGCTGACTGTGTTATGGGCTTCTCTGATTACTTTTAAACTCAATGCTGACCCACTGCAGTACGTGAAACTTTTCCAGAAACAGGTGGGCCTGCCATGTAGGTTCTGATTGTTTGTCAGTTGAAGCGATGCTGAGTGACTCCGTGTGCTCCACTGGAGTTGACGGCGATGGCTATGGACACTAACGATAGCTGGGAAAACACAAGGGACGTCATGAGGCAGAGGGATCTGTGCTGTCTGGAATCAGCCTCTCACTTACAGCTGACGGCTTCCTACTTAATCTCTCCCCTTTCCTTTAGCCTCGGGCCACTGACAGCCCCGTTACTCTGTGCTCGCTTACATATATTTCTGTCTGACAACGGGACAGGAATCTGGACTGTTTGTGAATGCTAAATAGGGCTCTTTGGGTGGCTGGAGACTGATCAGATGAACATGTCTAATGGGCAGGACTACAAGTTGCAAGAATCATAAGCTCTCAATGTTGAGAGACTGTAAGGGGAAGGACACCGTCTGTGTAAGCCATCAAAAACAAGATACACTAGCGCTCAAAGGTTTGGGGTCTGTAAAAAAAATTTCTTCTTCAAAGAAATTATTTTATTCATCAAGGATTCAAATCACACTAATGGGACTAATCAGTTTCAGTATTGTCTGAAAGGGGATATAAGGCTAGAGAAGGTTATAAGAGGTCTACCAGCTATAACAGAATCAACAAACTAGAACGTTTAAATCTTCATATTGTTCTGTTTTTTTTCTCCCTTCCTCAGATCGAATGCTCAAGTATATCAGAATATTCTGAGAAAATCATCAAGGCCAATCACCTGGACAGTGGTAAGCAGATGTGATGTGTGTAGATATTGTATAAGTGTGTGTTGATGTGTAGTTAGCTTGCTTGTGTGGGTGTGTGAGAGAAACAGAATGACAAATAGGATGAGACATCGACATGATAAAGAGTGGTTGTCGAGCGTTCTAATATTCAGCCTCCTAAATATACATAATTTAAACCTCTGCAGTATCTGAATATTAAGAGAGAATTTGTAAATGTTCAGTATGATTTATAATAAATATAAATGATAAAATGATTATCAAGGACACTGTCCTCCCAAAAAAGACATTCATATGTATTTTTTTCTCGTTTTCCAATTAAATATAATACACTATCATTCAAAAGTATGGGGTCATTATTATTATTTTTTTTTAATGTTTTTGAAAGAAGTCTCTTTTATGCTTACCATGGCAAAAATACAATAGAAACAGCACTATTTTTGAAATATTACTGTTGTCTATTTTAATACATTAAAAAATGTAATTTATTCCTGTGATGGCAAAGCTGAGTTTTCAGCATCATTACTCCAGTATTCAGTGTCACATGATCCTTCAGAAATCATTCTAATATGCTGATTCAGTGATCAAGTATAATTTCTTACAATTTTCAATGTTGAACAGTTGTGCTGCTTATTATTTTGTGGAAATTGTGACACCTTATTATTTGATGAACAGAATTTTTAAAAGAACTGTATATATTTTTTTTGTAACAATGTAAAAGTCTTTAGTGTCAGTTGTGACACATTTAATGCATCCTTGCTGAATAAAAGTATTAATTTATTTCAATAAATAAATAAAAACTCTTCCTGGCCCTAAAACAAAATAGATTTACTTAGTAATTACAGTGCTGTTTTTTACTGGAAAACAAGACACAATACTCACTGTGTCTCTCTGTCTATCTATCTATCTATCTATCTATCTATCTAGTACTCAATTGCTGCACAGTGTGATTATTTGTAGTCATAAAAACGTCATAGTTAAAGGTCAAATTAAACATTTAACTTTTTTATGTTTTCAGTTAGCCTTTAGTTAACAAGAAAACAGCACATGTCTAATAGTTTAAGGCTCTTTCTATTAGCTTGAACAAGACATTGCTGTAACATGATGCTCATTTTTGATCAGGAATTAGACCACTGCAGTATCTTTTCTTGAGCGTTCAACAAAAGCTGATTCTGCAATCTTAGCTGGAGTCTCTCTGACATGCACACATGGTTTGTCCCACATATTTTAACTGGCCTTAAAAGTTTAAAGAGTAGAAACGATCTGTCAAGTGTCTCTGTGGCCTTATTTGTCTGTGTTCCAGTTATAACCATCTTTAAAGGGAAAGTGGAAGAGACAGAGCTGCCGGTAGATCAGGTGGACATTATCATCTCAGAGTGGATGGGTTATTGCCTTTTTTATGAGTCCATGCTCAACACAGTCATCTACGCCAGAGATAAATGGCTGGTCAGTGTTTATGTGTGTGTGTAGTACAGAAAGTACATGTGAGTGTGTGTACTGTACTGCATATACAGCCCGTGTCTCTACAGAATGAACAAACACTCTGTGCTTTTCATCTTTAGAAACCTGGAGGTCTGATGTTCCCAGACAGGGCTGCTCTATATGTGGCGGCCATTGAAGACAGGCAGTACAAGGACTTCAAGATTCACTGTGAGTCCCAAAACACGCACACACAAACATCTTGTATTCTTAAAGGAGGGTTTTATCTATCCAAATACAATCATGTTTACAAGTTTCTAAGCTGATGCAATAAAATAGGCCTATAATACTGCAAATAAATAAATACATTTAAAAACTTTTTTGTGTGTATCCTTCAGTTAGAATATCAAAACATCTGTTAAACAGCCTAAACCTATGTTCTTCTGCTGCTTCTTTTGCATTTTATGGTGGATGGCAAACCAACTTAAGGCGCATTTCTGCCACTTACTGGGATGGAGCGTGAAGTTCAGATGGAGGAATGGGAGAGGAAAAAACAAACAAAAAATCCTTCTAATCAGATCTGTATCTCACAAATATTCAAATACAGCATCTTAGCTATTTCTGTGCATTCTGAATTATATAGTATAATGTTAAAATAGGGCCTACCTCAACCAGTATTAACCAGTATTATCAAAATTGCCTACCCTAGCTTTAATATTTTTCAGCATTATTTATTGAAAAGAAAGGACAAAAGAACTGCATTTATTTGGAAGATAATGTTATTAGAGTCTAAGGTGTTAAAGTCTTTAATGTCGCTTTTTTTTTGCAATTTAATGCATCAATTTAATGCATCCCTGCTGAAAAGTAATAGTAGTAATTTCCTTCAAAAAACTAAATCAATAAATAATAATAAATAAACATAAAACAAATGAAAAATTTGGGGTCCAGATGCTTACAAACATAGACGCAAAAGTGATATACATTTTGAATGGCCTTGATTTGAATACATTTTGAGACATGTAATCAAGTGCTTATTTTTACATACTTGTGTAGAGTATTTCTGGGCCTTAGTTATGCTGTTTATCAAAACCAAATGATTCTATGTTTGAGCAGGGTGGGAGAACGTTTATGGTTTTGACATGACCTGCATCAGGAACGTAGCTATGAAAGAACCACTGGTGGACATCGTGGACTCAAAACAAGTGGTATCCAACGCCTGCCTGATCAAGGTCAGCTATTAAAACACTTCACAGAAATCATGTACTGTATGTGCGTGTTTCTCAGCGCATGTGTGCTAGATGAGAAGCTCAAGTGAGATCCACAGAGAATACAGCAGCATTAGTATGTAACTGATCATTAGCTGTATCACTCAGTGTGACAGTTACATAATGATCCGTTGAACTGCAATTTCATTTCATTATAAACCACTGGAGAAGGTGCTGATGAGATGATTATTGGTTGAATCGGATTCATCAAGCCTGGAAAGTTTATGGCTGCACAGATGGACTGTGAAATGCATCTGCAATCCTCTCATTTTAACTGCTGAAAGATAATATGAAAAAAAAAATATTTGAAACAAAAGGCTTTTCAGCTTTTTACAGATATAAATTTAGCAGCTCTGTCACAACTTATCCGATTTCAAACTTTGATGTAAATCAGAGTACAATTTGATATGTTGAGGTCTAAATAAAGTACGTTGAGAATTTAGCATATGTCAATCATTGTTTGTACAAATATAGATAAGCACTAATATATAAATTGTATTGCATTAAATAACATATTAAACCATAATCTCCAATCAAATAATGATAGCTTTGCCTCGAAACTAACTAGCCATTTTTCTAGTTAACTTTAACTAAGTAAGCACCAGTATTAAAAATCTGAATATTATTTTCATGTTATAATGTGAAAACATTAAAAATGCAAAAGTAAAATCAAACATTTTAAATGCCACAAGTGAATTTTGACATCGCTATAATAATTATATTCAATTAATAATATATATTTACTATATCTTATGTTAAAATAAAAGATATTTTAAATATAATGCAATGACATTCATGCATTTTTAAGTGCCATTTAATCAGCCAAACAGCATTTGGAGCCATTCCTTTTTCTACTGATTGAAGCATGTCCTGAACTGACCTTAGAGGAAATTATATCGTGATATTTCAGCCTATTCTGCTCCAGTCTTTCTTGAAAGTTTCAATAAAGTAACTCATTTTAAAGATCAGATCTGCCAAATGAAGCAGAGCTGGGACATAATGGATGAAGGCACTTAAATTAAGTGGTGAATGAAAGTGTGACGCACACGTTGGTTTGTTTGATATGGTGATTAATGCTCCATTTCAAACTTTGAGATTTATAACTTAATCTAAGTAGATTGGACATGTTTACAAATGGGAGACTTGATGTCTAATGGAAATGAGAATGAGAGGAATATAAAACCACAGAGAAAGAGAGAAGGTTTACACTTAAATAAGAGTTTCCTGTTGTTTTTCAGGTAAATGTATCAGTGGCGGAGGCAGGGCTCAGTTTACTGTCAGGAAATGATGGAGTCTGAAACAGCAATCTGAACGTACTGATCCAAGAGCAGTAATAACATCCTAACATGATTATTGAAATGCTAGCCATATATGACATTTTAGAAGAAGAGATAGATGGAGAGCGAAAGAGATCAAGCTTTTTCCTTTCTCCCACAGTAAAGAGAAATTACTAAAGAGATCTATTTGATATTTCATGTTTTTCCTAGACAACATTGAGATTAAATGGAGACCAAATGGAGAAGTCTCCTGCTTCTCAGATTTATCTCAAGACCCCAGTATTTTCACATACATCTTCATTGTCACACAGTGTGCTCAGAAGATACTAAAGTCGGCAATGAAGAGTCAGAGATCTCTCAGAGAACTCAAACTTTTCTCATTAAATTCCTCCAAGACCAAATGTTCTCATAAGGAATGTTAGCAGAAAATTCTGAGACATAGTTGATAATTAAAGAAATAGTAAAATATATGTTTTTTTTGCTAAAAATGTACCTACCCTCAGACCATCCAAGATGTAGATGAGTTTGATTCACCATTGAGACAGATTTGGAAGAATTTAGCATTACATCACTTGGTCACCAATGGATGCTCTGTAGTGAATGGGTGCCGTCAGAATGAGAGTCCAAACAGCTGATAAAAACAATAATCCACAATTTTTTGTAACTTCAAACCATTGTTTCCAGCTAAAATATGAGTCCTCTATTCATAATATTGCTTTCTCAAAATCAGTGATGGGAATAACGGCGTTATAAATAAACGGCGTTACCATTACTGACAATAAAATGCGGCGTTACTATAATTTATTATATTATTAGAATTTTATTTTTCAGTTCATCTGAATGGATGCACAGTGTAGCTGCATTTGACGTACCGTAAACTCTAGTGTGAAGGCGCACAGCTCGCCGTCACTTTGTCTCACACACACACACACACACACACACACACACACACACACACACACACACATACACACGCACAGAGAGAGAGAGATACAGAGCGAGAGAGTCTTTCATAACATGCAGAATTGATGCGCTACATGTAAATTGTTGTATTTTCCTGTCAAAATAACGGAGTTCCTTTGGAATTCTTCAGCTTTTAAGAACTGCCGGGTTCTCTGGTAGTGGGCGGAACTAATGCGCAAACGACAATCTCATTGGCCGGCGCTCACCTATTATCGTCCCTGTTTTGATTTCAGCAAATCAATTCGAGCGAACGCAGACTACGTGATTAATATTTATGAACCCAGCAGCTCATTAATCCTTAGTGCGTTTTATATTGTTATTAGTAGTAGAATTCGTAGTAGTTTTGTTATCTTATCAATCCCCCCCCCTTTTTTTATAGAAACACTAAATGGCAAACAATATCTTAAGCACCACCACCAGTCCTAAGTTCAGTCAACATGACAAATATGAATTCATACTTGGTTATTCTAATTACTAAAGTTCTATCATCATATAATGCTAAATTATCATAATATCATATTATAATGCTTGACTAACTGATGCTAAGTGTCAGTAGATAAATAGTGTAGATTAATGTACAATGTTTTATAATAATAATTTATTCTATTTAGTGTCCATTTCATTGATTTAACATATTTAATATTGGGGGGCATCCAAGTTATTTGACATTTTAATTTTTTTTTAAAAAGTAACGCAATAGTTACTTTCCCTGGCAATTAGTTACTTTTATAATGATGTAACTCAGTTACTAACTCAGTTACTATTTGTGAGAAGTAACTAGTAACTATAACTAATTACTTTTTTAAAGTAACGTGCCCAACACTGCTCAAGATAAAGTCATCTTGTCTGAATCAGGAGAGAAATATGCACAGATCAAGCACCATTTACAAGCGAAAACAAAACAGTTCTAAACAAATATACCTATGGATTCTGATGTGAGAGTACAAAAGGGGATGGATTTTTCCACTGGAGGGAAATTCATATTTTGGCTAGAAACAATGGTTTGATGGATTTTTTTTCTTTTTTTTCTTAAAAACTCATTTACATCTTGAATGACCCGAGGGTTAGTACATTTTCAGCATTTTTTTCATTTTTGCCTAAACTATTCCTTTAAAAGGAACCCAGCTGAGAATGTCATTAAGTTTCTTAGGCATTAAGCAACTTTAAGCTTTCCTCATCTTTTCTCAGGAAGTGGACATCTACACGGTGAAGCCAGAGGAACTGTCCTTCACCTCCTCCTTCTGTCTGCAGATCAAGAGAAACGATTATGCCCACGCTCTGGTCACTTACTTCAATATCGAATTCACCAAGTGTCATAAAAAGACTGGCTTCTCCACAGGTGTCCTGTTTTAAATTTCTCTGTTTTGCATCTTGGGCCACAGTGGTGTATGTGAATGTGTACTTTATGGTCAATGTCTGTCCTCTAGTGGCTCAGTCGTGACACAGCACTTCCAAAGACATCGAATTAAACCAACACAATGGCGAGTAGCGCTCTTTGTTGGTTATGTCACTTTTTATTTCTCTATTTCACTATATATATATATATGGACACAAATAGCTGCAGTGTTGTGTTTTGTGATTCCCAGACACACAGATCTTGAGGGATCTGTTAAATTCTATTGATCTTTGAGGTTCGGTGTATTGCTCAGTCAGCACAGGTGTTTCCTCATGGGTGGAAGCACAAGTGATCTTTTGTTTGGCAAGAAAACTAACACTCAGACACAGACTTCGGGTCCTTATTTTCTCTCTAACGCATACACAACGTTTGCATCTTATTTGGCAGCGGTCTTGATAGAAATACAGACTTACAGAGGTTTATGTCTGGCAAAGCTTTAAAATCTGAATCTGTGAAGTGAATTTGTCAGCATTAGCATAAGTTTCATTGTTGTATTTTGTTATGCTGTATAGTTTGGTCAAAAAACAGACAGGATGATCATAGTCTCAGCCTCAGACATCACGTCCACGGACCGTTGGCTAAACCGTCAGTCTGAAGGTCTGGCTACGCGAGACTAGGATGATCATGACCCTGTAATATTGATCAGCTCACTGTAGTTCATCCTTCTTATTGCATGGCTGCTTCTGAAATAATGATATACTTGGACATGAAATATAGATTTAGACATTGATGTTTAAATTATATATAGGCTAAGAAGAAAGACAGCATGGAGTGGTCAGTAGAGGCCATTATATTTGACCTCAGAATCCAACAACTGACCAATCAGAATCAAGTGTTTCAGAGAGCAGCGTAACAATGTGTTATATATTTAATATTTTATTGTATATATTTTCTCTACCGTAGCACCAGATGCCCCGTACACACACTGGAAGCAGACAGTGTTTTATCTGGAGGAATATTTGACTGTGAAAAGAGGAGAGGAGATAGTCGGCACCGTCAGCATGAAGCCAAACGAGAAGAACGCAGTAAGAGCCCACCTAATTAATAATTCAAAAAGTAAAATATGCTTTCAAGACCCATTTTATTTTATTTTATTTTGTTTTGTCAGTTGGTTAATATAAGTATAGCCAAAAATATGCTTTCCATATTTTTTTAATATATATACACTGCCATTCAAATGTTTTGGGTCAATACGTTTTTTGAATGTTTTGGAAACAAGATTCTTACGCTCGCCAAGGCTGGATTTAGTTGAATTGAAATATTATTACAATTTAAAATAGCTATTTTCTATTTGAATATGTTTTAAAATGTAATTTATTCCTGTGATGGCAAAGCTGAATTTTCAGCATCATTACGCCTGTCTTCACTGATACATGATCCTCCAGAAATCAATAATCTTTTTTTTTTTTTTTTATTATTATTGTTGAATGCATTTGTGCTGCTTAATATTTTTGTGGAAATCTGTGATTTTTTTTTTCTGAAATAGAATTTTGCTGTAATGTTATAAAAGTATTTTATATCCATCCACGCTGAATAAAAGTATTACCTTCTTTAAAAAAAAAGAATAATAATAATAATAATTCCCCCAAACTTTTGAATGGTACTGTATAGTTCAATGCAACTTGCTTATATATTTTTTTCTTATTATTAAAATGCAATTTAACATTGTTGTTTATCTATCCAGCGTGATCTGGACTTTACCTTTGAGCTGGATTTTAAAGGTCAGCTATGTGAGGCCGCTATCGCTCACGACTATAAGATGCGCTAAGTATCCAGCAGTGGTGAGAGACGGTCTGTGACAGCACTCAGAGAAGCAGAGGCAGGGGCCGCTCCGGATCACAGCTACAGCCCTGCTGCTGGGAAGAGACAGAGACAGAGAGAAAGACCAGCACAGTTATCTCTGGGAGTCTTGCCAACGTTTTTGGAGCGGAGTGGCACTTCTAGCAATAGCAGCCTTGCCTTCGCCGACTCTAGCCTGCACTAGTACACCATCTCTCCGACTGTTCAGGGGCCAACTATGACTACACCCCACTGCAAACAAAAGATTGTCATGCTCTTATGAATGTTAAGTGTTAGTGTATGGTTACTTTGATTTTACATTGGGATTGTGAGATAAGATATTTAATATTGAAGGTTGTGCTTCCAAGTCCCAGGCATTAAGAATATCTCAATTTAACATATCGTATTAAGAGAATAACTCCACTTACATAGTAATAATTCATTTGTTGGACTTTTAACAATTTCAATGCAGTAAAGTAAGTGATAATCCAGGTCATTCTCAGAAAATAGTAGTTTTTTGCTAAAAATAATCTACTGCTTACTTAAATATCATTGGCCAACGCTAAGAATATTTTATTTCTGTAAAGCATTAATAATGTTTTTTTTTTTTTTGCACCTACAAGGTTGACAAATACAACTGATGCTTTACGAAGCTAATATAATAAATACATAAATATTGATGAAATCTATAAGAAAAACCTTGTGGTGAAACATTTTTTTCACCACAATGTTTTACCAAAAAAATCAATTATGTTTAAATGTCAAAATTTTAATTTTACCTATATTTAAATTATTACATTATATTATGTTATATTATATTATATTGTGATGAATGGGGACATCCAAATTGGAATCAAATTGCATGGCAGTTTCATACTGCAATAAAAACTAAACTTTTAAAAATATAATTTATGTTTTATTTGAAAAGATATTTGAATTACACACCAAATGTAATTTTATAATATAAAATCATTAGGTTCTGCATTCTATTAATTATATATAGTACATCGTGTGGACACCATTTCCTGAGAACAGCACATCAATTATAAAATTTAAGATTTGGGGCATCGATAACAGTTCTAAACCAAAAAAAAAAAATCATTGATCATCAGAGGAAAACAAATCAGATGCTAATAATAGAAAATGAAAGACAAAAGAGTGATTACAATACAGTGATGTGGTAAAATTGTAAATGTAAATTTTTCTAGTAACTTTATGAGACTGCAATATGTAGTGTTAGTATTATTTATGATTCTAGGTGTGTGAAATTACATTTCCACTTACATCTGCTAACTGAGCACAGATATGAAAATAGAAAAAGAGAAACAGCACATGATACATATCAAAATATAGATGGCATGTGAAATGCTGGCTCTGTCTGCGGTGAGATCTTGATGAGCTGGACTCAGATATACACCTGCTGCTCTTCACCTGTGCTCTTATTAGAGTCTTTGCCAAGGCCATGACTGGGATCGTCCCGGTCCATCTGTGATTATACTGTTCAAGTCCTCACCAAAGACATTCAGTTCACTTGCAAAGCACACTGTTCGTTAGCGTTATATTTATTGTTCATAGTTTGTTTTTACTATAGGTATTTATCTGATTCCTTGGTGGAATATTGTGCAATATTGGGAAGTGTGAATAACTATCTTCTCTGTGCAAGGAATGTTTTCCTCATCCATTATCCATTTTCAACTGGGTGTTTGGTATTGAAATTTGAGGTTTACATGTTAAAAAATGATTATTCTGCCATGATTTGAGCATCTATCAAGATAATAGTAAATAAAATTGCTTAAAGCTAATTAAAGCTGAATAAAATGTGTGTAGGTGTACAATAGCATGCCTTTGAAAGCGTAGTTGGCTGTTTATGAAGACATGTTGCTGTTGTGATTAAAAACATAAAAAGTGAAACAAAAAAGAATAAACAGTTCTGAAACGTAAGTGATGTAAGATGGTAAAGCAAATAAAAGTCATTTGTCCATTAATGTGAGTTGTAATGCTTGATTGTGCTCTAGTCTATATGTAGCACCACTTGTAGTCCACAAGGGGGCTTAAAAGGATTATAAATATAAAACAAATGACACAAGTATATCTGAAGTACTTACGGTGACCATACGTCCTTGTTATGTTGGCTGGAGATTTCTAAATTGCTTAAAATGTCCGGGTTTTGGCTTTATTTTCCTATTTACTTCTTTACAGTCCTCATACATATATGTATTTGCATTGTTAGACCATTCTTCTGTAGATCCCACCTTCTCACACCTGATTGGTTGATTATCTACAATCTACAATCGCTATTGGTCAAACTACTTTTCAGTCAATACCTTCAGCACGCATGAAATCGATAGGATAACAAAACCGGACATTTTAAGCAATTTAAAATTCTGGCCTAGACAAAGAGGACATGTTGTCACCCTGACTGTTTGAAATGGAATACTAGTATATTTTTCACAGTATGCTTATTGTAAATATATTAGTAAGGGAAACATGAAATATGCTGCGCTAAATTTGAAACATTTAAAGAGTTTATTAAACGGGTAAAACCTGTTGAACCTCAGTCTGAGCTTTCAGAACAAGCTTTAAAAATCTAAACTCGTTGTCCTTGTTTTCTAGAGTTCATTGTGTAATGTCACAGAAAGCACAAACTGGAATTAATGCAAACAAAGTATTCTTTATTTTAACATTTCCCTCAAAATACATTTATATTTAGTATTTACACATTACACACGTACATAATAAAGCAATAACATTTATAAGACTAAATAAGTGAGATATTATTTAAAACATCCACATTGTGCTCAAATCTAGTGTCATTCTGCCCATTGGTCATACAGTAGCTGTGCTAGAGAAACATAACATACATTATGTGTGAATCAATATAAAAACTCAAGTTACAGATCAAGAATCATAACGTGATTACTGAAAAACTTGAGAAAACACAGCATAGGCCTTATCTCAAATGTGCATAAATCCACTGCCTGGTGGACAATTAATGCATCTCTAATTATTTATGGTAAATGTGAACATCAACGATTGCTGTGAGACATTTTTACTGATTTAACACTGACTGCATTAAATAGCAAATACAGATATACACACAGTACTGTTGGCACAATACATAAAATACAAACCAAAACGTGATCTGAAATCAATATTAGACTAAATCTATTTCATTAAATCAATAGTTTATTCATTACTGTAAAGCGAACAACACTGAACCCTGTTAAAACCGAATCCTTATGCAAACCATATGTTCACTTCATGGCAGTGTATTAAAAATATTCATGCTGATGACAGCAAATAGAGCCATTTTTCAGAATGCGTCTGCTTACTAAGAATAATAAAGGAATAATTCAAGATCTTCAATTCATCATAAGTAATAAATAATACATTTGTGCAAACGACTGTGCAAACTAGTGTGTAGGAGCTTATTTTGCTCATTTAAATATACTTTCCAAGACCTACATATTAAAAAGATAAATTACAACTGACAATACAAAAATACAGTTTTGTTTACTTCAATAGTGTGACGGGAGATTTAAATGACCTTAATAGGGACGCACTTTACAACTGTGTAATGTACAAAACTATAGTGCTCTACTTCAAGCCCTACATCTAACGGTTATCATAAAACTCATCTGTTTCACATTGTAAAGAGGTACTGGTATATAAAAAGACCAAATATTTTTAACTTCACAGCGGTCATACAAAGAGAGAAAACAGGAACATAAGAGGAAGAAAAACAGATCAGCATTAACACCAAACCATATTAAAATGCAAAGCAAAAAGGTTTGAAATATCTGCAGGTTTCTGTGAGTGTTTATGGGTGACTTTCTACTAGCAGCAGGACTTCTTCTTAGCGTGGCTGTCTACTAGTGAAACAGTTTTCTCTTTTTCTCTGTCCTCTTGGTCTTTCAGAACTCTGACAGAGAGAAAAAAATAGCACATCTTATAAGGTGCAGTACAAGAAAAATAAAACTGTATCTGGGAATAACCTGGCTGTTTATGCAGCTGCAGAATTATTATGCCAAAAGTCTGTTCACATACTGAAAAATATTGTAGTCCCATGAAGTTACTATTAAACAAATTTACAATTTTACCACAGAACTGTATTGCAATCACTCTTCTGTCTTGTAATTTCCAATATTAGCTTCTGATTTATTTATACACTTCCTATACATTTATTTATATACAGTAATGCGTTTATTTTGTTTACATTTTTTCATTTTGTTTTTAAGTTTTACAATTTTTATGATTATTTTTTTAAAATATTTAAAAATAAATAAAATATATGTATCATGACCAACATATATACTTATGTTCTTGTAGTCAAAAATCTGTCATGAATGTGTTCAAAAGCACTCTTCTATGTACTCATAAAAAAAAAAAACCTTAGTCAGAAAATATATTGGTTAATAACCTCTCACCTTGCCATGTGAATCATGGACTCTGTCACATTGTGGCTTGAAAAAGCACTGCACTCATAGAAAATCAACTGAAAGTCCTGAAAGAGTGAAAAGGAAATGGCAAAATAAGATCTTTTTAGAATAATGGGTAATTCTGACTGTATGCCATTCAGTGTGGTTCTTTATCTGCTGAGTTCATGCAACAGTAACTGACAGGAAGCCACTTTATGCATCTTCATTGAGACAGGAGAAAGAACTTCCTTACATGCACCTCACGGCCGAATACTCATTCAGCTCTGACTCAGTTCTTTAACTTGTTTGTTTCAAGACCGCCATGCTTAAAATGTTTAATTGTGATCCATTAGTGCCACTCTAGGGCCCATATTCACTCACCTTGGCTAATTTCTCTGCCACTCCCAGTGGAACCTCTCTCTGGCCATCTAGATCAGTCTTGTTCCCCAGGAGCATGATGGGAATGTCCTCACCTGCTCCCTCCTGTAAGACAGAGAAAGACAAACACTTCCCATTAAAACTGCCTTACTGTATTGATGATACAGTTGACTTGCTTGAAATAAGCATTTCATTGCTTTTTTGTTGTCTATTTATTGATTCCATTATACACACTACCGTTCAAAAGGTTGGGGTTGATAAGATCTTTTGAAAAAATTCACATATGTTAACCAAGGCTGTATTTATTTAATAAAAAATATAGTAAAAACAGTAGCAATATATTTATTTTTTATTTTTCAGGATCTCTTGATGAATATAATTAGTGGATTTTTTTTTTCTTTTGTAACATAAATGTCTTTACAGTCACTTTTGATCAACTTAAAACATCTTTGCTGAATAAAGGTATCAAAAATGTCATACTTTTATTCAGAAAGGATATCTTAAACTGATCAAAAGTGACAATTAATAAAAGTATATAAATAAAAACAAAAACAACTTACTGACCCCAAACTTTTGAACCTAGGACTTTCATTATCTATTAAAACAAAAAGTTGAGGGGAACAAATTCCTTTTTTTTAGGCCAGTAGATCAACAACAAATTTACATAAAAGCCTGTTGAAAATTACACTTCTATCACTTATAAAAAATAAATAGAGATGGAAAAAATTGTGTTAGCCAATTTCTACTTGCTATTACTAGTTGGAAGCAGGTAGTATTTATAATTTATTAGTGTTTAAATCTAAAGCGCATTTTACTGGACAAAAGAATATATTTTACTCATAAAGAAAGTGGAAATGAATCAGTCACCTGCACGCTGGCCAGCCAATGCCTCACTGCTGTGAAAGTCTGCTCATTAGTGATATCATACACCACTACCACACCATCGGCCTTGCGAAAAAACTGCTTGGTGATGCTGCGATACCTGTGGGCGGATCCCCACAATAAAACGTCTTTAGCGTTCACTTATTTATGCAGTTAAATGATGCAATGGAGCGATCAATGAATAATTAGGTCTTACATACTGATTATAATTAATTAAGATTAACAGAAACATAAATCTAATTGAAAAATCAATAAAACATCACTCGCCTCTCCTGTCCTGCTGTGTCCCACATTTGCAAGGCTACCTGGCTGTTGTCCACCGTCAGAGTCTTCACACTGTAGTCAATACCTGCACACGTCACAAAATAATAAAAAAAATCAGTCTGAAGGAGAAGGAAAGGACTAGGAGTCATGCCATTTAATGTTTTCATGTTTTTGTTTCCATCCTAGAAGCAGCTCCACACACACAAGCCCTGACTAAAGGCCAGACGGAATTGATTTGTGGTTTTAGTCAATACCAAGTTACTGATAAACAATCAGCTAAATAGGAACCATGCAAATGGACACACATTATGTCACTTTATTTTTACCTGTTCAATTGTATGCACAGATACTTTGCTAAAGAAATGGGCCAAAAAAGTACCGTGGTATTACAGTTTTTTTTGTACCATGGTATACTTCAGTACAGAAAAATAGTCTTGACTGCTTTAAAGGTTAAAATATGAAGTCAGCAAAACCTCAAAGTTGTGTGAGACTACTTATGGTTTAACAGTGTTACTGTCATCAGCATATGGACAAATAACAGACCCAACAACACAGTGTCAAATTGTGAAACAAGCTGTGGACTCACACCCAAAGACATGGCTTTGGAGCAGCATGATGTTAAGTCAATGATGATAGAATTTTCAATTTGGGTGAACAAGTGCTTTAAAATTGAAGCTATTTAGGTTAAATAAATAAAAATAACCCTAGACACTAGTAAATATATGAAAGAAGACCACTTACCTACAGTAGCACATGTACCAGAGTGGAAACAGTTGTCACAGAAGCGACGAAGAAGAGATGTCTTTCCAACACTAGAATTCCCCACCAGAACAATCTTAAAGAGACGATCTGGACCTGAACTGGCCCCTTCCACCTGGAAAAAACACCACAATTAATGAAAAGGGAAGAAAGCCTGCGTGACCCAAAAACCTGTTAGTGAACATTTTTGATGTTTGTGTAAAGAACATGTAAATATTCTAAAGAACTTTATTCCACTATAAAGAACCTTTTGTGCAATGGAAATGTTTCATGGATGATAAAGGTTCCTCAGTGATGCCAATAAAGAACCTTTATTTTAAAGAGTGTAGTCATTTTGAAACCTCAATGAATGTCTGAGGTTCAGACCATATCAAGCTGTTTTCTTACCGACTGGACTGTCTCTTTGCCCACAGGCTGCCCTCTGGGTGAGGTGGGTGTGGGTGCGTCTCCTGGAGGGGGTGAAACAGAGGTCGGAGTGCTGGTTGTGGGGTAAATATTGCTCATCTGGAGGTCCATGCTCTCCTCCAACTCCTCGCCTTCACTCCATTCTCTGAGCTGGGCTTGATAACCCTGCTGAAGGAGCTGAGGAAGATGGTCCTCCTCGATGGAGATGATCCTCTGGAGCTGGTGTTTTGAAGGAGGTCGTCCATCTACCATGTCCTCCAGGTCCATACTGTGCCCATTTACGCCAATCACGTTCTTCCGCTTAGATTGCGGCAGAACCTCTTCATCCTCATCACTGGAGAAGACAACATCCACATGTATGCTTATTTATTCACCAAAATGACATCAGCAATATGGAGTGCTACCTTTTTTCATTACTCAAACTATAAATGTCAAGAAAACATCTTATTGAGGTCTTCACAATAAGCTTTGATTAAACTCATAAACTAAATGAATAGCTCTTTGATCTTAGGAGTCAGATCCTTTTTGATTTTGCAGATCATTGTATCTTTTCATCTTGAGTACCGCTGAGTGTACAGATGGCATTTTCACACAGCCGTACCTCTTAAGTGACTGCTTCCGCTCAGAGTGCTTCATGGTAATTGACCCAGGCCTCTGTTTCCATGAGAGTTTTGCAGCAGAAGTATTTGGTTTCTGAAAGACAGCAAACAATGACTTGAAATTATCAAAATGCAGGATCAGTACAATGTCTTATATAACATCAAAAGAACCTACTTGATAGCACATGTCTCTTTCATCTCGTAAGTGTTTGTTCATTTCCCTAGGAGGAATGAAACAGAACACATGAAATCTGGACTAATATAAAGACCCGCCCCTTTTCACTGATAGTTGTTTCTTACCTTAGCAAATCAAGCTGCTTGAGAAGACTTGCCCTCTCTCTTTGCAAGCTTTCTGTAACCCTATAAATCTCCCTGAAAAAAAATACAAACTCTTTTAATGATAATATTTTTGGCAGCAGGACTGATAACAAATCAAACAAGGGACCAAATTTACTAACTAAACTGGCATTATAAGATACAAGCTTTGCCAAAATTAAATTAACTAATACATAAAAAATTTTTTTTTTTTTAAATGTTCTGAGTTTTAAAAGTAATGTAAATTATACTGTGATATATTTCTTAGCTTCTGGTGATTTCAATAAATATATAATTGTATTAAAAACAGCAATGAGAATCAGGGAGAAAATAATGACAATTACAAAAATAATGAAAAATAAATATCACAATTACAAAAAAAAAATAATTGTAGGGAATGACAATTTGAAAAAAAAAAAATATTTTCAGGGATGCAAACTCATGGGTGAAAAAGGTGACAAAGACACGCAAAAAAAAAAGAAAAGAAACATTTTTAAAAAAAAATACTTATACATTATTTTAAAGCCTTTATTATTTTTTAACTCTACAATTGTGCTGTAAAATTCACTTTAAAGATTCACATTTAATTCAAGGAGATGACATGAAAAAATGTGCCAAAAATCCTGGAGGAAAACAAAAACTTTAAAGATGACAATTACATGAATTTACCATTATATCCAGTAGATGGCAGCAGAGGATCAGTCATAGCTCAGTTGCCATTTCCACTCCCTAGTTTTCACTTCTTGCTTTTGGATTTATTATAAAATGATTATTATAACAAATTTTAGTACTGTACTTAAGTAGTATAGCAAGTACAATTAAATAATGCATTAGCCTAAATATTTGAAATATTTTTAGATTTATTTTAAAATCTAAATTTTTTAAACATTGCCTTAAAAAGGACACATCAAAAAGAGTGTTTTAAGTTATCTTTAACTATCCTTAATATATTCAGCCAACACAGACTTGTTACTGCTGTAGTTATGTTACTCTGCATCACTTAATGCACAGGTCTATTTTTGACATCGGTTTGTCAGGTAGTTCATTCTGTCCGTTGCTACAGTTATCGCTGTCAATCATAGCAATGACTCGGATTCTGTCCGGCTACACGTGCTGTCAATCATAGCAATGACTGGCGGTTAGTGGATTCACAGTATACATTTTGTTAAATATGTTTGACTCAACCTGAAACAGTATACTTCCAATGTTCGGATTATGACAAACAAAACTTTTCTTCAAATTGTCAATGGATTACTGCAAGAAACTGACCAAAGGGCTCCTCTTCAACGCAACTGACATGACCTTGTATCACACTACTCAATGATATAATATGACACTACAATTCTCTTTACCCGTTCTGCGAGATCTGTGTGCGTGTAGAGATCTGTGAGCGTGAGAACTCTACAGAAAAAACAGAAAGACTAGAGAAAACACCTCTGACTGGCCAAGAAAACACTGGGCAATGAACTCTGTGATTGGCTACAATACTCAACACTGCAAAAGCACGTTGTAAATAAACGTGTGGTTTTGAAATTCAAAATGGTATATATATATATTGCATATCAGATCTAGAATAATTATATTATTCAAAATAATTTTTGTAAAATTTCATTTTAATTAATTTATTTCTTTTGCAATTAATACATTTATTGACTATATTGTACATATAGTACATATCGGCATATCATCCTCACATCTCTCTCTCCTCGTGCAGGCGTGAGGACTGTTCCTGCAGCAGCACGAGTTGCTCCTGGGTCAGACTCAGCTCCTGGGTGGTGTTCTCCAGCTCACAGCTCAAGTCCTCATTATACTGCTTCAGTTTGACGTTCTCCACGGCCGTCTCCCGCTGCTCGCTGTGCAGCTCTCGACACTGACTCTCCAGCTAACAGACATCAAACAAACACACATGTACAAATGAAACAATCAACACATAAGCTATCATAAACATAACTGAAGAACACGAAGCTCTTTGAAACTAATTGTGCTGGATAACAAGACATGCCAGCCATGTATTTTTACACCACTATCAAGAACTTGGAAGGATAACCTTGGAAGTGTTAATGTGAATGTTTGGATGGGACATAGTGGGAGGAATGGAATGATAAGAAAGCTATGCTGCTAAATATAGACACAAAATAGGACACAATACCACGTCTATAACCAAACATACAGTACCACACTTCAGCTCCTCACAGCAGAAAAGCAGTTTTGCTCGTGTTTGCGCAAAGTTGCACTGCAGCAAAGAGCACAATAAAGGAACTAATTTGATTTAACTGTTCCCAAATAAGAAATTTAAGCTTGTAATGACAGAGGCAAAGGAAGCATTAAGACTTTGTTACTTTCTGTTCATTCATTAGCACTGAAAGGCTTTGCTGGGTTTTGTCTATTGTGTGTATAGATCAGCGTCTATTTTTGTGTGCGTCAGCACTGTCAGATGAGGTTTTCTGAAAGTTGAACACAAATTTCCAGCAAATGATCAACAACACCTGGTGATTGTGTTAAAGAATCTGAGAGTAATACTTCAGAGCAGTAAGTCCTTAAAATGTAGATGATAATTTGTTCTTGAGTTCAAGTTACAGTCTTTACTTGACCTTTCATTAGGATTAAAACCCTTACAGGAAATGACATCACTCCTTGTAAAATTCTTATTCACACATCTTTAAATAAATAAAAAAACAAAAAAACATTTACTCTGTCGGTTATTTCCTTAGATGTATTATTCTATATAAAATGAATTATTCAAATAGTGAATAGATGTGCAATGTCTTCATAAATATTACTAGTTAAACTGGTTTAGTGACAAGCAAAGGAATGTGTTGTGACCCACCCGTTTCTGTTTGTTAGAAAGGATTTCCAGCTCTTTCTCTTTAGTGGAAAGCTGATGCTCCATGTCTTGACTGCGAGACAAGAACCGCTCAGAATCCTGGAGAACATACAGATCACATGACCCATACAATTTACCATGGTACATAGTAAAGCCCTGTTCACACCAAGAACGATAACTATAAAGATAATATTAGCGTCCACACCAGCGGACGATATCGTCTGTTTATTCTAAGCACATGCTCATCTGCCGCTTTAAATACTTAAGCTTGTTATAGCAGGATGGATTCTGATTAGGGTGTCAATGTTTGTATCAATCATGAGCTGGAAAAAATTGTTGAAAAACTGATTCCAACGATATAATTTCTCTGTGGCTTTATTGTTATTGCTGTGGTGTGGATTCTGCTATTCTTTAATATTGAGAATGATTTTTAGAACTATATCTATCGTTCTTTATAGATATCGTCCTTGGTGTGAACGGGTCTTAACAGTTAGTGTTTCTACTGTAAACATAACTTAATTTGAGATTGCTAGTCTAAAAACCTTTCAGAATCTTTTTTATTTTAATTAGTTTTGATAATGACAGTGGGTGTTCTGGGTGGTTCTTTCTTGGCCCAAGTAAAAAGATCCCTTTTCTAAATCTTGATGATTTTCTGGTCTCTACATACTGCATGACTTTTAATGAAGATTGACCCCTCCCTTTTTTATAGTCTTAGTTTTTTTTTTTTTTTTTTCAAATGACCAATTTGAATAATCAATAAGTAATAATTATTTCACCTCTAAGAGTATCCTGTCCTTTTCATTCTTGATCTGTTGCTCCATTTCTTCATACAGCCTCTGGATTTCATCATCATGTGTCGCTGCTTTCCTATGAAAGACGTCAGGATCACTCAAAAAGCTTTTAAGTCACTTAGTCATATGAAAGAAATAAAACTATTCATTGGGTACATGGAACAGACGTCATTCAAAAGGCATTTATTCTCTTCCATTTAATTCAGAAGCGATTTATCTTTTGTCAACTCTTTCCCATGTTTTTTTTTGGTTTTCTAGGAGACAATATTAAAGTTAGATACAAATCAGGTGACAAAGGCAGCCAACAAAATCTTCTGGGAGGAAAAGCAGAGTGATTTTACCGTTCATGCCACATTCATGTGATCACTGGCAGGTCAGACTGAGATATTTCAAAGATATATCTTTAAAAGCCACAACAGACATGACTATCAAGCCTCAGTACAGGCTCTCCATTGTTAAAAAGAGAATAAATGGGGTAAAAATTAAAGGGATCAATATATTTGAAAACCGAGTGGTGCTCATAATAATGTGAGCATGCATTACACATTATTTACTTTTTCTTTAGAATGTTTTAGAAAAAATATATATATTTGTTTGCTTGTAATATATCCTTTAATGGTTAACAGAATTCTGCAAACTCACCTCTCAACACCAACATCTTACCTTTGCTAATGCTCAGAAAATCAACTTTTGGAGCATAGTAAAACCAACTCTGTTACCAGTTCTACAGTCAGGCTCAACTGTGAAAATCTCATGCCAAAGCCAACTTTCCTAGTCCTTGCAACACATCTGTCCCATGAGTCTTATTAGTCACGATACAATACTATGTGACTGTCATGTCAACCAACATGGGAGTCATATAGTGGGCTGACACTCAAAATGTATGAATGTCACTGAGTAGATAACAATAACAAAATATCAAACCAAGTCCCATTTATTTTAAAGGTAGCACAAACACATTTTTTAAGCCAAAAAACAAAACAAAACATATTTTGATGCTCTCTACCATAACTTTTGGTCATTTTTAATGCATCCTTGCTAAATGAAAATAAACAAATAAATACATTTAATCTTACTGACCTTAGACTTTTAAACGGTAGTCTAAGTGTCTAAATACTGTACTAAACATTTTTTTTCCATTACAACTTTCTACAAAAGAAACATCCCTTTAAAATGCATGATTGTTCAAATTCTGAAAGAAATAAAGGTGCTTAATTGACATCTGACCTTTTGAGGGCCGTCTCCATCTCTTTCTTCTCCTGGTTGGCCTCTTTGATCTGATAAGTGACCCTGGCAAGGAACTCCTCAAAATTGGACAGAAGGTCAGGTTCATCTCTTCTGAGCTGCATCCAAAGACTCCGCACCTCTCCTGGCCTGAGACATCACAACACGCTTACTGCATCATTTATCTCACCAAATTCTTAAAAAAATGACAAAACTCAGTGATGCTTAGAGTTTACGGCATGTTATACCTTTATATGACCAAGTTTTATCTATTTTAGCATCTTATATCGCACTCCACAAAATATGTGCTGCACTGTTATGCACTGTTATAAAAATGTTTTCAGTACAGTAACCTTGGTCTTGGAAATGCATTAATTCAGAATCATAAAGGCTCTCAGTAAAGACATTCACAGTCTTTTCTGTTGCAGAAAAAAGCTCATACTAGCAAAGGATATCAAAATTACGTCACGATTTTGTGGAACTACAGTAAAAAAAAAAAAAAATGCTCCTTTTATCGAACAGCAAAATGAAGCTGACTGTATACGAGATGCAATCAGAATCTAATCTAAACTGTCAGCTCCCCCTTGAAAAATCAATAACCGTACATAAAGATTACAGTCAGTCAGAAGGATGAACTTTTATAACTGATGTCTTCCACCATCACCGTTTGCCTTTTAGGAGTGGCGGTAGTTTGCTGAAAGTGCATCCGGTCATGTGTTACAAAAATGGGCTCAACGCACCATATGGTCAATAAGAAGACAAGTATCAACCTTTATTAACATCCCTTGATCTAATCAAAGGTGTCGTGTCTTCCTTTGGGAATGTGCTATCTCTTTATTTATTGCCATATCAGCAGCAAAGGCTATTTTCATGGCAAACGTAAAGTAGATATTAAAATAATCATAATAATAACAAAACTTTAATAAATAAAGAGAATTATATATAATAATTTAACAATATATATATATATATATATTTTTTTTTTTTTTCACAATATAAAAAATAGCAAATATATAAGCTTTTACAGTTTGATATTTAAAAGAAAATCAAAATTTTTCTCAGGAGAAGAAGAAAAAAGTTTGCTGTCTCTTACTATTAATTGGTTTTGGAGACATTTGTGTTGTATATAGCTGATTAAATTCCTATCCTTTTTAATTTTGGTTTAAAGTTACTTTTTAAATGATATCAAAATTAAATTTTTATGATAGTCAGAAATACAGTAACTATAGTTATAGATAAAAATACATAACTAATGTGTTTTATAGAATGAAAGTAGCATCTTAGCTAGTGTAGTTACATGCAAGAATACTTCTAAGAATGTATAAATGCTATAACTGAAATATATAACTAATTTTAGGTTGTTATCTATTTCAGTTATTTCAGGCATTTAAGAATTGATACATTAGTGGGAATATGCTTGCATGGAAGTGCACTAGCAGCTACACTACAATCATGAATATTAATTCTAGGATCCATTTCAAATAGCGTGGTTGACTGAAATTACTCTTCAAAGATGTTGCTTGCCCCCAGGTTCTCCATTAGCATGCAGAAGTGTTGCTCCTCGTCATCGTCTCCCCTGCTGGCTTTCTCCTCCCATTGGCTCTCGTAGAGCACTTCAGGAGTCTTTGCTGAGACTGGCTCCTTGCCTGCATGTGGCTCTACTGACACCACACATGGACCAAACATAAATTCACCTGAATGGGAGACATAAATAGATTAGCAAACTTTTAAAGGATACAGACAACCCTAAATACAGCATATAATATAAAGCAGATGTTTCAATAATCAAACACACACACACACACACTTTATATATATATATTATTATATATATAACTGAATGCTGTATAGTTTCAAATGCAAACGCACTAAAGCCGGAGGAGAACTCCTCAAGGGTCAGATATCCATTGCCATCTGTGTCCAGAGTGTCAAAGACGTTCTCAAATTCTTCTGCACTCAGAGGAAGCTCTCCATTTAATTTCTACAACACATGACAAATGATACAGACTAGTGCTGTCAAACGATTAATCACATACAAAATAAAAGTTTTTGTTTACATAATATATGTGTATGTACTGTGTATATTTATTACGTATATATAAATACACACACATACAGTATATATTTAGAAAATATTTACATGAACATTTAATTTATACATAAATATATTAAATATATAAACAACATATTTTTCTTAAATATATACATGCATGTGTCTATTTATATATATATACACGTAATAAATATACACAGTACACACACATATATTATGTAAACAAATACTTTTATTTTGGATGCGATTAATCGCGATTAATAATTTGACAGCACTAATACAGACATGTTATGAAAAGCATAATGCATTTTTCATCACTGAAAATAAGCTAATTAAGCATATATTATACTGTAAAGAAAACATAATATGTTCTCTCTCTCTATATATATATATATATATAATGATCTTTACAGATAGCTTATAAGTCATACAAGCTGTATGTAAATAAAACAAATATATTTAATTGGTCTTACAAAGTAAATCGAAAGTCACAAAACATTCTAAGTTACTAAATGTCACTACAAAACCAAACTCGACCACATATTCTCCAATTTTTTACCAGGTTATTTGTATGTCATGAGTAAGGACATTTGACACCTTTAAAAATCTGTCAGGCTGTCGATTTCAGTGATCAACCCAGTTAACACACAGTAAGAATGCTACTATTCTTAGAGAGCAAATAACACACCCTTTGTGGGAACCTGACACATGTTTGCTCAGAAATGCTCTGGGATCAGATGTCCCATAAAACACTACATACAATTCTCTGTGTGACTTTAGCATGGACTTTTGGCTTTTTCTGTAGTTGTAAAAGTCAGTTGTAAACGCTGATGGACGTGTGAAAAGGGTTGCGTAAAAATGAGCACAAACTGAGTGTGAGCCATCACCCAGTTCCTCCGGTAAACCAAAGTGACATCTTCTAAAACCAGCAATAAAACTCCTCCTGTGGCTTTTTGACGGCCTGAAGGTTTAGAAAATGCTGCTCTTTGAAACCCCTATAGTGTTGTCAGCGTTTTCTGCAAGACCAACATGTGGTGGACCCATGATGCAAGTTACTTTGCCAAGCACATAAAAGTTTTGTCAGTCTTCACAATAGCATTTACACAATCATTTAACAGAAAGACTTAAATATTGGATTTGTGGGATCTATTTAATCCAAATGGGTTGAAATAACAAAAGGCATCATTTAAATAAAGATGAGGAACCAATGTTTATTCATTTTTTTTCCATAGACACTGGATCAAAGGTGTGATGCTTTTGAAAAAGGCTCTTCAGAGCAAGGCCCGAGAGCCAGACTTCAAAGGAAACATATGCAATGAATGGGAAATCTAAGAGGTGATCGAATCTGCACAATAATACAACTGAAGGGGTGGTTTCAAAACGCCCACCATAATTTTAGGATGGTCTCCCAAGCTCCTACGATTGTGATAAGCTGCAAAAAGCTGTACTGAAACTTCATATTTCATATAAATCAACCACACTGATGGGAGATAAATAGATCTCACACATTATGACCAATTGGTGGAACAGAAAATATAGAAAATAATAATAAAAATATGGTGGTGGTGGTAGATGATCAAATATTTTAGAGCTTAAAATAATTAGAAAGATATTTATTCACTGTAATAATTTCCATAACAAATGATTTTATTCATTTGTATTAAGAAAAGGAAAGAGTTTCAGTACAGAAGCATGTTGTACTAACATTCCTTTTCACAGCAAATTGCCAATTAGATATTTAACAAACTATGCTTTAATTGGGTTTCTTTGTAAGTTAATTACTTTATTCAGATTGCTGCTTGTCTTCTGTTGTAAGTAAACAATTTATAAGGGTGAGCAAACACAAATTAGCTCAATTAGCTCATGGTTCGCAGCTGAAACAATGCCAGGGAAACCAGATGACTCAAGACATTTTGTGGGGTTTCCATTCTTCTTCACTAATAAAACTCCAGGCTTAATGACAAATCACGTGGATGCCCTTCCCAACATCCTTACCTGCATGTCCCGTCGTGTAATGAAGCCTTTGCCCTCGATGTCACAAATCTGGAAGAACTCTCTGGTCTTCTCGTGCACAGCACTGCAGTCACTGTCACTGGCCGTCCCCTGCTTGTCTTCTCCTCTACGATGGGATGCCCGGTCCACCTTGGAGCCACAGGTGCTGGAGAAAGATGCCATGCCGTCCATGTGTGTGTGTTTGTGTGTGCGTGTATGCGTATGTATGTGTGTGCGAACTCCACTCTCCTCACATGGGTCAGCCCTTGACAGAAGAGAAGAGAGAACAAAGCTTTTGAGTTACACCACATCACATCCTCTTAGAGTGCCGACGAGCGCCATCTCTTAGCAACCGCCTCTTTAATTAGACAACGAGAGCACTGAGATTGGTGCAAGAAAAGAAATAGTGTAAAAAAAGGGAGGAAGATAGAGAAAGCGTCAAGGTGAATATTCAGAAAGGTTATTTGAGTACAGATGGTCAAAAACTGCCCATTTTCTGAATTCAGAGAAATCATAATTGCATTTACAGCTCATTATGTGTGTCACAGCTGAATTGCCATTAATTGCTTCATTGACAGTTAAAGATATTAAAGAGGGGAAACTACAGAGGGATCTGCTTTCAACTGCCAGAGAGCTGTGACAAAGGAGACCCTGAAGTTATAGGATTTGTTTATTATAATGTAAAAAAAAAATATACAGGATATATACTTCTGTTCAAAAGTTTGGGGTCAGTATTTTTATTTTATTTATTTTCATGAAGTCAATACTTTTATTCAGCAAACATGCATTAAATTGATCAAAAGTGGCAATAAAGAATAAAAAAAAAAAAAATTATAATATATGCTGTTCTTTTGAGCTATCTATTCGTCAAAGAGTTGTGAAAAAAGTTAAACAGCAAAAAATATTAAGCAGAAACAAATCCTGGAAAAAAAAGTTTCATGCTTGCCACAAAGATATTAAGAAGTACAACTGCTTTCAATATTGATGCTTAGAAATATTATACGATTTTGGAGGATCGTGTGACAGTGAAGAATGGAGTAAAGGCTGCTAAAAATTATATTTTGCATCACAGGAATAAATTACATTTTAATATATATTAAAATAGATAACAGTAATTTTAATAATAATATAATAATAATAATTTAATTATATAATTAATAATAATAATAATATTTTACAGCATTGATGTTTTATTTGTATTAATTATTTTTTCTAATTATTATTATTATTATTTACATATTTTGAATCAATGTAGCATAAGAAATTGTGAACAAACTTCTTTCAAAAACAAAAAATGGGGTGTTTTGGGTGTTTCTATGTAGTTTCTAAGGTGTTCAGAGTGGTTGTTAACATGTTGCCATGCTGTTGTTTACTGGGCCAAGTCAAATAATTCTAACTTGTACCATGATGGTGGCTCAACAAACTCAGGATTACAGGATTAGTTTCGAGTTGACAAAATCAAACCAATCCAATCCAGCTTTGTTGGTACCATGACACTGATCAAGCTTATTTATATTTCATATTATCTATATATATTTACATTAACTTAAAATAAAAGCTTAATAATAATTATTAAAACTTAAACGGCTTGTGTAATGGGTTAAGAGTGTAATAGTTAAAGTAGTACCCTTTAATTTGGAGCAAGAGAAACTGGGGGAGTGACTTTATTGTGTCACAGAAGCTAATCTTAGCAACTCTAGTGGGTTCTTAGTCTAAGAAGATTGGTGTTTTGAGGCAAAATGAAGAAAGCAGATAAAAAGAAATACATTTATGATAATGATTGCACCTCTTGGTTTCTTGGCAGACGTGTTGATAAATTTTTTTGTCATAACAGCCTGAATGTGTGCATTATTGATTTCCTTTGTCTAACAAGAAAAATCAAACTTACTTTGCATTTCTGCTGCACAAAAGTAATTTCAAAGTTTGCAAAGCCCATTAGCTCGCAAAGCATCACATCTCACTGACAACTTTTCTGTGACAGCTTCTTGATTGCCTACAAATTGAGTTTGTTGGCTATAATATTGCACGTAAGGTTTTGGAAGGCAGTCAGGCATATCCTACAATTATGTTTGTGTGTAAAAATGTGCTTAGCAAGCAAAAATATTTTTATGCTTATCACATTTTTAAGGTGGTCAAAGACTCATGATAAGTTATCTAGGTTTCATATTGACTGGATATTTGTTTTTCCAATAAACTGTCACACAAGCAGTGAAACGGTCCTTTATTTTAAAAAGCATTACATACTTTTTTTTGGCAAAATGTGAATAATTTTTTTTTTTAAGTTTATTCGATCTAAGTAAAGCTAATATTTTAAACTTACAAATATTAGAAGTAATTGTCTATTGTTTAATTGTAGTCCATTAATACTATGAAGTGAATCATTTAAAGCACTAAAGATATATTAAATAATATTTCTGTGCCTGTACAGTGTATTCTGTACTTACTTTACAGAATGTACTTACTGTACTGTACTGTACAGTGTATTCTGTAATGTATTTCTTTAAAAAGACTTCATGATGGGTTCTAAGTAAAATCTGATGTCAGACCTTTCCCAAACTTTTCAATAGGAATTTTATGGCTAAATCAACCCCTACAAACTAGTTGTGGCACTTACATACATCTGATTTTCATCAGGGTCTTGTTGCGGAAAAAACACATCTGGACAGGCAAAAAAGCAATAAGTCCTCGGCTGCTGAGAATAGCAGAAACTGGTGGACTGGAACACTGAAACGCACATCTCTTATTTAGCGGAATACAGACGTTATTTGTGCAGTGACCACAAGTTAAAAGTTGATGGGATTGATGGGAGCCGACAAGCCATGCCACAGATACGAGTGTGGTGATGCGCATTTCTTCTGGGTATTGACCGGGAAAGCCACAAGTTTGCCGTTTCAAACTTCTGAGTGCAGTGGCACAGAATGACACTTTCAGCGGCCTTAGTAAACCCAACCATCATCAAATCCCAAACTCCATACTAGCCCACTAAAGAGAGACCAAGATCATGTCACAGATGTCTGTCTACAGCAGGGGTCTTTGCTACGACATCTAATAAAAAATTTTTTTTAAAAAAAAAAGGTTAAACAAAAACACAACAAAGTTGCTAAGATGCAACGCTTAGATAAATGTTTCATTGTCCCTCCCACTTTATAAATTCATGTTACAAATGTAATGTACAGTCTATATACAGTACACTAACACTACAATTCAAAAGTTTGGGGATGGTAAGATTTTTTTGTTTTTGAAAAATGTCTCTTATGCTCATTAAGATCAAAACATATTTGATATTTGGTCAAACATACAGACAGCAATATTGTGAAATATTACTATAACTTAATATAAAATATAATTTATTCCTGTGATGGCAAAACTGAATTTTCAGCAGTCACATGATCCCTCAGAAATACTAATATGCTAATTTGTGGCTCAAGAAACATTTCTTATAATTATCAATGTTGAAAACAGATGTGCTGCTTAATATTTTTGTGAAAATCATGATTTATGTTTGTCAAGATTCTTTAATGAATAGAAAGTAGATGTTTTTGTAACATTATAAATATCTTCACTGACTCATCTTTTCTGAATATAATTAATTCTTTCAAAAATAAATAAACAAATAAAACCATGAAAAAAGTATTTGTTTTGAATTATTAGTAAATAAAAGCCTCCCTCTTGTGAACTTCCTTCAGATGGAATATCACTACTGCTTTGCATGAAAACTTTATCTATGCTGCCATGTTAATAAAGAGAACAACGTAGTGTGCCATGAGGTTCAAAATGTTTCAGTGCATGGACAGACTTACTAGCTTCACTTAAATATCACGTCTAAAAACTGGACTGGACATATGTCCAAGAACATTTTACAAAATGATGCCATTTGCACTTTTGATACAGCCTACCATTTTCTACTAATTCACAGTGTATTTGATCTGACAAAGTTTCTTTTTGACTGATAAGAGTTTTAGTTTTAGTTTTTAATGCATGCATTTGGCCGATGTTTTTATGCAAAGCAGCATACAGTAAATTTGAGATACGCATTTAAAGGCTCCATCATCCCTGTGACCCTACAGCGGATAAGAGGTTTGGAGAATTATTGAATGACTTTACCAGCACACCTGTCATTCTGAAGTTTAGCACAAACATACAGTAGTTTGTGTGTCAATGTAGATTCAACAAAGTTCGAACACTATGCAAACATTTTGTTGTATCAATTCAAAACTCAAATGGAAAGCATTTCTTGTCAGTCCAGTTAGACTACACCTACAATAGCTGAAGACAATGCTGCTTTGCTTAGTGATTCAACTCTTGAATAGTTTCTACATTTAAAAGACAACAAAACAATTGTCGTGTTACTAAATATACTGTTCACTTAAAATGAGATGTAATGTCAGGGACAAAGACAAGGTAATGCACTTTCAAAGAAAAGTCATGTACTACATGAAACATACGCAACTCTACAAGCAGCTGATGAAAACAGGAACATTAGTTTCCTCCTCTCAGCAGGAGATTCCTTCTCACACTTTCTTTCACACTTCCTGTTCCGAGTTGCCAAAGCACGAAACAGAAATGGTCAAGTTAAACAGACATATCAAGGTAAAAAATAACAACCTTCCTGTAACGTTACCTTTAAACAGGCAGCCGCTGATGTTACTTCATAAAGTCCATCCATGAAGCGACAATCTCTTGTTGAAAACTTAAGAGCGAAACTTTCCACAATTTGACACCGAGTGCAGACAATTTAAGCAAACAATAACTGAGACTGAAGTTTAACTGAACGTCCGGAAGATTGTGAAACTGAACGCGTTATGGATTCATGACTACAGAAAGCTGCCGACAACTTTGAGCAAACACTCACTTCTGCGCGCTCACAGGGAGGGACTCGCGTCCACGTGGACCTGCATCCGTCTGTTTCTATAGCAACAGTAGAACGCACGCGGAAGTTATAACTATACCACTTATCTGAAACTGTTGTGCTGCTTAGTATTTTTTGGAACCTGTAATACATTTTTCTTTGATTCTTTGATGAATAAAAAGTTAAAAAGAACAGCATTTATTCAAAATAGAAATATTTTCTAACAATATGTCTTTACTATCACTTTTTTATTAATTTAACACATCCTTGCTGAATAAAAGTTCGTAAAAAAAAAGAAAGAAAAGAGAAAAAATGTACTTATTTTAAACACTTTTTTTTTTTTTTTTTGTTATTTAACAAAGAATCCTGAAAAAAGCCCCCCCCCCCCCCCCCCCCCCCCAAAAAAAAGCAGCACACACACACACACACACACACACACACACACATATATATACAGTATATAAAATGTGAAGTAAGGAGATACGTAATGTACAGTGCCACCTAGTGTGTTTTAAAGCAGATTCTCAAGGCAATCAGCTGACACGAATAAGGTAACGTCAAATACTAATACTTTTGTGCTGAGGTAATGTTTTTATATTGAAATTGAGAAAAGCCTATGCAATTATTTAGGTGTTACAGATGCTGTGTTACTAGTAGGCCCTGGCAGTTTGGACTCCTCAGTCATGTTTAGTTCATTTAGCAGTGGTGTTGGTTGCGTTTCTCAAAAGCATTGTAAACCTAGATCTTTGAATCATTGCCACCAGTGGTCTTTACGATCAACTTAGCTCATGATGCTTATGAGAAACACAGCCCGTGTTGGGTTTCCTGTCTGTGAAGCACAGACCCTTCTTTTCATGTTGACAATGTATTTTGTGTTTGCATGGTTTCTCTGAATTACTTTCTTGTCAATAGTAATTGCACAGTTGCACATGCACATGCACCTGTGGTTGTGCGTGTTCAATAGAAAGAGTGAACACTAGCTAGTGGGGTTTGTGGTTGTGCAAAGGAAAAAAAATTAACCAGGAAGTGGTGACTAAGTAAGCTGCAGAATTAATGAACTTTGTGCCCACCATTGAAGTACTAAACGTGGGAGTTTAAATATGTATTGTATATATTCTGCATTTTGTTATATTGACATGTTTTTTCACTCATTTGACTTGCCACAATTATTGGCAGTAATTATTAACATTTCTACTTTGTTTTAGAAGTTTGAGTTTGATTTCTTTATTTAGTTTAATCACAAGTAAATTCAGAGTGGTTGGGATAATTGTAATGATTTTAATAAATTGTATATTATGCTATAAGCCTACTTGAGTTCCCAGCATGCACTGCGACCAGGATAAATTGTACAAATTGCTGTTTATTGATTGCTTTTTACCTTTTATTTGTTCAGACATCTGTTTGTGGCTCTTTACATTTTAATTTATTGGCTCATGCTGTTCAGATTATTTTGATTGGGTTTTGTCAGAGAATCGATAGCAAATTTAATAATTTTACTTCTGAACATTTTTCTGTAGTATTGTTTAGATTATTTATTTATTTATTTTGCTTGATGATATTTTAGCATCATTTAATTTTTTCAGATTTAATTTCTTTCTTTTTTTATAATTATTTATTATTCTAAATATAGCCGTGTAGTTTTTATTTCAGTTTTAGCTAATACTGCACATCAGGCTAAACTAAATAAAAACGAGAAATAAAATACGATTTTTTATGTTTTTATGTTTCTGTCAGTTTTATTGTATTTCAAGTAACACAAGTGTTTAATGGTCAAATGTTGTTTTTGACCCCACTGACTTTCACTGTGTTAACAAAAACCGTTCTTAAAAAAAACGTCTTGCTTGCAACAACGTAAGGATTATTAAATGATGACAGCCTCTTCATTCTTGGGTGAACTATCTCTTTAAGAATTACACGTGAGCTTACATTGACCCTCCACTTGGTGGCGCCAAATGATTAGATCATTCAAATGTGGATTCGCAAGAAAATGCTTGCAGATGTTTACTGACAAGCTGCTAAGAGGCTAAGGGTGATATTCATTCAACTCCTCAGATGTTATTGGTAACAATAAGATGAAAACCACTGATTTTGTTTGGCTGGAAGAAAAAGTTTACCTTTCATCAAAAAGATGCAGTGTGCCAGTCAGGACTGAGACGGTTGTGATTCAGTGTAAACATACTTTAGCAATCACTTCACATAAAAGCATTTGTGTACTTTATGGATCACATGTTGCTTTGTGAAATATACAAATGTAAAGCAAAGGTTTATTCAGTATTTTCTCAGTTACTGTCTCTGTTTCCAGCACTAACATCTAACAGTAGAAGAGTGAAACGGTACCCACAGGAGCAATTTCCACAAGCCTCTCAGTTCTGAAAGAGCATGGAAACAGTGAGAAGAAGAGAGAGCGAGAGCAATCACAGGCCAGACTGCATGGGAACAAAGGAGTCGTCTGTAACAAGCCTTTAATCTGTCCTTCTGAGAAAATAGATGGGGTTCTTTGCCTTTGTTCAGACAGGCCGCAAAAATGGTTTCTTTTTGTTTCTTCAACTAAAGTCTGTTTAGCTGTTTGTTGTCCGATTCTGCAAAAACCACATGAAATGCATGCATAGTTTGACATCTGAACTGAGGGATGCTTTTCTGATTGAATGCCTTCTTAAGACAGATTTCCAGTAGTTGCTTCGTTAGCAGGAACATCTATATCTAGAAATGGACTTCACTGCATATTGAATGGTGAATGAGTGCTTATCTTTGTCTGATATGCTTAGTGTAGTATCTATCTATCTATCTATCTATCTATAATTATATATTTCTATCAAGTTTTAAAACTTGTCTTGACAAACCTTTATTTAAAAATTACAGTAATGTGAATTTATTTGAATTCAAATTTGAAATGCAGTTTTGCACTCTCTTTGCTTCACAGTAAATTAGAATGTAAAGGCATTCTCAAGACAGCTCTGAATGGCTTGCAACCCTTTCCCCAGGATTTTATACCTGGACTTGCTCATTTTAAAATGGAAAGGTCCCTAAATGTGCTATGAACAAATCTAGAATTTCCGTAGCAAGGAATAGCAGCAGTAGCTGTCATTTTTCATAACCAAAAATGTCTTGAGTTTTTTTTTTTTTTTTAAAGGCGTGCAGTTTGTGAAAACTGTGAAGACGTCCATCATGTTCAGTGAATATGCGTTCAAATGTATTCTCTTTGTGGAAGTTTATAAAGTCTATTTATATTCTAATAATATTTTTGGTATTTGATAGATTCATTGAATTAATAAAACATCTATATTTTAATTTTAAAGTACTTAAGGCTATAAGCTAGACCTCTGCTGTGTTTTAGCTTACAGAATACCAAGTCTTATGCCAAGCCGTGTGTGTCCCTGAGTCTGATCTGATTTCATGTCTGCAAAAGATGTTGAAATTTGTTCCATGAATGCAAATGATATCAAAGAAAAAGGAGCCCGACTTGAGTAATGCATATGAAGTGTTATGCTGTAAAGTGAGAGAAGTGTCAACGTAAGAATTACCTGTAAATAGCCTGTAAGTGGAAAATGTGGGCAAGACCACATGAGTTGATGCTTACGCATTTGACTGCAGTTGTAGACATGAGTGCTTTTATGGAGCAGAATGCCATAAAATTATGAGAGAAGAAAATCTGTGATCTTTTGAAGGGGTTGTTTTTTTCTTCTTTTTTTTCTTCTCTGGGTGACGCTGTCACTTACTATCTAAGCGTGTCCTGCCTCACTGCGCTGGACAAGGTAATTATACGCCCCATTTTCAAGCAAGCCGGAGCTGGGGCGGGTTGCCAGATCCTTCTATGATAAGAAGTCTCAGTTGCCCCAACCAGCTGTCAGAGGTCCAAAACCTTGCCTGCTTCCAATTGAGATTAGCACAGGCTTTTTACTAGTAATTAATTACCCTGCCTGTGAAAGCACCACTGATTGAAAGTCACTTGTTATTCTAAAGAGCAAGATAGAACTGTTTTTTGAGCTGCTTGCAAATAAATAAGTCACTTTTTTATATTTGAATGTAACAAAAACATATGGTTTCCATTGCATACTTACCAATTCAAACAGTGCATTAGCCCAATAACCATTATCTAATGAAAGCACATAGAAATTGTATTTTTAGTCCTGGGGTGCAGAATGGAAGCACCGCATGCATTACACTGCAAATATGCATTTTTACAGATAATAAAGTTTTACAGTGCAGTTGCAATTGCCTTAATTTTAAGGCATTTTTAGTTTTTAAAGCAGTATGTAGAGGATTACATTTGTTTAAAAAAAAAAATCATGATGGTGTAAATGCTAAACTTAGGAATGCGTTTACACTCTTAATTATAAAGATTCCAAAAGAGGGATTTCACAGTGATGCCATAGAGGAAGCATTTTGGTTCCCCCAAAAAAATCATTCTTCGCATGTGAAGAATATTTGAATAAGCTGAAGAACCTTTTTCCACTACAAAAAACAGTAGTTGCATACTTTTATTTGGAATGACACTTTGATTAGTGTCCTCTTTTTCAGACTATTTATTTCTCTCAGAATTGTGAGATTAAATATCACTTCAAGAAGTTAATTTCTTTTATTTTATTTTCTTTTCTTTATTGTCTCCATAAGGAGACAGTTGTCTTGAGCAGTCAAGAGAGCAGATAAAATAATAATAATAATTAATAAATAAAAAAACACTGTAATAATATTCCACTTTCATACACTAAATACATTTCACAATACCCACACATTTCCCACAAACCCTATTTCCTATTATTCAATAATGTATTGAATTTATACTTATTACCTATTTAATTTACAAGTTGGTACCAATACCTCCTACCTGAGGGCATCAGCTCTTACTCCTTATGAAGAATATGGCTTGGATCACCAAGCTTGGATGTTATTTTATTTTATTCCATGGCAAAAACAGGCCTCCTTAAATTTCTTCAAAATTGTCAAACATCATCTTATTTGAAGATATACAGTAGTTATGTGGTTGAAGAACTTCTCTCTTGTGTGGTGTTTTCACTTAATGTCAGAGGTGCATTAAAACTGATGGACCATATGACTGTTTTGTTCAGTTAGTCACCAAGAGTGTAGTTTTAAACACCTGCCTTTTAACTCCAGGTCCAATTCTTACCACGGCATGTGAAAACATTATCTTTATACCTTTTATTTGGCTTATTTCCTCAAAAATCACCTTTTTTACAGCCCACTGGAGTCAGAACTCAAGACTCCACAGAGGAAAGACACCGAACGGTTTAACCTGCACTACATAAATATAAATATTGCAAATAGAAATTAATACCAGGTGTTATTTTGACGAATCCACAGTCTATATTTTAAGATAAATATTTAAAGCTTTTGCTAAACCAGAATGCGGTCTATGTGTGTTGGCTCTCTAAATAAAGTGAATGACAACAGGTGAAACTCCAGACTTTACTGTTGTTGTTTTTTTACTTGTCTTCATATCAGTTTCTTTCATAGTTCGCCACCACCAGGTCTATGTTTGGCTTACTTTTATTTTACATGTGCTCTACATTTCTCCTCCAACATTTCCAAACTGCTTGTGAGTCACTGTCATCCCAAGACCTCAAACATCTGAGGCTGAAACCGCAAAACAGCTAAAGGAAATACTTACACTGCTGCTTTTGGTGCTGTTCTACTAAATTACAAATCTATAAATATCACAGGCTTTGTAAATGCAGATGGTGAGTCACTCAGAAATGTCAACGTTCTCTTCTCAGAAAACACATTTCAAAATTATTTGCAAATAAATTAGTAATTTATAGAAATCTGTTGAAACCATTAATACTATACAAGTTGGATTTTATGTAAAAAAAAAAATATTTTTTAATATTAATCCTCATAATTTAATACTGAACCATAGCATCCATATGACAGTATATCTTAATGCAAAAACATGCAATACACAAACTGTTGAACAATCATCAAGAAGTCAGTTTAATGTTGTTCTGAAGATTTTCCCTTACATTCATATATGAAATGTTTAGTTATGTTCCATGGTGTCATTTAACCTATACTGACCAGGACAGCTAAAAATATTTAGTTAATCTGTCCTATAATTCTTCAAATCCCTCAGGACAGGTGCACTGCCTTTGATTTTCACAAGCTGTTCCAACATGGAAATGAAATTCCAGACATAATATATGCCTTACAGACCCTGCAATAAATAATAGATTGATTTATCAGCCTGTTTTAGTCAGCTTGGCCTTTAAATGTCATTTTAATTATATTTTTCTTCAGTTCATTACTTGGTCTGAGAGACAATATTTAACTTGGAGGGAAGTTGCCTGGATATAAAGATCATAGAATGAATTTATTAATCAATCTCAGCATTTTCTCTTTGAGTCATTTATAACTCTCTGTTATTAGTAAAAGAATATCTGCGTCAGCAGAAATGTTGATTGATTTCATGTACAGTAACTGTCATTTAGGTTCAAGATAAACTACAGTTTGCATAATAATTCAATGTGCTTAACAGATATACAGTGTGCTTATTTTGAACTGAGCCTATGAGAGTAATTTGAACTATATTTGAAATCGAATGGTCAGTTTTCCAACTCATATGTAATATTGTTTTTGGTGACATTCTGGATTAAATTGCATTTTAAACATTTCTGGAATAAAACAGCTAACTCTCTTGCTGTAAATTAGCAAGTGTTTCACTAAAAACTGAAACAAAATTAGAATGGTTGAAAATACATTACAACTTAATTTGTGTAAAAAGGTATTTCATTTATTTTCACATAATAATTGGTTTTAGTTTTAAAATAAAATAAAATTTTCATGTTTTAAGCTTTAGACCAAGGTGATACAGTACATTTGATAGCATTAAAAAATAGTAAAAATAAATGATGGTGCCACATTAAAAAGTGTCCAAGTTTCCTTTTCTTTTTCTGTAGTATGAATAAGCTGGCCTCATAAAAGAGGACATAAAAGTGCCCATAGCTGAAGAAACACCCAACCACACATTTTTGAGGCAATGCAAGAAAAAGCATAAAAGAAGCATTAAAACATATAGAATGAATAAGAATGTAACACAACATTGTATTTTTATTTTATTTCTTTTTTAACACATTAAAAACACATTTCCTCAGTAAATTGGCATAATGTTTTTTAAACCTATTGTTATTGTAAATCATACGGAATGACATTCTGAATTCAAATGTGTCAGACACTTCAGTCTCCCTTCATTTTGTGAAGGCATTCACCCATGGCAGTACTATAATAGTGGGAGTGACTGTGCAAATTCAGCAGAAGTGAGAGTCAGTGCCATTATTACTTACCACAGAGAGTCAGATGACATTGTGATGAGCAGCTAAAGCAGTCACAGTATGTCGTCTATCTGTCAAGCTGTGCTGCCAATCTTCAAAGTGTGAAAGCCATATTGCCAATTCTTTCCAAATGACACTATTTTTACGCAAAATTAAGCATTTTCTTTTTAAAATCCATCAATAGCACTGACAACAAAAGGCCATTGCAGATTTGTATTTACTGTGTTATTTTTGACCCAGCATTATATATTTTGCTGAAAAGAGAGACAAATTCATTGAGAAATGATATTACAAACCACATAAAGAGATGATGATAAACTTCCAGTTTTTCAGTAATTTACAGCTTTGTATTTGAGTATACCATCATATAACAGTTTATCATATCTTTCTTCTATCACAAAAAAATGCAAAACGTCTGTGGAGACTTACAAAAGCCTCATTGTGTGTCTAAATAAGGCCAGCATTTGCTGCAGTGTTTTTCCTGATATTTGTTTGTGAATGCTGCAGGTCAGATGCAAGGGCAGTTTGTTTTCCAGCGGATTTGGTTCAACAATGCAAAAGTAATCACTACCTTGCGTGTGCTTGTTACCGCCAATGTTAGACATCCAGATTTAGAACTCATTTCTCAGCAGAACCCAAGCCAATTAAAAGCATAAGTTCCTCGTGCCACTGCTGAGTCTGGTTTTATGACTGAAAATCTGCATTGAACTGTGTACTGATGCATTAATGTTGTTTTTTAATGGTAGTCGAGTCACCAAATGACATACACTGCTATGGTGTGATCAAAGATTACGTAGTTGTTTGTGAAAAAACACTGCAGTCTAACCAAAAGGAGAACGGTTTTAATATAAAGAGGTTCTTGACATGATAGTTTGCTCCTTAAATGAATCATAATCACAAAGAGGCGTGTTTGAAACATCAAACTTAACTTGCTATGTGATATCATGCTCAAACTATAATTAGTTTTTAAATTAGTTCATGTCTTGGCTATAAAAATAATTGAATCCTCTAAATACAGTTCAAAGTTCAACTAATGTAACCTAGCAACTAAATAAGTGCTTGAACAACTGCATGTTGGTTTCATTTGAGGTGTTAAGACCAGATGTGAAAAAGTGGGCACCAAACATTGGTTGTCATGTGAAAGAGCATTCAAACATTTAGTCATAACTCAGTAATTCTGTGAGTCCATATCCTATTCAGTGTTCTCAACGAGCCTTGTTCACTATTAATTTTATACAATTTGTTTATTTACATGCAAAGAAAACGTACAACAGGTGTGCATGAACATATGTAATTTGCATAAATCTTTGCTAAAGCAAAGTGTGTTATTCTCAAAATCAGTGAAAACAATAAACAGCTGTAGTTTGGCCTAGACTATAAGTGAGGTATTTATTACCTCTCATTGCCATGCCAGTTATGTATACAGCTATATAGGTTGTATTTTGTTGTGCATTTTTATTTCATTTATTGTTACTCAGCCATAATTATTAGTATAAACAAATCCATCATGATGTTTACCATAAAATCATTGCTTCTGGCTAAAATACACGTCCGCTATCCATAATAATGTCTTTCTCCAGTGGAAATGTCATCTCACCTGAATCAGGAGAGAAATCTGCACAGATCAAGCAATGTTTACAAGCCAAAACAATTCTAATTAAACAAATATGTTGCTGGATTTTGATTTGAGAGGACAACAGGAGCTGTTTGGACTCCCATTCTGACGGCACCCATTCACTACAGAGGATCCATTGGTGAGCAACTAATGTAATGCTATATTCTCCAAATTTTTTCCAATGAAGAAACAAACTCATCTACATCTGTGATTTTGATTGGTTCTTTTTTGTTTCTTCGGTCAATTAGTTACTTTAATGTGTATTTGTACATAAGTAAAGTGATAAAGGTTACACACACACACACACACACACATCTGTACACCTGACATCTGTAAAACAAAACTTTGAAACTTTCTCTCAGCTGGAGAACTTTGAGTCACAGAGGTAAAAATGAGTCTCTCTCACTGTTCATTACTGTAAAACCGAGCTCTGGCTTGCATTGTTTTTTTCATACTGTACACCATCTTGAAAATCACTTTTCTTTTGCTTTGAATGAGCATAACTGAGCTCACTTTTCCTCAGGAATGCACTTCTAACAGTTGAGTGCTGGATAATAAACGGGCTCATATATCCGTATTCACCCATCAGGTGGTCATCATGAGGATTCTTTTGGAGCAGAGCAGCGTGACTGATCTAGTGCGCAGACATCATCAGGTAATTCTGTAATCGCCAAGCTAAATATAAACTATTTTAGTCTACATTGTGTTCCGTAGAAGAAAGAAAGTCCCCTTTGGAACGACATGGGGCTAAGTGAATGATGACAGGATTTTCATTTTGGGTCAACTATTGCTTTAACACCAAAAAATTACACTCTTCAACTTTAAAGCAAAATATTAAATTGGATTGGAACATTTCGTCTGTAGTGTGCAGACATCATGATTGACAGCTTTGGTGCAAGGGAAAACATTTTTTTCCCTTCTTTTCTTCAGGAGCACAAAACATATTTAGGATTCTTGGTTGCTGCTGGAATGTGAGCCACTGTTTTGTTCCTCTGTTTCTCTCTGTCTCCCCTCAAGCCTTCTTCGCAATGTTTTTATTTTCATTTGTCTTTTTCCCCTCTTGCTCTCTGAGGGCGATACCTGTTGGCCAGCATTTATGCTGTGGTTTATCTGTACTCCTGCGCTTCTATTTTTCTTGCCAGAAGTGGTAAATCGTGCTTTCGTTCACCTCCTGGAGGTATTAAATTCAGTCGGATTCCTCCGTGTCACAAAAGGTTTTGTGTCTTGCTGAAACTTAACGAAGTGCAAGTGTGTTGAGAAGCGTATCTCCCCAGAAACGGAGGGTGGGTGATGGTTGTTTAAAGTCTCGGTCTTTTTTTCCCCTCTCAGCTTGAAACAATTCTTTCCATTTCAGACTTTAGATCTGTGCCTGGGCCAAAACCATGTTGCCGTTTCACGTAATCCAGGCGGAGTTCAGACCTTTAAGCCTTTACCAAAATGCTCAGGTTGTCTCATTATACCATGCTTTTCCTCTAAATGTGGTGCTTGCTCCGAGGCATCTTGGATACATCTTGATTCAAGCCTGTCCAGATGATGGTGGACCACCCAGGGCTGTGCTGAGTGGACATTGCTGGTAGCATGGGTGGCTTATTGAGTAAATTCCCTGGTTTCGCCAACAGTCAGATACCATTGAAATCCATGTTTTGGTTTGAGGTTGGTGAACGCCAGGCTGTCACTCAGACAGAAGTGGAAATACCCCTTGTAATTTAGAGCCCAGCAGACGAGAAGGAGAGACCTTGTTCAAGGTTGGGAGGATTATCACTGAAGTACGGTAACCCAGTGTGCTGGTAGCACAGACTTTACAGACGTGCTTATTTATTCGGCTTGTGATGTCCATGAAAAGCTGCAATGTCAGCCAAGCCTATATTTCTGTGCATGGTTATTTTGGATTGGATTGTGTTACATGTTAAGTGAACTGTCTTTTTAATGCATATCTCTCTTTATATATAACTGGAAACAGGAACATAACAGAACTAGAACAAAACCCAAAACAGAACATACATGACGTATTTCAAATAAATGCCATGCTTTAAAAGTTCTAAAGTATTAAAAAATATTAAGCAGCTGTTTTCGGCAATAATAGGAAATATTTCTTGAGCAGCAAATCAGCATATTAGAATGATCTCTGAAGAGTCATGTGACACTGAAGTTTGGAGTAATTGCTGCTGAAAATTCAGCTTTGCCATTACAGGAATAAATATATTTTAAAATATAATAAAACAGAAAAGGTTATTTTAAAGTGTAATAGTATTTTATAATAATGCAGGCTTGGTGACCATAAGAGAGTGCAGCTCAGACAAAAACGTACAGCCATATATTTGCTTTGTCAGATGTTAAATATTTCAGGAATATTAAAAAAGTGGTATAGCAGTCAAAGTGCGGTACAATAAACACATCACACAAACTGTTTTTTTTCCTTTCTTTCTTTTTCTCTGTCTCTGTCTCCATTCTTTTTCTTGCTTTTATGCCAGTCTTGATTTAGATTACTGGCCTTTTGTCTCAGGGCAAACTTTAAAGATAATTTAAAACAATTGGACCTAGTAAATTTTGGCTTTAGGGGATGACTCTGTAAATGTCAAGACATGGGCTGCAACTCACACAGATTTCTGGAGAGAGTTTGATGGAGAATATGACGCTTAGAAGGGAGGTGTTTTTTCACAGTTTCTGTCCATATTACTAATGGTGTCTTGGAGATGCTTTTGTGGTCTATAAATGACAAGAAGATATATTCAGAGGATTGCAAATGAATAAAATGGAGTTCATTAAAATGCAAAAGTCCATTATTTTACTATTATTTCATTTTAGCCTGTGTAAGGGTGTCGTACAAGTACTCAAAACATAATCTTTTAGCAGTATGATTGATTTGAAGATATTATTTTATATTTATACATCATTATACATTGCCATTTTCCTCATCCTCATTGACCGTTTGACCATTAAAATTTGCCTTCTTTAAATGACTTCTGTTGGTTTGGTATTGGGTTGATTATACTGCCAATGAAAAAAAATTGGTTTAGAATTTACTTTGAATCCATTTTCATGCAGAAATTGCTTGTAAATTTCATAAGTAATTACAAAGAAATGGCAAGTAACACTGAAATACACATGGATTTCTGAAGTAGAACGATTGAAATAGTATTTTCTTGTAAAATGCGCTCCAATGATCTTTTTTATTTACAGTTTTATATACATGATAGTTTAATCTATCACATCCTTCAATAACAGCTTTGCATTATTTTAATAGGTGCACAAAACAGTGTGAAATGTCTTGTTCAGTGTGAAATCTTGTTAAAATATAAAGTTCAACCTCTAAAAAAGCAAACGGTACTACATAGCACAAGGTCTTTCCGTGCAATTTCACTTGACCTCTTAGAAACCAGATATAACAAAACATTTTCAACCTCTTTTGAAAACCTTTGATTTATTTAATTTGGTTTGTATATTGATTTATGCTTCTGCTGATAGTCAGGGCCGCAGAGAAATAATCTGACACTGGGTTGTATTTAAATGCATCCAAGATTAACATACCAGCTATTTGGGTTTTTACTGTAGTTAATTTGGCCTTCAACCTCACTTACTGGTATATTTTTCTTTATTTGTCAGCCAAAGTCAAAGCAACTGAATGGATATTAAGAGAGAAGTAATCATGAAACAGTATTTGCAACCCATTTTTCTCCATTACATACTTCTGAATTAATGGAATAAGAAGAAATGTTACCCAATGGAATTGCAGAAAATAATGCCTGCCAGCCTTCCATTGGTGAGACGAACAGATAGTCCCACCCACAAACCAATGTAGTTACACCACAGTTCGTACACTTTTCAGGAAATCAACCTGTAAATGCTTTATAGTTGACTCTGCATATGAAACTAGGATAGAAAGTATTTTAACACAGGAAAAACTAGACTCGAAGGCTAAAGTGAAAACAAATGTTTGGCTGGGAATCGTTTGCTTCCCACGCTTCAATTGACGTTTGTACTCAAGTTGAGCCGGGGACTCTGAGGAGCTTAGAACAGGATTCTCTCTCATTTACTGTAAAAAACCCACCACAATGATTCCATGAGTTAGTTTAATGTTAAATTACAAAAAAATTAGCAAAAAAGTCAATGTATTCAGATATCCAAACTCAAAGACATTTTTTTAATTAAATTAATGTTGTTATTCCCTATAATTCTTTATAGGAGCCAGTGAGATACTTGTAAGAATTAGATGGAACTCAATGTGGTAGCAGTGGTTTGTGGGTTGGAGGTAAATGTCTATTCAAGCAGAATTCACTTTGGGAAATTGACACTCTATATTCACTATAATAAATTTGCCGTGAGCTGAATATTATGACATTTGCTGGGAAAGACAAACTAGTATGTCACAGACAGACCCTCAAACTGGAGTCTCCACGCATATTATTGAATTTTAGTTGTTATGTATTGTGGCTTTTGAGCCGCAAAATCCATGTTGAAGGTGAACATTGTAATTCTGCCTGTGTGTTCATCAAAGGTGTTGTGAGGTCAAGAACAACATGAATATGCTTTAGATCCCGACAGCTGCTGAGAGCAGCCAAAGAACAATGGAAAAAGAAATATTTTGGAAACACAAACTCTGGCAGATTATGCATAAACTCTGAGGAAATAAATCTCTGACTGAAGATTCTTTATAGGTGTTGGTGGGGGATGTGTCTTGGACTGCGGCAGCATAAATTAATTGTTTATAACTTTCTTACGCAAGGCCAAAACTAAAATGAACTGCCAATCTGTTCACATGATACACCCTGCTGTTGCTGTGCTGTTACTCTGGATGGCTTATTGGAGTTGTCAGTGTGCAAGAGGTTCCTAATTTTGTACTTCTTGGATGCTATAACTTTACTTTTTTAAGTCAGTTTGAACAATTTTTTTATATCCAAATCAGATGCTGCCTGATTGGCTACAGAGACTCTTTAATTCAACTCGTTGAGTTAATGCATTCCTTGTGTGAAGTCTGCTCTGCTGAGGTACTGTATGATTAGGACAAGTAAAACCTCAAGCTTTGAAATGTATTCACACCAAGAATAAATATTTGTTGCAGGGTTAAAACAGTTAACTAAAAGTAAAACTAAAACCCAAAACAACAAATGTTTTCATTACTTGAAATAGACATTAATTGAAGTAAAATAAACTATAAAATTCAACCTTTATTTTTAACATTTCAGCTAGTTCACATAACTAAAACTAAAACTGAAGTCTAATAAAAACTATAGATTTATAATAAACTAGTATTTAAAAAAAACTACAAAAAATTACACACAACACAACAAAACTACTCAAACTTAAACTAACTTTAAAATTAAAATATTAAAATAAAAGCTGTAATAGTTTCTCAGTCATACTAAAATTACACTATTTGTCTGAACAATATTTTGCTTAATAACAGTAGATTTACAGTTACATTTCTTTTTACAGCTATAGATTCTTTTTCTAATTATTATTTCTCTTCTCGTTATTTTTTCTTCTTATTTCCCTTTTCTGTACTACACAGACATGAACTCAGTTTTTTTTAAAAGTCTGGTAATTAAATTTTATGTGTTTTGCATTTTTGTTTCACATTTGGTGCGAATAGGCCTTTGGTTGTGGTACAAGTAGTTTCCCTCTAGTGTGTTGTGGTTCCCAACACTTTCTTGCAGGGAACATTATGAAGTTCAGCCAGTTCCTTCTAAGTGCTTTCAATATGTTCTGCTTTTCTGCTGGCTATTTGTATGGATGATGTCACTCCACCTGTAATGTCCTGCGGGAGTCTGTGGTCATTGCACCATGCTGCACTACAGTCCAATTTCCTGCCTCATCAGTGCTGTGATGGCTCAGCCCTGGAAATAATCCACACTGAATGTGTTGGCACTGAAATTCAGCACTAAACAGAGTTCCTCTGGCAGTTACCAGTAAAATGCATGTATTGTAGATGTTGCATGTTCTCATCCTCTTTTCATGTTCTGTTTTTTCCTGGCACAGTGATAGATGCTGAATTGATTAATGAGTAGTTAATCAGCTCTGAAAAGCTGCTTCTAAAGGCGCTATGTAATATATTATTCATTTGTATAGTATATTATTTATTTATTATTCATCCATCCATCCATCCATCCATCCATTAGTCTATTCATGCATGCATCCATCAATCCATCTGACCGTTGGTCAATCCATGCAACCATCCATCCACTGATCCATCCATCTGTCTGTCCATCTATCTATCCATGCATGCATGCATCCATCCATCCATCTATCCATCCGTCTGTGTCAATCCATCCACTGATCCATCCATCTATCCATCCATCCATCTGTCCATCTAGCTATCCACGCATGCATGCATCCATCCATCCATCCATCCATCCATTCATCCATCCATTCATCTATCCATCCACTGATCCATCCATCTATCCATCAATCCATCTGTCAGTCCATCCATCTGTCAATCCATCCATTCATCCATCCATCAGTCTATCCATCCACTGATCCATCCATCTATCCATCAATCCATCTGTCAGTCCATCCATCTGTTAATCTATCCATGCATGCATCCATCCATCCATCTGTCCATCCATTTATCCATCCATCTGTCCATCCATCCATTCATTCATCCATCTGTCCATACATCCATACATACGTCCGTCCGTCCCTCAATCCATCCATCCACCTGTCCATCTATATATCCATGCATGCAGGCATGCATCCAACCATCCATCCATCCGTCAATCCATCCATCCATCAGTCTATCCATCCACTGATCCATCCATCCATCCATCTATCCATCTGTTAATCTATCCATGCATGCATCCATCCATTCATCCATCTGTTAATCTATCCATTCATGCATGCATCCATCCATCCATCCATCTGTCCATCCATCCATCCATCCATGCATGCATGCATGCATCCATTCATCCATCCATCTGTCTATCCATCCATTCCTGTATGCATGCATCCATCCATCTGTCCAACTGTCAGTCCGTCCATCCATCCATCCATCCATCCATCCATCCATCTGTCCATCTATCTATCCATGCATGCATGTATCTATCCATCAATCTTAATGGCAATGCATTTGATTAATCAATCTGTGCATTGTGATTAATTTATTTTTCTTCTTTAAAAAAAAAAAAAAAAGGATTGACAGTAGTAGTACTAATAAATAATGAAACTAAACCGTCAAAAAGTCACACCAGGTTATCTTGAGTATATTACAGTTCACCCATGTGTTTTCAGGTCATTTTTTCACATATTTTATGGAATGAAAAAGCTGCCGAAGCAGATAAAGCCCATCAGACTGAGTGAACGAGCATGAATCAAGTGTCTTCCTCTGAAAGGTAGACATGTGGTCACCACATGGGTGATAAATCCTGTAATACCTGGCTAGAATGACATAATACTGCACTCTCACACATCTTTCTCTCTATCACGCTGCTTTTCTCTGTTTCAGAGCCAAGGAATGTGGGATGGAAGATCTCTTAAGCTAAAATATGCAATTGTACAGAGAATACAACATGTTTTCTTTTCTGTGGCGACATTGATGAAGCATCAAATAGGACAGCATAATAATCTCTCTTTATAATGGCTAGTGTGAATTTTAAGGTTGCACAACAGTTCTAAATTAAAATTGCAAAAGTTTTGGGAGTGGATAACAAGTTTCTATGCTTGTTTCATGGTGACAACATTATGACAAGTGCACATCTGGTTTTGCACAATTCACTGGTGTTGCTTGCTTTTAATCATGCTGTTGTGAAGGAAGCCAGCTTCATGGACGATATAGATAAGTGTTTCCAATCCTCTGTGGTTTCAGCGGAAGACAAAAACTTTACTGTATGATGAGAAAATATGCTTTTCACAAACAAATAAAGAGTCAGCAACTTCGGTTTGCCACCATATTTTAGGAGCATATGCATGCACAGAGGTGGTCAAAATTCCACTTCCGCTTCTTCAACATTGAGAGGGCATGTAGTCCAGCTGATTACTGAACTGCCAAACACACTCTTTTTAATGAAATGCACAACAGGATGAACTGCAGGTATTATTATTGTCCACTTACATTGGTGGTAGCAGCAGTTTTAGGCCTCTCCGTCTGTCCTACTTCTGCGTATTTATCTTTTTTTATCAACTGTCATTGAGTTTTATTGGTCACCTTTCTTGATCACCCTTGCATCCTTTATAGTGTGGATTTCACATAATATTTTGAGTCCAAGAAGAGACTACATGTTCATTTTAAGGTATCACGTTATGTTGAGGATAATAAGGTAAATATATAAATTGCACTAGATACATATACAGGTGAATCTCAATAAATTAGAATGTTGTGGAAAAGTTCATTTATTTCAGTAATTCAACTCAAATTGTGAAACTCGTGTATTAAATAAATTCAATGCACACCGACTGAAGTAGTTTAAGTCTTTGGTTCTTTTAATTGTGATGATTTAGGCTCACATTTAACACAAACCCACCAATTCTCAACAAATCTCAACAAATTAGAATACTTCATGAGACCAATAAAAAAAAAAAAATTAGTGAATTGTTGGCCTTCTGGAAAGTATGTTAATTTACTGTATATGTACTCAATACTTGGTAGGGGCTCCTTTTGCTTTAATTACTGCCTCAATTCGGCGTGGCATGGAGGTGATCAGTTTGTGGCACTGCTGAGGTGGTATGGAAGCCCAGGTTTCTTTGATAGTGGCCTTCAGGTCATCTGCATTGTTGGGTCTGGTGTCTCTCATCTTCCTCTTGACAATACCCCATAGATACTCTATGGGGTTCAGGTCAGGCGAGTTTGCTGGCCAATCAAGCACAGTAACACCATGGTCATTGAACCAGCTTTTGGTACCTTTGGCAGTGTGGGCAGGTGCCAAGTCCTGCTGGAAAATGAAATCAGCATCTCCATAAAGCTTGTCAGCAGAAGGAAGCATGGAAGTGCTCTAAAATTTCCTGGTAGATGGCTGCGTTGACTGTGGACTTCAGAAAACACAGTGGACCAACACCAGCAGATGACATGGCAGCCCAAATCATCACTGACTGTGGAAACTTCACACTGAACTTCAAGCAACATTGATTCTGTGATTCCAGTCTTCCTCCAGACTCTGGGACCTTGATTTCCAAATGAAATGCAAAATTTACTTTCATCTGAAAAGAGGACTTTGGACCACTGAGTTCTTTTTCTCCACAGCCCAGGTAAGATGCTTCTGACGTTGTCTCTGGTTCAGAAGTGGCTTGGTAGCCCTTTTCCTGAAGACGTCTGAGCGTGGTGACTCTTGATGCACTGACTCCAGCTTCAGTCCACTCCTTGTGAAGCTCTCCCAAGTGTTTGAATCAGCTTTGCTTGACAGTATTCTCAAGCTTGCGGTCATCCCTGTTGCTTGTGCACCTTTACCTACCCAAATTCTTCCTTCCAGTCAACTTTGCATTTAATATGCTTTGATACAGCACTCTGTAAACAGCCACACCTTTCAGTAATGACCTTCTGTGACTTACCCTCTTTGTGGAGGGCGTCAATGTTCATCTTCTGGATCATTGCCAACTCAGCAGTCTTCTCCATTATTGTGGTTTCAAAGAACAAGAGATACCCAGAATTTATACTGTATGGATGGTCATTAATTGAAACTCAAATGTAAATATTCTAATATTTTGAGATACTGATTTTTGACTTCCATGAGCTGTAAGCTCTAATCATCAAAATTAAAACAAAAAAACTTTTGAAATGTTTTACTTTACATGCAATGAATCTAAAATATATGAAAGTTTCACTTTTTGAAATAACTTACAAGAAGAAATTAACTTTTTCACGACATTCTAATTCATTGAGATGCACCTGTAAATGCAGAATACACTGGCATTCAAAAGTCTGGGATCAGTAAGTTTTTTTTAAAGTAGTGTCTTACAGTATGCTCATCAAGGCTGCATTTATTTGATCAAAAATACAGTAAAATCAGCCATAGTCTTCAGTGTCACATGAAATCATTATAATATGCTGATTTATTATCAATGTTGGAAACAGTTTTTGCTGCTTAATATTTTTTTGGAACCTGTGATTCTGTTTTTTTTTCAGGATTCTTTGATGAATAAAAAGATCAAAAGAACAGCATTTATTCAAAATACAAATCTTTTGTGACAATGTACACTACCGTTTTTTTTTTTTAAAGAAATGTATAATTAGTCATGTGTACCTGCAAACATGTCCAAATTCTGCCAATTTCTCAGTGTGCCCTTAAAGCTGCAGCACTACTGATCTCAATTGGACACTTTTGTCTGATAACTGAGCAATTTAATGTGAACCAGACCCAAGGTACTTTAAACTTGTCAATGTTGTCATTCATCTCAATTCAAGAGAATGCTTTAATCACAAACCCTTAGCACCACTCAAGACAATCACAATGCTAAATATTCTCAAAACGAACTGCATTATACCCTTATTATACCATTAGATAAACCACAGATGTGGGCGGCATATATTCTTATGTAGTATGAAACTATGCATTAATGTGAAAAAAAAATGCCAGATTGTAAACATCCATCAACAGTTATATTACAACCGAGGGGATGGAATGTTTTTGTCCACCTTGTTGTGACCTATGGAAAGCCCTGACCCGTTTTTACTGGATGCTGGGCCGTATAGCATTGGCCATCCGAGAGCAAGTAAAGTTGAATTTGAATCGCTTCCAGAGAGAACATATGATAAATGAGAGCTGAAAACATCAGCTCTAGACATCTTACACAAATGCCCCTGACAACACAGGTTCAGCTCACAAAGTCAAAGATGGTGTTTGCTTTTCCACATGCCAAATGTCTTTTAAGATGTTATTAATGAGCCAAATGTTACATTGAAAAGGTAAACAGGAAATCTCTCTTTTTTCTTTCAGAAAAAAAACCTTCGGCTTAAAATGCTACTTTGCGATGCTTGCTGAACAGTGCAGTTGCTTTATTTTAAACATTTCTCCAGTTAAAGTTTAGCAGAAAAGTTTGGATTGAGTTGCAGGCCAAAGTTTAATACACAACTAATAATTAAGGAGCTATATTGTGAAAGTTGCCACTGGATGTGCAAAAATCCCCAAAAGCAAAAAGTGTTTGAACACATATGCATGTTATTGAATTACATATACTATAAAATGTGTGGCTCTGGATAAGATATGCAATATAAAACCAAGTCACACCATAATAGCATCAAATGCTTTAAATCTGAAAGGTTTTTAAATAGACTTTTCCCAAAATATGTTTTTAAATGTGGCTTAATAGTTCAAATACTTTTTTGCGTTCACAGTATTACACACAATGTATTCAGTTCGCCCTAAGAAAATATTCAGCATAAATTGCATTGATTTTCAGTTTTTTAGACTTTGCATAAATGCCCTAAAATGCTTAAAATGCAATTAATTATATGGATTTGACTTCTAGGCAAATATTTCATTATCTGTCAGCGTTTAATGTGTGCTTAAAATCTTATTGACATTCTGTTTTGAAAGTTAAGAGTGTCCACTGTTTTTCTTTTCAAGTTGTGCCCGTGGACATTTATTTTAGCCCTGCACATGATGGATTAAAGATCATTTTTTTGGCAATAAATTTTCTCTGTTGTCATTTTGATAGGACCAGAGGGCATATGCATTACACATCTTTTTCTGTTCTATGACAGCTCTATTCAAACACAAGCGCAGGAGAAGATGAAGGACCCTGGCAAGGTGGGCTTCCTTTGCCCTCTCTGATTTCCCCACATGAAATCATTTCCCTGGAGAGATCCTTGTGGCACTGTGGTTAAATGAACAGCTCTTTGGTGAGTAGATCCGTTCAGAATGCTGAAATAGAAATTAACATGTTTTGTATTAGTTCTTGGTGTATAGCATCCTATAAAAAAATATAAAAATGGAGAAGAAGAGGAAGACGAATCACAAATAAGGTCACTTCGATATCTTTCCGTCTTCTTGTATAATGTGTCTCAGATCTTTCATTCTAGTATCATGCTTCTCAGGCTTGCATATTGCCTCAGTAGTTTCACAAGAGATGTCACACATTGATGTCTTAATATGAGCTCAAATTATTTAAGATAAAAGTATCCATGTTATGTTATTAACATTAATATATATACTGTATATATATTTATTTTTTTATTTTTTTGTCAACAATTAAATTTTTCCCCTTTTAGGAGTAATCCACTGCTGTTCAAAGGATTGTGGTCAGTAATATTTATTTATTTATTTTTAAAGAAGTTAATACATTTATTCAACGAGGATGCATGCATTTCATTGATCAAAAGTGACAGTAAAGATGTGTATAATGTTACAAAATATTTCTATTTCAAATGTTCGCTTAAACTCTCTATGTTATCAATTACTGTTTTACTATATTTTTATTAAATAAATGCATTAGTGAGCATAAGAGGCTTATTTAAAAAACATTAACAAATCTTACCGACCACAGACTTTGGCCATTTGTGTAGGCCTATGTAATTTTTAACATAAAAATATCTTAATGTGATTTTTTTTTCCCCACAACTGAGTTTGCGCTTTCTTTAAAAATGTTTTAAATAAAAACAAAAATACATTTTAGGTGTTTTAAAAATATATTAAAATAGAAAAGCTACCTTAAATTGTAATAATATTTCACAATATTACTATTTTTACTATAGTTTTGATCAGATAAACACAGCCTTGGTCAACAACATTAAAACGTTAAAAAAATCTTTTAAACAAGTTTTTTGAGTAAAATAAAAAACAAAATGAGAACCGTGTTAAGTCTCCTATAAGCTGTAAAAGCAACCTCTGAGCAGTTCATTTTTTCCTTTGGTAAGATAAAACACTTCATTGTACAAACCTTGATTTATTAAAGAAATATGGATTTGTTTCTCCTTGTAAGATATATTCCTACATTAAATTCTGTAATGCAAATCTGTCAGGCATAACCAAGAAACCATCACATCATTTGAGAACGAGATGGATCAGATGATAATACTGTTTTGGCAAGACAAATATCCTCATTCATGTCCTCTACCATATGAAGCTCTATAGAACCAACATACCTATCAACAAACCTGTTTTTTTCCCACAGTTGTTCCCTGATTGATCACACATATCCGTTTCGCTGTGTGTGCCGGCCAGTGTTTATAGTTACTGGAGTGTGTTGGGTAAATACTGGGATTAACATGAAGGATCGATCCATTTTACATCAGCACTGAACTTTTGGAAGCCCACCGTGTTTCCTTCACAGGCTCTAATCCTGCGGCGGAGATTTCTCAGCTGCTCCTTCCACTTGTAGAAACACGTTCCCAGGCATCTTTGCTTCATATAGATGGGCAGGCGATGTCAGAGCGGATGCACGCGTAGAAACGGACACTGAGTCACATAAACACTCATACACACTAGACTCACAGATCCAAATCAGTCAACATCAAGCCGTGTCAGTTTGACACACACGCTCGGGGCTCAATGTAAATATGCTATGATCTGTCCTCTGATTTATTTACTACTGACATGCTTTTCCACACACTCATTTATAGACTGTCAAGGGTGTACACTGGGAAGTGGTGTAACTGTGGAAAAAGAGACAAATCTATGTATTTGTACTGGATGATTAAGGAAACAGTTTGGCGTAGTTGTCATATATCAACATGTATCCTTTTTGATTAAGAAAAAATATGAAAATTCTGTCAGCATTTCCTCACTCTTATGTCGTTCCAAACCTGTACGACTTTCTTTCTTCCATGGAACACAAAATTATCAATTTTGTGGCATGCATAATGCTTTTTGTCATATAAGAAATGCCTATAGTGACCAAAAAGAGCAAAAAAATTAAATAACAAAAGACTTCTCCTTTAGTGTTTCAGGTTTGGAACAACTTGAGGTTGAGTAAATAATGGCATAAGTTTAATTTAGGGGGAACTATTCCTTTAATGACAGAATGCGACAGTATGTTTAAATTTTTGCACGTTTAAGTCAGATTCTTGCATTTTCATCACCCATATTATTTTAGTGCTACCCTAGCTTTAGTTGATTTTGTGCGATATTAGTGCAGGTCCAATTTTACAACCCTGAGGTTCCAGTGATACTTGAGCTGCTTTTTTATTGTTTTTATCTAGACCACAATCTTAGCCATTTTTAAAGTGTTTTATATTTTCATCTTTGTGAAGCTTATATACTGTATACAGTACCATTGGAAAGTTTGTGGTCAGTAAGATTGTTTAATTTTCCATTGTTTGAAAAAAGTCTCTTATGCTCACCAAGGAATCTATGTGATCAAAAATACAGTAACTTGTTGCTATTGTGAAATATTATTACAATTTAAAATAATTATGTTTCAATATTAATGCATTTTAAAATGCCATTTATTTCTGTGCTTGCTAATCTGAATTTCCAGCAGTCATTACTCCAGTCTTGACACTCACATAAGCCTATACAGAAATCATTATAATGATTATATCGTTATAATCATTATATGCTAATTTGATTTAACTTCTCTGCTTTTTTTTTACTTCAGGTTTCCTTGATGAATAGAAAGTTCAAAAGAGCAGTATTTGCTTGAAATGTGAATCTTTTGTAACATTATAAATGATTTTGTCACAATTTAATGTGTCCTTGCTGAATGAAAATATTAATTTCTTTCAAAAAATGTTAAATGGTTAAATGTTAGGTCTGTAAGAGTTTATTTGCAGATGTTATTTGGTTTGATATTTTCTAATGCAATGACATTCATAAAATGAATGTGTCCAAACATGTTTCATTACAATCGTACATTATTAATTTCCTATAAGGCATTTCTATATGACCAGAACATCCGTCATGTCCTATGTGACAGAGTATGCCCCTTCTAAACATATGCAGCACAGATGTGTGATTTCACATGTTTAAGCCACAGACACACAACCTGATGTGTCTTTAATTTCTCCTATAATTACAAGTGTCTGCCTTTTGCCCTAGAACTCCAGAATGAATAAAGTGTTCACATATGAACACCGAATACATGTGGCATGCCAGTCAGTTTATTTCAGTGATGCTGGTTGAAACTCTAAAGCTTCACACATCCCACCAACCTGACATCTAACAGAGAGCTCACCCTGAAGCTGTTTTCAATGGATCAAACTGATACATTGTGTATTTGTTGCCGTTTGTTGGGTTTCTATGTAATGTCTGTCTGACAAAGAAGATAAAGCATGTTTGGGTCTCTTTGCTGGTCTCTTATCTCAGTCTCATTCATTAAAGTGGAAATCATGATGGATTAAATTTAGTCTGAGAAGGCTCAATGACCAAGTAAACCACAATTACACTGTGATTTATTTTTTTCTGAATGTGAGAGTGAGTGAGTTACTCACGTGTAAGACGGCAACAAAGGCAAAGTGCAATATATATATATTTTTTTTCCTTAATGTAATTACAACAAGACAAAAACTACTTGATTCTCAGCAGCACTGGTCTGCAAATGTTCCTTAATGCAATAGGTAGTTGAATTTGTCCGCACACTGCAAATAAAAAGACCAAAAAAGGTCTACCAAGAATCCAATTATTTATTTTTCATATTTTTCATATGCAAAAGTGACAAAAGTGCAAAGTGTATTAAAAACAGACCAGGGAGCAGACGTTTCAGCCTATGCTTTCTTCAGTGCTCATGTTCCTTAATGCCCATATGACCCTCTAAAAAGTGTACTTATGTTACATATCATAACAAATTCAAAAAAAAAAATCAGTTTTTCCAAAATTCTACCCCTCTAGTCAACACAGCTTTCATACTGGTTAGATTGTCTTGATGACAGACACGCAAGCAAGCTCCAATGAGGGAAATCTGAGCAGACATCATGGAAGTTCATAATTCGCCATCTGCACGGTAAGGCTTTTGTGTTCATTTGCATATTTTGACATGGTGAAAGATGAGCCAATGAAGCTTTGGGTTGCAAATTTGGTGAGGTTTTAGAAAAGACAGACTGCATTGTTTGTGGTTTAAGTGGAGTTAAGTTAGCTTTAGCTGATTATGGCAGGGACGCCATGCCTCTTATTTGAAGTCTTGTAATGTTATCCTTATGGAGTCTTTCATGATTGAAAACGCAGTCTGAGTCTTTTGACAGATCCTGCAGAACCCAGTCTACATATTATGCAGTGACCCCAAAAAGTTTTTGGGCATGTCCAACAAAATTAACGTATCGGTGTTTGTGCATTAATCAAAGTTAAAATCTCATCAAGTGTTATTTAGTTTTTCCACAAGTAACCCATACGACTCCAGTCCATCAATTAACATCTTGTGACATGTTATTATGGATAGTGGAATCATATTTTAGCAAGAAACAATGAGTTGATGTTAAAAATGTTTTACTGATGGATTTGTTTCTTACAAACATGCAGATTTTTTACTTCACAAGTCGTTTATTGATGGACTGGAGTGCATGTGGATTGCTTGTCAATTATTGTGATGGTTTTATCAGCTGTTTGAACTCTCATTCTCACGGCACCCATTCACTGAAGAGGATTCATGAGTGAGCAAAGGATAAAATGCTAAATTTCTCCAAATCTCTTCTGACAAAGAAACAAATTAATTTACATTTTGGATGGCCTGAGGGTGAATAGATTTTCAGCAATTTTTTTTTAATATTTGGGTGATTTATTAACTGAGCAATATATTGATTGCAATTTATTTTGTCTAAATTTGGTTATAATAGTTCAGAAAGCCACAGAGGAAATCGTAGTGTCACTGAACAAGAATGAATCGTATTTTGAACAAACCATTTGAGTGAATGATTCAGTAACTTGCACATGAAGACAATAACTTTTTTGTTCCTGAATGAATTAGCGTTTTTTTAATAGTTTGAGTAAATGTTTAATTAACTAACTCCTAAAACATTACTTGTCTCATTCCTAAATGAATCCGTATTTTGAACAAATCGTTTGAATGAATGATTTATTGACTCGCTTGCTCATAAATGCAGTCATTTGTCGTGTAACAATATAACCTGCAGAAAAAAAATCATGAAAAAATCTTCAGCTTTTGTAGAAAGCAAATACATAGATCAGTGATTTAAAGAACAGTGGGTTAAAGAATTATTGTCCTGGAAATATGAAAGCACTAAAAAAAATTGCACTCTTACCACAACAGGGCTGCCATTGACTTGTTGTCACCCTAGAGGTACAGTATGAGAAATTTAACACTATTGACGTAACAAGAGTCTTGTGTTGTATTATTACGGTGATACAAGAAGGTTGCCATAGTGTTAAAATGATACGACCACAGAGTTACTCAAAACATATGGCAGGGAAACCACAGTGTTACGGTAGAGGTTAGACATGGCTATGACAGAGCTGAAAAGAATGAAACAGATATGTGCTTCACTGTTACATCTGATTTTCTGCAGATGTGCAATATATCACTGTCAGAGATGACACATTTTACTTTTGTAATCAGTTAGTATTACAATAATGCAAAGTAAGTTAGTGATAAGTAGAAAAACAGTTGTCTTGATGATACCACATTGTTGTCAAAGTCACTTAGACATTTTAAAAAATATATATTTCAGATATGTAACCTGTTATAATCATTTCTCACATAAAATAATCTAAACTTCTGACACATAAAGTGTTTAAATTTAGGGCTTCTAACTAAGAAAGCTTTGAAATTCTCCTCACAAGAGATGATTTATCAGTTGTAGTGATGCATGGAGCTCTATCGTTGTATTTAAGAGCTGAGCTCATCTAACCAGACCCTCTGGCCCTTAGTAAATTATGAAAAAAGTGGTGACGATAATTCACAGGGTTTCACTTAAGATTATTCTTCTTGAATTGTACTTTTCCTTTGGCCCTTTAAAACACTTTGGGTGAAAAATAGGGTAGTTCTGGATATCCGTTTGCCATGAATTATAAATTGGGACACCTTTATTATTAAAGTAAAAATGAAAAAAGGGATGTGCAAAATCTTGTTTACATCTTTACCTCGAGGTCATTTATGATTCACTCTAGAAAGGTATTCTTAAATACTGCTGACGCAGTCCAGCAAAAATTGCCTGTTTTTCTTTTTAGAGCTGCATTTCGCTGCAATAACCATAGCAAGATTACAGACTATGTGAAAGCCACATAATGCCTGTTATTTTATTCTTTTAATGCTGGAGGATCTCTGCTCTGTCTGAATGGAGTCTGTAACACCAAGACAAAAATCAGTGACATGAAAGAAGAGATTAACACAAATGTGCTGTTCCATATGAGATGCATATGTAGACAGCATTTTAGGGCAGCACAGATTAATGATATAATTATGCTGCCTCATAGATACATAGTTTTAGCTAAATTCTAAGGCAAAATTCTGATCTTTTTATCCATCCATCCATTGAATGGAGAGAGAGAGAGAGATTGCAAATCAGTCACTTATGAGGAGCCAGATGTATATAGATTTGTTAAAGTTTCTCCAAGTTTTGTGACATGATTTGAAATGTTCATTACAGTCTTTAAAACAGCTGAATAAAGGCCTGCCAAAATTACTTGCAATATTTACTTGTAATAATTAGCTTTTATCTGTATTTTTTAGTATTTGTTATTTGTAAGTAATTATTATTTTGTTAAATATATAATTTACTCACAAACATTACATCACCATAGGATTAAATAAATAAATAAAAAGGTAATTGTGACTTTTAATCTCACAATTCTGATTTATTTGTTCTTGCAATTCTGAGAAAAAAAGTATGAATTAAGTTTATGTCTTGCAATTCTGAGTTAACAGTACATCTTGCATTTTTTACCCTTTTTTTTACATCTTGTAATTAATTTTTTTTCCACCATGGGAAAAATAAATTGTAATTGGGACTTCATATTTCACAGTTCAAAATTTTTCTCACAACTGTGAGTTTATATTCATAGTTCTAACGTTTTAATTTGCAATTCTGACTTTTTTTCCTCTCATTACAAGAAAACTTCAGAAGTTTCTATGATAGCTGACATAGAAGGTGGAACAGAACTGTGCACTTTCAGCCAAATCTTGCGATATTTTTCCATTAAACAAGTACGGAAAACTGCAATTTTATTAATTAAACATTATTATGACTTTATGTACTGGTTAATTTATTTATGTCTTTAACTTGTCAGTTCAAAAAAATATTACACAATAAAGTTTTCTGAGTATGTTTTTGGCACTGCTGCAGATTTGCATGAATCTTTGGAAAAGCTCAGATGTATTGATTGTTGATGGCAGTGGGCTGGAGTTAATTATATGTAATGTCCCCTGACAGTTCTCTGTGCTAGAGAGTACAGAGCCTGCACTGTATCTACAGACTCCCAAACGTGTCGTGATTTAGCAGCTTTTTCTGCTCTTTTTAATCCCTTCTGCCAAAGTTTAGACCTCTGAGAAATTCTATTTTATGAAGAAAGGAGGGTTTTCCATGTCTCTGTGCATGCTTCATAAACACTTACTACCTGAGCTTTGGGTTTGCTCAGTCCTGCTGGGAGAAAATCAAGACTCCCTTGGCTTATTAATGACGATCGTATATTCTCAGTTCACCCTGAGAGGACAGGTGCTCGGCTGAAATGGGGTGAAAGGAACATTTTGGCAACATAATGGTGAACTGCTCTGAATCAGAAAACAGCCGCATATCTCTCGGGATTTATTTTTTAAGAGCTCTTATCAGCTGTGGAGTGTATGTGTGAAATCATATGATTGTGTGCCGGGTGTGTGGCTTTTCCTGTTTTCATGAAACTTAGTTTTTTAAGAAAACAGTGTTTTGTATTGTTTTTATCATGTATTTTCCATGTGATTCAACTGGGTTTTTTCTCTTATCTTCAACAAGGCTGTATTTATTTGATAAAAAATAAGTAGAAACAGTAATATTGTGAAATAATTTAGACTTTTTAATGCATGATTTTTTTTTTCTTATCTGGCAGAAATAGGTTTGACTTTTTAATCTCATATAGTTTTGATTTAGTTTGTCATAATTTCAACGTTTTGTCTCATAATTTCTATAAGTCATTATTTCAAATTTGTAAATCATAATTTTGACTTTTTATCTCATAATTTTGACTTTTAAAGTAATAATTTCAACGTTGTCATTATTTCGACTTTGTAAATCATAATTGACTTTGTAAATCATAATTTTTACTTTTTATCTCATAATTTCGACTTTTAAAGTCATAATTTCAACTTTATGTCATTATTTTGACTTTGTAAATCATAATTTTGACTTTTTATCTCATAATTTCGACTTTTAAATTCATAATTTTGACTTTTTAATCTTATAATTTTGAATTAGTATGTCATAATTTTGACTTTTTCCCTCACAATTTCTACTTTGTAAGTAATAATTTTGTCTTTTATCTCATAATTCTGACTTTTAAAGTCACCATTTCAACTTTTTATCTCATAATTTGGCCTTTATGAGTCATCATTTTGACTTTTTATCTCATAATTATAACTTAAGTCATCATTTAAACTTTTTATCTCATAATTACAACTTTTAATGTCATCTTTTTAAGGCATGATTTTTTTTGGCAGAAATGGGCTTTCACAGAATTTTCAGCATCCATTACTTATTTTTTTTTTCTATATATATATATATCTTTAAAAAATGTTGGGGGAAAAAACGAACATTCAAGTGACTAGTGTAATGGCTGCCAAAAATGTACGCAATATTAAATTCTAATAATATTTCACAAGGATGAAAGACTTCTTTCAAGTTGAATCACATGGAAAATACACCCATTCACAAAGAGATAGATAGATAGATAGATAGATAGATAGATAGATAGATAGATAGATACTGTAGATAGATAGAAATAGAGACACACATATAATTATTTTTTTATCTGACACTGAGATTTATTTTTACATTATATTACATACGACATTCACCTTGAATGTATATTTGATAATTATCTGCAATACATGAAAAAATGACAACAATTAGTACAATGTTGCACAAGTTCTCATTGGTTAATAAAGCATTGTGCATCAGACACACGTTTGAAAACTCTCAAACTCTCTCTGTGACCTCTATAAATGATCTAGAATGTGATTTATTATATCTCGTCCTCCGATAAAGCCTACTACAGGTTGTTTGCATGCAGAAGCGTGTCGTCCTAAAGGTGATAAGGATAGCTAATCTTTCTCTTTGCTGAGGTTCATCATTCCCACGAGCCTGTTCTTATTAGCGATGCACAGTTCCATCAGAAACAGCCTTCAAATGGAGCAATATCCTGTGCTGGCTAATTATCAAATTTCAGATCTTAATAGATCTTTTGTGAAGGTAAGAGCAAAATCAATCACAAATGTAGCCTGAGAGCATTCTCTTTCAGAGGACCAATTTGTCCACCATTTCACATCAATCGCTATCTCACAGCCTCGTGTAAATTGAAAGCAGAGTGAGGCGAGTGAGCGAGGACGATCTGGCCATAGCGCCTGTCTTCCTCACAGATATCACCCGAGGGTGAGAATGAATCAGGCTGAGGGCCCATTTTCTGAGCAATGGCTCGCTATTGTCAGACGGCACGTAGAACTTTGCTTTAATTCTTTCTATCATCACGTACATTTATCATTGGGCCTGTATTACCCAGGGTTGTGTGCTAATGCAGTTTTGAAACTGCTGATGTGAGAGGAGGGTCCCACTCACACAGATGTGAACGGATGTATTTGAGATTTGCTTGGGCCCCAGATGCATTCATTTTACATGCACACATATTCTGTTTCCCAGCAGATATTCTGAATGGATACTGTTCACTAATCTCCCCCTGAAGATGTGAACAATTGGTCATTTAATGGCAGAAGGAATACCATTTAAGCTCGCATAGCTACCTCCCCAATGTTTTGGTCAAATCCATTTATCATTTTGTCTTAAGGTGGTCTATAGTACCCAGAGAAAGCATATATCTGGAAGCTTTCACATTCATCTCAATGACAGTTGCTCAGCAGGTGCAGGATTTCCTGAACGTATGTATTTATAATTATTACACATGTATTATATTATATATTTATAAACATCTCAAATATGTACATTTGAGAATAAAGTTTGAGAATAAAGTTTGGAATAATTAGGATTTTTTTATGCTTTTGAAAGAAGTCCCATCCTCAACAAGGCTAAATTTATTAGATTATTACAATTTATTTTATTTTGTATTTTAATATATTTTAAAATGCATAATATTCCTGTGATTCTAATATGCTGATTTGGTGCTCAGTTAATAGTTACTGACCTTTTTACTATCCATGTACTGTGTAAAATGTTTGGGCTAAGTTTTTTCTTTCTTTCTTTCTTTCTTTCTTTCTTTCTTTCTTTCTTTCTTTCTTTCTTTCTTTCTTTATTTATAACAGTTAATATATATATATTTTTTGCAACAAGGACACATTAAACTGATGAAGTGACAGTAAAGACATTTACAATTTTGCAATAGATAAATAAATAAAAATAAATCAAATCAAATAAATACTGTTCTTTTGTACCTTTGATTAATTATGAATTTGAGTAATTTTGAAATAAATAATACATTTATCATGTTTTTTGTTTATCAGTTTTTGTTTAAGATAAAACAATTTTTATTATAATTTGTATTTTTTTAAACAAACAAACAATATATAGCAACAAGGACACAAATAATGGTGTATAATGGCTGCTGAAAATTATATAGCCTATTTATATTTATTTCTATTTTTAGGGATTTTTTTTCAATATACAGGTATATGTCATATATGTATAGTATAAGCAAATTGTATATGTTTAATTATAACAAATTTACATATACCAGCCCGATCTCACGGCAATTCGTACATATTTTACGAGGTGGCTAATTCGTACGAATTCGTACGACCTCACTCGTACAAATTCATACGATTTTTGCTAAATCGTACGTATTTTACGAGTTGCCAATTCGTATGAATTCATACGAATGACCTACACCTAACCCCGCCCCTAAACCTACCCGTCACTGGGGTTTAGACAAATCGTACAAAATCGTACGAGTGAGGTCGTGAGATAGCGTTGCATATACATATAACATTTGTTTACATTACATAAAATTTATAGATATTTGTGTATATGTATATCTATGTATATCTATGTGCTACTATGTGCTATTTATGGTTGTCAATGAAAAGATGGAATAAATGAAAACAAAGAAAGATGTTTTTAAAACTTTGCCAGTATTCTAGCCAACATTAGCTCTATTGGTTTGTCCAGGCTTGCTTATGTGGCAATGTGGGTCCGTTCAAGTCATGCTTTTAAGTTAAAAACACAAGACGTGGTCCCCTACCTCCTGTAAACCACCGTAACTCAGTTTTGACATATTTGAGCTCAGCATCTCATTAAGGTACCAAAATCACTCCTTCAGGGAGAAGTGTCTCTTATCTCCAAGCACGCTCCCCTCGAACATTCTGCCTCCGCGCTAAATCTTTTCCTCTATGCATTAGGAGTGATATTAAACACAAAGGCTGAGTATACGGATGACAGTCAGGTCAGTGCCTGAGAGGGGCTCGTATGTCAGCGTGGCGAGATTGGCTCCAGATGCCGTGAAATGTATTACAGACCAACAGTGGCTTTGTAATGTGAACGTGTGGGATGAGAGCCTCTTGATATGGGCGGCAGACGTATGCCTGGGCCCCATGGTAATTGTCTGCTCCATACGTGCTCTGAAGAAGCTCTCCGAGCACAATAGGTGGGAGGACACGCTGTTGGCTGCTGGGTCTGTTCTAATAAACAGGTCTGCTGCAGAAGATGTGAGTTTTATGCTGGTGTTAGGCTCACGTAGACAGACTTTTCACAGTCTGGTACTCATTGTAGCATATTCTGGCCAAGATCTGCACACTTACACAGGAAGTTTTCCACCCAACATTTGAAGTAACCAGTTTGCTTTGTTTTTAAATTTAATTTAAAGGAAGAGTTAATTTAAGTACAGCAGATTATATCCTACAGAAAGTGTATTAATATAATACCAACATGTCTGCAATGTGCTAGTTTATAGGATGTGACAATAGTTGCAACTTTTGATTAAATGCTCTTTATGATGAGTTTTTTTTTATTATTATCTTTCCATTGTCAAAAGTTATTTAATAAATGCATCCAATAATGAATTAAGGGAATTTGTTAATTTTTTATTTGTTTTAAATGATTTTGAATGTTTTTTCTAAGCTTTTTGCCTCAAAAATCTTCAAATTCATGTTCCATCAATGTAATGTTGACCATGTTTTTTTGTTTTTTTTTAAACCAAAAATTTCACCTGTATTTATTTTAGCAAAGTGAATTGAATTTCAAAGGAAATTCTATAATTTATGGAATTTATGTAATGTATACTGTAAGTTCACATTTGCTCCTGTAATTTCAGCAACATATTTACTGCAACAACATGGCTCATTTACAGTATATGTGTATAGCATATGTTGTGTTACAGTACAATTGTAGCTAATTATTTACTGTACTCATACTGGCACCTAAAACTGCCAATATAAGTATATTAAGTGTTGTAAAAAAATATTTCACAGTATTTTTGACAGTTATAACAACAACAACAACAATACTACTACTACTACTACTACTACTACTACTAATAATAATAATAATTATTATTATTATTATTTAATGTGCATTATTGTTATTATTATTATTATTATTATTATTACATTATCATCAAAGGCAGCATTGGATGGACAATACCATTACCGACAATACCAAGGGGACTTTTATTTTGCTAACCAAGGCTGCATTTATTTATTAAATAAAATACACAAATAAAATAGAATATTGTAAAATGTTATTACAATTTATATTAATAGTTTTTAATGTATTTTATTCTTGTGATTCAAAGCTGAATTTTCAGCATCATTACTCCAGTCTTCAGTGTCACATGATCCTTCAGAAATTATTCTAATATTTGGTGATTAAGAAACTTTTTTTTTTCTCAGGATTTTTTGATAAGAAAAGACAGCATTTATTTTTTGTAACAGTCTTTACTATCACTTTTGATCAATTTAATGCATATTTTATTTAGGACAGCAATGAGTCAATCAATATACCTCTACTAGAATAATTAGAAATGCACACAATATGTCACTCAATATATGTGTGTGCTATGATATATAGACAGGACAGAGAGGCAGCTCTAGCTTTTGGAAAACATTTATACAATATTCCATGTTTGATTCCAGGGTTAAGTGGAAAGTCAAGCTTGGTGGTTGGTAGATATGGTTCTTAATCAGTAGTTAAGCACAGTGAGGGTCTCCAGATCAGCCATAATGAACGGCATGCTAATTGGACTCTGGCAACCTCTGTCCTCATCTGGCCGCCCTTTATTATGTATGGGTGGAACAGGCAGGAGCCAGGAAGCCCACCACTTCAGAGCACACCGCAACACAAATAAAACTGCACTGATGAGATTAAACAATTCAAGATGTGTGCGTGTACTTTTTAAGGCAAACAGTGAGAGAGGGACTGTTGTTGCGTCCTGTTGTCGGGTCCTCGCGTGCACACCTCGCACAAAGTCACATGCACTCGGTTCCAGTCAGTAAACAGAGTTGTGTTGTTTTCATTGTGCCCTTATGTGTCACGCAATAAATAAACATCGTTTCCCATAACTGTTATATGGAAAAGATAAATACAATCTTTAGTCTTGGGAGGATGCTCAGACGACTCTCATTGATTCATTTTTGGTGAATCCTATTGTTGACTAGGGGAAGAGTGGAAAATATGAATACAGAGAGTGACCAGGATGTTACAGTACTGTGCAGATGAAACATAATTGACTTTGAATTGTTAGTTTTATGCACAGACACATTTCACTGAACCAAGCAAGCATGAGATGTTTCTAAAACATTTCACAACGTGGCATTTTGGTTGCAGTTATAGGAAACTCTCCATTGTAACATGTGAAAAGGGTTCAAATATATTGTAATGTTAAAAAATATAATAATAAAATAAATACCTATCTATCTATCTATCTATCTATCTATCTAATCTTTGTGAATGGAAGATACTTTTTAAATGAAAATTTCTTAATTTTAACAGATTAAAAAGGCATTACTGCAGTGCAACCTTATGAAAAGGTGTAATTATTACTTTTTTAAAAATGTACATAACTATAGTTATTAAGGTTACTTATAAAAAATAACATTATCACAACCTTTTTATAGCTAGCTGGGACTGGAGCCCGGAGTTCTGGTGCCCAGGCCACCATGGCTTTATAAGTTGTTTTTTATGCTGTTGTCTGGGATTTTGTTTTGCTACTGCTTAAACTGTCTCATTAGAAGACAATTCCTGTGTTTATGTTTGGTGCTTAGTGTGCATGTGCAATTGTTTGTGAAAAGGAGATTTTACCAGCATGTGGAGAGAGAGCACAGTTCAGTTCTGTCAGTTTTTTTCAGACTAGAACGCCGGCTTCATTTTTAAGCCTGTCTGTCAACAGCAGCACACTATACATGCTGGAAATAAGGTACAGTAAGTGCTTAGAATTACCACTCACTGAAACGACACCATCCATTCAGCCTTCAAAGCCTTCAAAGAAATCCATTTAGACTTCTCTTAGCTGTGTGATAAAGTGTGACGGATATGATCTTGAGGAGAATGGCTCATCATGAAGTTGAGTACAGCACACTACTCATCTAACATATGTCCTGTTATTCATTCCATTATTTGTTTTAGTACATGCATATAGATGAAGATTCACATAATTCATACATTCGAATTTAAAGGTGCATTTATAAACTTTGGCCTCTCTATCACATAAAATTGTTTTTTGATTAACTTTTTCCATGGATTGTTCTGATGATTTGATGATTTTCTGCCAAGTTTGACCTGACAGCTCAAAATGTAACATTGTATAGTGTATTGTATTGTAGCGAATCAGTGAATCAGGACAAAAATCAAGATAAAAGTTCTGAATAATGCTATTTTATCACTCAGTAATGGGATTTTGTTCATTATTTTTTTAATGCTGAAAAAAATTGTTCACCTTTAAATTCTGTCATATTTCACTCATTTCCGCAAATATACTGTATGTATGTGCTTTGTGTTTTTTTATTTGAGCAATTAGCATATGCGGTCATTAGCTTAGCAACATTAGTCAATTTACTTTATTTTTATTATTTATATGCATTATAGTATTTATTGATATTTTAAACTAGATTTTGTTACATTTCGCTTTTAATTTTTCTTTATTTATTTATTTTTGGTAATGTTTCTTTTTAGGGTTTCATTTATTTTTATATAAATTTTACTAATTTTAGTACTTCAACTCGAACTTATTTTATTTCAGGTAGTTGCCAATTCAATATTTCTCATTTTCATTTAAGTTTAAGTTAAGTTTACTATTTAGATTTTATTTCGAGTATCTAAAAAAGCCTGATGTATCCGGTCTTCTTCACTTACATAGATTCTTTTGCAGTATTTTTGAATCTCAACATGCTTACAGTCTAACATGTAAAAACAGTAGAGCAATTTTTTTATATTTATATACTTTTAGGAGTAGAATTATCAGTACCCTGTATCAGCTAATGGAAAAAAAGGGCTATTCAAGTCAACACTTATTGAAAACAACAATAGGAAATGTGTCCTGTAATGTAGCTTGTATACTTAACTATAAGTTGAACACCATTAGACATGGTCATTGGGATTATTTGACCAATATGGAGTGATCTTCAGGGATACTGTGCATGGAAAGCCAGTTTCAAAGCACTATTCTTGGTGTAAATAATATGTTGAGTAAAACATTATCTTCCTAATTTACATGGTGTGGCCTAACAATATGACCTTTCAATGGAAAAAACATTTCCAGCTCAGTCGCTGCTGTTTGTCCTTCTCACATACAGATAACCAATCATTTTCCATCCTGTTTTTCATTGCTAGCAGTTTGTATGTGAGAAAAAGATAACATTTGACTGTTGGTGTGTTATGTTTGTAAGTTCAGGGTATCATGTTCGACAGTGTGATGTCAGCTTTGTTTACACGTGTGCAAGTATGGTTTCTTGGCTTTATTTTAGCAAGATTTGAAAATGGTTTCTTATCAAAGGTGTGGTCAGACCAGGGCAATGTTTTTGTCTAAAGTAACCGGTGAAATGTAATTTGTGGGGACAGTGTGCATAGTTTGTGTGGCAATGCAAACACGAAGTAACCTAAAAGCATATTTCAGCGATGTTTACCGTATAGAATTCAAAGTGGTCTTTATGTTTTAGTCCAGCTGAGTGGAAACAGACATGGCTCTGGGTTATGGAAAAAGAGACTGTGTTTTGGATGACTGTCAAAATATTATCAATCAATATGACCAATATAAATATTTTTCCCTCACATTGTACATCTGTCTCACTCTGTGTTATACTGATATGCCTACTGTGCTGACCTGACGTCCAGATAAAAGCCCACGACACACACACAGATCACTTCCCAGACTCAATACTGAAGCCACGGCTCAGAGAGCTTCTAGAATCTCAGACAGAGCTGTAACCAGTAGGATGTAATTAAAGCACCTCAAGCGGTGCACAAAAGATATTGTCCATGTGGTGCCTTTAGTTTTATTTTTTGCATGCAGGGAAAATATGCAGACCACAGTTGAACTTTTTTAATGTTTCATGACTTAGATAATTTTTTTCTGAACTAGGGATTCAGTTTGTCATAATGTATTTCCATCATTTTTTTCCTATTTAAATCTTGCCAAATGCATTGTTGTCTAAGTGGTATGTTAAGGAGAACCACTAGACCATTAGGATTTTCATCCTTATTTTAATCTTGTGATGTTCCTATATATGTTTACATACTGTACATATACAAACCCGATTCCAAAAAAGTTGGGACACTGTTCAAATTGTGAATAAAAACAGAATGCAATGATGTGGAAGTTTCAAATTTCAATATTTTATTCAGAATACAACATAGATGACATATCAAATGTTTAAACTGAGAAAATGTATCATTTTAAGGGAAAAATAAGTTGATTTTAAATTTCATGGCATCAACACATCTCAAAAAAGTTGGGACAAGGCCATGTTTACCACTGTGTGGCATCCCCTCTTCTTTTTATAACAGTCTGCAAACGTCTGGGGACTGAGGAGACAAGTTGCTCAAGTTTAGGAATAGGAATGTTGTCCCATTCTTGTCTAATACAGGCTTCTAGTTGCTCAACTGTCTTAGGTCTTCTTTGTCGCATCTTCCTCTTTATGATGCGCCAAATGCTTTCTATGGGTGAAAGATCTGGACTGCAGGCTGGCCATTTCAGTACCCGGATCCTTCTTCTACGCAGCCATGATGTTGTAATTGATGCAGTATGTGGTCTGGCATTGTCATGTTGGAAAATGCAAGGTCTTCCCTGAAAGAGACGACGTCTGGATGGGAGCATATGTTGTTCTAGAACTTGGATATACCTTTCAGCATTGATGGTGCCTTTCCAGATGTGTAAGCTGCCCATGCCACACGCACTCATGCAACCCCATACCATCAGAGATGCAGGCTTCTGAACTGAGCGCTGATAACAACTTGGGTTGTCCTTGTCCTCTTTAGTCCGGATGACATGGCGTCCCAGTTTTCCAAAAAGAACTTCAAATTTTGATTCGTCTGACCACAGAACAGTTTTCCACTTTGCCACAGTCCATTTTAAATGAGCCTTGGCCCAGAGAAAACGCCTGCGCTTCTGGATCATGTTTAGATATGGCTTCTTTTTTGACCTATAGAGTTTTAGCCGGCAACGGCGAATGGCACGGTGGATTGTGTTCACCGACAATGTTTTCTGGAAGTATTCCTGAGCCCATGTTGTGATTTCCATTACAGTAGCATTCCTGTATGTGATGCAGTGCCGTCTAAGGGCCCGAAGATCACGGGCATCCAGTATGGTTTTCCGGCCTTGACCCTTAGTTCAAGGTTCAAGGTTCAAGGTTCTTGTTTATTTGTCACATACACAATCATACAGGGTATAATCAGTAGTGAAATGTAGGTCAGGACAGGTCCGCTCAATGGACAGTGCAAAAAATAATAATAAAAGATGATACATAACACAGGAGCATATATTTAAATATAGGTAGGAATAAGATAAAAAAAAATAATAATAAGTAAAAACAATGAAATAAAATAAGGAGTAAAATGTGCAATGAACTAAAATGTGCAATACAGTCTACTGTGGATTTAATAAATATTAATATAACCAGGGATGTGCAAGAGGAATGTGCAAACAGGTTGTACCGGGTATGTACACATAGCAGCAATGCGGAAGATGGAGAATGATGGGTGTTACAGTTAATTAAATGAGTCCTGTAGATGTTATGAGACTGAGTTTAGGAGCCTGATGACCTGAGGGTAGAAGCTCCTCCTCAGTCTCTCAGTTTTTGCCAACACGCTTCTGAAGCGCTTGCCCGATGGCAGTGTGATGAAAAGACGGTTACCGGGGTGATTTGAGTCCATGATTATTTTTGCAGCTCTGCTTTTGCAGCGTTTGAGGTAGATGTCCTGCAGAGAGGGGAGGGCAGACCCAGAGATGCGCTCAGCTAAGCGCACGACTCTCTGCAGAGCTTTGCAGTCCTGATTTGTGGCGTTACTGTACCACACTGAGATGCACTGAGTCAATACACTTTCTATGGCCCCTGAATAGAAAGTTTTCAGGATTGCTGGTGAGACCTGAATTTCCTCAGCTGTCGCAGATGGTACAGTCTTTGCCTGGCTTTCTTGACCTGTGTTTGAATGTGTGCAGTCCAAGTCAGGTCCTCGGAGATGTTTACACCGAGGTACTTGAAGCTGCTCACCCTCTCCACAGGGGTCCCGCTGATCATAAGAGGAGTGTAGGGCCGCTGCTGTCTCTTCCTGAAGTCTACAATCAGCTCTTTAGTTTTGCTCACGTTCAGAGAGAGACAGTTGTCCTGGCACCATGATGTTAGTCTCTCTACCTCACCCAAGTATGCGGTCTCATCATTGTTGGAAATGAGGCCCAGAACCACAGTATCATCAGCAAATTTAACAATAGAAGTGGAGCTGTGAGAGGACACACAGTCGTGTGTGTAGAGAGAGTAGAGCAGGGGACTCAGAACGCAGCCCTGCGGGGCTCCTACGTTCAGGGTGATGGAGTTGGAGGTGAACTGGCCCATTTTCACCACTTGTGGTCTGCCGGTGAGGAAGTCTTGGATCCAGTCACAGAGTGTAGTATTTAGGCCGAGGTCTGAGAGTTTGACAGCTAGCTTGGAGGGGACTATAGTATTGAAAGCTGAGCTATAGTCAATGAATAGCAGTCTGACATAGTTGCCATTTTTGCTGTCAATATGAGTGAGGGAGGAGTGCAGTACCTGAGAGATGGCATCATCAGTAGACCTATTTGGGCGATAGGCAAACTGAAGAGGGTCCAAGGTAGCAGGGATGGAGGAGCATATGTGTTTCTTTAAAAGTCTCTCAAAACCTTCATGACTGTTGATGTGAGGGCAACTGGACGATAGTCATTCAGGCAAGAGGGTTTACTGTTCTTAGGCACAGGGATGATGACAGATTTCTTAAATGAGGTGGGAATCACAGAGGTAGCAAGGGACTCATTAAAGATGGAAGTAAACAAACCAGCAAGCTGATCGGCGCATGATCTTAGAACGCGGCCTGTAATCCCATCAGGTCCGGCGGCTTTCCTGATGTTTACTCTCCATAATTCTCTCCGAACCTCGTCCTCCGACACGGTGATAACATGATCAACATCGCTGCTCTGTCTGCTGCTTCCTGACGCGCTGATCGGCAGAGTCGCGCTGCCGTTGCATTCGAAGCGGCCGTAGAAGGTGTTTAGCTCTTCGGCCAGCAATGGATCTGCACTCACCTCGGCAGAGGAGTTATTTCCAGAGGAACAGATGGTCTTCAGTCCCTGCCACATGCGTCGAGAGTCATTGAGCTGAAAATGTGACTCAATTCTCTCTCTGTATCGGAGTTTAGCAGCTCTAACTGCCCGTCGGAGAGCATAACATGATGCTTTGTAATCGCTCATGTTTCCTGACAAAAGACCGGCGTTGTATGCGGCAGTGCGTTGGTTAACCGCAGCACGGATTGTTCTGTCCACCCACGGTTTCTGATTAGAGAATGTCCTTATTGTTACCGTTTCAGTGGCTTGGTCGGTTAGCATGTAAACAAAGCTTAATGCTACATCCGTGAACTCGCTGACATCAGCTGAACTCGCCCGGAACATGTCCCAGTCGACGTCATCAAGAGACGCCTGTAGCATAGCTTCAGAGTGGGAGGACCAGCGCGTCACTTCCCTCACCCCGGGGATTCCTGAACGATCCTTTGTTTATATTCCGGTGTGAGGAAAATGGCCGCGTGGTCCGATTTACCAAAAGCCGGCAGGGAACGAGCTTTATAGGCATTATTGAACTGAGTGTAGCAGTGATCCAGTGTATTCGGTCCTCTAGTTGGACAGGATACATGCTGATGGAAGTTCGGCATGACCTTCCTGAGGTTGGCTTTGTTAAAGTCCCCTGCGATGATAGAGGTGTTTGTTGATGTAGCCGCTTAGCTCCTCGTGGAGTTTGGACAAAGCCAAGCTCGTGTCTGCCTGAGGTGGAATGTAGACGGCAGTAGCGATGACCGCGGAGAACTCGCGGGGTAAATAGAATGGGCGGCAGATAATGGAGAGATGTTCCAGATGAGGCGAGCAGGAACGCGACAGAATGGAGATATTCCTGGGGTCGCACCATTTCTTGTTAATCATGAAACACACTCCACCACCCTTGATTTTTCGGCCTCGGCTGTTCTGTCCATCCGTAAAACAGAAAAGTTATCAGACGGTGTTACAGCGGTGTCCGGGACCGAGGGAGTGAGCCATGTTTCAGACAAACAAAGGATGTTACAGTCCCTAATGTCCCGTTGGAAACTAATCCTGGCTCTAAGATCGTCCATCTTATTTTCCAAGGATTGGACATTAGCGAGCAGAATACTGGGGAGAGGGGGGCTGTGAGCATTTTTTCTCAGTCTGTCACGAATTCCAGCGCGTCGCCCGCGGTGTTTCTTTCGCCTCCTGGGATTATTCGGGTGGCCTTTGTTAACCTCGGCGTTCCGAAGAATCTCCGCTGGCCACGCTGGATCCGTGGATAAAGTGTCCAGAAGCAGGTTAGTGCAGCGGTGTCCAATGTCCAAAAGTGTTCTTTTGTCATAAATAGATAGTGCAGACGTTAAGCGTGTAAAAAGAGAAAGTAAAAATACGTAAAGAGTATATAAAAACACAAATTGAGCGGAGCCATCCTTTAACGTCGATTGAACACAGCAGCGCCGGAAGCGGAAGCCTTACGCACAGAGATTGTTCCAGATTCTCTGAATCTTTGGATGATATTATGCACTGTAGATGATGATAACTTCAAACTCTTTGCAATTTTTCTCTGAGAAACTCCTTTCTGATATTGCTCCACTATTTTTCGCCGCAGCATTGGGGGAATTGGTGATCCTCTTCCCATCTTGACTTCTGAGAGACACTGCCACTCTGAGAGGCTCTTTTTATACCCAATCATGTTGCCAATTGACCTAATAAGTTGCAAATTGGTCCTCCAGCTGTTCCTTATATGTACATTTAACTTTTCCGGCCTCTTATTGCTACCTGTCCCAACTTTTTTGGAATGTGTAGCTCTCGTGAAATCCAAAATGAGCCAATATTTGGCATGCCATTTCAAAATGTCTCACTTTCAACATTCTATTGTGAATAAAATATAAGTTTATGAGATTTGTAAATTATTGCATTCCTTTTTTATTCACAATTTGTACAGTGTCCCAACTTTTTTGGAATCGGGTTTGTATAAGAATAAGTATAAAATAATATATTTTTTAATGTTTTTGTAAGAAGTCTGCATTTTTAAGGCTGCATTTATTTGTTTAAAAATACAGTAAAAACAGTAATACTGTGAAATTATTACTGTTTTAAAAATATATCTTAAAATATGATTTATTCCTGTGATGGAATTTCATTATCAATATTGACAACAGTTTTTGCTGCTTAATATTTTTTGTGGAAACCTGAATTATATTTTTTTTCTCCAGGATTCTTTGATGATGATCAGCAGCATTTATTTGAAATAGAAATATTTTGTAACATTATATATGTATTTACTGTCACTTTTGATCAATTTAATGCATCCTAGCTGAATAAAAGTATTTTTTTTTTACTTTTAAATATAGTAGTGTATCATGTTTCCACAAGAAATTATTCCTGAGCACCAAATAAGCATATTAGAATGATTTCTGAAGGACCATGACAACTTTTTTAATTTAATAGAAAGAACATAATTTTGATTTTTTTTTTCTTGCTAAATAAAAGTAATAATTAAAACAACTATACTGCAGTATAGTTATACAGTATATACCATATGAATTGCTTACATTCACATTCTTTCAGTTCAACTAAAACCATAAATAATGTTGCATATATTCTTTCTTAACACAATGTAATTTATTTATTTATGTCGTGACCCTCTAAATTTTATGAAACTGTAAATCAGTTAGGAGACCGGAAGATAATTCTGTGCCTGGGGCCCAACATTGGTGCTATTCCCCTGGTCACAAGTAACACAGTCCTCTCTGTTTATGGAGATGTATATGAAGCATTTCACTACATTTCGGATGCGGCGATGGTTGTCATAATAATCGTGCTCTGCGTGCAAGTTTCCAACCAAAGAAACAACTGTATCTGTAGCACTGTAGCATAAAGATGCCTGAAACCCTGTTTTACGAAAGCTGTAATTATTTCATGTAGCCTACTATATTCAGCATATTTGGCAGTATTTTCTCACAATTTTTGTGTTGGAAAAATGTATTATTATAGTTTTTATATTTAAAACTGAGAAAAGAAAGAAGGAGGAGAGAGAGAGAGAGTATATTTTGTCCAAACACTCAGCGGTAAATCAGCAGTCAGTAAACTGGGCCAGTTCTATTGTTGGTGCCTTGCAGCAGAAAACAGAGTCACTCCTCGCATTAGTATTCAGGACTGGACTCATTACAATTCAGACAGTTTTCTTGCCTTCTTCATGTCTGCCTGTACACTGTAAATTGAATGACTAACTTTACAAAACCCAGATATCACAGATCTAATGAATAAACACTGAATTTAGAACAGGTTTGCATACATGCATAAGATAAAGAGTCAAAAATTGACTTCACATAACCAGACGAATACTATTCATTTTTATATCAAAAGCCTCCATATTAACAGACACTTTCGGGAACAGAATAAATGAACCATGGAGTGACAAATATGCAGTGTATTTCTTATTCGGGCCAACAAAGAATGAACAAGAAAGTACTTAGTGTAAATCATTGGTTAATAATAGTCAAACTGCAAACTACATACAGTACATGCAGGTGTTTGTTTTTTAAAGCTTGTAAATGACTATCTGAGTATTCAAAAAGAGTGAATTTTATTTCCTATGTGGGAAAGCGAAGCTTTTAAAAGCTACATGCCCTTGGCAAACTTCCTCATGTAATGCTTTTAATGTAATGGGTCTTAGGAGGGGAAGTTGTAAGTTACCAAAAGGCAATTTTGTGAGCTTCCTCAGAGGTGCTAAATTCTGCATTAGACTCGAATTTCTTCATGAAAAACTACAAAAAAACCTTAAGCAAACTTGATTATTTTTCTGCGAAGGGCTGCCTTGTATCTCAGGCATCAGTGTTGACAGCAAACAGAGCCTTAATGTGCAATAATGTGTTTTTTTAAATGCAGTTTCAGGCACCGATGTCCTTTTCTTTCTTTTAAACATACAGCAAGGTCAGTGTGAGTTTACATTTATGTTCTTAGCAGATGCTTTCAGACAAAAGTGACTGAAAATAAAGTGCACAAATCATGTTAATGGTTATTTCCATGACAGAGAATTGCCATTCATGTGATTTGTGCACTTCATTGTAAGTCGCTGTAGCGTCACAGGCTGGTTAATCTCTGGTCTCAGCACAAGGTAACACACCATTACCTGCCAACACCTGCTGTCTTTCTCTTCCTGATCTTTATACCCCGTGAGTTCAGTTCACGCTCACCTACATTCACTCTAATGCATAATGCATTACTCCTCTTGCCCTTTAAAAAACTCATTTATTAGCCATATACAGTATGCAAGCTTATTTCACTCTCACAACCAGATAACTGGGTCTCTTGCAGATAATATCAATCTCTAGTCATTGATGTATAATGCATTGATTGTTCATAATCATATGTTAATATTAGTTAATATTTTATATTAACAATAACTAAATTCCCAGCCAGAGCAGAGCCACATGCACAGTCTTTGATCATATTCTGAATTAGGAAAACATTATGCAGTTACAATTTTGAGAACATGCATGATTAGTTCACATACTGAGTCTTTCATTAATTTTTTTCACGCGACAGACAATTGATTATGAATCACTTTATTTTGAAGCATATCAGTGTTTTAAAAGAACAGATTTTCTCATATGTACAGAAAAGTCATGTTATTTTTAGTGAATGCACATTTTTATAGTTATCTGATGAGATATTCTTGTGTTGTGTAGAATTTGCGTGCTAGCAATCACAGATTCTTTTTATGAATCAGTTGAACTGGTTCACACATTTATCTGAATGATTAATTTGTGAATCGGTTTGAATGAAAATGTTTGTTTAAAATCCTTATTCGCTAATCAGAAACTACTGGAAAGAAAGAATCATGGAAATTCAAAAGTGTTGGGTGTCTGACAACAATATGGGTTTAAACTGACATAAGAGTGAATAAATGATGACAGATTTTTCATTTTTCAATGAACTTAACCTTCCAGACTCTTTTGTTTTCTGTCAGTGTTGATATCTTATCCTGTATAGCTCATCCAGAAAGATCCCCCGCAATATGCTCTGCTGTCAGGTGTGTCTGGACAAGTGTGTGTGTGTGTGTGTGTGTGTCGTACAAAGAGCAGTATTACGCCTGAATGCTCTATCTGTGGTCTACAGGATGATGCAGCTTTCCATGTGGATCCTCTGCCAGACACATTAGCTTCAATCTGCTGGGAATCTCATCACATGCTTCTTGGCTTTATGATGGCATGCTGCTCATCAGAACCAGCGCTGCTCCACTGCTGGTTGTAAAAACCTTCATCGAAAAGGTTTGGGTCTAGAAACATCCCACACACCTCTGTAGCCGCTCTGCTGAAGAGTGTGTCATGTTGTCAGCGACAGTTCAAAGGGTGCCAAACCCTGGATATGCAGAAATGATTGATGGGAAGGTTTGCTGAGCGTTATGTGCAGCCACCAAAGCTGTCAATCATTTTTTCATCCAAAAATTTGAAGTGTACTTGGCTATGAGAGAATTATGAAACATTAACAGTTGTCGCTGTAAACGCCCTATATGAAATGATCCTGTCATCACCAGTAAACAACTCTACATTAAGAAAGTGAGTTAATGCAATAAACATTATTTTGCTTTTTGCTGTGTTTACGGAAAGGAGGAGCATGGTCAAAAACCTTTGTATGTTGTACAGTAATATTAAACTTTATTGGTTTATGGTACTTATATATTTTTATGTAATGAGGCACCATTGGATCTTAGATCTTTGTAGCACATACATCTTTATCACACAGCCATTTGTTTATGAGACAAGCATACAGAAATTGTTTGGCTATAACCTTTGGTTCAATGATACAGTTGTTGATTGTTTTTTTAGATGCAATGTTGCACTCAAAAGTGGAGACAGATGAATGCAAACATGACTTAATTATTGGAAATATAAGTACAGTATTCACTTCCTTACAGAGCATTTATGTCACAGCCTGGCAAAAACATGAAATGCCAATATGCATATTTATGTTTCCCCCAAAAATGTGTTTTTTATCCAAAGCCACATACTGTACATTGCATTCAATGTACGTTTTTGTTTTAATCAGCTTTCCCTGATTCGAATCGAACCCATGACCTTGCCATTACTAGCACCATTCTCCACTGTTTGTGCTCATTTTAGGGGTAAACTATCATTTGAACAAACAGGTATTGACTGAGTTAATGTGGTAATTTATCGCTGCAAAGATGGACTTTTAATAAAACTTAGCTGTCAATGCAGAAGAAAGGTGAACAAATTTCTGATTGAGAAAACTGAGAAAAAAATCTGTGGTGTTTTTCTCTTTTACCCAAAGCTTTAACACCCATAATTCACTTTTAATTTTGGCGTCTGTTGATGTGACTCTCTGTGAGGGTAAATACAAAAATACAAAATATCAATCTCTATTTCCAAAAGACCTGGAGGTGTCAAAAATCCACTGGATGACACAAAATGACAGAATTTGCATAATCTGGCTGACATTTGCAGAGAAATAAACAGAGATTTCTGGGTGCAGGTAAAACAGAGATAGACTACACATTGTTCATTTACATATATCAACATTGTAACAATACAAGTCTGAAAACTTAAAATGTACTAAAAGCCACAAAACTTCCATTTTTATTTAGGCTTTTTAAACTGTTAAGATCTTTCCTGCAACAAACAACCTAGCAACCATCCTAGCAGCCTATAAATAAAATCTAGATAACTTAATTATTCCAAATGTCTTGCAGCCACCCTCTCTCGGTCCCAGACTTGAAGGTCAACACCAGCGAGTCTGCTGACCTATTTTTCGATGAGGCACCAGAAGGAGTGCCCGGCCAATGACTGGAAGGCATTCTGCAGCGCACCATCTGTGCACGTGGATAGGTCAAATGTCAGCATGCCTGCTGAATCACACCTGGGAAAATTCCTAAAGTGTGATAGATTAGAGAGAATCACTTAAATCATACGTTAGGAGACCATCATGGTGCATGGACTGAAGATACTCTCATCAATGGAAACTAGCTTTATTTTCCTTTGCATACACATTCCTGGTCATATTGTAAACAATTCATCACTGGATGTTATTCTAAAGAAAAAAAAGTCTTATAAATATAAAGACTCCAGGCTAAAAATTACCTTCCTTTTCAGCTGACGTCACCAATGCCTCTTATTTTTTAACAAACTATCTGCTTTTTAAGATCCATGATTTCTCGACAGATAAAATCAAGTTCCGTCTTACTTTTTTTTCTTATTGAACAGTTCAAGTTGGAAACGTGTCATATAATGGGTTGTGAATGCCAGACATTTGACTCTAAAACATGCTCTACTTGGATATTTGACTGATATGTGAGGAAAAAATGTGTGAGGATATGGAGGAAAGGTTTATTTGAGCGATTCAAGAGTTATGAGTGTGGAAAAACTGTGCAACGGGTTTGTTTGATTATGTAAATCAGATGTGGGAAAGCCATTGGATGTGGAGAGAAACTATGGGCGGCTGGAACGGGCCGGTTGTGGGGAACAGGCCTCCATCCAAGCCTCTTAATGACAGTCATTGACCCCCTTCTGTCTACGACTTTTTGAGAATAAAGCCACAAAAATGCTCACATTCCTACATTCGTACAGCATAAACAGATGGGAAATTTAAGATATTCTGCTGCAAAAGGTAGGATCCTTTACCTGATACCACAAAGAAGCAATCTTTTACACCCTGGAATTTCCTTACACATAAATTCATGTAGATGTGAGCATGAAGAAAGGTTATCTATAATCTCCTGTTGTTTTTACAGTGATGTTCTGGGTTAGATTTTGTATTACGTCTTCTGTTGCCTGTGTCGTTCATCCGTTCATTCTTTATCGCACTTCTGTGAGTAATCTGAGATTTCCATCTCTGCTGGAAATAACCTTAACTACTTCTGATGTGTTGCAAATGTGTGCAGGTGCAGGTACTCAAGCGTAAAATACCGATTCTTTGTGCTTTATGGGCATGAAACACTTCGCTCCAACTCACATAATGTAGACTAGTGGATCTTTTCCAAATGCAGAATTCATTCATACTTCACATCACACACACACACACGTCTTCAAGACCATAGGTGCTCAGTAGGGAACTGGCAAAACGTCTTCTTTTCACAGATAAGGTTACCAAAATCGAAATCATGCGCACATATGACCGGAAATGTGAAAGTTAGTCATCCATGACTCATACATCCCAGATCTGTCAAATTCAATTTTGAGTTTAATCATTGAAGGACATCAAAAAGGCCTCGATGTTCCAACCTACCTCTGTTGAAGGTCACTATGCACTATGCAGTTATTCACATGATGTTTGAAATCAAAATGTAAAATCAAAAAGCAGAGGAAAGGTATGTGTTCATTTTCCTGGTACAAGTTGGCTGACTTACAACCTTCTTGCTAGTGAATGACTTTCACTTTCATGAATGCCTCACTAATGGCATATTTTAATTTATGCACAAAGAACCCTTCTCCCTAAGTGGTCTGTTATTGAAATGGCACTTTCATTTGCTACTCTACTGAATTTAGCATTCTCTTCTGAGTTTTAAAAATGGTCTTGCAAAAGGTCATCTTATTTTTTGGCCAGGCAAATTTCTATTACTTCAAACACAGCTTTGGTGGCTGCACATAACGCTCAGCACCAAGGATCAATCACACTGGGAAGTTAATAACAAAAAATGCATTGTGAAACAAAAGACAGCAGAAATGCAATATTGTGTACAATTGCAGCCCATGGTTCCAAGCTTCCCAAACCTGCAGCCAAAAATGAATAATGAAGGAGCAAATGTTATCAATCACAAGTGTCACTCATTCTTATCTTACGGTGTCAAATACGCCACCCAGGGTCTCCCATCCATCACGCCATCCTCCTACATTATCATTTCATTTCAAGGCAGAATGATTTAATATCACTTATGTGGCTGAAGGCAACTTTAAGAAACTGTGATCTTGTGGTCTCCCTCGTGGCTGTTATTCATTAAATATAACAGTTACAAGGGCATAGATGGACACAGAGGGGGTGAAGCTTTGAAAAGAGATGGATATAAAAGTACAAAGAAAGTACAAACTTTGAATGAAATTGAAAAAAAAAGAATATGCTGTAGTCATAAAATTCAACTATTTTCTTTAGTGGAGCAAAAATACACAAACTAACTGGCAATATTGTGTCTAAAATGTACTTAAAATGAACCTCTTGTTTATTGAAATGTTGAATTAAAGCAATATCACACTCGCAGTCGTGTTGGTGAATCATGTGGATCATTTGTGGATTATTGTGATGTTTTAATCAGCTGTTTGGACTCTAATTCTGATGGCACCCATTCACTACAGAGGATCCATTGGTGAGCAAGTGATTTGCTAAATTTCTCCAAATTAGTTCTGATGAAGAAACTCATCTACATCTCGGATGGACTGAGAGTGAGTATGTTATCAGCATATGTTCATTTTTGGGTAAACTATTCCTTTAAATGCATTTGTAAACTGAAAATTTCCACAATCCAAAAAGACCCTCTATTGAAACAGAACTGCAAAAATGGCTCAGTCATTTAACAATATATGGTAAACCACAGATCAAGGGCCCTCATAAATTTTCAAAACATATTTATGAAGAATATAATGCATTAAAAAGTGCTGGTTGTAAATATAAAGAACTATATGCAACTGGGTTTAAAAGCTATATGTAAATAGCAGGCTGTTCGCTTTAGAGTAATGGAGGTTTTTCCCCCACACAGGAAACAGATTATTAGAAAATCATACAAATTTGACACTGACAAATGACATGCACAAATAATACATGTACATGAGGGATTACACCTATTTCATATACAGGAATTTGATATTATACTTTAGGTAATGACATTTCAGCATGCTACATTAAACCTACATCAAATATACATGGTGTATAATTCTTCATAAGCTTAAAGTGTTACCCATAAGCAAACAATATGTAGGCTTTTGAGCTCTTTATTGTGAACTCAAACAAACCATTTATACGTTCAAATGTGAAGTTTGCCATGTAATTTGAAGCTGGCACTGTGCTGCAAATGAATTTGAGGGGCCACGTACTTCAAGCTTACTTATTCTGCTTTAAAAGAGTTTTTGTGGGATTTCAGACTGTGCTAAGCCTAAATTTGTGGGTCTTAGTTTAAATACTGCCCTTATCTATGTAGAATTATCACAGTGACAGGCATTCTGAGGTTTCCGTCTATATTCCTAGCAGGAGGCAAACAAAAATTATTTGCAGATCTGATGCGTGGTAGACCCAAAAAGCAGGATTTTTGCAACATAGACCTACTAATTTTGATTTTTTTTTTTTTAAATACAGAATTATACTACTGTAATGTTTATGAAAACTTTTAATTTGTGAAAATGAAATACAATATAGCTAACATTATAAATGTAAAATACACTTTTAGTGCTGTGTGCACAGAATTATCTCAAATTAAGCCATGTGGTCAGGAGGGCGCAAAATGGTAATTACAGTCTCAGAAAAAACAAATGGTTGTCTAGCGGCACACCCACTCCTATAAGACACTTTCAGTGAAAATCCACTGAGACTGTTACAGTGAGACAGAAGGGTCAGTTCCTGTGATTCCTTCAGTTCTCTAATAGATTACATCATAGCATCCTGCTGTTCTGTGAATGGCCACATTGAAGCCTGTCTAAGTAGCCTGGGTCTCGCTATTGAACTAGAATTACATCAATATTCACTGAACCATATAGAGCACTCTTTGTGTCCTCAGCAACTACAAGATTGATTCTTTCTCTCTTCCTCAGTTTCTTTTCTTCAATTTCTCAAGTCTTCAAAGGGATCCAATACTCCCTGCTGTTTGAAGAAAGCAGTACATATTACCCATAAAGCCTTCCTAAAGCATATGGCTTCTGCTAAATGAAAAATATGTGTAGGTTGAAGACCTGATTATAGGAGTAATTCATTTGCAAAGACAGTGTTTTTCCACTTTTGCCAAAGACAATGGCTTTTTTTTTCCTGAATGTGGGCCCTCTACTGGATGATTTAAAATTCAGCTCATTAAGGATTGCAGACATTTTTATCATTATGACCTTTGTTATATGTTATTAATAATAACTGACCTGGTTTTAACAAGAACTGAGTGTTATAAACTAAACAAATCAAATCAACAGTAATCACAACTGTTGGTTATGTTGCAGACCTAAAACAATTGATTGCAACACCAGTTCTTTCAACGGGACACGTCTGCTTCAAATTCAAGTGCAAAAATGTGTCAAAATATTCATTTTGTGCCTTAATTGTCTGCTGATCATCTGCGTAATCACAAAATGACTCCCTTTTGAATTTTCACTTAGGATGCATTTTTAGCACATTTTAAATTCACACCGCTATATTTGTGACATGATTCAATAATTAATGTTAACACCACAGCAAATTAAATCTGAGACATGAATAATTATTTCACTCAAAGGACATGCCTTGCACTCTTATGTCATGAGCTGCATTTCAGGCAACAGAAGAAAGACTTCAATGAATATCTTAAATGAATTTCACCATTTTTGGGTGAAATATTCCTTTGAATACATCTGTGTGACAAATAATTTCTGCATAGTCACTACACTCCTGCACTCATTTCCACTGTAAACACACACACACTTTTGTTTATGTGAATTGTGGGGGCTTTCCATAGACTTCTATTACTTTTATACTGACCAAACAATATTTTCCATCTCCTAACCCAACCCTAACCCTAAACCTACCCCTTACAGAAAACCTGTCTGCATTCTTACAATTTCAGATAAACATCATTTACTATATATATATATATATATATATATATATATATATATAATATTTCAGGTTTTACTATACTTGTGGGGACATTTGGTCATATACGTGTGTGTGTGTGTGTGTGTGTGTGTGTGTGGTGAGAACTTGACTTGAGGCATGTTGGTGCTTGTACATTTTACAGTTAATAATTTATGCTTGTGTGTAATAAACTAATATCATGTTACTATATCAATCTACCTTGACTGCTAAAATATTATTTTAAAATATACTGATATAAGCAAGCACTATAATATTAGAGATGGTAAAACTAAAGTCCACATGAATCAACATTCATCCTGAGTGGCCTTGCCATAAACCATGATAACACTTAATCAGTGCAAAGTGTGCAGTAAACAACATAACATGTAACAAACTCTCATTATAAGAAACAAGAGCACATATAACAGACAACAAAAGATTAATTTTGATATTCTTGATTACATACCTGTTAAAAAGATCAAATTATCGAACAGCACATATTGTTTCCTTATTTAAAATGTATCTAGCACTGTTATTAATGGTGCTAAGGGCGCCACAAGACTATTTGTATTGCACGAAATGACTGGTTTATTTATATAGTAAGGAACACCCCGAATATTGCTATTCAAAACGTTTTATTTGACTAAAAATGTGCAAGAAAAGTGAATCAAATATTTTGTAAACATTTCAGAATGCGTGCAATAGAGGGTTAAGTCAGACCGTGTGTATGTGTATACATACCCAGGAGGAGGGGTTGTGCGCAGGCGCACTGGAGCCACTAACCACACGCGGCTCAATCACGACATTTATTCGGCGTCCACTATGCATCATCTCAACACTCTCGGTGTAAGGACGTCCAAACACAGTCGAGCGTACTGTAAATACTGTATGTGCACATCCACTCTAACCTACAGGATTCTCAACGCAAATAACATGGGTTAAGAGGAGGATGTCTGGATAATTCATTTCAACACTTTGCAAGGATGGGGACTCGGATATTGTTTTTTGGCAGAGGCATTTTGACAAAGACGAGGAGAGAAATCAAAGAAGGGCTTTAATATCATCCTTCTACTCTTTCATTTCCCTTTCTTCTTTTCTTTTTGAGAGATGATCGCAGAGTTGGTGTGCAGCGCCGTGGCACTGCTCCTGTATGTCAACACACTGGACGCCGATTTCTGCTACGATGACAGGTATGCCTGTGAATGAACCTGATACATCTGCACGCTCTTGATCGTCGTAGTGAGTTCACCGGTTTCGTAGCAACCGGAGAACGTTGAGCCGAATGTAGTAGCGGCGGCTTTTGTTCTTTTCATCTGTTACATGTTGCGACAGCGCGAGCATGACAACTGTCAGCGGATAAACCGAGCCAGTCGTGCAACTTTGAAACATTAAGTCTTGAGCGTGTTGCTGTTTTTTTTTGGAATGCACTCAAGGACGCGAATCACGTGCTGTTTATTTGTGATTGTCGGGAAAGTGATGATGCCTAAGAATATCGCACTCTGCTCGTTAATGTATAACAGGGGATTGTCAGCCCGGGGGAACTGACAGTGTTTGAGCCTGGCAATTTAGAATTAGAGTCAGATGGTGATATTTAGGAATGTGAATTGTGTTTCGGTTCCATTTATGATGATTTGAGTACTTTTGAGGCATGCTATTCTTGTGGCATGCATTTACTGCCCTCAGCAGTCTGTTGCCAAAATAATGAGAGAATCATGTAGGCTTATCTACAAAACCGATAAAGGCCAACAAACGAGGAATAATATAAAAAAGTGTGTTAACACAAACTTTTACCGACTTTTTAAAAACTTCTTAAAAACTTCTTAAAGGGGCGGCATAAGTGAGAACTAAACGTAGCCTATATTAAATAATAGCTACTGAAGCAAAATCTGGCAACATCTGGTATTTAATTGATATATAGAATATTAATACAATACTCATATGTATATTTAACTACAAATGTTCTTATTAAATCCTATTAATTTAAGTCTCACAAACCTTAAGTAGGCTACAGTTTTGGATCTGGCATTAATTTGCAGTTAAGCAAGTGAGTCAGATCAATTCAAAAACCACTCAGACTGATTCATACTGGTTTTTAATTCCCTAAAACTCATCACAGAGTCGTTATTTGGGGAATAGGACTGCACTGGCCGCTTTGTATGTTTTTGATTAAATGAGATGAACCAGCTCATAAGAGTTATTCACTGGGGAATCGGACTGCACCGGTCGCGTTGTATCATAAGATTCCTAAAGATCATGGGAATATTTTGTTCTGGAATCAGACCGTACCAGTCGCACTGTAGCCTATGAGAACCGACTCAACTTGAATATCATGACAATATCCTGAATCTCTGCTGCCAGCCTTAGTAATATTCAAATATGCCTTTTAAAACAAATATCTCAACACTTGGTCCCGCCACTTGTTTCTAACGGACGGAAAAGCCACATGTCCGTCAACTCTCTCACATGGAGAACGGTAGCTTTTCATAATCTTTTTACCCCTCTACCCCATTGGGATGACACATTTATTTTCCTAAGTGGCGTTAGGGCACGTTATAATAACATTAAAGAAAACTAGAGCTGCAGGACAGTTACGCGCCGTTGAGAAGCAGTAGGTAATCAAGCAAGCGAGAGAGCGTCCACTGTCACCAGTTGAGAAATTAATGTGTCTCCAGGGTTAGATTCCTACATTTACAGTGACTAATTTATTTAATTAGACACCTACCGACATTCTTATGATATACAAACCATATAGGCTTAACATGTTTTTCTTTCTTGCAGCACTTGACTATCTCAGAAATGTGTGGAATCTTAAAAATAGGGTTTATCATTTTCCTCAGGTTGTCAAGACATGCATTTCTCTGTCATTTTCCTCATAGCATAGCTATTAGAGCGAGTATGAATCCTCTGGGCAATAATACCAAAGTTCCAGTTACTGCAGGTATTGCAGATTGCACACTGTATTGCTTTTGTTGAGTAAGCTTCAGTCAGAGTAGATTTGTCAAGCGGTGCTTTCTGTTTTCAAATGCCTCATGTTTGTAATTAGTAGCAGGCTTCATTTAAAACTAGAAATGACATTTTGTCTCACGGCGTTCCCTGAGGTGGAAGGAGTGTAGAAACAAGTGTCAGGCCAGTCCTGGGCAGTGTTACGCCTCCTGTGCTAGTTATCATTTAATTTGCGTTGAGAAAGAGCAGATGTGACGTGGCGGGGGTAGAGAAGCTTTTTTTTGGTTTGGAGTTCTGATATCACACATGTAAATGAGAACCGTCTCTTAAATCACTGCACTGACCTCTGTTGTTCAACCAAAGGCTTGTGAGGACCAAGGTTGGTAACATTTAAGTGAGCACTATCAGATATCCCTAGTCGTATAAGGGCTTTATTAAAAACGGGAGGTTGGCATTTGATTTTGTAGCATAATAAAAGCGTTGAGGAATGGGGGTTATGATTTTTAATGTGGAGACAGGAAACGGAGCACTATAGCAAAGTGGTTCTGCACATATATATTGCGACCAGAGTAATGCACAAAACATTCGCTTCAAAATGCTGGCTAAAAAGCTCCCAAAAATGAAAAATGTGAAATTTTGATGGCAAAGGCAGCATGAATTATATATACATCAACATTACATTATATGTCTGGATTGCCTAGTCACTTTTTAAGCATGACATTTAGTTCCTTTTTCAGGCAACTCATGGATGTTTGGTGTTGGACAGGAATTATTGTTTTAAGGATTATAACAGAATTCTAAGTGAAAAAACATATTCCCGATTTAAATAAGTTGCCTTTTAAAAGTGCATCTGCATCTCTTGTGGTTTTATACATGATGCACTGCTAAATCCATTTGTGAAACGACAGTTACTGTAAATCTAAAGGGAAATTGCCCCTCTAATAATACAAGAAGCTAAACTTTTTATCGCTTTCTCATTAAAAACTTCAGCTGCTTCCTCCTCTCTAATCCGTGTACCGTTCATGATGTTGTGACATACCATCACTCAGGTCTATTAGACGCTCAGTAAGCTCAACTTTAGTGCTGTGTGTCCAGCTTTCCCTAGGGAGCCCTCTGTATCTGCTCTCCGCCTCCAAATCACACTCGACCCTGACACCTGCGCTACAGAGTGGAGGCCATAACTTGTGGAGCTCATATCTGTGATGCCATAATCCCCACACCCAGAGCAGAGATGGAGAAAAGAGTGGATAGATGCCAGGGCTGAGTTATGGCCTCATCTCCGTGGCCTGCTGTGAACCTGTCCAGAGGCCTGATAGATGAACTCGCATGAGGAATCGTCGTCATTCACCTGAAATTGAGGGCAAACCCATTGCCGTTTCAAGTTCTCACGGGCTGTATTTATTTGGGGTTTGTGGTTTTGGAAAGAGAAGGCTTTGAGTCGGATGAATGAGTTTCTAAAATGGATAATTTTTCTTTTTTCCTTTCGCATGTCGAGTAGAATCAGATACGTTTTGAGTACTTCCTCCACAAGTACTTCTAAAGTCAGCATGAAATGGCATTTGCAATGCATTCATCTTCCATAATGTGACAGTTTTCAGAGTGTAGAAGAATATGGAGCTGAAAATAATGCAATAGGGGATTTGTCTGGACCATGGTAGACTAAGATATTATTGGTTAACATTTTTTCCTTTTCTGTGCAACCTTGGCTATGTAATTATAAAATATTTATGTAAATTGTGTGGATATGGAAACAAGAAGGGTTTGAATTGGACGAATAGATATACTTAATATTTTAAATACATTTTTGAAGTCAAATGGCATTAGGTTTTGAGTACTTTAAGCAGCATGAAATTGCATTCATGAATAAAACCGTTTTTAATGTGTGTCTGTGTTTGTATATTTATAAAATTCTAAACATAAATAAATATACATTTATGTATTTGCTTTCATAAATTTGTTTAGATTTTAATGTATTTTTCATTAAAATTGATGTTATATTATATATAAATTATTATATGAAATTTATACACTCTAAAAACATCTGTAAAAATATGGTAAACTGTACTGTATAATTTGAATTTACTGTATTTATTTTTAAGATGTTTCACCAGTATTTTTGAATTTTACATTGCACTGTTTTAGAATTAACGGATAATAAGCTGCCAGTACTTTTTCTGTTATTTTATGGATTGATTTATATGTATGTATGTAATAAAAACATTAACTATTACATAATGCAATAAATGGGTTGTTAACCGTTCATATTGCCTTTAAGAATGTGAATACTGTAAATTCTGCTTCTATATTGCCTTAAAATATGTTTTTTCAAGGATGTTTCAAAGCAGCATCTCTTTGGTGCTTTTAGCTTTACACTGTAAGAACTGGATGGCATATTAAACCTCCCCACTGACACTTCTCCATTAAGCAATTTTCCGAGTGGTTCTGCTGGTAGTTTAGTTTCCAAGCCTGTTTAGCTGAGGCTGCAGGGATGAGCTTGTGTGCGCTTTAAATAGCCTGCGCTGTTGGTTTGGGTTTTGTGGTGCTGTCTGGCTCTGTTCTCCTCAGGCGGTGCTGGAGTGTCCACCCTGTGGATCCGACCGCACACTTTGGCTCTGTGATGATGTCGAGAACCAAGGGCGGCAACCCAGACTCTGAGCATCTCTCTCCTCAATCCGTCCATCCCAGCGGTACCCTGTAATTATCTCAGAGAGAGAAAAATTAGAGCGAGAAACACTCTACAGCTCGCACCACCCCTACATGGCCCCCTTTTAATCCTCCAACAGCTCAGTCCAGATGGTCATGTTTGCAAGGCATTGTGGGTGTTTATTTTTTTATTTTTTTGTTCCTCCTCTTCTGTACTTTTGTTTGAGAACGATTCATGGGGAGTGTGATGTAGACATCAGCATTCCAGATGACTGTGATTATGCCATTGACTCAAAGAGTCTCTTGCGAGAAGGCGTTGGATCATATTGTGGTCAAGCGGAATGTGTCTGTTCATGCTTCACCGTAGAGACACTTTGTTCGTTAGTCTGTTGTGTTTTCTTTTTAATTAGTGCAGTGTGTTTCCTTGCGAGTCTTGTAAATGGTTGACTTTTATACTTAGAACTTTTGTCAAGAGTTTTTGGGATAAGATTAAAACTGAGGCTCATCAATTTTTATGCACAGACAGTGCAAAACTTCTCCAAGTGCGTGCCAGTGGCCTGTGAGTTTAAGAGACTTCAAGCTGTGGGTTAAGTCATATAACTTCAGGGAGTATTTTGGCACATCCAGAATGGGGGAAACGTATTGCCTCATCTTTTGGTTTGAGTAGAGATGTCATAAAATAAAACACCAGATTGAACAGCCACCTGTGCCATTTGAGTTAAAGCTGCTTTTGAAACAGCTGCATTCGATTTATGGCATTATCAATGTTTTTGTTTTAAGTTCATAATGCCGTGACAGTAGTCTGTCATTGACTGAGTGTATAGATGGAATCAGAGCCCAGAATGAACACTGTCTTATAGCAGCAAGTGCTAGTTATGTTGGCTTTGATGATAACCAATGGTGAATAATTTATTACTACTATTAAAACTATTGTCAAATATTAATGTATAATAAACTCTCAATTTATCTGTCATAGGTTAGTGTAACAAAGTTCAGTTTAAGTTTTCATCATTTAAAGTTGAATCATTTAAAATTTCACTATTAAATTGTTTTTTTTTTTACTTAATTGGCTCAAATACATCACAAATAAATTACCACATTGTTTCACTTAAATATTTAAATAACTTGTTCAAATCAATTATTTTCCAACAGTGTAGCACAACATTTTACATTTGAATTTGTGCATTTGGCAGATGCATTATCCAAAGCATTAAAGTTACACATTTTATGAATATATTGCTGGACTGTATAACAGTGTACTCATTGCCCTCAGGAACAACTGGATTCGCAATGGTTTGTTAAAAGTCGAGGAATGTATAGACGTTTTTGTTCTCTGAGAGGCTCCTCTTGGACCATTCTCTCTGTGACGTATTCTAACCCCTGAGTTCTGGGTCAGCGGCCTTCTAACAAACCACAAACACTATTAAACACAACCCGCTCTACTGTAGCTGGCGTATGTGTGTGGGGTTTTGGTGTGTCCCACTGAGTAATCTGACTAACAATTACTATGGCCATGACCTCGTAAGGTGAACTTTCTCAAGGCTGTAACCTCAGACCAACCATTTCTCCAATTTACTGCAGTCCTGCTGTGTCCGGAGTGAAAAACACCATTCTGTGCGTGTCTGACAGAAATACCAATGCAGAAGTACATTCTGAAGTGTTCTGTAAAGGTACTTAGCCTAAATATTAGTACTGGTATCTCCAGCTACAGTATCTCACGATATAATCAGAATGAATTTAAAGCTTCAGTCGTAGTCTCTCTCAATCTTTTGTGCATAGAAACAACTTCAGAACAGCTGTTTATTTTTTATTTTTTTAGAGTTTGCATTTGTTTAGACGCCCTGCTACTATATATATATATATATATATATATATATATATTATATATAATACACACACACATACACATATAAAAATATCAATACAAGGATGCAAAGTGTGTGTGTGTATACACACACACACACATACAGTCAGGTCCATAAATATTGGGACATCGACACAATTCTAACATTTTTGGCTCTATACACCACCACAATGGATTTCAAATGAAACGAACAAGATGTGCTTTAACTGCAGACTGTCAGGTTTAATTTGAGGGTATTTACATCCAAATCAGGTGAACGTTGTAGGAATTACAACAGTTTGCATATGTGCCTCCCACTTGTTAAGGGACCAAAAGTAATGGGACAGAATAATAATCATAAATCAAACTTTCACTTTTTAATACTTGGTTGCAAATCCTTTGCAGTCAATTACAGCCTGAAGTCTGGAACGCATAGACATCACCAGACGCTGGGTTTCATCCCTGGTGATGCTCTGCCAGGCCTCTACTGCAACCGTCTTCAGTTCCTGCTTGTTCTTGGGGCATTTTCCATTCAGTTTTGTCTTCAGCAAGTGAAATGCATGCTCAATCGGATTCAGGTCAGGTGATTGACTTGGCCATTGCATAACAGTCCACTTCTTTCCCTTCAAAAACTCTTTGGTTGCTTTTGCAGTATCCTTTGGGTCATTGTCCATCTGCACTGTGAAGCGCCGTCCAATGAGTTCTGAAGCATTTGGCTGAATATGAGCAGATAATATTGCCCGAAACACTTCAGAATTCATCCTGCTGCTTTTGTCAGTAGTCACATCATCAATAAATACAAGAGAACCAGTTCCACTGGCAGCCATACATGCCCACGCTACCACCACCATGCTTCTCTGATGAGGTGGTATGCTTAGGATCATGAGCAGTTCCTTGCCTTCACAGTTCTGGAACAACATCCTATGGACAGATGAGACCAAGATCAACTTGTACCAGAGTGATGGGAAGAGAAGAGTATGGAGAAGGAAAGGAACTGCTCATGATCCTAAGCATACCACCTCATCAGTGAAGCATGGTGGTGGTAGCGTGGGCATGTATGCCTGCCAGTGGAACTGGTTCTCTTGTATTTATTGATGATGTGACTACTGACAAAAGCAGCAGGATGAATTCTGAAGTGTTTCGGGCAATATTATCTGCTCATATTCAGCCAAATGCTTCAGAACTCATTGGACGGCGCTTCACAGTGCAGATGGACAATGACCCAAAGCATACTGCAAAAGCAACCAAAGAGTTTTTGAAGGGAAAGAAGTGGACTGTTATGCAATGGCCAAGTCAATCACCTGACCTGAATCCGATTGAGCATGCATTTCACTTGCTGAAGACAAAACTGAAGGGAAAATGCCCCAAGAACAAGCAGGAACTGAAGACGGTTGCAGTAGAGGCCTGGCAGAGCATCACCAGGGATGAAACCCAGCGTCTGGTGATGTCTATGCGTTCCAGACTTCAGGCTGTAATTGACTGCAAAGGATTTGCAACCAAGTATTAAAAAGTGAAAGTTTGATTTATGATTATTATTCTGTCCCATTACTTTTGGCCCCTTAACAAGTGGGAGGCACATATGCAAACTGTTGTAATTCCTACACCGTTCACCTGATTTGGATGTAAATACCATCAAATTAAACCTGACAGTCTGCAGTTAAAGCACATCTTGTTCGTTTCATTTGAAATCCATTGTGGTGGTGTATAGAGCCAAAAATGTTAGAATTGTGTCGATGTCCCAATATTTATGGACCTGACTGTGTATATATATATACACATACATATATGGACATATATACACATGCATACAGTGGTTACGGAAAGTATTCAGACCCCCTTAAATTTTTCACTCTTTGTTATATTGCAGCCATTTGCTAAAATCATTTAAGTTCATTTTTTTCCTCATTAATGTACACACAGCACCCCATATTGACAGAAAAACACAGAATTGTTGACATTTTTGCAGATTTATTAAAAAAGAAAAACTGAAATATCACATGGTCCTAAGTATTCAGACCCTTTGCTCAGTATTTAGTAGAAGAACCCTTTTGATTTAATACAGCCATGAATCTTTTTGGGAAAGATGCAACAAGTTTTTCACACCTGGATTTGGGGATCCTCTGCCATTCCTCCTTGCAGATCCTCTCCAGTTCTGTCAGCTTGGATGGTAAACGTTGGTGGACAGCCATTTTTAGGTCTCTCCAGAGATGCCCAATTGGGTTTAAGTCAGGGCTCTGGCTGGGCCATTCAAGAACAGTCACGGAGTTGTTGTGAAGCCACTCCTTCGTTATTTTAGCTGTGTGCTTAGGGTCATTGTCTTGTTGCAAGGTAAACCTTCGGCCCAGTCTGAGGTCCTGAGCACTCTGGAGAAGGTTTTCTTCCAGGATATCCCTGTACTTGGCCGCATTCATCTTTCCCTCGATTGCAACCAGTCGTCCTGTCCCTGCAGCTGAAAAACACCCCCACAGCATGATGCTGCCACCACCATGCTTCACTTTTGGGACTGTATTGGACAGGTGATGAGCAGTGCCTGGTTTTCTCCACACATACCGCTTAGAATTAAGGCCAAAAAGTTCTATCTTGGTCTCATCAGACCAGAGAATCCTTCAGGTGTTTTTTAGCAAACTCCATGCGGGCTTTCGTGTGTCTTGCGCTGAGGAGAGGCTTCCGTCGGGCCACTCTGCCATAAAGCCCCGACTGGTGGAGGGCTGCAGTGATGGTTGACTTTCTACAACTTTCTCCCATCTCCTGAATGCATCTCTGGAGCTCAGCCACAGTGATCTTTGGGTTCTTCTTTACCTCTCTCACCAAGGCTCTTCTCCCCCGATAGCTCAGTTTGGCCGGACGGCCAGCTCTAGGAAGGGTTCTGGTCGTCCCAAACGTCTTCCATTTAAGGATTATGGAGGCCACTGTGCTCTTAGGAACCTTAAGTGCAGCAGAATTTTTTTTGTAACCTTGGCCAGATCTGTGCCTTGCCACAATTCTGTCTCTGAGCTCTTCAGGCAGTTCCTTTGACCTCATGATTCTCATTTGCTCTAACATGCACTGTGAGCTGTAAGGTCTTATATAGACAGGTGTGTGGCTTTCCTAATCAAGTCCAATCAGTATAATCAAACACAGCTGGACTCAAATGAAGGTGTAGAACCATCTCAAGGATGATCAGAAGAAATGGACAGCACCTGAGTTAAATATGAGTGTCACAGCAAAGGGTCTGAATACTTAGGACCATGTGATATTTCAGTTTTTCTTTTTTAATAAATCTGCAAAAATGTCAACAATTCTGTGTTTTTCTGTCAATATGGGGTGCTGTGTGTACATTAATGAGGAAAAAAAATGAACTTAAATGATTTTAGCAAATGGCTGCAATATAACAAAGAGTGAAAAATTTAAGGGGGTCTGAATACTTTCCGTACCCACTGTATATACACACACACACACACACACACACACACACACACACACACACATATATATATATATATATATATATATATATATATATATATATATACTAATAGAATAAGAAGAATATTATTTTTAGAACAGCTATTATACATCACATCAAAGCTCTGTCTTTCTTTTTAATAGCTTAAGCTCAAAAAGTATGCTTTAATCATTTACAGATTACTACTTTGACATCAGACATTGGATCAAACTATTATAATCATATTTACTGTAAGTATATTGTTTGCACTTTAATAAAGTACTTAAATCATGCAGGTGCCTCTTGATAACCATGTCCATTGTCCAGATGGCGTCTAGACTGAAATCTTGGGATTGGGAGCAAGCCGAGGTTTTTCCCTTCTCTTCTCGATCGTTTGGTAAGCAGAGGGGTTCTCTCTCTCTCTCTCTCTTCTCTCTCTTCTCTCTCTTCTCTCTCTCCCTCCCTCCAGCTTGATTACTGAAGTGAAGCGCTGTCAGAACAGCCTGAGATTGGATGGCTGTCGTCCCACTCTATTGGCTCTCTGAGGGAACAGCTTCTCTCTGTGATTGCCAGGGCAGATGATTGTCATTTGTGATGTGTGGGATGAAATGAACTGCAGGCCAGTGCGGCCTGACCCATCGCTGCCCATGGGGCTCTAAAATGGGCTGTTGGTCACAGCTGATGGCCTTTCAGGACTTCTAAATCAGACAGGCCGTAATCAGTGCTGAAAGAGGGAGGCCATATGTACAGCAGGTTTACTGCACAGTAGAAGACAGCAGCGCAGATTAACTTTATTGGACGCGCTGTAGGATCGCATGGCTACCTCTACAATCGTGCTGCGTCTTTGTGACTGTCATTTAATTAAAACCCAACAGATTATCTGTCTAGATTCATTATTTTGGCCGCCTTCTCCCTGCCCCCTTCAATTATCGAACTAATCACATCAGCCACTAATTAAGGTAGAATTATACCCACATATAAACTGTATGCACCTTACTGAAGTCCTGTTCTTTGCCCTAAAAACTAGGGTTACACGGTCAATTGGAAAAAGTAAATTAAAAGACTGATTGAAAAATTGAAATGAAAATAAATTAAATATACAAATATTTTTGTATTAATTAAAATAGTTGAATAACATATATTTGAATAACATAAAATAATCTTAATAATAACAAATAAGAATACGATTAATGCATTATTATTTTATTATTATTTTGCATGTTAGAATAATATAGTAATATATTTTTGGTAAATTTCTTCACCTTCATTTTTGCAGCATTCTGTTACAATAAGTAAATAGGCATTTTATTAATTTTGCAGTCAACTTTGACATTAAAGAAATAAAAACATACATTAAACAAACACAACTAAATTGGACCAATTTTTTTTTTTTTTGACGAGTGAATTACAACTTGTTTCTGTTTTACTCTTCACTCCAAGAATGCTAAGAATAATAAATTGTTTATTATTATTATTATTTTGCATGTTTGGTCAATTTCTTTGCCTTCATTTAGCTTTGCACTGTTGTTATTTAGCATTATATTACAATAAATAAATTAGCATTTTATTAAATTGGTTCAAATACAATGAAAATGCAAAAACAGCTGGTTTCTGTTTCACTCTTACATAGTTTTTTTTTTTGGACCTCTCAATACGAAAGCTGCAGTTTCTGTGTGGTTTTGTGCCCTTTTTCAGGCTTTATCTAAGCAGCAGAAATATTAGATGTACGTATATCATATCACAGTTCAAATCGAAGTCGAGATATTTGATAAAATAGCACAACTACTACAAACACTCAGACATTACATTACAGATGAGAGTGAACTTGTAAAAGAATGAACAACAAAACTTGGCTGTAACAACAGAAAGATGGATGCGAGTTAGTTTGCTCTTGCTTCAGGGGATGTTTAGTTGGAAGCTTTTCCACAAAATGTTGATGTAATGTTATGGCTTCATCATTACACAAAGGTCTCAAATCATTTCCTTTCATTTCACTAGATTGGTAATGGCCAGAGACATGAGTTTTGATTTAGAGCTAATGTTCTTGATGGATCTAATGCGGTGTTGCTGTCCTGTGCCGGCTTGCCTTCATTTTAATAGGATTAGCAGTGGCTTGTGGATTGTGGGGGGTGCTGTGTCAGTAAAGCGTCTGATCCATTTGAAGCACAAAACCCCCCTGTTGCTAGCGTCTGAAGAGGATGCTATAGTGCACTTAAAAAAATAAAACAAGCCTATTTTTTCTTTGGTCTACCTTCTAGTGTCTCCTGTGCAGCTTCTATGCCTGCAGAGGAAGCTGGGACATGACCTGGCCAAGAAACTTTTGTGCTTTGTGGAGATCTGTGTGGTCTCTATTCACTCTTCCGCCTGTGCACACCATTAGCGCTCACTGATGAGAAATAAGCCTCGCTTGTGTTGCCTGTTGCCTCAGATGAACAAAGAAGTGCTCGTTTTTTTTTATTTGGGCAGAGAGTAGATGCAGTGCCTTTGTGTATCAACCTGTCAGAATCAATCTAATCAGCACTGCAAACGTGTACGTGCCGGGAGAGACTTCCCCAGCTGAAGACCAGAGCATTATTTGGGTGTATTTAGGTGCTTTAGGTGTTTCTGTTGTTATTGATGATCTGTTGTCATGCATGTGACATGCTTGTACTACTTCATCTTTTTTAGGGATTACATATTGGATGTGTAATATTCTTCTGAAATGTAAAATATGGTATTCTATTGAATACATTTTCTTTACAACCAACATTTCTCTAATTAAGATTGTAGCTTTAAAAATGTCAAAAAATGTGTGATGTATTAAAATAGCGCTGAATTATATTTTTATTAGTGCTGTCAAACGATTAATCACAATAATTTGTTTACATTATATATGTGTGTACTGTGTATATTTATTATGTATATATAAATACAAAAAAATGCATGTATTTAAGAAAAAAAAATATTTGTATATTAAATATTTATATATAATATACATTATATAAATATATACATGTAAATATTTTCAAAATATATACTGTAAGAGTGTGTATTTATGTATACATAATAAATATACACAGTACACATATATTATGTAAACAAAAACTTTTATTTTGGATGCAATTAATCGCAAACAATTGTTTGACAGCACTAATTTTTGTAAAAAAAAAAAGGAAAAAAAATCAATATGTTATATAAAAATATATAATATTTAAATTGTTTTTTGGGGGGAAAATTTATATTTAAAAAATTATATGTAATACCGTTAAAGATAAAAAGCAATATACATAATATAAAGGTTTTATATATATGTATATATGTATGTGTGTGTGTGTGTGTATTAAATTGTTACAATATGTAAATGAGTTTTAATTTCATTTTTTGAAGAAAAAAATCTATACATTTTTGTTGTATGTAGGCCTATATAATAGTTTTAATTTCATTTTTGGAAAAAAATCTATACATTTTTGTTGCATGCATATAATAGTTTTGCATGATATTTTTATTTAAAAGTTGAAAATAAAAACAACAAAATAATATTTAAATGATATAATATGATATTAGTTTTTGTAATATGTATATTAGTTATTCCATCATGCATGTACGTTTTAAAAATATATTTTCTCATGTGAGGAAATTCATATGTTCACTGTAATAAAAATGCATTGAATTGTTGAAGATCATATGAAACTGTATCTTTTTTTAAATTGTTGCACTTAAAGTAAGCATAGCATGTGATTCAGTTGAGCTACTGTAAATCTCAGTGAAATGGAAATCATTTTCAGCAATCCAACAGGCATTCCCTCTTTCTTTCTCTTTTTAGATCTTTAAATATTTGCACAAATCTTATAATGCATTTATGCAAAGTCAACAAATGATGTTGTTTTTGGCTCAGACTCAGTAAAGCTTTCATTTCTCTAAGGGTTCAGTTCCACAGTCCTCTCTCTGCACTGATCTTATCATTGCTATTACCTTTGATTCAGCAATCCTGTGGCCGGCTTTGCAAGCCAGAGATGACTTTGCCAACCTCGTGTAAGCAAACTAGGGCATGTGAGCCGTCTGCTTTCCATATCTGACATCATGCCAGATGGGCAGTGCCCGTTTGGTTTCTTACAGAGATCAAGGGGATAGAAGGATTAGATTGTGCTGTTTAGTAATAAAGGCTTTAGAAAATGATCTAAAGTCTGAATGGTTTAATTAACACAGAATATTCTTAGGTACCAGCAGTCTAGTTCTTGTAAATGGGTGTTTTATTTATTATAATATAATAGTTTGTGATTTGAGTTGTCTATTTGACTGCCCACCTTCAAGGCTTTCCAAATTTGTACGACTGCTTTCTTCCACAGTAAATAAGTTTTGTCACAAACATTTAGCGGTTCTTTTGAAAGCCAGTGGTTACTGAAGGACAATAAAAGCATGAGGAAAATATCATAAAAGAAGTCCACATGTCATCTAAATCCATATGATGGCTTTGTGTGAAAATGGCTGAAATTTAAGTTATTTTCCCGTTTGTCACTGTTCTCAAATCTCATTCAACTTGCATTAAATTCAAATTTACCATGACGGTCATGAGACGCGCGAGAACCTGTGAAGTTTGACGTCATTGATGAATGAGATTTGAGAACTATGGTAGAGGAGAAGATTTAGTGAGTGAATAATGACTAAATTTGCATTTTATTGGTCTTTTAAAATAATTTAAAGTTATAGTTGACCTAAAAATGAACACTTTTTCATCATTTACTCATCTGCCATCAAATTTCTTTCTTCTGTTAAACACAGATGTTTTGAAGAATGTTGGTAACCAAACAGTTGCTGGTAGCCATTGACTTCCATTGTATTTTTTTCCCCATAATATGGATGTCAATGGCTACCAGCAACTGTTTGGTTCCCAACATTCTTGATAGTATCTTCTTTTGTGTTCAGAAGAAGAAAGAAGTTCATATAGGTTTGGAACAGCTTTAGGGTGAGTAAATGATGACACAATTTTTTTATTTTTGGGTGAACTATCCTTTTCATTTTTATTCTTATTTGAAATGTACTTTTTTTTTTTTTTTATGCGCCATGTCTGCAACATTGAATAACCAATGACAATCCAGATTTAGAGCTTGATATATAGAGATAAATTTGTGTGCCCTCTTGCTGGCTGTCTGTATGTGGCTTCTCTCAGCCTGGCACTGAGAAGTTGTTAATTGGTCCCATGGAGGACACATCCGAACGTCTAAAGCAACACTTGCTGTTTGTCATCAGTTTTCCATTTCAACATCCAGCAGACATCAAACTTCTTTTTTCAGTCTGTGATCTGCGATACTAATATCAGTCTCTGAGGAGACTAAGACTGCCTGCACTGAGATGTCTGTTCTTTTTTTAGTTTTGTTAAAATTTCGGTAGAAATGAGAGCAAATCAAATCCAGCAGCTGTCACGGGGGCTTCCTTTGGCTGTGAGTGATCGCAAAGAACATCTTGGAGGTTGAGTCATTGCTTTTGGAACAACGTTCATGTTGTCCTACTTCCAAGTTATCTCTTCTGTCATCACTGTAATGCATACAAGCATATCTAGCTCTGACATCAACAGCAATATGGCAGGGAAGAGCATTTGTGGGGTATTTTATGGGACAGACTGGATTAGGGTTAGAACATTGTAATTTTAGTAGTCCACACCAATACTAGTGAAATTACACAAGTTTTGATACCAGTTTTGAAAAGAGGAAAAAAAAGAACCTAAATAATAACCAAACCTTCTCTTGTATATAAGAGTGTCTCTCTCTCTCTCTCTCTCTCTCTCTCTCTCTCTCTCTCTCTCTCTATATATATATATATATATATATATATTACACACACACACACACACACACACACACACACACGTATTTTGTACAAATGGAGGAAATTACATATATACATATGTAAGTATTTTTCTCTCACTTGTTTGATTCGGTTCTCTTTGTCTACTTTCAGGACTTATATGAAAATCTGATGATGTTTTAGGTCATATTTATGCAGAAATATAGAACATTCTAAAGGGTTAACAAACTTTCAAGCAGCACTGTATATACATGTATGTATATACAGTATGTGTGTATATGTATAATAAAATAAAAGTTTTTGTTTATATAGTATATGTGTGTGTACTGTGTATATTTATTATGTACATATAAAGGCACACATATACAGTATATATTAAAAAAATATTTACGTGTATTTACATGAATTATTTATATTCATATAATTTATATTATATATAAAAAATATTAAATATAGAAACATAACATATTTTTCTTAAAATATATATATCCATATGTGTGTATTTATGTATACATAATAAATATACACAGTACACACACATGTTATGTACACACAACTTTTATTTTGGATGTGATTAATCGTTGCCCAGCACTAATATATACACATACACATACACACATACACACACACAGAATTACCATTCAAAAGTTTAGGTCGGTAAGATTTTTAAATTTTCCTCACCAAGAATGCATTTATTTAATAAAAAAACAAAACAATAAAAACAGTAATATTGTTAAATATTATTACAATTAAAAAAATCATTCTAATATGCTAATTTGGTGAATTTGGTGCTCAAGAAACATTTCTTACTATTAATGTTGAAAATAATTGTACTGCTTTACTTTTGTGGAAACCATGCATTTTTTCAGGATTCTTTGATGAATAGAAAGTTCTAAAGAATGGCATTTATTTGATACAGAATTTTTTTGGTAACAATGTAAAAAAATATAAAATCTTAAATGTAGCCTATTGATAAAAAATTGAGTATTAGTTAAAATCTTACTGACCCTAAACTTTGGACAAAAATCTTAATGACCATAACTATTTAGCCCTTAATTATAACTTATTAAAGGAAAAACGTTGCTTTGAGTGTTTAATTTTTTTTTTTTTTACAAAAACAGTCAGTAATACAATAAAGATCAAAGAAACAAATTACAAGCATTAGAACAAGGAAAACAATAGATCAAAGATTAAAAATGAAGTAAACATTGATTGAAGTCTTTGTGCTCTTCCTGGAGATTATTGTAATATTCGTTATAGACACACACCATTATTTGCATTGTGGTTGGCTTGACCATACATATTCAAACCAAGACTAGCTTGACCATTGTTCATTACATTTTTATTATTTTAGTGTTGACTTACTTTTGACATCCGTATCGGATACTATACCAACATCCACTGTTTGCCCTTAACACTGAAGAAAAGGCCTTTATTAGGTTTAGCCTGCCAATTTTCACACTTCTTACACTTAGTATTAGTTATAATACCAGTCATAAAACCAAATGGAAAGTTGTCGTGCTTTATATCCACAAAAGACAACGTGCTTTATGTCCAGTCAGACTTTTCTCCAGATAAAGAACCGCTTTTGTGTATTGTGTAGGGTGCAGGGCATTGATCTTGAGTAAACAGAACTACGGGAAGTTTTCCCTCGCTCTTGAACTCACGCACTGTTTGCTTTGCCCAGTGGGACGTCAGGCGGAGTGGGGTCTTCCTTTCCTGGATGGGGGAGTTAGTGGAGGTATATTTTTGGGTCTCAAAGGAAATTTAGCTTTTGAGAGAATCCATGTGTCATTTTGACAGGTTGGCCACAGATCCTGCCGCACTATTAAGTGTAATTCAACGTTCTTGCTTCTACTGAATATCTGAGAGTAATGTAGTTTTATTATTCAATGACTCTAGTTGGGTCTGAAAGTGTGTTTAGATTGAGTGTCTAAAGAATAACAAACTAAGCACTGAAGAAACGCCCTTGATGACTTGGTGGGGATCTTTACATAAGTAGATCCTCATAAGGAGTCCGGACCACCAGATGTAGCCCACCGGCTTCACTGCCAACATGATGAAAATGTCAACATGTTTAATTTAAACCATTTCAAATGATGCGGACCCTCTCCGGCTTATCGAAGATGTTTGCTTTTGCGTGATTGACTGCTATAAAAGTTTGAGGCCCATGTCAATGGTTCTCATCAGAGAGACAAACACAAGAACTTCAAAGTTTCCATCTTCTCATCAAGGGCTTAAATAAAGGAACTGTTTGGAAACTCTCAGTTGTGCTGGTCTGTCACTGTCTGTGATTGATTTTATTGAACCTTGTGGTGAGGTTCAGCATTACACAAGATTTTTTTCCACAATTTCCCATGATTCTCCTCTGTCTGAGAGCGCAAATAATTTAAATGTTTTGGTATAAAGACTAAACCCATTGAACTTGGTCATCTTGGTCACAGTCTCATATATCTATATATATTTAGAATTTAAATTTTTGGATTTTTCTTTTTAGAATTAGTTTAGAATTTCATTTAACTTTTATTGGCATAACATAAAATAATTATCTGTATCATCTGTTTTTTTTATGTTTCATTTCATTCGTTTTTATTTTATTGTTATTTATTTTTTGCTACTTTCATTCATGACTTGTAGAAAGAGTACAGGAAATGATGGCAAGAAGACAAAGGAAGAGGGTCAGGAAGTTTTGAGATCAGGATCTGAGCAGGCTCTGGCTCGCTCGTCTTTCTAAAGGTCAGGAAGTACATCATCCAAACATCTCAAGATGAGATGTTGCTTCCTGGTAATGCAGTTTGTCTGTTATGAACAGAAATGTATTTTACTGTCTCGAGTCACATCTTAAAGCATTTTGTGTCATATTACAGCATTACCAGTTCATATCGTGGACTGCTGAAGCACTTTTCACATTTATTACAAGAACCACTGATGAAGAGCTTGGCAGATGTAGATTTTTATGTATGTATTGTTTGCAGATTTCCATAAAATGACATCATCTGTTGCTTGTAGCATCTACTTTCCAGCCCTAAATGACACATAAACGTAATGTGTCTGGGAAAGGCATCTTTCCCGCGCGCTGTGTCTGGGGAACGGTTTGTGTTTGTGTATGCATGTGGGTGTGTTAATTGTCTCTGTGATAAATACTGGTTGTCTGTAGTAAGATGAATTGGCAGTCTCCTGCCCTCAAATGTTTGCTGGCGAAATCTATCTTTAATTGCACAGTAATGGCTTGACATGAGAAAAAACAGAGGTCTCTGGTAATCATGAGCGTAGATTGAAATGTAATCACATCTTGCTCCTAGCTTCAAAAGGCAATTAGCCAAAAAACAAGTTTTGTTAAGAAAAGAAAGACGACTTTGGTCTCACAAGCCCAAGAGGACATGTTTCCATTGGGCGTTGCTTAGTGATGCCCATGCTCAAGTGGAGCTTAAGAACTGGGTGGTTTCTTTCCAACCACACTGCACTGACCTTGAATTCTTCGGTTTATCCCGGTTGCATCCTCGGTATCTACTGCTGATGTCGTCAAGAGGCAATAAAGTGGTATTTTCAGAGTGTTTTTTGGAGTGGAACTAGGGCTGGGAGTCGATCCCAAACAAAATTGATTCTGAATTGTTTTTAACTCCACTGAAGGACCTAACTTCTCTGGGTGTGATTGCGTCTATTACCTCAATTTTTCAACCTAGTCCCAGAAGAGCTTTAAATAGGGGATTTTATTCATTGCTTTGACTTGAATCTTTTCAATGTACCAAAAAAAAGTTGTTCATTTTGTTTGCCAGCTCATTCCGTGAGTGGTGGTGATGAGTAAGGATATTTTGAGCATTATTTGAGTATTTGGATATATAATGAGTGACCTTTCACTCAACAGACTTGTTCAAAACATTTGATTAAGACCAAAACAAGATATTAAAATTATAGGTTGGGCTTGAATTTATCCTTTGGAAATTAAAGGGATAGTTCCCACAAAAATGAAAATTCTGTCATTAATTACTCACCCTTATGTCGTTCCAAACCCGTAAGACCTTTGTTCATCCTCGGAATGCGAATTGAGATACTTTTAATGAAATCGGAGAGACAGCAACACAATGTGTGTGCTGACAGTTGTGAATAAAAGTTAAAATTAAGTCTGAATTTATGAATGATGTTCAAGGATCTTTTAATTCTCCAAGAAAGACAAATGTAGCAAGTTATGTGTTGCCTCCTGTGGAGTTCGTCATGAAAAGTAATGCCAATACTTCTGCTGTTCTCTTTATTTATTAATTTCAGGTGCGTTGATAGAGTTTAATCTGTGATCATCAGCGGTTCAACCTAATGGTAATCACAGCAGCGTGAAATACCGAAATGAGCAAAAAGATATCTACGTTTGAAATATAAAGAATAATTTTTGTGCGCAAAGAAAACAAAAATAACGACTTTATTCAACAATTTCTTCTCTTCTGTGTCAACTTATTTTACCCGTGCCGGACAGAGATTGAGACTGCAAACTATGTGATATTTACTTGAGTTTTGAACTGGGTTTGGGTGGTAGTCAGAGTTTAAAAGGTCTTAATCCTAAAATTGCAATGCCTTTCACATCTGCTGACATGATCCAGGCTTCTTATTTGTTATTTTAAGCCTACTTATTTCAAGCCTTGTCAGTCAATATATTCAACTATAATTATCACATAATCTTGCCTTCTTGGGTGAAATGTTCATTTCACAGTTAATGTTAAGATTAATCATCCACAGCTGCTGCACATTGTCTAAGAACACATTATCAGCTCCATTATAAATGAATAGCGGTAATTATCTCTCAGTTCTGCATTCAGACTTCCATTGCATTTGTCATGATCTCATCTGGAAGCCAGCCATTAAAGATTGTCTTGCTTTGTATGAATAGGATATTTACTTTTGAGTGAACAATACAAATCCTGCATATCCTACTGCCGCTGATGGCTTGACCAGCGCTGTGGCTGGCTGAAGATTTTTCCATTCCTTCCTTCACCCAAGCGGGCACGCTTGAGTCAACGTTCCAGTCACTTTGAAGTATCTCAAGTTAAATTGGATGGTGTCTGCGCAGCATAAAGAGCACTGAAGAGTTATTTGTCTTACTTAGACCGTATCTGATTTATAGCGGAAAGATCTATTTGAAAAAGTAGCTCCCTCTGAAATCTATAACCTCAGAGCCCACAGAGGCACATGGCTTTTCACAGGGTTTGGTTTCAGCTCGTGTAACGGTTATAGTTGGTTAATATTACAGTTTAAGCTCTGTTCAAATGCTTTAATCATCCATTGGCCAGGATTGCCTGTCTTTTGGGTCTGGTCTTGATGGAGCTGCTTGACTTGGCTTAAGTAATATTTGCTGTTCTTTCAAATTATGCCTTTTTCAACTCTGTTTAACCAAAGGGATTCACTTTTTACATAACGGAAAGCATACTTATACCTGTATGCCAATCAGTATAAGAGAGTTTTTAGAAAAAAAATTAGCGGCATACACACAGTTGTTGGCCCCCATTGACTTCCATAGTATTTCTTCTTTTACTTTCTTCAAAATTCTTCAAAAATATATTTTTTTGTGTTCAGCATTAGAAAGAAATTATACAGGTTTGGAACGACATGAGGGTGAGTAAATAATTTTGATTTTTGGGTGAACTATTCCTTTAAGTTCCAAGAAAATGAAGTCAGCAACATCTAAATTCAGGTCAAACTCTTTTTCTGGGATGTTTAATAAGCAGTAGCGCCCAGTGAATGAACATACTCTGCCAGCAGTTACGGGCTCAAGCTTTCATGATAAACCAGATTAAAGGTTAAATCCTCATAGTGACACCCTGTCTGTGGCTGAGAAAACCTTCAGTCTCTCCTGCGATTTTTACATTTGCGCACCACGGAGGGCTTACTTTTCGTAATTGTGTTTATAAAGGAAGAAAAACAACACAAGAAACATCTTGATTATCATCGCCACAGGGTTCTGCCTGTCGAAATAGGCCAAACTATAACTGAAACCTGTTGTGTAATGCTGTTACGTTCACAGGAGATTGTTACTTGGAAACATATTTGTTGAAAGTAAAACTCCTTGTTGAGCTTGAAAGCCTATACATCAAGATGCTAGCTTGAGATAAAGTTAAATGCTGCAAAGACGCTGCGCTGTAATTTAAAGTCTGTGTAAGTTATCTGTGAAGTTATTTGTTTTTTCTGTAAATGTAATTTGGGATGTCACAATACTAAAATGTCAATATTTGATAACAATTTCAAAGAAATACCAGAAAAAATGGCATTAACTTTAGAAAGTCTTTCTTTCTTTCCTTACTTCCTTCCTTCTTGAGCAGATACAATAGAATTTTTAAATGACTGATGTTTATTATTTTAATTTGAGTTATGTGCATTAATTATAGTTAGATCTAAATTCTGAAAAAAAAATATAATATTTGTTTAATATTTATTTTATAATATATAAAATAATTAAGTAAATCTACGGCGACAAACATTAAACTAGCTAATTGGTGGAAAACTAGTCAGTTAGTTGTGATTTATTTTTAGTAGTGATTTGAATACCAAAGTACTGTATCACTACATAACACCTACTTTTCGACGTCCATGGTATTATTGGTCAGTATGTTATATATAAGCTGTAGCTTTAGATAGAAAAATGAAACATTCATACAATTCTTGCAAAGGCCAGTTCTGTCTTTCTCCAGGGGTATATTGAGAAGAGCTATTGAATTTAGTTAGAGCAAGACAAGCATTTCCAGCTTTGAGAGATGAATGTGAACTTGACAAGCCCCTTCCATGAAAGTCCTACATCTTACAGTGAAATTCCCTGGTCACTATTTGAGTTTTTCACTCACAATTGGCAACTTTCTTTTCTTTCTATTTCCCTGTTGCTGTTTAAAGTCATTTAGAGTTTGTCTACTGAAAGTATAAGTGGTCATATGCAGAACTTCTGACAAGGTTATCTTGAAGCACTTTAATATGCTCAGACCTTTAGCACACTAAGAAGGCTCTGCTAGAGTGATCTAGACTAGATAGACATAGATAGTGTCTGCATTTATAGTCCTACTGAGGCAAATGGGAGGATGATGATGTAGATGTTGATTGACAGCGCTTGACCTCTGGCTATGACAGAAACAGCAAAATGACACCTTCACTTGTTTTTGTAACTTTGTGACTAGGGATGGGAATCATAAAGAATTTAACGATTCTGGTTATGATTCCAATTCCACTTGAGTATTCTGGTTCCTTAGTGGTTTTATTACCACTAGCCTATTTATAGTGTTTCAGGAAGAAAAATGGTCAAATTTGAAAAATATTTAATGTAACATATCGGGTAAAATATTTCTTATAGCATATTAGTTTTATCTGACCTAAACCCTTTTTTATTTTTATTTTTTTGTTACATCTGTGAGCAGTATGCCTATATTTGGATTGCATAAATGTAGCCTATTTATAGGGAATAAAGTAACATAACACAAGCCCTGCACAGCCGCAAGGGCTCATATATCTAAGTTACATGGAAATCACTGAAATCCTTTGATTCAAATAAAAATAACCCATTTGACTTAACTTTTTAGACTACTGCCATCCTACCATTAGAAAGATGCTGTAACTGCCAAATGATCTCTCTCCAAATGTATTTTCTTTCACATAGCTGCACATTTGAGAGAGTTTTTGTGGTATGTCACTATTGTGTGAAGATAGTATTTTGTCAGGGAATTACTGGGTTTGGCAATCTTGTCATGTCGATAATAGGTAGTTGTGGGGAAAAAATATATTTTCGACACCATCTTTCAGCTCTCCTTTGCTATTATGCCTTCAACTCGGATTTATGGGTATTCACAGTCAGTGGATCCAAAAGTGTAATATAAGCCAGTCATTGTCATTTCTAAAAAGCGGTGATAAACGTCTTGAGCATCCGACAAAGAATCGTGCCAAGTCTTGATTCTGCATGCTTATTTACGGTTTGGCGAGGCATTTTCAGTTGTATATTCATACGTTTTAAATAAGCAGTTCCCCAACAGTGTCATTATTGTGTAGCTGAAATGTAAGAAGGATTGTTGTACCAATTAGGATGTGTCTGTGGTGTTAGCTTGGCGTGGAACATAGGCTAGATAAATCAACCAACCAATAAAACCAATGCTTTTTGTCTCAACATTGATTCCTAACTTCAAACTAGTTATAAACCACAAAATGTCCAAATTTCTTAAGTCCCTAGATTGTGCTTTTGACTCTAATAACAATGTTGAGACAAACCGCAAGTGTCCATCCGGTCCGTTCACATCTGCTGCGAGAATTCAAAAGACTGTTTATTTTGGTTGATTCAAAGCTGTTTGTGTCATTTTATTGGATCACTGGTAAAAATGTCTATTGTTTGTTCTAAGTATGTGCTTTTCTAGCAATGATTCATGTGGTTGAATAGTGCTTTTTGGCTGCCGCTAGGTCATTGCTGAGGAAAAGTACATCCATTAGTTGTTGACTTGGACGTTGGCCAGCGGTGAACAGTCCTTTAGGCCTTTGCACTCTATATTGATCAAAGGAGGTCATCGCCATCGCTGTTCTCAATAAACGCTTGGACTCGGGCATTCTATCCATTGTCCTCCATTACCTAATTGGAAAGGATGAATCAATGGCAGTGGGGCTGAAATCGGCCAGATTAGTTCCTGTCCGTTCTGCCGGTATTGGCTCTGATTGTGCGTGAGGTGACGGTTGCAGAGGCCATCAATGCGGCGGAATAATTAAGGCGCTGTCTGTGTTCTAACCCACTTTAACCGTGATTGGCCTATGGGGCAAACCATCTCCTGGCCGGCCTTCAGAGAGAGTGCTCCTCAAAGACACAAAAACACTTTCAAATGAATGTTGAAGGACAACAGCCCCGTTTGTCCAACAGACTGACAGCAATGCTGAGGACAGCGCTGGTAATTAGGAAGGATCGCTGTAGTGGATCCAGCTGAGCTTTTAATGGCAGCTAAATGCCATATCCGTGTTTTTTTGCATGTTCAGGTTGCGGGACAGATTTGGGTCATTTTAGGTTCTTAATCTAGTAATTAATGAGAACTAGGGCAAAAAAATAGGGTCTGTGCTTAATTAATTGTTAAATGCTGTTAATACATTTACTTGAAAAATAAAAATTAAATGATATAAAATATAAAGAAAAATGATATAAAATTCAATTTATGATCTTAAAGCATATCATCCAAAAAAATATACACTACAAAACAGAGAAAATCCCTTGGAAAGGGCACATTTTGTTTCTCTATTCATCACAAATGCAAATCCTGCTGAATGTAGTTCATCCTTTTTATCCTTTCTGCAAAGGAAGGCTTATGATGTTTGCTGCTTTAATGTGTATAATACTGTCTGGCCCACGGCAAACAGTAGTGGTCCCTGACAGCCTGCTGCCTTCATAAGTGACTTGATGTGACTGTGTTTCATAAGTAATATGATAATTGCTGTCAGTATTGAAAACGAGATCTGAAACTGGTAAGGATAAAGCACTTTGGCAGGGTGGCTAGTCTAACAACTGGAGAATTCATGTGCAGTATCTGCACAGCCAATTTGCATTTTATAACCATATGCTGGACCAAGTGATTTTTGAGACCACGGTACTTTTTAACGGTTTGCAATTTTACACACTTTTAGTGTTTGCTTGATACTTTCTCAAGTATTCTGGGTGGAGAAATAGGCTTGTCATGAAGATGCATGGAAGCATAGCATGCTTTTTGTCAAAGCTAATCTTGTGAAGTAGCTGGTTTTTCAGGAGAAGAGTCTATAACAGTCATGTGTGAGGTATTTCAGAGTGTTTAAGGGTTTTATTCCTCTGTAGAATTTAAATAAGGAACTGTTAAAGCAGCTGCTTTCTTGGAACAAAACCCATCCAAATGCTATGTTTTCATACACTGAGCCTTACCATACCTGGCAACGTTGCCTTCCAGCAATAATACTCACAGCCAAAACAGGGTTTGGTCAATTGCACCTACACTTTTCAAATCATAAAATCTCTATATGTGTATTATTCTTTGGGTTTAAGAAGTCTTGAGCCAGGGAAAGGGAGGAAAGGGGATGAGGAAGTAGAAATAATACTCCGCTTTGCACCTCATAAAGAACAGAGCTTGCACGTGAAGTAGGGATATCCACAATCCTAGCTCACTCGTCTTCTCTGAGTGTTGTTTGAAGTGATAAAGACTTGCGAGAGGAGCACAAATCTTCTACACGCTTCACCACCTTAAGCATTAAAGTAGAAACACCTGCTTGTTGGTTAGGATGCCCATTGGAGTGCTTTCATGGAAAACCGTAATGTACTATGCAGACATACTCTCAAAATTACCAAGAGTGGACAAGTTTTCAGTTAAATGTAATTGCATACAAAAGTCAAAATAGTGTTTTCTTGGCTGGTTGTATGCAGAAATAAACCTCGAGTTAGAGTTATTATCTGTATACTAGTTACTCAATACTGAATTAACATATGCCTTGCTCATTGACTTTGACGTTTATGTTGTGACAGGTTGTGAGTCCTTGATGATGCAAAGTCAGCATTTGAACAAATAGAACTTTTGTTCGGTTGAACATGTACTGTACATCACCCTTACATAATGAATGGAACAACACTTAAGCCATCACAACAAACAGGCTTCTCATCAATGGACCAATGTGGCCTGTACAATTTAGCCAAATTTCACTAATGTAACCACATATCTAGTCAAGTAGTCATTCAGGTAACCCACAACTTGCAGCTGCCCTTCTGCAAAGAGCAAGTTATGTTGGCAACACCGTTTCAGCTTGACTTTATTAATCTGATTTCGACTTAAGCTCCATCTTTCAATAGTTATTTTACTGTGGTAGAGCGAAAACAGAGAGTCTTGGGTATGTTTCACCTCTGCTGTTTCCATAGCCCAGACTTTGGCAAGAAGACTGAGCGATGCAGGACATTGTGTGCCGAGATTAGCTGCATTCGGCCACAAATACCAAATGCTTGTGACCGCTGAGCAGAACTGAATGTGCGTACTGTGTGAGGTTTTAACCCACTTTGCGTGACTTGAATATTTAATAAGGGTTAAGCTCTAGGAATGCGCACACTCTCGCTCTCTCTCTGTCAACCTCCTCTGGTCTCTCTTCTTTCTCTCCCCTCACTCATTTAATTATTCTGCAGAAGCTTGAGGGAAACACCCCCAGATGCAGAAGTGCTGATTTAATTCATTCAACGCATTAATCGAATAGAATACATGGGCGGCAACAGATGTCATGTCTTTAAGAGTGACTATCTATGCACTATATGTGTCTTAATCTAAACTTGTTTACTTTAGCAGTATGAGTGGAGTATAGTTTGACCATAACAGCTACTCTTTTGACAAAGTCTACTGAAAAAAAAAAAAGTATTTAATAGTGTACATATATAATCTTATTTAGACCATGGTGATGCCAAATAATCTCTTATTCTCGCCCAGGCTGCATTTATTTGTTAATATTTCACAACATGAATGTCTTTACTGTGTTTTTTTATTACAATTTAAAATAAACTTTTTTTTTTCTTTTTTTATTGTATTCATTCTGTGATGGCAAAGTTTATTTTATTTTTTTATTTTTTTTTAATTATCCATGGTATCAGTTTCCACAAAAACATATTAAGATGCAGAAACAGTAACATTGATAAAAATAGAAATAATAAATAAATACTGATCCCCAAATCAGCATATTAGTATGATTTCTGAAGGATCATGTGACACTGAAAAATGAAGCAATGACAGCTGAAAATTCAGAAAAAAAAAAATATATATATATTAAACTACAAAACAGTTCTTTTTAAATTATAAAAATATTTCACAATATTACTGTTTTACTGTACTGTTTCACCGAGCATAAGAGGCTTCTCTGGAAAACATTATAACAAATATTTGTAGTAATTGTAGTGCATTTTAATTTTGTCATTGTTCTCGCAACTGAATCTGTGATCATTCTTGATCTCAAAATGGGAATAGGATTATCCGATTAACCTGACCGAGCGCTGTGGACGGCTCTGAAGTGCCTCCACACATCCTGCTTGGAGAGGCTTAACCTCTGTCTCGAGAGAGAGAGAGAGAGAGTGACATTAGGTGATCTGCACATAGATCAAGACTCACTGTTAAGCTGTGGGATGTAACACAGTGTAAAGACAGTTGACACTGCACTAGTAAATCTCTTTGCCTGTCATTCGGACTTGATGTCATGTGTGCTAGTTGTCACCGGATTGTCTTGAGTTCCTTTCCATCTTTTGGGATGAGGTTTTGGAGCCGAGTCTGTTTGACGTCAGAGTTTAATTCATGAAGCTCAGGTTTGGACCTCTCAGCTCAGTCTGGTTTGCTCATTTGAACTTTAAGCTGACCTCCAAACGTTCCATTCAAATGTTGAATGATCTAGAAGGACAAAAGCAAACAGGAACATTGAGTTCAAGCTCAATCCTTTTGGGTTTTTCCTCACAAATGTTCTTTAGCTTTTACTTGTGAAAATCTAGATGATTTACAGTAAGTAGGTGAATTTTCCTCCTTTAAAAAACAAAACAAACAAAAAACCTTTGACTTTGTCACCTTTATGATTTCTGTTTGGCCATATACTGTAGGTGCCTTCACATACTTGGTGGAACAGTTATTCTTTCCATTTCTTCTCCAATTAACCTTGATAAGTCCGATTGAGAGGGTTTTCTTTGACACCTGAGCTTAACCTCACAAATAAGATCACAATGAGTAATAATAAACACTGATCCGGTCACACTGACCTCACCGGATTGATTGATTGATTGATTGACACACACTAAATTATGCTTGACATGCTCTGATTTGCACTGCAAACATCCGAACGTCACCATCATCCAAACATCTGACACGTTAGTCCTTCAGATGTCAATTTCTTTCAGTTTATATATTTAGTTCTGTCCTTTCAATTAAGTGTTGGCATTCTGTTGTATGTCTATTTATGTTTCTTTGTTTTACTCAAAAATCTCAAGGTTTCTTGGAAAGATTTTCGTATAAGCATGAGGAATATGGGTATTTTTTCTTTGCATTTTGACACTAATTTTGAGGGAAAGCTTTGTGTTTGACTTACATTCTAATGAATAATTCTTGACATCTTTCTGACTTTTGCATGCACGAGTCCTTGTATAAAACTATACGCTGGAAAAGCTGGGTTGACTTGACACAGTGAAATTTTAGGAAGAAAAAGCTTCAACATTAGGTTATCTTAATATTTAATAATGTTTTGTCTGCCTCTAGGCTGAATATACAGCAGAAGTCTTCTCGACAGAAGGGAATGCACTGAAGCAAATTTGCTACAGCTCTGGAAATTAGTTTCTTGGTTTGGAAGTGAAACTTTTTTAAATGTACGTAAATATGAGTCTACTATAACCTAAGATTACAAACAGGCTAGGGATTCACAATGAATTAACAACATATTACTTATCAGCCCATATTGTTTTATTTTTAATATCAGAATTGTATTAGGTATGGGTTGATATTGTATAATTGTGCTTGCTAATTTTTTCATCCTGCTTTTACATTTACATTATTATTTAGATGTATTTAGATGAGTTTAGGACTATAAATAAGTAAATAAAAAATAGCATAAATAAATAACATGTAAAGTTAATCTCAATTTAATAACGCTGTTAAAAAAAATCTCAAAATGAATATCATTTCATACTGTACGTTGTGTTACCTAAATACACTTACAGCATTTAAAACAACTATTTTGATTTTATTTATTTAATGTATTTTTTTTTTGTAGACAAAATCATATGCAATTTTAAAACGGCGTTTATCATTTATGGGACTTAACGTTAGTAATTATCGCTTATCAATATCAGCCAGAATTTTGATATCAGTGCATTTCTAACACAGATGCATTAAATGTGATGCAAGCTGATGCAATATGCTGTCCGGTGATGTTGAGATCAAGGTGTACCTTGCTTGCCCAAATGATAGTGCAGGAGTGTGGTGTTGAATGCAAGGACAAGCCCGGCAGGTTGAAGGTCTTATCCTGTGTCCCTAATGAGAGGAAGTTGTGTGTAATTATCATTGGCAGTGACGGAAAGGCTTTGATGCTGTAACCTGCAGAAGATTACTCGCAGCCGCTATCTGTTTCCCAGGCTCACAAGCAACGTGTGCCTATAAAACAGATCTCTACCCGAGCCGACATGGCTGTGCTGTGTTATTTGCCTATAAAAATAGCTCGACCCAAACCCAAACTAGACAGAGAGCTCAAGATGTGTTGTATTCATTTCTTGGTTGTGATGAGAAAGTGGTGACATGACGGTTAGATCTGTGCTGAAGGCAAACAAAGAATGCACAAATAAACAAAAACACATCTTGAATCAAGTCGGTTTTTCGGTCACGCAAGTTGAACATATCAGTGACACTTTTGTCATATTGAAGTTTTTTTCTGGGTGGTTTGTTTTCTTTTTTCTTCATTTGGGAAGCCACCCCGCCGTGTAGTTTATGTCTTTACTTTATGAGCTTGCATCTGTAATGTCCCAGAGAGAATTTACTGAGACAGATTCCTACCGGGTGAACAGGCCTGGTTCCCAGCCATTGTCCCAGACCTCCCAGTCCCTGTTTAACAGGGCTGCTTCATACAGGTGGTCTGGAAGTCACAAAATTGCAACAGGGGATGGACCTTTTCAGTGGGTTGAACATTATTATGTATTACAGACTTATGTATTTTGGCAAGAAGCAACTTTTTAAAGTTTAAACACCTTGAGGAAGTTTTTTTTTTTTTTTATTACAATCATGCAGCATTTCACTTCACAAGTCATGAATTGATGGACTGGAGTCATGTAGATTACTTGTGGATTATTGTGATGTTTTCATCAGCTGTTTGGACTTATTCTGATCCATTGGTGAGCAAGTGATGCAACTGAACAAGTGATGAAATTTCTCCAAATTTAAACAAACACATCTACATCTTTGGCCTGAGGATGAGTACATTTCTTTTAAGAAGGAATAGAAGGAATAGGAAGCACTTCTGAAGCGTGAGTCAAAGCATTGAAATCTCTGCAGGGTGGCTGCAGAGATTGTAATGCTTTGACTCACACTTCAGAAGTGCTTCCTGCTGTACAATCGTAATACTGTATACTTCTGTAGATGCAAGGTGTTTTAAATTGTGTGAGTTTTTTTTTATTTATTTTTTTTATTATACATAAGGCTCTCGTCTACAGTACAGCTGGAAGACGGACATCCATAAAAAAGTTTTTAATTGCTTCCAGTAGTTGGCTGTGAAGCTTTCACAGGCTCGGTGTACAGTGTTCATGCCATCGTGGAGTGAAATAACATCTGGTATGAGAAGATGTAGCATTTTTGCTTTGAGTTATTATATGAAAATTTGAAATAATGAGAGATAAGAAGTGAGAGACTTGGTTTATACTAAATCCAAAGACTTTTTTCCCAACAATATAAAACTTTTTTTTTTCATAAACCTTCATATAGTAGTTTTCAATGATATGTTGAGTATCAAACCCTTATCAGTAGGGTTTTTTTTCCTGGAAAAAAGAAAACAACTATAGAAAGAGATATTTTGAGAATGAGTAAAGTGGATTTTGAGGAAATGACGGACACTTTTCCATCAGAAAAGGAGTCTGCTGTACGTTTGTGCCTTGATGTGGTTCCAGCACTTCAGCAGCAAGAAATTCTTGTGCTCTTTGCTCTTTAAACGTGGCCCCTCATGTCATTTTGATTTAAAATGTGGTAAATGTATCCACATGAAACCACTGCTGGGTTGCAGTTAGTTGTCAGAAACTTTGCGATAATTCACTCTTTCAAGCCGGTAGTCGACGCAATGCCAAGTATTTTTGAAAAGTTGCTTTTTGCAGAGCTGTGCTTTTAAAATGCATTGTCGTAGAAGTAGATGCTCATTATGTTATATTTTCTGAAATGCAGTGCATTTGGCTCACATGGAGCTTTCCAACACAAGGTGGTTGCCAGGGTGTTCTGGTTGGTTGCTAGGTGGTTGCTTGATGAAAAATCCTTAGTCCTACTTTAAGTACGGGCAATATAGTGAAGCTTGCCCTTGCAAGCATTTATTTTTACTACCATACTGCCCTTTTTATTTTATTAGATTTTTTGTACAGAAGGTTCGTTTAATTAGCGTAATGGCATGTATTGAAGAATTTGACTAGCTTGCTTCTTTGTCTGTCTCTCCTCCTCATAAAATAATTACGACCATATGATGTCACTTTTCTCTGATGTAGTTCTTCTTTAACAGGCCTGTGCATGTGGCACCCTGGAAAGCCTTTTACCTCTGAGAAAGCCTGAATCGTTTCTGGTGGTGCTTTCTAGGTCACTGTGTCACATTTGTTCTTGCGCTCCCGTGTTTTTTTTTTTTGTTTTTTATACACAGAGGGTTAACCTACAGGGGGGATGGGCAGAATGTGCCAATGGGGGTTTTCTTGTCTAGTTGGCCAAGCCCACTCAAGCCCCTAAAAACAGGCATCAATCTCAGCAGCTTGACCCAGAATCACGTCTCTTTCTAAGTTGCTAAGAAATTAGAATCCACAATGAACAATTAGCCTGAATTGTTAAATACTGGCATTATGCTTGTAGACAGTATAACTAATATATAGGTTAAATAATTGAATAAAAAATAATTGTATAAAAATTAAGTAAAATGTTAATAATTTTATAAAATATTTATATCTATCTATAGAATACAGATATTAAATATTGTCAATTACAGTATATGCATTTTTCCACTGTTTTCTTATATATATATTTGGTTATATATGAATGATTTTATATATTTTGTCTGGCTCAAATACGGACTAATTCCTGATTCCTGAGCTTTAACGTTTCATCATGTTACATTGGTTTTGTGAACCGCTTGATTTATTTTCATCCCTGTTATTTTTATTAACTGGAGATTATACTGTTTGAATAATATGACCTTTTCTCCCATGAGGTCTAAGTACTGAAATATACTATCTAGCATTTTTTTCTTTAGATATAAAGAATAATTTTATGTGACCTTTTACTTGACGTGTACAGAATGCATTTATCAGCCTACAGATAACTGTTCACAGAGCACATCTTGGAATGATGTTCCACAATCGCATTCCTCCTTGTACCAAGATGTTCCTGAATTCCTGATCAGAGCGTTGTTTCTGCAGGTTATCTTCATTCTCTACTAAACAAAATTCCTGCTGAAGTTATAAAGTGCGGGGAAGATTAAATGAGCCTTTCTTATCCAAGCGCTTTAAGCGCTCTAATAAGAAGAGGTAATGTTTCATGATGTTTCGCTGTAGCTTGGCTCAGCTCGAACGAGCTGTCTGATAAGATAATCTAATGTTTAGACAGCTTAAGCAATAGATTGTGCAGTGGTTAGATGTGGCTGTCAACACTAATTGTCTTCGTGCTGAACATTTGTATCCCTAAAGTGATAAATCTGGTTAAGTTCAGAATTCCCTTTTGGTTACAGTTTCCTTTGAATTTGCTTTTTTAAAATGTTTTATGAGTTCTGAGGCAAGTTTTACTGTTATTATTGCTCATACCTATGATTAGGGGTTTAGAACAAACCCCTCACTCTCAGTATTAAATTTTGGTGCCTAACTTTATTCTGCATTTTTAAAGTCCAGCATTTTTTATTCTGCAGGCGTAAATGATGCCTCAAATCATGAGGCAAAAATATTTTGACTCGAGTCAGCAAGTAACTAGCTATCAATACAATAGCTACCACCCAAGCAATTGCATAACAACACCCTGCAACCACCCACAGCACCATAGCATCATGGAGGTGACACTTACATTGGCAAAAAAAAAACTGCCACTTTCCTTTGAAGAAAGTGTTTATTTGTGATGTTAAAATATAATAATAATAATAAAAAATATATAATTATTATGTAACAAAAAAACAACAATAATAATTTTTACTGTTGTTATTATTATTAATGTATATAGAATTATATAGATATAGATAATATAATATTTTATGTATAATATTATATAATTATTTAATCTTTCCTTTCTAAAGGTCCTTGCACACTGAGTCCGAAATTTTCGTATGAATTTTTTCGCATTTGTCATCCTTTTCTATCAAAATGCATGCCACGAATGCAAAAATGCAGAAAATTGAACCTGATCCAAATTTTTTTGTGACTGACGAAAGTTTGGACTCAGTGTGCAATAACCTAAAGACTTAATTTATTTAGTCAATAATTAATTTTATTTTAATATATCTTATTTTATTTTATATCTTTTATATAATAATTTAATTTTCCTTTCTAAGACTAGATTATTATTATTATACAAATAATAGACATTACATTTTTTTTAATTTTTGACAAATGCTGGATGTAAAAGTAAATAAATTATTATTGTTATCGGTTCTATATAACTTCACACATACACATATAATAATCTATGTATAATATATTACATAATATATATTCTGTATTTTATTTCAATAAATATGCTTGACGTAAAAGAGAATAATTTACAGTCTGTTGACAAATAAACACTGTCATTTTACCATTTTATTGCAGAATGTGCTGCTTGTGTTTTCCACATTCAGCACAAATGCCCTCAAGCTAGTCTACATGCTAGTAAACACCCCGGACACATGGTCTTCTGTCAGCAGCGGTAACAGGCTGATGACATCTGTATGTGTCAGTTTATGTTCACACTAGAGCCTGTTGCACGTATAACAGACCGCAGACGGCGTTCAAGAGGAAATGTAAGGCTGTTATCTCAGAGCTAGTTTAGTCACCATCCTTCACACCTTCCTTCCTGACACGTACACACACTAACACTTTGACCCTAATTCTTCAAGAGGAGGTTTCCTGGGTTGTGCCTTGTGACCCTGTTCTGCGCATGGCCAGGATGGGAGAAGCAGCGACAGACTGGCGTACATTGATGCAGCTGTTGGGAACATGTTTGAAGATGTTTGATCTGAGCCCATCTGTTTTGTTTTGCTGGTTGTGACTTTAGTAAAGACACGGCACTTTAACAAAATGTCAGCTGCATTCATCAGAAACTGATACGAATGAGAACTGACGTGGGTTCGCACCTTTTGAAACTCTCTTAGCCCAAAATAATATTATTTAATACAAGACGTTTTGGCAGAAGTGGCCGTTGAGCAGCCGCAAAGTCAGAGATCTCAAACGTTGTAACACTAGAAGCTTAACGTGTTGGAGCAGTGAATTTCTTGCAATTTAGATTGTTTTGATTTCTCTTACATAAAAAAAGAAAATATTATATTTGCAATTACCTTCATCAGAAAGGAACACATTTTCAGGTTTTCAGTAGTTGTACTGGCTGGTAAAATGAATCTACTCAGTTGCACTTATTCTGGATGTCCTGGGTGTGTTTTGTTTTATATGGAAACCATATGATGGTTTGAGCTTTGTTTGGAGTATTTACCAAGTTTGTGAAAAAAAGTCAGAATAAAAAATTTGGCTCCCTTTTAATTCATGCATGTCTTGAAATTGGCCACACTCTATAGAAAGTGGAATTGAAGTGACAGTAAAGGTCCTTGTACACTGAGTTTTTTGTGTTTTTTTCGTATTCGTCATCATAAAAATTCATCACGCACAGAAACCTTTCACACTTTGTCCGATGCGTATTAATTAATCCATTGCGAAAAAATTGCACAACAATACAAAATGGAGTCTTTAAGCAGTGAGGATGAGCTTGTTGTCCTCTCTCTTCTTAAAAAGAGAAAAAGAAAGAGGAAATATTGGGTCCATCCAATCCTGAGATAGCGTAGAGAGGAAGGAGAGTTCCACATCCTTATCAAGGAGCTGTGGGGATTATCCCGGACTATTCAGTTTACTTCAGGATGTTAGTGGCTCAGTTTGATGCTTTGCTAGTGATACTGGAGCCAAATATTAAAAAGATGACCAATTTCCATGAACTCAGTGTGCTAGGACCTTTACAGTGCTTTGTGCTGCAAGGCGAAGTGGATCAACTTGTCAGACGCCATTCTGGATTTTGGCGTTCGCTTGTACGGTGGCTCTGAATTGTCAAAACACCTCTCAAAATGCTTGCTAAGAATGCGAAAAACGTAGAAAATCGAACCCGATCTGAATTTTTTTATGACAGATGAAAGTTTCAGAGACGTGTGTAAACGTGATTGACGCAACATGAGGTCGTATTTAGTTTTTTTACATGCGCAAATTTCGTAAGAAAATTTCAGACTCGGTGTGCAAGGACCTTAAGAGGAATTTACTGAATTGCAGTTCATAGAAATTCAACAGAACCATTGCATTTTGGGAAATGATAGATCTGTCTACACTGTAAAAATTATTTTTCAAAGTTGTTAATAAAACAAAGATTATTGTAGTACCTTTTACAATAAGTTTTTCTACGTCAAAATTTAATGTATAATTTCATGTTAGTGTACTTTTTTGTTGAAATTTACTAGCAATTTCTGAGTGAAATGTTTTTTCATTGAAATGTCTGCATTTCTATCTATCTGTCATTCTATCTTCTATTCTTCTTCAAATATTAAAGCCTTTTCCAAACTTCAAGGCTTTACCAAGCAAACATTCAAAGTTTTTTCAGGTTAAAAATGATTTTTTTTTAGTTAAAATGAGTTTTAACTCTACTTGTATCCAAATTTGACTTGCATCCTGTTATGTCAATACAATTTTACAATGTATCTGCAATTCAGTTCTGAAAGACGAGCAGCCCTGCTGTTCACTTGTCATTTACGTAACTGACTAGTTTTCTGGGAGACTGCAGTCAACCTGTAAAACAACGTAGTTTTTCAAGCCCTACAATAGAATCATTGCACTATTCCTGTTTTCTTTCTCCATTCTCCAAGTTGCCACCTGGCACAGCTTTCCTCTTCCCTGAGGTATTTTGAAGTGCCTGCATATTGCGATCCATTCAGTAGTCTCCTCAATGATGTTGAATAGGCTTAACTATTGTTTCTTGGGGCTTTTCTTAGCTATCGGCCCTATTTACCCACCGAGGGAGCTTCCGTTGTCTCGTAGGCATGGGGAATAGTCAAGCTGTTACTGTTGAGTAATGGACCACACATGATCGAAGCTCACACTGTTCCTCTATTGCCGTGCCTTCAAGAGTGGGCAGAGGAGCACCTCTCCTTCTCCGCCTCTCCCTCGTTCTCACTCTCTGCCGCCAGTTGAGAGGCTCAGTTGTTTCTTTGTGTCATCCATTCATAGGGTTGGTGTATTGGGCAGAGCTAAGGCTGGTTCTTTGTCCTTAGAGTTGGGAGTACCCTCCCTCAACCCCCTCCCCTAATCTTTCTGCTCTCCATCTACAACCCAACAATAGAGCACTAGCAAGCATCTCAGACATGCCATGAATGTTAGTTCCCTTTTGTTGGTTTTCGTTTGCCCTGATAGAGCAGTGAAAAGGAGGCATTTCAATTTTAGACACTGACACTCAAGGTATTGTCTCATATCCTGAAGATGTCTGCAGTCTGAGATGAGCGTTTTATCTTCGTTGTCCTTCTCCTTGTAAAGTCTAGACGTATAGGTGCTTCAAAACATTTTTGCTTCATGTGGTAAAACTGTTTTTATATAATATGCAACCACATTTTGTAAGTTTGTAAGTAGATAGTTGAAATACATGCAGAGGTACTAGAGCCGTGTATTGATGCAGATTCCATGATTCAATTAGATTTTGATTCACAAGGTTTCAATTTGAATTGTTTTAAAAAAAATAGTGAAATTATGTCAAGAAGTTGGACAATCATAAATAGTTGCCTTAATACAAAGAAAAAATGTGTAATGGATATTTTCTACAGATGCAAACAGGTAAATAATGTGTTTTGTGTGTGTTTTTCTTAAAATACAGTTAAAGTGTGTTGTACTTAATGAAGAAAACAAACCACAAGTGTAAAATTAACAAAGTTTGGTATCATAAAGAACAACAAGAACTATTTAAATTAATGATTCAGTTTTCTAAAAATATCCACCATACTGTGTTCAACTATTCGTTTTCTTTGTGCAAACAGAGAGATGCATTGCTTTTGGACAATCATTTAAAATGGCTTAGTAGTCATGCTTAACGTTTAGTTGTTCATGTAATTTGCTGCAAAGTCTGATCCAACGCTTGTATTTTTTGAGATTACTGTCTCAAATCGAATGACACACCATTCACTATTCTCTTTAGATACTAAGTATCCAAATTAATGTATCATAACCACACATTTTTGCCATAATGTTGGGAATTTGCAAATAAATGAGGTTTGTACTGAGACTGCTCAGTAAGTTTGATGGACAAAAATGGCTAAAACAATTTTATTGGCTATTTGGGTTGTTAGTCGTTTATATGTTGAAGGATCAATTCCAGTTCATATGGGTTTATTTCCGTTTTAATGTCTATTTTGTTTATACAAGAAAGAAATTCTCTAATTTGCTTATGCAGTTTGCTAAATTAGTCGATTATTGAAACCGGTTGCTTGTATTTTTGAATTGACAGAATCTTCTCATAAGATTTATTTTGTTCTGAAAATACGGCTGCACCGGTCACGTTTTATGTTTTTGATTCACTAAAAAGAACCAGCTCATTAGATTTGTGTTCATGAATCAGACTGCTGGTTGTGCTGTATGATTGTGTTTGCTTTCTGATTGATAGCACAGCTCCAAAGAAAGATGCTTCTTGGCATTTATATTGCAGTCTTTTTCAGTAGACAGCAAACTCACATTCACAATTTGGTAATGTGATTTAATTTGCTGTGGCGCTGAAGAGTCAGCAGTGTTGGCATTTATGGCACAGGGAGAACATTTCCCCAATTCTCAATGTCAATTGACTACAGAAGTGCATAATGATGCATCTAGTGTAGATCAGATCCTGGAGCTATATTTGAAGTGTTATATGGAATGAAGGGATCCAGACCTCCTTCAGATGTTGGTTGGCATAATCACATCTGCTGTTCTGCAACATAATATACACCACTTAGTTTCATGTTTTTTCCATGGGTTGTGTTTCAATCATAAATTCTCATACATGTGAAAGTCCTTTTCTGGTTAAAACAAAGAACTGTTTGATGTATCACCCACATGTTGGCAAATTCCATCTCTCGTCTTGCGTCGTTGGGGTCTTGTAGTAATGTCTTGTGATCCTAGGCACTTTTTCACTATCTGTAAAATTCACACAAGTTACATTTTTATAAATTTCATGCAAATTCAATAACAACTGACTTGAATTAATGCGTAGTCTAGTAAACATGCAGTTTTTATTAGTGCAAATGTTTTATTACTTGTTCACTGGCCTGCATCGGCGGAAATATTAACGGATATATTGAAAGATTTCTGGAACTCTGAAAGTAATCCATTTGCAGGTTGATTTCCCTCAAAAGTATAAACAGATGGTTGTGATGATTTGTTTGGTTGACTCATCCAATGGCTTGAGTTAAAGGCGTGGCTAACTGTTTGAATGAAAAATGGTGGACAGGTGTATTGTAGTGGGATTAATCGCAACTTATTTCCTGTTGCGATTCCATTTGGTGCAACTAGTGCACAGAATTACACACTTTAATTTGGATTGACGAAAGTCTGTGAGTGTAAACAGTCATTGATTAGGATGTTTATGAAAGACCTCTTGCATGAACTTTATCAAAGAAAGCTCAAGCTTAAACAATACAGCAAACCTCATTTTCTCAGGCACAAGGCTGTTGCTAATCAGGAAATACATTTTGTTTGAAGACTTCAAAGACGCACACTTGACAATGGGAAATGGCCTCCTCCTGACAAATGGTTGTGCTGCTTTCCAGAGGAAATGAAAACACCTCTGGAACGCGCTTTCAGGTTTAGGTTCATGTTCGTATGTCCTGTCATCTAGAGGAATGTGGTAAGCGATTTATCAAGAAGGCTTCATCTGAAGTGCTGACTTCCCTAATACCTCAGTTTTATTTCAAACAAATGGTTTCTGTCATCATAATTTTAGCGAAGTCAATCACGCACATTTTAGCCGTAACTGTGGCATGTTTTTAGCTCCTTGTGGGTCAGTAATGTATTGTGTATTAGGACTTTTTCCACATTAACGGCAGTAAAATGCGATTATAATGACAAGTGCGTGGTGTGCCACTGGCCTCGTTCAAGGTGAGGTTATTTGCTATGGCTTGACTGCTTGGATTTGATTCCAGAAGACGGTAAAGATTTGGCGCAGTATGGTATTGATTGATGGATTGTGTGCTGAGTATTCCTCTGTTTCTTCATCTCAGGCAGTGAGGAGGAGAATAAGGGCTGGGTGTATGAAATTTTAGCTTTTTTCTGATGGGTTTCTCCTCGGCGTGGTCAGCTGCATTTGTGCATTGAAGATCTCTGGGGTTCTGATTCATTGAAACCATATGATGAACCAAATATTTTGAAAGGAACCCAAGCAGCGAAATCTGCTAGCTATTTTTTAATGATTTAGAATTAATCAGTTTTGGGTGGTAATTGGTAACTCAAGCTTTAATGTTAGCGATGCTCAGAGAACTGATGTCTTTTCTTTGTGGTCCCACGATGATTGAAAAGTCAATTGCGAAATCAAAAGGCTGTAAAAAAGGATTGCTTAGCAGGATGGTGGTGTGGTTTCTGTGATTCTGTGACTATAAAGTCTAAAATGCATAAATGAGCTCCTTTACAAAAATGCAAATTGACACCATGTGGAGGACAAAGCATTTAAAAACAGTTAAGTGGCTGGTTGGGTTCCTTTTAAGAATGTTTACGGGATTACCAGGCGCTTTCGTCTCACGCAATAGCACCGCTAAATATATTTTGGTTACTTTCGAATTAATGTCACGCCTGAAGGGGAAAGATTTTGTTGTATTTCATTTTATTGCAAACCTTTTTCCCCTGTCATTTTCCTTCCAGCCACTAATTTAAGAAAATCCTTAGTTTGTTTAAAAAGTCAAAGGCCATTCCACACTGAATTAAGTGATTTGGATTGTTTTCCGGAAGCTTCATCAGGGATTTTTGGTTTTCACTCTTGTGTGGAAATATAATTTAAAGTCGATATACACATGCATAAATACATACATACTGTCCAGTGTCTATATATATATATATTCTAAAAAGAAAAATATTAGTAAAAATAGCTCAGTGTAGTTAAAAATAGAGAATATTACCAATATGTCTGTGTACTGTTTTTATTTTTATTAAAGTATCACTATGTTAGCTTAGCAACATGCTATCAGGAAATCCTATTGAATTCATCAAGGCTTTTTGCTGCAGCCTGTTAAGAGCATTTCAGATCCCTCACTTGTGTGGCTTCATGACTGTTAAGATGATGCCTATGTAGGCAGTGAGGCAGCTCACTAAGTTTTGGAACATAGCTCTTATGTTTTGCACAGAATGCGTTATTGGTCACACTGAAAAGATGATGTGTTCTGCAGCAGGGGGTGGGGTCAAAGTCAAGGTCTCATCATGTATGTGCTGTTGGGGGTCATCTGTGATTTCACTCACAGGACACACACACGGGACAGTCAACATATGTACCTTCAATTATAAGCAAGCCCCCTAATGTGCAGCTAATAATGTGTGCGCTTGATCGAGAGGCATCTTTGATAACAGTGTGATTGTGTCTAATGAGATCACACTGTGCACCACCATGAACCATCCTCTGTGATTGTCTATAATAAATGTGGAACATGTGGAATCACACATGGAAGTGTGCTTTGTGCTCCAGTGAGCTCATTAACAAAGGGAATTGTTGTGGAATAGAGAGAGGTTTGGGAGGATTTTGCATTGTAATTATGAAGATTATCCGTGACAAAATAATAGAAGAGGATGAAGGATTTTACCAAACACTGAAAAGAACAAAAAACATCTTTTCTATTTTTTAAACGACACTGAATTTTTTTTTTTGTAAGATTTACTTTGAAAGACTTTTCACTCAGAAATTGCTTGTAAATTTCATAAATAATTACAGAGAAACAAGACAAGTAACATGTTGAATTAAACATGACATTTTGAAGTAGTAAAACATGAAAAAGCCTTTTCTTGTAAAACATACTCCATTAATCTTTGTTTTATTTACAACTTTTTATTGGCTCATTATTTTATTTTACACTTGGAAAATACAAACCTCACTGAGATTACAGTAATTCACTTAAGGAAAACATTTAGCAATTAAATCAAGCCTTCAACAAAAGATAATTAGTTTAAACTCATCTTTCCTACTTCTGTTTTATGAACGTTGCATATCATTTTGCATACTAGACTTTTTACCATTGCATTTTTGTCCTATTTTCGACTTTGTTTAACATTGACTATGACACTATTTTCTGGTATATAATTTAAAATGAATTAATTTTATTATTTTCTTTTTCCATTTTTAACACAAGTGGATTAGGTCAACTTTATTTTACAGTTTTAATTCAGGTGCATGCATTGAAATAAACTCAAAAACCTTATTGCACCAAACTGAACAATCAGTAAAAGCATATTTTAAGTGTATTCAATTATTTCTTGGAACTTTTCTTTCATGCACGGGCTACCAATTTTCCAAAAATTAGTAAAATACCATTCATTCTTGAGGGGGAAAAAATGAAGCATAAATCATGCACAGCACAGATCCACCCTGGAGGTCTTTCAGCCTCCTCTAGATTGATTTGCTATCGTGGCCTCTAGTTGATAGATTACCTGGTGTCTTCTGAAAGGCCAGAAGTAATCAGTATCCCTTCTCCAACACATCAGACTTCTGATGAACAAAGGTTTTTGGGTCAAGATAGAGGAGAAGACCTGGAATAGCCATATGCAGCAGGAAAAAAACTTTATAATGGTCTGAAGGCAGTGGGAGCTGCGTGTGTGTGGCAAAGTGTTTTTGGCTGCCAATATTTTACTGAAGATGCTCAGATTTGGTTGGTTGAGCCGCTGGCGTTCACGGTCGTTGTGCTGTGCTCTTAACTGTAGTGAGTCTTGGCTAAACCAATAGCATGCCATGGCCTGGCGCGGCCCGTTTGCTGGTATGCCTCATAAAAGAAAGACTGCATCGCATGCAAGCAGGCACTCCAGCCCAGAACTTCAGAACATCCGCCACGTGTCCGTAGACCAGGAATCTGTGCACTCCAGTGACGGAAGCAAAGCCAAGACGAGACGCAAAAGACACTCAGCTGAATTCATTTCATTTCATTCCGTTCCCAAAGTATTTCTGATGATTTTTGTCTACAATGCAGATGTTCTTTTTGAAAATTTCTGACATTTGCCAGACTATTGCACATAAGTTGCCGGAAGGCCAACACACCCCGCTGACAAGGCAACAACTGAGAATGTCGCTGGTGCACCGGTCCAAAAATGAGGGAAAAAAAAAAATTCTTAGGAAGAAAAGGGGGGGGGGGGGGGGCTGCTCAGTGGGCGCAGTGTATTCACTTCCATCTGAAGAGTTTTTTGTGTGGATCTCCTCGGGTGACCACATGTTCCCCTCTGCATTCCTTCAGCTGGTTCTCATCCATCCGATGTCATTCTCCTCATTTTCCTACCCACGTGCTCCTGTGGGTCAACAAAAGCCACTCGAATGATAAAACATCCCAACAGGATGGGTCTTGCACGCAAACACAACGAGCAGGTCGCCCACTCTCTCTCTTTTTTCTCTCCATGGGAAGACAAAGAAGCTCCAGAAACATGCAGGAACAAAGTCCAGCTAATTTATTACACTCCGGCCAGAGGGACTCGAGCCGTGACAAACAGCCTCCTGTTGAGAGGCCTGTGTACTGTGGCCAGCGAGTGGGCTGAGTATTCAGACCTGGGTCAAACTCTGGATAAAACAAAGCCTCTTTATTTACCAGAGGATTCACAGTGCATGACACGTTTGGCAGATTAGGCTAATTGATATTAGATGGATGGCATTTTGTATCCATTCTAGCGGCTAAGTAGCATTTGACAAAGCTTATCCTGAGGAATTTGTTTATCATTGTTGGCTAGTAACTAAAATAATAGTAGTTTAGCTGTTTTCAAAACCATGGCAGTGTAGCTTTTATTTTATTTATGAGTTTTTGTTTATGCAGTCTATTTATTAGTATTATTTGACGAGTATAGATTACACTATTACTAGTTTGTACTATTACACAAATTGTTTACTCTAAAAATTACATAAAGGTAATTTATTTAGTGTTAAATGTGAAAAAGCTGTACTATTAAAATTGCAATCAAACAATTTTAAATTACTGAAAGCCCTATAAATGATCATTTAAACGTCAAAATCATTTGAAAAAAAAAAATTCATTTACTGGCTTCAGTGTAGATTAGCCTGTGGTTAGTTAGTTACTATCTACCTACATATTTATTAGAGAGGCTTGACTGGAGTCTAACTGTATGAAATGATGAGTAGCTTGGCAAATTACTTTTTGAAATAAGTTTTCATAACCGTTGTTGTGTGAGATCCAATATTAAAGTGCATACTCTGGGAACTTTTGTTTGTATTTTCTAAGGTTTAAAGGGATAGTTCACCCAAACGTTGGTTATCATTTACTCACCCTCATGCTGTTCCAAACCTGTATGATGAACATAAAATAAGATATTTTGAAGAATGCAGGTAATCAAACAGTTGATGGTCCCCATTGACTTCCATAGTATTTCTTTCCCTACTATGGAAGTCAATGGGGAACAACAACTGTTTGGTTCTTGAAAATATCTTCTTTTGTGTTTAACATAAGAAAGAAACATATACAGGTTTGGAACGACATGAGGGTGAGTAAATGATCATCTTTAGGTGAACTGTTCCTTTAAGAACCCAGTTCCAAATGCAACAAACCCCCAAAAATTAAGTTTTTAACCAGGCCCTAGTACTTGCAGTAGCATCAGTATACTGTAGGTCATGAAAGCCACATTCTTCTTTCCCACTGTAGGTCGGCAACATGTGTGCGAGCCTCTTATGTAGTTCAACAGTACATTTGTTTTAACAATCTATTTGATGGCTATTCAGAAAATCCCTGTTCAGCACATTTGTTACCTTTATGCAAGATGTATCATGTGTCAACACTGATGCCAAACAGGTGGCTTAGTTTGCAGTATGAAGCGCTGACTGAATGACGCACATGCCACTTTATGATCCACAGGATATGAACTAAGCTCCAAAGATTTTACCTGATACAATACAAAGCTTTCACACCTCTGTGAACTGTGTGTGTGTGTGTGTACACTTATAGTAGTAACCCATTAAGCTGATTAAAAATGACAGTAATTGTCACTTTGCAACATTGATAATAAGAAATGTTTCTTAAACAGCAAATCAGCATATTAGAATGATTTCTAAAGGATCATGTGACACTGAAGACTGGAGTAATGATTCAGAAAATTCAGCTTTGCATCACAGAAATAAATTACATTTAAAAACATCACAATAGAAAAAAAGCTATTTTCACTTGTAATAATATTTTACAATATTGCTGTTTTTACTGTATTTTTGTACTGTATTTTATAAAATACTTAAAAACATTGAAACTTTTGAGTGGTTGTTTATATACGTTTTTATTAGATAAATGTGTGTATATATGAATGGCATTTCTGAAGATCATGATCTTGCACAAACTCTGGCAGAAATTCAGCTTTTTTTGGTCTGTTTTGGTTCTTGTTAATAGTAGTGTAAACATAAGGAGACATTTAGTGGTTTGCCATGTGGGGCTGAAGTCACATTTTTAGCAGTCTGTGAACAGCTTTTTCCTATTTATTTTAATTGAACATTTTCAGATACCCATCATTTGCCAAAATTCAGAGATGTTCCTTTTGAAAAGATTGTGTTTGTATGGAAATAAAAGACAGGGGAGGCGAGACGGTAGAACGTGCTGGTATATTTGTGCTGTGAGGCAGTCTGTCCTAGCATATGCCCTCAGATTTATGAGACTCTAAAATGCAAGTGTATGTCCCAGGCATGTCCTTTAAGTGGCTTTCACGCCTTCTTGTGATAATCGCTAACTCTAAAATGCTTTTTTTCCTAGAGGCCAGACATTTCTTATGGAATGAAAAGAGCCTCTTCTTACAGTCCTTTTGGGAAGTCTGTTACTATACATGAAAGTGTTACAGGACAGATGTGTAGGGTGTAACTTATGTTTTCTGATTGCTTTTGGCCAAAGCCGCCCATGCAAATAGTTCTCTGCCTTTTACAGTACAATGTTTAACAGACACACAGGAAGTGAAGAAAGGTGTGACACAGTCACCAGTTAAAGCTATAGACTTCTCCCTTTTCTCCTCTTCTTTCTTCTGTTATCTAATTTCTAGAGTTCAGTTCCCATGTAATGTTCTCCTCATAGTAAAGCAATTGGCCTAATAGTGAGTTCTGTAAAAGCTGTTTTTCCCAAGAGGGGCGGCATGATATAATGAAAAGTGGTGGTCGCTTTTTCACCATGCTAATTTAGTAGTCAATGTGCTGAGTGGGCTTTTTTTCTTTCTTTCTTTTTGTCAATAAAGCCTAAATGGAAATGGCGCTTTCATTGATTTGCCATTAGTGGACAATTGATTAATTCATGCGGGTAAAAAAAGTTAAAATGGATACTGATGTGTGCATATTCTTTTTTGGAAAATGTTCAAAGATGAGAGTGTGTGGAAAGTGCCATTAAATTGAATCATGCTTGAATTTATAATATAATACTCTCTTTTTTTGGAAACGGCAAAAACGAGAGTCCACACCCATTCTCTTTTTGCTTTGACATGGTTGCAAACTAGATAATGTGGCTATTGTGGCGTTTAGATCAACAATGTCCAGCCATGACCATGTTGATTTCATGGTGGCCCGAGATGGTTTGTTCTGACTGCAGAGCCCCCGACCCTTTCAATATGTGTCTGCGTCACTGTTTGTTGAAGCCCAATGACTAAAAGCCTTTAGTCTCACTCTGTCTGACCCTAATTCAATAATACACCAGCTGACATTTTGACTAACTTGCCAGACTGACATATTGTAATACACTGACTTAGTTTACCATGGTATCGATTTTCTGTTGTTTAACAAAGAACAGTTCAAAGTGTCAAATCTATTAGTTAATATCTTAAGAGAGCTCTTTGTACCTCACTCATTATTTGACATTTCTTGAGTGTAAATTGGCAACAAAATGCATTTTGTGACTTTGAAATGTCAATAGTTTATTTTTCGTTCCAGCCATATGAATTGATTTGTAATGCCGGCATTTCTAAGATTAGCCTTTTGAAACCTGTTTGCGCCTGAACAATCTGCCGTGTATAAATGATTTATTTATGCAAATAGATTTTTTATTTCCCATTTCAAGGAAGCTGTGATGCGGTAAGACCTTTTGACATGATTTCCAGCATGACCCAATGCTCTTCATTATAGGAACTATGGTATCTGCCGTGTATCAAATGTATGCTGTAGTTTTTATTTCCCATTGGTCATTGGCTTTATTTCAGGACCTCATTGATTTTAGATGTGTCTGTCAGCATGCCACAAGCTTCATTATATCAGACTAATATGTGATTTATATATATCAGAATACTATTCAGAGTTGTTTGAAACATGATATTTCAATTGATGATTTAAAATCACTTTACCTGGAGCACAAGTCAGCTCCTGGACCCATATTATATATGAACACCATATATGGATATATAATATATATGATATTATGGAAATATATCTGATATATTTGATGATATTATCAATTGGCATGGTATGGTTAAATTGTCCTTTAAATGATATTATCCATTTATCAAAAACCATGTAATATGATATATATATAAAATATATGAATATATATATATATGTACATAATGATTATATTATAGTATTTACATGGTACATGGTTAAATCACACAAACTTTTAACCAACTGATATTAGTTCAGTACATTTTCAAAAACCATTGTCCAATAAATGAATGAGAAAATGCAAAAGAATGAATGAATGAATGCAAAAAGAACAAATGAATGCCAAATAATGAGAGAGAATGAATGAATGAATAAATGAACGAATGAATGCAAAAGAATGAATAAATGCAAAGTAATTAATGAATGCAAAAGAATTTACAAATGCAGAAGAATTCCTGAATGAATTGATTAATTTAATGCAAAAGAATGAATGAATGCAAAGGAATAAATGAATGCAAAATGAATGAATGAATGAAAAAGAGTGAAAATGGCAGGAAAAATTAATGACAAAGTATGTAAGAATGACCGGCAGAGCAAATGAAAAAAGAATGAATGAAAAATGAATGGAAAAAAAATGCCAGGATGAACTAATGACAAAATATGTAAGAATGACCAGCAGAACGAATGAAAAAGTATAAAAGAAAGAATGAAAGTTAGAATGACAGAAGTAAAAAAAAGAAAGATTAAATGAAAGAATGAAATATTGTCAGTGAATTAAAGAACAAAAGAAAAACTGATAGAAAGAGAGAGTGAATGAATGAAAGAATAACTGAAATAATGAAAGACATTTGTACTTTTTGTGAGCTGCTCAGCTTGGATTGTGTTTCCTTAACAGTTCAGTTCTTTATTCTGACAAATTAATTGGTTTTCCTCTATTATAGCCCATACAGCTTTTCTTCATGAAACTGCACAATAGAACAAGGCTGTTGTCCCTGAGAGCTCTTCTCGCATAAGCACCACATAAGGGGAAGGTATTCTGTTATTGACCTGCAGGCATTCTCATGGGAAGAAACCATAGACAAAAGCCCAGGCAGGAGAGCAGAGTGGACAGACCGGACGGCCTCTCTGTAGGCACTCTCAAAATATGACTGCGGCCCTTTCAGACACTGAAGCCGGGTGATGACACATACTTGGCAGACTGAAAAACACATCTCCCTACTGCGCTTTTCCCCCCCCCTCTTTTCACTTGCTGGCACAAATAGAAAACAATTGTGCATTGTCTCAAACTTTTCAGAAGAATATCTGGAACCATTTTTTTGGCGCTATTCAAGGGAGCTATGTTTGTTTCGTTAAAACGTATAGACCCTGAATGTACTTGAATTATATGAACAGCTGCAGACGTTCATGCACTTTGGCATAAAGAATTTCCTCTGTGCGCTAAGCTAATCATGCATCGAGACTAAGTATCCATCCAATTCGTAAAGAAGGAAAGGCAATCCATAGAATACGGTCACTCCGTAGTAGGTCACTTGTTGCTTTTTGATTCCAGAGACCAGACTCTTTGCATGGTTTGTTTTGCTTTTGGCTCGAATTATAAGCCTTTGTTTTGGATGTAGCAAAGCTTTACTTGTCCGAAAACATTGAGGTCGCAGCCTGCTATCGACACCACAGCATTAAAGCTCCTCTCATGGCTGCAGAGCTAAATCTTGCTCCCAGTCTGAGGGAACTGGGCTCTAGATTACACAGGACTTATTTTGGATTTCACTTCTCATTAGAGCTGCGGTCGGCCAAAACGTAACAACGTGCCAGTCACGGCAGGGATAGAGCGATAAGCAAACATTCTTTGACATATGTGGTCACAGTATCCCCGGCACGCTGATTGGACTCTAGATGAAGCAAAGTGGCCAGTTTCAGGATCGCGTGATACCGCCGGTCCCCTGAGAGTTGTCAAGAGTAAGAACTCACAATTGCATGTAAAAAGGCTTCTAGGTTCTGTCCCTCTCTACTTTCTTTACAGGCGAGAAGGATCAGCCCATGCCAGAGATTAGCTTTCACATTATTTGTCTCACTAACACCAATTAGAATCATTCATGGGAGTCAGACTTCCTCGGGGTGCTGTCAAGCCAAATCAGGCAGTGGCTCAAGAATTCGCACACTCGCCATGCAATCCGAGAGCTTTCACTGTTACTGGTATTCAGTTACGATCCACCACCAGAGCTCCAAGTGTTCGTTTTTGATTCACACTTCACGTGAAAGCCGATCTCGGAAGCCCCTGCCTGCCGGGCCTGGCACAGAGTCTGTTGTCGTGTCTGGGCTTCTGGGTGTCGAGTCTTCAGGCGATGGTATTTGTTTTCTCTGGCTCACCAAAATATCCAGTAAATTGGCAACTCCTTCCAAATGATTCAGAGGTGTAATTGAACCACAATGGCTCTCGTGTTATCCTTTTGTTCGGAAGGATGAAGATCTAATTTGACGAATGGCTTGGAGAAAATAAAGAAGGTATACCTGAAGGGGAAGAAATCGTGAAATTCTGCCAAGAAAGTGAGTGATTCGAAGTCGAGGCAGGGAATTGAAATGTGTCCGATGACGGAGAGCTTTATCTCGCAGAGAAATGTAGTTCTCAGAGCATCTGTTTTTCTTGTGGACTCTTACAAGGAAATCGCTGCAATTTCACTTTTTGGCAGTTTAGTCTGTCGTAACATCTCCTCGCTTTTCCCAGTTCCATCTGTTCTCATGGGCGACTGGTAGACATGCGTTCGCTGATGGCGACTGTGCAAGTTGCAAATGATCAAAGACTTTGGCTCGCTCTACAGCCATTGCTCTTTTTGCATCATATCTTTCTCTTGTAAACATGCTTCCATTAAACCTTTTGTCTCCATTCTATGTTAATTGCACGTTCTTGGCGCCATTGCTTTGACGGCTGATTATTCAGTTGCGCTGATGGCGCGTTATCGCACTTGTCACATATTTCCCGTTGCATGTTTTAATTACAGCTTATGTCGTTGCTTGCACTCTCTAAGGAGACTAATTACGCTCGATGGTTCAGCAGCATCTTCTTGTGCTCAGGCATACACTCACGATCACAGGAGGTAGAGGGAGTTTGTTTCACAGCAAGATACCACTGCCTTGGGTTTGAATGACATGGATTTTGGCACGGATGACTGCATATGGAATAACGTAACTGCCTAGTTGCTTTGTTTACACGTGTTTGTGTTGTTTGATTGCCTTGAGGGCTCTCTCTGTCTTGTTGGGGCGGTACAACGCAGGCAGACAGCATGGGCACAGTGTGTGTCTGTGGCCCTCAGAGCATATCCCACCCTGCCTCCTCCTGTTCCCTGTACAACTCTACGCTTTTATAAGACCTTCTTCAGACATATTTAGAGTCCCAAAGCTTTCTCCCAGGGAGTAAACTGCACATTTATCCTTCCACTCACTCATTCTCTTCTACATTGGCCATCTTTATGCATTTTTCATCCCCCTTAGCTTTTTGTCGCTCAGTTTCTTAGGGATAGCTAATAGATGGTTTCTGGCACAGTTGGGTTGGTTTGATTGACAGGCATTTGGTACCACTTCTCATGCTTGCTTACGGCTAAATGGAGGTCCCTGTCTTTCTGTTGAGCTTTTATTTGTTTTTGTTCAAGGGTACAGCACATGTCCTCACTTTCTAAACTTTGAGGAAAATCATAATCAATGTTCCCTCCTCTTTCTTTCTATCTTATTGTGTCCCAAACAAACCTCACAGGCTTAACTACAAGGTCATCTTTGTGTGAGGAATGTTAAATTTATTGTTTTAACTGACTGTTATTCGTGAAGAGAATATCATGGAAGAGTTTGATTAAATGGAAGAGTATGTTTAGAGTTGAACATATATATATATATATATATATATATATATATATATATATATTTATATTTATATTTTTGTATATACATGTTGAGTCCTGCCCATTCATTCATGTCTGCAACACAAATGGTCCAGGTTGAGTTACATGCCAAAGTATAATACTTACTTTTAGTGGATTTGAAAAAAACAATAGTAGTGATGCTTGCCTTACTGAATGACTTTGACAAAGCTGAAAGATTTTGTCAATGTTCAGTTTACATACAGTTATGCTTTCACATATGCTCTCATGTCTGTGATGTGTTTTAGTCATGCCCTCTCGTGAACTTTTGTCAAGAATGCTGTGTTGGAACTTCAGCAAGGGATGAATGTCTGTCATAGCTCATACACTAACGCAACTAGTATGAGGACTAACCCAACCGTCACTCTTAAAAGCAATATTAGGGCCTTATGAAATCAGTTTTATTTTTTCCCAAATTCTGTTTTATCTGTTTTTATTTTTCTGGATTCCATTTGAATTTTTCTAGACTCTCTTTTAATGGTTAAATAATAAAAAAAAATGTATCAAAAAAGCATGTCTAATTCATTTAAATCATGAAACATATTTTTATTTTAAACTGTATTACATAATTACATTTTCTGGATTCCATTTTAATGTTTTCATTAAATTTTAATAATAATTATTAATTTATAATTTCTTCATTTATTATTATTATTATGTATTTACATTTGTCTGGTAAATTCTGGTAAATATTTTTTTTCGCGTAAATATTATTTTAAAAATAATGTTTTAATAATGATTTTATTAGTAGTAGTAGTACTATCATTACATTAAGTAAGATATTTCTGTCACAGTTTCTTCAAGTTAAACCAAACTTCTGTTTTTGACGGGTTGATTGAAGACCTTTAAGTTTCTGTTTGTATATGATATGACGAGCAGTTCTAGAGATTATTTTCAGAGGCTGAAAATACAGCGAGCGTCACGTGCGCTTTAACAGTGTGTAGTAAATTAAACTGTGCATCTGCGCCATTCATTCACGCGGAGCATACACGATTCATATTAAATAGCATTTTTGTTGCTTAATATTCACAGACACTAGTCCATATTGCATTTTGATTTAAGTGTACTTTTGATTTATTCATCCAAAATTTGTCAAATTCCATGACATTCCGCATTATACAGTAAATTCCATTTTTATGACTGGATTCCGTGATTCCATTCGCGTTTGCCGCATCACAGAAATTGTAGGGCCCTAAAATATCCTTGCGCACACTATAGTAAATTAATTGACTTTTATAAATTTGAATCTATTTGAATCTCAAACTCTTTCTTTTTCTCCACACAGCCGTGCTATCAAGACCAACCAGGACCTTCTCCCTGAAACGCCTTGGATCAACATTTTCTATGATGACTTCTGGGGGACACTTCTCACCCACAGCGGTAGCCACAAGTCCTACCGCCCACTCTGCACGCTCTCCTTTCGACTCAACTATGGCCTGGGTGGCTTAGACCCCTGGGGTTACCACCTGGTCAATGTGGTTCTACACTGCACCACGACCGCCCTGTTCTCTAACCTCTCAAGCCTGCTGCTGGGGTCAGGTTGCTGGAGCCTGCTGGCCGGGCTTCTCTTTGCCGCTCACCCCATCCACACCGAGGCTGTGGCGGGCATCGTGGGCCGGGCCGACGTAGGAGCCGCCCTCTTCTTCCTCCTGGCCATGCGCTGCTACATACGCCACTGCTCCCTGAGGACGAGCGGTGCCCATGGATGGAGCTGGACGTGGTTCTTGGGCACGTTGGCATGTGCTTCCTGTAGCATGCTTTGGAAGGAACAAGGCGTGACAGTGCTGGCCGTGGCTGGCATGTACGATGTGTTTGTCTTCAACAGGTTGAAGCTGCAGCAGGTTCCTGCACTCTTCCAGAAGGTAAACAGCCTTTATCCACCATTTGGAAAACCAGCTGTGGTTTTATACACATGTATCTGATTTCCTAAACTCTTGCTGTGTTTGGAGAAGCCCAGCGATGTGTGGATGGATAGTGCATGTGTGTGCTGGTGGATAATTTGTATAAAAGTTCGTATGTGGTGTTTGCTTTCCATCAGGATGAAATTTGGAAAACATTTTGGCATGTATGTTCAACTGAGTGAACCGTAACAAACCAAAAAAAATGCAAAAGCGAGTGCAGTCAAATGAAAATTGGTGTTTATTTGGTGTATTTACATACATACATCTGGCCACAGATGTTTGGGTTTTTGCTTGGCAGCACACAATGACCTGTAATTGCAAGAAAATGTTTCTGCACCACATCAAATTTCGGCAACCTTGCAGCTATGTTCACCTCCTTGATTTGGAGTTTGCTGAAGGCCGGCTCTTTAAATTTAAATGACCCGTTCTGCTTTCTCAAACTACCGTTCATCCGAACCCGTCACGGGTGAAGTCAGTCCCCAGTAAACTCCTGTTTTTAATGAACCCTTTATAATTGGAAAATTTTCGAGTGAGGCCGGAAAAGGCCTGGCTAACGTTCTGAAATTGTTTTATTAACGGCCAGAGTGCAATCATAACAAATGCTCCTTTAATGACGTCTAATGATGTGGATGTATTGTGTTTACATGAGAACAGTAATTAGTGCGGCGATCACTCATAAACAGCAGCAGTCAGTGAGTGTGTGAAACAAGATATGGTGGAGAAAGAAAGGACAGGGAAATCAATGATATTAGAAGGATTGCACGCAGTGATGCCTTGCTCCTTAGTGTGCAGATCTCTGCTCTTCAAGCAACCGACCATCAGGTCGATTTTTGCTCAAACCTGGCTTGTCAAGAAGATTTACCATCGGCCGTCAAAACACACTGACATTCGTAACCATCAGCCAGTCAGCACAAATCAAATTTACGTGTGCACAAATGGGACTGAGAATTACAGACCCATTGAACTTTGGAGTGTAAAGATTATTTTTCTAAATAATGTGTGCATTCATGTTCATCAGAAATAAACTACAATAAAAAACTACTTTTTTATTGTAACTGTTGATATTGAATGGTCACTATTGACTATTTAATTGCCCATGCTTATTTCTTAAATGTTGTATATTTTGATTACCATTTCCCTCATGTAACGCTCATTTAAAAGGATAAAATGAAAATGTTGTCATGTTTACTCACCCTTGTGTTGTTCCAAACCTCTGTGCGTTCATTTCTTTTTTTTTATGTAAAAAGAAGATATTTTGAAGAATTTTGGTAAGCATACAGTTGCTGGTAGCCATTGACTTGGTACTTAGTACTATTGACATAGTATTTTCTTCCCTGCTATGGAAGTCAATGTTTGGTTACCAACATTCTTCAAAATATCTTCTTTTGTGTTCAGCAGAAAAATTCAACTCCTACTGGTTTGAAATAGCTTAAGGTTTTCATTCTGCGGGTATTTACCTGTTTTGTCCTTGTTTATCTGTCTGTATTGCTTTGTTTGCTTAATAAAAAAAAACAGCTTAAGGTTGAGTATATGATGACAGAATTTCCCATTTTGGGTGAGCTATCCCTTTAATGTTAATCTTTAAAAACATCAATAATTTAATAACACTGTTAAATAAACAAATATACAGCAAAATTGTTGCAACATTTTTGTACAGCAACAACTTAAAATTGTGTGATGCATAAATCATTTTCTTATCCATTTAGACAAGATACTAGTAAATTGTTTACAATACAAAATAATATTGTTGGTTATCGGCCATAACATGAAAATAATTATTGCTTTTTGTATCAGCCAATTTCAATATTATCTTTTACCTTCCAGCACCTATAGGCAACAGCTGTTTCATATATTCTTTTCAAAATGTATTTAAAATAAATGGATGATGTGCATTTTATGTGTGTTAGAGAAAAAGTGTGCTCATAATGAAAGAAAATGCTCCTTAAATAGGGCAATTTTAGCCCTTAAATTTGATTTCTGACTATGTACATTTTTGTATGATTTGCGCTTACAAGTGTATTTTGAAGAAGAACTGCTTCACTTCTCATCACAGTGGCCTGTGACATGTCAGAGGGAGGCCAGTCTGTGATGCTGTCTGCCTCTGGCTTATTCATAGACTGCAGCAGACAGGCCCTATGATGGCACATCACTTCAGCCTGGGAAGTCTGGCCTGTAGGTGACAAAAGAGCATGATCTCTCATATCTGACAGCTCTCTGCGCTCTGATTGACCATCTCCCCATCAATCATCAGCTCTTCTATCAGCCCCAGCTGTCATTTTAACTATATTAAGCCGTACAGTAGAAATGCTTCGCTCCACAGAGTGCCAGAGAGCATTCGTTTGTCCGCAAACCCATGTGCTTCACATATCCTCTCCGCATCAGGGCCCGGCTGTTTTCACATTGCTGTCATCCAGTTCAACAGTATTAGCACATTGTCAGAGGCAAATAATTCCAGATTTTCCTCTTTGAGGAGAGACCGTGTCACTCTGACTTACGACAGCTTAAAGTAGAGTCGAAGGGGAAGCCAGAATTACTATGTAAACATATAAGCATCAAGACGTCTACGATCCACAAGCCCAAGGACAAATACCTCTCATCTGCCAGGCTGCAGTGCGGCGATAATTCCAGAGATGAAAGCTGGATGGGTTTTAGCGAGGAGACAAACTTCTTCGTACATCCAAGGGCCTGAAGACTCATTCACTATAATGAGACGATAAACTAAACGTGGGGGAATAAACTAAAAAGCACCAGCGTTTAGATGTTAGAGCGCATTCGTCAATGTGGCATAATAAACACGTCTATAATTCTCTTTGCCTGGTGCTGTACTTTTGGTCTGTGGACTTGATTAATGTATGAGGCATAGAGACATATTAATGGCCGTTCCTCGTCCATCCATATTAAATGCGTAGGCTTGCTTGTATGAGAATAGCGATGTGATCGTAAATTGGGCCGCTTATCTGATTGTGGTATGCGGTTTATGACATCATCCCATAGCTTTATATCAATGCTAAATCATAATGTCTGCTATAAGTAAATGCTCTCTGGGCAGCTGGTCTGGACTCAGGACGATCACTTATGGAGATAGATGGTGCATTCGATTCAATTATCTCAAGTTTAAGAGGGTCTGGTCGTTGTGAGGCTTCTAAACTGCATTAAAGTGTTTCTTAGAATCTCCCTGGTCTGCTCAGAGTACTCAATTTATTTACAATCTTCTCTTGGATGCCACATTTAATTTAATGCGTGAAAATGAGGCTGCAAGAAATGGAAGTTCAGTCTGTTTAATATGTGATATTGTTTGTAGTCAATCTTTAGTGGTTCTTCATCTGAAAATGTCACTTCAAGGCAAAAATTATTGTGGTTTTCATAACACAACCACATGATGATGTTTTGGACAATTATGTTAAGGACACACAATATTAAAGTTCTGGACAATACCGATAAGCTGTTAATTATTTTTACGGTTTGGGTGATAACAGATAAATGGACAATTTTAACATTTATACACTAAAAAAAAGGTGTACAAACAAATTTTTACTATTAAAATTACAAAGAAACAATGTAACAGTGTATAAAACATTACATTTTGAGGTAGAAAAACTGAAATATTTTCTTGTAAAATGTTCTATAATAGTATTTTGGTGTCTAAACAAATTAAAGGTGAAAAACTAAAATCGATTATTTGTGAATTTAGGCATCACAACATTGCATAGTTAAAAAATTAGATTTGTGTTTTAGATAACAACAAGGTAATCTGTATGTAAAAATACAATAAATTAACATTTACAATTAAATATTCAACATCAGCCAGTATGTTTTTTTTTTTGTTTTTTTTTAACCACAAATATAGATAAATGAGGAAATCTTAATATCCAATATGGTGCTGATATATCATGCATATGCATCCCTCAATAATGCTCATTTCCAGCTTTGAAATTCACCTGACTCTTGTGAAATAATTTTGAGAGATGTATTACCTAAGCTGGGTTCGGTTATAATGGCATGGCTATTTTTCTTCTGCCAATTCAAAAATGGCGAGGAAAAATAGGCATCCAACCTTGACTTCTAGTAGCATTTTTATCCTCTTAAATTGTAACCCAGTGTCACAAAGTCTTTTTCCATATCATGATAATCATTCACATGTTAACGCTCTTTTGCCTGGATCGGAGTGTAATGGTCTGGCTACACATTTCTCACACCTCTGCTGTCTCACTGCCGTAATGATAGCCAGACAGACTTATCTGCTGTGAATGCATAATGAGCTCTTTCCTCTCTTTCCATTAGAGTCGTGATTCCATTACCCATGCAAACAGTTGTATTCTTCTCGGTTTTTGTGGCTGTATTAAGGCATTATTGTTGGGAAAAATCACACTTGCATTTAAAACAATCTTAGAGGAAATCAAGGCACGTCTTGGGTAGCATTTTACTTATGAACTACTGGCGTGTTGGAAGTAATTTAAAGCTCTATTTTAAAACCTTATGAGCTGATTGACTGTTTGCATCCTAACTATCATGGAGCCTCCTAAATGACCAATTAGAACACTGTTTGTATAGGCAGCACATCTGTGTGGCACACAAATAGTGCTCCATGTGGGATATTTGACTCACATAATTTGATTCCAATATCATGTTGCCAAGCCAAGAGTATGAGTAAATATAGGAAATATGCTATGCTGCTTTAGAAATTGTCTAAAACAAGGTATCTTAAGAGGCAGCATATAATTAAGATGCCTGCCTGTGCCTAAAATGCATTCTAGGCAGTCAGCTCGCTTGGTTTTAGAGCTGAGCGTAAGTGTGCGCGTGCGTATGAACATGAGAAGGAGAGAGAATGAGTTAAGTGCATAAGCACATGTTGAGTTAACAGGGAGCTGCGATCTAAGCGCCTTTGGCAGCATCTCCCTCTAAAGCTCTTGGGGGATTTTTATTGAGAGTCCTGGTAGAGCTCTAGGATGCTTTTGGTCATTGCTCACCCTTTTAAAAAAGCCTCCACGCTCACGGCCAATCAAAGTATGCTTGCTGAGATGTTTTACATTGAATACTCGCAGATTGACGTGGATTTTCAAACTTTATCTGTAACATTTTGTCTAAAACAAAATGAATTTTTAGAGCAGGTCTGCGCTGCATTACAATGAATGTAGGTTTTTAACGTTTAGCACTCACATATAACATTGTTGGCATCGGCAGCAATTGCATTTATGGTGTAATCAGTTTATCTTTATGTGGAAAATGCCGTTTTATTAGCTCATTTTCTGGAACAAGTTAATAGGCTCATTTTCAGTAACAGATACTGAAGTTAGATACAATTAGCGCACCACGTTTGGCAAACACACCTTTCAGAATGAGATCACAATGTTTATTCATCAACATTAAGCTGTAAAATGTCTTTCCTGAGGACTTGGCAATTTTACCGTTTTTCCACAGTACAGACGGCATTGTTGGTAAGCTAATAAAGTAAACGTGTGAGGAGCATTGTGACAGAATTGTGCATGGCTTTGTGCAATACAAGGGAAAAGAGTTTATCAGTTGTTCATCTTTTTATATTCGTGTTATAATTCAGTGAATTGTTGATTTAATATGCAAAATTTGTTAGGAGTCAAATCATCCAGTCATAGAGAAATACGAAAAACAGCTATTTCATAGTGCAGTCGTAAAACATTGATGACAAGTATACAGTCTAGTATATAAATAATGATGACATAAATATAATATATGTGAAATATTGGGTGATAGTCAGTCAAAAGTTATAATTATGAGATAAAAAGTTGAAATATGAGACACTAAGTCGTGTTTTAAAAAGTCCAAATTCTGAGATTATAAGCCAAATATGGCATGAGTCGCAATTGAGATACATAGTCATAATTATGAGATTTAAAGTTGAAATTGAGATACTAAATATCTAAATTTTGAATTTTAATTTCATAATTATGACCAAGTCAATTATGAGATTAAAGCATAGGAACTGAGATAATTGACTTGTCCTAATTTTGATGTTTTATTCTCTTAATTATGATTGTCATAATTATGAGATTTAAATTTGAAAATGAGATACCGGTACTAAGTCATAATTATAAGATTAAAATGTAAAAATTATCAGATAGAAATATGAAAAACAACTATTTTAAGTCATTTTTACATTAAGTCGATTATGACATGAAAAAGTTGATTTATCAGAATTGTTGCTTTGGATCTCATAATTATGACTTGGTATGTAGTAATTTATACTTTTTATCTCATAGATGTATTAAATAAATGATTTTTTTTTCCTTATGTGGCAGAAATGGGCTTCCATAAAAGGGTAATATCATAATATTGTTTTAAAAAAGTCAATTACATATATTAAAATAGACGTATTTTTTTATATATATATAAAAAACAAAAGATTCTAAAACCACTAAGAAAATCAATGAAAGGTCATTTTGACTTCACCATCACCAAGTAAAGGCAATGAGAATGATGCTTTAATTAGGCATGTTTTTACCATCTTTTTCCTGTAAGAGCATTGTGGTATTCGGTAAGTCAAGTGGTTTACCGTGTGGGTGGTTCAGTTGGAAGGAAGCACTGGTATGTCAATGAAGCATGTGTTAAGTTCAGCTCTGGGTGTGTGTGGCTGTGTTTAAGGGAACAGGTGTGAATTTATGACATGGCCTTGTGTGTACACATGGACACGTATGCACATACACACACGCAGATGGTATGCGTATGCTCTAATGCCTTCTGTCAGTGTATGATGATGAAGTGGTGCTCTGTAGGCATCATCCCGTACAGGAGCACCTGCCCACCAGGAGCACATTTATGTTGCTCTGTATAGCTGCTTCAACAATCAAAATGGCTGCAAATCAAATTCTTTTGTCTGTTTTTGTCTTGTTTTCTGGTCTCTTTTTACATCAAATTGGAATTTGAATTAAAGAAGATGCTATGCGCTCTGCATGCATATATCATGAGTTAAAAGAATCTGTTGTGTCTTTGAGGTCAGCGTAAGCGGTGACCCTGCTGTGCATTCAGGCATATCACCCTTTGCCCTCACTCTTTCACACTTCTTCCAAAAGAGAGAACTACCCAGCACTACCCGTGACATTTAAGAGATAGATTCAGAGATGAAGACAATGTGCAAAAAGATCCAAATGCATTTTGATTTCCCTAACACACAGCAAACAGATCAGCATAAAAGGGTGGAGTCTGAGACTAGAGGGGGTACTGGACTCTCCAGTGCCATCTGGTGCCATCGCCACATTGTTTGGACTCATCTGTACAAGAAACATCAGTTTAGTTTTAATAACCATATTTTAACAAACATTAGTTGATGCTCAGTGAGATAGTTATTTATTTGTTTGTTTATTTATTTATTTCAAATTTTAATAAAAATGTGACACTGGACCACAAAACCAGTCATAAGGGTCAATTTTTCGAAATTGAGATGTATACATCATCCGAAAGCTGAATAAATAAGCTTTCCATTGATGTATGGTTTGTTATGATAGAACAATATTTGGCCGAGATACAACTATTTGAAATTCTGGAATCTGAGGCTGCAAAAAAAAATCTAAATATTGAGAAAATCACCTTTAAAGTTGTCCAAATGAAGTTCTTAGAAATGCATATTACTATTGCTACAAATATACCCCAGCGACTTAAGACTGGTTTTGTGGTCCAGGGTCACAAATGTTTTTAATAGCAATAATAATAATACAGTTAATATTTGTATAAATATTTTTATATAATATTGCAAATTTGTTTTACTGATGAATAATAACAACAATAATAACTATTGTTATTAATATTATTATTATTTTGTTTTAAGGCTTCAGGGGTTGCAATAAACTTAAAGGGATGTCATCCAAAAATAAACGAAGACGCTTCAGAAGTGGAGCAATTTAATAATAATGTTGTGTATGTATTTTTATTTTATTTTATTTTTATTTTTTATATTTTTTAATTTTTTACTTATTTCACTTGAACAATTTAGGGCTTGAGGGGTTAAATATAAGAGGACTTGATAATTTTATTCAAAGGAAAGTAGTTTGAGGTGGAACAATTTAATTGTTTGTTTATATACATTTATATAATAATATTGCTTATTTATTTATTTATTTAGAACATTGAGAACATTTAGAGCTTGGAAAACGTAAAGCTTGAGGGGCTGAAATATAAGAAGGCTTAGTGAACTTTTTCCAGTTTCAAAGGTGAAGCAGTTTGAAATATTTTGGTGGAAGATGCTCAAACGATTTGTTGAAAAAAATAAAAATAAAAGATGATGTGAAAGCAGAAGGTTTGAGATATTACAAGTAGTATTTCTTTTGTACATGTGAAAATGTGTCCTGTTTCTCTGCCATTTCCTTGTCGGCTTTAATTGACGTATTTTCAGCTGCTGTTTAGTTTGCGGAGAGACGCGTGAGAAGCGTTGCAAGGCTTCATTGTTTGTTTTTCCCAGAGTTGTATGTAAGAGCGCTCAGATCCAGTGATCTGTCACAGCTCCTCTATATATAGTGCTCTGTGGTTACTGTGTCTGAGCGGCTCTCTCCTCTGCTGTCTACCCTCAGACTCGAGTTAATGCATCTGGAAACACGAGACTCGCTCTTCCCACACAACCACACAGCAGTGGAGATGATCCGTTGATAATTTGGAGATCTAGTATGATGGAGATGATCATGTGGAGTTGATTGGTTTTGGCTGACCTGGATATCTGACACGCTTGCTTCACCTTTGAATGAACTTATTCAGTGTTGCAATAAACACATAATATAGCATTGGCTTTGTTATGACAGGGAGGGAAAAAAAATGTTTTTGTAATATATGACTCAAATTTGTTTAGGTTTTTGTACTCTAAAACACAAAATCACAGAAAATCTGTAATGCATGCACAGAAATTATAATGTCTTTATTTATGAAAAAATGTGATAAACTACTATAGAAAAAAGCTATTTATCTCCTACCAGAGGAGTATCTTATTAATCTAGTGACTGCAAATAAATGACTTGCAGATTAGCTCATTTTGTTGTTTCTGCTCATAATTTCTCACTCCCTAATTATCAATTAGCATTACGCTCAGCCGACTCGCCCACTCATGTAATTACTCGTTCAGCGAGCAGAGCATCTGGAGGTCGAAATTAGATTTGTGACCTTCATCTAAAAACCTGCGCGATGAAGCAAGACCATGCTGATGTGATGTTTGCTGTGAAATGTTTCTATCTTTATTGATCGTGCGCTGCATTGCTCTGCAAATACTGAGGGTCCTTGAAGTGGCGTTTTAAAGGGCACTTCTCACACGCAGCATCTTTCTGAAGATGCACAGTCCTCCTGAGGCGGTGCTGCCATTTTACATTTCTTGCTTTAGCTAAATGGCACGATCACTGAACCGTGCATCCATTTGGCTGCATTCAAGGGAAACATGTTCAGGGGTTGCACTGCTTTTAGGAATTTGTTTACTCGTAAAGGGGCCACATGCTGCACTTTTGTAGCATTTTATTTTTTCCCCTAAAATCCACTTATAATGTTAGTCAAGGTTCTTGCACAACAAAAACAATGATGTTGTACATGACTATTTCCCACCTTACCTTGATATATATAATATTTGACCAACAAATCAGCATATTAGAATGATTTCTGAAGGATCACGTGACACTGACTGGAGTAATGATGCTGAAAATTCAGCTTAGTTTGCATCACAGGAATAAATTACATTTAAAAAATATATTAAAATAGAAATGTTATTTTAAAGTGTATAATTATATTTCATGGTATTAACATGTTTACTGTACTTTTGATTAAATAAGTGCAGCATTGGTGAGATTTTAAAAATCTTAATTTTCCAAACTTTTGACTGGTTGTGTACATAATACAATTTAATGACTGTAAATATCACTGGAATTAAATTAGCGCTTATACTGCACTGTACAAATTGTTTATTCGAGTTATTATAGACACCAACTGTAATGAATTCTAAATTACCTTTTTATACGCATCTGGGTGGGGAGGAAGTTTTGAGTTCTGAAAGAAAGTCTATATATAGCTGCACAGTAATTGTAAACTATTTCATTTCAAAGGAGCAAAATAAATCCTGGTTTTAAATTTGATGTCCCCTTTAATACAAAGACCTTCATCACTGCAGCAGCAATCAGCTCTCTGTAATTTAAAGAGACCACCTATGATCTACCCTAAGTGAACTTTGAGTGTGTAAACTAAAAGGTTTCATTGAATGATTGCTAAAGGTTCAGATTAAGGCCTTTTGGTACTTAGGGCTCCACAGATCTCTTAGCTACGCTAAGCACTCATTTCTATAAAACCAAGAGGGAGAGGAGAAATATGAATTTGTGTTCATTATCATAACAAAGAGGCTGTTTAAGCAGTGTGATTAATGATCACAGGGACGTCTGCGGGGTAAACCTACTCTCTTTCATTTCACGTGTGTATATTTTGTTGTTTATGCTAATGTGCACAAGAAGAAGTTGTATTCTCTACAGCTGTTTTCTCTCATCTTTCTCCAGCCCTTCTCTAGTTCTCACAGCATTATTATAGTCTTTTGAGTTTTGTGTCCTCATAGCCGCCGTTTACAATACGGACCTGTCCCAATCGCTTGCTTTTGTACCTCTTCATAAAACCATAAAGAGGAAGCTTCTGCAGCAGCCAAGCAGAATCTTTCATTTAGCTTGATTTTTGTTTACAAATTTGGTTACGAAGATCCGCTTCTGACTTGATCCAATCCATAAAAAACATTTAGTCAAATGTTACTGAGAAAAATTAAGAAATTTGTTGAGAACACTCAAAATGTCAATTTTCATTGCAACTTGCCTCAGTAGTTATTTTTTACTGTGCAATATTCCGCATGTCTTTGTTGTAGCACATTGGAGTTATTAAAGTGCTGCAGCAGAACCATGAAGCATATACTCATGACATGAATGCTAATATTGTTTAGAGTGGAACGACTCCATTTTTCTGTAATGTCAGAGTTGGTTGCTACTTCAGCAGTATTTCAGCGCTGTGATGTTTTTGTACTGTAGAGCTGTCGTTCTGATTTAGCTGTAATTCAGCAGCAATGTAGCACACATGACAAAATGAGAACAATGTGAGATGAATATCATTTCTTAGAAGTATGCTTGAACACATACAGAATAGTTCACCCAAACCTCAGTGTAAAGCGCTCTTGTATTATTTGTTAGTAGTTTAGATGAAATCTGCAGAAGCTGTAACAAGCTATAGATGCTCAGAGAGGAAGCCAAGAATACAGGAAAACACCAACAACAAAAAAGCTGTGAAAGGTTCTATTATTCCCACACTCTTTTCCATTTCCAATAATAGTCCCTGCCTCATTTATATTTTTATTTTCTGTGTTTTCTCTCTCCGTATCTTTTTGGCAGACATTTGCCCACAGAAGAAGGAGTTGCTTTTTTATTTAGCTTTTCTCTTGCTGCTTATAATTTCCAAATATAGTGTGGGGGGGGGGGGGGTTATTACAGACTGGGACTAGTTGTCTCTGAGGATTTTGAGTACATTTCTGTTGCACAGTTGTACTTACGGATTTTAGTCCTGTACGAATCCCTTGTCAAATACTGAAATTTCTTGTTCCAGATTCATTATTGATTCTGAACTTTTTCCAGTTTTCTGGGTAATTATGAGGTAATGATGCTCATATTAAGTGACCCCTTCCCTTAATTATATACAGTAATGTTATAATAGCTTCACACAGAAATCTTGATTATTTCAGTGGGTTTCATTTACCATTGAAAATAACTAGATAAGTGCATTTTACATATCTTCAGAGTTATATTTTGATTTTCAATCCTTATCTTCTATACAAAACACTAGTTGGTGAAAGGAATAGTTCACAAAAATTCATATTCAGTCATCATTTGCTCACCCCCTTATTCCAAACCTGTATGACCTGCTTTTTTTTCCCATATTATTGAATGTAAATGTGACCACAGCTCTCTGTGGTCTCCATCCACTTCCATTGTATTTGAAAAAGTCAGGCTTACATTTTTAATAGTATAAAAATAGCCAGATTGAGTCTTGTTTTGCATCTCACAGGAGTCTCAGAGGCAGAAGTCTTTGTACTGTAAGCCCTAATGTAAACCGTGGGCCGAAGTAAGCCTTTGTTTGGGTTGTAGTTGCTGACTGGTTAATTTATTGTGGCCTGTCCCCTCCGGTCCAGCACTGGTCTGGCTGAAGATGGAGTGTGGTGTTCAGGAATCCATAATTTCCTTAGGAAGGCTTTTAAAGCAGTGTCTTATGGGAACTTTTAGCATGTTCAGGTTCTTTATATGTACTTAGTGCTAAGAAACAGTTGCTGGGAACATAGAGTAAAGCACAGTATGACCTCAAGGTGGCCACATATATGTACACAAACAGGCTGCAATATACCACAGCTTGTCATATGGCACTCAATCACATCCAGCATGTTTTCTTTGGTCAAGCACAGACAGTTGAGGTTAAGCAGCCATGGATTTGCTATATGTTGATGCAGCGACAAGGCTGGAAGACATTCTAACCTACACAGCAGAATCACAAGTCCATGTTCGTTTCACATTATTAGTTTCAGAGAGCTCTGCTGACGGTGCACAGGAGGTCTCACTCCGCACCACAGTCCATCCAAACTCTGCCTTGCTGGAAGTGCCAAGTTGTGAAGCTGCAAAAAGCCTGAAAGTAGTTTTACCTGAGGAGATAAGGTTAGTTAAATTGGTGTATTGGTGTTTCACATGTATTTTCCTCACACAACCTCAAAAAAAAATATATATATATTTATTTTTTCATCCAACTCTGTACCTCTGAGAAATCTAATTTAATCCGGATAGGAAGGTGTGTGTGATTGATTTATATGTATTTTTCACACTTCTCATTAATTTTGACCTCCGTTGTTCCTCACCTTAATTAATTACTTCTTTTAATTAAATATGTAATGTTTTAATTATATATATTAAATCACATTTATGCTTCTATTCAGGGTTTATGACCTTTCATAAATCCCACATTAAAAGGATAGTTCTCTCAAAAAGGAAACGTTTTCATTTCTTTTACTCACACTTATATAATTCCACACTTGTATGATTTTTTCTTCTGTGGAATGTGAAGATTTATTGAAAGTCAAAGGGGTCCAAAATAAAATTGGCCCCCAATAATAGAAAAAAATATATAAAATGCCCTCTTTTGTTCTACTAAAGAAAGAAAAAGCTACACAATTTTATCTTTTGGATGAACCATCACTACATGAACAATATGAGTACATGAAATCACAGATGTCTTGTGTTAATAATTTGAACTCAAATGCCATTTTGGAAAATTGTCCAGTCTTAATATGAGGCTTAATATGCTAGAGTTGTCATTTTCAGAGTGGACTCGGGTCACGGTGGTCCAATAATTTGCTATGTTTTGTGCAGAAACTTCTTGACCTTGGTGACCTCTGAAAGGGATGAATCAGTATCTTGTAGCTGCCGTGGAGGATTGTGGACACACACAGGCTCGCCGAACCATTCAGGCTAAATAAACAGCAGCGATTTAAGAAGCAGAAGTTTATGCTAGGAGGTCTCTCTGTGGCTGCACTCAATACATTTTTCACAGGGAGCAATTTTGAGTTTGAATGGATTGAGGTTTCTCAAACTCATCACTTTATTTACGTTTCAAATTTTCCTCTTTTGTGGTTAAGCTTTATATTTTGGGGAAATGGTGATGCATAGCTGCAAGGCATTTCTTTTGGCTACCCTGGAAAGCTTGAATACATTGGCACATAGGCCTAAAAATCCTTCAGATGTCATTCTTCTCCGTCTATGATCAAATCGGACTGCTGACCTGGCTGAAATACCAAGAACAGTTTAGAAAGCAAGCAAACCCAAGGCCAAAATAATTTAATCTTCAACTTTCTGATCCCCTTTGTGCTTTCCACAGTTATGGCCTTGCTAGGTAATAAATGTCTCTCTTTATTTGTTAAATATAAAGTTTCATATTCACATCAGCTTGAAGGCGAGCTCTGCGTGACTCTATACCTGCAATTCAAAGATTATTACTTTCTTGTGATAAATCTTCATATCCTAATCATCCATTATTATTTTCTCATTCTTCTGCAAGTACTGCATTTCTTTTCTGCTTAGCCATTCAAGGCAGGGCAAAAATGAACCCAAACATTCACCTTGAGAATTTAGATATCTGTTTGCCATTTGATTATGAAGTTTGTTACACTTGGCGTATCGGTAGTACCAGCTTATCTGAGCACATTCCCGTTTGAGCCGGAATGATTACTGTAGGACTGCGGCCATCTGGAACACTGGCACATCTTCAAGTATGGAAATCTTCAAACGTCTCACCAAACCAAGGCCAAACATTGCTATTTTATTTTATTTTATTATTATTTTATTTTATTATTGTTTTATTTTGTTTTAAATATATATATATATATATATTATATATATATATATATATATATATATATATATATATATATATATTTAAATATTTTAATGACTTTTTCATCGATTAATGTTTATCTAAATTAAGACACTGATTAAAGAGGGTATGTAAAGGAATTTAAGGGGTTTTGTTAAGTGTCAATCAGTTTAATCAAACTGATACTGGAAGAATGTTAAGTTGTAAATCATTTTAAATGTTGTAAGTGGGAAGTTTGTGGTGTAGCTGTCATTTATTTGCGATTATTTAGGTTAGATCTTGCTGACTAAGGAACTGTGGTTTAGTTTCTATAAGTAGAGCAGCAGTATGAAGTAATACAGTATTACAGGTCTTATAAAAGTCTAATTTGTCAAATTTCAGGCTAAGAAATGCTGGAGTGTGGGTTCCTCTGCTGATTCCATAGTTGTGGCTCATGAAGAATGAGTGAGACATAATAATGCTCTGGCATCATATCGCCGCCTTTTTGTGCTTAAAGACAATTCCAAGGCTGTTTTCCCACCATAATCATATTTTTATTAGACAAAACATTTAAATAGTTATTGGTTGTCTGATTGCAATGGCAGATTGGATGGCATCTTGCATTCTTGCTTGCTTTCTCTCAGTTTATGTCTTTGTGTGTTGTGTGACATTTTGGTCCCTCGTATTTATTTTATTTATCTTACCTCAGCTTCTGCTTCAATAAATGTCTCTCAGTAAATGTTATCAGAGCGTAATTCCTGTTTATCTTTGCTGCTGCCTTTCTTTGCCAAATTGCTGATGGCCTGTCACAAAACTGTTAAAAAACTGGAAGTCAGAGCTGTGGCCTAGTGGTTAGTGCACTGAGTTTCTAATTGTTTTCCTTTTTATTCTAAATATCATTTGCTAATTTGTTCCAAAACTGATCTGATTTGGTCAGTTAAAATTAAACATCTTTTTTCACTGCTGTTTAATGGTCAGGTCACATCTTACAGTAGCTCTCAGGCAGAAACTGCAGGTGTCTTGATCCCAGTCATTTTCTTTCTATATTCTGTATATATTTTAAGATCATTTTCAAGATGTTTTACCTTAATATTATAAATGGTATGCATAGAAAATGTGAATGTAGAAATTGTTGTAAGGTCAGACATTGGCTCCATGAAACTTTAATGGCAGTGCTTGTAGGTTTGTCTTCTGAAGCTGAGCTCAGTAAATCATCTCCTGTAGCTCTACACTTGTCTTCAGGCCCAAAGTTGCAGATTCATTTGAAAAGTCTCATTAAGAGCTGCGGATTACTAAGTGCAGACTCGGATGGCTTTTAATCTGTCGACTCTGCTCTCCCCAAATCCCTCATGGTTACAGCCAATTTACTCATGAAGGAAAGTCAAATATTTAACACCTCCTCTTCTATCAGTCATGTAGGTTAAATCCGAGAGTGATGAGGCACGCGTTAGCATTCAGGAGCTGGAAACACTGACAGACTTCTGAGAAAAAGTCCTTACTCTGAAACTTTGGGGAAAGCTCAAAATATACTGGTAGAAGGGCAATCTGCACATAATATGAGAGCGGCTTGTTGGTTTAAGTGAATTTTAAAAGCTAAATCCGCATATGGCATCTTGGCTATTGGGCTGTTTTTTCTTGATCCGTTAATAACTGCTCAAAGCAGCTTCAGAGCAAATATGCAGCTTGTTGAAGCTGAATCGCAAATCTCACAGGGTGTTTGCTCTGTCAGAATAGCTTAGATGTTTTCCAGTCATGTGCTTATTATTTGTTTAAACGGCTGGTATTGCAGGATTTTGATTTAGGTTGTAGCATACATTTACATTTATGCATTTAGCAGACGCTTTTATCCAAAGCGACTACAGTACAGGCTATACATTTTTTTTATCAGTTTGTGTGTTCCCTGGGAATTAAACCCACGACCTTTTGCGCTGCTAACGCAATGCTCTACACCTGAGCCACAGGAATACCTGTGGAGTAGATAACAGTTCTAATGAATTTAGTTTTTGTAATTATGGTTTTGTTATTATTGTGTTCTCCTAGCAGCATATTAAAACCTTCAGGCATATTTGTGTTTTTTTTTTTTTTTGTTTTTTTGCATAATTTAAGTGCTAAATCAAGGCATACTCCTCTCCGTTTGATTATTAAATCTGTTTAAAATATTAGAAATGCAAACAGAAAATTAATCATGCATAGTTGAGACACTCAAGGACTAGAAATGCACAGTATATATTTTAATTTGTTTTAATTTAATTTAATTATTTTGTTATTATTTCTTTCTATTTTTTGATATACAAAACTGGGTATATTTTTGTATACAAAAACAGCTATAGTGTATGCTGTTTATTTAGTTATATATTTAAATGTTTTAAATGATATATGATTTTTTTAAATATATAATTTTAATAGCAGCTATGAAAGTAGTGGTAACATTTAAAAAAACATACATATCACAAAACATACATAGTTTGAGAAAAGTAACAATTACTTTTTTTTTTTTTTTTTTTACACCTTTCTCATTTAATAAATCTCATAAAATAGAAAAAAAAAATCATTTTTGAGACCGAATCCAGAGCTGATTGAATTTTTGCCAAGCTTCTTTCTGTCCCAAATGTCCTGGAAAAAACAGCTGCCAAAAATGGTTTTCTTTCTTTCACTTTTCTTATGAATTGGTCTGTTGTGTGCTTTATCTCCACGGATGTTATCCTCATATGTCTGTTTCTAGTAGTTTCATTTCAAACTGATGGAGAGGAACTGACAATGGGAGGAATGGAGAAAGCCTCCATCCCTCCTACCGGGCAGTGTTAAACCACTTATTTCAAGACAAACGGAATTATAGACAAAAGCTATATTCCACATTGGGCTGCAGAAGGCCTGACATTGAAAACGGAGGCCGTATTATAAAGATGGACACTTCTTGTTTATGTGGGAGATGATGGAGATAGAGCCAAGCACTAAAATCTCTCTCCATCTATGACTGGTGGTCGTTCTCTAAGGGTTTGGTGTTATCAGATGTTGTTCTGCCTTTCTAGCTGGTTTTCTGTCTTTGTGTCTTGTTCTATTCTCCTGCTTAAGCTCTAGAGAAGCGAATGCCGCTTCAGGAAGATGAACATAGCGTGCAGAGAATTGATTTTTTTTTATTTTTTTTACTGTGTGATAGTGTTTGGAGTCCATTCTTTTATGGTGACATATCTCTGCGTTGATATGCAAATAGCAACATCTTCAGCATGCACACATGGATACGGTTAAGTCTGCTGCGTTTTACATGGTGCCAGATACTAGGCAGACTAGAAGTGACAATTGTTGTTTGTCTGATGGCCAGGTAGTGTGAATAAGAGAGTTTTACTGTGTTTGTGTTCCTAAATTCTCTTTTCTGTTTTTTTTTTTCATTTTTTTTTCACACAGCCTGAGGACGTTTTCGCTTGGTTAAACGCTGCCACATTTAGTCCAGCATTGTGCATCAGTACACTTCAGATACAATGATGCAAACACATTCCTGCTTTCTCAAATACAGTGTCTTGTTGTGAGAACTGGAAGATTTTTCCCAAATAGAAAAGTCAACATGAAACAGTGTTTTGGAAGGTTTTACTTGAGTAATGTGGCTTATTTTAGAGTGAAATGGGATATTCAGTGAGACAAAAAGGTGTAGAACTTGCTTTTATCCTCTGGGACTAAATTATATTAGTAAATTAATCGGGAATCATAAAAAGTTTGCATTCCATACTATACTTGAATGTAGGTTTGCGAAAATAATGTGCAAGTAGCCAAAAAATTGGGTAACATTATCCAGTAGTTCATGCTTTTTTGACATGAATGAAAACAGAAAGGAAAGTGGAAAAAGAACATTTCAGTGGAAATCAAGTTTATTATTATTTTGATTACATTTTATGAAGACAGTTATTATGTACATAATTGTGATGATTTATGTAATTATGTACTTAAAAGTTGTGTTCAGTAAGATCAGTGTGTTAAAAATGTGACTTAAAACTGTGTAAATTTTGATTTCACGTTGACATAAACAACAAAAAATGGCATTCTCCACACATTGCACATACATCATTTGACATATTTCAAGCAAAACACAATATTCACAATAATATATATTTTTTATCACCCATGACAAAAACTGTGTGAACTTAAAACAAGTGTCAAAGGGACACTTAAAATAGAGTAACTATTTACATTTTCATGAAATAATTTGAAAATAAGCTGTTTTTCTTTAGAATAATGAGCTAAAATGAGTTGTACATAATATCAGTAACCTGTGGTATTTAAAAGTTATACATATCTCTATAACTTATCTATCTATTTATCTATCATCTATTTATTTATTTATTTTAGTTTTAGTGCATTTTAATTTATTTCCAGTTATAATTTTACTATTTGAAAGTGTTTAATTTGATACTGTATTTAGATTTTATTTTAGTTTAATGATAATAACCTTACCAGGAACACAATTTTGATTTAATTTTGAAATACAGTATTTTGTACATGCATAGTATCTTCTGAACACACACGCACACGCACACACACACACAGAGAGAGAGAGAGATTGAAACCTACACCTACATGTGTTTTGGCTCCAAACCTGCAAGTGCTAAAAACCCCTGCTGGTTCTCGAGAGCCTGTGCAGTCCCAAACCTGCAGCCGCCTCATAAATCCAGCGAGAATCCTGTGTGCAAGCATTCACACTCCCGCATGACCTCACTGACACATCTTCAGCCTCCGCAATCCGTCTGCCTCGCGCCGTCTCACCCCCACTGGGCTTAAGCTCCGTTAGACCACCGCTAATTTGTATAGAGTCGAGGTTTTATTAATTTATATATTTATATGTGTGTGCGCAAGAAACAGCCCATATTTACAATCTTTTGGTGAGATTGGCTGACAGGGTCATGTGGAGTTCAGTCATTCGCTCGTATGTGCACTAAAATGACAGATGCGTTCACATCACTGCACTTATTTGCAGAGATTTATACCTGTTGAAATGTATGAATGTCTGTCATACTTTCATTCGTTTGAATTCAGTCCTTCAGTGCTAGATGATTTAGTGCATCACCCCAAAGCTATCCTGGCCCCTTTGAAAATCCCATATCTATGAAGAGAAACATTCAGGAGAGAAGTGTCATTAGATGTGAAGACATTTTGAAAGCCTTTTCCTGGTATGAATTCTTTGACTCCAAGGATGTAATTATGCCTATATGCTGTGTGATCGTCGCTCTCTTACTGGTGTAGTTCACTAATTAGGGACAGGAACTGCCTCTGTACTACAGATGTAGTGAAGAATGTGAAGACTTTCAAGTGTAACCAAAAGGAAATAGCAGAGCTTGCAAGGCAGCAAAAACAGCTTTGAGCTTACAGCTTTGCTTTTTGTACCAAATGAAATGCTGCATGAAAGTCATCGTTGACGTTTGACATCTTGTTGTCAGTCAGCTGTCCATGAGAATCATCACAATGTATTTTCTGTGTGAAGACAACTAGTGATGGTTGAATAAATATAAGATGACCCATTACAATTGTCTATGCAATTATGTGCAGATATTACAATGATCTCAACACTGTTGTTTGCAACAACAAAATAAAAAAGCATACTTAAAACTGCAATTATCTACAAAACAAAGTTTAAGTGAAGCTTTAATATATGAGCACTTTATGCCTATCTTACAGACTTTATTTACATTTTATTTTGTATATCATTTTAGTCTCTTTTTTCAGTCAAATGTATTTATTTATTTATTTTTTAATTTATATTGGTAAATATTTTAATATATATATAATGTATAAATAATATACTTACTCTAGTAATTTCACATATGTAATATATGTAATATATTTATATTTATATTTATATTTAAGTATATTATTTATATTAAAATGATTTATTTTATTTATTTCACATTTATATGTGGAAAAAAACCCATAATCAATCAATCCTCATTTCTGTTTTCATAGTTGATGCTTAGTAATGTTTTTCAGCAAAATTCTTAACACAACCATGAAAAGGCATGGATTAAATTATCAATATTGGTAGTTTAAGAATCATTACCGAATTGTATATTTTTAATTGCTAATTTCAGAAAGCTCTTCTTACTGTAGTATTTTCTTCTAACTAATTTTCATTTTAGAGATATACTGTATGTGGGCACTTGTGACCTTCATACCAATGCAGTTTAGACCTGCCTCAAAGTAGTTCTGTGTTTCTCTTCAGTCGGGCCGTTCCGCTCGGCCTCTGTAGCCTGCTGCTTCAAGACCCCTGTGGGACGGTCCCTTTATGACCTCTTCCCTTCAGCCTACAGTTCACTCCGCTGGGACATGCATGTTCCACCTGAAACAGCCAGCTGTACTGTATGCACGAAATCAAAACAATATTTATCATGTAAACCATTTTTATTCATTTAAATATTTGTTAATTTCTAACTGCACTCATTTTATGTGTTCAAGCTATTGTTGTAGTTCTATTGTTGTAGTATTCATCTTTCACGATCGTTAATGCGCCCATCATGCCTTCGGTCAGTAAACTTAAACAGATGTCACAGGAACCGAGAGACACAGGCTGTTAACTTGATGTTGTCCAAGACTTTAATTGGTGACAGATTGATATGTCTTACAAACATAGTTTATTTATTAGAGATATTAGTCATTTTATTTTTTATTGTTTTAAGTATTCATTCAGTAAAAAATAAAAAACTAACTATCTTTAAACAAAAAATGTTTTCAATTTGTTATTCTTCTCTTGGTGGCATGTGGCTCTTTCCTGTGTTATCATATCACAGATTCAGAGCTGTGTGCCTGTCAGGTCTTACAGTAAAGGTTATGTCATTCGGGACATGCTCTATACATCTGTGCTACATGACATGATTACATGGGAAGTGGCCTGTTACAGACATTTCCCCTGTGAGTAATAATGTGCTCTTGGTCTAAACCAGAGATGACCAAAACCAGGACAAAAAATCTATACTGTATAAAGCAGCTGGACATTAATGCAGAACACATACTCACTGTCACAGTCATTCTGTTAGTGAGTCAGCTGGGAAGAGGAGTATTTCGCTGTAAGTTACAATAAATGGTGTTATGGACTGACAAAATGGTTCACAAATAATCATTAGGGAAAGCTTTCCAACATTACTCTTTAATATGAGTGTTTTCCAAATGTGCATAACATCTTGTAAGGGTTATGTACATTATGTATGGGTAATGAAAATGAAAATTCTGTCATGATTTACTTACATTGTTCCAAACCTGTGGAATACAAAATGAGATTTTTTTTCTGTTCTTTTCCATACATTTAAAGTGAATAGGAAGGAATGCTACAAGACATATGATTTATGTCATTTCTCTGACTTCCTTCACTTTTATTCTGCTTTTTTAAGCAGTTTTAACATCCTGCCTAAGATTTCTGTTTGTATTCTTCAGGAGGAGGAATGTCATAAAGGTTTGGAACAACATGAAAAAAAAAAGATTACAGAATGTTCCCTTTAGTGGTGATTGACGAAGGCCTTGGTGTTTGTTTGCCGTCTGTACCGAATGAGTTCCGTGTTTGGAGGAAGTCATAAAATTGCTTGAGGGTATCCACGATCCAAAATCAACACGAAAAGGAAGGCGTACTGAACTTTGCAGCTGCTTTAACAGGAAATGGTCACTTCTTTTACTTAGCGTGTAAAATATTCAAACACTCCATAAATACTCTGAAATCATTTTCATGCTGGAGTGTTTAATATCAGCGCTGCAGTATGATGGATTGGCACCTTTATGAGGCCATATCTTGTTTATTTTATAAAGTCTGTAAAAGCCAGCTATATGAGACAGAGATGAATGTGGCGCTGCTTTTTGTTGTGACGTCAAGCTGTACTCGCTGACCAGCAGTCAGTGACGCTACGTTTATTATTCTGGCCTCTCTGAAAAATGTGGAAAATGTGTGTCTACATTTGGCCAAGAGTTTTAAATTGTTTGCAGTGACTGGAGATGCAAAGGGCTGATTCTCGTTAACCATCACAGGCCTCGCAAGGATTGATGTCACAATGAAACCGTAGTACGTGCATGTGGTACAGTATGTATTGAATAACTCTTAAGACGCCAACAAATTGCTCATGAAGGCTGCTTGTGTTACAAATTGTGCTCCAATGTTTATTTTTCCGGTCTCAATTTACTTACTGTTGGATCTGTTAACTTTTTTCTAATTTTTTATTTAATATTTAATGCAGTTGGATTTTTTTGGCTTATTGGTCAATCTTGGTATTGGTAATAAGACCTGGTCCAGATGTAAGCACAAGGGTTTGAAAAACCAAAAGTCATAAAAAAAAAAAAAAAAGATTCTGCCATATCCTTTTTGAAATATTCCAGTCAGTTTTTGTTCTCGTGATGTTTTCCCTGGTTTTGTTTCTCAGAAAAAGCCTCCCAGGAGCCTGTTTCATAAAACAAGTTTACCAAATAAGCCAGGTTTATTTCAGTTAGTCTTATTGTCAGTTGATTTGGTTCAAAATAAGTCAGAATAACTGAAATAAGCCTGGTTTGTTTGGTAAACTTGTTTTATGAAACAGCCCCCTGGTATGTTTTCCTTAAAATGTCATTAATGTGTAAAAAAATCAATACAAAATCAGCCCAAACTGCAATGCTGCTGAAAATATTTTAGTTTGTTTTGGTTTCCTTTGTTTTGTTTTGTATTGTTTTGCTTTGCTTCACTTTGATTTGGTTTTGCTTTTTCATTTTCATTTTGTTTTTGTTTGTGGTTCATTTTCATTTCATTTCGTTTGGTTTTGTTTTATTTTATTTTGTTTTGATAGTTTTGTTTGTTTTATTTTATTATTTTTTTATTTTTTGGTTTATATTATGTATATTATGTTATGGCTATATTATGTTTTTTATTGCATGCCTATCTAGTTTTTTTTATTTTTTCTAAATGAAATCATGTTCCTTTTTGTATGATGTAGGTTGGATTTCCCCAGCCTAATTTATTTTATGAATTTGAATATGTTTGAATCTGCTGTATTCTCTTTGAAATCCCAGTAATTTTGTCTTTTGATCAATGTTGTTTTTCTCTGTTTTTGTTTCTCAGAAGAAGAATCTGCACCTGCTATTGAGCGTGTTTCTGCTGGGCTTCTGGGGTGTCATCCTTTTGGCTTGCCGTCTTTACTGGATGGGAAACAAACCTCCGAACTTCTCCAACTCGGACAACCCTGCAGCAGACTGTCCTTGTTTCCTAACTAGGACGCTAACATTCTTTTTTCTCCCCGCCATGAACGTTTGGCTCCTCCTGTGCCCTGACATGCTAAGTTTTGATTGGTCAATGGATGCTCTGCCTCTTGTGAGGAGCCTTGCAGATTGGCGAAACCTCCACACCGTGGCCTTCTACACCTCGCTTCTAGCGCTGGCATGGTTTGGGCTTTGCCATTACACAACCAAAAGCAAGGAGACCAACGGGAAAGCACATCATGTAGCAAACGGGAAGTCCACAAACGGACACAGTTGTAGCTCTGATTATGAACACTCAACTTTTTACTCAAACTCTGTGCAGATGAATGGAACAAATGGTACTGCAAAACACTATTCATCGTCTTTGCCCACCACAGAGAGTTTGGTGGTCTTCTCATTGGGTCTGCTGGCCGTTCCCTTCATCCCTGCCATCAACCTATTCTTCTATGTGGGCTTTGTGGTGGCGGAGCGAGTACTGTACATCCCTAGTATGGGCTTCTGCCTGTTGGTAGCAGTGGGGATGAGAGCTTTATATGTCAGATTGAGGAGGAAGTCCTCCAGAACTTTGGTGCTAGGCTGCTCAGCGGCCCTGGTCCTTATTTTGGGGATTAAGACGGTGTTGAGGAACCGTGACTGGCAGAATGAGGAGATGCTATACAAATCAGGGATATCTGTGAACCCTGCTAAAGGTAATTTCAACCCTCTGGGGTCTGAGGAGATTTTGGGGCCCTTGAGATATTTTGACATGCCCTGACATTTGTGCTTATTTCAGCTACTTATAACATATTCCTAGTAATTCAGGAGATCCTACCTCCCCTGTATTGAATGACATTTCTACCTATTTTTACCTACCTACCGGTGTTATTTTAGTATAATTGAAATAATATTTGAGTTTTTAGTAATATTTTGAATGTTTTCAGTTTTAGACTTTCATGTAATTTTAAAATTTTAGTAAATTTGTGTGTTTTGTCATTTTTATATATTTTAATGTCTTTATAGATTTTATTCATTTTTCTTATTTTATATTTATTTAATATTTTATTTCAGTTAACGTTTTTATTACAGGTAACAAAATGTTATTTTCTGGTTTTAGTTAACTATAAAACCCTGCAAGATATTGGAGTGTAATTCTTGTTTATGCATCCATATTGTAATATTTAGTTACCCAAAGTCATATTCTCATTCATCTACCCTACAACAACTAGGCGATGTTAAGTGTTACTTAACTTAAGGGTGACAGCAGGATGTGTTTCAATCTTTTATTTCCCCACAAACCAAAAATGGAAGTTGCTCATCATGAAAAGTTTTGAGGTTTGAGGGTTTATGTATCAAGTTTCCTCAGCCTCTCTTCATTTCTGTACTCATTTTTGGTCTATGGCTCAAAAATGTTAATTTAAATCTAAAACATTTACTTAGGTAAGTGATATTGACATTTACAAAGTGTGCCACTGGCATAAAAAACAAAATCACAAATTCCTTTTTAAGTACTAAGTTCCATTAGCACAGCAAATATTACTTAATTAATTGTAAGCACAAAATTATGATTTAATGCATTAGAATCATTAGAAGTTCCCCCAGTTTATCAGTCACATGGATTCATGCATCAAATTCATTTTGTGTGTGGAGCAGAGCCACTGAACTGTTAAATGATCATCCTCTCTGATTGAATTCCATCTATTAACGACAGCCTGTTATCTTTATTTGTTATATCTCTCAAATTGATTGTCACAATTTCATTTAAATCATTTATCAAGCCAGACTGCATCAATATGATTTTGTAATTACCTCCCGTGATCCAATTTTACAGGCTGTGGTATTCTCGCCCCTTTCATGGCACAGATACTATGCATGGGTAGCATCTAAAATTGCATTATTATAATGTAATTTACTTTTTTTCCCTTGCTTGTGCCTCTCATAAGCCTTTATGTATTTCAGATTCTGTATCCAGTTTACTATGTGTCTTGGAAGCGCAAAATGCTTGCAAAGTTTCACATTGTTGCGCTATGATGTAACCTAACCAACCAAAATGCAACATTATGAAATTTTATGAAAATGTTCTGGAGACCATATCAAAGATACCAATAATGTAACAAGAAATGACACAATTTACATATTTGGTTTACCAGAAATAGAATGTCGTGGAAACATCGTGACTACCTCGTACAATTTGCCTTTTAAAAAATCATCAATTTTTATAAACAATACAAAATCAGACCAAATGAAAATCAGACCACAACTATTTTAAGTTGTTAAGTTTAAGTTTTATATATTTTGTAAATGGATAATTATCTTTTAAAATCAAATTTTTAGATGTTCCTTGATTTCTTGTATTTTCTGAACTTTTTTCACGGATTTCTTGTATGTTCTTCTTTCTCAGCTTGGGGTAACTTGGGAAACGTTCTAAAGAACCAGGGAAAGGTGGTGGAGGCCGAGCAAGCCTACAGGAACGCTCTGTACTACCGGAGGAACATGGCTGACATGTTGTATAACCTGTGAGTGAGCGAACTTCCTCCTAACAGCCGACTCTATCGATCTGTCCTAGTAAAGCTGAGGAAATCTCCTGAGAGGCCAGACTATGACTGTCTCCAGATTCATCAGCCTTCCAGAGGATGGTGTCAGGGACCCACTAGACACATTAACCCCACAGTCAGGGCATGAGAGCACTTCATACATAATTCATATACTGCACACGTTTGGGCTGTTCTCAGTTATCCATTTAAAGCAGTGGGGATGGGAATCCTTAGGCACCTCACAAGTGGGGTCAGGGAGTTGTGATGTTTAATGCATCAGGGAGTTGTGATGTGCACACTACATGCCATACAGTACATGGGATGTTTTCCTGCATATGCTTTTCCAATGAATCTAGCATGGAAATTTTTGAATTTCTTACAGAAAAAAAATATTTTTTCATTTAGCCTTCTGTAAAATGAGTAGAAACACAGGGCTTTGAGTTTGTTTTTGGTCTCTGGATTTCATAGTTATTCAACTTAATTAAATATTGAACAGTTGAATGCAAATGGAGTGAATATAGTAATGAATATCAATCTATTTTATTACTAAATTATTTTAAGTGTTTTTTTTTTTTTTACTGCATATTTTTCTAAGAAAATAACAGGTTTGACTTTATGTTGTAGGATGTCCGTCCATCAATTCAAAATGTGCCCAGTTGATTTAAAAAAAATAATAATCTTACAGGGCATTTGGGACATGACATTTTTCTTCCCACTAGCCTTTGTAATCTTAGTACAAACTAGGGCTTTGAGTTTGTTTTCATTCTCTGGAAATCGATTTCATAGTTATTTAACTCAATTAAATATCACTGAATTTCTTTTTTATATTAATTAAATGAATTTAATGGTTTGTTTTTTGTCTTTTTTCTTTTTGTTAATTTGAATTAATTGTGTTACCCATACTTTGTAACTGTTCTTGTTCTCATTTTTCTTTCCTTTTGGATTGCAGGGGTCTGTTGCTCCAGGAAAACAACAGATTCTCAGAGGCCCTCCACTACTATAAGCTGGCCATTGGGAGCAGGCCAACGCTGGCTTGTAAGTACAGCTCCTCTTTTTATGAACAATTTCAAGCCTCCTCGGTCTTCACTGTGTCCAGGCAACTACAAATTAAAAGGTCTGTGTGGTTCTGTGTGTGTGTGTGTGTGTGTGTGCTCGGACTAAGTCCAGCATTAAAGAAATAATGATGATTCACAGGCCTACACAGTCACTCTGTTTCCACTCTTGTCAAGGAATGATTGACGTTTGATTCGATTTCAACAGAAAAAAAGAACCCAGGCCAAAATCCTTTTATACTATCTGGCCCAGTGTGGATGCATTTGCTTGCCTCTTATCCAAATGAAATGCATGTGCTATTTTTGGCCGTTTTAAGGTTTCTCATAGAATTTCCCATGTCGTTTTTAGTGTCATGGGAGGAAATGATTGCTGCTCTGCTTGAATGACTAGATTTGCCCAGGGAGATAATTATCATGATGTGTGCGGCGGGGTTTGGGGATTTTAAGTCAAATTTTGCTTTACAAAAGGACAAGACAATCTGTTAAACATTCTGTAAGACATTTAGAATCTACTAGCTGGTCAGACAGTGTATAATAAGGATAGTTTAGGGTCAAGTCTACCATGTTTTGTAGGAGATATATTTTTAATAAGTAAATATTTAATAAGAAATTTTTATTAAATTTTATTGCATATTTACACATTACATTTTTAATAAGAGTAAATATTAATATTACTAAATGTTATTTAATAATACATACACTGCATATTATATCAGCATATTATAATGACTTCTGCAAGATTATGTAACACTGAAGGCTGGAGTAATGGCTGCTAAAAATTTGGTTTTGCCATCACATAAATAAATAGCATTTTTAAGTATATTAAATGGAAAACGGTCATTTTAAATTGTAATAATATTTCACAATTTTCCTGTTTTTGCTTATAATTTTTACTGTTTTACTTTAATTTTGCTGTTTTTACTTTTACATTTACAAATAAATGTAGCATTGCTGAGCATAAGAGACTTCTTTCAAAAACAAAATATTTTTTTAATTATTCCAGACTTTTGAAATATGTATGCGTATATTTATATAGTCTATATTTACTATTAATGTTTTAATATTAAAAATCCAAATGAAAAGCATAAAAAGGGGAACAAAACACAGTACCAAAAACATACAAATATAATATTATAGACTAATATAAACAGTAGAAAAAAATAATAAAATAAATTGAAAAAAAATGAGAAATTTAACCTATTAAATGGAGCATTATAATTAAAGTCATGTTTTTGCAGTGACGCAAAAAAAGCATAAAGAATTCACCCCTGAGTTTTAGTGCAAAAATATCTCTTCACTCACTACTTCCCTCACATGCTACTTTAGTGCAGTAGCATTTCCTCCCACGTTAATGTGTTGTGAGACATCTGTAAGAGATCTGTAATAGCTTGAGATCAGAGCACGCACATATTGCAGCTCTGAGGAGAGTGATGGATGTCTACTTTCCCTGAGTTCCTGCTGCAGGAGTCCTGATAGATTGTCCTGTCCTGTGATATAAACTCATTTAAATCTGTGGTTCTGTGTGGATGAATGGTCTATTAAGAGCATCAGAATTAAGCCTGCAGCTGGAGTGGATATTCCCCTGCTGATTTAGATTTGATTCTGGCTGGGTAGATAGTGAATATGTATTGGCACCTTATCGACTAGACTGCAGGCCGCTGATCTGCATAAATCAACTAGTTCATTCCTGCAGCCCCAGTGGAGGTCTTTCTCTGAGCCTCAATAAGCCTCATTACCTTTTGCACTGATATTCACCCCTTTTCTTCTCTCTTTCAGCCGCCTACTTGAACACAGGGATTGTCCTGATGAACCAGGGCCGTCTAGAGGAGGCCAAGCGCACTTTTGTCACTTGTGCCGATATCCCAGATGAAAACCTGAAGGATCCTCATGCACACAAGAGCTCAGTCACCAGCTGCCTGTATAACCTGGGAAAGCTTCTTCATGAGCAGGGCCACCAGGAGGTGAGATGCTCTCTAACACAGTTAAAGCCTTTAGATTTCAACTCTGTACACACCAAATCAGAAGTAATGAATTTATATGAAAGTCAGTTTTCATACCACTTTTCAGACCAATGCTTTAAAAAATGAAGTGTGCAATTTCAAATGGGTTTCCCAGGAAATTTATAAAGTAAATAGAACAATCATCAAAATTTGATATTTGAAAATTAAGACTTGGAATAAATAGACTTTTAGTCTGAGTACATTGTTATGCTTATAATTGTAGCTTTTTATGAATTAATGGTGTATTCTGTTTTTAGGAGGCCATATCTGTATATAAAGAAGCGCTACAGAAGATGCCCAGGCAGTTTGCCCCACAGAGCCTTTATAATATGATGGGTACGTTTGACGCTCTCTAGCATGCTTTGTTCCAGAGTCAGATATATTTGTATGACTGTACTTTAAAAAAAACAAAAAAAACAAGCTATTGCTCCATTACTTCAGTCTTCAGTGTCAGATTATCCTTCAGAAATCATTTTAATATACTGATTTAGAGCTCAAAAAACATTTCACATTATTATGTTGAAAGCAGTTGTGCTGCTTGTTATTTTTGTGGAAACTGTGATGTGTTTTTTCAGGAGTCTTTGAGGAATAGAAAGTTCAAAAGAAAACATTTATTTGAAATTTTGTAAAATGGCACGTCTTTACTGTCACTTTTGATAAATTGAATTCATCCTTGATTATTAAAAGTATTAATTTATTTAAAAAAGTAAATAAATAATTAGAAATTATTCAAAATAAGCAGAATTTGTTTTAATATTGTTGCAGTGTTTGTGTTGTTTCTAGGCTGTTGTAATGGACTGTTTCTCTTAGCAGAGACTTTAAGCTGTCTACAAGATAATAAAATCTAAGATAAGCTAGTTAAGCTGTCTACACAATAATAAAATAATTTCAACTCAAATCAGTATTTCATGTCTATACATTTATTTGGTAAGCAGTTATGCAATAAGTGGGATCATGTACAGTCAGCAGGCCATTATTGCAAAATAAACCCCTTCAGGGTGATCCAAGACCTCACTGTCTTCCTATTTTGCTATAATAACTGACTTACTGTACATTATTCCTTACATACTGTAACCCCATATTGTTTTTATCTTGTCTCACCAGTGGGTCTGTAATTGTAATGGTGCCATTTCTGGTGAACCCACTTCCATAGCATTCTTTGATCTATAGAATTGATTTTGTCAACAGCTTCACAAACAAGATAAGTTAGAGGCTTTGTACAATACAGAGAGCGTGAGAATCATTCTGTTTTATTTAGAGCATGGGAGCAAACTGTTAGATTTTAATATCTTATGCAACGCATTTACCAACCCACAGCTTTCAGCCTTTCCCTCCCAGCTCATTTTCTCACAATTATCTCTTGACTGTATTTTTTTCCTTTCACATCGTAATTCTTTCTTTTTTTTCTTTTCCCCATGTTCATTTCTTTCCAAGCTCATTTGTTGATAATTTTTAGGGTTTGTGTTCTTTTGTTTGTTGTCACTGTTTCAACTGTATTGAGTTCGTTCTAACAGCCAAAACCGACAGCTGTCTTCTCTGACCAGCTGAGCCAAATACAGCTTGACTGAGGAGGTCAGATTGTATCTGTTAAACAATCCTTTTAAATTGCTAAATATACCAGCATGTGGATGTTTTGTACACTACCATTGTACACAACCAAGTTTAGGATAGGTAGGAGTTTTTTTTGTTTTTGAAAGAACCGTCTTACCAAGACTGCATTTATTTGATCATGAAAAAAAATCAATTTTAATATACTTTAAAATGTAATTTATTCCTGTGATGCAAAGTTGAATTTTCAGCAGCCATTAGCCTCATAATCCTTCAGAAATCATTATAATATGCTGATTTGATGCTCAAGAAACATTGTTTTTCAGGATTCTTTGAGAAATAGAACATTCAAAAGAATTGAATTTATTTAAAATCAAAATCTTTTGTAACATTATAAATGTATTTACTGTAACTTTTGATCACTTTAGTGCATCCTTGCTGAATAAAATATCACAATAGTGTAGTAGTTTTTTTTTTTCATTGCTAAATTCATGATCATGCTCTTACTGTTAGGACTCTTCAGAAACAATGTTTTTCTATTGCACAATAAACAAATGTGTGTCGAATGAGGAATTGTTTGTTTACAATTTGCTAAATGAGTCAGTTTTCTGTATTTCTTCAAAATCTATTTCCAAAGCGATATTCATGTTAATTTACAAACATGGCAAGAGTTTTGTGTGACATCATCATTCCCAGCTGTCATTAGTGAGCAATCTGCAGTGTGTCATTTTTTTATCTTTAAAATAATAGCAGAAAATTCCAGCGTTGTTTGACTTTAGGCTGTTTTAATGACCCACGTGTCCTATATTTGACACCAACACGACATTGGTGCGGACAGACGTGTATTGAGACTGGCGGGTCATGTGAAACCCCAGTGTAGTCACGTATGCTCTGCTTATGTTATTTTAGCTCTAATTACATGACATTAACATTGTTTAGGCTGTGTTATCTCAGTGAAGTAGCTGTGATACGCTCTTCTGTAATAATCTGTCTGAGAGGAGTGTGTGTGTTATTGCAGGTGGGTGGGAGCTGGAGGCTGGCTGAGGTATTAGATGATGTTTAAAGGATAGGAGTGTGTGTTTATACTCATGTCATAAGGATTCAGCTTTCACGTCTGGATTTATAAGAGTAGGTTTGGCGCTGGGACAGGCATGGCTTTGAATTGCTGAGCTGAAGACCAGAGGACAGTATTTTTAGAGCAGTATACATAGTATTTTTTTGTTTCTTATACATTGCATTTTTAATTCATGTTTATTTATTTATTTATTTTAAAATAATTGGTAATCAGTTAATAAATTAAGTTATTTTTAAGTGCACTTTGTTTTGCTCAGAATGTATTTAATTTTTTATTTTATTTTTTTATCAATACAAAATTATCACATATTAAAAACCAAGCGTAAGTATATATTTGTAAGTACATTCTGTCTGTCTGCATGTCTATCTTAATTTTAAAATAATTGAATTAATACTTTTCAGAAATGTTTTTAATCAATTCATTTATTCAGCAAAAAAATTATTAAATTGATCAAATGTGACAGTGAAGACGTCTACATTGTTACGAATTAGTGGTGTCAAACGATTAATCGTGATTAATCGCATAAAAAAAAAACGTTTACATAATATATGTATGTGTGCTGTGTATATTTATTAGGTATACTGTATATAAATACACACACATGCATGTATATATTTCAGATTTTTTTATATATATATTAAATATATTTAGAATATAAATTATATGAATATAAACATAGACATGTAAATACATGTAAATATTTTCAAAATATATACTGTATGTGTGTGTATTTATATACATAATAAATATACACAGAACACACATTATGCAAACAAAACTTTTATTTTGTATGTGATTAATTGCGATTAATTTGACAGCACTATTACAAATATATATATATACAGTATATATATTATTATTTTTATTTTTTTTGTTGTTGAATACAAAAATTGCAGAATTATCTAATATAAATAATCTAAGAAAATCTAAGAAATAACTGAATGTCCGCTGGTCGGTAAACAATCACTTAATGTTGGTTTCACTCAGCGCTCGTTTTACATAAACGGACGGAGGGCTCCAGTATCACATTTCATCGACTGTTTGAATTTTTGTGGGTCATTTTCAGTTGACTGCTTCTATTTCTGCTATGGGATAAACCACGGCGAGGGGGGTGGTTATGTGCTTCCTTAACTTCTGACCTGTTGACCTGACCTCTGTCTTCTCCCCTCACAGGAGAGGCCTACATGAGGCTGAACAAACTGACGGAGGCAGAACACTGGTATAAGGAATCCCTCCGAGCCAAACCGGACCATATACCTGCACACCTCACTTACGGCAAGCTCCTGGCAATGACGGTAAACTCACTCTCTAATGGACTGAATAAGGGATTGAGTTGGCTAGTTGTTAAATATTTAGGCTAGTAAACGAAAGGTTTCAAGTTTGATCACAAGCAAAGGACACCCAAGATCAGAATAGTGGTAGTTTATCCTTAAATGATCAATTAATCATAATTTATGATCCCTTGTGGTTTTCTAAACCTGTATTTAGTTTTGCTCTTCTGTGGAACATTTTTCACAATTTCACGTCATTTTTCATATAATAAAAGTCAGTGGGTCCCCAAGCAAATGTTTTATGGACAAAAAAACACAGAGGCATCAGCTAATTGACTAATTAGTAACTAAAACATGATTGTCTGGAAGACAAAACTCTCTCTTGAACGTTAAATACCCTTTAGGCATAGCAAAGCTTGAGTACACATTGGCTCTCTATGTCTAAGAGAAGCTACCATTATATAAAGAAACCTTTTTTATCCATAAATCTAAACCGAGAAGTCGTCCCTTAAGACCAAACGCATTCTTTCTTTCTCTCTGATCTTGAAACTTAAAACTGAAAAAGTGAACCAGCTAAAAACAGATGACCGAATTACTCACACGTATGCCCTGGGTCTGAATTCACTCAGCAGAAATCCGTGTGGACAGATAAGAGAGAAGATGTGTTAAACAGGGTTGAGAGGAGGTGATGGCTCTGAGAGTCTCAGGTTTACCTGTGTCTGTCTCCGTTCATTTCCACTCTGGACATATGGTCCTCTTCAGGCCTTTCTCATTCATGTGGCCACCACAAGCTGATTATGTAGAGAAAATACAGACCATCTCAATTTACCATCTTTGAAAGCTCAGCAGACAGTACAAGGAAAGCAGCGTGTTTTTGAAAGAGGGATTGTGCTGAGGGCTTCTAACAGAAATGGAGCTTCACGATTAAGCTAGGATGACAAGAAAATCAAATGAGAGATGTGATGGAATCTCCACTACATAACAGTATCGTTTAAAGTCAACAATGACCCTGTTTACTTTCTTAATACTGGTTCCTGTTTTCATTGTGAATGATTCATCAGTGCACGCTATTCTAAAGAAGAAAGTAATTTTTATAATCTTGTGAAGTAGCAGTTTGACATGCTCATACAGGAAATGTCCTTTGTTATCTGTCTCGGTCAAAAAACAACAAAAAACAAGACAAAGCAGTAGCCAAAATATCTATATACTATATTTAAATATATTAGCAGAATCAAAATATTTACATTTACGGCTTTTTGGTAACCTATCATAGAGAAAAATACTGTATGTGTACAGGGCTAGAAAATGTAAAATATTGTAAAATAATAAATATCATAAGATTTTTTTAAAATGTTTTCAAAAATGTTTCTTACACTTACCAACACTGCATTCATTTGATAAAAAATACATTAAAAACAGCAATATAGCAAAATATTATTAAAATTTAAAATAACAATTTTCTATATTTTAAAATATAATTGATTCCTTTATGGCAAAGCTGAATTTTTACCATCATAAATCCAGTCTTCAGTGTCACATGATCCTTCAGAAATCATTCTAATATCCTGATTTGGTGCTCAAGAACATGTATTATTATCAATGTTGAAAGTGTGCTGGTTTTTGAGAAATATTTTTGTGAAAAATAGTTTTTTTAGGATCTTAAGAACTGCATTTATTTGAAATAATGCATCCTAAATAATGCATTTATTCACACTCATACATACATATCGGTCAAATATGGGTCAAATTTGAAAAGATCACCAATGAAACACTCTTTTAAAGCTGTTTTTATAAAACTTAAAAAAAAAAATAGCTTATATTTTGTTTGTTTAGGTGTTCTTGACAGTGTCATAAACATTGGCGCAAGTAACAAAAACAGTGTAGTATTTATAGCATTCTCTTCATAAACAGTTTATATTAACCACACATTTCCGCCAGTTACATCATTTCACACAGCCAAGAATAAGCAATGTCAGATGAAAGGGTTCTGTGTCTCTGTCCCTCTCTTTCTTTTTCTCATCTCAGTTGTCTAAAACCTTAAGACACACTGTCCTCAAACATCTCAATCCAGGGACTCGCACTGTAACCAAAGACAGCAAGTAAACTACACAAACTTCCTGAATGAAGCCATTGGAAGAGGCCAGAACAAGTCAGTCCACCAGAGACAAAGTCAATCCATCACAGAGCCGTACTGCTGTGATGAAACTCACTCAAGAGAGAGCAAATTCAAAAGGTGTTGTCTTCACTTCAGAGCCGTATTGATTTTGAAGAAAGTTTTCAGCTCAAATCTCCCAGGTCCTTGTGGTTTCTGCTTGCTTAATGCAGAAACAGAGTAAAACATGAGTACCCATAATCCTTTGGGTGAAAATAAAGCTTCCTCAGGGGTGAGGGGGCCTGGGCAGTGATTTGATCAGTTCACTGACCTTGAATAAACCTGAATGGATGAAAGGAAAAAAGTTTTGTGCACTTCTGTGTGTTTGATCAAGTGTAGCGAGTATTTGTTGTTTAGTGAATGATGTGCTTTTGGAAGTAGACTTTCTTGTTATAGAAACAATTACAATTAATTATATAGCATGATTAATTGATTTAATATTTATAGCTTTTTTAAATTGAATTGCACTGAATTAAAGCATTAAATTGACAGCCCTAGTTATAATATCCCTTTAAAATGGTTTAGATAATAGAACATATTTCTATCCCAGTGCTGTCAGTCTTATTAAAAACACTTATTAAAAACTAATTTAAAATAACTGTTTTCTATTGTAATATATTTGAAAATGTATTTTTTCCTGTGATGCAAAGCTGAATTTTCAGCATCATTACTCTACTCTTCAGTGTCACATGATCCTTTAGAAATCTTTCTAATGTGCTGATTTGGTGCTCAAGAATCATTTCTTATCAAAGTTGTGCTTTTTTTTGTCTTTTTTTATTTTATTGTGAATTTAGAATAATTTTTTAGGATTCTTTGATAAATAGAAAGTTCCGAAGAACAGCATTTATTTGAAATATAATTATTAATAAAAAGGCTTTACTGTCGTCTTAATGTCATTAATTAATCTAAAAATATAAATTTAACAATGAGGAAGTGTTCATCCTGTCAGCATCACATTGTCCGGCATCATTTCCAGGTGGGGAACAGGGAAATCTTTACGGTCAGGGGTCGAATGCAGGAGACATGATGAAACTCGGTCCTTTCCCCTGCTGTGCTGACCTTCCCTGACCTCCCTTCACAAACTCACCGGGTCAAAGAGCCCAACCCCAGGGATGTGATGTGTGTGTGTGTGTGTGTGTGTGTGTGTTTGAGTGTTTCAGCTGTGTTATTGAATTCTCTCATTTCCGTCACTAATCAGGCTCAGAATCCGTTGACGAACACCACAGAGACGTTGGAACAGCAGTGTGTCTGTTGTCTCTCTGATGTCATGCTCAGATTAAGGGGTCGGGGGTCCAGCACAGGGGTGTGTGAGTGTGTGTGTGTGTGTGTGTGTGTGTGTGTGTGTGTGTTCAGAGGAAAGGGGGTAAAATCAGGATATTGCTTTAGAGTGATAACACGACCTCGGCGGATGACACTGAGACGTGTGTTTGTCAGGAATTGACAAAGCTTATCCTTGTGCTGAATCTTTACTTATTGAAGTAAGGACATGCATTTTTCATGTGCAACAAAACCCCAAAATATAAATATTTTGTGTAGACTACCGTTTAAAAGATTGCGGTCAATAAAATGCTTTTTATAGAAATCAATACATTTATTTAGCAAGGATGCCAAATCGATCAATGTATGTATGAGAATTGACAGTAAAGATGTCTGTTTCATTCTTGAAAAAAATCCCACAAAAATACTAAGCAGCAAAATTGTTTGATATTGATAGGAAATGTTTCTTGAGCAGCATATTGGAATGATTTCTGAAGGATCATGTGATGCTGAAGATTGGAGTAAATATAGTTTTGCCATCACATGAATACAATAAATTTAAAATATATTTAAAAAGTAAAAGTTATTTTAAATTGTAATAATATTTCACAATGTTACAGTTTTTACTGTATTTTTAGAAGACACTTCTTTCAAAACATTAAAAAAAATCTTCAGACTGAACTTTACTCTGACTTTTTTTCCCCCCGTTGCATATAAACTATACAGGTCAAGTGTTCCAAGTAACTGTTTCTTTATTTTTCTCACACTCTTGACATGGTGTAAGTTTGCAAACATCCATGTCTAACATTAAACAGCACTGGCTCTATCAAGTGTAGGCATCGCTGTGAGTGCAGTGCATTGATTTAAAGTTACACATCCCTGCGCTGGGGATTTAAATTATACAGTGTAAATAAAAATATATCACTGTTTTGCATCTGGTCTGCAGATAAATCCATGCACGGTTAATCAAGTGAGAACATGGTATGATAATACATCTCAGACTGGAACCAGTATGAATTCTTCAGCTTTTAAGATGCACTGGAGATGTATTTAGTTTTTATCACTTGGTTCTCTGGAATTTTTATTTGTATTATGATCACTAAATATTTCTCTTTTTTTTTTCTCTTGTCATTCAGCAGTCTCTTTCTTTTTACCTAATAAAATTGTTTCTTAAATCAAAAGTTTGTTTATTTATTTATTCATTCATTCTGTTGCATACTACAGTTATCATGCATGCACATTTCCTGTTGCTCTAGTGCACATTATATATCAGGTTAAAGGTTAAAAATGAAAGTTTCCATGAAAACCTCGCCCTGAAGAAATTCCTGATATGCTTTGTTTATTTTCATTTCAGGGTCAGAAAACGGAAGCGGAGAAGTTCTTTCTCAAGGCGATCGAGCTCGATCCCACTAAAGGAAACTGCTATATGCATTATGGTTGGTATTACTTTATTTTATTTCTCCTCAACTTGCACACATGGGCTGAAATGACATTAACGCAAAGATAATGAGGTATATGAATCCACACATTGCGTCTACTCTAGCTTTGCTGACGTAGTGAAATTCGTGAAATACTCCGCAACGTCTTGTGTGGTTTCTCCCCAACTCCATATTGGCCATAATTGTTTGCATTTTGCTCTTTAGCCGATGTTTGTCTTGTAATTGAGGTTACATTTGTAGGCAAGCAAGATAGATGGTTCCATGCAGGAAGTCATTGTTTCGGTGTTATCTGAAGCGTACCTGGTGTACAGATGTTATTCCAGTGAGACGAAACCACCCACGCCTCAGCAAGCAGAGAGAGATAACGAGGCCTCATTTCTCTAAGGAAAAAGCATACGAGTTTTCATGTGTGTCTGCAGGAATGTGATTTAGCCAAATTATTGCCTGCGGCCATTTTCTCCAACTGAGACTCAGATTATTGGAGCTCAGTTTACTTCCCAGGGATTTCTCTCTCTCTCTCTCTCTCTCTCTCTCTCTCTCTCTCTACAATACTTTTTTGTTTCAACACCTTTTCTAAAAAGAATTATTTTTGTGCATCACATCATTATTTTCAGTGTTAAAGGGATAGTTCACCTAAAAATGAAAATTCGGTCATTAATTACTCGCCCTCATGTCGTTCCAAACCCGTAAAACCTTCATTCATCTTCAAAACACAAATTAAGATATTTTGGTGAAATCCAAGAGCTTTCTGATCCTGCATAGATAGCAACGTAACTGACACATTAAAGGCCCAGAAAGATAGTAAGGACATCGTTAAAATAGTCCATGTGACATCAGTGGTTCAACCATAATTTTATGAAGCTATGAGACTAATTTTTGTGTGCAAAGAAAACGAAAATAATGACTTTATTCAACAATTTCTTCTCTTCCGCGTCAGTCTTCGACGCGTGTTCACGAGAGTACCACGACATGTGATTTTTCAAGTTGAAATGTGAAAAATGACAAAAACAAAACTGTATACTGTCATACTGTAATACCCACAATTTTGAAACATTTTAAAAAATATTTGAAAGTGCATTATTATATTATCTTACAGTATGCTGTCATATTTTTATCAACAGTTTTAGTTTCCAATTTTAAAGTAAAGTTAAAGTAAATAAGTAAAGTTTAAAATTTTATGTAAAAACGTTTTTTTTATTTTTTTATTTATTAAGATCATAATAATGCTTTTTTGTCTTGACAAATGAGTCTTCCATGCTAGATTTTTATGGTTGACCTGTCCCTGCATGCTCCCATGTATGGATATAGTCCAGATAAACACAGCATCACAGGCTAACCCCAACAATATGTTTTCCACTCGATCGCTGCCAAGGCATCTGCGTAATATAATTTAGTACGTGTCTGATCAGACATCTTCAGAACACGTACTATCCAAAGGCCATAAGGATGATCTTGTATTTCCTTCTATTGTTCTCTAGTGCATAACCACTGTATCAGAGAACGTGGCTGCTGCTTTGTATTTAACGTTTCGCATGATAGACCGCCACTGTCATTAACCATGGGGAGAAAGACTCTGCTTTGTGCCAGATTTTTGAAATATTTGTATAAAACTATTTGTGCCATCCAAAAATGCCATAATAAATGACAGCGTTCTAGCTATCTTCACTTTGGATTGCATTGCTTCTTAGGTTTCTACTTTGGTCATTTCTGTTTGGGGAAATTTCTTTTGGTTTTGGCCCGGCAGAGTTCAGAAGTGTGGAGAGCCATTTCGGCAAATAGCAACAGGCTATTTATTCCACTTCAGTCTTGACCGATGCCTCTAGCAACGATACTGCAGAGGTTTGAGATCCCAGTCAGTCCCCTTTCCACAACCTTACAGGAGTAAGCATTTAATTTGTCACGGAAACATGCCTATCGGAGAAATCTCAATTGGACAAATGGTCTGTCAGATGGTTCGCGTGGCGTGCAGCGCCTTTGCTATCTCGTGTTTCACAGAATCATTGAGAGGGTAGACCAAACTATCCATCCTACAGCCAAAGGAAATATTTCACATTTGTCTTTCCGAGGGAGTAAAAGCAAATATAAAATGAAATTCCCCCACTTTTTTCCTCAGGTCAGTTTTTGCTGGAGGAGTCGCGGCTTTTGGAGGCCGCTGAAATGGCAGAGAAAGCCGCCCAGTTGGACAGTGAAGAATTTGATGTGGTTTTCAGTGCAGCTCACATGCTCAGGTGAGGAGGACACGCTAAATCCATACGGTCATATTTTTTTTCCTATGATTAAATCCCCATATTCCTGGACAAAGCATAAACATTTCTGTAGCACATAGCAGACATATATATATATATTAAAATTAAATACTTTATATACAGTATTAAAATACAGATACATTAAATACATACAGAGAGATTGTTATTATTTATTTATGGGAAATTTTAGTTTCATAAATAAATACTTAATTTATTAAAGGTGGGGTAAGCGATTTCTGGTAGCCAATGTTGACATTTGAAATCACCAAAACAAACACGCCCCTACCCCAAAAGGGTCTCGCCCCTATTTTGATAGCTCCGCCCCACACATACATATGGCAACGATTAGTTCTGTGAAACAAAGCAAAACCAATGTGACTCACCTATCGAGAAGAAACAAAGCAACCTCGGCATCTGATCGCAGGCCTTCCCGCTCCTTGAGTTCTCTCCAGCGCTGGAAAGCTGATCCGATATTTACACGGGTCCTACTTCTTGCCTTATCGTAACACCGTGTCTACACCGGACGCGAGCAGTGCGGCGCGAAAAAATACTATAGAACTGGATGCCGCGCCACAACAAATCCCCGACAGTAAACTGCTGCCGCGTTCTATTTATGACATATTGACACAAATTTCAAATGATTTTCAACGGTTGCTTTGTCGCTTTGTCCAGTGTAGAGAGACCGCGACAGTTGTCCGGTGTAGAAAACAGTGTAAGCCTTCTTTTGTTCCGCAGACGTTTTCCCCTTTTGTGTTTTATCCGCCATCTCTATCTCGGCTCGGCTAATGTCCGTCATGTGCACCGATGAGCGCTCTCTTCTCGCATCATGAGTAGACACGCCCCTTACTGCTGATTGGCTACAAGTTTGTTTTGGTACTCGGCCTGACTCGTTTTCTAAAGCGTTTTTGAAAAAATGCATACCCCACCTTTAAGGGAAACTTTTAGTTTCATAGCATTTAGTTTAGTTTCAAGATGTTTCATAGTTTCAATTTCAGAATTGAAAAAATTTAATTCATGAGTTAGAAATTCAGTTAAGTTGAAGGATGTTTGTCTGTGAGGCTAATAAAACTCTTCAAAATTTTCAAACAAGGCTCTTGACAAACTTTATATTTATAATTTAAAAAAATGCAATTTAAGTACATTTTTGTTTTTAATTCTGCTTCGTTAAATTCACATTGCAATTCCACATCCTTTTTTAATAAAAAGAATTGTGCCCCCTTTTTTTTTCCTTTTTTTTGGAACAATATTGTTACTGTATTGGGTTACCACCTTGATGTCCAATGTGAAATCTGGATCCTGAAGCAAAACCTGCTGCATTGTAGGATGTTTTTCTATCTCTTTCTGTTTTTCTTTTACTTCTTCCACCTCTCCATTTGCATGGATGCTTTCTTTCTGTTGCAGTGCTCCGCAGGACATGTAATGGAAAGCCTGCATTAATACCCTCGCCTCGAGGTTTCTGTTGAATACACTTCTTATAATTGCTACATGGAGTTCACATGGTATATAGTTACACACTTCCTAAAAAGTATTCCAACCCTACAGCAGATTTTGCATGGTGCTTTATTGCTACAAGAACACTTGGTTGTTAATTGCAGTCTTAGGCTGTGTCCCCTGCCTTCGTGCTAGCTTGCGGTACAACTCATTTGAAGATCAGGTTCCTAGTGTGTTTGTCTTGGAAGGACTTGCAGAAGGGTTTCGGGTGGGGGGTGAATTTGAGTGAGGTGGGGAAGTACGAGGCCGCTTCAGATGTGTGGCTCTCAGGGGCCCGTCTGCACCGACAAGTTTGCTTCCTTACTATCAGTTTCCTTGCCCTCTTCAAACGAGTGGTGGTTATTCGAAACCCCGGCCGAACTGTGTCACTGCCACGCAAAGTAAAATGACACATTTTACTACTTCAAAACAAGTTCTCCCTTATTGTTGTTTGTCTGTGAAAGTATCATATTTAGTTCAAGACAATTCATTGTACGTGCTGCACATTTTTTTCCAGTATGTTTTTTGTTTGTTTTTTTGTTTTTTTATCTAGTATGCTAAGCTGCAGTACTTTAAAGGAATAGTTCACCCAAAAATTTAAATTTGCTGAAAATTTACTCACCTTCAGGCAAGATGTCGAAGAATTTGTTTCTTTATATGAACATTTAAAAAAAAATCATTATATCTCTTGCATTAATTTAGCATTACATCACTTAGATCCTCTGCAGTGAATGGGTGCCGTCAGAATGAGATTTCAGACAGCTAATAAAAGATCACAGTAATCTACAAGACTCCTGTCCATCAATTAATATAAATTTATGCTGTGTGTTTGTAACAAAAAAATCCATCAAGACATTTTAACTTCAGGCCATTGCTTCTAGCTAAAGTAAGAGTCCTCTATAAATTTCATCACTGTCTTGTCTGAATCGGGAGAGAAATATGCGCAGATCAGGCACAGTTTACAAGCGAAAACAGTCAAAAAAACTTCTAAACAAATATGTTGGTGGATTTTCATGTGAGAGGACAATAGAGATGGACTTTTTCATTGAAGCAATTGTGGATTTGTATTTTGGCCAGAAGCTATTATTTGAAGTTAAAACGGCTTAATGGTGGATTTGTTTCTTACAATTACTCAGATTTTTGCTTCACAAGATGTTAGTTGATGGACTGGAGTCGTGTGAATTACTTGTGGATTATTGTAATGTTTTTATCAGCTGTTTGGACTCTCATTCTGACGGCACCCATTCACTGCAGGGGATCCATGGGTGAGCAAATTTCCATTTTTGGGTGAACTATTTCGAAATAGAAAGGAGTAAATTTGAAATGCGTTTTAGAGAGGATTTTAGCATTCTGACAGTCATCTGCTAAAAGGCTCTCCTTCTCCTTAATGTCTCAATTGATCTCCTTTAAAGCACCACTTTTGTAATTCACCTCCTTATACAATACATTTCAAGACAATTGCTGTCAGACTTCAGATAAATTGCTTCCAGCCAGCATTGCTCCTGTTATTAATCCATAGCCCTCCATTTGTTTGTGAGGGGTTCTATAGCTTTGTACAATAAAAGCTTACCATTGAAGCTTTCATGTAATGCAGTCTTACATGGTTACATCAACGGGTCATGAATTATTTTATGCTTTTTCTCGGAAGGTTAGTGACCACTTTGGAATGAAATAATGAGTAGACTGCGGTGGGGCGGAGGAAAGGTTTGGTTGCCAAAAATTAAACATTTGGTTTATTGTATTTTGGAGGTTTATATCTGACTTAGGGAGGTCCAGTTGATGCTGTCTTTTAGATTTTCACCATATATTGCAGTTGTGGTCTTGAAGACCATCACAGTTTTGACTCTGTGTTAAGGGTGGTCACTTTCCCACTGTTGATTATAACAGAATCCTTTGTCCCTGCAGACAATTGTGGTCACGATCAAGCCCATTTTATTACGTGTATGTGAATGTGAAAATTACACAGACTCATCGTTCAGGAGGAAAGGATTGTAAAACAGAATTGTGGAGGGTGAACAGTAACACATGGTTTTGGTTAAATGCTTAAGTCCACTGTTGAGAACCAGTCATCCCATAGATTTTTATGTAACTTCTTTTCTTAGGTTTTTTTTTTTTTTTTTTAAGTTAGCAGGTCATTTTTAGCCATATACATTCAGAAAAGTTCAGGCCAGTTAATTCAGGAAGACAGATCATTTCTTTTCAAGATGGATGCATCTAAATGAGGGGTTTTCAAACTTTTTGATGAAGGCCGCTATATATTTTAAGACTTATTCATATTGCATGAGAGAGGGAAAAACACTAAATGTCACATGCAACATGTTATCTTTATAATATCATTGTACTAAATTTAATACATTAAATTAGTACTTTATTTTATTATTTTACTTTACTTTATTTTTGCTGACCCAGAAACCAACTGGGCATCAACTAGACTTAAAAAAAAAATCACTGATCTAGATGAGCTGTTTTCAGTCATTTGTAAATATAGGCATACACACCATGCAGATTTGTCAGGTCACATTCTTCAACTTTAAATTATTCTTGTTGTTTCCCTGAATATTTTAATTATTATTTTGTTTAGTTTTTTATTTTTAGTAGATAAACTATTAGGACATTGTAACCTACTTCTATAACAGCTGATTTTTCACAAAGCAACTCAAAATGCTGTGACCTAAAAATGCCATCTCTTACTGTATAAAGGGAAGGACAACACCATGTTTAGCTGTTCGAAGTTCACCGTGACCCCATACATTCTCCCACTCAACACTATTATATTTTTGGCTTTTTTATTCATAGAATAGCAGAGTGAGGATGTTGGGATTGGGAGATGTTGCAAGCTGAATTCAAACTTGTCAGCCATTGCACGTGTCCTAAACACAACTTTTGATATCTTCAGCTTTGCTTGTAGAAATGTCCTCCTAAATTGTATTTCAATGCAATGTCTTAATTTATCTTCTTCCTCATTCATCTCTCTGTCAAGGTTAAGAAACTGGAATGTTTTCCACACATATAATTTATCCATCATCTCACTGCTTGAATATTTCAAGTACAGTACATACTATTTTCCCTTAATAAAAAGCTATTTCTTGAAACGTTTAACCTTAGCTCTTTTCAGCAAAGAGTTTTGTTGAGGATGAAGGAGGGTTTATAAAACCGGCCAGTATAAGGGAAGCGGTCATCTATCATAAATAAAGGAAATCTTCAGCTCTCTTTCATCATTACAACCCAGCCTTTCTTGGCCGACGGTCATTGTCTCCATATTGAACTCTCTTCAAAAAGAAGATATTGCTACCAGCAGGTACAAGCAGCTAGAGGATGGGTTTTTTCCCATGAAAAAAATAAAACCTTAGAGTTGTAAAGAAGCTAAAGATCTTCAAAGAGCATCCAGTAGGTTGTAGGTCGTGACCTAAGAAACGAGGGTGCATTTTCTGCTCAAAAATTGTGAAGCCGGGCAGTTTTATAACCCTGTTTGGTTTCTGCCTAGTTTTCCATGGCATTAAAGTTGGTTAACAAATAGTTAATGGCCAGCGATAAACTTGTGCAACAGGATGAAGTAACATGCAGTGTTTATTTGCTCTTTCAGGCAAGCTAGCCTCAATGATGCCGCTGAGAAGTACTACAGACAAGCAGCCAACCTGAGACCCAATGTAAGTACCCAAGCCGTGCTGCACGTGGGACGTGTGCCATGCACACACATGGTGGTTAACTTTAAATGATTAGTGCTCCTCATAAGTTGTATCGGTGACCAACTGTACAAGCTCTGTTGGTGGTTTTAGGGTTTGTTTTCAAAGCATCAGTCTCAAACTTTAAAGAGACGCAGTATGTCAGGGAAGTGTACTGTGAAGTTTGCAAAACACACAGTTGTTTGATTTCTTTGGAATATGTGGATGCGTTTGATGTTCGGTGTGCAGCTGCCTGAAAGGAAGTTGCCCTGTTCACCAGACAGAGGTGCAAAATGAAAAAATGGAAATGTAGAAAATTAGAAATATTTTGGAAAGCTGATATGAGGCTCAAGCCTGTTAGGTGAAGTCAACTTTAGAATAAGAAAATCTAAAAAAAACTTTTTTTTTTTGGTTTGGTTTGGTTTTTTGTTTTGTTTTGTGGAATATGGCTAATGAACCTTCATTAAGAGTGGAATGAGTTTCAAATGAATTAAATGTATTTGTTTATTTATAATTGTAATAATATAATTCAAATTTTAATTACTCAAATTTTAATTACTAAATGAAGCTTTTTTTTTTTTTTTTTTTTTTTTTTAAATGCTGCCTTTATTTCAGTGTTGTACAGTGTCTGGACTTTTTGTCTTCAGGGATGTTTGTCTCCTTAGCAGCTGTTTCAACAAAAGTCCCAAGATCCTTTCCACATCTGGTGCCGCTGATGCTGTGACTGCATGCCAGGACGGTGTTGTGAGGGATACTGTGCGGTTAGAGTGTAGGGTGAAGGGGAAGCAGGGAGGTCAGGAAACTTCTAGAGGCCGCAGCGGGGCAGATTCCCCTCCGCTGCTTACTTCCTCTTACCTGACAGTATCTAGAAAGTTTCTCCATGTTGTGGTGACAGTTATTCATAGTTTTTGGCTGGTAAAGGCACAAGGACCTACTCTACAGAAATCTAAAGTGCTGGGTCTCTAAACATCTGAACAACAATTTAAACGTTACACCCTTCTGAATAGTATACAAACACAAATATGCATATACAAATATGAATTGCAGGGCTTGACTTTTCAATATAGTTTTAAACTAAAATTAGGGGTCTTTTTTAATTCAGGTGTTACATGCTATAATATGAAGCTGTTTTTACACTGATGCCAGATTTTTTAAGAATGTTATGTAAATCTTTTCACATTTTTCGAAGAAGCTTTTTCATTTTATTAAAAATGTTTTATATAAGAATAGTATAAAATTTAGGTGAGTTACTTTCATTAAAGAATGTAACTGGATAATCCCATTACAATTTAAACCAATTAATTTATTTATGGAGGAAAAAATACCTATATTATGATTTACAGTATCACTTTAGTGATTTAAAATAAATCATACCATGATTTTTGGACTTTTTTTGGTCATATCAAACCCCAATTTTTCATATAATCACTCAAAAAAAAGTCAGTAAAATTATGGTCCAGTGTATTGTTGATATGAAGGAATTTTCTGAATTGATTTTTCACAGGTGTTTTCTATTTTGAATTATATTGTTTTGTGTTGTGTTTTAGGGTTAAAGAAAACATCTGTAAACTGAAAGTACATTTTCCATTTTTCTATGGATTTTTTTTTTTTGCTTGAATACTTGAAGCTAGTGAAAATACTGCTGAATATGGCTTAGAATATATTTGGTTTTGAGAGGAAGGTATATGCATCACTCGAGTGCAGTTAATGCCACAGTTTGCAGTTCATTTGTCCCTCAGTCTCGTTTTGAGGTTTGACATCTCTGTGTTGGGTCAAATAGTGCTAATATATTACTTATGTGTTGTGTAATTCTACAACGATCGTCTCCTTCTACGTTTCCGTGTGGAAAATCATGGCAGCTGGCCTAAAAAGTCAGTTAGTGTTAGTTTTACTCTCCTGAGTGTTAGATAATATACGACTCTCTCCCTTCAGAGGTGGCAAGTGAAGCGTGACGCATGCCCAAAAATGTTTTTTAATTTAAATCACATCACCTTCTTGCAATTAAATATTTTTGACATATTAAATTTAGTCATGCCAGCCTGTATTTCAGCTCCAAGTGCTGCAACAATTGTTTTTGTACGTCCATGTCGGGACTCTTGGAATGTTGGGTTTAGTTTAGGTTCAGGTTGATTTACGCATCTATTGAAATCTCCTTATGCGAGAAGAATCAGCGTAGTCAACATATTGTTTCCATTGAAGCCTGATGCATTCAGCATTACTCATGTAACCCTGACATAAGTAAAACAGATGATGTGCGTCCAGGAGAGTTATAGACTGTAGAAAAACAGAGAGATTCTGTTCAAATTTATGGACATGTGAACCTGAAAACATTTCAGAAATGCCAGTGATTCGCTGGAACCTGGGTTTGTTTGAGAAAAAGCATGCAAAGGACATTATTTGCTTCCTTAAAGTGACTATTTGGTGTTTTTCTTCCACAGTATCCCGCAGCACTCATGAACCTCGGAGCGATTCTCCATCTCAACGGCAAACTCCAAGAAGCGGAGGCCAATTATCTGCGAGCCTTGCAGCTGAAGCCGGACGATACTATCACTCAGTCCAACCTGCGGAAGCTGTGGAACATCATGGAAAAACAGGGCTTGAGGACCATGGCTCCTTGACTTGGACATATTTGATGGAGCACCTTCACTGAGGTTGTAAAGGAGATGTTCTCTCGGAGCTCTCACTAATGAGGTAATCGACATCCTAGGGCTTCAATCCTGGGTTACCTCATGGGACGCTTGAACATATGAGAGCGCCCAGGTCTGGTAAAACCAAGACATTCTGGAACAATCTAGAACTGCGGAGCTCCCCAGACGTGTCGGGAGTTGTTAACTTGAAGTGGCCCATAGATACATACTTGAAGTCTCATGATAAATTAGATTTGAATTAGTTAGTCAATGCTTAATAGTCTTGAAGGGCAATATTTGCCCTGAGGCTGTATGAAATTGAGAGGAATGAGAGTGCTACAACCCCCATGAGGCTATACTCTGCATGTAAAGTACATTTATTCATTCATATGATTGGAATCATTAATATTTAATGAGCACATCATGGCTGATGGAAATGCGAAAAAAATCATATCATCGAAACATCAACAAAAAAATGAGATAAATAGACCAAACACATCATAAACGTTTCTCACTGTAAAAAAACAAACATTCATTGTGTCAAAATGATCGATTTGTGAGGTTTTAGACTTAATGACACTGTACATAGAAGCACGGATGATATGTTGAGTTTGCAGAATTTTTAAGGAATGCATTTTCACGTTCCATCAACGTTCCATCGATCCAGACACGCCTGCCCACGACACTAGATAACTTCTGGGTTCAAGAAATTGGATCCATTTGATTAATCTTGCCAAAAATGACAGGAAAGGAACATTTGATAAGTTATATAGCCTGAAGGAAATGTTAGAAATTGAACTTGCAAGCTCTCTTTGCCTTAAAATCTGTTCTGTAACAGAAGGATCCAGTGGGTTTTATTTACTTGTTGCATTAGTAATATAAAATGGGGGATGAAAAATGTTCACTTGTTATAAAATCACATTCAGCAGTGTGTTAATTCACAATTACACTACCGTTCAAAAGTTTGGGGTCAATAATTATTTTTTTTTTTTTTGAAAAATGATTTTATTCAGCAAGGGTGCATTACATTGATTGAAAATGACAGTAAAGGCTTAAACGATTTCTTTTAAGAATAAATAATGTTATTTTGAGCTTTCTATTCATCAAATAGTCATTCAAAATGTATCACTGTTTCATAGAAATAAAATATATATAACCGTTTTCAAGATTTTTAATAAATCTTGAGCACCAAATCGTCGTTTTAGAATGATTTCTGAAGGATCATGTGACACTGAAGACTGGAGTAATGATGCTGAAAATTCAGCTTTACCATCACAGGAATAAATTACATTTAAAAAATACATATACATGTATATTGGAATTAATTTATTTGACATTTTAATAATATTTCACAATATTACTGTGTTTTTACTGTATATTTGATCAAATAAATGCAGCCTTTGTGAGCACAGGAGACTTAAAAAAAAAAAAGAATAAAATAAAATCCCAAACTTGTAAAGGTAGTGTTTATTAGATCTGAACATTAGGATTGTGGACATTGATTAGTTCTGCTGGCAGTGTCCTCTGACTGAATTGGTTCAACAGGCCGGTAGTTTAACTGCAAAGCTTTGACTGGTAACTCCTAACCAAAAACAAATCCTCTCACTTGTTGCACTCATCTAACAATATACAGCCATAGTTTTGTAAGGGATTGTTTATATGTAATGTTGGTTTAATATTTTTCTTGAGTGTATAAATGGAACCTAATATATAAAATGGCACATTACACAGTGTGATGTTGTTGCTCAAACACGGAAAACATTGAGCCAGAATCATTATACACTTACTTGTTTAGAATTGTTTAGTTCATTCTGCAGTTACTTTGTTTCATAATTGTCTTTGTTTGTCCTTGTTTCTGATTTCCAACTTTGTATATGTAGTGAGTAGGAATAATTGGTGATCCCACCAATTTATTTACGAAGGATATTTTTGTGATATGAGCCTTTCTCACTATCACGTAAAAAAAATGAAGTGAAAATTTTGACCCAAAAAATGAAATTCTGTTGTTTCTCACCCTCAAACCCTTTCTGTTGAACACAAAAAAAATTGAGAAATTAAGAAAAAAAATAGTGGATCTTTTCAATTCAATTACAGTGGAAGCTTTCAATCTTCAAAAAGGAGATTTTATTTTATTTCAAGTAATTCATAGTGTTTTTTAATTTTAAGTTTAGGTTTCAGTTAACTATAATAAACCTGTCTGTCATGTACTATATTCCACATTTTCTGAAGCTGTACTATAGCTTTGTGTGATAAATTAGTATAGAAATGTCTTATAAACATCTTATTTGATGCTTTTGCATAATTTCAGTCCCCCATTCATTGCAATAGCATGGAAATGAGCAACCAAATGTATTTGGAACGACATGAGGTTGAATAAATAACAGAATTTTAATTTTTGGGTGAACGATCCCTTTACAGCTCTAGCAAATGTCACGTCGGACAGCTGAGTCAGTATTAACTTATTCCCTTTTGTGTTGTATTGATGGGGAAAAAAAAGGAAAAGAGAAAAAAAGCAGCTGGCTCTGTGTTATATGTCTAAAGTGTATGAAATATTTCTGATTCAAGATGCCCTTTTTTAAAGCTGCAGTCCGTAACTTTTTTGTGTTCAAAATTTATATAATAAGCGAGTACACCATGAATCCATTTTCCAAACCCTGTTTTTGGCTTGTCCTGAATCACTATGGTACACCTATAATAAGTGTTTATATTGGGACTATTTTAGACTGGTCCGGGTAGGTACCGCTGCGGAGTAACCCCCCGGTCCCTGCGTGATTCGTCATAGACATAAACAGAGAGAAGTAGCTCCGGCTACAATGTTCTTCCGCAAGACGCACGCAGTTCTGTTTATTAACCGCTAGAGTGCCAAAAGTTACGGACTGCAGCTTTAAATATATTTTTAAGCTGAACTAATTCATCCATTGTTTCAATGAGACATGTGTAATGGGAGCATTTTCAAGGGAATAAACCCAGAATTTGTGATTCATTTGTCTAGACGGTCTCTCAGACAAACCTGTTTCTTCACATTTCTGTATCTAAAAAAATGCTGGGTTAAATACAACCCAGCGCTGGGTAAAATATGGACAAGCCCAGCGATTGGGTTGTTTTCAACCAACAGTTGGGTTAAATGTTTAACTCAACCTTCTGGGCAGTAACCCAACCGCTGGGTCAAAACAACCCAATCACTGGGCTTGTCCATATTTTACCCAGCGCTGGGTTGTATTTAACCCAGCATTTTTAGAGTGTACTTCCATTGTCTTCTCTTTCCTCCCAAAGTTAATGAATCGAAATGCAAATAATAGTCAATAGTCTGGTCTTTCTAATGTCATACTGATTAGAAAAGAGCATTTCTAAACTAGTACTGGACATAATCATGCAGTATATTAAAAGTATAGTTAAAATCCTGTATTTATTTACTCGCAAAAGCTGACTTTTTTATCTGTAGAACACCAAATAAGATTTTAAAGAACAGCTTTGTGACAACATGAGAGTGAGTAAATGATGAAAGCATTTTAATTTTTGGATGAACAGTCCCTTTAAATGAAAATTTGCTGAAAATGTACTCCCACTCAGGCCATCCAAGATGTAGTTTGTTTTGGAGATTTGGAGAAATGTATCATTACATCACTTCAGAATGAAGTGCGTTTAGAATTAGAGTTCTGACAAAAACATCACAAGTAATCCATAAGAAAGCTATCAATTAATGTCTCGTGAAGCAAAAAGTTGCATGTTTGTAATAAGCAAATCCATCATTAAGATGTTTCAAAACTTCAAAACGAATAAATGTTCAGTAAAATATTTCATTTTCAGCTGAAATATTCCTTTAATGCACAAAAACACCACTGCAGTAGCATAAGATTGGAATAACAGAACTCCCATGTCGTCAAAGGACGCAAGTTCCTCATAGTTAGCACATTACCATAGTAAACCATTTGTGATTTTATTCAGTCTCAGTCGTAACGTGATTGTGTCTTGTCTGTTCTCCACAGTGTAAGTTATCGGCGTAGTTTCTAGTGGTATTAGTTGCTACAGCATCGATACTGTGCTGTTCTTCGCTGTACCGTGTGTCTGTTTAGATCGACTCACACAATGCAGACTTACATGACTAAGACACCTGCACACGTACTGTAGGCGTGAGTGTTGAAGTCTTTCCTCAGGGATTTGGAGAGGTGGTGTTATCGAGGTTGGTGCTCTCAGAGCAGAGAAAGAGTTTACTTTAAAACGTTTTTTTTTTTTTTAACAGTGTTGCATTTGTATAAATTATCAAGATTTGTAGCCTTTCTTTCTTCTGTTTTTGTATAAAGACTGACTTATGTGCCAGATAAGACTTTTCCCAATGTCACGTTTTTCCATAATAAAGCACCCGGTGTTCTGCTCTCTTCTCCAGACTCTGTATCATTGAAATGCAAACATTTCAGAGGTCTGTGATCCATTCCCTTTCATTTTGTTTTCGTTTAGCGTCATTTAACTTAAATGTTGGGCTCCGGTAATGCTTTGTACAAAGACTATAACAGGTAGCATTGAGTGTTACAGCTGCAAATCTCATGGTTATATAAATACTTTAAAATAGAACCAAGAATTCATGATCTCCATGGAAACGGTCTTGAAGTGAGTGTTTTATGAAGGGGAATTATTGGCATCACTTTAAAAAAAAAAGGTTAATTTCTTAGATGCTGCATTAGTATCTCAGTTAATCAGTTAATTTATAAATATATTTTTGTTAATTATTAACTTGTTTGCTCATAACACATTAATGTTAAATTAAACAACTAGAAAAATGTGTAAAAAATGTGTTAATATATATACAAAGTTGCATTAACCTACATTAATAAATGCTGTAAAACATATTGTTGGGTTTTAGTTTATGGTATTTAATGCATGTTACAGACTTGCACTGTCATTCAAATATTTTGGGTCAGTAAGTTTTGTTCTTATTATTATTATGTAATAAAATTAATAATTTTATTCAGCAATGATACTTCAAAAGTGGTAAAAATGATCAAATGTGACCGTAAAGACATGGTTACCAAATATATATATTTCAGATAAATGTTTTTCCTTTACTTTCTATTCATCAAAAAATCCTGAGTATCAGGATTTCCACAAAAATATTAATCAGCACAACTTTTTTTCAACACTGATAATAAAAAGAAATGTTCCTAAGCACCAAATCAGTGGTTTTAAATAAACAAAATACATTTTTTAATATATTAAAATAGAAAATATATATATATTCACTTTTTCCACAAACATTAAAAAAAATCTTACTGAGCCAAAACTTTTGAATGGTTGTGTATTTACTCAAATATGCATTCTAATAACTTTTTCAATATTTAGTTTTCAGGTTGTTCTGTCACGTTTGTGTCTTGTTGCACAAAATCCAGAAATGCAATTGTAATTCTCTTCATAACCAACCAATAGTGTATTCACAGTTGTGGTCTTTATTGGTGGTGTTTGCACAAGTTACATTGTTATTATTGCTCATACTTTACAATTTGTGTTGTTCAGATATAATACATATTCAACGTTGTTTGTGCTGCAGACATAAATATCTCATTCTGTGCTGCTTAAAGTGATCACACTTACAAGTTTCTCTTTACATTGAGCAACCAAGATCCCTTCACAATTTGTTTCTGAAAATGTGAAGGTAGTTAAAGTTTAACCTGCAAATGTATTAGATGTGTCGTTCACATCTGCTCTTTTGGTCTCATTGCACAACTATGTAATGTAAATATTCACATTCACATCTGGGACGTGTGTTTCGCCCCTCCTCCACACACACTATCCTGCTGACAGCCAGAAGCCGTCCACCCTGGAAAGAAACTAAGCCATGTGTTGTATCTCACATGTTCTTCTCCGTGGCCCTTTCTCACGTCTGATCACACTATGGGGCCTTGTTGATTTAAAATGTGTGAGGCGTTTGTGTGCGTGTCCGCTACATGTTTCTCATCTCCTTTACAAAACACAGGTGTCTCGTATCTCAGCGAGTGACAGTCAGACAGAAGACTGGTGTGAAAAGTGCTTTAACTGAAACAGTACAGTCTTTGATCTGCACAACTGTGTTTTCTTACACATTGCTTTTCTTTCCAGCCAGGATTTCAGGATTTTTCCAGAAAGCCAATGATGTATACCTTCACAAGATATATATTTAATGCATTTACTCGGCAGTCTCGCTCTGTGTTGTTAATCATTTAAAACATATCTTATGAGTGATGTAGTCTTAAAATTAAAGCTATGTTGAGAATAGCATACTTCTAATATTTCTGCAATATATGTACAGTATACTAAACATGCTACATACATATACATATTGCTGCTTATAGAAATTTGCATATAGGTACTTTTTCCTGCAATGCAACACACTGAACTTGACCTTCGGTGACTAATAAACTCAAATTAATGTCAGCTGCAATTTTCAACACCATTTTATTGGAAAGTTAGCACTTTTTTTACAGAAACTTGGATTAAAAATGCAAAATAACACTTCACTTTTTTTCAGATAACTTTTTTCTTTAACTTGACTCATAATGGTTATGTGACAACATTGTAGCATGCTATGGTTTAACACCATTAGTATGCAAAAGTCACACTATTTATTGAAAAGTTGGCACATTTTTACATGAAGATTAAAAAATTATCCTAGATTATTAAATTCTCTTGTAATGGTTATGTGACAATAGTGTAGCATGCTATTTTTGTATGCAAAAGTCACTATTTATCAAAAAAATTGGAAAGTTGACATATTTACAGAAACTTTTTTGTTGTTGCTTGTTTTATTAACTTGTTTTGTAATGGTTAAATGACAACATTGTAGCATACTATGGTTTTAAAAAGTTTTGCATACAACCATTAGTAAAAGTCACTATTTACCCAAATTTATTGAAAAGTAAAGCACATTTTTAAAAAGCAAAGCTGTTTTCTTTAACTTGTCTCATAATGTCTGTGTGACAATAATGCAGCATACTACTGTTTAAAAAGTTTTGCATGCTAATGTTTAAATGCAAAAGTCAAAATTTACCTTTTATTTTATTTATTTGTTTTTTTCGAAAGTTAGCACATTTTTAAGCAAACTGAACAAAATTCTAAATAACCCTATTTTATGTAAACTTTTTTCTTTGTGTCGTGATGGTTATGTGAGCAAAATGTAGTACAGTTCTGTTTTTTAAAAAAGTTGCATACTGCTGTTATGCAAAAGTCACTATTTAAGTTAGCACATTTTACATACTTCCATGTTAATATTTTTGTGTATTTGAATGAAACTTGTTTTTACACCAATTTTTCACTTTATAGGCTACAGCACATTTAGACAAATGCAGCAAGTGGGCTATTTACTATAAATCATGGGGGGGAAATGTGAATACTCTATACGTGATATATTCTGCAGAAATAGTAGTTAGTATGTTTTTCTAAACAACTGTTTAAATGGTTTGCAGATTTAGTTTTGACTTTCCATAATTCCTCTGCAGGCTTTTGTTTTGCAGCTGTGCCTGATCAACTAATCATTGTAATAATTAGCCATGATCCAGCTGCAATTAATGTACTAATAAGATTCATTAACGGGAAGTCTGTGTGATATTCATGACACAAATGAATATAAATGTTTCTGCTTGAAGCCAGAGCAAGCCTCATGAAAGCATGCATGGAGCTGTTTGGCAGCATGCATTTATATGTTACTCATTTATTTATAAACTGTAGGAATGTTGCAAGTATGTTCTAGACAGCCTTGAGCACAGTCAAACTCATTTGTTAATGGTGCACATTATATGCATTGATGCATTAACTGACTTTGATTTAATTTAGAGAAATATGGTTGTTTATGTTTGCATACCCTTATGAAAAAGAAGTGTGCTTAATTGTTAAAATAATAATTAAAAGTATGTTTTTTTTAAACTATATTGGCTGATTACATATTAATGAATGAAGTTTGGAAGTTAATGAAGTTTTACTTTAAAAAAAATTTTTTATATCCTTTAAGAAGTAGACTTGTTTTAATCTGTTGACTAACCTATAAAGCACATGTGAAGTGTTATAAATGTTAACTGCCGTGTGTTATTCAATATTACATTTAATGTTAACCATTTTTACTCTTTTTACTAATATTTGTGCCAAATTGCAACTTCATCATTAGTAATGTGTAATAACAAATATATGTAAATGCGTATCAAACAAGTTACAAAATGACATTAAAGTATATTTTAGTTTACCATAAATGCTTGTCAGTACATTCAACGGTACACTTTCAAAGATGTTCAAAATTTATACACTTAATAAGACACTTCTTAGACGTCCTCCTTTGAGTCAAAAAAGCATACTAAAATTTAGCTAATTATGTTCAATATAAACTTAAACTGTAATACATTTTCATGTAAATGCAATTAAAATACAAATAATTGTCCCTCCTTTTCCATCCACACCTATAAAAGCGCGACTGTGAGCATTCACCTGTTTCAACAGTTCATCTGGCTCGTAGCCCTGACCCAAGGTTCAGAGATCTTAATATTGTGATACAATCTCATACGACGCAGGCATCCATCACACGCGATATGATTTCCTGCCTCTCTATCAATAAATGCACATTTTGATCTCTTTGATTAGGCATTAAGTCTCAGATCCACCATGTCCAGCGATGGAGGAAATCAAAACATCTGTATCTTGTTTTCATGACCCACTTCATCATTACAATATTGCCTTTCGCATAAAGAGAACTCTTTGGTAAAGGAGAGGAGCTTACCGTTTCCTTATGAGCGCCTTTTTCTTATTATGTTGTTATATAGAAAATCTGCCAGCTGTTATCAAGCAAATACCGTTAGGAATGTGCAGACAACCTATTGGGCCTTTGATCTGGCTGGCCGGTTCCAGCAGCCTCGGGCAGACACGCGGTATCTTTTGAGGGCAACGTTGTGCGTGACACGTGGAAGTCTTCGCCTCTGGACCCGATAGCTGATGTTATTGCATGACAGATGGGGCATTAGGAAAGGGATTGTGCACAAAATGCTAAACTCAACAATGTGGTATCAGCTCTTTCAGGCTTTTCACAGAGTTTTCTGAAGCGTGAAGGAAATTCGATTTTTCTTCACTTTCTGTTGGAGATGACAGGTAGCGGAGCTGTATATTGGAAGAGTCAAGGTGTGACTGATAGTATACATACAATTTCATAATACAAGAAAATAGGAAAGTTATACATTGTGCATTAGATTGCATCCAGGTTCCATACATAAATAAACTAGATAAATGGCTGAAGCAAGCATGACTATTATTATTGCTTATTCTTCTGTTTTTTCCTCAAGATCTTCACATATTAGATGTTGCAGGCATATTATATATTACATAAATTATTATAATTACATATTATTACATAAATTATTACATATAATATATATATATATATATATATATATATATATATATATACACTAAATTTCCATATTTATTTTATTATTGATTAAATAATATTAAATAAAGTGAATAATTATGGAATAGTTTAGTTTGCTCTATATATTTAATTGGTTAAGCATTTTTTTTTTAAATAAACACCTTGTAAAAAGTTGTGATCTTGAAAAAAAAAATAATTTGCTGAAATTTGTATTGACAAAATTAAGTTGTGTTTAAGACAAAATAATTTTTGGTCTGTATCATTCACATTTTCAATCTATTTCCCTCTGCATTAAATAAACCAGCACTTGTTTACATTATATGAAGCAACACTCACCAAAAATAAAGAATTTCAGCTGTCAAAGCAAATACCCCAGTTATGAATTCTAATCACAGGGATGTTCATTTTGTCAGAGGAATCAATCATAATTACTGAGATGACAGTGTAATTTAGCTCCATGGAAACCAGTCATCCAGACACAGACTCAAATCTATATATAAGGCTATGTTTCTGTTTCTATCTATGTTTTTGTTTTCTGTTGGTTTATTACGTTTTTATAGCGCTTTTTATTCTTTCAAAGCAGCTTGTGTTTTTAATTTATTTTTGCAGCTCATAAGTGTAAAGATGACTGTCTGTCCACTGGCCGCATGTTTAACATGGAAGTCACATAAGCAGCTCCAGTGGCCTGCAATTCATCAAGTTGACGTCTTGATGCACATGTCATTTTTCTCCCCAACTGAATATATGATGCAACATTTGAGCAAGCAACAGCACAGTAATGCTAATCTGATTCGACTGTATGATAATGTTTTCTCCTGTGCACCAGTATTAATCATAAACCTGATCCACACGAGTATTTCGAAAGAATACAAGCTAATCTCCACATATTAAATACAGTTTGGCAAAAAATTACCACGTTTGGTGGCCAATAGAATATTGATTCAGGTGTTGTAATGTTATTTGTAAAGAATTGGAAATGTTTGGGCCTGTATGAACTTCCAAAGTGCACAAAATATCATTTGAAAACACTCAAAGGCAAGGAAGTAATTAAGAGAGCAGACCCCAAAGGTAATGATCTTCATTTAAAGAAATTAAATAAATAAATGATTTAAATTGATTTAGGGGAATAAATAAAAAGAAAGAAGAACAGTAAAAGAACAAGAATTAAAAAGTAATCAATTAACTGTTTGTAAATAATATGCACCCAATAATTCTTAATTACATGAATCACATAAATGACCATCTGTATTTTCAATTCAAAACAGAAATTTTGAGTAGTATGCATCATTGGATATAACAGTTGGTTGTTTAACATTTCTATTGTAAAACAGTTGTCAAATGTATGGCTACAGTACTTAAATTTGACCTCGCACTCTTTCACCGTTAAAAACTGAAGCGCAGTGCTGAAATTCATGATTGGTTTTCAGTAAAGCATTTGTAATTTTTGGAGGCTTCTTGGAACAGTCAAAGTTTCGTCACTCACACTAAACTACCAAAATACAACAAGACAAGGCTTTAGCACAAACTAACACACTGTCACCTGTGAAAGGTCATCCCATTTCTTTGAGAAATATCAGTGAGTTTTCCAAAATGCCACAACATTGTGCAGCCTCTGGTTGAATAAATTGCCAAAAATTCACAAAGAAATGGGATAACCTTCCACAGGTGACAGTGTGCTGGTATTTGTGTGTGTTTTTTGGTATTAACTCGTTATTACAGGCTGTTAAACTATGGTATCTTGCTAGCTAAAGCCCTTGTCTTGTTATATTGTGTTAGTATAGCAAAATCATCAGTTGAAGGCTATTGCAGATATTCATACATGCTATAACATGTTCATGGACTGGTTTTGACCGTTCCAATATGGTGGACAGTTTACGTATAACGGCCCATAAAAACAGCCCCTGATGAGGCATCTATGTATATATATCTATGAAGGTCCCCCTCAGAGTCTACTGTGTTAAGGCCTTGCTTAAAGGGATAGTTTGCCTAAAAGTTAAACATTCACTCTTAAAAATAAAGGTGCTTCACAATGCCATAGATAGAAGAACCTTTTTTGTCTAAATGGTTCTATAAAGAACCTTTAACATCTGAAGAACCTTTCTGTTTCACAAAAGGTTCTTTGTGGCGAAAGAAGGTTCTTCAGATTATAAAAAGGTAAGAAAGAGATTTTTAAGAACCTTTGTCTGAATGGTTCTTTGTGGAACCAAAAATGGTTCTTCAATGGCATCGCTGTTTTAAGCACCTTTATTTTTAAGAGTGTTGTTTCATTTATTAATTTCCATGTAATTTTAAACCTGTATGAGTTTATTTCTTTGATGGCAAGCAAATGAAAAGATATTTTGAGGAATGTTTGGGTCCAAACTCAAATGTCAAATGTTTGAGCCCATTGACTTTCATTGTATGGACAAAATGGTTACAGGTTTGGACAGATATAAAGATTATAAAGAGCAAATTATCACCTTGTTCATTTTTGGGTGAACTATCCCTTTAAATTCTGCTTTGATTTCTAAACCTTAACACACTCTTGAGATGTGATGTGATGTTATGATGGCCAGGACTTGAGTTAGTTGTACCGCACAGGTGATTCTGAGAGATACTGCTGTAGAGCATGTCTCAGCTGTCAGTAAGGCTTGTCTAACACCCTATTAAGGTAACAAACTGAATATCCCAAGGGTGGAATGGCTATATGTCACATCTTAATGCCCCACACGGGCAGTCGGCCTGAATGGTGTTGGACGGTGTAATCACACTGGGTGTGAAATGAGGAGTGAGCGATATAACCCAGACCACTGTCATCCCATAGCGTCCATCTAAATTAGGAAACAGCTATCCTGCCAAAACTGGAGACTCTTTTTAAATAAGTTATAATCAGTTGACATAGTGGGCAAGGACAAAAAAGGAGGAATGACAACCTTGTCAAACTAAATTGCTGTTTGCAGCCGCACACTCTTTCTGTGTCATGTTATCTCTGAGTCTCACAGCTGGGATGCTTTGCATCTGTTCAGCACAGTGTTTGTGTGGGCAGGTGGGTATGTTGTGCATGTTTTTGGGTTTAATTAGTTACGGGCCCACAAACGGATGCAGATATCTCAACAAGACAGGTGGAGATCAATTCAAAGAAAAATTGGACGTAGTCCAGGGACACTGCTGAGATGGATTTGTCCCCGGACACACGCTGCGTATTAACCTTTCAATCCAAACTCAGTGCACAATATAATGAGGTTTTCAACGAGTATTGACAGTAAATGGGATAAAAATAAGGTATAGAGCTGTAGCACCTGTGCCATTCTTCAAGGTTAGATCTATTCCTACACGTAGAAATAAATTATATATAGACATTAGAATAAGGAAAATAACGAGATAGATGTCTTGCAAAACAGAGTAATATATTTTCTAATGTGGTAATATTTTGCATTATTATCCTTGTTTCACATATTAAACATTTGTAAAAATTTCTGAATTAGAATTAATGATGTGTAATAGTAAAAATGTAAGAAGTCTCTCACCAAAGCTGCATATATATTTGATAAAAAATGCAATAAAAACAGGACTTTTGTTAAATATTGTTGCAATTTAAAATAATTATTCTATTTTTATAGATTTTAAAATGTAATTTATACCTATGGGGCTGCAGCTTGATTGATTAGGTACAATATAAAAATATAATATATGGTCTCCCTCATCAAACTAACAATTTTGAATCTGCTCATATGATTTATTTTAGGGTTAAAAATGTTTTTCATGTTTTCATGCATATAAGTAAATCTGCAATAGTTAGATTTACAGTACACGGTGAATAAAGTATTAATAAATTACTGTAAAACAGGTTACAGTGCATAAACTAGAATACTACTGTATGTAATCATATTTCCTATAACAATGATTCATTATGTTGCTATAAAATATTAAAATATAGGTGTCAAGAAGGTATAATGAATCCCCTGTGCATCATAATACGGCTTCTCATTTCTATCATGACTCTCCTGACATTTAACTGTCCCACTTTTGACAAGAAAGGACTTTCTCATCACATATTTCTACATAATGTTCCTACTTTAAATGTACACCCACTCTGAGAGCTATAACATCTTGCAGTAAAGCATTATTTATCGTCTGATTTGACACGCATGCGAATGGATTTTTTTTTTCCCTGGTGAAAGCTTCATCGAGGAGTAATCACTGTTTATGTGATCACACTGTAAAGCACTATTATCCATTTTCTCAGTGAGTAGCAGCTGAAAGACTTCAGCTCTGGGCGCTAGGCTTGTTAGGAAACAAAACATTCTTTATAGGGTCTAAATTTGAGTTCATTTAAGAAATGAAAAATGGTGAATATGAAATGCACTTGTGTTAATGGTAAAAATGTAGGCTTACTCAAAATAATGATAGTAGGAAGAGTCATTTTTCTTGTGCTGTGATGTTTAGCGTCTCAGATGAATTGCAGACAGAAAGACTATTAGCAACCCTTGAGACGGATTATTGCAAGATCTTTTTTTAACAAAACAACACAGCTAAGAATTTTGTCATGCATTATGCTCTGCAACAGCTTTTTAATGAAAAAAAGAGCATTAGCATATCAACACTTAGCAATTAGCTCCATTTTGTATGTCACCAACCGAATATGCTTTGCATTGCTTTTTTTCCTCTAAATATTGTTGGTTTTCATGCTTCATTTCAGGATGGTTGCTCAGAGGAATACTGGCATGTGGATGCTGGCATCATCAGCCGCTTTGGTTGGTTCCTTTCATTCCCAACCATCTGTTAAGTGTAATAATTGAATCTTTTGCCAAGATGTACTGTATAGGAATCAGACTCATTTCCTGAATGGCCACAAGAAATGTGCTTACACCAAATTCATACTTCTGCCATCGTCACTCCATTTAAATGTAGTTTACCCTGCTGGAAAATCCAGCTTGAGATGGTAACTGTGTTTTGAAATGTGGTAGCTGGAAGACCATCTTGGACCAGCAAAAAAGCTGCTACCAGCTTATATAACCAGCTTCAGGTGGTCAAACGTGTTTTGGAACATGGTTGGCTAGTCAAATAAACATTTTGTACCAGTGAATGACCAGCTACTATGTTCCAAAACACAGCTACCATCTAAAAATGTGATGTAAAAGAAGTAGCGAAAGATCTTCCATATTGTGACGTAAATGGATTAACGAAAAAGAAAAAAAAATGTAGGGTGGGGACTTGAAGTCATTGGTTGTTGATTGGATGGAAGCAGATCTTAACACGAGCTTGCAGTTGGTTGTTAGAAAGGGGTGGGATTTAAAGGGGAGTAAATGATTGGAGAAGTCTGTCATTTTACAGGAGATTGATGCTGCCTTCACGTGCTATCGGAAATTTCATATTTCCCACTTATGAAGTCGTGATTACGAGCTTGTCGTATTCAAGTGCTTTAATGTCGGATCCCAGTGGTTGACAATCATATAAACATTCACCACACTATACATGCAGTTTGCTGACAATTCTGGAATTTCGGTCAAATACATGCTTATTTCACTGCTTATAAAACATACAATAGACCCCTTCAATGTTTGTAAACATCGAAAGCCTAGGTTGGGTGCACGCGCAGCATGGGGTCAGAAAAATGGCGCGGCTAATAGACCGGCATATTGTGTCAAGGTATGCACTGTCTTTGACACCACAGGACCGGGAACAGTACCATTCTAAACTTGTTTTAGCTAATGGAGATTGTCTGCCTGATCCCGAGCTCCTAACAGAATGGGTAGACAACGTTAGCAACTGGCCAGATATTCACTTGCCCGCCATATACTGCTTTCTGGTGGACAAGCCGAGTGTTTACACACGAGAAAAACTAAGAGCCTACAAATCGCTAGACGCCTATAATTACGTAGTCTGTGGGCATGTCCAGACGGTTTTATATAGAGATATAGGCGATGACTTTTGTGTTAAAAGCGGAGGTTTTACCGAGCCTGATATGAAGTGAGCACTACAAACACGAGCATTGTCCCAGTCTGCCCGTTTAATAGCTTGCAGCCACAGATGTCGTCTATTTTTTTTTTAAAACGGATGAGATCCTGTAGGAATCCTGAAAAACTTGACTGCAGAACTGGTGCGATTTTCACAGTCCACGACGTAACAAGTAGGCATTTTTTTCTTGACGAGAAATTCTCTGGTTAACACACAATTCAATGGGATGGAATGAACTTTCTGACCCCCGACATGCGCACTACGAACTGCGAATTTTCCTGTGACGTGAACCGTGAAGGGGTCTATATGCTTCGAATGATCATTCATATCTAGCCTATACATACACTACTTTAGTGACAAGACAAAGGGTTGTTGTGAGAACATCATTGACAGCAGCAATGGTTGTCCCCCATGTTTAAAGTTTATGACCCGCCCAACTCGGAAACTCTGGTATCAAAATTATTTCCGAATTTCCCAGTAGTAGTAAATACGACTGGAGAGGCCGTTTACGTCCAATTTCCGATTAGGAAACTCATATTTCCAATAATTCCGATAGCACGTGAAGGCAGCATGAGTTATGTTCCGTTTAAAAGTTACGAAGTCCAAAAAATATTTCAAAAAAATTAAACGCATATATGGATGAACCAATAAGATTTGTTTAGGCTACATCCACGTTAATCTGGATAAAAATTACAACTTTTTTTTTTTTATCAACAATTTTTTTTTTTTTTCACACATAACACAACATAACATCCAAAATATAACAAAACAAAACAAAACAACAGACGCATACTCAACATCTCAAGGTCCAATCAAAAGGGAGGGAGAGAGGGAAGGACAATAAAAACACAAAAGTCACTCCTTTATACAATCACGTATATCAAACTAAAAACACTGCCAAGCATCAATGGTCGAAGGCCTGGCCCCACCGACTCGCGCCGTTGTACATTCACATAACACTATTTGCAGGAGGCTACGGATCCAATATGTTTTTCTACACATGTGTGGTGTAAACCAGTTCTGGATTATTGTCTTCTTCGCAGCTGTAAAACCAGCAAACAACATTCTCTTTTGCATTGAATTAATACAGAGACCAGAATCATCATTAAGAAGACACAAACTTGGGTTAACAGACCAATCAATTTGCAGTAATGATGACAAAACCAGGTTTACATGTGTCCATAGACTGATGACGACAGGACATTCCCAAAACATATGCAGAAAAGTGCCTGATGATGTAGTGTTACATATATGGCAGTTCAAATTTGACTAGTTTCATTTTAAATCTTTTGTAAGGAGTTATGTATGCTCTGTGAATGACTTTGAAGTGAATAAGACGATGAGCCAGATTTTTAGATGTTAAGCTGAGATTAGACCACACTCTCTCCCAGTCGACAGATAAATTAAGATCAGATAATTCCCTATTCCAAATAGTTTTAATAGAAAGAGGTTTTGTAATGCAATCAATAATTGTATTATACAGGAAACAGATGGCCGACCAGCAGATGGTGCAATCCAGTCCCGCATAGGATGAGAGGAAATGGAAGAAGACCAAGGAACGCCATACGCTTTGAGAGCAGAACGCAATTGAAGAAAGACAAAATATGCGGATGCTGGTAGACAAAATTTGGTTCTTAATGTCTGAAATGAACAGAGGCCCTGGTTATCATATATATCACCGCACGTGTTTACACCCAAAGTAGACCAAGAGGGTTGGACAAATGGACGATTTCCACATACAAAATTTAAATTGTGCCATAAGGGTGTACTGTTACAGAATTTGAAGGTTTCCTCCTATCCGACGTTCAACCGTTTTCCAGATTTTAATAGAGTTAGCCACAACCGGACCAAATTTATAATTATCCCCTTTTTTTCCTGTGCCAGTAAATAAAATATCTTGAAGTCTATTTGGTTTAACCTTGTCAGCTTCAATCACCCTCCATGAAACTGTAGATTGAGGATCAACCCAATTATGAAGAGCCTTAAGCTGGAACGACCAATAATATAATTCAAAATTTGGTACAGCCAGTCCTCCTGCGCTATTAGGATGTTGTAATGTGGTAAGTTTAATTCTGGGGCATTTATCATTCCAGATAAACTTAGAAATTATGGAGTTGATCTCCTTAAAGTAACCTGGAGGGGGAGAAAGTGGTAGCATAGAGAAAAAAAAATTAAATCGAGGCAACAAATTCATCTTAACAGTGGAGATTCTTCTTTGGAGAGAGACTTTAAGATTATTCCATCTTTGAATGTCATTTTTGACCTTAACTAAAATGTTATTAAAATTATCTCTGGCAATCTTATGAATGCTTTTATATATGGCAATGCCCAGATAGATGAAAGATTCCTTAATAGGGATAAATGAGGGAATAGAAGAATTAACCTTAACATTGTTAATTGGCATTAAAGCAGATTTGCTCCAATTTATTTTATATCCTGATAGGCTACTAAAATTATCAAATTCCTTAATTATACTAGAGACTGAAACATCAAAGTGGTCTAAATATAGAATAATATCATCAGCGTATAATGAAATACTATGATTATGATCATGAATCTTAATCGATACTTCAGATTTTCTGATGGCTTGCGCGAAGGGTTCAAGAGATAGACAAAACAATAAGGGGGAAAGCGGACACCCCTGCCAAAATTAAAACATTTTTGTCTATGTTTTGACCTTTTTTCCACACTGGGACAGTGTTTTGTCAAGCTTTTCGAAGAAGTCCATTTGAAAACGCTGTTTTCGCACTGTAACATATACTGTGAAAAATGGACGTATTCGCAAGGAAGCGTTTTCAAACATGTCAGTGTGAGCAAGTGTGGACAGAAATTGTTTTCAAACAAAAATGCTGTTTTAAAATATATCCAGATTAATGTAGACGTAGCCTTAAGCAACGTTCACAACTAGAACAATAACTATAAAGATAACTATAAAGATAGCGATATTAGCGTCCACACCAGCGAATCGTCTGTTATTCTAAGGGCACGCGCGTCTGCCGCTTTAAATTCTCGAGCTCGTTGTAGCAGGATGGATTCTGATTGGGTGTCAATGTTTTTATCGTTTATCAGCTGGAAAAAATCGCTCTGAAAGTGATTCCAATGATATCGTTTCTCTCTGCCTTTATCGTTATAGCTGAGGTGTGAACTTTGCTATTCTTTAATAGGGAGAACGATTTTTAGAACTTTTTTAGATTTAAAAAAAAAATATTTATCATATCTTTATAGTTATTGTCCCGAACGGGCCTTTAGATAATAGATAGGATGAATTTCCATTTCATGCCAACTTTAAGCTGGATTTTCCAGCAGGTTTTACCTTCCAACACCTGTGTTTTTTTAGACTGAAGGAACATGTCAACGCGGCACTCAATGCCTCATGGCACAGAACTGCTTTCTTACCTTACAAAAACGTCTCAGTGGAGCTTTCAGAGGCTTTTGGAGCCACACAAACCATCAGAATTTCAACGTGTTGTTTGAAGTGAAGCCAGCACACCTTACACCTTCAGGATGGATTTTTCTACCTGCCGTGTGTGTACGGAATGACAGGTAGGCCTCTATTTCCAGAACAGAGCATATGTTTGGAGTATATATAACTGACTTTCCCTCTCTTAATGCTTTGAATATCATCTTGCTGAAAACAGACTGCTGACTCTGTACCACAAGGTGCTGCTGGTACCTTGTCGGACCCCCAGAGTGGGTCTAGCAGGGCTCTGTGGCTCATTATTTATCCACTGAGCTCCAGTCGTTGCTGATTGGGGTCCTTGGGGAGCCATTACAGCAGACGATCTGTCCCAACCAGCCACCGGATTCATCCATCATACAAAACTGGAGCACTGGCAGGCTGTACGCACCCTCGGTAGGTCCCACAGAATCTGCGGCGCTGCGGCGACGTGACGAAAGGGAGTGCAAAATGTTGATAATAGGTTTGGACGCTCATAGGGGACAAAAAATTCAAATGTTAGAAATGGGACACCGGTGGGTGGATGCATAGGCACGACACAACCTATATTGGAGAGGTTTGTCTTACCTTGTTTTGACACTGTTGGCTTTGCTCAGCACACACAGGTCCTCTGCAGTAGCTGACCTGTGTAGTTCTCATCCTGGCAGGCTCTCTCCAGTAATTCGATACTTTGCTAGGGTTAGGGACCCTATTTACAAATGGGTTGCAGAGAGAGGAGGCCAGTGTGTTTCTGAAGTTTTTGACAGTTATGATACGAATCCCGATGGAAGGTGCTCAGACTTGCGGTTTGGAAGACTACCAAAAACTTTTAGAAGGTTAGTGGTTTAGGGTGTTTTCTGACTGATATGAAAGTGAATGTTTTCCCAGAGATTTGAATGGATTTAAAAAATGCAAGGGAAGAAACCATCTAAGTTGTTGACATTCTTAACCCTGCTAAAGTGTCTTCAAATTGACACGAATGTCTGCTTTATTTGGACCTTTTTTCCCCTGATTTGGATTCTTAAATGTATTGTTTGGACATAAACTTGAATAATCTTTCACCTAGAAGCAATTTTGCCATTTGTCTCAAACACAATAGACTTTAAGTTCCATTAGCATTTGATTAATGTGCCAAAAGTTTGGCTTTCTAAACATTAGGAGCAGTGAAGAAGTGCAGCACTTCTTCAGATGTGAAGCAACAGTTGGTGTTCAACACTCGTGTGACACCTTTTTGGATGAACATTTGAGCAATGATCCAAACGTATACACAAAGAGCAGTGCATATTTATTAACACCAATATATTATCACCGTTGGGGAGTAACTGACTATAATTTTTCAGCACAAGTTAGATAAAATGCACAATAAAATAAAATGCTAGGATTGCACACAAGCAAACTGGAATAATCAAACACTTTTCTCTATTATGTATGTAGTTTGAATCATTTGATGCTAAATATTGAAATATTGTTGTTTATTATTTTGTTTTTGAGAGTAATTTTAAAGTTATAGAATTATTTTTTGTTATAACAGAAGTTTATACTCAACTTAATGGTGTCACCCTACCATCACTGACACTGTACTGTTGTTAAATCTAAGATGACTTCCATGTTACTTTGTTTAATCACGTTTCTGCCTCTTCAGAATTTCTCTTTTACTTATGAACTCACCAAATAGCAAACTCGAATGCTGTATGTGGCTGTAAAAAAATAATTATTAATTTAATCATTTCAGGATGGAAGCTATCTGAGTATCTACGAGCATTGTGTTTGTAAATATAATATCTGAATTAATTTCCTTTATTAAATAGTATAGTTTAAATTTGGTGGCCTACTTCTTAGGTAACCATTAAGTTGTCAATGTAAAACCAGCCATTTTTCTTTATTAGGTTGGGAAATTCTGTTGGCTATTAGGAACCTATTTAACTATAAATCATACAAACCAAACTCAAAATTGTCTCAGAGACCAGCAGACCACATACCTTCATTATAATTTTATATCGAACTATTATTTGACTCATATGCAATAACAATGAGATCCAATACCATTAGCAGATACCAAAGCAGCCTTATGGTGCCTGAAAAACAACATGAAGAACAGTATTGACCTCTGGCAGAACATAAATTCCCTAATCTTACACCCATCAATCAAGTGTTTGGCACACATATCGGCTGTATGCTTAAACAGGCTTTCAATGTCATTAAAAAGGCCCACCAAAGATTGTTCCTCCTGCTCCACTCAAGAGGTTGCCAAATCTTTCTAGAAGATCAAACAGCTTGGTCTGACAGAACAAGCCTGAAAGTGGCTTGCCACTCAAAATAATTATAAATAGGTGACGGGAGGAAAGAAATAATTGGTGTTGCCCCCTTATTATAAGCAACTTCTTTCTACATAAAATGCTTTATTAATACAGGCAGACGTGGGTTGCATTTTTTTAGGCTTATTTCCAGAATACAGTCACACATTTTGAGCCTGCTAATGCTTGGCTCCCACAGAAAAAAATAAAATATGACCGACCACTAATAGCAGTTGTCAAACATCTGACCTACTGTTTTAGCCGCAACACTATATGGTTTGTTTCTTCATGTCGAAACTAAGCCAGATATCTACAGAAGTTTTCCAAAATTTATATCTCACAACGAAACAGCAATGTAGCAACATGATATACTGTATATTTTAATTTCAGTTCTATGTGAATAATGGAATTCACAGATACTCTAAACATTAACATGTGTTAATTTACGACAAAATGCAGTGATAATTTCTACCTCTGGCTATTATAATATATAAATAAGGTTATGGCTTAATTCACTGTCATTGATTTCTCCGAATTTAGTCAGTACACTGCATTGGCGTCATCTGTTTACCAGTCATCTCAAATAATACATTCTCCGACTTGAGTTATGCATGCTGAAATATTCCACTTCTACGCAGCTGTAGCAAAATTCATAACAGACATCTGAAGTATAATATCTGCGAAAACATGTTCTATGTTTCATGTCCACAATTGAATTACAGTGCATATAAATTCCACACAGGTTTTGAAGGTATAAACGTAACTTGTGTTTTGCTTGCACAGCAGGAGTCTTTTTTTCACCTGATGGCTGAGCATCAGAAGCACTCAGCCATGTGTTAATAAAGGCAGTATATTTCTGTGATGGCTCCTTCAACGTTCCTTGTCAACAGTCTGAACCTGCTCTAGAATGCATTACATTACAGAATAAGGCTTGTGGATTTGCTAGAACAACTCTATTAGGTGAGTGCAATGTGGTACTCTTATTTTGGAGAGTTTTGACTTTATATAAAGGGTTTTTTCTTCAAATTATTTGTTGTCGTTCTTCAAAGTGCAAAGAATATGCTCGTTTGAACTCTGTAGGGCTTAATATTAATAAGTGCTGTGCTTCATTAGCCTTGATGTTTCTGTTTTATAGGCTAATCATTTACTTGAAATGTGATTGTCATGTAACAGATCTGACACCTGAAAGAAGTGGTGTGGGAACATAAAATCATACAGGCTGGTTTGATCTACATCAAAGACTCTCTACATCCTTCTGAGTACAAAGACTTCACAAGAACCAGGTGAAACACATCCACACACACTCATAAAAGATTTGCTGCAGAAGTAAATCAATGGCACTATAGCGAATCAAATTGTGTAAATGGCAAATGTCTTTAAAAAAAAAACAGTCATGAGGGATCTAATGGGGTCTGTGTTTTATGGTTCTCTTGACACATAACAAAAATGGCTTCCTGTAAGTTGGTTACACCACACCATTTTTCAAATATTAATATTGTAAAACAAATTTGCTTCGCTGATTATCTTTAAAGAAATAATGTTTCAATTATTTAGATTATTTTGTGTTATTTCTGTGTTTATTTTATCTAAGTGGTCAGACATTTTTCATTTGGCATGATGAAAAAAAAGATAGATAGATGTTGATTCTTTTTTATTTTTCCCTTTATTGTAATAGTGATATGCCCTCTGAAACACCCATATCATAGTCTGTGCATGTGTGTTTACAACTGGAACTAAAGTTTCCTTTTATTATACAGAGTCCTCATTTCTCAGAAGTCACAGAATTGTAAATGATCGTGAGGTCAGTTACTTAAATCACTTGAGTTAATACTACACCCACAGCAAATGACCCTCCAAACACACATCTGTGTACCATAAAGCCAAGACCTCCCCATTAGGCCAAAGACTTGTGTTTCACACATGGAAGGCACATTAGTACTGACAATGACTGAAACATGTGCGCACCACTTGCTGAAAACAACAGCCCACGATTTCATCCATACCTCATGTATTTGCATAGTTTGCTTTTTTGGCTCACATTTGATAAATATCAAGAGTCTCTTAAGCAGCATGGGTTTGCAGTTTATTTGAATGTTTACCATCAAAATCTTCATGTCTTCGGAAATTAAAAATATCCTGAATGTACTGAATCTTATTTACTGCTGAACTGTCAGTAAATATTTACTTGCAATCTCAGGATGGTTTGTTCTGAGAGGATGATTGAACCGAACATCTGAAGAAAATCTGCTAACTGGTACTACAAGCCTAATGATGTCTTTCATGCACTGATTGTGTTTCAGATTTAGATTTCATTATTATTTTATTTGTTATGCCAATGCATAGTATCAATATTCTATTCTTGAATGAAGCATGAATGAATCTTTCTTTGAAAAAAATAGTAAAGGAACTGATTTTACAGAAGACTGAGACCTGCCTTGATCCATTACAATTTACCTGCAGAGAAGGTAGAGGTGTGGTGGATGCTATTCTTCAACTTTTAAATTTGGTTTATGAACATTTAGAAAAACCGAAAACGTGTGCCCAGTTGTTGTTCATCGATTTTTCTTTTGCTTCTGCTTTCTTAACACCATAAAGCCACATTTGTTAATAGATAAAATAATTTCTCAATTCAATATTGATTTAAATGTTGCTGGATGGACTTTAGAGAAACAGAAACAGAACAGAAAGGCCACAGTGTGTTAAAGTCAACAAAGTATTTTCTAAACAGTTGTTTTGCTCCACGGGCTCTCCTCAAGGTTGTTGTTTGTCACCATATCATGTATACAAATGATTGTCATAGTTCATATGAAGATAGGCATATTATTAAATATGCGGATGACTCCGTGATAGTGAGTCTTCTGCAGGAACAGGATCGAGGGAACGGTCCTGTAGAAGACTTTGTGACGTGGTGTAGCAATTTCCACCTTCAATTAAATGTGGAAAAAAACAAGGATATGTTGATTGATTTTGGTAGATCAACATTGAGTCCAGCATTGATGAATATAGATGGAGTGGATATTGAGTTGACTGACAATCATAAATATTTTGGGATTATAATCGATGACAAACTAAGATTTGAAGCAAATGTATCAGTTGTTTGTAAGAAAATTCAGCAAAGATTGTTTTTTTAAGGAAGATGGGAACATTCAATGTATGTACCAAAATGTTGACTTTATTTTATAAGGCGTTTATTGAATCAGTGTTTTCTTTCTGTATTGTAGCCTGGTTTGGTAATCTCACACTGTCAAATAGGAATAGGTTAAATAATCGGTCAAATAAAAAAGTGGCAGGAAAAATTATCGGAATGAGTCAAAGTCAACCCATTGAGATCTATCACAGACAGGTTTTAACGAAAGCACACTCAATTTGAATAAATTTGGACCATCCATTGCAGAAGGAGTTTCAATTGCTGCACTCAGTGCTTCGGTTTAGAGTACCTGGTGGAAGAACAAAACGTTTTAAGTTTGTTTTTTGTTTCAGTGGTTATTAGTTTGATGAATTCTTAATCCGATTGGCATGTTGTGCTTTATATGTGAAGGTGTTGTCTGTGGACTATGTATTGTTTGTATGTGTTGTGACTTACTGCTGCAAAACTAGTTTCCCCTAGGGGACAATAAAGCCTAACAAACAAACAAATGCAACTCAATACAACCAGATCAGACAGAGTAATATCGCTTATAAACATAAAAGATTTGAGTGCACTTGGACTAGATTGCTACTAGAAATAAATGCTCTTCAACATGCTTGTATCTATTTTCCATGAGTAACAGGTTGTTAAATAATTTATTTCAAATTAAGGTAATTGCTATTCACTTTGCAAAGCCATTTGTATGAGTATACAGCCTGAAGGTGGAGAATGCTGAGAGGTGCGCTGTGTGTAACCCAGAGGAGTTGTGTGAAAGAATATAAAAGAAAAACAGCTCAAAGCTAAAAATAAATGAGTCATTGTTTCCATGGAGAGGCTGGCATTCATTAAGAAAATTAGTTTGAGAAGGCAGTTGTGTGACAAATTACTTTTTTATCCTATAGTGGTAAAGATGAATCTTGAGTGCCTATATGATTAAAAGTTTAATTTTATTTAATTTTATTATTTCTTTTGACAGTTACTGTACATTTTTTCAGTGCATACAGTTGAGCATGACATTAAATTGAAGAGGAGAATGGTAGAATAGGATCAAGACAATTAAAAATATTAATCAACAATTAAAAATGTTTAATTTTATTTTAATTTAAGGTACCTTTTTATTTAATTTTGCATATGCATATTTATTGCATATACAGTGGAGCATCAAATTTAATTTATGAGAAGAAAGGGGAAATGGGATAAACACAATTAAAATATTTAATTTTATTTTACACAATTTTTTATGTCTTTTGACAGTTAGAAAATTGGTTTGAGAAGGCAGTTGTGTTACAAAAAAAATACTATTTTTTATCCTATAGTGGTAAGGATGAATCTTGGGTGCCTATATGATTAAAAGTTTTATTTTATTTTATTCAGCTTTTTTATTTCTATTGACAGTTACTGTACATTTTTTCAGTGCATACAGTGGATCAAGACATTAAATTGAAGAGGAAAAAGGTGGAATGGGATCAACACAATTTTATTGTATTTTTTATTTTATTTTATTTTATTTTACACAACCTTTTTATTTCATTTGACAGTTACTATACATTTTTTCAGAGCATATACAGTGGAGCATGGCAGTAAATTGAAGAGGAGAAAGGTGGAATGGAATCAAGACATTTCAAAATATTTTATTTTACACAACCTTTTTTGGGTTGTGACATTACCTCAATCCACAACCTGAATCATGACATTAAATTGAAGATTTATCATTATTATTTTCTTTTAACCTTCATGAAAACTGCATTATATTAATACTCCACGAGATCTGCCTCAGCATTGAAACAGTAGAATGACCAAAACATGCATCGAACACATGAAAATTAGATCATATGTTTTACTAATAACATAAATGCCTCTGATTATTTTGAAACTGTATCCCTACAGAAATGTTGTATACAAATCTGTGACTCATCAGCACTGAATATGCGTGTTTTCTGGAAGATTTTTGGATGTGTATGGATGTGGCTTCTGGCCTTGATGTACAGCGGTGAGGTAACTGACACAAACCCCAGTGAAATCTCCCAGAGGACGCTGACCAATCATCACGCAGAGTATTAAATCTGGAATTGGCACTGCATGCTGACACACAAATTCAAAACAACAAGCCACTTTAAATCTTGTTCATAAACTTCCATCTGTCAAACTAATATTTAACAAGGATGCTAATTATTTAAGCAATGAAAAAATAAGCAATGTTTTAGATTTTAAAAATAAATAAACTTAACAGAAACTTAATTATATTATATTACATTATAGAAAAAAGCAATTCAGAAGCATTTTTACTAGTGGTCTCAGACTTTGGGACGCCACTGTATGTACATCTATTTCTACATGCATATTTATATCTATAAGTACAGATGATTTATAAATACAGATGGTTAAATTACATGGGAGAGAGTGATTGAAGAAACTACATTTGTCATTGTCTTCATGTCAGTCACTACTATACTGGCACATTTCATAACATAGGAAATGATGTGAAATTAATCATACTCCTAAGTGTTTTGTATGAAAGGTTTAGCTAATGTCAGTCTGTACATGGGTGGTTAAACACCAGTGAAATATCAGTGCTAGTCTGTTAAAGATGCCGTCCAAAACAAGCAAAACAAAGACCTTTAAGTGTGTTTAGCTTTCCACAGGGATATGTCCAACAATTCCAAGCGGCTTTAGTCATAGATGACATTAAGCACTTGAATCCAAGATATTAACTGTGCAGAGTAGGCCTATAGGTGAAAATGTCATATTCATTATACATTTTGTCTGTCTGTCTATCTATTTGTCTATACAGAATTATGTTACACTCAAAAAATACATCTCAACATTTTTGTAAAGTTCATGTTGATTATCCATTATCACTATAAGTATGTTCTAAAGTACATTATATTGCTTATGTTTACATTAGATTGACACATTACACTGGCAAACTGATATCTGTCACAATTCCATGAACAACTATTTACAAGTACAATATTTAACCTTGTGCTCAAATGAAAATGACCTTTTGGCTTTCTTTTGATTTGAACTGTTCTGATGCCCAATGATTAAACTACACCTGGCCTGAGTGACATCTGTGCGAATCCCAGCCAATGAAATCAACTGGGCATCATTCTTATCGCACTGTTCCCAGATGTGCTGGAGCAACATATGTAATTTCATCTGCATCAGTCTCTAAAGGTCTGTGATCCTTTCTAAAATTAAGGAAACTGTTGCATAAATGGATCTTAATGGGATGATTCTGAAAAATCTTGATAGCGGGACTTGACTAGTTTCCAGTTCGCCATCAGCTTTGACAACAAAATCACTCTGATTTATTAGTGTGTCAATGTTTAGCGGAACAGCTTTTGCTGGAATGAAAAGCATCAGAGGGCAGGCAAACCGTTGAGGTATTTCAGGTCAAAGACTACAGTATCAAAGCTTTTTGGTTCAGTGCAATTAAGTTAGAATATTGCTTATGAGTGTACACAGGAAATCTTCTGAATTCCCTGAATCAAAATTTGACCTTATGTTTAATGTGTAGTCATTATGTATCCTGAATACATCCATAAAGCTGTAATAAAAAGTTATTATTTTTAAAAAACAAATGGGTAACTGGATACGCTTTTTTACTCCACTGAAAATAAGGTTAAGGTTAAGTTGGCAATTTAGGACCCTGGTTCATGTCTACAAAGTCTCATGTTGTTCCAACCTGTTTGACTTTATTCTGTTTCCACACAATGATAGTCAATGGGGTCCAATGATGTTTTAGACCACTTTCATTTTTAGGACAAAAACATTCTTCAAAATATCTGCTTTTGTGTTCATACAGGTTTTGAATGAAACTGTGGTGAGTAAAGGATGACAGAATTATTATTTTCCTGTGTTATTTTGGTATCAATGAGATACTATTAGTTTTTATTCAGATTTTAAACTAGTATTTATTTGTGTATTATTCATCTTAATTTTAATGTTGGTTAAAGTTTTAGTAATTTGATTTCCATTAAATAGTAATTTATAATTTTGTAATTTTCATAGCTTTCATAGTTTTTATACATTTTATACATTATATATGTTAATGTTAAACTGCTTTGAATTACTTTTTTTCCACAATAATCTACACTCCATACACCATAATGACAAAGCAAAAACAGCATTGTCACAACTTCGTAAATTAATTAAAAATAAAAAAACTGAAATAAGTACATTGCATAAGTCTTCATATACACTTAACTCAGTACTTAGCTGAAGCACCTTCACAGCCTCAAGTCTTTTTGGGTATGATATGACAAGCTTTGCATATCAGAATTTGGCAATTATCTGCTATTCTTCTCCTCACCTCTTCACCTCTCAAGCTCTGTCAGGCTGGATGGGGGCAGACGCACATTTTCAGGTTTCTCTAGAAATATTTGATTGGGTTCAAGGCAAGCTCAGGCTCTGGCTGGGCCACTCAAGGACATTCACAGCGTTGTGTATAAGCCACTCTTGCTGTGTGTTTAGGTCCATTGTCCTGTTGGAAGGTGAACCTTCTGCCAGTCTGAGGTTCTGAATGCTCTGGACTGGGTTTTTATTAAGGCTATCTCAATATTTTGGTGCATTGAGCTTTTCTTCTACTCTGACGAGTCCCTCAGTCCCTGCCGCTGAAAAACAGCTCCACAGCATGAAGCTGCTACCAGCACACTTTACGTTTGGGATGGTACTCTGCAGGTGATGAGCAGAGCTGGTTTCCTTCAAACATGATGCTTGGAATTGAGGTTCATCAAACCAGAGAATCTCATTTCTCTCAGTCTGATGGTCCTTTAGGTGCTTTTCTGCAAATTCTAAGTGTGTTTTCATGTGTCTACACTGAAGAGAGGATTTAGTCTTGCCACACTGCCATAAAGCCCAGATCGATGGAGTGTTGCAGTGATGATTGTCCTTCTGTTGATTGCTCCTATCTGCATATACGATCATGGAGCTCAACTAGAGTGACCATCAGGTTCTTGGTCACCACACTAACCAAAGCCCTTCTCCATCAGTTGCTCAGTTTGAACAGATGTTCAGCTCTAGGAAGAGTCCTGGTTGTTTCAAACTTCTTCTATTAAGGGTAACGGAGACTACATGATTCTGTGACCCTTCAATGCAGCATAATTTTTTTCTGAACTCTTCCCCAGATGTGTGGTTTGACACAATCCTGAGCTATACAGGCAATTTTTTTTACCTCAGGGCTTGGTTTTTGCTCTGATATTTATTATCAGCTGTTAGACCTTTTATTAAGACGTGTGCCTTTCCAAATCATACCCATTCAATTGAATTTGCCACAGGTTACCTTCACTCAAATGCAGTAACATCTACAAGCAATATGAATGCTCCTGAGCTAAATTCCAATTGTCCCAGATAAGGGTATGATTACTTATGCAATGGAATCATTTAAGTTTTTTTATTTTTAATACATTTGCAAAGATGTTAAAAACCTGTTTTTTGCTTTACCATTATAGTGTATAGAGTGTAGATTGATGTGGAAAAAAAGTAATTTAAAGCAGTTTAACATAAGGCAGCAACATTACAAAATGTGAAAAAAATGAAGGGTATGAAGACTTATTTATAGGCACTGTATATATTAGTGCTGGGTAATGATTAATCGTAAATAATCGCATCCAAAATAAACGTGTTTGTGTACATAATATATGAGGTGCCCTTGAGCAACTGTGTAGCATATGGCTGCCCATGCTATATATGTTATATATATATATATTAAATAATTTCAATATACTTGACAATACATCACATTATTATATAATTAGAAAATATTTACATGTATTTTTTATGTATATATTTATATTCATATAATTTATATTATATATAAATATATTTAATACATAAAATTAACATATTTTTCTTAAATATATACATGCATGTGCATTTATATATACATAATAAATATACACAGTACACACACATTTATTATGTATACAAAAACATTTATTTTGGATGTAATTAATCACGATTATTCGTTGCCCTGCACTATATATATATATATATATATATATATATATATATATATATTAAATGTTAATATAAGTTAACTATATATATATATAGTTATGAAAATATATATCAAGTAGTTACCTGTATGAATGTCTTTGTTCTTATATTGGGAAACAGAGCAGTTGAATAGTACTATGGTATCAATGGTTGGCTCTTTATCCCTGTTACAGTTAACTACTAACAGTGGGGTGAACTATCCCTTTAAGACTAAAAACCTTATAGTTGCTGAGTTAAGTTATACCTTGTTATACTGACATCTTCCCCGTGTGACAACAAGCCCCAGTCTCCCCTCAGAGGCGTCATGCCCATTGAAACTAAGGGGCCTCGTGCCCCCTCAGATCTTTGAGCCAAGTGGATTTTGAATGCAGCTTCCAAAATACAAAAAAATTGCCGAATCATATTTTTATATTTGATACAATCATACCGGCATGATTAGATCGTTCAGTGCGTCAAATCACCAGCAGCTAAATTCTAATTTGAGTTCGCTGGCTGGCGCTGAGCCAGAGACAGATGCGTTTTTACAGCGCTGCATTATAACCAATCACACACGATTCTGTTGACCTTATGAATGCAATGGCCAATCAGATGCGTTCAGATGAGTCACCACTGAAACGTGGTGTTTTGTTCAGGGCGCGCGCTGGCTTACTGAATTCTCTGGAGAATTCTCTTATCAGAAACAACAAAGTGCAGAAGTGCTTAAGATGTAAGAGATTCATTTCACAGCGCAAACCGCTTCAGTGATTATAATGGGAGCTTTTGAGACTTAAGTCTTGATAATGAAATGATAATGTAAGTTTCCTTTTGGACAGAAAAAAATGACATTTCCATAAAATGACCCTAATAGAACATTAGGCTAATTTGCCCATCACCCATTATAGATTAACTAACATGATATATAAAGGTACAAAAGGCATTTACTTAGTTTAATTACTGGGAATATTTCGAATAGCCTAAAAAAGGAAAAATTAAGTAAAACATAAGCCTACTGCTGTGTCAACCCCCATCTCCCCACCCACCCACCTGTGCCCCCTCAAAAATAATAAGTGCATGACGCCCCTGTCTCCCCTAACGCTTTATCATTTACAACAGAAATAGAAAGAAGTGTTATTTCCTCACTGTGAATTAAGTTATCTTTCCCACACTCTTTGCAAGGCAGCAAATGAAGGCTCACCCGCCTACTGACAGTTATTCCCCAAAGAGAGAACAACAGCTGACAGTTAATGACCCAGTTATGCAAATCCAGTCCTATTGCAGTTTGTTTGCTGCTAGTTCCGAGCATCCATTTAGATAAAGAATGCCTAGCAGAGGAACCGCTACCTTCACCGTGAGCTCTCTCAGAGCTGAAGGCACACTGTAAATTCATGCTTGCCCAGGAGAATCCATTTAATGAGCATAGAAAATGTACAAGTTTTGATGGGAACTGAAAGTGACAACATCAACCCCATTTTCCAATATCAAGCTTAAATTTAGATTCAGCTTTTGTTTCAGTTCACTTGTTACAGAGAGTTTTTGTCAGATTTTATTTACATAGCAATAACAATCTTAGCATAAGCTAGTGAGCATGCATCTTAACCCTGTAAAGCCTACTGTATCATATTCATATTTCCAAAATTATAAAACATGATCAAATCTTCTTCATGCCTTCTGTAATCTGATTGGTAGTTTATACTTCTTTAGCAAATAAAAGGCCTTGTAGCATAATTGGTACATGTGGACTGAAGCAACTTAGGTTTTCTTGATTATTCATACATCATTTTTTAGAAATATCATAATATGTCAGCATCAAATTACCCATCAGGCTTTTGAGGAATGTTTATTAGTTCATAATTGTATTGCATTGCATTTTATGTTTTGCCTTTATAAAAGAATTACAGAGCTTTGATCATAAAGCTAAGCATTTAACGTGCCCCTATTATGCCATTTTTAAGGTTGCTAATATTGTTTTATGAGTCTCCTAAAACAGGTTTACATGCATCCAAGGTCAAAAAACAGTTTAGTTTTCTCAAAAAATAGCTTTAATTTTACCTCATTTCTAAATGATTCCTAAACGACTCGTGCGAAGCTGTTCGAAGAATCAGTCTCTCTAAACCCCTCCTTTCCGTGAGCACTCGCTGCTGTGATTGGTCAGATGGCGCAGTCCTTTGTGATTGGTCTACCGCGTACAGCGCGAATGACAGCCCATGGGCGGACATTATGCAAATGTGTTACTTCGTGACGTACAGCCGTAACAGAATAAGATTTGAATTCCTGACGACTCGTTTAGGTGATTGTGAGCCGACTCTTTTTTTTTAATAGACAATAACTTTATTTATCGTGCACTTTCGGCTTCACAACTTTGCAGAAAGTTTATGTTCACATACTGCTACATGACACACTGCATGAAAGGTAATATTCGAAAAGGCATAATAGGGGCACTTTAAGACTTTAACATTTAAGAATGTAAGCATTCATTGGAAGATATAGAATGATAACTGATATTTATATGCATTTTATGTAAGTAAATATCTCATTGATTTGCATCACAAGCCATCAGAATGTAATGGCCATATAAATATCAGCAACTGCACCAAATTGCATATTTTTTTCTGTTTGGGCCTGTGAATAAAACTGAAGTGTTTTTTTTCTCCTTGAGTCTGATATGCAAAAACAAAAAAAAACTTGTTTTTTTTATTATTTTGTCTAAAGTTTCGATACACTGCAATAAAAGGTGATTTTAAGGTTGTTCACCCAAAAATATTCAGTCAATACTTCCAAACCTGACTTTTTTTGTTATATGGAACACAAAATAAATACTGTACTATTCAATATGTTTAAAATGAGTCTGGACCCGATTGATTTTCATTGTATGGCCAAAAAGTTTCTTCAAAATATCTGCTTTTGTGTTCTGCTGAAAAAAGAAAGTCGGGTTTGAAATTACATGAAGGTGAATAAATGACAGAATTTTCATTTTTTTGGGTGAACTATCCCTTTAAGTACTGTTCTAATTCTCAATGATAATGTTTTGTGTTTGCGGCAAGTACTGTAAGAGTTTGACTGACATCCCCTTGTATAACACAGAGCACTTCACACCATTCCATGGTGACAGATCACAGCATAATGAATTTCAGAGAACTATTGTTTTTCCTCAGGTTTCCACAGCAGTGGTCTCACAGTCAAGCTGAGACAGAGATACATGTTTTCATTGGCTCAGTCAGTGGCCACTAAGAGTGGTCTGACTCTCTTCGACAGCGGATAGTTTCCATTTAATTCTGCACAGCGCTTGTATTTCCTGATTTAGCCCCTGAACTAAATGCATTAGCTCAGCATGTCAAATGCCAATTGCAACATGCTTTTTACACTGTAAAAGACATTTCTTTAAAGATTACCCATGATGCCAAGTCTGATAGGATATATTAGACTTGCATTGCAATGCGTGGAGTATTGTTTTTCGACTTGTTAATATACACTTTTATGGATCCGTTGATGTTATGGGCTGTTGATATAATTAATGCACCAAATTTAATGTGATCATTTTCAGCGCAATCTACATTCATCATTTTAAATGATGAATAATAGTTTTCATTGCAGGATCCAACTGACTTTTTGGTGTTCTGAAAAAGTAAAATACCTCTCTGAGTTCCTTTATTGCTTAACACTACACCCTTTCCCATGTGTTTTAAATCTGTGTTGCATTAAATGTGTGTTGTTTTTACTGCAAGCTATGAAAGTGCACAGCATACAGTGGTAAGTGGGTATGAGACTTGCCCATTGTGCCAGTGCACATTACATTTTATTTTTCACCACTATGTCAGCCTTTAATTTGTTTGTACAAATTAGCATTTTAATGAAAATGGTGCTTCTGGGATTTAAGGAATAATTAAAGTACACTAAGGTCTGTAATTATGTGAGTTTTTGTGAGTTAAAAGGGTTTGCACACCTGTCTTTAAATATTCCTAGTATTCCCAAAGCTGACATTTTTTTTTATTTCTGTTCCACTGGCCTCAGATGGCAGCTCAGAGCTGTGTTGCATTTCTGTTCTGTAATGGTCTTTGCACACCTGGGGATGTAAAAATGGCCACATTTTGCAGAATATGTTTTTGAGACATTGCCAGAGCTTCAGGTGTGTCTTATCTGCCTGACCACACATTGGTCTTATCCTACCATGAACTTGAATATATGAATTTGATTCTGAAATTGTTGAATAACAATGAAATCCAGCACCCCACCAAAAGTAATTTGCATTTAAAACACATTTTAAAGTGTATGAATGTCACTGAATAAGACCACACAATATAAAACCAAGCTCTTTTTAATAATATAAGTTTTTATATACTCTGAAAAAAATTTTTAATAATATTTTTTTTATAGTGCAATCAATTTTTTTATATATAAACAAATTTATAACTAACTACAAAATGTGTTTATTTAAATGTGCTAAAATAAATTGTGCAACCACTTACCTTAAAAATATTTGTAAATTCAATTAATAATTTTAATTTATTATTATTTTTTTCAGTGTATATATATATATTATTATTATTATTATTATAAAAAGTAGCTTAATTTTATGTAGCCTAGTTCTCAACTTCTCACAATATTAAACATAGCTATTTTTAATAATAAATAATAATAGATACTGTATATATACGCAGTATAAACACATATAAACAGTATCTATTATTTTAACATTGTGAGAATGGGCTGAACAATTGGTGTAATATGTCTGATGTGCATGTGTTTTTTAGTATGTTCTATTTTAAAGAAATATGAAAACATCTGTTATCTTGGTCTCCCTTGGCAAAGTTTATTTCAGCCTGAAAGATGGGATGCTGCTTTGACCAATAAAAAAAGAAGGGACTCAGTCCTTTCACGCACATCTGTGTTTATCTGCATCCTGCGAGTCTGTAAGGTCATAGAGCCCGAGCACTGGGAGAAGATGAAAAGAATGACAGAGACTGATGAGGAAACTGTAAAGCACGCCAGTGGCCTCTTTCTGGCTCAAAAAAAGTATAACTCTGCACTAAAATCTTTGTACAAGGTTGGGCTTTATCTAGACACGTAAATAAAACAAAGAGATGCTGAGATTTATTTTTAAGTGTCCTTTACTTTGATGCCCAATTTAGTATTTAAAGGGATAGTTCACCCAAAAATAAAACCTCTGCCATCGTTTATTCACCTTCATGTTATTCCAAACCTGTATGACCTTATTTCTTTACAAAAGACAAATGATATTATGCAGAATGTTGCTGAAAGAAAGTGATACGTTAACTGAAGACATGTTTTTTGTGTGTACTATTCCTTTAAACATTCAGTTCAGTTTATGCATGTTTGAAAAAGCCTTTTTAAAAACATCTTACTGGCCACTATAAAACTCCTTTTTCTCATCCATTGCATTTTGTGTCAAGTGTCACCAGAGATGGTCAAGCACTTGACCAGAGGACTATCACATCCTGTAAATCCATTATATCCTGAAGCTTTTGACCATTTCCTTCATGCGCTCACATCCTGTTTTAGCACGCCTCAGTTCCATCTCCTCTCACCGGACAGGTCAGGGGTTATGAATAATTTCTGTGCCGTATTTAAAAGGAACGTCGGCAGTTTTGCACCATAAAATTACACATTGACTGTAACAGGAATGATGACAGGAAAAATGTCTGAATGACTCAATATGAATGTTTGTGTACAGTGTAATTAATGTTACAGTAGTTTGAGGGAAAACTTGGACTTTTAGGTCCGAGCCAGATTAAATCCACATCAAATGAATTTGGGGTCTTTCTTTTTCTCTTACAGCAATAAACAACTCAGTACTTTATTAAACGGTCTTGGTTTATAGCATGCAAACACACATCATTTTCTGCTCATCTAAACTTGGATGCAAAATAATACTGAGTTGTAAAAGCCTTTCAAGTTCAGTACATCAGCTCATTTATGGAGTTATAGTTCCTCTGAGGCTTGTTGAGTTTGTTGCATGGCCTAAATCAGTTTCATTATTAGCCAGCTGGATGGAGATAACCTTCCTTTCACTGCTACTGGTGACATTTCCTTGCAAAGGCCAAAAAGAATGCTATATCTTTTATTACCCATTTTAATTACCCTAACAAGGAAGCACTGTATTTCTATGTGAAAAAATAAATAAAATCAAAATGACACTGTCAGCGATATGAATAAGAATTACAGATTCACATTACATATATTTTATTTATATATTTTATACATTTATATTTCTTTCATAACGCAGTAACATGGGATAGATAGATTTAACCACAGCACGAATATGAAAGAAGGCTAACTGTACAATGCTTCTGTCTTTAAGAAAATTAATTAATCAGAATGCATAGTCAATTGACGCAATGTCGTTAGATTCCATACAAAATGTGGATGAAAAAGGCAAAAAGCTCCCAGGCTTAATAAAATTTGCCTTCTGTCATTGTATGCTTTCTGAAGTAAAAAAATAAAATAAAATGTTTGCCGCCTTTCGCATGTATAACCAATCATTGTCAGAGATAAAGGTAACTATAACAAGGCAAGCCAATCAGCTTTCAGTATTGCACAGCGCGTCATCAAACCTGCTTGTAGTTAAGGGAACAGGTGAAGAGCCATCATCAAATTCAGCCAAAATATTTGAATTTTTTGAGGCATTTTAACGACAGGACCGTATATGCATTTGCCATGATGAAGGAGTGGAGGCTGTTCCTGTCCGCATAGATGAGTCTATATTAGATGGGTTCTCCATTAAATTATTATTATTTATAATGGTCATATTCTGTATATGCTGCTGCGTGATTTTTCCCATTTATTTATTATATCCTCAAGTGTTGTGTTTGTGATCTAAGACATAATGCGATAATTTCAAGACTGTTTCAAGATATCTGGGGAATCTGTGTACGCAAGCATGATTATCAAAAGTATAAACAAACATGCAGCAACCTTGGTTAGCTCAATATCAGTTTACATCAGATTGTGTGATTTTGCTTTTACAACTGGTTAATATTTAGTAATTTACAATTCATACATTTAATTTGTGTATTTTTGGCAGCCACAAAAATAGAAAAATATCAAGCAATCACCTCCCTCCTGTTTCACTGCTGAATGAATCAGTATTTTTGAACGAATCGGTTGAATCGATACACATAATGTAACAATATGGGCTTGAATCAATATAACTGAATAGTACACTTTTAAAAGATGTAGTGTCATGTTAGGAAGTATAATATCCCATTCCAGATTGTAAAGTGTGCATATGAGTCGCATGAGACTAACACATACTCTTAGCAAAGTGTGCATATGCTTGTGAGCAAAATATCATTTAGAACGAAGCTGACATAAAACATACATAGGCCATTGTTCGAGGCTGATGATTGACAGTTGGAATGTTAGTTAGCGAGTCTGCTCTTTTCTTCAGCTATCGTGATGAGAAGGCAATGTGTTCAAGCCTCACTCGTAGCACTGAACTTGTTTTCCATTGGTCTCCATTGGCTTCACATTGGACCATGTTCAGCCACTGGTGGCTTATTGTTTTAAGATCATCTTTAAGAGTGGGTTTCTTCCAGCTACTTGTGTAGAGAGGGCTGTCAGTCATTTTTTCATTTAACAAAGACCAGCAATCCACTGAAACCAGACAAAGAGGAATCAACTGAATCGTATATGGAAACTTAAAATATCTGAGGTAACAAATGCAGCCAAGTGGTTTTGATACATGGAAGACTTTATGAAATCATTGTAGGAGACAGACCAACACTGTGAGCGGAATATATAATACTGTGCAAAAAACAACAAGGTTACAGAACAGTGCTAATATGTCCTATTCTCATTTCAACTGCACTGCAAAAAAAATAGATTACTGTTTTGTTTTTTGCCCTGTTTTATAGATTTACATATTGCATGATTATGTATGCATGTTTATCTCATATATATATATCACACTCACATACATTATACATATGTATATACACATACATACTATACACATACAAAGGTTTCTATAATGCTATAGTCTCTAGATATGACTCAAGTCTCTCAGTTTATGAAATATTTGTTGTTATTTATTTTTTTCATCTGCTAAACAAAAAATGTCTGACCACTTAGAAAAGTACAGCACACCTCTCCCTCAATTTAATACATACAGTACCTTTAGGGGTTTGTTCAAATAGCAAGCACAACCAATAACATATTTAAATTGTACTTTATTTTTATGATACCACAGAATTACATTTTTGGACAGGGTCGTACAGCAGCTTTGTTTACAATTGTAGTATGCTTGGTTTCATCATGTTTCATTCTCCTTGGCACGAAGTCTTAGCTTGACTGTGCATTTCCAGATTCTAGTGTAGAAAACCAGAGCAGCATTATGGCCCATCCTAAAAGGCAGCCCACCCACTTTTCTATGTAATTAAAATCATCCTAATACCACAGAAAGTCTTGATGGCCTTCACAGACGTTCAAGTACACCAATAAAAACCTGCTGCGGACAACGCCATCTCTCAAAACCCTCAGATCAACAGCAGGACTGGGCACACACAGATGTTAACCGCATTAGTACCATCTGTCTCGTACGGGGCACAGCGGGTCTGCAATGACACATGGCAACAACACACCAGTGCCACTAATCAAAGAACCAGTGTGAGGACTCAGAGGGTTAAACTCAGCCACAAACCTCACTGTGAAGTCATGAGACCTCAACGGATTTTTTCCGCCAAATGTCCGTCAGTTTACAGACATCTCCACAGCATGTGCCATCAGAATGGGTATAATAGATTCATCTACATGATTAATGAGCTATTCAGCACTTGCACACCCTGAGGTTGTGTTGTGAACAGCATACAGTTCACTGAAAGAGTTGGTGAAACAATACAGTCAAATAAAGCAGCGGGATTGCATTTGGGCGTTTTGCTGCAGTATTTTAATATTCACCCCTAGCTGCGCACACGTTTAAAAGACTGCGAATATGTCCTAAATACATTTGTTGCACGCTCTCTTCCACCGCTGTGGCATGGCGTGTGTGTAAATCAGCAGTTCTCCAAAAATCTGTTTTTCTGTTACCCCACGAAGTGCTTGAATTGGCTAAACTGTTGCTTTCTCCACTGTATTACCTTTGTAGCCAATGCAGATCCAAATGTGCCAGAGAGAGGGACTGATACTGTGCTGGCAGAATCCAGAGGGAGGAAATCGGTAGCAGCTGTGGCAATAGTCTAAAGGAAATGCACTTTTGCATGTATGGTATGGAAGAATGGCATAGCCGAAGCTGGAAAGACTTGTGGGAATGAGGTTAGATCATGTTGTAGTGCTCCATTAAGTTCAGCCTGCAGAAATATTGTAATAAAAGACTCTACTTTATCTAAATGTAGGAATGAATATATGTTAAACGGACCCATACAGCAAAAAAATTAAAATAAATAAATGTAAAAAAAGGAACAAAATGTTTTAAAAATCGTATAAATACATGTTGAAAATCAAAGTGAAAATGTATTTTAATTCTTCAAATGTACTTTATGAACATGAAAATGTATGTCTAAATATTAAAATACATTTTAGAAACTTTTTATGTGAGCATATCCATTAAATGTAACTGAAACTTAAATTAAATTTAAAATTAATTAAAATTAAAATTAAATTAACTAAAATAAAATTAATCAAATTGCATTAAGTGATGAAAATAACTGTTACAGCAAAATTCTATTTCTATTCTATTTGAAAAAAAATATGCTATTTTGAGTAATATATTTATCAAAATGGAATAATCATGCTTCACAGTTTCCACAAAAATATTAAGCAAAACAGTTTTCAGCATTGAAAATAACTTTGCTTTCACTGGTATGAATTCAATTTTTTAAAATATTAAAATTGAAAACAGTTATTTGAAATTGTAATACTATTATATTACAATATTTTGATCAAATAAATGTAGCCTTGATGAACATAAAAAATATTTCAAAGACATTAAAAGATTTACTGACCCTAAACTTTTGAATTGTAGTCTAAATATATTCCTTTTACAGTTTAACCATTAAAAGAACATTAAAAATAAAATATAAAATAAAATAGCATTAGAATATTTTTTTTTGTTTGCTGTAAGGGAACTTTTTTTTATTCATTGATTGATTAATAGCAAAGGATTATACCATAAGTGTAGACCTGTTACTTTACACAACAGAACATACGCTTTTGAACAGTTCACACACGGTGCAATGGAAACACAGAGTGAGGACCCATGGGCAAATAAGTGTAGGTGAAGCGAACAACCCGTGCTGTCATATCTGCCTCATTATTCATCCTAATGACTTGTGCTGTTAAAACTACTCATTTTCAGAAAGGGGAACCATGGACTATTTCTAGAGCCCAGCTCCCAGGATATCCTGCCTGAGGCACCCCTCAGGGGCCGAGAAAACTTTTCACAGAAAGAAACGGCAGACTTATTACTCACCGGGTTTTAAACGGCACATGAATCTTCACTTTCACAAGAACCTTAATGGTGCTGTTTGATGTCTGAGCAGCACGGACTGATGGGAAAATGGTTGTGTGCCTTTTTTTGTCATGGTAATTGCTCTTTGGTGGCCATTCCACTCCAAGCAGCTGTTCGCCCACCATGCCAACTAAAAGAAAGCCGGGCCTTTTTGGGACGAATACAGGATAAGATTATGGGGAAACTCTGGGATTATGAAAGGATAATTAATGAAATAGGGCCATTTGTCAAGCGCTCCCTGACATGCTGCAGACTGGGAACAGATCCTTACCAAATTATTCAACTGCTGCCTATTAAAATACATCCACTTTACATTCAGTTTCGCATGCAAACTTTGATAATTGCCATATTATCTCGGGATGAAAAGTTCAACCAATCTATGACCTTTACCATGTGTTTTAACCACATAGATCAAACAATTCACAGAGTTCTTACCTGTTTGGCAGGCAAGTTGTTCCTGTTATGTTGTGTGCTGAACTCAAAAAACACGAGCCAGCTGAGAAATGTCTGCTTCTTAAAAGCATAATTTAATCCAGCTGTCTCAATTAAGGAAGGAACAGGGAAAGAGGAAGCTTCAGCCACATTTATGGTCCACCTCAAACCCCATAACATGCTGGCTACAGCATTGATCTCGCATGGCCACCGTGACCATAAAGCCGCTGGACGTACCAGACGCAATCAAGTCCCATTCATTTAGCGCTGACATTGCGCACACAAGATTGAATGCAAATAAAAGCCTTATACTGTGGCCATACCAGTAAGGTGATTAATGACTGGAGTTATACTGAATCCATATGGCGTAGAAAACCCTCTCCTGGTTTTATTTGTAAACGCATGCTTGTAAACCTCAACTCAACATTTCAAAACTCATAACCTTCAACTTTCTCAACCTTTAAGATCACGGATGCTCTGACATTTAGATGGCAGCTCACCACTTCATGCTCAGCTCCAATAAGACTTCTCGTCCTTTTGGCCATGATCTCCCTGGTTCAGTTTTTCCATCTCTTTGAAAGGTTACATAGTTATCCACCGATGCTAAAAGACCTGGAAGGTGTCCTACATGACCAACTAACCTGCACCAAGCACATTGATTGGTCCTTGGCTCTTCATGCTCCGTAACATATAAGGTACATCTGTCCTTTATTAAAGGAATAATTCACCAAAAAAAATGTAATGTATCCTATTAAATGTATATCTAAGGCTATCCAAGATATAGATGAGTTTGTTTCTTCATCTGAACTGATTTGGATAAATTTAGCATTACATCACTTGCTCACCAATGCAGTGAATGGGTGCCGTCAGAATGAGAGTTCAAACAGTCTTATGAAGCAGAAAGTTGCGTTTATAAAAAACATAATCCATTATTAAGATGTTTTTAACTTCAAAACGAGTCCAAAATCCATATAATTGCTTCCTCCAGTAAAAAGTCCATCTCCTGTTGTTATTTCACATCAAAATCCACCAACATATTTTGGACTGTTTTCACTTGTAAATGGTGCTTGATCTGTGCATATTTCACTCCTGAGATTACTTTTATGCTGGAGAAAGCAATATTTTGGATAGAGATTTCAGCAGGAAACAATGGTTTGAAGTTAAAAACATCTTGATGATGAATTAGTTTATTACAAGCATGCAACTTTTCGCTTCACAAGTCATTATTTGATGAACTGGAGTCACGTGGGGTATGTTTGGATACCCATTCACTGAAGAGGATCAATTGGTGAGCAAGTGACGTAATGCTAAATTTCTCAATCTGTTCTGATAAAGAAACAAACTCATCTACATCTTGGATGGCCTGAGGGTAAGTACATATTCAGCAAATTCTCTCTTTTTTGGTTAACCAACTGTGACCGCAGCAAATGACTAAACCATAATGTGTTCTATTTGAATTCTCAAGAACTACATTCAGTTTTATCTTTAGTTTTATCACAATGCTTTAATTGTGCCTTCTATATATTCTGTATGCTTATTTGTGTTGCTTTTAGTCATGCTGTAAGCCTGGTTTGCATTACAGATTTGCTCAAAACTTTTGCAATATTTTACAAATGTAGACAAAAACTATTGCAAACTGACGGTGTTTCCATTAACTGATGTTATGCGACTAAAATGTATTTTTTTTCCTCTCGCGATAAGCCATGGCAATGGATGTTGGTAGGTTTACTTATATATCGCAGCCACCGCACTAGCCATTATTTTTAATCGAAGTAGACGTAGGCATGTATCTTTAGCGAAGTAGCGCACAGAGCCACTTCTGGGATGCTTCTGAAATCTGCTGTGGGGTGACTGGTGTAAACGCAAGCATTGACTAGAATGGTCGTGATCAGCTCCGGTGGCTGTGTTGGAACCGTGATGTGCCACAGACGTGTGCAGTGTAAATAAATGTTTATCCAAGCATTAATGACAAGGAAAGCTTCTTATACTTGAGAGTGGCCATGTATGAGGTGTTTCTTGGAGGTTTTTTAAAGAATGATCATGTGACTTTTCAACCCAATCTCACGGCAATTCGTACATATTTTACGAGGTGGCAAATTCGTAGGAATTTGTATAAAGGACAACACCTAACCCCGCCCCTAAACCTACCATTCACAGAAACCATACAAAATCATACAAATTAGCCACCTCATAAAACACGTATGAATTGGTTATGAGATAGCGTTGGACTTTTACATACGCCAGGTGACCTGTAAATGCGAAAAAAAATTGTTTCCATTGCAGTTTTCCTGAAATATTCCTTTTTCGAATTGCCTGAAAAACCACCTCATACAAGCGCAAAAACTTTTTTTGCGATATGTGGGAGTTTTTGCGAAATTGATGTGTTTCCATTGGGTGTATTTTCACTTCACAATTTCAATTTTCGCAATTTGAAGGGTAATGGAAACGCAGCTGTTTAGTGTTCCTTCAGTGTAAAGTGTGTTTTAAATTAACACGGGAATGTTGCTTTTTATATGCATTTCTGTGATTTAATACATGCAATTTACTGGAATGAACCTGACTCTTGGAAATTATGTCAAAGCCCTAAGGAAAATGGTTCATTTGCAAATTTCTTTTATTTTTATAAGTAAATAAATAGATGAAAGATAAATAACATTTATGGCACAAGCTCTTTGGTTGCCATAGAATCCAAACACATTTTGTTACATATGGAACTTAGAGGGCTTTCACGTTGCAAGTTGCAACACATTTTTTTTTTTAACTCAAAAGGAAAAATGTTTACAGTCCTATAAAAGTCAAATAAAATGAGGGAAAACTTCCTGTTTGATTCTGTTAAATGATTTGAGGCTTTGCTTGTTTTTGGACCCGTTTATTATTCCTGTGTGGTTTACACACAATTTTCTGCATGTTTTATATGCATGATGATATTTAGGGAGAGGTCCAGAAATGTAATGAGAAGTGAATGTCCACTGTGTGAAGTTTGGGTGTGATCAGGCTCACACAGAATCTCAGAGAATCTCCAAAACATCAAAGAAAAGGCTAAAAAATCTTCAGATTCTGTTTTGGCCTTGGTATGATCTGTCGCGTTTTTTTTTTTTTTTTTTATGTCGGGTGACACTGAGTTTGACTCTTAAAGAAAAAAACAGCCCTGGCTGAAAAGAAAGCAGTCATTCAGTAGCGTGAACAGAATTTCATATATTTATCAAAGTTCAAACTTCGTTCAGTGTCATGTGCTTTAGAGCTGTGACTGCACCACATTAGAACCAGATACTGTGAAGCAGATAGGGCAACACAGTAGGCCAAGTCAAAAGGTTTACGCCAGGTTTTCTCAGCCAAGATTTATCATGCTCTGACCTTGCTGTCAGTTACCTTATCATGGAAACAATGTGTTTTGACTGTGCTTACTCGCCGTACAAGTCCGCGAAGGCAGCTGGATAAAACCAGTAAGTCTTTTGAACTTTTAATCCAATGCAGTTTTCGCTCCCAGATGTATCTATCCTGGCAGAGGAACGTTTCACAGCGGGCAGTCGAGCCATAGAACAATATGTGCTTGTGATATAAGTTTAAGGAGTTAACTTCTAACACCTGGGCCTGGTTCCTAATTCACTTTGCATGAAGTGGTAGAAAAATTAAAGTGCACTGCTTTGTCGAAATATGCATTAAAACGATGAAAAACAATATAGTAGTACAATATTTTTCTTCCTAAAATATGTTTAAATATATTCTTGAATTTTTTGTAAAACTCACAGCTGACAGAAATATTTTTGAAAATTGTGTTTTTAATCTTTAATCACATTTACCTGTAGGAACATATTTTAAAATGTCCACATCAAATGCATTTTAGATACATGCAAATATGACTTGAACAAAATCAGTTTTCCAAACATGAGCAGTGAGTTTATAGTAAATGTATTAAAAAAAAAAAATTATGTTCTTTTGGAATTTGTTATAGATTTTGGATAATAGTTCCATATAATATATTTGGATTTTAAAATATACAAAAATGCCAAAATATAATTCTAAATATATATTATAAATTACATAAATATTTTATGAATTTATTGTATATATTTGTGTATATAATAAATTATTTATTTATTTATTTATTTATTTTTATTATTTATATATTTATTTATTTTTATTATTATTATTATTATTATTATTATTATTATTTTATTTTATTTATTTATTTTTTAGTTAATATGCGTGTTTGTGCCCCTCAGTTAGAATGAGCAAGATGTTTCTGGTTGAGGAGTCAAAAATGGCATTCAGAGAAAGACCTCTGGATGCTACTGTAAATCATGTCTGAGAAGCTATTCCAAACTGTCTGGACAAAGGACTAGAGATGAAATTGTTGAAAAATGCCATTTTTAAGTCTCCAGCATGCCACTGAGATGTCTGTTTTCAATTATGGAACCCACCCAAGCATGGTCCCCTTCATTTGGCTGCTTTTCCTGGCGACTACATGACGCTTCTTCTCAATAAATTACCATAGTGTCATTTTAATATACACAACATCACAAAGGATTTCATTTGGGAAACCAAACGTGACGAATACATAGCCTCCAACCGCAGTCCCTTTAAGGGCAAGAAACAGTCATTTAATTTAAGAGCGAAAAAAGAAATATGGATAAAGCTTAAACAAGACTAGACAACCTTCTGGCAAAATGAGAATATTTGTGGGTTTTGACCAAAGAAACTGAGATGCTAACAAGAATGTGGAAAATTCCGCCAACATGTTTCTACTCAGTGTGGTGGAAAAGTAATGGGAAATGGGAATGTTACCCTGAGAAGGATATAAATATAGTTAATTCTACAGAAGATTATGCTGTATGTCCTCTGGCCCTGCCTTGTTGTAAATGCTCAGTGGTTAGGATAGGCAGTCTGTGTATCATTCATGATAGTTCAAATGGTGAGACAGTAGTTTATTGTAAGGACAGGTTGCAGAGTTGATTTTACTTTAGTAGTGTTGAATCTTGGACAGATGTGAGGCGTACATATGGCTAAAGTCAAGTGCTTTTTATTACAAACATAAAAATCATCTTTTTTGGAGTATACATGTCTGAAAATCAATTCCATTTTGACTTGGAAAAAGACATTTATCAGGTTTTGTGAATGTGCTGTGTTTGGACATTCTAGAAATCATTTTCATGTTTTATACTGACGTTATTCATTTTGCATTCTTATGTACAGTTTGCATCTCACATTTATGAGTTTATATCTCGCAGTTCTCTGAATCCTCATAATTGCATGAAAAAAGACAGAATTGTGAGGAAAAAAATTACCTTTTAATTTTTTTTAAACATGCTTTTATACTCTTCTATACTTTCTTGCTTTTTTCTTCTTCAAACAAATCCATTGAAGAATGACTCAATGACTCATTTATAAAGACAGACATTTCAAAATCTCCACCAATAATGCAGAGACTGAGTTGTTTTTATCTCATGTGAATGTATGTAATATGTCAATAGTATTATTAATTTATTTTTAAAGTAAGTCTCTTTGGATAAAAAGTTTGCTGAATAAATGTAAATGTAAATGATGCAACTTGAAAACAGTTCACTTCATATTCCTTTGTAGTTTCCCTTTTGGCATATTATTTTACTCTTTACTCTCAATATCTTACTTACACATGGAAATGTTATTGATATATCAACATTTTGATCCCATTTCTACCATTTCTAAACGTTAAAATGTGTTTTTTATTTGGTTGGCCTAAGAATAATCCACTCCAGGATGCCGCTTCATCCTCCACTCTCTTATTCTGTATTCCAGACTGAAGCAAAGACTCTCTGATCCATAATTTATGAAATGTATAACTCACCAGCCAGTAGACTCTTGCAGAGAAGCACTGCTGAGTTGCTGAGTGCTCACTGTTTCTTAAGATATGCAATTAGATCTTGTGATATGTTTTCATGTTTCATTGGCAGTTCTTTTGTTGTATTGTCATAAATGCATCCAGTCTGTTTTTTGTTTTTTAATTTAGTCATTAAATTAATTAATTTTACTTTTATGATAATAACAGAACGGAATTAACAACATAGCATAGTATGAATACTTTACAAGCCATTTTTTCTTTGTGTATTGTAATTATTAAACATGACCGAATGTAAATGGTCTTCAGAAGAGGCTTTAAATAGTAAATATGATGACGACATAAAAACGACAGGACTGACTATTTTATCATCATTTGGATTTCACATGCTGTGCCTAAATGTATGTTTTCCTGTCGAGCTGAAAGTGTGACAGAGCTCTCAGGGAGGCAGAAATGTTCCTGTATATTTCATTCTCATGCAGCTAATAATATGGAACAGAGCTTTACATATAATGGAATTTAATATGACTGTAATTACAGTTGTTGCCATCTCCAGTGGTAGAGTTTTTCGACAGCTAGAAAAAAAGGCTTTGTCTAAAACATTTGTAAAACCCAGCGGCAGTGCAATCTTGAAATGTCAACCACCCCGCTGGTATAATCTCTCACATAAAACAGTGTGTCATAAAATAAAAATGCTTTCCACAAAGAGTTTTGCAAATTTCGAACATACAATACGGTACAACAAGGAAAATAGGCCTACTGATTTTTTTCTGCTCTTAAAATTCATGATCATGAAATATTCTTTTATTTTTAACATTTAATATTATTTTGAATAAAGTTTGTTTTGAGTAAAAATCTAATATTTTATGAATGAATGAATGATGCATTTATATAGCGCTTTATATTATATTATATTATAAATATTATATTTATTTTTATGTCACTTTGACGTTATGGTGACCTCTTGACCTCATGAATCCAGGCAATTTCACAGTATGCAGCAAAAACAGCTGTTTAGAAAAGTTCTCTGGTGTTTTTTTTGTTGCTTTAATTTATTTTAGTAGAAAATCGACATGGTCTTTTACCCCAAGAGGCTTTTTGCCCTGTTTTAACCCATTTTTGAAAATACAAGCCATTTATGCAATTAATATCTTCTGCCAGTGTACTATTTTCCAGTATTGTAGGTAGAACAATGCTAACCGTTTTTCTAAGGTAGGCTTTTGTGTGAATATGGTCTGAATCTAACATCACAGATCATTAATCCTTCTGAACACTTTGTTTACTATAAATATAAAGGCATGCACAGTTTGATAAAGTAGCTTGCTTGGCTCTCCGGGCTTCTGGCCCTTGTCTCTCTATCTGTTTCTGTATCGTTCCACCTTGACAAAGTCCAGATGGCATCACAGAACAAACAGCTGCTGTGCTGGCTGGGTAGAGCGAGTAAAGGAGAGAGTGGAGACAGACAGGGCAACATTTCACGCATAGGATGAGCATTGATATGCAAACCCCATTGACCTTGTATGATGTATGCACATTGCGTAACTCAAAGCCAATATTAATGCTTCCATTAATCCCATACTCCATCTATATACCTAACTGCAACTCTCTCATTAAAAGTTATAAATTCACAGAGTTTGCTGTATTTTTCTTGTCAGCTTGTGGTTTGGGTCGAAATTGGAAATTGGTATTTTGTCCCCATCTCCGTAAGAAGCTATAATTTTCTGCCAACCTCCTCCATTCATGGCAAAATGAAATGTCTCCAGTGGGATGTTCGACTGCAACAGATGTTTGTCCCCCACCGCTGTATACGGTTTTCCATACCTCATAAACACTCGGAAAACAAAAAGGTTGGGGAATTTTAAGAGGGAAAATACATGCTGGGTCTTGGCACAGCATATATATGAACAGTAAATCTACAATTTGAGAGGCATTTTAGTAAGATATAACGTGAAACATCCAAAAGACAAAATGTGGGAAGTGTTAGCTTGATTACTTTACACTCATTCCCAGTTTTATGCCAGTTGGGCTACTTTTGATCACACGGAAAAACAGCATTTTCATTTGTTAAACAGCCTTTCCCATCACTGATACTAAACATTTTAGCATGTTAGCAAAAGATTTGAGAACTACAGGTAAGCGGACAGTTTAAGCAAATAAATAACTTCTTACCTTTGTGTGACAAAAAAAAACAAAAAAAACAAAATGATCATATGGCTTCAGAAGATTTGGAATATAGTTCACATGTCTTATAGATCACTATTATGCTACTGTCACTGTGCTATTTTTTTTAATTTTGGAGCTGTTTGGAATGGCATGAGAGAGAGTAAATGACAGAATTTTCATTTTAGGGATGAAATAAGTTATATAAGTGCTCAATTGTTTTGTTGTTTAGTTGTTTTGTTTAGAAAAGATTTCTGCTGAGACTTCATTCTTTAAAGTAAACATTTATGGATCATAAAGAAAGCTGTTAGTTTCTGCTAAGCATACATGTTTTTAATTAGTGTTTTTGTTCAAATTAGCAGGTAATTGTGGACCAGACCAGATCAGGCCAGACTCTATTCATTGACAAGCGGATGAGGAGAACCAGATTCACCTGGATCAGCTGCATGACGCTTTCGATGGATTTTCTTCTGTTGGACTAAACAGGTCAGATTCACCACGCTCAGTGGTGATACATTCCAGTGAGATGAGCTCCGTTTGCTCGTATGAAATCAAACTGTCCTGTGAAGTGACACAGTAATCAAACACCTTCTGAAAAGGTCTGGGGAAAATCTGAATCCGAACAACTGCAAGTGTTCAACATAAACCAGAAACCATCTCCATTCTAGTCTGCCAGCCAAAAATAGAGGTCTTCCCGGATTCTGAAATACTGTATAGCCCATAACTCCCAGTAAGTCACTGGAGTGTGTGAGGGATGACATATGTGTTACAAAGACTTTTATTGCAAACATAGAAACAGAAAAAATACTAAAACTTGCAGCTAACATATTGAATTCTATGACATGCATCACTGAGAAAATGGATCTAATATAACTTAGAATTATCAAGTAAATTATCAAATATTATTGATCATCTGGTGTCTACGATGGTGTCTAAGTGGTTTGGTTATGTATATACATATAGGTGAAATTACTCTACTGTCTCAGCTTCTTCAGATGAACTCTGATGGGCTCTCTGGTGGTCCTAAAGGGTAGAGATCTCTGTTAGGAGGTGAAATAATTAGTTTAATGAAGATAAATGTGCTGCTATCAGGAGCCTGCTGAGTCTGGGGAGTGTAAGCAGGCTGGTGGGACAGAAGTGTACGAGTTCATCCCCAGGATACGAGAAATACAGTAACGTGTGGAGAAAAAAAAAGGCTTTCACTTTACTCACGTTTCACCCACTGCATTCATGTGATGCAAATTTAATTTAGATTGGCATCCTGCTGTAAATATCAAATAAAGATAGCTCTCACTTATAGTTTGTCTTGATAGATTTCTAATTTGCTAGAAATAGATGCTTTCATTATGCCACTGATGAGTGTAAAATGGATGATGCAACTAAGTGGATGAAAGCTCTGCTGGATTATTAGGTTATAGAAAGAAGGATCACTGCTAATCCCACAATTCTGTGCTGCAAAATTGCTGCATGTTCTGAATCACTTGATTGACAGATATGTTAAACAAGATTCAAAGCATTTTCTGTTTTGCTCAAATCTTAATATGACCTTATTTAGAAGAGAGAAAGAGCTTTTCGATGTGTTTAAACATGTGGAGCTGCTTTTGAGGCGAATTCACTAAACACTTTTGTGTGCAATATTTGAAAATAAAAATCTGCATCTTATTGACTTTAACCACCCACAGACCATGTATGCATGAGCTAACACAAAACAAATGGCTGCTTTTGATGTAAATTAGACTTATTATAGATTGCATCTTGTTCACAAAACAGACCTTGCAAAATTGATGTTGCGCTAAACCAAATTTAATTGAAAATCGTAAATTTTTTATACATTTTCTTTTGATTATGGCAGCATTAAATTTGGATAAGAATGTTATAAGAAAACTCTTGATGCTTCTGTATTCTTTAAGCATTCAACCTTCATCAGAACTTGCAAACTCTAAGCTCTTCATGCATACCAATTTATGCCTGCTGCTGTGCGTTTAATTTTAATTTTAGTGTGTTTAATTCAAATGTATTTAGGGCATGTATTAATGATGAAAACCACCGTGAGGATAAAGTGATTAATACACACTCCATTTATTTTAGCTAAGAAAGAATAACAACCTTCCGTCTCTCAAGAACTTGGAACGTTCAACCTTCATCATTTTCCCTCTCAGAGGCATTTAGCCCAAAAACATTCAGAATTGGGATCCATAATTTACATCGCCTAACTAACATAGACCTTTGAAGGGCTTTCAAGAAGCACTTAAGAGTTATTTTCCCCAAATTAAGGGAAACCTTGTTAGCGTTTGCCAGTTCATCCAGGACACGAATGGTCTTTTTCAGGGTAACTGCGGACATTTCAACTAGTTTCTCTTGAAGACTTAAGATGAAGATTTAATGAAGATTTAAGCACGTTCATTTCCTTTAAACTGCAAACTAATTCTAATGGTTTATATACTTTTTAAGGCCTACAGAGTCTGAAAGCTATTGATGAGGAACTGTTCTGTCTCAGATGTTTTATGAAACTGAAGACCATTGCTTTCATAAACTTATGTTCAATGGCGTTTATTTCTTTAAAAACCCTGTCACACCACATCTACATTATATGCAGAACCAGAGAGTTCCAGTGATCTTTGCTGTGATGTTTTCACCCTTCATGGAAGACTTCCATTATGTCATCCATTATATCAACTCCAGACATCGCTGATCTGTGCTGACAATGGAAAAGTCTTTGTCAGGTTTGCAAATGTGTAAATTTTGGTGTCAGCCTCATAAAGACTGGGTACGGTCTGAGTTTAATAAAGTAGTGCCCGTAACAGTTCTGTTACATTTCAATCAATTTTAGATGTGTGTCACAAGAACATACAAACACACAAATATATACAGACACCCTTCTATTATTAATACACATATTAAGTTTACTAATTAAGTTTACATTTACTAATTAAGTTAACACATATTAAGTTTACTAATTAAGTCCATATTAAGTTTACTAATACTATGCTCCTCATTTGGTCTTTCTGGAAGAAAATTTCCCTTTGAACTTATGAACAAATGTTACCCAATAAAAATAGCTGTAGTAGAAAGAAAACAGTTAAAATGTCATGTGCAAAGAGAGACTTTCTGTCCTGTTTACGAGACAATGAGCTCAACCCACTGAACTACAACAACTTCAAATGGTAAGAAAACATTTTGCACTTTAATAAAATTAAGATGTAAAAGTTGGTTACAAAAATAATAAGGTCAAATATCTACAGCTGAATATAGTTCTATGCGCATTTATGTATAAATATGTGTAGTTATATACAGAATATGTCACATGATTTTTTTATTTGGTAAGTCTCCAGCAATTTAATAAGCAGGATAATATAAGACATTTTTACTAAATAAACCCTGTCTGGATATATCTTGTAATAATGACTGGCTGACTGTACTGTTTAACGCCTAGACTATTTTAAATAAACTATTTTTTCATTTATCATCTTTTGTGTGTGGCATTGAAAAACAAACCACATGTAAAATATAAACATTTCCTCCACTTTACAACATTTCTGAATATAATAAACACAGAAACCATTCAACTTTGTGCAGACCTAAGGAAAGATCGTTGACTAACCAACCAATTATTCATTCCAAACATTGGTTTTGCCCAGTCTAACTCACTGAGACTCATGGGATATGAGTGTTGCTGTAGAATGGGTATGTGTAGATCTTTGTTGCATCGGTCTGAACCCCTCTCTCTACTGGGTGGGCAGCACTGTAAGATGTGGCTTCATGATTTATTTCTCTTTTGTTCCTCTGAGTCAGCAGGGGTAGACCACACCGTGACTTACATCAGCTGGTAAACCTGGACATCGCTGACAGAGTGACTGGACCAATAGCAGACACAGAGTGAATGAGAAAGTGAATCAATCCCTTCATCTTGGTTGGCACAGTAAGTTTTTTATTATTTTGGAAACAAGATTCTGTGTGCTACTGAGTATTACAAACAGCAGTACATGAATTGGACTGGTACAGAATATGATACCAGTGCTGAGGCAAAAAAACTTATTATCTTCTGAATAACAAATAATTGTTGAGATATATGTGTTTGCAAATAATGTCTTCTTTAATATGCCATGTAAATATTAGTGTCTAGAGAGCTATAAAGAGCAGCTGAGTTTCGGAAGTAAAATCTATCTATCTATCTATCTATCTACCTGTCTATCTGTCTGTCTGTCTATCTGTCTGTCTGTCTGTCTGTCTGTCACCATTGTCTATGGAAACAGTGTTACATTCATTTTTATGTTGATATTACTATAATGTTGCAATGCTGTCTTGCTGGGTTAATTGTTTTGTTGTTGTTTTTTTAAAAGAGGCATTGAAATAACAAACAAGTGAAATGACAAAATAAATCAAATTCAATATTTAATGTCCACTTATTTATTTATTTATTTCGAGTATTAACGGGATAATATATAGTCAGCCAGTTCAGCCAGTTCATTGCGACCTAATCTTGGCTTCTTTTAGGCTTATTTACAAGTTTTGCTGCTTCACTAAAAGTATGCATGAGCTATGTGTACTTTACATAGCTATGGACAACCAGTGCAGTGGAAATAATGCATCTGCAACAACCACAAAACATGCCACTTCCTTACTGGTTGCTGTCTCAGCCACCATAATGAAGCATTGCAATATAAAACATTCTCTAAGAGTGTATCTTTCCCTGAGGCTTGACATAATTTTTTTTTTTTTAAATGTGCTGCTCCGTCTGGCCCTAAGTACTGGCGCCTATCACACAGCTGTGAAAACAGTCTGTTTAAGTGGATTTCACAATTTGCAGCAGAAAATCATTTCATATTTCTCACACCTGCTTGTGTATGTACGTCTGTGAGTGCATGTGAAGCTGTGTGTATGTTTGTGCCAGCATTTCACTGGAAGATAGACAGATGAAAGGTCTGTTCTGCTGGAGCTAAGAAGTGAAAGAGAAAACCCTTGAGATGCTCTTCTGAAGTTGTGAAAGACCCTGCTAGTGTACACAGGACAGAAAGAGTCAATTGGCAGTGCAGAAAGCATATTTTCTTGTCTAAAGCCCAAATAAGATTAATATTAATAGGTCTGCTATGAAAATTACTTTTCTTCCAGTAAAGATAGAAGTACGATAAACTATTGCCAGTTGGGTGAAGCTCAGAGCATAACAGTCAAGATATGGTTTTGTACCCTGCAAACAGTTTCCCATATCATAATACAACTCAAAAAAGATTACCAGACACAAAAAGGCTGTTTTACAGCATGTAAATGCTTTAAACAGCACTGCAAATCCTGTGAGGGTTGGATTTGTTTTCCGATTAAAATATCTAAATATAAATTTAAACATAAATGTATAAACTTGTATAAACAAAAATGCCTGTGCCGTAAGGCAAAATCATTTATTTTCTTAAAATAATTCATAATAATTTATAAGACAAAATCTATGAAAGCAAATCTTAATCTTCTCTCAAGTAAATGTATCTTTTTCTTATGATATTTAGATATTTTTATTGGAAAGCAAGCTTTCTGCAGTGAGAAATCTAATGAAAAATCTAAATTCTGATTGGATGAGTTGGATCTGAAGCCGCAGGTTCTATATTAAAGCAGCAAATTGCTGCATTGTTTGGCAACCTCAAACAGCCTAATTAACTATATTACTTACCATTAGAATTATTCTGATTATTATCATTATATGACATTTGTTTTTTTATATATAATTTTGCTTATGCCAACCTTTTATAAAACAGCCACTTGTGCCTAAGAACACACACTAATAAAATCTCTGGCCTCAAGTGACTTATTGCTTTATTCTATCTAATATAGTGCAGTATATTCATAATCAGCTCTGAAATGAATTGCTCAGTTTGGGTTGATTCTTCCAAATTACCCTGCTTTAGGCAGTAGTTTTTTTTACTCTTGGAACAGGAAGGAATAGTGATCTTGTGAAGTGTAAACCTGCACTCTAAAAAATGCTGGGTTAAATACAACCCAGCGCTGGGTAAAATATGGACGAACCCAGCGATTGGATTGTTTTGACCCAGCGGTTGGGTTACTGCCCAGAAGGTTGGGTTAAACATTTAACCCAGCTGTTGGTTGAAAACAACCCAGCATGTGTTCTGTCCAATATTTACCCAGCACTGGGTTGTATTTAACCCAGCATTTTTTAGAGTGTGCTTGTTTGTTAGAAACAAATCTGTCATTAAGATTTTTAACTTCAGACTGTTGCTTCTAGATAAAATATGAATCATTTATCCATAATATTGTTTTCTCCAGTGGAAAGCTTATCTCATCTGAATTAATGGAGAAATATGCACAGATCAAGCCCCATTTACAAGCGAAAACAGTCCAAAATAGTTCTAACCAATATGTTTATGGATTTTGATGTGGATGGACTTTTTCTCTGGGCGAAGCTTTGTTATGGATTATATACTGGTATTTTGGCCAGAAGTGACAGATTAAAGTTAAAATGCCTTTATGATGGGTTTGTTGATGCTTTTCACAAGACATTAAAGGGGTCATCTGATGCCCATTTTCCACAAGTTGATATGATTCTTTAGGGTCTTAATAAAAAGTCTGTAACATAGTTTGGTTAAAATTTCTCAATGATAGTGTAAAACAACACCGTTTTTACCCTGTTAAAAACAGCTTTGTCTACAGCAAGCCGATTTATTGCATGTCGCTTTAAATGCAAATGAGCTCTGCTGACCCCACCCCTCTCTTCCAAGCCGCTCTCTGAGAGACGTAAACTTCTGCATTCATCGTGAAACTTGCTAACTAGCACATTAGGAAAGACGATTTGCAAAGATTCATTAAAAAAACCTTACACTCACTTCTTCTGGAGGTGAAGCTGGATCATGAATGATTTGCACGAAGATAGACGCTTTTAGGCAGATCGGGAGAGCATTCCCTTCAAAAACAATGGTAATCCACTATGTCTTCAGCGGCTCAGATGTCGGGAGTAAATGACGACTGCTATATTCATTATTACATCCAACAACAAAACACCTCAATCGCTTAGGAGTCAGTCTTGTCTACATCTGCTCTGGATGTGAAACTATGGCGGACTGATGACAGCTCACTCAGGGCGGGTCTAAGGTAAGACACCAGTCTAGTCTGTGCTGAAACACTACTGTCAATCAAACAATCATGGGAGGAGCCTGGATCCGTGTGACGTCACACTGACAGGCATCTGATATCGGCTCGATTTGAGAAAGGGGAAATGATTTAACAAGATAAAAAAAACACTGGGTGGATCTTTATCATAGTGTGGTTGTGTACACACACTGCCAACACACATTTCAGTTCAAACAACTTGTAAAAGTGCATGTCGCATCCGATGACCCCTTTAATTGATGGATTACTTGTGGATTATCGTTATGTTTTTATCAGTTGTTCTGACGGCAGCCATTCTCTGCAGAGGAGTCATTGATGAGCAAATGATGAAGAAATCTGAGGGTGAGTAAATTTTCATTTTTGGGTGAACTAATTCTTTCATTTAAATTCATACTAAAAAATGAGAGGAAGCTTTTTGCAAAGTAGCAAAAAGTCTGCAAAAATTTGGATTCAATAACAGAAATTATACTAATTCTGGCTGAAAACTCTGCATAATATGCATAATACTGTATGTTTTAATTAAAAAGACACTGAGCCCCTACTAAGAACAATATCTTTCTTTATTTGCATGCACGGTCTGGTTGTTTCAGCACCAGATTCAATCAGTCAAAAAATGGCACAAATATGCCCAAAACATCACACCTCATTCATTTAGACTTGATGTGTTCCTTAGAAGGAAACAGCAGAGCCTCTTTCTTTAGTGCATGTAGTCATGCATGCATAGCTGAATACAGCATGTGTCTGCAAATCTCTTCATCCAATACTATACAGTTTTTAGACAACAATATCACTGCCACAGCATGATGTACCTCAGTGTTCATGGTGCAACTTATTCAATTTTTTCGAATCTGAGGTGGATAATCAGTATATGGAACTAAACTGAAAGGATTATTATGAGCAGAGCTTTTGCAAAACCAACATCTCTTGGGAGAAGATTTTGCTAATGAATGCAAAGCTCTGTGGGATAGATGACCCTTGGTTAGGTGTGACTGTTCTGTGGCTGAATGTATTGGCCCCGGTGTTATGTGATAGTTCTCCAGGCGGCTGTTAAATGAGGGATTTCCTTTCAGGTCAGTGCGCCTGGTGATGGGCCTGTGGCCAGAAACCCAGCAGGAGATAAAATCAGAACAAGAGCTGTATCCGTACAACTCTGTGCTTAACTGTATCCTTGCAGCCAAGCACTGAGTGGTCAATCTTAGCACCTTTCTATCAAAGAATAATGGCAAATAAAGACAGTGTAGCCTTAAAGGGATAGTTCACCCAAAAATGAAACTTCTGTCATCATTTACTCACCCTCAAGTAGTTCCAAACCTGTATGAATTTCTTTGTTCTGCCGAACACAAAGGAAGAAAGTTTGTAACCAGGCTGTTTTGGGGCACCATTGACTTCCATAGTAGGAAAAAAATACTATGGAAGTCAATGGTGCCCCAGAACTGCTCTGTTTCCCACATTCTTCAGAATATCTTCCTTTGTGTTCTGCAGAACAAAGACATTCATACAGGTTTGGAACTACTTGAGGGTGAGTAAATGATGACAGAAGTTTCATTTTTGGGTGAACTATCCCTTTAAAAGGGGGAATAAAAGAGCAGTGATGGAGGTCCTCTGTGAAAAGATCAGCCGTTGACATCAAACACCATTTCCAACTTTAAAACATTGAGGTGTGTTATATATTAAAGTCGACATATAGGGGCATTTTGCCCATTTTGTCAATATATATACACATACACACACACACACACACACATATATATAATATATATATATATACATAAACATATACATATATATATATATATATATATATATATATATATATATACAGTATATATATATGTATATATATATATGTATGTGTGTGTGTGTGTGTGTGTGTGTGTGTGTGTGTGTGTGTGTGTGTATATGTATGTGTGTGTGTGTGTGTGTGTGTGTGTGTGTGTGTGTGTGTGTGTGTGTGTGTGTGTGTGTGTGTGTGTGTGTGTGTGTGTGTGTATTAAGAAAGACATTAAGAATGCATTATATTGATCAAAATTGACAGTGTAGACATTTATAATGTTATAAAATTCTATTTCAAATTAACACTGCTATTTTGTTATTTCTATTATGTGTATCACGTTTTTGACAAAAATGTTAAGCAACACAACATTAATAATCATAAGAAATGTTTCTTGAGCACCAAATTACCATATTAGAATAATTTCTGAAGGATCATGTAACAATGAAGAATGTTTTGTCATTGCAGGAATAAATTACATTTTAAAATATATTAAAATAGAAAACAGACATTTTAATTGTAGAAATATTTCACAATATTACTGTTTGTACTGTATTTTTGAGCAAATAAATGGCAAAAAAAGACAAACAATTTTGAATGGTGTTGCATGTGTATGTCATATGTAATAAGACATATTTTTGAGTGAAGCTGGACAAGAAAATTATGAAGGAATCAATTTTATTCATCAAGAATTGATTGAATAGTGAAAAATGGTCTCTTTATGACCGAAGCTCATAATGAAACACATTTTCCATGATAATGCTATATTGCAGAAACCCTGGTGATTTCTAGTCCTTGTATTGGAGTTTTGGGAATATATATTTATATAAATTTTGCTAAACATTATTATAGGGAGGGTTTAAAAATAAGAGAGCTTTTGATGAAAAATTATAAATATAACTTTTAGTAACACTTTAGTATAGGGACCAATTCTCATTATTAGCATGCCTATTATTAACATATTGGCTGTTTATTATAAAGCACATATTCTGCATGACCATATTCCACATCCCCAAACCAACCCAATACCTAAACTAAACAACTACCTTACTAACTATTAATATTCAGAAGCAAAAGTCACAGTTAATGGTTTGTTAATAGCGAGAATTGGACCTTAAAATAAAGTGTGACCAAATGTTTTAAATAATAAATCTGATCAGTCATTTTCACTCGAATCAAGGGGTATTGATTTTAATGAACTGAATATATAAAAATGTTAAATATAGTTTAAAAATATGACTGTTTTACCTGTTATCTACCCTTTGTGGGTGAGCCCATGCAAACATTGATTTGAGTGACATTCATAGCTACTAAAATCAGGAGAGTACATGCCTCCAAACACTTTCCAAATGGTTTCAGTTTCAACTTAACCTCAGCCTTCACCTCAACTGATATGTTCACAATGTGTTCACTTTGTGACAGCTGCATATCAGCACAAGCCATGCCTTCTCAATCCTGACACTTTTAAAGGATGAACTATTGGACAACTCTCAAATACATGTGTTTTTTGGTCTTTCTACACCCTGTTGTCTTCGTGACCTTTTCCTTTCTGTTCATCAATACTGTCCTATCCACGCAAGGGAGTGGACATAAAACTGGATGCATTGGAACCGGTAGATGAGGAATGTTTTTTTGGCCTGAGATGATAAGCAGGATTATAAGCCCACATTGAGTGCTTGTGTCCCAGGTCTGCTTTAGAGAGGTCCAGACTGGGGCCTTTGGCACCAGAGCCGCCTCATCAAACACTCCTGGGACACAGCCTTGAGGCCAGAGCGAGGAGACCAGGATGTCCAGCAGACTTTACTAGAATCATCTTCTCCACAGGGATCACCATCACAAGCCCCAGATGCTTCTGAATATCGGAATCGAGGAAACAATATGCTGCAGTTCTCAGGCATCATCTGCAAAATCAAACGTTTCATTCCCACGAAGGTTAGTAGTGAGGAAACCTTTCATTTTTATGCAAAATTACACTGAACAAAAATGGTGTAGAAATAATTTTCACTCAGAAATTGCTTGTAAATTTCATGAACAATTACAAAGCAACAGATGTGAAATGTTTAAGTAGAAAAACTGTAATAGTGTTTTCTTGTAAAACTCCAATAATCTTTATTTACTTTGAAAAATATTTTACAGTATACTGCAGGGATCTGATCTCAAATGAATGAATACAAATTATATTTATAAATAATAATTTAAAAAATAGGCAAATTTTAAAAATGATCAATATTTTTTCCAAAATACAATATGAGGGGTACAAACTGTCAGGAATTCTACAATATGACAAAATGCTATCATGATGCTAGTGTTATAATAAACAAAAGTGATATAATGTGACAAGACATGAATATGTAGCCTATTATGTGATACATATTTGCAATTTGCTTTAGAAAAGTGCAATATGTGATAATATGCAATAATAAACCCATGCAAAATGATAGTAAAAGAACATTCTTGCTGTATCAGTGTATTCAATTCAACTTGAAGATCTGCCTAAAGTTTTTTTTTTTACTTTTTTCAGTAATATATAAAGTGCAAATATGACAAATAATGAAAGAACACATTTCTCACTCTGGCCTTTAAAGTAAGATTAAATAGTAGTAGAAAGTAGATTCAGTTGACTTGGACCAGTAGGCCACCGACTAGCAACCAATCAGAAGACCTTACTAACCAGCAACAGCCTAGCAACCAATCAGAACCAGCAGGATTTATCTGTGACTTTTGCATTGGCAAGAACCAGTATTATTATAATATATATATATTATTAATTATATCATTGCTAAATAGTATTTTTTTAAACCAAATTTATTGTCAATTTTAAAATATTATTTAATTTTTGGGTCCTTCTGGGGGAAAAAAATCCCCTATTTTTTTTTTTAGCAATAACAAGATGCTTTTAATGTGGAAAAATGGCATGCTCTTGCAAATGCTTTAGTCTTTCTTGGAATATATATTTTTCTCCCTTTGATGATGGTGATTAGCATGATCAGCGGGCTGATTATGAGGAGCAGATGGGTAATAGTTCTACGGTCACGCCTGAGTATGTCAGCTCTGTTGTGGTTATGACAGTCAGCTTCACCAACCCTAATCACAAACGCTCATTTATTAGTGATTTAGGGAAAGGGAGGAACCTCAGACCAGAAGCCTGAGGATGGAGAGATTACAACAGATGGCTTCCCCAGGATTCTGTCCTCAATGGAAACTGATATACAGGTGCCAAGAATCATGCACTCAGCAGGATGAAAGATGAACAAAAAAAAAAGCGGTTTTCATTCCTTTTCCCTTATAGCCGACTGTGAAGTGATAGACGTCATTGTGAAAACCAGTTTAAAGAAAAACAAAACATATTCGTTAATGCATAAGAGATACAGGTATGTAAGCCTATATAACAAATGCATAAAATAATAATTGACAGAAATGAATAAATTAGATGCAGGTCACCACACAGGGTAATGTTATTGATTTTATTGTTCAATAGACAGATATACAGATTAAAAATTGTATATTTAAAAATCATTTTCACTGCATTAAAACACCAACACTGATTGACAATCATATTTAATTGATTTTGTTCATGTATTCATGTAAAGGTATATGCGTGTTCAGCTCAATATTTCACAGATTCTTATACAGGACACACCAGGATTTTCAAATGCAATATATAATATTGCACTTAGCAGACCTACCACAGTTTTCCACCAACCACTGCTTTCCACTCTAAGCTCCATAACACTAAATCAACTTCTATTCACCTTGGGTGTGTTTCACACTGTTTTACTTATGAGAGTATTTGTAACAGCAACGCCTTCAATCGAAATGCAGAGAAACATCTGCTGCTGATGAACTGAGGCTTGATTTGGACAATTAGACAAGTTAGGTGTCTTTTGTAGCAAGTGCTTACAGCATTCATCTGTGTTACAACTCAAAGAGAAATTGATTCAAAGGGAGAAGACTGTTAGAATGTGCTGTCTTAAAAGTTTAGAAAGTGATATAAAATGTTTAGAATTAAGCACAGAGTGTCAATGATGGTTAATCTATTCGCAAAGGTGTGAATTTAGCAGAACATTGACAATGGACTAGTCTTTAGAGAAAAATGTAGCTCCAAACTGAGTTGAATAGAGGAGTGTCAACTATTGTTATTTAGCGCCATCTTGTGGATTAAAACACGGATGGAGAATAAGAAAAGTTGTATTCCGTTGAATTAATACTACAATCTTGTCTCAAATAGCTTTCTTAAATCCTTTATTTTGTTGGTGTGCCGTTTCATTTTGTATTTGGAACCTTCTTTTATTTTTTTGACCCTTTGGTCACTTTCACCTCAACACTGTCAATCCAACACTGCAACAGAAGTTATTTCATTCATATGGGCTCATTATCTGGGTTTTAGAACCTCTGAGGACCCTAAAAACAGATAATACTCCAGCATGTGTCCATCAGGTGTGTTTTAACGATCTCCTCAGAGCTGAACGGATCTATTGTCCATAAACTGTGTTCCTTTAAGCTTGTCTAATAAAAAAAAACTGCAATGACATCATTAGATTTATTGCGTGAATTTCAAAACTGAATTTATTATGTAAAATGTGTTTTTAACTTTTAATTTATCATGTTTGTATATCGCCATTAAACAGATGAGTTTGGGGAGTCAAATAAATCGAATTATTTATTTAATTGTTTATTATGAATAAGCGTCCAAACGAATCGATTCACAATTGAATTGAACTACCGCACCGCCACAGGTTAGAAATACTAGTATCTCGTTGCTGGAAAACAGTTCAGTTAAGCTACTGTCATGTTGATGAACAGTGTTAGGTAAGCAGTGGTAGTTTTAGTTAGTTACTTTCCCAAATGAGCCTACTGTAGCTACTGTTGCGTTTCCTATGCTCCATGGCAGTCAATGTCAGTTTAATGTTTTAATTACACTAAATAGCATACATATTAAAAGCATGCCTGTGCATCATAATTTGAATGTTTTTGTGCTTCTGTTTCTGTCTCCTGATCCTTTTGACCGGGTTTGAGTCCATGAATGGTAAATTTCTCCTTACTAAATGAAGAATTGGCATCGTTGATGGTGATTGTTTATTTATAAAAAGTTGAGATGATGGGTTACAGATATATGCTATTTACAGTGAAAAGAAGTAGTGATGAAAATAACAACTGAAGTAAAATCATTCACATTAACATTATGTTGACATAGGCTATATCATTCATATAGGGCTTGATGAAAATAGAGAGATATATTTACACAGCGCCTCAGATAAAAAGTTAAATTACGTAGCCTACATGGGGTAGCTGCCTTCTCAGTTCAGTCCATACCTCAGGATGTGACATAAGAGTCACAGAATTAAGAGCCTTTTCTACATTGAACTAATTGTCACCTATTTAAAATGGAAGTCCCCATCACAGACTATAGTGCCACCCCTGCTATAATGTGTGTATCATCTTTGTTGGGCTCTGTTTTGGTGTCCAAAGAATCCAAACTGGACGGTGTGTCGTCCTGTCTGCTGACTTTGTGTGTAGGGCAGAAGGGCACATATTTGGTCCATGTGAAGGAGGAGAGGCAGTTATTAATTCCAAAGGGCAGCCCATACACGTCATCACTTTCTAAGGTGTTGTCTGACTCATTCTGGTGGGCCTTGTTCCATGCAATAATGCCTCGTTCACGTTTTGTTCCTGCCGGAATAATAAACAGACTCTTATTGCACGGTCTCAAAAGATTTATTAATTTACAAGGTTTTATTTGTTACATTTGCATACATAAAGCAAAGGAGAGAAGCATGGAGTATAGTGAAGCCATATTAAAATGATGCCTTTGGGTAAAAGGAGTAATACTCTAAATTGAAAATTTTTGGTTTGAATATCAGTAAATGTCTTCATCTGTGTGTATTAGGAATAGGCATATTTATTGAAGCAGATTATTAGCCGAACTCACCGGGTATTGTGTTATCAAGGAGAAATCCAAAAAATCCTCCAACAAACATACTGGTTGTCAGTAGCACTTGAAGTACATGGTCCAGTTCAACAACTCCTAATACAAGAAGTAAGAAAGCACAAAAATTAATACTTGGAATGGATGCAGTGTGTTGACAGCAGATGTGTCTGTATCTATAAAGAGTCTGTAGCATGTGCTTTTACATACCTGTTGCTATGGATGTGGGGTTTTTCATTATCCAGTTGGGAATAGCAAGCCCAGTGAACATGGAGAATCCAAAGATGAAGATGTTGCGTGAAGAGTTCATGTCTGTATACTATTCATAATGGAAATCAGTCATAATAATAATTTATATGAAGAACAGTATTAATTCAAACATGTGGTGTCAGTAAGATTTTATTTTTGAAAGAATGTTAATGATACATGTAATATAATGTTAGAATGTAATAATGTTACAAAAGATTTCAAATAAATTCTGCTCTTTTGAATTAATCAAAGAATCCTGATAAAAAAATAAATGTAATAGTTTTTGCTGATGTATTAATTTTTGCATTAACCATACTGTTTTTACCTGAAGATTTGAAACACCAGCAGCCATAATGACCCCGAACATGATCAGAAACATTCCTCCAATAACAGGTGTTGGTATTGTAGTAAATATGGCTCCAATTTTCCCAAACATTCCCATTATAATCATTAAAAAGCCACTGCACACAATCACCATGCGACTGCCAACCTGCAAAAGATGAAAGTTTTCTCTAGATTAGTGTCATAGTTTCACAGAAAACATGCTAAACAATTTCTCTCTCAAAAAAAGTAGTGTTGTAAGCCTATATGCAATCATTGTGAAGTAAAATCAAATTACATTTTGGCTAGTAAAACTTATTGTGAAACTTTGTACCTTAGTGATACCCAAGGCTCCTACGTTCTCACTGTAGGATGTGGTTCCGTTGCCTGTTCCCCAGGCACCTGCCAGCAGACACCCGATGCCTTCAATGCCAATGCCTCTGTTGACGGCATGTCTCGGAGGTGGTGGGGCACCAGATAACCTGGCACAAGCATGATAATCCCCCACTGACTCAATCATGGAGGATATGACCCCTGCCAGGATTCCAAAAACTCCTGCCAGACTAACAGTTGGCACTCCCCATTGACCTGGGAATACAGTTACATAGCCATAAATAAACCATAATATGGATTATGGATAATATAATATAAACCATAATATGGATTATGATTCCATATAATAGATTATGGTTCATGTAAGATACAGCAATGACCATATAAAATACTTTATTGGTCTTAATTGTTTTGGTTAATATACCCGGATAAGGAAATCTGAACCAAGGCGCCCTGCCCATAACATCTCCTTTAATGTCAGTCCGAGCTAGATAGCCATATTTATCAGGATCTGAGGGCAGGACATTGTAGATCGTCAGCAGGTAGCAAATCAACCAAGACAGAGTGATTCCTAGCAGGACCTGAGGAAACACACCTTGCTTATAAATGTAGTTTTATGGAGCATTAATGTTTAGGAAACAGATTAACAAGACTCACGGGCAGAATCTGAAATATGTAAATCCTCTTGGTGTGAAACTTCTTGGCTTTGCTGTATTTGGGGAAGGGAATGGAAATATGGCGAAGATACTGTGAGAAAATCACAATCAAGCATGTCGTCCTGTGGAGGAAAATGAGACTGTGTTACGACTCTGTGTCAGATGAAGTTTAAAAGAACATTACATGTCCAGAGATACTGAACATGAGAGCTGGACTTAAACTCCCATGTTTCATATTGGCTACTCTTGTGGGAACAGTATTGGGGAGTAACCACCTAAAAGTCAAAAGGCTTCAAGCTTAACTACAATATTCAGCTGGTGAGCAGAAAGTCAAGGCTAAAATCATAAAGTGCCTGGGTTGTGCAAACAGTCCTTGTAGGACAGTCTTATTCTTTCTAGTGAATCAGTTCTACTAGATGATTCATATAAATGAACCAATTCACAAAAAAATGATTCACAGGTTTGAGTCAGTTTATATACTACTGTGTTTTTGACTCAGTTGCATCATATTGGCATGTTTTATTTTCTGTTGCCATAAATGTGATTGCTTGTTTGTTCAAAATCAGCAAAATATGTGCAGTGAAGTATTTTTTATTTATATAAACTTATATGGTATTAACTATGCCCTTTGTAGTAATTTGATGTTGTTATCTACCCTAAAAGCAACATATATATATATACACTGACCAAAATTATAAACGCAACACTTTTGTTTTTGCCCCCATTTTTCATGAGCTGAACTCAAAGATCTAAGACTTTTTCTATGTACACAAAAGGCCTATTTCTCTCAAATATTGGTCACAAATCTGTCTAAATCTGTGTTAGTGAGCACTTCTCCTTTGCCGAGATAATCCATCCACCTCACAGGTGTGGCATATCAAGATGCTGATTAGACAGCATGATTATTGCACAGGTGTGCCTTAGGCTGGCCACAATAAAAAGCCACTCTAAAATGTGCAGTTTTACTGTATTGGGGGGTCCGAAAACCAGTCAGTATCTGGTGTGACCACCATTTGCCTCACGCAGTGCAACACATCTCCTTCGCATAGAGTTGGTCAGGTTGTTGATTGTGGCCTGTGGAATGTTGGTCCACTCCTCTTCAATGGCTGTGCGAAGTTGCTGGATATTGGCAGGAACTGGAACACGCTGTCGTATACGCCGATCCAGAGCATCCCAAACATGCTCAATGGGTGACATGTCCGGGGAGTATGCTGGCCATGCAAGAACTGGGATGTTTTCAGCTTCCAGGAATTGTGTACAGATCCTTGCAACATGGGGCCGTGCATTATCATGCTGCAACATGAGGTGATGGTCGTGGATGAATGGCACAACAATGGGCCTCAGCATCTCGTCACAGTATCTCTGTGCATTCAAAATTCCATCAATAAAATGCACCTGTGTTCGTTGTCCATAACATACGCCTGCCCATACCATAACCCCACCACCACCATGGGCCACTCGATCCACAATGTTGACATCAGCAAACCGCTCACCCACACGACGCCATACACGCTGTCTGCCATCTGCCCTGTACAGTGAAAACCGGGATTCATCCGTGAAGAGAACACCTCTCCAAAGTGCCAGACACCATTGAATGTGAGTATTTGCCCACTCAAGTCCACTCAAGCCACTGCAAACTGCAGTCAGGTCGAGATCCCGATGAGGACGACGAGCATGCAGATGAGCTTCCCTGAGACGGTTTCTGACAGTTTGTGCAGAAATTCTTTGGTTATGCAAACCGATTGTTGCAGCAGCTGTCCGGGTGGCTGGTCTCTAATGATCTTGGAGGTGAAGATGCTGGATGTGGAGGTCCTGGGCTGGTGTGGTTACACGTAGTCTGCGGTTGTGAGGCCGGTTGGATGTACTGCAAAATTCTCTGAAACGCCTTTGGAGACAGCTTATGGTAGAGAAATTAACATTCAATTTACGGGCAACAGCTCTGGTGGATATTCCTGCAGTCAGCATGCCAATTGCACGCTCCCTCAAAACTTGCGACATCTGTGGCATTGTGCTGTGTGATAAAACTGCACATTTTAGAGTGGACTTTTATTGTGGCCAGCCTAAGGCACACCTGTGCAATAATCATGCTGTCTAATCAGCATCTTGATATGCCACACCTGTGAGGTGGATGGATTATCTCGGCAAAGGAGAAGTGCTCACTAACACAGATTTAGACAGATTTGTGAACAATATTTGAGAGAAATAGGCCTTTTGTGTACATAGAAAAAGTCTTAGATCTTTTGAGTTCAGCTCATGAAAAATGGGGGCAAAAACAAAAGTGTTGCGTTTATAATTTTGGTCAGTGTATATATATATATATATATATATATATATATATATATATATAATTTTTTTTTTTTTTACGGTATTCTTTACTATAGTCTACCTACTTCAAATTTTCATTAATGATGATTAATTTTAAGAAGTACACACATGGAAGAGATGCCCCAGTGGTGTCCTGCGTTCATGCCAGCGGAGTCAAACAGTGATAGGCCGATTAGTGAAATAGTTGGTGCGATGGTCAAAGGGCCAATGAAACGCATGACAAGGCCAATTAGACCAGAGAATCCCACTAGCACTTGGAATAGGGAGCCCACCATGATCGAGCCTTGGAGCTGTGCAGAGATGACAACAGAAACTGAATTTTAGCATTATACAATAAAGATATTATTATATATGTTGTGTTGATCTAAAAAGATAATATTGGAAATCTATGGTTAATTAACTTTCCATCCATCCAAATATGGAGTGCCCCAAAAATTATGAATTTCAATGGGTTAGAATATAAAATATTAAGACATGTTATCACACAACTTGCAAATAAGTGATGCTATTCTCGCTATTCACTATTTTTGCAATTACCAGCTGTTTCCAAGGTCAGTAATGGCTATATGCAGTCAGTTTCCTTCAAGTTCACATGGTGACCTTCAAGTGTCCAATTTAGCCAATTTAGTGTCCATCTAGCCATTTTATTTTTAAATGTAAGTGTCTTTTTGCCGATTTTTGTGGTTGAGCGTTATCTATTGCAATGACTGCCACATTTTAAAGTGTGGTTTAAGTGTCGAAATGTATTTAGAACCACTCTACATAATATGTTCACGAGTCCGTACATAGACTATCAGTTACTGAGATACTCACCACTTGCATTCGACTTTGCCAAACATTAATGAACTCAGGTGAGGAGGTGTTGACCAGGCTTGCGTTCTGTGTCCAAGCCGGACAGGTCCATTCAGGCATCGATAGCAAAGCCATGGTGGGCGACAGGAGTGTAAAAGTTCCACCCTGGAGAATGGGTAACCTTGCATTAGGAAAAAGAAGAGCCTTGTCACCAAATGTATAATTCTTGTTGTTGTTTTTGTTCAATAAGTACATATAGGTTATTCCGACTTTTAATGTTGAGATGTGTCTTTCCCTTTGTCAACTTGTCAAGTTTAATATCTCATTCTCAACCCTTCCTGATTCCTCACTAAAAGCCAAGTCAGGTCATAAACAAGGTAAAGCATTGTTGTATGTTGTTAATAGATAAGATTTATGGTTATAGTTTATAATGATTTGATTGTACAAGTTAACATCTGAGGTCATTTATGTGTTTACACTGCAATCTTGCACTGAATCAGTTACACCTACAAAAAGCAATTTAGATGGTTTTGGGAGTATTAAGACATATTTTCTTCAACTAATACAACAATTTCACTGCTTTACACAAAAGGGAGCTCCACAACTGAGAGGCCTGAGGAATGTGGATTTAAAATGTGCTGAACTTCATGGTAATATGATGGAAAATTCCTAATCCTATTATGGTCTTTAGCTTCTGCAGGAATCACTCTGACCAAAGTCCTACATATTTATGTACATCAGTAACAGACTGATTTAGATTTATCATGTTTGATTAGTAGAAGCTAATGCTCTTGAATATCTGTAGAGGTACATTTAGGATTTCTTTGCCCTGTTATTCAGGTCAAGTAGCCCTAATAAGAGCACAATAGGTCTTCAGCCTTAAACAAGCAGAGGCTTATCAGACGGTGAAAACATTGCTAAGCCTACATTATTCACACTTTCCTAGGTCAATGAACCCTTGGACTGAATGTTTGGAATGGATTGTTGTCCTGGGAGATGGTTTATCTGGAATGAAAGTAACTGTTTTTTTTATCATTTTATTTAGGAGAGAAACACAAAAATAAATATGTATATTTACATAATGTATATAATTTTATATTGTATTTTAAATTATATATATATACAATACTTATAATATAATTCTATATATAATAATATACTTCCAAATAAATAGTTGTTGTAGTATATACATATAAATGACTCTTTTTAATCATATAAAATTGATCTTACAACAAGAAATTGGATAAATTCAAAGCAAAACCTGCCTCAGAAAATCAAGGTAAACTTATAATCAAACAAGCTTTTTATAATGAATCACCCATGGTTAAATAATTGACAAAGAAAGCCCAATGTGTCTCAGTGAACACAACACACAACCCTGACTCATGAAGATGATCAAAACACAAACAGTGTTTCATTGTTTAACTGACATATCTTCCAGTCAGTGCACTGACCTTGGCCTTGGTTCTAGCACTGTTTCTGAATTCTGTTGTTTCCCTGTGAAACATATAACTTTGCCAAGAGTGATAAAAGTAAGTAACCGTACCTTACTCCGAAAGTGACCTGCAGTAAAGTGCACACCCCAGACACGAAGAAGATGGTGCTGATAAGGTGACTTTGTGTGAGGCTGTCATGTTGTATACAGAGGCCCTGAGACAGTATCAGAGGAATGGCTATAATGCCACCAAAAGCTGTAAGATAGTGCTGTCAGAGAGATGGAGAACAATTATGTACGCTCTTTCTGTGACCTACTACACACATTATATACAGTAAAGTCTAAAAGTCTAAACTCTCCAGTTAAAATGCTTTTATTTTGCATAATTTATAGACATTATACTATCAGTATAGTAATAAGTCGAAGTAAAAAAAATAATTTAAAATGGATTTTATATGTCCCCCTTTTGCTGTTATGCCAGTAGCTCTCAGGTCCATGAACTCTGAATGAATATACAGAATCTTAACCCTAGAGCCTATCATATCTTATTTGATGCACTAACTTTCCAAGGCCTTTGAACATGATCAAAACATTGCTGAAAAGTTAAATATTTAAATACCATCTTACTAAATCAGATTATTAGGAGATATAGAGTGGCAATTGATATTTACTGTATATGCAATTTATGCAAATAGTCTATACAGTTACACTACCAGTCAACAGTTTTTGAACAGTAAGATTTCTAATGTTTTTTAAAGAAGACTCTTCTGCTCACCAAGCCTGCCTTTATTTGAGCCAAACTACAGTAAAATTTTGAAATTCTGATGATAAATTCTATCATACAAATCTGACATGTTCAACATCTTGTTTCACAGGCAGATGTGTGTATGCCACTTACTTGAATCCCCAAAAAGATGCAAAGGTACCATGGTGGAATATCAGTGACACAATATGCCAGCTTGCTACTGTCTCCCTCCTCTGAGAAATTATCACTTCCATTTTTATTCTCTGGTAACTCACAGAAATGGTCTACACCATCAACCTAAAGTCCAAAAAAAAACACTCAAATTCTGACCTAGCAGTTTTCAATCAACAACCTTTCCTAATTTTATTAATTTAATGTTAATAAATAAATATAATTTCACATATAAACCACATATAAATATAATCTGTTGTCCAATCCATTTAATTGGCTTTGCACGAAAAAAAAAAGAAAGGAAAAAAAAAGAAAAAAACAATAACCCCTCTCACTCTCAAGAGTGTTGTTTTTTTAGGATAAAGAGTTAAACATATATATATATATATGTTTTTTTGATTGATCAATATGCAAAAATAGCTATTTCTTTAATACTTTTTGTAAATTAAATATTACATAAGCATGAGCTGTAAAACACACACACACACACACACACACACACACACTCTGCTCCAGTCCACATTCCAGTTACTAAAACATTAAGCATGACCACAACAACAAACACATGAGTAACACATGCATTATCGAGAGTGATAAGAATCTTTGGTTACTACACCGATCATAGAAATTATCACATGCAATAGATTTTTATAACTGTGTGAATGCAGTCTGAAGTGATTTACACAATGAAAACAAGACCCTTACACACCCATGATCACAGTACATTCAAAATTAATGTTCCTATATTCAATCTGTCTACTTCCAGAAGCGCTAAGGCTAATTTAACAAAGAAATGAATAATTCTACCTAAAATTTATGTCTAGAGGTTACTCACAGTAAATGCATAGTTGTCCAACCCGTCCGTGGTTTTCTCTGGAGCCATGAGTGTGGAGGAATTCTCAATGGGATCTCTAATAAGAGAAAGGGCAAGAGCTAGTTAAGGACAGCATAAAAAGAAGAGACAAGAGAGAAGAGAAAGGAGGGGCAAAAACAGAGACACGGGACAGGGTTTGGGGATGCTGCTGCTGATTGTAAATGCTATGGGACCCATCAGCTGCTCATGTGAACTCAATTACACCACAACTAGCAGGCAGCTGACCAGAGCCACGTGCTGCTCTGGATTCTGGCTTAGGAATACACACTAACACACACAGATGTGTGCATGTGCACCAGTCCATTTGCATGCATGTTAATCACCATGCAATGCATCTTCAAAGTCAGCCTTTCTTTTTCTTTCTTTCTGTCTCTCTTACAATCCTCATTCAAAAAAGCAAAAGAGAATAATGTATTACTTATCTTAGGGCAAGGGTCCTTTTACAGTATGTTGTTGATTGCCGGGTTTACGTAACTTGGCTGTAGGTTTAATATAGTTAACTTATAGTTAACTCTTTAAGTAAAATTAAAATGGAAACAAAATATTAAAATATATTTTAAAATTTAAATTACAGTAAATTTATTGGAATAAAAAATCCAAACATCCACAGAACAAATAACATGTGATCATTCTATTCCCATAAAGTTCAACATTATTTGCTAAGATTTTCATACATTGTCTGCAGCTTATTTATATTTACATGTATTTATTTGCCAGTTGTTTTTATCTAAAAGCAAATTACAGGGCGTTCAAGCATTTTAACTGCTGAATTACTAAACTATATATAGCCTACAGTCTGCATTCTCCTTTTTATACCTATTATGTTGTAATTTTATTGTTTTTATGAAATGTTATAATCTGTAATACTGTACTGGCAGTATTACTGCAATGGCTCTCAATTTACCCCATATGGCATGACGACGTGTGAATGTAATATAAAGTTGTTGTTTTTTTGTAGTCAAGTCTTTAAGTTATGTGCCTTCAAAAATAATTATAGTATTAAAAAAAATTTACTAGAGTAAAACGTGTGACAAACATTTTCTTCCTTGTATAAATTATTTAGTATGCTTACTGAATGTACTGCAGAGAATAATGAACATGAGCTTGGTTTTACATTCCGGTAAAGCTTTCTAAACCAGGACTTCCCGAATACTATGTATCACATGTCTCTCATTTTGTAGATTTATTTGAGATAGTGACAGGACAAACCTAATCATCCAATCATTCTTTCATCAGATCCACCCATTGTATGTCCATTTTTTGGGCTGCTACTTTTAGAGATCAAATCATCCTGTGAACATTTCTTTCATTAGACCATTAGAAAATATTAAGACATGCTGTGTACTTACCTTAATGGACATTCCTCGGATGAAATGAATCTCACTGTTTTGAAGGTCCCATCCTGTAGTTAATGATTGTGAAAGGACACTGTCCAGATAAAGCACATGTGATCTTTGACCTCTGCACACACATAATGATGTGCTTGATTTCCTGGCCAATCAAATTATTGTGTTTGAAAACTTGAGACCAGTATGTGCCACACTGTCTGAGAAAACGAAATCACATGCAGGCTGGTGAAATCTGACATTCAGAAGTACAGTGTGTCATGAGGTCTTTTTCTCAGCCTGTTCGCTTCTTCATCCTTATAATGTACTTAGACATGCTTCATTCAAATGCATTCTGGATAAGGAATCATCTCAGTGGCAGTTGAAACACAGTGAATTACAATTGCACAGCTATTAATAGTTATAGCTATTTGTTTGTTCTTTAGACCAGATTCATGTCTCAACTATAGAAACTTGTATAGTTTATAGTCCTTTTGGAACTGGGACCTGTGGTGTTAGTGGCCTTCAAGTTGTTGGTAACTTCATAACTTTCAGGATTATAGCTCAGATTTTAATGGTCAAGATGTACAACCTTCACACACCTTTAAACAATGAATATGCATGACGCTTCATGCAAAGTCATTCTTGATTACTGTTTTTTTAAATATATCTATAAAGAGCACATATCTAACCACATATTTAAACAATGCATAATTAAACAGTGAAATGGCCTCTTCAAATAAGTGTATATATATATATGTATAATTATTATCATCATTTTTTTTTTTTTTTTTTGCTAACAACTATTTAAGAATAGATTTTTTTTATTTGTCCAGCAGGTGGCGAAAAAGTATTTAAATAATGCACAATTTTTTCAAGTTTTCATCCATAATAACATTCAGGATAGCCCTAATAATAATGTTATTATAGTAATAATAACCTAATGTAATAATAATAATAATAATAATAATGTGTTGCAGATTTATGTATCTGAGAATTTCTGAAATGTCTGAAATTACCACATTTGTAGTGTTGTGTGTGTGTGTGTGTGTGTGTGTGTGTGTGTGTGTGTGTGTGTGTGTGTGTGTGTGTGTGTGTGTGTGTGTGTGTTTAATAATAATAATAATAATAATAGTAATAATAATAATAATACCTCTGTCCAATATTTGAATGTAATTAGAATTTACATATTACATATGATGTAACAAATTGTAATTAGCATTATTCTATTGAACTTTACATATACTATTTAATAATATAGTCCTACAGTAATAAGACGGTGTAAAGTAAACGATGAGGGGTGGGGGTATGGAGTGACGTCACATGTTGAGAGACAGGATCAACTTCTGCTCTCTTTGCATTCCGGGTAGATGGCGCCGCTTTTCCTCAAAACATTATAAGTTGGACACGAAAAAAATATGTCTTTGATGGTTGGAACATTAGTGCAGTTTATCACAACACTATTTACAATGAAGAAATCGAGTCTAGTTCATATGCCGCTCGTGTAAACATCATTTAAGCATCAGCAAACATCAGCGCATCGGGTGGACGGACGGACTGCAGCATACACCTGATTCTCCTCCTCAGCCTCCGCCTCTCTGAGAGATTACACCCGACCGGAGACCTGGGGCTATGGCAGCCGATGGAGGATGCGGGGAATCGGTGGATCATTACCGAGCCGAGGTGGAGAGGCTGACCCGAGAGCTCGCAGAGGCGAACCGGGAGAAGATCCGGGCTGCGGAATGCGGTCTGGTGGTGCTGGAGGAGAACCAGACGCTCAAGCAGCAGTACGCCGAGCTCGAGACCGAGCAGGAGGCTCTCAAACAGGAGTTAGAGCAGCTGCAGGAGGTAAACACAGCTCGGGTGGTCTGCTATACAGTATAAATGCGTGTTTGTGCTTATGCATGTGTGTGTGTGTGTGTGTGTGTGTGTGTGTGTAAGTGTACAATATTTATAGAAATGAGGAAGATGTATTTAATTTTGTATATTTATACACGTATACATGTATAATATTTTATATGTATTTTAACTAACAGTACCATGGTATTTTCATGGTACTGTTTTGTAAGTATATTTTAAAATATGTGACCCTGGACCACAAAACCAGTCATAAGGGTAATTTTTTTGAAATTGTGATTTATACACCAAGTTGTACACCACATGAAAGATGAACAAATAAGATTTCCATTGATGTATGGTTTGTTAGGATAGGACAATATTTGGCCGAGATACAACTATTTGAAAATCTGGAATCTGAGGGTGCAAAAAAAATCAAAATATTGGGAAAATCATCTTTAAAGTTGTCCAAATGAAGTCCTTAGCAATGCGTATTACTAATCAAAAATTAAGTTTTGATATATTTATGGTAGGAAAATTACAAAATATCTTCATGGATAATTTTGACTCATACAATGTATTTTTGACTATTGCTACAAATATACCTGTGCAACTTAAGATCAGGGTCACATATTATTAAATTAAATAGAGTTTTCATTCATGCTCAAGTGCGGATTGATTCTGGTGTCACAGGTTTATGAAGCATCTTTGGTGTGTCAGGAAGTTTTCTGGGCTGTTGGCCCATATTGTCCATCCCTGCTGGGAATATTTGTCTTCTCCCTGTGCATCTCTGTCTAAATGTCAGCAAGATATGTTACTCAATATGGCATATATAAGCTACATTTTATTGTCTGTTTATTGGTATGTATAAAACACAGACAGAACTAAGCAGATGTTGGCTTGCTTAGTCAGATGCAAGTAACGTGTGAAGCTTGTATGAATCATTTGTATTGTTATAAACACACTTTATTTAAAAAAAAAATCATATTCACCCTCAGCCATCAGCCCATGTTTTTTTTTATTGTCTGAGTTTCCTTACATCCTAAATTATAAGTATTGAGCATACAGTAACCATCCAAAGTGGACACCCTTTGCTGTTTTGTTACTGTATTCGATCGACCACAGTGTAACATATATGAGACAAATGGACTGTTTTAGAGAGGTGAAATGATGAAGAGATGGGGATGAAAGGAGAGAGACAGCGGAAAATGAGACCAAAAGAGATGGAACGAGATACTTTCTGACTGCTGCAGTGATCCAGGAACTGTGGTTGCATTTATTTATCCATCAATTAATGTTGATGGTCAGTGTTAATGATGACATAAAGGAGTATGGTAGCATGTTGAATTGATAAATCTCAAAGTTCCTCATAATATGTCATAATTGATGAGTGTTTGTATTAAACCACATTACCATGCAAAAGTTTAAGGCCCGGAAAAATTGTAATGTTTGTTACGTCTCTTATACTCACCAAGGCTGCATTTATTTATTAAAAAGACAGTAAAAACAGTAATATTTTGAAACATTGTTACAATTTAAAATAACTATTTTCCATTTTAATTTATTTTAAAATGTAATTTATACCTGTGATGGCAAAGCTGTATTTTTAGCAGCCATTACTCCGGTCTTTAGTGTCACATGATCCTATAAAAACATTCTAATATGCTCAAGAAACATTTATTATTATCACTTTTTTATTCTTATATACATTCTTCAAGGATTTTTTGATTAATTGAAAATTCCTGAAAGCATTATTTCAACTAGAAAAGGTCTGAATAAAAATATTAATACTTTTAAAATAATACTTTTAAACGGTATGTGTTTCTCATATATGAACTTGTATGATAAAAATGGCACATTGAAGCAGAGTAGTCTGACCTTAGTTAAAGTTACTTGGACTGTTTTTCAAAGTCTTATTTCAAAGAATGTGTCTAAATAATTTTACGATTGTCCTTGTGTTCCCATAATGACCCTAAATTCTCCTGAAGTAAAGCACACTGGAAGGACAACGACTGTGACTAATGGGTCTTTGTTTAGCTTCACAATATGTATGAATGCTTATCTCAGACTTTTATAGTTCACTGACAGCAGTGAGTCATTCATTTCCAGTAAATAATTGTCATGAAATCGTGTCAGTAATTGCACTTTTTCATGGCAGCTCCCCCTAGATCAGGCTAGTCTGCCTTGTGGGCTTGTCTTTAATTAACTTTATCATGCAAATCATGATATAGCTCGTCGTTTAAAGCCAGCCCAAAAATTGGGGTCAGTTTGACATAATTTGCTTTCATTGTATCAATTAGTTTGGAATTGCATAGAACTGTGCAGCATCTGTTAGTTATTTGCAATGCAGTATTGTATTTAATCTATTCAGGTTTAATTTCAGAAAAATCATGTTTATTTAGAAAACCTTTAAGTACAGACAGTGCAGACAATTGATTTATCTTCAAAGATTCAGAGTACAATCAATAATGCACATCTGTTTTGTTGCTTGCCTTTCGGATAGTATCTGTATCTCTGTTTCTGTTCAAAGCATCTGTGCTGTTTGTAATGGAGTCTGTCTGCGGCTGATAGTCTCGTGAAGGGCACGAGTCCTGGAGGTGATATTTCCTCTTGAGGATTGACTTGCTGTATTTGGTCTGTTTTCTCCTTATCTGTCTACATTTCTCGTTTATTCTGATATGAATATTAAACAGAATGTGAAAGACCACACTGCACTATTTGCCCTTGGGCTCCCAGCTCAATTCCTTGGAGAGTTTTGCCAGAATTTACTTGCAAATCAGATTTTCTGAATGTGCAAGAGGAAGGAAATGCCAGATGAAATCTTTTTAAGAGACGCCTTCACCGTATACACACCTTTTAGAAGTTGTATAATATATCAGTATAGTGTTGTGTGTTAAGCATAACTGTGGGTATGTTTGTTTTCTATGGTGAAGGATATTTTTGTGAATATATTTTAGTTAGCACACATTTCTGTGTATGGTTGGTAAGTTGTTCCATTTATAAAGTTGGAATTGCTATTAGAATTCATCAATCCATTGTTAATCTTGTTAAATGGAACATGAAGAATGAGGTAATTGTTAGAATTTGGCCATTGGAAAACAGGTCAATGCCATTAGTTTATTAAATGTTGCCAAAAAGGAAATACTACAATGGTATTAACCCAAAACCAAGCTTAAAAGGACAGTTAACCTTACCTTCATGTCCTTCCAAACCTGCATGACTGTCTTTTTCTGCAGAATGCAGAAGATATTTTGAATGTTTGAACTGTTGAAAGTCTGAAAGTCAATGGGGTCCAAAACAATGTTAGAAAAACGCTGAGAAAAACACACTTTTCAAAAAAAAAAAAAGAGACAAAAAGTATTTTTGAACAACATGAGGGTGAGTAAATTATGACAGAATTTTCTCTTTTTGTTTACTTGTTACAAAGAATAAATCACCAGTTAACTAAATGAGTAAACTGATTCACTGTTATGCATTTGTTTTTTAATCTATTTGTGGTAAACAGCAAATAGAGCTCAAAATGTTTTTCGGCCCCTCAGGAAACAGAGGAAATAGACTGTTGAGTGTTTTATGGTTACAAATGGAGGGTGTGTGTACTTGAACAGTAATGCCCTACAGTTCTGTTTCCACTGAAGTGCTCTTGATGTGACTTGATCTACAGTGATAAGACAGGAAGATGCTGAACATCTCATATCTGAGCTGTTACACTGGTATGGTCTTTACAGTTGGTACAAATGGGTCGAAGTATTTACATTCTAGGCTATACCTGTGCATTTATACTTTTATGAAAGCATTCGAGTTCAAACCCATGACCTTGGCGTTGCTGGCACCTTGCTTTACTCTTTGAGCTGCATAACTTGGCAGTAAACAAAGTAAGAGTGTAAGTGGTACTGTGTAAGGTAGGGTGGAAATATGGTAACTCTGATGAACTCTTGAGTCTCGTCCTTAGTAACTGTCGGACCTCTTTTAAATACTCACAAAAGGGCATAGAGCATTTCTAGGTCATCCGTATGGAGTCATAAATCTGCCTGTTCTAGACTGAGGAAGAAAAGGGAAAGTGATGTCGTAAGAGACAGAGAGAAGGACACAGTAGAAAGGAAGCCTCGTAGGACTCGTGCCTGCCTCCCCCTCACAACATCAGCAGGGGTTCAAGAAGATGATCGATAAAGATGGGTCGTACAGGCCCTAGTTTTTTCGGCCCAGCCCCCATAGTCTAACCTCTTGGCACAAAGGACCTCATCTCTCAAGATTCCCCAGTGGTGAGAGATATTGATTTTAGTCTCTGATGCTCTGATGCAAATGATGTTTGCATTGTGAGCCAGCACCACACTCCAAATTAATACCAATAAACAGCATTTTCAGTGCTACTACAGAGAGAAGGCCTAATTAATTATATACTTATAGGGGAGCATCACTATTTCATCACTCATTCTTAGGATTAAGGATTTAGATAAAAGCTGTAAATATGGGGCCCTATGAAATCTGTTTTATTTCTTCCCAAATTCTTTTTTTTTTTTTTTTTTTTTTTCTGGATAAATGTTCTAGTAATCAAAAAGCGCATAAAATTAATTGAAATCATGAAATACAGTATATACAATTTAAGAACAATTTATTGAAAAATTCAACATAAATACATTTTTTAGGGCCCTATGAAATCTCTTTTATTTTTCCCCAAATTCTATGTTTTCCGTTTTAATTTTTCCAGATTTTTTTTTATAATTAAAAAAGTCTAATCAATTTAATTCATAAAACTTTAATTCATTATTTTTATTTATTTATTTATTTATTATAATAATAGGGCTCTATGAATTGTTTCATCTATTTTTTTTTTTTTTTAGGGAAATTCTGTATTATCTGTCCAGTTTTTCTGCATTTGTGATTTAATACAAATTAATGGTAAAAAAATGGTAATCAAAGGAATACATGAAACATTTTAATCTAGTTTAATTCATGTTTTAAAACATAATCAATTGAAAATGTCACAATTCCTTTTACCTTTGGCATTCAAAGTGCTGCACAATAGAGTATTACTGTTCAAATTAAAACATGCAAGGAATTATTTTATTCTAAATTTATTATTAATATTATTATTACAACTATAAGAAGTATATATTATACTGTACAATATTGATATATATCTGTCACAGTTTCTCCAAGTTAAACCAAAGTTTTATGTTGACAGTTGTTCTGAAGACCTTTGAGGTTCTGTGTGTGACAGGATTCCATCATTCCATCCGTGTTTTCTGCCTCACTAAAAACACAGGACCCTATGAAAATAAACTTTGGTGGCACATAATGATACCTCTATGCATCTGGTTGAGCTTGGTAATTTTTTTGCATGATGAAGGATGAATTATGCATTGGGTCTTTTGACTTGGGCCAGTAAGAAAGCCACATAACAACCACCAAGCAACAATTCCCTAAGTCCCTGCTGGAATTGAGTCTAATTGACACAAATTGATGCAACACTCACATTTGGGCCATTGGGACACTATTAAGAACTAACCAAATAAGAATTTGCAGCCTGCCAACAATAATAACAGAAAATGAAGGTGAAAACAACAACAATAGATAATCAAGGAACTGTTGTTTAATAGAGTGTAACGTAAAAACACAGTTCTGTCCTCTACATGTCAGGTAAAGTATTACAAAGCAGTCAATATGTATGTCTGCACAATCTTGTGATCAATGGAGTAAACTTTGTAAGGCTAGAAAGCTTGACTGTGTGAGATGTAAGTTAATTTAGCTGCTTTGCTGTCTCCAGTGATTTTCAGAGTTCTGGGTGGATCTGAAAATATCAAACAGCAGTGGCTCTACAGAACTGGTGTGGATTCAGGCCTGTACCTTTTACATCTCTCAGTGCAGAAACTGCCTAGAACCCTGCACAGTTTTGCACTGTTTATTTCTGCTGCAATGAGACTTTGGGAAAGAGCCCGTCTGCTTTACCCAGGGGTGTGTGTATTGATTGTTGCTTTACTTCAGCTTTCTAGACTGCAACTTCACTGGCTGCAGTAAAAGAAACTGTGGGCTCTGACAATGAAATTAATAAAGTCTGTACTTTGCTCTTACAGAGCGGTTATGACTGTTTCAGCCAATTGTAGACTATAGACTCTATATCTCTCATTTGTTCTCCCTCTAAGTGTGACACATCCATTTGTTGCCTTATGGACTGTATCACAGTCATCAGCACTCTACCTGTACTCCTCTCTCTCTTTGTAGAGTTTTCTACAAGTATTTTTTACAAGTATCTCTACTTAGTATTTCTATCTTTTATATATATATATATGTGTGTGTGTGTACACACACACTCTATATACTGTAATACCCCATGCACATTATCATGTCAAAAACTTAGATTTAGAATATTAGAACTAAAAACAGTAACATAACATGGGCATCAATCACTTTACTGAATACTTGCAGGCTAAGAATAAATAATTATTACCTCATGATCCATCTGTTTTCAAATCCACATCACTTGAATATTTCAACATTGATGTCTGTCAAAAAATTACATGCACAATACACTCATATGCTGATACATAGATTCGAGAACTTGACAGGAGGTTTTTATAAATGTAGTTTGATCACAGTCTTCTCAGTTGTTTAAAATATTAAGGCAATAATAAAAGTTTAATAAAATGTTGTTTAATTTTCCAATTAAGATGTGATCAATATTTGCATAATTTATATATTTAATAAATATATACCTATTATATGTGGGGATCAATTGATTTGCATCTGCTTTTCTAAAATACAACTGTTCATGCCAACATTTTAACACTTAACATTTTCATAGCAGTCTATTTCTGTTCAAATAAAATAGTCCATTTTTATCTTTTTGTTTTAATTTAAGAAAATTGATTTTCATTTTAATTTCTTTAATTTGAGGTAAACAAACCTTCTAAGACAACGTTCACCTCTGACACTTACATTGTAGACACAATGTTAGACATCAGACGCGTATGATTATATCAATATAATCCTCCACTAAATCTAATATCCCCACCACCAATTTATTTCCATGCCAGCATGTTAAAAGCAGACTCAGCCATCCAGATTTCACCATGTTTAGATGATGCCCAGTGGCACAGTTTCCAGTCCTTCAGTGTTTGTGTGTTCAGGTGGTAGTGGCCCATGGCTCCTGACCTGTGTGCTAATTAAATGGGACCCTGCCCTGTCTCAGTTCCCTTCCCAGCATGTATGTAGGACGCTCGCTCTCTAAGGATGGCTAATAAGTGACGTTGTTATAAGATGCTTGAGGCAGAGGACTGGAATACAATCTCTCTATACGGGGCAATTTACTGCCCTAAAATACTCCAGACCTGGCCTAGTCTGTGCTTATGACCGACGGCTCTCCAAAAAATAGACAAAGAAGAAGAGACAGCGAGAGCAATACCATATAAAACCCAATCATATCGTTTTCACTGTGATGAATGGACTTGTTTTCAGTGCCTCGGGAAGTGCAGTAAATTTATTGTTGACTATTTTATGCTGTATTAGTATGATGAGTTATGCATTTATCATTGAAGTGAACCGACGGTCAAGTTGCAGATAATTTTCACATCAACTGATGGGCTGTGCACAGTGCTGATGTGCATTAATGCTTACTCAAAATAAGTGATTTAAGTGGCTCTGTTCAACTTAAGATTAAGCTGTTTTCATAGTCTGTTTAGGTGCATGCATGCTGTGAATTTCAATTTCAAACAGAATCAAATCTCTTTCAACAAGGTATAATGAAGAAGAAAAGCCTCTTTTCTTGCTCCGGGCTCCTAATTCCCAAGCATCTTCTGCCCCAAAGGTGATTTGGAGTAATACAGTCTTGTATTATTCTCGCCCTGCATTCCCCTGTCAGCTGAACATGTGTTGCAGTGAAGAAGAAGTGCTGCATTGCTGCAGATGTGTGTAGCTGAAGAACTGTTTAGTATATCCTCCTCCCTTTGTCTTTATAAACACACTTACCAGGAAGTGGTAGTTTAGTGTGTCTGTATGATGTGCCATACAAATAGCTAACATCTAATTTTCACAAAATAATATTATGTAGTATATGAGCTTGACATGTAATGTTCTTGCTAAAAAGACCAATGTTTTAGATGCTTCATTAGGAGTAGTTAAATATTGTTGACCTGAATCAAATAATTTTTAGTTTTGATAAAATAAAAAACTTACTTTTCTATAAAATTACTTTTTTATATAATAATTTTATGTAATATTGTTCAACAGTTTGGGGTCAGTAGTTTAGTTTTTCTGTAAGAAATTAATCTTAATCTTAAATTAAATTAATTAATTAATTAAAGGATGCATTAAATTATTAAAAGTGATGTTAAAGACATGTATAATGTTACAAATTATTTCTATTTCATTGTTTCTGGAGCACCAAATAAGCATAATGTAATGATTTCTGAAGGATCATGTGACACTGAAGACTCAAGTAATAATTCCAAAAATGCAGCTTTGACATCACATGAATTAATTACATGTAACATATAATAAAACAGTGAACAGCTGTTTTGTTTTGTAATAATATTTCACAATATTGCTGATTTTACTGTATTTTTTAGCAAATATATGCAACCTTGGTAAGCGTAAGAGAAAAAAAAGTCCTCCCAACCCCAAACCTTTGAAAAGCATATTTATTATGTTTCATCTGAGCATCTTTTATTTATAACTTATCATGCTAACTCACTGAAAATACCAGAAATATGTTGTATTTTGGATGCTGGTCTTCATCATAAGCTGCTTGTGTGTTGGTATCCACATTAGACTTGTTAACTAACTTAACCAGCAAACCTTCTTGGTCACCCAGCTTAACTAGAGAGTTCAAGCTGGTCAACCAGCTTCAGTGTTGTTGTTTGCTATGTTGGTCCACCTGCTAGACCAGCACCAAATCAGCACTAACCAGTGTGGACATTTATGCAGGTCTAAGCTGGTTTTCTGGAATGAAGATATTTGGTTTCTCTCATTGCTGAGGAAAGCATTCTAGACAAACTCCACCCTGGAATTATAAGCCTCCTGAGACTCTGAGAACCTCCCTGGTTCTCCTGTTTTTCTCCACACATTGCTGAAACCTGAAAATGGACCCTGGAGGTACCTGATAAAAAATACAACAACAGGAAATGACCTTGCGTATGGGATGAAAACCCCACCACACCTCAACAAGCTCCAGGTGTAGCATCAACCAGGTTGTGAACTGTAGCTACTGTTTGTGCTCATTACTCATAATGTTGACCAGTACTGAAGCCAATTAAAGTAAATTATTTGTTCTGTTGTCATAATAATAATGCTGGATTTGTCAAGCATTGCATATCAGTGCAATTGGAATGGTGATTATTTTGTTTTATGAGGCTTTACTGCAAAGCTTTTACTATTTAAGCTTCCTGTTTTCTATGTGACTCCGTTGCACATATACTGTGCTGTGAGACTCCATAATGCTGGCTTGCTAATGTGTCTGGTTCCATCTATATTTCTGCACACTGACAGGAAGCCTGTGAAACTCTCACACACTCTCTGTCTGAGTCATGATGATGAATCTGTGAACTGGCAGCATGACTACAAGCTCTCTTGTGTCTTTTCCTCTAGGACTTTGCCTTGAGGTAATTCAGACAAATGTGTTCAATTAAAAGATACAGATGGAGGTGAGACTTCTCTATTGTTTTCTCAATTCCTCTGGCTCTGTATATAGCATAAATTTGTGTGTTGAGATCATGAAAAATGGATAATCTGTCAGAGAATTATCTGATTTACTAGAAAAAAATCAATACATATTAGCTCTGCATAATTAAAATTAGTGCTGTCAAACGATTAATCTCATCCAAAATAAAAGTTTTTGTTTACATAATATGTGTGTGTGTACTGTGCATATTTATTATGTATACGTATATAAATACACACACGAATGTATATTTTTAAGAAAAATAGGTTATATTTGTATATCAAATATATTTATATATAATATAAATTATATAAATATATACATGTGTAAATATATGTAAATATTTTCAAAATATATACTGTATGAGTGTATTTATATATACATAATAAATCTACACAGTACACACACACATATATTATGTAAACAAAAACTTTTATTTTGGCTGCGATTAATTGCAATTAATCGTTTGACAAACTGTATGTGTTTCATCAAATGTCAAGAGGTTCTTCACTGAATACTGTACACACTCCAAAATAAAGTGATTTTGGATGCAGCTTCTGACACATTAGTCGAGCAACATGCCAACTTCTGAGCCAAGTTAGTTAAGAAAGATTAAGGTTGTTAGCATTGGGTTGCTGCTATTCTGCTATTCCATTCTGGTTAGAATGCTGTTTATGTTTCCAGTGCACTACATAGACAGCAGACTATGAGACAGCTTACTAGGTTTTGGACACCTCATCTCATTAGTGGCAAATCTTGACAGATTTTTAGGGATTTTGTGTAGGATGGTAGGAATAATGAATAGTTAAGGATGAATTTATAGTTTCATCACTGAAATTTCAGACAGTTTGAAAAATTTTATCACCACACATTTGCCTGGGGGAAATTTAGTTAGATGGTTATATTCTAAAGAATACATTACAATTGTAGATTCCATTTTTGTGTATAAAGTGCATGTTAAATATGAGGATAAACAGACAGAAACTGAAAGTTCTGTCATTTTCTTGGCAGATTTCATACAGCAAATGTCAGTTTACACCCACATACTCTACAACTTACCTGCATTATATACTATGTACACTATAACTACTAAATGCATCAGTCAAAATGAATGTGATGAGTTCGCTTTTGCTTATAACTTTGCATAAAACATTGTTTTGGCCATATGTGCTGATGTCAGGGTTCAAATCAGTGTGTGATTTATGTTAGGATTCATTTTTGCTTGCATATTCTTTGGAGTCGTGAGGAGCTTTGTTAGGAGTGTGCAGAAATTTGTTGTGCCAATTATTCTCTCTCTTTCCAAGGTTTATTGTATGCAGTTAAATATTGTCAACATACTTGGATCAATCATTTTTACTGTTATGTATAAAGTAATTTTGCAATATCTTGCAAACTGAACTGATACCATAGCATATCTCTGATTCAAGATGCATATTAACCGCCAATACCCTTGAATGAATGAGACAGATGAAGCAATGTTTGAGTGCGGCCCAGTTATAGGAATAACAAGGATTTTCTGGGTTGTGCTGGCAGCGGTACAGAACAGACTCCTGCCCTGCTGTCACAGACACGCAGACGCTGCCACCACGACTGTCTGGAACAAATCACTGACAGCACTGACTGATGTCTGCTCTGAGTGAGCGCTCTCTTTCTCTTTTTTCTTTCTGTTTCCTATACAAACGTATGTTCATGTGAAAGAGGCGAATTCACATAAATGTTTGCACAGTATGGTGTTTAATGTTATCTCAGCTGTTGCTGTTGACACTTGTGCTTACAGATACTTCCTGTTGTTGCATAGTATGTAAAACATACTATCTGTTCGCAGATATAGTTACAGTGATGCTTGCAATATGCAGGAGATAGTAAGATGTGTAAGAATTATATTTAATTTTTGTCTTTTATTTTTTCATCAATTTCATAATGTAATATCATATTTATATTTTATTTCACATTTTCTATAATAAAAATAGTGTATATATATATATATATATATATATGTGTGTGTCTGTGTGTGTGTGAGTGTAATGCATATAAATATTAAACATATTGCATAATTGTAATATAAATATAATTATAATATCAAAATGTAGTTTTAAGTATAATGAAAAATATAATTAAACAAAAATAAGACATTTTGTTTAAGTTTATTTCTGTTTACTTTTTAATTTGTTTTACTATTTTATTAAAATTTTCATCATACATATGTATAAGCATTTATACAAAATAATGTTTTTTTTTATTTTATTATATTTTTTTAGTGAAACATAAATATAAAACACTAAAAAAATATGTATTAAACACAAAAAATATATAATACAATAAATAAATAAAATAAAATAAACATTATTTTGTATAAATGCTTTTTTATTTTGAAAGAAATATGGCTCTGACATTTTTTCTGAGCTTCACCCAAGAGAGACTGTGCTCAAAATCTTCCAAAATTTTGAATATGCCATCAGCCTCACAAAATTACAATTCAGAAACTAGTTAGACTGATTATTGAGTGGGCATCGTAGAGTGACTGCCTGCTCTAAAAAACAGGAACCAGATGGAGAAAGTCAGCATTATGGACACACTTCCTCCACAAACCATCTGCCTCCTACATTATACAGCAAAGATCCAGTCTCTGTGGTCACAGCAACGTCCGATCCGTGAGTCCATACATCTCTCTCTTGTTCTCTCTCAGAGCGCAGCTGGGAGGCAGAGGGCCTTCAGCAGGGATTCTGGGACATTGACAGGCCCTCATTTTAAATCACAATGAGAGCTTATTCACACTTCTGTCACTGAATTAATCAAAGCGGCGTATCCATTTGCTTTTGTGCCTTCTCCCCAGAGTTCAGCAATCAAAAGGAAAGAAAAAAATGTGAGTGTTAAAGGGATAGTACCAAAAAATGATTGAAATGACTTATATTGACTAGTCTTCAGAAGCCGTGTAGTAGCTTTTGTCTAAGAAATATACTGAACTGTTGGTCCTTGTGGCAGTGACCTGTTAACCACTGAAACCTGATTATTAAGTAGAACTTGAGAATCGGATCAAATATACTGCAAAGTGCATCGTAAATCAAGTTCCTGACATTAATAAAAAATTAATGTAGTAGCAATATCCTCATTGTTCATGTTCATGAAGTGGGCAAGTATGATGAATGTCCTGTGGTCACAACAGACAATATACTCTCATCCACTATAGGCAAGCAATCTCTTGTTGTTTACACTCTAATACATGGGTAATAACTGCTTATAAAACTAAACAGTTACTGTTGATATGATAAATAACATGTTATTGTGCATTCATTTATTTATGCATAAAGGGATTTTTGGACCATTACGATTTTTTGCATACTGACATTTTCATCACAAATAAAAACTAAATTCTCATTACTGTCATACATTTTATTTTATTTTATTTTATTTTTATAGAATATATTGTTTTGTTTTATTTAGAAATATGTGTAAATATCTTTACATGTAAATCCATTTTTGCATTTACCCAAACAACCTTTTGTTTTGAAATATTGTATTTCTTGAAATCTTTCTTTCTTAAGATACAGTAGTTATTATGACTGGAAAGGATTCAGTGATTTGAAAGCCATTCCAGTATTTGACATTTTCTGTTTCCACGTCAGCAACTTTTTAACCACCTTCACTCTTCAGTCAGATTTGCTGTAAGGTGCCATCTACCGGTACTCCAATTGATTTTTTTTACCACATCCATATACACATCTCTTCCACTTTTTAGTGCATCTTTAATTGATTTTCAGATGGGAGGTCTCTGCTGGTACACATCCAAGTTATGCTTCTCTAATAATGGCTCAGGTGTTGTGGGCAGCTCAGAGATACCATAACAGTCATTATTGCTTTACTGACTTATTGCTTAAAATGCACCATAATGCACATGTGCAATAGTGTACATGTAGTGTCACTAAAGCATACTGATTAGCCTTGTGATAACTTTTCAGAACAGGTCAGACTGTTAACCCTGGCTCATCCCTCCTTCCTGTTTACCATCTACTATCATCTTCCAATCAAGACAGGATGCTTAAGTCATGAAACGCCGGATCTGCATGGCGTGAAAACCTGTGTCAGGGGAATCAGAACAGTGTTTCTATTGATCCGAGTGAGCAGCTGAAATATTATCTCAGTTACCTTGAAGTGCATGCAGCACTTTGCCTGGGCAGGTGATGAGAGTGAAAAGGTGGTTCAGTTTTGCTGAAATGTGTGCGGAAGTGTGATTTAAATTCAAAATACATTAGACTTACATTAACAAACACATCACATATATGGCATCTAACACACACCTTGTTGTTGAATTTTTCATGCTGAGAGCTCAATCAAATCTGAGCAAGATCAAATCTGTTGTATTTTAATGCCTTGTCACTTTCTGTCATATCAGATCACATTGATTTTTTTCGTTTGCTGTCATTTAGCATATTAGCCTATGTGAGTCATACAAGTGTTCTTGACACTTGCTAATGGCACATATCCATCAATGTGTTAATTGCTTGATCTTTTGTAATAAATTAGTATGTTGTTATGCAATGTTAAAATATGCAGAGGCTCAGTATACTTAAAGGGATAGTTCACCCAAAAACCTGTCATCATTTACTCACTCTCAAGTTGTTTCAAACCTGTGTGAGTTTCTTTCTTCTGTTAAACACAAAAGAAGAATTTTTGAAGAACACCTCTTTTTCTCTCTTTGTCATTCATCTCCAGGCGTTTGGTCAGGCGTACACCAACCAGCGTAAAGTCGCCGAGGATGGTGAGACAAACGAAGAGACGCTGCTACAGGAATCTGCCTCCAAAGAGGCCTATTACATGGGACGTCTGGTGGACCTTCAAAGCCAGCTCAACGTGAGCAGCTCTGTGGCCTCCAACGCCCAAACGGAGGCCGAACATCTCAACGCCCTGGTGCAGGAATTCAGAGAGGTGAGTTGTGTATTTTCTTTTACTTTTGAAACCGCTGTCACATTACATATCCATATAAAACATATCCAAGTACTGTATACACATCTGAATGGTAGCTCTCCCTTTCTCAATATAATTAATTTTACAAGATTATGAAACTTCATCTTGGGTCAAAAGGTTATTTTGAGGGCAGTCAGACTGTGTGTAGTGTGTCAGCAGTCATTGGAGGCAGAGGGTGGTGTCAGGGTCAGAGACTGTCGCCATAGTGCATTGTAGGGGGCAAATCCATGGCTAAGCTGGGGCATAAGAGAAATGCCCTGAGGTCGGCACAAAGACACACTGTACACACACGGCCACTGTGGCCCTTTGAGACAGGGAATTTCACTAAGAATTTCACACCGGGGTCACATACAGTACCTCACATTTTGAATAGCTTAATTTCTACAGTACATCCAGGTATTCTGACAGTCTAGATTACATTAAAATTAGAATTTTTACTCAAATAATCAAATAATAATCACTGAAATGTCATGCTAATTTTATTGTGCAAATATTTTTTAAATGTTTTACACTACAAAAAAAAGAGAAAAAATATTACATTAGCTGCATTTTTACCGCGCATTGTTAGATGCATTGTTAGTTTTTTGTTTTTTTCTTTATTTAATTATCAAGACAAATCAAATAGGAAGTAACTGATATCAGTCTGTTGGTGTAATGTTAAAAACATATGCAGGGTTATTATAGTTAAAGGGTTAGTTCACCCAAAAATGAAAATTATCCTGTTATTTACTAACCCTCAAGCCATCCTAGGTGTATATGACTTTCTTCTTTAAGACGAATCTAATCGGAGTTATATTAAAAATTGTCCTGGCTCTTCTAAGCTCTATCATTGTAGTCAGTGGGTGTTTGTGTTACACAGTCCAAAACACGTAAATTAAAGTGCGCGAATCCATAAAATAAACATGCCTCACATGGCTCCGGGGGATGAATAAAGGCCTCCTGTAGCGAATCCATGCGTTTTTGTAAGAAAAATGTCCATATTTCAAACGTAATAAATAGGGATGCACGATATTATCGAACTGATATCGGAATCAGCCGATAATGGCTTTAAATGTAAATATCGGCATCTGCCTGATATGAAAAATTATGCTGATATGTCTTGCCGATAAGAGGAATGGGTTAACTCACATGTGCTCAGGGTGTGCTAGTGATTAGATCACGTCAGCAGTGTGGCTCATTCTTGAAGCAAAGTTTTGTCTGAATGACGATTAAATTGACTGATTTAGATTGCTGCACTTAATCTGTGAAAGCACGTACAGAATGACGCGTTCGGTGTATTAACAGTAATAGCACGTGCAGTGGCAGCAGCGACAGCCTCTCCCGGGTCCTAACGCCCGTTCGGTAAGGAGATTTACTCTTTAGGGGGCGCTGTTGGCCTACTTCTAATTAAATAAAAAGAAAAATAGCCTACACAAATAACATTTAGACTGTGTTTCTGATTAAATAAAACAGTAATTGATGTCATAAAATAATGAGTATGTTTTGATTTAATGGTCAGAAGCTATAGCTTAAATTAAAAAAAATCACAAACATGACACTTGTAAATTGAATAATTTTATATATACTGATTTATTCATTAATGTGTAATATGTTTTATTTTTTAAACAAATCATGAGCTCTAAAAGATTTTCAGACCATCTACAAATGTTAAATCTTAAAATAAAATGTTAGGGTTAACATTGCATCTTTCTGGGGGGGGGGGATGCAGCGATTGATATAGTTTATTTATAGTTATTTTCAAAGCTTCAATTAATTATTCTAATAAATAAGTTATTTTTTTAATTCTAATAAATAAGTTATGTTAAAAACTAACCCAAATTAAAAATATTTTGCTTATAATTTCTGCACAGGAGAGACTTGGTGTTGTTTCCAAACAAAAGTAAATATATCGGCATCGGCCAAAATTAGATGAAAAATATCGGCATATCGAATATCTGCAAAAATCCAATATCGTGCATCCCTAGTAATAAACACATCTCTCTCACTTCATCTAAATGTCAAAAGCAGAAGCCCTTCCGGCGGATGACGTAGGACGTCGGCGTTGCATGATTAGTGACGAGCACGGAGAGAGAACAAAACAAAACGCCGGTAACGAATTAGAAGCACAAAACGAGGACTTGTAAAGAAAAATGTTGGAGGATTTTGATATAAGCCAAGAGGAGACTGGTTTTCCTTTGGTAAAGTAAGGAAACTTTGCTTCCTTTGCTCCTATAAACAAACGTTGTTTTTTGCGAGACTCAAACGCGCATGCGCTGCACCGGTGTCCTACGTCATCCACCGGAAATGCAGTCTCTCCAGGACAGTTTTGAATAGTACTCCGATTGGATTCATCTGAAAGAAGAAAGTCATACACCTAGGATGCCTTGAGGGTGAGTAAAACATGGACTAATTTTCATTTTTGGGTGAACTAACCCTTTAAGTAAAACAAAAACTATATAAAAAACAACTTTGCTCAATTTTGTTTCTTTAAATAAAAAAAATAAAAAATGTACTTAGTTTTGGTGTAATGCTAAAAACATATGCAGGGTTATTGTAGTTAAGTAAAACTAAAGCTGAAACCATGACAAACATTTTTGTATAATTTTGTTTCTAAAACTAAAATAAAATAAAAATTACTAAAAACTATAGACATATTAAAAAACTCTAATATAAATGGCAAAAAAACAACAAAATTACTAAAAATTTAACTAAAAAGAAAATGAAACTGGAAAATATGAAAAGTCAAAAATAATTAAAACTGTCAATGAAAATTATAATAGTATCTCTCAGTAATACTAAAAAAAAACTGAGGATATGGTGTGTGCCAGAAAGTTTAGGCCAGTAAGATATGTTCATAACTGGTATTCATCTTTTTTTATTTATTTTAATAACAGCTTTTTAACAACAGTACAGAAATATTATGAGTAAGCAATTCATAGACTGACTTCCCAAAATCTCTATGGCACATTCAGGGTAGGGTTTATTTCATGTGGGCCAACATGTCATATTCTGGCTCGACCAATGGTTTGAGTTCAGGGCGGTTCAGGGCGGTTTAATGACCAATGAAAGAGGGGGGCGGTCTGGAAGGGGTGGTTTTGAAGTCATTATTTTTGCAATACCATTTGATGCCACTAGTGTAATTTTGGCCTTTGTGTACTTCATAATACAGGTGAAGCATTTCAGTCTTATAACCAGCTTGACTGGTTAGCAGATTTTGGCACGCACGTACTAGGTTTGCTTCTGTACTGTAGGCTACTGCACTGCTCCTGACCCCTGAGTGTGTGAAGCCCATGATTACCACTGCTACAATAGAGCTGTACTGGGAGATAATTGGTCAGTAATCCCCTGGAGTTCATACCCAGCTCATTTGAACTGGCACGGCAGCGCTTGGAATATGCAATGAGACATCACATCCTCTGGGAGAGCTGTGGTATTGTGTACAGTAATCAATATCTCAGCTCAGGGGAAGGTCATCTGCCAGGGTGTGCAAAATATCTCACTCAATTACAGTGTTTGATCCTCTTATTCCAGTTATGGAGGATTTGTTGGCGACAGCTTTAGTTCAATTTGGATGGATTTTGTTGCAGCTTCAGTGAACGTCTAGACACAGTTTTTTTTTTTTTTCATAGACACTAGGTTATAAAACCTAACTTTATATATATTCTCAGTAAATACAAAGTACATATATATGACCACAAATTTATTTTTATAATGTATTATAATTTAATGTTTCTTTGTTGGGGGTTGGCTACATACATATATCGTGCTGTTTATTTAAAAAAAAAAAAAAAAAATTATAAATTTTTTATTTAAAAAAAAAAATTGTTATGCACAAAATTAAATAATGCATTCAAAAAATTTGTTGCAAACACTTTAAACAAATAAGGTGCTTGGAAGCATTCCTTTTTAAACAAATCAGAAAAAGTTGTGGAAAAGCAAATCTAAAATTTTGACTTGTATGTTTTGTCGTCAACTTGCAACACATTCAAAAAAAGTTGACAGTAAAGTTACCACTTTGTAATGTTGCCATTCCTTTTCACAACACTTAAAAGACGTTTAGGGACTGAAGACACCAAGTGATGAAGTGTTTCAGGTGTAATTGTGTCCCATTCTTCCTGCAAACAAGTCTTAAGGTGGGCAACAGTAATTTTGTCAAAATGCGCCAACAAAAAGGTCGGGACTGCAGGCAGGCCAGTCAAGTACCCGTACCCTCTTCCTCCGCAGCCAGGACCTTGTTGAAATGTGCAAATTGTGCTCCAAAAAAAGCATTAATGGTGCTATCAGAAGTGCTTTGCCAAATGCGTAAATTTTCCCAAAAAATACCTGAAATACTGATTCATCTGACCACAGTACACGTTTCCACATGATTTCCGAGCCCAGAGAAGTCGACTGCTTCTAGACACTGTTAACAAGGGCTTCCTTTTGGCACAGTACAGTTTTAACTGGCATTTGTGGATGTAACTACGTATTGTTGCCAAATGCACATGTGGTGATAAAATTATTCTTGAATGAGGGATGATCACGGTTGTTCAGCTTAGGCTTGCGCCCTTGTCCTTTACGCAGAAATTCCTAGTGTATTGTGCACTTTTTTCATTTAAAATTTGTACTGCTATCTTTGCTCCTATGACCTTTCTTGGATGCTGCTTTTGTACCAAATCATAATTACAATCACCTGTTGAAAATGTTTCAAATCACATCAATTTAACCAATTTACATTTGCCCTAGATTGCTCCTGTCCCACTTTTTTTGGAATGTGTTGCAGGTCTGAATGACAGGAAAGGATGTATATTTACAAATGACATGAAGTTGACCAGACAAAACATGAAATATTTTGTGTTCATTTGTCTGCAATGAAATACAAGTCAAAGTAAATTTAGAAATCACTACTTTCTTTTTTTATTTGCGTTTTCCATACTGTCCCAACTTTTTCTGATTTGGGGTTGTAGTAGCAGTTAAAATATTTCTTGTAAATCTCAACTTATAACATTAATGTAATCAAATTAAATATAAAACCAAAGCTATTTGCCACTGCCTGAGTATTAATGTTTTTATAGAAAATATTTAATAGTTTGTTATAGAAAAACAAGTTATGCTCAGAGTCCAGAGCCTCGATCATAGCATTATAACAGGCCCCTTCCGAGTAGAGACCTGCACAGGACCTGCGGGACCCAACGCAACAGAGTGCGGCGCGGGACAACACTTGATGGGCGAGTGCGGGTGTGGGCATGTGTGCGGGATGCGGGAGAATAAGGGTGCTCGGGCGTGGTTCGTTTAGCCATCCCTGGCTCGGTTGGAAAAGGTGGGCCAGAGCACGGTTCAGTTGGGCTCGGGCGCGGTACGCATGTAGTGTGAGTGCAAACCACTTCTGATATGTGCAGCACGATTGTGTTAACATTTCTGAGCGGCAAGAGTGATAGATCTGTGAAGCAATATATTGTGAGAGGGCCGTGTGTTACCGCGTCCCAAACAACTCAAAATAATAAACCACAAAGTAAAAAAAACGATGCACTCCACTGCGCTGAGCGAGAGCGCTTCTCTGTTGTCTTCACGTGCTATTGGAAACTTCCTATTTCCCACTTATGAAGTCGTGATTACGAGCATGTTGCATTCTTTTCTGTTAAAAATAACAGTGAACAGTGGTTAATTAATGCGTTAACTTGCCCAGCCCTATATAATAATTTTTTTTTTAGAAAAAAACTTTACTGACCCCAAACTTTTAGTGTAAATTACAGTATATATGTAACTCTAAATAAAACAGGTGGTCTTGAGATTATTAAAATACGCTGTGCGCTACACGTTTGTCTTACTGCCCAATCAGCATCTAGGTTTCTCCCAAGGTTGGCTCCGTTCCCATGTCTGTTCCACACCTTTGACTCTTCATCAGCATTTCTGCCCAGTTTGTGCAACGGTGGGGGTTTTCTCTCTCAGCTATTGTGATTTTCCAGCAATCTGCTCTTGAAGAATAGTTAAAGTATTCCAAAGTTTTACTACACTGTGAATGCTGGCACAAACAGTTTTATGAGGCATTGTGATTGAAGATCAGGGCTGGTACCTTGGTAGAAAGCCATAAAGAGACCTTTTGGCCTCTTATTGTGACTCACTGTTATACAGATTAATGCTACATTATCAGACACATTTTGTCATCTTGCTTATAACATTCTGTTTCAGCTGTTGAAGAAGCCTTTGTTTCAAGCTTTCCCATATAGATTGAACTGTGAGGAAGAAAGTGCTGACTTGAGGGTTTCCTCTAACGGAAAGCAATTTGTTACCCAGCATTCCTGTCAGCTCAAGTGTTGACATGCTCAGTATCATCTTAGACTCTGACTCACAGAGATTCAAAGCTATTATATGTAAGGCTAATGGATTTTTATAGATTCCTTACAAACATTCATCATGACATACATATACTGTATGTAACACCAATATAATGACAAACAGGAGGATCTTAATAGATATGTAGGGTTTACTGCTACTTATTTTATTTCATTTTATTTTATTTTATTTTATCATACCCCCATTACTATGACAATAATGAGTGCCTCAATAGATATATAGGGTTACTGCTGCTAAATTTATTTTATTATTATTTCTTTTTCATTTCTCATACCACCATTATAATGACATTAAGGAGTCCCTCAATAGATAGGGTTACTACTGCTTATTTTATTTTTATTTTTTATTATTTTATTTTATTTATTTCTCATACCACCATTATACATTTACATTTAGTCATTTAGCAGATGCTTTTATCTAAAGCGACTTCCAGAAGCAATCAGACCAACGAGAGAGCAACAATATACAAGTGCTGTGACCAGTCTCAGTTAGTCTAGCACAGTGCACATAGCAAGTTTTTTTTTTATAAATTAGATAGAATAGAATAGAATGGGTAAGTGCTAGTAGTAATTGGTCAGGTGATGGCGAAAAAGATGGTCCGTGAGAGTGATTTTGTGCCTCTTTGTGATGGCACCACGAGGCGTCGTTCACTTGCTGAACACAAGCTTCTGGAGGGCACGTAGGTCTGAACTAGCGAGTTTAGGTATATTGGTGCAGTGCCAGTGGTTGTCTTGTAGGCAGGCATCAGTGCCTTGAATTTGATGCGAGCGGCTATTGGTAGCCACTGCAAGCAGATGAAGTGTGACGTGAGCTTACTTCGGCTCGTTGAAGACCACTCTCGCTGCTGCATTCTGGATCAGTTGCAGAGGCTTGATAGTACATGCAGGAAGGCCCGCCAAATGAGCATTACAATAGTCCAGTCTGGAGAGAACAAGAACTTGGACAAGGAGTTGTGCGGTCTGCTTTGATAGGAAGGGTCTAATCTTCCTAATGTTATATAAGGAAAATCTGTGAAGCTTTCAGACAGGCTTCAATGCGAGCAGCTACTGTCGGATCATCTGGTTGGAATGAGAAGTAGAGTTGAGTATCATCAGCATAGCAATGATAGGAACAGCCATGCTTCTGAATGACAGATCCTAAAGATGACATGTAGATGGAGAAGAGAAGTGGTCCAAGTACTGAGCCTTGAGGAACCCCAGTAGCAAGAAGTTGAGACTTAGAAACCTTACCCCTCCATGACACCCTGAATGACCTAACTGAGTGGTAAGACTTGAACCACTGGAGTGTGGTTCCTGAGATGCCCATTTTCATGAGGGTGGACAGGAGGATCTGGTGGTTAACTGGTTTGGTGTCAAACGCAGCAGACAGATCCAGCAAGTTGAGTACTGAGGATTTGGAAGCTGCTATTGCCAGTCTCAGGGTTTCAGTAACCGAGAGCAGTATGGTCTCAGTTGAGTGGCTGCTTTTGAAGCCAGATTGGTTGTTGTCCAGGAGTTTGTTCTGTGCAAGAAACATAGAGGGTTGGTTGAACACCTCTAATCACAATAAGGAGACCCTCAATAGATATGTAGGGGTTACTGCTGCTATTTTATTTTATGTTATTTTACTTTTTCATTTCTAATACCACCATTATAATGACAATAAGGAGTCCCTCGATAGATATATAGGGTTACTACATATTTTATTTATATTATTGACATCTTTTTTGGACCCTTAGTCATAAAATCCTCTGTGTTATGATTAGCACAGATTCAGAGGTTGAGTTTAAATTTAACCAAGCTAAATCGTTGCTAAAAAACTGGCTGATCTGGCTAAAAACTTTCTTTGCCTCTTTGGAGAAGACAGACCCTTCAAACTATGCTGTCCAGAACATCGATGCTGTTCTTACCTCTTTAACAAGCGGATTTTTTCAATCATTCTTTGTTCTGAAATGGGGTAATGGATAAACAGCCAAGTGACTCGTGTTTTTTTATTGTCCTTCCCTTTCTCTCTTTCAGAATAATGAGATGTTAGAGCTACAGAGGAACAGGATGAGAGAGGAAATCAGAGAGTATAAGTTCAGAGAGACCAGACTGCTGCAGGACTACACTGAACTGGAGGAGGAGAACATCACCCTACAGAAACTAGTGTCAACACTCAAACAGAATCAGGTATACATACACACACACACACACACACACACACACACAATAATTGTGAAACACAGTTTCAAAACCACTATAGAGTAGAATTACATGTAGTCACTTAAATTTAGTGGCTCTAGTGACCTTTTTACATCCATAAGTTTTTCTTCACATTTAAAATGTTAGGTTTATTGCACCAAAAATTTAATTTGGTGCAATGCTGTACTTTCAAGCTTAACATGATTTAACCCAGTTAGACACATTATTGGATCAATATCCTCGATGATCCTGGATCCTCGATGATCCAACATTAACCAATTAACCTATTAACCAATCAGATTTGAGGGATTAAGGTTGGTGTTTGGTTTCAACAACATTTTCATAAACCAATGATTTTAGTAGTAGGTAAGAGTTAGGACTGTGATTTTATTGGATGATTTGATGGTATAGAATGTTCACTTATGAGCATGTCCTACTTGAATCACATTATGCGCACCTGTAATATTATGCCATATGTTAACATATGGAATGGAAAACATTTGCCTGAAATGAGTATGTATAAATATATAATATACACACAATTCTTATTAGTCTTATTCTTATATTACACAGTCAAGTGTCCACAAATATGCCTGTACACATTCTATTTAATCTCCTTAAAATTTACAGGTGGAATATGAGGGTCTAAAGCATGAAATCAAAGTGCTTGAGGAAGAGACGGTTCTACTCAACAGCCAGCTGGAAGATGCTTTGCGTTTGAAAGACATTTCTGAAGGCCAGTTAGAAGAGGCGTTAGATGCTCTTAAGAGTGAGAGAGAGCAGAAGAACAATCTGAGAAAGGAGCTGGCCCATCATCTCAGCCTGACAGACAGCGTGTACGGAGCCAGCACCCACCTGGCCATCTCTGCCGTAGAGGGTTTGAAGTTCGCAGAGGAGGCGGTGACCAATGGCACATCTGCGCCTGGGTCCAGCCCCAACAATGAGGACCGTAACCGCTGTAATGAGTGCAATGGGCATGGACCAAAGGTGAACGGAGAATATCACCGACTGGGAGGCAAGAAGGGAGAGGTGCTGCACCCAGTGTCTGATCTCTTCAGCGAACTCAACCTGTCTGAGATACAGAAACTCAAACAACAGCTCCTACAGGTTAGTCATATGACACCTAAGGCATGGAATATGCAGGGATTGTGGCAAAACCAGAGTATGAAATGAGACTGGAGAGCAATATTTATTTAGTTTGATTAATTTTAGCAAAACTTAATCTAGAGCTTTAGCTAAGTGGATCATGCTCATGTTTGAATTATATATATATATATATATATTAAAAAAAAATCTCCCAAAAATAAATTTAAAAGAACTTATTAAAAAACATTTTTCAAGATCTCATTTAAGTATCACATTGATATACCCTCTAAAAGTTTTTCTTAATTATTTATTCTATTTTTTTTTATCTGTTAGAACAACTATTTATTTGTTCATTAATTCATATCAGTTTTATTTTAGTATTATTGATAAACTAGATTTAGAATTAGATTTTAATTCAAAAATTACTAAACACCCAAAAAAGTACAACTATTTTGTTTTCACTTTAATTTTAATTAAATGTTTAGTCATTTTTGTTGTGTGTTTTTGTAATTTTTATTAGTTTTTTAATGTCTATATATTATATATTAAAATTATTTATTTATTTGTTTTCTATTATTTAGTTTTAGTTATTTTATTACTTCAACTAAATGGAAATAAGATAAATTCACTTTTTAAATATTTATTTTATTTTATTTTAGTTAATGTCTGTGTTATTTTCAAGTAACAAAAACATTTTTTTTGTTTTAGTTAACTTTTCCTTAATTTTTAGTCCATCTGTTTTTGCTCAGATACTCACATAAATCACTGAGGGATACTTTGGGGAAAAAAGCTGTTATTCAGTGCATTAATGGGCAACTATTGACTCCTGTTGAGTGAAGAGCTTTTCATTAGAGATTTAATGCTTCTACTAACCCTACTTTATAAGCAAACATATATGCCTTAAACCCTTTAACAGGCATTAACATTTATGTATCCAGTCAGTCTCAATGGACATCAAAGGATGCCTTTATTGACACATTTTCATGCCCTTGACACTTTGGCATAGGTATGCAGTATTTGCAATGACTGGTAAAACACTTTAGGTATTAAGAGCTTAAGTGTAAATTTGAGTGAAGGAAAGTTGATTGCTGTAAGTGCAATTGTCTATTTTGTGCTTTTGAGGCTACTGTCAGGTTGATTACCATTATGAGGGAGTGCTTTGTGCCTGCCTCTGTAAAAGCAGGACACAGTAATGTATTTGTATGTGCGTGTGCCACAGGCATATTCAGCAAGAGAGACAGCATGGGACAAGAATAGAAAATCTGCCAGTGCGGACACAGAAACATAGAGAGCTTCAGCTGCTTAAAGGAGCATCACACAGCAAATCAGGCGAAAAAATGACATGATAATTGCAGTGAATGTAGCTTGGTGTCAGTGTAAATGCATTGGTACATGTTAAAAAACAAAAACCCAGTGTGTGTGTGTATGTATATAGATATATAAAATATAAAAAATATATTTTTTATTTTTACACTTAAAAATGTTTAATATTTAATATGAAATCATTAAAATAAAATTAATAAATAAAAATAATTTATTAAAATATCTTATTTGTATTTTAAGATTATACAGTATATATATTGAAAACACTAGGGCCATTTGGTCATGTATGATTTTTAAAAAAGCAATGTGACCACACATAAATTCATCCTAGTAGTCTAAACAGATCAATTTTATGAAAAGCATTATATAACATGTTTGCATCTAAGGGTCTCCTCTGGGGATTGTGGCTGTAGTAACATTTTCTCTTGCTGTGTGGGATTGCCATCAAATGCATAGCCAAGAGCCTGTTATTCCAGCATGCTATTGCACAAAGTAGTTGCTATAGTATTTTTTGCTATTTAGATGTGCAGTTTACTCATTTATATCACTGCTTGGTTATAATTACTTGTTTCCTCACCCTTTGTCAGGGTTCTGTCACTTCAGTCTAGTGTTATTCATGGTTTTGTGACAGAGCCCTGACACTCCCTTCATGTCCTGTTTTTATTTGAGTGCTCTCTTGTCCGAGTGCCTTGTTTTGTGTTGGAGCGTGGTGTTCGGATCCCGGCACTCATGTCTTGAGTTTCGGTTTCGTGTCGGGGTTCGGACACTCGCGCTCCATGTTCTGTCTCATTGTGTGAGCGTGCGGCTCTAGTTCGCTCGGCCGTGCGCTCTCTTGTCCACGTGTGTTGTGTGTGTGGTGTTGCACACAGTTCGTGTTTTTATCGGCTGCGTGCATTCATGTTATGTCTTGTGCTGTGTGGCACGCAGCTTATGTTTTTCATTGGCTGCGTGTTTTCATGTTGTCGTGTCTTGTGTGAACACGCGGCTAATGAGTATTCTCATTAGCTGCGTGTTCGTGTCCTGTTTTGCACATGGCTGGTGATTTGTTTTGCTGGCCATGTGCTTGTGTTTTTGTTTTGTGTGAGCACATGGCTTTTGTCTTAGTATTCTGTGTGCCATGTGCTCTCATGTCAATTGTCTTGACCCCACCCATCTTGTTACCTGATTATTGGTTTATTTGCCCCAACTGTGTTTATCTCGTTACCCTCCTCATTTGCTCCCTTTATAATCTCCTTGTGTTTGCAGTCCTGTGCCAGTTCGTCATCGCATGTATTCTGTTGTGTCCTGTCTGCCTTGTCGTGCCCTGTCCTGTCCTGCCTTGCCAAGCCTGCCAGCTGTCCTGTTTTTCCCCTACGGGGTAGTTTTTGTTGCTTGTTTTGTTTTATTTTTGATAAAAAATTCCCATTCTCCTGCACTACTGAGTCCTCGCCTCATCCCCAACCCTGACACCCTTCAAGCTACTGTAATTGCCTGGCATTTATCCAGAACAAAAGTGTTTCCCCATCTACCTCTGTTCACTTTTTAAATGTATTTCCTTGTGTTGTTCTTGGCTCATTGCCAGAAAGGAATCGATGGGGGTTTGCTATCTCAGCCTCAAGCGTTAGATGGCTGACGATTCTGATACAATGAGTGATCAAAAAGCAATTAAGCAGCACTTGAGCTCAGTGACAGGAATCACATGTCTGCGGTTATGCTAAATTTGTGACAAGCAAGCTAACACACCTAGCTATCACAACTATCTATAGAGTGGAATTTTATAAGCACATAGAGTGAATATATTCCATGTTTTCTAACAAAAGTATTGTAGGTTAGACTTTTACTAGAGAAACTGAATGCAAAAAACTAGCATAATGTATCATGTAATTCAGTTAATTTTGTTCTTGTTGTTGACATTTTTGTGCTTGATGAACTTTCATTTCTTAACTATTTATATTTTTGTTGAAACCTTAAAGGTATAGTTCACTCAAAAATGAAAATTTTGTCATTAATTACGCACCCTCATGTCGTTCCAAACCCGTAAGACCTTTGTTTATCTTCAGAACACAAATTAAGATATTTTTGATTAAATTCAAGAGCTTTCTGACTCTTCATAGACAGCAACGCAACTACCACGTTCAAGGCCCAGAAAGATCGTAAGGACATTGTTTAAATAGTCCATGTGACATCAGAGGTTTAACCTTAATGGCATGGAAGAGAAGAAATTATCATTATTTGATCATTATTTTTGTTTACTTTATGCACAAAAAGTATTCTCGTAGCTTCATAACATAACGGTTGAACCACTGATGTCACATGGACTGTTTTAATGATGTCCTTACTACATTTATGTAGGGTGACCATATTTTAGTTTTCAAAAAAGAGGACAGTGGGAGCATGATGCAGACAGGGGAGGACGGGGGGGTTGAAGTAGCGCAATGACCATATCCCATATCCCAACTCAAAATATGTCATTTCCATAACTAAAATACATAGGGCTCATTTTACAGTCACCGTTTTGCAGACTAATTTTAAACACTAAAGCTAAAAGGCTTCCTACCAGTGGCCATCCTTCACAAAACTTAACATCTACCACAGTTTAATCATAGATAGAATGCAAAATGTTTCAATACAAGCATTTCAATCAAATGTAATTTATGCAATATTTCAAACCTTCAACCCACGGGAGAAAATCAACCTGCCGCAACAGTTTAAAATTAGCCCAATTCCGTGGAAAAAAATGCAGATTTGGCAACCCTGCATCCAACACGAGCTGCATCCAAAGTGATTTAAATACTCCACATATTGATAACGGCTCCCTGATGTGTGAAAATTATATTCAACATTAGAATGTTTGCGGGAGCAGGCAGTGATGGTCAGAAATTGGGAGCGGGCTTAAGAAAACAGTCCTGTGCAGGGCTTTAATACAAAAATGCACACAATGAATGGCGACTGTAGAAAGCAAAAGTCGAATCTCTGACATTTTGGGCGATTTAGAAATCCCGGCCAGACGCATTTTTTAGGTCCAAAAAGAGGACATGTCTGAAGAAAAGAGGACGTATGGTCACCCTACTTTATGGGCCTTGAACATTGTAGTTTCGTTGCTGTCTATGGAGGGTCAGAAAGCTCTCGGATTTCATAAAAAATATCTTAATTTTTGTTCCGAAGATGAACGAAGGTCTTACGAGTTTGAACGACATGAGGACGAGTAATTAATGACAGAATTTAAATTTTTGGGTGAACTGTCCCTTTAATACTTGTTTTCAGGATTCTTTGATGAATATAATGTTAAAAACAACATATTTCATTTGAAGAGTGAAATCGTTTGTAACATTTTAAATGTCTTTACTGTCACTTTTGATCAATTTAATGTGTCCTTTATGAATGAAAGTAATATTTTTTTAAAAGTGTACTGACCCCAGTTGTGTAAATGAGTGGCAAGTCTAACATATAGTGTTTTTTTTTATTAGATCTTCTTGGTTTTTGCTAACAAACTGTGTATCATCTTGTCCACTAGGTTGAGCGAGAGAAGGCGGTTCTACTTTCCAACCTGCAGGAGTCTCAAACTCAACTGCAGCACACGCAGGGTGCTTTAACTGAGCAGCACAAACGCGTTCACCGCCTTACAGAGCGCTTCAACACTATGAAGCGCCTCTACAGTGACAAGGAGTTTGACACGGAGGAGTCCGAGAAGAACGACGTGCCCATTAACGGTTGCTGCGATTATGAGGCAGACATCAATGGAATGGAGCTTCTGGAGTGCAAATACAGAGTTGCCGTGACTGAGGTCATTGACTTGAAGGCAGAGCTTAAGGTTTTGAAGGAAAAATATAACCAGTCTGTGGAGAACCAATCAGAAGAGAGCAACCACAGCGAAGGAAAGGTCCAGGCTCTCGAAGAGCAGGTGAAACGGTTGGAGAAAGCCTGCCGTGAGGGCCGCGAGCGGGTTAGCAGTCTGGAGGTGGAGCTCCGGTGTGCTTCCGTTATGGCTAGCGAAAGTAACGGCATGCTGAACACAGCTCAGGACGAGCTGGTTACGTTTAGTGAGGAACTTGCTCAGCTCTACCACCACGTCTGCTTGTGCAACAATGAAACGCCAAACCGAGTCATGCTGGACTACTACCGTCAGAGCCGGGTTACGCGTAACGGCAGTCTCAAAGGCCCCGAGGACCCAAGAGCACTGCTTTCTCCACGTTTAGCTCGCCGTATCGCGGCTGCCAACTCCTCAGACGTGTCCAAGAGTCCTCAAGACTCTCCATCAAAGGAACCCCTTGGAGAAGGAACTAAAGGGGAAGGAGGAAGTCCCAACAAAACCCCCTTTGGTTCACCAATCAATGGTTCATCTCTCTCATCCACCCCAGTTCCAGAAACAGGTGATCTCCGCCGGGAACCCATGAACATCTATAACCTCAACGCCATCATCCGTGACCAGATCAAGCACCTGCAGAAGGCTGTAGACCGCTCACTGCAGCTCTCCAGGCAGAGGGCTGCGGCACGAGAATTGGCACCCATCCTAGATAAGGACAAAGAGGTCTGCATGGAGGAGATCCTGAAACTCAAATCCCTCTTGAGCACCAAGAGAGAGCAGATCGCCACATTGCGTCTAGTCCTGAAAGCCAACAAACAGGTAAGAAGACCATGCAAATCCCAATATCTCCAGTTTGGTCTCAAAAAGAAGCATATAAAACAGAGCATTATATGATTTTCATTTGTGTTTCTAGACTGCCGAGGTGGCCCTTGCGAACCTGAAGAGCAAATATGAAAATGAGAAATCCATGGTGACGGAGACAATGATGAAGCTTAGAAATGAACTAAAGGCCCTCAAAGAAGACGCAGCCACCTTTTCCTCACTGAGGGCAATGTTTGCCACAAGGTGCGTTTATCGGTCTTTATCGCCGTTTATTATTATTGAGGACATCCAAACTGGTTTCTTTTTTTAACATTCATGATTTATCAAAATGTTCTGTATTTGTAATCTTTCATTAAAATGTAACTGCTTGAAACTCTTTTACTTTTTGGCTGATCTCACCTAGGTTGGAAATAGTGTTAGCCAACAGCTAAATAGCCATTTAGTTACTGTTACAGCTAGGAATGGAAATAAGTGAAGGCTCTGATTCCTTTTAACAATTCTGGTTCCATAATAATTTCAATAAAGATCCTTTTAGAACTTTTAAACTGGATGCGAAACTGTATTTAAACTGTATTTTTTTTACTAAAAAGAACTGACATTTTAGAGCCATTTGTTCAGGAATCTAATGACTTAAGATGGACAAAATCAAGTTCTTCACTATATATTTAAGGCTGAATATTCTGTTTCACACAGAAATACATTATGGAAGTAAAATATGTTGTAATTATTCAAGATAATACTTATTCAATCTTGTACAGTGTGTTCTGATGTTTTATGTTCTCTCGTCCTCTTTGTCCAGATGTGATGAGTATGTAATTCAGCTGGATGAGATGCAGAGGCAGCTGGCTGCCGCAGAAGATGAAAAGAAGACTCTGAACTCTCTCCTGCGAATGGCTATTCAGCAGAAACTGGCCCTCACCCAGCGCCTCGAGGACCTAGAGTTTGACCACGAGCAGTCGTACAGTGGCCGTGGAGGGAAAGTGCCAAAAATTAAGAGCAGCCCTCAAAAAGTAAGTCATCGAACTGCACTCACTGCTCCCCCTAGTCCCACTGCATCGGTTTCAAAACCCCCTTCCTGTCTATTCCAAAACCATATGGTTGCATCAGCCAGTAGTTCTCCTTCACTGGATGTCCCTGCTCCATTCTCCTCCTCCTGGACCTCCTCAGCCCAGCCGTTTTTCCTCGGCCAGTCGCAGTGGAAACTGGGCACTCAGACTTTAGTTGTAGACCCAGAGACGCTAAGTTTTGAGTTTTGTCATGTTATTCATAGAGGAGACTCTGATGCTCACGTTCCCAGATCTGCTCCTACTTCCCCCTACCGTTCTCCTGTCCTGGGCTCTCGTCAGCCGTCGCCACGTTCTGTGAGATCTCGCATGCGCTCCAATGTGACTCAGTTCACGCCTTCGGCCGCTTCAAGAACCTCTCTAGTCCAGCCTGGGACTCCCAGAATTCCTAATGGTGACCCTCAGTAGGTGACACGGTTTAAGGACAGACTGGTTTCCATCTGAATATGACTGCTTGGAGAATATGATTCAACTCAGGGATAGATTTAGAGACTTTTTTATTGATACTACTTGAAATTTCAACTAATTCATTCTGAACAGAATTATGTTTTGCAAACTCTAGAAATACACTATCAGTCAAAATGTAGGAATCATTTTTTTATGTTTTTGAAAAAATTCTCTTATGTTTACCAAGGCTGCTTTTATTTGTTCAAAAATACAGTAATCTGGTGAAATACTATTATGATGTAATTTATTTTATTATTATTTTAATATATTTTTAAATGTAATTTATTCCTGAGATGGCAGACCTGAATTTTCAGTCTTCAGTGTCACATGATCCTTCAGAAATAATTCTAATATGCTGATTTGCGGCTCAAGAAGCATTTTGTATTATTATCAATGTTGAAAAAAATTGTGCTGCTTAATATTTTCATGGAAACACTACCACATGAATCATGAACCATTCAAAAGTTTGGGGTAAGTAGTACGATTAAAAAAAAAAAATAATAATAAATTAAATTAATACTTTTATTCAGCAAGAACACATTCGGTTTATAATGTTACAAAATAAATTTGTTTCAAATAAATACTGTTCTTCCAAACTTTGTATTCATCAAAGAATCCTGAAAAAAAGGTATCACAGAATTCACAAAAATTATTAAGCAGAAGCTTTTAACACCGATAATATTAAGATTTTTTTTCTGAGCACCAAATCAGTACATTAGAATGTTTTCTGACTTCTTTCAAAAACATTAAAAAATCATAATTATTCCAAACTTTTGACCGATAGTGCACTTGAGTTACATGGCTTTGTGCGATAATGTTGTCTGGGTATAAAAATAAGATTAAATAATAATAAAAATTTTCACAACGCTTGATGTTCTTTTTTGCGGCCTGGGTAAGAAAACTGTTTTTGGTAAACACAGTTTTTGGAATCTGCATCAGTATTTGGATCATGCTGGAAGAATTATTCTATAAAGCAAAACAGGTATTGATTGGTGCATGTCTCTTTTAGAATATAATTCCTGCATGTGCGCTCCCATTTTATGGCTTGAAGAACTGGGTGCTACATACTGCATGCAAAGCAGTTAGTTTGTGTGATGGAGTTTTCAGTAATTTTTGCATTGGCAAATAGCACATCTGACATAACTACAGCTCCATCCACTGGCAACAGTGTGCACTGAAGAATAGAACATTTACTTTGGCTTTTGTGTAATCATTAAGCCTTGTGAGTCTTTCAAAGTGCTGTATACTGAAATCATAAGCAGTAGCTCATGTATAATCACATTAAACATATTTTAAAGATAAATGCAACCTGCTTTGCTAGCTAACAGAAAATGCTCAGTTGATCCCAACGCACCCTGTATGATAAAATGTGCCAGCGAGAGCTGTTCTATTCATGGACACAGCATATGGCAATGCAGGATCCGCCATATGCAAATGCAGGGACGTGTTCTTGCACATGCTGCCTGCTGCCCAGCTACTGCATTTCAATGAGCTGTAAAGTACAGAGCCACATCAAATGTGTCATTCATTATACCATGAGTCATTCTATGGAACGGGTGCCTTTCCAGTGTGACAGGGACATTTTTAGTGAATTTCTGAATGTTTTTAGTACATTTCTGAATCAACATAATGTGTTTACGTTTTTATCAATTGTATTGTTCCATCTCGAATTAGATTTATGATTTTTAATGCATTTTAACAAGGTTAAAATGTTAATATACAGTGGGTAACAGGGTGGACAGTTTTACCACATTTTAATATGACATTTTAATTAATCCCTTTGGTAATACTTTACAATAAGGTGTCATTTGTTAATATTAGTTAATGTATTAACTAACATGAACAAACAATGAACAATGCATTTATTACACTATTTATTCATCTTTGTTAATGTTAGTTAATGAGAATACAGTTGTTCATTGTTTGTTCATGTTAGTTCACTGCATTAACTAATGTTAACAAACACAACTCGTGATTTTAATAATGCATTAGTAAATGCTGAAATTAACATTAACTAAGATTAATAAATGCTGTAGAAGTATTGTTCATCATGTTTATTAATGTTGTTAATTAAAGTTAACTAATTAACCTTATTGTAAAGTGTTACCATCACTTTGCTTATAAATGTAACATTGGAAGATGTGTATTAGATAATTTAATGGTATTTTTTCTGTATTCTGTATTCTATTATTATTCCCATTTTTTGCAAATTATTGCAGTTTTTAATAGAAATTAATGGTAACAATTTTAAGATTGGCCCCTACTGACAAACATAACAGATTTTATTTAATTTTATTTTATTTACTCACTCAACTAAAATCTATTGTTTTGCTCCACTTAAACATAGAGAAAATACTGCCACTTTTTATTCACATATATTTTTTCATCAAAATATAAGTATTTGGTAAGGAGAATGCAAAAAAAAAAAAAAAGATGACAACTTTTACATCTTATAGTCATTTTTTAAGTGTTTATAATATATAATGTGTATATATAAAATGTACAGTATTTAATACAAAAAAGGCACTCGTTTTGTAGAATGACGTTAATTTAAGGAGCTGTGGGCCAAAAAGCATTTGACAAGGTCAGCAGTTGAAGGTTGTACAGAACATCAGAACATTGTGTTAGCGTTGCTCATGCAAGACTGACCGAGATGCAGTTCATACAGATCTGATGATAGACAGCGGTTACAGTACATGCATAGACAAGCCTCTGGAAATCAGAGGTGTTTTTTCTTCTAACTCTTCTAGGTAATCAGAGATTTCAGGTCGAGTTTAGCTTTGTAATATTGATGTTTCCTGTGCCTTGCTTAAAGACATGTGACATGTATTGTGTATGATGTGACTCAGTTGATACATTTGTAAATCATGGAGTTCTACTGTAGTGTAATGGAAACCAGTCTGATCCGCTTCACCGGTGTCACCAGGGCCCAGCATTAAGAAATAAAATAGCAGTTGACCATTTTTCCCCTATATGTAAGGAAAGGCTTAACGAAATTGAGAATAACCTAATTTAAACAGTCATATCATAATATGACATAATGTATGTCAAATAAATGCATCACATTCATGAGGTGTAACACTGTTATAGTTTCTGAGTTTTGTTGAAACAGTTGTTTTTTTACAATAGTGACAGTACACAGAATCCTAAAAAAAACTCTCTTTATTATTCCTGATTATGTCCATAAAAGAGCAGTGGATGTGTTCATTTTCTGCCTGTAGGTGTCAGTGTTTCTTCATTTCACAATTATTACCGAATGTGTCAAATGCTGTTTTGCCCATGGTGATCAAAACGTATCCCAACAACAGCAGTAGTTTCCTTCTGATTAAAATAAAATAAAATTTAATTTTTGACTTTGGCACTGTAGATGGTTATGTCACTAATGCATTTATACAACCAACCGCCCAGTACACCCAAAACACATAGATTGGCTGCATATAGCAACACCCACGACACCCCAGAATCACGACAATCAATTTTGCACTGAGTGTGAATGGGAAAAAGAAAAGAATCTTATTTTAAAAAATGTCTTGTGTATATGTGCTCTTAGCTAGACAGCAGTTTTAGATATTACTTTTTGTCTTGTCAAATGTATAAATGTATGTGTGTTTGCACGCTCTCATTAACAAAGCAGCAACACTGCCTATTATTTGCACCTGACACATACACTACTGTTTAAAAGTTTGAGCTTTTTTAAAGAAATTAATACTTTTATTTAGCATGGATGCATTAAATTGATCAAAATGACAGTAAGGACATTTATAATGTTACAAAATATTTCTATTTTTAAAAAAAATGCTGTTGAATATGAACTTTTTTTCATCAAAGAAAAACAATGATTTTTTTTTCTACAGAAATATTAAGCAGTGCAACTAATAATAATAATTAATGTTGAGATAAGAAATGTGAGCACCAAAGCAGCATATTAGAATGATTTCTGAAGGATCATGTGACACTTAAGACTGAAGTAATGATGCTAAATATAATCACAACTTACACTTAATTTTATTTTAAAACATAAAACGGGTATTGTAATAATATTTCACAATATTACTGTATTTTTGATCACATAAATGCAGCCTTGGTGAGCATAAGAACTTTTTCAAAAGCAGTTAAAAATTCTTACCGCCCCAAACTTTTGATCAGTAGTGTATCTCTGTTTAACAAACAGAAGGTGGTTCCATCTTGCTTTCCTTCCATCGTTATACCTGGCATTCCTCATGAATGTACACAAATATATTCAGCTGAATGTTTGTAATTATTTTTCTCTCATTCTAAATGCTCTCTTTGTTCATTTTAAGTGTGATTCTGCATGAGATTAACACATAGAATCACACTCTAGTTAGACCATTGCTGCCATTTCCGGCGAGTTGACTTCTCGTCTCTGTCTGTGTTTGTGTCACTAACCCTGACTGTCACACCTCTGTATATCTGTCTAATTTATCAGTCTCTCTTAGATTGTCAGCAGCCTGCTGCCTCAGTACCGCCAACCTCCCCACAACTGAGGCACGGGAGGGCATCCACGGGCCACAGGTAACCTGTTCTTTAGAGGAACTCGCGCTCTACTGCTTCCTTTCTCACTCTATTTCTAACAGAAAAAGATGTCACGCATTCACAAGTATTGTTAACAACAGCCACCCACTTGCTCACACTTTTACAATACAATTGATATACAGTACCAGACTTACTTTTTTAATAATTAGTGTTTTTTATGTCTTTAAATAAGGTATCTTATGCAGGTTGCATTTATTTGATCAAAAATCCAGTAAACAGAAGCATAGTGAAATACTGTTTCTACTGTATTTTTTATCAAATAAATGCATGTCTTGGTTTCAAAAACATTTAAAAATCGTAATTATTCAAAATTATAAAAAAAACCTGAGATGCCCAGCATCCTTTCATCACCCTCTCATCCCGAGTTGTCAATTATAGACAACAGTCCTTTCGTCCCATACAACTTTGCCTCTTAAAAGCTACTTGCTTTTGCATGTGCCTCTGTGTGTCTGTCAAACGTAAGTTAATGTTTATGTCTGAATTAGTGAATTGTGTTTTTCTCAGTAACAGTCGTTTCAGTATAATAGGAAACAGGATATGGTGATTTCATTATACACCTACTCATGGCCACTGTTTCTGTTTTCTCCCTTCTGGCTCTGTCGTTTGTCTCTTGGTAGTCCTATAGTGTTGTTAGCTCTTCAAGAGGACCAGATGACTGCAGCCAACTCCAGACTTCCATGTGATCCTTTCAACTGTCTGGCCCATCATTCTCATCTTTTTGGCCCTTAGCCTCCTGTCGTTGGACTCTAACAGCGACCAATCCTCACAGAGACGGGGCACATCAGTCAATCATGACCTCCAGCCAATCAGACGCTCCTCTCTATGTGTGATCCCAGAGGGGCCCGCCCTAATTTCCCGCCCAGTTACTGAAATTGGATTAATTATTCAGTGATGCCTATTGTGTACGCGCTAATTATCATCTTGAGTGAGATGAGAACAAACGGACTGATGTATACTTATTTATTTATCTATTTATTACTTTATTTATTTGTGTTTTTGTTTGTTTATTTTAAAATATGATGTGTGTTGTGTCTGATTATTTTAATATGAATATGATTTTGGATAAATTAATTACATCAACCCAGGAGTATTATGGTGTGCACGGTGACTTTCTGTCAGTCAAAACTAATATATCTTTGACGCACAGAAAAGTGTGATAGAAAGATGTGTTTGAAAAGTTGAACAGAGGTAAATGAATTATTGAGAGACATGCGCACATCATTTTCAATAAGTAGAAACAATTTTCAGTATAACATTTGAGTGACTTTGATTTAGACCTTCAAGCTCCTGAGGTGATGTTTGCATTACAGTGATACTACTATTGAGTTTTGCAAATCTCAGCTTTTCTAGCGTCATTGCACATGGAATTTGTTTCTTTGTCCTTTTTTTAACAGTTTATTGCAATGCATAAAGATTATATTTTATACCTGAATTCTCTTTTTTATTGCCAAAGTGATGTCAAATAAGTCTTTGAGGACTGAGTGGACATGTAGGCCCAGTTCAGTGCCCGCTGGGCAAAAATCATGTTTGAGGAAGTGGAGTTATAGCTTGAGTGAGGCTTGATCCCAGTGCGCTGCTAAATTTGAACATGGAGTGGGTTTATTATTCTCATATCTGCTACAAAAACAGCATACAAGCCCTATTTTCTGTATCCCATATTCACTATAGAATCTCTCATTTTCATTTTCATTTTCTATTGCGGTTATATCTAACCTTTACCCTCTATAAAAAGCACAAACACATTTATCTATGCATTTTCAAACAGGCACAGGATCGTTTTCATGTCATTTGGTCATCTGTCCTCCAATCACGCTGTGATTTGTACCAGCAGGACAAGGAGGTGGCATTGTTTTTATACAGCAGCAAACCACAAAAACACATTTTTAGTCTCATTGATTGACTGAAAGGTTATTGAGGAGTCTAGATGAAGAATCCATCAGACGCTTCTCAAAGCATAACTGTATCCATTGTGGAACTAGAACAAAGCTGAGTCTGTTTAATGGCATGCAAAGAAGGATATAAGATCAATGGTTTCATTCACAATCTCTTTAGGCTGCCAGTTCTCAGTTTCTGTTCAGTCTAATCCATTCATTTGGCGTTTTAGACTATATTAATTTCTTATTGAGTATTTTCAATGAGACAAGTGCAGTTTCAGTTTTATTGACTATACATTGTGGTATATTTGTTGCCTCTGAAATATACTGAATAACACCCACAACGTCACATGGTGTGTACTGGTGAAAGCATGATCTTTGCAGGATATTTTTATGTGTATACAGTCATAAACCACATACTTGTTTTGTGAAATAAAATTTTAAAACCGCATTTGTTGAGTCCTATCCTGATTATTTGAGAGACGGTGTGTGAAAGTTTTTGTGTGCACACTATATCACAATTCACATTTGTGTTTGCACTTTGGTCTAGTCCAATAAATAAAATGCGTATTGTAATTTTGTTGTCTTTAAAATGTATTTGGCAATTTATTGTAATTTTGTTGCCCTTCAATTTTTAATAATGATCATTTTTAATAATCCCAAAATGCAACCGTTAGTTCCGATCCTCTAATTTGATTGGCTAAAAGGTGTTTAGGTGAACAGGTTCAAAAGATTCGACTCACTTAAGTGAATCAAAACCAGTAGGACAGCACAGAGGAAATGACTAACCAGTTGCACTAAATAATTTAAAAACAATGTATTATTTATTAGGCTAAATTACTGTCTAGTTACTGTACAGTTGTTCAATTCAGATAATCCCAAATAACATTATGCAACAGTTAGGCTAATTGAATCACCAATAGTGTCTTCAAGTCAAAATACAGTAGGAGGTCAGAACACAGTGGACATTACTGGCTAACCCTACTTAATTTTAATATTGTACTCATTCATAGTTATTTTATTTCATAACCTTTGACAGTTTTTGTATAGTTACAGTTCTTCAACGCAGATAGCCTAATCCCTCCCCTGGAAAGGAGTCAAAATTCGCCACAACACCGGTTCTCTAATTTCATTGGCTAAGCAGTTTAGGTAAACGGATTCAAACGATTCGACTCACTGAGATGAATCAATAACTCCACAAACGAATGTGTTGAGGTCGGTGAATCAAAATATACAGTAGAAGGTCAGAGCACAGAGGAAATGACTGGACCAATCGTGTTATCAGAGCTCTTAGAGGGCGGTGATATGGGCTGATAGAGCGATAATGACTGGCTCAGAACAGTGTACTGCTGTAAGAGCCAAAGATTCTGAGGAAAAAACACTAAACCCAAGCGTTTCGCTTTACTTTTGCGTAACACTACAAAGTTCCTACGGCTGCAGACGCTTAAGATGTGGACTTAGCCCGAATGCTGCGTGGACGTAAAACACCCGTTATTTACGTACAAAGGATTCAATTTGTAAATCAAGTATTTTAAATGTTGGAACGAACTAATGAAAACATGAGTGAATTGAGGAGAAACGCTATCCGGAGGAAGTCCAAACCGAGGCAGACAGCAGGTTCCTCGGCGGACGAATGCCCGGGATCCTCAGGTGAGTGAAGCGGTCAGGTGAGAGCGGATAGTCCGCTTATGGGCTTATCCTCCTCATGCCAAACGTCCAAAACACAGGGTGCATTTGTTTCAGGGATAATTTTGTCAGCCCAACTTTTGAGTGTTTCTACGCAACTTAAAGAACATAGTTTTGGATTTTGAGGCAATATTTTCTTCTGTCAACCTGGAAATATTAGAAGTGGCAACATGTTACAAAATCTCTATCGATTGACACATTATATCTATTCTACGATATAGTATAGCCTATATCGTCATATCATCAACCCATGGTTTTATAACTAAAGAATATTTGCATATTTGATTCATTGTATTAATATTTGATATATTTGACATTCTGATAAACATATAGCCTATATGCGTAAACAACACTGTAAAGTTATGGAGGAGGTTATAGGGTCATTTTGGAAAGAATGACGCAGTGCTAGATAAAAATTAAATTAAAAAAAATTAAATTAAATTAAAGCCATGAATCCTTTGGTCCTGATCCTAGTGGTTCTTTTTATTTCTTAGTTTTAATATAAAACCAGCTCGGACAATCTTTTCATGATCAAGTTCATCATCGTGCCTTAATCTCTGACAGCACACAAGAGATTTGGCAAAGCATGGAAAATTCAGTGGAATACATGCCAGACTCCATTTTCTTCCTGGGAAGAAAGCTCTGTTTGTACTGAAAGCTCAGGATATGAGCGTGAACAAGTCTCAACGAGTTGTGTATAGTGTTTGCAATAGTGACATGTCTCATCCCTGACTCGGTATGAACTGGCCTGCATAATTCTGTATCTTAAGGATAATGAATGTGCAGGAGTATTGCTGTCATACTGCACAGTCTATTAGATATATTTTAAATCTATTAGTCAGTATGTGTTTAGGAATAACTTCCGATACCATCAAGACTACTAAGCAAAACATTGTGGTTCTTTGGATAATGTTGCATAGCAATTCAGTTTTAAGGTTATATGTTTATGTTGCTTAGATTAAGCAAAAAAAATAAAAAAAATAAACAATGATTTATTTTCTCTATAATACAGTATTTATACTTGCGGCTGGCTATTCACTATGGTCAGTCCAGAGGACTCTTATTAATGAGACTGCAGTGGGTCTCATTTATCCATGAAGTTCCACTTCCTGCGCCTGTGAGCTTGACTGCTCAGTGAATCAGAATGAGCATGAGGAACTCACTGAGTTACATTGTTGTTGATGTCTGCTGGGAGTTTGAAATTAGAAGCTGGATTATATTTGCTAAAATCATTGCTCTTATTTTTCAACATTATATTATATTAGAGATTAGCAGACTATCAATTATCATACACACACACACACACACGTATACAGGTGCATCTCAATAAATTAGAATGTCGTGGAAAAGTTCATTTATTTCAGTAATTCAACTCAAATTGTGAAACTCGTGTATTAAATAAATTCAATGCACACAGACTGAAGTAGTTTAAGTATTTGGTTCTTTTAATTGTGATGATTTAGGCTCACATTTAACAAAAACCCACCAATTCACTATCTCAACAAATTAGAATATGGTGACATGCCAATCAGCTAATCAACTCAAAACACCTGCAAAGGTTTCCTGAGCCTTCAAAATGGTCTCTCAGTTTGGTTCACTAGGCTACACAATCATGGGGAAGACTGCTGATCTGACAGTTGTCCAGAAGACAATCATTGACACCCTTCACAAGGAGGGTAAGCCACAAACATTCACTGCCAAAGAAGCTGGCTGTTCACAGAGTGCTGTATCCAAGCATGTTAACAGAAAGTTGAGTGGAAGGAAAAAGTGTGGAAGAAAAAGATGCACAACCAACCGAGAGAACCCTAGCCTTATGAGGATTGTCAAGCAAAATCGATTCAAGAATTTGGGTGAACTTCACAAGGAATGGACTGAGGCTGGGGTCAAGGCATCAAGAGCCACCACACACAGACGTGTTAAGGAATTTGGCTACAGTTGTCGTATTCCTCTTGTTAAGCCACTCCTGAACCACAGACAACGTCAGAGGCGTCTTACCTGGGCTAAGGAGAAGAAGAACTGGACTGTTGCCCAGTGGTCCAAAGTCCTCTTTTCAGATGAGAGCAAGTTTTGTATTTAATTTGGAAACCAAGGTCCTAGAGTCTGGAGGAAGGGTGGAGAAGCTCATAGCCCAAGTTGCATGAAGTCCAGTGTTAAGTTTCCACAGTCTGTGATGATTTGGGGTGCAATGTCATCTGCTGGTGTTGGTCCATTGTGTTTTTTGAAAACCAACGTCACTGCACCCATTTACCAATAAATTTTGGAGCACTTCATGCTTCCTTCTGCTGACCAGCTTTTTAAAGATGCTGATTTCATTTTCCAGCAGGATTTGGCACCTGCCCACACTGCCAAAAGCACCAAAAGTTGGTTAAATGACCATGGTGTTGGTGTGCTTGACTGGCCAGCAAACTCACCAGACCTGAACCCCATAGAGAATCTATAGGGTATTGTCAAGAGGAAAATGAGAAACAAGAGACCAAAAGATGCAGATGATCTGAAGGCCACTGTCAAAGAAACCTGGGCTTCCATACCACCTCAGCAGTGCCACAAACTGATCACCTCCATGCCACGCCGAATTGAGGCAGTAATTAAAGCAAAAGGAGCCCCTACCAAGTATTGAGTACATATACAGTAAATGAACATACTTTCCAGAAGGCCAACAATTCACTAAAAATGTTTTTTTTATTGGTCTTATGAAGTATTCTAATTTGTTGTGAATTGGTGGGTTTTTGTTAAATGTGAGCCTAAATCATCACAATTAAAAGAACCAAAGACTTAAACTACTTCAGTCTGTGTGCATTGAATTTATTTAATACACGAGTTTCACAATTTGAGTTGAGTTACTGAAATAAATGAACTTTTCCACGACATTCTAATTTATTGAGATGCACCTGTGAGACCTGTGATATTTCAGTTTTTCTTTTTTAATAAATCTGCAAAAATGTCAACAATTCTGTGTTTTTCTGTCAATATGGGGTGCTGTGTGTACATTAATGAGGGAAAAAAAATGAACTTAAATGATTTTAGCAAATGGCTGCAATATAACAAAGAGTGAAAAATTTAAGGGGGTCTGAATACTTTCCGTACATATATATATATATATATGTAATGTAGTGTAATGTTATTTATTTATTTGTTCTCTCTTTAAATGTTTCATTCTTTTTTTTTTGACATTGTCTACATTCTCAAACCTCAAGAAATCAGGCTCCAAAGATTTTTTAATGTTTTGTTGTAGTCAATGTAATTTGATTTTAATCATGGTAATCGCCATAAATGGAGGCAGAGGGTGACTAGGGAAACGGGAAAAACACCTTTGCTGTTACATATGGAATCACCACCAACTGGCAAGAAAAGAAAATACAGGTTTTCTTTTGCTCTTTGTTTATTAATAAAACAGAAGCAAGGAAAGTGTGTACTTTTTAATGTTTTATCAACAAGTGTGTGTGGGTTTGTGTACTTGCATTTGAAAATGCCAACCATGCCTTTGCATTCTCATAATGCAGTAACTTAATCTGAAGAAATTATTGGGCTGCTCTCATATTCAGTTTATTTAAACAATAGAGTTGATAGTGCACATGAACAGGAAAAAGAACAGGGACCATTGGGAGCTATTTCCTGCAAAATAAATAAATAAATATAAATAAAAATTATATAATAGATAGAACTAGAAATGCTTTCCTCTTTAAACTTTTGGGATTTGAGTAACAGCTATTTTTGGAGTGCACTAACACAAGTGTGCTGTTATTAAAGTTAACTATTAATTTTCTGTGGTGCTTCGCTGAATCCCATGCTTCCTCTGTGACACTGAAGTCAGTGTTTTAGGAGTTTAGAGTCAGGTGAGACGGACCTGTTATCGTAACATCATCAGAGCTTATCAGGCTTTATTTGGTTGTGATTGGTGTATTCTGCACTAGTAACTGAAGTTTGTGATGTGAGAGAGAGGGGCTATAAATAACTCACAATACACACCCTCTATTATCCTCTAGTAAATATTTGAGGACATTGTGATCCAGCCACAGGAAATGAGACGTAATTTCAACTATAACACTGGAATCTAGTCTAAAATAATTACTGTCATATGACTCATATCAGCATGGAATTGACATTAATACTTTATATTTAGGTATGTTACTCTAACGGGCTTTTTCTAGGCAGATATACCAGTAGCCCCTCACTGCAGAACAAAGATCCAGGGGGCGGGGTTGGATCCACATCCAGGGGGTGGAGATTGGTAGGTTTAGGGGTGGGGATGGGTGGGTTTAGGGATCAGGGGGTGGAGACGGGTAGGTTTAGGTCTATGTAAGGTGGGAGGAGTTGGATCTAGATCCAACTCCGCCCCCTGGATCTTGTGTTCTGCAGTGAGGACCATCTCAGATATACTGTACATGTAGAAATATCCAGCAGATGGCAGTATAACACCAAAAAAGGGATTTGCAACTTCTCAACACTGTGCCTAGAGCCTCATGGACATTTCTGATGTTATTTCTAAATGGACACATTAAAGACTTTGTGTTGAGTGTAGCTTCTGCTGTGTGTATTGATGTCACACAGTGTATATATATATATATGTGTGTGTATATATATATGTGTATATACATACATACATACATACACACACACACACACACACAGGTGTCCGTGAGATTTTCTAATAGATGATGCCTTAAAATTATTAAAAATGAAGGATCATGTGAAACTGAAGACTGGAGTAATGGCTACTGAAAATTCTGCACTATCGAACTATAGTGTATAGAGATAAATAATTTAATTTAATAGTTCATTTAAGATAATTTACTTAGGATTCACCTGAACACGACCATCCAAAAAGTGCAGTTTTAACAAAGACAAAATTAGAAATAACTCCATATTTGCCATGTTAATGTTCAGGGGAGGGGTTAAGGGTTTGTTTACATGCATGAGAATGTCCTGTAGGCAAGGTCAATACGAAATGACGCACTTCCTGTCAGAGAGGGAAAATTTCTACTGGTTCTGATGACGGGAGGGTGAATTCCTATCTTGCCTATTGTAAAGAACACAATGCACAGCAGACAGGGGTGTTGCAAGGTCTTGTGTTAGTCATATCATACAGGAGGTTGGTAATTGGGTTTAAAAGATCGTCTAGGTCTGGTGGTGAGAAATCAGGAACATACTCTAAAGGGCGTAGGAGTTTTAAATCCAACTCTCTGTAATTTCCTTTGTTTCATTTGTCTTCCTGACTATAGAGACTTCAAGACCCTAGATGATTGATTTCACCCTTAGTTGACTCAAGTCTGCAGGTCAGATCTCTGCTATGTTTACCTATGAGAATTACTGTGGCAGTAATAGTAATGGAGCATTACGTAACGCACTTCTCCACCCAGGGCAGTCCTGCCCATGTCCTTTTCCTCTTGATCAACTCAGCTCCTTAGCAAACACTGCAAAGGGCTGGAGTTTCCTGATTTTTTTGTCTAGAGTTTCCCCCGCTTGGGCTGGAGAAATGGGGCAATCCTGTAGTTCGAACATCATGCCTAGGACAGACTCATTTTTGAAGACTTTCTTCACCAGAAGCCTCTTTCAACCACCTACAGTCTTGCTGGACTCAAGATTTAATGGAAAATCCTGGAATGCCAACATAGGCCATAAAATATCTACATTTCTCCAACTGACATCAATGAATGAAGAAGCACTGAAAAACTTGGAATTTTAACAGGATATTAGGATTCTTTGGCTTTCAAGCAAAAATATTTCTGCAATAATCCTTCCTCTTTCATTAGGGAAACATTTGGACTGCTTTTTAGAGGTGAGCACAAGAGGGAATGAGAGAGGAAGTGGCGATACAGTGGATATTTTTGTCCATTCTTCATCTACAGGAAGCCGGGCTTCACTTTCTCCCCCTGCTTTCTTGTCAGTCTTTTTGTGGAACCCCTGGATTCTTCCCTGCGCTTCCATCAGTGTCTTTAACTCATTTTCTCTGTTGTAAAGTTTCGCTGATGGACAGTGATGGATTGTCTGGGCTCTGGCCTCAGGAAAGCTCTCCTCCACCGCACTGCCTCCGGTAGGTGATCCAACGGTTCTCACTTTAATGAGCTTCAGCATGCCAGCAATGAGAAGTTTCTCCGTGACTCTGGGAAAGAAAGTAGCGGTTGGTTGTCAGAGAATGGAGAGGAGGCTGTTGAACGAACTCTGATTCTCACCCATTTGAGATCTAAAAATGAATCTTGATGAGTAGGAAAGTTGCATTCATGTAATCACAAAACAGCATATCATGGGGAATGGATTGAGAAAAATGAAGCATCGTCGGAAGTATTGGTTTTGGCCAGCTAAAGGTAATGTTCAGTTTCAATAATTGTTCATGAGTTGGTTGTCAACATAGTATGATGTTAAATTTGGGGAGCTAATCTGTGTTAAAGGGATAGTTCACCAAAAAATAAAAATTCTGTCAATTATTTACTCCTCCTCATGTTGTTTCAAAATGCAAAGAAGCATATTTTGATAAATGACTGTTGTTGTTTTTCTTCTTCTTCTTCTTCTTACATTGTTTTGGACACCACTGACTTTCATTGTATGGACAAAACTCTTAAACATTCTTCAAAATATCTTCTTTTGTCTTCTGCAGAAGACAGAAAGTCATACAGGTATTAAATGACATAAGGCTGATCTATTTTTAGGTGAACTACCTGTATCTTTTTTAATTAGAGCATGTAAAGAAAGTGTGCCACCCGTCTGGAGAAGAACTCTGCCTGTCACAGAAAAATCATGAACAAAAAAAGCAGAATAGATCCACAAAATGTGTTAAATTATAATGTATTTAAGGATTTAAATCAACATGAAATGAATTTTCTACCCATTTTAATTCATATTTTTGAGTGAATCAGGATATAAAGTAAAAAATAAAGAAAGATTTATTGGGAATTCATTGGATTGTGAGAATGGTTGGAGTGAGAGGGTTAAACGTATAAGGGATTGGTGACATCAAGGAAAGTCGTTTCAGAAACGGAACAGTTTAATACATTTTAGAAATAATATTACTGAGACAAACATTTTTCTTTAATATAACATTCTCTGATAAAGAGTGTGTATTAATAAATCAGAGCCTCAATTTTGACTTCATGTTGATTTTAGGAGTGTACATACGGTGAATTTGTGAATTTCTGGTCATGCGATTGTGAGATGAGTATTGCATGCATGCAACAGATGAGCTCATCAGTGTTTCTTAATAGTTATACAGTAATCCAAGCTGTTGTCCACTGGCTGGTTTGTAATGAAACTCAGTTTTCTGCTGAAATGCCTCCAGCTGTTTGAGGGCTAATCCAGACACCCCATTCTCTCTTTTACACACCGTCTTGTCCCGCCCCCCCTAAACTAACTCATAAGCTTCATTTCACTAATCTAAACCTCCACTGGCTTATTGCTGGCTGGGGCCCAGACATCAGCTGTCTGGTTTATTTTTTCAGCCATATTATAGATAAAACTTCTACTATGGTAGGTTTGTACAAATAAGGCTTAACATGACCTCAATTTATGTTCACAGATGAGGAGTATAAAGTAGGAATGAGGGTGTTTATATAGTTGTCAGACTTTAGTGTCCTCAACAACTTCATCAAGTGGAAACCACTCACAGATGTTTATGTGGCCTACATAAACACCACTCTTTATATGAGTGAATGCACTACTGCCTTGTTTATAATAATTTTATCATTATCAGTACCAGTATAGCACATACTTGAATTAGCAGGTCTAATATTCCTTTGCATAATGGTAGGATGGTGGCACATATTTTAGACTGTTCATATGAGGATTGTGTCCAAAATCAGTTACCGACCCAAGCAGAAGAAAAGCACACGTCTCTTGAGATCTGGGAACCAGCAGTCATGAGTCCTCCAACTGTTCTGCTTGGCAGGAACTACTGGCCCATTATTTTGTGTGTTTATATTGTGTTGTGGGTTTGTAAAGGACTGGTCACGGCCTATTTAAAGAATCACAGTTTATTTTTTCTCTCTCTAATCTGTTAGGAAGGAAGAAACTGTTAAAGTGTTTATTTATTTAGAATGCTTTTACACTAAAAACATGAGAGCTTTTCATATTGATTAATTAATGCATGATCTTATAAACCTTTTTGGGTTCTGGGAATAAAAATCAGAGAAAATTATTTTGAGCAATTTACTTATTCATGACTGATCTACCATTAGCTGAGAAGTCTGTTTAGTATTTCTAATATTATTTTCACCAGAACAGTGTGTTTAGTGTGTGAAGTATTTAATTATTGGTGAAGTATTACACGACCCACAATCCTTGAAAAATAGTTAACGCAAAAATGAAAATCTGCTGAAAAAATTACTCACCATCAGGCCATCCAAGAAGTAGGTGACTTTGTTTCTTCATCGGAACAGATTTTGAGAATTTAAGAAAGTAATATTATGGATTATGGACTCGTATTTTAGCTGGAAGCAACGGTTTGAAGTTAAAAACCTTTTAATAATGGATTTGTTTATTACAAACACACAGATTTTAACTTCACAAGACTTTAACTGATGGACTGAAGTCACATGGATTAAGTGTTGATTATTGTGATGTTTTTATCAGCTGTTTGGACTCTCTTGCTGACGGCACCCATTCACTGCAGAGGATCAGTTAATGGGCTTGTGAGCTAATGCTAAATTTTTCCAAATCTGTTCCGATGAAAAAACAAACTCATCTACATCTTGAATAGCCTGAGAGCGAGTAACTTTTAAGCAAATTTTCATTTTCACTATTCCTCTAAATTAGATCCACCAATCAGAGAAGTGACTGTTAAAATGGAAACCACTCTATCCACACCTAAAGCATTGTGAATTATGTAAATAGAGACTTGCTAGACTTTCAAACAACTTGTGTAGTATTATATGTTTCAATATTTGTTTGTATATAAATATTTTGCAAGGTAGTTGGTAAAAAAAGTTTTATACCATCATTACTAATCCTATTACATCATCCCCAGTGGTTCCTGGGATTAGTAGTTCTTTCCCTTTACTGAATACATCTGTAGTCATATCAGTCCTGATTTTTAAATACCTTTTAACTTTTTAAATCAAATATTAAATCATCCTGTTGGTTGGCTTGACAAGGCTTAGTCTTTAGAGAAAAGAAATGGATCCAAGGCTGTTTAAAAAGATTGATGGTCAGTATGCTTTGTTCACATTGCTAGTTGTTCATCAGGTGTTTAGGATGCTTTTAAATGTGTGGTCAACCACAAATGCAAATGTTTTTCCTGGAGGGAGGGCTGCTCTATGCTTTTAAAAGTTATGCTGCTAAAAACTTGTTATTAAATGCTTTCATGCACCTGAATAATGACATCACATCCTTCCCATACAACTTCCCTTCATAGTTCCTGAGCTATGATTTGAGAGCTTTCCTCCTCTTTTCCTTTTGCTCTGTCTCTTTCTGACATTTTCCTTCTATTTCATTGTTACACTGTGTTTAGTGTATTATTATTATTAGTATTATCTTTGGTAATGACGTTTGTGCTGAAGTGTAATATGCATGTGGAAGTCCCTTCTGGAATGAAGTCTTCTTTTTCTTTTAATTAATTAAGCCCCCCCCCCCCCCCCCAAACGGCAAGCATTTTCTTTTTGCAATCATTTTCTATTAATTTTTACATTTATTTACTTGCTTAATGTATGTATTCTTTCACTTATTCTCATTGTTTAACTTTTATATGCATAATTCATATACATTTTTTTTATTTTTTAATACTTTTAAAACCTAATACTTATTTAATACTTACTATATACAGTCTCATTTTATTACTGTTATTTAAAAATATGAAAATAAACAAATGAGCCTGATTGTCCAGCAAGGGGCAGTGGTGCTTTGACACATGTACAGAAGCCTGTGAAGTCTTCAATAACTCACTCACTGCACTGATATTCACATAGTCATTATATAAGAATGCTTCACAAAACTCAGTGCCCAAGTGTGTTCTGCTTTGTCTGTGTGTAGGCTACTTGTTCTCCAAGTGTGTAGTATGCATGTGTGTGTGTGTGTGTGTGTGTGTGTGACTAGTACAAATGAGATTTGTGTATTAATTACACTATTTCTTAAAGAGGAGAATAGCTACATAGCGAGTGTCAGCTCTGTTTTCTCTTCAAGTGTCTATTGATATTAATAACTGAGCCAAGTTGGACAGCAATGAGGAACATTTTCGTCGGCTTTCAGGACTCACACCCACACAAAGCTGTCTGACAGGAAATCTGAACATAGCGTGTTTGTGTTGTTATGCACACTGAGATGGTATTTTGGTGATGCTGTGAATTTATAACAAGGACAGGAAGGGCTTTTTTCTCAATAATAATGCACCACCCGTTTTAAGAACACAAACACCCACACATGCCTTCATTAAATCTGTACAGTAGTACAGTTTACAGATTCAGTGACTCAACTCAGTGACCCGAGTCATTTCCTATCTGTATCAATACCATGAACACACTAGATAGTTGATTGGTTTAGTTAGATTTGATCTTTAAAGGACTGAAAAAAACAGGTTCATGACTTCCAAAATGCTATCATAATGGTCAGTCATCAGCTAGCGAGAGTTATTGATAGGTGCAAAATATATGGCAAATGTGCAAGAAAGATATACTATATCATATAACCTTAAAAGCACTTTTTATTAAAACATATAACTGTTTCATCTCCTGTGTTTACATGGTGAAAAACGCCAAACCTTCAGGGTTTCAGTAATATCAATATTGTGCGGTTGAGCAAGCATTTCCTGCCAGATTTGACTCATCCAGGTGGAAAAAAATCAAAAACAGAAGACCTTTCTCTCTTTTTTCTTTACCGTATTTTCTTCAGATAAGCAATTTGCTCAGGTATAAAAGTGTTATTTGAACTTAAATCCAAGATTTTAGGTCTTAAACCATTTATTTGCATATAGTTCATACATTTGCCCCCATTTTTGTTCATTCTTATAAGTATTTGCAGTTTATTAAAATATTTGCTTGTCTATGATAATAATATGGTTGAGAAATACCAACCCTTCAGGGTTTCATATATAACAAGATTGGGAGGCTAGAATTTATTTAGAGAGCTAGAATTGAAGCTAGAAAAGTTTTGACTCATTTAAGTGGAAAAAATATATTTAAAAAAAAATACCACGTTTTACTTCAGATAAGCCTTTTTTTTTAGGTATAAACTCAGTTTGCTGGTTTCATTTGCATGATCTTGGGCGGATGGATGGATGGATGCATGGAAGGATAGACAAAAACACAAATAATAATATATATAAAAATATACAAAAATTTAGATTTATACATTTATATATAATATAAGTAGTATAATATACATTTTACATAATAAAGTGTATTCAAAAGATTAGATTATTAAAATTCTATATTTTTATTTATAGATTCTATGAGGCCTATTGAATATATCAGTACACTTATTGTGGATTAAATCCTGTCGACTATAAGAGCAGTATGTCAAAGGATCATTCAGCATCTATAGGGAATAATGGCAGTGTAAAAGACATGGCCTGAGGCTTAATTTACAACAAGTCATGTAGGGGGAGGAGAGCACTGAACATGTATTGATGGAATGAGGAGAATAGGGCAGGAGCGTGAGGGAGATGGGAAATGTGTTGTGTGCGTTTGCTGTGATGTGATCTTAATAAAGTGTAGTTGTCAAAGGGCAAGAATGGTGGCGATCATTTGCGTGTGAGGAGTGAGAAGTCAGACGAATGATTGAAAACTGAAAGGGACTACAAGAAGTAGTGTGACTTGAAAGAGGTCAGGAGTGTTTAGCCTGACTGGTTGAATTAGCACGAGGGTCATCACACCGAGGCATATGACAGAAATAATTATGAGGCTTATAGTCAAATGTTGAAGTGTGATTGTGCGTGTGTACATTTGAAGGCATGTTGGGAATTCAGTATGACGCTGTCACCTCAGGCTATTAGGCTTGGTTTACTGATCACAGAGCAACTTTCAGAATCAGAAACCAGAATAAATAACAAAGCAAATTTAAAAACAGTAAATGAGAAGTGAAAAACTGTGGCTAGCACTTTTTAAAAGCTTAATTTAGTTTCTTTTTTGGCATCATTGCTTTATAATGCTGTTCTGTGACACAGTACACAATCTGATTTTCTGTAAATGTGAAAAACAGGAAGTACTGTAAATGACATTCATTCCAATGGACTCAGGACTGTAGAGAGCATATAGAGTCTTCTGAATTCAAAAAAAAAACTTTAGAAATTTGGTGGTAGACATATAATGTTGATATTAATTATCATTTATCCTTAGCATGGACACATTTGATGTGTGTGTGTGTGTACATATTTAAAAAAATAAAAATAATAAATAAAAAATATATATATATATTTATATATACAGTATATAGCCTATATATATATATATATATATATATATATATATATAATACATACACACACACACACACACACAAAATACTTTACCTACTAAATTATTATTTAATTGGATATTTTATAATCTTTATTTTTTAGTTCAATAACTGTAATGGTTATTATTACTTTCTGAAAATCAAGCAGTATTTCATGATTTTTTTATTCTGAGCACCATAATTTTGTGTTTGTAATAACTTGAGATTTCGAATATCTGCTAGGAGTGAAGATCCCTTATTCAATGTACTGTGGCCGTATCATAGTAAAATAATACAATGTTATACTTTGATATATATACTGTGTATCATGACACTAAATGATGACCATATTCATAAACCTTCACATGGTAGGCCTATGTCAAGCATACCCATTCCAAAATGTCCAATCCAAAATCCCATTTTATTACCACAGTACTTTGTTTTTGTATAGAGAAGAGTTACATTTTCCCTTTTGGCTTTGTTTTATCATCCGAAAGTGTGAGAATATTGTAGGTGGTGACAGTGCCATCCACCCCCTTCCCCATCCCCCACAAATCACTGACTCATCTGTATTCCTCCTCAGTCTCCCATGTGGCCCTTTCCTTTCGTCACATGACCGGTGCGTGCCCTCCAATAGCATCAGCCTCATTTTCGCCCCTCTGCTGAATTACAGCGATACGTGGACTCCAGTGACCCGACCAATCAGAGGAGAAAAGCTGGCATTCTCCAAATATCATACCCACTCATCAATATTCCTCTAGTTTTTTCTTTTGAGCTGCACCCCACCCCTATATGCCGACCCCCCCACCCCACCCCCACCCCCTGTTTGTTGGCCCACCCCTCTGGGAACACAATAGGGGTAATTGTCCATGCAACACACACACATTGGCACATAAAGACGGACAGACAAGAGCGTGTGGCGTTTCCCTGCCATATGTCGTCCCTCCTCTGGAATGTGATTATCCTCAGTGGAGAGAAAAACAGAGGCTGAGCGGAAAACACAGTGTGCGGGGGAAGCAAGCGAGGGGGAATAGAAGGAGGAGGAGGAGGAGCAGTAAAGCAAGTGTAGAGACAGAGAGAGAGAGAGAGAGAGAGAGAGAGGAAGGATGGAAGATGCAGAGTGTGTGGTGGCACGGCTTGAGAGGGAGGGTTCATGAGAGGGCTGTTCAGTCTGGTGTGATTCTCTGGATAAGGACGACGGAACTGAACTGAAGTGGAACTCTCACACACACACACACACACTGCTGTCTCCAATCCGACGAAGACTCAGGTCAGTGGTGTTTCTTCACATGTAAAGATCGCCGCTGCTGACCACATTCAAGAAGGGCTGTGGCTCTTGAAGCTCATTAGGTTTATTGCAGAAGACTGTACGGTTTAGTCTTTTAACTGTTGAATAGACACCTGCTGTTTTGTACATTAGAGCATGTTTATGTGTGGCATTTTGTCTAGGAAGATGCATATTTAACTCTGCAGACACTGAAGCAGCAGTGTGTCTGTACGTGGGTGGATTTGAACGGTGCTTTTGTGTAAAACCTAGAGCAATAACATATTTAAATCGATTTTTTTGTGTGCTCGAGTCACAGCGATGAGCAATCCTGGGGTGAATCAGCCACATTAATGTGAACACAGACACAGATGCAGAAACAGATGGATGTGGAAACAGGTCAGGGTGCTTCATGGAAGCAGGTGGAGATCTGTGTGTGTGTGTGTGATAGGTGTGTGATCGGTATCCAGACACCAGCAAACACCACACGACTATCAGATTAAGCAGAGAAGTATCTCTTTACAGGATCAGGAGAGTGTTAAGACTCATTAATGTGCTAAATAACACATATGTAGTAACCATCACAGACGGCTAAGACTGCTTTAGCACCTCGGTTCAAGCGCTTTGTCAATCTCTCTGTGTCTCTTTTTAGGGATGAACTTTGTCTGATGTGTTTATCATAAAATATAGACATAAGCTGTGGAAAAAAAAGAGACAAATTTTACTTTTTTAATGTTTGTAATGTTTTTGGAAGAAGTCTCTCATCAAGGTTGCATTTATTTGATAAAGAATATAGGCTAGTGAAGACAGCAATATTATTACAATTTAAAATAGCTGTTTTCTATTACTCCTGTGTTGGCAAAGCTGATTTTTTGCAGTCATTACTCCAATCTTCAGTGTCACATAATCTGTCAGAAATCATTGTAATATCATGCTGATTTGGTTGTTGTCAGTTATTACTGGTACTCAATCATTAATAATGGTTATTGAGATCACTTTTAAACTTCTAGGGGACTTTTTACAGCAAAAGTCTCCAGTTGCTCTCACTAATGCTATATTGTGTGGGAGAAACAATTGACATTAATGCGGTCTCATTTGTCATTTTTCTCACCTATAAGGGTGGTGGCGTCCCTCTTGCTTGTGTCTATAAATGATGACCTCACTGCCACCCACTCACTGTCTCGTACTGAGAGCAGGTGCACAGAAATGTTTTATTATCTGCTTCTCAATGTCGAGCATGCGACTGCTTTCAGTTGTGAAGTTAATCATGCACACGCATGAAGCAAAAAGCAGAACTGTGCTGCAGGAAAATTACATCAAAACAAGCTCAAAAACAGAAGAGAGGCTCAAACCTAATCAAGGGTTGCAGAATTATGTGAGGCTCAGTCAGCATGCTGAAAATTCAGCGGCAGACAAAGTCTAAGATTATGAGTTTGGAAAGTGTAGCATCCATTCATTTCCTGCTATAATTGTTTTTAAGGCCCATAAGAAAGGTTTTACACATTCCCATAGTTCTGTTCACACTGGGACAAAGAGAGACTAGAGCGATGAACGCTGAAAAGTGGGTTGATTTGTTGATATTATTACACATTTAGACTTTATTCTCATTGATCTCTCACTCAACAGCTTTTATCAATGCCTGTAATTATTCTCTAGTCGCCAACAGTCAGCACATTCATGCACACATAATATTTTGTATATTAAACATTGAGTAAATAGTTGGATCCTTTTTAACTGCACATAGGGGGATTTTACTGCAGTTGCTTTTATTTTATTTTTTTCTCTGGACGTGTTGGTAGCATGGTGCATCATCTAAGCTCATGTTTATAGTGTCTATGTTGTTGTTGAATGAACATTCACTTATAGTCAGTGTCCTGGTTCTCACATTGGCTGGGAAACTGGTTTTGTGACCAGTGAGGGAGGGGAAGGAGTGAGACACAAACACAGGAAGGACAAAAAATAATAATTTGTAGCTGCTTGTTGAGTGTCACTTGTAAGATGAGTTGTATGTTGTGGGCATTTCCCTGTTGCTTAGCGTATTGATGTCTGCTTAAGATGGAGAAACATCTTAGGAATGTGAGAAAAACACAGACCAGGACACACAGGAGAACCAAGAGCAGAACAGGTATTTTTCTCTTTTTTTAGTGCGTTTCCTTATGCATCAAATGACATGTCAGCTCACATATATTCGTGCCAAGATCCCACATTGTATTCATGATATGTAACAGTCTTGTTTTTTGACCTCTGCAGATTTTACAGTCAGATAGAGAGATGCTTTTTGTCTGAATTTTCTTATATATCTGTTGGTATGCGTTTTAAATCTGTGGCGAGTTTGCTGTAAATTCTAGCATGTATGAACGGGTGAATTTCACACAGCAGGTTAAAAAATGTGTCCAGGCCATATATCACCCCAAAATCAAAAGAAATATGACATGCAATTATATTTTACTTAAAGAAAATACTAATAAAACATTGATTCATTAATGTAATCACAAGCATATTTTCCCCAAATTCTCATTATTGTAATAAATAATAGCTCATAGTATTTATTTAAGGCCAATTGAGAAAAAATAATCATTGTACTAGTAATTTTAATGTACTAGTAATACAGAAAAAAAACAATATTGAGAATTAGTATACATGCAAGTATATATAATGCAAAAAAAAAGCTTAGTTTTCTGTATGCGAAATTTAATTGATGTTTTTCCTTTTGATTTTTGGGTGAAATATGACTTGCACAGATAAGAAGCTGCAGTTTGTGGTCAGTTATTAATACTGCCTTTATTAATATTGAATATTTCTACAATAAAGCTGTGGTAAATTGTATTAATCCTCGGTATCATCAAAAAAAAAACATTCGAGAATGTTCTGAAGGCTTTTTACACTATGTAGATGAGATCTCATTTTAATTTACTATGCTTTTACAGTAATAATGACAATAGCTGCTGTTGTATTTTGGTAGAAATTGGTTGCTATATTTACAAGGTTTATGCTGTCTTAGTTTATTATGTCAATATTAAATCGATGTGATCAACCATTGCTTTCATGCGTCATAATTCAGTTTAGTGTTCTGTTTGTTCTGTTAGTTACAAATACATTAGGTTACAAATACATTAAATGCATGCGTACATACTGGAAATTGATTGAGCCTGATTAAGGGAAGTATTTATGCTTGCATCGACCAGATCCATAATTCACTAACTATTGGAAACCACAATATTTACAATTATAATGGCCACTCGACTGTGAACATGATTCATGGCGCGTCTCCTCTAATGCTCTAACAAGGGCTCCACATAAACGCTAAATTACATGCTACACAGGATCATAAATAACCTCATAAAACATGTCGTTGCAATTTTCCTTTGTGTTCAGATGAAAGATGGCTGTATTTTGTGTTTCTAAATGAGGAAACGGATTAACTGAGGTGTCATGGAAACATCTATGCATGGTTATCCAGCTCTATACATCCCAGTAACCCATTTTGCAGTGTTTGTTGAGAATCTGTCTTTGATAGCTCATAAAAAAGGTTTTATATAGGGTCCCACCAGCCCCCTCTTTCATCTTCGTTAAGTTTGTTTGTTGTGGTTGTTGTGTCAGCTTACAGAATGTGTTTTTTGTAAGGCTGCTATTAAAAATTACTATTATGTGAGCATGTGTGCACATTTGAGTGTGCGGGGGACACCAGATCCTTCTGTCACACTCACAAGGGCTCCAGATGGTATGAGGAAAAAGCCTTGCTTTAATCTCACATCCAGGATAAAACACACCCCCTGTCCCGCTCATAATGTAACTTACTTTAAACTTGTTTCACTGTATGTTGAACTGACTGAATGTTTTGCCACATTCTCACTTTATTCAATGAGTTCTCTATCATTCATCACTGCATTTAGTCTCTCTTTACTTCCCTATTCTCTTTAGTTTTCTCTCAGTAGCATAACATTATTAGTGTGGTCTTATATTTTCAGCTGTGTGCTTTATAAGCTGCATGTGTGTCAGTGTGTGCCTTCATGCACACGTGTGTGTTGGCAACCACATGCCACTTGTTTACCGATTGGCTTTCATCTTTTATGTGTGTTAGAAATAGAGTACATTAACATAGCTCTCACATGCCCTAGATATTACAGCAGAATTAATTACTGGCAAGTCTCTGGAGATTTACTTTTCTTTTGTTTTGCTACAAATGCTGGATTAATGTTCTCTCATCCTCTCTATTCACACACAGACCTTCTGCTCCTTCTGCTGTTTTTATAATCCAAAATACATTTCTCTACTTCAGTTGTTCTGCATTCATACTATTATACAGTACATACAGTTTTGTGTTTTCACTTTTAAGGGAAAAAATTATATTTTGCATACAGATTATGATTATTTATTTAATTATTTTAACATTATTAATTTGCATCTTTTGAAGCTTACAACTTCATATACATTAGCCTATAGAATTTCATATAATTACATGAGGTGTATTTTATTTATTTAAGATTAAAGTGCCCCTATTATGGGTTATGAAAGGTTCATATTTTGGTTTTGGGAGTCCCCAACAACAGGTTGACATGCATGCAAGATCAAAAAACACATTCATTGTCTTATAATATGCATTTATTTTTACCTTATTTGCTCAACGACTCCCAAACGATTCGTTCAACGATTCATTTTTCCAAACCCCTCCTTTGCGTGACGCTAATCTGCGATGATTGGTCTCATTTTCATTTCATCATGCCTGTAATGCCTGATAAAGCAGTGTTTGTGAGCGCAGTGCTGCTTTGTGTACAGCAGCCGTTACCGGGGAAACCGCTATTTTTACGGATCCAAAAGCGGCATCTAGTGGCAAAGAATGAATTAGCATTTTCATTCACACCAACGCGAAAAGACCAAAAAGTGGAGGGGCAATATGCTAATGTTTCATGTTGACGTCAACATGAAACGGCTTGGGGTTCGTTTTAAAAATGACTCGTTTCAATGATTCAGAGTCGACTCTTTCTTTTGAGAGACAATAACTTTATACACGGTGCACTTTCAGATTTAAAACTTGGCAGGATGTTTTCATTCACTTAGAGCTGTGTTACACACTGCATGAAAGGTCATTTTCAAAAATCCATAATAGGGGCACTTTAAAATTCCAACTTCATATATTTTGCAAAAGGTCCTTTTGTATTCCAACAGGACAGTTCTTTGTGCAATAAGCGAGGTTCATATCAAATCATTTACTGACTCTTGTGTTAAAGACCTGGCCTGCTGAAAAGCCAGACTTGAACTCCATTGAACACCTTTGGGATGAAATAGCATTCATGTCTAAATGGGATCAAATCCTCAAGGCATCTTCCAACATCTAATGAAAAGTCTTTCCAGAAGAATTGAGGCTGATAGCAGGACCAACTATCTGTTAATACCAATGGTTTAGTGTACATTTGGCACAAATTTTTGCAGATCTCTTCCTGTTCTTATTTTTATCCCACCCACATGTTTCTCAGTATCTTTATCCCCCTCAGTTTCCATTTGTATCTACATAATTTAGGATCATGAAAGCAACTCAAAATGCTTTCTGGAAACTACCAAAAAAAAGTGCAGAGAATAAAACTAAATACTATATCTCTTGGTGTCTTTCAGATAAAGCTGGCAACCCCAGCTGCTTTCCCTCCAAACAGTCTGAGGAAGAGGAGCCTTGTGTTGGGGTGAAGATCGCTCAGAACAAAGGTGGGCAACAACCCTCTCTTCCTCTGCTTCCTAATCTGTCTATTCCTTTCTCCATTTGATAAGACTTCTAGCTCTGATCCTTGGGAGTCTACCATTTACTGGAGTTTTTGATGCATGTATTGTGTGTGTCAGATTAAATCTTTTCTAAAAACCTGTAGCAGCGAGCAGTTTGATTTCTGATTTGCTATAAGAGATACTTTTATGTTATGTAATTGTAGTTTTAAGGCTTATGGGAATGGATAGGCGTGACTGAGCCGCACTTACTGTACATGCAATGTGGTCAATCATCCATCAACCTCAGATTTTTTCTGATCACCCTCGTTTTTTTCAGCATTGTTCTGCATTTTTTATTTCTCTTGAATAATGGAAGAAGAAGGTTAACATGAAGAACAATTTGGAGAATTTTGAAGTTATGTCAGACCATATTTGATATTTAATGTACAATTATGTAGGGAACGATCACTGGACCAATGAATTTAAATGGTGAGCTACCCAGCACAACACCACATGAATAGATTTAATCTATTTATTTAACCATTGGTACCATTTAATCTACAAAATATTATTTAAAAAAAAAAACTTTACATGGAAGAATTATTATTTTATTTTTTGGGATAAGTGTGTTCAATAAATGACGCTTAAATTCAAAAACAAGAATACATATTGTGCTGTAAGTGTCTCTTTGTGTAAACAAAGGCCTCGTCATCTTTTGCTTTCAGTTGTTAGATGGATATTACCTAGAAAGCTTTTGTTCTCCAGACTGTATATGGGAATACAAATGGAGGTCTGTGGTGACAGGACTTTACAGTAGTTGTGCTGGTCAGACTTGTTTAAGCGAGACGGGAATGTTGTACAGAGCTTATTTTAATTGTAGACTTATGATAATGCCAAATGTACGAGATATCACTGAGCTGATTATATGAGAACTTCACCTTTATGTGATCTTATAACCTGACCTTATAACAGGTGGTTAATGGTGTGGTTTTGGTTCTGAGGATTTGACCTATAGTGGTTGAGTGTTTTTTAATTGCTTAGATACTTTGTACAGTTTTTTGAACCATCACATATAGATTACATACCACTAAAAAGTTAGATTTTTTTTAAATAAATTAATTTATTTATTCAGCAAGGAAGCATTTAATGTTTTAAAAGGTTTCTATTTCAAATAAAGGCTGTTCTCTGAACTTTCTACTCGAAGAATCCTGAACAAAAATGTATTACACTTTACACAAAATATTAAACAGTACAACTGTTGCCAACATTGATAATAATAATAAGAAATGCTTCTTGAGCACCAAATCAGCATATTAGAATGATTTCTGAAAGATCATGTGACATCCTTCAGAAATGTAATGGCTGCTGAAAATTCGCCTTTGCCATCAAATAATTAAATTACATTTTAATATATATTAAAATAGAAAACAGTTATTTTAAATTGTAATAATATTTCCTAATAATAGTGGATTTACTTTTTAACTTACTAGTTTTTAACTTAGTTTTTGAAAAATTGTACTGACCCCAATTGTTCAAACAGTAGTGTGCATATGAAGAGTTCATTTGCAAAAACAGATAACTCAGTTTTTAACAATTTCCAAAAATCATATTTTTTCATTGTGCATTCCAATTAATCTCAATCAAACTGCAGTTGGGATTTTTTGATTAGGTTAAAAATGAACTAAAAAAAATAAAGCTAACTAACACAATATAAAACAATAAAAACATGACAACATAATAAAAAACATGATTTTTGAAAATGTAAAAAACGTTATCTGTTTTTGCAAATAAACTCTTCACATATAATGCTTAACATTATGTACTTGTATATGTTTAGTACAACAAGTCACTAATCGTACACTGGGAAAAAAAATAGTGCAGATACAATTTTAATTCAGAAATTGTACTCCAATAAGCTTTGTTTTATTTACAACTTTATTTATAAGTAATTTTTATATTGTACCAAGACAAACTGATGATGTTTTTCTTTGAGCAGTGGTTGATGAAGCAGAAAATTCCCACCTGACCTGCCTAGATCATTACATCATAGGTTACAGCCTATGCTGACAGCTCGATTGATTGTTGTAGATACTGTTGCTATGGCAGGTTGATGTTCAGATGTCATGTCTGTGAGCCTCCAAAGATGAAATACTAAAAGTAGCTTCAAATTGACACCGGAAGTGTTCCAAGCAGAATATGAAAATTTGACTTCATTAACTGCATGCAACAGAAAGGGCATTAGTATTTACACAAACTTCAGGTTTGGGTTGAGTTGTGGCTGTCTGGGATGTGTCAAGATGGTTGTGCAACACCAGATGCTCAGGTCTCTTCTCTGTCTGCACTCGATGTCGAAAATGAAATTAAAGTAAATCAGATCTGAAGTGGAATCTGGTAAACAGTTTAATAAACTTGTAAGGTGTGGCTTTGCATGCAGTTTACATGTTCAAGACTAACTTGTGTGTGTCTATTATCATTTCCCGCCCTTGAATGATTGCCATTCAATCTGTACCTCTCAAGTAAGAGCTGCATTTAATTTTAGCCTGTTTATCCTGAGTCCATTAGAATTTTCCTCTCAGTATTTTGTAACGTGAGAGTGTTTGTGTGCCAAGAGGGTTTGGAATGAGACTGATGCTGCTCGAGGCTGTTGAAAGGGCACCAGAGACCTTAGTCGGGGTTCCGCCATATTTCATTTTTTACAGGAATGAAAATGAGGTTGTGAGAGATAGAAGTACAATGCGTTCAGTGGATTGTACTGCTTTTTAACAACATGCCAATTGTTCAGCTTTCCAGAAAACTTACAGTAGACAAAAACTCTACAGAACAGTTTTGAAAATGACGTCTGATCTATGACCTTTTCACAGTGCAGGCCATTATAAAGAAAGACTCTCGCAGCCTTGTTTTCTTCCACGTAAAATTCAGTATGTTGTCCATTCTGACTAACATCTATTACATCACTTACATATAACATCACTTGTCTTACCGTTACAGTCAAACTCAGATTCCCACTCCATTCAGAAATGCAACAATATTCACACTGGACTGTGCTATGAAGGTTTTATAGTCAACGCAAAAATACATGAATTTTAAAAATACATGAATTTTTAAAGAATGGCTTTGCAACAAATGGCAATGCAACAAATATATATAACAACATTTTTATATATATATATGTATATGTGTGTATTTATATTTTTTATTTTATATATTTTCTTATTTATATTTTATATTTTTGTATTTTTATATATATATTTACTACAAATAATATTTAGCAGACTCTTGGTTATGACAGTGTTGCACATATATGAAAAGATAATCATGAATGTATCATTTCAAGGTGCAGATATGTCATTAACACACAGCACTATGTACATTGTAACATCTAGGGATTTTATGCACAATGAATGTAAGTGGCCTTCACCAGTTTTTGGCTGTGTGTGTGTGTGTGTGTGTGTGTGTGTGTGTGTGTGTGTGTGTGTGTGCGTGTGTGTGCGCGTGTATGTGTGTTTGGTGGGAGGGGCTGTTTCCTCGTGTCTTTGTGGCAGAGTTTCAGTCAGTCTGTGGTTTATAGAGGACCGGAAGGCTTGAATGAAGAAAACTGCTCTTATTTTTGTCTCATTGTCCTGGGATTATTTGTCCTCATTTTAACGGACAGAAGGTGAGATTACTTTGGCTTGACAATGATCACAATCTTACCACTGCTAGTCTGCTGTTTATTGCTTAACTTGGTCTGTTTAGATGTGACGGTATAATTAAACTTGGCAACAGCACATTAGTGGAGGACACTGGAAGAGCTTTTATGTATTTTCACACAAATGAGTTATTCTTTCTTCTCTGTGACAGTGGTTACTTTGAAAATTAAAGGTTGTTTTATAGAATAATTGCAATCAGAATGCATTAGTGAATATTTCATATGATATTTTGATGTTTTAAGAATTTGTCTCAGACATTTGGTCACCATGTCTGCTTTATTTCTCATGGGTTTGTTTGCAAACATGTATAAACAAGTTCACGCAGTTCACTTTTTTCAGTCTTGTTAGTTAGCTTTTTTCTTCTGGCACCATTGCATGTTTAAGGAAATGCATTTAACGTATGTGCATTTCTAACTTCCTTCATGTTTATGTATTGCCTGTCTTTGTTCCTCTTGCATGACAAGCTCTGAATACTTTTACTAACTAATACTGCTCCTTATGGTCAGTTCCCACCACGTTACGCAAACTAAATGAGCTGTTCTTATCTGTTCTGTATTGGTTGGTATTTTCCCACAAGGTTTTTATTTATAGTACAGTACCAAAGTACAGCTATATTCAAATATACAGTATGGTGGTTTTCCCATGAACTGAAAATTTTACTATTTAAATTAAGGTTGATTTATGTTGTTACTGGATTTTATGTGTCACATTTCCATGTACAGAAATGTAAACGCATCTGGAATGGTTTTAGTGAATTTTTTTTTTTTTTTTTTTACTGGAACAAACTACTGTTATTAAACTCAGATGTTGATCTGATTTGAGCCATTATCTTGAACTGGGCTCTCTGTATATGTCAGGTCAAACCAGACTTTTTTTTTCCTTTCTATACTTAGCCAGGAATGCCAAAGTTGGCACACGCCTGTGTTTTAGACTGAGAATGCGGAACATTTGTACTTTTTCCCATGCAAACATTTAGCAGCAATTATTATCATAGTTTACATTCACTAGACCACACATGGTTTGATATAAACCTAGCTCACTTTTCTACTCATAATAGCTGCAAAAACCCAGCGAGACATTTCTAATGGATCTGCACGCAGGTGTTTCACTGTTATGATGTTTCGATTTCATCTGCTAGAGGATTATGGGAAGAGGTTGCCATGGTAACTCAGAGGCCAGTTATATAGTCTGAGCAAAGCCATGACATGAGGTACATTATTCACCTGAGGATGTTTTCGTTGTTTTGTTAGACAGATGCAGTATGCTTACATAAACACACTGAGGTAGACAATAGCCACGTTTACACATCGATGCAATTTTTTCATGCAAGATTGCCAAACTGACTTTTCCGGTAAATCTACCACATCTGCAGCAGCTTTCCATCTTTTATTTGTATATCATTCACACATCAGCACCAAAATGCTAAAACTCTGCTAAAACTACTGCTAAAACTTGTTATTTGACGGAATTGGCCTTTAAACACTTTCAGCGGAAAAGTCATTGGTATAAAGGTTAAAAATCCTAGTAATCAACTGATAGTGAAAGAATTTCAGTAAGACAAATGGTAAGAAAATCTATAACTCTACCAGTAATCTTTCGAATAATTTCTTCATTTGCTCAGATAAAGAAAAGCTTTTCATTTCAGCATTTATCCAGTTTGATGACTTTTTTTTCTACAACATAGATTATTGTAATTTTCGAGCCCTGTGTGACAGGTTTACAACTAAATGGCATGGAGCTCCTTTAGAGCTTTGTTTCAAACAGTTTGACAGCATACTTCTTATGTTAGAGTCAATAATCTAAGCTTGTACATGTACAGCGTTTTTCACACACAGCATCAGATCTTTTCCGGTATAATGTTGCAACTTCTTCATTTTGACAGCCGGCCCACATCACACAGGACCTCTAAATAGAAAAATGTTGATGAACGTACTGATAACAGTGAATGCGTGAAATTGCTTAATGATAGTCAGAATTATATACCAACAATTTCTGCATGTTTCTGGAGACGCTTAGTATGAAAGTACTGTCATTGTCTCTTTTGTAGCACTTTAATGCATTTTTATATTACAATTGTATAAATTAATGCAAACCCAATTTTTATGGAAACGTTAGTGGTGCTTGCCCATTCAAAACTCACTGTCACAGTGTTATGGTGTTTTTGATGGTTGCTAGGGGTCAAAGTTTAACACATAAGCTTAGGGGTTTGTTCATATACAGAAAAAGTAATTATGCACACACAGGCAATAAATACAAATTCTAAGTAAGTGTTAGATGGCTTGAGGATATTACAAAAATATTTATTTTAGACACTGACATTTTCTGATATCAGTGAAATGCAGGCATTTAGAGGCATTTTCTGGTCCGTAAAAGAAAGCTTGTTTCAATCCTGGCTACAAACTGAGCCAGAACTGAGATGAATGGACCAATCACACATGAAGCTGTCCTTACACCATCACCACCACCATATATTTACTTCCAGCACAACAGCATCATTCATCCTCAGACATGGACAGTCCCATGCAGCCTATTGGCCTAAGATGTTTGCAGTGAAGAAAAGGGGGCCAGATGAAGCTAGGAAGGACATAGAAAGCCTCTCTTTGTGCTTCCTAATGCATTAACATCCCCATGCTCTAATTTAACAAGACATAATTTGCATGGGTGCCTGTAATAAGATGGTGTACAGAGGAAAATGACAGTCCTGTTCATTGCACCCACATAAGGAATTCTCAGAAAAGGAGCTCCAGACTTTCAAAATAACTTAATGTCGTGTATACGTGTATTTTACGTTTATGGACTCAAAATGAAACTTTTGAACTTTTGACTGGTTATGAGTCAACAAGTGAGCTAAAGAAATTTTGGAGAGGTTAACTTTATGTGATGCTGCACTCTCTGGTCTCATTTAGTGTAAAGCCCCGTTCATCCCAATGACGATAGTTTTATTGATAACTATAACTATGAAGTTTTAATAATCATTCTAATTCTGTGAGAATAGGGAAGTCCACACTGCAACTATAAAGGTAATGGCACAGAGAAACAATATCATTGGAATTACTTTTAAGAATGATTTTTTTTTCTCTGATGATGATGCTGATGAATAATAAAACATTGACAATCAGAATGCACCTGACTTTAAAGAGCTTAAGCATTTAAAACGGCAGACGACATAACTGTAGCACAATATGCTCTGTAATAAACAGCATTATCATCAGTTGGTGTGGACGCTAATATAGTTATCTTTATAGTTCTTGTTGTGAATAGGCCTAAATTCTATATGAGAACAGGGAAGTCCACACCACTATAACGATAACGACACACAGGAACAATATCGTTGGAATCACACTTTTCATAAACGGAATACTATGGTCTGTAGGTGTGGACACGAATTATTGTTATATTTATTGTTATAGCTATCGTTTTTGGTCTGAATGGGCCTTCTGTTGTGAGGTAAATACAGTATGAGAAGTGGTCAAACAGAAAGAATAACCTGAAAGAGGAATCTAAACCAGGATTGCACCTACATAGTCTTAATGTGTGTTATGACTGTGGTGTGTGTTGACTGTAATGTGCAATAGTGGCCAGTTCTTGCAAAGGCATCTTATCTTGTCTGCAAACTTTATGCATTTGTTTTATTTCGTGTTGTATGGTAGAGCACAGTCCTTTTAGAGGAAAGTCAATTCAATCTGTGGCCATATTTGCAACTCCTCGGGCAGCTATGTCAAGAATGCAAGACCACGTGCCTAATTGGGGAAATACCGAAATGTCAAAAACTTATTGTCAAACTCACATTGAAATATTTAGAATCAGCAACAAAATCTGACATGAACTGTCCCATAAATGTTGTTCCATATGTTCAAACATAGTTAAAAATCACATATTTCAGGTTGGTATAAAGCAAATCCGCATGAACAGTCGCAAGCGTACATTTCAGGACACAGTCTGTTTCTGTGGGCAGCTGTAGTGATGCAATGACTTAACCAATTGGTCAATGGCTATTAAGAAAGCGCGACTTATTCGACTGTATTGTGTGTTGCAGTTTCTCCCATTCATAGTAATATGAGTGTACGGTACAGTATACAGTCTTTGTTTAATGCCAGCAAAAAGACAAAAATTAATGCTGTTTACATCAATACACGTTCCTCATCTTTTTTATGTCGTTGTTATATTTAATCATCAAAATGTAAATTTAACGTAAGGCAGATAGTGTTAGCTAATAGAGACTGCATACACTGTAAAAAAAAAGAAAGAAAGTTAAGCAAACTTAAAAAGAAACCAGCTTCAGCAGATTTTTGAGTTTTCGCAACTTATTTTTTAGGAGATTTTTGAGTTCTCAACTTTTTGTATAAACTTAAAACAACAAGTTGAGAAAACTCAAAAATCTGCTGAAGCTGGTTGCCTTAAAATTTTAAGTTTGCTCAACTTTTTATTTTTTTATTTTTTTACAGTGCTGTAAAAAATCTAAAGTTGAGAGAACTTAAACGTTTAAGGCAACCAGCTTCAGCAGATTTTTGAGTTTTCTCAACTTGTTGTTTTAAGTTTATACAAAAAGTTGAGAACTCAAAAATCTGCTGAAGCTGGTTTCCTTAAACTTTTTAAGTTTGCTCAACTTTTTCTTTTTTTTTACAGTGTACTTGCATTTGCTTTGAAAATTACTTTTAGTCTGGCTTCATGCTGGAATCAGTTGCCGTCCTAATTTTTTTTCTTGCTGCATATCCCGCTTCACATAAAAATACATTACGGAAACAAAAGGGAAATCTGAAGGGGAATTTTCATTAACACGGTATCTTAACATCAAAATCTTTCATTAACAAGTAACAACTTGCTCCGCCTTTAAAATGACTTCACTTTTTGCATGACATCACCAGGTCCTCGTATTTTTTTAACCCCTTTCTCCAAAAACCTGCCAAGGAACGTTTTTGCAATGGCAAAGCCGTTTTATGTTGACTTGATGTTGATGTATATTAATAAAGAAGTCAGTGTCTTTATTTTATATACTTCTTTTTTTACTTTTTCTTTTTTCAAAAGGACTTCTTGTTACTTATGAGAGCAGATCTAGTCTAATGTTTGCAGTAAAAATAGCCTACTGATATTTTGTTCTTGTTGTTTTGGAAAGTTTGCAGTTTTTCTTATACAACGTGGGAACCAAGATCATTTCCATGCAGTTTTTTTTTTTTTTTTTTTTTACATCTAAGACAGATCACTGTGTTGCACATGAAAAATTCAATTCTGTATCATTTTTAGATCTGAACTTTTCAAGGTCAGCTGTCATTGTCGACAGATACTTGCATGTCTTACAGTATTTGCCAAAGCTGTTTTTCAGGAAACATTTCTTGTTTGAGGCAAACAAAAACGCTTCCTCATAGGTTGAATATTGATCATCCAAACAATCTGACACACTGTGTTTGTTCCGTAATCGACTCAGAGGAACTTGTGGTTATTTTTAGTCTTTGTTTCAAGTTTAAGTCACTTTGAGTTTCAAGGCCACTTTTATACCAGCCCTGACTGATATCAGGAGCACAAAAAACAGATCTCTTGCATTTCACTTCTGCACAGAGAGTGTATTTTCCAGAACACTGTTAGTACTGCATGTTCTACTCATCTGAAGTTTGCACACAGTATGGCTTCCAAGCAATTAGATAAAACAAACTGCTTTTGAAACCACTTTATTCCCATCCTTCTTTTCTCCTCTGCAGCCGTTGGTAGCCACAGTCCTGATGAGCAAAGTCGTCGCAATGAGAAGTTGAGTCGTGGATACAGATTCAGCAATAAGAGCCTTACTGGAGTAAATGGAAGAGTTTCAGGCCGACGGCCACCACTGCATCCCAAACCACAAGGTATGAGATATGCACACAATATGCACACACACATGACTCCTTCCAAAATTCCACAGAAGTACTGTACATGCTAAATAAGTATGAGAAGTACATGTTAAACCATCTATGGTGGTCTTCCATCATCTATGGTGCCATGAAGAACCTTTTAATATCCCTGGAACCTTCCCTTTGCACAAAAGGTTCCTTATAGTGGAAAAAAATGTTGTTTAGATTATTAAAATTTTCTTCACACTAAGAAATAAACGGTTCTTTTAAGTACTGTTCACTTTGGGGAACCCAAAAATGGTTCTTCTATGGCATTATTGTTAAACCTCTTTCTAAAACATTATTTTACACACAAACACGTCTTTCCCTTTAAAACAGGCCGTGAACACTGAACGTTACCATTAACTTGATTCAAATCAGCATGGCTACTGATTAATGCTGGAATAGCACTGCTGTAATAAGTACGGCACCCTCAGAGCATTCTTGAACCTGAGATCGATCACTAAGCAGATTGTCTTGTCTTGTTTGAAAAGTGTGAATGATTTCCTAGTGATAAGAGTAACAGTTAAACATTTGTAAAGTTCTTTTGCTTTTTTTTTAAAAAAAAAAAAAGGTCAGCTCTATCATTACAGACCCTAAAATTCTACTATGTCACCGCTCTGCATATTTGCTGAAAAGTATTCTGAACATCGACTGCAGATTAGAGCCCTGCACGGGCCTAAAATTTAGGCCCTAGCCCGGCCCGTGTCCTACAGCTTATCAGAGCTCTTGGCCCGAGTCCGACCCGAGCCCGTCTTTTTTTTTTCCTTCTCCCAAAACAGCTTCAGCAATTAAAATACTTCAGTTTTGTATGACATGGCAAGTGATTGTATTTCGTTTCGTTATTTTATTAAGTTAATTTAGAAAAACGTTTGGAGCATTTTTTTATTCGTTAAATGTAAGTTTTTGTTTTTTAAAGTAACGACCAAGCGGCCAGCGGCAGACGGTGAGCTGATCATAGCCTATGTTTGATCAATTTAGCTTTCTCAAATCATCACGACTTGTATAAAAATGAATTCTATAGTTATAAAACAGATCCACAATGTTAGTTTAAATGCTTAACCTAGATAAATGTGCACTGACGCATATCCAGTGCGGAGAGTGATCACTTGCATTGGAAACATTTCAAAATACGCGTCATTTTTGCTAATAAAGGTAAGAGTAATAGGCTACATTGTTCAGAACTGTAATGGGTCTACTTTTATTTGTGTGCACTCAAAATATCAACAAAACATGCTTTTATAAAATAAAGGAAAAAAAAGCAGTTTCGATTTGGAGCAGGAGCGCTTCTGAAAAACTCTAAAGGCTCATCCAATGAGGAGACGCCGAGTCAGGAGGATCATCATCAAATGCATGGATGATCCAAACTGCAGCTTTTCCCGAAGCATTGGGAACTTTTAGTAACCACGCTCCAAATTCTCCCTGATGCTCGCTCCGCATGGTCAATGGTCACCTGTATGCTAATGCGTGCAAATATGCGTTGCGTATTGCGTAGGCGATGTGTAATATTTATAATATAATCAGTATTTCATACAGTCTCTGTGCTCTGTGCGTAGGCCTATATGGGCACAAATAAAGGAGAGAAGCTAAATGAGCCCAAGTCCGACCTGAGCCCGATCTGTCCCGACGGGCTTGCAGACCTCTACTGCAGATATGTTTGTTGGTTTCAAAATGCTTCACAAATAGGCATTGAGCCGGAACAGAGTTCCTCCTTCATAGAACCGTTTTTTTATGTATCTCTGTATTCTCATGTAAAATTAAAGGCAAAAAGCCCACTGACATAAACCTCAAAGACCACATTTACTGAATTAGAGATGTGTGAAATGAGAGGGGCGGCCACTATTTATATTGGGACAGACTGGATGGAGCCTTGAGCTCTGCAATATCTCCACCCCATCAGACTTAGATTAGCTGTGATTTGCTCACCGCAGGTAGAGACAGACTCTTTGGCTTCCAGATGCAATTCATCTCACCTTGCCGGGTATTATCCGGTTCCATCGCAACATACTAAAAAGCTACACTGCCACCTTGTGATGATTACAGTTACAGCTTCCGGGGGGGGGGGGGGGGGTTGCTCTTAAGCAAGACACTTAAAGGCATAGTTCACCCAGAAATTAAAATTCTGTCAATTATTACTCACCCTCATGTCATTCCAAACCCATAAGACCTTCGTTCATCTTTGGAACACAAATTAAGATATTTTTGATGAAATCCGAGAGCTTTCTGACCCAGACATCGTTAAAATAGTCCATGTGATTTCAGTGGCTACTGGCTACGCCTTGTTTGCAAGCAGAGGAATGCACACGCATGTGTCATGGTACTTTAGTAAACGTGTGTCAAAGACTGACATGGAAAAGAAGAAATTGTTGAATAAAGTCATTATTTTTGTTTTCTTTGTGCACAATCCTGGGGCCTGTACCATGAAGCCGGATTAGCTGCTAGCCAGGTAAGTTTCAGTTTAGTTTGCACCAATCCTGGGTTTTAGGTACCATGAAAGTGGCTTGGCTTTTGGCTGCGTTCATTGCCATAGTAACTTACACTCCACAGCTAACCTGCTCCAGGGCAGGTTATGTTCTCGGTTATCTCGGTCACACTTTATATTAAGTGGCCTTAACTACTATGTACTTGCATCAAAAAATAAGTACAATGTACTTACATGATGTAATTACATATAGGTATTTTTTAAGAAATATAAGTACAATGTAAAAACATGTATGTACACAAAAAGTGCATTGTACCAAATTATTAATTTAAATGCAAGTACACAGTAGTTAAGGCTGAAATTGGACCAATCAGATGTGAGCAAAGGGACACATGTCTGACACAAAAAAAAGTCACTCCCTCAGTTTATCTTGCTCCAAATTAAAGGTCACTAGTACTAAAAAAAATTGTCTGGCTTTAATGATAATTACTTAGTTATTTTATATGATTTATATAATTATATATAAATATTATTATTAAAGCAAATTTAGTTTAACAGTTATTATAAATCATTTATTTTAAATGAATGTTAATATATACAGATCGTATGTTATATAAATAAGTTGTAGAATCAATAGATAATGCTTTAAAATTTACTACATGTGACCTTACATGTTCGAGTCTGTATAGCTGTATATTTCCAACCATATAAACTAATTTAACAATTTTCACTTGTGACTGCACTGATAAAGCAAGATATTTTTTTTTATTTGTCCTCTTTCATGAACAAGTACTTTTTTCATTGTAAATGCATTTAAATTAATCATATTCTTCAGTCTCTTAACCTTTAGCAAAACCTTTAACCTTTAACCAAGGCTCGTGATTGGCTGTTCGCCAGTGATATCACACATTCATGTGCACGTGCTCCACAAACTCAGGATCAAAGCCTGAGTTGACTAAGAAAGTTGATGATCAGCATCATGGTACCAATAAAGCTGGATTGGAGTGGTTTGGTTTTGTCAACTCAAAACTAATCCTGTAACTCTGAATTTGTTCATCTACCATCATGGTACAGGCCCCGTGGTCTTTGTTCTCGTAGCTTCATAAAATTAAAATAAGGTTGAACCACTGATGTCACATGGACTATTTTAATGATGTCCTTAACTACATTTCTGGGCCTTGAACATGGTAGTTTCCTTGCTGTGTATGGAGGGTCAGAAAGCTCTTGGATTTCATCAAACATATCTTAATTTGTGTTGCAAAGATGAATGAAGGTCTTAACTGGTTTGGAATGGCATGAGGGTGAGTAATAAATGACAGAATTTTCATTTTTGGGTGAACTATCCCTTTAACAATGACAATTGTGGAACCTGATTCCACTCACGCTGGTCGTGTAATGGTATTCTTGGATTGTGTACAGTAAATATCGGCTTGTTACATTAGCATTTAAATATAATCTTTTCCCGCAGTGCCTCCTAAGCCAGCACACCTTCAGAGTCCGGTGACGGAAGTCTCCATTCCTCTGGCTGCTGGAACGTCACCCATCAGTCCCAACATGGAGGGAGGAGGAGTAGGAGGAGCAGCAGGGAAGGGCATAGTGTCCAACCTCATCAGTCGCTTTGAGGAGAACAGGTAAACTTGCAATCAATATCTACCTCTCTTTCCTCTGTTCATGGATATATGTAGATACTGATATTCTCTAAAATAGGTTTAGTGATCTTGTTTGCTTTTGCAAAGGTAGTGTTTTCAGTCTTCAGTGTCACATGATTCTAATATGCTGATTTTATGCTCACAGTTTTTGCTGCTTAATATTTTTGTGTGGAAACCATGCTACATTTTGTCAGCATTCTTTGATGAATAGAAAGTTTAAAAGAACAGCATTTATGAAGTAGAAATCTCTTGTAACATTATAAATGTCTTCACTGTCACTTTTGATCAATTTAATGCATCTTTGCTGAACACAGTATTAATTTCTTTAAAAAAAAAGAATGTTTGTACGATATAGAGAGAAATCTTGTGAAATCAGAGTCAGATGTGTAACGTGATTAAATTACTGTAAAGGAATGTCTGTTCTGACATTACACAAGAAGATCAAAAAGCAGAAGCTAGTTTTTACTCTAACGTTCTGTTCAGTGTTTCTCAAGCGTTGTGGACAGAACTGGTTTTGTATGAGACATTTACTGTTGTGTGTGAAAAATCTTCAACACGGGAGGTAAGATTGATTTATAAATGTATGACTAGCCATCTATTCTTCACTGTTACCTCATGCAAAACTATTTTGTAAGTGCTTAAAGCTGGTGTAATTCAACAAAGTGCAATGATTTCTACTTTATAATGGCCCATGCCTTATGTTTTACTGCTGCCGATAGAGCTGTTCAGTCATTTGTATGTCATTTTTCTGTAACAGAACAATTGTGAAAGTCTCATCAAGTAACATGAAATTCCCAATATACTATATTATTGGCAAAAGAATCATTTTTTGTGATTTATTGTTCATGCATTTAGTTATTTATTAAACATTGGTGTCTTCTATCACATTGCTTTTGCTGCTGTTTTATGAAATAAGCCACTTGAGGAAGTGCATTTTTGTTTTTGCCATGGTTACATGGGTTTAAACACTAAAAACACCCCTTAACCATGATGACTTCAGTGTGAAGCATTTGTTTTACTGCATAATATTCACTCCGTTCATCTGCTATAAGTCTGTAGCTCAGCATCGGTGTAGTCAGGTCATATGAAACCATATGGCCACCGTAACAAAATGGACTGACCATTAACCCCGGTTCCTCACAAATAAATCCCTGCAAGCCCTTATCCTGTTTTGCCTGCCGGTCTAGTGCCATTGTGTTGTGTGTGGGTCAGAATCTGTGCAGGAATTCATCCTGTAAGCTCTGAGCAAAGTAAGAGTGCACAAGTTGATAGAGTAAACCGGGGTCTGATAACTCCTGCAGCTGTCTGGCCTGGGCCAACGTACTTATGAATGCTGACCGAAGAGCCGTGACCTCAGACAACTGCAGGAGGTTGGTTTACAACCTCATGGGAAAAAAACAATGAAATCCATACTTGTGTGGCTTCATTTGATAGCTTAATTGTGTTTTCCTGAAATGCCTTGTTTGTAACTACATTTCATCATACCATATTTCAAAGACTTAGCTTTTGTTCTTTGCACGAGACAGCTTTGAAATGTTTTGAGTCATGCACTGAACAAAATGTTAGGTAGCACATATTAATCCATCTCAGCAGTCCAGAGCTCAATGGTGTATTAATAGCAGTCTGTAATCTGGAGTGTTCACTGTAGTGCTCCACATCTCCATTCTCTATCTCACAGGAAACGCTATCTGATCTAGAGGGCAGGTGGGCCGTAGACAGGGAAACAGCTGGAGGTGCAGGATATCTGTGTGTGTGTGTGTGTGTGTATATGTGTGTGAATGAACCACAAAGCCTTATATTGTGGCTTAATTTTGTTCGGTTTATGCACGCTTATGAATGGATCATGTTTTTACAGTTTGCTTAAGTGGAGTTTTGATGGTTATTTGGGATGAACAATGTATCAGTGACCATGTTGCCAATATTATAATTTTTTATACCAGTATTGGTCTGGATAAGAAGCAAATGTTATCAAGACTTTTTTCTATACCATATTTTAAACTAAACAATTATTCATATTCTCTGTTGTACATTATAATATTCTAATGCCTGATTTTATACAGAAACAAAAATAAGCTTAAATTGGGCTTTAGAATTGAACACATTTTTTGAATATATAAACTCAAATATCATATCAGTTATATGATATAAAATATTTATTTTATTTTATTTCTTTATATGGTATTTTTATATGGTATGAAATATATAATATTGGTATTTCCACGATTTCTATATTGTGCATCTCTGTTATTTATTGTTCATCGGTCAAAAAAGTATTCTTATTACACAGCGCTCTGAAATACTTGATTCTGATTGGACCATCGTTATAAGTGACACGCTCTATCATTTTGAGTTGCAATGAGCCATTTGTGGAGATTCGATTCTAAGAAAAAAAAACATGTTTAATGATATTTTTTAAGGAACAAAGTCTCAGCTTTCTAATTATATTAATTGTTTGGTAACACTTTGCAATAAGTTTACATTTGTCAACATTAGTTACCATGAACTAACAATTAAAATAATTCCAAAGCATTTATTATTCTTAATGTTCATTTTGACATTTACTAATAGATTAATAAAATTAAAAGTTTTGTTTGTGAATAAAACTTGAAATATTTTTCTTGTCAAAGCGGCTCAAATTGATAGAGCTGGCCTTATAGTAAAATAATTTCAACTCAAATAAATATTTCATATCCATTTATTTATTTATTCATTAAGCAGCCGTGTAATAAGTGGGATCCTGTCCAGTCATCCGGTCATTATCACAAAATAAACCCCTCCAGGGTGATAAAAGAATGACCAGACTGTCTGGGTGCACTGTTCATGATCTCTTACATATTTTATAGCTTGCTCCCACTGTTCCTGAAAGCATTTTGTTCAAAAGAGAAAGACTTTCGTCTCGCTCTCTTGAGTGTGTAAATGTGTGTTCTTGCATGTTGGCATGTATTCTGAAGTAGGCCAGCCGTGTCTCATGGGACACTCTGCAGCCGCGTTCTACCTCTCCTCACCCTCCCTGTTCCTCCCATCCTCCTCCAATCCTCTTTTCCTCCACTCCTCCCATGACCCGCTCATTCACACGTCCCCTGCAAACACACACATCGCCGCCCCACAAGACAGAGGAAGTTTGTTCAACACTCCTTTTAACGCCATCACATTCAAACAAACAACACATCTGTCTCTTTCTGTTCACCAACTCTAAAAGTTGGTTGTTTAATCTGGAGTTCTCTGACTCTAAAGAAGGTGACCTTCCTCTACTTTCTCTCTCTCTCTCAGAAGTCACACAGACAGTCGGAGGGAGGGCGCTCCTCTGAAGCAGGTCAGCAGATCTCCTAACGGCAGCCCGGCTCACAAAAACTACCAGAGACCGACGGAGCAGCCCACAGACTCCGGCTCTCCTGCGAACAGCCCACGCCATGCTCTCAAACCCCCCAATGGGTTTCTAGCCCAAAAGAAGAGAGAACAGGACAGGAATCGGGACATGGATGGAATTACACAAGACACGGTTCCGGTCGTGAGGGTAGACGGGCAGGGACTGCTGAACGGAGATGCCGGCGATGTGGCTAAGAGGGAAATTATAGACGAGGACTGCGTAGATCCGCCTCACGCTCACATAGAACAGGCCGAAGAGGAGGAGAGGAAAGCGCCGGAGCAGTGTGAAGTTGTGATGAACAGCATCCCAGAGCAGAAGGTAAGATGGTTTCGGTATCTGAGAGGATTGGTGAGGAGTGTTTTGTCTGTCCGTGTGAGTGTGAGTGTGTTTATGGAGTCAGTAGTGACACTGTCACACAGTTATTTGACACCTCGGTCCCTGCTGAGCAATGTGCTGTCTCATCTCCCAGATTTACATGCTGACGTTCACATTAGAGCCTGTTTTTTTAACCTTTTGTCTTACAGGCCAGGCCTTCATTTTCTCTGTAGAAAACATTGCAGATGAATTAATGCTTTCAGTTTTGTTTTGTTTTTTAAATCTCGTAGATGTAGATCAAGTAGACTGAAGTCTGATGACAAAATCTGTCATTATGGTACACTTACGCACTCAAGGCCATTTTATATTGTTAGTATAGTCACGGCTAAAGGGCCACAATACAGCACAGCCTTGAGTGCATTATTGCTTTTTAAAAGCAGCTATATATTACCAAAATGAATTGTATTTAATGGCATTCTTCCACTAGAAGATATCATCTCTGATGTTTACAATCAATAGCTTGGACGTGCTTGACTGAAGTGTATGTTATGGTTTTAAAAACCTAAAAGCCCATGTAGTATAAAGTACTTGTTTAAATGCTTAGTCATTTGTAGTCAATTGGAATCTACAGTAGATATAAGATCAGAATATTTTGAATTGTTACATTTTTGGTTACTACGTAGTTCCCATACTTCCATTTGTATTATAGTTTTAAATATTTGGACATTAATAATAATGTTTTATTGTTCTTAATTATTTATTTTATTATTATTAATATTATTTTTAAAACTATTTTTGGTTACTACATAATTTGCTTGCTTCTATTTGTGTTATTTTGTAGTTGTTGTTATTATTATTATGGAATTATTTCATAGCTTTAATTATTTTAATAATAATTACATTTTGAAATTTTTATTTAGGATATTTGATTGTTTTACATACTCATTTTATTATTATTAATATCATTTTTTTTTAAAAAATTGGCCAGTACATAATTCACTTACTTCCGTTTGTGTTATATAATAGTTTAATTATTTTAATATTAATTAAAATGTTAATTCGATTATTTTATTGTTTTTAATTATTTCTTTATTTTATCATTAATAATATTGCTTGTCATTTTTTGGTCACTATATAATTTACATACTTCCATTTGTGTTATTTTATAGTTTTAATTATTTACATTAATTATAAATGTAAGACCAGATTTTCTGTGAATGTGAACATGCGTGAAGCTTCAAAAACACAGACCTTCCATCCTCTGTCCACACCAGTCCCTCTTTTATTGGCTTAACTTGTTTCCTCTTATCCATCCTTTGATTTCCTGTCCTCTGAGGTATGTTTCGGCGATGAGCTTCTTTAGAATTGCAGTCAGCTGTGCCAAAGGCTGGACGTATTGGAAGTTAGCTTGGTTTCTTTCATCAGCTAAGTGGTGGAGGGTGTCTGAAATAGTTCAAAGGTTATTTATGTGAGCTCTGATAAGAAGAGATTGGACATGTCTTTATAGTGCTGACAGGCAGATAGCAGTTCTGTTTGTGGGCAGTGTACATCAGGAAGTTGCTTTAACAGACCTCAGCGTGTACAGCGAGTGAATGCCAGTGGATGTTCACTTGTGAATGGGTGTGATAGAGAGAAAGAGAGGGAAATGTTATGGAGAGGTGAGGAATGTAGGTGGAGTGGGAGTCAACCTGTGAATTGACCCTTCAGTTTCCCTTCAGCCCTGTGCTGAGCACTAGGTCTCACACCAAAGACACATCTGCAGTGTTATAGTTCCCTCTCAGCAAATTCAACAAAAATGTTGTATAATTTAAATTAAAATGAGCCCAAAGCTCAAACTTTAGACAATCTGAATTATTTATAGTGCCTCAAGAAGAGCTGGCAAGGCAAACGTTTGAAAACAAACTTGTGTGAAGTAAAATATGAACTTGGACCGCTTTTCATTTTAAAGAGTGAATAGAGGTCATATTCCACCCTAAAAATATAAGGGGAAAAAATATTATATATTTTTGGAATTGTGGCATTTTGTTTTTATTATTTATTATTTTCATATCATTATATTATTTAGTTTTTATTATTTATATTATTTATTATTTTATATTTAAATGAGTGTACAAATGAGTGTTTGTAGTAATGCTTTTATACTGTTTGTTTTTAAAAATTGTCATAAATATTTATGTACATATATATATATATATATATGTATTTTTTTCTTTTATTTTGGTGTTAAATATGACATTATTCACCATCAAATATCTTTAAACACCAACATGTGCATGAAGCAAATATATAAAAAACGATGTTGATTTGCATACAGTATTTGTTAAAACTGAACTTCTTTTATTTAGGAAACTAATGAGCAGAAGCTCTACAAGATAGCAAATGAACTTCTGAATACAGAGAAGGCTTATGTTGCACGACTCAACTTATTAGATAAGGTAAGGGCTCATTTTGTGTTTCATGAAAGCATTTTTTGCTTTTTCAAAGTCTGACCAAACTCTTGCAAGGCCCTGAGTGGGAAAGCATTGTTGTTCAATCATAACATGTTAAATATAGTAGTATGCACACGGACCATACATCATCTAACTCTGGCCCTGCAGGTGTTTTATACCAAGCTGTTAGAAGAAGCAAGAAAAGACATGTTCCCCATGGATGTGGTGAAAAACATCTTTTCCAACATCTCTTCCATTAATACCTTCCACAGCCAGTTCCTTCTGCCTGACCTGGAAAAACGCATGGGAGAATGGTAAGACGTTCACACGTTCTCTTCTCAGACATTGTGTTTGGTTTAATCGGTAGGAATATGGTCTTAATGCTGAGATTTTTCCTCAAGGACGTCGACACCTCGCATTGGGGACATCCTACAGAAACTCACCCCCTTTCTGAAGATGTACGCTGAATATGTGAGGAACTTTGATCACGCCATGGATCTGCTGAAGCAATGGACGGACCGATCGCCTCCATTTAAAGCCATCATTCGGGAAATCCAGGTGAACATTGATGTATATAGTCTTAAACTGCAGGTTGTTACTCTTGAACACTGAGAGTCCTTTTCAATAGACAGATTTTAAGAAGTTTTTAAAACTCAAAATTATTTGAAAACAAAACATTTTTATTATTAATTAATAAGGATGTTTTAGTACTGATATAATGGAGAACTACCACAGATCATTTCAAAATAGCCAAATTACGGCTGATTTAATCAGCCTGACTCTTATTACTCTTTCTTGATATACAGTATCTGCCTTCTTTAGTGTTTGTAGATTCACGTGTCTGTGTTTGTGTGTTCAGAGTCAAGAAGTGTGTGGAAGTCTGACGCTGCAGCACCACATGTTGGAGCCCGTTCAGAGAGTGCCACGATACGAGATGCTGCTCAAAGACTATCTGAAGAAACTTCCTCAGGATCACATAGACCGGCGGGATGCTGAAAGTGAGTTCAGGAGTGAACAGATTCCTAAATCAGATGTTAAACATGACCTTTTCTAAATGTAATCTTTGTCTTTGCAGAGTCTTTAGAGATCATTGCCATGGCTGCCACTCATTCCAACACTGCCATTAGAAAAACAGTGAGTGTTCTTTATCTGCTGTACAAATGAATCTCTAGATTACGTCTAACAATCCTCAATGACTGACGCTCGTTTCAATAACATCTTCAAAAAATGTTGATTAAATATTCTCAGAAATGTTTGGACACTTCAAGTCAGGCTAAAATGACGTATTATTAAAGGGATAATTCACTTTCAGTTGGTCCCCATTGACTTGCATAGTGTTTCTTTCTCCATACTATGGAAGTCAATGGGGACCTAGTTTTAGCAACTGATTTTCGTCTAGTTTAAGTGCTTTTCTCTAGTTTTAGTCGACGAAATGATGAATGTTTTAGCAGTCTCTTTTTAGACAATTCTACAATATAGTATATAGCAGTTAGACGAAACCAAAAAGATTTCAAACAAGGTTTTGTTACCTTATTTTGTCTTTACAACATTTATTTTACCAACCAAACTTAGGTACACACACATAAATTTAAATAAATAAAAACCTTAAGAAATTGTTACTCAAGGAGAAACAATTTATCGAGCTACAATAACATACTAAAAAGCAAATAAAATGTGTGTCTGCTGTATTGGTAAACTGGAGGAAGATCGGTCCCTTTCTCTGTGGACTTAACTTTGTTTGTTGTCGCCTTCTAAATAATGCCGCGAGTGTGAACGTCGCCTGCGTCTGCCAGAGTGTTGCCAAGTCAAATGAGTTAATAAAAGAGGGTCATATTCTGAAACTGGCAGCAAGAAACACTTCAGCCATGGACATATATCTCTGCCTGTCATCGTCACATGACCAGCATTTACGTTGCGTCTCGTCTCGTTTTCGTCCGTGATAAAGGTTCGTTGACGACGATATTTTGTCATAATTTTCGTTGACGAAAGCAACACATTAATGAGTCATGATTATAGTTGCATTTGGAAATGTATTATTATAAATCTCTATTAACTTTTCCAACAGTTCAACAACATGCTGCTGTACTGCGTTCCAAAGTTCAGCTTGGTGGGACAGAAGTTTACGGTTCGCACACGTATCAGCATTGACGGCTTGAAGGTGACAGAGACGTACAATGATGATTATCCTCACACCTTTCAGGTTTCTGGAAAGGAACGGACACTGGAGCTGCAGGCCAGGTACAGACCGGACCATCTGTGTTTGCGTTTATAATGCACATTGTGTATTCTTCAATACTGGGTGTTTTTAATGGTTGCCTTATGGTAAATGGTTTTAATTGTTGCCTTATTACAGCTCTGAACAGGATAAAGAAAGCTGGATAAAGGTAAAAATGTAATATCAACTGTTTTATTTGTTGATTATTATAAAGTCATTGGAAGTCCATTTTTAAAATTTCTTCATTTGTGTTTTAGGCATTCCAGGAAACGATACACATCTATCTCCAGAAAAATGAGACCTTTAAGACAGCATTCAAAGATGTGGAGGAGGTAACGGTCAGTATGTCTTCTTAGAAGTGTTATAGAAGAGCATATTTAGAATATTGAATAATTTAAATAATTAAAAAATCGTCATTTCATTGTCTATTTTTTATTATTTAAATTAATAATTAAATATAAAATATTGAATTATTTAAATTATTATTTAAATAGACAATGAAATGAATTTTTTTTTTATTTAAATTATTCAAATTATTCAAATTAATAATTACAATTATTTCAATAAATAAAATACTGAATTATTCAAATATTATTTAAATTAATAAAATTAAAGACATGAAATGGAATAAGAGAAAATATGTGAATAGGTGAATTTTCATTTCATACAAACTTAAAATTATTTTTCAGCTTTTAAAAACTTATTTATTAGTTTTTAAATAATTATTTAAATTAATAATTTTAAATTATTCAGTTATTTAAATAAATAATTAAATCAAAATGATTTATATTATTTAGCTATTGTATCATGTCTCAATTCTATAAATAAGTACTATATGAATGCTAATGCTAGTTTAATTTGATGTTTAAATCTTATTGTGTAAGTCCGAGGTTCATGTTTTGTGCATATGTACTTATGTGTGCACATAATGCAGGACTATAGAGTCAGTAGTCCAGATTTGTTTGTTTTTATTGTTTACACATGTCTATATTTCTGTGTAGGATCTCAAGATATCAGAACTGGGTAAAAGAGCCCCTCGCTGGATCCGAGACAATGAGGTGACCATGTGCATGCGGTGCAAAGAGGCCTTTAATGCCTTAACACGCAGGAGACATCACTGTCGGGCCTGTGGATACGTAAGCAGCAGCAAACCAGAAACATTGTTTTCACAGCTTTAAAACACTTTTCATGTGCTGAAATGTCTATATACTTTCAGGTGGTCTGCGGGAAGTGCTCAGACTACAAAGCCCCTCTGGAATATGATGGGAATAAAATGAGCAAGGTGTGCAAAGACTGTAACTCCGTCCTGACAGGCCATATAGACAGTGAGGAGAGGGAGGGCAAGAAGAAGGGCATTCTAGAGGTGAGTTCAGGATCATGTGACCTGGGGTCAGAACTGCATTCTATAATGTATCAATTACCACACGCTGTACTGTCAGAAAAAAGAACATCATATAACCTTTATATATATATATATACAGTTACGGAAGAAAATCCGACGTCCACGAACTGTTGTGGTGAATTCAGCAGCGGTAAGATCGGTCGGTAACACTTTATAATAACTTTCAGTAACCAGTCATTAACAAACATTCAGTAATGCTTAACAGATCAGAGTATGTATGAAAAAATATATACAAACTCAAATTTCATTTCTAACTAATTTACACAAACTAATGATCTGTTTAGCATCATGTAATGCAATATTGTTAATATTATTAATGAAGCTTATTATAAAGTGTTACCACTGGTGCCCTGATGTTTTAACGTTCTGATTTGGTTACACTTTAGAAGAGGGAGCAAAGCTGATTATGGAAATCATTTTTAAAATACATTTGTGAAGTAATAGATTTGCTTGTTCCCTGTTCTAAACTGTCACTTTGTGAATCATTGAAGTGCTCTGGCTTATCACAAATACTGAAAAACTGAACCCTTTACTTTGACCTTCTTTTAGTTTGACTCACTTTCAGTGAATGTCAGATTCATATTTCACCTCAAAATTACAATAAAAATACATTTTGCATAAATTAAATGAAGGCTTATTTTTATTGAATCCAGTTATTTTGCTTTTTAGTTTGAATTTTTTATTTGTCATTGTTATTTTGTACATTGTTGATGACTATATACATATATATATATATATATGAAATACTTCAATAATTAGATCAGTAAAAAAAAAAATCATGTTTATTCAAGCAAATTATTCTTCTGGTTTTGATATTGTACAGAAATAAGTTAAACTATGAAATAATAAGACAGAAATAATTTAAACTATGAAACAACCAATATATAATGAAAATATAGTGTAAACATTTTTGATAATTAGCTAATACTTCAAACCACATGTGTGTGTGTGTGTGTGTGTGTATATATATATACACACACACACACACGCACACAAACACACTCTTAATATTCTTTAAAAAAAAAAAAAAACTTCATGTTGAAGTGAAATATGACCCAGACAGGCTTCTGCTTGACAGGCTTCATGAAATTCACACTAGAGTTGTGAAGCATTTACACTACAGTACTAAACTTCACTTCTTCTCCCTCACAGATTGAAGCTGCTCAGTTCTCGGGCAACAGTATCATGTGTGGCTTCCTGCAGTACTGCGAGAAGAACAAGCCCTGGCAGAAAGTCTGGTGTGTCATTCCTCAAAAAGAAGCTCTAGTTCTCTACTTGTACGGAGCACCTCAGGTCAGTGTGCTTTTATCTCACTGAACCGTCATATTTCTGTTCCTGCACAGCACTTCCCTTTACTAAACAAAGACTTCCTGCCCTCACAGGATGTCAAGGCCCAGTCCACGATTCCTCTGCTCGGCTACCAGGTGGAGGACAGCCCGAGACCCACCGACCCTCCTGCAAGCTTCAGACTATCTCAGTCTAAATCAGTCCACAGCTTTGCAGCAGAGAGCGATGAACTGAAACAGCGCTGGCTCAAAGTGATCTGTATGGCGGTGACGGGAGAGGTACCAGAATCGCCTGAAGAAAACCATTCTACAGAAATCACCCACGAGCCGAGCTCCAACGGCGTCTGAGCGAACAGAGCAAACTCTTGTTGATTTTTTTGTACTGACGTGGCAATGCTGTCGGTAGGAAAAGTGTTGATGCTCCCGCTTGCTGCGCCGTCACTGCTGGTCCAGTTGTCCTAAAGTTCTATTAGGATTTGAACACATCCAGAATATGGGGCTTTAAAGCACATGGATATCAGCTTGACCCTTACCTGACAGAATTGAAGTTCCCAAAGAATGCAAACGTGGCACATGTAAAGTGTACATGGAGGAACTAAGACATGCTATTCCATCTTCACACCATACTACAGCTGACGCAGCACTGTTTTAAGCCCAATGTAAAAAAATGTACAATTCAGCACATTTACATGTTGTATGTATAGTATATTGAGGCAAAAATCCAGACGTGTTGATACCATTGTAAAAAAAATATGATTTGTATATGCAGGACAAGCGCTTTTCAAAAGACAAGATTGCAATTTACTGCAAATATATATTGCATTCAGATGCATAATGCTCTGCATGCAATAGAAACTCCTTCATTATGGCCAGCAGACATGTTGTGTTGTCATCGTTGTTGATCCTAGGTTGGGTTGCAGCGGTATACCAGTATAAGCGTACAGTCTAAGAATCTGAACTGCGCATGCGCGTCACATGCAGAAAAGTGAGGCTGAATAAAGCTTCACGTTACTTGTACCCTGATAGCACACGTACATCACGGAGACATCTATTTGACGTCTGCATTGTTTGCTCATCTGCAATACGTTTATTGGACGTTTCCTATCAGATGTCAAAGAGACGTCTATTAGATGTCGTTAAGATGTTTATAATTTAGAATGTATGTAAAACTGACATCTGTCAGATGTTTGTACATAGCAGATGCTTTACAGATCAAGTGATCTTTAACAGACATTTTGCAGACATACTTGTGTGCTATCTGGGTAGAGCAATTACCTACTTTTGATAAGAAACAAAGCCTTAGCTTTCAAATTCTGTCAATTGTAGCGCAAAATACAGATAATAAATGGCGTTTTGGCACTCTTTAATGTGTGACAGATTGTATCTGCATGCAGATAAAGTGGTATAGCGCGGAGCGGGTGTGAAATGATAATTTTACCTTTACTACCATGAAATAAACGTGAATGAACATCAGAAGTTGTTGAGAGATTTAGAACTTGAAATGTTAGCTCTTAATCACCCAATCAGTGTTTTAACCACGAAAAGAAGTCAATGAAACCGCTTGTGAATAACATGTGACATAACGTTACATTTACCTCAGGAAAGTTTGATAGTTAGCTAGAAGAAAGGACTTTAACCTGCTAATAATGATTTATGTTTGAAGTTTTTATGAAAACTTGCGTGCAATTTAAATGTTTTTTTAGGAAAATCAGTTTTGTTTGAGTGAGTATAAATGGTCTTTGTCCTAATAACTATTTAATATTAGCAAGGTTTCATACGAGAGGGTTTTCATCTTTAATTTAAAGCATTATTTTGGAGAATTTTTCCCTTAAGAATAACTGTTGTGCAGCTGAAATGGATTTGAAATCAAGTGTGGAAAACCGTATACCGCGAAGCCATGACTTGGTTATCATACCGTTAAAATGTCAATGCAACCCTCCTAGAACAATATTAACCAACCCTAACCAAGGATGCAGATGTAACATGTCGCTTTCGTGGGAATGTAATCAAACCTTCTGGTTTGCAGTGCCTCAGCACATCAGAATCTTTTAAAAGATTCAAAAGTCTGCTGTACCTCGGATTAGTTCCCAAACCGAAACAGCAGTCTAGACAATGTGAATAATGTTCTCTCACCATAAGCTGTTTCACTTTTTCTCATTTAAAAGCACATTCGAATCAAACGTGAACAAAATTGTGGCTTTGGTGTCAGTAGCTCAGCAGTCTGAACTCAGACTTATTCTGTTGAATTATCAGCTCTCTAATCATGGTAATAGATTCAGTATGTAGTGAAATAACTGGTTGTAAATCAAATCTGTGTGATAGTGTCTGTAATGGATCTTTTATTCGTAGTTGACCGATGGGGACGGGTGTGAGGAGGTGGTTTTGTATATCTACTGTGGGCAGCACAATCACCATTAGTAGGCCCTGCTGGAGCAGGGACACATGTATATGTTCTTTACATACTGTAATTATAATTGTATTATTTAAAAATAATTTATAGTGGAAATGCATGATTTTATATAGCACACAATTACATTTTCAGCCTCTCAGTCTAGATTGGACCATTTATTCATCCCTTTGTATTTAAGAAACAAGCATGTTCATGTATTTCGTTAAAACTTGCGTCTGCAGTCTACAGCTGCATATTCTTAGCATTACTAGAAATTAATTTGGCTTGACTTTCATCACATCAAGCTTGTGAGTTACAGGCCTTCTTTCACACTCATTAATCTTAAGCTACATTTTTAATTTGAAAAGAAACCACGATTTGGTTCGCTGTTTCTGAGAAACGCTGTCATGTGGTAACAATGAACAATTCAAAAGCTACTTGACCTTGAAACATATCACAGCTAAGAATTGTAGTCATTTTTGTCCCTGTCAACCAGTTGTTGATTTCATGGTCCATATTTTCTGAATGGGACATGCCTATGACATTTTTCGCACACATTTTTACAGGCAAACTATGGAAGCAACTGGGTTGGTATATTAAATGTGAGTTTCTGTATTAAAACATGGATGTGTGCTCATTGTTGCCATATGAAACAATCCTTACCATGCGATCTGAATGTAGTCTGCTGGTTCTCACTCCCAGAATCTCTTCCACAGTAAAGCTACATCAGCTCTCAAAACTGAGACAGACCCTGTTTTATACATACAAATGAAACTGAAGATTACGCACTTTACCGTCTTCTATAAAGTGTACCTTGTAAAATAAAACAAGATTATTCTGTGATGGTTTTGTGCCTCTACTCTTCACTGTACAAATCACCAGAAACAAAACAGCTTTATTTGCTCAAGTAACTACTTACCAGAAAAGAAAAAAAAAAAATCACAGAAACATCCGTCATGTTTAGAAAACCATTTATTTACCACATTAGAAAAAGCAGAAATCCAATACAGAGATCTTCAGAGCAAGAACATTTCATGTGTTGATTGATAGTATTCAAAACTGCAAAATAGCAATTATTTGCCACCAAATTCAATTCAAAAGTAATGTTTAGCACTATTTGAGGGAATATTCATGTGAGTGTTCAGCCTTTGGCGTGATGCACTAGGCCACGGATCCTGCGCGTCAGGGCTTGGATAAAGGTGTGACGGGAGCGGGTTTTGCTATACAGACCCTCCACCTCCAGCAGCTTCCTCTGTAACGGCTCATTGAAGCTGTTCGCCACGTCACTCTGCAACTACACACACAGAGAAGCGTCAAAAACTAGACTAGACAGAAAAAAAAAAGTCTCTTACGCTGACCAAGATTTTGGTCAGCAATATAAAAAAGAAAACATGGGGGGGGGGGACATGAAGCAAAGTACCTGTTCAAGATCTTGCTGGCTCACTCTTGACACGCTTAAACCTCTGCTGCCACTAGGATCTACACAGAAAGCAATAAATGAGTCTCTCATGTAGTTAAAACAACCCAAAACTGATTGCGCTTTGAAAAAGACTAGAATGAGAGACAGCTGACCTCTGTAACCTGGCAGAAGGGAGTCTTTGGGGTCAGTGGGGGTGCAGTAAAGCAAGTAGAACTCTAGGTGACGCCAAATCACAAACAAGCATGTCTCGATGATATCTTCAGAGAAACGTCAAGAAAAACATGCAACCGTTTCCAGCATTCAGATAGTAATTCTCAAAAAAATGAAACAAGAAACTTAATTTTGAAAAGCAAACAGGATCATCTCTAGATTTCTCAAACAGTCTTTGTGTGTTAGGATACAGGAGCAGAGGGCAAGAAGCTTGGCTCGGTTGTTGACCAGCTGGACGAGTCGGCGCTTGGCAAGCACGTTTCTCTGCACTGATGGGATCTTTTCCACTCCACCAGAACCAGACACCAGACCCTGGCACAGCTTTGCACATAAAAAGATACATTAAACATCCTACATTAGAACATTTGAATCAAACAAACACATTTTAGGAAGTACTACTGCAACGTTCTATATACCTCCTTCAGTTCCTCAGGAGGAAGTTGCTCCACTCGCTCCAGCTTGTTCAGGCTCTGTCTGTGGCTGTCGTGATATCGGAAGAAGTCAGTGGCGCTGTTCTTCAGCAGGAGCAGAACCAATCCCAGACTGGGCACCCGCGCAGAGGGAATGGCCACATCTGATACAACATGATCACATACAGAGTTAGGTTACAGAAGCCAGACAGAGACAGACGTTAGACGATCACAAAGACTGACCTGCTGGTTCACTTGCTGACGGGCTGAACAGGCAGAGAGTGAACTGGGCTTCAGCTGAGCTCTGCAGCAGTAGCGTCTGGCAGTACTCCATAATATTGGCACAAATCTGAGAAATCACATGATACATGTATCAGCGAAACAAGGCTGAAATAAACTACTGGTGGTAATGCTTTAATATAGGGACCAATTTTCTCTATTAACTAGTTGCTTATTAGCATGCCTTTTATTTACATATTGGCTGTTTATTAGTACTTATAAAGCACATATTCTGCATGACCATATTCCACATAGAGGCAAAAGTCATAGTTAATGGTTTGTTAATAGTGAGAATTGGATCTTAAAATAAAGTGTGATCAAACTACTACAAAACTACAAAATAGAGTGTGTACACAAATTACCCAGATTTGTGCCCTGATTTGCTGTCTAGTTGACAGTAGTTGCCAAAAATCATTGCCTGTCTGCCGGGCTTGACAGACTTTTACATAAAATCATAATGTATGATTGGCACAGCCTTTGCTTTTTAGCCTTAGACTCTTTTCCATCCAGTTGACAGAGATCAAATATATTTAATAATGTTAGCAAATTTTAGAATGTTATTTTATCATTATTGATATATTATTATAGTTTTTTTCATTGGTTTTTATTTTATAATTGTATCCGGATATATATTTTTTGATATTCATATAACATTTTTCATTGCAATTTCAAGGTAAAATTCAAGTTAAAAAAGTATTGTTTTTGTCAGTTTTAGTTTTTTTTTTTTTTTTTTTAAATATGCCTATAGTTCTTATTAATTTATATTTCAGTTTTAGTTTTACTTAATTCAGTACTTCAAATAAAACTAAAAGAAAATGACAAATGATGTCTTTGCAACTAGCTGAATTTTTTTTTTAAATATATTGTCTTTAATATTTATTCAACATTTAATATATATTTTCAAGGAACAACGTTTATGGTTTTAGCTTTAGTTTTAATTTTAGAACACATTACTGCATTTGTCAGACATCTCCAAGCAGATTTAAAAAGTGTTCAGCTTTTATAATTGGTGTAGTGTTTTCCAGCTAAAGATAGTAACACCTGTTGCATGGCAACCTCCATTTCCTCTCTCTTTTCTGCAAGGTCACCAGGGGAGACGGTCTCCTCGATCTGCTTCAGGTAGCGAGCGCGATCGGTTCCCACCAGCCGCACCAGCAGAGACAACGACTGACGCTGAAGGAGGGAGATCACTCATTTTGTAAACTTCATACATTAACTTATATTTACAGAATTTCATCTTTTAAACTGCAATCAACAGTACTGATGTCATCATAATTAACTGATTATTAATTAATTATGTTATAAATAACAATTAGTCTGATGTCTTGCATTTAACCATTTATAGCCACATAACCATCCTTTTCTTCTTTTTAAAAATAAGCTTTTGAAGACTTTTTTTCTATATTTTACCTGGAATCTGCCAATGTGTCCCTGGAATTCCATAAGGGCGGCACTGTTGATTTCCTGTCCCATCTCCAGAGCTCCTGAAAGATAAAACATTGAGATCCACTGCATTAGTCATCAGTGTATCAGTGTATAAAGCATTTGAGCAGCTGTAGTGTCTGTACCTGGCAGTGCGGTCTTGCTGATGATGGCAGTGAGGAGAGAGAGCTCCTGTAGAGCGCCCATACTCATGTCCTGACCATGCAGGATGGACTGAATGACATCCGAGTGAACGATGAGCCACTGCAGCACCTACAAATCAACACACAGATTACTTCCCTTCAACTGTACGCTGGATGTCTAAAATAAAACTTTAATTTTTCTTATTTGTTAATATTTAAAGTTCATGAAATATTTCACTTTTTTTTAAATTTTAAAAAATATTTAAAGATGTTGTCAAGTCAGAAAGATTTTTTGCCATCACAAATAAATTACATTTTTAAAATATATTCAAATAGAAAATAATTACTTTCAATTGTAATAATATTTCACAATAATAATGTATTTTTGATCACAAGAACACACTTTCAAAAACACAAAAAATCTTGCTGACCCCAAAACCACTAAACAATAGTGTAAATAAACTTTCTTTACCCATGTCCCAATACTGACACACTTAAGTATGCAGTCAGATGTAGCACTGCATACAAGTATGTACTTTCCTCTTAACTAGCTAAACTCGTTTAGTATATAGCAGTTTCAAAGGAAACATTGTATGGATGTTTGTACCTGTGCCGCCCCCTGCTGGTGCTGCGTGGTGGTGGAGGTCAAGATGACCTGCATCAGTCTGAGAGTAGGCAGCAGGATCTGTCTGTATCGCTCTAGAGGACTAGGAATAAACCCTGATGGATCTCTCTGCCCAAACACTCTGGAAGAGAGATATGGAGAGTGAGATGACATGAGATTTTTCTTTATCTATATTTAGTATCTAGATTATAGAGTACAGACCTGAGTGCATCATTTTGAGGGAGCATGTGAAACACCTGACACTCCACCAGCTGACCAACCAGCCCACAGCGCAGGAGCTCCATCGCACCTTGTGCTGTCTTAGCCACACGGGTCAGCAACGCCATTTTGGACTCGTAGATGTAGAGTGGTTTGAGCAATGGAGGCTGAGGTGTGAGCAGAGTTTGCAGGGCGACATCGTCCTGTCTCAAGCTCTCAACCAGCACACGCAGGTACCCGCTGTTACACAGGTACACCAGCCACTGGCACTGTCTGTCTATAGACAACACCCGGTCCAATACGGCCAGAGCCAGCATCTGGAAAAAGATGATACCCTCGATTCAATATCTAATTTCTCAATAACTCAGTAAGATGATGTTGACTTGTTTGCTCTTACCCTGCCAATCTCATGGCCGTCACACGCGTCTCTGCACACCACCTCCATGAGCGCAGTGCCGTAGCTCTCGATGATGGCCAGGTTCTCTCTCTGCAGCTTGGAGAAACAATCTTCAGGGGCAGTCAAACGCTCCCACATGGAGGTACCTGTAAATTCAGTATTATAATATTTGCATATTATTTTTATATGTTAGTATTAGTGGTATCAAAATTATCGCGTTAACGCAGGTGATTAATTTTTTCAGTTTAACGCGTAAAAAATATTTAACGCAATTAATGCAGGGGCGGGGCTAGGTTTGGCCACCCCATTCTCACAACTGCTAAAGAATTGAGTTTATTCAGTCTTTACGAGCACATCAAACGGGACAGTTTTCAGAGACGCGTGCTCCAACTTCACTTCAGCGCCAGGTGCGAGTCAAACAAGCGTGGAAACATTACCGGAGACGAGGAGCTTCAGTAGAACATCAGTGAACTGCGGTCAGATGAGATGTTGTCAGGCCATATGTCAGTAAAAACGAATCTTCCTGTCCTGTCAGCTGTTATACTGTGCTCTTAGCACATGCTCTTCAAGTGCACGCACAAATGTGCCGGCACGCGCTGTATTAAGCTATATTAAAGCGCTGTATCATATTCAAACCCAAATGAAATTACGAGTATGCAATGTTGTAGTTATGTCGTCAGTTAAGTCATGAAGTCACAAAAAAAGGCGATTAAAACTGCCTTAAAACTGTGCATGCAAGTATTTATTTGTTATGAGTCACATGTAAAGCAGTGTCAGATCTGCATCAAGTTCAGCCCGCTGCTGAACTAGTTTTTAAAGTAGCAGCCAAAATAACCTAATAACCAGTGATGTCTGTTAATTAAAGAACAAATGAAAAAAGAGGAAATCAATAACTTCTGTAGTTTTAAAATTTAGAATTTAGTGTTCGATAACTTTATTAAATTAGGCTATATTTTACATAATTTATGTGAAGATTGTTTTAAGTTCACTTAAATTATAAGCTTTTTTAAAGTCTAATAAATGTTAAATTGATAGCTCTCAATTATATTGTAATGTTGAATGGCTAGTCGATGGTTAAATAGCAGGAAAAAAATTCATAGAGACATCAGTTGATGTCAGTGATACTTGCCTTCAGTCATAATATAAGATGGCATTAAACAAATATTAAAAATATACTGTCTTTATGTTGTTTCTACATTAATTTGAAGATTGAATGTGAAGTTATTGCAATATAAAGGTATAATTAAATACTTTAATGTTAGGTGGGATTAATTGCAATTAATTTCAGAAAAATGTGCGATTAATTAGTTTTTAGTTTTTAATCGATTGACAGCACTAGTTAGTATATATTACATAATGAACAGTATTTAAAGCCTACATAATTTTCATAGGCAGATATGTTGTGAACGATCACTCCTTAGAGTCTCCTTACATAAGTCTCCAAAATCAATTTAAAAACAAAATACAGTATATTCAATTTAATTAAAAAAAATATATTAAAAATGTTTGAAAATTAAATAATATAAATTAATAAATATAATTGTTATAAGTGATACAATAAATGTAATATATATATATATATGATAAAAAAATATTCACTCAAATTAGTGAAGTATTATTATACATTCTGGAATACAGCTATGAAATATATCTGCACTTTTAATTTTATATATAAATAAAATATAGCTATATAAAATGTGTATTAGGTTTTTGGATATTTACTATATGTATTTTAATCCTAAACATTATATGCAATCAAATAGTAAAATATTATTAAACATTCTAGCATATATCCATGAAAGGTATGAGCAATGTTGCCAAAACCTTTCTAAAATTAGATTGCAAAATGAAGGCTTAAAATTTCCAAAATGGTGTCTAGGAAAGTATGTGGATGTGTATAAAATAACATTTTGCCCTTGCTTTGTCATATCCGTATTTCTATACCTGTCTGGAGTGTCTCTGGCTCCTCAGGTTTCTGGGCAATTTGCAGGTAATAGAGCAGTGCGCCATAAAGATGAGCCCGTAGACGCTGGAAACCTCCACCTTGATGTAAACAAACACCAGGGAGTAAAACAAGAAGTTTAACCATTTAACCTCTAACACGGTGGAAATAATTTACCCGGGTTAGCTGATTAGTCAACCCTGAAAATGCAAACCTTCTAACCTGTACACAAGATAAAATCCAGTAACTTCCTTAGGATGAGGTGGAGGGCGGAGTTAGCGATTGAAGCAAATCCTGATCCAGATCCACCCTCTGGCCCCGCCCCCTGCTGCTCAGACAGCACCGATTGGCTGAGTTGTGCTGTTAATGTGAAGACCGCCCCAGCTACAATTGGCATCAATTCACCAGCAGCATCTTCTGATAACACCTAGAGGAAAGAGAGAATCAAGTCAAACTGCTGTTCCTCGTTTAAACAAAAGGATCTTCCTCCTCATTAGTTTTCCTACCTTGTCGTGCAGATCCAGCAGCAGGTCTCTGATGATCAGCTGGCGCTGGTCGGCTGGGATGAGCTCTGAAGGACAGGCCGTGAGGATGGTCTCCACCAGGCTCCTCCAGCTCTGCAGAGTGTGACGCTTGGCACTGAGACTACACCGCACGCGGTTCCTCTCCACCACCTGCTGCAGGATTGAGTTCACCTCCTGATACCGAAAAAAAAAACAATCAGCACCAGGAAACACATTTTTGTATATTAGTATGCATAATATTGTTATGAATAGTTTATCCTGCAAAGCTAAAGTAAACTTATATATATATATATACACACACACAATCAAAACAATCAGCACCATGAAAAAAAAAATTGTAATGCTTGCCTGCAAATATCAGAGACACACTCACCTCCAACAGCAGTGGTCTTTGCCCAATGGCCGCCATGCCCTGCAGTGCATTGATCTCTGCAACTAAAACTCGATGGAGCAACTGAAAACATGATGAAACCATGAAAATATTAATTGTATATTCTTATAATAAATAAATGACAGTATAAGGTCTAATGCATGCAGGAGATCAGTGAGCCATCCACATACCTTGACGTTGCAGACCGTGTGTCCCTGCTCATTGACGTGTTCACAGTTGGTGATGACCTGTTCAATCTGAGCACGCTCAAAGAAGTCCAGCTGCAGAAGCTCAGGGGCCTCCTGACTGAAGTCTATGGCATCCAAAACACTCAGCAGCCTCCTGCGTACTAAAAGAGCAATGGCTGATTAACTAATTATATTCAAAATCAGATGGCTCCTTTTGTATCTAAAGCGTCAGAACAAACTGCAATGTAACCAGACTTTCTCTTACCTTTGGAGACGGTGCCAAAATGCAGGAAACCACTGACTGATCTACTCTCCTCTTCCATGCCTGTCTCTCCATCTGCTACAAGACAGATTCAATTGCATTTACTTCAATGTGGCTGGCTGGTCATCGTGAGGAACTCTGAGTGTGTGTATTACCGGCATGTAATGTGTGTGGCTGGTCATCGAGGAGGAGGTTGAGCAGTCTCTGTGTGTGAGAGCGCTGACGGTTCAGTGAGGTCACTCTGAGCTCAATGGCTGCAGTCTTCATCAGCCAGGACATCTGAGACAGAGCAGCGATCTCATTCTCTGTGGGACATGAAGACGGAATCAATCAGAGGGATCCTAATTTTCATGCTATCCTTCCTAAATAGTATGTGAAATTATGATTAGTGTGTTGCAAATCAGATGAAAGGTAAAAATATGTAAAAGGTGTCTGGATGGCACACTAAATCCATAATCTGAGTGGCTGTTTTACTGTCAACAATATCAGTATGGATATTACACTAACATTTAAAAGTCTGGAATTGTTTTTTGTTTTTGTCAAAGTGTCTTATGTTCACCAAGGCTGCATTTATATGTTCAAAAATACAGTAAAAACTTGTGAATTATAAGTTATTTTAAATATACAATTTAAAATAAGTGTTTTCTATTTTAATATATTTTAAAATGTATTTATTCCTGTAATGGCAAAGCTGAGTTTTCAGCAGCCATCAATCTTCAGTGTCACTGATCTTTCAGAAAACGTTCCAATATGCTGATCTGCTGCTTCAGAAACATCTCCCACTAGATGTTATAGACACACTAGTCTGTCAAACTCAAAACAAAGAGCGCAGACAGGCAGATACCTGGTAGAATGAAAGGCAGGTGCTGCAGATGAGAGAACAGGAAGTCCTGACTGGTCCTGAGGTAACGCATGGTGGGCCCAGAAGTGTCAGGACAGGCACACAGCTGATAGATCGTCTGGTACATACACAAACACACACAGAGACACAAAATAGATACTTTAACATGACACAAAGGGCATCACAATGTCTGAATGTAAATTAGATAAACTGTGTGTACCTGGTAGCAGAGTTCAGCTAGTTGAGGGGCCTGTTTGGTGAGCACAGGTCCAGTGCGCCACTCGCTGCCCCTCTGGAGCAGACTGAGGATCGCATGCAGGCAGCTTCGTGGACAGCCAAGAACACCTTATTGACATAGTCACAAGACCAAACTGTTTCAGGCATAGCATGGTACACATAAGAGTCCTAAATCTGAATTTGAGTCAAGCTGAGATCTTACCTGGGTCCTGCAGGTTAGTGGAGGAAACTGGCTTCTTCACTTCATAGCCCAGCAGATACAAGCCCAGATTGGGGCCCTTTAACTCCAGAGAGGTGATCAGAAGGTTCAGGATGTGTATCTTGGTTTCATGACGAATCCTGGCCACCCGTTTCTCAGGGTCTGAGTCTGACCAAAGAGAAAAAAAAGGGTCTTAAATGCTGCTTTAAACCATTTATAGATGATACTTCACTTTTTTATTTTCAGGACAAGGACTCACCATCTGCGGCTACTCCCTCCTGAGCTTCCTCACTGTCCAGACACTCCACAAAACCAGCCATCAACTTCTCACTCACCGTCTGCTCATTACAAAAGAGTTTTGTCATATTTGAAGCAAACCCAATTAATTTTAATACCAATAGACAATGTGAGGTCTCTTACCTGATCATGTGTGAAGTCTCCAACCAGTCTGGCCTGGATGTTTGGGTAGCGTGCGATACGGCGCAGAATCTTGGCACTCTGGAAAGCAGCATCAGGATTCGAGCTGCTGTGGTACAGGTACCTGTGAAGGCCAAACAAGTAAAATCAGCCCATGTATTGCTTAATCAGACACACATTAAAGCATTCCTGACATGATTTGGGGGGAAATGATTTTGCTGGGACCAATACATGGCAGATTTGTTTATATAAGGAAGAAGGAGACCTGGCAATGTTGGTGATGTGATCAGCCTGTCTGCTCTGAGCACTGACACCCTGCAGGAGCTGTTCTACAGGAGAGACAAGTAGTGATGTCTGACTTTCTCTCAGCAGATCCATAAAGGTCACCTCCTTCTGCAGAGCCAGCTCCAACAAACACAGACAGTGTAGCACTGCCGACTCCAACTGCTTGTTACCTACAACAACAGCACCAGCATAATGTAATCAACAAATACACACAAACTGATCCATATCCAGAAATGTATCATTCAGCATTTAGTTTCAATTAATTTGCTAAACAATTATATTACCTAAAAGTTAATAACTAAATAATAAAAAGTTAATTACATTAACTTTAAAGCCAAATAGAAATGTCAAACAATTATAAATTGTTTGAATTGGGGAAGTCGTGGCCTAATGGTTAGAGAGTCGGACTCGTAACCCAAAGGTCGTGAGTTCGAGTCTCGGGCCAGCAGGGATTGTAGGTGGGGGGAGTGAATGTACAGCACTCTCTCCACCCTCAATACCACGACTGAGGTGCCCTTGAGCAAGGCACCGAACCCCCAACTGCTCCCCGGGCGCCGCAGCATAAATGGCTGCCCACTGCTTCGGGTGTGTGTTCACGGTGTGTGTGTGTTCACTGCTGTGTGTGTGCACTTTGGATGGGTTAATTGCAGAGCACAAATTCTGAGTATGGGCCACCATACTTGGTCGTATGTCACGTCACTTTCACTTTAACTTAAATACATACACTACCATTCAAATGAGTAATATTTTTGAAAGAAGTCTCTTATGCTTATCAAGGCTGCATTTATTTGTTCAAACATACAGAAAAAACACTAATACTGTCAAATATTATTACAATTTAAAATGACTGTTTTCCTTTTTAATATATTTTAAAATGTAATTTATTCCTGTGATGCAAAGCTGAATTTTCAGCATCAGCATGTCACATGATCCTTCAGAAATCATTCTAATATGCTGATTTGCAGCTCAAAAAACACTTCTTATTAATAGCTAATTAATATTTTTGTGATACATTTTTTCAGGATTATATGATGAATAAAAAGTTCAAAAGAAAATTTATTTGAAACAGAAATCTTTTGTAACATTACATTTTTTTTACAGTCACATTTAATCAATTTCAAGCACCCTAAATAAAAGTATTAATATTAATATTATGAATAAGATTTTTTTTTCTTATTCTTAATGACCTCAAGCTTGTGAACAGTAGTTTGTTTTCATATATTAAATAGTGACAACAGTTTCATATTGGTTATATGGTAATGGTCAATATTGGATATATATCAGCCAATATTTTTACATTTAGATTACCGTTGCCATCATCTAACGCTGACTTAAATGCAACAGTTAAAATCCCAAATAATTTAACCTTAAAATAATCACCCATTTTTCACACTATAAATTATGTTTTGATTTTATTTTTAGAGTGTTTTACCCTCACCTTTTTATTCAAAATAGTACAGAATTATCAGCTTATCGGTATCTGCCACAATTTCAATATATCCCTAATAACTGATCCATTTAGCATTATACACTGTTTTAAATAATTTTAATGAGAGTTGTTTTAAAAGTTTCAATAACAAATAAAACAGGATATAAAAAATACAGAGCAGGCCTCTCATACTGACCAGGAAAGGGGGCGTAGGTGTCTAGCTGGTGAGCTCCCTCCTCCAGCAGGCTGAGGCAGAGAGAGAGGGTGGGTGAGTCATTCAGCAGGTGGAACATCAGACTGTGTCCCGGGGGCTTATGGGCCGGCACTTGCTCTCCCTGAAGTTCCACCATTTCTTGCAGGAAGTCTGCTGGCTGCGGCTCATATTCTCTCAGAAGTTTGTGAAACACCTCTAGCACTGCCTCAGCTACCTCCCACTATAAAGAGTAAAATAAAAACAGTCAATAAAGATGCACAACCATAAATGGAGGCGAGACTGAGATAAAACACATGTTTGAAGTCTAACAGGCCCCAGCAAACCTTTTCTGCTGGCCGCCGGTAGGCACGTGTGGGGAAGGCCAGAAACACAGAGTCACGCAGGAAGTCAAGATAAGGCTGAAAGCCTGGTGCACGCAGTCCTGCTCCAAGATTCACTGGAAGTGCACTCTCTACCAGAGTACTGATCAGATGACAAAAGGCCCTTGTGAGAGGATACTCCTCACAGCTCGATTCAATCTCATTCAGCTCCACCTGTTAGAGAAAAATTAAATTAGTGCCAAAATAAAAGGACATATATGCTATATATCATAAAATTGTAGGGGCAAATTGTAAAGCCCTACAAATAAGCACAGCAAATATAAAGCTTTAAAAAGAACAATAAAATGTATAACAATGATTATAAAAAAAAAAAAAAAATCACAATCGTTATCAGAAAAATCATAAGACTTTTTTCGCCCCTAAATCATGCAGCCCTAACACCACCAGTATATGCAACAAGAAACACAGTTACCTCAATCCCAGCAGCCTGTCTCTGACCAGGGACTTTCACTGTCTGCAGGATCTGAGAGGGAAAAATACAACAATGATCAATATCATAATAATTAAAGTAAACTCAATTGAAAACGCACATAAGTGGGAAATCCACACTGTTTCTATTGAAGTTAGTACAGATAATTGCACTTAAACATTTATTCTTCTATTGTAGGTCAGTTTGGCATTATAGGATGAAGTTTTAGTCAACCTGTGTGTACTCCAGTGATTGCCAGAGGGAGGCAGCGATCTCAGGAGATTTGCCAAAGGCAGCAAGAACATGCAAGATTTGAGCTTTCAGCACAGGCTGAACGCTGCACTGCAGCAATCCCAGCATCACCACCACAGGCGTCCACTGAGGGTGTTCACAAAGAGCCAGACGCGCATTCTCACTCTGAAAAATATAAGGACCTATTTGAACACTGATATACCAAGAGCAATTTCATCTGCTTGATGATGTGATGTGGGCTGACCATTAGCACTGGTTCCCTTATTTGATTCTGATTCACAAGTTCTGATTCATATTCAATTCGATTTAATGTTGATTCATTTCAGAATATTTCAATTTCAATGTTTTTTTTTTGCTTTGAAATGAAAGTAAAACGGGCCAATCATTTTCATAAACTAAGCTTCAGATGGTGACACCATCAGGGAAGAGAGGTATGCTACAAATAATACTTAGTCAAAATGTTCACTCATCTACAAAAAAGTAAATACAAATTAACTGGTCGATATCTAGAAAGCAGGGTGAGTGATAGCCAATATAACATTGATGTACAATAAAGTTTAATGAAATGTATACTTGCTGAAATTAAAATACTTATTTTACACAACATTTAAATTTAGAATTGAACCTGTTCAATCAGTCATTATATTGTGATGTATGTGTTCTATACCCAGGTGATGATAGTGGTAAGCAGCTGGAGGAACGCTGTGAGGCCTTCTAGCTCTCTCTGAGTGATGCCTCTGATGGGTGGATGGCGGTACTGTGTGCTGTGGGCATTGGGCACATCTCGTCGCAGGTTCTCATGATAGAGCATGAGAGAATGGAAAAAGTGCTCCCATGACACAACACTGCCCGACACCCCAGCCTGCCGGTTCTCTCCTGAAACAGCCATATAAACAAACTTATATGGTAGTGCACACGACTCTTACCACAGCACTCATATCACACCATTCTCTTTTAAGATCTGAGGGTGCAGTTACCGTGTGGAGCTCCATTGGTTTTAAGCAGACTAAAGCAGTAGTGGGAACACTGAGGACCATTAGCAAGCCCTTTCAGCATGCGCAAGTAAGGGATGTAGAGAGTAGCAGGGAGCAGATCACCCATCTGACGCACAAACTTGGAGAGAACTACCTGAGGTAACGTACACAAATATATACTTGAATTTGACGCTTTATTCAAAGCGGTGGTGATGCATAATACCCTGTGGAGTTGATAACCAGTAATGTTTCATTCACCAGCTCACACAGTTAATTACTATTCACATAACCCTTTAAATGCATTTAGTAAGTGCATATTGTAGGATGAGCACTTTTTTTTCTATAAAAATACATTTTTAATAAGGTTTAATAAGAATGAGGTTTCTTCTCACACCTGTTTGTGAGGGGGTCGTTGGAGATGTACTCCAAGAAAAGATCCGGTGAGTGAAGTGTGTTGAAGAGACTCTGATGGACACCAGAACTCCAGGGCCAGCTCAAGTTCAAATGGATCTTTACTGTAAAACTCTCCAATCTGAAAAAAAACAAAAACACACACACCATTCTTCAGCATTAATTACAACAGTTCAAAAGTGCTGTTGAGTGACAATGCTATTACCTATTAAAATAACACAAATTAAATTTTAGGAGCAATATGTGACGATGCAAGTCATTTCCTGGCTTTACAGAGATTTTCAATGATGAAGAATTCTATATGTCTGAAGTATGTGATAATTGTAAAGGGAAGCTCACAAGTATCATGAGGTGGTCCAGGTCCTTGCGTAGAGATGATGGCGGCTCGCTGCCCATCTGCAGAGCCATGTGGATCAGTCGAGCATCTTCATCGGCACGGTTACGCAACTGCTTCACCTGCAAATAACACTCTACACTTAACTAATCTTCATACGCACTCATTAGCATTAGTATAATTTTTGAAAGAGAAATAAGGATGTATTGAATCGATCAAAAGTGAGAGTAAAGTCATTTATAATGTTACAAATAAATGCTGTTCTTTTGAACTTTCTATTCATCAAAGAATCCTGAAAAAAAGCATTTCTCCTCGCACCTTCATTGGCATGAGAGCCAGGAAATCTGTAATGAGGGAATGCAGTCGGCGGGTGTAGAATTCTTCTTGGCTGAAGCCATCGCTTCCTAGGATGCCCTCTGTCAGGAAGAGGAAGACACCTCCTAACAGTGCCTGGTCTGCCAGAGCCTCATCTGCCTCAGTGAACTCCACTAGAGCTGAAAACAAAATGAACAAACGTACGAGAGAGTACATTAACCTATAAAGTCATAAAGCGACTTTTTACACTTTTAATGTTTTCATGCATTTTCGAGGTTTAGTTGCATCTACTATAACAAACTATTGTATTGTATATAGAGATCATGCAAAGACACAGTACCTATGACGTATCATAAGAGATCATGAGAGCTAAAGTAAAATTGATTTTGAAATTAACAATTGCCTGAGCTATGAAAGGCTTGTTGATACCTGCGCCCTGCGGAAGCTGTGACACAGCTCTCAGAGACAGAGCCCAGGCCAGCTGCACCACTGCCTGCAGTCCAGGAAGCTTCCAGGCCTGACCCTCCACCAACCGATTGTGCACCGCTGCCACATACTGCTTCTCCGTCAGTAGAGGCATGGCCTGGAGTAAGTCTAATGAACACACAAAAAAAATATTTGTGAAAACATAGCATTTCTTACTCTACTAGGAAACAAACAACATATTTTCTATTAATTACACTTATATGAATGTGGATCATAAAGCATTTATAGCTACCAAAGATGGTCACGATAAAGCATGAATACCTTCTCTATCCTCTGTTCCTTGCTCCAGAAAACTAACATCCAGGCAATAAAGTAACGCCATGACTAAAGCAAGGTTAACGCTATCCAATGAGCCATCAGCTTCGGCTGTCACCGTCTCCAAGTGACCGATGAGGGTCAGGGTGTCCTCTTTGCTTAGAGGTGACTGGCACGTCCATGCAAACAAACACTCTGCTAGTGATTGTCGGCACTCTTTGATGAGGTCGGATACCTGTACCATATGAATAATAATTATTATAAATTGGCTATTTACATAATTTGCATATGTAATTATCATCAATTTGCACAGGATGCTTTACCTCTTTTCTGTGTTTCTCATTGCCAAGGCCCCGCTCTTTCTGAAGCCTCTCAAACTCACGGGTCATGCTGATATCTGAGATCAAGTTCAAGATTTGTTTGGTCAAACCCTGAGCCATCAGCTCATCTGTGAACCGTGTAGTGAGATTCACCAATTCAGGACTACAAGGAAAGAAGACATGACAACACCAAAGATTGGGTTGATTAAAAATAAACAAACCCAAGACAATAACACAAAAGATTGTTTTTTTTTTAAACCTTTTACTTTTACATAATTTGCATCAACTTTTTACATGCCTTGAAAACTGGCTAAATCGGATTACAGAGGCAGTCAAGGATTTTAATTTAGATTACATGTGGTCTGTAAAATAGCTTGCAGGTTCAAATTTCCATTATCCTGGGAGAAAGTGTGCAATCAATAATCTGTCAACCCCTTGGATAAAATGTTTCCTAAAAAGGAAAGAAGCATGGGAGAATGAGCTAGATCTTGTTGCATAAAGGAAAAGCAACAAACCTCAAGTCAAGCGTGAAAGTCTTCCCGTGTCTGGACTGGATGAGGGAGCGGAGGGAGTTTGCCACGCAGCGTTTGCCATCCCAGTAAAGGAGCACAGCTACCAGGCCTCGAGTCAAGCCGGGGAAGTGAGGCTGCTGGTGCTCTCCTAAAAATACACATAAAGATCACATTGTTGCATAGCAATTTCACTGCAATGATACAGTATGAGCAATGTGCAATTCAGTAGTACTACATGCGTATGTGCAGTGTGTGTACCTGCCAACAGCAGTTCAAGGGCAGCTAGTTCTCCCAGGCCAAAAAGGTCACTAAGGATGAAGGCTTCTGAGATAAGCTGCTCAGGAAGTTGTCGTACACCCTGCTGGCCCTGAATAGCAATGCCTTCTGTGCTGGCTTTCCGAACCTTCTCTCTCTGTTCAGCACTCTTCATCTATTTTGCAAAAAAATATTGTATTTTACAACAAATAATGCATTTTGAAACTCTAAACCATTTTGAAAGCAATACACCAAACTTAATTACAGTACAATTACAGTTTTCTACATCTATAGAAAGTAAACCTACTGGGTTTTTGAAGAGGGTGAGGAAGGAAGGTTTGTGTTTCTTCAACTGCAGATCTAAAAGATGAACACTTTCTGGCTGTCGTCTCCATATGGCCCCCTCAACAGCTTCCCAGAGCTCCTTCAGCGGGCCCCACAGACTGGCTCCTGCAAACAGATTCACAATGTCAAAATATTTTTTTTTAAATCCAATCTTTCTGTACACACATTATCAATGGGAAAGGGATGTAGTGGGCTGATTTAAGGATGCATAGTGTATTATCTGAATGGGTAATTCCTGCTTAATTTGTAATAAACAATTGGTCACAAAATGACTTTAGTCAAAAGACTAAAATGCATTTTAGCATGATTATTAACACAGGAGGTTGTCAAAAGACACATATGAAGCATGGACATCAACATTCACTGGCAACCATTAATTACAATCGACAGTCCACTGATGAAGTGAGAAAGAAAACAAAAATAGATGCCATGCCGCAAAAAAAAGATTAGTATTTAAGTTACTGTATAATAAAACCACCTTAAACCTCATTCTTAAATAAACATTTTAAACTTAAACGAGACATTATTAAGTTAACATTATTAACCTTATTTACAAGTAAAGTCCGTCTTCATGAGTTAGTCTAAAGAGACGTTTATGTTTCAAATAAACTGCTCTGTCTAACGTTAGTCACACAGAGATGATGGTCTTACCGCAACATTTCCTATAATAATAATATTAATAATAGCAATATTGTGGATAGATAATAATGAATGTAGTGTGACGCATATACGTTAGCTACACACTTTAAGCATATTTACTAATGAAGGTAACGTGGAAGAGCTGACAAAGTATTTGTACTTTAAATCTGTATAATTACATTCGTTTAAATGCCTAGTGCATTAGTCAATACTCTATACTGTAGAAAAATATGAAGTATGTTTAAAACAGAATATATAAATGAATACCTGAATTTACCGCCATCTGCGTCGCCATGTCTGAAGCGTGAGAGGGCTGCCCCGACTTTCGCCGGTGTGAAAACATAACTTTCGGTTTCTTTTGTTTGTTTAATGTGTTTATTTTAAATTCACATTTGTGTATTTTTATTAATATTATTTATTTCTTTGTTGAGTTTTTTTTTTTTTTTGACAACATGGTTTTGTTGTGTTATCGACAAACACGTAAATAACTTCTTAACAGAAAAATAAAGTGGGTAACGTAGAATGCAGTCGGCATAAAATCAATTACTGAAATAAGCGAGGAATTTAGTGGACCGACAGTTGTAAATAATTGGTCAGAAACAACCGGACTAAACAATATATTTTTATTTTATAATATTTATTTTCTATTTATTGTCACTGTATTGTTAATTCCGACTACCGCCTCATCAGCGGCAACCTTGTCACATGGTACGTGTTACTTTTTTCATCGCTTCTAAAAGCAGACTAATCACAGTTACTTGTGTTTAAAGGATTGTGGCGTTTCATAAAATCATTTTACAGAGGGTCCTCGGTCATGCTTGTACTTGTATGACGGAGGCCGATTTCGGAATTTATTACAAATAAACGATTATAATGTTAGTATGCATATGTCATCAATAAGACCAAAAACGTCTCAAGACTTAATGCGACTCAATGGACGCTTCTGTTTTCTGAGCCGCCAAGCGCCCCCTGGAGAAGGAGCTAGAGCCCGTTTAGGGAAATTAGAAGACAGGTCCCCTACATACTGCCCGATGAACTGCCTGAGAATTAATCCTATCCTGCGCTTAAATTTTACCAGCAACACAGGGTATACCCAAGTGGATATTAGTATCTCAAAGTCAGATTTTTTATTTATTTGATTTTTTTATGTTTATTTGTGTATTACCTTTATTATTGTTATTATTATTATTATATAGGCTAGTAAATGTTATGGTTTTAGTTTAGTTTAGTTTATTTTTGATCGACCCAGGCCTATATAAATAGTTTTTCGAAGTATAAGTAAAACAAAGATTAGGCTATGTTTTACAGGAAAATACAATTTCAGTCTTTCTACTTCAAAATGTCTTGTTTAAGTTAATGTGTTACTTGCCTTTTTTATTTATTGATTTATTTATTTTTATTATTTGAGACAATTACTAGCAATTTCCGTAAATCCTTCACCCATTTTGTTTTCAGTGTATCCTGCCCTAAACTTAACAACTACTTTAGCCGCAAATTAGGAGTTTACTGAGGCAAAAGTCATAATTATTAGTTAGTTAATAGTGGGAATTGGTCCCCAAACTAAAGTGTGATAGACTGCTGGAAACTCCCTTTAAACACAAAATGCCCTAAATGGTGTTTTATTCAGCAAAACCTTCGGAAAAGAGAAGGCTGATATCAGATCACGTTATTTCAGCTGTGATGAGTACATCTAAAGGCTTTCATTCAGTGTCTGTGACACAGTTCACTCAGACCTACTTCTGCTGCCAGCTGTTTAACACAGCACAGTTACATAACAACTCCTGGAATTAAGATTTGCTCTATTTTCATTTGTGTTGCTTATTTTGCTTTGGATACCATTTTCTGTGTAACTAAGGGGTTAGTCTCCAAACATTGAAGTTCTGTATTTAACTAACGTCTTCTGCGATTGTCAAATACGAAATAATGTCATAATGCTTTTGAAGTCTCAAGCAGTTAATTATGAATCGTTTAGACTCGTGCTTATCCCTTTATATGGATAGTCTCATTTTATGGCGTGGGAGGTGCAGACCTTGTGCAAATTCCAGATGACTCACTTACACCTACTTTTCTTCTTTAAAGCTGCAGGGTTTCAAGGCTGTTGTTCCGTTCACTCATGCACTAAAGTCAGACATTCATCTACATGAAAACCTCACTTGCTCATGATTGGACCTTCTGCAGTGAATGGGTGCCATCAGAATAGGAGTTCAATTAGTCCATCAATTACCATCTTGTGAAGCGAAAAGCTGTGTGTTTGTAATTACACAAATCCAAAATTAAGACATTTTTAACTTCAATCCGTACCTTCCGGTGGATATATGAATTCTCCATCCATAATATTGCTTTCTTCAATGAAAAAGTCATCCTGTGTGAAGCAGGAGAGAAATATGCACATATCAAGCACCGTTTACAGTGCAAAACAGCAAACAAATATGTTGGTGGATTTTGATGTGAGAGGAAACAGGTGATGGACTTTTTTTTGTTACTGGAGGAAGCATATTATTATGGATTATGGACCAGAAGCAGTGGTTTAAAATTAAAACACCTTAATGATGTTTTGTACACAGATTTTCACCTTTTAAGATGTTAATTGAAGGACTCATGGATTATTGTTATCAGCTGCTTGGACTGATAAATTCTGATGGCACCCATTCACTGTCCATTGGTGATGTGGTGAAGTAATGTAATGCTAAATTTCTCCACATCTGTTCAGATGAAGAAACCAAATCAACTATATCTTAGGTGGGCTGATGATGAGTAAATGTTAACCAAAATTTCATTTTTGGGTGAACTATTCCTTTAAAAGAATTGCTGCCTTCTATAAGATCACTTGCACTTCTTGGTCACCCAGAGATTCATATAGACATCAAATTAACAAAGAATTCAACATGATAAAATAATATTTATTAAAAGAAGGTTTTAAGGGAACACAATGAGTGGTTATTTACTGGCTCAAATCTACACAAAACCATGTGTCTTTCTTCATTAATAAACATTTCATGTTCTCCAACTTTTCGAATGAACAATACCATTCAAGTGAAAGAAAACAGATGCACTTGCATTTAATATCACATTGAACTAAAGTATATTAACTTATTAGTAATGTATTCATTAAAAAAGTTGTAACAAAAATATTTGCAAAGAAATCTCACAAAACTAGAACTAGTATTGCTTATGAAATTTAGCAGAGGGAGTGCACAAACATTACAATTCATAAAAGGCAAGCATGATGCATCACAACTTGAATTGCTGGAACTTTATATTTAGTTTCCTTTAAACATCAACCAAGAGGAAAATGTCTCAAGAAGCCCTTTCGAACAAAAGCTTACAATGAACATAAATAAAAGAGGATTGTTTTGGCTTAAAAGAGTCCATCCAGTGTCCCATTTCAGGTTTTTAAGGTAAAATAGTAAAATAATATGTGCCCCCTTTCCAAAAAAATACAAAAATACCCAACAAAGTAATCATGTGGTCTCTGTTTGTTCCGCCATGCATGTTCTTTGAAGCCAGTCAACCAGTGGCAAAGAGGCTGCGCCCATGTGCAAGAGTTTGTGTGTATGTGTGTCGTTTATTCTTCAATCCTCTTTATTTGTGATCGTTGTTCAGGAAAAGAGGCTGTGTGAATACTGGTTGTGTCTGCAAGCAGGCAACAGGAACCCTTCGTCTACAGTCACTTATTTCACAGGGACACATGGGGGAGGAACATCAGAAAATTCCCACAAACCCCAGTCCATTTCCCAACAAATGTGCCATGGAAACTGTTTCTAGGTGGCACGCTCCTGCCCATCCACTTCCTGTTTGGTTCTTCTCAGATTGCTTTTCATTTTGACAAACTCTGGGGTGTTTTCTTGCTCCTCTTCATCCTTATCTTGCTCCAATTCCAGCTAAACAAGAAGACAATTTCAGTCAATTTCTGTATATGCCCCTTAAACATCCATGTCTTTGTGTGCGAGGAAACATACCTGTTCAAGGGTTTCTCGTCTCTTCATGAGCTCGATCTCAAGGTCTGATCTTTTCTTGTGTGCCTCCTGCTCCTCTTTCTGAGCCTTCAGCACCAGGTCTCTCTTCCTCTTCTCCATCACTTTCTGGAGTTCTGGTTTATTCTGCGGCGCAAGGCCCCTGTGATAAGAAAAAGGAGGAGTTAGTTCAACTTCACACATACCTACTCAGTATACATGATTTGTTCAGATGCCTCCTTCAAAGCAAGTCTATGGGACTTTTTGTTCATTTCATCATCAGTCACCAGAAAAACGTCTGATTGCTTAGAAAAGTATCAGAACACCTCTCATCAAATAGTTGCATAATTTGAGCACAAATGGAGCACTTTGAAATTTTAAATTTAGTATTACCGCTTCCATTTCATGATTTCGATCAGAGTTTGATTTAATGAGAGAGCAAAAGATGAGATGACTCCAGCTCAGTTCAGTGATAATAATCCATAGGGTTACATAATATGACTGTGAACATGTCCCTGTGAAAATCCTGATTGCCCCACATACTGTAATCCAGTATGGATGGGTTCCTGGGTGGGTTTTAGGGATTGGAATTGGTTTATAATGACCAGAGGCTGCTGTACATTTAGAGCGTATGGAGATTAACTATTTAAATTACAGTACTTTGCTGTGACATCTTTGTTGCGTAATTCTCAATCCCATATTTCTCCAAATTAACAAACCAGTTGTTTATGAAACACTTCCAGTTAGCTCATATGTAATGAATTTCAGAGAAAAACATACTTGGAATAGAAGTCAACAGATGTGATTGGCCCATTTCAATGCGATACGAAGAACAGCAGATGACCAAAATATTTGAAATTGAAATGAGGCTGAATTAAGATTAGATCTTTAAAACTAACCAACAATAAATGCTACTAAAGTATTGAAAATGCTAAAACAATGAATGCTATATTTTTATTTTTAATTATAAACATGACAAAAGCACATGAAACTACTAAAACTAAAAATACAATAATAAAAGTTAATTCAATTTATTAATAAATATTACATACTATATATGAAATAATACTAAAATAACACTGATAACAACACAAATATCTGTCTGTCCAGCTGTATTTTAACGTAATCTTGCTCTCTGCCTGGCACACCAGAGACTTGTTGAGTTTTGTCCATCCTTCCAAAACTTGTAGACTTGTCTAGACTAGTATGAAGTAAAAATGAGAGGAGCAGATGAGAATATCAGAGCTGAGAAAATGGGAGATGAAATGTTTTGGCTATTTGGACCACGCTTATATAACTATATGGCTCCAAAAAATGGAATTATGAGAATCTCTGCCAGGTGAGTGTAAAAAGAAACCACACTTCTGTCTGTTCTCCATTTCTGTGTCATCTCACTGATTTAGTTTCTGAACAGTATTTTACTTTCTCCCTCCAACTATTCTCTCTTCTATGAAAAGAAAGAACAACAAAAGCACATCAGACATTAATCACATGAGTGGAATGTGTCTGTTGCGCAGGTAACTTCATGAGAACAATGTACCTACAGATCAGGTACATTCCACAAACAAGATAAGAGGAAACAATGATTGTTTTATGATTCAGGGCACATTTCTTATTAATGATTAAACACGAGCAATTTCTGTCAAGCGGAAGCTAATGTGTGTTTACATGCCAAAAATATAACTAAAATGCAATTTGTCTTAAAACCCTGCTTTTGTCATTTTGATTTGAATTATGTGACTGTTCTCTACTCTGAGACTAAACTATTCCAGTCTAAACTAAAATAGTTTAGGAAAAATAAAAAAACAACCCCATTATCACAGTCAGGCTTAATGTGTAAATGCAGCCTTTCCAAAGTAAACACTTCATTGGCCTCTTGAGCTTTGCGGGTTTGTGCATTAGTCTGACTAGTGAGCTTTCTGAAAGTTATTGTTTTTATTTGAGCCAATATTAAGATAAGGATGTGCTTTTGTCTATAGGTGTGGTTTTATGGCTGTTTTCTCTTTGTCGTTCAGCTATAACAGGAACAATGGTTGGGTTTGAGTAAACAAGTGATATTTCTTGAGTGAACTGACTGTAGAATAACAAATTAACTTGCTAATACTGGGCGTAAAGGGATAGTTCACAAAGAAAATTAAAATTGTGTGATCATTTACTCACCATCATGTCATTTCCATCAGTGTTGTTTTGTCCATACACTGAAAGTCATTGGGGACCAATGTTGTTTTGAATAATATTTGGAAGAAAGTCAAGTCATATAGATTTGAAATGACTACAAAAATTTAATTTTTAGGTGAACTATCGCTTTAAGACTAGTTCCTGGGATGAAAAGATTAAAAATACTCTGAGAATTTCTGAGGTACAAACATCTTTAGGAATGCCAGTGTGTGTCGTCACTGATTATATAACAGGAACACACTGGTCCCTTGGTAACTGCTAGAAACAGTCACTTTGTCGTTATGTGTGGTTACTCATCATCAGCTAGCTGGGCAAAATAACAGAAAAAAGAAAAGGAGACAGAAGACTAGCAACAGAAAGAAACAAAGCAAAGAAGAGGCTGGCCTCGATTACATAAAAGCCCACCCCGGCCCCCCAACCCAATACATTATCTAATATATGATGCAACAGACTATATATATAGCCTGACCTCTATCTCTCCATCACTCTGTGTTCTTCACCTTCTGCCCTGGCTGTAGATGTGATTTCATAGCATTGTGAGTGTAGAGAAACACTTTGAGTGTTAGTGTACAGCAGGGTGGGAGGCAGACAGACAGAAGGTGGGTGTCAGAAGAGAACAGAGAAAGGGTGGGAGGAAAGTCTAAGGGGATGCTGTAATCCTTCTTATGTAACCCTACATCTTTCAGCATCCCTCTGAGCACCACATCTGGAACTAATCCTATTTAGATTATGGAGATGTTCCCTTTTTCTAAACCAAAACAAACACACACACACTCAATTCCCCACTCTTTATCAAGTAAGACTCATTAATATCTTAAGAAAAAAAAAAAAAAAAAAGTGTGAAAATTGAAATTATAGCCCTCCTTTCTCAAGGGTCTTCATGATCTCCAGGCCTGTGCAGTGATTAGAACTTATGTAACCCCACAGCCCCATCATTAATACCCCTTCATTAGATCATTAATTTTATTTAACAGGGACAATGAACAGTCCATGACTGCCCCAAAAATAGCTAAAAAGATCCATTTAATCTCCAATCCCTGCATGGGCAAGAACAATTATGACTATATTTGGGTGTCACTTATTTAGTGCTGTCAAACGATTAATCACGATTAATCACATCCAAAATAAAAGTTTTTGTTTACATAATATGTGTGCATACTGTGTATATTTATTATGCATAAATAAATACAAACACATGCATGTATATATTTAAGAAAAAATATGTTATGTTTATATATTAAATATATTTATATATAATATAAAATACAACCATATGAATATATAAATGTATAAACGTAAATATTTTCATTTTAATCAGGATTAATCATTTGACAGCACTACTATATATATATATATATACAGTATATATACACACACATTTAAAATAAACAAATATTTTAAAATATATGCAAACAAACAAAAATAAAAATTATTGAATGTATTAAAAAAATATAACAAAAAAATTCTAATTATCAATAATAATCTAGTCATGGAAATTTTTACTTTTTTTTTTTAATACAGTTTTTACAACAAATTTATTTGTAAATGAAACCAGATCTGATGCTTAGCTAAAGTAATGTCATTCGCAGTCTCTGTGTTGTGTATTTTAATTCCAAAATATCACCCACAAGCCACACAGTCATTTTACAAATCTGTAACAAGATAAGGTAACGAAGACTCTAATCTTTTCTGCACTGCCTGGAAACTGCTTAAGTATACACATACACATAATTGGGAATTACTGGAATAAATCCTCAACGGAGGATTCCGATGTCTGTAGGAATTCTACAAACTCTTCTCTTCATGCTCAACTAACGTGGGAGGTGAGACCCAGTGGACAGGAGTTTATGTAATCATGCTGGTAGAATGCGTGTGTGTTATGTGTTTCTTGCAACATAAATGACTTGTGTTGTGACTTATCCGTTCTTATTCGCATCAAAGCTACAAGAACAGCTTTTATCCTCAAGGGTTCTTCCTAATAACTTCCAACTGCAAAAGAAAAAACTGCTGTACATAATAGAGAGCATGTGTATACCCTTGCTGTCACAATTCATCACCAATGAGAATGAGAGAGACAGAGAAAAAAAGAATGAGAGGACTAAAACGATGACTCAAACTTATTGTTTCCAGTGCTTTTTTTTTCTGGTTCCTGTCTGCCTAGATACAGCACACAAACACAGACAGATCTGAAAGGGGGAAATCATTCATCATATCCAGAAAGTCCTCTGGGTAGAATCAGCTTTCAGAATGAATGTAACTTTTTAAGAAGTCATTTGAGAAATATGCGAAAGTGGAATGGCAAAAAATGATCTTTATATGACTCATAACAAGTCATACAGGCATTTATCACAGAATACTTGATAATGATAGTCAAATGTGATCAAATATTTTAATATAATGACTACATTTCCTATATAGCCATGCTAGTGTGTCATATCACTATGTGGTCTCTTTCTTGTCTCATAATACTTATTTATTTGGCAAGTAGCTGCTCAATGTACAGGTAGAATAAAACCAAAATGAACTCCAATGTAAAATTCCAGAGCACCTTTTCAGGGATTAATTTTCCTTATATACATATTTATATGAAAGGATGGCATTGATGGCTGTTTCAGCTTGAAAGTCCAGTCCACAAAGCATGTTCAGATAATGTGCCAAAAAAAAACAAAAGAAACAGTAAATTCTGAGTGAAAGATGTACAGAACTGATCTAATGTAGGCTGTATGTGCATCACCTTTTCTGGTTCATGAGGAGCTCTCTGTGAAGGTCCTGGTGATTTCTGGAGGACTTCACTGGGTTGAGGAGCTTCTTGGGCTGAACGAGTTCATCGCCATCACCGTCCATATAGTCTGGCTCTGCCATAATGCTCCGCGCACGGGACAGTCCCTCTGGTATGTCTGTAAGGTCCAGACCTGAGAAAAAGACATAAATACATACATTTTAACATCTGTTACAAAATGTGCTGTTCCTTTTATAAAAAAACAGCAACTGATCTGATGAATGAAGCCAAAACAACTGAACCAATTTTAAAATACCAACTTATAAACTCAATTCAGACATCAATAGTATACACACAGACAACAGTCCTGACAAAAACATAAGATGTATCACAACAACATACAGATCAACACATCGAAACATGTGCAACTAACACAATTAGACACACTCCACAAAAACATTGTGACAATTATTAGACTACTTTAGTGTTTAAAAAGCATAAACCATATTTCCTAGAATATTTGCATTTTAATGTCAAAAATAAAAAATAAAATAAAAAGCTAGCCCAAATCACAGGGTCAAAAACGGGAGACAAAATAACAGACTATTGTATAACATGTGCATATAATCACATTATGATCAGAGGAGACTGCTCTCCAGGTAAAACCATTTCTTTCTTTCTTCCAAAACAATAACAATGATAGGATATATAGGGGAAATCCATTCTTTTAGTTTCACTGAAACTGTCATATCAGAGAATAAATAAAGCTCTCTTTCACTGGTTTATCTTATCATTTATTCTGATATCATTAAACACATGATGAATGATGAACCCATGTGACTGTTATCTCACATGGTTATTTGTCTATAGCCGGATACTACTCATTATTTTTACACTAACAAACAAGCATGTATCATTCAGCAGCACACAGCTCCATATCAGTTGAAATCCTGATAAACTATATCTGAATAAACATGATCACATCACTTGATAAAAGTGTGACACACATCCCGAAAATGTGAAATTACAAGCAAAAACCATCATACATTAAATACATATAGGTCAACAGAGTATTTTTTCTTTAACTTTTCTAATAATTAAAAATAATATATTATAATTATAATAAGTGCTACTAAAACTACATTTCCATGTTATTTCCCTTAAATATTACCCCCAAATCTCACCTGGAAGGACTGGAAACACAGGGTATCTGAACATGGTAGTCATCTCTGCGTTTGAGTGTTATTAAAAATCTCAGAATATGAAGCACAACTTCTCACAGCTAGATGAAACTGCAGCTCTGTATCTCTGACGGAGTGCTGCGCTCTATAAACAGCTCTTTTGACTCCGCCTGATGGTTTATTACCTAACAGCCCACCCACCCCTGGCAGAACAGCTCTCAAACAGCCCGCTTTATCTTTTATTCCCTGAGATATAAACATCAAAGAGTGTGACCACAAATACACATCAATAAAATGACAAAAACAATCCCACCCTAAGAATTCACACAGGTCTGCTTCCATATATAGGATAAACTTTGAGATTAGAGCTATTAAAAGAAGGAAAATATTGAACGTGATGGGGCTAGAGGAATGCATTCAATATTTCAGGACAATCATAAATTTGTGTGTTATTTTCTAACATGTTAATGTGCGTATAATTTTCATAATCTTCTTATAACCTTCAAAACTGATTTAGAATTGATTGATTTAGAGTAAAGATGCAGGTTTTCAGCTCACAAAACCATTAATATGAGAGGTGACATGCTGCATTTATATCAAACCATGAAAGAATTACAAAACCAATACTGTGGTTTATTACAGAGTAAAAGACGTGCCACGTGATTACACTTTGTAAGCTGCAGTTCATCTGCTGACCACTAGAGGTCATGATCAACAACAATGTGTGATGAAAATTCTTGTCATGACGTAATTTAATTTTAAAGAACAACATGAGGGCATTCCAACCATATCCTAATGCCTCAAGGGTAATTTATATCACTGCTTGAAGTGTGTAGCACTTCTTCAAGGACAAAACCCAAACTCTTCATTGGCCATATGTTTGTAGACAGCCTGTTTAACTGTGGTCACCACTTAAATACACGTAAATGAGTTGCAACGAACGTGTTTTATTGCAATAACTTTAGTAATTCCCATTCTGATATGTTTGCACATGCATATGGTTTATCACGTCAGTATTATTTATAACCAGTAATTTCATTATGCATTCAGGAAGAGCACCTTGGTGAAAGTGGACGGTGGTGCTTTTATTCTAATGCTGTGCCTCAAAAAAGGCCGCTGTTTAATGTTTGTATCTGCACTCAAACTTCCCTTCTAGATTCAACGGAAGAGTAGTTCCTGTTGACATCGCAGTGTGTTGAAACGTTAAAGTTTCACAAAGTCTAAAGAACAAGAAGTCTCATTTCTCAAGTCAACAAGGTACATTGATCTTATCTAGTTAAAGGGCCAGTTCACTTAAAAATGAAACTTCTGTCATCATTTACTCACCCGAGTTGTTCCAGACCTGTGAGGTTCTTTCTTCTGTTAAACACAAAAGAAAATGTTTTGAAGAATGCTGTTAACCATTACAGATGCCGGTCCCCATTAACTTCCATTGTATGGGAAAAAACACTATGGAAGTCAATAGCTACCAGCAACTGGTTACCAACATTATCAATATCTTCTTATCTTCAGAAGAAAGAAACTCATACAGGTTTAGAAAAACAAGAGGGTGAGCAAGCGATGACAAATTTTAATTTTAATTTTTTTTCTTCCAAACCTGTATGACTTTCTTTTTGTTGTGGTCTTTCTGGACACTCTTTTCAATATACTATAACTGATGCTGTGAATCTCCAAAATGACAAAAACCATCATTAAATTATTATAAAGTTCCATATGACTAATGCACTACAGTTGAAGTCAAAAGTTTATATACACCTTGCAGAATCTGCAAAATGTTAATTATTTTACCAAAATAAGAAGGATCGTACAAAATGCATGTTATTGTTTATTTAGTAATGACCTGAATAAGTTATTTCACATAAAATATGTTTAGTCACGAGAGAAAATAATAGTTGAATTTATAAAAATGACCCTGTTCAAAAGTTTACATACACTTGACTTGATTCTTAATAGTGTTGTTACCTGAATGATCCACAGCTGTGTTTTTTTGTTTAGTGATAGTTGTTCATGAGTCCCTTGTTTGTCCTGAACAGTTAAACTGCCTGCTGTCCTTCAGAAAAATCCTTCAGGTCCCACAAATTATTTGTGTGTATTTGAACCCTTTCCAACAATGATTGTATGATTTTGAGATCCATCTTTTCACACTGAGGACAACTGAGGGACTCATATGCAACTATTACAGAAGGTTCAAACGCTCACTGATGCTCCAGATGGAAAAACCATGCATTAAGAGCCGGGGGTGAAAACTTTTTGAATTTGAAGATCAGGGGAAATTTAACTTATTTTGTCTTCTGGAAAACATGTAACTATCTTCTGTAGCTTCTGAAGGGAAATACTAAATGAAAAAATATTATATTTTGGCAAAGTATAAGAAAAATGTACACTTCATTCCGTTCAAAAGTTTTCACCCTTGAAGAACAGCAGGCAGTTTAACAGTTCAGGATAAACAGGGGACTCATGAACAACTATCACTAAACAACAACAACAACAACAAAAACACAGCTGTGGATCGTTCAGGTAACAACACAGTATTAAGAATCAAGTGGATGTAAACTTTTGAACGGGGTCATTTTTATAAATTCAACTATTATCTCTTGTGGACAGTATGTAAACATCTTTTATGTGAAATATCTTATTCAGGTCAGTACTAAATAAACAATAACATGTATTTTGTATGGTCCCTCTTATTTTGGCAAAATAATTAACATTTTGCAGATTCTGCAAGGTGTATGTAAACTTTTGACTTCAACTGTATATTTCCAGTTTTCAAAAGTCCAGTTTTATATGAAGAATAAACCCAAAATGTATTTTGTTATTCGCTGAAAATCTGTCCTAGCTCTCCATGCACCTTTTTTGAGAGAACTCATGATCATGATATCTAATTAATTAACAAATCGCTCTTCCTAATCATTTGAGTCGGTTCATTAAATCTGATTAGTTCCCAATTCAGACTGATTCAGTTCTCTATTTTAATGTGCTGACTCCAATCAGCGATCTTCACAAAGTGGTTACTGATAAGCTTATCAGTGAATAAAGACTCTCGTTCTGTTTCTTTCTCACAGACATATCATATGGCTTCACAAGTCATGTAGATCCCTTTTATGACACATTTCAAAACTTTTTCCCTTATTCACTGTAATTGCAAAAAAATGTTTCAAAATAATGTTTTACTTTTGTGTTCTGCAGAAAGTCTGTCATACAGATTTGGAACAACATGAGACCGAGTAAATAATTACAGATTTTTCCTTTTTGCATGAACTATCATTTTAACAGGCACATAACAGACCATTTCTATGAATAAAGCTCAAACAAACACTATAGTGTAAACTGCAAACTTTATGCCACAGTATCACCAACAATTTCTGAATTGATTGTGCACTGCTTATACGCCTAAATTTCTGCAAAGGGAGCCCTGCAGGACAAGTGCGTTTAATAAAAGGCCCACATTCAGCTTTTAATTACAGAGCTGCACTCTTCAACCCTGAGCAGGGCACAGACGTCTCTATGGAGACTACCACAACACTAAGCACACGGGTGTGTCCACGGCTGAGCATTAACACCAAAAATTTCTATAAACTTTCATACTGATTGTGCATTGATAATGATGCATCACACCATATATCTGCATGCATGTCTGTGTTTGTGCATGCAAGTACTAAAGGAATGCTTGTAAACCGTCTAGTCGGTCATTAAGTAGGACTGGAGGTGTTTGGCAGGCATCTGTTTGCCAGTCCTCAGTCTTGTACCTTGTTCCAGCACACAGACTTACACATGGAGGGGACAGCTTTCATTTAACATCACAATACATATGGGCGATCATGCATATCAGCCAGATTTGCATTAATGTTTAAAAGCTGCAGTGCTTTTGTTCATGCTCCACTTAAAATTAAAGTTAGATAAAAAAAATAGATGGTTAGATCAAGTTAAAATCACTTGAATCTATATAGTAAGTCTTGAAAATTAGGCAGTGTGTGTGACATTGGTAGGGTATAGCATGATAAAACAATTTTTTCTTGATATTTTGAAACAGTATGCATTGCAACATCAAAACATGCAGTAACTTTCAAAACTCAAAACTTCCTCTCTGATCCAAAAAGACCATTTATTGGTATTAAGATGCAAAAACAACAATGATGCCTATTTGATAATCAGAAACTTGGTCTATATTATTATTGGTCTATACCCAAACACTAAAAGAACTAACAATAAAATGGTAGTGTGTGTTAAACCTTGTGCACTTAATATCATTCTAAATAATGCCAATCCGATATGAGATCTTTTTCTTTTTTAAATATTGTATTCAGCATGAATCGAAAGTCAAACTAAAAGACATTTATAATGCTACAAATTATATCTTTTTTTTTTTTTTTACTTTCAATTCATAAGGATCCTGGAAACAATATTTCCACAAACTGATTTAGCAGCACAACGGTTTTCAATATTGATGATAAGAAATGTTTCTTGACCAACAAATAGGCATGTAATAATTAGTAATAATTTGGAAACGGCATTTCCTGGTTCTCTAGAAACTGACAATAAAGCACTAAAGAAGAGCTCACTGGAAGTGGAACAAATTTATTTCAAAGAGTTCACAAAGACTTGGATGGCCCTTATTAACCCTCTCCTACACACACACACACACACACATTAAAATTGCACAAACTCACATGCCTACACACACTTCCGCAATAAAAAGCTGGAGAACTGCATAAAGGAAATCACCCACACCTCCTTCTGAGCACTAACCATTACTGTAAATGATCACACAGCGGCATCATTATGATTTCAGAATGTTTACATACTTAGATCATTGTTTGTGCAGATTTGCTAAGAGTCATGTGGTCGTTTTAAACACGACATCCAAAAATCACAAGCTTGAAATTTGAGCATGATAGGGGATTTCAATATAGATTGCTGCAATACTTTCAATCATGACCTACAACAAGGACAGATCAGAGGGCGGGTGCACCTTAATCAATCACCCTCAGCTTCCTTTTCCAGTCATCTCTCCAATGCCTACACACACAGACCTTGGACGAAGACATGTGGCGGCAATAACAGGAAACAGACAAACTCAAAAAATCCCTTGCCATTTTGGTCACATTTTGGAGATGAAAAATAAGCTATTTGTGAGACTCAAGCACTGGGACACACACAGAGAGATGGAGGAGGTGGAAAGGATGCCACTTCTTTGTTCCGCTCTCATTAGGGAAAGAGACAAGCAGGGAGGAAGGGAGCAGCTGGCAGTCTATTGCACCATCTGACCCTTATTGGGCACCGTTTACACACAGCAGGAGGGTATATTAGCCCCTCCCCAATCCCAAAATCCCTTTCACTGGCACTGTAGCGCTGTCACTTTCACCTATTCTTCATAACGTATTCATTTCTAACCTACACACACACACAAGAAATTCCTCACACACTTTTCTAAACGCAACTAAACCTCATTTCTGGCATAAATCAAGGCTTTCCGGACCATCCCCCACTCCACGTCCCACCCGACACTCATTACAGACCACAGAGGTATCAATTCGTATCAACAGTCCTCCAGACGATTCATTTCTCCCCCTCATTTTCTCATGAACCGCCTGTCTTCCCTTGATAGGAATGAATCAGGCTGCCACTAACAAGCTAGAGATCAGAAACCGATTGCATGTAATCCTTTAAATGAACAGTCCAGGCTAAATATCCCCACAAATATTACATAACTGTCTACACAAACAAATGGACTGACAATTACACACAATCTTAAAGTCTATGAAGCAAGTATACAGTAAATAAAATTGTTTGAATTCTTTAAATCTGTATTTCAACATATATATTTTAAACATTCAAAATGATTCACTAATAAAGACAGATACTATAACTTAATTAGTGAATATATGCACAAACACAAAGGTTTGGTTCTTAAAGGTAGAAGACAATAGCAAAAACAGTCACACTCATCCTAAACTGTTTTTTAAGTTGAATCTCATCCATTTCCTTAGCTGGGCCAATGGAAAATGTTGAAACTCATAAACTAAGGGTTTTCCCACAGCACAGAGGAGAGAAAGAGAAAGAAATAAACATTTATGGGCTCCTCTTGAAGGGTCAGAGGTTAGACACTTCATCTTATTAGCATTAAACTGCTTGCATCATCTCCACCACACTAGGCATTCAAATGAAAAACAAACAATAATTGGACTCCACAGCAAAAGGATTGAAGCCTAAACTGCTACCTATTGTCCAAATAATTAAAACAAGTCACTTGTATAAAGCACAACCCCATTACACTACAGTCAAACTACAAAATCACAACAAAAACTGATTCGGTCCATATGCCAATGATGCTGAGACAAAACACCAACACTCATGCCATCTGTGGATGCACCTGGGCATTGCTGTGGGGGTTGTGTAGCCTATCTGCTGCTGTGGAGAAGAGCTCTGATATACACTAATAAACACATGAATCAGGTCAAAAAGAGAACAATGCATCTGGACTGAAACATGCTCATGCTGAACTAAAAATAAAAATAACATTTCTTTGTGCTGCTCTCTGGTGGCTATGGATGTCAAAAACAAAACACGTTGTCAATAAATCAATAGGACTGATTACTGAAACGTTGTTGACGTACAATATGGCAAATCATCACATTTTGGATCTGGATGAAAGATCTGGTCTGGAATTATTTTAATTTCCTGGTCTGAGTAAAGGCAAGACCTCTGGCATTTCAAGGCCTGACCTTAAGTAACCCACAAGAGAATTAGGTCATGTGATGAGATGTCAGGTCACTGCTGCACACTGGGAAAAGGAAACACTTATTTATGTGTGCAAGTGCACAGGTACAAATAGAAGTCTCCAGGTCTTTTCTCCGTAAGAGACTCATATTATGCATTTTCTTTAATCATTTCATTGTTCTCCATGTTAGCTAATAACGTTAGTTAATGGTTTTTGAACCAAAAGTGTCATAATTTAGCTTTCCATGACCATTTTTAAACTCTCTCTGACCCGTGACAAAATAAGGTGTCAAAAACAATACAACAAAATGATAAGCAAACAAAGCTTTTTTTCCCCATGTTAACTTGAGTTTTTGCCCTCCTCACCAACCTTGACCACATTAAGCAACTTTGTCATGATTTGTCATTTTGAAGATTAATTTCTCACGATTTCACCCGTTTAAAGGCCTTAAAGACGTAAATGTAAAAAAAATCCTTTAAATAGTTTCACAAAATGACTAAAAGGAGACGCCATCTGACAGTGTAACACCACTGAGGCAAATAAAAGTCCTCACCAATTGCACATTTAGGTGCTATTCGGTTTAATACTTTTTTTGAATATGTGATCTGGTATTGTGTCTTATTGCACTGTACAATTACTAACATATACAAATCTATCATGTGCTATATGTACAAGAAAAGACTAGTGCACAACCTAAATTTACATACTCACTCGCTCTTTCTCAATTGTGTGGGTCACAACTTACTAGATGCTAGAGATCACACAATCTCGACATATCTGTGTTCAAACATCCGTCACACCACCTCCTACTGCTAAACACACTCATTTGTTCCTCTTCTCAATTCTGTGGGGGATTAGTGAGAACTGTAAAGGAAAAACCGACTTCCTGTTACCCTCACCCACCAAACCCACAAGTCTTTTTTTTATTCACCTGAAACGTTTTCTGCTCTTGCTGCTTCAAGTCTTCACTTGATTCTGTTTTATCTGTGACCAAACACCAAATGAGTATGAAACCTGTCTTATGACATGGTAAAATAAGACTGCAATGAACTGAATGTACAGTACTGGTATTATCAATTGTAGATTGTGTTGGCTTTGTGTATGTGTGGGTGCATGTGTGTGTTGTTAGAGAGGCCTACGGAAAGGAAGCTCCAAAGAAGAGATACTGCATGAATAGAGATTATTCAGTGAATGCAACACCATGTTGTCACAACACTGGAATGTGATGAACCTGCAAAGGCTTTCTAATAGACACACAGTGAATATGACAGCATCTTATAATGTTTTAAATAGATATATGGCATACAGGCATCTATAAAGTTTACATGCATTTAAAAGATTGATGTCAGTCAGATTAAAGCAATATAGCAATATTTAATCCAGGGTGTATACACATTAATCAAACTACAAATGGATTCAGCATTGTGCACTTGCTCTAAAATACAAAGCTGAAACTCTTTATCATTCATTCAAAGCTGGCATGAAATGGAAATTGTGAGTGTCTTTTTCCCCCAATGATGTACAGTATATGAGTGAATATAATTTTTTACAAACATTGCAATATTCCATTAATAAATAACAATTATCAATATATATTTCTGTAAATATTTGATTACACATTGTGTCATGTATATTTGGGATAGTAGCTGACTATGAAAAAAATGCTGTAGTATGATCATAACTGCAATGTAAACATAGTGACAGAATACATGTGTATGTAAACTGACTAGAGCAGAGATCAGTAGCTGTTTTTACTTAATATTTGCCTGTATTATAAAAAACTAAATACAAAATATCTTACTGATCTTAAAGGTGAAAATGAAAAAAATCTGAATTCATTTCAAATCTTGAATTCATTTCAATCCAAAAATGAAAATCTGCCATCAATTACTCACCCTCATGTCATTCTGTATGAATGTATGATTTCCTTTCCTTTAAGTTTCAAAATACCTTCTGTTGTGTTCCGCAGAATAAATGGACACACATTTGGAATGACATGAGGCTGATAATGATGGGTAAATGATGACAGAATAGTCATTTTTGGGTGAGCTATCCCTTTAAGTCAAATGGTGTTCCTGTGGCTCAGTGGTAGAGCATTGCGTTAGCAGCACAAAAGGTCGTGGGTTCAATTCCCAGGGAACACACATACTGATAAAAAAAAAAATGTATAGCCTGAATGCACTGTAAGTCGCTTTGGATAAAAGCGTCTGCTAAATGCATAAATGTAAAATGTAAATGGTTTAAGCTAAACAAGCATCTTCATGCTCTGGTCACCGTTAAAACCCCTGTCCATATGGGGACTAGATCAGGGGTGCAGCAACTGTCCAGAACGGGTCAGGTGTGTGTGAGTATGTATATGAGGGATCCAGCAACTGTGCGCTATAGAACAAAGAGGGCGGAACAGAGGGGCCATTGATTCTGCTCAGCTGTGGCCAGCACCTGCTGGGTCAGGGCTTACGTTAAAGGGGCATGTGAGAGGTGCTAATGTATGTTTGGGGACGTGTGTGAATGCGTGTATAAGGATGCAACGTTTAGGATTACTAACTAATGATTTCAAGTAATGAAAAACCACACTAGATTGACACATTGGTCCATGGTGCCCATGTGGGCAACATGACTTTGAATCTATCTTTCGTAATAACTAGATCTCATTCCCTCATCATCTGCTATCCTATTCCATTTTACTATGACTTAATGTGACAAAAAGTCATAAAAACACACAATCCACCATTTTAAGCAATTTAATACAGAGGACGTATATACAGGACAGTCTAAAAACTGCAATACTCCTCTCGCAGGGGCGACACAACCAAAAGCCAACTGCTGCCTTCATGATGAAGAGAATAAGCCATCAAAGAGACTGCTGACCTAGCGCTGTCTGCCTGCACAGACAGATGCATTTAACCTGATTGACAAAAAAACTACAGGTGTCTGCATAGCATTTGTGTGTCTGCTAAATACAGACAGCAGGTTTTGATACTAGTGTTACTTGCTAAGGGAAGTATCACTATTACTGTTGCTCAAACAAGGGAAGTACCACTATATCAGCAATCAGACCAACAATTGTTGCATGACAGTTCATAAAACAGGTGTAAGTAACCACCTAGCAACCACCTAGGCTAGCAACCACTTAAATTGTAGAACATTCTACAAACACCTAGAACATCCAGCAGTTGTTTAGAACATTCTACTAAAAACCTCGAACATCCTAACAGTTGTGTAGAACATTCTAGTTAAAACCTAGAACATCCTAACAGTTGTTTAGAACATTCTACTAAAAACCTAGAACATCCTAACAGTTGTTTAGAACATTCTACTAAAAAAACCTCAGTTGTTTAGAACATCCTAACAGTTGTTTGTAGAACATCCTAACAGTTGTTTAGAACATTCTACTAAAAACCTAGAACATCCTAACAGTTGTTTAGAACATTCTACTAAAAACCTAGAACATCCTAACAGTTGTTTAGAACATTCTAGTTAAAACCTAGAACAGCAGTTGTTTAGAACATAAAACGTAGAACATATAGCAGTTGTTTAGAACATTCTAGTAAAAACCTAGTACATTCTTGGAATTTACAACCACCTAGAACATTGTTGCAACTAGAACAACTTAGAAAACCCTAGCAACCATTTAGAACATTATAGTAACCACTTAGAACATCCTTGCAATTTACAACCACCTATAACACCCTAGCAACTCTCTAGAACCCTAGACAGAACACCCTAGCAAACACCTAGAACATTGTAACAATCATGTAAAACTTCCTAGCAACCACCTAGAACATCCTAAGTTGCAACCACCTAGAATACCCTAGTAAATTGCAACAACCTTAGCAACCACCTAGAACACCCTACCACTACCTAAAACATCACAGAACCACCTAGAACACCTTAGTATCATCAATCCCTAGCAACATTTCTTCACAAAACAAAATATCCACTTATATTTACAATAGCACATCACTCCTCAAGCACTTTGGGCTTCTATTAGGACAATATGAAATGTTCCACAGGACAGAATGTTTCATTCGAGTTTGTGACATCCTGATTTAGATCTAAGATTTATCTTGTGGTCATGAATCAGCCTGAGCATCCATTAGTCCAGCCTTCCCTGTGCCCTATGAGCTTTCTTGGACCGCGTGGAGCGAGAGAGAAGAAGAGGTATCTGATTGTCATGTTTCTTTGTTTGGTTTAAAGGGGAGAGAATCAATGTCAGCAACAGAATGCCAAGCAGCTATTGGTCAGATCCGACTAAAGGATTTACAGACAGCTGTCCGTATCTGGATTACACTACAGATCTATAATTCACACAAACATACACCTAAACTCATGGGCAAACATGCAAATGCTACAGATTAGACAAGCTTTTATGATGGCATAAATTACACAAATTATAACCACAAAAAGACAAAAAGAAAACAACATGCATTCCTACATCATAATTCAAATCTGAAATTAAAACCATTTTAATTTAATGATGCAATATGATTCTGTTAAACATTACGCTAAATGAATCCCATCCTAACCCAGATTTATTCGCCCACTGATGATTTCTCTTACTCAAAATGCACAATGTGTTCTATGCATGTGTTCATTAAAAACACACCTTTACCTGGCACGACACATGAAACTGCATATTATCTCACTTCTCCATTCTCTTACCTAACATTATGCCAAAGACACTTGAGACATTAATAACGGGTTCAGGGCAAAACTCTTTGTTTATGCCCCAACAAAAACAGTATGCACTTCTATCTGACAAAATAATGAATGCAAACTATCTGTTCTACGATTTCCCGTCTTAAACTATCAACCAAACAACAAATCTCAACGTCGACCCATTCTTCAAAACATCAACGCAAGCTGTTTAGCATAACAGCTCCAAATCCAGCCCCTGGGTGTCAACGTCACCGCTGAAATCCATGGAAACGAGAAACAAAAGAACATAAACATGCACTCCGCACTTTATAATTTCAAACCCTACATGAATATTGCATCATGCTTTAATGAGCAGATATAGCTCAGAATCCTTTGTGCGACATATGCAGTCATATTAAGATGATGTATTATCATAATTTATAATATGTATATGAGATACATGAGAAGGTGTGAGTTATAAATGAGCAGACAAGCGGGAAACAAAGAGAGCTGTCAAAGAACAGCTCTGCTGTAACAGAACAAAGCACATTAAGAAGCACTGAGACACACACACACACATGTGAACATACGGACCAAAACAAAGATCCATATCAATGCACATCAAGTGTACAGAAGCGGCACTGTCCCACAAGAGAAAGAAGTTCCGCTAGATCAACATGTTCATTAGGTTAATCAATACGCTGCATATAAATGCACGCCAGCATGCACTCAGTATGCAGTGTAGACTAATTTCAGTCTAGACCTAAGCGTGCTGCTGACTCACAGTGTCCAGATAGTTTAAAAAAATGGTAATTCCAGCAAAAGGACATTCCCAGTTTACCAAGAAATTAAATAAGCAAATGTATTAATATTTAAATGCATTGATAATACACTTCTTTTAGACACTGTATTTTATTAGTCAACTCTTTTTGCTTTAATAACCACGTCAAAGTGCATCCACAGTTTAATTGTCTATATCTCAAAGGAAATCTATTGAGAAAGGTCAGATTAAGGAAGCAGAATGTACCCTAGGCTGACCCTCAAGTAAGAGCTGATATGAAAGTACTAGTTAGAACAGTTAGGACAGGATGTTAACGCAACAACCTAATGTGACAACTAATGACCTAAAATGCTGTTTTGTAAGGTTGAGGATGCCGTGTGACTACCCAGAGAAACTCTAATCACTCAACTCCACTGTCCTACCCGTCCTCAAGGGACAAGCATCATCATGTACGGGAAGTCTGAAGTCATGACTCTTGTGTCTTTCTCTCTAGCTCACTTTCAATGTGTCGCATTCATGGTTATACACAACGGAAACCACACACAGAATGATAATGTGGTGTGTGTGAGAAAGAAACAGATAAAGAGATACGCAAACAGAAAGGGGAAGACTTACTAGCACTAGTGGGGGACTGGTTCAAAGATCAAAAAACAGATGTAATGCATTTGACAAAACAGCCTCCAAATTGCAAACACGTGGTTGGACTCGGAACCAACCCCTCCCTACCCCCAACATCCCCTCCAATACAGAAAACCCATTTCAATATGATCATACTGAACATATACTGCAACATCTCTACTAATAAACTGATCTTAGTCACAGTCACTCTGAAATATGTTCTCAGACTGTGTTTCTCTGGACATAATATTTACAGTAAAAATGTATTCTTTTTAGAAATATACAAATATTATTAAGCTCCTCTATAGCTTGCATAGTAAATGAGGTCTAACATATAAAGAAGACAAAATAAACTTACAATGAAAATCTTGGCCAGTAAATGAGAGCTGTTCTACAGAGAGGAAGACATGACAAGACAAGACATGACATGTCCCATGTGCCTGCCTGGAATTGCTGACTGAACTACTCTATACTTTTTTTTACTCAACCTGCATGCATTATTCTTAAAAATAAATAAATAAATAAAAATAGTTTTTTAAAAAGTAACTTTGTTTAGAATGCAAAAATAAAAATAATATTCATACTATTCATACTCATACTAGTTATATATATATATATATATATATATATATAGTCAATTTATGTATTTATCTAATTAATTTAATTTACATAAGTGTACTATTCAAAAATATTAATAAATGATTATTTAAACAAAAATAATACGTAATTATTTTAACTTGTGAACACGGTAATACAAAACACGCCTACTTTCATTATTTCAAACATTTGTTTGCCATTGTTCTTCTGCGTTCTGAAGCGCGTGATTTGAGCGCTTTATTGTTCTGTTGCTCATTGTTTGATCTATTGTCTGATACATTTACTATATAATCAATATATCACTTCACTGTGTGCATAAACATTGTTTCCAATAAAGCGCGTCTCATTTCCACCACGACAAATAACGCGTTTTGATGCAAAGCGTCCTGAAAACAGAAACATACCTCAAATCAGTCCTGAGCGATACTTCTCTGTGGCAAGTGACTTCAGATGAACCTCAGAAGAAGGAAAGACATCAGTTCATCTCTCCTGTTATGAAGGTGTGTCTGTTAAATCTGGCTTTTCTCTCTTGGAAACAGTTCAGTTGTAGACAGGACCCTTAGAAATGTAAATTAATACTTGGAGTGGGGGGCGGGCGGACAATATGACCCAACGCCTAAGTCACATGCGACGCTCCGCCCATTTCCCCTCATGATTATTCATCAGCATGGGAGACCCCGAGAGCGGCCTGGGCGTGGCGCAGTATCGGTGGGCGGAGATTAAGGGTGAAGCGTACACAAAGCAAATGCGAATATATAAAGAGTTCACCCAAAAATGAATATTTTGTTATTTACTCAATCTCGTGTTGTTGTTTTACTTTCACAAAGGGAGGAATGTTAAATTATGTCCTTTATGGTCTCTTCCATGCACTGGCAATAAATGGTGACAGAACCTTCAAAACGGGGGCAGTAGCCTATCATAACTATACTTCCACTCGTTTATATTTTGAATTATATGATAATACATACTGTAGCATTATGCGAGGAACAGACTCAAAATTATGCAACATAATCGTCCAGTTTAGTTCGTAAAAAAATCAGAACCAATTCATTAAAAATAGATCCCTCTCAGACGATCTGTTCATCTAGTAAAAAATAAATAAATAATAATAATTATTAAAAAAAAGTTCAAGTTGATGACAGATTTTACATATTTGTGTGCCTGTTCCAGGGTTTCATTGATTCTAATGCATTCTTCATTCGAATCATTCAAAAGATAAACGAGTCATTTAAACAGCAAGCTGTCATGATAATGTTACTTTGTTCACTGGTTTCTGCATGTGGATTATTTAAAATAATCGGCTTAGCAATGGCAGCTGAGTCTGGACCCCAAAAGCCCCACTACCCCCCATAAATCGACGGGATTTCCCCCTTTTTCCAGTACAGCCCCTCCCTCGACGGCCCCTCGCTGATTCACATGCTCGTGTAGAACGTGTGCTGTCTGTGTAACACCGGACTTCCGGTTACTGGGGCGCTATGACAGTTGTCATACAGAAAGTTTAGTACAGAAACTGTTGAATTTCCTGTCAAGTACACACCAAAGATATGGGACAAAATTAAAGGAAATTATCAATATTTACCAATGTAAACATATTTTCTGTAAAAATAAAAAAAAAGTCTACCATCCTTAATATAATTTAAAAAAATATATATATATTATTTTTAGCTGTAATTATTCTTACCATGATTTTATAATAAGCTCTCTCTTGTTTTGTCTGTGTGTACTATTTTCAGACATGTTTATAAGTCTCTGACGCACAGTATAGTCCAAGTCACTCACCCATAACATAAATTAAAATTACTAAATTAAAAATTTAATTATATTTAAAGTCAATTAAATATTTTTACAGACTCAGTATATCTTATGAAATATGTATTTCTTATATATAAAATATTTTCTATTTTTTTCAATGACATTTTTGTCCTTTAATGAATGGCTGCTCCCTCAGAACTAGTTTCATGTAATGCATTCCACTGCCACGGTTCATGTGAGAGATCCTTTATAGAAAACAGGGAAATGAGTCATAACTGCTCCAGAGGTTACCTAGAATTCAGTCCCACCACACTTTCGGGGAACATATAGACTAGAGGTTACGGGAATTTGGGAGGGGTCCCAATGTTTGGATGTGGAAAAAAAGTCAGGCAATCCCAAAGCCATTCTTTCGCAATCTCTGAGCCCTAAGAAAAGAGAGGGTCTAGGAGGGGAAAAAAACCTCTTTCATTACTCTGTGTTTATACAAGAAGTAAGTCAGCCAGATTATTGTGTAGTTATTCACCCCAAAATAAAGTGGAATATTTAAACAATTAACTTTTTCTGTACAGATGGCAGAAAATATTCATTTACAACCAGATATGCAACATATATGATCTTATAAGTAATAATCAAACCTCTGGCAGAAGAAATACAGGTATTGCACGTTTGTTTTTCTTAGTTTTCAGCTTTATGTTAGATAATGTCCATTATTACTCCAGTCCTGCATTATTAATTTGATATTTTCCTTGTGGCTGATTTTCTGTGACCCTTTTAACCACTTTCAACCTGTTTGCTGTTAAACAGGAAATGACCGTTTTCTAAAACCATGGTAATGACTCTGGCTTCCTCTAACACAGTGGCCCAGAGGCATCACTTTGAAGATCAATGTGTACATTCCCTTTTTACTGAAAACACCAGTAAGACAGACACCGAATTTACCTGGTTCCATGAAGAACCCTTGACCTTTACATTGCACAAAAACGTCTTTCTTTATAGTAGAAAAGGTTCTTTAGATTGTTAAAATGTTCTTCACACTAACAAAAAAATGGTTCTTTTAAGAAACGTTCACTGAAGTGGTTCTTCTATGGCACCGCTGCAAAACACTCTTTAAAAAAAATAAAAAATCCTATACTTATCCTTAATTTTCATGCATAAATTATATTTATTATATGTTGCTCCAACTAGATGTCCAAATACAAAATCCCCACTAAAGTCCCTGAACTTCATGTACTTGCAAACATAAAGTTTAAACTTTAATTATGTCTGCTTTGATCTGGTCGGCCTATCACCATATAGCAGAACACTGAAAATAAATAGTTACGGCCATAGTGAATGACTGTGACCTACTTTGACTGGACTGGGGACGCACTTTACCAATGAGATTACATCTTACAGGAAAATACGCCCAGAGTGCAGTCATACTGGGAGTTCATCTTTATGCGTTTTCCACTGGAATGGAGCCATCTCTGCTTCAGAGGTTTGACCAACAGCATTGTCATAATGTTCCTCACAATAATGTGCTGCAACAGAATACAGACCTCTCAGATGTCAATACATGTTAATGTATTTCAGTCAAAACTGACACACATGTTTATATTGGTCCTGGAATTACATTATAATGACTTTTAAACAATATTCAGAATTAATCTGTGTGAAGATTCTTTAATAAAATCACCTTTTGTGCTCCATGGAAAGAACAGCACATGTGTTTGGCCTTACATGAGGGTGAGTTGACAGAACTTTCATTTTTGGATGAACTTTTTCTTTATTACGGAATGAGGGCATGTTACTTGAAAAATACTCAATATAACATCTGCAAAGAGTTTTTGCAAGAAACTGAGACACCATCTGTTTTAATGAGGCTCGTGTCTGAATCACACAATATCAAATATACAGAATCACAGATGTTTGAGCGGTTACACACACTAGGGAAGACTGTGCTCTTGGGAAAATTAAACTGAGTTGGGAATACTTGACTAGATGTATATATATATATATATATATATATATATATTACAATCCCTAATTGAGCTGTTCCAATTCCGTGGGTATTGCAGTCTTCATTGCTGTGTGTGTTTACAACATGTGAATGAAAGTAGACTATTTTATTGTTTAAATTACAGTTCATTGCATTGTACCACATTGGTTTTATGTGTATTTTATGTGTAAATATATTTTTTCTTCTAAAATGCAATATTTGAAAGCTTTGATGGTACTTTAATATTTTAAATATGAAACCACAAGTCAGCCCCATAGTCAGACTATATTTTTATTGGGTACACAGAGAGAAATTAAAATAAGCAATAAAACAGGGTAACATGAATGTCAAGCATATGTTTTACAGTACATCTGCAGCTGTACTGTAATTAATATTTGATTAGTTCAGTGCTATTTATTTAAGAAAGAGTCAGATGCATGAAGAAAATTCTTGAATCACTTGTGTGAAACCTAAAATGCATGCTATTTTCGTAAGCTCAAGTGTAATTCGAGCCTAAATTTGTGGTATATTTAAAATGCATTTATTTGCTACATGTAAAATTAATATGGAGAAGGTATGCTACATTTATTTGTAAAGGTTTAATGTTGTGTAAAGAGATGAACAGAAACAAAACAGGCCTAAATGCCATGCACAGCCTAAAATTAATCAATCAATAAATCAATGAATTATCTTCATGTGAAAATTCTTTCTCTCTCTCTGTCCTGTTGTTACCATGAGCACTGGGCAGACGATGGGCGACTGATGAGGAGCTCAGCCTCTTCTAATCTAATAAACCAACTCTGAGTCACGCTGCAGGATGGGCGGCACCCACATTTCTGGATGACCCTGCTGCAGCCCACTCTGGCATCATCATATTATGACCCTGATGCTGATCATATGCCAAAATATGATTAAAGATGCTCTTAAAAGCCCAATCACAGCTTACCATAAAAGTGCTTTCCTGTTGATTTTACTTAACCTGTAGATTCTATAGGCCTAATGGAAAATTACATAGCTGAAGTTAGCAGAACAGCATAATAACATAGGCCTATTACTTTGACTATTTCTCCCATATACAGACATTGCCGAATTAGTAACAGTATGTTAGTACGACGCTGTTCAGATTTCAGCCACTGTCTTTATGAGTGAGTCATTTGAATCATTCATTCAACCGATTCACTGCAGCAACTCTGCAGCTACTTTGTTTGATAACTTTTTGCGGAGCAAAACAGAGAGCAGCTGGCAATGTTATGTCTAAAATGTAAGTTACACAATATTAAGTTCTTGCATATTGAACTTTATAAATGTATAGCTTGCCCACGACAGAATCCCAGCTGTGTTGATATAGGATACGCCACAGGATACGCCAAACACTTGTGATATTGCTTCAGTAAATAATCATTAGTTTGTGCTTGTCCTGCCACACACACACCATTACTGTAAATAAACAGTTATAGTATTAATGGATTGTAGTATCCCAGTCCCATTTATCACATTACACAAAACCCTGGGACAGCTCAGTACTCAGCTAACAATTTTTGGTTCCAGAATGTTCTGGTAACATTATGTTTCTCAGAACTTTCCCAGAATGGACATCCTGACTTTCTCTTCGTTAATCAGGAAAGTTTTCTTTATGCAAATAGAATACTCCCTTTAGGTCTGAAGTTATAACATTCTCCTAACGTTATAAAAAAATTATAACTTTAACTGAAAAAAATAAATAAAATGATTCATTGAATTTACTACTTTTTTTAAGGTAAGTGGTTGCAATCAATTTATTTTAGCTACATTTAAATAAACAAATTTAGTTGACTAACTTTCTACAAAATGTATTTATTTAAATGTAGCTAAAATAAATAGTTTGCAACCACTTACCTTAAAAAAAATTAGTATAATTTTTTTCAGTGTACATGTAAAACAGGTATCATTGTAACCCCTGAGAAGCATTTACAGTGGGGGGGGGGGATTATTTGATCCCCTGCTGATTTTGTACGTTTGCCCACTGACAAAGAAACGATCAATCTATAATTTTAATGGTACACTCTTAAAAATAAAGATGCTTCACGATGCCATAGAAGAACCTTTTTGTCTAAATGGTTCTATAAAGAACCTTTAACATCTGAAGAACCTTTCTGTTTCACAAAAGGTTCTTTGTGGTGAAAGAAGGTTCTTCAGATTATAAAAAGGTAAGGAAGAGATGGTTCTTTAAAGAACCTTTGACTGAATGGTTCTTTGTGGAACCAAAAATTATTCTTCTGGCATCGCTTGAAGAACCTTTTGAAGCACCTTTATTTTTAAGAGTGTAGGTTTATTTGAACAGTGAGAGACAGAATAACAACAAAAAAATCCAGAAAAACACATTTCAAAAAAGTTATAAATTGATTTGCATTTTAATGAGTCAAATAAGTATTTGACCCCTTCGCAAAACATGACTTAGTACTTGGTGGCAAAACCCTTGTTGGCAATCACAGAGGTCAGACGTTTCTTGTAGTTGGCCACCAGGTTTGCACTCATCTCAGGAGGGATTTTGTCCCTCTCCTCGTTGCAGATCCTCTCCAAGTCATTAAGGTTTTGAGGCTGACGTTTGGCAACTCGAACCTTCAGCTCCCTCCACAGATTTTCTATGGGATTAAGGTCTGGAGACTGGCTAGGGCACTCCAGGACATTAATGTGCTTCTTCTTGAGCCACTCCTTTGTTGCCTTGGCCGTGTGTTTTGGGTCATTGTTATGCTGGAATACCCATCCACGACCCATTTTCAATGCCCTGGCTGGCTTCAATGCCCTGGCCCTGACAGTACATGGCCCCGTCCAACGTCCCTTTGATGCGGTGAAGTTGTCCTGTCCTCTTAGCAGAAAAACACCCCCAAAGCATAATGTTTCCACCTCCATGTTTGACGGTGGGGATGGTGTTCTGGGGGTCATAGGCAGCATTCCTCCTCCTCCAAACACGGCGAGTTGAGTTGATGCCAAAGAGCTCGATTTTGGTCTCATCTGACCACAACACTTTCACCCAGTTCTCCTCTGAATCATTGGCAAACTTCAGACGGGCCTGTACATGTGCTTTCTTGACCAGGGGGACCTTGCGGGCGCTGCAGGATTTCAGTCCTTCACGGTGTAGTGTGTTACCAATTGTTTTCTTGGTGACTATGGTCCCAGCTGCCTTGAGATCATTGACAAGATCCTCCCGTGTAGTTCTGGGCTGATTCCTCACCGTTCTCATGATCATTGAAACTCCACGAGGTGAGATCTGGCATGGAGCCCCAGTCCGAGGGAGATTGACAGTTATTTTGTGTTTCTTCCATTTGCGAATAATCACACCAACTGTTGTCACCTTCTCACCAAGCTGCTTGGCGATGGTCTTGTAGCCCATTCCAGCCTTGTGTAGGTCTACAATCTTGTCCCTGACATCCTTGGACAGCTCTTTGGTCTTGCCCATGGTGGAGAGTTTGGAATCTGATTGATTGATTGCTTCTGTGGACAAATGTCTAATTTTTTTTCCCACTGTATCATCCACTTGTTAATTATTTTGTATATTGCAAGCAAATTATTGTGTTCCAGAAATGACCTCACACAGAAATATCTGCATCATTCCAGAACATCCATTCAGGAGGGCTTGATGTCATCCTGAATGCACAATATAACATGAAGACCATGATATTTACAGCTGATTGATCACTCAGTTTTTCCAAAGACGGCATTCGATCTAAAATTTGCTGTGTGTCCATGCTGTATCTGTCACTCTGTCTTGAAATAGTCACACACACACAGAGTGTGTGCACGCTCCGAGCACTTTAGCTAATGGAGCTGATTGGTATGAATGGGGAGGCTGGTGCAGAGCAAAGCTGCTGCAGAGGTGAATGATGTAATAGGGTTTTTTTAATACCCTGCCAGCTGAATCAATGACAATCAATCAGGATGAAGAGCTGAACACACATTAGAAGATGCAGGCGTGGTTGCAGCATGACACTGGAGTCTTAACACAGAACTGATACATATGTGCATGGAAACCCAAACACATTGCTGTAAATATAGCAGAAAATGAGGAATGAACCCTTCTCTTTCTGGCTGTTTAAGGAGACAAAAATAAGGTGAGAAAGAGACAGAAACAAGTCCCAGAGGAAAGAAAGATAAATGAGATCTCAAATGTATCTTTTAGACAGCAATGAGATTAAATGAAGAGCAAATGGAAATGAAATTAATTTTATAACTCTATACACTTACTTTATGCATTATATCGTATTAATTCACAACCAATTTTCTGTTATCTAATTTTATTTCATTTTTTTAAATCAGTTATAGTTTTATGTGTTACTCTATCCTAACAATTGTCTTGTTATTTGTGTCTGTTTTATAACCCCAAACACATTTTAGGAGGCAAATCTGAGACAAGGTCGATATTTGAATTGAACACAATAGAGAACTCCATTAAGTCTCCTCAGCTATGAAAGCAAATTGTGAGCAATAAAAAGTCTTGAAACACAGGACATGAACTGAAAAACTGTTACAACAGCTTTCAAATCAATATACATAAAACTGTATCTGTAACATTCTGATTGTTTACTTTTTACAGCTTCTGATTCATATTCAGCTGATGTTTGCACATGACATCCCTCAGACGTCAATATCTGCCACAAGGTCAAGGGGTCCGGTTTACTTTGTTGCACTGTACTGTCCACTTCCTCACAGATATTCTAGTGAGACATGACAAGCAACACTGAATTAAGGATGTCTGTTGTATCTACCACACACTGATTTCCTCTCATAAGGTTACACAAACATACACTCAGACATGCAGCACAAACAAAGGTTTTGTAGGCCAGATCTGGTCCTCTGGGGACACCAAACATGTGACGCACACTGGAGGTGGACAGAACTGGAGAAAACAATAGAGAGCAGCTTGACTGACCCACCAGCTGACAATAAATATGCTGAATCAGCTGGTCCTCTGACAGAACACACACACAGATACATTCCTGCATGTGTGCATACGTGCACACACACTCATGCAGATCTTCAAAAACAACCATTAAAAGAAATGTTTACCCAAAATGAAAATTTACTGACACAGGCCATCCAAAATGTAAATGAGTTTGTTTCTTATTCGGAGGAGATTTGGAGAAATTTAGCATTACATAACTTGCTCACCAATGTATCATCTGCAGTGAATGGGTACCGTCAGAATGAGAGTCCAAACAACTGATAAAAACATCACAATAATCCACAAGTAATCCACACAACTCCAGTCTATCAGTTAATTATGTGGTGTTTGTAATAAACAAATCCATCAAGACGTTTCCAACTTTAAACTGTTGCTTTTGACTAAAATATTAAACCTCTATATATATTTAGTTTTGCCTGTAAAAAAAAAAAGTAATCACGTCTAAATCAGGGGAGAAATATGCACAAATTAAGCACTGTTTACCAGTGAAAACAGTTCTAAAGCAAATATGTTGCTAGATTTTGATGTGAGAGGACAACATGTGATGGACTTTTCTTTTTTTTACTATAGGAAACGTTTTATGTATTATGGACTCATATTTTGGCCAGAAGCGATGGTTTAAAGTTGAAATGCTTTAATGATGCATTTGTTTTTTTACAAACACACAGCTTTTCACTTCACAAGATGTTAATTGATGGAAACGAGTCGTGTGGATTACTTATTTTATCAGCTGTTTAGACTCTCATTCTGACGGCACCCATTCAATGCCATTTTTAATTTTTGGGTGAACTGTTCCTTTAAGTACAAAGAACATAGGAAAGTATTAATTCACTGAATCTCCACAACTTTTTGTAATATTCAGCAGTCACATACCTTTTTTGTTTTATGTTTTAGAAATCAGAATATCGTTGAAAATAACAGCCCAGACAACCTTAGCGACTGCATAGCAACACCGAGTGACAGTCAATGATGCATAAGTAAGGATTACACATATTTTCATCTTCAAATGTAAAAAAAACTAGTAATTATTTAGGTAACTAATATATCTATAAATAAAAACAAACATAAAAAGTAGTGATAATTGTATCAAATATGTTTATACAAGGTCATATCTTTGCTTAAACTGTTCCATTTTTCACTTATTTGGTTTCCCTTGTGGTTTATTGTTCTGCTGAATTAACAGTGCTAAAGCCACTAATGAGTTTTCAGCATGTTTTGCAAAACATACATGCTCACACACACACACATATATATACTGAGAAAAAGCTTGCATAGATGGAGTGTATAATGTCATTTGGTTGTTTTCTATCAATCACTGATGAGTGTTAATCAGGTCTTTGTAAGGTCACAATTGTCTAAATTGCATGAATTGATTTTAAGGCCTGTGCAGATGGGACAGATGTGTGCATGAATGCTTCACTTTTGTTCCCTGAAGTTTGGCAACACAAACACACACACACACACACACACACATATTAAGAATGCAGCATATGGGAACTGAGCTAAAAGAATCCTCAGAACTGACCTAAACTCTACAAACATTTCTGTGGAAAACCCCATGAAATCAAAAGTGGAGTTTTGTGGTTTATAATGCTTGTGTGTTAGCTTTAAGGTTCCATAATATGCAAAATATTTGGTAGATATACACATTTAATGTTCAGTCTTAAGCTTTTGGCAAAATGGATAAAAAATATCAATGCTCATACAGACAAGGGTGTATACAAAATTTTGTACAATAAATCTGCCCCTAAATTTAAACACCAGCTCCCTCCAGCCAGCAATTACTGTACAAAAACCAAATCATCATTGGTCAGTAGTGGGCAAATTATAAAAATACTTTTCTTAAAGGACTTTCTATAACTAATTTTAGGGCCATTCATTCCATATAAACTACAAATGCTCTGCATATTCAAGCCATTTGAGATCAGGAACTGGCTAATTGGAATTACTATGATTTTGCTTGTCATTTGAGGTGTAACATAAAGCTTACACAATATAATGTTGGAAATACATACGTATCCATCCATAAATTATTTATTTGCTAAACTTAATTTTCTGCAAATCTGTGCCAGTTATGAAGCAATCTACGAAAGCTTTGGCACTCTATTTCTGTGAATCGTCATAATACGGTTCTACGTTCTCATTTGTTCTCAAAAAAAAATATATATATTTTGCAAATATAACTCAACTAAATCAAATGACAAAAAGTTATAACTGAATATTTTCAAGTTTTCTTAAGCAAAGCAAATTTTGAAAGTCCCCTGAAAACATAATCTTCATACATTCTTTTGTTGTTGTTGTAGACAAAGTATGTTGAAATTATATGTTTCTTGGCAACATTCTGGAGCATACTAATCCCAAAAAAAAAATTCAGGGGAGTTTATTGTTACATTAGTTTTCCCTGTGTGTGATGTGCAGTGCAATTTATTGATTTTGTCTCTTGCAAACAAGAGTTTATTTTTGACATCTATATTGTTTGAAAATGCTGAAACAAGCTTTATGAGCTTTATGGTTTTGCAGGGTTGTGCTCTTGCTTTTAACCAGTGTTTGAGTTACAGGCGGCACTCAGACTAAATGTCTTGTTATGCTGCCATATGTCCTTAAAACATCTTCTTACAGGCCAGCCATATAATGAGACATGGAAGAAGAAATAAAAATGAGTTTCCCCTTGTTTATTAAAGGTCCCTGACCGAGCAGCAGACTAGGTCAGTACTCAAAGCATCATGCTGCAGAAAGCCCAGAATTCAAGACCATGATTCAATGTGATTATATTTTCCACAAAGGCTGCAGAACTGCTGTTTTTTTCCACTGTGTGCTTAAAGAGATTTCCTCTCTAAATCACCAACTCTGAGAGGAAAAGGAGGAGAGGAAACCTATGTAGTTTTTTGATAGCTGTCTAGCCTCTGCCTCTTTGTAATTATCTGTCCTTGGAGTGTGTGTATGTGTGTTTTCTGTACCTGATAACGGTCCATCCTCTGGCTCAATATAATCTGTTCTGACTGGCAGGCTGTCCTGGATTGGGTGTTCCTATTTCCAGACACAAAGAGAAACAAGAACACTGTCAATCAATCTGTTTTAAACATCATTTTAATGTTGTGACCCCGGGTGACATAAAAATCACAGGACTAAATAACAGTCCCCTGAAGACAGACTGAAAAATCCTACATTCCTGCTACAATAAGTAAACATGACTCTTTTTCCAGACTTATGACTTGCATGAAAAAATAGCACTATTACTTCCAGAATTAGGAAGGAAACTTGCATTCCAGAGTGGACTTGCTGTATAATTTTACATAACAAATATAATACAAAACATGTGTGTAAAAGTGAAACGAATGTGTATCTAAATGCAAGTTACTATAAGTTCAACATTTCCTGTAGCTCAAACAGTAGAACATAGTGCTATATGCAAGATCATGGGTTTGATTCCCAGTGAATGCATGAACTGATGGAGTAACAAGTAAAAATAAAGGGTATTTCACAGCAATGCCATAAGAGCCATTTTTGAACTTCTCAGTGAACAGTCCCAAAAAGAAGCACTGCCTTTTTCGGAGTGTCTATTTACACTAAGTGCAAACAGCCCACCTTGTTGGCAAAGGCTATTTACACTAAGTCCGCCCACCAAAGTATGATTAGGTTAGTCAACACAAAAAAAAGATGCTCATTCAGCATCAGTTTCAGTGGAGTAGATGGTAAGGTGTGTGCTTTTTTCCCCCCTCCCTTTTCAAATCTCATATCTCATCGGAAAGGCATTTATTTTCAATAAAAATGAAGGAAATAATCAAAAAGTTGAAAATAAAAGTATCGGGTAGGGTTAGGGTAGGTGTAGGGTGGGCTTTATTGTCCCAATAAGGTGGCATCCATTTAATAATTTGAATTAAAACTATAATTTACAATCAATACGTTATTATTGCATACTGTTTTATAATGTACTACAATACTGAGGTGCAGATAATTGCCACTATTTGCAACAAGTAGTTTAATAAATAGCAGAAAATCTTGCTATTTTAACATAGTGTAAATAGAATCTATAGCTATTTGCACTTAGTGTAAATAGCTGCTGCTTTTTTTTTGTGAAGAACATTTTAATAGATATCTTATAATCTTTAGGTTCTTCATGGAACCATGGATGCCAATAAAATCCTTTATTATTAAGAGTGTACTGTACAGTGTAAGTCACTTTGGATAAATGCAAGAAGAAGCATGTCCCAGCAGAACATTTTATTGCTCAGAAATTGCTCTGTCACAGCTCAGGAGATTTAATTTAAGTTTCATTAAAATATATATTGCATTTTTCCTTATTTGACATAAAAACAAAAAATACAATTTACAAACAGTAAAAGTGTACAGCTGTAAAATTAATTAAGATATTTTCTCTCAATTTAATCTCATTGCTGAGATATTAAACATATTAAAGAGATCTCATTTGTGATTTTATTTGTGTTCACAATTTTTCTCATTAAATTTATTTTTTAATTTCTCATAATTTCATTAATTATTTCCTCCATATTGTCTCTTCCAAGATGGACAATTCTTATTTTCTTATGGAATATTTAGGTCTCTATTATAAATAATTTGTCATTTTCATGTGTGCTCTTAATCTTCAATCAAAAATATTACTTTCTACTCTTCCTTCGCAAACGACATCTCTTGTCCTACTTTAATAGCCTATTTGCAGAGGATTGCCAAACACAGGAACACGTTGTTAACAAAACTCTAAAAACTGTCTCTCAGAAGTTCATACACAAGCCATTGCTCACATGCACAAAAACATACACAAACATGCACACACATTCAATTTTCCCCTTGTTCAACATTCTTTTCCTTTTTCCTGTAGCCTAGATAAAGGAGGTGTGGTTGGATTCATCTGGATTTTCCGCTGAACATCACAAAACCTCTTCACATTTATTTACATTTATGCATTTAGCAGACGCTTTTATCCAAAGCGACTTACAATGCATTCAGGCTATACATTTTTTTTTATCAGTATGTATTCCCTGGGAATTAAACCCATGACCTTTTGCACTGCTAACGCAATGCTCTACCACTGAGCCACAGGAACACACTCTTCACACTCACATATACTCAGATGTCTTTTCAAATACTGGGAGAATCACATTTACTATTGCTTATCATATTTAGTTTTTAAAGATTTGAATAGACCTCTAACTGAAAATATTCAACTTTAGGACATAGTAATCGAAGTTCAGAAAACCCCATTAATCAGCATTAAACAGTGACATGAAACATATTTATTATTACGTGACGTGACGTGACATGTGGCCAAGTATGGTTACCCATACTCGGAATTTGTGCTCTGCAATTAACCCATCCAAAGTGCACACACACAGCAGTGAACACACACACACACTGTGAACACACACCCAGAGCAGTGGGCCAGACTTCCCCCACTTCCCTTTAGTTATGCATTCACCATTGTTACGGTGTAACTAATTGACCCGGGGAGTTCAAGTGGACTTGAACTTTGGTGGACTTTTTCCACTTGGAAAAATGGTGTGTATTGACATCTTTCCGCAGTTGAAACAAGATACCTTCTGATGTTCATTCATGTTTATTTCATGCTTTAACTAGTAAAGCGGAAGAGATGATCGGTTCATGTGCCGCTTGAACTGAGGCGCTACAGCGATCTGTCACGACACATTAAAGAGCCACAAAATGGTATTTATTGTTTGCATTTCTTTAAAAAATTTCAAAATTTGAAAGCTGAGACTTTGCTTCGTACCTGAAGTAACCTGCTCTGTCTCGTCTGTCGGCACACTGTCAGTTTTTATTTTTCTCTGCGATGTACTTTTCTTTGCGTGAGAACATGATGTGCGGTGTGAGAGCGGCATGGCTTGTCGGACATAGCAACAGAAATGAAGGGGGGGGGTTCCTTTGCGAAGGGTCAATTGCATAATTTAGTTATGAAAAGTAATGCAGTACAAGTATGTTACTTTTGCGTTACTTTCTCTCATCTGGCCTGGGCTTGCTTGTTTGTTTTAATATAAATAAGTTCTATTTTTGGCAAATGTAAAAGGCCTTACTGAATCTGTTTTTGTGCAAGTAAGATGTAAATGCATGTTCACATTTAGTCTAGAACTACAGTAAGCATCATGTTTACACAGCGCACACAATGCCTCTGCACTTACTCCCGATTTCTCTCAACATGGGAACAGGAGAGCTGTCAGTCAATACATGGGAAAACAAAATGCCGTTATTTATTTGAAAAAGTAACTCAGATGTTTTCTTGTAAATTAAAAAAGTTACTTTACTAGTTACTTGAAAAAAGTATTTTGATTACGTAACTCGCATTACTTGTAATGCGTTACCCTAACACTGGCAAACAAATATAGTAGTCTTTTTATGGCTATTATATGAGGCACAAAATATACAGGGCTTGAAAACTTGATAGCTGTAGCATGGTTTTATCTTTGAATCATGTTTCATGAGTGTGTACATGAGCACCCATCATGAACACACATGCAGCAGTTAGCTCCTGTTGAAAAATGATAGCCCTTTAATGGCATCCATTCCCCCACTTCTCTTTAATTGACCACACACACATTTTCACTGCATTTGAACTCGAGACCGTAACTGACCTATCTTTGTGGGTACCAGGTGTCTCATACTAACATATTACTTCAACATGAGCGCTCTCATCAGCACTGGCTGCTACTATAACACCATGTGAGAGTGCATGTGAGTGTGTCTTTAGAGAGGCCTTATTTCAAATAAAACACAAAGAATGGAAAAAGTCTCTTGGCATGAATCTAAACAGAGTCTCTGACACAGCAGGGGACGTGAAGGACAGGCTGTTCACCCAGAGGTTAAACTCAGGGAAGATCAATCTTCCTCAAGGAGAGACTGGATGCTGGATTTATGGGCAGTGATGACGTGGGACGAGAAGCGTTCATGGAGCTCTACAATACCTGGAGAGAGCTATCCATTAGCATTCTCATTCATCTCAATGTCATGACGTTCTGGAAATGCATGATTTTAAATCTCAGTTTTGGACACAGAACACTAGCACTTCATTATAGAGACTTTACTTAAGTGTGACGTTAAAGACAACAGACAATTCAACTGGGGTCCCATGTTGTTTAGTCCCCAACATTCTTCAAAATATCTAGTTTGGTGTTCTGCATAACAGCAGTTTGAGCAATGACTGTTCCTCTGTTGAAATTAAATTAGTACATTTGCCTATTAGAATCAGAAAATGTTTTCACAGTGAGATATCTGGTTTAATTAGCAAAACATTGCTTTAGCAGCCAGAAACCCACACACACACAAGTTTAATAGCATTGCTAATGAGGAGCCTTTAAGTCTTTTTCATGGACTGAGACCTCAATAAATCTCAATAGCAGACTAGGCTAGTCCTAACCTTTACAGTGACTCACAATTACGTTAAACTTAAAAGGCCAAGCCAGGCCAAAGCCATCATTCTTTTAAACATAACAAACCAGCCTAAAAAATGGTTAGTGGTTATTTAAGGTGATCATCTGATTTAACCCTCTACTGCAGGGGTCATCAAACTTGATCCTGGAGGGCCGGTGTCCTGCAGAGTTTAGCTCCAACTTGCCTCAACACACCTGCCTGGAAGTTTGAAGTATACCAAGTAAGACCTTGATTAGCTGCTTCAGGTGTGTTGAATTAGGGTTGGAGCTAAACTCTGCAGGGACACCGGCCCTCCAGGACCGAACTTGGTGACCCCTGCTCTACTGCATGAATTTTGATGGTACATGATAAAAAATTATTCCACATCATTTTTTTGGTCTATTTGGGAACATTTGTTTGACACCCCCCCATCCCAAAATATTTTTCCGTTGCCTTGCGCAACAATGGTATAGAATTACAGAGAAAATTCTCCATTCACATATCATAAGACAATGTTCAGAGAGCAATTCAAAATCACAAATCTGTCAAAAAATGTCAAGAAATCATTAAGTGAAAAGGGAAAAAGACTTGAAACACATTGATATATTGCATTTGATTCAGACGTAGGTTTGTGTCGTGGTGCGAGGCTGGGAAACTCCGGTCCTGGAGGGCCACTGTCCTGCAGAGTTTAGCTCCAACCCTAATTAAACACACCTGCCTGTAGCTTTCTAGTGATCTTAAAATACATTCATTAGCTTGTTCTGATGAGTTTGATTAGGGTTGGAGCTAACTCTGCAGGACAGTGGACCTCCAGGACCAAAGTTTCCCAGCCCGGATGTAGTGTGTCGTGTCACATCATGTACTTCATAGAATGAGATTTTACTCCGTGTTAAACTTCAAGAAGTGCTTCTTCTCTGCTGTGAAACAGAGGTGCACATTACACTTTTTGCACATCACTTTGGGTGTTCCTTTGCACCCAGGAACCTTGCATCTTCCCTTTTTGTCACACATAATGGGAAATCCTGGTTAGGGATGGGAGCTGTGGACCCCAACTTCCTTACCCCTTATTGCGCAATGTTGCCCTGAGGCAACGAAAAGAAAAACTGAATTTCTGAACATGCGAAATAAAAATAAAAATCATAAAACCTGACAAAAGTCTTATCTACACCTTCACAGACACATATTTTTTATGTAATGTAAAGCTAATAATCTTGTCTTCTTCTCACACCATGTGCTCCTGTGACCATGTGTCAGAACAGGACGTCCCACCTTAAAATGGTGTTTGATAGTGACTCCCACACCTTATTGGACTGTTCTTTGATACTTTTCAAACATTTTAATTGGTTGCAATCATTTAAAAAAACATGCACTTAACATGGGGCATAAGAAAAACTTTCCGTTGCCCTCGGGTTAACTCAGATAGATAACGTTAGTTTGGTCATGTAGAACTTGAGCTAAAGTGCAACCAGTTTGACTTGTGTTAAATGACTTGTCTAAACATGCACACTTACTGATAAAGAGCTGAATGAAATCAGGCCATGTCTATTAGCTTTGAGGCATCTGTATTCAGATTTATAGAGTGTGTCCCAATTCATCTACTTTTACACTATTTTGTAGTTAAGAGTGTGAAAAGTGTGTTGACTGAAAATCCCAACAAGAAAGAATACACTTTAAAATCTGTACTCATTCAACCAAAAAGCAAAGCGTGGAATGTTGGACACTCAACTGTTTTCCTTGCATAGCGGGAGGGGCGGGTTATCAGACTCCAATGCTTCTTGGATAAAGAACCAAAATATTGATGAGATCATCTTTCTCTACAGAGATTTTTGTCCAATCAAATGCTCTCTAGAATGAGAATGCCCCTCCCCCAATCCTATCTTCAACTGACTAGTCATGGTCCATTGCAGCGACGTAACTCATCAGAATTGCATACTAGCATACTACTCTTACAATTTATGCCATATAAACATACTATCTGGCATATAAAGTCAGAAACATTAGGTTTGCCATTTTGAATGTAACTTTTAAGAAGAGAATAATTTCCCAACCAAACTTCGACAGAAAATACATATGTGATCATCAGGTGATTTATGGAATTTTTAATGAAACAATTTCAGTCAATGAACATCTGTCTGACCTTACTAGAATCTCAGAAGGAGCTTTAAGAGATTCAGGAACCAGTTAAGCCAAACTACGGAAGCCTGTTTCCACCACAGGATGAAAAATTAAAAGGTAATTGTTACTTTTTTTATCTCAGAATTTTGACTTTTTCTTGCAACTGAGAAAAAAGGTCATAATTGAGAGATTAAACTCAGAATTTACTACTTCTTTTGTTTTTTGCAATTCATAGTTTATAGAAAGTCGGAATTTTGAGTTCATATCTTGCAATTCTGACTTGTGAGAAACAAAGTCCAAATTATGACATCTAAACTCAAAGCTGTGAGAAAATTTTGATCAAAATTTTGAAATAAAAAGTTGCAATTATACCGTGGCAGAAATGGGCTTCCATGGCTAAACAAGCTAAAAGTTCAGTGCAAATCCTACTAATAGAGTTCTCTTACCTTCTGTGGCCTGATGATAGATGGACGGGGAATATGTGGCCGTTTTGTGTCCAGAACAGGGCTCCTATCTTGGGCATCGTCGTCTTCTGAGAGCCCTTCTGAGCTTGGGTAGGAATGAAGTGTGTCATGGTTCTCTGTGTCCAGTTCTTTGGTTTTGGAGTTAGTCCCGTTGGTCTTGGTCTGGATGGAGACACAGCTAAATGAAGGCTGGCTGTCAGTCCTCACTGGCATTATTGGACCAGGCTGAGTGAGAACAGCCAGGCCCATGGCAGGATCTGGCCCAGTTTTTGAGATTTCCGGGTCCTGGAATGAAGCGGGGTCAGCAGAAACATCTGGAGGACCACCAAAACAGTACTGTAGCGCTGAGCACGGGAGCCCATGCATCACGCCAGAAGATACAAGCTTTTAGTGTCCAATCAGATGTTGAGGCTCCAGTTTATGGATGAGATCCCAATACACAAATGCATTTCAGGATACCATCACAGTTTGACAGTTTTCCATGGTTTCATGCAAAAAGATCCAAGAAATATTGACCTGCAGAGATGTGCTCATAGACTCAACATGTTATGCAGAGCAAAATAAACAAGTATAGGTCTAAATAAACTTCCCCATGTATTCATCTGAGAAACTTCTAAACACATCCCTGTCAAATTTTCAACTAAAAACCTGCTGAATGCACTTCAGTCTCCTCCATACTAGGTCTTCCTCTTAACCTGCTCTCTCTGAGGATGAATGTGAGGCTCGGGGCTTTTGCGAGCGATGGGTTTGTGGGGGTGTCCGAGTGTCTGGTTACCTGAGCAGGTACTCCCCCTGCCAAGGGTCTGTGGCATTGTCCTTACGCATCCCAGTGTGCCAAGCAGAGGTGTTGGATTTCAGGGACACAGTAACTGATAGGCTCTTAGTGAAACTCAATTGTGGTGGGTTAAGGCAAGGAGCAAAAGAGTGAGAAAGCGTTATCAGAGACATCAGAACCGGTCATTGGACTGAACAAATACAAGAGGGTGAAAAAAAAAATTATAATAATAACACGGTCAACTAGTCAGGGGTCACTGAATGTGAAATATTAACATGTTAAGAATATGAATTATCTATAAAACAGCTTGTTTACAGGTTTACAGTTTATCTGCTAGCTAGACTAGCACAATACTAGCATACCCTTGTGAAAAAATAACATTTTAGTATAGTTTTACAGTAATAATAAACATTATAATAATATATTTGTGAACTAAAGGTAATGTTTTTGGACCCTTAATTGCAGAGTGTTTTTGGACCCACTTAAGTAAGTTTACGTACATCTCTATATGTAATTTAATAATTATGTCTATCATCTTTAAAATATGGTTAAAGTGTACTGACAAGCATTTATGGTAAGCCTAAACTAAAATACACTTCAACATAATATCTGTTAAAACTTTGTCATGCATTTAAATCTATTTGTAATGATGAAGTTGCAATTTAGTAAATTTTAAATATTTTTTACTTTAAATGTAATATCAAATAGTACAAAATCAAGTACTTTACATGTGCTTTAGTATATTAGTTAACACATCAAAACAAGTCAACTTCTTTAAAGCACAGCAAAATATGATCAAAACATGATTTAAAATATACAAAAGTAAAAGACATTATTACAAAGTACCCTTTTAAGTTAAGTGTACTTAAGTGTGTTAAGAAACAGTCATGAAAGTGTACTTTCTTTAACTACATTTAAGTGGCCTTTAATTTCTTTAATATTATATTAACTGCAGGTACAGTTTTTTAAATAACTTTTAAGATTTGAAGTACACTACAAGTACACATTCAGTACAATTTACTGCTATAAACCATGCTAGGCTATCCAGCAGGGTATTGATTGTGTAAAACTACAAAAATACTTTAATGAAAAGGAGATCATATAATATAAAGGCAGGTAGGCAGCTATATTACGACTCAATATCATTCAGGTTACTACTTTGGGAGTAAATATAGACTGGTCTGAAAATATGTCCACATTTGACAAGGCAAATATTAGCACTAGGTCACCACATTACACAAGGTGGACAAATTGAACAATGCAGAGCCGCTGAAACATTGATGAGCCCTTTTGTTGGAGAATGTAAACAGGACTGCAGTTTCCACTCCACGAGGAGCCGAGGTACCATATGTGCACCAGAGAAACATGAGCTCAGGGAGTCTGAGCGTCTGAATCATGTGAAGTTACTATGACTTAATAACAATGCTTTTATGTGTATTTTAAAGGACAGGCTGTCCAGATGGGTGGAATTTTTTAATGAAAGCCTGGTTATTTAGACCTGCATAATTAAAGAAAACAACAAGCCTGGAGTTATTTTGGTTCGTCTGATGATACGATCCAGTTGTTCCGTGGTTAGTTATGCATGGAAAAAAGATATTGAAATTCTAAATACTGCTGTTCATAATCTTGCATATGCAGAATTTATCTAAAAAAAAAAAATAGGTTGAATAAAAATATGCATGGGTTGCAATTAACCTATTTTTTGTGGATAAAATAGTATTTCATAACATATTCATTTTATTTCATAATAAGGACATGAAGAAAAAAAATGAGGAAAAAGTTGGTTTTAATTTAAATTAAAAGGGATAGTCCCCCACAAATGTAAACTTTCATCATTTCATCTTCATGCCATTCCAAAGCTGCATTTTATTCTGTCAAACATAAAGGATTTTGTAAGAAATATATATTTTTCTCCATACAACGGAAGTCAATGGGTATAAACTAACAAGCATTTGGCGCCATCTATTGGTTTTAGCCTGTAAATGCAAAATAAAGTAGGTGACATTTATATGGATGGAAAATATACTGTAAATGGTTTAAATGTCAAAAGTAAAGGCATATATTGTTTTAAAGAAGTCAGTTTTAGATATTTCAGTTGTTGTCAATTGGCATAGTTTCTTTAATGTGCCAACTAAATGTATTTCAAACTTTGAAAAGGATAATGCTTAAAAGCTGCATAAACTATATATATATAGGTTTATAGGAAATGCATTTTTAGTAAGAATGAAAAAAATTCTACTTCAACTACAAAGTAAACCAGTTTATCCACTATGATGCACTATACACAAATCAGCTCAAATCAACCCTGCAGACAAACCAACTCTGAATTGAGCCTAATAAGATCTCAGTGAACAGCAATCATGTGTTTCAATTCTGCTGAAGTCATTTGATTTAAACATGAACACCAGTCAGGTTTCGGCGATCAGTATCTGTAAGTTAGTAAAGTTTGATAAAGCAAACAACAGTCAACCAAACGGTAATCATTTTTAATTGTCACTTAAATAAAGAGTCAGCAGATTTTTAACTACAAGTCAAGGTAGTTCCAATGAGACAAAATCAAAATCAAAAAACTCGTTCCAACAAAAAAACAAGGGCAGATCAAGTGAAGTGTCCTCAACAGAAGTGTCCTTTTTCTTAGAGCAAATGATGCTCCTGTTTGCAACATGAACACAAAAATAGATTTAGAACACAATTTCAGCATGAAATAAAGTACAAATAGCCAAGGGATCAGTGTTTAGCGAGTCTAATACTACAGATTTATGCTTTTCTAACACATCAAAAGCATGAAGACAGAGGAATATACTGCACCCATTTAATCAACAGCAGTTTAATGAGCAATAGTGCATCCTGGAATAATAATTATTATAATAAAAAACATCATCTGCTATGAAATGATGAAAATACAGTTGGGCAAAAAGCCTGAGCTTAATCAATAGTTTGAGTTTAAATAATTCAAACTGCAATACCATTTACACAGTGGTAATACTGAAAGTACTGACTTATTCAGAACTGAATTATCACAATTTGTTTTTGAGAAACAGATTGACTAAAATGAACAAATGGACAGTTTAAGGAATGTATGTGACATACTGTTGATTACACAGACATCATTTTGACTCGTCCAAAAACATATTCACAGTAATGCACTTACAATGGGGCAAGGCATTCCTGACAGATTTAAAAGACAAAATGTGCACTTTTTGCTTTTGCTGAAGTGGAACTCTACTGCAGAAACTCTAAAACATCTTCAGTAAAACAAAATGTACAGATGACCTAAAAACCTTCATCTAAGGCAGACCACAAACTACCTCAAATCAATTACCAACAGTTATGAGTAGTGTATTTAAAAAAAAAAATCTACACTGTATATCGAAATATACAAAAGTTTGTGGTCAGTAAAAAAAATATTTTAAAGAACTTTATACTTTTTATTCAGCAAGTATGTATTATGTATTTAGTCAAAAGTGAAGGTAAAGACATTTATAATGTAAAAAAAAAAAATCTTAAAAAATGTTTCCACAAAAATATTAAGCAGCACAACTGTTAGTCTAATAGTTGTAAATTGTAGTCTTAATATTTGATAATAATACTCATCTGTATTTTTGATTAAATAAATGCAGCCTTGGTGAGCTTAAGAGACTTCTTTTGAAAACATAAAAAAAATCCTACCAACCTCAAACTTTTAAAGTTCTGAATTTAATTTATCCAAATTAATGTGAATTCATTGCTATGAGTTGATGGCATTTAAAAAAATATATATTTTATAAATTATAGTAATTTTGTTATTTAATTAAAAATGTTTAACTTTTTTATTTAATATTTTTATTTATTTACGTTTAAATCAGCCAATCAACTTGCAGTCAACTTGGAATCCTTCATGCACCACCAGTGCATTATTGTATTGTAAGTACATTACTGAAAACACATTTTTATTTGTTTACAATATGTCAAGTTGTACTGAACCTGGAACATTTTTTTAATGTTAACACAGTTTCCTCCAATGCAATACTGTGTAGGGCTCAATACTGTATTATGAAGGTAAATGCTTGATGGCTATTAAACGGAGATAAAAGATCAGAACCATGAGTGAATGGGAAGCAGATGCACTGAGAAATAAAACATAACAAAAAAAAAACAACTTTTGTAGATCATAGAGATTAATTTAAGGTATCAAAAGAAGTTCAGTTTTCAGTGATGAGAATCTACAAGAGCCAGTGCAAGGTATAAAGTTATTCAAATGTGAAGGCAGTGTACACAGCAAAGAAACAACACAATGTGAAAAACACACGCACACCTCTAACAGAAGACCACAGGAATGTGTGGCAGCCATATTTTAGCTTTGTTATCCCGGTCTGTATAGAGCAGTTGCTACCAAATTATAAAGTAGCCTGTAAAGAAGGTAAAAAACATTGTTCTTCAGTCTCAGAACGCTGCTTATGTTTTGAACAACAAGGGGAAACTAAACAGGAACATGAGAATAAAGGATAATCGTCTACTCTTCCTGTCCTAATGCTCTCTGCCACCGGGTGGCAGCAGAAGCTACATGACGTACAGTCATCGTCCTCTCAAAAAAGCCACTTCCATGGGAAGTACAGTGCAGTGTAGTGCAGTTTTTGCCTGATGGAGCTGGAGGGGGCAGGTCTCAGCTGTGATAGCTGGGTACCGCTGCCTGTTTCTGAGAGAGGCGCATCAGTTCCTCTCGGATGGCTTTGATGAGCGAGGCGGAAGAGTGGTTGGGAGGGGAAGGCTCCTCCAGGGGAGCGGAGGGAGCGTAGCCCAGGCCGAGAGAGTCCAGGTGGGCAGGAGCAGCAGATGGCTCCTTCAGGCCATTCCTGGAGGTCTGGAATACAGAGATGGAGGTGTAGTCAAGAGAGCCAAGAACCTAAACAAAAAAATGGAAGGAAGGAACGAAGGAAGGAAGACAGACAGAAATTAGGGAAATATTTTTTTTTTAAAGTTTAAAAGACAGAGCAAAGTTAGAAAATGCCTCTTACTGAAGCAGAAAAGAGTGAGAATAGCTATGGAAGTAAGAGTTTGAAGAGGACAATCTACACTTCTTTATGTAGCACTTTATTTCTTCCCCAAAGCCTGTTTATAATGTTTGTCAAGATTTCTTTTTACCAAAAAGGCCATGCATGATATATTTTTCAGCTTTGTGTTTTATAATTCTTTGATTGTTATAGTTTTATGTTGCATTCATCTTTACAATAAAGGCTTTTTTAAAGAGATGTTTAACTTTATTTTCAGTCTAATAACAGATAAAAGCCACTATTTATAATCATAATTAATGTAATGTTAATTAATATTGCAATATGTTTTTATTTAATATTATATATATATATTTTTTTTTACAATTTTTAAAATTATTTTGTTACTATGTGGATGTTGTGATGGACATTTATATTTTATACAGTATACACATTGAAGGGTTTCCCAAGCTGGGGGTTTGTGAGTTGATAGGAAGCTAATAATTAATTAATTAAAAAAATATTGTAAAATTAAAATAAATAATAAAAAAAAAATCTAAAAGTTACTAAAAAGTTAAAATACTGTTTACATGCAGATCATGCGACTATTAACCAACATCAAAGAACCATTAACATTTAAATATTGAAATATTAACTGAAATTAATTAAATATTTTAGGTCAAAGGGGTTCAGCTAACAAAAAAATAAATAAATAAATAAACAAATTGAGAATCCCTGGTACAGAAACAGTATATAGCTAATTAAATTAAATCACTATCTATTTATTTGGTAAATAGCTGTGTAATAAGTGGTAAAACTGATTATGACCATCAGAATATTCATGATTGTTATGTTGATACTTTTTACATTTTTAAATGTTCGAATTTTGCTTAATTTCAATACATATTCTATATGGACTGAGGACGGAGCTTCATGTTCACAATATATGAGTCTAAACACATTTCAAAAAATGATTTGTTCCCTTAAAATCTAAATAGCAGAGTATTTCAGACTTACAGGCTCTCTGTTATTAGTGAGCTTGTTGTCGTCCTCATGATACGGGCTCCAGTTTAACCCACCAGGCTGCAGCCTGTCACCTACACGACCTGTCAGACCAACGTGGGTTAAATGATGTAGCTGGGCACCTGTGAACCGACATGTATGTTGCATAAAGTATACCTGATATTGCAACATATTGTGTATAGTATACTTTATATTGCGACATATAACGAAACTCACACATTTGATATCAGCACTGAATTTCTAGTAAAGCCTTTAAGCTCATACCTGTAGTCCCACCAACAGGCCGTGGCCTGGCAGAGGAGGGCAGTTCATCTGTGTTTCCCCCTCGACCAGAATAAAGCGACTCCGGCTGTAGCTGTTCAACAGGAAGGGCCTCTCCTGACGGGATGTAGCCGGACCCTAAACCCTGTCTGTAGAGATACAAAAGACATCAGACTCCAGCTATCGGCAAACTACACTGTACTCTAATAAAAAGTGACTTGATTTCTCACATTACATCCATTAAAGCTGTAAACACTACAAGTGGAGGTTGTAATGTGATTGGCAGCGTCACTCAAAATTCCCAAACATCACACAAACCTTCCTGATCAGACTTAATGTACTCACCGATGTAGTAAACCTTGCATACTGGAAGGTGGCAAACCTAATTCAGCATATCTCTGAAAGAATACACACAAACATGCTGTCGTTCAGCTTTAAACATGTTGATAATTCTTGGCACATCCATTGCACTTTAATGCATAAAAGGCTTATTTTAATACACTGCTAAGTCTGAAGCACATTAGCAGCTGTATGTGCCACCACAACCGAAGCTTTTCTATCTATCAGCCTAAATAAACCATGTGACCCAGAAAACAGAAAGGCTTTTAAATAGCTGAGCTGGAAATGCCATTTTAAGGACAGCGCACCATTCCCTGCTCCATCTTGACTCTTAAATCAACCTTTGAGTTATTAGACAGTTCATATTTTGGCCTTTGCAATCCCCTCTTTTCCCTTCCATGAAAAAGCCTCAATCTGACAGAAATACTTCATTCAGGACACAGTGTTGACAGATGAGGCTTCCATTCTGGGTAGTTTATTCTCAATCCGTGGAAAACCCCAACTCTGTGTTCTTCTGATGTGATTCCAGTGCATCCAGTTTGCTTTAAATCACTCTAGTTGATTTAACACACATCGAAACACATTCATAATGAAATCAACAAATTAGCTAATTGAATCAAACCATCATAATCAGAAATCACAAGTGTACATAGTCACTGGATCTGCAAGAAAAAATGGATTTAAACATGCTTTATACATGCCTAAATGTTAATATGTAAATATGGATGGTCATATGTTGATATGCTTGTAGTTGTGATATCACAGATTTTTAAATTAATTATATAGGCTGATGTTGGATATTTAAATGTGAATGCTCATTTCCAGTATTTTTGGATTTTTAGATGACCTTTGCTGTCCTGCACATCCTATATTCACTTTAAGTTAATCATTAAAAACACTAATTTTATTAACACTGTTGTAGGTATTCAGCACAAGTATTATTCATAATGTAAATGCTGTTAAATTATTTATATTTAATAATTATTTTATTTTTAATCTACAAACAAGTGCAAATTTGCAGGTCATCGTTCACCAAATTTTGGTATGCAATAAAAGACAAAGCTTTTTCACATATGCATGTGTCTCCGGTCTGAATGGAAGTGAATGGAGTGTGACGTCTAGTTTAACCGCAGGTTTAGACAAGGGGAAATCATTCAAGTATTGGACTGTATAAAGAAAACAGTAATACATCAGATTTCATCATGTGCTTTTTAATCACATGAATGTGGATCATCTAGTGGTTTTTCCAGACAGGATGTGTTCTCAAGGATGTGTTCTGGAAAATCATACATCTATTCGCTTAGAAATGTAATAGCATCTCTCCTTAGCAAACCGCACAATTTGAAGTATCATTCACAATTGCATAGAACGATTTATGAGCCAAAGGCTTAGCATTAACAAATTTGTTCAAATCTCTATACCCAAGCATAGCAGATTGTTCTTACCCCTGTGTAAGGATTCAAGGGCAGGTATCCTGGGCCCCAGGGCCGCGGGCCACGGGATGGCGGGCTGGAGGCAGGTGGGGGTCCAGGGTTAAACCCGACCCCAGGAAGAGTGATGCCAGCTGTGCTGCCCTGAGAAGTAGGAGATACAAGGGCGAAGGCATCGTCCAGTAGAGAGTGCATTTGCTGCCGGGCCTCCTCTATAGACGGCTGAGGGGGCAGGTATGGGGGTGGTGGAGGGGGGTGGCCAGGAGGAGGAGAAATCGGACCACGGAACCCGTCATCCATCGGGGACGGGCTATGATGCTCGGGACCCTGATCTGGGTCCGACTGCAAAATAAAAACAAATATTTATGCTCAATAAAGCTGAACAAGTAAATGCTTGTTGCAAAACTAGAGTAAAAACAGTAGGATTATAAAATATTATTAAAATTTTAGTTAATTGGTTTCTACCTAAATATATTTTACAATGTAATTTACTCCTGTGATGGCAAAGCTGTCACATGATCCTTCAGAAATCATTCTAATGTGCTAATTTAATGCTGAAGAAACAATTCTTCTTATTATCAATGTTGAAAAACACTGTGGAAACTGTTATACATTTTTTAAGGATTATTTGATAAATATACATTTCAAAAGCATTTATCTTTACTGTCACTTTTGAACAAATTAAAGCATCTTTGCTGAATAAAATAATTAATTTCTTAAAAACCTTATTGACCCCAAACTTTATAATGGTAGTGTAATTAAATCTTCAACTAAGATAAATTATATCCAACTAAAATTATACAGTATTTTCTAAAAAAAATAGGAAATTAGCACCTGCTATTTCACTACATGGAGCTGATTACAAAATGTTTTGAATTACAAATATATGGATAGAATGGGAATAAACAGCATGGAGTTGATTACACAGTCATATGCAGAAGTACAGTGTAGCACGAAAGAAAAACAGACACTGACCACATATGCAATGTTATTGACTCCTGGGTATTTCCTGTATGTCCCATCACTGTCTGTCGTTATGAGTCTATCTCGGTCAGCGTCTGTCAGATCACCGTTCAGCTGTTGTTTCCTTCTCTGTTTAGGAGAACGCTTCCCTCTGTTGCTGCAAATCACACACAAACACTTTTGAGTGAGCATTTGGGCTTTAAATATTCAAGTTATAGTTTTCAAGTATAGCTTTTTCCCCCCATGGAACAGTTCTAGAACATCACAGTATGATATTTAAGGTTCATAGAAATACATTTTTGCATTTGGGCATGATTTTGTGTAGAAAATTCAGATTTGGTGAGAGATGGCCCTAATTCTGTGTTCAGGATTAGTCTAATTATCAGTTGCAGACCCTTTTTACCTTTTCTTGGGCTCGGTGTACAGTGAGGGCATGTGAATATCTGGATCAAGTATCTTGTCAATCTGCATCTGGGCCTTCTGGTAGATTCGGTCCTGTTCTTTGGGGTCGCCTAGACCATCGATGAGATCATCCATAGCGGGGAAGTCATAATGGCCTTTCCTTTTGGCCCTCAGGCGGATCTTATTGCGATGGTGCTCGATTTCAGACTTGTGCCTTAAAGCCACCTGGATCTGGAGGAGAAAGAACAGTCGATGATCTTGGAGTCAATGAGAAGCACATATTGATTATTGGTGATGGGGCTTTTAGACGCTGTGAATCAAATTCATAAACAGATATAGACCTTGAAGTTTGAAATGGGTCCCTAAGGAGAAGCCATATGAAATGAATGTGGATTAGATGTATGGGATGTGAAGGATACCTCTTTGTTGAGCTTGGTGTTTTCTGCAGCTCTGTCATTGGCTGGAGGGCTGGGTAAGGGCAGGGCTGGCATCGGCTGCATGGCGATGAGCTGGATTTTATTAAGGGGGCGTTTAGGGCCGTCCGTTGGGCGGGACATTCGGTCCACATGCTCAAAAATGGAAGCTGAAGATAAAGGCTCATCCATGCCATTCATTGGGGGTGGACCTATAAGGAATATAAGAACGTGTCAGACTTCACAGCTGCAAATGACTATTCAGAAGTTTGGGGTCAGTCATTTTTTTTTTAAATACTTTAATACTTCTAATAATTCAGCAAGGATGCATTAAATTGATTAAAAGACAGTAAAGACATTAATAATGTTACAAATTTAATAAAATGTTAAATTCTGTATTATGGTTTCCACAATAACATTAAACAACACAATTGCTTTCAACATTGAAATATGATTGAGCACCAAATCAGCATATTAGAATGATTTCTGAAAGATTTCTGAAAAACACTGAAGACTGGAGTAATGATACTGAATATTCAGCTTTGCCATCACAGGAATAAATTACATTTTAAAGTATATTAAAATTAAAAAATGTAAATTAAAATTAAAAATTGTATTTCTATTGTTTACAAGCGTTATTTGTTAAATTACTGTGTATAACGGCCCCAAAAATAATTGGAAAATAATCAACTGTATTAATTTCATTACACAGACAAATATTACTGGCATCTACAAATCATTTTTGCTTTTATATTATCTTTTTTTTTTCTGAAATACTTAGTTTGAAAAGCATTTGTGCCATTCATCCTTAAAATAAATGCCATTTATTCATTAAAGTTTTTTTTTAATAATGCAATGAAATTCATACATGACGCTGTCATGGACAATTCATAAACATATCTCATGTGTTATACATTATTAAAATAAAGCCAGCCTCATATATGCTGACAACTAACAAAGAAAGCATGTAATCCACCTGAATCTCTTCTTTCAAATATCATTTCACACCAGATGGGGGCAGCGTCTTACTGATTCTAAAGACACTCATTTTAAATAAAATGTGAAAGAGATGGAGGATGATACATTGCTTTAAAAAAATGCAGCAGGATGACGTTCAAGAAAAATATGAACAAGAAAAATAAGAACTATGAAATCTAATGCTACTGTACAAATCAGCACCACTCTTACCAATTCTATTCTTTCCTGTGAGCCAGTAACACATGGATGAGTGGATGGAGGGAGCGTAAAAGAGAGAGAAAAGTTAAATGATGGCTGATGTGATTTATTGAGATGGAATATAGCATAAGTTGTATGTAAAATAATGTTTGAGTGGAATGCTGGGTAAGACAGTATTTTATCTTGGAAAACACTGTTATCACTGGAACGTAATCATGAGAAGAGGAGGATGAGAAGGATTTTTGTAAGGGAAGGGCGTTAAAAGGGAACAGCCATCAGACAGGGAGAGAGAGAGAGAGAATGTGAGGTGCTACGACTACGACAACCTATTTAGTCTGGTAAAGCAGAAAAGAGTGTTGAGAGAGGGTCATCGCCACAGGCACTGTTTGACAAGAGAGGAACACACACACAGAGAGAGAGATAAAGGCAAAGAGAGCAAGAGAGAAGAAAAAAACCCCAAGCAGCCAAGAGTAAAGACGAGTGTTAGTCATTCTTCACAAAGGAGGCAGGATGAATGAGGCTGGGCTGACTAGAGAGGAAATCAAGAGGAAGAGCCACAAATCTTCAGCTGAAAGACACAGGTTTTATTACTTTCTCCTCTCTGTAAATCTTACATCACATGTTCTTCTTCCACTGGCTATTATGTAGAACTAGGACTGCCACTTAATAAAATCAAGGAATCGTTTGCCTTTCTTTGCAGTCAACAAGCAAAAAACAAAACAAAACAAAAGGGGTGTGTCTTAACATTCAGTCAAAATTTCATTGGTTGGCCCTACATGTAAACTGTCCAAATATGTTTTGTTAAGTAAAAAGAAATTAAGAAATGGATTAAGAAAAGCATTTTAGTCATTAAATATAAAAGTTACATATTTATTTTATTGCAATGTTATTTCAGTATTTATATATTATAACAGTATTTATTCATATTTTGAATTATCCTTTATTTTTACATCTTTTGTTTTCATTTTAAGTTTTGTTTTAGTACTTTGTTATATGCTTTTGTTATTTTAATTCATTTGAAAAAAATATTTCTATTAATTAATTAATATTTTATTAATTTCTATTAATTGTCATGTTAGTACTTCAACTTATTTTAATTTGTTGCCAAGGCAACACTTCTAATTTTTGTTTAAGGTTTTCATCTAATATTTATATTTAATTTTACTTCAGCTTTATTTCAATTAACAAAAAATATTTTATAGTAAACAATAAAAACACTGTCTTATTGTTATAATTAACATGTTATTTTTAAACAAATTTAATTTTTTAAGTTTTAAGAAGACATTATTTGTAGCACTCCCAGTCCTCCATGGGGTATATATTACCAGCTTCATGATGTCATGCATATTGTGGTACATTTCAGGATTTATCATATCACAATTACGTAGGTCACTATTGCAACTGTGTCAAATACGTGGGACCAGATTCAATCTCTCTGCAATTCAATATCATGAGAAAAAATGCAATACATCAATATAGTCAAAATGTGTGCAAACTTACCGTTTAATCCATTCGCAGCTACTTTCCGTGGTTGCTTTGGATCAGTGGGCAGACCAGAGGTTCTCATGCCCTCCTCAGGTGATCCTCTGTCGCTGGGTGGGTCACTGCCGATGGAGTCGCCCTCTGATGGAGAAATCCTAAGCAAAATACACAACATAAAATCATTCTAAAATCGTTCTTTTCATTCTAAAGCATGCTATGAAAACACAATGCTTTTCTTATTCTATGTCAACCAAATGTGCTTTTGATGACATTTTATCACATTTCAAAACAATGTGGAAAAACAATGAACAATTAATATACATGAATTTCTACATTTATGCTCCTTTTGACCTTATATTGTCCTTGGATCTAATTCATGACCAACATGAGCAAACTCCTCCGAACCCTGACATCCTCATCTTGACAGACAACAATATTTACCCTTCATCCAGTTTTGATGAGGCATGTGTCTCCAGGGTAAATACAAGAGGACGATGACCTAATCCTGTCATGCTTCTAAAGAGCACTTTCAGATCTAATGTGACCACCCAAAGGTTCATGACTTGGTCACGAGTCCATTACCTATTCACTACCCTTTTAGTCTACAGCTTTTTGACTTACTAACCATCTTAATTACTAGGAATTTATTTATCTCTGACTGGTTATTTTAGCTTAGACTAACTGGTGTGTTACTAATGCACGGACACAAAAAGATTTTATTTTCAATCTATATTTATTTATTTTAAATCTAATCCAGAAATATGGATTATTCCATTTAAGCAATAAGGAATATAAAATAATAAAATAACTTCTGTCTATTTGTGACAATGTTTCAGGTACTTGTAATGTTTGCAAGACATGAGATCTGTGGTAATTTCACCCCTAAGACCCTTCTATTGATTCAAGTGTGAGATGTAATCTTTTAAAAAGCTTTCTATTGATCAGCAGTCGACTCACTCTTACCTACATTCCTGCCTTTAAATAAATTAACAAGTTATTTTAATATGAGGTTACTGCAGCACAATGCAAAACGGAACCAGCTTGTTATTGTAAGTGGATTTTTTGATACTAGATTGTGGTTTTAAAAAAAATAAATTTACAACAAGGTCCCTTTAAATTATTCATTAGTTAACATGAACTAACAATGAGCAATACTTAATCTTAGAGCATTAATTAATGTTTGTTGATGTGTAAGTGAATAAAAAATAAAATTTTCAATGTGTTCACATTAGTTCCTAGCGCATTAACTAAATATTACCTAATAAAATAATTTTTCTATTCTATCTACTTGTTTTCTTTTTATTTATTATATTAAACAAAACCCTTGCTACGTATACTGCGTGAGGCTAACCGAGACTTGTCACAGCACTTAAATATTACTGCTCATTTGTTGGTTTTGATTGCTTCTATTGTCCTCTATGTAAGTCGCTTTGGATAAAATTGTTGTCTGCTAAATGTCTAAATGGAAAGGTAAATGTAAATGCTTTGTTTGTTCATGTTTACTCATGTAGTTATGTATTAGTGAAAGAAATGAAATCAAATAAGATTATTAAATGCTGTAGATGTATATTGCTCACTGTTAGGTCATTTTAACTGAATGTAGTTAACTAATGTTAAAAAACTTTTGATTTTAAAAATGGATTAGTAAAAAACGAAATCAACCAAAAATGAAAAATGCTGTAGATATAACTAATGTAGTCAACTAATGATATTACCAAATGGAACCTCATTGTAAAGTGTTACCAAAAACTCAATTATGTGTAAAATGTTTGATCCTGATTATCAAAAAAGCATTTATCAGACTCACTGGCCCCTGCGCCGCTGGCCATTGCGGGAAGCTTTGGAGGAGGCTTTGGACTTTAGTGTGGGCACCTCAGCGTTCTCATCTGGGCTCTGTTCCTTGGCGGCCACAGGAAGTGGCAACGGCTCCTGGATGACCATGAGATCATCCTTACTGTGCTGGCCCATGTGAAGCTTGGCAAAGTCGAAACCCTTCACGCTGGGCGTCTGCAGCTAAAGACCACCACCCCAGAGAGAGGAAAATGTTAATTTGGAGAATCAAAATTAATGCAGAGGGATGTTTGTGAAGAAAATGGAGGGATTGCAAAGGGGAGTGAGGGATGAAAGTTAAACCGTCTTAAGAGTCGTCAATGTCAAAGCGCATGTACACGAGGCATAAAGATAGAATATGAATTTCCATAATCCACAGATTGTCACAGTGTCATAAGAATAATTTGAGCAAGAGGACAGTAATTGACTCTCAAAGAGACAATGAGAAGAAGAGTGAGCATTCAAAATGGATGCACTTGATTAGAGGTCAGCAGACTGACCGCGGGCCAGACCAGCTAGACGGGCTGTAATAGCCTGTCTGTCTGCAGCACTCTGAAAGATTAAATGAACCGAACAAACACAATAGCAGAGAAAGCTAATTCACACCGGCTTTTTCAAACACTAGCAGCCACTAAAAAAAACAGTGAAGTCTTAAAGAAAGAGATTTAAAGGTACAGTCCACCCAAAATTAAAATGATTCAAAATAAATCATTGTTTACCCACCTTCATGTAATATTAAACCTGTATGGCTGACTTTCTTTTGTGTGAATTTTTGAAGAATATTCTAGCCACTTTTTTCAATGTAATAAAAGTGAACGAGGACTGGATTAAAACTGAAAAAGTCAAAATCCCAATGCAGGGGAAAATTAATAATGAATAATTTCTGTTCATCACACAAAGACATCAGAAGGCTTGTTCGTAAGTCATATGGGCCACTCTTATGAAACTTAGGAGTTAACGAAAGCCACTATCCATGTTAATTGTATGGAAAAAAGCCTGGACATGTGTTCAAAAGAAAACCAAAATAATAAAGACTTGAGGGTCAGTAAATGATGACAGGATTTTCATTTTTGGGTGAACAGTTTCTTCAATGTTGATGAATCACTGTTGTTTGTTTTCAATTTTTCCAGATCAAATGAACTGTGCAGACGGTCACAGTGGATCAGATTTAATTCTATGTTTCATATATTGCCAGAAAACTATGAAAAATGCATAAGCTGGGCTCTTTTGTGTCGTGCTGTATGTGTAGCGGCACAATAGAGACAGATTCACTGAAATATGCTCATCTTCTGGGAATATGTCTATTTCTTTGTTTCCCATCACATTCCCTTTCAAATGCAAATTAAGCTGTTTAGATGAATTCTGTTTGTGATAAAGAAAGCTCTTATCTCGTTTCTGTTTGCCTCTATTGCTGTTGTAACCAAATCTAGGCCACAATACAGTTGAAGCTGTTCAGGCTTCGACTAAATGGCCAGAGACAGAATTATTATTGACACATTCAAATACATGCATCTGTTGTTGAGATAGCATGTTTTTTTCCCTAATTGCTGGTTATCATTGTCATAAAGGAAGATTATCAGCAATAGAAATACTGTATCTAGGACTAACTGCTGCATTCTAGAAAACACATCACTACGTCACAGCACTCGAGTCGATACTGTACTCTACAGATACCTCAGGCCTCCTCATACTATATGACAAAGGCTTCTTTATAGCTTTCTTGGGTTTTTCTTGGGCCTTTTCTTCTTTCTCCTCCTCTTCCTCTTCTTCTTCCTCCTCCTCCTCTTCTTCTTCCTCAATACTTTCTTTTTTCTTTATGCTTCTGACAGGTTTCTGATTAGGATGAGGGTGATAATAAAAAAGTTGCTTGTGTTCCCATCAAGTCAGATTCCAACAAGTGACTGACATGTTGACATCAACTATATTCACACAACACTATTTTTGATGGTACTACTAACACATTTAGGGGTGGGAATCATAAGGAAGACAATGATTTTCGTACTTGAGGAGGCAGCAAACAATTGATAATTAACAATAACCATTCAAAAGTTTGGAGTCAGTAAGGTTTTTTTTTTTTATACTTATTTCAGCAAAGACATTTAAAATGTTACATGCTGATTTTTGATCCTTCGTGCATCAAAGAATCCCGAAAAAAAGGACACAATTCTAAAAATAAATAAATAAATACATAAATTAAGCAACACTGATGTTTTCAACATTAATAAAAATAAGAAATGTTTCTTGAGCAGCAAATCAGCATATCAGAATGATTTCTGATAGATCATGTGACACGGAAGACTGGAGTATTGATGATGAAAATTCAGCTTTGCCATCACAGGCATAAATTACATTTTAAATATACAGTATTTAAATAGAAAACTTATTTCAAAATTGTAATACTATTTTACAATATTACTGTTATTACTGTATTTTTACTGTAACAAATAACTGCAGCTTTGGTGAGCATAAGAGACTTTTATTTTTAAACATTAAAAAACTTTACCAACCCCAAACTTTTGAACAGCAATGCATATTCTAGCATCTACTATATTTGTACAACATAACACAGTAAAATTCTAGTTTATTTTTAGTAGGATGACGACTTGCGATTTAGTGAGAAAATCAGATGCTGATTCAGTAAACTCTCCGACTGATTCAGTGAGTGAGCAAATCATTTCAGACAGATGAATTGGTCTGCGACTCATTTGTGAGTCTTTCTGAATCAATTCATGTCAATTCATTTAAAAGAACCAGCTCAAGAGTCACTTGTTTGCAATTCAGACTACATTATCATATCAATGGGGTGCACAGAGAACTACCAATTGGTCCAAACACAGATGACGTTGACAGTGACTGGAACTGGGACGGCACTTCTTTGAAGGTCAAAGAGGAAGAGGAATCTTGTACTTCCTGTGTGGGGACTAACTGGAGGACTATTCTACAGTCTATAGTACACTACATCTCCTCTACCTTCTTCTCTCTCCTCTCTTCCTCTTCCTCCTCTTCTTCTTCTTCCTCCTCCTCCTCTTCTTCCTCATCTTCTTCTTCTTCCTCCTCTTCTTCCTCATCACTACTATCTAAAAGCTCTTTTCTCTTGACAGGAGTCATTGACCTCTGGATTACTGGTATGGATTTCTGTAATGAGGAGGTGGACTAAACAAGCATGGGAGAGGGAGAGTGTTAAGATGTGATTGGATGAGTGTTAGATAAAGAAAGAGGGATAGAGATAGAGAGAAAGAGAGAGAGAAGCTCTAAATTGGCTCCAATGTGTTTACAGGAGCACAAATAGCAAAACAGGTGGAAAAACTAGAGATGTCTACTGAGAAAACTACTGATAGAGACAATAAACTAGAATGATATTGTCATGGAAGTAGCATAGAACAACTCAGTGTAACAGAAGACAATCTGTTCATTTATATTTACAATTATTCATTTAGCAGATGCTTCTATCCAAAGCGACTAAAAATATAATTTGGTAACTGCAACACCTATGTAATTTTTTTTTCTACTTCAATCCCTAAACAGCCAATAGATGACAGATTCTAACTTGTATTGAATTCTGTTCAGGAAATCAACATATGAATGATTTACTATTTCAAAACAAGCCAGGCATCAGGTATCACAACTAACAATGAACATTTTTACAGTCATGATGCCTAATAACTAATGTTAACAAATTTAAGCTTAATGTAATTTGGCTCCAAAATATTTTAACATGGAAAAAAACTATCCATTACACCTTTAAAAAAAACACTGCCCAAAAATAAATAAATAAATTCTGTCATAATTTATAAATCTGCATGACTTACTTTCTTGTGCAAAACACAAAAGAGATATCTGAAGAACTCTAGGGTGCAAAAGCATACTGGATTTTGGAAACATTCTGTTCTTTTGTGTTCCACAGAAGGAAGAAACTCAGGAAAGAAAGACTTGATTAAGACTTGAAAGAAACCCAAGAACGAAACGACTTGAGGGTAAATAAATGAAGACAGCATTTGGAGAATAAGCATGTTTAAGCATCTTTCCCTTTATGTGTCAAATCCATGAAATATTGATTTAAGTAAGAGCATGAGGAACAAAGTGAGAAGCAGGCCATTTAACAACGTAAACTGATTAAACCAGAGAACCTCATTGTAGGACTAAGAAGAGTCATTGTTGAGAATATAGATGAGCGTGAGGGTAGTTCTTGAGGATTGTGAGTGTGCTAGTAAGGGCACATATGAAGTGTGTAATGACTATGTGCTTCTCACACAAGTGTAGTTAAATCAAGACGTTCAGACTGAGAGGACCAGCGGGCGCTGTTCTGGATAAGAACGTCACTGCTGAGCATTAACCCATCAGCCAGTTGACTTTATTACTGCTGGGACTCCGCAAGTGTATGTGCTCGTGCATGACAAGTCTGGTTATAGTAGTGACAACAGCAGTAGCAAGACTTTCATTGTAAGAACAGGGCAGAGTGATGCTGAAGTGGTGCTTTAAAGATGATTCAATAGGATGAAATGAACTTAAAGGGATAGTTCACCCAAAAATGAAAATTCTGTCATCATTTACTCACCCCAAAGTTGTTCCTAACCTGTATGAATTGCTTTCTTCTGTTAAACACAAAATATAAAGATATTTTGAAGAAGGTTGGTAACCAGTTGCCAGTAGCCACTTACTTCCATAGTATTTTTTCCCAACTATGGAAGTCAATGGCTAGGTGAAAGGTTAGGAACAACTTGAGGGTGAGTAAATGAGTAAATGATGACAGAAATATTATTTTACCAAGATTATTTAAAATATTGGTAACACTTTATTTTAGGGGTTCTTAACTAGTTGCTTATTAGCATGCATATTACTAGAATATTAGCCATTTATTAGTAGTAATTAAGCACATATTAATGCCTTATTCTACATGACCTTATTCTACATCCCTAATTCTACCCAATACCTAAACTTAACAACTACCTTACTAACTATTAATAAGCAGCAAATTAGGAATTTATTGAGGGAAAAGTCGTAGTTAATAGTGAATAAGTGTTCCCTATTCTAAAGTGTTACCAAAATATCTTCTTTTGCATTCTTTTGAAAAATGGTCGGCTAGTCATCTAACAAGTATAAAATAAAAAAATGTAAAAGTATAAAAATTTAGGCCATTGCATCACATGTCTTCAACTCTTAATACACTTTCTTAAGACTGACAAGTCTCTCAGAAAACCGACTCATTGGTCAATTTTGAAAATATGTAGTTTAGCTCATGCCTAGACACAACCCATACAAATACTGGAAAAATTAGATAAACATTAGAATAGATAAACATTTATTTCACTAAAATAATGACGAAGCGACTTCTGGGAACGGTTGACTCATGACTCAACGAATGACTGAATCGCATCATTGAAATGAACTGTCTAAACAAACTCATTTGATAAATGAATCAGCCTTTCCAATGCCAAGAATAACTGAGAGCGTGAACAGGTAGAGTAGTGGATAGCCAACTAATATCCAATGCTGATCTTTCAAAGCTGGCTAGCATCCGGCTACAGAGTCATTTAAATCACTCTGTGAGAGACGAGATAAGCAGCGCAGACTCACAGGAGCCCACTGACTGATTAGCAATATCACTGATACATCAGCAGACATAAGAGTAAAACAAAACAAAATGACCTACAGATGAACCTTACGTTAGAAAGAAAGAAGAAATCTCATGAGAAACAGTGCTTCATGTCCCAGAATACTCGAATCATTACACAGCGTTTTCAGTCTCTCACCTTCTGTCTTTGTTGGACGGTGCTCATGGTGTCTGGCTGGAATTCCAGTTTGTCAGTGCGGCAGAGTTTCCAGTACAGGATAGATATTATAATGACGACCACCACCACGGGGACCACCACCCCTACGATTATCCACGTGTTGGTCTTCTCTGTGTCTGAGGGAGGCGAGGCCTGTTTTTCCACAGCTGAACATACACAGGGGTAATGAAGTATAAATATCTGTGACTAAAGACAGTATGTACACTACTGTTCAAAAATGTAACCGAAAAAATTGTCACTTATGCTCATCAAGGCCACATTTATTTGCACAAAAGTACAGTAAAAACAGTGATATTGTGAAATATTATTACAATTTAAAATAACTGTTTTCTTTTTGAATATATTTAAAAAATGTATTTTTTCCTGTGATGGCAAAGCTGAATTCCCAGCAGTCATTACTCCAGTTTTCAGTGTCACATTATTATCAGTGTTGAAAACAGATGTGCTATTCTAATTTTCTGTGATATATTAAATTTTATTCACATTAGTTGTGCTATTTTACATTTTTTTAAAACCCATTATACATTTTAATCTCACAAAATTGTATGTATTTACTATAATGCATACTTACTAAATAAAAGTATTAATTTATTTAAACAACAACAAAAAATTTCTACAATCTTCTTAATGAAAAATATTTAGTATTCAGTGTTACTAAATTCTTAGTGTTCTTAAAGATTAACTTTAAGCATTTGATACAGCATGCACAATTAAATATCTACAATCTCAAACATCATTTGGAATAATGATTTGCATACATTGAATGCAAATATAAAATTCCATACATTGTATGGTGTTGGATCAACTAAACAGGAACAGCAACCATAATTTGGGTTGGCCTGTTTTTTAGTACACTGTAATTGGAGATTTGAGCTAAAATTCAAAGGTCTAAGATGTTACACAACAGGAAGCTACTAAATTTAGTCTAATGAATCTAATGTTTATGCTGTGGGTGATGCAGTTGTAAGCCTGACACATATAAATGTTACATAAAAAGGCAGAGCTCTCTTGAGATGTCACGCTATCTGAACTCACCTCTTTTGACATTTAGAACAGTAGAAATAAAGAATGCTACCACAAAAAAAATCACTGCCTGCTATGTTACCATCAATCAAAATCATTAAATGATAATTTCCTCATTGTTTTTATCGTTAGTCTTGGTTCACTGCGATTTTATGTTATATAGTTCTCTCCCACAGATCTTTTTCAACTGAAAGAATTAAAAGTCTGAATGCTCACGCTGTGCTAATATTCCCTGGACGCGGTATCCCATGATGATCGCTGCATGCTGCACATCAAGACTGTTGAGCATGCTGGCTGTGGTTGCGGCGGGAAGTCTCTGTCCGTTAGCTCCTTCCACAAAGTAGATAATCTCCACAGGGTTGTCAGGGTCCACAAGATGAGTGGTCTGTACAATCTGAACAAAGTGGGGAAAAAAGGGCCTGTTGACAAAATTTGATGTGCAACTCAATTCACTGCATTGTGCTTTTTGCACTTTTTTACATATTGTTAAGAAGCAGCTTCACTAACAACACTGAGGTAAAATATTCAATAATAAAAACACCCTCTAAAACTATTTAGACATTTATGGCATATTCTCAATCTAAAATTTTGACCTAGGCTTAAGAAAAAAGCAATATATTGCAAAACATTCTCAGAGCCTGTGTAGGTGTGATACGCTATTTTCATTTTACAATATTAGATGTTGGATTATGATCAGTCCAATTTATGAAAGAATCATTCAGACACATTTTGAGTATGAATCACTAACTGAATTGTGTTATGAACACGGTACGGTTTTCAGTGAGTAACATCTTGAATTTTAGTCTGTTCCTCACAAAAAGAAGACAGTGTATAAACCAGTGTTGTTATTGTTTACTAAAACTAAACTATTCAAAATTGTCAATTTAAATAAAATATTAATATCAGATAAAAAATGAACACTCTAAAATTAAAAAATAAGTTTAAGTACCAAAATTACTAAAACTAAAATAAAAAAAAATCAAGCTTAATAGAAATAGTATTAAAAAACAACAACAAACTAATGACAAAAGCACATTAAATTACTAAAACTTAAGTTAAAATTAAAATGAAAACTGAACATATAAAAATATAAGCTAATTCAAAATATTAACAGACACATTGAGAATGAATCAACTGATTAATTGAATTATGTCTCATAAACAGTATGATTTTCAGTGAATGACATCTTAAATTTTAGTCTGTTAATTGAAATAAAATATTAATATTAGATACAAAATGACACATAAAATGTAAAATAACTGAATAAAACTTTTAAGTGCTAAAAAAAAAAAATCAAGCTAAATAGAAATGGTTCTAAAAACACATTAAATTACTAAAACTAATGAAAACTGAAAATATAAAAATATAAGCTAATTCAAAATATTAACAAATACTATAACAGTAGATAAATAATACCAGAATAACACTGGCATAAACCACCTTTATGATGCTTTTATGGTGCTTTTAGAGCTTAGCAGCCCCTGTTCGCTTTCACTTGCATTTAATTAAAAAGAGTAGATATTTTTCAGAAATTCTCCTTTTATGTTCCACAGAAGAAAGAAAGTCAAACAGACTTGAATTTATCTTTTTGGGCAAATTATTCCTTTAAACTTTTAATTCCACATAATTGTTCCTAACACGCAAACACATGAATCAGAACTCTGAATAGGCTACAATTAGCTTTTTAAAATTTAACTGTCTTTCTGACAAAAACCCAAAAAGGCTTTCAGAGAGACTGAGGGTCTAAAAGACGAGTCTAATAAATGTTTCTAGTCTCCAGGGTTATTGGGGTGGAAAAAGAGCATGGCAATGTGTGGACCTCACCTGAGCTCGACCTACATTAAGAGCCCCGAGTAGTGAACCCTCACTGGCCAGGGACGTTAAAAGCTCATTTTGAAAGTGCTGCTACCTCAGGGTGCATTATCAGAAACAGTACAGAGGACGGCTGCACAATGTCATCTAAACAGTACATCCGAGCTTAGCAGACTGCCATCATATACATTCACTTTAAGAGTCCTTCCAAGATATTGCAGAATTCATCCCCTTTCTAAAATTAGAAATGACATCACTGGGCATCATTATCACAGCTGGATTCATTCTCAGTTAATTAGCGGTCATTAACAGACCACTACCACTTTTATAACACGAGTCACTTAGAAACCATTAGGTCAGCCAGTCAGCAATCGGGTCACTATGAAACGCAAAAATCTTCTCTATGTAGGCAGAACAAGCTATTAATGGTTTAAGAATCACTCTAGCTGTCTGCAAGCTGTGTTCAATAATTTATCTGAGATTGCAGCTGGAGTATGACGCGCCGACAAGGGTGAAATGGTTGTTTTTGAGTGGCTCTGCAGGCCAGGGATGAATAGGAGGGTGTTGCCATGGATACTCCTTGTCCCTGAATGATGATGATGTGCAGAGGGAGAGCAGGTGTGGGGAAGCGCCACAAAGACAGAGACTGATTAAGAATCCAGAGAGGCATTAGACATGCACACAGAAGAGCTCTATAAATGAATCCAATGAGCTCATGCGTGGAAAGCAATAATAGAAAATATAAGGTCACATAACATGGATGATTTACAAACCTGCACGCTGTTGTTTCCCACACTAGTTGCTCTTCTAAAGCGACCGCCCATACCCAATGCATCGCCCAGCAACTGAGCCAGTCTCCTCTCAATCGTAGCCTTGAAGATCTTGTCACTCACACGCTGGTCCAACACTCCCAACAACACTGAACGTGATATGTAAAACATGACATTATGGCATTGCATTGACTCATTTGATATTCATCTGAATATTTGATAGTATAGTAACATTACACTACTGTTCAACAGTTGGGGTTGGTTTGATTTGGAAAGACGTCTCTTATGCTCACCAAAGCTGCATTCATTTGATCAAAAATACAGTAAAAGCAGTAATATTGTGAAATAGTATTACAAATTTAAATAACTGTTTTCTATTTTAATATGTTTTAAAAATGTAATTAATTTCTGTGATGCAAAGCTGAATTTTCAGCATCATTACTCCAGTCTTAAGTGTCACATCATCCTAAAAATCATTCTAACAGTTGTGCTGCTTAATACTTTTACAGAAACTGTGATAAATTTAGTTTTTTTAGGATTGATGAATAAACTTTGATAATTAGAATGTTCAAAAGGACAGCATTTACTTGAAATAGAACTATTTAGTAATATTATAAATGTCTTTACTGTCACGTTTCAGTTTAATGCATCCTTGCTGAATAAAAATATTAGTTTCTTCAAAAAAAAAAAATATATATAATACTGACCCCTCACTTTTGAACAGTAGTGTACTTTGGAATACCAGTGTGTTAAGTTTAACATCAGCAGGTCAGTACCTGTTCTAACCCATGAGGAACGAAGCAGTTGGGTTGTGTTCAGCTTTGGGTAGTGGAAAGCTAACAGGGCAGAGAAGGAAAAACATCAAATATGAACGAATATTATTCCATTTTCATTATAACATACAGCAAACCTCACTGAAGCTGATTTCCAGGTATTTAAAGCTGGTTTAAAAGCTAGAATACCAGTAGATGGACCACTTTTGCTAACCAGGTGGGTGCCCACCCACAGTCTTACCAACTACACTGTTATAAAACCCAGTATGACTACCTTAACAGTTGTACATAGCAGTTGTTTTGCACGTGTATTTATGTAATTATACAGAAATCAGTGTGTGGACTCACGTTCTGCGATCTGCCGTACAGGGTAGCCCAGGTAGTAGCTGTACTCGACCACGCTGAGCTGTCGAAGCTGGGTGCTCACCTCTGTCCCTGGCACATACCCGCGCATATCACGCACAGCAAAGGTGATCTCCACTGGAACCTTCTGCTGTTGTGCCGCCTCTTCCACAGAACTCGTGGTGATGTTTAAAATCTACAAAACAATTCAGTCTCTAAGATACAATTATGTGAAACTAAAGCAATGAGACATCAGGATTAGAGACTCATTCTCCAGAAAGGGATTTTAGAAATTATCGTAACATAAAATATATTTCTACAATATATATTTCTGTATCAATCAAGCATCTAATGTAAAACGTGAACTACTAAAATATATATAAAAAAATGTATTTATAAACCAATTAAAATTAATAAAAAATTATGAAATAATTTAGTTGCTAAAATACAATTTTAAATGATAAATAAATTTATTAAAACTCTTAATTAAAACATATAAAATCATACACACTTTATACATGAAAGCTCATGGATTCTCAGCACATTATCAGCACAAGTCTCTTCATTCACACTCACTGATTTATTAAAGAAGCGCATACACATTCTGAACGTAAGTGAATGAAATGAATAAGAGCCATTAGTTTTGTTGCCTTGACAACGGTTGAATTGAGCAGTCCTGCGCTTTCCTTATCCAATCAGAGCAAACAGCTGGAGATGATGTCATCCCACTGCACTGAAGGCAATCAAGCCTTGAATTCACATCACATAACCGAAGTTAAAAGCATGCTCCTTTTTTTGCTAAAGTCAAAAACTTGCTTGTTCAAGGTTAAAAACATTACAATGTATTTCTCATTTGGACCGTTTACATTATGTAGCAGTTGTGTATGTTTTGTGTATGTTTAAGCTAAACTAAATGAAATAAGCAGTAATTAAGGAGTTCAGTGTCTGGTTATTGGTGTTTGAAACTCATCTGAGCTCTAAATACCATAAGCTGGGTAAAGCAGTCAACGTACATTCACAGTGAAGTTTGTGGACTCTTGTGAGCGTCGGCGGACTTCAGATAAAGCTGTTATCAGACCCTTCTCTGCCTGCTCACTGAAGGTACACATTCGCACATCTACATGGCTGGGTACAAACTGAAGAACTGCAGACAGACAAAAGACAAGCATATAGTCATATAGCAACAACATATAAATACCAGGGAGAATATTCAAGAACTGTGACGTGAAGTTTCTCTGCAGTTACCCGTATGAACATGGTACTGCAGACCTGGTACAGAACTGATGGGTGACACGCTGATAAAGGAGCTGGTGGTCCGAGCAGAGATTTTCAGGGCATTAATGACTGATATGGCAGTATAAACCACTGCACCAGACACGGCACGAAACACAAAGTCTGGAGAAGCTTTCACTACCTACAATACACAAAGGAACATTTGATGTCAAGGACATGTACATCATATTTGTAATAGCAATTTCAAATCCTTTTAGAGCACATGGAGAAATATCAAAAAGTCTTTCACTGGGCCTTTAAAAGTTAAGGCAGATTCATTATTGTGTTTAAATGCAGAGAGTTACAAAAAAAAGTTGGTTCCCGAGCTAAATTAGGTGTTGTTTGTTCATGAGGACCCAAGAGATAAAACAGGAAGGGATGATTTTATCTATATGTTCTACTGACACAACACTGGATAACAAAACTTATTTAAAGTTTCTGTGGTTCAAACCAAGAGTAAGCAGGTTAAACTATCAATGCCGTGCTAAATTCTTAAAAGAAACAAATTCTTAAACAAATTAATTTCTAATTTCTCTACAGCTTTCTCAGCCTGAACAGAAGCCACTGTTAATTTCAATAGGTAATTCTTGAGATACTGAAAAATAAAAGTACACATAATACATACCTAATACCTGAATACCATAATAAATTTTTCAACAAAGTTGTAAATTCAGTTTATGCAATAAATAGGAATATCGCTAAAACTACTTTTGTGTGTGTGCAATATTCCATCCATTTCCTGTTAACATTTTTACATTTTTCTTTGCATTAAGGTGCATTTTAATTTCCCAAAATATGCATGGAAACCTACATAATGTTCTTTTAATTAAAAAAATAATAATTATGTTAATATGTATATTTTTAGATGCTTTTGCATTATTAAAAATATGTAGCTTTTTGTTTTTGCAATTAAACTTTACTGTGGAATAACAAATACATTTTTAAAAGTACAAATATTCTATAATCTAGCAATTATGGAATGAACAAAATTACAGAATGAACAAGACATGAACAAAAAAGAGAAAAACAAATCTATTCATTATGTCCAAAGTACCTGTAGCTCCACAGAGCGGTTATATTCTGCTTTGAGAATCTCTCTGACTTTGGCCTTGGCATATCCAGCAGTGGACCCTGGAGGAAACCCTACAACAGAGCAACTATGTTATTTTTGGAACCTTAAATATTAAAATAAAATACTATAATGCTTGCATGGTTGCTAATCCAGTTATTGCATAAGGTGCTTTATGTATTGAGTTGCACATTTATCCTCAAAAATGGACATGAGCACCTTTCTGGTGTAAAAATGTGCAGCAAGTTCATTTTTGTTATGTCTTACCAACTCTGATCAAGTAGGTGTCAGGTTTAGTGATGTTGCAGAGATATTTCCGGGCAGTGGTTGTTGGGAGAGTTGTGGATTGGGTTGTAACTGATGTGTCGTTAAGGGTAGTCACTGTTGGGTTGTTGGAGCTTGAGATAGTGAAAGGCGCCACAGTAGTGTCATTATATAATACTGGGGAGGACGTGGTTGTAAGGCTACCAATCAGTGTTGTGTTATCGCTATCAGTAACCATGGTGTCAGGTGTTGATCCAGACACAAATCCTTCATCAGCCATCACCGTTGCAGGAGGGGTGGAGGTGATGTTGAAGTTTGAGTCAGTTGGGTTTTCAGAAACACTGATAAAGCTGGTTACTAAAACTGTGGGAAATACACTACTAGGAAAGAGGGTCTCTGTTGGAAGTGACATCCATTGGCTGTCATTAACAGAAGACAAGCCATCTGGTTCCTTGGTCACTGGAGGTGGGGTAGTCACCAGTAAGGAAGTTTTGTATGGTATAAAAGGTGTGGTAGCCCAATCAGTGGTTGAGTTTATATCTCCCAATGAAGTTGAAGGGTCTATTGTTGGTGTAAACGACGGCTCCAAATATGGCAGTGTAGTATCTGTTAAACTCGGTCCAACTTCAGAGGGATCCAAGATAGTGGTGTTAAAAGGTTCAAATCCAGAGATGTCTGTTGAGGATTCCTCAGTCCAGGAACTGTTACCTGTAGGCTGTAGATCTTCATCAAACAAAGCTGTTAGCATGTAACTTGGGTCAATGGTGTAGGTTTTAGTGCTCACAATATGTGTGGTGCCAACCGGAATGAAAGAAAAAACACTAGAGGTTGTCTGATTGACATTGGGCTCTGGCAAGCTACCATTGTCCTTGGTCAACTGGATGGTGTAGTACTCTAAACTGTTCATGTCTGGTAAAAGAACATCGGTGGGTTGGACTGTAACAGTGCCTGGCCAGTCAGATGCCAACTCTGAGCTCTCGTTGACAGACTGGTTCTGGTTTAAGACATCTGAAGTTGTCAGGAGAATGGGTAAAGAATGGACTCTGGTTGGCTGGATGGTTGAAATGGTGTGGCCAATGTCTGATATCAAAATACTGGTGTAAACTGGAGGTACTGACATGGTAAAGGGCACAACGGTTGTAAAACTCTGAAAGGCTGTTACGTGTTTGGTTAAGTCAGTGGTGGCTCCATTCGAGGTTGAATTGCTATTGAAACTTGAACTTTCAACAGGTTTGCTGGAGAAAGAATTAGTAACACTGGTAGAGGAGGGATACAAGTGTTTGCTGGAAAATGACATCACCATTCTTGAGGGGAACGTGGTGTCATAGGTCTCTGAATTCGAGTCCTCAAAGTCATACACATCAGTGACTAGATTGCTAACCAGTGAATAGTCATTGCTTTCAGATCCCATGAAGGACATTGTTTCTAGGTAATCTCCAGAGCCATACTCCACATCCATACTGTTGGTTGGGAAAAGGTCTTCGGGTGGGCCCATAGTTGGTTCGACAGACACTGAAGTCATTTGATGGTGTACGAAAACCACATGACTTGGCTCCAACTGCTGATAGCCTAGCTGGGTGTTGGGGTCATGGCTGGTTTGTAACTGGAGGTCTTGGATTCTGCTAGATGGTTCCAATCTGTCTCCAAAAGGAACCCCAGGGTCACTGACTCCCACAGTCCCATACTGCGTTTGAGGGGAAGGAACAGGAGGCTCGTCAGGAGAATCTTCTCCAACTGAAGGCAAGCTAGACGGCACAGATGAACCTGTAGTCTGTGGTATTTGAGGAGCTGGGCTGATAGCAGACCAAGATAAGGGCACATTATGGGAGGTAGGCACTGGAGAATTTATTTGTCGAGGCTGTCTGGAGGAACCTCTGGGGGTATATCCAACTCCCTCTCCAGTCTTTAAGGAAAGTAATGGAGGTGTGGCAAGAGGCTCTGGGCTTGTGGCAGAGTTCAGGGAGTAAGCGAATACCGATCCAATGTTAACATTGTGATTGTAATTCTCTGTGGCTTTGGATGGATCCGAACTAGGTGAAAGAGAAAATCCAGACAAGGCGGAGAATGTGTTATGTAGCACTTCCACTGAAGACTCATTTGGCAGGTTTGGAGCCTCCAAAGGCCAGACTAAGGGAGACACAAACTCAAAATCAAATAAATGAAATTATCTAATGCAAACTGAAAAAGTAGTAACAAAACTATGTGGAAAACAGCTAAATGCACAAAGCAATGCACATATCTGCCTAATCATTCCAATTTTGTAATTATACACATATTAGTGTTGGGCAATATGCTCAATTGTCATATTGTCAGCCTGAGAGATCGCTGATACACAATATTATTGTGCTAATTTATTTAATTATTTACTTAGTTTCATTGCCGGAAAGTGAACCAACTCCAGCGTAAGGCTAAAAGCAGCCTAATGTTTTTAATATAGCTGAATTTGTATTTAAAATGATAGCAATTTAATAGAAACATTTTAAGTTACAAATTAAATCCTAATGCTTATATTTCCTCATTTATTCAAAAAGCAGCTACAGAAATCGAGCAAAGAACATTTACATTACCGAAGAACATCATTACTGACTTCAGTCTAGCACGAGTATTATGCACTTTAAAAAATACTGACGTTATAATCAGTGAAACTGTGAGATGAATACACTGCACACGTCTGCGTTGTGATTATCATTGATACATGATACTATCATCTGTGATACTATCATCATCGGCGCAACCCTAATACATATAGAAGGTTTATTATAATTCAGTTGTATATACACTATATTGCCAAAAGTATTGGATCGCCCCAGCTTCTAATGAACAGGTTTGACTACTTTAGTAATTTATATGAGAACAAATCTTAATGTTAAAGCATATAATGATATTCTAGTAAATTGTGTGCTTCTAATATTATAGCGACAGTTTGGACAGGACCCTTTTCTATTCTAACATGACAATGCCTCTGTGTATAAGACAAGGTTCAAAAAGAAAATGATTGATTCAGTCAGTGTGGAAGAACTTGACTGGTCTGCATAAAACCAAGTCCTAATCCCAGTTTAACACCTCTGGTGTGACTGTAAATGCAGACCTTGAGCCAAATACTCATCACCAAACACCAATGACTTGTACATACACTATATAGACAAAAGTATTGGGACACCCCCTTCTTTAGAACAGAAAAATGCACTTCCAAATCTGTGGCAACAACAATGGGAACATAATTCATGTATTTAAAAATTGTATTTCCATCTCTGTTGCAACAGTTTTGGAAGTGTCTAAAATGACTGTACCCATATGAACAAGTCATTGGTGTTTGGTGATGAGTTTTTGGCTCAAGGTCTGCATTTACAGTCACACCAGAGGTGTTAAACTGGGATTAGGACTTGGTTTTATGCAGACCAGTCAAGTTCTTCCACACTGACTGAATCAATCATTTTCTTTTTGAACCTTGCCTTATACACAGAGGCATTGTCATGTTAGAATAGAAAAGGGTCCTGTCCAAACTGTTACTATAATATTAGAAGCACACAATTTCCTAGAATATCATTATATGCTTTAACATTAAGATTTGTACTCATAGAAATTACTAAAGTAGTCAAACCTGTTCATTAGAAGGGGGCGACCCAATACTTTTGGCAATATAGTGTAGCTATAGTTAGACACTGCTATAACAAACTAACACAAACTCTTTGCGTAAGCCTTAAACACATCTCTATGCACCCTTTGAACCAATAAGGTTAAGTAATTAGGAGAAATATTGATTTTGAATTGATTCTTGACTGATTAATGTCAACAAATTACGTCAATCAGGCCATACCAGTAAATAGAGTGAAACACAAATGCAGAGTGAGATCACTGGACACTATTTCACACAGTTACATCAAACAGTTTGAGTTCTGAGGATTTTCATCATACCATTGCACTCAGATGCTTCAAGGCTTTTTCTCTTGCACAAGTCGCATTGTCGTGATTACCCAAGTCACAGTCTCACACATGTGCGGGAGGGTTGGAATGTGCCAAGGCCACGAAACAGGAGAGTATTTAAATAATTAAGCGTGCTACTTTCAAGAAGGATTCCTGAAAGCAGTATCGGCCTGTCTGGTTTATATTCCACTACACGTTTTATAAACTTTCCATTTGCATTGCTTTTTTACGGTGGGTGCAGAGGTTGGGCATAAAAGCTGGCAGTGTTTGGCTTGGTATTCAGAAGCAGCTGCACCGTAATGAAATGACCCATTCTGAGACGAAGGATGGAAGGCAAAGGTTAGAAGCTTCTTAATGAAGCATGAGTGAGCAAAACAGTATCATGCCCTATTCAGATGAGACTAGTTTTCCCCGAAGAGGTTAGGTAAATTATTCCTCCTCATTTTTTGGCATTGTGCACTTTATGGATTTAAGACCTACTTATTGTTTTCACAGTATTGTAAGGTAAATATTTCAATGCATGATCACAAATATCATGCCAAAAAAATAATATTTTAAGCTACATTTTTTCACATATAGTGTGGCTTTACATCAATACACACCTGATTGTGTCATATAGAATAGAATAACATTTCTAACAGTTGGGGGTTTTAGTGCAATGATAAACACATTGGAACTCATTGGATATGCTATTATCTCAAACTATCAAAATAATATATCATATCATGACCCAGATATCAATATAATATCATATTAGGAGGATTAGCAAGGTGGCATTGATCAATGAGAAACTAGGTCACTGCATATGCTATTATTTACAAGCCAACCATAAAAAAATTAAAGATAAAACTGTTTTCTGTTTTCAAACAGAAATTACAATGAACTGTGAAACCATAGAAGCTGAATAAACCAAAACACAGAAGATACTCCACTTTTAGCATAAAAAGGTTAATTTATACCTTTTTAATGCTTCATTCATGCTACCTGTTTTGCCATTTATATTCAAATGGTAATACAGGAACAGTCAGTCATCTGCAACAAATAACATTCAATGCAGCTCAAGGTTCAAAAGAGATTACACATGTAGACACACCATTATGAAACTCATAACTTGAATATGATTCATAGAAACATTAATATTTCAACAAAGTCTCAGATTCAAAGCATAAGCCAGACGGATTTGTGACTCAGCAATAACTGACATCACTCAGCCTTCTGAAGAACCTCCCCAGACACATGGACTTCATACAGACTTCTTGTTAACCCACAATTCTATATTTAGACTCCCCAAAAAAGAAAATAAGACATGGATGTCAGGGAGTACACGCCTTCTTATAAAATTCTGGCTCTGTCATCAAAAGAAACAGCATTAGAGAAAGTTCCATAGCATCAGCCAAGTCCACTGACCACTTTAAAGATGATGAAAAAAAGAAGAGAGAAATGGTTTTTGGCATTAATTATGTGATTGAATTTTTATCGAATATAAATCACAGAACAGCATTGTGCAAAAGTAACAACATCTTATGCTACATTAATCAGGTCAATATGCTCTGTGTTTGGGCTTCTTCAGAGTAAATAGTTCTTTGATAGTCTATGAGGCTGCATTACTCACAGAAACACTCTGCGGCAAGTGTTTGAATCCCCTATAAAGCAGGCGGCTGTGTAAAACAGATGATCAACTAAATAACAGAGAAAGAGTCTGAAGCAGAATAAAGAGAAACACTTGTTAGACCTTAACAATTACAGTGAGGAAAAAGTAGGTGAAGCCTAAAAGACACCATAAACACTGACACTCAGCATTGTTATTATTATTATTATTTTTTTTTAAGTTATATTTTTGGGCTTTTTATTCCTTTATTATTCAGACAGGACAGTGGAGAGATGACAGGATAGTATTGGGTATAGAGAGGAGAGCGGGATCGGCATAGGACCTCGAGACAGGAATTGAACTCGGGTCGCCACGAGCACAGTTGCGCTGTATATGTCGGCTCACAAACCATGAGGCTATCGGTGCCGACAGCATTGTTATTAATTAAAACTAAAACTATTAAAAAAGGTTTTCGTTGCAATAAACCTGAAATAAAACAAAATATAAATATCAGATGAAAAACTTAAGAAATGCTGCCTTGGTTGAAATAAAGTACTAAAATGACTAAAACTGAAATAAATATATATTCAATAGAAATAAAAATATAAAAAAACTACAGAAAAAATAACTACACTAAAATGAACTAAAAAACGAATTAAAATTAAAACAAAGTATGAAAATAAAAGCTAACTGAAAATATTAATACTATATAAATGATACTAAAATAACATCATTTTCATATTTCTTATTGAAACATTAAGTTATTGAAGGCCCCTTTTAATACTATCAGCTATGGTTTACACTACATGAATCATGATTGTCTACTTGCTGTTGCTAGAAGCAGGAAGTATTGCTGTGTTTAATATCATTGTGTTGGTAATGGCATTTAAAATTTGTCTTGCTATGGCTAATTTCATATTTTTGCATTAATTTGACAAAACTACAGCTTGATTGGAATATACAATAAATATTCTGTTCACAAGTGATCTTTACCTTGATTTTTCAGTTTTCTTCATTTATCATGTAATCTCAAATTTGCATGCAAATGTTTGCATAACAGTTGCTCTGCACCCCTCTTTACCTTAGATTTTTATGCCCTCTAAAAGCTTGCGTTCTGCAAGTGAACAGCGCATTATAGTGCCATCCCAAAGAGGCAAAAAAATCACTTTCACTGACTTTTACATTAACTGTTCCCTCCTGGTGGAATGACCTGCCCAACTCAATCCGAGCAGCTGAATCCTTAGCCATCTTCAAGAAACGGCTAAAAACAAATCTCTTCCATCTTTATTTGACCCTCTAACTCTAGCACTCTCTATTCTAATTCTAATGTTTTCTTTTTTATAAAAACAACAACAAAAAAAAAAAACACTTGACCCTCTAACACTTGCATTCTCTATTATATTTCTATTCTACTTGTTTTCTATTTATTTATTATAAAAAATGACCCTTTAACACTAGCATTCTCTATTCTTTTTCTATTCTTTGGACTTGTTTTATTTTAATTAAAAAAGAGACCCTCTTACACCAGCATTCCCTATTATTTTTTCTATTCTATCTACTTGTTTTCTTTTTATTTATTATATTAAAAAACCCTTGTGTACTGTTAAGCTAACTGTTTACATATTATTGCTCCTTTGTTGATTTTGATTGCTTCTATTGTCCTCATTTATAAGTCACTTTGGATAAACGCGTCTGCTAAATGACCAAATGTAAATGTAACAGTTAGATTTAGTAGCTTTAAATTCCTTATTACTCAAACTTAAGTTCATACAATTAAAATATTTAACTTAAAAGCTTAAAAAAAGACCTCACCACTTTCATTAAAAAAAGCTGAAAAGGACAATATTAGCCCAATTTATCTACATTTTTGAAAAGCCACACAAACAAAGCTTTATAATCATCATTATAGTCATCTTGCTTACTATTCAGTATACAGTAGGCAAATTGAGACACAGTATACAGCACACTGACAACTCAGTAAACTCAAAAGAGAGTATTGATGTACATCTCTAAATAAACCACAAACCTAGTGCAAAATTATTATGGCATTTCAACTGCATGATTGATGAAGCTCTAAAACTCACAGGAGTCATCAATATCCACAGTTTGATGTACGAGTCTCTTTGAGAGGGATGCGAGAGTCATTAATTAGTCTTACTGTGGCAATAAGTGGCTTAAATGACACAAGAGTGAATGCTAATGTGTTCAACTATCTCAACCAAACATCAATTGATGATCCACCATTTCTCCGGTCACTGAGCAAGACTAAAGCTAACGAACAGGACAGAAGAGGCACAGATTACTGCCTGACCTTTGACTTCATCAGATGAGTGCTCGGACATTTAGATTTCTATTCTCAGATCCCTATTCCCTCAGGAGCCATTCAATAACACATTAAAGCTACAACCATCCATTTCTGTGCTAGGCCAATCAAAATGGTTTGTTGACCCAGTTTTAAAAACACTACAACTGAAAGTCATGTAACACATCTATGATTGACAAGCAAAGAGGACTCTGTCCTAAGTCAAACAAAATATCACTGTGTTGGTAATGGCATTTTAAATTTGTCTTGCTATGGCTAATTTTATGTATCCAAAATACACACAATTTTGCATTAATTTGACAAAACTACTGCTTGATTGGAATATAAATATTCTGTTCACAGGTGATCTTTACCTTGATTTTTCAGTTTTCTTCATTTATTGTGTACTTAATCTCAAGTTTGCATGAAAATGTTTGCATAACAGCTGCTCTGCACCCCTTTACCTAAATTCTCAACTTCAGACTTAGGCTATGTGCCTTCTTGAAGCTTGCATTCTGCAAGTGAACGGCGCATTATAGTGCCATCCAAAAGAGGCACAAAATCACTTTCACAGACTTTTACATTCAACTGTTCCCTCCTGGTGGAATGACCTGCCCAACTCAATCCGAGCAGCTGAGTCCTTAGCCATCTTCAAGAAACGGCTAAAAACACATCACTTCCATCTTCATTTGTCATAAGAACAACACACAAAACTAACTAACTAATCAAGTTTAGATTCATTTCCATGAATCAGTTCAAATGATCCATTTGCAATGAATTAATTAATTACTATAATGCCTCAAATGTGAAAAACGTGCCTGGATTAATATATGTATATAGTATACTATGTCTGTCTGATGAAGTCCACTTATATTTCTTTCAGTATGATATTTGAAACCAGTACTCTGTCAATATGTTCTTGTTGCATTGTTGCTTTTACGGGTGAGCCGGATCAAACAAAATTATGTACAATGGCACCAACAGAAACTGTGACAACATTCAAGCAAAGACAATAAAGTAATTAATGATGGAGTGACTTAATAATCCTGATTGACGGACAAGTTCAATAATTAATTGTAAGAGGGTCACCTTCAGCCTAAATGCGCAGTGTTTATCGTGAGTAATGGCAGGCAGCCTCTCGCCTGACAGACGGGCAGCAGGGGAAATACCCTGACTCCACACAACAGTGCGGCAATGACTCCCTTTGCCACCTGCTACAGAAATGCAACCGTGTAACGCATGAACAGTCTGGCAATTGTTAGAGCTATCGTTTTCACAGAGATCTACCCAAGAGATACGAGTCAGACGCAAATGTAAATGTCAGTGAGACATTGCACATAGTGACGAATATCCACAAAAACTACTTGCAGTATTTAAAAGTGATGCATAACATATTTGCTACAAGTTTAATTTAAACCAGCGGTCATTAACAATTTAAGATAAAACACAATTCATGCATAATGCTTCAAGATTAAAATAAAACAACAACCCAGGGAACCTATTTAGGGTGACAATAGAAATGCATTCTGAATATATATACAGACCAGAACTATTATAAAACATAAAACATTAAAAGTAGTCATGATTTCACAACACTACATTTGATGTACCAACCATCTTAGAGCAAAGATCTGTTCTTTGAGTTATAATCTCATGAGGATTACAAAAACATGGACTTTCTATAATGCACAAACTCCCTTATGCATGTTACGCTACGTAATGGTTTCTGCACAAATGCTAGTTAATTTATGGAAGTAATTACAAAATGCCATATGCTGCCCTTTGGCCTTAAAATGATGGCAAAACCAGCCAGTAAAGGTTCATTATACCTTAAAAATTAAGTGCACAGAACACAATGGTTTAATTTAAAGTATATAATGTAAAACTTCATTTGAAAGCTCAAGATTTAAAAAAAAAAACTGATTAACATTTATCAAAGGAAATACTTCAGAATTTGCTGTTTTCATGATGCTTGATGTTAGAACTGTTGGAAAACATGGAAAAGGTGTTTAAAAGACAGGCTGTTTTTGTCAAATACAAACATTACAGAGACAGTGAGGTGATTATTATCATCACAAAAGGAAACAGTGAGCTACTCTATTTTGAGCTCTTCATGGCCACGCAGCTAATAAAATAATGCTTATGACCGATTGATGACTTCCTTTATGAACAACGGATGAAGTGTATTGCATGAGGCTTTCAAAATAAAACACAAAGGGATCTAAAATTAAATGAAACTGGATTATGTTCGATGTCAGTATGTCTTTCCGTCTGTCTCTCTCTTTGTCTTTGTGAAAAGGATGACGTCTTAGGCTGAAACCACAAGGAGGCTGAAAATGAGATCAAACTCATATAAATGATTCAGTTTAGCACATCCAAATGTAATTTGTTCCTCCCTAAACTCCTGTCTAGTGGTAAGTGGGAGAAATAACCCAATAAACCCATCCCAAACAAAACCAAAACAATATGATCATCTGCCTAACAATCACAGCCTCTCTGAATGATTTTTCACCAACAAATACTCTAAACAATGAGCCAGACACTATGATAAACATACACTGTTGGACATATGATAACCTTTTATTGTCAAAGAATCAGTGCTAATGTTGTGAGGCAGATCAATTTGACAGCGTTCATAAGTAAAGCTTACAAATAACTCAGTTTGAAGATAATTTCAGAATAGAGACTTGTTTTCATCTTACTTTTTTAAAGTCAACTCACAAAAAAGTACTATAAAAAATAGTGGTACCTTGGTCATCACACTAAAATGGTACTTTGGCACAAATTTTGCCATATAAGGCCTATAGACACTTCTATTCAAAAGTTTGAGGTCAGTATTATTTTTAATTTTACTATTATTTAGCAAGGAATAAATTGATGAAAAGTGACAGTAAAGACTTGTACATGGCTACAAAAGATTCCTTTTTTTAAATTTTATATTCATCAAAGAATCTTGAAAAAAATGTGTCATGGTTTCCTCAAAAATATTACGCAGTGCAATTTTCAGTGATTATAAGAATAAGATTTGTTTGAGCACCAAATCAGCATATTAGAGTGATTTCTGAAGGATCATGTGACACTGAGGACTGGAGTAATAATGCTTAGCTTTGCAACACAGAAATAAATTACATTTTAAAGTATATTAAAATAGAAAACACATTTTAAATGATAATAATAGTTCAAAACATTACTGTTTTTACTGTGATCAAATAAATACAGCTTTGTGAGCATATCAAAAACATTGAAAAGATCTTTTGAATACTTATGGTACTTGTTCAAAAAACATAGTATTAACACAGTATCTTGTCCAAGGAACCATAGGAGTACTATGATGGTACTATGATGGTAGTATGATAAAAGTACTTTGGTACTTTTGTTGTTTGTGTAAACCAGTAGATGACTGAATCTTTAATTTGTTAAACCGCTCAGCATCAACACACTGAGCAATTTATGGGATGCACCTGCAACTTTTACGGTAGAACAGCGGTGAAACACACAAAAAGTCAGATTATAGCTAAGACCTTCTACCGAAAACACTGAGACATCAATTACAACCCCCCCTAATGATGTAATTTCCTTCCATTTGCCAGGCTCATTCTAGGGAAAGTCTCATTTGCTGGTTGTTGCTATTCCAGAGAAAAAGGGTAAACGAGAGAAAAGAAAAGCAAAGGAAAGGTCTTTGGTATTAATTCAAGCCCCTTTGCCCACACATGTTTCTGTTTTAAGCTGATCCCATTGCGTGACTGCCTCTGCCTAACGCTGGCACAGACTCCCCATGCGCTGCCTAATCGAACAATCAAGGCAGAGTCTGTGCTGATGTTCGTTTTATCTCAGAATGCCTTTATCGAGGGAAGACGCTGTTATTTTAGGAGGTTTCTTACATTTACAAAATGCGGTATTGTATACTGCATCCTTCAGCCAGACAACTGTCTTGTTTGTAGTCTACACTTCTGCATATTTTTGTAAACTTACAAACTGAATTTAAGCTGAGAATAACACCAATTTAAAATGGAAATCCGATATTATATCCCAATCACTTTTAAAAGGAATATTTTACTATAGGAAGAAATAATTCTTTCATCGTTTACTCATGTTGCAAACATGTATGATTTTCCATGGAACACAAATGAAGATGTTTTGCAGAATGTTCTGGCTGCTTTTTCTCTGCATTTATTTAATGATATATACAGCAAAAACAGAAATATTGTGAAATATTATTACCATTTAAAATAACTAATTTCTATTTGAACGTATATAAAAATGTTATTTATTTCTGTGATTACAAAACTGAATTTTCAGCATCATTACTCTAGTCTTCAGTGTCACATGATCCTACAGAAATAATTCTAATATGCTGACCTGGTGCTCAAGGAAAAAATTTTAGGTTGAAAACAGTTGTGCTGCTCAATATTTTTGTGGAAACCGTGATCAGGATTCTTTGATGAAGATAAAATTGAAAAGAACTGCATTTATTTGAAACCGGAATCTTTTGTAACATTATAAATGTCTTTACTGTCACTTTTAATCAATTGAATGGATCCTTTCTAAATAAAATAAGCAATTCCTTTTCCCAAAAAAACATTTAAATGAAAAAAGAGCAATGTGAGAGTGACGTGAGGGATAGAATCGGCCTCTCTGACACTGAACAGAGCTCTGTTGTTTGTCTTATCAGCGGCTAAGTGCTCGGGACGACTGAAATTTCCCATGTACAGCCATAGATTGAACTACTATGAAGTACAGACAAAAAAATAATAAGCAGGAATAGCATAAACACAGCACACCAGCGGCTTCCCTCATGTCACGAACAGTCTTGTTATTGTAAGCATAAGCCTGAGACAATTTTCCAAAGTGAAAAAGTACTTATAGTCAAATTCACCTGAATTTTACAGCCTAACATCTGGCTGAGCGGCTGACTGTGTTTTGAGTAAAATCAGGCTGTTACCTAACATGGCACACAGGCAGAGCAGAGTCACGTCAGGCGAAACACGGTCTCTCTGATGGTTTCCATCCATCAGACTGAGGTCATGTCTGCTGATGGCCACCATAAATATGCTGAAGTCCATCTCTCCTGCACAGCATTAGGTAAACTGAGAATTTAAGAATGGCTCCCTTTCAATTCATGATTAAATTTAAATCTAATTGGCCACACAGAATGTTGAATTTAATGTTGAAGAGTAATTTACTGAATATGGAATTGCTACTATAACGTCTAACTATGAATTCTAATTGCTTAAATCAGCTTTGCCCAACTTTGCCAAACTAAAAATCTATCATTTGAAATGCTGCAAGTGAATTTTATGCATCACAACATTATAATGTACAGTATGAAAAATGGGACTTTTTTCCATTTTTTAATTAATACATTTGACTTTTAAATTATTAGCATTTTAAAAGCATTTAAAAAAAAATTAGTTATTTATCATAATATATAATAATGTAAATTAGATGTTGTTTTACTATATTTTAATTAAGGATAAGGATTTTTAATAGAGACCACACTCACATGGGTATCTTTTAGCCATGAAAAAAACAGAATAGCTTAAGTTTTCCATATTTATATTGGCTAAATAAATCTCCATGACCTTTCAAAGTTTTCAAGGACTGTGGGAACCACCTGTTAAATTTAAATTTGAATTAGAAGTAGAATTTAAAGCATTGTCAAATCAATTCTGAATGATGCACAACCTTGTTCCTGTATGTTCCTGTGGCTCAGTGGTAGAGCATTGCGTTAGCAGCGCAAAAGGTCGTGGGTTCAATTCCCAGGGAACACACATACTGATAAAATTTTTTAAAAAAAAGTATAGCCTGAATGCACTGTAAGTCGCTTTGGATAAAAGCGTCTGCTAAATGTAATGTAATGTTAATACACTTGAGATAAAGAGCTGAACTTGAGTGCAAACTAGGTGCAGAAAGACTCTGACTGCGAGAGAGATGAGAACGAGAAAACAAAAAAAAACCTCAGATCGACTGAGGGGAGGGGATGTAATGAGGAAGGTGGGGACACACTTTAACTCCTAACATTGGGATGGTCTCCAGAGAAGCAGACTTTTCCATAGCTGGCGTATTGTGTAATTCACTGGAGGACGCTCAAGTTCCCTGCACGTTCCCCCCCTACTCCCTCAGCCTTCTTCGAAAGACAGGAAGGTCAGGCCTGTAACTGGAGAAGCCCTGAAGACTGTGTCACTGCGAGGGCTTCGTGCTCAGGGCTGGACTGAACTCAATGCGTAAACTTCTGGACCCTTCGACTACGAAGCAGCCAGACTCCTGTAGAGAGGAGAGAGAGACGCACCTCTCACACTGAAACTCCATCAGGCGAGAGCTTTTGACAACTCTGTAAAACATGGTGCAAATTATAATGATTATAAAAGGTTGAGGATGATGCTTTTATCTTATTATTGTTACTAAACTCTTAGTATTCATGATTCCTCAACAGAAAAAAAGCATGTCCATGACCTTCACTACCAATCAAAAACCAGTAAAAACAATAATACTGTTAGATATTAAAATAACTTTTTTTTATATATATATATTTAAAAATGTAATTTATTCCTGTGATTCAAAGCTGAATTTTCAGCATCATTACTCCAGTCTTCTGGGTCACATGGTCCTTCAGAAATCATTCTAATATGCTGATTTGGTGCTCAATTATTAAAGTGCCCCTATTATGGGTTATGAAAGGTTCATATTTTGGTTTTGGGAGTCCCCAACAACAGGCTGACATGCATGCAAGGTCAAAAAACACTTTCATTGTCTTATAATATGCATTTACTTTTACCTTACTTGCTCAACGACTCCCAAACGATTTGTTCAACGATTAATTTTTCCAAACCCCTCCATCTGCGGTGAGTGGTCTCATTTTCATTTCATCATGCCTGTAATGCCTGATAAAGCAGCGTTTGTGAGCGCAGTGCTGCTTTGTGTACAGCGTTACCGGGGAAAACGCTATTTTACCGCTCCAAAAGCAGCATCTAGTGGCAAAGAATGAATTTGCATTTTCATTCAGACCAACGCGAAAAGACCAACTAGTGGGCGGGCAATATGCTAATGTTTTTTATGTTGACGTCAACATGAAATGGCTTGGGATTCGTTTTAAAAACGACTCGTTTCAATGATTCAGAGTCGAGTTGTCACGGTTTGCTGCTACACCGTGGCGCGAGGAACGTGGAGACGAGGAGATGTAGGAACAAACTCAAATAACAGTCTTTAATGACAATCCAATGGAAAACACGTAGCACAAACACAAGAACCAGAAGACATTAGACACCGGACGCTGGAAACTAAACTGAACAGAGCTTAAGTATAGAACTAAACGAGGGAAATAACGAGGAACATGAGGGAGAAACTAGGTCACGGGGAGCACGTGGGGAGAAAAACAAACACAAACAGTCCATGGGCGTGACACGACTTTTCTTTTGAGAGACAATAACTTTATACACGGTGCACTTTCAGATTTAAAATTTAGCAGGATGTTTTCATTCACTTAGAGCTGTTACACACTGCATGAAAGGTCATTTTAAAAAATCCATAATAGGGCACTTTAATAATAGCTGTTATCATTCCTATTATTATTATTACTTTCTTCTAATTATTATTATCATCAATGTTGAAAACAGCTTTTGCTGCTTATTTGTTGTAAAATAAATATAAGCTAATTTTTCTTCTTGATTCTTTGATGAATCAAAAGTTCAAAAGAACAGCATTTATTTGAAAATCCACTAGGCCTATTTGAAAAATAGTAACTTCATAAATGTTTTTACGGTCACTTTTGATAAATTCAATGTGTCCTTTTTGAATAAAAGTATTATTATCATTATTTTAATCTTACACTACCATTCAAAAGTTTGGGGCATCACAAAAATATTAAGCAGTAAAAACGGTTTTAAACATTGATAATAATAATAAATTAATGATTGGCATTAGAATGATTTCTGAAGTATCCTGCGACATTGAAGACCGAAGTAAAGACTGCTGAAAATTCAGCTTTTCCATCACAGGAATAAATTACATTTAAAAATATATTATATTAGTAAACAGACCTTTTGAATTTAAATAATATTTCACAATATTATAGTTTTAAATGTACTTTTGAGCAAATAAATGCAGCCTTGGTGAATTTAAGAGATTTCTTTCAAAAACATTAAAACAAACTTAATTATTCCAAACTTTTGGTAGTGTAGGAGATTTTTCAAAACTCTAGAATCTACCATAAATTCCAATGGCTTTCTGAAATGTATGATTTAATCTATTTTATTACATTTTACATTGATGAATTAATTCCCCATAAACCCCGCTGTGCTCAGATGTAACCATCTGTTCAGAGTGAGATGGTCCAGACGTGTGCTGAACCGTACAGATATATGAACCCAGTGCAATATGGGCATCCATGTCAGCCTTCTGTCAGGCTGTCACAGTTACCTCAAATACAGTTCACAACACTGGGACCACATTAGTCAATTATAATGGACATGTGGGTGAATGTCACACATAGGTCTTCTTTGATGGACTACATTTAATGTGGCTGAGTTTATTCAGTAATAAAAACAGAAATGATACTAAACAAACTACAGTAAAGTATAAATAACAAAAGGCTGAATTCCAAACAAAGGCGATGAAATGAGATGACTGAAATATCAGTATATAGATCTGTAGTGGAGGTCACAGTTGAATGGTTGGTCTAAAATGGTCCGATTGAATTTTGATGTTGCTGACACGAGCCCAGCGCTATCTCAACCTCCCAGACCTCCATTCACTCAGTTAATTTGACTAAAAACTAAAATAGAGCCCTCCTATCTTTGAGTGTCACTTCAAATGAGTGCTCTACAGATCAAATGCTGGGAAATAAGTGTTGACCACAAGTCTAGGCTTTTACACACATACAAAAAAGGTTTCTGTTTTGGAAATGGTAGTTTAACAGTGCAATTTGTGTAAATAGTGCAGAGCAGTGGTATTACATTTACATTTACATTTAATCATTTAGCAGACGCTTTTATCCAAAGCGATGTATTTGGATAAAAGCGATAAAAAAAGTATTAAAGGGGTCATATGATGCTACATGCACTTTTACACGTTGTTTGAACTGAAATGTGTGTTGGCAGTGTGTGAACACAACCACCCTATAATGATAAAAATCCACCCAGTGTTTTTTTTTTTAAATCTACTAAAATCTTTACCCCTTTCTCAAATCGAGCCGATCTCAGATGCCTGTCAGTGTGACGTCACACGGATCCAGGCTCCTCCTATGATTGTTTGATTGACTGTAGTGTTTCAGCACAGACTGGACTGGTGTCTTAGACCCGCCCTGAGTGAGCTGTCATCAGTCCGCCATAGTTTCACCGCCGGAGCAGATGTAGACAAGACTGACTCCTAAGTGATTGAGGTGTTTTGTTGTTGGATGTAATAATGAACACCACAGTCGTCATTTACTTCCGACATCTGAGCGGCTGAAGAGGATTACGTTTGGTTCTGAAGGGAATGCGCCCTCGATCTACCTAAGTGCGTCTATCTTCGAGCGAATCATTCATGATCCAGCTTCACCTCCAGAACAAGTGAGTACAAGGAAAATGCCACAAAACTGCTTGTTTTGAAAAGAGCTGTTTTTGACAGGTTAAAAAATATTTTTTTCACTACCAATGAGAAATTTTAACCAAACTATGTTACAGACTTTTCTTTAAGACCCTAAAGAATCATATCAACTTGTGGAAAATGGGCATCATATGACCCCTTTAATATAAATATAAAATATAAATGTTCATAAATAAAAAGTAAATGTGTGTGTGAGTGATAAAAATAAATAAAAGGTAAATGTGTGTGTGTGTGAGTGTGTGTGTGTGTGTGTGTGTGTAAATAGTAGTAGATAGATGGATCAAGTTAAAAAAAATTATTTATGTTTTTAGATAAAATACTTGGAAGTAACTAAACAACTATGCACAGTGATTTTGCAGTGTGCAAAATCCCCCCCCCCCCCATAAAACAGGAAATTTTAGACCAAAATCAGTTTTTTTATAATCAGACCTAATGTCTAGTGGAATTCCTAATGAAGAAAAGCTGTTCGCACAAAACTCTACTTTCAAACAAAGAAAAGACATAAGATGTCTCCTTAAAAAAATGTAAACAAAACAAATGTGTGAAACACCAAACAAGACAACTGCTTCTCTTCATGACATCATCATAACTTCTTACATTTTGCTGGCTGTCAAGATCACGTGCTAAAAACATACACTAAACACTTGCTAGGCGTGAATGCATACCAGGACTTTTTAGATTTTTTTGACGTCAATAAAGGCCATAAAACGAGAAGAACTGGACTATGAATGTAAAATGTATGGGACTGTGGAAAACTACATTGTTAAAGGGGTTTTACCCCTAAAAAAGGCCAAATTACTTGCAGATGTCTTAGAACAATGGTGCAGAAACAGCACTGCACACTTTCACTCCGACGAGGACAAATTGTTTTCATTACAACTAATTAACATGAAAGAAAGTATGTAAACAAACAGTAAAAATCACAAAAATCGTATTTACAGGATGAAAACCAAGCACGAAACCATAACGCGAAAATGATATCCTCTGTTTATGAAAGTTTTTGTCTTAACCAGTGACAAAAATGATAAGCGATGCCAAACAAGATATTACATTGGCTGCTGAGTGTTAAATCTCATTGGTCCAAAATCCCACTCCAAGTTGGTGTATATTGAACATTAATTATCTTTGAATGGCTTTGATTTTGATGCTCTTATGTTTACTTTATATGCAAGAAGTTATATCTTTTACAGGAAATGGCCTTGTCTACAAGCATTCCCTATGGTCCAAACTAAACTAGTATCCTTCAAACACACACAAACTCCTCCTTGGCAATGCATGGGTTCACCATCAAAGAAACTGGTATCCAACCATCCCGGTTTCTCAATGGGACTTTGTTCGCTTGTCCAGCAGCCAGTGGCCACAGCATCCAGCTCCTGTGGCTTTTGATGGGTCCGGCGTATTGATCTGTTCCCAGTCCCAGAGGCGATGAATAATGAATGCACTCATTGTCATGCCTCACAGATAAGGTTTCACTTGTAAAAGTGGCAACACTTGTAATTAGCCAGGAGTTTTGCGCTGAGCTCCACGCAATCCCCAAACCTCAACAACATTCTTCAGGAGGCTCTGACATCCAGTGTGAATTCTGTGAAAGAGCTTTTCAATTACAAGAATAAGAAGTAGGGTTACACCTGCATGATCGTGATTCCACGAGTGCTCTCATCTCTGCCTAAAGAACATCCTTATATCACCGGTTGCCACTGGTGATAAGACAACACAAGGATTCTTTCAAAACCACATGCAAAAAGCGCTTATTTATAGTAGACTGCCCTATAGAGCACACCAGTCGGATTGAAGTAGAATCTTCTTCACTTTCTCTATAAAGAAATAGATTTTCATTCATGCATAACGCTTTAAGGTCTACCATGAGCTCCAAAACTGTTAAACAAACTAAAAACAAGTTTCAAACTCTCAGTGAAGAACTACACTACCCACAATCCTGAAGCAGGCAATGCCTTGCATCCACCAATCAGAGGAGTTGTTGTTACTAAAGAATCTAAACCATACCAAAACACGGTGAGCGCTTACTCTCAAGAAGCATTGTGAATAACGTAACCAAATCAGTCTCTCTGCCATCTTAATTCAATTATTGTTCTATACCATTCAAAAGTTTGAAGTCAGTAAGTTTTTTTTCAGTTTATAATGTTACAAAAGATTTCTATTTGTAATATAATGTTACAAAAGATTTCTATTTGTAATATAATGTTACAAAAGATTTCTATTTGTAATAAATGCTGTTTTTTAAAAGTATCACTGTTTCCACAAAAAAACATTAAGCAGCACAACTGTTGTCAACATTGATATCAGACGAATGATAGTGAATATATAGAACTATTTTCCAATAAACATCATGTTAAATTTAATATTTATAATAAACATCTAAAAATCAAAAGTTGTATATTGTACATTTGTTTATGCTATTCACAATACATTAAGTGCTGCATAGTTCTTTGTCCCAAAAATGGGCTTCTACACATACTTCTGCAACCAAGACTGCTGAAAAAGTGGGCAGACACTGTTGCACTCAATTGAGATGCATTGATTTGGACCATTTGAGTTACTTATTACATAACTAATTAATTAATGCTTGTTTCTTATTGAAGCTTCTGCTTATTTTAACAGCTTAATGGGCTTGAGCAAACATCTGCCATCTCTATCTGCCATGGGGAAAGCAGGGCCACATGGATCCATGCGGCCCAGGGAATCAGCTCTGAATCAGAAACATTATCGGAGCATGCTAAGGAAATCATCACTAATGCTATTGTTCATAAGTTAGAAGAAATCCCCATCCGTTATGGGTTTTTCTTTTTTTCCTCAGCATTATTGCCGTTTGATTATTACTGATGCGATCATAGACACTGGCAGCTTTAACAGGCAGCATTCACACTAATGCACAGATCTATTTCCACATATCAGATCTTTTGTCCTGCTCTGAAAACATAACTGACTGTGTGTACATTAAAATGCAAGTGCATTTAACCGCAGCCGCAATCGAGCTTCAGGACAAACAAACACAAAGCACACGTGAAAGTCTGTTAGTGCGCGAGTTCCGTGCATCTAATAGTACTGCATTCCAAATGGCATAAATGAAAGCATATCTAAAGAAAACACGGCGGGTGAAAGCACACACTGTCAAGCAATGCACACGTGTCTCACAGCGCAAATTCTGTGCAATGAAGCCGCCGCGATTGTCTCTAGCGCGCACACGTGCCATATGCGGGAAAAAAACAAGCTCAGAATCGATTCAGAATCGTTGAAGAGAGGATCGCGATGCATCGGAGAATCGATTTTTTCTCCCACCCTTATAACAACCCTCTTAAAACAAATTCAAAATTGCATAACAATGACCATTCAAAACACACAAGTATCTTAGTGGAGTGTTTTCGACTGTAACAGAAATTGTGCAGAATATAGAGCCCTATGAAATCAGTTTTATTTTTCCCCATATTCTGTTTTTTGCACTTTAATTTTTCTGGATTCTGTTTTATCATGTTTTAATAGATCTGGGTTCCATTTTAATGGTTCCATTTAATTTTAGTTATCAAAAAGCATGTCTAAATAACTAAAATCATGAATCTTATACAATGTAACAACAATATACTAAACGTTCCACAAAAATTAAATTTTAAGACCCTATGGAATCTGTTTTTTTTTTCACAAATTCTGCTTTTTATTTTTCTCTCTGCTTTCCATTTTCATTTTCTGGATTCCATTTTAATAGTTTAATTACATTATAATAATCAAATATAATGGCTAATCAACTGAATTTTGTGTCCTGTAAGTTCCATTTTTATGACTGGATTCTGTCCACCTTTTTCACATTGTGGAAATCATAGGACCCCAAGGATAAAAAAAAAAAAAAAATTGACTCAAATTTTTCCACCGCCACCTATTCATATACTCAGTTGTTACTGTCAGTCTACTCATTCAGTACTGAAACCCCCAGCTTTCAAGATTAAATTCTGTACATCCAGGCGGTGAAAACTGTCTCTATATCACCCTTTGACAGGGCTGGGAATTTAACCACAATTAAAAGAAATCCTAACTTGTAAACACACAAACTCACTGTCCTCAGTACGCCTTGTTGACCTACTCTCTAAATTGTTAGGTGGAGTTTGATGGCTCCGCCCACCACCGCTTCCGCTCAAAACCAGCAACATGTGCTCAGAATACGAGATGCACACAGTCAGCTCTTCACAGATCTTTGATGTTAATTACGACTAGCCTCTCCCATCATTATGTAGTGGGAAAAAAAAAACTGTCTGACCTACATCACAGTGCCAAGATGAAGTATAAAATTGCAGAGCAATTTTAAAATGCATGGAGTCAGACTAAAACAGCTGTGAGCTAGCAGATGATGGAAGCATTTGAGCCGATAAGCTGTAGTAATTATACTGCATCATATAAATGTGCCTGATAAATTAGACCTTTCCCTCAAAATTGGCAAATATTCGGTAATTGACTACATGCATAATTATAACCTTTGTATTGACTCATTGAACCTAGACGGCTCCCATGAAAAAAAAATTTCTGAACAAAAATAAAATGTTCTACCTATATATTTTATATGAAGGTGCTGGCCCAACTTAACCCCGTTCTCATGCTCTTTATCGTTCCCTAGCCTTCAAGGGTTTCTTACGTCAGGCTTTCTCAGATCACAAGAAGAAGGAACTGAGAATTCTGTCTCAGTTTCAGAGAAGCTACAGAACAAGATCCTTTCAGGTTCTGAATGTGACAGATCGAGACTGAATAAATTGTCTCAACAGACTGACCCAGCTCGTTTCCATGACATGTTCTGATGGATTTAAATATGAGATATGATCCTGTCTTAAAGGGATAGTTCATCCAAAATTGAATTTACTCACCTCATGCTGTTCCAAAACTGTATGACTTTTTCTTCTGTGGTACTAAAATAAGGTATTTTGAGAAATGTCTCTAGCATGGAAGTTGTTCCAATTGTTCCAGCTGATTTGTTTCCAAAGTTCATCAAAATATCTTTTTTGTGCTTCTCAAAAGAAAATCAGGCAGGTATGGATTGACATGAGGGTGAATAAATTATGATATAACTTTTATTTTATGGTGAACTATCTCTTTAAGAATCAAAGAAGCGTATCACCAAAAATAAACACTATTCCACATCATTTCTTTTATACAGCTTGCGATATGCTGAAATGGATATAAATGGACTGTCAACACTGTGCACTTCACTCAATTTAATGCTCCTAATATATTGATTTTCAACATGAACAGACGGGTAATAGGATGAAACACATAGCAGTCAAATTTACTCAGAAAACTGATCTACAAAAATCTTCTTGAATGAATGATCAACACAATCTATTTAAAAATGAATGAGAAACTTCACAATGAGTCTTGAACGAGGGACAACACTACAACGTGTAAATGAATCTAATTCCATCAAAAGATGAGCATTGATCTCAAAAAGCATCTAGCTGCATGTTTTTTTTTCTTCAGTAGCCTAGTTTTTTGTTCTTATTCTGTCTTCATATAGCTCTTTGATCCATAAGTACTCAACATACAGGCAAGACCAGTCAGTGTGCTAGATTTGTAATCTACCCTAAATTATTTTTGTTATTAAAAATGATATTAATCCAGTATAGTTGTCTCTAAATGTAAGGGATTGCTTGGGTTTCAAGACAACAAGCTTGAGTCAGTGACATGGATTAGAGTAAATCTAAAACCAGTGCAGACGAAGTTCCACCCAAGCAAGAAAAATAGTCTTTCGTCATCATGTTGACAAACTGTAGAGAATCTGGTCTGCTTTTCAACTAAAGTGGACATTTTGAAGATAATTTCCAAAAAACTTTGGAGAGACTAGGCTAAGAAATGAGAGTTTCAAAGACTAAAATACGCCTTCAACCTTGGTTTAAAAATAATGTTTTACCTCAGAGCTCTCTTACGGTTGAAAATTCAACTTAAGGCCTTAAATATTTACTTGCATTTTGTAAGCAAAGGCGTAAAGCAATTACATAGCCCAAAAATAGGTCAAAGGTTTGTTCCAATAAAGTCACTGACAGAAGGGGTTAAATATGCAGACTTATGATAGCAAAATAGACTAAGCTAACCCTAAAATGGACGGAAACATGTGTTGTTGTTGTGTGTTTCCAATCAATATCCAATATCTAATCAAGGATAAATATGATTAATGCAGACCACATTTAGTTTGAAAAGTAATTTATCATCATGTTAGAATACGACACGCGTGTAAATTTTACCTAAATGTTTTTACACTGTCCTCAAAACTTTGCATTGCGTTACAGAAGTTTTACACGTCTCCCACAAAAGGCGTAATTCCTGTCATCTTGCCAATAAACTCATCCAGTTACCTGCGGCAAACTGATCACTCGTGCCAAATGAAGAAGAGCATGACATCACTTACCTGCAGCAGGTGAATCAGCGATCACCATGGAGACGAACATCAGCAGCACGCACGCGGTGACCCGACTCCGTTCCTCCATCATTAGACCCTCCATTTAGTGAAACTCATGTTTCGTCCAAGGTGATCCGAGGAGAGATTATCCGCGCGTTTAACTAGTCGTCGTGAACTGCAGCAGATGAAAACAATACCACTCTTATATAGGTCACATTTTCAGTCCTATTTTCAGCACGACTTCATGAATACTCCCGTGACCAAATCTAACGATTTAATCATAAACCGAACAAATGACATCTTGCATATGACTAAAAACCGAAATGTAAATCGCAGCTGGAGATTTTAACCATTAAAGTGAATTGCCATGCTGACTGAGTGACACTACAAGTGCTAGTGAAGAGCGAGCGCGGACCTCACGGCTCCTTTGTTCCTTAACTTGTCCGACTCATTTCAACGAATCGGTTCCTTTGAATAATTCATTTCCAAGAACCGACTCAAAGAACGACGGCGTTACGTCATCCCGAGACGGTCCCTGCAATCCAGTCGTGACATATTAAACGTTATAGTAAAGACATGTAGGTATTTACGGCTATTGATTCCATTTTTTACGAATAAGTTTACGTAATAATGTTACGTGTGTTAATTGTAAAGTCCTTGTTGTTTGTTGCAGACTTGATTCAGTCTGTTCTGTATGTGTCTACGGCACACACACAAGTCATAAACAAATTTCCAGTACGTAATTTCTGGTATTCGACTATTACAGTAACTTTATATCACATTTATCAAATCCTCAATTCACTTCAAATGTTTAATATCAGTTCGGACGAAAAAGATGATTCTCTACTCAAACACTCGAGAACCGCCAGGACCGATTCAGGCAGATTCGCGAATGAATCATTTTAGGCCGGTTAAAGAGATTCATTAAAAAGATTCAGTTCACAAGAGCGATTCGTTCAGGATTCGGACATCTCTACCGTGCATTAACACACGAACCGAATCTCACCGAGCAAGATCCAAACATTGTTTGCATAATGTGCTGCTTTCAAAAGACAAACCTTACACGTTGACATACTGCATGCCCTATCAACGTAGCGGTTTGTGAACTCACCCGTGTGCGTTAAAGCCCCGGTAAACTCGCGTGTTGCACGCGGATTAGGCTTCTAGTCGGGATTTCCAGTAACTGTTTCGTGATGTTATGAGAGAAATGGTTTGTAATCTTAGGATCTCTCGCCGCTATTACACCTAGTTTGACTAGCTGTTGGAACAAACAGAACATACTCTTTCAGATGTGTTGCTGTATGGCACATAACGGAGTCTTTTTTACAGAAACGATTGCAATCAGTCACCGTCCATATAGGTTACTTGATTGACTGATGATGCATTTAACTCGAGTTAACGTGTAGTTGCTAAATATACGTCTAGAAACTTAATCTTACGTCTGAATCGGATTTACATTACTTTATTTGAAAGCAGAGAAAGACTTTTAGCACATGCACAACCTCGAAAAACAGCTCCTTAACTTACCTTTAGAGCAGACTAGACTGGACCGAAGTCGATAGCGTCCATATCCAGTTTCAGATCAGGATTAAAGCTTCTGTTTTGCATAATTGCATGACACATCGGGTGATTTTTTTGCCATAAGTGTCTGGATCCTGTCTGAGCATCACTCACTTTCTCAGATGCAACCAGTCTGAGTTCGGGATTGCACTAAATCCTCCCCTGACAGCAGGATTTGGAGTCTCTTGTATGGGCTCTACGGTCATTGGCTCCTCGCGCCGTCCTTCAGTAATCCGGGTTAGGTTGACACCTCCGCCGAACCGGCGTCTGTGGTTTCACGGCACCGGATCTTGTGTGGCTGCATAATTTTCACCTAAACTAGGTAAATCATTGTTTAGGAAGGTTTTCAATGTTTTATTTTTTTAAACAGGAGATTCTTATTATTTTGAAACGATTCTGTACAAGAACGTATTTGAGTTTGGTTATGTCTCAGCACACTCTAGTGGCCATGAGGGCAACTATTGGTAGCACTTTATTTTCCAGTCCTGTTCCGTAATTACAATAACTGGCTAATGACTAGGTACTAACCCCGAACCTACCCTTAATCTGACCCTAATTTATGTAGTTACCTTATATTATCTAGTACTTTCTTAGTTAAGTACACTGTAGGTAAGTGCACAAACTGTAAAATAAAGTGCAACCTAACTTTTTGTACACAAACAATATGAACAGAAATTACACTATTAAATTACATCCAAATCTTTGTAACCGATTAAGCCAAAAAAGTAATGTTTATTTTATATTTATTCTAGACTGTTTTCATGACTTTACGAAGAGATATACAGTAATAATATAAACACACACACACACATATATATTTACAGTGCCTTGCGAAAGTATTCATACCCCTTCATTTTTTTCACGTTTTATGTTGCTGCCTTATGTTAAACTGCTTTAAATAACTTTTTTTTCCCACATCAATCTACACTCCATACACTATAATGGTAAAGCAAAAAAAAAAAAAAACATCTTTGCAAATTTATTGAAAATAGAAAACTTAAATGATTCCATTGCATAAGTACTCATACCCTTATCTGGGACAATTGGAATTTAGCTCAGGAGCATTCATATTGCTTGTAGGTGTTACTAGACTTTGAGTGAAGGTAACCTGTGGCAAATTCAATTGAATGGGTATGATTTGGAAAGGCACACGTCTTAATGAAAGGTCCAACAGCTGATAATGCATATCAGAGCAAAAAACAAGCCCTGGGGTCAAAAGAACAGTCTGTAGAGCTCAGAAACAGGTTTGCGTCAAGCCACACATCTGGGGAAGAGTTCAGAAAAAAATTCTGCTTCATTGAAGGGTCACAGAAGCATGTAGTCTTTGTTACCCTTAATAGAAGAAGTTTGGAACAACCAGGACTCTTGCTAGAGCTGGCCTCCTGGCCAAACTGATCAACTGATGGAGAAGGGCTTTGGTTAGACTGGTGACCAAGAACCTGATGGTCACTCTAGTTGAGCTCCATGATCGTATATGCAGAGAGGAGAAATCAACAGAAGGACAAACACCACTGCAACACTCCATCAATCTGGGCTTTATGGCAGTGTGGCCAAACTCAATCCTCTCCTCAGTGAAGACACATGAAAACACACTTAGAATTTGCAAAAAAAGCACCTAAAGGACCCTCAGACTGTGAGAAATAATATTATCTGGTCTGATGAACCTCAATTCCAAGCATCATGTTTGAAGGAAACCAGCTCTGCTCATCACCTGCAGAGTACCATCCCAAAAGTAAAGTGTGCTGGTAGCAGCCTCATGCTGTGGAGCTGTTTTTCAGCGGCAGGGACTGAGGGACTCGTCAGAGTAGAAGAAAAGCTCAATGCACCAAAATATTGAGATAGCCTTAATGAAAACCCAGTCCAGAGCATTCAGAACCTCAGACGGGCAGAAGGTTCACCTTCCAACAGGACAATGGACCTAAACACACAGCAAGAGTGGCTTATAGACAACTCTGTGAATGTCCTTGAGTGGCCCAGCCACAGCCTGAGCTTGCCTTGAACCCAATCAAATATTTCTAGAGAAACCTGAAAATGTGCGTCTGCCCCCATCCAACCTGACAGAGCTTGAGAGGTGAAGAGGTGAGGAGAAGAATAGCAGATAATTGCCAAATGCTGATGAGCAAAGCTTGTCGCATCAAACAAAAAAGACTTGAGGCTGTGAATGTGCTTCAGCTAAATATTTAGTTAAGGGTATGAATACTTATGCAATGTACTTATTTCAGTTTTTTTGTATTTGTAATTAATTTACGAAGTTGTGACAATTCTGTTTTTGCTTTGTAGATATGGTGTATGGAGTGTAGACTGATGTAGAAAAAAAAAACTAATTTAAAGCAGTTAACATAAGGCAGCAACATAAAACGTTATAAAAAAAAAACAGGGGTATGAATACTTTCGCAAGGCACTGTATGTATGTATATATATATATATATATATATATACTGTATATTCCAGAGAATATCACCTGAAAATATTATAATGACATCACATGCAAAATGATAGAATGAAACCACTGCTAGAGAAAATACACATTTGAATATTTAGATTTTTTTTTTTTAACTTAAAATCTTATAATTATTGAAACATAGTCCCTTACTGTAACAGCTAGCCCCAATCTTCACACTACTATTCTTATATAAAAGGGACATGAGTTTTGGTTCACCAGCATTGTTTTTGGTGGTTTCTAAAATGTCTGGTTAGAGTGCGCAAACGCATAGTCTTTTTTTCATTTTTTTGTAATATAAAAAAAGAAGGAAAGAAACTCACAATGACAGCATGGAAATACAAGACTGATGCCGTGACTTAACAGTTTAATGTAAATCCAAGACAAAGTGTGATTACATTTCTACACATATACAATATGCATATGTGAGCATACAAATTTCCTTTAATAACTCGATTCACCTTGGAGACCGAAAAATGATCAAAAGTAACAGTGAATAACAAGCTATAACATAGTTCACCACGACGCGAGCCCCTTCACACCCTACAGTTAGTAAATAGAACGATTAAAATAACTATATTCTTCTATAACCCCCAGGTTTGTTAAAAATCCTCCATGAATTTACACTGCTATCATTAGTTGTTGAAGCCTAATAAAATTCACTCAGGTTTTTTTTTTTTTTTCTACAACGAAAATTATTAAGAGAAGCACACAACATTTGTAATGGTAACACAAGCGCTTAGTAGCAAGTACTCAATTTTAAGGAGTTAAATCATTCTTATTATTGTCATTATTATATTCATTTTAACATTCTATAAAGCCAGTAAAATATCCATTCTCATAGCATACTTAATAATATTAGCCTAAGGTACAGGGTACATATAATGCTACGTTAACAGATTGAAATAATGAGACATCACACTTCTTCAAATCCCCAATAAACAAAGCAAAATTATAATAATTATAATAAAAAAGGACAATAAACAAAGAAGTATACCTGGAAATACTGCAGCACACAATAGCTTTGACAACAACTAATGTGATACACACTACTGAGAAAACCATACAGCAATCGACAAAAATCAGGGGTCGGGGGTCGGATGCTTTCTTAGGTCTTGAAACATCGTAGAAAAATATTTAGTTTTTACATCTGACTGTGAATGTTCGCTGCTGTGCAAGTAGAAAATTGTTCACGTCTTCGATGGCTGCACAAACGGCTACAGTGCATCACAGCTACATAACGGGTTTACTGTGGCGACTTGTGTGGTGAGTGACGTTTCTGCACAAATACGTTCACTGGTGATTCGTATCTACGTGTGAATATGTTACGCTTTACACACTCGTAGCAATGCCACTCTGTAATACACACTCCTGACAGAGACTATGCTGTAGATTAAACAACAAAAAAAAAAATGAGTGTTCGATGAGTGTTCTTGGGCGTATCGATTATTGTTTTGCTTTTTTTGGTTCTAAAACAACATATGAAAGATGGCCGTATTGTCATATTTGGCCTCTTAGCACATTCATACACAAGTTCAATGGTGCATTAACCCCTAATGCTTGTTTCAGCCCACACATGAGAGACAAATCAGACGAAAACAAGCAGAACAAAAGGAGCTTTACAATTGTGGAAGTACTGTGGCCACTTCAATGACAAAAAATAACAATAATCCATTGTGATTCCTGCAAGCTTGGAGTTAATTCATGATCATGTGCTTTACAAGTGTTGATTTGGGTGCCATCCAGGGTTTGACTGGCAATGAGTGTTTAGGAATGTTTTTCAGTCCTTATAATGGCAGAATCCATCGCTTTCTGTAACATCGGAAGTTGGATTTTGACTGTAGGTTGTATATTCATGAAGCTAAATGTGTAACAAAACCCCACCAATAAAACACATATTCACGGTTCCTTAAAGCTTCATGCGCAGTTAATAAAGGAGAAGGCAGATTTTTGACATAAGAGAATAAATAAAAAAATCGTAAATTGCATTAATGCTTCTTTCTAGCGCATTTTGGTAACTTAAAATTACTGTCTTCATTAATGTATACAGTTCAGACAAACTGAATCTCAAAAAAAATGACTTATATTTGTAGTCAATACAGCTTTCTATGATTTAAATGAGTTAAAATGCATCAAACTGCATAATTTGGATTAAAATGAATTATAATTTGGGTAAAATCAATGCTAGATCAAGTGAAATTGATTGCTAGATCAATTTCAGTGATTACTAGACAGAGCATTTCAACATAATCATGAAATTTTACATTCATTTTGTACTAGTGACCAATTCATAAACGGTAACGACACTGGATTCAATTCACAGGCCATTATATGAAACACTAATTTATCTATGCGATTCTTACATATGTAGTTAAAACCAAAGTAATTTAAAAAAAGCTGAAATTTAAAGCTGCAATGTGTAATTTATGCATCACTAATGGTATCAAAAAGAAATGAAAAAAACAAACAAAACAAAACACCCAATTTTCCATTGGTTGGACTAACAGCCACGTCCACATCGCACACCATTGGTGGATCTAATGCTTCTGTGTGAAAGCAAAGTGATGTTCAGTGTTTATACTCTTATAAGAATTACACACAGCAGCTTTAATAACTGAAATAAAGCATTAATGTGGGATTGACATTTCTAAAAAAACAAACAGAAGGGCCTTATTTCTTACACAAATCCTCTTAGATTCAAAAATGGGAGATTTGTCCACACTAACACTGACAAAAGGTATGAGAAAGGTACAAAAACAATGGATTATACTGTGCTAACAGCAACTGCACTAAGTTCATGAGAGTGCATTCTTTTTGTCATCTCTTTTGCCATCTACAGGTTCTTTTCTGACACCGACCTGATCTAACCTGTATTTTTTAATGTTTTTCATTTTCCAAATGTCAGTGAAACTCACTCTGTCTTCTCCATTACAGCAAGGGACACGTCTGTGCATTAATGACATGCTGAAATTCTTTGGTGGGAAGAACAAAAAGTCCTTAAATGCCAGCGGAGTCCAGATTTGGTCGTTCAGGCCGGTCCCCGTGAGGTGAGAGAGACTGGAGACTACAGATCAGTGCCGTCAGAAACGGCTCCTTCCGGAATGGAATGTTTTATGCGACTAATGTCGAAGGAGCCTTTCTCAACTGTGTGCTTCAATGAGCATCCAACTTAAGCTTAAACAAATATTTTACAACAACAACAAAAAATCTATTGGCATCCTAATTCCTAACACACAGCTTTATGAATCAATCTGACAAGCTAGCAAACCGAAGGCTTGGGTACAACATAACTGGTGTCAGATCGAGCACATGGACAAAGTCTGTGCTTCCTACCAGACGAGAGTCCACATATGAATACTAAACATCACAGTTACATATCGACCACCAGCAATCAAACAAATGATGCTTGACATATAACATAAAGAAATTAATAAACACCCACAAGAATTATTGCAACACTCTCTACGAGAACACAACATACCTAGCAAAGTAAAACAATAAAATAGAAACATCTCAAAGTAAAAACTACTTCAAATGCAAGTTCTGTGGCATGATGTGAGGGCAGAATAGGATATATTTGATATTCCATAAGCATGTGCCCATCAGAAGAAATAAAAATGAAAAAATCTAATAAAATAAAACACTGTGTCCTAACCAGGCGCATAATTGCCACAGCCAATCTGAATAAAAAATCAGAATCATAGCCAATCAAAAATGTCCGGTCACTGCAAAAACTAAAAACACATGGAAGTGATCTTTTTCTTTCCTTTTTTATTAATTAATTTGAATCAAATTTGAAGTAAACTGTTGATTATTTTATTTGTATTATTTTGTATTCCTTCCGTTCTTAGACAATTAAAATAGTAAAAATACATTTTAATAAAGTTTTACGAGGTTATTTTTAGTCTCTTATGTTCAAGGATGCACATCAAGGATTACACAATACAGTAATATTGTGAAATATTATTACAATTTAAAATAATGGTTTTCTACTTGAATATATTTTAAATGTAATTTATTCCTCTGACGCAAAGCTGAATTTTCAGCATCATTACTCCAGTCTTCAGTGTCACATGATCCTTCAGAAGTCATTCTAATATGATGCTTTGGTGCTTAAGAAGCATTTATTATTATTTCTGCTTGATATTTTTGTGGAAACTGAGATACATTTTTATCCAAGATTCTTTGATGAACAGAACATTAAAAAGAACAGCATTTATTCTAAATAGCAACGTCTTTCATTATGATCTCTGTATGTCTTCACTGACACTTTCGGTCAATTTAATGTATCTTTGCTAAACAAAAGTATTAATAAAAATAAAAAAGAAAAATCGATCTTACCCCAAACTTTTGAAAGGTATTTTATATAAAGTACTATATAAATGTTCCTTGTCTTTTTAATAGTGTTATTGCGGAGCACATGGTTAGGACATGGTGTAAATGATTGGCTAGCATATCAATGTTAAATAAGCAGCAAAAAAAGACAAGCATTGGCCCACAGTTTTCTACACTTTTGTTATCTCTGTACTGACTGACACCTGTAGCATAAGTGATTCCTACGGTAAGACAAACAGTGAAAAAGACAAAGCCAATATTGATTTCCGGTGCATGTTGTTGCAGATATCCTCATGCAACCAGGGGCAGTTCGAACCCCGGAGTGTACGTGAGAATAAAAACCCCACAGATCTTCGTAGAACCTTGAACGAGCGCTTAAATCAGAGTATGGTGTGCAGTCGTGCTGCACGGCTTCCTTCGGCATCTACCAACGTGCTCAAAGCCAACATGCTATTCTCATTAAAAATGTGGAATTTGCCCTCTCGCTCTCCCAACAGTTCCCATCAAAATCCACAAGCACCTCCTACTCCTAACAAGACTCCTTCTCAAACCCTCCCAGGTTTCTAAACCAAGTCAAGCCTTCCGTAAACAGACAACCTCTTCAAACCTGGTTTGTTTTATTTGATTTTTAGACAAATAGTGCGGCCCGATCTCAAACTGATTGAACGATACTTGGCTTTTCCCATAAGATATACATTTAGTTTCCCTTTTATGACATATGTAGCCTAAAATCAGTGATGTTTCATTGACTGCAAATACGAAAACAGATATATACAGTAAATACGCTATATATAATTATATCCACTATCCAGAACAAAAGTTACTTATCTTTAAATGACGACTTTGGTTCGTTACCCCAGGCAAGTATCTTTATCTTTAAATGTAGAAGACCTCATGCATGCTAAACGAGAAGCATTTAAATAACGTTTACGCTTACACCTGGAACTTAAAAAACACACGAAACAGCTCAAATGAAGATGTTCAACCTAGGAGCCAACTCTCTGACTAGCATCTGGTTCTAGAGGGTTTCCAGCCAAGTAAACTGTCGTAATATATGTAAGGCACTACGAGGTAACAATGATAAACCTAAGACTATGGAGGAATATGTCGCACAGATGCGCTGAGCGCACACATGCACGCAAACGCACGACCGACTACCGTGTTGAACATGCCTATGTTATTGTAACCACTTTGTGCAATCACATTGAAAGAGGAAAAACAAGAATCGATTGGTATCAGAAAGGTTCTTCATGAAATCAACTGGTTCAGACTGCTACATTCTACAAAGAGGGGCCCAGCTAATGTTCTACGGTATGACAAACGCATTTTCTTTTCTAAATGTGAACACAAACAAAGAAAAGTCTATAAATACACTAGAAAGTTTTGTCGTCCTATTTCCAGAAGATTCCTCCAGGTGTTTTTTGTCGGAGAGCACGGCGGAATATGCACGATACCGCTCGCCGCGTGTAATTTGGAAATGTTTAAGACAGTTCAAGGCCATCGTTATGTTTTTTCTTTGAAGAGCAGCAAATATCCATATTTCACCTTATCCAAAAAAATTCTCGTAGGAATTCAAAACATCCACGTCGTGACCTCGGCTCATCAGTCGGTGAATGAATTCAAGAAAGGGAAAAGCAAATAAAATCTCCCTCGAATTAAACTGTCTCTCCCAAACGGCCTGTTGATGAGACCTTGTTGTAAAAGTAACTACGAAAGCAAAATCTCCTTCCTCTGTTTTAAAAGAAACAAAACCTCCAGATCATGAAATAAAATGTTAACTGGCCCTTTTGAGAAGGCGAACTCATCTAAAAAAAAAAGAAAAACTCCTCAGTACCCTTCCGTTCCCTCCGAGAGTACACTTCCTCTATCCATCGGCGTCTTCATTGTCTTCAAGTTTAAGCATGAAAGGAACAAGGGGATGGGGTTAAGGGTCGATAGGCTTCAGCATGTCTCTCTGTCTCTAGGTGGGATAAGGGTAGAAATGGTAAGCAGCGATTGGCTGGGCTCCAGTGTTTCAGCTTTAGAGGTAAGGGTACTGGTTCATCTTGGTGGGGCTCAGCGGGTATCCAGTGTAGACAGGAGAAGCACTGATGTAGGTCTGGTGTGCGAATTGGGCCTGGTACTGGCCATGGTGCAGGGTGGGCGAGGGCAGCACGCGGTGGCCCATGCTAACAGGCACCTGGTGTACGATGCCTGGTGGGTAGCTGGCGTGCTGGACAGCGTGACGGGCCGCACCCTGCGACGCGACCAGGTGGGCCACCGTGCCGGTGGAGCCCAGGGCTGTGGGGGCAGTGTAGGTGTAGAGGTGTGGCTGCCCGGGCAGATGAGAAGCAGCCAAGTGGGGATGAACGTTAGCTGTGTGGGTGGGGCTGTTGTGGAAGGAGTACTGAGCATGGGTGGCCATAGTGGGGGTGATGTAGGCCTGCTGCCGCCGGTGACCTCCGTTGCGCTCAACTGCCATGTGCTGCTGGGCCTAAATGAGGGGATATCACCATATTACTTTTGTGGATAAATAAATGAACTAAGAACCAGGTTTGAAATGCTCGACTGAAATACCTGGCTGAGATTTAGAGGCTGCTGCTGAAAGAGGTGTGGCCCTGTGCGCTGCTGCCGGTATGACACGCCTCCAACCATGCCTCCCGAAGAGTGGTTGTTGCCAGACAAGACCCCATTGGAGGTTTTGAACTTGTAGGTGGAGTTCTGGTGGTTCACCGTGTCTGTTGGAATTGATAAAATAAATAAAAAAAATTAGAAATTATGTTGGGAATATTGATTTTATTGGGATGGATGGATAAAAGTTAGAAAATTGTTGAAAATATTGATTATATTGTGTTAATTAAATAAAATTGAAAAAATAGAAATAAATTTGGAAATCATTTTGGGAATATTGATTTTATTGGGATGGATGGATGATAGAAAGATAGATAAATAAATAAATTAAATTAATTCATAAACATTAGAAAATTGTTCAAAATATTGACTATATTGTGTTAAAAAATAAAATTGCAAAAATAAAAATAAATTTGGAAATAATGTTGAGAATATTGATTATATTGTAATAACTAAATACAAATAAAAATAATTAGGATAAACAATAATTTATATTGTGTAAAATAAATAATGTGTTAAATAAAACTGGAAAAATTCAAACAAAAATAAATACATTTTGATTTTTTTTTTAAATATTGGAAACAATTTTAAGACAATATAATTAATATTTTCAACAAATTTTCCAAATGTATTTATTATGTGACAACAAAGAGATCACAGAGTGATAAAACAGACATGAAATTAATTAATTAGCACAGCTATGTATGAAATTGTTTGCCTATATCAATATAGTTTAGCAGGCCTTACACAAACTCTAGTTAACCTGTAGTATACTGTGATTGACCAATTAGAATAAATCAGTATTCCAGAAATCTGCATAATAATGTTTAAAAAAGTACTGTTACTGTAAACAGTACTGTTGATCACACTTAAGCTTGCATTGTCATAAAATATCTTCTGACAATTTTTAACAGATCGGACTTGTTTGAATTACTTCTCTAAGCTGTTTTTATTGCACATAGATTTTGAAATGCCACATAAATCTACTAAATAAATCTACGCTGCATATCAGAGGCTGTCAGTGAATTGTCACTTTAAATTGATGCTTGATTCAGGCTCTGCCAGGTGTCCGTTTTTCTCTGTCAGCTTATCAGCCCTTCCCCTGTCTCACCAGGCAGAAGTCTGTCACACTCTCCCAGATTCTCGCTGGTCTGGCACTTCAGTGGAGGGATGATGATGGTGCGGGGGTTCCCGTTGCTGTAGTTGTCCAGGACAGCGCCTTTGGAGTCGTAGCCGTTGGCGTTGGGGCCATTAGGCCGGGACTCCACAGCGTACGGGCTGGTATTGCTGGAGTCAGAGTCAGGGGAGTCATGGACCGTCACACAGCTGATGACATTCTTCCTCTGTTTGGATGACGTGCTGTTGAGAAGGCAAAACAGGAAGGTTAGAAAGGTGATTCATGTCAGTGCCAATAGCCTTGTGGGCAGTGTTGCGCTACGGGTGTCCCGAGTTCGAATCCCGGCTCGAGGACCTTTCCTGATCCCACCTCCTATCTCTGTCCCAATTCGCTTCCTGTCAGCTCTGATCTGTCCTATCGTAATAATAAAAAATATAAATAAATCTTTAAAAAAAGAAAAGAAAGGTGATTCATTGGAAATAAAAAACTATATAATAATATTTAAATTTATGGTATAAAACGGCAGCTGTGGTTGCCAGAATTTTACAGTAAATAACTAATAAGAAAAAACTTAACAGGGAATTCTGGGAAAAACTGAAAATTTAACAGCATTTTACATGAAATGTCCCATTAGATTTATTACAGTTATTCACTGTATACAGTAAGGGAATGTACCATTAACCAATACACAAGTTTTTACTGTTGTCTTATATAGTTAAAATTATGAAATTTCTTACAGTGTATGCACAAAATGAATAATATTTACAATGTCAGATTTTATACGTAAAACCTTCAACTCCCAAGACCACCAAAGTCATTTCCAAGGCATTATCCGGTATTTTCCCTGAGCTGAACAGGCATTTAAAAAACAAAATTGACCCTATTTATCTACTCAATAAATGTCCCTGGTCTTATTGCGCATGATTCATCAGTTATTCCACAGAAAACATATTGTTTTTATAATATTTCATCAAAATGTAATAACTTTCTCCACTTCATAAATGATTTTGACATAACCAAGCCCACACAGACAGACAAATATTAAGCAATATCCTAACATAAACACAATCCAATCAAATCCTGATGGATAAAATCAAGTCCTGTCCTACATTATTTCCCACTTTCACTCCAAAAATATGTCACATTACAGAACTGTGCACTAAAATCACTCGTCCCATTTCTCTGACCTGGTGTTACTGGGCTGTTTAAGGTCGTCCTCCTCATCTGTGTCGCTGCTGATGGTGATGATGCTGACGGCCGGGCTGGGGGTGTCGGGGATGACGATGGTTTGGCGCGGTGGGTTGTGTTGACCGTGGTGGTCTCGAGTGGTGCTACATGCCTGCTCGCCTCCCCACCCCCCTCCTCCACCACCTCTGCAGTTCTGTGATGGGCCGCAGGTTGAGGACGGGCCGTTCTGAGCCACGGCGCACCGAGGGGGGGTGTTCTCCTTCACTCGTTTGGAGCGTTGAGGTGACATCACCGGCTGGGTGGAGGACACATCGTACGCTGACACGTTCCTAAGAAAGAATGAGGTTCTTTTGGAAAGTTTTTTAGACATGAAATCATATTTTTTGAACATTTTACCATATTATACCATGGCATTTATTGATAACATGAATATTACCTCCTGATGGCATTACTTTACCATGGTAAAACCATAGTTTGTTCATTTTTTAAGTAAGGGTTGTCTGACCTGTTGTTCATCTGGTGCTGCTTGTTCTTTTTGGAGGAGGAGCTGTTGTTTGATGGCTGTCTCATGACATGAGCCACACCCACATTGAGAGGCTGCTGAGACGGCAGGGCGACGTGACCTGCCAGTAAGGCTGGCTGTTGCATAATGGGATTGTAATGGCTGCCATGGGGATGTGAATTCCTGAATCAAAACAAGAATAATTAAAGCATGCCCTTTAAATACTTCTTACGTTATCGTTCAAAAGTCTGGAAAATACATTTGTAATGTTTTTGAAATAAGTCTCTTATGATCATCAAGGCTGCTGTTATATGATCACAAATACAGTAAAACAGTCAAATTATGAAATATTTAAAATAACTGTTTTCTATTATAATATGTGACCTTGGACCACAAAACCAGTCATAAGGATGGTTTGTTAGGATAGGACAATATTTGGCCGAGATACAACTATTTGAAAATCTGGAATCTGAGGGTGCAAAAAAATCAAAATATTGATCAAATCGCCTTTAAAGTTGTCCAAATGAAGTTCTTAGCAATGCATATTACTAATCAAAAATTAAGTTTTGATATATTTACAGTAGGAAATTTACAAAATATCTTCATGGAACATGATCTTTACTTAATGTCCTAATGATTTTTGGCATAAAAGAAAAATCAATAATTTTGACCCATACAATGTATTTTTGGTTATTGCTACAAATATACCCCAGTGACTTAAGACTGGTTTTATGGTCCAGGGTCACATATATTTTTAAAATGTAACTTATTCTTGTTTATATTCAGCATCATTACTCCAGTCTTCAGTGTCACATGATCTTTCAAAAATCACTCTAATATGCTGATTTTGGTGCTCAAGAAACATGTCTTATTATTATCAACGTTGGTTGCGCTGCTCAATACATTTTTTCAAGAGTTTTTAATGGTTAGAAATTTTACAAGAACAGCATCTTTTTATATATTTGAAATGGAAACCTTTTGTAACAACATAAATGTCTTTACTTTCACTTTTGATTAATTTAATGCATCCTTGCTGAATAAAAGTATTAATTTCTTTAAAAATATCTTACTGATGCCAAACTTGAACAGCAGTGTATTAAATTAATCTGACAAGATATTAGATATGAAAAAAAAATGTTTTGGAATGAGACAGTATACATTTACTGACCGTTTAAAAATACTTCTATTTTGCTTTTAGAAATGTAATTTTGATTACATTTTTTTTTTTGTTGTGCAGAATCTAAAATGTATTTCTCATTGATTCAAGGTACATTCTCTACAAACTATTCTTAACATTTTATGATATTTTGCTTTGTTTAAATAATTTACTGTCAACTTGACATTGATTATAAGTAGGATTTTAATAAGATAAAACCGATTCAAGTAACTTAATGTCAGGCAATGGTCACCAACCTTCTTTTTTTTTTCAAAGATATTTTGATATACCACAGCACTACTTGTCAGAATTAAATATATCCTACATAGGAACAAACCCTAAATAGCTAAATAGCATTTAGATGTACTATCTTCAATCATCAACTAAAATTGTATCTAAATGAAGAATAAATGCAATGCAATATTTGGCCAGAGGGGGCAGCAGTGACTGCAGCAAACAGCAGAGGAGAAGAGAACAGCATTAGATCTCAGAGGAGAAATCCCTCTCTGCAGTAAAAGTGCGACACTTTTCCAACCGGACTGGCTCAGGACTACCAAGCCCTCCGGCTGAGCTTAAGGCACTAATATGATGATCTGCAGATATCAGCACACGCTCATCTGTAATACGTTCACCTCATGCAGGACAGCACGACCTGACTCCCTGTCCTAGCCAGAGACACGCTCTTGCACTCACTGTTCCATTACAAGAAACCAACAAGAATTCTAAACAAATCCAGAATATAATGAGTATCAGATTTAAAATATTCTGTTCCTTCATTCCAAATGAATAATTCAAATGCATGCTGGCTCTGTAGGTGCATTTGCAGACTAAGCAACCTAGATAATTCAATCTGCTTAGTTCATAATCTAGGAGATTATTAAAACCCAGTGTTGCGGTACCAAACTGCCGTGAAATATATGGATCACCAGTCATGGTATCTTAAAATAGATCGGTTGAGTTCCACATGACCCGTTTATAATTAGCATGGTATAAGTATGTTTCGTGAGGATATAACTGATTTTAAACTGCTAATGGAGTCCCTATTAAACATGATGAAATTGTACCAGATCTGTCTGGCTAACTAAAACAAACTAAAGGTGGAAGCTTCTGTGGCATCAACATCTAAATGGAATGGAGTGAAACAGGCGGTTCCAGAAGTAAAAATTTCATTCATTTTCTCCATAGGGGAACTGATTTTGAGCGACAACTTATAAAGCTTTAAAGACAGACCTACTGTGAGCTAAGAGGTTGTTATTTGAGGGTAAATGCTTTTGTTGAAGCCATCAGCCTACATTATTTCGATTTAATTTTGAAATATGTTCAACAGCAGAAAAATGACATTATCCATAATTCTACAGAGAAATCTCCACCAATCAAATAATCGCAAAAAGCTAATTTTGCCCAAAGAACAATTTAGAACCCACTCACTCCCATAAAGCATTGTAGTGCTGTACCTTTTTTGCTTCAAATCAAAGTTTATAATGTTGTGATTCACTTCATATCTGGTTGGTTTAGTTCATAGCGTATAACTCCTAAACAAAGACCTTTTTATAAATCCCTATGTGGAAAAAAAGAATGGGAAAAATACTTCTGGAACCAAGGCTGCTGAAAAATTGGGAGTGCACTGTTGCAATCTATTGCAAAAACAATAATGGTTTCTCAAACACTCCCCATCTGCCAATGGCCAGACGAAATGATTGTCTTGCCCTCAAACTCACATTGGTTGAGACAAATGTCCATGGGCCAGGATGTAGAAAAAAAGCAATGTTTTGAAAGCACCACAAAGCCACAGTATTAACACTTTACTGGGAAATCAACCCACACTGCAAGAAAAAAATTTCTTTACAACCTTTATGGGTACAACAGCTTATCACTGGAGCAGTACCCTTAAAGGGACAACTTTGCTTCTTATCTACACCTTAAAATGGGCATATTAGTAACTTAAGTAGTAAGTACCCATAAAGTAATGTTTTCTGAGAATGTCCAACTGGTTTACTTACAATAGTTTTGAGCATATTAAAGAGCATATTAAAGAGCATATTACTATCCCTTTAGGATAGAACAGAAAAAAGCATTTTGACATAAAAAAATTAAATACTAATGGCCTAAGAATAAATGGGCTGCCCTATGTACTGTAGCAAGCACAATAGTCCCTCTTTAGTGGTGACGGCATGTTGGTTTCTCACCTCCAGTTGGCCAGAGGCTGTGAGCTGGTCATGGAGTCGGGGATGACGGTGGCGTGTTGAACAGAGGTGTGTGTGAGCTGTTGCCACGCCGGCGGAAGGAGAATCTGTTGAGTACCAGACGGCCAGGCCTGCTGTAGAGTAAGGATGGAGGGAAAACTCAGGGTTAGCATATAGAGGTCAGGAACATCTCCAGCAGAAGGTTGAACATCTACAGATAGTGGAGCTCATGTGATCCTCATGTGTGAGTAGGATATGAACAGCAATAGCAACCAACAAGCGCACAGACTCAGTGACCTCTTGTGATTTAATTGGCGTCAGTGTGAAGACCCCGTAACCTGGCACATGAAATCGCAGGGCTGCGGTGCAGCTAAACAGGCCAGGGTACTGCATCCACAGATTTAGAGAGAGGAGAAAAAGGATACGGCTATTTAGAGAAATGACCGCTAGTAAGTGCTAAACTGTGCCAAACAACCACCAAAGGGGTCGTTTAGTTATTTAAGACACAGTAGCGTCAGCGTTCGGGCCTAGATTCAAGAGACATCGTTTAATGAAATTGTTCTAACAAAACATGAACAGAAGAGATACATTATAAACAATTTTATAACCCATCCATCTTCTAAGCTAATTATTCTCTTGGTCTGCAAATGAAGATGTGAGCAGAAGCAGCAAATTATGGACAGCATAAAAGATCTCCCTCTGGAATAACAAAAAGCTTGTGCCACTTTCGTTGGAACTTCATTCATTTCCCTCCCTTGATTCCTTGGCGTATCTAGATGACGGCCTCAGATGGGGCCCTGCATACTGCATACGGCCTTGGCTCCTGCCTATAAAAAAGATAAGACTCTGCCTTAATAAAGAGATGTGGCATCTCCCAGGCAGTGCACTGATGTGTTAGACATTTTCCAAATCAGCTCCGACTTTAATTAAATTCAGGGGCCCCATTCAGAGGCTTTGTGAGGAGCTGCTTTATATGGTGGGTGAGGAGTGCCAGGCATAATTTGCCCAGAGATGTGAGCTTGAAGAAGAGTGTCTGCAGCTCTAATAGTTTAATGCAGCTTTATTGATTAGCAGTTTAATGTACAACTAATGAATTGTTTCTTTAATACCCTTTGCACATCTATTTACCAGTCCATCAGTATGGGCCACAGCACTCGCACATATAAGGGAGGGTGACGGGGAAGAATGAAAAAATGCTTTTATGATGTTTGAAAGGCTGTGATAACACATTTAGCATTGAAAGAGAAGTGAATCTTGGAATTTTTCTGGAATTTCAGCTATTTAAGGTCAACTTTCTGAAGTGCACTGGACTGATATTATTAGAGCGATAACAAAGTTACTTTCAAACTTATATAATCATCCTGTCACTACTTTGTTTTGTGTTTTATTATTAACACAAAACACAGTATTAACACTTCCACTATCATTTAGCACCTCGTTTAATTTTGCCTGTTGCACAAGGCCTAAAAGTGCATACTTTGAGTATGTCTCAACACCTCTACATGCTTTTTCCACCCATGACAACAGTGACACGAATAATTTCTTTAGAATTATGTCCCCAAAGCCCTTTGCCTACATTCCTGACACTTTGCATCCTCATTTCTCGCTCTGGGTTAGGTTGTGTAATTGTACCGTCTGGCCTGGAACGCTAACCCAGATAAGAGTAGAGTTTTCCATGCAAGGCCATCTCTGCAACGACCCCCCTAACAGCTTTTCTGCCCTCGCAGGGTGAAAGCCTTTTGTCACCCCCGGGACTCTGAAAGCACAGCCACTCCCGCACTGATTGTTTTCGCATTTTCTGCATTCCTGTTCCAGATAAAGGCAGAGGCCTTCTAGAAACCCACTCCACTGGCACCAGGAGCAATGTGGTCTGGCTGATTGGGATGAAGGGGGGAGAATGGGCGGTTGAGGCCCTGAAGTAGTGATGAACAAGTATCCCCAGCCGCCTTTCCCAATGCAGCGCTCTGATAATCACCCGTGGAATTTATGCACGGGTTTTCCTGAACGTGAGGAACAATAAAGATGCATTACAGTACTTAAGCAGTAGGGTAGAGTCATGAAACACCAACACAAGCAAAGCTCAGCAATACTGAAAAATTCTGCAGACAAATTACAATTAACTAAACGATTTTGAAAAAAAAAAAACATCCAGTCTAGCTTTCTACAGTCTAGCTTTATGACTTCATTAAAACAAATACTACACTCACTCATCATTTACTCACCACAGTGTTGTTTCATAATAGTATGACTTTGTTTTTTCAGTGGAATAAAGATGAATGGAGACTGGAGCTTTCAAACTTCAAACAGATTGCAAAAACATTGTAAAAGTGGTACATATGACTCATGTGTCATATTTCAAGTTTTCTGAAGTCATATGATAGCTTTGTGTGATAAACAGACCAAAATGTAGCCTGTTATACGCTGATGGAGCTGCTGTGACTCATTCCGGTCAAATTTGAATCATGAATCATTCAGACTGATTTTGTGAACCGGATCAATTGATTCATTGATTTGATTCAAGAGAATGATTCATTCATTCTTTGCTGAAATATTGCTGCTTCTCTCATAAACATGCTATAATGGATATCAAGACATTAAAAATCAACTTAAATTTTGGTCTGTTCCTCACACAATGCTTCAGGAGATTCGGAATGAGTCATATGGACTAATTTTTTGATACTTTTATGGTGTTTCATTTGTCATTTTGGAGCTTCACAGCCACAGCCCTCATTCACTTTCATTAAATTGAAAAGTGTAAATAGAATATTGTTAAAAATGTCACTTTTTATGTTTCACAGAAGTCAGTCAGTCGTACAGGTTTGGAACAACATGAATGCGAGTAAATAATTTTAATTTTTGGCTGAACCTTTCCTTTAAGCAGTAGAGTAGAGTCTTCAAAAAGCAACAAGAGCTCAGCTCAGCAAAACCGAAAAATGTTATGGATAAATTACAAATTAGCTAAACGCCTCTGAACCTCGCCACCCTGTCTCAAATTTAAAAGCCGTCTGGGCCCTGCCTTGCGGCTCCAGAGGATAGACAAATCCCTCAGCATCCACAGACCTCATTTAAAGCCAACCTCAGTCTTGCTCATCAAAGCATGACTTCCTCTAACTCCAGGAAAGAAGCACAGTTGCCTGGACCTTAGTGGAAGCAGGAAAGCAAACCATCAGTGGGGTAAAATCTCCAGTGGGAAAAGATAGGTCACTCCAGTTACTACAGCAGAGCAAACCAAGATAAATCCAACCCGGCTTCAATTAATCTATTGGCCATGAAATGAGAGTGTCTCCTCAATTTTGTCGAAGGGAAAGTGAATTATACTTATATCATTAAAACAAAGTAGGTCATGCTAATTGCTCTTCGTTGGAGCCAAACTCGGATGTAATTGAGATTTTGGGAAAGGCTGAGGGGTGTAATTAGTTTAGGAAATGTGGCTTTGTATTGCTATGGCAATGGGGGCAATGTCTGGCTATACCTGTGTCAGAAGGCCCGGCTGGATCTGTAGAGGTTGGGCACCGGGGGCCTGTGTTACTATGGGAACAGCATTCTCCATCCGCACCGAGTAGCCAGCGTGTTTGGAGGGTGAAGCTTGCAAACCTGGGAAGAAATAACAAGGAAACACCATTATTTGGCAAAATGTAAGAAATAGCTCAGTCAGAAATTTAAATTCTGTCAGTATTTACTCATTTCAAATGCATATGACTTTTAAAAGAATCTTTACACAGCTCAATGACCACATAAAACATTATAAAAGTCTCATAAAAGTAGCCCATACAACTACACTACTGTTCAAAAATATTAATTTTATGTTACAATAATACAAGTATTATTACTGTTGTGAAATATTACAATTCAAAATAACAGTTTTTTATTTTAATATATTTTAAAACTAAATTCATTTCTGTTATGGCAAAGCTGAATTTTCCTATCTTTGTGGAAACCAAGATTTTATCAGGAATCTTTTATATTATATTATATTATATTACAACAAAAACAAGACTGATGTGGAATGTTATTACAATTCAAAATAACTGTTTTCTATTTTAATATATTTTAAAATTAAATTTATTTCTATTTATTTGGTGAAAACCAAGATTTTTTTCAGGAATCTTAGAGGAGTAGAAAGTTCAATAGAAAAGTTTAAAAATAAATATTTATGAATGTCATTACTATCACTTTTGATCAACTGAATGCATCCTTAATGGACAATCATTAATTTCTATTATTTCTACTATAATATTTAATAAAATCTTACTGACTCCAAACATTTGAATGGTTTCAAAGCTTTCTGTTATGAACAGATTAAAACTTAAATTTTTCTGTTTGAATCTTGGTGCAAGTTTCTGTGAAATATTATCACTGATAATCACATAAATCTGACTTCAGAAGACTTGGAATATCGCAGAACCAGTCTTATGGACCATTAATATGATGCTATTTGCCTTAAGTAGATGCTATAAACTGCTGTTATATGGAAAGATATAAGTAAAAAATCTTTAAAAACAGAAACAATAACAACAAACAGGTTTGAAAATACCTTAGGGCGAGAAAATAATGACAGAATTGCAATTTTTGAGTAAACTACTCCTAAAATATAATATACAGCTAAGCTGAACCTGTATATCAGGAATATCCAGGGTTTTGTATAAATTAAATTAGCACTCACCTTGGAAGCCAGGTGGGCAGACGATGAGGGCCTGCTGGAAGGGATCGGGTCGGGCGGCGCAGAGCTGTGGCGCACCGGGTTGGAGGTTCATGGTCCTGGGGGCCACGGCAGCCATGGGGGCCGCAGAAGGCTGGTAGAGTGCAGATTGGTAATTTAGTATGGAGACATCAGGATTGGTAAGGGAAAGGGTGGCACTGGTGGAGGAGGGAGCCAGGTTGGTGGCCTAAAGGAACCGATGGGATCAAACGAACAAACAAAGACAAACAAACAAAAGTATGAGGAAGTGGGTGTGGCGATTGGGTGGAGCAACAATGAAGGATGAGGGGCAAAATTTCAAATAATAGCAAATGATAAACATAAACTCCTTAAAATATTTCTTGATATACAGGATGGATGTACAAAAAATGTTAGCTGATGAAAACTGCATGCAGCAAGCACAGGAAGTTGTTTCGTGTTAAATTCTGAGTAATTTCTTAGAGCGAATACTACAACACTGTTCTGCAACTTCAACTAAAACGCTTTATTAGCTGTTATTGTGTGCAGACAGCATTAGGGTTCAGGCATTTTCTATAAAATGACTTATTGAGCGTAAGGAAAGAGGAGGAGAGAGAGCTTCAATCAATGCTCTTGTGTTACAGTCTCCATCAATGCTAGGACCCTTCAACTCATTGAATTTGCTCAGTCTCATTAGCAGCAGATAATGATCCCTCTTTGCGCTAAAGCTATGATTAAATATACACACAGATCTAACTGGTGAGGGGAGAGAAAATCTGTTCTTCAAAGTCTCTGCACTAGATTTCCCCTCCAGTGCTTTTTAATCCAGCCTGACTGCAGCACATTCATCTGTTTATTCATCTATCAATGTGGAATTTGCGCCGTCTTGGAGGTTTGATGAACGAGGGAACTCCCTCTCCTCCATCTAGAACGGTGAACCGAATGTGCTACTCAAAAGAATTGTGCATGTCCTTCCATCATAGTCACTCTCTCTCTATAATGAAAACACAAGACAAAAATATAGCCAGAAGTAAAAATATGAGTGCGGTAACGTCGCCAGAGAGAGGGAAAGGGCGTGAGTTCTGCTCAAAATGAAAAAGAAGATCCGAGCCATGGTTTAGTAGTTAGTGTGTATGCTCCAATATCAATATTTTGAGTTTTAGAGCTCAATTGGGAAAAGTGTGAGTCTGGCCTACTTATGGTTGCATGCATCTATTCAGAAGACATTCAAAATGTAGAGCCTTGGTGCTAATATGAGAAATGTGGGTTTGAATTTGGCCTGTTTATTGTTCCATGAGCCCTATTCAGAACTTCCAAAACTAAAAAAAGGTCTGAGCTATGGCTTAGCAGTCTGCATACATGCTAAAACATTCTAAATGTTGAGCCTTGGTGCTAATATAAGACATGGGTTAGAATCTGGTCTGCGTTTGGTTCATTTCACCAATTCAGAACTTGCAAAACTAAAAAAATGGTCTGAGCTATAGCTTAGTGGTCTGCGCGCATGCTAAGACATCAAAATGTTGAGCCTTGGTGCTAATATAAGAAATGTAGGGTTTTGATTCTGACCTGCTTTTGTTCCCAAGTGCCAATTCAAAACTTTCCAATTCATGGCCTATTCATGATCCCATGTGCCTGTTTAGAACTTCTAAAGCTAAAAAAAAAAAAGTCTGTACCATGGCTTAGTGGTCAGCACATATACTTTAACATCAATATTTTGAGTTTTGGAGCTTATTTGGGGAATCTGGGTTTGAGTCTGGCCTATTCATGGTCCTATTCAGATTTTCCAAAACTAAACAAAAAATAAATGGTCTGAGCTATGGCTTAGTGGTCTATGCACATGATAAGACATCAAAATGTTGAGCCTTGGTGCTAATTTAAGAAATATGGGTTTGAGTCTGGCCTGCTCTGGTTCCCAAACGCCAATTCAAAACTTTCAAAACTGAAAAAAAGGTCTGAGCCACGACTTAGCATTCAGCGCACATGCTCCAACATCAATATGTTGAGCTTCAGAGCTCATTTGGAAAATGTAAGTTTGAGTCTGGCCTATTCATGTGCCTGTTCAGAACTTCCAAAATTAACATGTCTTCCTGTTCTATCTCTGACAATAAAAAGGCACAAAAATCCCAGAAACACAAGGTCAAGGGTCAAGTCTGAATAGGTCTAGATCAGGGATCCTCAAATCTGGACCATTCCTGCAGAGTTTAGCTCTAACCCTAATCAAACACACCTGAGCATGCTAATCAGAGTCTTCAAGATCATTAGAAAATCACAGGTAGGTGAGTTTGATCAGGGTTGGAGCTAAACTCTGCAGCAGATTGGACCTCCAGGGTAAGATTTGAGGAACCCTGGTCTAGATGGTACGGTCATTTCTTATAAGATATGGATGAAATTGAACAATACAACAGACAAAAAATATGTGCCTAAATGCTGGCGCACCATCAAAACCTGTTCGTTTAATAGATGCTAGTGTTATTTACTTTCATCTGTTACCAAAGCAATACTGTTTCATCTCATGCCACCGCTAGTAATTATAGACTTTTCATTAAGGTTTGTATGGGGAGAATTCAGTACAGTGCTTTTCATTTTTCATTTTCCCCGTTTAGCAAGGCCGACGAGCACCAGGGGAGAGAGTTAATCAATATGCCGCCATGGCATTCATCACACAAAATAAACACTTCAGCCTCACAGCTGGCTAATGCTACACAAGCTTTCCCTTCGAACACATCGAATGCCCTACACAACGTTCTTCTCATGACGTTAGAGAGAAGCCGGAACATTACAGCCGTATGACTTTTTGACTTTAAACAAGTTTATTCGAAGGGGAAAGTCACGGTTTGAGCCGATCTAAGAACTCAAAATGAAGGCATTATGGGATTCATGCCTGGCCCTCTGTCAGCAGTTTAGACAAACACTCCCTGGTGAAGCTAAACTGCACTGAGGCAAAACAGGAGGAAACAAAAGGAGAGAAGGAAACAAAGTGGTGCAATCCTTAAGGCTGCAAAGTAGTAAAATGCAACCCAAGCAGGAAGTAGAGGCTGTCATGTTGTTAATCAGCACATTGTGACAGAGGGCTGCAAGGCTGGAAACACACACTCAGGCACACACACACACACACACACACACACACACACACACACACAGCCCAAATGGCCCATGATATAACTAGTGTTCTGTCCACTGAAGGAAGTCATCCGATACTGCCAGTGGTCAATGGGCCAATGCTACTCTAATTTCTTTGGATTGTCCCACTGCAAATGAGTCTGTGCATGTAATACAATTAATAATCTGCAGCTTTAAGAGAAACTAAACTGAACTAGGGAGTCTTTATTTTAACTGAATTCAAATAAAGTTTAATGTCACTGTAGCTTGGTGTTGTGTGCGTTCTGACCTAGCTGTAGTTTTGAGGTTGAAACCACATAGAAATTACTTAATACATTACTTTAAAAATATATATTAATGTTACTTTTTTTCAGTAAAACTTCTAAACATCCATAAAATTAAATTTTTATAATTTAGCTTGTTATAATCACAAAATTTAACAGTTTAGAGAGGATTATGTTTAAAATAAGATATATTTTTTGTAAATTATTATTTATGATCCTGTAATTGTATTTTATTATATTTATAATTTATTATTTATTTAATAAATAATTTATTAAAATAAATTAATAAATTCTTTATTAAATAAATTGTTTAAATAAATTATTAAATTACATTTATTTAATTATTGTTTAAGGATTTTTAAAAATAATATTTGATGGGAAATCAAGAAAAATTATGATTTTTTTTTTTTTTTTTTTTTTTAATGTCAGCTTTTTATTTGAAAGTTATTAGTTACATATTACAAATATTTAATATATATTATTATTATAATTATATAATATAATTTAATAGTTAATGTAAAAACGTAAATAACATTTAACTGTTAAATTAAATTATTTATGATTGATAATTTATTTAATTACATTTAGTATCTTCATTCTCAAAAAAATGTATCATGTCAAAACATTTTTAAGGACATTTTTACTGGAAATCAAGACAAAAATTATTGATTTTTTCTATACTTTTTTGCAAATGTTTCATATACTTTAAACTACTATTTACAAATTACAAATATTTAATTATTTAAATATTTGAATAATATAATATTATTAAATAATATTTCAAATAATATTTATGAGAATTAAAATGTATTTAATTAATTATATTTATTAACTTCTTTCTCAAGTACATTTAACTTGATGATTTATTGTGGTGCATTAACTAATTTTCTTTTTAAGCTCATTTGTTCATTTTATCTTATAAGGTCATTTTTAGCAATTTGAACCCAGCTATTCAGAAACTTACATAACAAAGAAATTATTTTTTCACTTTACAAAGACTAAATATTATGTAAAATGCCATACATAGGGGTTAGAGCTGTGGTTTGCCTATCATAACTTTAACTTTATTTAAGAACAATATAATGGGAAGTGGCTAGTTAGATGTGTGTGTGGATACTGACCTGGCTATGCACAGTGTTAAGCTGGTTGTTGAAGGTCATGGTGAGATTGGTGGAGGTGCTGGGGGCTACATGTGTTATAAAGGGCGTCTTGCTCTGATTGACTGTATCGTACATGTTCACCCGACGCTTGCAAATCTCCATGTTCTGGAAGCAGGATTTGACGCTGCAAGAAAAAAAGACATGGTCAGAGATCTAAACATGATTTGAGAAAACTACATAACCCTAATGTTGGTGTAGTTCAACTGACTGTGTGCTGTGAGGGAAGTCCAGCAAGTGTGTCATTGTGACAAAGGGGTGGTTGAGTGTTTCTATGGGTGTTATTCTCTTGTCTGCGTCGATGGTCAGCATCTTGGTCAGCAGGTCAATAAACTCTCTTCTGTCTGCCTTCTCTGCCAGCATGTCGCTGCCCTCCAAGTCTGTGGTCATATTCACCTGCACACAGCAAACGAGAGAAGATGAGAGTGAGAGACAGACTGACTGATGTACAGAGACCAACAAGTACTCTAGGGATCCTCAAACAAGGTTAACCAGCTCTTGCCTTTTTTTTTTTTGATGTAACATTGACTAACACATCGCCATGGAATCTGTGCCCACAGAATTCCTCAGAAAACAAAAGAATTCCCAAAGAATTCCATAGAATTTCACATACTAAAAATAATAATCACAAGGTCAATCAGCACAGAAATTGTAAAAAAAAAAAAAAAAGTTTAATGCTGTAATGCTTTAATGCAAAATTAAAAAAGTTAATATTTGTAAATGCACTGGACAGTGATAATCCATGAACGCAGGCAGCAGGGAAAATTAGCTACCATAATTGCAGAATAAATCATCCTTAGCAGCCGAATGAGTGTTGAATGTGAGCCTGGGTGTTCCCAAATGATGGAATCTGTCAGCTGTATCTTCTGATCCAACTTACAGCTTTTGTAAATAATACATGTGAGTATTTGTGTGTGAATAACTCCCGCAGTGCTTGACGTGTACAACTCTATTCATATACACAGGTCTGTCAGTCAAAAAGTGTGTGCGTTCTCAGAGGACAGCGGTAACCTTTCTGATATTCCCAAATATTTGCCCTCACATTTACAGATATTCACTTAGGAACGCTTCAGATGCCAGGCCAGATATTCCTGTCTGTCTGAGTATGTGAAAAAAACAAAAAGTTAAATTAATTTTACAAATATATATTATATTATATTATACTAGTATATACAAATTAATATGTGTGTATATATATATAAAAATTAAACAGACATGGAAAAGGACTTTTTAAATATGACCTTTATATTACAAAGAAATACAGTGACCTGTAATATATAATAGAAAAACATAATATAATATAATATAATATAATATCATATCAGTATATAGAAAGGGATATGAAAAGAAGCATATATAAATGAAACAGACATCAAAAAAGTTTTTAAGATAATATTAATGTGACCTTTATATAAAAATCATTATTTTTTTTAATTTCTAACTTATTATATATATATATATATATATATATATATATATATATATATATATATTATTTTTTTTATTTTTTTTTTTATTAAGGTCATATTAAAGTAGTAACCTGTAATATATAATAGAAAAATATATATGTATAATAATATAATATAACATAATAGAATATAATAATCTGTACATACAATGTATGTGAAAAAAGCAAATATAACGAAATATTTACTAAATATAATTAACATTTACTTAATAATTTTTAATAAGCAAACATAAAATACAAAACCACAGAAAAAAATAAAAGTATTTTTTTAAATTCAAAAACAAAAAACAAAAAACAAAACAAAAAACAAAAACAGTTAAAATTTGTTAAAGGGGTGGTTGATTGTGATTTCACTTTTTTAACATTAGTTAGTGTGTAATGTTGCTGTTTGAGCATAAACAATATCTTCAGAGTTGCGGCGCTGAAAGTTCAATGCAAACGGAGATATCCGTTAAAAATCTTTTAAAATTCTGGCAGTTTAATGCCTACAAAAACGACTGGTAAAGGACTACAACGAGTTACTTCCCGGGTCTGATACATCACAGACCCAGATAAACCCCGCCCCCGGGAACACGCAGCAAAGGGGGCGAGGCCATGCTGCGCTGCTTTAGAGAAGAGGAAGAGAAAACTAGGGGTGCACATAACAATCTATTCATATGAATCGCGATTCTGTCTTCTAACGATTCTAATGGATTCTCAAGTTTCAAAATCATTAAAGCAGCAGTTCTTAATACTGTTACTCTGTCGCCCTGCTCTGCATCTCTCTCTCTCTCTCTCTCTCTCTCTCTCTCTCTCATTCAGATCGTCAGATCAGCTCCAACAAACTGTTCCAATTATACACTTATTTTCACACAGCAATGAGAAGCATTATAAATGGACACGCGTGCGGTTGCTGTGCTGTATTAAAGCTTTAATCAGGATAAAACCGTATATTAAAAGCTAACAGAAGCAGTAGCACTTACAATTAGCAGCGTATTTAAAAGTATGAGACAACAACAACCAAACATACCATTAAGAGCCGTGCTTGCACAGGTTCTGCACGATCATCCTCACTAATATCCTCTGGGTCTCAATCGGGCTCAAATTGATAAGCATTATAGACAACGCCACTGTTTACAATTCAACCGGAGCGCATGCCGCTGAGGAGAGGGGCGGGACGTTTAGATGTGCTCTAGAGGCGGTTTAGCCAATCACAACACACTGAGCCAGCTAACCAATCTCAGCCCATCGCGTATTTCTGAAGGAGGAGCTTCATAAAACCAGGAAATAAATCGAGGCGTTTGTCAGAGAAGGGACAGAGAGGTGTGGAATAAAGGTAAATTATGTGAAAAATAATGCGTTTTTAAAAAAACCAAGCATGAACACATGCTAGACTGCACCCCATAAACACAATCAAGCCTAGAAAAAAACCAGTCAACCACCCCTTTAATGAAAATCAACCCCTGGGACATAAAAGTGCCTGTATTTAAAGAACCATGCTTTTATTAACCATGCTGATAGGATATTTTGCCAGAGGTTAAAAGCAATGCAGCAGAGCTTTTTTTTTTATTGTGAATCCCTGTCAGAGATGGCTAACGCATTTTTCATACTGCCATGCTGTTTATCTGTGGCCTAACCTCCCCGAGCTATCAGATAAACCACCAGTCACAGCGCAAATCACAGTCCTCTTTTATGCATGCTATTTTAGTCCTGCTCTGTCTCTCTCTGTGTTTTCCATCACACTGCTGCATGATAAAGAAATAATCTTTGACACGCGAGGAAAAATAATCATTCAGGATGTAGAGTATGAACTGCAAGAGAGGGGAGTCACTGCATAGCTACTGTGCACAAATCTTGCAAAAACAGTTATACACGCACACTTAGTGAACTGTCTCTTGAAGATGATGAAACTGAGAACAATCATTCTTCTTGCTCTCCATTTCACATCTGACTGTTGTATTTAGATCGGTTGAATACACAAGTGCTGTATCTCTGAGTGCAAAAATTTAAAGACAGGTGCATATCATGAGACAGCTGTGCAGATGTTCCACATACAAACTGACAGTGCTGCAACAGTGGAAACTGAGAAACACACACACACACACACACACACACACACACTCACACACAGAGAGAGTTGTCCTAAAGTCAAGATTTCTTTAGAGTCTAAACTATAACTGTTGAGTGAAGGTGGCTTATTTATAGACAGACAGACAGACAGACAGACAGACAGACAGACAGACAGATAGACAGATAGACAGACAGATAGACAGATAGATAGATACGCTTGTTTGTTTGTACATTTTGTATCATATTTTTGTATATTCAATGATTATTATTAATTTGTTTGATTTCAAATAATAATAATAATAATTATTATTATTATTATTATTATCATTAATAATAATAATAATAATTTTATTATTTGTTTATTTTTACATTGTTTCTGTTTTTATTATCATTATTTTCATTAATAATAATAATAATAATGATGATGACAACAATTTGAAATCAAACAAATTAACAATAATAATAAATATGAATTATTATTGTTGTTAATAATATTATTAATTTTTATACTGATTTTATACAACTCATTTTTGTTTGATTGCTAATAATTAATAATAATAATACATATTATAATTCAATTATTATTATTATTATTACTGTTATTATTATTATTTTATTTTCACATAGTTTCTGTTTTGTTTTATTATCAATGATTTTATTTTTTATGATTTATTATGAAATAAATAAATAAATAACTCATTTTATACTCATAACTCATTTTTTATTTGATTGCTAATAATAATAACAATAATAATAATAACACATATTATAATAATTCAAGTATTATTATTATCATTATTATTATTTTCACATTGTCTTTTATGTTAATGAAGTTTACTGTGTACTACAATAAGTGTACTAGCCAGTGCAGTAAACTGGACTACAGAACAAGTCAGTACTTAGATTTTAACACCAGAGGATCTGACCTGAAAATGAAGCTCTGATGTAATTCTTGTAAAACAAGGGTGTTGTGAAGGACAAGAGCATGGATACATTATAGATTAAGTGTATCCAAGCATAAGCATATTTCCATGAATTCATCTGAATTTGCTGTGAATTAGATCAGCCGTTTTTATCTGATGAACTGGGATGGAGTCCGTTCTTATGGGAAAAATCCAAATTGAGGTTTGCGTCATTGTTGGCAAAAGCGTGACCCGGCCCGTCCAGACATCTGACGACCGGCCGGTGATGAGGCGTGCTGATTTCAATAACTCACAGAAGGGAAAAGGTCATAAGTCATGTGTCTTATCACTGAATAGCTCCAAGGGGAATAAGGTTCCCATGCACCATTGTGCTTTTGAGTCATGTCCTAAGTTACATAACATCAAAGTTTTCTGCGTAACAGAGGTGTGAGTATTACTGGAAACTTGCCACAGAGTTGGAGACAAAACATTTTTGAGGGTGAGGGAGGTTATTATTAGCCATGAGCCAGATTTCTGCTCCTGTTGAAGCTGAAGCAGGTTTTGTGGTACGAACAAAGGTACGAAACTCCTACCTGTGCCATATCATCCAGGCAGTTGAAGATGTACTTGCGAGCTTCTTTAGATTTGATCCCCGTCTCTGCCTCATGGTCCTCAGGTGTCTGCAAAAACAAACAGGAATACTGTCAGCACTATCCTGATTCATCTTTCAAGATGGCTCCACTTGAAAAAAAATTAATAAAACACCGGAGAAGCTCTTTCAACATCAGGAATAAGCCGAGAGAGTTCATCCACAAATTAAACTTCATTTACTCAACTATCATGTTGATTTAAATCTGTATGACTTGCTTTCTTCTGTGGAACACGAAAGAAGATATTTTGCAGAATGTTGGTAACCAATAGTTATTTTTTTGTCCATACAATGGAAGTCAATGAGAACTCAAACTGGTTATCAACATTATTCAAAATATCTTCTTTTAAGTAAAAGAAAGAATTGCATAGAGGTTTGAAACAACATGAGTGAGTAAATGATGACAGACTTTTCATTTTTGGATGGACTATCACTTGGAGGAACATCATGAAACATTTAAAATCAATTGGGAAAAGTAAAGAAATTTGGAAATTTGGAATGAAACCCACAGTAAAGAAAACTCACAAATTAAATCTCATTCATGAGACATATGCAGCTGAAGAGTTCTGCTTCTTTTAATTTTCTCCTGAAAAGAATCTCAAATGTGTTTCCTATAGAAGAGAACACTCTCAAACTGTGCTCAAATTTGCAAAAATACCAAATTTGTAATCAAGACAAGTCAAGAGATTTCAATATGAACCCTTTCAAGTCCAAATTATTTGGGCTATGCTATCCATATTAATTTTAAGTCAACACTATGTTTCTTTTTTTATAGAAACATCTGAGGCAAAGTTGACACTTAAACGGAACAGAACTGAAAACTCCATTAAGATTCCTGAACTATGAAAGATAAAACCTTATCTCTGGGAAGTACTTGACATTGGGTTGAGTATTTCTACAGTCCAAGACACAAGCATCGAGGGCCAAGAAGTTTAAGAGGGTATTGACTATGTAGGAGGACACGTTTTTCTAGTTTTATTGGATCTGTATCATATATATGGGGGGTTAGGAATGCAGCTTGGAGTTGCATTGGGGTTCAATAATATCAAAGTTTCCCCATGTGAAGCTTTGCAAAGTTCACCAAAAGTTAATCTAGAGAGAAACTCTATTGACTATGGGCAACCAGCCACCGGCACAGTAAGGATGGGGGAATGTGGAGAGAAACAGAGCAGAAACGGATGGAAGAATGAAAGAGGGAAGAATAAGAACGGGACGTTAAGCAGGATTTATCCCACGTCGCTCTGGTTGCCAAGTCCTCTCACACAAAACCCATTTAGCTCACATTAGCCTCTTGGTTTGTTTACAGGGTGTAGTGGATGTGTCAATTTAACTTAGTTAAGAGAGCGAGGGAATGAGAGAGAGAGAGAAAATAAAAACATTGTCGCTGCATATTTTATGCGAACCAAGTGAGACTAATTAAGGAAGTGAGAAAGAGAAACAGGGTGAGGGAGTTTACCTTCAGTCTCCATAGAGGATAGGTGGAGTCACGGTCTCTGTTGAAAAACCTGGTTGTTTTCGTCCCTGCACTTAACAGATACTCTGCCGGCAAGCCCTGCGTTTGAGAGATGTACCGGATCTGGTGGAAGACATAAACACAGACGATAGGAGATTTACAACTAACGTCACACTTTTGGTGCTGGATATTCACTACTTAGATATGTACACTTGGAAAAGAGGATTTTCTTGCTTGTTTTATATATAAAGGTTTAATATATATAGACATACAGTCACAATGCAAAGTCAGTTTAGTGAAACTAAGCTGCAAAAAGTCATACAGAGATAGTCATAGTAATAAAAACGACAGTCAAAATTAGATTTTTATAATACAATCTTTTACAATGCAAATATTTCTGTTAAATATCCTGTTTGACTTCTGATTGTGAAAGTAAAATGGGCTGCAAATTGCATTTTATGTTGAAAATAAAATAAAATAATATGAAATAAATGAATGAAAATGAATGAAATTGAATTTAAAAATTATAATAAAATTAATAAAGTTCAAGTTTGGAGATCTCTGACCTGCAAATTTGTACAGTCAATCATAGATTGACCTCTTGGTCCAATACAAAGTAAGCAAATCTAAAGCAGCATTATTTAATGCGGCATGTAATATCGCAGGAAAGTGGAGCAGATTTTGTAAATACATTCGATTTTGAATGTATTATTAGTTAGCAATTTATTAAAAACAGAAATGTTAGAGCCTGACATCTAAGTCTTCAAAACGTCAATGCATTTAACAAATAGAACACTGTCTATAGTCTATATATAGAATAGTATAATTTTCAGTGCTGGGTATGATTACATGTAATTCAAAAATGTAGTCCTTTTAAATTATATTACCTTTTAAAATGCTAATAATCAGATTACAGTTTCTATTACATATTTGTTAATAATAGAATTATTATTATTATTATTATTACTACTATTATTATATGTTTTCAAGGTCTTTTCTACGACATTCTAATTCTAATGATCAGGGTGGAAATGAAATGTCATGAAAAATGAAATGATTCTGTTTTTGGTGCAAGAAACCTTGACTGATATTGTAAGCGGACTTCTGGGAAACGCAACAGTGAGCTGCATTAAAACAGACTGATGACATTTTGTCTGCTCGAAAACATATCAGTCACTTGGCTGCCACGTAGATGATACAGCTTCAACATTCCAGCATTAGAAGCTGAGTAAACAGCATCTGTGATGAATGCTGTCACCATGAGACTGATCTCCAGACCCTGCCAAACCCTCTTTTTACAGGTCTGTCCGGGTGCCTCAATTACACAGAATGCCATTCACACACCTGAAAGACGTAAATACAAGAGCTTGGCAGCCGAAGGAATCCACAATAATAATAATAATCTCTTCCACGGCCCCTGACAAACGGCCAATCTCGTATCCTGAGACCGAGCTCATAGCTGCTCAAGAGACCTTGATCACCGCATTTGGCTCATTTACCGTCTTGTGAAACAGAATAGCAGATTTTTTTTCCATTCACTTTTTGAGGATTCTTGCTAGTGATTTCAAAGTGCTGTAATTAGAAATGAGCAGCAAAGACTGGAAATAACTTCTCAAGTTTAGCTTCGAAGTGAAAATCAAAAGTAAACGGGGAAGCCGAGGTGAAATGCCATGAGTCCTTAACATTCGATTGCTTCCAATCACAAGACCTCATAAATGCACCAAATGAGGGGCTGAAAAAAATCCTACTACTCTGTAGTACACAGAAATGGTGGGAGACAAATCTGCAAAGTCCTTTGCTGTGTTTAAGAGCTTGTTAAAGATGGGTTTGGTTTGCTTAGAGCTAGAACATTGGCCCTGGGCTGTTCCATGAGGCCAGAATCATTTTTTTTAAGAGAAGGCCTCGCTGTAGAGCTCGGGATCTGGGCTAATTGGGCAGTTTGTGGCATGTGTCCAGAACTACGAAGGGGCCAGAGAGAGATGAAAGTCAGAGAGACGACAAACACACACACACACACACACACACAGACAGCACTTCAGGAGAGCTGAGAGAGCAGGGGCCCAGCCAACAGTCAGATTTGTTTTCTTTCTCTTAAGCACAAACAGTAATTGAGGGATGTTTTCGCAGCCATTTTCCGAGAAAGGAGATGGCTCTCTCGGCAGGGCCGCACATACACACAATCTCACACACATAAAAAAAGCAAGACTCTGATTCATCTCGCTAAATGAATATCATACGGGAAATATCATTTGATAAATAATTTTCCAATTGAAACACATTATTTATTTATCTACTTGTATCGTTACTGACCACTGAATTACAAAACAGAAACAGCCAAGGATGGATTATGGCATGAGTCAATGGGCCCCTGAAAGCTAGGGGTCTTGAAAACTGATTTATATTAAACAGTGTTTAAATGTGTGCCAGTGACTGCTGTATAAGTCGACAGTGCTGTCACTGTTGCAATGTATTAAATATAAATGCAAATGTGACTTTTAAGAATATTTCCCACAACTGCTTAACAGCTACTTAATTTCTTATATTTGAGAAGCAAGATGTAATTTCCAAACAAGAAACTGGAATTACCAGGCATGTGATCAGCTACAGAAAAAAAAAATGCAGGAAAAACTGACCACACCCCAAGCCACGCCCCGGCAGTTATCATTAAAAAAATTGTATTACATTAAAAGATATATCTTATATTGTAATACATAATATTGTCCTGTAAAAATAAAAAACAGCATTTAATAATCATGATAATAATTAATAATATATAATATAATATAATAAAAATATTAATATAATTTTTATTGTTAAAGTACCTGCCAAAAGTTTGGAAATATTACAATAATTAATGATTTTGAAATAAATCTCTTCTGCTCATCGAGGCTGTAAATATTTGATCAAAATAAAAACAGAAATATTATAACAACATTTAAAAAAAGTTTTCTATTTTAATACATTATAAAATGTCATTTATTCCTGTGACGCAAAGCAGAATTTTCTGCATCATTACTTCATTGATCTTTCAAAAATCTACAATTTCTAAAACATTTCTGATTATTATCAATGTTGAAAACATGCTGCTTCATATTTTGTGTGGAAATGGTGATACATTTTATTTTTCAGGATATTTATCTCTGATAAAAAGTTCAATGAAAAGCATTTATTTGCATTTATCAAATATATTTATTAAATTCGTTAAAGCATTTATTAAATAGAAATCTTCTCTCACTTTTCATAACTTTAATGTATGATGAATAAAATGATTGATTTCTTGCTCTTTTTTAACATTTAGTTGAAATAGAAAGCTTTTGTAACATTATCAAATTCTTTGTCACTTTTGATCAATTTAACACACCTTTGCTAAATAAATTAATTACTTTCTTTCAAAAAACAGAAAACTTATTGACCCTAAATGTTTGCATGTATATACAGTAACAAGACATCTTGTTTTTCTGCTATTTTTCTGCAGTGCAGGGCATCGAGGGAGGGTCTCCACAGAGGCTGGCGCCCCGAGTGTCCCAATCCATCCTTGGTAACAGTCGCAAGGGAACAGCCAAGGTACAGTACAACAAATACTCTCACAAATGTACTAATGGTGGAAACCTCAGACAAGCTGAATGCCAGCGCATATATGAAACCTTGGATGACTTCATCTCCCAACTCTATACTGTTTCCATTATAATCCATTAAAGAACTAGACAAGTCTTACCTGGTCATACTCAGATGCTCCGGGGTAGAGCGGCCAGCCCAGGAACAGCTCAGCGATGACACAACCCAGGGACCACATGTCTATGGCCTCACAGAACGGCAGACCCAGGATGATCTCTGGAGCTCTGCAGACACAGAAGTGATGGAAGAACGTCAAAAATAGAGCCACCGCAGAACAAATACAGTTTTAAAAGATTTATTTAGCAATAATGACCAGCTGTCTATACATTATCCCACTACATTACATACATTACATTATCCTAATTTACAAAAAAGTCTGGTTAAGTGCACATTTATGGAGCATTTGTATTGTCCTTCACCACAGAGGGCCAGAAGGAAACAGAGATGTGTTTGGCACAAAACCAGTTAATGTGCAACCTGTTCCATTCAGCCCAAAGCTGGCATTGGTTATGTCGCAGCCGTAAGACCTCATTGTACCCATTTAAGTTGACTGAGTTGAGTAATAAAGACAAACACTGAATGCATTTTGTTGCCACGGACACAGCGGGTGAGGAGGGAGGAGAGAGACGGCGTGTGACATGGCATTACTCTGGGTGCCGCTTGTGAATCATTCTGAGGATAGACGGAGGGCCACTCTTTTGGATAGAGGGATTGAAGATAAATAAATTCCATATGGAAGGAAAAGAGAGCGGGAAATGTGTGGAAAGACAAAGAGACTGATGCTGGGTATGGAGAGATGTTCAGCATGCAAGCCTTAAGGGTGGCAGAAATGCAGCTCACACTCACACACACACACACACACACACACTCACACACACAGAGAAAGAGAGATAATAGACTGACGCCTCAGTTTTAGGGGTGACAGTAGAACACAGTCATATTATTTGTAAAGACAACACTGGGCACTGGAAGAACAGCCTGTACTTAGTGTTGTTATTGTTAACCAAAATTAATACCTACTTAAAAACTAATTAAAGCTAAAACAAACCTAATAAAAATGACAAAAGCATATAACACAATGACTTAAAACTGAAAAAAAAAACAGACTAAACTGAAATAAAAAGAAAACTGAAAACATAACTTTAAATTTTTTTTGTAAAAATAAATGTTTATTTTATATCAATAAAAAAATATATATTATTATAAAAAAAAAATCATAAATAACACTGCTACGAAGAGTAGAACCAAAGTAACGACTTATCAGGGGAAAAACACACCCATAAAGAAAATCTCTCAATGTCTCAACATTAACATTTTGTCTGATACAGAGAAGCTGATAATAATTTTAATGTTATAACCAATAACTAATAAAAGGTTGATATTAAAATTCTATATTATTATCTAAATAAATGTAAAAAAATAAAACACTTAAAATTGAAATCACATGCAAGTGAAATTAAGCATTACTTAAGCAAATTAATATTTATTTTTTTAGATTTACCAAAGATTACATTCAACAGTGTTATTAAATAATTAGCGTTTGTAGAGATAACCTTGATTTAGATGTTGACAAAGGATATCTAAAAGTCTTCTATTTTCATATTTCGCCAACAATTTGACAAAGTGACTCATTTGTTTCTATTTCTATTAGTGCTGTCAAACAATTAATCACGATTAATCGCATCCAAAATAAAAGTTTTTGTTTTCATAATGTGTGTGTGTACTGTGTATATTTATTATGTATATATAAATCAACACATACAGTATATATTTAGAAAATATTTACATGTATATTTATATTCATATAATTTAATTTATATATAAATATATTTATATTTTTCTTAAATATACACATGCATTTGTGTATATTTATATATACGTAATAAATATACACAGTATACACACATATATTATGTAAACAAACACTTTTATTTTGGATGCGATTAATCGCGATTAATCATTTGACAGCACTAATTTCTATTTTTCCTAAAGAAGTGAAGAAACATCTGGAACAAAACAGAAACAAGATATTTCTGACAGGCACTCAAGGGCAGGAAAAGACTCAGTTTGGGAGCTAATTCTCCCATTGGCTCTCGTGCAAGGTATATAGCGCATGACATCACCCTTCTGAAGTAATGTCATTGGATACAGCCTTGGGCCTGTTGGTCTGTCTGCTCGATATCATTCAAATAAGCCACAGCCCAAAGTATCTCTGTGACACTGAGGATGCATTACGGCCGCCACGTATGCAAATGCATATCCCACTTCAATCTTTTCTCTCCCTTCTTCCAATGCCATATGCAAAACAGACCAGCAGCTGCTGATGCAGGACTTTCAGCGGGTGTGATAAACACAAACACGCGCGGCACTAAATATCGTCCTCATTCTCTTGCGTATAAAACGTCTGCTTGTAATGCAAAAATCTGTGGTGAGAAATTCACAGCCCTGTTCCAGATCCACACACACAGAAATATGAGCTCCCGTACATGCAGATGTGATACAGAGAGTTCATTTGTGGTTCATTTTGCATACCCAAACCTGTCAGGCTGTGACCCTGCAGGTGTGTTTGTGTTTGCATGCGTGTCATTGCGCAGCTTACATGTATGCAAGGGTGACATTATGCACACAAGTGCAAACATCCGTTCCTGGTGTTGATATTTGCATGGCAAGCCTGATGCACTCATGCTGGGGGGGTCATTTCTCGTACACAATGCCACTCAGCATATAGTTCAAACAAGCACAGGAGCAAGAGGTGCTGCTTGCAGAAGGTCTTCGCACCCATCGGAACAACTGCAGTGTGCAAATAATCACCAGGTTGCTCTGGGGTAAATGGCTATGAGGTCAGGCAAAGGTTATGACACACAGTGAAAGAGTGCTTCTTGGTTCCAAACTGAAGAATCGTACATCTTCTGAAGTCCTCAGTCATGCACACATGCATGCACATGCTCACTCAGTTGCTATTTGAGGCTCTGACATCATTATGTGTGGGCATGTCAAAAAGCATCGATCACAGCTGACCTTCAATATGGACCACCACTCATAACCACAGACACAGACGATGCCCTGCTTTTCATTTCAGTCTACATCTCATAGTGCCATTATGCTTTGTTTTTCTACTATTAGGATATTATTGTACAGTATATTGTATTTTATTGATATACAAAAATAAACCAAATAAAAAAGTACAAATATATATATATATATATATATGATTCTCAATTGTGATGAATCGTTTGACAGCACTAAATATATATATCCAAAATAAAAGTTTTTATGTTTACATAATATGTGTGTGTACTGTGTATATTTATTATGTATATATAAAGACACACACATATAGCATATTTTTTGAAAATATTTACATGTATATATTTATATTCATATAAATTATATCATATATAAATATATTTAATATATAAATGTAAAATATTTTTCCCTAATATATACAAGCATGTGTAATTTTTTTTAAACCATATACAGTAAAACATTACTGTACATGGTTTAAAAAAAATTACCATAGTATTGCCATGATTTTTGGATTACCAAATGAATATGGTAATCATTTAGAACCATGGCATATACAGTATTAAAGTACCATGGTACACCACAGCATTATTACATCTTATTACATGACTGTTTACAAAATAAAAAAATAAATAAAAGAAAATACAAAACATAAATTAGGAAGGTAGTTAAAATAAAATATATAAAAACAAAATAATAAATAAATAATCAAATAAAATGCAAGAAGAAAGAGATCACAGAATGATACACAAGTCATGAAACTATACCGGTTAGGCTATGTAGCCAATCATGGGACAGTGGTCAATTAATAGTCATTATACAAAAACATATAATGACGAATGCTGCAATAGGCTGACAGAATCAAGTATCAGATAATTCACAATGACGCTGAGCATTTTAAAGATATTGGTAGCACAATAATCAATACTAATATGGCCATAAAAGCAATAAAACAAGACTATGAACAAAAATGATTCTCAGCAATAATAATAATTTTGAAGGACTACACAAGAAATGTAGTGGGATTTTCAAAGTTGTTAGAGAAGATGCCAGTTATTTATAGTTTTCCGATGGCCAGCGCCAGCGGGAAAGGCCCTCCTTCATATGACAACAACAACCTTGATCCTCTGAGCGCCCGCTGACTGGCCACACTCCCTCGCAATCAATTTTAATATTCATGCCATCGCAGCACACTAAAGCAGCGGAAGCCCAAAGTTCCCGGCGTGCCATTTTAATAAACATTGTGTGAGGTGGGCTCACCGAGGGGGACATATAGACATCTACCGCACACCTGCGACTGGTGGCGAGGCAAAGAGAGATGGAGCGAAAAGGACGAAGAGGGAAAATAAGAGTTACCGTGACAGAAAGAGAGGCAGAGACAAAGAGAGAGAGAGAAGGGAGTAAAATGACAGAGACAAAACAAACAGTCCAGGAGTGTGAGAACAAGAGAATGAGGGAGGCAGGGGGAGCTGTTTAGATTTCATCTCCACGGAGTCAGAGTGTGGGGTCATCTCTCCACAACTTACTAAAACAACCTTGGAAATAGTCCTCCCTTTTATTGTGCTGGTTTTGTGGGAGCGCTCTTTCATTTCAAGGCCCTGTGAACCTCACCCTCTCCCGCTCTCTTCAAAATGCAGAGGAAATCGCTGACGACGCTGTCACTCTCTCAACTCCCTTAAATTCCATCATTAGCATTCCCAATACAGAACGAGCATGAGGGAGAGTGAGGGGGGAAACCCAATTGATGACCTTCTCTCTGTAAATTTCACTGTTATAGACACATTTGTGAGAGCTCGCGCTCGTCTTGCATGACGCAGGAAAATGTTATGCTATATTGTTATATGAGAACTAAGATTTATTATTTTACACATGTTGTGAACATGAGTTTGAAGTGTGAATTGGATGTAAAGTGATAAAATGTATTTTGTCACAACGTCAAAACACATCTTTCTAACGAGTTGTTCTCACAATCTGCGCAAGCAGTGTAGTCTGATTCACTAATAAACGACTCCTAGATTCGGTTTTGTGAATCGACTCACAGACTCACAAGTTTGAATCAGTCTGAAAAGTTCTTTAGTGAATGAACTCAGTGAATCAGTCAAAGTGGTTAGTGAATAAACATCTGCCTTACTGAGCAATGTAGTTCAATTCACTCATAAACTCACTGGTTTGAATAAGTCTGGAGAGTTCTTTAGTGAATGAACTCAATCAACATCCGACTCTCTGAAGCATGTTTTGTTTCCATTAGGTTTTAAATGTTCAATAGTTGAAACTTACTGGTTGTTCATATGACAACATTAATTAGCTCAGGAATTATTAAGTAATATCTGGATTAACAATGTATTTATATAAAGTCATTATATATAGCTGCCAAATGTTTTCAGTAAAATGGAAAATGGAAAAAATTTATTATTTATTAATAAAGGCGTTTTCTTGCAATGTAGCCAACATGACTGTTAAAAATAAATCTAATCAGTTATGTGATATTTTGTCATATTATATATGCATACTTATGTCATAATACTTGAATGCTTCTCCACATTACAGATTACACAAATATAATACAAAATATCCAAATATATAAAATAACAATAACCAAAATAATGTTTACCATTAAAATTGCCATAATGACTTTATTTTTTCACAAATTTCTTTATCACTTTTCTATAAAAACATGTATTTTGTGATGTATATCATAATAGAAGATTCACAAGAACACAGATACAGAATGTTTTGTCAATACTGCCCACCCCTCAGTACACTGAATGAAAATAACACCGCATTTACACAGGCCACTTAACCACAATCCATCAGTCCCTATTTGTGTGATTGACGCCTTCCTTGCGTGTCAGTCAGGTACAGGAAAAGACGTTGTGTTGCAGAGAGCCGTACTGTGGCCCATAGATCACCCTGGCGTCCGAGAGTCCCAATGAACAAACAAAGGGAGGGCGGGAGGCCGTGCAGTGTGTATGTAATCCTCACCCGCGCTCCCTCACGTCCCAGGCTCCTACAGCATTCCACCTTAGACTGTTAATTACAGACATGCCACCCCAGACAGAGAGAGACAGTGAGAGTGATGACAGTCTGGTCACTGCTATGATTGTCTTAACACAATCAACATATAACCATCAAGTGTAACCCTGTAAGACTGATCATTTGGACAGATGAATGGTGCTGATAACAGTGAAATGACAGGAGATACACATTTTATTTTATTTTATTTTTTAATTATTTTATTTTTATTTATAACAAACATTAATTTTATTATATTAATTCTGTTATAATTTGTATTACATTAAATATAAGAAAAATACAATAACATAATAAAATTATATATATATATATATATATATATATATATATATATATATATATATATATATATACACACACATACATATACACACACACATTTTTATTATCTTATAAAATAAACATTTATTATAAATAAAAAGATAATTACAATAATTAAAAAATGAAATGAAAAATTATATATATATATATATATATATATATAAATTATTATATTATATAAATATCTATATAATATAATAATATAATATAATATATAATATAATACAGAATTAATAAAACAGAAAAAATAATGTTTATTTAAAAAAAACTAGTAGCAGCACATTTTTAAATTGCATTTGGACAACTTGATGGTTATGTGCGCATTTGTTTAATATAATAAAAAATATAATAATAAAATAAAAAATATTAAATAAATCAAAACATAACCATCCTCCTAATATTTTATTTTATTATTGTATTTTATTTTTAAATAAACATTTATTTGTTTAATATAAATTCTTTATTGTATTATTTATTATAATAAATATTTTTATTTTATTAATGTATTATTTATTAGATTAAATAAAACATATAACCATCAAGTAGCCAAAATGTAGTCTGAAAATGGAAAAACTCACATTTTTATTTTATTTATTTATTATATTATTTTTCAATTTTTATTTTTTCTTATATTAAATACTAAATGTCATAGTTCTTGCTTCTTTTATTGATTCTTCAGAAATACTGTGTGTAATACAATCATGCCATAAAGCATTTTGAAATTGAAAACTGAAATGGAGAGAGGGGGAATGAGAGAGTCGCGTCCCACCTGAGTGACCCCAGCCCCCCTCTCCCATCTGTAAGAGCCCGCAGGGTGCTGCATCAGCCTTGAGCTCTCAACTCCCTCTCTCCTCGTCCTCTCTCTTCCACCCACTGTCTCATTCCCTTTCTCTTTCACTCACTCCAGCACTCTTTTAAGAAGCCTGTGTAAGTATGTGGGTCACGTCGAAAGCTTTCTGCTCGAGGAAAAGGTCCACAGAATGTGTGTCCTAACGGACGCTCTCGCATTTGCAGTCGGGCCCCAAGTGAAATGCACTACAAGTGGAACTCTCTTCCCACAACTTTCTCAGACACACACCCTAGATTCAAACAGCCTCAGACATTTGATCAGCAGAATAAATGATTCTGTGTTTGTTTGTGTCTGTGTGTGTAGTCTGGAATAATGTGCATCAAACAATAGTGACAGGGGTTGAAGAAATTTCTAGAATAGTGTCAAAGTGACACAAATATGACATGCAAATATTTTTTTATTTTGCTGTGTTGTGTTGAACAGTGCTATAGTTTCAAATTAATAGTCAACCAGTATATTGGCTTGTCAATAATAAAATGCTCTTATTTAGACAGCAGGGTGGCCAAGATCATGTAGATACACGCATAAAATTGGTAAATTTAACACTATTAACTAAAGAGTTATATTGGCCAATAGCTGTATTGGTCATTGGCCAGCCTGTCCTATATATATCAGAATCAGCATTTCCAAAAAATTTCAAAAACAGAAATTGTTCTTTATCTATTCACAAGGCTAATATATATATATATATATATATATATATATATATATATATATATATATATATATATATATATATATATGGCAAGGCCACTTATGATACTCAGCCAAACAGTATGATTATCAGCCAAAAGTGGCCAAATATAGGCCATTTAATGGGCCTGTCTGATATATCTCTGTCTATCACTAGCACAAACCCCTTCTGCTCTAAAGCAGAGTCCTATCACGAGCAGCAGAACACATGGAGTCGTCTGAAAGGTGTTTCTGCCTGTGGCTGTGGGTAGCTGCAGTTCTGAGCCCACACACGCCACACTCTCCCCCACAGCCTCTGTCTCAGCCCACTGCCTCTGGGAAACACGAGGCTGTTATTTCTTCTGCTTCTGAGACAAAGAGAAGGAGAGACGCACACCTACACTGACCAGATAAATCAGTAATGTGCCACCCCCCTCCATCACACCTCCATCTGTCCCTTATCTGTCTTCCTCCTCTACAGTCCAGCAGTCACACCTCCACACGTCTAATCAGATTGTGCAGGACAGATATTGTGTGTCCAAGTTGTGCTTCTTGAGAACAGGTGGCGGCTGATGTCCTGTGACTGTGTCAGAATCGAAAATTAACATATTATTCATCCTACTGTATGCAAAAATTAGGATTGGTGCATCTCAAATCATAGTATGCTGAAAAAAGCATATATCTGTACTTTGTAGTACTGGGCTAATTTTAGCCACAATACCTTGCACTACAGAAGAGGATGTGATTTCGATTGTTATATTTAAACTTTTTCAGAAAAAAAAAAATCTGAAAATGGAAGGCCAAAGCCATAGTTCTTTTTAAATTTGTTACATAAATGCAAAATTGTGGAAAAAAGTCTGAAATGTGAGATATAAAATTGTGAAAGATATAGAATTGTGTTTATATGTCGCAATTCTGAGAGAAAAAAAAAGTCTAAATTGTGAGCTACATTTATTATTATTTATTGTGAAAAATTAATTTTCTTTTTCCAATGGCAAAAAAAAGTGTTACATAATTTATAGTTATTTTAAATTGTAAACTATTCCACAATATTACTGTTTTACTCTGTATTTTATCAAATAAATTCAGATTTTTTTTTTTAAATCTGACAGATCCCAAACTTTTTAACATGTAAACTCAACTGTTATATAATAAAGTTGTGTCACAACTTGAATGAAGCATTAGTCCCAGCTATGCACTCAAAAATATGTAATTTACCATCACTAGTGAAGTATATACTTTTAGAGCATTGTATGAGTATTCAGTTTGGAAACCTAAGTCCTTTTGTGTGTTTGGATCCGAGAAAAGTGTCATACAGTACAGCAAAAGCTTGGAAATATTCACACTAAAAGCTCTGGCCAAACCAGAGTCATTTCTGTCAGATAGAAGACAGAGACCGGGAGAGTCAGACAGACAGGCAGCAGCGGGGAATGAAAGAGAGAGAGACAGGCTGTGTGTTTGTGTTTATTGTGCTCCTCAGGACTGAGCACTTAATCTGCCTGCAGATACGTTACACCACAAACGGCCAAACACAATTAGCCACGCTGCATTCTTCTGCCTTCACACAAACACAATATCTCGCGCTATCTCTCTCCCCCTCACACGCATGGGGGTGATAAGAGGGACTGTAATTAATAATAAAAATGGAATGGAAGATCTTGCTGCCAAAATGCGTAAAAAGGACCAGAACGCAAGGGTTCAAAGCACACACACTACAAACACTAGCACTGGGACTTATCTGATTCATTTTAGCGATTCAAATGCATTCATTTCGTTTTTGAGTAAAATACATAAATACATAAAAAAGGACATTGTTTACTTTCTTTATACACAGTCTGTGTTAAATAATCAGTGCATGTTATTTTGTAGTAAAAATATTTGTCTTTATAATTCAACCTTCTCCAACCTGTTAACTGCTACCTTTCACGATCCAATCAAATCCTGCTCAATATAATTAAGATCTGCCCACAGCTGAACATTCTATTACACTAAAAAATGAATGAATGAATGAATGAATAATTGAATAAATTATATTATATTACATACATACATGCATACAGACATACAGACAGACATACAGACATACAGGTATATATATAGCAATTTAAAATACCGTTTTTACAGAAAAGACAGAAATCTTTTCCAGCATTATAAATGTCTTCACTACTCTTGATCATTTTATTGTGTCCTTGTTGAAAATGTATTTATACTTTACAATAAGGTTCATTAGTTAACATTAGTTAACAACATTAGTAAACATGAACTAAGAATGAACAATACTTCTACAGCATTTATTAATCTTAGTTAATGTAATTTCAGCCTTTACTAATGCATTATTAAAATCACAAGTTTTGTTTGTTAACATTAGTTAATGCACTGTGAACTAACATGAATAAACGAATGAACTGTATTCTCATTAATTAACATTAACAAAGATTAATAAATAGTGTAATAAATGCATTGTTCATTGTTTGTTCATGTTTGTTAATACATTAACTAATGTTAACAAATGACACCTTATTTAAAGTGTTACTGTATTTATTTATTCATTCCACACAGTTTCCACACAAATATTAAGCAGCTAAACACAATATTGATAAGATTTATAAAAATAAGACAGCTCCGCCATCGCAATAATATTCCATTTTAAAAAATCTTCAAATAGAAAACAGTTATTTTTAAATTGTAATCATTTCACAATATGATACTGTTTTGTTACTGTTGTATTTCTGATCAAATAAATGCAGCCTTGGCGAGAATAAGAGGCATAAAAAACTTTTGAAATTGTATGGGTGTTTTTTTTACTTTTATGGTCTCTTAATATACTGTATAAACAGTTACACATTTTTGACCGAAATCATTAAAAAGAAGCGGTTCAAAAGAATGATTTGTTCATCAATCAAACATGTCTCACATGTATATATAATACTATCAGTGTGAATAGCCTCTCTGACCTTGTGTCTTTCTCCAGGCTGAGAAGAACAGAGGGGATCTCTTCATTAACGTTCTCTCTGACAGGTGATTAACTTCACCCCATACAACCCACCGTGACCCGCAGTCGAGTATCTTCACCTCTCTATAACAATACCCCAGTGTTTCATTCCTCAATACGCAGAACTAAACGACTCCTTTTCGTTTCATTATCTAACCTCAATTAAAGAAGGGGGTGGAATCAGCCTTTGTCCTCCTCCGGCTGGGGCGCAATTATTTGATGGAACGCTAGATGTTAAAATACTGGTGTTGTAGGTGTTGCTATGTACTTAAGGTGTTTAAAGCGGTTTTTAAGTGTGTATTTATAGTTGCACTGGGTGGTTTCCAGGGTGTTACTATGGATAAATGTATATGTATATGTAAATGTGTTACTATGGTGTTCTTCACAGAAATTTAATAGTTGGAGTGACGAATTTTTCAAATGCTCCATAAATATGAAAAATAATAACAGTGATGCATGTCTCGCCTCAAATCTATAACAAATGATGGTGAGAACCTCATTTAATGCTTTACATGGCAATATAAAAAGATATATTCAAGCTGAATGTAGACATGGAGAAAACTGTTTGGACTGTGTTATAATGAACAGCAACAGACAGTAAGCACTGTTCCAGGGTCAGATACACTGAGCTTCAGATGCATTATCTTGATTACACACAGCTGCCAGAGAGAGAGAGAGAGAGAGAGAGAGAGAGAGTTAATGTGTATGCACACAATGCATTTGCACATCTGTCTCTTTGGGGTTAAAGCCAAGACGCATCAGGCCACCTCACATGTACGTGCACACAGACACTAAAAACCATATACACAACGTAAAGTGTTTACAGCAGAGAAGATGTCTGGCTGACACATGACCGCTCAGGCTAACACATGACACATTTTGGTTTGAGGAAATATTCAGAATTTATTGACCATACACTAAGATTTATCCCCTTACTGTTGCTACAGAACGTCCTGTAGGAATGAACTTGAGATTTCAGTCAGATGTAAATGTGTATTTGATATTATGCTTATGTAGGCTGTGATTAATTAATTTTGACATTACAACTCATTTTGATCTACCATTTTCTTTAAATAAGTTTATATATTTCAATATATTGTCAAACGTCATTTATTCCTAAAAATTAATTTTCAGCCTCCAGCCTTCAGTGTCACAGGATCCTTCAGAAATCATTGTAATATGCTGATTTGGCGCTCAATTATGATCAATAATTAATATTTGTGTGAAAAATATGCTACAATTAATTTTTTTTCAGAATTACTTGATGAATAGAGCATTAAAACAGCATATATATGTGTGTGTATGTGTGTGTGTGTGTGTGTGTGTGTGTGTGTGTGTGTGTGTGTGTTAAATTATGCAGTAATGTGATTAAAAACTTCAGCTACAAATTCAAATTTAAGCTTAATTTGAAAGAAATTACAAGTAATAAAATTAGTGTGAGTGAAGTGAACGGTAAATAAATAAATAAATATCAGATATTCTGTTTTCAGTAAAATTTAAGAAATTCTTTTACCATAAAAAAACAAAATACATCACTAAAGTAACATAAATATACTAACATATAACATAAAAATAACATTGAAAAATATGATTATATTAGATTTTCTATTCTTGGTAAAATAATAAAATAATAAAAAATAATAAAATATCAATATCAATATAAAATAATATAAAATATTATACAAAAATCTGAAAATAAAAATATTAGATATTCTGCTTTCAGTAAAACCGAAAATCTAACTTTTACTGCAAAACAAAGCAAAATTAATGATTAAATAAAAAAAATATTATATTACTATACTGTTAACTGAACTGTTAACATTTGTCATGCTTTAAACAATTTGGTTACTATTAACATTACAATGTCTAGCCTCAGTGTATAAATACTTAAATTAACTAAAATATTCTTGATTTTTTTTTATAAATGAAAACTAACAAAACACTCTGCACTTACATAAGCAAAGAGCAAATCCTATGAGAAAACCGGCAGAAACAGTTGCTAAAATAGGTCAGTAACATTTTTAAGGCTTAGCAAAGGCTCCTTTTCAATTCATGAGTGTTAATTTGAATTATAATTAGCCACGCCCACAGGTATGAAACTCATCTGTACACATTTTTCTGATTGGCTGTGATTGTGATTAGGACACAGTCTGACGCACACAGTTCAGACACACCCTCTCCTGCTGTGTGTGTGTGTGTGTGTGTGTGTGTGTGTGTCAGACAGTCATGTAACGTGTCTGGCTTTTGCTCTCACACTCCAGGGCACTAAACACCTGGACAGATTCGTTTATCAGGTAAACATTGAAGAAAAACGACAGAATAAAGCAGCCAATATCACTCTAATGGCACTGATAACGGCATCAAACCGTCCTTGAGCAAGTAATGACAAACCAGACATGCCGACCCGCTCTGGGAACGGCGACTATAAAGAAAAGGCATTAAAACATTGACAAATCACCCATCATTCTAAACAAGGGCCCTGTGTAGGCAATCTCATAGCTATGACGTGATACAGGCAGGCATGTGACGGCTCTAATTTAGAGATTTGTGGAGAGAACAAACCAGGTGTCACTTCTGTACGGATACACCTCCACGGCCTAGGGGAACTATCAGTCTCACGGACAAAACGTGCAATAACAAAGACTCACGGAGAGCGGCCTCTCCGGGGCGACAGCGCGAGGTAGACGCTTCCGTGGAAGTCAGCTGGCGTGTGTTGAAAACGACTGCTGCACCAGCTGTGTCTACAGCAGAGTGTAACCTCGTTTTCAAATGCACTGGACAAAGAGAGCTCAGTTTACTAAAATAAACGTACAAACACGAGGGCGTCGGATCAACTAACATACAATTGGATCAACTAACATTTTAGACGCGAACGTTCTCTAATGGTGGCTTACTTCACCAGGGACTCTGCTTTATTTTAGTTAGTTATTTAGTCAAGGCTTACAGGAAACAGCTGAGAAAATGGGTATTAATTAACATTAATATTATATCTGTGGGTCAATAAAAAGCATTACATTTACATAAATTACATTTCCTGCATTACTGGGTTTTTGGTTTGTTTTAGCAATTCCATAGGTCTAAGATGGCATAATTAATTAAAAAATTAAAATGATTTTTGCAATATTACTATTGTAAAATAAAATAATAAAACATCAAACATTATACAAAAATATAAAAATATTATACATTCTGTTTTTGGTCAAATTAAAGAAAATTTAACTTTTACTATAAAACAAAACAAAATAAATCATTAATATGAACAAAATCATATAAATTAAAATTAACATTTAAAAATATGAGTATATTAGATTTTATTTTTTCAGCAAAAATAAGTATAACATTAAATAAAAATAATAAAATATCAATATAAATATAAAATATTAAACAAAAATAAGAAAATACAAATATTAGTTATTCTGCTTTTGATAAAATTGAAAATCTAACTTTTACAGTAAAACAAAACAAAAATTAATAATTAAACAAATAAAGTGAAATAAATATATAATAATATAAAATACAAGATGAAAATAAGCACAAAAAAAATTGTGAATAAAAATTAAATAATCTAATATTAAAATCTGTTTAAATATATATATAAAAAATCTGACTTTCCATTTTCAGCATAAATAAATACTGTTGCATAGTGCATTTTGTGTGTACACATTGAAGCCAATGGAATCATTTTAATTTAACATAAACACAATCCATTTTGCAGTCAAATGTACCCCCATAGTGACTGACATGATATGCAGGTCTTAAAAATGTTAAAGATATCTTGAAAAAGATATCAAAGGTTAAACTGCAAGTGTTTACCCGCAGCTACCTTATTTGCAGTGACCGTACAGCAAGTCATTCATTTTTACTGAGACGCAACAAAAGCCGGTGTGAAAGTAAAAAAAAAAAAAGACATCAATGCAAAGAACCCCATCTTAGCATCTGTTCACTCTCATATAAACATACACACTGATCATAGCCAATCAGACGACAGGATAGGGTCGGAGATGATAAGTCAAAAGATGACTTGTGGTATTTCCAGCTGTTCCAGGAACAAGGGTGTTACGTCTTATCTAAACACGCCAAAAGAGTCCAGCCAGGTCAGGACAACACCCCAAACCCAAACACACACAAATCTGGAGAGATATGACAAAGCAAGACAAACTTAATAACAGTGAGCCGTGCTCTGAACTATCCCAAGAGATTCCTGAGTGCTTTGTTGCAACACTCAGCGCATCGCTGCACATCTGACACCAGATTCCAGAAGATCTGAGGCAGCGGCAGGTGGAGCAGACAGAAAACGCTTGAGCAGAGAGCGTGAGATGGATGGAAAGAACAATGAAAGTCTTGGGAAGATGAGGAGTTTGGTCTGTGAAGTTAAAATCTTCAGGACTGTTGACGGAGGACAAAAGAATTGCCAGAGTTGCTAATATAAACACTTGAGATTCCTATATGGTAATATTACAACTTTATTGCAAAATAAAACAATAAAAAAATCAATAATAATAATAATAATATGAAAAACATAAAATAATTTTTTTATATTAAAATATCATTAAAATATAATATAAAAATATTACAAAATGTAAAAATTAAATAAGATTTTCTATTTTTAGTAAAAAAAAAAAAAAGCATATTCTAGGAGTCATTCATATAGGTAGAAAAAGAAAACAGAATTTGCTAATATAAAAACTTGAGATTCAAGTATTATAATATTACTATTATATTTTAAAACAAAACAAAAATAAGAAATATTAATTAAATTTAAATAATGTAAAAATCTAAAACAAATTATCACTAAAACATTATATAAATATGAGATTTTCTATTTTTAATTTAAATATTAAAAAAATTTCATAGCCATTCACATAAGTAGACAGAAGGCACCAAAGTTACAAATAGAGATGCAAATATAAACACTTGAGACTCTAATATTGTAATATTATTCTTGTAAAAAATAATAATGATATAAGAATTTATATACATTTAAATAGAAAAATATAATAAAAATATAACTAAAATGCACGTGTGTGCATATATATATATGTGTGTGTGTGTGTGTGTGTGTGTGTGTGTGTGTGTGTGTGTGTGTATGTATGTATGTATGTATGTATGTATGTATGTATATATATATATATATATATATATATATATATATATATATATATAAACATAATCTTGTGTGAAAAACAGATGGAGTTAATATAAACACTTGAGAATCTAACCCCGCCCCCAGATTCATCCGATTGGTCTCATTATAAAAAACGGACATTGATCTGCTGTGCGGCGAGTCATAAGGTGAGCTATTTTTAAAACAGCATCTTAAAAACGTGCTGCACATGGCACAAGATGTAACAAATCCATCTGCCGCGTGTATACAATAACCAACAGACAAAAAAATAAAAAAATCTATGTAAACGACCCTTTTCACTGTTACATAACTACATAAGCCAGCACTTATGAAGGAACGAGAGAGACAGATAGAAAAGGACAGACCAGAGACAGAAATGCTGGGAATATGGGCAGAGGAGAAAAAAAAAAGAAGAAGAACGGGGTGGTGGACGAGGGCGCCCTGGCCAAGAGACAGGAAATGAGTTGGTCTGTTTTATACCCCAGGACAGAGCGGGGTGCCAAGAACACAGCTGCATTTCCTCTCTGCCCTCATCTCTCTCTCTATTTCTCTCTATGATTCTTTCCCAGCTGCCAGCTGTAGTCTAGCTTAGTCATGGACAATAGAATAAAAACACTGATGGATCGGGTGAGTTTTCTTTCCCCTCTGTATGGAGTCACGATTATCATATTACCCTTATTACCGAAAGCCTCTGTCATGAAAACATACTCATTAATAGTGTGAGCGCCAGTCTAAACCAATAGGAGAGGGAGGCCACACATGTTGACCCTTTGCCTCTGTCTTTCATAAATCATGTCATGTTGTATGTGCTGGGAAAATGATATTGCCCATGAGTTAGTTTTACTGTGGGGCATGAGTGCGTTCAAGTCAACGCTTTACATTTTATATGACATTTATGTTCTTGGCAGATGGTTTCCCATCAAAGCAACTGGTACATGTCCTCGAGGAAGATTGTGCCAATATTGTGCTACAATTCAAACGCTACAGTGTTTTACTTAAACTAGTGATTATATTATTCATTTAGCATGACAATAAATGCATAACATAAGCGTCAAAGAGGAGAAAGAATGGCTGCTGTTAGCAAATAGCACAGAATAGAAATGCTCAACACAGAATTCATTCAATGAGAGAGAAAGCAGTCCTTACAAGAGAAAATGATAGAGACGTCATCTGGGATTATTTCACTTCATTAAATAATGCTGAAGCAAGATTTTTTATAATGGGTTTGCATGATGTACAAAATGAGCTTATTCAGATTAAAAGTTAATTTTTTTATTAAAAATAAGTCTGGTAATTTCCAGTTTAGGTCTGTTAAGTGTTGAAAATGATGGCTTTATATATAAATATATAACAACATATAATAAATACTTATGATACAGCCATCATTTTGTAACATAATATTCCTAAACTACCATATTTAGAGTTCTTTTTTTTATATAAATAATACATTTATTCACCAAGGACGTAATGAATTGATCAAAACTGACACTTTTAATGTTACAAACACTTCTAATGTTTTCAAATAAATACTTTTCTTTTGAACTTTCTATTCATCAAAGAATCACAAATATTAAGCAGCACAACTGTTTTAACACTGATAATAATAAGAAATGTTTCTTGAACACCAAATCAGAATTATTAGCATGATTTCTGAAGGATCATGTGACGTTACAGACGGGAGTAATGATGCTGAAAATTCAGCTTTGCATCACAGGAATAAATTACATTTCTTATTTTTTCTTTTTTTAATAGAAAACTGCTTTTACTGTACTTTTGACCAAATAATGCAGCCTTGGTGAACATAAGAGACTTTTTCAAAAACATAAAAAATCTTGCCGACCCCAAACCTCTGAACGGAAGTGTATACAATACATAACTTAAATAAATAAATAAATGAATAACAACAACAAAAGTTTGTATCACTGCAATTTTATCCTCTCATATCAGATAAAAAAAGCTAGGGTCAATATTGTTCTTGCATTTAAACCATGTACTATGGTGCAATTCATAAAAAGAACAGGTCAGTGGGCAGCAACTCCATTATATTAACTCTCCAAAGCCAATTTGTCACATTTGCCACTTGGCAATAGTTCATTTTGGACCCTGACTGTACCAATTGAGTGCAGAAGTAAGATTAAACCGGAAACTATCATAAGAACAGTATCCTCCAGAAGACGACCACAGCAGCACAGACACACACAGTATCCTCTCTCCTCAACGCCTGCTTTTTTAAATTGGACAGCATGGTCATTCTAATCATAGGTGCTATTATTTACACAGCTATCAATCTGAGCTCAGGCCGGCTCCCTCTGCAGCATATAATGACTCCGATTGATTGCTCAGCGTGACATAAGATGAAATAACATCCACCGAACCCGTCCCCCATTCCCTATATCTCTGTGACCCTCCTCAAACACGTCTACACCTCCTCTATTTTTCAGCCTCATACAGCTTTCCATCTCCAAACTCTTTTTTTCTGCAATTGTCATTTCCTCTGCAATGGACAGTTTACACAAAAAAACTGTCTTTCTTCTTTCTTCCACGGACACAAAAGACGTTTAGCTGAATGTTCACGCTGCTCTTTGCCATACAATGAAAGTGGATGGTGACCACCATGCATGTGCTTTCAAGGTCCATCAGAGATTCTGCTTTTGTGTTCCACTGACAAAATATTTAAGTCATACAGGTTTAGAACAACATGAAGGTGAGTAAAAAAAATGACAGAACGTTTATTTTTGTGTGAATTAATTAGACTGTGAAAAGTGGGAAAAGTTGAAACATGCACAATAACAGCAGGATCATGCATTTAAAAGTTAAAAGAGTACATTTTAAAGTTAAAACACCTTGATGGATTTGTTTGCTACAAACACGCAGACTTTAACTTCACAAGATATTAATTGATGGACTGGAGTCGTGTGGATTACTTGTGTTTTTAACAGCTGTTTGGACTCTCATTCTGACGGCACCCATTCACTGCAGAGGATCCATTGGTGAGCAAGTGATGTAATGCTAAAATTCTCCAAATTCATTGTTTCGATGAAGAAACAAACTCATACATCTTGGATGGCCTGAAGGTGAGTAAACTTCAGTAAATTTTCATTATTGGATGAACTATTCCTTTCATTTTGACTGTTCTCTTACATTCAGAATCTTGCCTGTTTAGACCTTGTTGGGTTTTTCCCTCATCTTCTTACTCTCCATTCCTTTTTTATCACCCTGAATCTATGACTCGCCTTGAAGGAAAAACACAGGTGGTTAAAGTTTTTCAAGCCTCTATTGACTGTAAATTTCCATTGCGCTGCTGTGGTATGTAGTGTAGTATGTAGCTTGTCCGCTAACATTGGTCCATTACACACTGCCTGCATGAACTGAGACATAAAACACTCTCAGAATGTGTGTTTGTGCATTGGGTGGGAGGTTCAGTTTGCTAGCTCCAACACACACGTAACTCACGTAGCCAAATACTTTTGCCTGGGTGCTTGGTTATTGCAGCTATAAGAAAAGTCTGAGGGAAAAAAACATGTTTACATTTCAGATCTTGTCAGGGCAGGTACAGTATGAAATGGGAAATCTGTGGCAATTCATTCATCTAAATTAAAGATGTCACAACATATGCAGCATTCAGAGGAAACATGCAATAATCTCAGAATTAACCCTTGAAAAACCCACTCGGCTGACCATTAATCTGACTACCAGTTATCCTCAATGTCTGACCCTGGTTTAAATGTTTATTTGATTAAAATACCACATCTTTATAATTGGCAAAACTTTTAATACTATCTTTAACAGTACTCCAAGCTAATTGAGGAAGACGTACGTTTCCATCCTTTAAAAAGTCTGATTTCAGTATTAAAAATAAATAAATTGTGCTGTAAAAAAAATATTCCTGCAACCCCCAAAGAGCTTCCCCCAAACACACAGATGCCCGTTTCAATTAGTTTCACAAAGCGTTTCTTCCACGGCTAGTGGGGGAGATGAGGAACTCATTACAGAATTCCTTTCCTCGCACTTTGAAATATAGATCGGGAGCTTGGCGGCGTCATTCCAGCAGGAGAGTGGACGAGAGAAAGAAAAAAAGAGGAAAGAGGAGAAACATGAGGAAGGGAAGATAAGGCTCAGAATGACAGAAACATGGAAAGCTGTTCAAAAAATTATTTTAATTTTGCTCTTTAATGGCAGATTTCATTGTGACAACTTACCCCATATACAGTACACAATACAGTGTCCAACAGCGGGGCATGTTGTCACAATAAGGTGAACATGTATTCAATGAACTCATCTTTTGATATTTTTTTTCCTGGACAATAACGGTGGAAATTTTTTGATAGCTTTTTTTGTACCCAAGACTTTAAGGAGGCTATAAAGCATATAAATAAAAGTTAAAAGTTAAACTATTTTACAAAAAATAAAAATAAATAAATAAATAAATAATAATTTAAAAAAATTTTTTTAATGGACATTAAATCTACATTAATACCATTCTACCCCTATTTAAAAGCCAATAAATAAATAAATCATTAGGGTAGATTTTTAATTGCTTATATTGTAAGTAATTAAATAAATAAATAAATAAATAAATAGTTTCTTTAAGTTAGATTTTGAATTGTTCAGACAATAAATAAATAAATAAATAAATAAATAAGGTAAATTTTTAACTTTATAGATTGTAAATACATAAATAGTTTCTTTAAGTTAGATTTTTAATTGTTCAGACAATAAATAAATAAATAAATGGTTTCTTTACAATTCAGCCTGTACATTTCAAATACATAACTGCAGGAATTTTTTTTTTTTTGGCAGTGCAGTTCTGGACTAAATCTCTTGACACCTTCCAAACTGAATTGTAAAGAGAGTCATGTGACTAGTCACACTTCTACACTTCCTCTCCCTCGGGACCATCCGGCACAAACACACCTGTTAGAAGCCACACACACCTGTTAGACACACACATCCACACACACTCACACACATGCAACACAAAAAACCTCCTAAGGCACCGTCGGCATGTCTACAGCAAACCGAGGATGTGTCCTGATGATTACCGCTGCATTGCATTAAATCTGACCACCAAACACTCATTGACTATGTGTGTTTATTATAGTGGACAGTGTGGGTCACATAGCAACTTGAGAATGGTTATCAGAACAGACTCTAACTGAGTCTGACCACGTGTACGTGTCTAATTACATGTGCGCACATCCATCTATTTCTGCCTTTCGTGCCTAATAATCAAGCAGTTCAATTAGCAGCGCCGACTATGTAATCCCATCGCTGTGGTAACGGTGTGGGAGGGGGGGCGGCACGGGCCCTCACGGGGGACAGGACTCCTAAGAGGCTGCCAGTGACACTCTAAATCCATCCCACAATGCCATTCTAACATTGTGGCGACTGTTGCTAGGCCACTGATGGAGGTGTCATGTAAAAATGTGTGTTTGTGTGCACGTGGGGGTGGTGGGGATTCGATTCTCATTCGGATTTGTTCTATGCAAATTACATCAATCACAGGAAATGCCTAGGCCTCTGCATAAAGTTAATTGCAGTGGCAATAACAAAGGCCTGCCTTTGAGCAGGAGGCAAATTAAACATTAGTTTAGATTTTTCTTGGAACTAGTGGGATGTTCTAATTACAGAGAATGAACACATCAGCACTTTGCTGCATCGCACATTTTAGTTTAACAGCCAGAGCCTGGAAAACAACAATCTGGACGTTCCCGGGGCAGTGTGGTTATTGTGTGCGAGTGGGTGTGCGTGCAATGTGTGCAAGTGTGAAAACGGCATGAGAATCCAGCGGCTTATTAGCATGTCGACCTCTGACCCAAAAGATGACCGTGACACCTTCATTAATATAACGGTTACACCTACAAGGCCCTTATTCCCCAAGCTAAGCAATGCTGGAAATACATTTCCTGCCTAAATGACAGCTTTAAAAAGTTTTACACTTACAGAAATAATAGCTCTACTGACAAATATGTTGCTGAAAAATAAACATATACAACTTTTTAGGACAGCACGATTAATCTCACTGCAGCTTTCTGCCAGAATAAAAACGAATTAGTTAAGACAGACATAATTTTAAAGCTGTAAAAAAATAGTTTTTAATTAATTTATTTTTTTAATTTATATAATGTATATCACGTATTATATATCATTAATGTGTTAACTGGTAAAGGCTTAAAAATTAAAATAAATAAATAAATAATCACAATTTTTATTCCCCAAATCGTGTAGCCTTACAACCACAAAAACATAAGTCTTTAGTCATATCAGGCTTAGAAAATGTTGTTGCATTATGCTTTCAAATTTATTTATTTGGCAAATGCAGGTCGCCATTAGGGGTTGGGCGATATGAGCAAAATCTAATATCACAATATTAGTATTTTAGTATATTTTATTACACGGTAAATATATATATCATGAATATAATTATTTTTGCTTCAAATAAGGTCTTTATGGTATCAAAATGTTTGATACTATAGAAGTTTCGTATTTCTTGTCACCATTGTCAATATCATAAAAAACTAATACAAGCCTATATTTAAAAAAAAAAAAAAAAAAAAAACGCAAGCTCACTAAAGACAAGTCAACAGTCAGCAATTAAATAAGAATAAGAAACTAATTACAAGCAATAGGACAAAAAAACTACAGTAGAAAAAATAAGAAATGCTACATACATTGTATGACGTAATCAAATGTATAAAAACACTGCATATTCTTCACTGTGTTACAAAAGTGATTTAGTCAAGAGCAGTGAGAAATTTTCTCTCTTTTGTTACTTGATAAACATGAACGACAGACAGCAGGAATATTAGACTGCTGTCACTTTAAGAGCTGCCCGGATCCAATATACTGTTACAGATGTGTTTTCTTTCTCACTGTTTGCTTTCAGCTGTTTGAAATCAGTTCTCTTTCGCTTCTGATTGCGTTTCAATGCATAAAATCACTTGTTTTAAACCACAATGCTTAAAAATGCATGCAAACGATAAGTTTTTGTGACCACGTAGCACAGCAACGTCATGTGAGCATGTAACCGCGATAGAGACGATGGTCCAAAATCTTTACCAGTTGACAAATTTCTACCGGTTTATTGTGTCTACAACAATACACTTCCCACCCATGTTGAGATCACTATGACCATCCAAAAACTGATAGTTTTATCTTGATAATACTCTCATTATCGGACCCTATCTGACATGAAATAAAATGTTCATGACATTCAACAATCACACAGGCAATTTGAAAATTTGCTTATGAACAATGATGCATCCACACCAATAGGTGTCAATATAGAGTCCAAGACCAATATGGTATGACCAGAAAAACATACACAGAAATAAAATCCTTAATGCACTTTTAAGAAAACCGACAAAGACAGTGTTAAAACGCAGTTAGATGGGCCACGTCTCACTGACAGTCCACTTATTAAATTCCTTCTTCAGGGAGTTGACATGAATGTGAGGACATCATCACATTGTTCTTCATGGGTAGTGAACATGTTATACCAGTCAACTAAGGGTGACGTCGCCCATGCTTGTCAACTTGAATCCCAAAAATGCATAAGTTGAGTGACAGCGTGCTTGTCTACAGTTTAGTGCCCACACCCTTCTAATCTACTCATTCATCAACGTTAGGAGTGTGCAATGACAGACAAATATTCTTGAGGATATACAGTAAAGTCTATCATATTCATTTCCTTGACTGTTACGGCTTATGAATTTCAAGTGTCAAGAATTAAAAACAATACAACAAAATAAAATATTGTACAACAACGAGGCTACATATTTTTATTTGTAAATATAGTATAGTATGCTTGTATACTGTTTCAACACTTAGGCCAAATAATATTATGCTTTTGTTTCACTTTTTCAGAACTGTACAAGACCACTTATGTTTGTTAACTGTCTACTGTTAAATAAAGTTCTAGCATTGAAAATAAACAAACAAATAAATAAACAATCATGCTTTTGTTTCACTAGCTAAACTGACAGTATCGTTGCACTTTATACTGACAACTAGTGGTGTGGATGAAGCATTACACAAGATTTCAGATACAAATTCCATTGTAGAACATATTCACAGGTGTGTTGGCTGGCCATTTTCCTGTGTGTGTGTACATTATTTAAAACATTTTGGAAAAGTACTGTTCAGTTCCTTGGGAGTAAAACTTTTTAGTGGAAAAAGTTACTGAGAAGTAAACTCAAAGGAACAGTTTGTAACAGCTTTTGCACACAGCACCGGTCTTTTCTACCCAGCAGGCCGAACAAACTTCAAGCACTGATGCTCGTCGTATCATTTCTCAAGTCTCCACACAGAACTGAGTGTTCCCTTCTGACGGTGCTGAGGGACATTACTACAGCTTCACAGCCTGCAGTTTGTTTGGAGGAGGTCTCAACAGAGCAGTAATGCGCATAAACACATCAGCTTGAATAGAGTCATTATTGGCCACTGATTAATCGCTCTGTGGTCAGACATGACAGTATATCAAAAAATCTGATAATATACATTACAGTTCAAAAGTTCAAATGAAGTCTCATATGCTTACCAAGGCTGCATTTGTTTGGTAAAAATACAGTAAAACATTAATATTGTTAAATATTACTATAATTTATAATAATATATATTTTCAAAATATAATTTATTCCTGTGATGGCAAAGCTATATTCTCAAGCCATTACTCTAGTCTTCAATGTCACATGATCCTTCAGAAATCATTCTAATATGATTTGCTGCTCAAGAACATTTCTTATTATTACCAACAATATTGAAAACAATTGTGCTGCTTAATATTATTATAGAAACCATGATACATTTTTTCAGAATTCTTTGATAATTAGAATGTTCACAAGAACAACATTTATTTGAAATAGATTTTTATAAAATTATAAATGTCTCTGCTGTCACGTTTGATCAATTTAATGTGTCCTTGCTGAATAAAAGCATTAATTTCTTTTTTTCTGTGGAACATGTAAGATAATTTTTGAATGACAATAAAATGAAAGTCAGTGTGGTCCAAGACAAAATTGAACCCCACCGATTTAAATTTTTAAGATTGTTCTTAATTTGTCAATCATCTTTTAAATATCATCTTCACAAGAAATAAGATTGTGAGCGTAAGTAAATGACAACAGAATTTTCATTTTTGGGTGAACTATCCCTTTAAAATGTTTAGGTCATGAGTTGAAATAAAAATAATAACACAAGTAATTAAATAATTATAATTTGATTAAAAAACAGTGACATAAGCAGTTAAAACAAATTACAGAGTGCCTTCTGCCAATTAAAAAGCTCATGACGTGTGCATGTGAACGGATGTGTTTATGTCTGTTGAGTCACAAGAATTACGTCACCATATCATGGTTACATAAAGTTCTGTGGATTAAAACTAAAATAAAATCATAACAATCTAAGAGCTTATCTGTTACACATTCAGCATTGGTCCTCAATGCAGATTCAAACCCAGCACTTCCTTCCCTCCATCCTGACTCTTCACTCTTTCTATAAATAAAAGATGCAATGAAGCCAAAAAAACAAATCACAGAGAAAAAAAGTGGACATCAACTTGTCCATTTACAGGTTCTCAGACTTCAATTGCATCATATTGCAAGTACACCAGAGAGGTCTTCACTGATACATCACGTCCAGATGAAAAAGTCCATCATATATTCCAGAAACGTTCCATTTGGTCAAACAGTTACATTAGAAAGAGAAATGGCTCTGTCTTGCACATATAATTCACACAATAGACCAATAGCGGTGCTTTAAAAACAATAAATTCCTTCCCTCTCTCAGTGTGTCCCTGAGGATATGATATTCATATATAATAAAAAAAGGTTTCACAAGGCAAATGAGAGTGTTTAGAGAAGGGGCTAGTTTCCTGTGAGCGGTGGCGTCAGTGGAAGCAGCGTTTAGTGAAATCTACCCTGTTATTACAGACCGGGTTGTGCTTTACCAGCTCAAGCGAAAATAAACAGCACTTCTCCTTCACCTGACATCAACCCTCTGAGGGTCTCTTGTCAGATCATATTTTCACATGTAGCTAGTTTTGAGTGGGTTTGGATAACAGAGTTTTTAACTTTACAGCTTTACGACCATATAATATTGTATCGACATACATCATTTTTGCATTTGCAGAGTCTTTCAAGGCTTGTCTATTTGGCGAGGACTCGATTCATCCTTTAATGTCATCGAGCTGAACGCCGCCAGCCCCATTCGTGCTGCTATTATTTGCTTTGGTCACAGCGGCTCGTCCCATATCGCCTTTTCGCATTCAATTTCCATTCACCTATATGAGTTTTTTTCTTCCTGTTTCGCTATTCATCCAGGAAGAGTGCTTTAGGTGCTTCCCACAATGCACTATTCATCATACACCTGGCTAACACAATTAGCAGCCGTACCCACTATAAATCACACAATAAAAAATACAAGAGCTGAAAACAAGAGGAAAACTCTAAGGAATAGCTATACCGGGGCGTCACAATTTAGGCCCCGGGACGGAAATGCGACTCGCATGGAATGCAGCGTATTTTGTCATCGCTTCTATAGAAAGACAAACATGGAAACAGAAGGGGAGTCATTTCTCCTTTCCGTCAATAGCAGGCTGGTGGGAAGTGTGCAGAATTTACGATCGATGCCTGTCGTAGCGTGAATGCTGGAATCATTTGGGTCTGAGAGCGCAAGGGAAGTAACACATACTCAGTCACAGGCAGGCAAATGTGGTTGAGATGGGCTGAGAGGTTTAAAGATGTGTCTTAAATGGCAGTCCAGCTCTTTGAACATAACGCTGTAAGAAGCAAAACTGCTTCCTAAATTCCCTACAACATGAGCTCTGGTAAAGAGCTGCCGTTCTTAAGAGGAAAAAATGCAACTTTTAAGTACTTTGAAAAGTTGAAATATCAACCACCTCCGGATGGCCGCTCACTGAGTGTGGCTAATTTAAAAAGCAGAGTCTCTAAAGTAGACTAGTAGGGTAAAAAAGCAAAGATAGGTCCTGCACTGCAGTTCATAAGGGAAAAAGAGGGCCTGCTTGCTATAATGAGCCATAAGCATGACCTACTACTCCTCACAAGTGATATATCCCTATAAATATATATATAAATATATATATATATATATATATATATATATATATATATATATATATATATATATATATATATATATATATATATATATATACACACACACACACACACACTCATGTTTGTTTTTTGGTGTTCATGTTTGGGGACTCTCCATAGGCGTAATGGTTTTTATACTGTACAATCTGTATGTGCTATTGCCCTACACCTACCCTACACCTAAACTTAGCCCTCACAGGAGACTGTGTGCATTTTTAAATTTTCAAAAAAACACCATTTAGTATGTTTTTTAAGCCTTTTGAATTATGGGGACATAGGCAGTGTCCTCATAAAACACCTTCAAATTGTAATACCTCTGTCATACCCATGTCATTAAACAAATTTTGTCCCCGTAAACCACAAAAACCAGTACACACACACACACATACACACACACACACACACACACACACACACACACACAGACATATTTGATTTATTGATCTAAATTGTCAGTAAAACAAGGTTATTATAGGTAGTATATTTTTATATTACTATTATTATAGGTATAAAGTTATACACTATAACACTAAAATAATAAAATTAACTAAAATAAAAAAAATGTAATTATAAAGTAACATTGTAACAATATAAAAATGGATAAAATGACAGAAACTGATCAAACTAAATATTAATAAAAACTATAACAGTACCTCTATTACTCTAAAATAACACTGCAGTACAGACTGCTGGGACTGGCATCCTAAATGAAACCTGGATCTACTGTATTGCCACTGATATAAGTAGTTTGCACATTAATATTCTCCCTTATGTCGGTATCACAGCGATACAACACTGAAACTTGATGTATTGTCTGAAGCAGTGCAATGGACATTTGCTGAACTGTTGTTCTAAATATATTACTCTACAATGCTGTTCTTAACTGTACATAGCTTAATCATCCTGATGAAGAGAGAGATATTGTGCCAATAACTTTATAGAAAATTGTATATATAGGGTGTATATATATATATATATACACACCCATATATACTGTATATAGGGTGATGCAGGGCATTAAGCGGAGTACCTCTCGCTGGGCTGACCCCATATAATCTACTGCTGGCCTGATGACAATAAGCTCTCTCTCCTCCGAATCACACCCCCTCACTGGCTACTCCTCTCCAGGCCATCCCTTTGTGTCTGCGTTGCCATGGAGACCCCCTGAATGATGCACGACGGTTAGGATGTCGAGGGGGTTTTGTGTCCGGCTCTAACTGCCACAACCCCTGCCAGTGGAGAGGTGGGCGGGGCAAGAGCATCCTGCGCTTTCTTTTCAAGCTTTACACTATGAGCTCACAGTATTAAGGGATTGGAGAATGTGTGTGTGTGTGTGTGTGTGTGTGTATATTTCTGCTTATGTTTGCTTTGGCAGGTAGAGATATCCAGCTCAGCTCGTTATTGACCAGATGCAGTGCAGACATAGAAAATATATTGTAGACCTACTGAAACATAGGATTTACAGTATGACCATTATGACTGGCAACAGCAAGCTAATTGAGAGATATATCCACCTAAGGGCCATTGTCATTACAACAGGGCCATTAAATAGAAAGGTTCTGGAGGCAATTATTAACAAATATCAGCAGAACTGTCAACTACGTACAACTGCAGAAAGGCAATTTATCATCATCGATTAAGTCTGAATAGGAGAGAGGGACAAAGAATAAGAGAGACCATCTTCAACAGAACAAATTAAGAGAAAATGAATAATTATATATATATTTTTTTATTTTTTTACATATATGGTTGCTAGGTGGCGAATTATTGGTTAAAGTAAAAAAAGCTCCCTATATTGAACAAGTCTCTCCTTAAATGAAATTTATGCAGTTTTGTCACATGCTTTATCGTCCAAAAAGCAAAACATAAAATAAAATAACATAATATAACAAAATAAAAAATAAAATAAAATACATTTAATTAAATTAATTAAAACATCTTATCATTTTCAGGAAAATAATATCACACATCTTCCAATATATAATGACCAGTATTTTATTATTATTTATATCCCGCTATATATATTTTTTAAAATTAATTTTAGTTTTATTTATTTCCAGTAGTAATTTTAGTGCTTAAACTTATTTCAGTTAGTTACAATTAAAATTTCCGTTAAAGCTTAAGTTTCTCATCTAATCTTTATATTTAATTTTATTTCAGCTTTAATTCAATTACCAAAAATGTTTTTAATAGTTTTAGTTAACAGTAATAACCCACATATCTATTCATGTACAAACAAGCAGTATTGACACATTTAAAACGTAGCAAATTTTCCAAAATCCCTAATCCCAGTTATGAGCAAAAGTAATAGTGATGCTAACAAAAAAGGGAAAAGAAAAGCTCAGGTTTCCAACAGATTTGCCCTACCATGACTTCATCCCTACTCTGAAACCTATATACCTCACTCAATGTCTACAGCACCTACACAACAGCAACGGCATTGGCTCCTGTCAGAACGGAAACAAAAGAATCTTCATCAATATGCCCTCCGTGTCTTGATGGCAGAAAATGAGAGCGAGTGAAAGAGAGAGAGACTTAGTGATGCATACATTCATTTCATTTAGAATTTCATTTGCCCCACGTCTTTTACACATTAATGAATCCAAAGTACTTAAGCAGGCAGCCCGGGGAGGCCAGCGGTGATTTGCAAGGAAAAGAGCAGTGCACGCTGGGAAGGAAGGGTTAGTTAGGCCACCCTTTCAGCAGCAATGGCAGAATCCACTACAAAAGAACACCAAAAGGCCAGAGCTGAGACCAGAGAAGAATTCAACATTGCTTCTATTAACAATGCATTTATGAGTCAAATATTTTTTAAATAGAAACAGGTAGCGAGTGATAGCAAATGTATATGAGGTCTAACTGGATTTAGGACGTAGCCACAGGTATGAAGTGACATGTATAATTCAGGATGGCTTATGTAAGCACACAAACTATGCATGTGAGAGCTTATGTAAGCATGGTTTTATCTATACATACAGTATATCTATATGAATGATCTACAAATCGGCCAAAACATACTCAAGCAATCAGGAGTGGTATTATCCATGCAATACAAAGATTATGAAGATCTTTGCTGTAAACATTAACCCATACTCCATATACAGTACATTGTCTTTGAGAACAGAGTTATTTCAGATGAACTGACTGTCATTATCACTATCTATTTAATTGTTCAGTATTTTTCAGTAAAGCTACATGGTGATAAGTCACCAGCTAATGTAACTTCATTGAGTCATTACAAGTGAGTCACTGAATCAATCATTCTATAAACCAATTTCTACAAAAGACTGATTTATTAAGAAACTACACAAGACTTTATGAGTGAGTCATTGAATCATTCGATCAACCAAAGCCTTCAAAAAACTGATTTATTCAGGAAGTCGTCATGAGTGAGTCAATGAATCGCCCAAACACTTTGTTGATCAGAGATGCAAAACGGCTCTTCTGTTGCTTTGCTTGGAACTATTTTTGTGTGGGGTGGAGCAAAAATGCACTATAACTAGCAATACTGTGTTTAAAATGTAAATTTAGTTCTTTTTTATCAAATTGTAGGTAAAAAGAATATCACACTCTTAACACTCCATCAAAAAGACTTCATAATAAAGTTATTGGTTTTAATTAGTCTGATTCACTTGAAACAAATCTTGATTTAAGTACTGTTCTTTCAGAGGCGTGAAAAGAGACAAAAAAAAGAAAAGACACAGCAAAAGGGGCAAGAACGGTCAAAAATGTTTGTCTAGTGCATATTTAAACAAACAAAATCATGGAAAAGCAGCATAGTGGAATAAAAAGGAGTTCTGTGTGAAGGGCCCCTTATTCACTGAACCATAAGTTATTACTCTCATCTTGTCGATGTCTAAATGAACCAAAAACCAATAATCCACTTTGTTGTACACAAGGCTTAGTATGAGACTTAAATCAATGTAGTTTCTGACTGTTAGTTCATGATGATATGGAGTTAAATATATACACTCAGAACACAAAAGATAATAAATATTACTCTAATTTTGAAAAATAAAAATGTGTCCAAAAACTAATATAATTATAGGACCAATTATTCTATGCTAATTTTCTAGCTTTGTTTTTTCATATGACTTATTCTAAAAAATTTGCCTCTCATCTCCCACAATTTTCTATATTTGGTCACTTCCTTGAAATGACAGATTTGAGGTTCAATCATATTCTTTTACAGGTCAATAAAAATAGTAAATATTTTAGAAATTTGGCCATACGCATTTTGACCGAGGCATTGCAACATAATGACTCAGTCTCAACAAGTGTCACCATCTGTCTGCTGACAGACATACTAAACAGGAGCTAATTAAAGAGTATTTGTGTGCGTGTGAAGTCCTTCCAATCCCCGTGCCACCCTTCTCTAAGCCTAATGAGGGTAATATTGTGTTGAAGGAAGCTTGGATGATGATATCAGAGAGGGACGCAGCGTTCCTGTCATTGATAACCAGTCTCTTCATGTCAGTGTTTCCAGTGCACGCACAGGACAGTCAGCTGAGCTTAAACAAGACAATATCATCCAGTGCAGCCTGAATCAAATTAAGCACATAAAGCTTCCTGCCAATGTCTACAGGCACTTTCCCACAAAATACACACACATGACCAACACACAAAACTTTATTTAAATCTTGACCTTTTCTAAACACACCTGAACCCAATTCTCACAGCTCTCTGTGGCTCTAAAGGCAATGTTCTCTGCAGTAACACAACAACGTTATTAGCAATGCAATGTTCTCTGCAGAAAAACTAAGTTTACACCATTTGGCAGGGAATTAACCTTTTATACAAGGAAAAAAAAGAAGAGTGTGATGTTTTACAGACATCCAGTGTGGAGACTTAACATACTCCCTTAAAGTTAAACCTGTACCCTGTTTAACAAGCTGAAATGTATGCTTGGCCTCCATAAACGGTCCATTCAAAGATAAGAACGCATTCCAGATCAACTTCACTGAACACGGTACATTTAGAATGCTAACCCCCTTTAATAATTAACAAGGATTCGATACATGAGTAATTATTTTTCCAAACAAATTACACCTCAGGCCCAAACCTCTGGAACTTGATATACTGATATAGTAAAGCACCATCAAGATGTTAAATCATCATTTAAATCAGATGCTTATTTCGAAATTAACCAATTTATTAAAAACTGCTCATGCTGGATGTACAGCAGAAAATTAAGAAAGATTTGTAACTTACAAAAAGCTCAAATATTTTGATTAATTACATGTAAAGTAAAACACTTCTTTAAGATATTAACTTACAGCTGTGGTCAAAAATCAATCAAAATATTTCATGTTTCAATAAATAACCATCCATACAGTATAGATTTGATCTCTTGTTCTTTGAAACCACAATTGGGGTTCATGAGATGATTAAAGGACCTGTATGCAGCCTCTTTGTTTGGATTGTGTTGTGTTTAAAATCAGTGGTTGCCTCTCATTTTAAATTGAAAAAGAGCACAGACAAACTTAGTTTGTTTATATGAGTTTTAGTGTGTTAAAATTTTTGTTTTGTTGTTTAAATTTAATACAAAGAAATGTGCTGCAATTCAATTGAATTAGTCTTAAATTTTGTTCAATGAGAAAATAAGGAAATCAGTATTTCAAAAATTACAATTAACTTGAAAGGAACTGTTGCTAATTAGAACAAAGACAACTTCAAATAACTTATGACTTGACTTGGACTTGGACAGAACTTGTAATGTGTAAAAACAGGAAGGGATGTGGAGTTCAACAATAAGATATCAACAATGCACCACTATATACTGTCTGTTCATATATATATAAAAAATGAACAGACAGTCATTTTTAAAACTTATTTCTCTACAAAACCTTGTGGTGCATTGTTGATATCTTTCAGTATGATTTCAAGTCATATTTTGGTCGTATTTTGGTTTATAAAAATTAGATTCATAATCCTTAAAGGGATAGTTCACGCAATTACTCACCCTCATGTCATTTCAAACCTCATGAGACCTACGTTCATCTTTGGAACACAAATTAAGATATTTTTTATGAAATCCGGGAGCTCTCTGACCCTCCATAGACAGCAATGCAACTGACACATTCAAGGCCCAGAAATGTTATAAGGACATCATTAAAATAGTCCATGTGACATCAGTGGTTCAACTGTAATGTTATGAAGCTACGAGAATACTTTTTGTGCACAAAGAAAACAAAAATAATGACTTTATTCAACAATTTCTTCTCCTCCGTGTGTGCACAAAAAGTATTCTCGTAGCTTCATAACATTACGGATGTACCACTGATGTCACATGGACTATTTTTTAATGATGTCCTTACTACTTTTCTGGTCCTTGAATGTGTGTCAGTTGCATTGCTGTCTATGCAGGGTCAGAAAGCTCTCAGATTTCATCTTAATCGGTCTTATGGGTTTGGAACGACATGAGGTGAGTAATTAATGTAGGAATTTTCATTTTTGGTTCTTATCATCTCCTTATCATCAATTAAATCAAATGGCTCTTTGTCACCAAGCATTTGTCAATAATTGAATTGCTGAGATTAACAATGCACCCCATGCACTGCAACCTATGAAAACTAATGCAGAGAATATATTGATAGAACGTTGTTTAATAACATACAACTGAACAACAGCTCTGTCGGTGATGAATGGTGAGAAATGTAGTGAGAAGAGAGTAGAACAGGATAGACCAGTGAATAACAGCATTGATTATAGCAAACCACGAAGAACACAATGTGAAAGAATTGAATGGAATGGAACAGAACAGTATAAAACAGAGAAAAAGAGAGAGCAGGGCACTGCAGCAGGCTTAAAAAAGGCCTCAGCTGGCAGGACAAGCTGGGTCCGGCCTGGCGTAAATTAGCCAAACTATTTACCCTCGTACGCATATTAGCAAATTCTTCCAATTGAGAAAACAAATGCATCTGTTTCGTTCATTGCAGTTCATGGGAAATGGCATGGCTGCCTGAAAGCCAGACATTTGCTGTGACCAGGCTGGAAAAGAGCGGAGAGGAGGAGTGGGGCACTTATGTTCACAAAATCCATAATGCCCATAAACCAGCCATGCCTGGCCCCGACACAAACCTCACCACAGCAAAGCTAGACACTGACCCTCCAAACTTTACTAGTTTCTGTGGCAACCCAAGCACAGGAAACATGCAATTTCAGCTGATAATATAAAGCAATACTATCATTATGTCATTAACATAGTAGAGTACTGGAATGTTTAACCAAGTGCACTGATCCACTCGACGACACAGCAATTCACATAAACCAGGAAGGGATGTGGAGTTCAGGATCTTTAAATACTACATTTGTGTGAGAGACCAGAAAATGGAAAGGTTTATAGGCCTGTGAGTGCAAACTCCACACTTGCAAAGGAATATGGTTTATTTAGGCTGGGAAGAATACAGGCTAGATGTTACCAAACCATGCTGTAGGCATCTCAACACGGAGTAATAATAGAGTGGAAGACTACAGTACAGTGTGCTGCTAAAAGTCTCTTAAGTGACAGAGGATGGAAACGCCTTGGCAAAAGGCATAAAAATGGGCAGGGAAGATCACAGCTTGCAAATTTTATGAAACAAAATGTAGGGTACATTAAGGCAAAAAGAGCATTTGATCTTGGTTTCAGCACTTTTCTAAATACATCTTTCACTGTGCAATGTGGCTGATCAAATATATTTTGAAACAAAGGCCTTGTTAATGATTTTCAAGGGAAGTTTTGTTCAAGGGAATTAAATCAAGTTTTTCAATAACTGACATTTAAGATTCAGATGGTTCATAATATTTAATAATATTATTATTGTTAATATTTATTAATAACAGACTATTATTCATTTATATATAGCAATTTCTGAGTGAAAATTGTTTCTATACCAACTTTTTCAGTGTATATACTGTATTATACTTAATGCACTACTGTAAAGTCATATTAAAATATTATGGGACCAGAAATTAAATTAAAATACCTATATTTACAAACTGAACATATTTCAATGACAGTGTATTTGTTGAATAAAGTAAATTAAATGATTTTATCAAAATTAACAGGATATAGTAAAATGTTTTTAAAAGTGATTGTTTTAAACAATTAAGATATTTCACAAATAATATTACTTTAGCTAAAGTATTTGTATCAATACTGGAGGCTGTTTCTTTTTAACCAGAGTGTGAAGGCCTCCCTCTCCACATTATATGATTATTTTAACAAAACAAACTTATTTTTTATTTATTTTCCCACAAAATGTGTAGCTTCATCAATGTTTAATAAAAAGATCATACACTGAGTACTGAAAAGCAGATTTTCCTTAAGGTGTGCCTTTAGCCCTTCTATCCTACTAGCCACAATGCTAAATTAGCATCGGAAAACAATAAAACATTAAAACTACAGTTACACTGGTAAAAACGACCACAAAATGGCTCTTAAAATGGACTAAAGGTGTCAATATCTGTCAAAAATGATATGGAAGGGTTTTTGTAGCTGGCTAAAATGACTCTGAGCACTTGGCTAGTTGTTAAGACGCTCAAGTAGCAGGAGTTAATTAGCTACTTGTCTCTTGCTGAGAAGAAAGTAAGACTCTATGAAGCGGGTAGCCCACAGGCAAATGAAACGAGCGCCTGGTTATTACGTTACTGTCACTCATCTTCACAAAAGGTTGAACGTCTCATAAAAGTAATTCTTAAGAGTTCCAAAGAAAAAAAAAAAATGCATTCTTTCATCAATGCAATGCACCTCGATGTCCATCAGTAAAAATAAAATTAAAAAAAACCCTGGAAAAAGTAATCTTAATAACAAAGAAAATGTCACGGCTGACATTTGTCAAAGAAGTGTTGTACCTCCTCAGCGTTATTATATTAGCTTCTATCTGAGCAGTACAAACAAACCCTTATTCTCTTGTGGAAAGCATATCAAAGACCCCAGTGATGTCTGTTGCCTGTTTTTGTTGCATCATGGGTAAACAGCTCTAGTTTGGTTGCTACAGGCCAGCCTAACTCATATTCAAGGCTCTGTGTAAGCGAATCCCACTGCTCAGTGGCGTCGGAATAAAAAGATGCCTTACGTACGCTTGAGAGAACAGTAACTAGTGGCAACCTCATTCATTAAAGCACTTCTTAATGCCTGCCACGGAGCCACCGCAAATGTCCTGGAACGGTAGTTCATTTATAAACACAAGATAGGCAGGTTCTGACTGCTCACACTGAGGCGTATTGTTTCGTGCCAGAAAGGAATCATGTTCCCCGTGATGTTCTTTAGATGAACAGATTGATAATACAGGTTTGTCTTCTTTTTTGTTGGTTCTGTGAGGGGTCCCTGCTAAAGTCACCGCCATGATGATGGAATGTCCCGAGTGGTTGCTTAGTGGTTACTAAGTTAAGATTCATATTTTTATTCAGCAAGGATGCATTTAATTAATCAAAAGAGACATGTATAGTGGTAAAAACAGATTTCCGTTTCAATTATATGCTGTTCTTTTGAACTTTTATTTTATTAAAAAACCCTGAAAAAAATGCATCATGGGTTCCACAAAAATATTAAGCATCACACCTATTTTCAAGACTGAAAATAATAAGCAATTTAAAAAAAAAAAAAATCCAAATTAGCATATCAGAATGATTTCTGAAGGATCATGTGATACTGAAGAGTGGAGTAATGACTGTTGAAAAGTCAGCTTTACCAAGAAAGGAATAAATGACACTTTTATATGTATATATGTAATGGATTATAATTTAGAAGTAAATAGAATATATATAAAACAGAAAACAGTTATTTATTAACAGTATTTTACATTTTAATAATAATTTACTTATTTTATTTTCAAAGCAGCCCTGGTGAACATCAGAGACTTCTTTCAAAAACATTATAAAAAAATTATAAATTACAAAATTGAACAGCAGTGTACAAGAATGCTAGATTACTAATGTAAAATATTAATTATACATACTGTTTTATGTATTTTTATGCATTATACATTCTGTCGCTAATGTTGCAGTGCCTAATATTTAAAATAAACTAATAAATTTATTAAAATGTCCTAGTATTTAAGACAAATGTCAGGCTATCCTTACTTTAAGATGTTATTTAAAAAAAAAATCTTAAAATAACTTTAATAAAAATGTAACTGTTTTGTGAATCTGGCACAGTGAATGACACCAAACGCTACGTCTCGAGGGTAAATCATTGGCATTATGGCTAAAGAAGAGGTCACATTGCATTTTACACAATGCAGCGCTTTAAGAACTGACAGTAAAAGGCATACTAGCTGATTCCTGCATTATAGCACATTCAAGCTGTGCTGTTATGATCGATGTGCCCAAATAAATAGATTCTTGGATGAGATCCCTCAGGTTACGAGCTCGGGCCATTAGCGCATTGGACCTTCTAAAGAAAGCAAGGTCATGAGCTCCGGATCCTGTGCATCTTTGGGCTAAATTTCTGCCTATCGAAGAAAAATGTGCAAAGCATGCTCTCTTCCCCTCAAGCCCTCCTATATTAAGGCTCTGACGTCTGGAGAGTATTGACTGACACACTGAGTGACCATGCCGTCTCTTCCTTGGTGACCTCTACCCGCTATGACTCACACTGCTGAACCCAGCAGGGTCTTCAAAGTGCTGAGAACTGACGACAGCTAGGGGTTTGGCGGGATGTTGTGGATGAAGGTAGAGAACGAGAACGAGAGACGGGCTGCACGTATGACAGCATATGCCATGCATCTGCTCTCCTCGTTCCAAACGCAGCCATGTAACACTCAGATGACGGCGCGATTTTACATAAACCTCATACTTAAGTGAGAACATTCTGTTCATGATATACATCCCTATTTCATTTGAGATAAAGGGGTACAAGGACAGGACGGTAATCTGCTTTATCTGGTCCTCGGTAAGCTAGCCAGATTTACCTGTTACATCATTAGCTAGCCCGCACCGCAGCTAGGATGAGTGGTGTTAAGTTGACGTAACCTGAATAAACAGAGTATTAGGAACAGTCTCAGACCAATGGAATGATGTCTATGTGCAAATATATGTGACCCTGGACCACAAAAACAGTCATAAGTAGCACAGGTATAGCAGAGGTATATTTGTAGCAATAGCATACATTGTATGGGTCAAAATGATAATTTTTCTTTTATGCCAAAATCATTAGGATATTAATTAAAGATGATGTTCCATGAAGATATTTTGTAAAATTTCTACTGTAAATATATTACAATTTAATTTTTGATTAGTAATATGCATTGCTAAGAACTTCATTTGGACAACTTTAAAGGCGATTTTCTCAATATTTTGATTTTTCTGCACCTCTCAGATTCCAGATTTTCAAATAGTTGTATCTCTGCCAAATATTGTCCTATTCTAACAAACCATACATCAATGGAAAGCTTATTTATTCATCTTTCAAATTCAAAAACGTACCCTTATGACTGGTTTTGTGGTCCAGGGTCACATATATCCAAGATGCTGTTTTGGCAAAGCTAATGAGCGTGAAAAGTGCAACCAAATACCAAACACCATACAAACGAAAGGTGTTTTTTCATTTTAACGTCAATATGAAATCAGAATTGGCCCTATTTATTGTCTAAAAACATGTTCTAATTCAATGATTCATCATTACTCCAAAAAGATTACACTTGCCTTCGTAATCTTGAAAAAAAAAAAATAAAGTTGTAACGAAACGGAAGTACTGTCAGATTTTCTTCCACATTGTGATGTACGTACAAGTGAAATTATTATTATTATTTTGTTTATGGAAGATCGAGTTGCGACATTTTAATAAACATTACATTCACAACATTTTTCACATTTTTCAGTTTCATGTCATGTCGATTTTAACCAATTACCAAATAGCTACAGTATTTACACATTGTTAGCAAATTCGCATTCTGTAAAGCAACGCTGTCTTTTCACAATCCAATAATTCATATCGGATTAAATTATGAGCCATGAGTCACAAAACAGTGTTGAAAAAGCAGCACAAAGCCTCATTTCCAGAAATCGGTTCTTTTGAAGAATGCGTTTCAATGAGGAGTTTCAAAGTTTCTTTACGATAGTGTTAAACTGTTACGTAAATAAAACTATTAAAAAAAGTTTTTGCTAATTGGAAATAAAGCTAAAATAAAATATTAAAATTAGATTCAAAAGTAAAACATAATTTTTTTTTTTTAAAAAGATAAGTTATATAAGTACTTAAGTTTAAGTACTAAAATTAGTAAAGCTGAAGAAATAATAAAACAAAAATAGCATTCACATTCTGTTAAGTAACACCCACTTTTCACAATCCAATTAATTCACAATCGATAAAATCAAAGTCCTTCCCTACATGTTAAATATCCCATTTCACTTAGACATACACTACTTTTTTCAGGTAAAATACATTGCAAAAAGCAATTCACGTTGACTTTAATAAGACATAGAACAGACTGAAAGATCACGCTTAAGCTGCGTAAAACTGCTGTTTACTACTTTAATAAGGCTGTAAATGTCTAATCCAACACATGCAATGCATGAGTCACATAGTCTGACTGCTTTTTCCATGGCTAGCATGTGTATGCAGCTAATTGCCTTTCTAATGTTCACCTTAATTAGGATTGCTTTGTTTACTTGTCGTGAAAAATCTATAAAATCACATGATACGAGCATAATAATACAAGCACAATACGAGCTCTTAAATCCAATACACTACAACGGATCAAATACCAGCAGAAGCGACAGACTGCAGGTTTGTGTTGAGCAGCGGCAATAAAGATATGAAGAACAGCTGATAGGGGCTGCGTTGCCAGTGCTGACATCCGTTTGTGGAAGCTTTCACGGGGCGTTTGCAGTAGGAGAATGACACCAAAGCCATAAGCAAGCTGCTGAGACTTTGGAAATTTCCTGCTGAGAGTCCTCCCTGCCTTCCACAATCACTTTTACAGCTGATGGCATCTTAAGAGGAGCCTTATAGGAAGCAAAGATGGGAGGAGGGGAGGGCCGACGGGGGCTTTAGTTAAAAATATGCAAAGGGAACATTTTGTGCATCCTGTCCTATCGAAGGTCGCGGGTAATTGTCCCTCAGATTTAAAAGCACTGCCAAAACAAATAACTGCAGGGAACAGAATGGAAGATGCATGAGCGAGCATGTCTTTATATAACAGTTCTGCTGAAAGCCCCTGCCTTCAACAGAAACGTTTGGTAACCTTGGTGCAAGGGTTAGCCTTAATTCTCAAGTTTTTCATGAGGTTTAATGGTAGAACAAGCTGGTTTTAATCTCTTCTCTATTCAGCCGTTCTCATCAGCCGTCCAGATGTAATAAATCCAGACAGATTGAGAGACGCAGGAGTGATTACTGTTCTTTCCCTCTCTAGAAAGGCTTGTGGCCTTGTTATGCATTAAAGGTGAAGTGTGTAATTTCTGCATCACCAAATGCAATTGCAAAAATAATGACCTTTTAAAGGTCCTGAACACTCACTCCATCTTCCATTGGTTGGATATACAGGTCACTGCCTCCAGATCACGCCATCATGGGTCAAAAGTGTTAAAAAAAAAAAGGAGCATTTCATTTCCACAGATAATTTATTTTGAAATTAACAGCTTTATTTAGAACTAGTGTTATTATTAAAACTATTAAAATTGTTCTTGGTAATTGAAATAAAATAAAAAGTAAAACCTTGCCTTAGCAACTAACTTAAAATAAGATTAAGCTTAAGTACTTAATTTATTAAAAATAAAACTGAAAATTGTTTTAATATATTTAAGTTAAATAAAAATATAAACTAATAACAAAATTACTAAAGCTTAAACTAAAATTAAAATGTAAACTGAATATATAAATATAAAACATATTTGTTTAAATATTAGGAAATCTTAAGATTTTTTTTTACAAAATATTACAGTTAAATATTACATTAAATATATTTTTCATTTTTTAATAATTAGTTCTCAGATCAGTAAGTCAGTTCCTGGTTAAATAAGTCTAGACCAGTCCAGACCATTTTTAGGAAATGGTTTAACCGGTTCAAAACAAAGATCCGACTCAAAAGGTTCTTGGTTCAGTGATCCGCTGATTCACTCCAATACTAAGATCCAGCTCTAAAGAACAACTTGTTCATGAATCAGACATCGCTAAGCCAGTATTTACACATGTAATAAAACTTAACATGGCTTATTTATATTCTATAGTATATACTTATTAGTCTAAGATTATAAACAGAAATAGAAGAGAGCATTTACATGCAGACAAATGCATACACACACTTCACTTTTAACCCAGCAGGGAGTATTTTTGACAGTGCACACACAACGATACAATGTGCGAAAGAAGATCAATGTTGCATTCTTGTCACAATGTAGATTCACTAGCAGCAGGCATTTAGAAAAGTGTCTGCTGATGATCCTTTCAGAAAACCACAATCTTTCTCTTCCTTTCCCATTATAAGATTTTCCCCTACGAGAGACAGAAGCCCTTCATTTCAACAGAAGCCTGTATTAAACAGTCAGAGCGTTCCAAGAACAGTGTGATCCTCTCCCAGGGCTACAGAACTCTGTGGGAGGCCTCTACAGGTGGGGCGCTGCTGGCTACATTTCTGTGTTTGTGTCCTGTTACTGAAAAATGAGTTGAGAGCCAGTCAGTAACAGTAGGCTGATGTCTGATTGAGGTATCTTGTTGCTTTCAGTACAGAAATGCAACACATCGATGCAATGATAATTATAGATCACCTACAACAGATCTGCAATCCATGAACTAAATGCATCACTAAAACAAGATTTTTATGCTTTCTGAAACAGTGCTTTCCCATGCAAAAATCACCACTATGATACTAAACTGTTAGGGCATTGCTATGCTGTTCTAGGGTGGTTTGGGTCATTGCTATGCAGTTGCACAACTAGATGTCTCTAGACGTGGCTTTACTCCGTCTTCGATGTAAATTTGAAGTTTTTTCTGCATGTTATGCAAAAAAATGTCATCTTAATGAGTTTTTAATTAGTCTTTTTTAAACTTGCTATTCCAGTGAAATATATAATTACCCTTAAATTAAGATAAAATGTCCTTGAGGATCACTGCAATAGATATTAAGACTTATTTTCACAGACTGCATTAATACAGCTGTATTTTGTCTTATTGCACTGGCAGATTTTTACTTTAAACTAGTGCAAAGCATCTGTCAGTGCGAAAAAAATTAAATACATGGAGTCTTAGTATGCACATTTATCTTATTTTAAATATATTTATATTAATTTAATAGACAAATAAGACATACATACTAGGATTTTTTGCAGTGTGTAATCATTTAAAAATCATATCATAACAATCATATCAAATAAAATGGTGCAAAATGAGCTATGCACCAAATTATAGGTTTAAGGATTTGAACAAATCCCTTACATTAAATATGCACAGATAGTGCTTGTTATGTCTTATTCTCTCTCTCTCGCTCCAGATGTGCAAGGCTGACGGCTGATGTGACTCTGTTCATTGTCAGCTTTTTTCCCCTCTTCGTTCCAGCTGGGAGGAAATTAGGGGATCTTCTTCTATGTGGATTCCCCCCAAGAAAAAGGACACAAAACTCAGAGTAATAGCAGCTCCTGTACCACTCTTTGCACTTAACTCATCACCTCAATCTTAATTCAGTGACAAAAAACTGACGCACACTCAATTACTGCACATGGGCAGTTGAAATATACTTGCTTTTCCTTAAACAGATGTATTACTTTCACTGTTGTTGAGGATCTAAAGACAATCAGTGTGCGTTTAAGAGTTTGCAAAAACGCTTATGCAGATCCTGCTGCAAATCTTCTCCACCAAACTGGGACAGAACATTAATTAAATACTCATTTACAGTGACCTTGAGCCAAAAGCATGCAGTTTTCAGTCTATTTTGATCTTTTCCTACGTACAAACCGATTACATCAGCACAACTTGGATAAAAGAACCAAGCAGCTGACAAACTTGTTGATAGTTTCCACTCACTTCAGCAATTTCCCCAAACATGACCAAGTGGCCAGTTGCAACTCAAGCCTCAAAGCATTTGCAAAACTCAAACGATACCCTATCTACCCTCAATTAGTAACGATGCCGGTGGCATCCTAAACGTAACACATCTGGCAGCACTTGGACTGACTCATTCCCCTGTGTTTGATTTCTCTCGGGGTGGCTGTGTGGTCATACACCTAACCTAACCCACCCCCAGCCAACCCGAGGCAACCCAACAGAGCAAGCTTCTGTGTGAACCAGGTCTACGTCTACACAAAACAGCCCAATCTGGCCCGTGAAACCCAAACACGGCTACAGGTAAATGAAAGAGTTGACTGGGAAAAAAAATAAGCAGCTGAGGCATCTGTTTCTAATGTTGACGCTCTGGTGTGGATTACAGGGAAGTATTGCCGGGGAACTGACGATGACCCCGTATCTTCATCCCTAGGGAGACAGTAAGTAGCGATGAGCGCGCTGGATTCGGGTTGGGAGGAGGGAAGTGAACCGAAATGAAACTGACCCCCTGTTTAGAGTCAACTTGATGCTGCATTTCTGTAGGCTGTTTTTTAAAAGCACAATATATTGCTTTTTGTACTAGGAACTCTAAAGGAGGAAAGTATGGACGGGGGGAAAAAATAAAAACAGCTGCAAATATCTCCCAGGTGCTGCCACAATGAAGCTGTACCATGCTGTAAAACACAGTAAACGTGCTATTTTAATCTTCAAAGCAGAACTCAACATGTGTTTTATCACATTAAATAAGATAAGGAAGCAGGTTCTCAGCAAGCTATTGAATTTTTATGAGTCCGTCTTCTAAACGCATGTGTTGAGGAAGTTCTGGGGATTTTTAATAGACAACACCAAGAAAAAAAAAACAATATGCGCACTTCCCTACTACAGAGTTTGCAAACAACAACTATAATTTAGACAAAAATACTCACTAAGAATAGGAATTTTTTAAAAGTAGACAGTTGGTATCCCATAAGGCCATGGGAGCTATCAGATTTTAAAAGGTAAGTATAAAAATGGTGGGAAATTGCCAGACGGGACACTGAGTGATACAGACACCACAAATTAAACTTTACTTATTTAACAATGCCCAAGTAAATAATTTTCACAGTTGTTGTTAATATATCCTACACTGCAAAGAAATCCTATACTTAATGAGTATTTGTCTTGTTTCTAAGGTAAAATATCAACAACAAAAAAAGCTTGAAACAAGATACAATTACTTGACAAGTAACATTACATAAGGTACTATAAGAGTAAATCTTTTTATAAAGGTGTTTTTAAAGTATAAACCAGTTAAAGGGATCGTTCACCCAAAAATGAAAATTCTGTCATTACTCACCCTCATGTCGTTCCAAACCCGGAAAACCTTTGTTCATCTTCGGAACACAAATTAATGAGTAATTAATGACAGAATTTTCATTTTTTGGTGAACTATCCCTTTAAAAAAAGTGAAAAGTGTAGTAAGACAACATAAACTCATATCCAAGAAACAAAACAAGTCTTAATACCTTACACATTGTTGCTTTTCAAGTAAATTGTTCTTGTTTTACTGGGGAAAAAAAACACAAAGTAATTTTTTGCCATGTATGTCAAAGTACAGAACAATTTCAAGATGGCAGAAGCAATTAATCCACTAATGTATTTATGCTACACACCTGCAAGAAGAGAAGTTAGTACTATGGAAGTACAGGAATCTTGAAAAACTAACAGTGAACAAGAGGAGCAATTCCAACAAAGGGCATGACAACATTAACGCCTTACCTATAGTATCTGGACTGCAGGTAAGTAGAGCACACCGCTTTGGAGACGTGACTAGCAGAGCCGAAGTCGATGACCTTGACCCTGTAGGGTTGGCGGGCTGGGTCTACAAGCATGATGTTCTCAGGTTTCAAGTCAGCGTGGATCAGTCCGAGGCTCTTGAGCTTCATGAGGGCAGTGGCCACCTGCTGCAGGATGGGTCGGATGTACTTGAGCGGCAACGGGCTGAACTTGTTCTGCTTGAGGAAGTCGTACAGGTTCTGCTCCAACATCTCGAAAACCAGGCACGTGTGGTTCTTGTGCTGGAAGCACTCGTACGCTCGAACAAAGTTGTAGTCGTCCGCGCTCTCCGTGCTCAGCCGCGCCAGTATGCTCACCTCGATCTGGCCCTGCCGTGCATACGAAGGGTGGTTCTTGAGGATCTTGATGGCCACGATCTCGCTGGTGCCTCGTTTCCAGCACTTCACCACCTGCCCAAACGTCCCTCGACCCAGGAACTCCAGCACCTCATAGGTGTTGGTCATGGAGCAAAGCACCTCGTGCTGCAAGAGTTGGTAGTCGCCCTCGCTGTTGGCGCCACTGTTCTTGGACGTCGCCGTGGTGGAGGCGGTCGCAGTTGCGACGGTGGCCCCGCTCTGCGCGTTGTTCTGGATCATGGGTGCGGGCAGTTGCTGCTCCTCGACCACGTGTACGCTGCTTCCGCTGCCGTTGTTGTTGTCCAGCTCCTCGCTTTTCCGCTTAAGCCCGCATCGCTGGTACGTGTCCAGCAGACTGACTGTGCTGCGGCGCGTCAGGTTGTGGCCTCCGCTGCCGCTTCCACTGCTCCCGGTGCTGCCCAACAGTTGACCAGCTACCCCAGACGTGCTGCTAGCCGAGGCCACTACGATGTGCCCCGAGCCGGCCGGGAATAAGAGGGCCTGTTCGTAGGACAGGGAAGAGTTGGAGACCTGGAGACTGGCGGCGTTGATGCCCACTGGGGCGACTGAGACGCTCTGCTTGCTGTTCTGACTGTAGACCTTGCTGTGCGTGCCGTACCCTGTCATATCCCAGTTGCAACTCTGCTCCACCTTCAGTTTCTTCACGCTAAAGAAGGCACTTGACTGGAGAGTGTGAGGGGAGAAGACTTGCACTTGCGAGGCCATACCTGAGGAAGAGCGAGAGAGAGGGGGAATGTGAAACTTGGACTGAAACTCGAGTATACGCTTTAAATAAAAATCCTACAGGTCATGGCAGGCCAGTTTAATAGAGTCAGAGTCCAGATGCTAACTTATAAAATAGCCGCTGTACAAATACCTTGCACACTTTCTCTTTGATTGCTCAGCAGTGTTCAGACTTGAAACTAAAGCTGACAGAGTCAGCTTCGGGGCAACACCTGGACTGATTTCACATTATACATTTATGAATATTTCTACATAAACTGAATCCACGTGGTGAGAAAAAAACCTTGATGTGTGTATTTTTCCAATAACGTCCATGGCTTGACTGCTCCAGTTGCAAATCTAGCGAAATCTCTTTTTTGGGGTCTAACCTTGACAAATTTGTTGAAAAATGTTTCCAGAAACCTCCTTTTGGGGACCTCCTCAAATAGAAAAGCCACTTTCCTACTATCCACACAGTGCAAATCTGAATTGAACTGGCCCAAAATGCAATATTAATGCATGAACAGAAAATATTGATTCTTTACTGGCCCCCCAGGAGTTCTGTAAAAACAATGAGCTATGCGAGGACCACCAAAAAGGCAGAGTCCACGTCAAACCCAGGGCCATTTGCGTGAGTCTCAAGGAATGATTGCAATTTCCTAAAAGAAAAAAAAATGTAGCCAATGCATGCAACACATTGCAACATTTACCTCAGGGAGATGCACATCACTTTTCCAGAGGCATTTGAAACAGAAAAAAGTGCTTGAACCTGAAACATCTGAATAACATCTCAACATCAGATCCTCAAAACAAAACAACATAAGCAGAACTGAGCGGGATTTCGGCTTCTGGGAACTCTCTGTGCTTCAGAACAGACAACGCTTCTCCAAGCAAACAACGGTCCAGAAATAGCCCTCACAAACGGCACTGTTTGTAGTGCTAAAATAATGATTACAGTACTGAGAGGATTACATGCAGAGCACGATGTAATGCACTATTTACAGAATCTCCAAAGTGGCCTGAATTAGCGCACCAGGAAATAAAAAGGCTCCTTCAGTGTGCGTTTCTCGCCACACATACATATCAGTTCACACCTAAACTGCCACTGTAATGCACAATTCTTTTTATTGCATTTCTGTGGCAGAACGTCTCAATTATGATAATCTGCCTGCAATAAGAATGTAAGATCCTTTGTGATCTCTATAGGACACAAAAATATACATGCAGTGTTTTAAAACCTTCAACGTGTTCTCACAGTCTCTCTCAGTCCCAAGTGATTGACATGAAGATTTATGGGTGGATGCAATGAGAGGTAATTTATGTACTATTATATTAAGTGTTATATCATATTTGGAATTAGTTCAACTGAAAATGTCATTTTGAAACCTGTATTTTAATTGGAAAATAAAAAGAAAATTTTGAAGAATCGACATGCAGCTTTTTTTATATAGTTCATTGTGAATATATCTGTCAAGCTCCAAAAATGACAAAAAAGCACCATAAAAGTATCATAAAAGTAGATTTGTGAGCAATAATAAAGTATAGATTTTCAGCAAATAACAACTTAAAGGAACAGTTGCTTTATATGACTAAAGTTGTGTCATTTACTCACTTACATGTTGTTTCAAACAGATAACTATTTCTGAAGATATTATGAAATGTTGAACAAAAAAATATCAATGAGGTCTAATGTTGTTTTGGACAAGGGAATTTTCAGTTTTGGGTGAACTATCTCTTTAAAATGTAAAACTGTTCCCCACACAGAGATATCATATGGCTTCAGAAGACTCATATGGACTACTTTTATGGTGCTGTTTGACCTTTTTGTACCACAGTGTTTACTATAAGCTGTAATTGTAAAAACTTCTATGTTCCATGGAAAAAATAACAGCAAAAAAGTTTTGGAATGACGTGAGGGAGAGCAACATTTTTCACTAATCGTCTAGTTTGACAGCACAACCAGAGCCTTCTAGAATAACCTCTATCCCTCTCCACCGAGGATGTTAAACAATCCTTCGATGCTTTCCATACAAAATAAATCTCTATTAGAATAATTACTTTTTTTCCTTTGTGGTCTCATCTTACAAGCAGATAATGAATCTTGTTTGGTTTGAGGAATTCCTTGACGCAACAAAATTCCCAAGACACGAAACATACAGAGGAAACTTTACATGAATACTTCATCATTGTTATGACTCCTGATAGTTACAGTTTCAAAATTGCCTTCCTGCTTCTCCATTTTCTTTCACTTTTCAAACTCTCTTTTCTCCTTCCACCTCTTACATTTGACTACACCACTGAATGATTCCAGTATCTATCTGGCTTTAGCTCTAAAGTCCAGGGATTCTTGGGCTTTAAAAGCTGATTGAGCATCTAAAGACGCTGACCATACAATCTATACTGCATATACAGTGTTTATCCAATAGCCTTCATACCATAAATCCCCTCTAACCTATATTACATATGCACTATTCATCATCTATAGCTTTAACCAAACCAGCTAGCATTGCAGATCCAATAATCTTTGCATTTAATATCTCAAATACATTGAATATACCAAATATATAATCTATTCACCACAGAACCCATATACAAAATTATATACAGTATATTAACTGAAAATAAATAGGACCTTTCTGGCAATTTGTTGATGGAGCAAGTAAAGAGGAACAACCGCTATTAGGAGCAAGGGCCCTATGTTAATCCCATAAAATACTAGGCCAGATGTCACTCCTTGGATTACGCTTTTCTTTGCCAGGTCTTTACGCTAAAAATAATTTGTACGTGGTCAGTGGCTCTGTATGTGTGAGTATGTGTGTTTGGCGGAGGTGGGGATGGAGTCTGGAAAGTAATAAATCTCCCGCGGCAACGGCTGATCAGATGGAACATCCCTGGAATTCTTTGCGTCAGACATGAGTGGTAATCTAGTCTCGCGGGCAGCTGACACGTTCAGATTACCACTGTGCAACAACTCCTCTATCTAACTCATCATGGCTCCATTATGTTTGTTTTTGGCATTTTAATCCAATCCGGTCTTATCGAGTACCTTAAAGTCTATGTCTCACCATGTTATGCTCTGAACACGTCACATGACAGGAACCAAACTGGACGTCTATGTCCTAACTTGACTTTGAAGTAGGGCTGTGTGCCATTCAGAAGTGAAGTGAGAATGGCTTTAAGTTCACAATCAGTTTCTGCTTTTGAATTAAGGTTGCAAACTGATGCAAAATTGCAATTTCAATTTAAAGACGTTAATTTAAAATGAATGGAAATTCAAAGAAATTCATCTGACTATAAAAGCGAAGTTTGTCAAGATAGACCGTGAATGTTGGCTTTGAAAGTTGTTTCAAAGTAACCAGTAGTTTGAATAGAGCAAAAGAACAGAATGATAGATGGAACAAAAGGTAAATCGCTCTTAAGACAGACAGACAGACAGACAGATAGATAGATACAAAAAAATCAGTTTGCATTATTTTATATATTTATATAGAATAATTGAAAGGGAGCCAATTCTTCAGTTCTGAATTTTGCACAAGGCGGTTTTGAACAGACTTGTTGTTAAGCAAACTCACTCTGTGGTAATTCAATTTAAAGAGTTCAAATGGTCAGAATGCTATCTTCAAACAACAATGCATTAATTCCCATTCAACCTCAGGAACTCTGCAGCTGTTCAGCGTGAGAGCGGTCCAAGCATTTACAGCCTCAAATCGACTACCACCCCGAGAATGATGTTTATGTACTGATATCACAGAAAAACCTCACACAAACTCAACGGGTGACGTTTACTTGAATTTCTGAACTCTGCAGTGAGAATACAACCAGTCTGCTCCATTGTTTCATATTTACAATGCTGGAATGCTTTTCATAGTGCCAGCCAGCTTTCAGCATACCTCTCACAGAGCGGGCTGGTTTAATGCACTGCCACAGAGCATACCAAAGAGCTATTCATCTGCCCTATACAAGCAACGTGTTGAAATGCTAATGGTCAGTTTATTACAGGATCAACTATTACTCCATTTTGTCCAAGGTTGGATAATCTGCTTTTTTAAGGAATGAGGAGATCAGAGTTTAAAGGAGTTCACCCCAAACTATTTTTACTCACCCTCATGTGGTTCCAAACCTGTAGGAGTTTCTTTCTTATGTTGAACACAAAATAAGATATTTTGAAGAACCAAACAGTTGTTGGTCACCACTGACAGTAGGGAAAGAAATACTATGGAAGTCAATGGGGTGATTGCCAGCATTTTTCAGAATATCTTCTTTTGTGTTCAACATAAGAAAGAAACTCATAGGTTTGGAAAGACCTGAGGGTGAGTAAATGACGACAACATTTACATTTTGGGGAGAACTATACCTTTAAATACAAGCGTTTAAGCTTGTTTACTCTTTTATGGAGAAAGTACATGGAAATGTGAGGATTTATAATTCTTATATCTGGCTGCTCACAGGCTAAAGTGTTAAACCCAAACAAAGGACCGTGTCCTGCAGAGGTTTGCTTTGTCTCCTCTGCATGATCCAGGACAGAGGCATTTGGGAAAATTGTCCAGGGAAGAAATCAGTGGTTAATGAATTGACCTCCGCTTGTCTAGACAAAGCATTATCCCCCATGGCTCCGAGTGATGCCCACTGTAGCATACCATCAGGGGGGAGGAAGCACAGGTAGCCTAGGAGATTTTCTCCTTTCCTTGCGTCTCTTCAAAAAAAAAACCTTGTTTGTACTTGTGTCTTCCTTTCAAGTCCTTTACTACCTGGCTTTCTGTGAGATCTAGTCATTTGTTAGCTCTCCTGGTATCTAGTTTCTCCAGGTCTGGACTGATCTTTTCCAGCTCTCCAATCCTACATGTATTTTGCCACTCTATCCCCTCTGCCGTCTCCCGACACTCTCGCAATCAAACAGTCTCTCTGCTGACCTCCCCCTGCACATCACTTCTTCTTTTGCTCTCCTTTCCTCTCCTATCTTCAGACATTGTTTGTCTGTGTGTGTACACTTTTCTGGCATAACAAATAATTGTACACTTATATTCACATGTGCAGCTCAGCTGCTTTAGCAGAAAAATAATCAGAGACAAAACATATAGACAAACCAGGTGTTCTGAGAGGTTTTAGCATGTTTGCTATGTGGTTGCTAGGGTGTGATGGGTGGTTGCTATGTGATTGCTTACTTGCCTAAGAGAAGAGAGTAAAACTCCAAGTATCTATTCTGTATTTTTTTCATTAATTTTGTCCTTTTCATGGTTGTTTTTAGTAAAGTTGAGTTTTAGGCTCTCAGTAAAATAAAGCTGAAATAATATATATTACACTAAAAACCTAAGCTTAAAAAACTTTGAAAATGAAACTATGAAATAAACAAATAAAGTTGAAGTATTAGAAGTACTAAATATAATAATAATAATAATAATAATATGAATGCATGTATATAAATAGATATACAAAAAGTAATAAAAATGACAGAAGCACATTAAAAAAAATACTAAAACTGAAAATGTAACAAAAAAAAGCTCATTCAAAATATTAAGAAATACTATTATATAGAAGTAATACTAAAGTAATACACCATGCAAAAATCATAATTCCATCTATCACTAATATACTGCTTTTTAACAATTTCATTAATTTAAAAATATTAAAAAATATAAAATATTTGGATATGAGTAAATAAGGATTTTTCAAATAATTATTAATTTACATTATTAATTTAAATTAATAATTATTATTAATGTATTAATTTCAGTATTAATTTGAATATGAAATTAATAAATATAATTAATTAACCATTATTTTTTAATTTAAGTATTAATTTGAATATGAATAAATTTAAGTAATTATTTGTTGATTTAAAAATAAATAAATATGTATAAAATATTGATTTAAATTATATTTACAATTGGTATCATACTAAAATAAAATAATGATAACATAAATAAATAAAAATATCTACTTACTCCCAAATCTAACTAGCATCCACTTTCTTCTCTCTCAGTCTCGTCTAATGAAACTCAGTAGTTCCATAGAAAGTGAGAGCAGAAAACCTCTGGCTATTGTCTCTATTCATGGCACGGGTGTATCTCTCACCTCCAGAGCAGAGCAGAGCAGGGCCAGCACACTTCAGAGAGCTCTGAGAGGCTGGGAGCACACATTTCATGCAGTGTGTGAAGATAGGAAGAGCGCCAGCAGGAAACGAGACGCGCAGCTCACAGGAGCATTTCTTAGGCTGTTTATTTCTCAGCCTGGATGTGTTCACAGGTTTGCTTGTGTAGCTCGCCCTGGTCTTGCTCATCTCCTCAAACCACGAGACCTCCAGAGAGAGAGAGAGAGAGAGAGGCAGATACAGAGAGACGCTCACACAAACAGCAGATGCTGCAGGATATTGACCACCCAGTCCTCATTTAGCGATCACATCCAAACCTATTTATGGAACGAAACAGAGAGGCAGCTAGACGCACACGAGCACAACATAAATAAAGCATTACCACTTACCGCTAATGTTTGACTAGCTGAGCGCTATTACGGTGTTCGTGAATCACATGCATATGTGCATGCGAACGCAAGCTGCTCGCTTACACCTGGCACAAACCTGCCCATTTGGAAACAAAATCACAATTCTGATCTCTAAAAGATAGCACTGAGACTAAACTGAGACCTTCTTATGCATCTGAGATTTTTGTGAAATCGGTCTCCTGTAGAGTTTCAGAAGAGATCTATGGAAGACTGTTTAAACCATGGTGGAACAATTAAAAAAGGTAAATGAGACTTTTTAGCTCACAATTCAGATTTTTTAAGTCAGAATTATGAGATTTAAACTCAGAATTCTGACTCTATCACAATTCTGATTTTACAGCTCGTAATTCTGAGTTTAAATCTCACAATTCTGACATTTTTTCTCACAATTCAGAGGACAAAAAGCCTGAATTGCGAGATATAGTCTCAAGTATTCTGACTTACTTTCTCACAATTCTAAGTTTACATCTTGCAAATCTTAGTTAAAATATCTCAATTCTAACATTGTCACAATTCTGAGAAGTGTCTGAATTCAAAAATATTTGTAGTATCACAATTACAATTTTACATCTCGCAATTCTGAGTTTAAATATCACAATTTTGATTTTTTTTCTCACAATTCTAAAGGAAAAAAGCCTGAATTGTGAGGTATAGTCTCAGCATTCTTTCTTTCTCACAATTCTAAGATTACATCAAGCAAATCTTAGTTTAAATATCACAATTCTAACATTATTTTTAATATAATTTTGAGAAAAAAGTCTGAATCGCCGACTTTCTCGTATTTCAGAGATTCTATCTCGCAAATCCAACTTTTTTCCCAGAATTGTGCAATTCTGTTTTTTTTTTCTGACACAGAATGAAAATAAAAAAGGTAATTGCAAATTTTTCTGACTTTATTTCTCACAATTTTGAGAAAAAAGTCAGAATTGTGAGATATAAACTTGGAATTGTGAGATAAAAAGTCAGAATTCTGAGACGAAAAGTCACAAATGCATTTTTTTTTATCCAATGGCAAACACAAGCTTCCATACAGATCTCAACATCTCAAACTGTGCAAATATTTTCCAAGATACCAACAATTTCAATCAAAAATCTGAACTTTCCATATGAATTCATATATAGCTACTGTATACTCTTACTGTATGTTTTCTAAAAATGTCAGGAGAAACATCTGAAACCTCCAGTAGGAATCTTGAGCTATGAAAGAGTAACCTCCGAGCAATAAAATGTCCCTTCTGGGTGAGATGGATATAGATGGCACAGAATGAAGCGATAACATGGACACACGCGTGCAAAGTTCACCCTAATGTGCCCCATTAGTGGGGTGTTTGTGTGATATTTAGTGAGGTGTTAGTTGAGCAGAGCAGACAGCAGCTGGGCCTGAGAGCAGCTAAAGCCATTGACATGTGTTCTGACGGTCTCAGAGAAAGACAAACAAACAACACACACTGTCACACACAGGCTTTGTGACCTCTCCAACCAGCCTGTTAGTGACTGCTTATCAAGGCCGTGTGTGAGAACAGAGGAAGCCATGTGTTTAGAAGGGGCTATAGATGACATATGGAAAGAGCATCATGGGAGTGCGCAAGATAACTGCGTTTACCAAGTGTCTTCAGGGAAACCTTAAATGAACCCTCATGATTTCTTTGTATAGTTCTCTCAAAGCAACGAGTTTAATATTTCGATTTTAGCCAGTAAAACTTAAGGTAATAAAAAAATAAAATAAATGAATGAATGAAAATCTATGATAAAATAATACATTAAAATACTAAGTAAAACAAAATATAACAGCTAGAAAAATATAATCAATAAAATTATAAATAAATATAAATAATACATTTTAATAATAAATATTAAATAAAATAAATTTAAATACTACTACTACTAATAATAATAATAACGTCAGTAAAACATAACCATTAGAAAAATATAATTAATAAAAATATAAACAGAATAATAAATAAAAAGCAATGCTACATTAATACTACTACTTCCAATAATAATAAAAATAAATAGTCAGCTTCAACAGTAAGTAAAAATATAACAAAAATCAACAATATATCAATAATAAAATGATTAAAACAATTAAATACTTCTACTAATTCTAGTCAGTGACACATAAGTTGTAATATAAATAAGTAATAAATAAATAATCAACAATATATTTCAATATTCCTACTACTATATTTACTAATAGTAGTAGTAGTAGTAGTAGTAGTAATAATAATAATAAATAAATCTTAAAAAGTAAAATAAATAAAATTATAATATATAAAAAATAGAATAAAAATAATCGATAATTCAAATACTACTGCTACTACTACTACTAAGAATAGTAATAAATATAATAAATATAAAAAAGTTAAAAAAGGTAAACAATTAAGAAAAAATTATATATAATAAATAGAATAAAACTAAAACAATAAAATAATCAATACTAAAAAATACTATTACTTCTACCATAATAATGAGGACTCCCCCACAATATTATTAACAACAGAACAGGCTCAAAATAATGCCCTTTTTGAAGTGTAGAAGGGAGCTCACTTTAATGCTTCAGGACCAGCTGACTAACTCTGTCTCCACTTGTAGAGCATTAAAACGAAGACGACGATAAGAAGCAACTTGTACAGCCCTGTTATCAGACCATTACAGTAACACATATCGATACACTCCTGCAGCCTCCCACTAGCATTCGCCAGCCCCACTAATAAAACAGCGACAAGGAAAATATATAATGCTTTAATTATGTTGATTAAAGGTTTGGTTTATTTTATTTGGCACTCTTGATTGGAATCTCTGAGGTACAATAACAAACCATGAGTTATTTTGTTGTCTGTTGCGGTGTGTATGTGTGCCGGGGTACTTGCGAAAGTATGTTTTGCAGGTTTTTGCTGCACTGTTGGCACTTCAAAAGAACAAGACCTGAGCAACATGCCAGAAACTAACCACAAAGCCAAGCCAGGCACAGATGAAACAAGATTCACACACCGAGTGCAGACAACACACACACACACACACACACACACAGAGAGAACATCCTGCAGTTGTGGCGCTCAAAGCACGGATAAATGTGGCGCCCCAATGACTAAAGTGATTCTCTACCCTGACAAAACATCTGTTCTTAACCACAAAACAAGTTAAAAGCGGCCTCGAAATTAACAAAAGCAGCTTATTTTGAATTCAAGTGTTATCAAAGTTAATATAGCATTGTGTGTTCCTTAAACAGAAAGCAGCGGTTCACGAAAGCATGTGCTCTTCAGTGTTATTTTAACACTGTGTGATTTTCTGGAATTCTGAACATCTGTCATTCGCCGGTTCAGTTTGTGTTTTCCGTCAAATATAATCTTTACACAAATGATGGTTCTGGAGAATACCAGAGATAAACAGACACGGATAATAAGCCAAATCCTCACAAGCCAGCTCTCCAGGATACATTATGACTGGTTCTTCCTGCAAATACATCACAGTCCAGGGAGATTGTGAGTGTACGTGTGTGTGTGTGTGTGTGTGTGTGTGTGTGTGGTCGACCTCTATAACCCTACGGCACAAACTTGTATGGAATGATGGGAAGAACTACGGGACTAAAACTAAGGGAACATATCATGGAAAACAGGATTACATAATAACAAAATACATTCTCCAGTCCACTCAGACTATAAAAACAATTCATTCAGAGTCATATTCAAGTAACATGTTCATCTATGTTTACTTAACAATGCCAATTCAGTATTTAGTCTTATTGAACTATGCTGGTATATTGACAATCATAATGGAGGTTATTTACATAGAGAAGTCTTAAAGGTACAGTAGAAAAACAGCCTGTTTAATCTTAATGCTCATAGAGGAGAAGGAAAATAGTCACGTAAAACTAAATTACACTAAAAAAAAAAAGTGTTCAAACATTCAAAACATGAATGTTTTTAATACAAAAAAAAGACTAACATGATAAGGGGGGAAAATTTATAAATAATTGTACAAAAGTGTAGAATATGATCCTTTAAAGCAGGGGTCATCAAACTTGATCCTGGAGGGCCGGTGTCCTGCAGAGTTTAGCTCCAACTTGCCTCAACACACCTGCCTGGAAGTTTGAAGTATACCTAGTAAGAGCTTGATTAGCTGCTTCAGGTGTGTTTAATTAGGGTTGGAGCTAAACTCTGCAGGGACACCGGCCCTCCAGGACCGAACTTGGTGACCCCTGCTTTAAAGGGATAGTTCAAACTCTGTCATCATTTACTCTCCCTCATGTTGTTTCAAACCTGTATGAGTTTCTTTCTTTCTGTTGAACACAAAAGAAGGTTTTAGAAGAATGTCGGTAACCAAACATTTGCTGGTAGCCATTGACTTCCATAGAAGTGAAGACAAAATGCTATAGAAGTCAATGGCTACCGGCAACTGTTTGGCAACCAGCATTCTTCAGAATATCTTCTTTTGTGTTCAACAGAAGAAAGAAATTCATACAGGTTTTGAACAACATGAGAGCAAACGATGAAACAAAAAATTCATTTTTGGGTGAACTATCCCATTAAGTCATTAAGGGGGGGGGGCATATTTTTCATCTTTCCTTTTCAACTGACATCAAGTCTTTTACAAAGGTACCAAGTTATTTTTTCAAATCTCATTCAAATCACGTCACAGACACACAATCAATCAATTCCTGATGAATAAAGTCAAGTCCTGTTCTACATCTTTTTCATTCATCATACATCACATTACAGGAGTTAAATGGTTTGTGAACACAGTTTCATGTTGACTTTGAGTCACAAATGATGTTCTGTAGACCAGCGGTGCTGAGAGCTCCATAAACAAAGCCTGGAGTCCTGCCAGCCACTGACGGTAGTGATAAGTGAACAACATATACAACATATTAATACCCCAGCAAAAGCCATAAACTATGAGTAATCTGATTACTGAACGGGCTGACATTTTCTGGGGAGGCAAGAATGAAATTACAGGCTTGGACAGAACAAAAGAACAAAACAGGAACACGTGTACACACACACACACACACACACACAGAGTGCACAACAATAAGTTTCAAAATAATGTAATCCGTGACTCCGTCAGAGTCTGTCTAGGCCAATTAATTGGTTTTGGCTATAAGATGATAAATGAGTTTATACATGAGCTGTAATTTTTTATTCCCTTTATGACCTTTATATGAAGACAAATTAAATGATAAAAGCTAGAGGATTTTTAATGGCTTTTACATGTTTTTCTTTAATTACCTTCAAAAGAGCTGAATAAATGCACATATGGGTGATTCTTCAAGGAAACTATTTTTGGTCCTGCTAATTTATTATATAAGATATAAATCATAATAAAAGTATCTTACTTATTGTGTCTCTTAATAACTTTTGGGCTTTTCCTCAACTTCTCTGCTTTATTAATCAATCGTTTTAAAAGTATTAAAATCTGTCAAATTCATTGCTGCACTTCTACCAAATAATCCAAAAATTCAATGATTTTAAAATGGCATTTTATTATTGTTTTTCTTTTATTTTTTTAAAAGAAAGTGTAAATCTATTAAGTAGTCACCCATGATGAATCACCAGTGATAAGTGCCATGACCTGGAGAACCAAGACGTTTAGGACCAAACTTTCTCTGAACTTCATTACTGTCATGTGACTCAAATTCTAAAAAGTCAAATCCAGACAACAACATGCTATCCTACAAACTAAGAGCTTAAAATGAGAAAGCCCCTAAATACTATATCATTAGTCAATGAAAACTGAAGTCACTAACAACACACAAAGCCAGGTGACCAATCAGCACTAATCATGGGTAAATCCAACATGATTTCATTAGCATTCAGAAAAAAAATCATGCATAAATTGTTCTAGCACACATACAAGTTTGGACGGACACAATATAAGCTTATGGAAAGCTTCTACCTACAACCCTACAGAGGATAAGCGGTTTGAAGAATGCATGGATGGAAAGCTTTTAAAACATAAATGTTATGTTCCTTAAGACCAATCATTTGACTAGGAAACCCACATTTCATTGGTGAAAATATACTGTATAAGGAATACAGTGGCATAAACACCCAAGACAGAACACACAGTAATGTTTATGTCATATCTTCCTCATGTGGCTCTTTGCATACATTATATGAGAGGCCCTAGTGCTGTGGAATCCATTACGCTAATATGTATATCTATGACGGCTCTGTCATTTGTTTCATGCTTGGGCAAACACATGGAGACGTAGCCTTCTAAAATGAACAAACACACATTAAAATATATCTGAGCAGGGGCGTCTCTCAGGATCAGATCATACTGAAGTGCTAAGGAACCAGTCAAACCCGATCAGTCTTCCTGGCAGCCAATGGCGAGCGGTTTCCAAAACATGTTTGTTTTTGAGCGCTGGCTGGCTGGAGGAGAGCAGGGCTGTAGAAGAGGATCAGCACTGACACCAGCGAAGGTCTGACAAACACACACACACACTGTCCATGTGTCGGATTGTGATAAGCATTCAACCCACCCGTTCCCTGCTTTCTCTTCAGCATGAGACTATTGTGTGTGTGTTTATGTACATATCCTCCCCTCTCAAATGCAACAGAGTTCAGGCACATGGCCTTAGCAGTGTCAACCACACGAGACATTTCAGGCCACAGCGCCAAACTGCCCCTCACAAACACACACCTTAAAGGGACAGTTCAGCCCAAAATGAACATTCTGCCATTTAATCACTCTCATGTCATTCCAAACCTGTGACTTTCTTTCTTGCGCAGCACACAAAAGAAGCAGATGCTTAAAAGAATGTTCATGCTGGTTTCTTCCCTGTAATAAAATACTAATAAGCTGATAACAGTGTTGTTATTGCTAACTAAAACTATTAACATTGATTTTGGTAATTGAAATTAAGTGGAAATAAATAAAATACACACATTAGATCAAAAACAGAAATTAGAAATGTATTAAAACGACTTAGGCTAAAACACAAAGGTAACGCTTTACTTTAAGCCTGTATATAGTTTTTAAGCATTAATTATGCCTTGTAATGCATCTTATAATGCATTGTACAATCATGAATAATTGTAACCACAGTTAATACATTATAACACTTAATTCATAAAATGTTACACTATGCATTTTAAATTAAGTTATAATTATTTACAACAAGATATAATGTTTTGCAACGCACATTATGAATAATTATAATGCATTAGCCTTTAATAACCCATTATAATGCATTATACAAAAAGGCTTTTTTTTAAATTTTTTTTTTATAGAAATATTTTAAAAATTACTGATAAAGCACAAAAGTGTTAAAAATTCAAATTCAAAATATTAATAAATACTATAGTCTATAATATTAATATATTAATAATACTAAAATAACACTGGATGATAAAGCTGAAAGTTCTATAATGTTTTATCTAAATAAATTAATAATAATAAAAAAAAACTTAAAATTAATCAGCCATAGTACCAATATATTGGGCAAAAAAAGGGAAAAATACAAAAAAAAGAAAATAATTAATAAATATATAATATATATATAACATTCATAATGTACATAATAATATAATATACATAATGTATATTATTTTATTTAGCTCATTCTTGTCTTTTTTTTATTTCAAGGCTGAATTCTAAGTGCTCTGGCCCCTTAACATGACAGGAACTCTCTGTTATACACACACACCACAACATGTGACTCGAATTCTTACTGAAAGGAGAAAGGGAACGTATACATTATTGACGGGACTTGTCTTGTCTCTGAGCCGAGTTTGAGGTTATAACATCCCCGGAGCACCGACCCAAAGGGATTCACGGATTGAGCCATTCTGCTGTCGTACTCCTCAAAGAGAGAAGCCTCTAATCAGTCAGCCAGTCCGAGACACCAAAGGCAACACGGACACTTTCAAGACACATGAAAGAGGGTGTCCAGCCTAAAATAAACAGGATCCAGAGCCCACGAGGGAATGAGTCCCAGTGTTGACGCTCAGTATCCACCCAGTTGTTTCAGCTTCCATCCATCGTGACCTCGTTCCGCCTCACGCTCTTGCTATGTCGTGTTCACAGTCAAAGTTTGCAAGGTAAAAACAACAATCCCAGAAACGGCAAAGGCCATGCTTTCATAGCAAAAGGTCGGCATTTGGCCTTTCTTGGAGACGGAGCGAGGAAGGAGACCGGGATTTGGGCTCCGGGAGCGTCGAGCTGCCCTGACCGGTCATGGACCCGCAGAAGGGAGGGCAGGCCCGCATGTGTCATTGATCTTGAAAGAGGGGAGGCATCTCACACACACAAAGGTTACAGCCTACACACAACTACACCCTGCCAACAACCCACCAGCACCCTTTCAATTATTAACCTCCAAGAAATCAGCCCTGCAAGATGCACCCCAGCAGAGGAGAGGATGGAGGATACAGCATCTATCATCAGCCTCTCTTTCGCTCGCTGCCGTTCTCTGGAGTGTGTGTTGAACGATAGGTCAGCTCAGAGAGAGTGTATACAATGAAACCCATATCCTACGTCACACACCAGTGGCCCAAAGCATATCTTCTACAGTACATCTAACAAAATTACTGAGTTATATGATTACGTCAATACATCTGTATTATAATTAAACAATTTTAACAAATAATAACACACATTTACACATATCATTTTATTATTCCGTTATAATGCATTAAATTAATCAAAAGTGACAGTCAAGACATTCATAATGTTACAAAACATTTCGATTTTAAATAAATGCAAATGCAAAATTGTACTAGTTTCCACAAAAATATCGAGTAGAATTGTTTTTAACATTGATAAGAAATCACAGGATTAAATTATATTCTAAAATATTAAAATAGAATACAGCTATTTTAAATGGTAACATTACTGTTTGTATTGTATTTTCAATCCAATATATGCTGCCTTGAGCATAGGACTTCTTTCAAAAACATTAATAAAATCTTACCGACCCTAAACTTTTGAACGGTAGTGTATATCATTCTAAATTAATATTCAAAATATCTCAGTATTTGGTTTCTAATCACCTAAAATGTTATTTTGGTAACACTTTAGAATAGGGAACACACATTCACTATTAATTAAGCGTTTTTCTTCAGTAAGTTAGTAAGTAAGGTAGTTAAGTTTAGGTATAGTGTCGGATTAAGGGATCTAAAATATGGTCATGCAAAATAAGGCATTAATATTTGCTTTATGAGTACTAATGAATGGCCAGTATGCTAGTAATATGCATGATAATAAGCAGCTAGTTAATAGTAAGAATTGGTCCTTAAAATAAAGTGTTACCGTTATTTTTGTAAAGTTAAGTAAAAGTAATTTTTGTAAAGTTCAGTTAAGTAAAACTGACTTAAAATGTTTAATGTTTAAAATGTTTGAATATGACACTATAAAATATTTAACATGTATAAAAAAGAAAATTTATTTTGTGAAATGCCAAAATACAAAAAAAAAAAAAAATAAATGTATTTGTCCAACAAACTTTGGAGCCCATTGACTTTCATTGCATGAAGAAAAATTTAGACTTTTTTTCTTTTCTTTTTTTTTATCTTCTTTTGTGTTGCACAGAAGAAAGAAAATCATACAGGTTTGGAACAATGTGAATCTGACTAGATGACCATTTTCATTTTTGGGTGAACTATCTTTTAAGACTGTCTCTTACAACCTTCACAGTGCTTTGAATTCAAAGAGAACTTCAAATTAAAGAGGAAAAACTGGAAAAATGTAACTTAAAAGTCAAGATTAGTTTAAAAAAGTTGGCCAATCAGGGCTTTGCTCGGTATAGAGTCTACCGTTAACTGATCAAGCTTTCTTGACAAAGAGGACCTGTGTGTGAGCATGATGGGTTTTCAAGCAGAGCTCATTAAGGGGCAATAGGGGCGCTCATCTCCGGCTCTTAAGAGCGCTCTGGTCTGTCGGGGCGCCAGTGTCCCTTTCTCACTCCTCCAGGCGCACATCAAAAAGTGGGGCAGACTCTCTCAGCTCTGTTCTAGCTGTCTGGGGCTTTGAAGTCCTTTGGTTATCAGCCAAGCGTGTCACGCTACCTGCAGCCATCTGTGAAGAGCCCACAGTCAGGCTGGGCGGCCAAACCCCACAATGACTGTGTGTGTGTGTGTGTGTGTGGAGAGAGTTTTACCTGCAGCACTGTCTGCCGCGTTCAGTACATGAGGCATAAAACATGAGAATGAGAGGGTGGGAAGTGACCATTTTGAAGAGACTTGTTGACAATATCTCTCTCAGGGCTGTTCTTCTCTATTCTTCCAGAATAAAATTACCTTCAAGAAATATTTAAATTAAACTGAGAAAGACTGAGACATACACACAGTGAAGAAAAATTGTGTAAAAACTATTTTCGCTCAGAAATTGCTAATAAATTTAACAATAAACAACAAAGAAACAGAAAGTAACACAAATGTGAATTTTGTGTAGAAGTAAAAAGACTGAAGTAGTATCTGTCTATCCTACATTGTTAAAATAAAGTACTTAATTAGTAAATAGAAAAGTAGTTAAAAGTTAAAAAAGGTAAAAATTCTAATTTTAAACATAAAAATATATATTTAAGTATTTAAAAAGTAATTGTAAAAAGTGATTAAAACATTAAAATAAATAAAATAAACCGTTTGCATACAGGTAAAATTTAGACTTCACATTATTATTTAGTGAAAATATTCCTTTAAAAATATTTTTAAAATCTTTAAAATCTTAAAAAAAAATGTAATTGATAAGAAAGTCCTAGTAATAAGAGGAAAGATATATATCAAGCTGATCAGCTGATAAATATCAAATATTGACAGGTACTGATAAATACATACATTTAAAAAAATAAATATAAAAACCATAAATTAAAATAAAATGCAATAAAATAAAACATTCAACACTACAAATCACTGTCAGTGATTGAGTTTCCATGTATAAGAGTGGCCAATGATCTACACAAACCCTAATAAATGAATGAGTAAATGCAACTAATGAAACACGGGCATCCTTATACTATTGTGTTCAGTTATGTTGGGTTCTAACTATGAGATGTTTGTGGACAAAGCTAATCTGTCTGTCTCATCAAGTTTAGACTGTACATAACCCCGATAAAGCAGGCTGGGCCTCGCCATGCCAATTGGCCCAACTTATGGCGGTTTCTCGACAACAATAGGATTATATAGGGCATAGACAATGTGCTTTCAGCAGGCTGGCATGGCATGGGCAGAACAGGGAGGGGGAGAGCATGCTGAAAGACCAATGAATGCATTGTATGCCAATTTAACCCCCGGTTTCATCCATGCACATGCACAGTAACCCACATTACAGAAATCAGCACACGAGACCACGTTTTATCTCCAAGTACACTAGAAAAAATTATTTCTCCAAAGATGTAAATAAAACAAAGATTATTGGAGTACAAAAGAATTTTACAAGAGAATACCATTTCAGTTTTTCTGGTCATTTTGGCCCAGAGAGGATTTTCTCTTCCCAAAAAATGCAAGTTAACGTTATCACAAAACCTACTGAAGTTTGCTAACACAGGGTACAGCATAACAAACTCCCCCCAAAATTGACAATAGTGGTGTTCTCGGTCAAAAAATACAGCTTGTTTTCTAACAATTAGCACAGGTTTTGTATTTGCGCCTCAGCTTCAGAGTGAAATTATCCACAAATAATGTTTTTCACTCAAAAACTGAGGTGCATAAGCTCAGATCAATGAGGCCTACGATCAATCAGTTCCAAAAGAAATACAAAACCAATGCTAATTGAAAGAAAACAAGTTGACAAAAAGATTGAATCCAAGATTTGGAGATAATATAGCATTTTTAGAGACTCACAAGCTCATATTTGACTGGGAACACCAAATGAAGTTAAGTTTTTTTTTAGCATAGCACAATGGTTAATTCAGTGTGCTCCTTGCCATTTGTCAATTGTTTATGAAATTTACTAGCAATTCCTGAGAGAATTTTTTTCTACTCCAAATGTTTCAGCCCATGTCATCAACCACTTGCACTTGTGCATTTTACTAAAATTCATAACTGATGCCCTGAGACATAGGCATAAGCAGGATTGCATTGCACAAAAGCAGCTGAATTCCATCAGTCAGTGGCTGGTGATATGAACCCTGGTGCCGGTAACCATAGGTGTGAAGGCGAAATGAATGGTGCCCTTCATGAAGGAGTAATTGCCATGTGATTACAGCCCCGCAAATCCAGTGGCTGTGAAAAAAAGACCCCCTTTCATTTCCCTTTGTTGGTGGAAGAATGCAGCCGGGAGAGACCCCAGCATGAACTGATCCTCTCATATCTGATCAAAGGAAACATGCCAGTTGGACCCCCACCCTTTAAGAAAAAAAAAGCACACCCACCAGACCTGGCAGAATGAGTCAAAACAGGCCCATTTGTGATGTTTTGAAACAAAAATGACTTGATTTTCTTGTCATTCCCATCGGTTTCCCTTTGCATTTTCATTGCTGCTTATTTACCTCACTTAGTGACCGTATGTTGACAGCCTTGCAACTATATGCAAATCTTTTGTTTACCGTGTAAACACGCAATGTATCCCAGAATGCATTAGTGCTGTGGGATAAGTGTGGGTGTAGAAAGGTATGACACTCAGCATTGTCTGAAAATGCCCTTGGTGCTGCATCATATCTGATGCCCGCACCACGAAACAAACAGAGAGGCTTGCAGCTGGATCCTTCTGTTTCCGCATGGCTGCGAATCAATGCTGAACTCACCTACCCCGGCGTATCCCGCATGTGGCGAGAGCTCTCGGACCAACGTCACTGGCATGGCTCTCCATGAAACCTTATAGCAGACAAATTGTTTCCAGTCATACCAAAACTTTCACAAGAGAACCACAAATTAGTCACTTAAACTGGGAGTTACATAAATTATTACGTAAGACAACATGAGCACAGCAAACAGGCTAATTCTGAAATAATAAAATCCCGTTATGCAGCCTGCAGGTCATGAGCTGTGATGCCCGAGAGGGGATGTACAGAGCAGAACTTGAAGAGAAAGACAGTCAGTGCAATGTGATGATCCCTTTGCGAGGGACACCCTTCCTAAAAATTATAAAGATTAAAAATAAACATAGCTATATATTATGCATAAAAATCCATTTGGACTATGTGAGAAAAATATTAAGCATGACATTATAAAGACATCTTGTTTCTAAAGTTGATTCAAAATAAATATGCTTTTATATAGGATTACTCTAAAACCACAGTAATTACTAAAACACAAAAATAAGTAATAATAAGTAATTAGGCTAAATCTAATGTTGTGTATCTTTTTTTCTACCATTATTAAAGTACAGATGGATTTATAATTTGGTGGATTCTAATTTACTTCTTTGTATTATACTTTATACTTAAGTATAAAAAAATGTTCCAGACCAATGTCATAAAGCCCTCGGGATCATACTAATAGTAATGTTTGGTTAAAAAAAGAAAAAAAAACTCCTTCAAAACACTTTGGAATGAATATTTTTTTCCCACAATGCTTTATGGAGATTTTTTTATTTCTACTGTTAAAAACTAGGGCCTTCAAAAGAATAATAGGATTTTTAACCAGTCTTTAGAATGCACAGTTTGGTATTGTTAAGTGAAAACAAAACAAAACAAAAATAATTTAGTAGTTTTAGTTTGTTGTTTTGTTTTGTTTTGTTTTGTTTTGTAAAGTAAAGTAAAGTAAAAAATAAGGCCTTGGCAACTAACTGGAATAAAATAAGTTGAAAGTACTAAATTACCATTACTAAATTACTGAAAATAATAGAAATTACAAAACACCTTTAAAATTACTTGAACTTAAACTAAAAGTAAAATGAAAACTGAAAGTATATAAAAATAAACAGTCAAAATATTAATAAGTACTACTACTAATGAAAATATTAATAGTATGTAAATAATACTAAGGCAACACTGTTATAACGAAGAATGCTTATGATATTAGTATTATGGTTTAATATTCAGTAATTCATATTAAAAATGACAATATTAAATAAATATATTAACACTTTTACAGCCCCCCAATTGTTTTCTTAAATTCACTGCTCCAACTGTAGCAAACATGCATTTTTATATGTTTGCACAGACAACAAAACATACAATACCAACATACTGATAGCATCTGAAATGTAAACACTTTTACAAATGAACAACTTCAGAGACACACAGAGGTTTACGAATCCTCTGAGGTTTACAATATTGAATTAATAAGGATTCAAAGTTTGTTTTTATTGTATTTATAATAAAAGAGATGAATGAAATATTTAAAGCCATCACATTTAACACCGTTTACTTAATTTTGACAGTTTCATTCTGTGAGACTTCTAGAGGTCAGCGTCACTGTGACAAGCACCCACATAAATCAGTTAATGAGAAAAACATGTTATACCAAAACATCCACTGTGTTTATATTTCATACTTGTTGAGCTTTGAAGATAATTACAGCCATACACAGAGTGCAAATGACTTTACTTTTATTACTCCTATCTGGATTTCATTTATAAATGCGTTTGCCATTAACATCTTTCTCAGACAGTTATTTATTGATAATGAGAGACACATTATGAGATCGTGTTGGAATATTGAATTTGTTCACTAGCAGTTGTGCCATCCAACAAACGCCAGAGATTTTTTTTTAAATCTTAGATGCAGTCAATGCATTGATATTGCACATTTCAGTTTCAATCCAAACATGCAAAAATTGGTGCATTTCACATGCAAAATAAACACCTATAAAATGAATGAGCTCACCGTGGTCAGTAACAAAGCCCCGTTTTTCCCTGCACTTTTGGTTTCTGTCAGTAGGACAGATCTCATTAACTAACCAACCCCCATATCCCACAATTCTACTCCCTTGGGCACCAGAGCACACCTGTGAGCCATTTCCCCACTGAGGTTCTGAGAGCTCAAATGTCCCTCAGGCTTCAAAGGAGCACAATATGTGGACAGCATAATCACATCCAGTAAGCCTGCGGTTCATTCATTGACCCACGGTGAGGCGAAAAGTCCTGTAAGGACTTCTGTGAGGATAATGCGCTGGAAAAGACTATTTCCAGAGTGACCAATGACCTGGACAGCCATTGTGGTTTTCAAACGTGGATGGCTATGAGAACCAGGCATTTGTCCGTCTGCCAAACAGACACCGGTGTCACAATGCTTCAGTGTCCTCGCAAGGAAGCACTTCCTCTTGATTGAGGGGGGGCAACAATGTAAACTCACTCAGGGGCGATGACCTCCAAACTTATAGATTTTCCTGCAATTCTCAACTGGCAATGACCCTGGACCTTAGGCATGGGTTAAGATCAGTTAGGGACAATCAATCAACTCCAACACCAAAACAGAAGGACATGTTGGAACAGTTGCTTTATGAAATTTGACGCAGATGCTCGTCAAGTGGAGATGGTGGCATGAACTCAAACTCAGGGGAACCAAGGTTTCCAAAGGTCTGAAAAGCAAAAACAGTTGGCAGAGATCATCTACAGGTCAGAGACCAACTAATCATATGGTTTAGACCATTATACTGGTTCTTAAAAGATTGGATTCAGAAGGCTTGGAATATAATGGAGAAGTCATGTGGACCAATTTGAGAGTGTTTTTTTTTGGTTTCTTTGGACACTCTAGACTACTCAAAAGCTTGGAGATGAGATTTCTTTAGATGTTTCTGAAAGATGCCTCTTAGGCTGCATTTATTCGATCAAAAATGCATAAAAAAAGAGAGTAATATTATGAAAGATTATCAAACTTTGAAATAACCTTTTTTCATTTGAATAGATTTTAAATTGTAATTTACTCCTGTGATGGCAAAGCTGAATTTCCAGCATCATTACTCCAGTCTTCAGTGTCACATGATCCTTCAGAACTCATTCAGGAAGCATTCTTATTATTAATATCAATGTTAAAAACAGTTGTGCTTCTTAATGTTTTTGTGGAAAGCATGATACATCTTTTTTTCAGGATTATCTAATGAATAGAAAGTTAAAAATAAAATTTATTTGAAATGTTGTCTTCATCTTTGCTGTTTTTATTCATTTAATGCATCCTTTCCAAATAAACCTTTTGAACAGTATGGTATATTTATGTTTTATGGAAAAAAGCAACTTGGAAATTCTGTGAAACACTCAACCTTCAATGTTCCAGAAAGAATGTCATACAGTCTTGCAACAGCATAAGGGTGAATAAATAATAATGTAATTTTCATTTTTAATAACTATTCCTTTAAAGATTAAGCATACTGCAAACAATATTGATAATCACCACACATGACCCCTAAATATAAAGAGAAAAAACAATAATCGGAAAGACCCAGGCCTGACACAAGATGCCTTTCCATCTCCAGAATTCCAAAGCTAAACATTTGCTTCCTTCTGCTGTAGAGACAGGTTGTCCTGGTCCTCACATCAGGCATTTATCAACATGTCAGTGTGGGTTACGAGGCCAGGAGCCAAGACTCCTCTGGCCCCAGATTACTCTTCCGTATGGGATTGAGCCAGAGCGTTGGGCCTGCACCACAGCGCTCCACAAAGACACATCAGTGCAGGGGAAAAGGCAACAACAAAGAGCTCTCACTATGGACTGGCATTACAAACGTCTCCACGGACAGTCTGTACCCTAAACTGGAGCAGTAACAGATATTTATTCACAAACTGAAAGGTCTTTTACTCCTGCTTTTGAAAAGAGCTCAACACAGCGCGCATGTGCCTTAGCGACACAATACACGCATCTGACAGCCATGAGATGAGCAGAGGAGTCCGTAAATAAATGCTAAACAAGCATGACCAGACATTTAATCTAGTTTTAATGTGTGTTCACATACACTCACAGATTGGCGTTACATTGGACTGGCTGCTCAAACCACAAAAAGCAACAAATAAACCAATTATTAGGCATTCCTAAGGTAATGACACAACACCACCATATTAAAAGTCCCAGCTTTTGGAACGCAATGAAAACAACTCTACAAGTGAAACAAAGAGAGATAAACAGCAAAAGAAACACATTTCTGCATTAACCGGCCATCTGAAGTGTAAAAACTACATAATTGCATCCATAAATATCACACAAGACATATGGACAGTAAAGGAAATGTGTGATGCTGCCCCACATTTCCATTCTGAGCGCACACATCTATAATAACCAAGAGCAGAGAAAGAGAAACCACCAGAACAATGTCATTTCTACTTCATTAACTAGCCTACTTCCAAATGACAAATCTCTCTTTACACCTTATGAGCATCCCTGTTCGACTAAACAATTAGGCTGAAGTCCCACAGATTGTTTCTTAAATAAGCTCACTTGGTTTTGTATGGGATTACAGTGAACGTCCCCATAGGAGATGCTGTTTATACAACAGCCAGAGCAAACCTCAAAAGTTACACGAAGGCTAAACCAAGTCTCAAGAGTCTTCAGATGTCCCATAAGGTTACCTTAAGGGTCTTCAAATGTAACAGTTCCACAAGATGAATCTATCTAGCATCCATCCATCTGCAGCATCCATCCACCTATAAGATCATCTAATCAACTAAGAAAGTTGTAGAACTGTGAGTAAAGGTTTGCATATTTCCCACTTGCTTTAGCTTGATAAGGCAAACATTAAAAAGTAATGCTTATTCATTTTGTGCAAATAATCTTGAAGACAAAAAAAAGGGCGGGGGTTGCTATCACCAGCAGAGGGAGCATGGGTAATCAATCAGAAATATGGAAAAAATTAAAAAAAGACAAATGCAATCCTTCAGCAGTCTGAGGCTGGCATGGCACCTCTGACATTTCCAAGGCACTATCGTACACATGCATTGCTTTGTATTTGTCAAATACAAAGAAGAAGAAAAAAACAACCGGAATATGATTCAATCTCAACCTGAAATCAAACTCAACCACAACTAAGTCTGTGTCTGAAAACCTCGTGAGCTACCTACATTTTAAAGCACTGAAGGCACATATAGTACTCTCAAAAAGCTGCATATGCACATATGATGCCCAAAAATTGGCAGCATATGGTTTTGATACACAGCCATGAAGAGATAGTTCATCCAAAAATGTAAAATCTGTCATCATTTACACACCCTCACGTCATTCCAAACCTGTGCGTCTGGAAAGATGTCAATCTCAATCACCGTTCACTTTCATTTTTCATACAGCGAAAGTGACTAAAGCTGTCAGTCACTAACATTCTGTCCAAAATCTCCACAGAAAAACAAAAGAGGTTTAGGTGAGTAAATGACAGAATTCATTTTGGGGTGAACTAGCCCTGTAAGTGACCTCGGCATGCTCTCTGGAGAACAAAAACAGCTTTTTAAGCTGTTGATGAATCGATTTCACCCCTCACATCGAACAAAAATGCTAAGACAGAAAAAACTCTGCTATGGATTCACTATATTCTCCATAAAGCATTCCTGCACAAGGATTAGTCACCTTAACACTGCAGTGTACTAGTTAGTCTATAATCACAACAAACCATTACAGCATATACTGTGCAGCATCAATAGAATAACAAGTTACTTAATAGAGAAACGAGAAATTCAAGAATCATGTCTTATCTGTATACTGCCTGTTTGCTTCATATCCACTTTCTGTTTCGTATATTACCTCCCTAAATAGATCCATAATCTATTATATATGATATAAGCATGCAGAATACACAGCAATCTGGTATTTTGTAATACTAGCCAATAAGAATAAACATTAAGTGAATAGACAGCATTACACAATGAAAGAGGGAGGTTTGCGGTTTCAAATACATTTTAGTCAAAATCCACAATAAATCCTGGACGAATTCAACAACTAACTCACAGCACATCAAGCCAAGATTTCATAATAATAATTTAACAAATGCATCCTTTCTGAAACAAGTAACAGATTGTAATGAACCTCAGGACCCGACGGTGTCTCTGCGGAGAGAGTGAATAATGTTAGTCAATTATGTGCGGGTCTGACATTAATTTCACCCTCGTAAGGATCTTACCTTCGTATACAGGGGCCATCGGTGCAAGGATTTCTGTTATTCATGGTAAAAAATGAAGCGACAGCACTGTTCACAACTCAATAAAAATCTGCCATCTTGAGCCGCGGACAGAATCGCTGCTGTCTCCTGCATTACTAACCCAGTTCATCAGGGAGAGAAAAAGGATAAAAGAATGAAAAATCACATCCAGAATTTAAATTTGATAATCGGCCCGGGGTGAGTGATGAAAAAAGGATGTCTGCAACTTAACTCCACGGGTATCGATGGTGTTTTGGCTCTAATAAAAGAGCCAAATTGCAGGTCTTGGCTTCAGCTGGTGATCATGTCTGTGGAGTGAGTGCCTGCAAAAGTTGCAATGAGAGAAACGAGCGAGCGAACGGAGCGACTTTGCGTTGTAATCGAACGACGAGGTAACCGATCGTGTTGAACAGGGCCTCTAAATCAAACGACGATCTAATCGATCCGGCTCGCTACCATTCTGAAAACAGCTAGTTCTGTCAAAATACTATTGATATTACATTTATCACTTCCTTACTGCGATGTTACCATGGTCTAGCGAGGGTGTTATATGTTAATTAAATATTACCATGGCATATGCATCCAAGGAATTTTAAAGATTACATTATAGTCCATGTCGAAAAGATACCATGCCCACATCATTTTAATTTTAGTGTTTCCACTGTAAACAATAATAAATGTATTATAAGGATTTTTTTATTTAATTTAATTTCTCTTTTAAAAGTTTTATTATAGTGACAATGACGTTTTTTATTTATTTAAGTGTAGGATTTGATTATTGCATTAAAAAAGCTTATTTATTTATTTATTCATTCATTCATTTATTTATTTATGTGTCACATGTTAGATGATTCTGTCTGTTTTAAATTGTGTGGCTGCTCAGCACAGAATGAAGTCCATTAGAACGAGATTACAGAGATTGAGCCAGAATCTCTTATACATTTATTTGCACTGGCTTGCCACTACTCTCCTTATGATATCCATTTGAATACATTGGACATTTCATAAAATAATTACAATATATGAGTGATAGATTCATCAGAAAACCAGAACTGTTCCTTCCATATTTTGATGAGACTATAAAATTGATAATTTTGCATGGGAAATTTCATCTGCATAAAGTAACATTTAACAAACCGTGTTTATAGATATTTTTTTTCATAGATTAAAAAATGATGACTGACGTTACATTAAGTGTAGGAACTTAATATAGCATTAGATGAAGTTGTGTATGTATCATAGCACATAGCATATCATACAGCATATCATATAATGTTTTCTTATTGAAACGCAATGAAAAAACACTGTTATCTGTAAAAAAAAAAAACAAAAAAAACTCTTCAATAAAAAAAACTGTTTTCCAGTACCAAACGTCTTAAGACAGTAATCTTCAAGAGGTCATGCACTTTTTTTTCCCAGAAAAAAAGGTTTTATAATAACAACAACAATATAGCTATCTATAGCAAACAAATAAACTGCCACAAAATATTAAATAGTAGGCTATTACATCGAATTATTTCATAGCTTTTTAATTTATATATTTTTAAAATATATAAAGTTAAAAGTGTAGCTAATTCATTGTGGGGATTATGAGTAAACTAATTTTCATTTTCACTTTTCTTTCTTTCTTGACAAAACTACTACTACTACTACTATTATTATTACCATATTCAAATAAAGAACTGTAGGCTACAATTCTTGTGTGTGGTGCCCTAGCTAGCTATCAGTGCAAACTACAAGTACCACAAGCCATTGCGTGGGATTTTTTTTTCCAGCCGCATAAAAACTACATTTTCCAGAACGCCTCGGTGTCATCGCAAGCGGTTGTTGTCAAACACGGGGTAAGCGCATTGTTTATGCCATTTACTAATAGTGTTGTATCATCTAAACCTTTGATAACATTGTAACATCCCAGATTTACTCAAGCAACAGCAAACATTATTAACAGAGTGCATGATGATCGCTGCTCGCTCTTTTATTTTTTGTTACGTAAACCGTTTCTATTACAAAACAATAGGTGGAAGGTGACACAGAGAGCATCGGAAGTATTGAACTTATTTTTCATATGTGTATTGGTAAAACAGTAACACAATGTTGACAGTAGCCTAAATTATAAACAGTCTTAACTTGAGGTGATTAGTATTTTTTATAGTTCTGATCTTTACTGTATGTATGATCAAGTAACTTGAGTCTAAACTCATATTCTGATTTATGATTAGACTCACTGAGAATCTTGCAAACAGTTTAACTTGAGGTGATTAGTATTTTTTATAGTTCTGATCTTTACTGTATGTATGATCAAGTAAGCATGTGATATGTCTAAACTCATATTCTGATTTATGTATTAGACTCACTGAGAATCTTGCAAACAGTCTTAACTTGAGGTGATTAGTATTTTTTTATAGTTCTGATCTTTACTGTATGTATGATCAAGTAAGCATGTGATATGTCTAAACTCATATTCTGATTTATGTATTAGAATCACTGAGAATCAGTGTCAGCATTATCTGTTAAAAGTTGATCTTGCATTATTGCGAAATTGTATATTATTGGCCCTTTTGCACACAGCTCGATGTCCTTACATGCTCTCAGACTAACAGTTATTGATAATATAATGTCAGCCATGCTCACAGACAGCTGACTGTTAGCCTACATAAAACACGTTGTGTGTAGCTTCACGAACATGATTGCTAAAGTCAAGAACTTCACCATTAACTGTTAACAGAATGTAGAAGCATTAACTCAAACAGCGTTAACAGAATGTAAGCATTCTTTACCTTTAGCTGGTGTGCGCTGGCAGGTAGACAGCTCCTGTGGGAGATGCTGTCTTTTTCAGCCTACATTTCCTTGGAGATTTACTGTACCTTCACACTGACATGAAAGAGCATCTTCACAATGTCAATGATGAGAACTCAGACATGGGTTGTATCTCAATGCCTCTTGTTCACAATCAAGAGCTTGTTTGGGGGATTTCGAGAAATGTCAGAGGAGTCATGAAACCACATGTGACTGTAAACAGAAGAGCATCAAACATGTACAAACAGAAGCAGTGAATAGTGCAAATAAAAGGTTGGAGGAATCTGGAAATTAGCATTACCTAATTGTTGTATTCTGTTTATAATAATGTAAAATGATTCATATTTCTACTGTCTGTGTGTGTTGTGTTTTTTTGGCTGCTTGCAGTTTCTGTTCCAAATCAGGGCTATAAAAAGCAAATAGCTCTTATAGTTTTATAGTTTTTACAACTCTTTATTTATTTCTTTTTACAGATGTTCTTGACCAACTTGTGAGCTGGTTAACCATTAACATTTTGTATTTAACTTAACTGAAAATGTGGGTTAGGTGAATGGGTCAAGTGTCACAGGGTAATGTTTCCATCTTCATGAAGGATTTCATTCTGTTTAGATATTTATGAAGAAAACATGAGTGATGCTTGCAGAACTCACTGTCACAGTTCTAGGGTGTTGTTGGTTGCAAAGGCATCTCTATGTTTTTCTGGGTAAAGTCAAAGATATTGCTTGGATCACTGCTTCAATATACTGAACATATAAAGTCTATGGGATTTCTTTGACAATTTTTTTTTCTTTCAATAGTTCGATGTACTGTTATGACAAAACTTCATTTGTTGTTTGTTTAACACTGTAATTTTTGCACCAAAAGTTAATTTTAACTGTAGGAAAAGTAACTTGTCACACTGAAGTTTTCATATCTGTTTGTTTAGTTTTTAATGCTTAGCTGGTTTACATTCCACTGGTTGCTTATCACAATAATCATTATGATGCAGTTAGCAACATAATTCACATAAATCCCATTTTAAGTTTATTTTTATGTTAGTGACTTTGTTGTGTGTTAACCATCAAGCGTAAAAATGAATGGGTCCATGTAAAATTATCCTTTTTTTGGGTAATACTTTTACCAAAAGTTTCCATTAGTTAACGTTAGTGAATGTATTAACTAACAATGAGTGATGCATTTGTTACAGAATTTATTAAACTGTTTTAACATTAGTTAAAAAGTTACAACTGTTCATTGTTAGTTCATGTTAGCTCAGGTCCTAAAAAGATACAGCTACTGATTTTAATAATATTGAAATGTTGAAATTAACAATAACTAAGATTAATAAATGCTTTAGATGTTTTTTTCATTGTTAGGTCATGTTAACTATATTAACAAATGGAACCTTATTGTAAATTACCTTATTTTTTTTATTTAAAACAGTTAATAAATAGCTTTTATTGATGTTATATTTTTTTGTCTTGTTTTATTGATTTGATAAGATCTGATTGTATTAAGAGCTGATGTTTATCTGGCTGGTTAGATTGTGATGTTACAGTGTGTAGATAAATACTTTGAACTCTTAAGTTCAGTTAATTTGTCAGCGTCTCCTCTCTGTGTGCAGACAGCCAGCGGTGAGTGAAAGTGACGGGTCTCATCATGCAGACGTTAGTCGACGTTCTGAAATGGTTTGGAGTCGAGGCGAGTGGATGGTCTGTGTCTGTGTGCCTTTTTCTGCTGTTCCTCAGCCTCCTTTCCTGGTGAGTAAAACAATTTCATCATGAGGTTTCCAAACGCAAAACACATACACTGTTATTTACAGATTGCAATGGCAGATTTCTCATGACCGATGTTTCTAATGCATTCTGGGAAGTTAGTACCACTGTGAGATCCAAACAGCTCAGGCTTGCCTTGTTTTCCTCAGGAGAAGGACAGCGCGATCTGATCAAATTTCAATCACACGTGTCTCTGCACTTATGTCTTCCCGTTTGAATGCAGACAGCATTCAGATTCTCCATTTTTACAGTCATTTGAGGGCAAGGCTGAAGGAAATTCATAGTTTCCTTGGTCACAAGCCTTAGGAATATAACTGTAGCAATAGTAAAGACAGGAGTAAATCCTTAAGAGCTGATAAAAATCTTGCAAGTTCAAGCTAAGAAACATATCTAGATGTAAAATATGTACTCAAAAATAAAAACATAAGTAAACAGAATTAAATAAAAGTTCACCCAAAAATGTAAATTTACTCACCCTCAGGCCATTCAAGATGTACAGGTGCATCTCAATAAATTAGAATGTCGTGGAAAAGTTAATTAATTTCAGTAATTCAACTCAAATTGTGAAACTTGTGTATTAAATAAATTAAATGCACACAGACTGAAGTAGTTTAAGTCTTTGGTTCTTTTAATTGTGATGATTTAGGCTCACATTTAACAAAAACCCACCAATTCACTATCTCAACAAATTAGAATACTTCATAAGACCACAAATTTTTTTAGTGAATTGTTGGCCTACATATATACTGTATATGTACTCAATACTTGGTAGGGGCTCCTTTTGCTTTAATTACTGCCTCAATTCGGCGTGGCATGGAGGTGATCAGTTTGTGGCACTGCTGAGGTGGTATGGAAGCCCAGGTTTCTTTGACAGTGGCCTTCAGGTCATCTGCATTGTTGGGTCTGGTGTCTCTCATCTTCCTCTTGACAATACCCCATAGATTCTCTGTGGGGTTCAGGTCAGGTGAGTTTGCTGGCCAATCAAGCACAGTAACACCATGGTCATTGAACCAGCTTTTGGTACCTTTGGCAGTGTGGGCAGGTGCCAAGTAACACAATCAGCATCAGTAATGAAATCAGCATCTCCATAAAGCTTGTCAGCAGAAGGAAGCATGAAGTGCTCTAAAAATTCCTGGTAGATGGCTGCGCTGACTGTGGACTTCAGAAAACACAGTGGACCAACACCAGCAGATGACATGGCAGCCCAAATCATCACTGACTGTGGAAACTTCACACTGGACTTCAAGCAACATGGATTCTGTGCCTCTCCACTCTTCCTCCAGACTCTGGGACCTTGATTTCCAAATGAAATGCAAAATTTTCTTTCATCTGAAAAGAGGACTTTGGACCACTGAGCAACAGTCCAGTTCTTTTTCTCCACAGCCCAAGTAAGACGCTTCTGACGTTGTCTCTGGTTCAGAAGTGGCTTGGTAGCCCTTTTCCTGAAGACGTCTGAGTGTGGTGACTCTTGAAGCACTGACTCCTGCTTCAGTCCACTCCTTGTGAAGCTCTCCCAAGTATTTGAATCAGCTTTGCTTGACTGTATTCTCAAGCTTGCGGTCATCCCTGTTGCTTGTGCACATTTTCCTACCCAAATTCTTCCTTCCAGTCAACTTTGCATTTAATATGCTTTGATACAGCACTCTGTAAACAGCCACACCTTTCAGTAATGACCTTCTGTGACTTACCCTCTTTGTGGAGGGTGTCAATGTTCGTCTTCTGGATCATTGCCAAGTCAGCAGTCTTCTCCATTATTGTGGTTTCAAAGAACAAGAGATACCCAGAATTTATACTGTATGGATGGTCATTTATTGAAACTCAAATGTAAATATTCTAATATTTTGAGATACTGATTTTTGACTTTCATGAGCTGTAAGCTCTAATCATCAAAATTAAAATAAAGAAAAACGTTTTAAATGTTTTACTTTACATGTAATGAATCTAAAATATATGAAAGTTTCACTTTTTGAAATAAGTTACAAGAAAAACTTTTTCACAACATTCTAATTTATTGAGATGCACCTGTAGATGAGTTTGTTTCTTCGTCAAAACAGATTTGGAGAAATTTAGCATTACATCACTTGGATTCACCAATGGATTCTCTGCAGTGAATGGGTGCCGTCAAAATAGAGTCCAAACAGCTGATGAAAACAACACAATAATGCACAACATGACTCGAGTCCATCAGTTAACATCTTGTGAAACAAAAAGCTGTGTGTTTGTAATAAACAACTCCAACATTAAGACCTTTTTACCTTCAAATGAGTCCTCTATCCATAATATTGCTTTCTCTAGTGAAAAAGTCGTCTTGTCTGAATCAGGAGAGAAATATGCACAGATCAAGCACCGTTTACAAGCAAAAATGGTTTAAAACAGTTCTAAACAAATATGTCAGTTTATTTTTATGTGACGGAACAAGAGGGGATGGACTTTTTTCACTGGAAGAAGTGTAATTACAGATTATCGATTTCAGCCTGAAGCGATAATTTGAAATTAAAACGGCTTGATGGATTAGTTTTTTTTTGCTTCACAATACGTTAATTGATGGACTCATGGAGTATGTGGATTATTGTGATGTTTTTATCAGCTATTTGGACTCTGATTCTGACGGCACCCATTCACTGCAGAGGATCATTGGTAAACAAGTGATGTAATTCTACATTTTCTCCAAATCTGTTCAGATGAAATCATCTACATGTTAGACGGCCTGAGGGTGAGTAATTATCAGCAATTATATATTTATTTATTTATTTATTGGAGGGGGGTAACTATTCCTTTAAATTGCAAAAAACAAACAAACATACAATAGTCATATTTAAATCATGGGGGGAAATTGTCAAAAAGTGTGGGGACATTGTAATTTGAACAAGCAACAAGAATTCATTTTTTACTCAGATGTCTGGAGGTTTAGTTACAGTTTCCATTTGGTAAATCTGGCAAAACAGAAATGTTTCTATTTTTCTTTGAGAATTGATTACTACATCAGTGTCCTCTGAACTTATAACATAGGTTTGCATTTGCAAAATCTAAAGGCGATTTTTTTTTTTTAATTTACACAATATGCATTGTGACAGTGTCTCAATTTTATTGGTTCCCAACTAAATTTGTCCTTTTATTGTAGGACATTGACAAATGTATGGAACTTTAAAAAAAACCTGAATCCAGTCACTTGTAGTACAATGCCTGTTTTTTTCTGTAGCATTCAGCAGCGTTTTATAGACAGTGACACGATTCCTTTAGACAGCAGTGGCCTCAAAAACAACACAGTGACTTTAAACAAAAGTGCTTAGCATTTAAATAAAGGATTAGTTAAACACTGCTCTTATAATGCAGTGACTCAGTCTGGTGAGAAGCTGATTAGAGTTGCAGGTCTCTATTAAGGTTATATTTAGTTTTCCCTATCAGAACTTTATTACAGCGTTGGAATCAGTGAATTTAATTACAGCCATTTTTACAGGGCTTAGTCACACCCTTCCTTCTGAAACATTTATGTTGTCACCTTTAACAGAGAAGGAGCACTGAAAAAAGGACGTTCTTATGTTGTCCATAGCAACAAGAGTGCTCTGGACAACAGCTTGCAGGTTAATTAAGGTTTAAGAAGAACTTAAGCCAGTCTAAAAAGATAAGTGTCTTTCCTTCCGGTTAAATGCTAATGTTCTATAACATCCATTGTTATGCTTACATAATGGTATATCCCACTGAAGCATCACTGTTTTGTTTAGTGGCGCCATGACCCGTGGCATCATATATTACATTACTATTCAAACCCTTGGGGATTTTTTTTAAACTGCAAAAAAAAAACTGCAGCTGCAGTTAGTTTCATTTAAAGGAACACTCCACCTTTTTTGGAAATAGGCTCATTTTACACCTCCCCTAGAGTTAAACAGTTGAGTTTTACCGTTTTTGAATCCATTCAGCCGATCTCCGGGTCTGGCGGTAGCACTTTTAGCGTAGCTTAGCATAGATCATTGAATCGGATTAGACCATTAGCATCACGCTCAAAAATGGCCAAAGAGTTTCGATATTTTTCCTATTTAAAGCTTGACTCTTCCGTAGTTACATCGTGTACTAAGACCGACGGAAAATGAAAAGTTGCGATTTTCTAGTATACTACAATTTTCTCAACCTGGTCTCACAGAATTCTGTGTAATGACCACGGACCCTTAACTCCGAATCTGTGGTGGCATCACGGAATGATTTTCTAGTATTCTACTATACTCTCATTCCGGCATAATAATCAAGGAAATTTCAAATTATCATTGCGCCTGCTGCACTCATGGTACGTCAGCAAATTCCCTTGATTATTACGCCGGAATGAGAGTATAGTTCCTAGCCATATCGGACTAGAAAATCTCAACTTTTCATTTTCCGTCGGTCTTAGTGCACGATGTAACTACAGAAGAGTCGAGCTTTAAATAGGAAAAATATCTAAACTCTTTGGTCATTTTTGATGACCAAATGCTAATGGTCTAATCCGATTCAATGAACTATGATAAGCTAAGCTAAGTGCTACCGCCAGACCCGGAGATCGGCTGAATGGATTCAAAAACGGTAAAACTCAACTGTTTAACTCTAGGGGTGGTGTTTCTAACGAGGTGAGGTGTCACCTAAATAGTGGAGTGTTCCTTCAAGGTAAAATACTTCAAGTGGAGTATTTTTTTTACAAGGTTATCTAAAAAATGTAATTATAGGTTATATAAAGTGTTCTATGAAATTCTAATTATTGCAGAATATGTATCAGTGGAATATTAAAGAGAAATGGCACCTTCCAAGAATACGCAAATTACATACTTTTTAATATTTATATAGCATTGGAGGCATGCATTGCTTTTTGACATTCAATCTGCAAAATGAAAATGACATTTTTTATTTTATTAAATATTCATATTTTATTACATTTTTTATTTTATATCTCTAACTACACACACACACACACACTAAAAATAATGTAAATACAGTGTGTGTGTGTATTCCTTTTATCAATACATTATATTATTATTAATATTACTATTTACTAAATAATAAATATTTAAAAATAATAAATAACAAATAAATAAATTGTTAATATTTTGGTAACAGCACTGCAAACCTTATAGAAAATTACTTGAAAATAAAATGGATCGTAATATTTAATTTGACATCTTGATTTTGATGGTCAACATTTTCTAATGATTAAGCACCTTTTTTCACTGTGTATTTGTTTACAAAGAAACATAATAATAATAATAATAGAAACGGTATTAGGCTTTTGTTGCATCCTAGCTGAAAGTGACATAACATTTTCTAAGAAATTTAAATGATTCAAGAATATGCTAGACATATTAAAGAGATTTAATAGAAAAGAAAGAATCCGATAGTGATCAACTGTTTTTTCCCTCCATGGGGTACAAATGCTGTCCCTGTTATTTAACTTTTAGCAGTCTTACACACACACACACACACACACACACACACACACATACATTTTTGTTTCAGAACAAGTAAATTCCTGTCTGTTGGCAAAGGCACGACTGTCATTCACAGTGGACTTAAAGAGGTTAGTTATGTAAGGGCTCACTCATTCTGTCACTGTGCAAATGGAGATTTATATCAGGGGATGAAACCTTTCTGCACAGCGCTGCTATATGAAAAAGAGGTTTGAAAAAAAAAAATCAGGATTTCGAGGAGGGTATATCAATAAGCATTTTGGGTCGGTCCCAAGGCTGAAATAAGCCATATTAGAGGATCAGTCCCTGATTTGAGACTTGACTGCACTGTTAAATATAAGCCTTGTTTTCTTGAGACGCTGCTTGTCAAACACACAAACTTAAAATACAAAAGACGCAGTGTTACAGAACAAAACTTTCTAATCAGTAGAGGAGCCAAATCTTTCCTCTGAGGTCATCCATGTGTAAAGGAGAACACTATTTATTTGCGTCAAATGTGCAATTGATATGGTAAATTTGCTGCAATGCAGCAAAATATGGCTAAATGTGCTTGGCAAAGCACTATATATTTGCAAAGGAACCTCCTGAACTACTCCAGCACATTTCGTTTTCCTTTAGACAAAGAATTGATCTTCAGTGCGAAAGGTTACAGCTTATATAAGAGGCCAGCTTGGACCAGTAGATTGAAGGGTTTTACAATGACAGGGCCTTCAGAGTGTTTGCAATTGCCAGAATGTGAGGAAAGCATGATTAGCAGTGAGCTGAACTTCTTCTGAACTCTGTCCCCTTCTGCCTCATTACGCATAAAGGCATGATGAGAGGGGACTGGAGACAGCCAAAGCATCACCTACTGGCAAATTAACCTGTTAGATTCAGTCCTCTTGCTGGACTTTGACATTGCAAAAAAGGTTAGTTGGGTAGCTTGACAACATGAACAGCTGAATGTCTGTTGTTGTGTAAATTGGAAGATAAACTTGGCCAGTTTATTCTAATGCCCAGTTTAGTGACCTGTGTGGGAACGCTGAGAAAGCAACATGTACTTGCATTGTCTTATGTATCATTTTCTTTTAAAACTTGTGTAGTGAGAAATATTTGAGTTACATGCTTGCATAGGTATGCATCATTTTCAGGCTTATCCTGTATCTGATTTTGTATTAGTCTTCATGCAGGATATATATGCACAATATATCAGAACCATATTGGTTATCAGTCAGTATTACAGATTTAGTTTTTTTATTTATTGGTCGATATTGGATATTTAATTGTGCTGTGCATTTTTCCTAATTTTATATTTAGATTACATTTGCATCATATAATGTTCGTTTAAAGTAAAAAAATATATAATAATAATAATTGAATAACATGTAACAATGTAAATAATCTCAAAATTGATCATTTTTTTTTATGCTGTACATTATATTTTGTGATGGCTAAGTTCACATGTAGCATTTAACATGTTTGGTTTTTAATGTTTTATTTTTAATTTATTTAAACAAAATATTATAGAATTTCAATTACTGGCTAAAACGTGCAAAGAAATCCTCTCTCATTGTTATTGGCCAGAGTTATAATAATATTAGTAATATTAGTAAATCTATTGTGAGTTCATAAAAACCTCTGAAAACTGGGACGAGTGGGGTGTGTGTGCTATGGCATATTATTATGCAAATGCTAGTATGAAATTTAGCATTTTTTTTTTTAATAAAAATATAATTTTTTTGGGCACATACATACATACATACATACATACATACATACATACATACATACATACATACATACATACATACATAATGTCGTTTTATTTTATTTAAATATGCTGATTGTTAAACATTTTCCTCTCTGGTTTAGAAAATTGCAATGAATTGCAAGATATGACTTTCAATAACACTTTTTTTTTTTTAGAGGTCCCTATCTCTGAAATATAATTAGGTGTAGTTTGACGTCTGTTTCATTTCTCCTTTCTTATAAAGGACAACTTAAGTAAAAAGTGACACAGCTAACCCCGCTCTTCCCTATGTAAAGGTTAATGCACTCATTCCTATTGATCTTCTTCTGTTGTTCCTGTCTTAATTACATTCAAAATGTGTCTCCTTCCTCATAAAGATAGTAAATTCCCCCTTCTGTGAAACCTGAGAAGTTTGTTTTTCGTCTCTTATTGAAAACGTGCTAATCCCTCTCATTTAACACACTGTGAATATAGGGGCCTTGTGACCATGACCGAATCTCTCCACTGGCAAGGCTGGGTGGAGAAGATGACATATTCTAATAGATCCTCTCATAAAATTTAAGAGACAGAGTCGAGTGTGAACCCATCTGTCACCCTTTGGACTGCATAAACAACGGGCACCATTTCAGAAAGGTCACGCACTTGCAGTAGATGTGTGACATCTGCTGTGATATCATATGGACTCCTCTGCTTCACTTTATCTCTCTTCCATAAGAAGAGCTTTTTTGGATTCTTTGCAGGAGTCTATTAAAACTCTTAATCCTCATGCATGACGTTATTAAAGTATTTAAACACATGCAGACAGCCTGAGATGTTAGGTTGTGATTCACATAGAATTAAAAATCACCCCATGTGATCTGTATTTAATTTGAGAGCCTAGCTATGGTATTGTGGTTACCGTTAGGGCTGGTAACTGAAAGGTTGCTGGTTTCATTCCCACAAGAATGAGGCGATCATCATTGTGCCCTTGAGGAAGACACTCAAACCCAGATGGTCCAAGGAGATTGTCCTCTGACCCTGGTGTGGCACTTTTCTGGAGATTCTGTTCTAGATTTATAGAACAAAGAGTTCTGGTTCTGCTTGCTGATTGGTCAATACAAGGTTCAATGTCAGAGACTTATCTTGTAGAAGAGGGATATTAAAAGGAATAGTTCACCCAAAAATCTAAATTTACTTACCCTCAGTCTATCCAAGATGTGGATGAGTTTGTTTCTTTATCAGAACAAATTTGGAGAGATTTAGCATTACATCACTTGCTCACCAATGGATCCTCTTCAGTGAATGGGTGCCGTCAGAATGAAAGTCCAAGCAGCTGATAAAAACATAATCCACATGTAATCCACATGACTCCAGTGCATCAATTTAAATCTTGTGATGTGAAAAGCTGCGTCCAACATTAAGAAATGTTTCAAACCGTTGCTTCCAGGACAAGAGGGGATGGACTTTTTCAGTTGAGGAAGCTTTATTATAAATGATGGACTTGTAATTTGGCCAGGTGCATGGTTTAAGGTTAAAATGCCTTAATGATGGATTTGTTTACTATAAACACGCTTCTTTTTACTTCACAACATGTTAATTGATGGACTGGAGTAGTGTGGATTATTTGTGGATTATTCTGATGTTTTTATCAGCTGCTTGGACTCTCTTTCTGACGGCACCCATTGACTAAAGATGATCTATTTTCAGCAAATTAAATTTTTTGTGTGAACTGTTCCTTTATACCTAATACCTATTGGTATAACTTAGTTAGGTTTCCACTACAATGTTGACTCTTGGTAGTAGGACACAAAAGAAAATATACTATGAAAGTCAACGAAGTCCAAATGTTTAATTATTTCTACAAATTATTGTTTTGAGTTCAATATGGCACTCAAAGCCATATATTGTGAATATATTCACAGCTGAAGGAGCTGTGTGATGCCTCACAACAGCCTTTTAGCCTTTTACTCATAATTTAGCACAGCCTCTTTTACTTTATTGCTTCAGTAGAGCGCATTTAAGAACATTTGGTGCTCTGTGTGTGTTTGCTTGGACTAAAATTTCTCATCCATAACTGCTAGTTTCTTTCTTTACCCTCACTGTAGCGAATTCCCACAGTGCTAGATTGTCTGTTCCCTCTGGGTCCTCAGTAGCCCAATCTAAGTGACTATCTTTGCCCTCCAACGTGAAAGTAGAGGCTGCGCGCCGACCATTCAATGCTGATTGCATCAAGCTGTGGACAGCTGACTTGGCAGCAAGGCACTTGCACACACTGTTTGACTTTCTTTGTCATTGGCCAGCCTGTGGAATAGTTATTGTTTAATTGAGGGCCGTTGGACAGCTCATCCATCACAGATGTTAATCATATCAAACGTTCGCACCTCCCCGAGAAGCTGCTACGCTCCTCCGTTTCCACGGTGACGGGCACCTAATAAATCTAAATATGGTAATCTACTCTAATTTCACCCAGATCCACACTTTGCTGTAAATGAGCTCGCCGCCGCTCGCCGTGCAAGACCGCCATGAAGATAGGCCAGCTAATATGGAAATGGAATAACCTAGCACACACCATTAAAGTCTGTAACCAAATTTTCTTGACACCTCATGCTGCAGATGTGCGGAGAGAGAGTTATACGTAGATTAAATCTCAAATTGCACAATTGTTATTCGATTATGAAATGACGAAGTCAGCAGTCGCTTTCGTCAAGCTCTTGGTGTAGTTTGCAGCATTGCTGCTTTGCTATAAAGCGCCAGAAAGCGACTGACAAGCCCTCCTGCAGCTTGCATTAATTTACTGTCGTTATGATATGATTTTGCATTAGATCATCTTTCTGTAATTCATCAAATTTCTTCTATTTTTTTTTTTGCCTTTGGCGTCTTACAGGATTAATCAAGTACAAGTGGAGTCTTGAAGACATCCTTGCTGAGAACCAGAAGCCAATCTTAACCTTGTCATTAGATCTAAATTATGTTTAAAGTGTAAAATGCTCTCATAAACTTCATTTTAAAATAGTAATTCATATAAAAAATGTAATTATGCATTGTCATATTTTTCCAGACCTGTATAACTTTCTTGTGCAGAACAAAAAAGGAGAGTTTGTAACGGTCACTGTTTTCCATGAATTTACAGTGAATGGAGATTGAAGCTTTCAAGTGTCAAAAAGGATGCAAAGCACCATAAAGTATTATAAACATGGTCCATATGATTTGTGTTCTAATTTTTTGAAGTCATATGATAGTTTTGTGTGAAGAAAACCAACCAAAATTATAGTAATTATTGTTCTCTATTGAGCTGTTATCCGCATTGAGTTGATAAGTTGTGAACTGGATCAAATCATGAATGAATCATTCAGACAACAGATTTTATCTCACAATTCTGATATTTTTCTCGCAATTTTGAGTTTACATCTCATAATTCTGACGTTTTTTCTCAGAATTGCTTGATACAAACTCACAGTTCTGACTTTCTTTCTGAGAATTGCGAGATATAAACTGGCAGTTCTGACTTTTTTTCTCAGAATTGTGAGATATATACTCACAATTGCAAGTTATGAAGTCCTGTTTATAAAAGACAGATATTTTCTCAGAATTGCAAGTTTATATCTCATAGTTCTGACTTTATATCTCGCAATTTCGAGTTCATATTTCACAATTGAGAGTTTGTCACACAATTCGGAGAAAAAACTCAGAATTACGAGTTTATATCTATCAATTCTGGCTTTATAACTCGCAATTGCAAGCTTATATCATACAATTCTGGAAAAAAAGTCAGAATTACCTTTTTTATTTTTTTTATTCATGGCGGAAAAGTGCTTTCATAGTTAATCAGTCAGATCTATGACTTGGGAACTGGATAAAATCAAGAATGAATCATTCCGGCAAAAGATTTGTTGAAAAGATTTTAGTGAATAAAAAGATTTTAAACAGAGCATGTCATTTTTGAATCTCATTTTTAAAGCCTCACTTCCTTTCCATAGTAATTCCAGGAATCAGTACATTATTCAAACTGTCTCCACGGCAGAAAGAAATATGGGTTTAGAACAACATAAGGGTGAGTAAATAATGACACTGTCAAATAATGTTCCAAAAATGATAAATAATGACAGAATTTGTGGACGAACTGTTCCTTTAAGCCACTGTCATTTTACATCACGTCTATGAGTTTTAGATTGAAACTCAGCCGTCTTTAACAAGTCAGTGTGGCGAGACATGCCGTAGTCCCTGCTGAGGGCTGGAAATAGCACCATGTTTTGTGTGGAAAGGCTCGGAAGAACGAGATTGGGTCCTGGGGAGGTGTTATGGAACCGGAGGGACTCACATGACTAATGCAGACGAGAGAGATGTCACAGCAGGCCCGTTCACACGTCAATTTTAGCGCCATTTTTCAGCCTATTTTTGGTTATTGTTGTCTCACAGCTGGCTACACATGTGCACCTGCACACACAATGCACTTCAGCAGTGAGGAGGTTACAGGGCAAGATATACTTCTTTTCAAACTGCCTTCTCTCTCTCGGTTTATTCCTTTTTTCCTTTCTCTTCATTTTAAAGAAGCACACTGATGAATGGTTGTCGATGGTTGAGCACTGAAATGACACATGAACTCCTTCCTCTGACACGGACTGAAGCTTTAATGAGGGAAAAGTGTTTGTGTGTTTAATAAAGGCTGGTATGCTGAATTGTAAGTGCACGTCGCCTAGTGATGAGAGGAATTAGAAGTCATTAAAAAAAACCTCTAAACTCAGTGAGGGGCTTTTAACATGCAGCCATTAGTTTGCATAGCGCGACGACACGGGTCGGTAAACAAGAATATCTTACATCAACTGTGTAGGCTGGTTATCTCAGCTACATGGCGGCACTCAACAATCCCTCTGGGTACAGTAACAGCGCACAACTTTGTTAAAATAGATGTCTACATGAATGCATCTCCAGCTGTGCACAAATCAAATGTAAATGCGTCATGCGGTAAATGTTCAATAATAGCTATTTACTGACACAAAAGCTGCAAGGCGTTCGTTCGATGATCTACATCAATAGCTAGAGAAGAGTATCCATTTGAAAGAGGTTTATAGACCCAAATTAATGTGTGCAGTAATGCCTGCAGTATAGCACTCAACAAATGATAAAGTATTTCACCGAATTTGTTTATTTTTGTCTTCTATTTGGAACTCAAATCAAAGGATAAGATTATTCATAAATCAAAAATGTATCTTGTATTGATTTGTTTTGTTTTTATAGAATGCATTGAAAGAAATGATTATTAAACAATATTTAGATTTTTTTATTATTTTAACAGGACCGAATTACCTTGAATTTTCAGCATCATTACTCCAGTCTTCAGTGTCACACGATCCTTCAGAAACCATTCTAATATGCTGATTTGCTGCTCATGAAATATATATTATTACTATTAATATTAAAAACTGTTTGCTTAATATTTTTTGTAGAAACTGTGAAACTTTTTTCAGGATTCTTGAATAGAAAGTTCAAGGGAAAAGCATTATTTTTTTTTAAGAGTGTATAAGTCTTTACTGTAACCCTAAATATTTCAGCATGTAATGTATATCTTCTACCTCTAATCTATGTATGAAAATGCAGGTCGATTTTCATTGTGTGATCCTCTGAGTCCGTGCGATTGATTATGTGACGGAGGAGAATCCTTGAAATGCGTAGCTGTGAGCCTGTGTCAAACTGGACGCCCCTGTATGAGCCCCTCTGTGCATGAATGACACAATCTCATTTGTGTTTCTTACTGAGATTAAGAGGATTTCAGGCTGAGACCTTGTCGATCCTTTGTGTCTGATTTCAGATATTGGCCTTGGTTTCCTGGTAATTAGGATTGCCACCGTACCAGTAGTTGATATGAGGGGTTATGCAAAATTCAGAATTAAAGCATCGGCTCCCTTTTGATTCAAAAGTTGGATTTTGAATTTAATTGGCTACACATGACAGGAAGTAGAGTTGGAATGACAGAAAGAGGGATTCTAAGAAATTCGACAGTTTATTCACTTTTGGAAATGAAGTATTCTTCCAACACAAAATTCATTTACTAGTTTTAGTAAATGCTATCACCAACCCAGTGTTATATCTATCATTCCTTTGTATAATATACCCTATAAATCTTTAAATGTAATTTTCCCCCCGAAACAAGTCTTTGTCAAGCCAACATTCAAAGTTTGTCTTTGGCTTTAGCTAAAATTACAGTTTTTCAGAATTCAGTCCATGTTAATTCTGCTTCTGCATAATATCTGCATCCTAAATTCAAATTCAGGAATTGGAATTTAAAAGGCAGTCTTAATTCAATTCTGTATCACAACCCTGGTCGATACCAATACCAGTGAAAAGAATCATCATGAGATTTAAAAATGAATCATTATACACCTTAGATAGTCTGTACAAATTAATAAATAGTTAAATTGTCCTTATTTGATGCTATCTGCAAGCCTTTTGTTCAAAGAGGCTCATGTTGCTTGTGTTAAGAGGTGCAGTGATGTGAAAAGTTTATTTTAAGAGATCTTCATCATGGCAATGAGATCAGATTCTGTACTAAGTAACATGCTCTCAACACCGGATCGTTTATTTTGAAGGGCTATGTGCATTTTAAACACTGAATTTGCTTTTTAAAGATGTTTAAATCATGTGTTTGTATACTGTGTGGTTTAAACTCATTTGGCTCTCTGTCCTGTGTTTGTTGTTGCTGTGTGTCGCTAGTCTTGCTGTCGCAGATTGTTTGGTGTTGTGCTGGACCGTAACGCCTCCTCTTCCACAGCTGATCAATCGCAGCAGCTCTCTGCTCTCAGAGATAAATGTGAGGCCTGAGCTCACTACCGCGGTGTGACCGCCAATCATCTGATCCAGGTCTGGGTACTGCACAAAACTCCACAGGGGAGCTCGTCCTCTGCCCACCACCAGACCGCTTAAGCAGTTCTGGGCATCGCTTTCCCCGTGCACACATTCGCTCTGTAGCCCACCCAGGCCCACGGCACCATCAGCAGACTATTGAGTGGAAAGCTGGCAAATCACGGTCCATGTGACTGCAGCTGCACACGTTAGTGTGTGTGTGAGAGCGACAGAAGGGAGCTGGCGATTTTGTGGCCCTGATAAAACTCCTGTCCGATGGGCTAATCCTGCATGAATCAATGCGCTTTTATTGGTGCCCATTTTTAATAGGCTCTTACAATAGAAAAGAAATCAAATGTGTCATGGATGATCAAGAGAGACACTAGAAGCAGCTCAGAGCAATTATAGCTTGCACTTTTATGCCCGGCAGGATCAATGTGTGCATCTGAGTGCTTCAGGAGATGTTTGCTGATACTAAAAGTCCTTCTGAAACATACAAACAGTTTGCTACATAAACTCTGTTACGTTTTAGTAAACTGAGCTTGAAAAATATGTTAGTGTTGTCGGCTGCTGTAATGTGGGAATATAGTGTAATTATGAGTGTTTGTGAATGCGTATGATAAAGACAAGGAGAAAGTAGTCTGGTGTTATCAGCAAAAAAATCTGCATGTGATTCTGGCTGCAATATAAGTGTAATCGTAATATAAAATATGCAAACATAGTTTATTTTGTTTTTATGGTTCTGTTTAAGGGAGGTTAACACTGGTTTATCCAAAATGGGTTATATCTAGTGCTGTCTATTTGATTAAAAAATCTAACTAATAAATCACATTTTTTTCTGAAATTATTAATCTTGGTTAATCACACTTAACATGAGGATTTGTAATCATATTTTCACACTGAATCGGCAATTTAAATATAAACGAAGTAAAGATTGTATATTTCTTTAATGCCATCTTTTTTTACCAAGATTTTTATACCATCCAATACTGATGCCTCTGTTAAATGGATTTTTTTTTAATCAATTTCTGGCGATGAGTAATTATAACCATTCAACACATATGTGCCATCATTTTTAACATTTAATATTAATATTAACCACTGAATTTAATGCATTATTTTTACAGCCCTAGTTATATTGTAATGATATATCAGTGCAGAACTCAAAAACTTGCAAAGCAATGTACAGAAAACCCAAAAGAATGGGGAAAGTGCTTCCCCGTTTTTATTAGTATTTATAAATATTTTAGTTTTTAATATTTTGTTTTTAGTGTGTATGCATCAGACGGTCAATGAAAAGACGGTCAATTTTTTTTACAAGTTACTGTTTATTTGCTGTTATTCTGAGATATGTTACACTTATTTAGCTTCTGTGGTATTTAATCCACCACACAAAGACTGGAAAATGACTTTTGTTTAAAGTCCCATCTGGAATTACTTTCTAAATTAATTTGCCGCTGAGTCTTTAGTTTCTCCGTAATTGCACCCAGAACTTGAAATACAAACAATCTCATGTCCATCAAAGAAAGAGGAAGCTACTTGCTTAGTCTGTTTTTACCCATTATTACACTGCAAAAAACATATCTGCTAATAGGGTAAGAAAAATATACTTACTTGTTATTAAAAGTGAAAACAAGTTTAATTTTTCTTACCCCATTTAAGCATAAACTCATTTAACTTCAATGCATTTTTCAGAAAACAAGACTATATCTCATGTCATTTTTCTTCTGAAGTGAATTAAAAAATGTCATACTGGAAAACAAGACAAAATACTGACTAAGAAAAACATTTTTTGTAGCGTTTTGGTTTTAACTGATGTTAACACTAGTGAAAAATAAATATACTTAAATGTATTTGAAAAATGTATTTTATGCTAAGTATACTACAAATACATTTTCATATTTATGTACTTAATAAAATGCCCTGCAATTGTACTTTTAGTACACTGGTATACTTCAAGTCTGCTAAATTGGAACAACTAATTTTGTACTTAATGCACTTTAATTGTGCGGAAGTAGTGCTGAAGTCCAATTAAAGACATACTTAGTATATTTGATTGTGCTAAAGTGGAACTATTGCAAGTATATTTTAGGTACACTTTAAATATTTTGCATTTAAAGGGTGATATTATTCAAAGATCATACAATCCTAATCAAAAGTTACATTAAAACACATTTTAGGCTTATTAATAAGAAATATGCATTGTGCACAAGTAATACTCCAAATAAAGTTTCATTCAATTTTTTTATATCAGTAGGTCTCGAGTGATCTGTCAGTAAATATGTTAATAGATTTGAACTATACTTAGTATGAAATAAATGTATTTTAAATATATTATTTTTACTAGGGAATAATAATATATTAATGCTAAATGATATTCAGCATTATATATATTAGTGATGAAGAGGTACTTAATCTGTACCTATGCGGTTGTGTGAGTGTGAGGTTAGGAAATACTACCTACATAGGCAGCTCACTAGTTTTTGGAACAGAGCCACAGTTTGAGCATCTTGATTCTGTACCAGAAAAAAACTAAAAATTCCTTTTTTCCCAGAATCTGGACAGCAACTTTTCAGTTTCTCACCCCTCTTTCACCTCACACTGTATCTCTCCTCCTTTATGGCACTTTTGGCCCTAATGAGAACATTGGCTGGCCTGTTCCTTCCAACCTCGCTCTGAAAACAACACAGTGAGGCTCTTGCTGTCAGTTAGACACGGTTGTCTCAATCTCTCCTTCCCTTCCTGCTTCACCCCAAAGTTCCAGGTCACCCTAAACTCATACATTTTAATGGCTTCATGATGTGCAAGTTTAACTATATCAGCCTTGGAGAAGTTTGTGTTTGTCAGAGTGTCCAGCAATGACTCCTTCACATACATTTTTTACATTGAAACAGGTTTGATATATTTGTGTCGGTTCCCAGCAGTGGTCCTTCCTTACCTTGTAGGACCGCTAACATTCACATTTGGGAAGGACAGATAGTAAGGCTGAGGTAAATATTTAACAAGGAGGTTGGGTGTGAATTGTAGTGGTATTTTTAGGGACTGTCTTCCATCCTGGCCTTTTCCCAGTATATTTAGCCTGTGGCACATCTCTGTCTCTCTCTTTGCCCCTGGCACAGGGTTCAGAAATGGCCAGGCGTATTCACTGATAAGCTACATCAACATCTGTTTATCTAGCCTGGAGAGACACACAGAGGAGATGCTTCGCTGGATTTGTCAGTCTGCTCAGGCTTGCATTGAACTACAATTGATCGTCATGCAATCGTCTCGTGCTGTAGGTCTGTAGTCAAATAATTAAATGGACATATGTAGACATATTATAATGTTCATATCAAAGTGTACACTCAGTTTACGGAAACTAAGCTGCAATTCAGATAACATCTCGGTATTGGCATCAGAAACATGAGCACATTAATATGACTGCATATTTACACATCAGCATCTATTCAGTGTTCGGCAGAATGTGAGGTTAGTCAATCATAACAGTCATCCACATATACTGTAGTGTATAGACATAGACATCACCTAAAAATTAAAATTCTGTAATTATTTACAAATCCTCAAGTTGTTCCAAACCTGTATGAGTTTCTTCCTTCTGTTGAACATAAAAGAAGATATTATGAAGAATGTTGGCAACCAGTCTCCGGTAGCCATTGACCTCTATAGTATGGAAAAAGTACTATGGAATTCAGTGGCTATTGGCAGCTGTTTTGGTTACTAACATTCTTCAAAATATATTTTGTGTTCCGAAGAAGAAAGCATGATGGTTTGGAAAAACTAGAACCTCTTTTAAAGAGTTCACTGAAAAATGTAATATTCTGTCATCATTACTTGCCCTCATGTCGTTTCAAACCTGCTTGACTTTTTCTTCTGTGGAGCACAAAAGAAGATATTTTGAAAAAATAAAAAATGTTGTACCATGATAGTCAATGGGGTCCAGTGTTGTTTCTGAAAAATATCATTCTTTGTGTGAGGTGTAAATTACATTAAATTTAAATTTGACAGTAAATTTACAATTTGTTAGTAAATTAAAATTACTAACAAGATGGATTCGCAATTCTAATATGTGTGTGTTCTTTATGTTTGTTGTTCTTATTAGAGCAGTGTATTAGCCTAACATGCTCTATTAGAATATCCTTTTGAAATGGACCTTCTTTTGTGCTTCACATGTGATTGACTTTTAACTGACCTGCTGTTAATGTTTGAGCTTTTTAGTTTAGTCACTTTATTGATCAGTTTTGGCTGCTTTTGAACTTTTCTGCCTTCAAAATGTGGAAATATGCTACATTCTGCTTCATATGAGCTGTGACACACTTCAGTAACACCTGCTCTTTGAGCAACACATTAATTCTGATGTTCCCTAAAGAGATTGTTGATTGAACTTCAGCAAAACTGGAACAAACTGTTGTTAATGTTCCAAACTGCATGTTATGAAGGACAAATCTACTTTGGTCCTGTTGTGCTGAAAGACTTTCCCACAACTATTGAGGATAAACCTGATCTCACCCTGCTGAGTGCTGTGGATGTGTTTCACATTAGTTCTGTGTTCACTTAACCAATAATGAGTCTGACGACTCGTGGTGAATATATTTGTGCTGAAGTGAGAAATGGTTTTGAATCTGGACACGGACAGATTGGGCTGGGGATTCATCGTCTTTCAGCACCGGACGAGCGTGTTAGGATGCGACGTGCTTCTGTGTAATTAAGAGCGTGTCATAAAATGAGTTATCATTCCAGCTCTTTTTTTACAGCATGTGTTAAGACCCACTCTCTAATCTGACAATTAATATGGTAATGAACTCCTGCCGAGCTGGAGATTATGAAGGAGATGGATGTCAGAATCTTTTGGTTACAGTGCTTTTTTTATTTTTGAGGAAGATGGGTGGCAGTTACTTCTCGCCACAATGCTGAAGTAAGAGTTTGGTATTTCCAGCCAAACATGATTAGAAAAAACATACAAGAGTGTTTCTTCAACTATGCAGGCTTTTGGACTTTTCAAGTATAAACCCTCACTAGTATAAAGTCGTTTTGTTTGAACTGTCCTGCAAATGTCCTTTCTATTTCAACATCTCAAATCAGCATTCGTTTTGTGGTGGAAATCACATTGATTTTTTAATGAATATTAAATAAAATAATATTTTTACACTTGTTGCAATGGTAACTAAGTACACTCATTTGTAAATAGCTACTGAGCTAAAATTTTACTTTTAAATAGTAATTGAGGCTGCGTTGTTGCTAAATTGTTGGTTGTACATTATTGTACACAAATAATGTAGTCAGAATTGTGTAAAACTGAAATAATTTTCATAAAAATAAATATTGCTCTTTGTTTAGGTAAAATATTACAAAAATATATATATTTGGCCTAATAAATGAATTCATAAAACATAAATAAAACAATTTAAAATAATGAAAGAATAAGTAAATAAAAGTTAAAAAGAATAAAAAAATAAATGTAAAAATAATAAATAAAGAAAAAAGGTAATAAATAAATTCAGGATTAAATTTAATTACAAATAAATTATTTGTTTTATCAAATCATGTATTGCTATATTTATTTATTTATTTTTAATTTATGGAGGTTTGGTCCTCCATCTATACTTAAAAAACACGTTTGAAAAACAGTAAAAATAAAGCCATGGTAGATAGACCCCCCCCCCTCATTTTCTACCCGATAAAATAAATATGTCGTGGCATTTTAAGATTTAATTAATTTCCATTTGCCAGGTCTACTCACACTCTTATCCTCATATATCCAGGTTTCATATATCCAGACTGTGGGAATCCTGGTTCTTCAGTGAAAAACAGTCATTAAATAAGCTGCATCTGTTTTTGTTTTTTTATAAAGCTAAATATTTTCACCATATTTTAGTGGTTGTCTCGTCTCATTTTAAGTAATCTTGAGGCCACCTTGGAAGTTTACTAAAGTCCTCTAGTGAGCCCCGGGCCCCTTAATTGAGAACCACTAGTTTAATGTGATCTTTATATAACAAAAAGTTTGAATAAAAATCAACTCCTGGGACATTAAAGTGCCCATAGTGGAAGAAACACCCAGAAATGTGTTTCATATCTTGTAAATGGGTTTTGGTACACCAGTGTTAGCGAATATTTGCACACATTTGAATAAAGTACCCGCTGTTCTTTCTCTCGTGGATTAACACATTGGTGTTTAACTTCTAGGGGACAAAAATGCACTCTTTGAGCGAATAACGTCTCGTCATCTCCCACGGCTCACTTCAAAGTTAAAAGTGGTCGAAGCTCTGGTGTGTCAGCAGATGCAATCCTCATGCATAATGCAGGTCCCCTTTTCCATACTCAGAGGAAATGCAGCACTTCCCAGTGCTCTCCGATACTTCTTGTGTCATCATGTGTTTGCAGGAACCAAAACTTACATCCCCGTCTACAATAAGCACAGGGTTGTCATCAGGGGGGACAACTGGGAACGTTGTACTAGACCCTGTGACAAAGGAAGCCCACTATAGTATGGCCCTACTCAATGGGCCCTAATGTTGTCTTGGGTCAAGGAATTTAAACAATGGCCCTAGAATTTCTTTTGTCTGTTATTTAATCACAATCTGTTTTTTTTTATATATAATTATACATGCAGTTTCTAAGACTTTCCTATTAATTGAGAGACTACACGGTACTACAAAAATATTTTATATTAAATAATATTAGAATAAACATTTATTTATTTATTATTTTTAATTGTATTTATTTTATTCTTTTATTTTATTTTTCTATTTATTTTATTTTATTTTATTTATATTAATATATATTTTCCCTTGTACAAGCATATGGACATCACCTGCCTATTGGTTTGCAGCATAATTTCACCCTTTTTTTCTTCCAATGATTTTATTTTTCTGTATTTATTCTCTTATTGCTTTCACGTTTTTCACGAGTCTTTCTAATAATGCTAAGACACACTGACTCCAAACTACAGAGGTTTTCTCTGAATGTCTTTGTCTTTGTTTTAATAGGTACTCCATCTCCCCTTACTCTGTCTTGGAACGATGTGGCATCAAGCACCCAAAGCCTTCACCGTTTTTTGGGAACCTCATGATGTTTCGAGACGTAAGAGCTTTTGTTTACTTCATAATGAAACACAAAATGCATTCGCTCACTTTCTCACACGTACGCACCTTGTACCGCCCTCTCGAAGCTAGAGAAATGATATTTCTCTCAGTGAGCCTCACTTCATTAGATGTTCATTAAAGATGACTCACCGCTAATGACATCTAATGCTATGTGATTTCCAAACAGATTACCTCTGTGCTGAATGATGTACTTTTACGACGATAATATAAAAGACGGACGGGGAGAGTGGGTGGGTTTAATATTGCAAAATTAATACTTTTAATTCCTTCTCTGGTTTTTTTTTTAAGTTTAATCTCAGTCCCAAGCTATAACGTAGCAAATCAACAGCTACCTTGAGGACGCTCATTTCTGGCAGTCTGTAGTTTAATGATAATGATTTGACGTGGATTATAGGAAATAAAGGCCAAATTTTCAATGCTGTAGAGCTGTTCGATTCCAGTGAGAGCATTAAATGGACTTTCATTTGTGAATGTGAAATGCTTAGATTCCAATGAGGACGAATGCCATAAAAATAACAAGGCCAGATCATATTTCACCCAACAGTAAAAATCAAAAGAACAGAAGAAATTGAGACTTATTTGTGGACCATTAAAATGTATTTTCATGACAGTTAAGATCAAGGATGTATCAATGAAGAGTATAACGTTTTGAAATGCATGTAATTTTTTTTATTGAACTTTTTGCTCTATTTTTTTAACTGTAAAAAAAGCTGTAAAAATAGGGCACAATGTACTGTATTAATAAGAATACATTATGAATTTATTTTTTACAGGTGTTTTACCTGTATTTTGAATTATGCACTTCATTGTGTTGTGTTTCAGGATTATCATAAATGGCTGTACAATTACTGGATAATGTCCTGGCAGACAATTACCAGTAATTTTTTTATTTCATTATTTATTATTATTATTTATTTATTTATTTTTTGATAATGGAAAGAAAATTGAATAATGCAAAAAAACAAAATTTTTAGTAGACTGTATTTTGAGACTATACACCACAGAACTCTTTTTTTTTATCATTATTTTTACTGTATATAACAATGAGTGGTAATTATTTTAAAAGGATTAAAAAGTAAAACTTTAAATTAGTTTTTTTCTTCATACAGAAATAAATATATAATATATTGTTTTTTATGAAAAGTAAAGTAAAGTGTATTTTTCCTTTAGATTTTTGAAAAATGACCCGAGCATGATTTAATGAAATTCCCCCACCAGCACACTGGCTTATTTTAAATAAAGCTTTGATTCCAACTCTTGTGCTGTTCTGGTGCTGAATAGATTCTCAGATCAATATGTTACTGTCAGACAGTAATGGTTGACTGGACAGCATGTCGTTCACAATCACAACACTCATTTCATTCTGTCTTTCTATCACCCGCTTATGACAGGGCTCCCTCTTCCTTCTCTCCCTCTCGATCTGCCTGTCTGTTTCCCTTTCTCTGTCTTTTTCATCTCAATTCATGTCTTCCTCGTTGTGATTAAATGTTATTAGATGGAAGTGAGAAAGGCATAAATGAATATGCATGCATGCATAATTACCGCGTGTCTAGATGAAGCTCCCCAGGTGAACTAAAGGTATATGCTTTTTTTAGTGTGTGGGTTTTTGTATGGTGTTGTGCAGCCTTTGTCTGAGCGTATTAGTGTGTGTGTAGATTTGTGCACACGTCAGCAGACTCCGTCTCACAAACAGTGGTCTCCAGAGCATTGCTCTAGCAGAATCCTCTGACCCACTTCCACAGGCCAGCCTCTCAGCTAAATCCTGTAGGTCTGTGCGCGCGACTGTATGCACATTTTGTGTTACTGGCACTAGAGACGCAGACGCAATCCCCTCTCAAGAGGCAGGTGACTGCATTTCAAGTTAGAAATTTAGTGAGAATGCAAAAGAGGAAAGGGAGATATTGAAAGAGAGAAAGGAGAAGGAAAGCAAGGCATAGGCTACGTTAGCAAAGTCTGTGTTTAGGATTGATGACGAGTGAACCAAAAAATAAAAAAAAAGCCCAGAAGTTGCGTAAAGTTGGCCTGTCCAGTTTTGGAAAGTCTGTTTCCAGTTTTGTGTACATTAGTCTACAGTACAGTCAAGTTTTCTGTTCATTATGCATCAGATCCTAAAATTGGAGACTACAAAATTTCATATAAAATGTAATTTTTATAATATATCATATGAATTAATTAATTAAAGAAAAATTCATATGTACATTTACTTGAGATTTTTGGTGAAAAATGACCCAGACTGAACAAGAATATATGAGGACTAATGACTCATTGGAAACTTTGTTGAAAGAAGTACCTTATGCTTACCAAGGATGCATTTATTTCATATTTTATTATAATTTATTCCTGTAATAGCAAAGCTGAATTTCCAGCAGCCTTCGGTGTCACATGATCCTTCAGAAATCATCCTAATATGCTGAGTTAATGCTCAAGAATCATTTCTGATTATTGTCAATTTTGAAAACAGTGCTTTTGGATTCTTTGATGAATAGAACATTAAAAAGAACAACGTTTACTTAAAATAGTCATCTTTTGTCTTTACAGTCACCTTTGATCAATTAATTACATCCTTGCTAAACAAAAAGAATATAAAAATTACTGACTCAACTTTTGAACAATACTGTACAGTGGGACATAAGACAATTGTACCCTGAATATAGTCTTAAGAGAAGGAAATGTGAGGCAGAAATGAAAGAAATGATACGATAAATATATATCTGGAGTGATTTGAAGGTAAAAAAAAAATAAAAAGAAGATAGAGATGCCAGGGTGAGATTTGAGGATCATGGGTAACAGGAAGTGATGTACAAAGAGCGTTTGGGATACGGGGCAGATTGAGTCACATTTAGAGACTAGACGACAGAGTCTCTCGCAACCCACAGCAGCACATTATCATGACACACTCCATTACCAAATACAACACTCACAGACATGAGATTTGGTCCATTTAAGATCCTAAACAACCTAGATGCAGTTCCTCTCTCTCTTTCTCTCTGATGCCAGCACACACGCACATACTTGCTTTCTGTTTATACATAGGGGACGTATCTGGAAAACAGGATTTGTCATGGTAGTTTGAAATAAAAAGAGCTACAGTATGTAGGCTGACTTTAATGTTAACAATGTAAAGCTGCCTGCCCAGTGTGTCAAGACTATTTACTTCATCTATGGTACAAAAACAGGTCATTGTCAAAGGTTATAAATATACTAACAGAAGACCGCCCACATTAACTCTACCATTAAGGCATTTGGGGTCTGTACGATTTGTTAACGTTTTTTAAAAGCAGTCTTGTATTCTCACCTAGCCTGCATATATTGGATTAAAAATACAATAATATTTTGAAATATTTTTACAATTTAAAATAACTGTTTTCTATTTAAATATATTTAAAAATAGAATTTATTCATGTGATGGCAAAGCTGAATTTTCTTTATTAAATGCTCATTAAAAACTAAATGATATCTGATGCATTTTGCAAACAAAACCGGTAAGAATTGCAACATCCAATAAGGTTGCATGTTTTATAAGCAAGAGTCTGAGTGCACAGGTTTTTTGGATCTTGAACCTGATCTGTTGCATTTAGTGCCTTTGGAGAAGAAATAATGACTTGGTTTGCCAGGTTTGTGGCACTGAATCATTGAAAGACATGTAGAGTTTTATTTAAGACTCATATGGTAGCTAGATACTCAAACAGAATTGTATATTTGGCTTTGTTTGAGTAATATCTCTAAATAAATTACTATTACTTTTGGACAGATAGAATACGTGATCTCAAAGTCTACATAAATTAATCTCATTTGAAGAGACTACCGATGCTACTGTACATAAAACAAAAATAAATTGTACATATAACAAAACGAAAACGCTATTTCAATGTTTCTACTTCAAAATCTTACATTTAATTTAATGAATTACTTGCAGTGTTTTTTAAACATTTGTTTCTAAACCAGTTTTTTTTTCCAGTGTATTTATTTACCTGTAAATGTAAAAAACAAAGAAAGGCATTTTTTGAAAGTCCCCCCAAAAGAGAAGAGAATAGAATAGAATAGAATACACTCTTAAAAAAAGGTGCTTAAAAGGGTCTTCACAGCGATGCCATCGAAGAACCATTTTTGGTTCCACAAAGAACCATTCAGTCAAAGGTTCTTTAAAGAACATCTCTTTCTTACCTTTTTATAATCTGAAGAACCTTCTTTCGCCACAAAGAACCTTTTGTGAAACAGAAAGGTTCTTCAGATGTTAGAGGTTCTTTATGGAACCAGTTAAAAAAAGGTTTTTCTATGGCATCATGGAGCACCTTTATTTTTAATAGAATAGAATAGAACAGAATAGAATAGTCTATCTTTAAAAGTGAATCTACCATACCTTCCTCCCCATCCTCTGTCGCACACTGAACATCTGCCTTCATGACTCTGAGTGACATGAGAGATTATTAGCGACCGAGACAAAGAGAAGCAGCACGATGTTCAGACCTGCGCAGAGGTCAAGGTCATAAATGTGCTAGAAATCAACTGGAAGTGGCTAATCTTTTTAAGAGAATTCCAATAGGATCACTGACTGTCCGTTTCAGTCAGACCCGGCATTATTGATCGTATCCATCCGAGATGAATCCCCAATGAAGCCAAAGGCTGGAGCAACTCATTTGTTTGAATTGAGAATCCTATTAAACTTCACTACAGCACTGCCTGATGCACGCGCAGCCTCTTCCGTATGACAGAACCTAATAAAAGGCTGAAGGAGAGGACATCAGGACGGAAGGGCACACACCCCACTGCTTAATGCTCACTGAGGAACACACACTCACACACATATGTCTCTGCCTAATGCCCACCAGGGAGACTGCAGGAATGGTGGGATGAAGAAGGGTGGGCAGACGGTTTGGTGCCAGCACTGTCGACTCCTTCATTAGTAGAGACAGCAGAGCCACCGGCTGCCATGCATACCAAACTAGCACTCTTTATGTGCTCTGTGTGTGTGTGTGTGTGTGTGTTTTGCAGTCAGCACTTGATTTCATTGTTTGCTTTATTGTGTAACTTCTTAACTATAACCCACCAGCCTCTATAAACAATGCAATCTCAGCAGCCTTATGAGCAAAGTTTAATATGTTCTTTGATTCTAAATAGGGATATGATAATATTCCTGTTATTGTGTTATGGTTATGGATATTTCAGGATAATATTCTCAGTAGACCTCAATAAACCTTCCGAGAGCCCATAAACCTCGAGAGAGCCAAGCGCAGTCAGTGTTTTTGCTCTGTGCTGACCCCTACTGTTAGATAAGTGTGATGCTGTACCTACAATAACCTGTGTTCACATAGTAAGCGCCTCTTTAGGAGTCATAGTGATTCATCCATATTGTGCAGGGAAGTCAGACAAGACAGATGGTGGTATCCAAGAAAAGATCGAGCTGTAATAAATAATTGCTTTAAACTACATGCTGGCAAAGCTGTGCAAATGTTTGAGAATGTGCTAATGTTGGAAAAAGTGCTCACCCACTGAGAACAACGGATGCAAGTTCAACAAATCAGATCTCTCTTACTCAGATTATTAGAATGTTTTATTCCACAGTATTTGAAAAGCATCAATTAAAAAAAAACTGGCAGAAAAATAAGTTGCCTGTAATGGTAGCAAAAATAATAATATTCAGCATAAAATATTAAACTACACCTGTTGCCACAGGTGTATAAAATCAAGCACCTAGTCATGCAGTATGCATTTACAAACATTTGTGGTCAAGACCTCAGTGAATTTAAACATGGTAATTTGACAGGAAACCACTCAGCTTGTGTAATTTAATCCCTGCTATTCCACAGTCAACTGTAAGTGGTATTATTGAAAAGTGGAAGCGTTTAGGAACAGCAGCAATTCAGCCATAAAGCAAATGTAAAGTCACAGAGCGGTGTCAGCGAGTGTTGAGGTGCATGGTGCATAAAAGAGGGATGAAGTGAAGGGAAATATTAATGCTTCAGCATACCAACACATTTTTGACAATGCTTCCAATTTTGTGGTAACAGTTTAGGGAAGGTCCTGACTGTCCTTTATAGCAAGATCTATAAAGGCATGGTTGGATGAGTTAGGTGTGAAAGAACTTGACTGGCTCGCACAGAGCCCTGATCTCAACCCCATCGAGTACCTTTGGGATGAACTGGAATGGAGATTGCAAACCAGGCCTTCTCATCCAACATCAGTGAGGCACCCCACAAATGCTCAAAATTCCCACAGAAGCAATTAAAATTTTGTGGAAAACCTTCCTAGAGGAGTGAAAGCTGGTAGCTTTCAAAGGGGGGTCAACTTCAGATTAATGTCTATGTATTTGAATACAATGTCACTTAAGTCCCTGTTGGTGTAATGGTCAGGCGTCCCAATACTTTTGTCTGTATAGTGGATCTCTCTGATTTCACATTTCTCTCTTACTGTCAATTGTTTAATTTTCTGATTTTTTTAAGAAGGTATTAGCATGCTGCAAATATTTGCAGCAGAATATATATCACACATAATGCCAGTATTAAAATAATAAATACATAAAATTATTTCATGAAGATATTTAAGTTGTGTGGCATTTCACTATTAAAGGGATAGTGCACCCAAAAATGAATTTTGTCATTAATTACTCACCCTCATGTTCCAAACCCATAAGACCTTCATCATCTTTGTAACACAAATTAAGATATTTTTGATGAAATCCAAGAGCTTTCTGACCCTGCATAGACAGCAACACAACTGCGTGGTACTGTCGTGAATGTGTGTCGAAGAGTGACAGGGACAAAAAGTATTCTCGTAGCTTCATAAAATTACAGTTTTATTACACCACTGATGTCACTTTGACTATTTTAACAATGTCCTTACTACCTTTCTGGGCCTTGTAAGTGTCAGTTGCATTGCTGTCTATATCTTAATTTGTGTTCCGAAGATAAGCGAAGGTCTTACGGGTTTAGAACAGCATGAGGGTGACTAATTAATGAGAGAATTTTCATTTGTTTGGTGAACTATCCCTTTAAATCTGATTGTTGTAGATGATGTGAAACTTTGGCAGTCTAAAATAAATCTGACCACATGTGTTCACAATGTTCTCTAATATGCTTTCATACTGATATGTGGGTTTTCTGCTCTTGCACAGGGTTTCTTTAAGGCACAATCTGACCTAATAAAGAAATATGGACGAATTTGTGGGTAAGTCTCCCTGGATTTTACTCTTACTTTTATTAAAGTGTCAATCAAATGAATAAATATAAATGAAATCGGATTAAATTTATGTTGTTCCTTTGTTTAAAAAATATCTGAGATTGATGTCTGAAAGAAGCCATTTTTTATTATCTGGGAAAGCTTTTGTCAAAGGCATTAATAAACACAAATATGAGAAACCTATTTGTTTTGCCAAGTGAAACATGAACGACTTCTCATTACCCCCTGTGTAATAGAAATGATTTTTTTCTGATTATATTTCTGATGAAAAGTGCCCGACATGATTGCTTTAGTCATTTCCACATTTATAGAATTATTTTAATACGAAAGCATCTGTGTATAACACCCATCACTTGTTCACGGTCCTGCCATTCATATTCAGACAGCATGAGCCTCTCACAGAGTGCCCAGTGTCCTCTAATTTAGTCCGTCGCTAGCCAGACATTGTGTTTTAATATGCCTGCTTCTGAGAGGCCGACTTCTCCTCGAGGGAGATCAAAGCAGCGAGTGCCACTGGGCTTCCTGTGTTTAATATGAGCAGAATAGAGGGGAAGAGAATCAGAATGACGCTGGTTTTGTCTGCTTGTGTGTGTGTGCTTATGTGTGTTCAATGAGATCCGGGGGTTCTGGATTGGGTGTCGGGACCGGAAAAGGGGATCTAATTCAGAGTCGTATGGATATATGTCAGGAGACATTACGACATCTTTCAGTTAGAGTAATCCAAGAGGCTGAGCTTCTCACTGAAATCAAAAGGCTTTGAAATACATATCAGTGCTCTGCATGCTCCTTAAAACCCTTGTCGGTTCCTGAAGTACAAGACATCAGTCATCTAAGTTCAGGCGTTTCGACGCATTGCAGGAGTGCTCAATATAACACACGCAGAAGGTTTGCTCTCGAAGGTGTGATTTTATTTTCTTTGCTCTACTCAAAAATATCCTTCAGATATGGTTTGAAAATATCTAGAAATGGCTTCTAACCAGAATGCATGAGTGAGATACCCTAGTGAAAGCAATGGGCTTTTTAATGGCTGACAGCTAAAGAACAGTTTGATTGATGTTTTTAGGTGTGAATTAAATGTCTAAATACATTTTAAAGGAACTGCATGTCATTTAGTCTATACTCTGATATGGAAGGCCTTTTCTGGCACAGTTGGGTAAAAAAATATTCTGCAAGTCATAGAAATTATTTAGTATCATTATATTGAGAGAAATTCTTAATATAGTATGATATAGTACAACTTATGAGTTCATGTCATCATGAAATTTTTTCCAAATGTTTTAACTTTCTCATAATGATTTAACAATTCTCATAACAATGAAAAACTCTCATAATAGCCTAATATTAGTATTTGTAGAATATTTCTCAAAATAATATTAGTAGTAGAAAAACTAATAATATTAGTATTATCTTTTTCATATTATTAGTATAGTTTCTCATAATGACAAACTGTATCATAGTGATGATTAGCTTTATCAAGAGCTAGTTAAGTCATAACAATTAGACTTTTTAAAAATATTATAAAATATAAATATTTAATTACTATAACAAGTACATAGTATGTACATGCAGAATAAGACTGAAATAAAGTGCTACCATAATATTATTATGAGAAAGTTTCTCATTATTACAAGATACATTCTCATTAGTATTAATATAGTATCTCATAAAAATGACAAACTTTCTCATAGTAATGTCTTACTGTATCATAATTATGATAAACAATATCATGAGTTAGTCTAAATTTATTCTACATATAAAATCTCAATAGTAAGGAACTTTTACATAATAATGACTATGTATCTCATAATGAAAAACTGAGAATGTTTCTCATTATGACTTACAGAATCATATTTTTTACTCAACTGTGGCAGAAATGGGCTTACATACTCATCTAACAAAACATTTATATTACAGCAGATAATAATCCTACATAAATAATGTTCATTTATAAATATAGTTCTTTGTTTGTACATAATACATAAACCGTTTATCTATATAATCTGAGGTGTTAATTAAAGATGTATTATGTAAACATTAGCTAAGATCAATAAATGCTGTAGTATAGTTGTTAGTATTGTTCATTGTTAGTTCATGAAACCTATTATTAACTGTAATTGAACATTAAACCATTAAATTGAATTTAATGTTTTACATTAAAGTGTTACCAAATCTTTAGATATTTTTTTTACTGGAAAATGACATTAATAATGGATTTTTCGAATTGTGTGTGTTATTTTAGTCTCTCTTGCGTATATCAGTCTGTATTGCACGTGAGAGACTTTTTCACACAGCTTTTTGATTTGCGAACAGACCGCCGGCGCAGATGCATAGATAAACCAAAACATACTAATGAGATCAGTGTTTTATAGGTCACTTAGCTGCAAGCTTAATTAAACTCATCCTGCTCCTAGAGCCATGTGGACTGCCAATGTCAGCTTCATTAGCACAAGATGATATGAAGAGCCTATGCGCTCTGCTCTGAGTTTTACAGTACCAAACTGACACCGGCACATGAAAGGAGAGTACAGTAAATGATAAGAGTGATCCGTCTCGGCTGCGTTTGCCTCCAGCTGAGTCCCAGCTGGGCTTAAATGTGCTTTACAGCCACTGGACACGGTAATGAACTTAAGCGTAGCCTTCTGCTGGAAAAAAAGAGCTTCCAAAAGCTTGTATGAACTAGATTAATGGCTTCAGCTAGATTATTTGCCTAAAAGCTTTCATGTTCAATTATCGGTGCCTAATAAAGGTGTTTAATTATCTGCTTGCAATTTCCTGTGAAGTTGATTCTCAGAAAAAAAAAAGAAAAAAAAAAAACGCAAAAATGACAGGAAGTTGCATTAGAGAGGAAGGTGGTGTCTCATGCTGGCACATGCAAAGGCACATACATACGTGCTCACAATCCTCCATTTCACAGCGTTTGATGGTACGACCTCGCCACATCTCAGCAGTGAAAGCTGCCATGCGTGACCACAAAAAAGGAGCTACCCAGCAGCCTCATCAATTTTCTTTACTGAGCTGACCTTGACACACACATATGACGTGTGTCTGTACTCCTGTCAGTGATATGAAGGGAAGACGGGGTCTGCAGCCACAGATGTGCTGCTTGATCTGTGTGTGTATTTGTCCTTTGTTCTTTTGTCTCCTGCTAGTCCCCTGAAATTTGACTGGTGCCCTGTTATTTATTCATTTCATCTTGTTTGTTTGCTCTCTCTCTGTATGTGTGTGTGTCAGTTATTATATAGGCCGGCGGCCTATAGTGATCATAGCAGACCCAGATATGCTCAGACATGTGATGGTGAAGGAATTCAATAAGTTTCCCAACAGAATGGTGAGTGAGTGACATTACATTTGCAGTCTAATATCAAAAACACACACTCAGCAATTCATCTCAAGTTGTATTATTAAGCCTGAAGCATACATGCACAGCAAAAATGACTTCTTAATGAGTTTTTAATTAGTAGTTTTTGACTTACTTTTCAGTCTATAACTCCTTAAAATATGAGATGCAAGATTGAATAAGATATTAAGACATGTTTTCATACATCGTTTCTTGAATTTAAGTCAGTGTTGTTACTAAACTAAAACTAAACCTTAAATCATGTTGGCAAGTAAAAATAAAAAAGTATACATATTAGATGAAAATTAAATACTATTATAGATTAAATACTATAATAGTTTATAAAACAAATACTAAAATAACACTTATCTAAGTGTATTTTCTTATTGAACATTTTTAGCACACACACACAACATGTTTTTTTTTCTATTTTTATTACATTTTGTTTATTTATCATTTTCATTTCTATCACTTATAGATACGCATGGTACCTAAAAACAAACAAACACACAAAAAACACATTTATTTAGTATAAAACAAAGTAATAACTGTACCTTTACGTTTGTGTTCTATAAGCTCATTCATGAATAGCGACATAATTCTGGAGATAGCTTGGAAAATTAAAATAACTTTACAAAATCGTTCACTATCATTCACAAAAGACTTATTTGCCACTATGTTTTACATCAACATAACTCGCAACTCATGTATCATCTAGCAGTCAGAGTTTCACTCGTGTAAACGTGTCTTCGCTTTATCATTCATGTGCTCAGGACTCATTATTACGATATTTTCGTTTCCACTTGAAGGCCGTCAATTCCTGAGTGATGTCATCACATAACTCTGCAATTGTTTGTCAACAACATCATCATTTATGATTACAGTTTCTCCCATATATCATAAAATCAGCTAAATCAATGACAGGGTGGGTTTGATGTATTACTTGCACTTTCTCATGCAGTCGATGGGATTTACTGTATGTAGGTGTATATAAATCAATGCTGAGACTGCACGTCATGTGAACAGTAAGGTATTGGCAAAAAGCTCCAGAACTTTGAACTCAGTCAGTCCAGGGAGGTCAGAAACTAATGGTCACATGACTTTTGTATCAAAGCAGAGTCAAAGGTCATGAGATGGCCTTGCTGCTGGAGACGAGCCTGCTGGGTAAACGATTATGGCAGGGCCAGATCAATACTGAGGCCATGTGCACCACTGGGGCTTATCAGCTACCTCTTGACCCGTTTGTGTGCATGGATGTGTATGTTTAAATGTTCAACGTAAAGCACATCTACAACCAACAGTGGGAGAAAACTAGAGGAAAACAATCTCCAACAAAAGGAGATTGTCATGGAACCAAGAAAACAAACAAATAGTATGTGTTGGCAGCCGTTAGCACAAATATCTACACACAAGATCAAAGTCGGCCCAGCACAAAGCTCTGCCACCTGGCCTTGGTTGCTGCACTAACTTTCAGGCTAACAACTTAGGCAACTCAGTGTACAACAGTAGTTTTAATGAATCAGGGACTATTATTTATGTAGAATTGCCAAGACGAATTCATGTAGAGCTTTTTACAGTCTGAGAAAGGTCTTTACACTTTGCTGTGGTTCATCTATTAAGCCTAAAACATTCTCTACGCAAATATGGAGATGCAGATGTGAATGTTTAGCAGAGGTATTGCAGATGTGTCCTGTTAGATTCTTTTAATTGCTATAGCAGAAAACAATCAAAAACTTAATTTATCTTAAAAAAATTAAACTAAGTGTAGCTAGATTGCTTTTGGGCTCATTTTGAAAAAGCAACATCTGAAATCAGACTTGAGCAAACTTGATTTCTTCGAACTGTTGCTAGTAAACTACTGTTTTTTTAGTCAGAATTTGTAGTAATGTATGAAGCACTGCAAACACAGATGTCACTTTCAAAACAAGAAGCTTTCTTTTGGTCAACATGGCGAATCGGTGTGATCGAATTGAAATTTGGGAAGAGCTAAACTTTCACTATCACGCTAAATTCACATTTGCATGGATTCCAACTGAATTTATTGGATTTTGTCTGCGAAAATTTACCAAACAATGGTAAATGTGACCTCACCTGAAGACTAATGCAGGTCACCTCTTGTGGCAATGTTGAAAATGCAGTATACTTGCATTGCGTTACAAATCGCATTCTAACACGCTTTAAAAACTCAATGATGTGTGAAATCAATGTTACATAAGTATACATGCTAATGACTTGGAAATGTTTGCACATGCTGTGTAGTGGGCCAAACAATAACCACTGCTACTGCTACTGATTTCATAGTTATAGCCTATCACACAATACTGGATTCCTATTGAAATGATTAGATTTCACCCACAAAAATTCACCAAACAATGGTAAATGTCAAATGGTAAAACCTCACCTGAAGACTAACGCTATGGCCTTCTATAGCACCTCTTGTGGCAATGCTGAGAATGCAATATACTTGTGTTGCATTACGAACTGCATCCTGCGTGTTTTATAGGACATGTAAAATCAAGGTTGCATAAGTATACTGTAAGTGCTTACGTAGCCTAGAGGTGTTCAGTTGCGTAGAGGATGTTTTGGGCCTACAAATGCTACTAATGTCATGGTTATAGGCAACTACACAATACTGGGTAATGACAAACCGGTAGAATGCTTTAGATTTAGTCCTAATCTTGTCCTTATATAAACATGTCCTTTTCGGAGTGTATAAACCCCAGCTGTGTTCTCAATGCAGACAATCAGGGGCATGACTAAACCCATGAGTGACAGTCTGATCATGCTGAAGGGCGAACAGTGGAAACGAGTGCGCAGCATCCTCACACCAACCTTCAGTGCTGCCAAGATGAAAGAGGTGAGCTTGGCTTTCTTACCTAAATGTGTGCTACACAAGCATTAAAGCTGTTCTAAGAAGCGATTGTTCTTGTTATGTAATCACATTTTATGGCCTTGAGTTGATAAATCAAGTGCAGCTCTATTGGAACAGGCTGGAACAAAATCTTGGACCTGTAGAGGACCTCATATTTCCATAACAGCCATTAAAAGAGTTTAAAAAAGTTGCATAAGATTTAAATCCTGGTCATAAGATGTGCAGATAAGTATGAATTCCCAAAAAAACAATGGAAATAAGTTCACAAATGCATATTTATTGTTAGTTTGAAGTACACAGCATTGGGAGTGAGATAAGTTCAAGTACACTTGGCATCTATGGTTCCATGAAGAACTTTTAACATCTATGGAACTTTTCCATTGCATAAAAGGTTCTTTATATTGGTTCTTTTAAGAACTGTTCACTGAAAGGTTCTTTGGAGAACCCATAAGGGTTCTTCGGTGGCATCGCTATGAAAATCTGAAAACTTTATTTATGAGGAGTGTACAGATGAAGATGAACGTAGAGGCCATAGAAGAACCATTTTTGGTTCCCCAAAGAACCTTTCAATGAACAGTTCTTAAAACAACTATTATTTAACTATTATCTAAATAACCTTTTTCTACTGTACACCTTTTGTGTAATGGAAAGATTCCATGGATTTTTTTTATGGAACCATCGATGCCAATAAGAAACTTTATTTTTAAGAGTGTATATCAACATGTTCCTGATTGTATGATAGTTGAACGTTGTTCACCTCTTTGCATATTTTTGAAATCTGATTGGTTGACAGGATGTAGATCCAGAAACATGTTGGAAAAGTAAACCTCACATAGTGCAAAGAACACCTTGTTCCTGAAAAGACAGTGAATGTCCTTTCGAATCCTCATCTGAGAGTCTTAACAAGCCTGTGTGTTTCCTCTGTCTCTTATCCTGTTCTGTGTCACTGGAGATTTGTTGAGAGGCCATATCAGGCTGCTTTCACATTGTGTAATTTTGTTGGAGCCTATTTGCACAATGTGTTGTCATTACCTCTTTGAGCATTTAGGTGGAGCAGCTTGATGATACTAGACTATCAGTTTTCTCAAAGTGAGAGATAGGAAGCAAGAGCTAAGAGAGTTTGACATTGTTTTTTTCTGTTGCACGTCACATGTGAGAGAACAAAGGAGTGTTTCCTCTACAACAGCCCTGCACTTTACATGCACTCTTTTCTGATTAAATAAAGCAGAGAAAGACAGAAGAAAGTGAATAGGAAGGAAAGAGGTGCGGTAGTCAAGAGGAACAGACAGACGAGTGAAAGATGAGGTCGCAAACCCCCCCCAAAAAAGAGTTTAGCACATCACTCTTAGAGAGGAGAGAAAAACAGTGGATTTAATTCACATGACATCATTGAGATGAAGAAAAAGACATGAAGCTGTCTGCTGAAATGTATAATTGGCCGTGCTGGAACGCTGTGATTGGCTAAGAGATATGATAGCAGTGATGGGGAGGTCTTGGATGACAGCAGTTAATTGCTGTTTGTCCTCTTGCTAACATGTTTTGAAGTGCCAGTCATCACAACTTACATCATAGAACACGATCGATTCTCCATCGTTCTCTGCGTCTCATGTGACTGCTTATTCATTTACCAGCAGAATGATTGAATAGGATTAATAAATCACATTAAATAAGTCCTGGTTTAAATTATGTTGTCAATGTTGATTTCTCCACTAAAAACATCTTGTAGTCTGAGGTGTGAGCTGTGTCTTGGAAACTGACCCTGTGAGTTTGTGTCCTCTTCTAGCCTTGCCAAGAATTGCAGATGATTTCATTTCCTAATAAAGAAAGAATCGACTTTTGGAATATGCGTGTAGTTGTGGCCAAAAATACTGTCTTTTTTTCTGCAGTGTAATGCAACACTGTTTCTTTTGGTATTCACATGAGTTTTTCTTTTAAAATTACAAATACATAGACATTAAAAAACAGTAATATTGTAAAATGTTATTACAATTTAAAATAATTTTCTATTTTAATTTATTTTAAATGTAAATTATTCTTGTGACGGTAAAGCTGGTCCTTCAGAAATCATTTCATGCATCCTTGCTGAATTAAAGTATAGGAACACTATTTTTTAGGGTGACCTTATTACACATTACATGTGCTTACTATTATAATAACAATAACTTATGCATAATTACATGCAAATAACCCTAAGCCAAATCCTAACCTTAACCATATAGTGTACATTAATATTACTCGGTACTTAATTATATCTATCTAATTTGTTTATATATAATACGTTTATGACCATAGTTTTATTTATAATAACTTTTAAAATATATTTGCTTTACTATATTTGTATATTATTTTTAAATTATATATTTTTTCCCACGTTGAGTTGGATGTTTATTTAGTAAATTAATTTAGTGAATTAATTTAAGACTCAGTCCAGGCCTGACTTGGTGATTTTAAATGATTAATTCATTAAAAGAACCAGTTCAAAACAGTCATTGGTTTGTGAATTGGACTAAACTGTTTGTTCTGTATGTAAAAAATTTGGACACTTATTTTCTGATTTAACTCTAACACATTTTAGAATATTCTAATAGTAAAGTCCTCAAAACTGTAGCACAAATGGAAGTATGGGAAAAATTTAGTGATCAAAAGCTGCACGAGGCATCATAATTAATACAAAAATTAATTTGTTCAGTCAAGTGTGTCTAAGCTTTTGACTGGCTGAGTATGTGTGTTTTTTTAAACAGTTTGCATTATAGTTGCACATATTGCAGCAAAGGTGCTGATATATTTGGCCCCAGCTGTATGTATATGTCTACCTATGAACCAGTATCCATTAATGATGTCATTTCCATTCTCCGGCTGAAATGGTAAACATGTCCGTCAGGAATGTCAGATGTGTGTGCTGCTGTGAGAGGAGAAACAGTGATTGTTCTCTCACACACACACACACCATAACAGTGGAGTGCCATTCACCCAAGCTAAATTCGGCACGGTGTGACATCATTCAGGAGAAATCCATGCACATCACTCTCAATCCATCATCTCTGAACACAGTGTGGGAGAGAAATATACTGCACAGAGGCAAAGACACAAACTTCTAATGAGCTCATAAACGTCTTTACAGTCTGCTCTAATCTAAGTCTCGGAGCTGCGTCCTAAAGCACGTCCATTAACTTAATTACAGTAAACAAAGCCATCGTGTTTGCATTTTAAGACCTGCAGTATCGAGACATTCCACTGTTAAATAGTAGCTGCATTTGGCGGAGGATTTTATGTGAAATAAAATCGGGATCAACATTCAGCTTGAGCCTGAATGTTTAATGTATAACTGAGCTCCAAGTTGTGCAAAAGTGTAGGCATGCACTTGCTGTCTGTATTGATTTTCATTAGCTGTGGTGTAGCGGTAGAAAGAGACAGTAGACACCGCTCCTGTCGTTCTCCATCAGCCCTTCCAGTCGTCTTCATCTACCTGCCTGCACGGATTCAATATGCATCAACAAACACACACACACACACACACACACCTATTCATCTTATTTACCACCAAGTAAGGCCTCACCGAGATGTAATTTGTTCCAGTAAAACGGAGATAACTTGACCACTGGTGGATACAAAATGTGTTCATTAACAAATCTTTTGCTTAGACTATATAGACACAATTTAGTTACATTTGTAGGACAAGGAACTAATGCTTTGTAGTCTAAAATACATGCAAAATGCTGGAAATGCTGGTTTGTGAAGAAATCAAGACTGGAAATCATTTAAATGCGTTTCAAGACTTGTACCGAGCTGCCTACATAGACAGTGTTTTTTTAAGGGATCATGTGTCTAGAAATGATAACTGTTCCAAAAAGTTGGAAATCTTAAGTAGCATTGCATGTAACTACCCCTTACGAAAATTAACCATGGTTTTATTATAGTAAAAGTGTAGTAACCATGTTTTTTTGGCATATTGATTACAATTTATATAACCAAAGTTTTACTACAAATGCCATGGTTAAACTATGATTAGTGTAGCAAAACCACGGTTAATTTGTTGTTATCATAGTTTAACTATAGTAGTAACCATGGTTTTTTGGTTTTTATTTGTAGTAAAACCATAGTTAATTTTTGTAAGGGACATTACAGTTCAGAAATTTGGGGGTTGGTCTTGGAAGAAGTCTCTTATGATCACCAAAATATTTTACTTACTAATATTATTACAATTTAAAATAAGTGATGTCTAATATATTGCTGTGATAGCAAAGCTGAATTTTAAATAGCCGTTACTCCAGTCTTCAGTGTCACATGATCCTTCAGAAATCATTCTAATATGCTGATTTGCTGCTCAAGAAATAATAATTATCACTATGTTTAACACAGTTGTCTATTTAAAAAAAAAAAAAAAAAAAAAAAAAAGTATTTTACCCAATATTTTATAGGCTATTGTTTTGCTTGTGTTAGCTTAGCCACATGCTAACATCAAACTATTAGAATCGACGGTTTTGATTGCTGGTTTCTAGCATAAGATGCCGTAATGCTGGTTTATTATAACCAACAAAACTACCTTGTTCAACTAACTTCACTGTGGGAAAAAAATCAGATTAGCTTTAATAACTACATTCAATTCATCTGTGCGACCTGCCCTAACTCATCAGGCTAGACTAGCATTAAAATTCATGCTGGTGTAAAGTGGTCCATTAGCAGAGCAACTATAAGACAGAATTGATAAGAAAACAAGACAATATCATTTAGATTTAACTGAGTAATTGAATGCTGATTTGATATCACTGGCTTGATCTGGACAGAACACCCTGTACACAGCATCTTTTCTTTCTCGCAGTCCTCTTCCTTCCTATATCTCTCTCTCCGTCCCTCTTTCCTCTTATACTGACTAGTCCTGTATCTCTTTCTCTCGCTCTCTTCTCCTGAGCAGACAGGATCAATAGGTCTCGTAAGAGCTGCTGGCTTATCACGGCTGCAGTCATGGGTGTCAGGGAGGAAAGCCATAGCCTTGAACACCGAGCATGGACAACCTCTCATCTCACGGAGATACAGAGGTGTGAAGAAGTGCAGTTCCAAGAATCGTGCGTCTAGAGTAGCTTAATCTGTCTCGAGACCTTTGTGTCATTTCTGGTCTTCTGCTCATGAATGAATAGACCAAACTAAACAGGCCAAGCTGTGTAGTCGGTTCCTTTCAGCCTCTTACAAAGAAATACAGTTTGAATAGAAATTAAAATGTTTTAGGAGGTGTTATTATAAAAATGTCCTCAAGAATTTAAATGTTATTGAAGATGCTGTACTGCAGTGCATATTTGTTATATGCACATACACAAATTTTACCATAGTGTTCATTGAAGTTCTTTGGAACACCATATAAATACCATAGAATATTAATATGATATTTGTTCAGCATCATAGTATATATCAAACAAGGTCAAGTCATGGAAATGAAATTAAGTCGGCATTTACTTAATGTATGACGTATACCAGATTTATCCAATAAATTAGTCCGCTTAAACCCCATCTCTCCAAAATCAACTGCATACTTGCATTCATTTTGCATTCATCAAAATCCAGTCAACAACCAATGGATAGAACCAAGTCCCTGCCCTACAATTATTATATATTTTTTAATAATCGATTACACTCGAATGGATGCACAATATGGAAGATCTGTTCATGAACATATATATATATATATATATATATATATATATATATAAAAAAAATGCTATATATATATATATATATATTTTTTTTTTTTTTTTTTTTTTTTTTTTATGTGCTCAACTATAAAATATTTAATTGATGTTTTAATATCAATATTTAAGAGATAAGTAAAGAATAAAAGTTGTTTATAAACTTTTGTGAGTGAACCATTATTTTGAATCAGTTGATTGAACCAATTCATAAATAATCATTAGTGAATCATTCTGCATTTAACAAATTCTCATTTAGTTACTCATAAATGACTAGAAACATCATTGAAAAGTCATAAAAATCATGAATGAAAAAGTGTGGGAATCCGAATATGAATACCATGGTACTTTCCACAAAAGATCACTGTACTGTCAGTTTTTTGTAAGGTTACACTTGCAGTATTTACTCTATGGAAACTAAATAGTTCATGGTGTTTTAAAACTGTTTTGTGGTTTGATCTTAATAAATAATAAATTAATTAATCAGTCATTTCTTGAGATCATAAAATTGAGCCTTTTCCCCATTGATCATGCTCTCTGGGATCAAAAACCATTAATGGACTCGCCTCTTGTGCTTTTCAGAACAGATATGGGGAAAAGGAATTATACCATCAGCAGAGCCTACATCTTTATATCCGACCAAACCTGTCCGCACAAGCCATTTTCATTATTTGCTTTAAGGTTTTTAGGAGGATGCATTAGACTGCATTTATTCCTTGTTATCGGCTCGGCAGCAATTTGTTGTAATCTAACTCCTTTGCATTGGTTTGTGGTGTTTACTGCTTCTGATATCTGTGTGGGCACAATACTCACTTTGCAGATGGTTCCCCTCATCAACACGGCCACAGAGACGTTACTGAGAAACCTGAAGAGCCACGCTGAGTCCGGTAACAGCTTCAACATCCACAAGTACGAGTTCTTTCAGCATATGTGTGCACATCTGTTTCTCTGATTATTTCAGAACTCTTAATAATATAAAACATGTTTGTTTTGCAGGTGTTTCGGCTGCTTCACGATGGACGTAATTTCCAGTGTGGCGTTTGGTACGCAGGTGGACTCTCAAAACAATCCAGATGACCCTTTTGTGCACCACGCCTCCAAGTTCTTCGCTTTCACCTTCTTCAAACCCATCATGATATTCTTCAGTAGGTTCAACCAACACCACATCCAGAACTCAATGCAGGCAGCGTTCATTTCGGTCTCATTATTGTACAAAGGATATCACAGCTTGGAAAGTGCTTCCGACGGATGATATTATGAAACTAATTTTCATTATGCTGATATTGCGATTAGCATATTTATACGAGTAAGAGGAAAAGGTGCAATTTTCTGACTGTCGTTTTCCTGGTTTTGCTGTAGTGGCGTTTCCATTTCTGCTTCAGCCTCTTGCTGGTCTCCTTCCCAATAAATCAAGAGATGAGATGAACAGCTTTTTTATCAGATGCATTCAGAAGATGATTAAACAGAGAGATGATCTTCCCCCAGAACAGGTATGGCCATGAACGAACAAATTAATTAATCATTCCTCAGTATCAACCACCCATGTTCATGATCTGCTTTTCTACAGCGGAGGCGAGACTTCCTGCAGCTGATGCTGGATGTCAGGGCCAGCAGCAAGTATTTGTCTTTGGAGCACTTTGATGTGGTCAATGACGCTGATGAACAGGCTTGCACCGAACAGGGGATGGACAACGGACAGGAAAACGGACCTGGAAATGAGTCCACCAAGCGCGCCCAGCAGAAGAGAATGATGACAGAGGATGAGATTGTCGGTCAGTCCTTCATCTTCCTGTTGGCCGGCTACGAGACGAGCAGCAACACGCTAGCCTTCTCATGCTACCTGTTAGCGCTCCATCCAGAGTGCCAGAAAAAACTCCAAGAGGAAGTGGATGAATTCTTCAGCAGACACGTGAGTCAGGATTTAAATATTTGGAAAACAACATTTTTCATTCTTATTTTGAGAATGCTTCTTTATTTCATGCTGTGCACAAATAATTTGTGGAATAACTGACATTCTCTTCAATTTTTTTCTCAAAAGTCCTTTGTCATGAGTTTTGCTGTGGGTGCCCATAAATGTTGTTATGATTCAGAAAATGCTTTTTTGAAATATTTTGTCTTTGTTCCCTCTCTTTAATGGGTTGGATTGTTGTTTCGTATTAGTTCTGAAGGTCTGCATGAACCAGCGCATTTCTCAGAAACCATTTACTGTCAGGACTGTTGATTAAATTTACAGAGCTGGAAACGAAACAAGTGTTTTATGGGTGGGCTTCATCTAAGTGGGCATAATGGGTAGGTTATATCATAAAGCAGTGGTTTTCAAACTGGGGTCCACAAGTAGGTGCTGGGGGTCCGTGAAAAAGTTCAGAGGAAAATGGTGTAAAACTGTACAAAAAAAATAAGTTAAAACTGTTCAAATTTGACAGTTAATTCATTGTATTGATTTTCATAGTGGTAATGTTGTTGTTTTCAGGTTTATACATCTAATAAAACTTTTAATGATAGGTAGAAAAAGAGAATATTGTGAAACTTGCCTATTTTTGGTCACACTTTATTTTAAAGTGCCCCTATTATGGATTTTTGAAAATGACCTTTCATGCAGTGTGTAACAGCTCTAAGTGAATGAAAACATTCGGCAAAGTTTGAAATCTGAAAGTGCACCGTGTATAAAGTTATTGTCTCTCAAAAGAAGGAGTCGACTCTGAATCATTTAAAAATGAATCCCAAGACGTTTCATGTTGACGTCAATATGAAACATTAGCATATTGCCGTCCACTTGTTGCGTGCACAGACCTGGGAAAACTTGATTATCGCGTTGGTCTGAATGAAAATGCAAATTCATTCTTTGCCACTAGGTGCCGCTTTTGGAGCGTAAAAATAGCGGTTTCCACTATTAACACTTCCACTATTAACTCCTAACACTGTACACAAAGCAGCACTGTGCTTTATCAGGCATTACAGGCATGATGAAATGGAAATTAAATCGACCAATCACCGCAGATTATCGTCACGCAAAGGAGGGGTTTGGAAAAATGAATCGTTGAGCAAATCGTTTGGAAGTCGTTGAGCAAATAAGGTAAAAATAAATGCATATTATAAGACAATGAAAGTGTTTTTGACCTTGCATGCATGTCAACCTGTTGTTGAGGACTCCCAAAACCAAAATATGAACCTTTCATAACCCATAATAGGGGCACTTTAAGGTCCAGTTCTCGCGGTTAACTATTAACTCAATAAACTCCCAATTACTGCTTATTAATAGATAGTAAGGTAGTTGTTACATTTAGGTATTAGGTAGAATTAAGGATGTAGATTATGGTCATGCAGAATATGTACTTTATAAGTACTAATAAACAGCCTAAATGCTAGTAATATGCATGCTAATAAGCATCTACTGTAGTTAATAGTGAGAATTGGTCCCTATACTAAAGTGTTACCATATTCTCAATATATTTTCCATTTACCTACCAAAGATGTAAATCTTAAGGAATTCCTGAGAAAACTAACATTACAACTTTTCTCAATGAGCTAAAAATTGTTAATATTTAGGGTTAGGGGTTTCTTGAAATCCCTAGCACTAAGTATAGTGGCACTTGGTTTAGAAAAGCCCACTAAATAAATAGAAAGACATCCAGATGGGTTACATTTAAACAATTCAGAAAAGCTGTAGCACTGTGATGGTTATAGAAGGTTTGTATAAGCGCTCAGTTTGCAGTATATCTGCTTAGATAATTTACTCTCTATAAATATAGCAGCGGTTTGCAGTGATGATGGTGGTTCTGATGATTTGATGTCTTATGTTTGTGCATAATGTGCATACTCATGAGAGAGACAGAGGAATTCTTGATTGATTCTCTGAAACATCGTAATCTGTGCCGCAAAGCGCTGGAGAGGCTGGATGGTGATGAGGAGGAGGGTCAGATGTGGGAAGAAGAGTCTCTAAATCAGCGTACTTTATTGGGGGGATGATTCTGGCTCTCTCACATTGCTTTTTCATGTTTGTTCCCCCTTATCTCAAGGGATCACTCTTCCCTACAGTCTGAGATTCTGCCGTCTCAAACAAAACACTTTGCAAGATTCTACATAATACGGTTTTAATGAAATCCGTGAAAATAAAGAGTGTATTAAATGTGTGTGCGAGAAATAAACTGCTAGACAGGAGAATAAAGGAGTGGAGAGAATATACTCAATATTTAGAGGTGTTTGCTAAGACTTATTATTGCTTATACTTGGGGTTTTAGGGATTCTTAGGGTTTTTAGGGACAAACTACTAAGCTTAAGTTGTGAACTTCAGTGCATAACTCATCCCACATTTGTGTTACAAACATGAACGATACGTCAAATCATTTGACTTGGTTTAAAAAGGTGCTATTATTTTTCTAACTGATCTGATGTTTTTTTTGCCTGATGAATGATAAATTGTGAAAAGAGGATCCCATGTGAAAGAGGATCATTTGACAGCACTAGTTTTTAAGTACATGTTGTATAGTGTACCCTTAGGGGACTACTACTTTAATAAAATTGCATTTAATTTCAGTTGATAAATATTTTTGGCAATAGTTTAATGCTGATAGCATTGTGCGCCAACAACCAGCACTTCAACATTACAGAAAACATAGAAACCTGTTTTCATTTTGGCATCTGCCATATCCATCAGCCACAGTGTTTCTTATTTCATGATGTATTTTCAGAGCTCTCATGTCTTTGCTTTCTTCTCTGATGGCGTACATTTAAACAGCGTCTTCATGAACCTGCATTTCTTGAATCCTGATACCTGCAGCCGGGGCCTGGCAGCCGCCCACCGGAGAAAGGGATCAAACGTGGCATTAGTTCAGCTCTGCGTCCTTCTGTCTACTCTTTCATCTCATTTCGCTCATTCTTCATCGTTCTCCCCCCTCTGCTCCTCTTTCGATTTAAGTACTCTCTTTCCACTTCCAATTTCTCCTCTCTGGAAGTCGGGGTCTTTCTCAGAGTGAATGAATGTTCTGCGGAGCTTTTAGGGGGATCGTTTATCTTAAGTTCTGTAGATTGTGTAGAGACATGCGTGCCAGTGTATTATGTTAAAGTCAAATGTATCCTAGGAAAATAGAAAAAATATGAGCGTGTTTTTCTTTATTTTACCACAGACCTGTTAGTCTAAAAAATGCGGTCTGAGGGATTTCTCACGATAATGCATCATTTACTTGATGGTTTTCTTATTCAACACATCTGGCAAAGAGCACATCACGCTAACTCGTCGTACTTTACATTTTGAGGTTAGCTGACAGGATTCCCGGGATGGAAAATAAACCGGAGAGCTGTTTATAAACTCACTTGCCGTGAAGTTTTCCAATAAAAGAGCTTATGACAGAAGTTATAAAAGCAGTGAGCATTACAAGCAGCACAATAAAACTCAAGCTCAGCCTTGGCCTTGTCTCATGACGCCTCGCGTCTTAAGTCAACTGTATAGCCGGCAATAACTTAATACTCTCTTTATATCGAGCAGCTGGGGATCCATCCACAAAGACATCTGGCCCGGTGTATATACTGAAGGTCAGTCTCATCTAGCCCACTGCTATAATGTCTATCAGCGCTCTCGTGTTCAGCCTAGAGAGAAAGTGTCTTCGGCTCCTCCTTCAGAGTGGTTTTATTCTCTAAACGCCTCTCACCGCTCTCAGTTTCGCTCTAAAAAGCTTCTCAAATGTCACTCTCCTCACACGCCCTGTGTGACGGTGCTATAATGCACTAGAGTGTAACCACTTCAGTGCAACGCCGAAGGTGTTTACCTGAGAGCCGCAAACCGTTTCTGGTGAGAAATCATATTTAAACAAATCTAAGAGTAATTTAAAACTCATTTAAGATGCAAAACAGGGATAGTTCAGCAAAAGATGGTCCTTAAATCACATTCTAAATCTGTGTGACATTTTCTCCTGCAGAAATGAACAATTTTCTCTCCTTTATACGATCTTAAAAAGAATTGGCATCAAGAACCTTTAACATCCATATTGCACAAAAGGTTATTTCAAATGGAATAAAAAGATTATTAAAATGTTCACACTAAGAAAAAAAAGGTTCTTTTAAGAACAGTCCAGGAGCGGGTTAACAGGTTCTTTAGGAAACCCATATGTAGTTCTTCTATGGCATTGCTGTCAAAACCCCCTTTTGGAACCTTTATTTTTTAAGAGTGTAGCTATCAAATATCATTTGATAAAATATGATGCATCAAGACCAGTCACACCAGATTTGATATCTCAAACAATTATCATGTGACTGTACTGAAGTGAAAATGAGATTTGAGAGTTAGGATAAATGAATCTATCGTCAGATCTATTATATGGATTGTGAATATATAGTGTACAAGTTGAACTGACTCATTTAACTATTTTATTGAATTTTTTAATCATTACAGCACCTGTTAACTGTAAATCTTAGACCAGCTTAGACATTTAGTAAAATTTCTCTTTTTTGTTCTACTTGAAGTCATACAGGTTTGTAGCGACATGAGAGTGAGTAAATAACAACAGAAACTTTAACAATCCATTTAGGTGACTGTGATAAATGACCAGATCTCGCTTACGCACTCGTGACCTTAACAAGCTATATGTCATGGGTGAATTCTGGAATTACTGTCATCAATTTGCCAGTTTGATTTTTACCACTGGGACAGTTTAAGTGGCAAACATGTAAATGCTTCGCTCGACTGACTTGGCGAACGTGTCACCGGCTGCACACATTGTGTCTGTCGTTCTAGCCTTTCATTTTCCCTTCCCGGGCTGTGTGGTGCCTCCCCGGGTGCCCGTCATTAATTTGCCTTTTTTATCTGCATAAATAACAGGGAGCTGAAGCGGAGCACTACCTAATGAGTCAACCAGAGGTGGGAGACGGGGGCAAAGAGGCCAGAAACTGAGCAAAATTACATGTTTCCAGCTAAGACCTCTCCCACAGAGAGAGAGAGAGAGAGAGGTAGAGATGAAGGATGGAAGGAAGGCGACAAATACATGTTTTTTTCTCTCTCTCTACTTTTTCAGGACAAGAGATAAAACTGGGTGAAAACATGTTTGGGTCATACTTTACCCCAATAAAAAAGGAAAAATGTAAATTACACTATTGTTCAAAAGTTAGGTTTTTAACATTTAGTAAAACATTTTCAGTGTTTTTCAAAGAATTCTCACCAAGGCTGCATTTATTTGATCAAAATTGAGTAAATAAAAAATAAAAAAATTGAAATATTAACATATAAAAAAATGTTTATTTAAATATACATTTAAAATAATGCTTCTATTGGAATATATTTAAAAAAAATATTTTTTTTTTTTTGCAGTATTACTCTTTAGTGTCACATGTTCCTTAAGAAATCATTCTAAAATGCTGATTTGCGGATTACGAAACATTTCTCTTTACCATTTATTATGTTGAAAACAATTGTGCCGTTTAATTTTTTAGCGAACACCATTTTTTTTCTCACAATTTTACAATGAATAGAAAGTTCAGAAGCATTCGAAATATAAATATTTTGTAACATTATGAATGTCTTTACTGTCACTATCAATTTAATGCATCCTAGCTGAATATTTAAATAATTTCTTTCCAAAAAATAAAAATGACTGACCACAATATATTTACACTAAAATATTACTTTTCATGGCATCTCCCAGTTGTCATAAATATAATGAAATCTCATGGTCATAATACAATTAAAACAATATATAACTGCTGATGTAAAAGTTATTGATGTGTAAATAAAAGATGCAGACAAATGTACATAGAAGACACAAAAATTACTTTTTTAGTAAAAAGTAACATTACTTACCCTCATGTCATTCCAAACCTATATGACTTTATTTTTATCCATGGAAAAATTTGTACTGAAAAAGGACACAAAAGCACCAAAAAATGGTCTATTCACTGCATTCCAAGACTTCTGAAGTCATACGATAGCCAATTTATACAATTTAGAACTCAATCTATCAATCTCAAGCTACCATATGACTGGATACGATTTGGAATATAGTTCAAGAGTCATATAGACATTTAAAAGCACTTTTATGGTGCTTTTGTGTCCTTTTTGAAGTCTGAACGTCAGTTATATGGGGCGTGATGAGGGTGAGTGAAATATCAGAATTCATTTTTGCGTGAACTATACTTTTAATGATCTGGACAGCAGAGTGTGTTGTTAGAAGGAAGAGAGAGAATGAAAATCCAGAGAGCATGTGTTGGTGGTTCACAGTCATAATACACAATGCAGCACCTGTGACAAAGATGGAAATAATGAAAAGAGGATATCACAAAGAATGCTGCACAGAGACACGGTGAAAATAGCAAAGAAAGATGGCAAAATGGAGGGATGGAGAGCAGCCGGTAGCTAGCCTTTCCTATCTGTGAATAATTCATTGGTGACGTTCCTCTGAGGCTCGGCCTCCAGGCGGCTCTTTCTCTCATTCAGAGCAGTGATGGGCTCCTCTCCCCTCCCTGATAGAGCTCCAACCTGAATAAAGAGCTTGATTCTCCCCCGCTAAATTCAATAACACAGCCTTTGATCCTTCCGGAACCACAGCGCTGTTTCTGTCGGTTCCCATTGATGTGGCTTTTGGCTCTCTCGTTGCTAATGCAACAGCCTCGCCTCTCGGATTTGGAACTTAGGAAATTATGTATACACTGCTTACTTGAATGAGCGTAAATAGCGTGCATGTGTTCCTAGCGTGGTTTACTCTGTTTGTGTCGTCTTGTATCTTTCATTTTAATGCGTCATGTGAGCAGATCCATGAAGAGAACAATAGATGGAGAGAGAGGCTAAAATAGGCTCATGGTGTTTAGTGTTACAAAACCTAGTGAGCTGGCTACCAAGACTATATTTTAAGGACTCATACTGTAAGTGCACTTGTTCTGATTTCACATTTTGGCTAAAAATTAAGAGACCACATGACATGTATGGTCTGTGGATGTGATCCTAGTATGAAAAGCTCAGTTAAAAATGGTATCTAAGATGACAGAGCTTGAGAAAATGTATTAAAAGAATCAATAAAAAGTATGTAGACAAATTAAAAAGGCACTATTATAACCAGTCCTTATATGTGCGGTGTATTTTTGTGTTTATTAGATTTCCACAGTGTTAGTTGAGCAAGATGCTGACACTTATGTACTGTGCCATCTAGTGTATGAAGTTGATAGTGTCATCTCAAAAGTCAAATTGAACACTTTTTTTTTTTTTTTTTTACCATTTCAAATAATTAGCTGTTTTCCGGTAAATATTGTGTGAACATAGGATATGTTGCATTATTTAATCCACTACACATACTTGTACTACAAAATTATGTTATGGCTGATAACTGATAAATGGCCAGTTTTGTGTAAAAAAAAAAAATAAAGGTCAGTATTTTTTTTTTGTTGGAAGAAATTAATACTTTTAATCAGGAAGTATGCATTAAATTGTAAAAAAAAAAAAAAAAAAAAAAATGAAATGAGAGTGACAAAAATGAAGACATTTATGTTACAAAAGATTTCAAATAAATGCTGTTCTTTTTCACAAAAATAATAATCAGCACAATGTTTTGCAACATTGATAATAGGAAATGTTTCTTGAGCACCAAATCAGCATATTACAATGATTTGTGAAGGATCATGTGACACTGAAGACTGGAGTAATGATGCTGAAAATTCAGCTTTGCATCACAGAAATAAATTACATTTTAAAATATATTTACATAGAAAACAGTTATTCAAATTCTAAAAATATTTCACAATATTACTGTTTTTTTTATTCAAATAAATGCAGCCTGCTAAAATGCTACAAACTAAGTTGTTTTAAATGCCACTAGTACATTTAGACAACATAGACTCTTATGTTGTAACTGTACTCTTTTGATAGTTTTAACAGTAATATCTGCACATTAAAATGGAATAGCATTCAAATGTTACAGACATCAGCTTTAAAGTTTTCTATAAACTGCTGCTGCACCAAGAAAATGTTGAGATCAGACATTAATTTGCACAAGTGTGCACGCATGGAGCCGCTCTATCCACTGCTTAAGGTGATGCCTGACGCTTCTATTGTGCTTCAGGTTAAAGACAGCAGAGAGAAAGACAGAAACACCCCCTCTGGACGCAGAGAAGGAAGGGCAAAGTGAGAGAATCAAGATTTCTCTTTGTTTTACGTTCCCCCTCTCTCGTTCTTCTCTTTCTGCTCCCTTCTCTCCCCTGGGCGGTACAAGCAGAGAAGGATTGAGCTACGTCAAACTGAGTCCTCATACCGAGATATTTCAGTCCCACCTACAGGCAGCAGGTCATCTGTACTGTTTCAAGTGCTCTACATGTCCCAAATGACTTCTCAAGCAGATACACATACACAAACACACATAAGGCATGTGCATTCATGCACAAACAGTCACGGTCCACTTCATCAGGCCCCTTGCAATGTTTCCTAACAGGGTTTTCATACCAACCAGCATTGTATCGTGCAGAATAAAGAGGCACTTTCGCCAAGTTTCCTCCAAACAGATGCCTCCATTGTGTCGTTATGATGTTGATACTGTGGAAGGAGCGATATGACTCCCTTGTTTGTTATTTGGTCTTTGTGCCGGCCGTTTCGATCTCTGACGCATGTGTAATGGAACGGAGCAGATGGAGTCATCAAACCACTGCTGCCACTGTAGAAGGGCCGGAGAATATGTAAGGGCCCTTGGGACTGGAAGGAAGGAGACTTGTAATGTGCCTGATTTAAGCAACCATAACAAATCCTCCAGCAGTCAGCTGCACCTCAACCTGACGCGTGTGTCGAATGTCAACAGCTATCGGATGCTTGCCATTGTTTGAGAACCACCTTCTCTGGGACTCCGGGGGGATATGCAAATAACGCAGACACTGTGGCAATGAAAATGTGCTTTATTATTTACCTGCCATCATTAGGCTTCATTCAAACACAGCGTGCATGTATTATACATATCTGTATAGCATGTAGGGATATACTAAAATACATATTTTTACTAATTCACAATTTAAATAATCAATTTTAAGGAAGTTTTTTAGAATTAAGCTGGTTTGAGTTTACCTGAGCCCAGTTGGACATTTCTTAGGGCGATTTTACATAACATGTTCTTGAGTTATATATATATATATATATATATATATATATATGTTTCACTTTTTGAAAAAATAAATAAATAAATAAATCACGATATTCTTATTTTTTGAGATGCACCTGTGTGTGTGTGTGTGTGTGTGTGTGTGTGTATACACAAATTGTTACACACAAAATATAATATAGAGATGAATTACTCAACCTTATGCTAGTTAACCATCATGACCTGACTCTTAATCACTCAATGATAAATAAATATAAAAAAAAAATATATAAAAAAAAAAGTTGGTTGTTTCACGACTAGTCAGCCATCATGACCTGTCCTCAACATCACCCTCAATAACCATGGAGGTACAATCTGTACTCTCTGAGAAACATGGGATAATTTAATAGACTGCAATGCTTGCATAATAAGTGACGGTAGGCATTCCTGTCTGGCAGAGGCAAAGGTGACCAAAAGCGTGTGGATTTGCATCCAGCGTAATGAGCGTTTTAGCTGCACTCCCTGGCAGAATCATGATGGCAAAAAACCCTCATAATTGCTTTTGCGGCAGGGAGCCTCATGACCTGTCATTTGATTGTCCATTACGGCTGTATTTTCCTGCACATTGAGTCAAATTGAATAAAAGGTGTCCAGGTCTGTGGTGTTGTTGGGTGGGGGGGGATGTTAAATCCCGAAGGCCGTGCTGGGCTGTAATAGCTCTATCACAGACACACACAGGTGGGCCATGTGAAGAACATAATGAGCATCAGGCACATGGATGAGACGCACGGCGGGTTCACGGCCTAGCCGAATGGGCAGCGGTGAAGGGGAGCGTAATGGGGCGGGGGGCCGGGGTGCAGGCTTGATGGAGCTCAATCCCTGTGGATGAAACGGCGATGCACCACTACCCAGCATTCCCTTCTATAGATTGGATATTTTCAGTCTGGTTCTCCCGACGCTTCTCTAAACATTGGGTTGGAACGGTTCAAACCATTTGAACTGTTGAATTATTAAAGGAAGTGTACACGGAAACCTCATTCTTTAATGTGAACCAATTAGATGCAAGAGTCACAGACCACTGTGCCAGTGTTATTGCAGAAATGTGTTTCATTTGGGTTTTAGTTTGTGTAGATTTAGGACCATCTGCTGTGACTTTATTATTGTTTGTTTCCCCACCATTGTGTTGCAGAAGCTCTAAGGTAGACTTTCTTCTCCAAACTGCATCAAAACCCTGGAAACCATGGAGCTGTCATTTATGTGGCTGCATTATATATGTGTATATATATATATATATATATATATATATATATATAAAACACGCAGGTAAAAAAAAAAAAATTAGTAAGTGTTTTATTTTGATTGTTATTTTAAAATTATTGATTTTTAATATTTATTTTTAATTCTACATTTTTTTAATTTAAATTTAGCTTTTCATCGAACTCTCCAAAAAAAGTAACGTTACATTTATTACAAAAAATGTAATACATTTCATTTTTCTTTGAATTCTTATATCAATATTATCCTATATTTATATCAATAGTAATCTAAAAGTAATTAGTTTTGTGTCATATAATTTGGAATCAGTAACAGATTGCAATTTTCAAGTAATCTACCCAGCTCTAAAAAAAAAAAATGAAGTTCAAATATTTGTGAAATAATGTTCCATTATCATTCGGCATAACAGATATATTTATGTAAAAATTAAATCATAGATTTTATTATATTTTAAATGATTAAAAACTTGCTCACAAATGGGCAAAACCTAGTGGTTTGGAAGACAGTGGCAAAGATTGTCTTCTGTAAATGATGGTAAAAATGTATAGTGGTCATTATTTTTGCTCAGAATAAATAAAATTAGACAGGACATTCTGTACAGAAAAAAAAAATTAAAGCTGTATTAACTTTTAAATTATATTTAATAATGCTGACAACTTTTTTGGCATAAACTGCATATATAATGCTATTTGGTCTGAACCTCCCAATTGAAATTCTGTGGCCAAAACTATGTTATATAATAGCAAAGAAGGCTTTACCTTTGGAATACGTTGAGATGTTCTCAAGGATGAACTTGACTTTGTCTCCACACTCTGGTTACACAGCCTCCTCAAAACCAGAAGGAGAGCAGTCCTCCACATACAACTCACATTCAGGTCTGGCTCCATCCTGATACGAAGCACTCACTTCTCATGATCCATTCAGTTCCCAAAATATAAAGTCTATTGTGAATCTTCAGTTTCACTCAGAAAGACATCAATATGTCAGCCGAAATTGTCTAATTTTCAGACTTTTCCATGCCTGCAGAGGCCTTGTGATTGGAGCTGGGACAAATTCTCCTCTGTTAACTATTCAGACCATGACAAAGTATTGATTTTCTGCTCAGGTGATTTTAATTAGGCATTTTTAATTAGTTTGCCCATTGTTTGTCCTTCATTCTGCAGTTCAGGCATTGGCCAGGACTGTATCATTCATACAGCCGGCCCACAGTCTTCTGACATAGGCTGTCTCCAGTTGATAAGAACACAATCAATGTCTGTGACACTCCCTGCAATTAGCTTCCCTAATTAACCATTTGGCCAAGAAAATAGTCACTGCAGGGGGCTGATTTCCGGGCTTCAAAGAAACCAGCGGTGTTGAGTCACGAGTTTTACCATTTACAATTATAAAACTGCCAAAAACTTGTTAATTTTGTTGAATGGAGAAGCACTATTTTTGTTATATATTGCTATGAAATTAATGAATCTCTTTGAGGAAGCCAGAAAATTAGAAAGCCATACTCAGACTCTGAATGAAGATTATGATTCAGTATGTTTTATAATGCTGCTGTTCTTTTTTGGTTTTGAATGTGCCATTGAGATTCACTGATATGATGCATATCTGTGGTTTTAGAAACATTCTAGGTTTCCAGCATATCTGCACCTGTTCCACACTATCAGAAGAACAATGCAAGATGAGACTCATTGTGTTTATGCAGTAACAGCACTCTTGAGCATCTCCTGTCTGAACACGCATGCCTCCATCACTATCAATGACCATAAATAGCTCTTTCTGTGGAAACCTTGAGGGATGGGTGAGATAAGAAGCCACATTAGCCGTTCCCAACTCGTAGGCACTATTCAACCTGCATTTTCACATAGAACCAAAGGACTACATTTACAAAGGGCCTAAAATGATAAAGAGATATAATGTAAATAAGTGGCTTTCAACTTGTGGATTTGAAAAGGCCATGCACAGCAAGGACAAGATACTGTATCTAAAAAATATCTGAACATTTTTTGAAATAACTATCGGATTTAACTAAGATATAAGACACAGTTGAGAAGCTTGGAGTTGGTAAGATTTATTTTTATGTATTTAAAAGAAGTCCCTTATGCTCACCAAGGCTGCAGTTATTTTTTAAAAATATAGAAATATTATTACAATTTAAAAAAATGTTTTTCATTTTAAAATATTTTAAAATGTATTTTATTCATGTGATGGCAAAGTTAAATTTTCAGCAGTCTTCAGTGTCACATGATCCTTCATAAATCATTCTAATATGATGGTTTGATGCATGAGAAACATTTCTTTTTATTATCAACGTTAAAAACAGCCGTGCTGCACAGTATTTTGACAGTAAATATTGTAATTTTTCATGTTAATATGATATGATGGCTTTTAAGGACTTTAACATTTCTTTTTCTTTTTTTTTTTTAGATTTTGTAACTGGGTTGCCATTGGACATCCAATGAGAAATCTGCATTCTGAAGCAAAACCATTTAATGACCACTGATGTATTTTCCACTATATATTCTCATCCAGTTATACAAAAAAATTCCCATCACATATGAATGCACACATATCATGGACAGCTATCCGTAAACAGGAGGTTAAATGTCTAAAATTCAAGAACTGATTGATTGCCTGTCTCCTCTATGACGTGAATGAAAGCAGAAGCATAAATAAGAGAGACGGGCAGACGTGAAGAGACAGGCTGCTTGTGCTCCGAGGCCTGCGAACACTTCACACACTCACGCAAGAGAAATGAATCTCATTTGCTGAAAAGAGGCTGATATTAATACCAAGGGGCACAGAAATATGCAGGGAAATGAGTTGTTTTAGCAGGGTGCTCCTTTGAACACGGCAAGGCTTTTTTTGTCTCTCTTGAAATGAATTTGAAGGAAACGTTTGAGTATTTTTAGGTCAAAGCATTTCCGTGGAGACCGCGTTTCTTGTTTTATTAATTCCAACGGTACGGCCCTTTGGATTTTAATGATATGTTCTGTTACTTTTTAAGTGATTTTTTTATATACTTAATGAGAATACATTAGGTTACTTGCATAGCGCAACGTGTTTGTTGTCACCATATGAGAACAAGCAAATATGCGATTAAATTCAGAGCGCGTCTGTTATGAATTTAGAAACACGGTAACATCTGAAGCACGTCTTGAACTCTAAAGAGGGCCAATAATCAACGTGTTTGAGGGCAAGGGGACTGTAAACATATTTAGACAAGGATTGAAGTTGCTTTTGCCATATTTTAGTCCCAGAATGCCTTGTTTCTTCACCATGAGCTTTATGATGGGTGATCTTATTACAGTAGCTTAGCCAAGTGTTGGTCCACAAACAAGATTTAGGACACTTATTAAACCAGAAATATTCCCCCATATGCTCGCAAGATGAAAGCAGACCGATTTTACCCAGCCTGACATATTCTTTCATTTGTACTGTGTTCATCTGAGCTCTTCTTTGACCCAAAATTGCCTGCAGTCTCTGATCAGTTGTTAATAAAGCAGCATTCAGGCTCATACAGGAAGGTATCACACATGCATTATAGCAACATTGTGCACAATCTATCATAGACATCAATTTTTGCACTGGGCTTTTGTTTGTTTGTTTGATGAAAGCATCAAAAAGAATGAAAAGAGACTCAACCGAGACATGAAAAATTGGCTAGCCTGTCTACAGGGCCGTCTGACCTTGCTTTGTGATTTTAGAGGCATCAGTGTGCATTCAGCGGAGTTAAATTTAGTCATTCTTGAGGCTGCGAGTCAGAATAAACCGAGGGTCTGTCCTTTCTGCAGCGATACGGTGAATAGTTCACATTCTCTCAAAGAAATAACACAGAGCCGTGCCAAAAGAATCAAAAAAGCATTTTTATACTGAAACAAATGGCATAGAAAGGTAAATATTGATCGCATTGTAGTTTTGGGCGGAGATGGAGTAAAATATGTTAGATATGCAGTGCTGGTATTCTTACAAAAATTCTCCATGGTCACCATAGTTAAGTCAATTGTTAGTAGTCCTTGTGAAGGCAAACATCATTATTACTGATGTTTACAATCATCATACTGTAAATTCCAGTTTGTGCTACGGACATAATTGATACCTCAAATCATGCAGCTTCTTACAGAGAGATATGCTATTATGTTATTGAGCAAAACATTCCCTTAATCTACATTTAAGGAGGGACCTTAGCCATATCTGAAGATTATAATAGCAAAATAATATAACACTTTTGTCGCGTGACCAACTCAAACACAAGTGAAATCTGCATCTGGAGCTTTCCCAGCTTCACGCAAAATTCCTGATCGTGCAGATATGAAATGATTGGATTTCGCTTGTGAAATTATGCCGCAACTTTAAATGTGGACACACTTTTTTCTTGTGACCAGCTCAAACACAAGCTTCAGTTTCAGTTAACATTTTCAGCCTTGCATGAAACTTCTGATTGTGCGAATGTGAAATTATTAGATTTTATTAGATAAACGAAGGTCTTACGGGTTTGGAAAGACATGAGGGTGAGTAATTAATGACATAATTTTAATTTTTTGTGTGAACTATCCCTTTAAGACACATTCATTGGTTTAAAAAACATGAGAGTGAGCACAGCCAAATAGAAAAGAGCACAGGGTCTTGTGACGACTTTTTAAAAGTTGAACTTCTTGAATGCGTGAGTTGTGACGAAACAGTTAAAGATTTGTCTAGTGTATGTCTAAATAGAAAAACAATTAAAAGCAGTGCATTTGAACACAAAAACACCTTCTGGGAGAAACAACCCTTACAAGTCTTTACAGTGTTAAATCTAAGAAAACCTCAGTTCATGGTGAGTCTGTTGTCAAAGAACTTCACTATTCAAACCAGCTCGTCTGCTGCAGCGAGACAAAGTGCTGCCCCTCACAGTTTTTCATCACCGCCATGTCACTCTACACTGGGACCACAGTGACGCCCGACGAGAGCTGACAGTGTAGCCAGACAATAGGGGGGGTGGGCGCCTGTAAAGGATGTATCCAGCGTGCCAGAATCTGCCCCTTTTCTTGCCCCGCTGCATCCTCTCATCTGTGCAACGGATGCTTTTACTGGTGGAACTGAGTGACTTGAGAGCAGCTAGTCATTTATAATGCCTACATTGCATGTCTGGGGGCCTCAGAGTCAGAGGATGTGGGCAGAACTGTACGGGTGCGTGCTCAATGCCTGACCCCTATTATCACAGAGCCATGTAGTGATAGACTGCTTAGCACTGCCTGCTGGGCTGCGTCTGTTTCCATTTCAGCTCAAACAAAGGCTTTTTGTGTGTATATATGTATGTATATATACACATCATTTTAGAATACTCTCTCAGGCATCTATATATATATACTGTATATATACAGTTCATTTGATTTGCAATCTACTCATTTTCAAAAGACATTTAAAAATATTGATCACAAAGAAAACTATAAAACAAATATAGTACAAAATGGCTTTGTTTAGATTTTTTTCAGTGTTTTAAAAGCCATTTTATGTTGAGAAGAATGGATTGTGCTGTAAACCTAAAAAATGAATGCTGCTGTGCTGCCACCTACTGGCCATATATGGTAACTGTAAAAATATTTTAGTACAGGATTGGTGTTGTCATTTTAATATGTATGATTCTCTGTTTTAGGAGACTGCAGATTACTCTAATGTCCAAGAGCTGAAGTATTTAGACATGGTTATATGTGAGTCTCTCAGACTCTACCCACCTGCGTTCAGGTATTACTTCATAACCGGTTCAATCACATGCACAGAACCATAAGCATGCAAGAATATTAATAACACTATTACGGTTCTTACACGTTTTTAGACTTTAATTACTTGGAAACACATCTATTAGAAATAAAGCAAAATGGTTTTGGGCTAGCATTGCACTTTTTCCCAGAGTGAATCTTGAATATCATGTTGGTTTTGTGTATTTTGTCACAGGGTAGCACGAGATGTTGATCAAGACACTGTGGTGAACGGCCAGCTTCTGCCTAAAGGATCATCTCTGGAAATACCTGCAGGTTACCTGCACTATGACCCAGAGCACTGGACTGAACCTGAGAAATTCATCCCAGAGAGGTGAAATGTCTTTAAGTCATTTTTTGGGAAGAAATTAATACATTTAGCCAGCATGGATGCATTATATTGAGTAAAAGTAACGGTAAAGACATTTATAAAGTTACATATAGCTATTTTACAATTAAATAAATAGCTATTTAGCCTATTTATTTAATAGTAAAACCATGGTTAATTTTTGTAAGGGAAGTTGTAAAAGTAGCCAGCTTACATAACATTTCAGTTACAGTAATTGTGTATTTTGTCAGCTTATTTAGGCTAATAATATCCAAGAAAAAAAAAGCTAAGGAAATATATAATCAGGATATTAAAATAAAAATCTCTTCTTTCAGAGTAGACATTGATAAGCATGTCCCAGCCAGGTTCATCACTTAAGTCTTAAGCATTGCCGATGTGGTGTGTGCGTATTTGCAGCGCATTTCTGTTTTTGCAGCGCGTTTGTATTTGTTTGTGTTGTGATTATTTGCAAAGTGTTTCTGTATTTGGTTGTGCTGTGAGTATTTGCAGCACATGTGCTGTCAAACAGATGAAGAAGTTGTTTTCATTTGCAGTGCGTTGAGCTCTCTCGGCCACCATAGGTTTCAACATAATAATATAATAAGAAATGACTGGAGAAATGGCTACTGAAAATTCAGCCATCACAGGAATAAATTACATTAAAAAAAAATCTTGCTTTATTTTTGATCAAATAAATGAGCATTGTTAAGCATAATGTTATCAAAAAATAAAAAAATCTTAAACTTTTGAACAGTAGTGTATATCTCACAGAATATCTTCTAGTATTTCAAATCTACTCTGTGGATGTTCTGTATATCTTTTTAACAAGCTGCACACAGATCTTTGTCCATTTTTTTTGCATGCCTCCCGTGTGATATGCTCACAATAAACTCTGTATTTGTCTCAGGTTCACTCCAGAAGCCAAGGCCAGCCGGCACCCGTTTGTGTATCTGCCGTTTGGAGCGGGGCCACGCAGCTGTGTGGGCATGAGATTGGCCCAGCTGGAGATTAAAATGGCTCTGCTTCACATATTTAGGCGGTTTAACGTGATGGCCTGCGAGGACACTGAGGTTTGTTATTGTTACACTGAAAAACCGCAGCTGTAGTATGCATGCATTTTCCACAAATGTGGAGGTTTCTTGAGATATGGTCTATATTTTCTGTTTATGCCACACAGGTTCCTCTGGAGTTGAAGTCACACACCACCCTCGGACCCAAGAATGGTATTTTGGTCAAAATCACCAAGAGGGAGAATTTTGAGGATGAGTTTTAGAAATCTAAACTTATTCTGGAATCACCTGACAACTAAATCATATGTATCTGTGCTACTCATTTAAATGAAACGCAATTCAACACTATTACACAGAGCAATGCATCACACAGTACATACTGTGGATATTATTCTAGTGAACACTATCAGCCTTTATATTTCTCACCTCAGATCAGCAACATATAGTGATCATTACTATAAGAAACCAACAGCTCATATGCATATTCTGTTACTGAAGCCAATGAAATGCAATTCCCTTAAATGTAAATACAACCAATTAAATGGAAGAAAATCAGTTTTGAATTAGATGTAAATGATTTGATAGAAGGAACTGGGATTGGACACGTCTTGCCTTATTTATTGCCAGCAAGATATTTGAACTTCTGATGATTATGCTGTTATTTTACATACTTTATATTGCATTAAGCTGCAATGAAGTCCCTGAATGATGTGACTTTTAAGGTTTGGGTGTACAGATTGTGCTGCAATGTGATTGTTTACTCAGGGTATGAACTGTCTAAACTCTGATTACATTATCAAATGATTTGAAATCAAAAGTATTACTTAATAGTTTATCAGTCAGAATATATGTAGTTGTCTTCAATTACACATTTCATTTGATATCAAGCATCTTAGATTCACACATTAAAAGGAACGTATACATGTTATGATTTCGGGAGCTTTAAACCACAGAGCTTTTAGAGGTTTGATTAACAGAAGAACAACTCTTTGAGAGCTTGTCTTGGTAAATAAAACCAGTTTACTGGAAAAAGGGACAGTTCTTGGCCAGAAAAGGCTTCTTGTCTTGTCACAAGATCTGTTTTTCAAGACTTCACTTCTCAGTTTAACCACTAGAGGTCACAGTGAATAGAGAATTTACAATATCTGTGACTTCCTGGTAAATGTCCTGCTTCCTTTTGCCCCTGTCTTAATCTGTGATTTTGTTTGGGTATTAAATGCTGCAAATCGTTCCTGGTTGTTTGTCAAACTATATTGTTTATAGCTGTGCTTTTCTTTGCATATCAGCCTTTTCCCAAAGGTCCAGGAATGAGACGGGTGGAAACAGTAGGCAAAGGTTCAAAGTCAAATACCAGCTGAGAGACTGATATGTATTTAAAGGGATAGTTCACTCAGAAATTAACTTTTGTTATTATGTACTTATGCCCAAAACAAAAGGTGGATGTCTTTATGCACCAAAGAAGCGGTCAGTCCATACGACTCGTACACTATATTTCAAGTCTGAACGTAGACGATAACTTTGTGTGAAAAACAGACTGACCGAGATTTAAGTTGTAGACAGCCACCGTAGTTTTTCTTAGCACATTCATGAGAGAAGTAGCCATTTTTGTTTTGTTGATGATTTTTTTAATCGACTGATCCGATTATTATTATTAGTAATATTGTAAAAAATAAAATATATTTTTTCTAAAAATCAAGTTGAAGTTTAACTCACTGACTTGATCCAACCTCGCCTGTTTCTGATAAAATAAATTTTTACAATAATGAAAAAAACTTTGTAACAGGATCAGTACTTTAATTCCATTCACCTTATTCAACATTAAAATACATTGAACATGAATTACATACAAATCTAAATAAAATGAGCATGAGTAATGTTCAGTATTCATACAATTGTAACTAAATCATTTACTTTTCATACTGTGTTTTCATCTAGTGCAATAAAATAGATTATTTATTGATTGATAGTTAGTGGTGAAAGTTTGGCTATACAATAGATTAGGAATTTCATAAAACCTTTTTTTCAGTGCCATAGCCAACAAGGAAATACAATAACTGCAGTTAATACATAAAGACCTCTACATAAAATCCTGCTATTTTGTTTTTACCATTTTTTTTGTGTGTCATTTTTACTGCACAGTGGAATGTGTCAGAGGATTTATTAGTAAAATTAATTATGATAAAACCGTTACCCATTACGTAATCCCTACAAACTTTTACTTGAAAGAATATGCCCAAGAGTTGTAGATTTTGGTTATGTTCAGTGATGTTAACAAAAATCGTCTGTGTAACAAGACTTTCAAGAAATAAGTAAGGAGACCTTTACTATACAAATTAAGAGTATTCAATGATGTACTCAGGATAGATCTGGAATTTCTCAAACACAACAAAAATGGCTGGGTTAGACTCATTGTCAACACAGCAGTCATAAAAGCTTTGGCTGTTGGGTTTCTGTGGAGGGCGAACTAAAGTATTGTTACCCCTTGTGCAGTTTCCCACCAGCACCAGTGCCACAAACATCTTCTTGGTCTTGCCGTTCCTGGATTTTGCATATCTGTCAGAGTATGAAGCATCTCTGGCAAAATAGCTGCCTGTAAACATAAAACAAAAAAAAAACACATTCAAAAATATGCAATGTTTGGGAAAGCATTCAATAATAACTCTGATTGTTGGCTACATGACAAGAACTGTTATACATATATGTAAATACCTTTCCCATAAAGTGTGCCGTGACTTCCACAGATCCTCCAGTCAAAGTTTTGCTCACAAATCGCTGCTATGAGAGACTCATCTGTACCATGGAAAAGGTAACGCTGGTCAATCGCACTCCCTCCATTTCTCATATTCATCTGTTCTTTTTGCCTAGGAAAAAACATGGTATAATGGATTAATCTGATCAATAAATAGAGTGTACCATATTCAAAATACTACTAAGTATCTGCTAAAAATGTAAATATTTATTAATAGGTGTACGTTGTACATTATACAAAGTGTATTTGCGCACTTAAGCCAGACTTATAAATATTAATATTAAACTACATTATTTGATTATGTTTGCATAATAAATACATTTTATATATTTATAATTAAATATTAATACATTCATATTAATTATTCATAATACATGACACAAAATAGCTATATTTTTCAGATTAAGTATTTGTTTACTTTCTCATCACACGTTAATAGTTAATGTGTTGAACTACATCTGTGTGATCTTGAGGGGAACTGACAGCATACACCCACTAAAATGGCTCAGAAAAAAATTAGTTCTGAGAAAAGCTCTAGCATAATTTATTTGAAGATCAAAATTGTATGGCTGATACACATACAGTATAGCTGAAGTATTGTATGCAATGGCCTTGTGCAAATAAACTATATGGAGAAAAAAAAAACAGTGTATGAAAAAAAATATATTAAAAAACGTACCACTGAAAGACCTTCCAGAGAGAGAGATTCTGCACTCTTTCAATGCTGTGAATGATGCTTCTGGGCTGTGTTCTACTAAACATTGAGCTCACCCTTTGGTATTCCTTGGAAGAGCTTTGCAGAGGAACAGTCTGAGGAAACAGAAATTCAGTATTATGTTACAAATGACTGCTGGTACCTGATGCTTTTCAACAAACGTAAAAACTTTGATCTTCCTCATTTGTAACTGGCTTTGGATAAACTGCTGAGCAGTAAGAGTAGAAGTATGGAGCTTCATCTATAACCCTAAGTACAGAACAGAATTGATTTCCAAAGTGTTTAATAACTACTTGACCTCCCCTCAGTGTGATTGGACTATATACCTTGTAGGTGAAGTTATCAAGAGCTCCTTTGTCCCAGTAAGGTGGAACTTCCACAGCAGAAGATGCTGAGCTGTCTGGAGACTCACTTCTAATTAAAACACAATACAATAAAGTGCACTGAATAACAGATAAATCCTGTTTAATATGTGTGCATGTAATGGACAAATGGTACAATATATCATACCCCTTGATTTTGCTCTTCACATCTTGGGCAGAAACAAAACGTGGTCTTCTTCTAACGTCTCTTTCAGTTTTGTACTTCAGATTTTGCTGGCACATCTCTGAAAATTATTTGCCATAATTTTATGTGCTTTTGACATTGTATTTTTATTTTATTTTACATTGACAATTTATTTTTATTTTAGTTTTAATAATAATAAAAAAAAAAAACTAAAATGATTTTAAGTTTAATGTTGCAAAAGCAACATTTCTAACTTCATTTAAGTTTTTCATCTACTATTTCACGAAAGAAAAACAAATGTTTTAGTTAACTGTAATAACACTAAGTACCTTTTAATTTGAGGATGTATTGATGGTTCTGTGAAGTGAATGAGATTTCCTTTTCATTGTCAGCCAGATACTGTTTCTCAAGATCTTCTGAAGTGATTGACGCCACGAGTTTAGAATCTTCCTGTAAGATTCAAACAAGAACTGCGGTGAAATGTAGTTAAAAGCTAACCGATTATTATTATTTTTTTGGTATAATATATTGACAAATAATTGCTATTCTACGTCATGTTAAATGTAACATCACAGATGATTTTTCAAACTCAGGTTCTATAATTGCTTCTGAGAGGTATTATATTGAAAATGTGTCACTGACCCCTTTGCCATACTCTGTCCAACATCCCTTGTCATTCCTCCAGTACCAGATCCAGTCAGTGGTCAGAATGAAGTGAGGGGGTTTAGTAACAGAAGACGCTGTGGACAGCCGACGCACATCTGACACTCCACATGTCATTGACATAAAGTCCACTACCTGATGCCTTGTGCTGCTCTCAGTAATACTGCAACATGGAGAACACAGGTGTGGAAAACGGTGTTAAAAAGCCACTATACAATTACCGTCCACTTCAGATACACATGCTAATACAAATATTTAATTGTGCACTAAATGTTTTTTTTTCCCTTTATAATAAAGTTAAGTTTTGCATATAAAGATACGAATACAAAAAGTTTAAAATCATGTACACTCACGTCACATCAATAACCTAATAAAAGCATTTTAATTTACATGAAGACATATTGAGATCACATGACCAGCTGAATATGACTAATTTTGTCCCAATAACTGTTCCTCTTATTAGACACCTGCCATCACAGAATAGATTAATCACAGCTGACAGTGAATTATTGCAGTGGCATCGGTGACTTTAGGATGTGATGGAACGATAGATTTGCAATATGAAATGTTATTTGAAAACCCATTAAAATACCACTGAGTATTTATGAGTATCTATTTATACCACAAAACATTAGCTGGACTGCAGTATGCCTTTTCAATCTCCTCTTCATTCGGCAAGTCTCCCCACGTAATCCCATCCTTCTGTAATATCTGCCATTTATAGGGTAGATGGTGGTGAAAACGGACACACTTGTCTAGAGGAACATAAATAATTGGGATGGTAAAAAAAAAACACACTTAAACAAATATTTCTTGCTTAAATTAAAGGGGTTCTCAACCATAGTTATTGTGCCTACATGCCCTTCTGTAACAGAATTAAGCTGCTGCACTGATATTTTAGTATAATTGATATATACTATTGTAGTTTTATAAATATTTCGAATTAGATTTTATTAATATTTTGAATTAGATTTTATATTTTCACTTTAATTTGAGTAAAAATTGATTTTATCTAATAATTAATCTAATAATTTTAGCTGAAGTCAAATAAATGTAAGTTTTATTTTATTTCTGTTAACATTTATTTCATTTCAAGTCACATATTTTATAATGGTTTCAGTTCTAGTTAACTTTTATAATGCTGGCTGGTGGTCTACATGAACAATGCTTGAAAATGGTACCAGCTTTTTTGGGGTTCTCAATGATACTTCTTCATATTTACCACTTGTGAGTTCACTTTTCCATCCAGGTCACATTACAGCATACATTTCATATATATTTTGCAAGTTATTATTTTGGGGGAATATTTGCCTTCATTAGACAGAACAGTGAGCGAGGAGGACAGGAAGTAAGTAGAGAGAGGGGAACAGAATCAGGAAAAGACCTTGAAACTCAGCTGCACCATATTTTAAAGCACTGGTGTATTTTAAGCACAAAATAACCTATTTATTTATAGACTATAAAACTATAAAATTAGGCTCACAGCATAGTTTGTTCATGTTGATTAATATATATTTTTAAATACAACATACATGTATTTTCTATTATGAATCACAAGGTTGAGAACCTCTTGTTTGTGATTTGCATTAAGGATATGTGCTTATTCAATGACATCACCTTTGAAACTACATCCATTGCGTATGAAAAAGAGACAGATTTCATTGTGATCCGCTTCACTGACGGAGCTACTGGATTTGTGTCTGGTGCGTCCTTTCACTGCAGGTAGAGCTACTGTCCGGATAGAAAACAGAATGAAATGAGACATGGAGGAGAAAAACAAAACAAGCACAGCAGTAATCTACAGCTATTTTGTTAAGTGCAAAATAATGTGCTAAATTACAAAACAAACAAATCAGTGCCTCTTTTTCTTTCATTCACCTGTCTCCCTCTTCTTGAAAGCTGAAGAAGCAATCAGTAACTTGGTCTTGTAAAGCCTGTGGAGTTTCGCATGTTTTCTGGACTGAGTCCTCGGGCACTCAGGATTTTATGAGCATTTGCATCGAAGCTGTGGGCCCTTTTGCAAGCTGCTCCAAACTTACAGTCGTCCTGCAGGAAGTGCAGGCAGAGGTGCAGGTTGCTACAGGTTGTCTTAAATTTACAGCTGCCATATTCGCCATTTCCCTTGTTGTAGTGGGAGCACACCTAGACAATAGACATCACAAAACGTCAGGAGTCACACATTGTATATGTACAAATTACACTACACATAAGAAAATTATCATATTAAAGGAATAGTTCACCCAAAAATGCTTGGGTGAACTATTTCTTTTAAAATCCATGTAATTGACACAGATTGCAGACATGTTTAAACACAAAAAGTCTGAGCAGCTTCTGCAAGTACTTCCCTTCTTATGCAGAGTGAGACATGCTTATGTGGGTGAAAAGTTAATGTTTATACAATCTAGATGTTTTAAAGTCAGCTTCAAACGCCGTCCAGAGTCTGACTTGACTTTCCAAGATTCATTTGAATGAATCAAGAGATAACTAGCAAACCTGTTTAACAGATATTGACCTCTGGAAGTAATGAGGGGTCGTTCTGAAGCAGAAGTTGAAACAACTCTCCATGCGCAAGGCCATGAAGATCATGTTTCTCCAGGAGGTCAGAATTATGTGCTGACCTCAATTCATGGGAATTTTTGCATTTTGTCCTAAGAATGACAAATAATGAAAATTAAATACATTTAAATGTATGTTCTATCACACACAGATCATAGAATCATTAATATATCAAATGTAGAATTTTTATATAATTGTCATTTACAACAAGCTGCAATTGTGTCCCACTCAGCAAACATTGTGTAAATATTAATTATTAACTGAGTATATTTAGTATGTACACTGTACTACAATAATTGCTGGCACCTGTTCTGACTTTACTAGTTCTTAAACTAAATATTAGTACTTATTTATGAGACAAGTGTTGATGCTGGTAACATTTCTCATCATACTAGCTGCAAATGCCCTTTTACTCATTATATGTAATAACTAATTAAATGGCTAGTCGAGTCATAGTTTAATTTAAAATCTTACTAGTAAGACTAAAATGTTACTAAAAACACCTTAAGTACTAGCGTGTACTAAGAAAAACTGGAAGACATCCGAGTAACTTTTTGAGTAGTTACAAACTACTTAATGAATAGTTACTAGTGAAACTGAAATAGTCATAGCAAGACTATAAAATATATAGTCTATAAAATATATATATAAAAAATAGCAAGAACTGGAATGCTAACATCCGGTGACAAAATTAGCAATGTCATAACTAACAATGGTCGTTAGTTGTCACTTGGAACAGTGGTAATATTACACTAGTTAAATTAAAGCTACTAGTCGCTACTGAATCTCTTTCTAGTAAATAAACAAGGCCTAGTACAAACACAAAAGCTAGATAGTTTTATGGAATACATGTCGAAAATGGCTTCCAATACCTCATTGTCTTTAATTAAATGCTAAATGACAGTCTTCCATATTATTTATAACAACTGGCCTAAGATGGAGCTCAAAGTTTACTTACCCAAATCTGCAGTTTCCACACACAAAGTACCTACACATGTGTAGGTCTTCACACCCGGAACATTTGTCATGTTTACACAGTCGCAGTGAAGTTTTGGCTAAGACCAGACTGTCAGCATCTGGTATGGAGCTTCTGGGATTCGAGTCTTCATCCTGAATTATAACAAACCTCTGGTGATCGTCGAGCACCTGAGACAAAACCTGATCCGCCACCGTGATACTCTGCCGCAAATCCCTCTCGACTTTACCATAATCCGTGCAGCCCTCATGTTTGCAGATAAAGGTGAATATGTGTCTAGAGACGATGTTCATTTTCGTAGACGCCGTCAACGACAGTAAGTCGTTCTTGAGTTTAACCGATGGTTTGGGGCATTTAAACGGAAACGAAAGCGAAACTGAGGCTGGTCTTTGGCGTCCTCTCCTGCCCGCATCTCCAGAAACCATACAATAGAATAGACCACCATGGCGCCGACTGCGTTAAAATGCAGTTGCTACAACTGTAACACAAAATGATATTAAACCTGAAAAGTAAACATGCAAAACTCGTTGGTCAATTGTAGTTGGTTACTGTTCCTTTCTTAAATTACCAAAAAAAAAAAGGTTAAAACATCCCAAGTTTTAACTAAGATTACCAAGTCCATTACAGACCAGATAATGAGGAAATTGTGTTTTTATTCTTTCTCTCTCTCATTTATTTCCTATCTCAATTGTATTGTAGTGTTTGGTAATTGATTACAAAAAGAAGAGCAAGAAGAACAAGTCGAGTCATAAAAGGAAGAGAAGGCTTGGGGACTGGCTACAAAACAAAAAAGTTCATTCATAAACAAAATATGAGCTCATATTTTTAATTAGCATGAAATGAAAACATAAGTGTGATTACAAGTACAATCTCATTATTATATTATTAATAAGTCAGTTACTGACTTTATTATGTGGAACATTTTGCTGACTGTCAGGTTGCTTTCAAATAGTAAATGCTAAGGTGTATCTTCAATGGAAGGATAAGCAACCATGTTTCAACAGATATTGTTTTTTTTAAATGCTCTGATGCTCCTTCCTCATTAGCTATGACACTTGGGAAATAATCAAACCCAGACTGGGAATTCATTATGTTGCTGTCTTTGTTTTTACATCTCAAGCTACAAAGAAGCATCAGATGGTGAAGACTTCATCATTCTCGTCACATACAATCTTACCATTGTCAAAACAACACGGTCTGAGGAGGAGACACAAGCCAACACCTCTGTGATCTGACCAAACTATATTCTTTATTAGAAAGACAGAGCAGTCCTCCAAGAGCTCTACAACTTATTAGGATGTTACATGCCAAATATACAGTCTCACATAAAAGTGCAATGTCACAATGGATAAGCAGTATCTTTATTATTTGATCATTCTTACAACTTAATAAACAGAACAACGTTAGTAATAATTTATTTACCGTAATCCCTAGCAACTCATTATACTGGATCTGAAATAAGAATGCCACAGCACAGAGGACGTTTAGATGAAGTTCCTCTAAAACAGTTTTTAAAGGCACTTTCACAAGTACATAGTACAGAGATGTACATGGACACACTGATATAACAGCAATTAAGTACAGAGATTCTGCTACTGTGTAGTTTTGCAGGGAGAACATTTCTCAAGGCTCACATATAATGTACACTCTTAAAGTTCAATATAAATCAGTAATCAAAAGTCTTTAGTATGTTCCTTATAATTACATGTTTAAAAACAGGCATTGCTTTTAATTTTCTTGAAGTTACGTACAGTTTGTCCCCTTTGTTCAATGATAGACAATTTCGTAACGTCACCCAAACACATTTCATAGCATATCCTACCTAAATATGAATTAACTGTTGTATAATTATCAGTGAATACAGTACAAATACACGCACACACACACACGCTAAGCTATGGTCAGACTGTCATAATAATGTGAATGTCAATGCACAGATAACGTCAGATTGATATACTGTATACGAAATCCCAGATCTTTAATTTTGGAGTGCAAATACACTGGAGTGACTGATGCTGTACATAACTCTTTATCTTTGGGTATCTTGCGTGACTTAATTTGGTGCTGTGTGTGACATTATTACGAAGGGTTAATGGGCCTCAAGCACACAGAAGAAACAGCACTATCCCACGAAAGCACTGCAGTAACAGTCTCTGAGTCCATGGCTATTGGCATCATTCCCTTGTTTGGTGAACCAACGAGAAATATTGCCTCAAAAGTTTCTAGAAAAGTACTTGCATATGACAACTAAAAGGATTATCGTTCATGCTTATAGGGTAGAACCAAGCCAAGCGTTTTAGACAGCTAAGCTGACAAGGAAAATGTTTTTGTTGCCTATCCACATCGATCTCTAAGCAGCACTTGAAGAACTTAACTTTTTTGGCAGCTAGACTTGACTATGCACATATTACATCTAATTAAGCAGATAGATACTACAAAAATATTGTTTATAGAGAGCAGTTGCTTCCTGGGAGAAAGTAATGAACGTAAAGACAAAAAAAAAAGGTTTAGTGGATGTACATTTATATACACAATATATATTTCTAAATAACAAATCAAGAAAAACTAGGAAAATGTTTCTTCAACGTAAGCGGATGTGGTTTACGCAAACTCCCTGGGCATATATTCAAATATTACTATCAAAAATATAATATTCAAAGTAAAGCCTTGCTGATACAACTTTAACGCTAACATCGACAGCCAATCAGGACGGGCAGAAGATGTGACATCACATGCCCTTATATGGCAGTGCGTTTCCAACGTCAACATTCCACAAAGAGTCCAGACTAGAAATCACTCTGAGATGTAAAGAGACATTTCCCACAATCCTAATGCTGTAAACAGAGAAACCAAAGACCCTGCTTAGTTTCTGTATTATTCACATTTAGCAGTTTTTCTAGTGGATGTAAACTACTGATATAGAAGAAGTCACCCCTAACAACATACCGCAGGAAGCTGTAGTGATTTGTTGCTTTCTTTAATATCATTGTCACAATTCCTTAATCTATTCACACAGACTATTGCGGGAAAAAATAAGGTGTCAGACAAGCATGCAAACAGTATTTGAAAACAAATAAACTGCTTTCCGTTAGTTGCAGGTGTCTAGAATATCTAAAAAAGTTTGTTGTAATCGACCAAACAGGGAGAAAATGTAAATCTCTGAAATAGTAAACACCTGTTTAACTAACTCTACTCTTCCTCAGAATCATGCTTAGTGACCGATGTTATTCTAGTTTATTAATAATCCCTATAATAGTGTTGGAATTGTATACACACTAACTACTATCGCCTCATTAACCACAGTAACATATTTCTAGTATCTTTAGTTATCTATATTTGCTTTAGTCCACTCTCTGAATGAAATGTTGCAAAAATGAAGAACCACACGTCACCATGTTCATTGGCAATAAAATCCACTATAAATCTGGCTCTGACAGCAGTGAACTGAACGTTTGGCCCACAATGAATCACATGGTGCAGGATTTGTCCAGTGGATCCTGTGGAGGGGCCGCCGGATGCTGCGCCGCTCCCGTCTTGGGTATCACCACCATTGGTTTGGGCCGCAGGGCGGGGGGCTTGAGCTGCACCCCCATGCGCGGGGCCACGGCGGGCTTGAAGGTGCTCATGGTATCGCTGGAGGAGCTGGTGCTGCGGCGCATGGGCGGCTCCGTGACGGTGGGCCGCAGCAGGAGGCCGTGGAGCTGGCTCAGGGACTCGGTGGAGCTGGCCGGTGTGGGAGCGTTCTTCATCTGCTCCAGGGTGTCCAGCACCACGTCAGGAGCGTGTTTCGCAGAACTCTGCCGCTCGAGCTCCTTCAGCTCATTTAGAGCAGTGTTCATCGTCTCCTCTATGTCCTACAAGAAAGAGACAGAGAATTAGAGCATGTAGGTGGCCAGAATAAACATCAAACAAATGACAATAGAAGCAGACATGATGAATCACGTCTACTGAGATCAAATATGTGTTCATGAAATGGTCAGATTGTTAGTATTAAACAAAGCTGATGTATAAGTGAAACAATGCATGAGACAAGCATTAAAGAGACACTGAAAATGTTGTGAAATCAGTGGGGAGTTATTGAAGTAGGTTTTTGGGGGGGCTAGAATATGGACTGAATAAAACCATCTTTGCTTTAGAACCATTTTAAATATGAAAATAGGCCTTATTCATGAAACACAAGCAGAATGAATTTGCACTTAAGGTGCCTCAGCAAATTTTCAAGAGTTAAAAATAATTTATGAAAATATGAAAAAAACAGCTACAATTTCTTATTTTAAATAACTTCAAAAATTCATTTTTATTTAATAACCAGGTTTTCCGAGGTCTTGTGAAATTAGGAATTTTAAAATTGTGATTTTTTTTTAATCAAAAACTAAATCAATAATGTTTTTTTTATTAAATAAAATAAAATACTATAAATTCATTGACATTTTTAGAATAAATATACATTTCTCTAATTCATCTAATTTCAAAAATGTTTTATTGGGTACAAATCACTCTTTCTGAGCAAAAGTATTTTTATTTTATTATTATTATTTTTAAATTCAGTAATCATAAATGAATGAAAAGATCATGTAACTCATTAGGGAGGACTCATAATAAGAGTATTTCCTGTTACTGTAGTTGACCTGTCTGGAATTGGGTCATATGGGTCAGTCTGCATACTTCATATGTAACAGGATGAAAGTGGTATCAGACATTACACAAAATTTTATGTCTGATACTACATGACCAGAGATGGTCGAACTCTATTATTTCAATATTTCTAAGCCATGTGAACAGAGATGTGCAACATTTAGTACTGAATAGGGAATGCCTAAAACAACTGAATTTGAAATTCCAAATAAACATCTGAAATTAAAATCCACTAAATTGAAAGCTGAGGTTAAATGATGCTGAATTGCAATTTAAATATAAGGAAGTATAAATATTAAATATATTAAAATATGACAAAACAGGCTTTAGTTAAAATAAGCAAAAATGGCTAAAAATGATTTATTATTTTATGTAAGAACCAAAAGTCTTGGGTCAAATAAGTCTTGGGTCTTAAAATAATAATAACTAAGGAGTTTTTAATAAAATAATAATTAATAATAATAATAAAATATTATAATGATAATGACAATGATATTTCTATAATAGTATTTTTTCAATTATTTTAATGGGTAGAATTATTTCAATTATTTTGCTTAGTCTTTGGCAGTAAAAAATATTTGTAATTAAAAAAAAATTCAATTGTTAAAAAGAATGAGAACCCTGAAGATCATTCAGTTTATGAAACAATCCCAAAATGAACTGCGCTAAAATTATTTTGTACCTAAAGTTTGAAAACAAGCCTAAATGGTCAGCCTTCAGATACTGTCTTGGCCAATTGGGCGGCTTGGAGTCCTAAAGGGTGAGAATCACTGGCTTACAGTAGATTTGAACTGAATTTTGAGTGATTTACATATTTACTTTGCTTGTGTTTCATAAATGAGACCCAGTGTGTGAGTGTGTGTTGCAGATACGCATTAGTCATTAGTAACAGGAGGCAGTAACTGACTATGTTACAGGACTTGGCCTGCTGCGCATGGTGTGAGGGGCGTCGTCGCTCGCCTCCCGCTGACCTGTGCGATGCTCTCTGGATCCAGGCTCTTGCCGTGAGGCTCGGAGAAGCTTGTGTACTGGCCTGAAGACGTGGACCTACGGATGGGAGGGCTCTCCATCTTTTTCATGGACTCGTGCCGGTTGATGTTGGTCAGGCTGCCGTGACCGGTCCGTCTGCGTCTCTCGGGACTATCCATGGGTATGTGTCCTCTTCCTCTCAGCAGGTCCCGCGGACTGTAGTGGCTCATCGCTGTGGATCCCAAATCTGGGTTGCCACGACTGCCGTGGTGGCTCTGGGAGGGGTGGACCAAGCAGTGGGCGTCAGTGGGGCGAGCTGGAGGCCTGCGGGTCGGGGGGTCAATTCTCTTCCTGTGCCTGCTAAATAAAGCAGGAAATATGACACGTTAAAGTGTGCAATGAATCTATTTCCATATCTAGCTTTTGTGAGAGGTTTGGAGACCATTGCGAATACTGTTAGCTTCACGTTAAGTGGTGGATGTGGTTCAAAAACATTGCTGGTCATCACATGCTGCATCAAGTGTGCTAACCTTCAGCAATCATGCTTAATTAGCATCAGCGTCCTCTCTAGAGTATCTGTGGCAAGACCTACTCTGCATATTCATGACAAGAGGCCTGACAGGAAACAGCTTAGCAGGAGTCATAATGATGTATTATGACTGTGCATATCACAGTATTAACTCAAAGAGCTTCCTCTGAGAGATGCCTCATGTCAGGATTAAAATATGGGTATTTAAAGGCAAAATATCAGTTTTGCCTCTAACATTTTTTTTTTTTTAAAGTTAGTATGTGTGTTTATCAAGAACACAACAGTGTCAATGAAGAGCAAAAATCAAAACATGACTTGTAAATGTAATATGTCATTTCCAATCAGGCTATACTTTGGACAAATTATGTGAATACATAGGGAAAAATAATGTGTGAAAATATTAATTGTGCTTATTTAGATCACATAATAGTTTAGCAAAAAATCAGCCCTAGAAAGACTTCCAAAGAATCTTCCAAAACATTTAAAACACAAAATTAATGGAAGATGGTGGAAAGCAATGTTGTTATCGATAATTAAAACTATAAAATAACTTTTTGATAATCGAAAAAGCTCAAATAAAATGTACATATTATATATGCGTGACGTAAATATTATATATTTGTATTACATATATATATATATATATATATATTAGATAAACTTAAAAAAAATACAAAAATCTGAAATGTTGCCTTGAATAATTTACAGAAAAATAAATAAATTACAGAAAAATAAATTAAAGCTAAATATTAATATTTAAAAAGCTAATGAAAAATAAGAAAAGCACATACAATTACTAAAACTTAAAATAAAATTAAAAATGAAAATATAAAATAAAATAAAAGCTAATCCAAAATAGTGATAGTATATTAAAATTACTAGTGGCGATGACAGTTGCTCATGACAGTTTAGGAAGAATAAAGACAACTATTCTGTAACGCAAGTATCCACCAGTAAGTATGTTTTGAGGCCAAAAGTGCACACAGTTGAAGAAACACCTATAAATGATCAATTAGTAAGATGGAGTATTTCTATCATAACTGTTTAACCATGAGATGCCTCTTAACTTGTACTTAATGAGCTCTTGTAATGCTTGTATAATCATTTTGACAGTCCGTGATGGATGGCAATCAGTAATGACATGCTAAATTGTAAGTTCATAAATTACAGAACTGCTGCTGATAATGATCAAAGTAAACAGAAGTGAAATGAATGTGAGTATTATTTTATCTACAGTATCAGTAGAAGTATTAGTCCAGCAGGGGGCGACATGCACTACATTAAAACATGAAGCGACTCAATGGTGCACTGCTGCATCATACAACAAGACACATGAAATGAGTCAAATCATGAAAACATGGTGACCTGGTGATTTTGATGGAAAACCATACAGTAAATTCATACTGAACAGCATTTAACACTCAGTCTGGATAGGTATGTTATCACACAGCAGTACACTAACACTCACTGCTTATCCAAATATTCTGGCAAACTCAATGTAAACAAATACAGAGTTTGTGTTTGAGCGCTCGCCTTCTCTGTTAGGAATAGTGCTGACATATCTAAGAGAATATTTGTCTTTGGAGATCACTGATTGCCATCATCCTCAACCGTGAGGAAGTATGATTGATAAACGCACTTATGGAAGGAGGAGAACATCTAAATAAAGACAAATGCACTGAAAGATTTAAGAGGCAGGAAACGGAGCAGCACGACACAGTGGGAGAGAGCAAATGAATATGAGGCAAATAAACACAATGAAAATAAATGACTAAATGTAATAAACTTCAAGAAGAAAACAAACTGGGACTTCTGGGTATTTTTTTCTTGTTACTTGTAGGGTATTTGTGTGTCATTTAATTGCTTGATACTTTAACTGAATTCCCTCAATGTCTTGGAGTGCTTGAAGCGAGGGGAATTCTGGGATGTTTTCCTTCACTCACCTGCTGATGTAGGAATCAGGTAATCTGCTGCCTGTCGGAGATCCGATGTCTCTGCTGGAGCATTTCTCCTCTCCTCCATGTCCACTGCTGGCCTCGCTGTCTGCCTTCTGGCTCAGAGTGTCAGAGAACGTGTCATCCCTGTAAAAAAACAGTTATAATAACCTATTTACATGCATTAGGCTTAGTTTAATCGCAAACTGTTTCACGACAGACTACAAGAAGAGCTCCACTACAAGAAGTGTCACCAAAACACATTTCAAAATGGCCAACAATTGGTATCGCTGAATTCTTCCTTTTCACTCAACACTCCCCAATACACTGCATGTAGGGCTGCACAATTTGACAAAAAAAGTAATTATATATCAATATGACAATATAAAATAATAATAAAACTAATAATAATAACAATTTTAATTATTATAAAAAGCTACAAGTTTGCCTTATATATCAATATATATATATCAATCATATTATATCAATATGACCATATACTAAGAATAATAATAATAGTTCTTGCTGTTGTTTGTTGTTAATTTTTGTTTTAAAAAGCAATAAATATATTAACAATAACAATACATTTTAAAATATTATTATTATTATATGCATTTACTTTGAACCAAGTTCTGAGACACTGAAAACACCTGATCATGAGTTGCATGTGTGCAAATAAACATAGTGCTGCACTTTGCTTATATTTACAAGATGAATTAAACTGCAGCCTTTGTGACTTGACAAGTGCACTAAGCCATACTGCAATTTCGTAGTGAAAAAAGCATCAACAATGTTATAAAGCAATCAATCGCAAGGACTTTTTCCTTCTGAAGGCTCAAACAAAGATTCAATTTACTTTCACTATTTTTGCTGTTTACAATGTATATTTCCTGACTAACATGCGACCTTGTAACATTGCCCTTCTTCAATGCTTTCATGTGAAGGTCAAGCAGTACGTGATGCTTGTGTAGAGTGGTGCGTTAAAGCCCTGACACGAGGCCTGTGAAAGAGACTTGTAGAGCATATAAAGCTCCACAAATCCTGTGTTAAATCACAGCTGCTGAAGCAGCCTACTGGACAGAACATTAGGTCACATGTGCATGTTTTCTAGCACCAAACAGACATTTCTATCAGCTGTGAGGTGAGTTCTCTCCATTGCATGCGTGCCATAGAGGATATCCTGTGTGTATGAGCGGTCCATCCTTTCGATCTCTGGCTCTTTTATTGGACTGAGGGGCTGACGCTGCTGGTCTAGGGCTTCTTAAACTCTCTCTCTCTACGCCAGGCTGTAAATTCTCTCAGTGCCACGAGCCAAGAACACACATCAACAGAGGGTCACGATGTGAATTATTGATACACACAAACACAGTGGGCTGGTATGGGCTCTGTTGTTGGCGTCACTCAGCACTGTGCCCGATCCATTAGATTTGCCCCCTTTATGAGCCATAATCTGTTCAACTAGGCGCCAATGGTTACCCAGGCGGAACAAGTTGTCATGACGATAAAGGGATTTTGAGTGCTGCATCTAAACTCAGATGTGCTTCGGTTTGTTCCAAATCTAACAAGGTGCCTACCTAGACAACATTTTAAGGCTTCATAGGTACACTACCGTGTAAATAGGCATTTACTTCCTTGCCGCAAAGTATGCAAAAAATAGTAGAATTTTTAAAAAAATCAGTGCAATTAGCATTTAGGTCTGAATACTTAGGACCATGTGATATTTCAGTTTTTCTTTTTTAATAAATCTGCAAAAATGTCAACAATTCTGTGTTTTTCTGTCAATATGGGGTGCTGTGTGTACATTAATGAGGAAAAAAAATGAACTTAAATGATTTTAGCAAATGGCTGCAATATAACAAAGAGTGAAAAATTTAAGGGGGTCTGAATACTTTCCGTACCCACTGTATATAATACTGAAAAGGACTGAATAGACTAATACTCAAAAACAGGTAAATCTATTCAGCCCAATATTTGTGTGTATTTATTTATTTGTATGTATTTTCTTGCCTGGTTAAATAAAGGTTAATAACATCAAACTCTATTGAAGCACTATTATTATTTGTATTGTTTTATCACTGTAGAACAGTAGAGATACTCACATATCCTGTACAACGATGTACTGATGAGGCACTAGGCCGTCTATGCCGTTGTGTCTGCCCTCCCACCAGTCATCCGACGCTCTCTGATACAGCAGTAGAGACGCACCCTTCTTAAAGGACAGTTCCCGTGCAGAACGGCCCACATAATCAAATTTTGCAATGGCTTCAATGGGCTCCCCCTCTGCAGAAAAAAAACAACAGCATGGTTAATTCAGTGAATAAGGAGAGCAGAAATAGATGTCAGGGCATCATTAGCAGCAGATTTCCATTGGAAAATATCCAATCATAACTTCTGTGTGATCAATTAGCCTTTCCGCATGAGTGGCATCACCCATTTCTGCACTTCTGACGTATGCTATATGAAACGCCTAAAGGGAAAGAATATGGTGTTAATTGAACACCAGTCGGTGCTATTTACAGTACCAAGTCAAATGAATCCATACAGTGCACATGCCTCAGCGCTATAGGGTCTCTGAGTAGCCGGTGTACATGCCTTTGCCGTCGTGACCCCCTTTACATAAGGACTCATTAGAGAGCCAACCGGCTTCAATGCATACAAAGTAGCTGCAGTTCTGGCAGAACGGGCTGTTCTCATCCTCAGGACAATCGGGAGATGTGAACCTTACCAACACCTCAATGCCTGCCAAATGAGTGCAACACCTCTTACTAAACAGCACTGTGATATATTGGTGTTAATACTATGGTGCTTGAGTAATAAGGTACAAGAAGACACCATGCTAAATTATGAGAAATTTAAAATTTAAATAATTATTTATTTTATTTATATAAATGTTTTAATATTTAAATGACACGTTTCAATATTTAATCATTAATATTTAAATATTTATTTCCATTATTTATTACAATTGTTTTTAATAAAAGTGATCAATTTTAATAAAAGTGATAAAAATATTTTAAGCAAAATGACCAATCAGCATCTATGAGCGCCACTGTGGATTTTATGAATGGATATAAACCGTGATAATGGAATGAATACCATATTTTTGTACAATGTTTTTTTCACATTGATACTTAGATGCAAAGATAAGAGATTAAGAAAAATTATGGAATTACCATAATGGTGATATCTATCATAATATTACCATTTTACTATGTTCATAAAACCTTAATAACACCACAGTATTTTTCTGTAACAACAAAAATCTCATTAAAAAGTTGCTAAATTATGAATTAAATCACAGTTAAAGGGGAATGATAGTGCTTGCAATTCCTTCAGCATGGCCTCAAGTTATAAGAAATATGGAAATTATTCCTTCTTATATTTAAAATAAATACACATTTATATTTTTCAATATTTAAATAATATATGTAAATATTTAAATAATAAAAATATAATATTTAATCCGTTAAATAATATTTATATTTAAATATGCAATTATTTAATTTAACTGCAGTATTACCATCATTTCCATATCCATCATAGCATTACCATTTTACTATATCCATAAACCCCTGGTAACACATGGTCATTTTGTGATTCATGGTCAAAACTGAATCAATTTGTATTTTATGTAATTAAATGCATATTGTGAATATATGTTCAGTCTTATAATTTATTTCCTTTCTGTAATGCATTTTGCATTATAGCCATTAGTGAAGCATCAAAACTTTCAAAAACTTTGGTAAAATAGTAGAAATACTTGCTAACTTTCAAAAAACCTCTAGAGAGAGGCACATCTTTACCACTGTTGCAAATAAAGATGGAGAAATGAGGGAAAACCTCTCACAAATCCGATAAAAGAGAATACACAATCCATCTAAAATTGGGAAGACAGTAAAAGCAATATAGAAACGAGAAGCACAAGCTCAAAGAGGAAATGCTTTTTCATTCTCGCCAATCTGGAAATGACAACGAGTCAATGAGACGTGACAGGCGTGAGTTGACTGTCAGAATTAATAGGGCTGCTCTGAAACCAGGCACCTTGTTAATAAAGAGGATGGGGTGGAGATCAATATGACCATCAAGTGTCCACACGTCCCTGTCTCTCCTCCATCTCTGCCTGACAGACGCTGTCATTCATTCAGTGTCCTTGCGAAAGCCTGTTCATGTATCAGTGCTGCGAGGACAGAGTTTGAGAACACGGCGGGAGACAAGGTAACAGTTGGAGTTACCTAGATTATGTGTGATTTTAGCTCAAAAAACAACTAAGAAAGAAAGAAAATCCAGATATTGACCCAACTGATTCATTTGTTTACTGTCCAAAACCTTGCTCACTAAATTACACAAAGACACTTAAGAATACACGTAATTCAGCAGTCTGTATTAAAGAAGCTGTAACGTTTGTTATGACACTAGTTTTATTCACAGACGTTAAACGAGTGTTGTTCTTGCACCCGCTTGCTTTAGTTGATTGCACATTGTACCATATGGACTTCTTGTTGCCCCAGAGGAGAGTTAACAACCCATGCTAGGTTTTCTGGCTAAACATACACTGCTCTAGCAGTAACTTCCCCACAAGCACCCATAGAAGGAATAAAGGCTGACAGAGTAGAAAACTGTTTGTAAGCTGCATTTCCTGTTTTTTAATGTTTTTAATAGAGACATGCTTGCAGACTGCAGGGGTGCCGCCATTTAGAAGAGAAAATGAGCTTTTTGCAACATCATCAGGGTCCCGTTAAGAAATGTAACAAAGACCACATGATTTTAACAATTTAAAGGGTTTTCTACTCAAAGGCTGGCATTTCAACAAAGCTTTGCTGTAAAACAGAAACATCCTAATTAAACTTAACATGAATTAGAATTCAATACCCATTTGAATTATATAATGTGACTTATTTTTATAGAAAACCCAAATATTCAAGAAAAATGTGTATTTTAAGAACTGAAAAAAAAAATTACTTGAGAAGCAATAATGCGCAATTAAGACTCCTTTTCATAGTTTAAATGGAAATGTAAAATTATATTTAATAATAGTTTTTCTGAAGTTTATAAATTAAGTCTCTTATCCTCACCAATGCTGCATATACTTGTTGAAAAATACAGTAAGAACTAAAATATAAAATGTGTGTTCTTTATTAACTTATTTTAAAATGTAATTTATTCCTGTGATGGCAAAGCTGAATTTTCAGCAGACATTAGTAATGTCTTGAGTGTCATTCAAATATGCTAATATGACATATGCTCAAAAATTGTTTTTTATAAATTATCATTGTTGAAAACAGTTTTTCTGCTTTATATTTTTGTGGAAACCATAACTTTTTTTCAGGATTTTTCAATGAATAGAAAGTTAAAAAATGCAGCATTTATTTGAAATAGAATTGTTTTGTAACATTATGAAATGTCTTAACTGTTACTTTTGATCAATTTAATGCATGGAAAAAAAAATCTTACTGGCCCCAAACTTTTAAATGGCAGTTATACATCTATAATATGTTTATCTATACATTATACTTGTATACATGTATAGATTGTTTGAGAAAATAGGAAATAAATAGGGCCATTTTTGATTTCATGTTGACTTTTAACTAGATATATCACACAAACTAATAATTTCCAAAACAGACAATATTCTTATTGTACATTGGTTTTCCCACAGATGCTGAGATTGGTCTTTTTCCTCCTAAGAGAGCATTCCATCTGCTTATTCCTGTTCACTTGAATGAATAAATGGCTCTAAAGGCATAGCAGGGGTCCCATCACTTGGAAAAGTGGTTTTCCAGACGGGGGCCCCGAGACGATCCCCTTCAGATGCAGTGACCGAGGACAGATGCTGCACTGGTCACAGGTTCGAGCAGGCTGATATAATTATGCTTTGAGTTAACAGCACAGCCACTGGTTCCTCAGGATTGTTCATTAATGGCAGATAAATGTCCAGAAACAGATTTTTGAGAGAAGATTTAGAAATAGAATATATTCCAAATTCCTTATTATGAAATAAGACAAAACAAAACACACAAGTCACCCATAACTGATATAAGACACAAGCTATGGTTGCAGTGTAAAGAAAGAGAATAATAATTCCTCTACTGGGAAAAAAACTCCTCAATACATTCATAAGGAAAACATTTGGAGCAAAACCATGGAAGCTGAGAGCAATTTTACAATTTTCAGGTCAGTTATGATTCAGGCTGACAGTGATATCCGACATCTGCGTTAGTTAATGGAAACCCTCACATACGTGAAGTATCAGGTTTCTCAGTTAAATGTTACAGATTCATGAATTTAGACAGTAAGATGGGAACAGTCAAAATTAATCTTCAGCATTGTCTGGATGTCTAATAGTGATTTATGAACAAATGACACGCTTGTGCGCAATATCCTTCAATGAATCCGATCCTAAATGAATTGAACACCAGAGGTTCTGGGTTCTGTTTATATTCTAGTGAATGATCTGTCTCTTCAGCAGTGTTTAGAGAAGAAGAGATTGGACGAATGATAGTGTCATGGTGTCATAGTTGGACACGAGGTAATTCTAACATTTTTTAAACTTTCTTACCAAGCGCTTACCAATGCGAAACAAAACGGTTCAAAACCAACAAAAAGCTGTTTGGTTTCAAAGTTACTTCTGTGCAAGCTGTGCTTAAAACCGCTACACTATTGGACCTTTTTCCTCACAAAATTTCACCAAACTTTTGCTTATGGAACTGCAATCTAAGTCTATTGTTGACAGTTTTATCACAAATCTTTTAAGTGCTTCTCAACAAACAGCATGATTTGAGGCATCTTTCATGTTCGTAGCACAAACAGTGAGGGACAAATTATGAGTCTTAATACACAGGGTTAAGGGTTTGTTTAAATCCATAACCTTAAGAATGAACAATAATATTCTTCTCTTAGCCAAATAATTAAATCCCCATTTGAGCAATTACATGGAGAGTCTATTCCCATTTGTTTTTATGATCCAAACACAAAGGTAAACTTCAAAGCAACCATCTTCTAATAAAGCTGTGTTTTTGGTATTTCTGATTCAGTCCTACTATTTATCTGACTCCCTGCACAGACGCTCGCTATTAAACAATGGGATAAACTTGGCTTTTGTCTGTCTGAGAAATCTTAGATATGAAAAAAGCAGACTTCCCACTTCTCTTATAAAATAAAGCTTAAGAAAACAGGCATTGTTCAGGTACAGACGGAGAGAGACAGGAAATGTGTCTATTTTCAGTGGGGTAACATACAGGTCAGCAGCAACATTTTCCTTTCGGTTCTTTTGAAAGACTGCACAGAAGACAAAAACAAACCACTTGATTGAGTTGAGTTTTCAGTCTGACACTAGCAGTTTATTTCTCAGATTACACATGGGAATTGGTTTGTGTGTCATCAATGGGCCAAGCATCTGGTTTGAGTTTGTGACAATGAGCTTTGAGAACTTCTAGAGAAGTTTTTCCATGATAAAACTACATGCAGCTACAAAAAGAACTCAATTTGAAATCAGACTGGTGAGGACTTCACATGCATTTTTAACACAAACTGCCCTACAGCCATGACAGACCGGTCTATGTTGCCCTGCAGCACTGGAAAGCATTTACCAGACTTGATTCAAACACTCTTCCTTTGTTTACGGATGTGTCTCCCTTCCCAAAGGATTAGAAAACAAAAAGAAGGAGCAAAGAGTTGGACGAAGTTCTCCGCTCTTTAACAAACACTTCATTTAGAGCTGTGAAAAGTGATTACCCAGGTCAAGGCAAGCAGGATTTAACCCTTGACTTGCCGTGTCAGAAAACGTTATATGAAGTAAAATCAATCCAGAGGCTCGGTGCACATTGGCTAAATCCAATCAGAGTTAATGGGAAGAATGACTGCACAGGAAAAGATGACCTAACCTTGTTCCCATGACCTCAAAGTGCTTTCATAATGAATAACCTACATTGACTGGCATGGGACATCATAGTGTACATACAGTACTACAAGGTGTGGTAAATGAAATAAACATACCATCCTCACTGGTGTGGGTCTCTGCTCCTCCATCCTGATCAACCTCCTCAAGAGCTCCATGTTCACTGTATGGACTCTCACTGCAGAAGAAAATAGGAAATAATTATTTTGCCAAATAATATAGAACTATCAGGAGACTGTGGCATTTACAGCATCTGTAAACCAAATATTTAATAGTCACATGAGCTTAAAACATTTTGTTCTAAAATGAGTTTGATAGCTTTGATTTGTTTAACATTTATCATCATTTATTATCCTAAGATGCAAATACACTGCTGTTTTGGGGTAAAGTGTGGGGTCAGTAAGATTTCTTTTTTAAGAAATTAATACAAGGACTGATTAAATTGATCAAAATTGATGGTAAAGACATTTATAATGTTACAGAAGATTTCTATTTCAAATAAGCAGCTCAACTGTTTACAACATTGACAATAATAAGAAATGTTTCTTGAGCAGCAAATCAGCATATTAGAATGATTTCTGAAGGATCGTGTGACATTGAAGACTGGAGTAATGGATGCTGCAAATTCAGCTTTGCATCACAGGAATAAATTATATATTAAAATATATCAAAATACAAAATAGTTATCTTAAATTGCAATAATATTTCACAGTGTTACTGTTTTTACTGTATTTTAATCAAATAAGTGCTGCCTTGGTGAGCTTAAGAAACTTCTTAATGACTTCAAATTTGTAAATGGCAATATATGTTTGTATGTATTCCCTATTTGAGTAAATGCATATACAGGGAAACACAGAGTTAAGTCACAGCCAGAGTAAATCTCAGCATCAAGAGCAGTACAGAGGCTGTCATTAGTATTCAGGAGGAGTCGGGCAGGGTGATTGGGATTCTGTCAGCGGCACAGCGTGGTTACTGAGACTGGCACTAATGCCCTTCACATCCTTGCAGATTACCTCTGACACACAGTAAAGCCATTTTAAACAGAGCACTGCCACTCCCGCATGCCACAATACCAAAGGGGAAAATATGAGAACCGGCTTCGGCAAGTTTAAGATCGGTGGATGTAATATCTGAAATGCTCAAGTACAGATGCTTACAGTGGCAGGTGTTTTGCTTCAGTTTGGGGGATGAAGACTTGTGGGAGTTGGGCCGCTCTCTGAGACAACAAAATCACTAGCCAACACATACACACAGCTGTGGAGCTGGCGGAAAATGTCTCTTTCCTCTTCTCATCTATGTGAATTTCAGGGAGGAACGAGTGTTGGTTTGGCTGGTGATCTTTTCTTACCTTAATGGTGGCAATTATCAAGATGGTTTCAGTCTGTCTCACCTAGTTGAAGATCTCCGAACCCTTTCGGCCTCTAAAAAATGTCCCACCTTCACTAAAGAGCTCACTATCGGCACCTCATCTTTTCACATAATTACCCACACCGAATCCAAACACGGCTATGATGCAACTGAGCCCGTCCCTCTTTAGATCCAGACACACATACCTGTGATATTCAGTGCGTTTTAAAAACAAACCTTTGGCCCTGAGCCCGGTATATCCTCACAGAGAAAGAATGAGAAATATCAGTTTTATAACACAAATGTCAGCTAATTTATAGTTTGGAAGAAAATAACCATCATAACTATTACACTGGGTTTCGTTGAAGGGATAATTCACCCAAAATGAAAATGTGGATTTTTTTTGGGAGGAAATCATCTATTCAATGAAAGTCAATGGGGTCCAAAACACCAATTGACCTTCACTGTGTGAAAGGAAAAAAAAAAACATTGACGAACACTGACACAGTTTTCAAAATATCTTTTTTTTGTGGTCCACAGAAAGTCATAAAGGTTTGGAAAGATATGAGAGTGACAATGCTGTTGAAACTAAAACCATTACATTTTTGGAAAGTGAAATAAAGCTGAACTAACATAAAATTATATATAAATATTACATGGAATTTATTTTTGCCAAATCAAAATTTCTAATTTCACTTTTTTTAAAGTTCAGGTTGAAGCACTAAAATTACCAAAACTAATTGAAATAAAATGAAAGGCAAATAGAAATATAAACAAAAATTTATAAAAAAGACAAAGCACATTACAAAATTACTAAAAGTTCAAATTAAAATTGAAAATATTAAAAAGGCTAATTTCAAAACAAGAATAAATAAGATATCAGTATAAATAATAATAAAATGATGCTGCATAGTGAGTAAATTATGATAGAATTTCCGTTTTTGGATAACTATGCCTATAAATGATGCATTTTTGACCCGTTATTACTTTTCTTCCAAATCTTTTGTAAGGATTTATGCTCCTCTTCTGGATCAACTAGACCTGATCTTCAAAACAAAGAGGTCACACCCTAAAACTGTGCTAACAAAATAAGTGACTCACTATAGCACTGACTAATAATTTATTTTATTTCAAGTCACGCCATGGATGTCCGGATACCACTACTAATCCTCAAAAATACAATGAAGTCTAAAACTTTAACAAGCTCAAACACGGTCTCGATTCTCATCACCCACCTACATGCAGCTGCCCAGACAGTTATCACTGAATAATTAAAAACAACATCATCTCATCCCAGCACTCACCAATAGTCTCCGCCTGCCATACATTTCTCGTACATGGGGCCGTCAAGCTCCTTCGCGTCAGGAAAGATGGTCTCGTGGTGGATGATGATGGTTTTGATGACCTCATTGACATGGGCCTGGCAGGAGACCTGGTCCTGAGTTTCTGGAGTGGGCATGAGGGTGGGGCCAAAGCAGATGGCCAGGTTATAGGGGTCCATCATATTTTCATCGCTGTACTGGGACAAGCTGCAAGAAAAAACAAGCAAGCTATTAGGACAACTGACAACCAGCAAGTCTGGTCTCAGAATTTCTTAAAGATATGGAACGAGAAGTGATTATGTAATTCTCAGTCAAGTAGCGTATTATATCATCAGCATTTCAGATGTCACTTCATGCATTTTTAAAGCTTTCTGTGTGTTTGTGAGACATTCAGACTTACTGGTTGAGGAAGGCGAACAGATATCGCATGACCACGAGCACTGATCTGGGTACAGTCAGAAGGATCTTCCGTATATACAGTGATCTCTCATACAGATTTTCTATTCCTACAAAAGAAGGAGAAAGAGTAAAAATATAGTAAAAATATATATATAGTAGATATCTTACAGGATTCTGCAAGTCTCCCACTCAGTACCTATGGATTTATTTAGCTTTATTTGGTTTAACACGACACGTAAATGTCGACATTCATGTTCATGTAGAGAAAGTGTAGGAGTCCTGAAAATGTATTTGTCTTGCCATGACATTCAGAAATGATTATTCAGGGCTGTCATTGTCATCCAATGACACTTAACAGCCTTAAGTAATCTTATGACATGCCTCCATCTGAAAGTGTTAATTCACTGATAACCACATCACTGCAGCTCTATTCATAGAGTTACAAAGCTGAGCTCATTAAATGTTGGAAAAAAAAAAAAAATACTCTTGAACACTGTTCAAATGCACAAAGGTAAATTCTGTGCCAACATTGTCATTTTGCAAACAAACATCTCCAATAGCCAAGTCTTACTGGAAAACAAGTTCACTTCTTTTTGAACTCGTTGCAGTGTTGTTATTGTTGTTAACTAAAGTTCTTAAAATATTTGTGAAAATATATAAAAACAGAAATTATATTTTATATATATATATATATATATATATATATATATACATATACACATATATATATATATATATACATATATATACACACATACACACACGCACACACGTATGTATTAGATGGAAAACTTCTTAAAACTTCCTCGGGACCTAAGTTAAAGATGAAGTACTAAATTAATAAGACTGAAACAAAAAAAAGAATATAAAATATATTATAAAATATAAAAAACAAAAACTAAGAAAAATGACAAAAGCACATAAGAAAAACATACTAAACTAAAATTAAAATGAAAACTGAAAACATAAAAATAAAAGCTAATCCAAGATATACATACAAAGATACTGAAATAGCACTGATTTGTTGCTTCAATTTGCCCCAGAAGTCATATATAAGTGTACAGCACATGCACAGAAAGGTCTGTAACAGGGACATGACAGATACGGGTACGTGTATCTGTCACGCACTCTCTGATTCAGTGTTTTAACCACCACAAAGAGTGAATTAAAAAACAAGGCAATTAACTTCATTTAAATTAACTGGCAGGTGTGCCGGCCCTCACCCTGGACCTAATGAAGCTGATTACAAGAGCATTAAAAGAGGTAAAGTCTAAAAACTATTAAACTCCTCTTTTTAAAGAAGCTTAAAAATTAATCCAGAAGTCTGGCATCCCAGAAATGTGTGTGAGTATTCATTAGGCTCTCCTGCAGGAATGTACACAGATTTCACTGGGTTTTCTCCTTGGAGGCATTATAACTCACTTCCTGTCCGCTCTGGAATTCCATTACGGATCTTTGTGGTCTCCTTAGTAAAGTCCTCTCAGGCTGTGTTTGGAAGCATACTATTCTACTATCACTATTTCATGGCAACACTAGTATGATGACTGAACTGGACATAATAACAGCTGTCATCTTTCTGATTTCCTTCCTATTTTACTATCTGATCTGACTGCCAAGACATTCTCTACCAAAAATTGTTTTAAAAAGCCAACAATTGGATGTGACTTGCTGATTTAAATTACTTTTGCACAGAACTATCTGAAATGTTTGCTTACTGTTGCACATGCTATTTTTAAAAATATATAGTGCATACTACACAGTATGCTACTAGCTCATTCCAAACATAGCTTCAGATTAACAACTAGATCTTGACCCCATCGGATCCCACGGGTTGGCTGTGAGACACACACAGTACTTAAAGCAAAATCAGCCTCTGTAGAACAGAATTAAAAACTGATGAGACCTGCTCTCATCCATAGCTACTTTAGCGCACACAGATCCCCGATTCATCCACTGCTAGCGGCTTAAAATAGCCATGTCACCATTAAAAAAATCTAGGCTTTTGGGAATATGCTACTCGAGTTATTCGTCTTACTTGAGCACAAAACTGGGTTTCCAACACAGATCCTGAGCAAGAGAAGCAATTTAAAGACATTGTCAAGCCTCACCACAGACAAGGCACATGTCTGCAGAAACACAACTCAAACTAATCTCCAACAGAGCAGTGAACGCACAACTCTGACAGTCTAAATATAGATCTGCCTGTGGACAGAGAACAGGAGAGGCCGTGTGTTGGAGGGAGTGTGTGGTATGATGGGAAGGGGTTAGTCCTGTGTAAATGTAAACAGCAGGGAATCCCCATTAGTCACACTCTACAGAATGTCACAGGCACAGGGCCACACGTTGGTCAGATATGTATGAACACACGCCTTGACATTCCTCCACACGCACAGACAAACAAAACCCACACATGCAAGCTCACGGGCCCTTCATCTAGCGAACTCTGTGGCTAGATTATCTTGACATGTGGCCAAATATTTAGAAATGCCCGTCATGTAAAGCTACAAGTGATATTTTTATGCTAAAAACTTTTTTGCATGTCAAAATTAATTTTTCTACATGGCAGGTAAAGTGTCAAAGTAAATGTATCCAGGTCTAAAAATGCTAATGGCATTAAACCACTAAGAGCCGGGGGGTGAAAACTTTTTGAATTTTGTAAAGTGTAAATTTAACTTATTTTGTCTTCTGGGAAACATGTAACTATCTTCTGTAGCCTCTGAAGGGCAGTACTAAATAAAAAAAAAAATGATATTTAGGCAAAATAAGAAAACTTTACATGTTTTTATAAAAAATGTTAAATCAACCATCAATTGTTCTTTGATAAGAGGACCTTATTCCGAGTTGCGGATCACAAACATCCCAATAACCCAACAGAAACGACTGAGCATCATGGTGTCAGACTGCATTCATTCATTCAGTGCAGTGTAGCCTCATCTATGATCATGATAAAGCACGCTTTCTGAACTCTTTCAAACTCACACAGAGGTGCATTCATGCCAGTTGAAGGACCAGCTGAAGCCCTAATGTGTCATGCCATGGTGGAACACACACTGTGCTGTAATGGAGTGTGCGTAAGGCTGTTAGCGTTAGCCTGAGGCACTGGACGTCTCGTCATATAGTGAAGAAAGTCACTGTCCCACTGTTGGGGGCAAATGACTGAGATCGTTATGTGAGAGCGCACGATAACAGTTCAAAGCACTGTTAATTCACACTGAGAATCAATGACAGATTTACAGCTGCAGGTCAATAGAAAGTTTAAAAAAAAAAGAAAAATGAGGCACTTACTGATACAAGAGATGAGATCACTGAATCTTTCCTTTGGAAACAGAGGGTTCTCCAAACCTCGAAAGTAGAGTTTCAAAACTCCCGCAACAGAGTTCATATCGTGGTTATTCTCTTCATCTGTCAGGGGATCATTACCTAAAAGACATAATGTGTCAAATATGCCGAACAAAATATTTATATTTAAAATATGTGTACACACAATGAACTGAAAACTTCTAATAAACTATTTTGGTTTATCTTGACATTCGAGAAATGCTGATGTGGATCTATATAAATAAAAAGAAAAATGTCAAGACATGTAGATGTTTTTCCAAGAAAGGAAGTGTCCTTAAATCATGTGAATTTAGGTTCATGGCTCATATGACTCATTGAAGACATAAGAGATTCATTATTATTCAGCAGCGACAGCGCTTTTTCAGCTATTTCAGAAACCTGAACTCTGTTACCACACACACCTACCTCTCTCAAAAGAGTTCTTGATATCATTGACTTCAACTTGAGATCCAGACACTCGGAATATTCCTTGATGCTGAAGGCCTTAAAAATAGAGAGAAACTGTGAAATAACTGCTTAAACAAGACGTCTTCCAATGTCCATTTAAATCCGCTGGAAATAAAAGCCAGTCCATAGTAACCACAGACAAATCACATCCTCAAAAGCTAAGCCCTGTGCTTTTGAAAAGTTCCCTTTTTCTAATTAAAGATAATGAATGAAGGAGAGAGAGTGCAATCAACTTTTACAAAAACATCCGTCAGTCCGGATTAGCTTTTAATGGAAAGCTTGGCTGAGGGTCAGACAAGATTAATTAAAAACTTCTCTATAGTTCCAGTAAGACGGCCACACACGGACAACTTTCAGAGCTTACAATAGACACACAGGATCTACAATAGTTTATACAGGCATATGATAAAGACCTTTTTGGACTGAACATCCTCTGACATTGACAGGAAAGCACATCATTTAAAAACACAACTTAAAATAGATCTAAAACAAGTCTGTGCATGGCCTACACAGGGATGGGACGGATTCAGAAGGCGTGCGCAAAAACATGACCTAACCAGACTCTAAATCAGTCCCAAACTTCAGGACAGGTAGCAATTGGATGATTAGACAAGTTTGAAGGCAATAGCATAACTGTTAAGTTCATCTGTAGGCTTACAATATGGTGACAATAATGGGCTGTTTTTAAGGAGTTATGGGTATTTTATGGTTTGAGTTGCAAGGCCATTCCAATATGACTTACCATACAGGTTGATGAATCGAATACAGCTCTCAACAACTCTAGGTATTGCTTGTCCAGAGTCCTTAAAACAAGACAAACATTGGCAGTAAATCAGGATGTTTGCTAAACAATCAGTCTAGCTCTAAATCAACTGAAAATATCCCACACACCATGTATCATTCATGTCGGAGATGAGAAGATAATCCTTCTTGAGCCTTACAGACCCTTTTTAAAGTGCACACCTAAGATTCTGTGCCTTATCCTGCCTCAGACAGGAAATAAAATGACAACTTAGATCTGCGTGCTAACATGGTTCTTGAACATGAATGAAGCCAGTGCCACCGTGGAAAAACCGAAATGCTTTAGTGAATCCTGCTATGTGATCGTGGCGTCCGGGCTCCCTGTTGTGTGGGGTTAGAGCTGTTTGTTCAGCGTTTGGCAGCGCTCGCTCTTACAAGCTTTTAAAAATAATGTTATCTGCTTTTAACCCAGGGAATGTGCCAAGTCTGAACACTGTGAGAGTGCCAGGAACAGAGGCAGACCTCACAGGCGCTACATTTCCCAGCTATGATCAGCAATATGGTGAATACAAAATGTACTGCCGCAAACATGTTTAATTATTAATACTGATACAAATTCATAAATCATAATCGAAACATAGATGGAAAAGACAAGGAATGCTGGAAAAACTATCTGCATTTTATTGTGCAGAACTTTTACTTTACTTTTAATTTATATGAAAAACATTACAATAATCTAATAATCAGTTATGTTTTTTAATTAACCACTTATTTCCTTATTTTTCACATATTCATTGTAGTATTCAAATTTTAATATTAATACATTTAATATTTAATAAAATCTTAATTCTATGAATTACTTTTTGGCCTGTGTAAAACACTATACAATTATAGTGTGAAATTTATTATTATTATGATTATTAATTGTAAAAAGTTATTTAATTAAAAAGGATATTCTCTCCATTAAATTAAATAAATCATAATTGTGTGCATTAGGGTCACTGAAGCCAAAAAGAATGAACTCTTGTCAAGCATATGGACACATATACTTTGGGGCCCAAAAGTCTGAGACCACTAGTGAAAATGCATATTGATAATTTAATACAAAATATTTCCTTACAAATTATATTATCATAAAAATTTGACTCAAAAGCTGAAAAATATTGAAAAATATTTTTTGATAAATATTTCATATTCATTCAAGTTTTCTCGTACCCAGTTTTAAATAGAAAACCCAGAATCTGTGCAGTCTCAGACATTAGGACACCACTGTACATGGTTCACACCTCCTTAGGACTAAGCAAAGGTCACTGAAAGTTGAACTACTGGAAGCTCAGAAAGACATGCAGCAATGAGCTAATTAGGACAAGCCGACTGTTTCTGTACCTGGTGCCTTGTGTGTGAGTTCCGTCGTCCACGACTACGAGAGAAGGACAGCAGAACGAGAGGACAGAGAGCCAGAGAGTAAGAGAGCAGAAAAACAGAGAGAAAGAGGCGATCCCCAGGTTATTTGGTCCCAGCACTACAAGCCACCAACAACAGCCTACAAATTCATTATTAGTCTTTCAATGACACCATTAGCTCCAGCCTCACAGAGAGAAAAAGAGGGGTGTGCTGACAACACTGAATCCTATTATCCAATAACATTCTTCACCAAGTTCCATACATTTTGCAATGAAACTTAAATTACAGGTATTAAAAAAGGTTAGTTCATAAAAAAATACAAAAATCAGCCATCGTTTACTCTTCCTTATGTTGTACTAAACTTTATTGACTTTCATTTTTCCATGGAACACAAAAAAAATTATAAATAAACGTTTTTGTCTTCTGTATACACCAAAAGTGAATATAGTCAGATGGTGATGAACTCCAAATATGACCAAAACAGTACCATAAAAGTGGTCAACATGACTTGTGCTATTTAAAGAATAGTGAAGTCATATAACAGTTTGATATGTGCAACAGACAGAAATTTATGTCTTTATATGCTAAAAATCAAAGCTTTAAAGGGATAGTTCACCCAAAAATTTACCCTCAAGCCACCCTAGGTGTATATGACTTTCTTCTTTCAGACAAATATAATCGGAGTTATATAAAGAAATGCCCTGGCTCTTCAAAGCTTTATAATGGCAGTGAATGGGGGTCAAGAAAAAGTGCTCCACATGGCTCCAGGGGTTAATAAAGGCCTTTTGTATTTTTATTTTTATTTATTTACTTATTTGAAGACTGTTTGTCTTGGATTGATTTGTGGAACCCAGGAAGACTAGCAACAAATTTGTGGAAGCTAATGGGGATCCAAATAAATAATAAACAATCTCCAGCTTCAGCTAACTGTCGTACACACATCCACGAGAGAGTGGCGTTCAAGCAGATGACATGGGACGTGGGCGTACCGTAAGCTCCCCCCGGAGCCGTGTGGAGTATACTTTATGAAAGATGGATGCACTTTTTTGGGCTTCAAAAACTCGACCCCCATTTACTGCCAGGACATTTTTTTTTAATATAACTCCGACTGTACTCATCCGAAAGAAGAAAGTCATATACACCTAGGATTGCTTGAGGGTGAGTAAATAATGGGGTAAATTTCATTTTTGGGTGAACAATCCCTTTCAGTGAAGCCAAACAGCATTGATTCTCTTGTCTCATAACTGTTTAATTCACCATATTTAAACTTAAATTTGATTATGTTTCTTACAAAACTTTCAAATAAACTTTTAAGGCACTTTTTACAGCATCGGTCTTCAGTATTCACTTTCATTGTATGGAAAAAAAGCTTTGTGAACATTCTGTTGTGTTCCACAGAAGAATAAAATTCACATTCGTACCAACACAAGATAGAGATTTTTATATTTTTAGGTGAACTATCCCTTTAAGAGGCTTTCATGCTGCCCTGAGGCATCTTTGTGAATGTTGATGCCTAAAGCTCACTTTATCTCCATCATCTCGCTTTGTGTGTACACACACCCACACACACCTCCGTTTCTGCTCTGTTTAAAAACCTTCCCCAGCCATAATGATCAGTCAAGTAGAAGCAAGTAGCCGTAGATCATTATGGCTTCAAGCGGCGGTATTCAGTGCAGGTAGTACGGCACCCAAAGCTCTTAGTACCTTAACAAATGACTCCAAATTGCCATTAAACAGCTTAACGTTAAATACAGAGCGTGGCCTGGGCCTCAGTGTGCCAAACGGTTTAGGAGGAAGACTGGGAGGCCTATAAAGAGATGTTTACACTTTTAATCTTGAATGTGTTGGAAGCTTTAGCAAGCACTACTAATGAGCTTCACATATACAGTGTATCGAACAATTTTGTTTGAGAGATAAAATGGAGTTGGGGACATGTGATTTCAGGTCATTTGGGGTAAGCAGTAAGCTCCCATTGTGCCTAGTTCAGTGATCTGCTCACGCCAATGTCCTGTTCATGAACTTCACTTCCACCGCACATCAAACGCCATGGAAATGGCAGGTCTGCTGGGAACAGCAGGCGGTGTGGGAGTGTGAGAGATGTCCAAGCACAAAATCTTTTGGTTTGGCCTGGGTAGTTGGTGTTTTAAAGAGAAGATCACATGGTGTTATACCTAAAAATCTGAGTTCAGTATCAAAATCCAGTCAGTTCACTCCTCAGTGTCTATAGGAATAGAGTAAACTTGCCCCTTACTCAAAAGAAGAGCTTTTTCACATGCTTTCAAACTGTGCCCTATAGGATTTCTCTTTGAGGTTAAATGTAAAGAGCACTATTAGTGCAACTCATTGTGGAAAAGAATCCTAGGAAATATTGCTGCATGGATATGTGTTAAATTATGTTGAATTAAGCAGACATAAGCATCTGGTCTACTGTTTTCATCTTTTTGCTGAATGTACTCTCAACTTTCGTGTGTATTCTCTCACAAGTGCTTTTCTATCTATAAATCTATAAATACCAGATGATAAATAGAACCATGAATAGAAAGACTGATAAACAAAATGACAAAACAACTGATAGCTAGAACAATAAACTGGCAGACAAACTGATAGACTGACAGAACAGAAGATTCAGAAGACAGAATGGCAAATACAGTATAACGATAGAATGATGGCTAGAATGATATAATGATAGATACAACTACAGATAGACAGAATGAGAGATAGAGAGAATGGTAGATAGACAAAACAAGAGATAGAATGATACAACAAACAGAATGATAGAATGACAGAAAAACTGACTGATGAAATTATGGACAGAATAATGGATAGACAGAACAACAGATAGACAGAATGATAAAAAGAATGACAGAAAGACAGAACAATAGAAAGACAGACAGAACAACTAAACGAAAAATAGAACAATAGAACGACAGACAGATACAATGACAAAACAGACAGATAGAATGATATATCGACAGACAGACTGATAGAATGAAAGACAGAATGGCGGATAGAAAGACAGACAGACAGACTGAGATATATAATGACAAAAATAGGATAGAATGATGAAACGATGGCTAGGACTATATAACGAATGACAGAAAGAATGAAAGAACTAAAGAATGATGGCTAGAACGACAAAGAAAAACAGGACAATAGAACAAATAGAATGACAGACGGATAGAATGACAGAATAAATAATAGATAGAACCGCCGATATAACAGATAATGTCAGACAGAACAACAGAGAACGATAGAATGATAAGTAGAATGACAGATATACAGACATAAACTATAACCAGATAAACACAGACAGATAGATAGACAGATAGATAGATAGATGCCACATCTTGCTTGTAATCATTGAGAGAAAGTTTGACATATCCTAATATTATATTTGACACTTTATGCACTGCTGAAGACACCAAACGAGACAAAGTAAATAGGGCAGAGAATGTTTTTTACCTTGTAGTTGCATACTCAGGCCGGTAACCTGCGTGAGAGACAGATTGTAAGAGAGTGAGAGAGAGAGAGTGAGAGAGAGAGAGAGAGAGAGAGAGAGAGAGAGAGAATGAGAACAGAGTTCTTCAGAGGCCCAGGGGAGGCTTTCGTTTATGCTCAGTAAAGCACATGCAGCCAGTCATCTGTCTGGAACTGGACATCCACACATACACCTTTAGGACATTGGTACATTTTGAAGAGAAATTCTACATTTCTATGCTTGAGCTACAGGTACCCGTTTAGCTATAAAAATATTTCATCCAAGTGTCAGTATGCAGCAGGCAGACTACTGCCTACAATCTTTAAAAAACAGACACGGTTGATTTTAGGCCAGGGAACATGGTTCCTGACAGCGTTGTTGATCCCACCCACACAGCGTTCACTCAGCGGCCCCTGACAGCAGAGTCTGCGGTGTTCACAACACAAAACTAAAATGCCCCGGGCTCCAAAACATGAAGAGGCAACATGATGAACAGATTTATACATGATGCGGGAATTATAATCCTCCATACTATCACAGTTAATTAATATGAGGTTAATATGAGGTTGCATCACCCACATAAGCACTAGTGTGTGTCGTGAGCAGCTTCCTGCTGGTTTCTACTGGCCAAGAGGATTATGATCCAAATGTGTTAGAAATTATCTCCATCATTGTGTGTTTTCAGTTCAAAGTGCTGACCCTCTGTTGGAAGGAACAAAGAAAAGCACACAATACCATCACCGAGGGTCCTCTTCAGTAGATCGTGCTTTGCCTGAAGCTTAGTGATGAGATTGCTGCCCTCCAGATACTCGCGGAACTTCTGTGAAGAGACATGATTGAGACCAGCGTGAGACCCAAAACATTTGACAGTAGGTTATCTAAAGCACAGCACCAGAATTAACTTTGTGCCACATATGCCAATGGAGAGTGAATTGAGAAAATATACCAGCCATTAATATATTTGTTACGAGCAATGAAACGTGATCATTTTTTCTCCCATCAAAATAAAGTATATTAAATAATAAAATAGTAAGTAAATTAAAAATACAAATTATATTTAAATGTGTGCATGTATATGTGTGTGTGTGTGTGTGTGCATGTATATATATATATATATATATATATATATATATAAATGAAAAACAAAAGCAGGTTAAAAACAAAATAAAACTGAAATAACTTGACAACATAAAATGGTATCTATGAAAGCGTATTTCAACTTATCTATCTATCCATCGGTAGTATCTACCCATCTATAGTATCTACCTATCTATCAATCAATCAATCAATCAATCTATCTATCTATCTGTCTATCTGTCTATCTGTCTATCTGTCTATCTATCTATCTATCTATCTATCTATCTACCAAAACCAACCAATTTTGGCAAATCTTTCTTATAATGCACGTGTTTAAAGATGAAACTTGATTAAATGCCTATGACATTTATTTAAATAAAGAGATTGATTTAATCAAAAATAAATACTGGTAAGTCTTAAATGAAGCACAAATTGACCATAAAATAGAACTGCTCTGTCTCCTGTTGGTTGGCACGTCTCTTAGCGATGCTCGGCTTGCTGAGGTAGGTTTCCGACACGGTGGACTTGACCGATTCAGTGGAGCGGCTGTGATGGAAACATTCGGACACGTCATAGTCCTCAATGGTCACCATGTCCTGGACAGTAGTGAGAGTGGCCTCGGAGGTCTTCTTGATCTGAAACAGGACAACATTTTTAGTAGGAATGTCACAGTCATGTGTCAATGCAAGAGTTCAGTAATATTTTATAATTTTTTAGCCTTACATGACTTCCATAATACTAGGATTGTCTTGCAATATTTATTAATAAGAATGTGTGTCAGTGCAAGAGTGATAACAGGAGGAACAAAAGTGCTAGAAAAACACATTAAGCACTGAATAAAAGACAGGGAGGGAAAAAATCCTCTGACCGTCCCTGCTTGACATGTGCTCTGTGACTAATAGCAGGCCTTGAGCAAGACACCAGACCAAAGAAATCAATTTATAGCGAGGGGAGAGGAAGATGACCTAAGGGACCATCATTCACTTGATGGCCTTGAGGATTCATTTCTGTAACTTTCCAGTGTCTGACATGCAACATTATCATACAGTTCTAAATATCTGGAACTGTACCACTATATCCCACGAGAACAGACTGACAAGGTGATCGCAAAGTGAATTGCTGTGGACTGCAAACCAGTAACAAGCTTTCATGAATAAAGCAAACAATATAAAGCCACTTTTTTGTGACAAGTGTTCAATTCTTTAATTAGAATTTTTCAGAAAATATTGATAAATAGTGATATAACTTGATTCAATTAGCATATCATAAAAAAAATTAAAACTTAATTACAATATTTAATCAATTGACAGCACTAATAAAAACATAAAAAAAAATTACCACAAAAAATGGTGACAAGGTGAAGGCATGGAGATAAAAAAAAGAAGAGGAAAAGATATTGAAAGGAGAAAATAATGAAAAAAGTAAATAAATAATAATAAAATGTATTATATATAATAAAATAATATATGATATATAATAATTTAATATATAATAACAGATCATTATTATATATCATACAATATATGATAATTATATATATTATATATATAGATAGATAGATAGATAGATAGATATATAGATAGATAGATAGATAGATAATTATTATATATATCATACATTATACGATAATTATATATATAATATATATATATATATTATATATCATACATTATATGATAATGATATATATATATATATATATAATGTAATAATATAAATGTTTTATTATTTATTACTTATTTTATTATTTTTAAAAATGTAATTAAAATTATGTGTGTGTGATTTAGTTAAATTTTTAATATATAATATCATTAAAACAATTTAACCAAGGAGAAAGTCGGTGCAATCTCTCAGTGGAAATAATAAGAACAACAAATTATAATAAATAAATAAATAATAAAATAAAGTGAGTTAAAAAAAAATTTGATATATAATTTATTTATTTAAAGAGAAAGAGTTAATATAAATTACTAAAAATAATTCAAAGTTTGTAATAATTTAACCACATAAAATGGCAAAAAGGAGAAAGCAAGAGATGGGGAAAAGATGTTGCAATCGCTCGGTGGAAGCATTTGTTCACCTGCTGAAAGAGGCTGCACAGTACAGAAGAGAACATTTCTCTCACGCTGACATGCTCTCTTTTTCACACATGCGCGCACGCCCACACACACATACAGATTTTTCTGTTTGCACAAACACTGCAATCTTGCAGAACACAGTAAAACATACATATAGACAAATATAGACAATGTCACAACTACTGTGTGTATCACCACACAGTGTCACGCGGCATAAAACTGAGTAGTGAGCTCATCTCTCATGGTCACGTTTAGGCTGAATCATCCTTCACATCAATGGAGGATGACATACAAGTCAATGGAAACCAGCGCTCACACTTAAAACAGTATGGATCCAGGTCACTGCTCTACTTGTGATTCACCGGCCTATTGTAGGGACTGAAACACTGAGAGATGATCACAGGTTTAAACCCGCATCGTGACGTTGAACTGTCTGTGGTCTGGTTTTGGTGAAAGCATGCCATTTATGTATGATATGCCACACCTGTCTTGTAGGATGTGGTTTACTGGGAAAGTCAACCTCAGCTGAGCCATAACAAAGGCAGACAGGTTACAAAGAGGTAAAGTGAGTGCAGAGGGAAGGGAAGAGCTCCGTTTCAAGAACATGAAAGCAGTCCAAATGAAATGATGTGGAAAATAAGAGGGATTTTTAAAAGTATCTTTAACACTGCTCGAAAAGCCTGGGCTCTTCAGGGGTTTTTTAAACCTCAGGTGATTAAAGACATGAATGCTAAATATAAACTAGACTTCAAATAATAAAAGAAAAAACTCAGCTGAGCCTTATTTTCAAAGTGTATATTTTGAAATAGTATGTTGTCTTATAAAATAATCAAAACATAAATAAAACAATATTTATTATTGTACGTTATTGCTGATCAATTAACATCAGTATTCTTTTGACTGTTTGATATAAGATTGACGAACAAGCTGCTCGGGGTAATAAGATGGCACTGAACAAAGATGATATTTTGGCACATCTGTAGCACTGCGGCAATCAACATTAGCACTAACAGAAGGACCCGATAATCAGTACAAAGTCAGCCGAGAGGGCCGCAATCAGACGATCAGTGCTTCACGCAGCAGCAGGAGCAGGACAGATCTCCCAGTGTTTGATGTGCCTCCCAGAGGTTCATCTCCTGCAAAACAAACACACTTCCTACGGAGAACTGTGCAGTGCCTTTGTGGGGTTTTAGTGCCTGATGTGAACAGAATATCCATTGGAGAAGGCAAGAAGGGCGGCAGAGAAAGATAAAGGGAGTGGGACAGAAAGTCAGAGATAACACTGTCTATTCTCCTCTGAGAACTCCAATCTCTCCCTAATCTCTACAGCAAACACTGTTTACATTATTCAATTATGAGCTTGAGAAGAAGAGTGGAAAAAAGAAGAGCTGACAGCTGGATAATTGCTGAAGAAAAATGAAAGGATGAAGCAGGAAGCTTGAAATGACAGACATGTTCTTCCTTTGTGTCTGACAAAGGTGTGTTTGAGAATGAGGTGAAGCTGAGTGGTTTACGGCGGTTATACTATAATAATGTATTCATCGAGTCATTTATTTTGTCATCTAATGCAGTGAAGGTTCTAGGAAACAGCTGCACTCAGACTCAACACTATGTCCAGTATCCTGTCATGTTCATTACAGACCTTGAGTCTGATGTCAAAAGATGCTTTAAGCCATTTGGAGAAACCAGGAAGTGCCCTGAACTCACATCCTTCCACTTCCTTTCGGCCTTGTCAGTGGTCCAGTCAATATAAACACCTGTCATTTAGCACATGTAAAGTACTAGTGATAGAATAATATACTATGTACAATCAAACAATATTTATATTTAGGACTAATAACAGTGTTGTTTGGTCAATTAAAATGGCTGTGCCCACTAGTTTCAGGTCAAAGTTTTAGCAAAAGCTTTGTTTTTCTGTTTGATGTTTTGTTGTCAAATAAAGGACATTTTATATACCAATACTGGAAAAAATGTATTTTTTTTCCATGTACAATTTTTAAAAATATTTTCAATATTCTTCCAAATTTTGGTCAATAACAACATAACCAAATAAAAAATGGGACAAAAACTACTGAAAAAAAAGGTATTTTTAACAAAGCAATGCCCAAAGTAGGCTTATAAAATGTGAATATTTTTTATATTATTTATTGAACAGACAATGTTCAGAACATAAAATTAAATAAATAAATAAAACACTGTAAACAAATGAAAATGCAAAAAAATATATTTAATAAAATTTGTAGTCGAACATAATTCTCCCAAAAATGAAAATTCTGTCATTAATTATTCACCCTCATGTCGTTCCAAACCCATAAGACCTTCGTTCATCTTCGGAACCACCAGTTTGGAGTGTATCCACTGAACGTAATCAACGTAATCAGCGTTGTTTGTGTTCAATAGACAGCGTGTGCATGCTGAATGAAAACAACGCTGATTACGTTCAGTGGATACTCTCCAAAATGGCAGAAGACGGTAACTCGGGGAGAAGAATTGCTGAATAAATTATGTTATTATTGTTTTCTTTGTGCACAAAAAGTATTCTCGTAGCTCGTAAAATTACGGTTGAACCACTGATGTCACATGGACTATTTTACCGATGTCATGGTAATATCATTGCTGTCTATGGAGGGTCAGAGAGCTCTCAATTTGATCAAAAATATCTTAAATTATGTTCCAAAGATGAACGAAGTAATTAATGACAGAATTTTCATTTTTGGGTGAACTAACCCTTTATGTCTGCCATGTATTCAAACCGCATTCAGGCTCTTCACATTCTTACAACAATTTAATTTTTTTGAAAATATTGCATGAGCCTCTTTCATTTTTTACAGAGAATGATATTTATCATTTCAGTTAGCTTGCCATTTTTCCAAAACCATTTAGCTTCTACGACAACACTGACAGTGGGCTGAGCGATCGTTCTTTACAGCGGATGATTTATCAGCTCTTTGTTGGAAAAGTCAACCAAGGACTGTACCTCCACAACAAAACCACTGCCTGAAGCAACAAATTCACACAGGACTGACCGCTCCTAATTCTGCATGCGTGCCTAACAAGGTATGTTAAACCTGTGCAGGAATAATAATTGCACACACTGGACACACTCAGTGCCAAACTGCGATTATGTCTGTCAAAACAGAGAAAGAGAGTCACGGCAGAGAAATAACAGGAAGAAGATAAGAGAAGAAGAGGGCAGATGTAAGACTAGTTCATCTAAGATGGACACGATAAAGCCAAAAAGCAATTCCAGACTCCTCCATCTTCCAGACCGAGTGGTTTTTCTCCGGAAGCAGCTTTCGACTTAAGGCCTGATTCAAATGTTGCAGCCTTGGTGAAGGCAAAGATAATAAAATGTGAAAAAGACAGAGTGCAGGAAGAAAAGGGAGACAGTGTAACTGAGAGAAGCTTCTCTGTGCGTCACTCAGGTTATCTGGAGGACAGAGAAAACTCTGCAGGGAGGAAAAAAAAACTATTTCTTGTAAGTCCTCCCAAAGCCTCTTTTACGATCAGCTCCTGCCAACTCAATTAAGCAAACACATTGCAAAGCTGTCTCACCCTAATGCAACAGGAAGATACGAGATGCGCGTTCCTGGACTTGGCTAACTTATTAACAAGATTTTCAAATTCAATTATGCAGTTCAACGTCAGCTGAAATGAACAATTTCTATAGCACTATAGCACTGGTGATCGTCTGATGCAGTTCTTATTTAGCAGACGCTTTATAATCCAAAGTGAATTTCTTGGAAAGCCTTTTTGTGCTCAAGGGAACAAAAGTGATGGTATAGGTGCTCATTTTGAACTGTTTTAAATGTACCTTCCATTGTTCCTGACCATTTCTGGAGGTGCTCGGGTCACCTTACCTCTTCGTTCTCGATCTTTAGAGTGGCCAGACGGGATTGAAGCTGCTGGAACCTCAGGAGGAGTTCTGCTTGCACTGGAGGCTGGGCCGTGATCTGACAAACCTGAAAACAAACAGATTTTCAATTATGAGAAAGAAACATGACAGTTGCCATTAACCCATAAACACCTATATTGGGTCTTTAGTGACCCCAAGACATCATTCAATACCCTCCTCTTAGGGCTGTTGTGCATCGAGATGTGCATGTATCGGTGTGAATGAGTGGTGCCCTTTCATCTACTACACAAATTCAAACACACGTGACGCTCAGGGTGTTTTGAGTCTGCAGTCTCAGTATATGAGACAGTCCACATGAACTTCATCTCCAGAGATACTCTTGAGAGTCACTTCACAAGCTTTTCACTGTTTCATTTGAGATAAACTACCGTCAAATACACACTGAAACTCAAAGATCTTCACGACAAACAGCCAAAATAAAAGTTCAGTTTAACTTGAAGAAACTATGACAGAAATATTTTACTACTGTATACTAAAATGCTTTATATTTTCCTCCATGTTTTAATTTTATCTATAAAAATGCAACGTTTTGTTGTAAATTGTTATTTTCATTTGATTACTTTTGAAACGACTGAATAAATTATTCAAGTTTTATTAATTTCATCACACTTTTTTGATGATAAATTTGTATTAAATCACAGAATAAAACAGAATTTAGAGAAGAAATAAAACTAATTTTATGGGGCTCTAAATTCTAGCTAACTCTGTGGAGTTTAAATGTGAACAAACAAGTTATATTTATGTTCATTCTCAAGGTCTAACAAACATGTTGGTAGCATTTTCTTCTCCATTATTGGTAAATTAATATTGTGCTAGTGTTTCTGGCCTTATCACCCAGCTAAGCAAAAAAGCAAGATGATAGCGACCATTAAGACCCTTTTAAACCAAAGAATAATAACTATAAAGACAACTATAATGAGAATGTTGTGACATCTAACTCAACTTCTTTAAAGCAGGATGGATTCTGTTCGGCTGCCAATGTTTTAATCATTAATCAGCTGGGAAAAAACACTTTGAAAGTGATTTTGTTCCTCTGTGCAGTTATCATTATTGTTGGTGTGGACTCTGCTATCTTTGAAATTTAGAATGATTTTTAAAATTACATCTTTATTGCTATCGTTACAGTTATCGTCCTAGTTGTGAACGGGCCTTTAGAGAACCTGCTCTAATAGAACAGAGCTCCCTAGAGGAGGAATCTCATATTCAAACAAATAACCAACACCTGGCACAATCATTATAACCGACTCTTATAAAGCAAAACCCAAGTTGCTTTCATTGACCAAGAGAGTACAGGCATGACCGCAAAACAACAGGTTGTAAACCATGCGCAGACATTATATCAGTGACAAAATGGCCAATTAAGGAGGATAAATCCAATAAACGCTCTCTAAAAACTGCTTGAGGGAGAGAAATGCAATATGATTTGCTCTCAACGCTCTGCACAAACACTACGCTGCCAGCTGAGACACAATAAAAGAAGGATATGAAGCAATCCTGACCACATATAATTCAGAATTTCATTAAGACGCTTTTCTCCACTCTGTATCCTGTATGATCTCATATGCTTCAACACGCTTTAGACAAGATTAACGTGAGGTTAATGGATGGGCTGGTAGATGTACCATGGGAGATGCATGTTAAAATGAAACGTAACGTCTGCTTACAGGTTATATGTGAGGTGAAGGATGTTGGGTCATTCTAAGCAGTACATTTTCATCTTTACAGCACTACTGTTCAAAATTTGTGGTCAGTATGATTTAATTTTTTTTAAATGAAATTAATACCTTATTCAGTAAGGATGCATAAGATTTATAAAAGTAAAATACATTTATAATTTTACAAAAAAATTATATTTCAAATAAATGTTCTTTTCACCATTCTGTTCATCAAAGAATCCTAGAAATGATGCAACATCGTTTCTACAAAAATAATAACTGTTTCTACATTGATAAAAATAGGAAATGTTTCTTAAGCACAAAATCAACATATTTCTGAATGATCATGTGACACTGAAGTCTGCATTAAAAGCTGAATTGCCACCACAGGAATAAATTATATTTTAAAATACAGACAGATATATAAAGGCAGATATACCATATAGACATTTCTTTTCAATTGTGACAGTATTTCACAATATTTTTACTGTAATTTGTTCAAATAAATGCAGCCTTGGTGAGCATGTGTGTAATTTTTTTTTTTTTTTTTAAATAATAAAATTATATAGACCCCAAACTTTGAACGGTATTGCATGTCTTAAAATATCAAATAAAAAAATAATAATTTACAAATTTAAAGATAAGAATAATTATTACAATATCATATAAAGTGAACAGAGGGGTAAATTTGAAATAATCTCACTACTTTGGGTTGAGAAGTATATTTTGCCATGTCTCTGGGCAATGTTTTAAGAAATATTGCAGGTGCTTCTTCAGTTTCTTAACGATATCATCTTCCAGTTATCAATTAGCAATGAATTTGAGGAATTTTGCAGTATTAGGCTTGTTTGTCCCACATTAAAACATTCAATCCAATGTGAAAAAGTAATCTGTAAAATAATATTAACATTTCAAAAAAACAAAGAAATTTTAAGTTGACTCTCTTAATCCCCAAGACACACACTTTAGTTATTTCCATTATTTTCTTACTTTTGTGTAAATAATCAACCTATAATAAATAAACTTGATTTTATAGAAATACTTCTACTACTACACATACTTTTATAGAAATTACGACACAAGCAGTTAAAGAAAACTACAGCATAACAGACTGTTAAGAAAATAAACCTCCTCTCAGTTTACATGGTGTTAAGATGTAACTTAACCAAACACTGGGTGACAGTGTGGTTGCTATTGTGTGTGTGTGTGTGTGTGGGTACATATGTACGTGGGTGTGTGGGTAAGGCTTTGTTTAAATCTGACCTCATCTCCCATATGTGGCTGGAACTCAAATTTGAAGGGCGGGCAGAAGGCGGTGGGGTACATTTCCATGAAGCGCTGGCGGTCACTACGCAGGTCCAGACTGTCCACCGCGTTCTCAATGATGTCCAGGCCCTCGTGACGGGACGTCTCCAGGTTATATTCAGCTGAGAGGTAGGTCCGCAAAGCCCGGTTCAGAGAGGCATGATATCCCAGATCACAACACTACACCAAGAAAAAATATAAATAATGAGCAAAGAATCTCTCTAAGTAATATACAGTATGCTGCATTCGAATGATAGTGTCTTACTTCCCAACAAAGTGAAGAAGCTTTTAAGCACTAGTGCAACAAAAAGAAGAGCAAAGGATGCAGTACACTATCAACTCATAAATTAGGTAAATATGTAGCATTTTTCTAGCAAGCTGCATCCCAATTTGTCATTAACAGTACTGAAAATATACACAAGTCATTTTTAATTGTGAAATGTGATTTAAAAGCAGCATAAGAAGTCTGTTAACTGACACATTTTAAATAAAGTGTAGTCAAATTTGGTGACAGTACACATATTGAACAGAAAGTTCATGTGAAGTAAAGTGACAGTTCTTAAAAAGACTCAAACCTACAACATATTAGTTACCAGCCAAGATCTGTAACCACATGGCCACTTTCATCATGTCTTACTCACAGCTAATATCTGAGATTCCAAACACATTAACACCAATGTAAAAGCATGACGTACTGGTCTATCAGCAACTGTGGCTTTGGGAATATTTGTGTCCCTGTGTCTGACCGTTTCTACTGTACATGACCTAATACATACTGACTGTGCTCTGGTGGTCTGTGTGCTGTCTTTATAAGGGCTTGGACTTTGAGGACTTGTGCAAAACAGCCCGGTAGCCTAGTTGTTCAAGGCTAAGCGTAGACTGGCAGGAATTTCCATAATTTGATTTTGACTGTGATATGAGAGTCATGGGGAACTGAAATGCAAAAAGATGTCCTGGATAATAAAATATGGGGGAGAACTGCGTCGTCCTTGGGGAGGTTATTTAAGTTCTGACGGTGCGAGTCATTGGAAGATCTGCCAAATCTCAGCTCCAAAAGAGTCTGCAAACTTCCAAAGTCCATTTTCTTTAATTATCACAATGGCATGCTCTGTCTGTCGGACTGCAGATTGTTTTAATCGTTTGGATGCCCTTTTTTAATTGAAATGGTGCGGTTCTTGTGCCAGAGCTCAAATTGAGAGTCAAATTATGCACTGACTTGGATGCCAAATGATGACACAGCCATTTTTTGAACCTGCTTTGGGGTTTTTGGAGCTTTAAAAAAAAAAAATAATAATAAAAACAATAAAAATAATAATAACAAATGTATATATATATACATTTGTTTTTATAAAAAATAAAAAAAACAAATAAAAACAAAAAACAAAACAAAAAACAAAAAAAAAATATGATTTAGTATCAATAAGACCATAATGAAGAGCCCATGTAGAGGTACCCATTCGTTTGTTAGCAGTATGCAGGGGCTAAAACATCTTTATACAAGATACAATTTTAACCAGACAAGGTCAAGTTCTTTCTCTTCCAAAGAAATGTCTGAAAAACTGACTGCATGCATATAATATCACCAAAACACTGCCAGCCCCCTGCAGAGAGGTTTTTGTTTCATAGATGAAATTCATATTGCTGGATATTTAGTTTATAAATAAATGATGCTGAGAGGATTTAACAATGATTCAGGCTGTAGAATAGTGAAGAAGGAGGGCTCAGCAGGGTGAAATGTGAAAAAGGTACATTGTAGCATACCATAGTTGACCTAAAAGAGTCTCCCAGACAGCCTGATTCACAGAAAACTGGGTTTTAGGGGGGGGGTGCCACTTCCTCGCTATTCATGCTAAAAAATGTTTTGCCATATTCAGAAGCTGGAGGACATAGAGTACCTTAATATAAAAGTAGGACAACAGCCACTTCATACAAAATAACAAAGGGGGTACAAAAAAAATTATAATTTAATATTCTCAACTATATATAGATGAACTAACGTTATTTATATCATCTCAAATAATGCTAGAACTTGTGGAGTGCTGCTATCATTAAAACAAAATGAAAAAGAAAGTTTAAAATTAATGCAAATGATCCCATCAAATTCAAAATGCAAAATAAAAGCTTTGTCATTTGGTCTCAAACTTTGGAAAAGGCCTCTTGTTTCTCCACCCTCGTTTAAACCACCATTTCTTTGCTTATCCTCTATGCCGAGGATCATTTTTTACCACCTCATTGTACACAGACGTTATGTTACGCTCCTCATTCTCTCTCAAACGAATGCATTTGACAATCAGGCCTTCATAAAACGTCTTTAAATAACAGGTTTGTGTGGTTATTTGGAGATATGAAAGTGATTGCAATTTAACCACAGTGTATTTTTTAAAACATCTCATTCCTGTCAGACACACCTGCATTTGAAGTCTCAAGAGCTTAAATTTGAATGCAACGTTGACAGAGCTCTCGCTGAGGAGTCTATGCATTTCCTCAGATCAAAGCAGGTGTAGACAAAGATGCATATTCAACCAAGAAACCGGTGAAAACGGCAGCAGTCTTTGTCATATTTAGCAGTCCCAGCAGACCTGAGGTCAGTTTGAAACTCTATTTATAACTGTCCTACTTGTCACACAAAGTTTCTTCGTCTGTGGAAGAATCCCTGAACCTCGTATTCTTTCACCAGTACTTACGTCTATTAAATCAGACAAGTCGTGAATGTAATACTTGAAGATTGAAGCATTAGTGGCTTCGAGCGTCAGCAGGTATTCGTTCCGAGCTTTGATCGACTTCAGCTTGTTCTCCGAGTACTTGGCCTGCCTCTGATGAGAGAGAGAGAGACAGAGAGCGTAGAAGCAAAACAGCTTGAAACATAAAAACATGCAAGCAAGCTTTTATCTCTGCATGCAGTCTGTTCCTTCAAGATTTCTTGTGAAGTGACAGAGACCAAATGCATCCAAAAATTAATCAACGAAGACATAAGCATATAAACTGCAAAAATCGTTATACAGACATTTATGGATTAATATGGTACATCTATGTGGCTACAAAAAATCGTAAAGAAGAAGTATTGCTCATTTCCTGTATCAGTAAGGATATTACTAACATTCAGACCCACTTAGTCGACTAATTCAACTGACTGACCAACAGACAGTGACTCACTCTAACTTCCATATTTTAACCATCCCACAATGTCTCGTTCCAGGAAGCATCCATGGAAAAAACAACCCCACAGCTGTTAAATCATTTGTCACGGGTTTTAACAGAAAACAGATATACTAAGAGCATAAAAAGTAGCCATTCCTGTGAAAGCGGGGTCAGGCACGTCTTCTATCAAAACATGTCTGGCGCAAAAAACTAAGGTGCAGAAGGAAGTTAATTCAATAACAATAATAAAGACACCTATATATATATATATATATATATATATATATATATATATATATGAGATATGGATCGATTAGGCCTTGAGAAACTGAGATTTATTCTGACTTGATTCTGATAGTTTCTTTGGATGATTCATCATGGTCTGGTTGTTATGAACTACTAAATACCATTTCTTATTTACCTTCTCCTTCATCTTCTCAATCTTCTTCACAGAGCTCCGTCTCTGGTGTCTGTCCTCTAGTCGGATGTGAAAGACGGGATCTCCAACACGTCCGATCTGCTTTTCCTCCTGCTTCTCAGCCTCCTTCAGTTTGCTCTCGGCACTGATGCTCTCCGTGTGATACATATGGTAGGTTTTCATCACCTGCGGGACCCAGAGGTCAGAGGTTAAAGTTCAACAACAGCCAGCTGAGCTCTAGAGAGGTGCAGCAGCTGCTCGTCTGAGCAAAAACACTTTCATCCTCCCACTTGACACAAATCAATTCTGTTGTCCTTCCCAGAAACTTTCTTTGGTTATATAAAGCCAAAAAGCACCAATTGAAATGTTTTAAGGCAAAACATAAATGCATAAATTTCTCTTTCATATACCTTAATTTGCATTTAAGTTAAAATCAGCACTTTCAAAGAGTAACCAAATGAAACAAAATACTAGCTTCTTAATGAGCCATGATGGGGCTTTTATTTTACCAAGAAAAACAATTTTACTGGTACTATTAGAGAGAGACTGAAATTATCACACTGGTAAAACTATGTATTTGAAGTATGCTGGTAATTGCAGTCATTTTAAAACAGAATCAGTACAGTTTCATCTAATATTTTGTACCTTACTCAGATTCTTTCATCAAACCCAAAGCCATTTTCAGATGAAGCACACATTATGGACTGCTAAACCCCTGTGAAGAAACCCAATTATTGAGAAGTGAATGTGCGGCATAATGGTAAACGCTGCTTCAGACGGCTTGAGTCATTGTTTTGGTTAGGTGGCTATTAGTCATATCCAGATGAATTTTAGAACGAGCATTAGGATGTGACTCAGAACATATGAGCCTGTACTAACAAACTAATTATGCCTACGATGTCAAACTCTTCACAAAGAGCGAGCGCTTAATCGACGCTAAAAGCTTTGTCACGCTGTAATTGATGTAACATCGGCACGCCATGATTGAACACTGCATGCAGCTGATCCAGACTCTCTTTTCCTAGAAATATATGAAATGTCAGTTTTTTGAAAAAGTAAGTTTTGAAAGTACACAACTCTTTAGTGTTTTTAGGGAATTGCTATGGTATTTTTAGGTTGTATTCTGGGTGGGTAGGCCACTAAAGTCCCTATGATATTCCATACAGCCATTGTTGTTATTGTTAACTAAAACTAATATGACTAAAAACTGTTTTCAGTGATTTAAAGCTAAAATAAAATATTATACTTAAAAAGTTAATTTAAAAAAAACTTAAATTAGAAATGTTGATTTTAAATCAAACTAAAAAGTAATTTTAATATTAAAATTTCTAACACAAACTGAAATATAAAAAATATAAAATAATACAAAAAAATATAAAATAATAATTTATAAAATAAAAATGACAAAAGCACATAAAACTATTAAAACACACTAAAACTAAACTAAAAATACTAAAATATTAATAAATCCTATAATAGTAGCCTATATAAATAATACTAAAATAACAGTGGATATGGCCTGGGTCTATCATTCATTATAAATTTAATAGATTTTTGACTGGTAGTTTTATAGCCTGTCAGGCAAAAATTGTTAGTACAACCATTAAGAATCAAAAAAAATATTCCTAGCAAAAATGGTGGCGGACAAGATGCTCTCCAAACTTTCATCCTCAGGGATAGTTTTGCCAAAAATTAAAAAACTGTCAATTTACTCACCCTCATGTTGTTACAAACCTGTATGCATTTCTTTTCTATGTGGAACACAAAAGAAGATATTTGAAAGAATATTGGTGACTAAACAGTTTCAGTTCCTATTGACTTATATTGTACTCTTTTTTCACAAGTCAATGCAACCGAAACTGTTTGGTTACCAACATACTTCAAAATATCTCTTTTACGTTCCACAAAAGAAATTCAGTCACACATATTAGGACTGACATGAGTGTGAGTATATATTTTAGGTGGACTATCCCTTTAAGGATAAGGTGTTTGTTTTATTCTCCAAACTTAAATATGAGCATTAGCATACAATGCTAACAAGACAGACAGGAACAATTATAGCTGCTGTCCTCTCATTTTTTTCTGGCTGTCTGTTAGAAACACATGCTAACACTTATATAGGTGGGGGGGGGGATCAAACCTTTAACAATTTTATAAGTATGATTGTAATGTTTTTTTTGTCTTGTGCACTATAAGCCTCTTGCGAAGCCTGACGCTAATGCTAAAGCGCTAAGCTCCGCTCATCAGCTTGCCTTCTCCTCAATCAAAGGTGACTGAGCACCAAGCTGATTACAAGGACCCATTCATGATTAGACCCTGAACACTGGGTCAGTCCAGGCCATAATCACAGCGGCAGTCACGCAGCATTATAATTCATGGTACAGCAAAGCCTCAAAAGACTATAAAACGTGGACCAAACTAAATATTGTTCATAAATATGTACAGTCGGAGAAGCACAGTGCACTGCTGTCCACGGCTGTATAATTAGACACATGGCTAGGATGGCAGACCAAACCATGGGCCCCGCTCTCCACTTACTGGTCTGGAACTCTGTTTACATTACTGCTGGTTTTAGAAGGACCAATTTTAGAGTCACACCAGACCTGTTATTTTACTGGCTGTGGTTGCATGAAGGGTTTCTGATGCAACGGTCCCACAAGAGTGTTTCCCTCCCGAAGGGTAATTCAGGTCAAACGGGATGATATACTTCTACAATGATCAAAAGGATGCTGTGGTGTGCGGCATGATTACAAGATCAAACGTTCAGAAAATATAAATGTGACAGCTTCAAAAAATAAAAAAAGAATCTGGGATTGATTTTCTCGAAGGGTTCTTATGATGGGAGAATGCAAATCAAGACAAAAATCAAATCAACATTTCTAATTGAAACCAGTTTAGTTTTGACATACGCTATCATTCAAATGTCTGAGGTCAGAAACGAATACTTTCATTCAGCAAAGTTTAAATTAAATATTCAAATATTATATTTTTTAAATTATTGAAAAAAAATATATATATTTTTTTTATATATAAATATATATTTTAAAATATTTTTTTTAAATAAAAATAAATAAAAAGTAAATATTTTTGCATTGCTACAATAAAATTCTACTTCACATAAATGCTGTTTTTTATTTTCTATTCATCAAAGAATCCTAAAAATACATATAATGTACAATGTATAATGTATAAATGTATAATGTATAAATACAAATACATATAATGGGTTGCACAGAAATATATATATTTTTTTAAAGTTTTTAACATTGATAATAATAAGAAATGTTTCTTGAGCACAAATCAGCATATTAGAATGATTTCTGAAGGATCATGTGACACTGAAGAATGGAGAAATGATGCTGAAAATTCAGTTTTACCAACACAGGAATATTTAAAAAATAATAATAATAATAATAATTGTAATATAAAAAATATAAATTTGAATAATATTACACAACATTATTAAATATTGAGGAATAAATTACATTTTACAATATATTAAAATAGAAAACATTTATTTAAAATGGTAATAATATTTCACAATATTATCATTTTTACTGTATTTTTTTTTTATTAAATAAATGCAAGCTGAATCTGTATATCCCACATACTTAGCTATGTATAATAGAAATTGAAAGTGACAAAATCAATTAATCAGAAAATACCTGATGTTTTAAAAACAGTTATTGAGGAGTAGGATTTTGGGCCAATATCATTTTACCATGGGAGGAACTAGCAACACAATGAGTTAGAAAAAGAAACCAATTCTCTGTCAAAATGTCTTGCTTTGTGTTGTTTTTGACAGTCACTCATGGCTAGTTGTTAAGACAAAAAACTTGGAATATTACCACTGAAGATACATAATTCCTCACTTAATTTACTCTCTCAAATCATTTAGTTTAGACATGTTAATAAAATACAAAACAACAAAACTAAACAGATTTTACGGAAAACACATATTATGAGACACTGAACTTTGCAAACAAATAAACACACAGAGGACAAGTCCTCAGTCTGCAGGTGTTTTTTAGACCTGGGAATACATTAGCATCTTATTAAGACAACAGGGGAAGCAAAGGACACATGAATCTTCCGAGCAATTGCAGTGGGCCTGACAGCTGCAATTAAAGTCTGAGAATTAACTATTGATTATTGGTGCAAACACCGTACTCTACCAAGGTCAGAGATGAGGAACATATGCGTGAATTATAAGCGGTTTTATGGGTCTTTTACCATAGTGCAGCCTAGAGAAAGAAGTATAGGCATGAAATACTAAATATTTCTGTTCTCACAAGAGATTGACAATCACAGCTCACAACACATAGCTGTCAATGAGAGGAGTGTTATCATTACGGCACTTACCGTGTAGAGCTCGTTGAGGACTTTCATCAAATCCTCTTGTAGCTGAAAGGTCATTTCTTTACTCTGAAGAGAGAGAGAAACAAAAAGAAAGAAGAGGAATCAGCTATCAAATCACATTAAAATCACTGACAAAATAAAAACTGTATGTGTTTGTGTGCAATTAAAATGTATGTTTTATCAGGGATTTGTATTCTTCACACTCAAGGATTGCAGCTCAACTGTTTGCTTCAACTTTTGCAGCTTGTGTGGATTACCTGATCTTTCTGTCTCGCAGGCCACTCAAGATTCTCACTAACCCAATTATATCTCTACTAATCTGATTCCACGAGCCATTTCCAACATCCCAGTGCTCAAGGGTGCTATGAGCGAATCCTTCTGATACAGCTAGAGCAAGACCTTCAGTCAATCTTCAGAGGCCACAATGTCCTTCAAACTAAATTATACTCTCAATCCATGAATTTGAAAGGAACTGGAGATGCTATCATCATTTTAGTTTATGTGGGTTTATTTTTTTTTTATTTTTTTTTGTAAATATTTATTTATATATTTATTAATTCATTCATTCAATTTATTTAGTGAATGTCACCAATCCAACCTTATAAATTATGTAAGTACAAGATGTAGATCTTTATAAATAATTATTAAAATCTCACACACACATATATACATACATATACACGTATATACAGTATATATGTATATATATTTTCCCTTCAACAGTAACCGTGACATGGCACTGTTATCTTCATAAACTAAAATACATTACATATATCTATCCTAACAATTCAATGAAAATCTGGCCGCATGGGTTTAATGCACTCAGTCCATTTAGTCTTTTAGACTCCATTTAGTACTTCAGAGAGGAAGAAAGTCTTTCCATAATATAAATGTTGAGTATGCATCCATTCATCATAAGAATGTGGCTCTGGCTTTAACCATTTTTTTATGGGCATATTTTTGCAATCCGCAAGGGCACTGAATATGAATTTATCATTGTTAATCAACCTATCAAAAGAGATGCTACCCAAATATACTGTGTCATATTTAAAATGAAATTTCCATCCCAATGACCTTTTGCACCTGTTGCCATTCTTTTTTTTAATGTGACTGATTCATGCAACATTATTTTTACAAATTACAAATTACAAATAATAATAATAATAATAATAATAAGCAAATAGGTATCATTTAAATAAAATATTAAAATAAAATATAATAGAAATTTTAATATTATATACACACACATATGTATGTATGCGTGTATGCGTTTCCCTTTTAATAATAAAATATTAAAATTAATTTAATACAAATATTAAATATTCTTAAGTAAATATTCACTTTTAATAATAAAAATTATACAAATGTAAAAAAAAAAAAAAACTATTGTATCGAAAATTTGTTAATGTAAAAATGTATAATGCAATCTCCCCAAAAATCTTAAAATTTACCAAAAATGTATTTTTTAGTAAAACAGTAGAATTTCTTGACATTACTGTAAATTGAGAATTAAAAAAAAAAAAAACTAAATGTAATTATTATTATTATTATTATTATTATTATTTAAGGGTGAAATATATAATCTTCCCAAGCTATGTGAGATCAGTGCTTTCACACTTTCACTCTTTCAGACATCTAATTGAACTCAGTTGTATCTGGAATGGAAACATAACAGGTCACACATGTCGTGTGGAGGTCAAGAGTCAAAATAATTTAGCTAAGATCTTCAAACACCCACACTGCTGTTCCACACTCAACCTCTCAAGAGCAAACACAAGAGCCGACAGCTGTGTGTGTACATGTGTGTGCTTCAACACACCCGCTGGATCTCAGAGGAACACAAGTCTGCGCTAAATGTTAAATTCATCATCCGTGACTCATCGTACAGTACAGTACCGGCAGCATCCGGGCATGCAGATCCGAACAGGCCTGGAGAGATTATTCACGTGCCATGCCAAAGCTCTGCCTTTAATCAGGCTTCCTCTCAGGCTCATCTAACACCAGCCAGTTCTGCCTTTTACATAACTGTTTCCAGCCGATGGTCAAACTGACAACCACGGTTACATGGAGAGCCAGGGTGGCTCAGGATATTTTGGGAGCAATCAAGCAGGTTGGCAATTGAGCAAAGGACTGTGGGAAGTAGGGTTTTGTACCATTTAGATTTGAAATAAGAATGCCAATTCAATTACTGAAGCTGAATTAAGGATGTAAATAAATAAAATTAAAAAATAAAAGTTATATGTCACTTTGGATAAAAGTGCTACTACTACATATATAAAAGTATATAAATTAGGGGTGGTACGGTTCAACTTTTTCACGGTTCGGTTTGTATCACGGTTTTAGAGTCACGGTTTCGGTACGATTCGGTATGTTTAGGGAAAAACTATACAGTCAAATAACAATAAAGAAAATAAGAATAATCTATCTAACTACAAGCAACAGCACAAAAAAAATACAATAGAGTAAAGATACAAAAAATAATCAGTGATTTTCAGTTTTCTTTTTTTTTTAGGTAGGTCTATAGCATTCGTTTTTAGGTACAGAAATTGAATAAAGTAATCAAATGTAAAACAGCATTGCATATTTGACTGTATAAATTAAAGATGAATCTTTATTAAAGTTACAAAAGCGATTGAATCAAGAGCAGTGAGTGATTTCTTTGTTGTTGCTGTTTGATTAATATTAAGAAAGTGCTGTCACTTTAAGAGAATGCACTGATCCAGTGCACTGATACTGTACATTCAGCCGGCTATGTCTGCTATAGGTTACTTACCAAGATGGGCATTTTGGCATAATTTTTGTGTGAATTTGTCCATTCAAACAATACTTCAGAGAGAGCTTAATATTTGCGCGCGTTTGCGCGCTTCTGATGAGCGCACGCACAAATCTTCTCACTGCGTGCGTGAGCTCACATCCTCTGGCTCTTAAATGTTTAAACTGGCAAAGCTTACATGAGTTTAGTTTAAACACAGTTATCAACGTGTGCTGTTCAGGTCTCACCTGTGCGCGCGCTATCAGCACCCGGGTGATGATGGAATAAATGCTCATATTCCAGCATACGGCACTCACATTGAACAAGAGTGAATGGTTTGTCCACTTTTTTTTTTTTTTCTCTCATCGCTGTTATTGTAATGTACTGGGAAGCCAGAATGCGCATCCATTAACAGAAACATACATTTGCCGAACCCTGTTTGTTTTACATGTTATTTATAACAAACCATATTACATATGCGTTGTCAGATTTAAGTTGAACCGCGGTCCTAGTGCGGTTCGGTTCGATTTTTTTCCACGAACCGTGCCACCCCTAATATAAATAGCAGGTATGTATTTTAAAAAAATTAAATTAAATAAAAAATAAAAATGCCTTGCATGAGTCATTAGCTATTTCCATCCAAAATTCTAATTAAACTTGTGAAAACTGGAATATCACATAAAAAAAAATTGCGAATAAAGCACTGTTTACATCCAACGAGTCAAAAAGAACAAAATCGTCACTTCCTGGCAAACTGGCACTAAATATCACTAAGAAAACTAGGAGAAGTCACTGAATATAATAATTTTCATATATGATAAATTACTTGCACCTCAGAGAGAGCAGACGATAAATACACAATAAATGCAGTCATTGTTTTCGGAGGCGGATGCCAGCTGTTTGGGAACGCAGTCGTGTAAGACAATTATACATAAATACTTTGACGACAGACTTTGCGCAGGCATTTCAGAATGACCGTCATAACATATATAGATGCTGTGAATGAGATCAGTCCTCTGCTAGTCAAGTTATCCCGTCTCAAAGCGCAAAGTCACATGTATTTTTCGATGCGCATGGAGGAATTTATTCGGTAAATGTGTTTCCATCGTAGTTTATGCGCATTTTTCTTATCAGATAAAAGGTTTATCCTACTCAAATGTGCGCACAAGTTTTTTATGCGCATTTTAAGAATTTATGCACATCTTGGCATTTCCATCCAGCGTTTTTTTATGCGATATTCCAAAATGCGCATAAAAATAGGTGGATAGAAACATAGCTATAGACTTTGCAACTTAGAAGCTGGGTCTTTACATGAGAAGTATCATTGTAGCACTACTATCTAGTTGACTTGGTTAAAGACTCTATATATAACCATATCAAGCCTCTGGGTATAGAGGGTAACATCTTTCCATTAAAATTAAAATGGCTATAAAAAATTTACAAACTTCAAGGCACGAACATGGGAGGGCTGACAGCACCATGTGCAGGAGCCATGATGAAGCCAGTCATGTCACAAACAGTGGGGTGTCATACACTTTATGGCAGCAGGCAGCATATTGCATGGCTATAGAAGTACTAAATAAAGTGCCATTTAACATGTGTGACTGTTGTAGACAGCTTTACTACACTGCAAATTAACATCAGGGCTCTTACAGTGGGATTTATCCTCAAAAACTTACTATCAGTATTGTGCATCATTGAACCTACTGGCTAAATACATGGTATGCAATTAGTAAAGAGGAAATTCATATAAAAAGGAACTAGGATTCATCAACTACTAAAATGTATTGACAGGAAAACAAATGATGACTTTTAGAAGAGCAAACATCTCTGAGTGCTACCTCTGGAAGTCTATGATTCAAAAACTACCTTGGATTCCATAAATAACCTAAAAGTGTTTTAAAAAGCATGTTGTATAAATAATGAAAACAAAATACATGTGATAAAATCTGCCCAACCATGATGGAATATGAGGTTGGATGCACAGCTGTTATATGAATAAAGTACATCACAGATCCTTTAATAAACTTTTTTTGCATTTAAATGGAAAGGATGTCTAGTATTTCTTATTTTCAATGTTAACTTTTCAACTAGCTTTTCTAAGATTCAGCTTACACTACAGTTCAAATGTTTGGGGTTGGTAAATTCTTTTATGGTTAAAAAAAAAAAAAAAAAAAAAAAAGTATCTTATGCTCAACATGGCTGCATTTATTTGATAAAAAAAATACAGTAATATTGTGTAATATTATTACAATTTATATTTTTTACATTACAAGTATTTTTTTTATTTTTTTTAAATATTCCTGTGTTGGCAAAACTGAATTTTCAGGAGCCATTTCTCCAGTCCTCAGTGTCACATGATCGTCAGAAATCATTCTAATATGCTGATTTGCTGCTCAAGAAACATTTCTGATTATTATCAATGTTGAGAACAGTTCTGATGCTTAATATTTTTTGTGGAAATGGTCACATTTTTCCAGGATTCTTTGATGAATATGAGTTCAAAAGAACAGCATTTATTTGAATTTTTTTTTGTTACATTATAAATGACTTTACTGTCACTTTTGATTAATTGAATGCATCCTTGCTGAATAAATTTGAGTACAAAAAATGTACTGACCTCAAACTTTTGAACAGTAGTGCACTCTATCTCCAAAACAAATTAATCTCACATTAATAAAATACAAAATGTGTATGCAAATTAAAATCAAAGGAAAATAAAGTTAATGTAAACATCTTAAACAGCAAATTGTAAAATATGCACACATACTAAGATCACATATTGTAATGATGCACACAAATTACAGTTGTGACTGATTCCAATAATTACTATATGTTATGGCTGATAACAAACAGCCGATATCAAAATGCTCTTAATGCTATTTAATAATGTTTAAAAAAAATCAATCATTTTAAATGCTAAAAGTGAATTTAAGCATCACAATAATAGTGACCGGCATTAACAAGTCTCTTAAGGGACGTTCTCGAGATCTGCCTCTCTGTTGCAGCTGTGCCTCGGAGGGCTGAGGTGACAACAGGGGCTTTGCTGTCTTGTATGTGTGGCTCATTACTGAAACGATGTTGTGATCAAAGGAAGCGGGGCGCACTGATTACAGGGAAGAGCAGTTTCAACACCCTGGGTGAATGACTGCCCCCCACCAACAACATCCAGCGCCCTTAAGGGAAACAACCCCCTGCCCTCTCTCTTCTGCCACTCTCGTGTCAACACAGACAGCAGAGAGCAAGAGGCTGTGTGGAAGAGGTGGTTCTGTTATATAACTAGTCACTTAAGGGATACAGACACATCAGCTTTGTTTTGAGGATTCTTCTATCATGAATCATGAGATCTTTAAAGTTCTTCCAGGACATCTCCTCCACTGCGCTCCAGATGTATTTATCATCCTTGAGTGTAAGGTACTCATATAACGAAAACAGCTGTGAGGAGCACAAAGAACACCTGGTTCTTTTGTCATAATAGAGTATTTAACCTTCCTTATAGTAATGGGTAGCTTCCCCTTGTGTTAGTATGTGACAATGAAAGAACACTATCAGACCAATATGGTATAATTTTAAAGGAATGGCTCAACCAAAAATGAAGAATCTGTCATTATCTACTTATTTCAAACCCTTGTGACTTACTTTCTTCCATTGAGCAAAACAAGTGAACTTTTGAAGAATATTCTGGTCACTTTTTCCAGACTAGGGTTCAAAAGTACCATGAAAGTCTCATACAAGGGTCCATAAAACTATTAGCTTCACACCAGACCGAATGAAGCTAAGCGCGAGTGATTTACATGTTAGTATGCAAAGACGCGAATGACATCCTGCGGCACGGTTCACGAATTGAGCGTTTCGGGCGTTTGCCGTGCGAACCGCGCGAGTTGAAAAACTCTACTTTCGGATATTCGCGCCGCGTTAACCAATCAGCTTGCTCTATATGGTGAAGAGCGGAGGCAGAGGACAAAATATCGTCGCTGTATGGATGCCCGGAGCTTACGATAGACCAAAGATTACCTGAATACCCAAAACGAATTATATCTTATGTTTATCCACTCAACATCAGCCAGCGGCAAATCAGAAGGAAGCCGAGGTTATGCTCCTCTCTTTGATACATAAGCACAGCGCCCGGTGTTCGCGTGGAGCTACGGCTCGAAATCGGCGAAGCACATTTTCAAATAGGCGCTGTTTTTTAAATAAACCGCAGATTTGAGTTTTAAAAACTACATTCTCGGCTGAAATACACGCGTCCAGTGTTTCCTAGCACATAAAGTGCTTAGCCTCTAAACAAAATCCATTGATTTCGCAAAACAAGCCGCCTGGCAGAAGCCCCTCCCAACGAATTCACGTTCAAAATGTTCAAGCGTCCAAATGCGAAATCGCGTCTGGTGAACGCACAGTTAGGGTGTTTTCACACCTGTAGATTGATTGCTTTATTCCGAAACAGGGATTAAAATTATTACAAGTTGCTTTTTATTCTTGGTGCGGTTTGCTTTCACGGCAAAGTTTCTAAACGGACAAAATTGTCATGCGAGAAAGTCCTCTCATTGGTCAAAGTTCCAAGCTGGTGACAATTAATGATTAATTTGGAAAGAGAGGCAAACAAACTCTCTCTCTCTCACACACACACATACACACGCACACGCGTGTCAGGATGGAACGACAACAGCTTTGAGGGCTGCTTGTTGTTTTTTTTTTGTTTTTTTTAGCTGTCAATATATTTATTAATTTACATTTTGAGCAGGAGTCAGGATTCGTCGGCAAAACATTGTTAAAATGCACCTATACAAAGGCATTAATTAAGACGCATTATAAAATGAAAAGGCGCGCTTTGATTTTGAATGGCGAAGTGTACTCACCCACTGCTTTTAACGGAACTTACGTAATTACCCATTATAACGGATAAGCCTGGTTCGTTGGTCCGTTGGATCATTGCTTTTCACTACAACCGAACCGCTCCAGGTTCTTTTTCAATCGAGCCGAGACCACCTTGTCAGGCGATTCGGACCGATTGTTTTGGCGCGGATCCGAGCGCGATTTCCATGTTCACATATGCCCAAATGAACCGAACTAAGGGGGGAAACGCGCCAGGTTCCGAAACAAAGGGCCAGGTGTGAAAGCACCCTTAGACTACATTTTAAGTCTTCTGAAGGCATTCGATTGCAATGTGTATGGAACAGAACCATTTACCGGATCAGTTTGATCTGGTGAATGAATCATTTCGGACCAGATTTTGAATAAATATTCTTTGATAAAATCCAACTCAAAAGAATGATTCGTTCACATGGACATCAGCAAATGTTTGTCATGCTTTTCTGTGAATAAAGTCTTAAATTCTCACAAAATACTATAAGATGCACATTCCTCACAAAATGCTGTGAGATGCCTTGAGAAGACTTGGAATATGAAACAATGGTTCTCAAACAGAAATTTCGACAAACTTCCGAAAGAATTAAAATTATTTAAAACCAATAAAACAAGCATTAAAATCAGCCTAAACAACCAAGATTCCAAAAAAAAAAAAAAGATTTTCACAATCTTGGAAAACCTGAACATATATATATGTGACCCTGGACCACAAAACCAGTCTTAAGTCGCTGGGGTAGGGTTAGGGTTAGGGAAAAATACATTGTATGGGTCAAAATTATGGATTTTTCTTTTATGCCAAAAATCATTAAGACATTAACTAAAGATCATGTTCCATGAAATGTAAATCTCCTACTGTAAATATATCAAAACTTAATTTTTGATTAGTAATATGCATTGCTAAGAACATTTGGACAACTTTAAAGGTGATTTTCTCAATATTGTGATTTTTTTGCACCCTCAGATTCCAGATTTTAAAATAGTTGTATCTCGGCCAAATATTGTTCCTATCATAACAAACCATACATCAATGGAAAGCTTATTTATTCAGCTTTCAGATTATGTATAAATCTCAATTTCATAAAATTGACCTTTATGATTGGTTTTGTGGTCCAGGGTCACATATGAGATAACCATCATAAAGTGTGATTTGTAGACCTGGAAAAGTCATGTAAATTAATAAAATGATAAATCTCCATTAGTACTTTTAGACAGTAAATCATGAATGACTGGAAATGTTGTGAGGGTTTTGAACAATGTTTTGAACATTGTTGTGAAAAATTGGGAGGGAGGGAGGGATTTCTAGATTTAGAAAAGTCATGTCAATTAATAAAATGCTAAAACTCTGACATTTGGCATGGACATGTTTATAACAAATACACATTTTTCTAGGTAAGCCAAGCTTTGAAAATAAATTTTGAAAATAAAAAAAAGTTAATTATCCTTAATTATAGGGTCTTTGAACATTGTTGTGGAAAATGGGGGGCCTTGAGAATTAAAAAGGTTGAGTGGTCCTTTAGACCACTTTTAAGTTATATTAATTGCACTTTTTAAAGGTGCAGTGTGTAGTTTTTAGCGGCATCTAGCGGTTGAGTTTGCGAATTGCAACCAACGGCTCAGTTCCCCGCTCACTCCTCCCTTTAGAGAAGCTACGGTGGCCGATACAGGGCTAAGATGCCGTCGTCTGAGACCGCAGAGAGCAACGAGGTTTCTTTACAAAGGTAAATTAAGGAATTATATTTACTTAATTATTCAATAAACGATGTCATTGCGAATATTACTGTTACTTGTTCATCATTGTGTCAGTGTTTTTTCGCGAGAACAACATAGTGACGATACACGCTCTGTAGAGCAGTTTGTCCGTTAAGGGCTACTGTAGAAACATGATGGCGACTTCCATGTGAGGGGACCCACGGTATATGTAGATATAAATCGCTCATTCTAAGGTAATAAAAACATAACAGCTTTCCTGTAGCTCAAATGGTAGAGCATGGTGCTAGCAACGCCAAGATCATGGGTTCGATTCCCAGGGAAAGCAAGAGCTGATAAAATGTAAAAACTGTAACTTGAATGCAATGTAAGTCGCTTTGGATAAAAGCGTCTGCTAAATGCATAAATGTAAATAACAGTTCATTAAGTAAGGTCTTTATACTCCTCTGAAAACGTAGTTATGTATATTATATTGCATTTCTGTCTATAGATCATCCTAAATATTACACAGTGCACCTTTAACTTTTCTGAGCTTCAGTTCTAAAATATTGTTGTATTTTTTTTAAAAAGCGGCCAAAATCTTTATCTTTTGTGTTCCATGGAAGAATGAAACTCATGCTGGTTATGAACAACATGGTGAGTAAATAATGACAGAACATTAATTTTTCCCTTTCACAATCCCTTTACCTATCTCAGAGCCGCTGGTCAAGCCCTTTGAATAACCCTTGTTTGAGACCAAACTTTTACCTCCTACATTCCAGCCTTGTAATTTGCTGTTGTGGTCGTCTCATATGACTCGCATGCATGGCAGCACATAATCTGTATGGGAGTTGTCCCCCTTCTGTGGCCTGTGCTGAAGGGACCGCCACGTCGTCTCGGTCATGGGGCCGCAGACATCAAACAACAGGCAGGAGGCCATGATTAGAGTTCGGGCTTTAGGAACTTCTCAGAACAGAACCACAGCCCAGAAACAGAGGTCCCGTATGGCCGGACCCACGTCGTAAATCTGACCAGTGAATACAGGCACACAAACAACCTTGAACCACACAAAACTTCACATGCCCCATATCTTACTTAAGCCAGACCTAATTGCACACAGGTACACTTTAAAAGTCTCTCAAGTCCTCTTTATACAGCAACGGCAACACAGATTTTGCGTTTGAAGAAGTATATATATCCCCAAAAGATCACAAAATTGTTAGTCCTATAATGCAGCACAGAAGTAGCCTAAAAGTAATTACACAGGAATGAGAATCACGGCAAACTATGCATTACACACATTTCGATAAAATGTTGCCATCAACGTTTATTCTGATATATCAAAGCTGACAGAAAACAAGATTGTCATGAAGACAAAGTTTCAGGCGTCTGTGATGTAGTATTTCACTTATTTAAAGGGATAGTTCACCCAAAAATGGATATTCTGTTATCATTCAATCCCTTCATGTTGTTCCAAACATATGACTGCAGAACATATTTTGAAAATAAAAAGATAGTTTTTGTGTCCATAAAGTGAAGACCAATGGGACCAAAACAACATTTGACCACACTAACATTCATTATGGATGTTATTATTATGAACGTTTTTAAAAATATCTTCTCGTGTTCCACAGAAGAAAGTAAGTCATACAAATTTGGAACGACATGAGGGTGAGTAAACGATGACAGAATTCCCATTGCTGGGTGAACAATTGCTTTAAGAACAGCTTACATTTGCTGTAAAGTTGTTTTTAGAGTCCACCATCCAGAAATATAACAGGAACTGCATGAAAGTAATATAAAATGCAATGGAATAAAAATAGCTTTCAGAATAGAAGAATAACTAAAAAAGGAAAGAGGAATGACAGTAAAACAATACAAGACAGAAAAAAAAGTGGCAATCTAGTTCAACAAAGAGTTTTTTTTCCATTACATAGATAAAAATAACTGCACATCTTATGACGTAAATGCAAAGTGTCTTGATTATTGCCAGGTTGTTATTCTCCAGAATGGCAGGGCATTTTTCTCATGTGAATCTTATAGAATAATTCAAGTTTAGTACTTATGGCAAAATGTTGACCATGCTGCCCAGTCCTTTTTGTGTGTGTGTGTGTGTGTGTGTGTGTGAGTGTGTGTGTGTGAGTGAGTGAGTGAGTGAGTGAGTGAGTGAGTGTGTGTGTGTGTGTGTGTGTGTGTGTGTGTAAAAAAGTACTATAAATGCACCTACAATGGATATAAACAAACAAAAAGCAAAAATGTTCTGACAGTTGAAAAGCTTGTCAAATGTAATTTTGCCTTGTTTTAGACCCTAGAACATTCCTTTGAAGCAGAGCTTTTTTAACCACAATTTCGAACTTCATTAATTATCATAAATTAATATAATTAAACAATATTTTCTCTTTCTTTGGTCAGTAAGATAAGCATCTTATGCATTTATTTGCTGAAAAATACAATAAAATGGTAATAATATAAAAATATTATTACAATTTAAAAATAACTTTTCTATTTTAATATATTTTGAAAAGTAATTTATTCATGTGATTGCAGAAACATTACTTATCAATTTGGAACATGTTTGTGTAAAAACGGTACTTTTTTTTCAGAAAGGTTAAAACAAAAGCATTTTTTCCAACATTATAAATGTCATTACTGTCACTTCAGATCAGCTTAATGTTCCCTTTCTGAATAAAAATTCAGAAAGAGAACATTAAGCTGATCTAAAGTGACAGTATTCTGAATATATATATATAAAAAGACCCCAAACTTTTGATCAGTATAGTGTATCTTCTGCTTGATTATCATTTTTTATTTTTACAAGAGATTATGGCTTCCAGTTTAGAACCTGCAATGAATTTTCTTAAAATGCACATTTTACATCGGCGACGATAGCCTTGAGGGCAGCACGCTGACATACAATGCCATTGAGCTACGGGCGGCCCGATTTCGAATCCCGCCCCCCTCTCCCTTTCCTGTCAACTCTGATCTGTCCTATCATAATAAAGGCAAAAATGCCCCCCCCCCCCCCCCAAAAAAAAAACTTAAAATAAATGCACATTTTACACACAATACTATACACGCTTTTTTATTTTAAAAACAAATCAACATGGTTTGAGGAGTTAAGAATTTATTCTGAGACCTATTTTGAGACTCTTCTGACAGTTCATGTAATCGAAAACAGTTCTGACCTTTTTCAGAAGGCGCGTGGAGTCTTCACTAATCTGCATGAAGCGCATGATGACGTTGTTCAGGTAAATGTCGCTCAGTGTCGCATGGTCTTTGCTCTCCCGTCGAACCTGGTTCAGCAACAGGTACCAGCAGTTGACCGGAGACAGGAGATTCTGGTCTTTCCTGCAGGCGAGAGAGAAACAGAGAAAGAGACACTGATCAAACTTAATGAAAGGCTCCTGTCTGCGAGCTGTCAGGGACCATCTGGGCACTTAACTCATGAACTGGACGAAACCACAGACTGATCCATCTTCCCAGCACCCATCAGGATGCTTTAAGAGCCATTCACGTGGATCACACACATTAACATCCCTCTCATCTCTTCCCTTGATGATACATGGCCTATTTAAGCATGCATGATCTCTGGATACTTTGTAGTGTTCGTGCACAGCAACAGAACCAAGACTCAGACCTAAACTCAAGGTGAAACATCAAGTGTTCTCTGGGACATATGGGACATTCAGTAAGTTTCTGGGTCAGAACTCTCTCCAGATCATAACGTACCTGCAATATGACAAACACTGCATCTAGTATTTATTTTCTATTAGGACAATAATAAAAACAATTGTGACCGTTTATTTTTTGATAATAACAGACTAAGTGTACTTTAGCTACTTAAATAAATACAATTGCGTTAAAATTTTTTGGTGCTGGTAAGATTTTTTTTAAAGAAATTAATTTTATTCAGTAAGGATGCCTTAAACTGATCAAAAGTGACCGTAAAGACATTAGGTTTATAATGCAAAAGACGTCAATTTCAAATAAATGCTGTTGTTTTTAACTTTCTACTCATCAAATAATCTTGAAACAAAGAAACAAAAAATATTAAGCAGCACAACCATTTTCAAAATTGATAAGACATGTTTCTTGAGCAACAAAGCATTATATTAGAATGATATCTGAAGGATCATGTGACACTAGAGTGGCGTAACGATGCTGAAATTCAGCTCTGCCATCATAGGAATAAATTACATTTTAAAATATAATAAAATACAAACCTGTTATTTTAAATTATAATATTATTTCAAAATAAATCTTACAGTTTTACAGTATTTTTGATCAAATTAATGTAGCCTTGGTGAGCATAAGAGACTTCTTTCATTAACAAATTATTTTACAATTCTCCCTCATCTAGTTCTTCGTGTCTCCTTTCAGATTCTTGTTATTCCAAAAAAGTAATGATGCAAAATACCTGTGTGACATGGAGAAAATCTTACAGTCGAGATTCTAGAACAAACTCCTAAATATGAGCAATAGTAACAGAAATGGCTGCTATATCAAGTCCCACAAAAAAAAAACTGAGAAAAATGTTGCATTTGAGGAGGTGATATTGGCAGCTGATAGAGATTTGGATGTAAGTAAGGAAGTATTTTTTCAGCTCCATTTCCCGTTTATCTGTTTCACTGCAAAACAGGCAATGCATTTCATCGCTGCAGGTGAAGGTCTGCGGCCTGATGACATCCAATGAAAGTAGAGAAAAAAGCATGCAATCCGCACCAGCTGAGCTGATACATATAGTTTTTAACCTTAACACGAAATCCTTAAGTCTCTAAGATGATAGACATTCCTTGGAGTAACCGACTTGTTTAGAAGCCACGGTTGAAGGATCAGTCATCTATGTGAGACTGGATCAAATGGATAATCTAATTGAGCTAAAAGCCTAAAGATGCATGGTCGCAATATGAACACGCCTGGGATTCAGATTGCAGGGAGAATTATGGGAGCCTGTGCACTTTCTGTCAGTCTGCAATTACTATAAATCCTTTCACAAGACTGTCTCGGCCTCTTGAGCACGCACTCGGCTCTCCTCCTCGCATCAAGTGTGTACTGCGTGTTAAGAATGTGGTGGAGTCAAGCTGGGTTGTCAGGAAGCTGAAGGTGTACACGTGATTCGGATTCATGAAGTAGCAAAAAATAGCATTTGCTTCTTGAGCACTGAAATGCATGAATAAAGAGAGCAATATTAAAGTCACAAGGCCAAGACATGCCTGGATGTTAAGCTGTGTGGAGGATAAGAGAGAACTTCTACCTCACAAATGGACATAATAGTGTAAAAGATCACATTTTACAATACTACAATATTATGAATACGAATATGAATACAGATAGAAAAAGAAAGAGAGCTTGCTTTTATTAAATAAAGAAATTTTAAATGATATACAATGGGAATATGACATCCTATATCTAGAGCTTACATTATATGCAAATAAATGCAGAAATATATATAAAAAAGTTTAAAGTTAAATATATAAAAATAAAGATTAGTGTGACGGCGCAGGTAATAGCAAGGTTATTATTGTTAACTAATACTAAAACTATACAAAAAAATGCTTACTTGAAATAAACGTTAGCTGAAATAAAATAAAATGAATTTTTTACTTTATTTCAGCTAGTTGCAAAGGTTCTCATTTTTGTTTATTTTAACTTTTTTAGTTTAACAAATACTAAAATAAATTAATTAATCACTGTGTATATGTATGTGTATATGTATGTGTGTGTGTATATATATATATATATATATACAGTGGGTACGGAAAGTATTCAGACCCCCTTAAATTTTTCACTCTTTGTTATATTGCAGCCATTTGCTAAAATCATTTAAGTTCATTTTTTTTCCTCAATGTACACACAGCACCCCATATTGACAGAAAAACAGAATTGTTGACATTTTTACAGATTTATTAAAAAAGAAAAACTGAAATATCACATGGTCCTAAGTATTCAGACCCTTTGCTCAGTATTTAGTAGAAGCACCCTTTTGATTTAATACAGCCATGAGTCTTTTTGGGAAAGATGCAACAAGTATTATTTGGGGATCCTCTGCCATTCCTCCTTGCAAATCCTCTCCAGTTCTGTCAGGTTGGGATGGTAAACGTTGGTGGACAGCCATTTTTAGGTCTCTACCAGAGATGCTCAATTGGGTTTAAGTCAGGGCTCTGGCTGGGCCATTCAAGAACAGTCACGGAGTTGTTGTGAAGCCACTCCTTCGTTATTATTAGCTGTGTGCTTAGGGTCATTGTCTTGTTGGAAGGTAAACCTTCGGCCCAGTCTGAGGTCCTGAGCACTCTGGAGAAGGTTTTCGTCCAGGATATCCCTGTACTTGGCCGCATTCATCTTTCCCTCGATTGCAACCAGTCGTCCTGTCCCTGCAGCTGAAAAACACCCCCACAGCACGATGCTGCCACCACCATGCTTCACTGTTGGGACTGTATTGGACAGGTGATGAGCAGTGCCTGGTTTTCTCCTAACACATACCGCTTAGAATTAAGGCCAAAAAGTTCTATCTTGGTCTCATCAGATCCAGAGAATCCTTCAGGTGTTTTTTAGCAAACTCCATGTGGGCTTTCATGTGTCTTGCACTGAGGAGAGGCTTCCGTCGGGCCACTCTGCCATAAAGCCCCGACTGGTGGAGGGCTGCAGTATATGGTTGACTATATCTATATACTTTCTCCCATCTCCCGAATGCATACTCTGGAGCAATCAGCCACAGTGATCTATTGGGTTCTTCTTTACCTCTCTCACCAAGGCTCTTCTCCCCCGATAGCTCAGTTTGGCCGGACGGCCAGCTCTAGGAAGGGTTCTGGTCGTCCCAAACGTCTTCCATTTAAGGATTATGGAGGCCACTGTGCTATCTTATGAACCTTATAGTGCAGCTATAGAAATTTTTTTGTAACCTTGGCCAGATCTGTGCCTTGCCACAATTCTGTCTCTGAGCTCTTCAGGCAGTTCCTTTGACCTCATGATTCTCATTTGCTCTGACATGCACTGTGAGCTGTAAGGTCTTATATAGACAGGTGTGTGGCTTTCCTAATCAAGTCCAATCAGTATAATCAAACACAGCTGGACTCAAATGAAGGTGTAGAAGCCATCAAGGAAATACAGCACCATGTCAGAAGAAATGGACGTGAGCTTTTGCTTTTTTCTCTGCTAAATATATGAGTGTCACAGATTCATTTGTCTGTCAAACTTAGACGCATGTGAAATAGGAAAAAACTCTGAAAAATATCAACATTTTGCTGAAATATTTGTAGTTGTAGTGTGATGCAATACGTGCTGTGTGTATTTGGAGAAACAAATACTTAAATATTTTAATATGGCTCAGGCATAAAATGAGGCAAAATTCTGAATACTTTTACCCACTGTGTGTGTGTGGTTCTATACATATATATATACACATACAGTCGGTCCATATTGGTACCATCGACACAATTTCATTTTTGGCTCTATACACCACCATATTTATATATATATAAATAAATGAAATCAATAATGTACATAGATAATAATAATACATTTAAAAATAATAAGAATTTCTAAAATATACACTAATATGCATGACATGCACATTTAGTTTAATGTGAAGCACTAAAATAAACTAAATCAATTACTAAAAAATAAATCAACTACTAAATAAAAATGTATAAAAACTATAGACTTTTTAAACAAATCTATATATTTAAAACAAAACAAAAACAAATAAAAATGTTCAAAACTGCAAAAATTAAATTGAAAACAGAAAATGTAAAAAAGAATCTAATCCAAAATATATGAACAAAAACTATAATAGTATATCTTTGATGGGTAATAGTCGAGGAAGTGCTAAGGTAAATGCATGGCATCTCTGAGGTCAGAGCAGAAAGTCCACTGAAGCCCAGATTGTCACAGACTGCAACCATTTACATTACAGCTCCATCACAGAGATTCACTCGAATCATAGAGTCTATTAGCTCACTGCCATGGTGGATAAAACAGGAGGGATGATGACCGGAGAGGAAGTTGTCACACTGGGTAATCGTAAGGCATGATGAGTTAATTTGGAAAGCATGTGACTAATCAGAACTGATTCAAAGTAGAGATCAGAGAGTCAGCTGCACCATTAAAGGCTGCAGTAAATCAGTGGTACTGCTCAGACAAGATAAATAACAACTGGCCTCCAAGCGACCACCTCTCTCTCCAAAGGATCACCTCTCCACTATGTACTGATGCACAGCTTACATCTTTGACTAAATAGGTCTTAAAAACTTAATAGTAGCAAGACCGCTGCTACTAACCGCAATAGGAAAGCCATTACAAAACTCCTAAATTTTCAAAGACAGCATTTTTTATTCATGTTCCACTTCCCAGGTGTAAGCAAGTCTATATACAGCAACTACACTGGTGGCAATTACCCAAATGAATTACACTTGGTTTTATAAACAAAATGAATGTGGCCTCTAATCTGCTGATATCAAAATAACCCAACAGATCATCAGCAGTGGTATAAACATGAGCGATGCAGCGATGCAGTAACTACATCAACACTGTAGCCAGAGGAGCTTCATTCGGTGCTGGTGTAAACATCTCGCAGATCGCAAACATTATATTGACAGCTCATCGATTCTGAAGTGCCAGAGCAAACTAGAGCGCTTCACTGGAGGGTTTGGCATTCTACAACAAGGTCATCAAATGAATGCGCATGAAGGTACAAATCACAGACAACTGAAACCAACCTTACTGGGGTAGAGCATAAATCTTAATGCCTAAGTGCATTTCATTTCAATTTTAGGCATGCAACCAAAAGGACAAAGGTTCAAACCTAGCCTAAAAAAGCACTTGAATTCAGTTTCCTACAGGAGATTTATAATATAATATATAAAAAGGCACTTAAACACAGTTTCCTAGAGGAGATGTGTCCTTGTGGAAGGTCTGTTTGGCTAAAATGCATCTGCTAAATGATAGATAATCATAAGGAAATCTGGTGTCCAAGGAGTGGCAGCTGGATGATGCATATAATGAAATAATTCCCATCCTGAGTCCAGCAGCCTCCCTGGGCAAACATTATGTGATGCCTGTTAGCTCAACTATTATGAAGTAATTTGAGTATTTTGAAAACACATTGTGTTAGAGGTGCACTAAACTAAGCACCAGTAAATTTATTTACTTAAAATTCACAAAAATATTTATTTATTAAAACATACACTTCTGTTGAAAAGTTTTGGGTAGGATGTGTCGCCACGACGACAGTGTCATCTGGGAGAAGTTTAACCACACGGCTCACAAAACACTGCCTTGTAGGGATACACATATGTGGATAGAACCTATACTGGATAACTGGTAAATATTAAACGACATCAATTGTATAGCAATAGCATTGCGACAATTGACAAGAAAAGTCTGTAATAATATAGCACAATGTATGCTATTATTAGGTGCGGGTGGAAGTAATTTGGGTACTCCTCTGTCTCCTCGTTTTGTCACACATTGCTTAGACATTCTCATTACTTACTGTTACATTTTTGGGCACACGATACCGGTCTGTTCATTCTGTAAAATTCAATTTTAAGTTGATAGACATTTCTAGGGAGGGGACGAGCTAAAACTTGTGGAGGGTGCCTGTTTTAAAGATGCCTGAACCGAGCGGGTGGGGTACTTCGTTTTTTTTTTTTTTTTTTTTTTTTTTATAAAACATAGCTGGCCGCCCGGTCGGGGTCTGGGCTGTTGAAAATTTTCTCTGCTGCTAGGCAATAAACACCCCTCTGGGGGTGGTGGTGCCTGGATCTTAAACAATAAGTCTGTGTCTTTTTTCACCTGCATTTATGTGTGCTTGTCGTCTTTATGTGTCATAAAAAATACAGTGAAAGGACTACTGTGATTGGCGGGGCCTGGCCCTAACAGCCTGCGGGCTTATTAAAATGTAAAATAACCATTATATTCTAATTAGGGATGTCAATTTTCAATAATTTCCATAATCGATCGTCGTTTAAATTAACGATCAATTAATCGATTAATCGTTAACCTTAACTACTGCAAAATGCGTCTATTGCAGTGGCATATAGTCACCGACATGACATGATGTGCAAATGCCACACAAACCTCCAGCTTCCTCACCCGAAAGAAAAGGGTTTTTAGTCTAAATAAAAGGCTAGTGGCAGGATGGTAAAATGAATGGATGTGATTACGATCATTTCATAAAAGGAAGAGAAGCGCGCCGTAGTTACGCACGGGATCATTATACTTTGTGTGCTGTTTCATATCCTGTCACGGAGACCGCTGAATGCACCTTTTTAAATGGTTTCATGGTGCTCGTTTTTTTTATTTTTTTAAACATCATAGCAATGTTTGCAATTGACATTATCGGGATTTAAAATAAAATGATCCCAAACGCCAGTACGGCGCTGTGACGCGCGGTCAGTGATCCGCTTCCAGAACCACCGGCGTTGCTACAAACACACTGTTACACATTTGAAACATTTTAATGTGAGTATTATGACACAAGTGAGGTACAAAGCTTTGTTAAAAAGAGAAATAATTGGTTAGCAGGCAAATGTTACATCGCGACCATGCTTTTTGATTCAATTTGATTGGTAATATTATTAGAAAATACGGGATTAGTTTCCATTGTTATGCTGATGATACTCAACTATATATCTCAACAAGACCAGACGAAACTTCTAAATTATCTAAGTTAACTGAGTGTGTTAAAAATGTAAAAGATTGGATGACCAATAATTTTCTCCTATTAAATTCAGATAAGACAGAGATATTACTTATTGGACCAAATAACAGTACACAGAATCTCTTGGATTACAATTTGCAACTAGACGGATGTCCTGTTACTTCCTCTACAGTCAAAAATCTGGGTGTTATATTAGACAGCAACTTGTCTTTTGAAAAACATATTTCCAATGTTACAAAAACAGCATTCTTCCATTTTAGAAACATTGCCAAGCTAAGGAACATGTTACCTGTTTCTGATGCAGAAAAGCTAGTTCATGCATTCATGACCTCTAGACTGGACTATTGTAATGCACTGCTAGGTGGTTGTCCTGCATCTTCAATAAACAAGCTACAAGTAGTCCAAAATGCAGCGGCTAGAGTCCTTACCAGGTCAAGAAAATATGATCATATTACCCCAATTTTACAGTCTCTGCACTGGCTACCTATTAAGTACCGTATCAGTTACAAAATATTATTACTTACATATAAGGCCCTAAATGGTTTAGCTCCTGCGTACCTAACTAGTCTTCTATCTCGCTACAATCCATCACGCTCCCTAAGGTCGCAAAACTCTGGACTCTTGGTAGTACCTAGAATAGCAAAGTCCACTAAAGGAGGTAGAGCTTTTTCATATTTGGCTCCCAAACTCTGGAATAGCCTTCCTGATAACGTTCGGGGTTCAGACACACTCTCTCTGTTTAAATCTAGATTAAAGACACATCTCTTTAGCCAAGCATTCACATAATGCATTCATATAATGCATCTCATAAATCGTGTACTACAGTTATATCTGATCAAAACGCACATTATTATTCTTTAGCTTGGGTTGAACAAATAATTTTTGCTTGAATGGAACAACAGCTACGCTAATTATGTCTCTTTGTTTCTCTGTTTCTGCCACGGGATTAACATCCCGTGGTAACTAGGAGTTACACAAGCTTCAGTCTGGATCCAGCCCTTAAATGATCTGAGATGACCAAACACCTGAGAAGAGATGATGCCGACCCCTCGGAGGACCTCTGATGGAGGCCAACCTCTGATCCACCAACAACATGCAGAATTAACAAATTTTGCCATAAGTTAATATATTAAGTTTCTACAATGTATAAATATATTGTAGAAACTTAATTTCCTGTAAAGCGCTTTGCAACGATTGTATCGTAAAAAGCGCTATACAAATAAACGTGAATTGAATTGAATTGAATTCATGCCGAGCGCATACATTTAAATCAAGCCATATGCAGCTTTGTGTTCTGTTTTTCCGGATGGTCACGAATTTAATATTATTTATTGTTTCTTTTCCCAAATCCTCACTGTCTCACCCTCTAGATTCGCAGGTTTATTTTATTGTTGTTCACTTTTAATCACTGTTTTCGCATCTATTACTGTGGTAAACGTGTGGGGGGAAATGAAAGATTTTGTGGCCATGAATTAAGAATTCGTTACTATGTAATTGTTCCCGCATTTAAGTTAAATCATGGGTTTTCTAGGGCAGGGGTTTTCAAACTGTGGGTCGCACAAAGCCACTTGGCGGCAGCTAAATGACACACACACAGTTCCTAGGGCTGGACGATATACAAAGATTAATTACGAATTGCGATATTGCTCAGTGCGATTTTCGAATCGCACTGGATTCGATCATTTTATTTAAAATAAAATGATGCCAAACGCAAGTATGGCGCGTGGGTCTGTAGGAGGGTGCGAATAGGAGGGTCTCAGAGCGACGGTTCATTATTAAAATGCTCGGTCCGCATTATTAATGAGAAGAAACTCTCTCACTTCACTGCGCTGTGTTCTGCATGAGATTGCATACACCGGAAAATTCAAATGTTGTGAAAACTGTATAAGGTAGGCTGTTCATTAATTTCTATCATCTGTTTGAACTCTGCACTGTATCTTTCCGAGAGATGTAAAGAGTTTGTTGTTTTCGTTCCTTCATATTAATTTAATCCATAAACTGTCCGTAAAAAGCATTTCACATGTACGGGTTGAGCGGGGCACAAATGCGGGGTTAATTGTAACACTATACAAACATTTCCACATGCTAGCATAACAGAATTTACAAAATGTCCTATTATTTCCTTGCCATATCATCACTATATAGAGAAAAAAATATTTAGAAGATATAGCTGAACATTTATTTAACATTGCAAAAGTAAATTTCTGGCTGAAGTAAATTTGTCTTCTCGGTTTTTAGTGTTTATTTAAAATGAGACACATATGTTTATTATTTTTACAATTATTTCAAAATTATTTTAATCTCTAAACTGTTTGAGAATTCTGCTTCGCTTCTTATGCTTTGCTAAAATAAAATAAAAAAGTGTTGGGTTGTGAGGACACATTTTTTTATAGCACTCGCAGCGCAGATTACAGTTCATAACCGCACCGGAGTGAGCGCGTTTCCAGGTTTTATGGACATATTTCTAGACTCATTAACGTCTGTAAATTAAGAAATTAAAACGTAAATATTAGTAGTGAATGTTTACAGTGGTACTAGCCTATAAAATAAAATGGTTATTTTTCTTAAATACTTAATTTCTGCTATATTATGCTTTTAATTATGATTAAGCTTATAGTAATGTCAATTGTTTTTTTTATCTCAAATATTTTGGTGGGTCTTGAAATAGATTATACTTGTCTAGGTGGGTCGTGGAATGGAAAAGTTTGGGAACCCCTGTTCTAGGGAACAAATTAATGAAACATGGACAGCTGCCACAAATTAATATGTCATAGGAACGAATTAACAAGTTGTATGAATGAATAGACTGTCCTGCTCGCGTGCGCAGCCCTGTCAAAGCGAAGTGCCCGATATGCAATAATTATCTAGGGAAATTATGATTGAACATGACTTATTACTACATTTCAATACAATAGAACTTTGTACTGTATCTCTTTTAATGTACTTTTAAAGTTTGTATCATATTAAAATAATTATTTTCTTGTAAGATCCAGCCCCTTCACCGTCACTCACAGCCGTTTGCACGTGTTTTGCGCACGAGCCGCACGCACCCCAAAATGAAACTGCTTAATCGACCATCGATAGCTTTTATCGATTACGTCTCTTATCGACAATTAATCGATCGTCGATTAATCGTTGACATCCCTAATTCTAATATATTTTAAAATGTAATTTATTACATTGATGTCAAAGTTACATTTTCAGCATTGTAACGCTAGTCTTCAGTGTCACATGATCCTGCAGAAATCATTCTAATATGCTGATTTGGTGCTCAAGAAGGAATTCTTAATATTATCAGTGTTGAAAACAGCTACGATTTTTGTGGAAACCATTTTTCAGGATTCTTTCATAAATAGAAAGTTACAATATAGCTATAGTTTTTGTAACAATATAAAAGTCCTTACTGTCATGGTTAAGCGACATGATGCGATATGCTCTAAAATGTCAGATTCATCGTCCTAGCACTTTATTTTTAGCAAAATTAGATCACATGGTCAGTTCTATTCAATTGCGTTCTTCTACCTATAATACAGTACAGAAGTCACAAATCAAATCTTCACTACCAAAAAAAGAGACTAAAACGGAATCTTCTGGTTAGAAACATATACCAGCTATGTATTTGTAATGTGACCGCATCTCTCTGGTCTCCAACCTTCAGGCCCAATCTATCACACTGCTGTGAGAGTCACCTGAGATGCTACTAGTGCAAGTGAGAAGATTGATTCTGTGACAACAATCCCACAGGTAGAGTAAACTGTGTTTCTTGACAAACAGTCGCTTAATCTTTCCTCTCACTGGTTTTGCAGAATTCTGCTGACCACATGTATCCGGCCAACTTCAACAAAGGGGTAAAGCACACCCTCTGCTTTGGCTCAGCTGGCCTCATCTCGACGCCATCGGTCAGACATCGGGCCAGACCTCTGGACTACGGAACTAAATGGGATACAATCGCAGACCACGGTCTGGACCTCTTTACTGAAGCCCTGTGGTTACAGAAGAGTCCAAGTTTAGCTAAGAGACCTGGTAAAATGACTCGAAATGCTTTTGAAATGAGCCGATCTGTCGAACAACTCTGGGATGCGGATATCCCAGTTAATTACAGAGAAATCTGCGCACTCATTCTGATGCTAATTCATCCAGCATACAGCTGAGCTAAGCTGGCTTCGTTTTATAGTTTTTTTTTATCTCCTAAAGACAAAAACAAATAACTTGCGTCACATCACACTGTAATCTGGACCCTTCTTTACTTCTGCATCTGTGAAATGGCAAGTTTAAGCGCTTCTGTTTCAGAATATGTTAGTGAGTTGTGTCAAGTATCTTTATTCTGCTCTCAAACCGACAGGCCACATAAACCACAAGCGCCACGACCGAGATTCTCCATTGCCTCCGGTTGTGCTCACAGCTGCTGGACTCATATAGGGCTCTTAAACCAGCATTTGGTCTATTTACAGAAGTGAAAAGCAAACACACTCAATATTTTGAGTTGTACCAGTGGTTTCTGTACCAACATTATATAGATGTAGACTGTCTTTTCCAGCCAGTGACTGGTATACTGGTATAATGAGACCATGATCATGGTTCATGCCTGTCACAGTGTATTACACTGAGAATAAATCAGCAGGAAAACATAAGTGACAAGGAATAGTAATGGTTAAGAAATAAGGACTCATTATAAGGTCATTGAGAGAGGTAGCCTATATATTTTACAAAATAAGCTAATATGAAATGTACACACAAATACAAAATAAATCTACAACATAAAAATAAATAAAAGGTATAAATGGATTCATTATTCATATTTTTATTTATATATTGTACTATATACTGTTGTTCTATTTTTGGTTTTATCGTTATCTACCTCTAGGGAGGTAAAACATCTCTGTAGTGTAAATATACAGTGTAAACATATATAGTAAGAGTAAATATATATCTGTAGTGTAAATGTATATATTAGTGCTGTCAAACGATTAATCGTAATTAATCACATCCAAAATAAGTTTTTGTTTACATAATATATGTATGTGTACTGTGTTTATTTATTATGTATATATAAATACACACATTCAGTATATATTTTGAAAATATTCACATGTATATACATTTATATTATTATATTATATATAAATATATTTAATATATATAAAAAATTCTTAAATATACATTCATGTGTTTGTATTTATATATACATAATAAATATACACAGTACACACTCATATTATGTAAACAAACAATAACTTATTTTGGATGTGATTAATCATGATTAATCGTTTGACAGCACTAATATATTAAATTATTACTTAAAAATCTTAACTTATACTATTAAAAAAAAATGTTATTTGAAATTTTGAAAAAAAAAATCTACATACATACATAAATATATACAGTATACACACACACACACACACACACACATGTATTAACATGCTTTCATATTCTGAATAAAAGACAGCATCATTTGAAAATCATTCATGTTTCACACATATCACTTTAGGATAGGGTTGTCACGATACCATAAAAATGTCTTACGATACTATACCAGCTGAAGTATCACGATACCAAGTAGTATCACGATACCATGCAGTATTGTGTTAATTTAAAATTCAATTCTACAAAATGAATCAAAATTTCATAAATAAATAGATGTAAATGAAAACAGACAATATTTTTCTCTGAATACTTAATTAATGTGAATGAATGACTGGCTATTGTTATCATGAAATGATCTAAACAAAACAAATCTTAGCACTGTACAGAAGCTGCATGAAGTGACATTTAGATGTGCATTTATACATTTAGACTGTATTTATAATTGCATAAATAAAGTTATGAGATTAATGTTTTAAATACTAAATTCTGAATATAGAAATGTTGGAAAATAATGTAATATGCCTACTTTTAGATGGGAAACTTCAAACGGCCAGCAGGTGGCAGAAGTTCGTGATTGAATCACTGAGTCATTCAAACGATTCTTTCAAAACGGCTGAATCCTTCAGGAGCGAATCAAATGACTGTTTTTATGAATGGCTCAGTGAATCAGTGAATCAGTGATTCAGAGACAACGCAGATTTGGATTCGAACACAGAAACGAAACAAAAACAGCACTCTTGCTCGTGTCATATTGCCGAACTGTCAGGAGCATTTTTTGCTCGCATATCTTGAAATTTCCAAGTTAGCAGCAAGTATATTAAATCATAACATTATAAATGAATATATATATATATATATATATATATATATAATGATTGATAAGAACCAAGTGCAAAGCCGCTATGTTGATGAATGGAACTGCGTTCGTGATCGCAAAGATGCTTCCAGAAACAAACTATTACACCTGTTCTAGAAGTGGTCAAATGAATAAAACTGCGAGAATACTTTCTTGCAAGATATTATGATGTTGAATAAGTGATGCTTGATCTTCTGTTTTTTAAAATGACATCAGACGGTCTGAATCATTTCTTCTGATGAACTGCAGCATGAACAACGACGTGCAAGTGCAACTTCTCATTACAAACTGAACTGAAGCGTCGGGAAACACTCAATACAATATAAAGCGTATACACAGACTAAACTACACAGAGCACAGCAGAAAGACATTGGGCAATCAACATGTAATGTTTCTGCTGGCATGCATGTTCAAATGAACGTTTAAAACAGTGTTGTTGCCGTGCATACTACATATATTTTTTACGGTACTACCTTATGGACGATACTACCGTTTAAAAAATGCGATGGCACCGCGGGTATTTTTAAGCTTTAGTATCGCGATACTACCGTAGTACCGGTGTATCGTGCAACCCTACTTTAGGAGAAGTCTAAATGTTCAATTTTACAATGATAACAATTTAGACAATAATAATAAGGATGTAGGTTAGTGGTTAAAAATTTGAGCCAGAGTACAAGATCTAAATTCAAACCACAAAAGAGTTGCCAGTATTAAACACTCATTTAACACACTCACTTATATTGCTGATGGTCCTTGGTACTCCTGGTCTTGGCCATGAAGCGTTCGGCGAGCTTCTCCAGGTTGCGGGAGTACTCCATCTCGATCTCGGACTTCTTGCGGAAGAAGTCCTGGAGGTCCTGAAGGAGCTGGACCCTCATGTCCGTCTGCTGCTCCATACATTTCTGCTGTTCCACCAGTTGGGCTCGAATCTCTGAACAAAAACATCCAAACATGGTTTGTTGTAAAAGTCTCTCAATAGAAATCACGAACGGAGTGAAGAAAAATCATCAGTTTAATTGCACGCTTCAACAGTGCACCGGAAACCTCTTGCTAGCAGCTCAACGAAGGCAGTCTGAAATTTTAAAAATATATCTTCTATAAATAAAGCATTCACATTTGCCCTGGGCTAGTTTCATTGTGCAGTATCAGCAATACTACAGTAATCCAGGCTCCTCAGGTGGAGCAGGTAATACCCTTTTTGCTGCGTTTCATTACAGCTGGAATGAGGAATGGTCCCAGAAACTAACCTAATGACTCTCTAAAGCCAATGTGTGTACAGCTAGTACAGCCATGTAGGCACTCCACTTCATTTAACAAGCATTTTTTGCCCAAATTACCTCAAATTACCTCCGGTTTCCTCATGTGATTGCCCCCTTGTCATTGGAAATGGAGCTCATTAAATTTGCAGTGCACTGTGGAGGCTCTGCAGCTCCATACCATAATATACATTCAGACTTCCTCTCTCAGCCCTCAAGTGACCCAACATGTTTAATGTATTTCTCATAATATGAGTTCTCTGAATCACAGTGACCACTTTGATGGGATACACAATACCTAAATGTTATAAAAGCACAAATATTTCAAGAATATTATAGTAATAATATCCCGGACGAGCCCCCAGATAATATCAGTAGCCTGTCTTTATTAAAGCCCTCAAATGTAAACATGAGCTGTTAGTAACAAATCAATTGTTTGACGAAGGTGAAGGGAAATTAGAGAGAAAAGGTAAGAAATAAGAACATTAGATAAAATGTAAAAATATATTTGATAGAACTAGTTATGCAAGGCAGAGAAGAGCTTTTTTTTCAGACAAATATTTACTTCTAAGTTAAATAAATAATTTAAAACTACAGATTATACATAATAATGGAAACACCAAAGTTATTCCTGTAATGTCCAACAATAACTGTCTTGAAAGCTTTAAATTTAATGCTAAATTGGTGTTTTCATGTTTGTAGTGTAGAATAACTTCTTAGAGTTGGTTTTAAAATCTCTCAGATATTATGCCTATAAAAATAATTAAATAAAAAAAAACAAATAAATTTTACAAATTGGCAAATTAATAATAAAAAAATAATAATAAAGTAATTAATTTAATAAAAACAAATAACAATGACATTAATTCACCCCCCGGCTCTTAATGCATCGGGTTTCCTTCTGGAGCATCAGTGAATGTTTGAACATTTTTTTTGTCTTGTGGACTATATGTAAACATCTTTTATGTAAAATATCTTACTCAGGACAGTACTAAATAAAAAAATAACATGCATTTTGTATGATCTCTCTTATTTTGTTAAAATTATTCACATTTTCTGCAAGGGGTTCACAAACTTTCGCATGCCACTGTAAATATATTACTTTTTCACAGAAATTAAAATATTTTTTGCATTACGGTAATGAGAATTGGGGGCAACTAAATGAGCAACATGACCATATCTATGCCATCACGACAGCTTCAATATTCTCATTTGCCAATCCTAGCAGCATGCTGCACTTTTCCTCATACACTCTGTGCCAAAAGCTATGTGGGACATACTGTACTAGAATCCTGTGTGCAGACGTTCTCATCAGCACTACCTGAAATAGCAGCATTTGTCAGGAGACCTGTGTTAATGCACTGGGTTATCCAGAACTGCCATCTGCTTAACAACGCGGGACTGGGAATACTTTCCAGACTGTCACATTTGCTCAGTTACCTAAGTGAGATGCCAAAAAATGTATTTGGGTAGTTGATACGACATGTCAAGCAATGACAGCAGAGTCATGCAGCGTGACATGCTGCTGGATACCGTATCTAAAACTTCTGTAAACCAGCCTCTCATCAGTACTGACGCACAGGCCTCCAAAAACATGTCCCAGTATTTTGATACTATTTTAGATACAGTTACAAATATATTTCATATAAATTGGCTTTGCAGTACAGAGTCGAGCTGCTTTATTGTTTAAAAATTATTAAAACATTTTGCAGATTTCGTTCTACAATGAAATCTAGGTAAATGTCTTTTTGTTTTCTGTTTTACTATTTTGATGTGAAAATTCATTAAGTAGTATGTGAAAAAAATCGTGAGGAGTGTGTGAGATAACAGTCTAAATGAATCAAACTGAACTGCAAACAAATTCAGACATTTTTGCAAATCTGTTTGTCAGATTAGATCAAAAGTGTTATTTATTCGCAAACTCTAAACAGCAAATGCACAACATAGTTGCTTAAATATTATCAAAATAAATTATAGTTTGGTATATGGTAATCTTTATTGTCAGACAAATTTACCAGTAATGTTTTACTGGGGCACAGCAATATTTCTGTGTACAGAAAAAAAACTTCTGTATACATGCAGTTTTGTTTCTATTAAAATTTCTAATAATAAATAAGTATAGTTATATCTTTATATGCATACATATAGATACACTATATTTTATATAACACTCATTTTACTTTTTCATTTTGTATTTTGTTTAACAAAAACATATTCACCTAAAATAACTGAAAATATCACTTTTCTAGATATTACAAGATGGTTTTATCTGCACACCATTAATGTGCACTGTAACTAAAGGCCTTCAACTCATGTAAGAACAGGTTCTCCATAAATAATCATGCTAGCAAGTCATCAGAATCACAATTATACCCTATGGGAACAAAAATCCCCTTTCATACTCATAACAGATAGTGACTGTTTCAGAAGTCAGGTAGACAGGTGGGCAGTGGCTGGGGGAATATCCTGTTTTCATACGGTTCAGCACAGCTGGGAGACGTCAGTCAGTCGGCCTTGTGCCAGGGCTCAGGAGCAATGTGTGCAATGTGATCGCCCATGACCAGATTGATTTTTACCAACTCCAGTCCATCAAGTAAAGTGTACTTACTTTTGACAGCTCAAAGAGAAGTGAGCCTGCATTCTACCGCTAACAAGCCGTCTTGTTACAGAAACTAAAAGCCATCCTGTGAACCGCATTGTTCACACTACAAATCAACACAAGGCCTAAATAGAATAAATGCAGACGAACGATTTCATAACAGAAGTTAGACAAAAGATTAAAAGTGAGCAAAATTCTTGTTATGCCACTTTAATTAGGTTTTACTTCCCAAGCAAGTCACTGTGTTCTTTTTAATTAGTTATATTTAATTAGTCAGGTATGTGAACTGAAGTAACTGGAGTGCATGTTTGTGACCATTATGCATTTTATGCGTCATTATGCATTTTATTTTGTCATCAAAATATGCCTGTGAGTGGAAGAACCTCAAGAAAGTATGTCTAGATCGAATTTCACCCAAAAATCAACAAATAAATAAATACAAAAGTTAAGTAAAAAATAAAAATAAATAAAATATAATGAAAAACTAAAATAAAATATAATTTTGTGTTTTGAACAAATAAGTTAGCTACCGAAGTTTAAAGTCCATTTCAAAAGAAGTCTATGAAAATAAAACAGCAACGTTCCACCAAGTGTTTGAGCACAGTAATCCAAATCAAATAAAAAATGTCAAATTAAATTGTATTAAATCATTAAACAAGTCTAATTAATTGAACTCATGAAATGTACAATTTAACAGCAATTTATTAAAGGTTTAACAAAAATTAAATTTTTAAGGCCCTATGAAATAGTTTTCCTTTTTTTTTTTTGGATTCCATTTTAATGGTTTCATTCAATTTTAATAATCAAAAGCATCTCTAAATAATCTATTTTATAAAACTTTTTATTTTTTCAGAAATACTGTGTTGTGTATTTATTTTTCTGGTAAATATTCCCTTAAAATAATGTTTTAATATTATTTTTTAGTATTAGTAGTACTATCATTACATTGAGTAATATTTTTCTGTCACAGATTCAAGTTAAACTGAACTTTTATTTTGACGGGTTGTTGTGAAGACTTTTAAGTCTCTCTGTTTATATCATATGACAATAGGTCAAAAACTCATATATTGAGGCGGCAGAGGCTGAAAACACTGAGCATCACGCACGCTTCAGTATGTGTAGTAAACTAAACTGTACAACATGCAGGATTCATATTTAAATAGTATTTTGCTGCTTAATATTCACAAACACTAGTATCGCATTTTGATGTAAGTGTACTAAACTACTTTTGATTTATTCATCCAAAATTTCGTAATGTTAATTAGAATAACTTCAGACTGAGATCACATATTTATAATGTCAGAAAATATCTATATAATAATATTTATTATAGATATATAGATTTATTTATTCTTTTTTCTGGCATACATATAACTTTCTTCCGACACATGAAAATAACTACGTATGTAAATTAATATTTAGCATTATTTGTGCTAGGACCAGTCAAAACGTCAAATCTGAACTACTAATCTAACCAGCCACCCTTGGATGTGGCTCTTCTCTATAAAGCCATTTCACATGGTGGCAACATGAACATGGAGCGCACATGTTGTTTTATCTGACTGTAAGTCTTCATATTTTATTTCAGACCCAGAACTCAAACTAACTTTGGAGATAAGGAAGTCTGAACCTCAGAGGACTAAGTAAACTTCATAATTCCAGCTATTAGCTCATTACTAGAAGTAAAAGAATGTTTGTTTGTTTTTTGTAGATTTCCTGAGACGGTCTTTTGAAATTGATGTTATTTTTAGAGGCCTGCATTCACAAACACATATATAAACAGGAAAGACTGGATTCTTGGTCTTCCCTTAAAGGAATAGTTCACACAAAAAATAATTTACTTGCAGTCTTCTGAGTCTGGTCTGAATATATTTTTAATTTTCTCTCTGTTAATCCATTGGTCTACTGACCTACTGAGAAGCAATATTTATATATGAATTCCTTAAGTTATATTCCTGTTCAGAAGAAAATATTGGTCTTCAACAGGACAAAAATTAAAAGAAATTACATTTGTGTTCCCTTACTGCATGTGGGAAAGTAAATTATGAACTCCTCATTTTTTGGTGACCTTAAACTCCTCCTCTTACATGGAAATTTGTGAGGTATGTGAATGTCCTGTTTTAATGCAGTAAAGTAGTGCTCTCCTCAGTATATTTATTTAAAAATTTTAAACACGTATCAATAGCACACCCGTGGAAAGTAACTCGATGTTTGGAGATTCCTTTTTTAGACTGAGGCCAAGCATAGCTGCCAGTAAAATGGCTTAGAAAGTATCAAAATTCTCAACAACGTGGTCAGCCAAGACTGAGTAAATATCAGTAAGTTATTTTTTCAAGATAAATAGATGAGTTTATTAGGGAGTCTAATCTAGTCTTGGCACAATGTTTTAACACAAGGGGCCAAGTATAGCAAAAAGAAATATACCGCAATAAGAAATAAACCAATATTCAAATTAATTAAACAGTTTAGTTATTCCCTTTAGACATTTTAGAACACTGAACTATTGTATTGACTTTGAATTTTTAAATAATTCTGCACAAAAATATATTTAGAAGTAGTATTATAACGGTTAAAAAAAGTAGTAAACAATGGCGATATAGTGGGGGGGAAAATGGTTCAAGTGAGATTTATGTAGAAACTGGTGCACTCACTTGCTCTTGAAATACTCCATAATTTTTGGTCATACAGATAAGAGTGATACATTACAAAACGCGCTTTTGTAAAATAAAGAAAGCAAACATGATGCGCTTTCTGCCGTCTCGGTCTCTGTGAACTTGAGTGCGAAACTCTGTGTATATCTTTGCCTTACAGACAATAAAAAACTATCTATAGAGAGTGAAATGTCTACTTTCAAATGAACCAATTCAAATGGAAGACAAATATTCTCAGATTATGTAATCCGTATAAAACATGCATACAGGCACGTCCACTACTGCGGAGAATCTCTTAAACCGAAACAAATATAGCACTTGTTTATCAGTGAATTATTAAAATGTTACTGCAGCCTCCTTACTGTTTTTCCCCGACACATTCATAATCATAGCTTCTGCGGTGCGCTGTGGCAAACTTTATGCGAGCGCTTATTAGGCTTTGTTGGCAATTAAAGGCTCGTTATAATGATTTAAATGGTTTATTAATAAACGTGCGATTAGTCAACTAATGCTTAAAATGAACGACTACTAGTTGACCAGAAAAATCCTTAGTCGAGGGCAGCCCTAATTCACACTGTAAGATATAAGGTGCCAATTATAAAACAAAGACAGAAGTTAACAATTTGAGCCAGTTACCCACTGGCTGCTGAAATGGTTTCTATAGATCCTCCCAAGACAGGCCCACTTCAGGCAGATATGTGTAGAACATCTATCACTGAACATAATTACGGAGGCCCATGAGAGTCATCATTCAAATCCAACCCAAATAAAGACGTGGAGCAGAAGAAATGTGAGATTTATAATTATATTATGAAGGGGAAGGCTGTTTATTCAGCTGCTGTCTGATATCTGTTTGAGCTGGATGCATGAAAGACATTTCGGCCAATAACGCTTTCTGAACAAATATCTGCCAAATTCAAAACAGTGTAATTTTCGTATTATTTATATGATATTCTAGTTTTTATTAATATTTTGAATTATATGTTTTGGTTTTTTGTTGTAATTTTGTTATGTGCTTTTGTAATATTTTTTTTATATATATATACTATTTAGTTTTCATTTTTTAAACTCAGTTTAATTTTTTTTCTAGTTAGTAATATGTTCATGTGTAGTGCTTCAACTTCTAAACTTTCAATTATTTGCCAAGGTGGCATTTCTAATTTTTGTTTACTTTAGGTTTTTCATCTAATATTTTACATTTTACAACAATAACCCTTACTACAAAATATAGCCAAATTATCCAAATAAAGGGCTGCTTTTTGTATCCACAATAAGGCTAGGAGCTTTGCTGAGGGTCAAAAAAGATTCAAATATTAACAAAGAAAGAGGGAAAGAGCAATAAAGAGAAAGGGGGAGAAAGGAGGACACAAAAACTATTGCATCAGGTGCATGAACGTACAACCGTAGCGAAGACTGGCCCTTCTTTTAGTGATTCATATCCAGGCCGTCCCAGCTGCTCCGACTGCCCTCGGGGGAGGGCAGAGCATCACAAGAAACTCAATACACACATTCAGACTACAGTTTCATACTGCAAAAGGGCTACTTTCTCTCACACATTTTTTTTTCAGAAGAAAGTACAACTATGTTGCAAGATGACACTGTATGCTCCTTGGGCTCACTTTGTTCTTTTGTTTGGAAAATGCCAGCGAGAAGAGTCTGAAAACGAGGAGCGAGGATAACATTTCATCCCCTCTCCCTTGCAAAAACTAACTGTTTGAGGGAGCTGCCAGGACATGCCACATTTGGAGAAAGGCTCTTGGAAACGTGTGGAATGCCGAAAGATCTTCTCTTGTAATTAGATGGGGCTTTTCCCGACATCTAAGAGGTCAATAAACAGTACAAACACTTCATGTTTACCCCAGATCGTTCATACCTTCTCACAACCACAGATCAAACGAATTGTTCGCGTCAAATGACAAATGAATCTTCTGAACTTCAATGATTATTGTAAAAATGCAGCAGCGACTCCAAATGCCCTGCAGTGTGGTGTTTGAAGTGACAACTCTATTCAAGAAACTGCATTCAGTGCTTGGGGGGCCCACTAGAGCTGCCTGACGGGGCCTCACGGACCACACGTGAGGCGGTTCAATCCCACACACAAACACCTGGACGGCACTAGTTCATTCTAAACACATCTGCATGGTCTAAAGTTATACAACTGTAAGGATCTGTAGGACACACCTGCAGAACTCAATCCCTCATCAGCCGACATATGCGGTTTATCACACTAAAACGCCATTGACAAAGACACCACAGACCATAAACAGTGCCGGACACTTAAACTAAAGGCCCTTTCACATGATTCTTGCAGAGAAATGTCAGATTGGACAGTACATTGCATAGTGGTTTAGTGTTGTAATGCAACTTTTGACTATTTGGTGCAAACGTTTCAAAGCATAGCAATGATTGCCAGACAAATCACTACAACATATCATTAAGCGAGAGGTTCGGTCGCAAAAATTGTGGGTGAATGAATTTGAAATGAAAATTTTTGAATTTCTGAAGTTGCAAATGAAAACTATTGGAGTACGTTTTACATGAAAATACTATTTCAGGTTTTATACTTGTGTTATTGGTAACACTTTAGTATAGGGACCAATTATCACTTTTAACTAGTTGCTTATAATCATGCCTATTATTAACATATTGACTGTTTACTACTAATAAAGCACATATTCTTCATGACCATATTCTATATCCCTAATCCTATCAATACATAAACTTAACTACATTACTAACTATTAATAAGCAGCAAGAGATAATTGAGTCAACAATAAAAAAATAAAAAAATATTTAAAAGTCAGTGGTTTGTTAATAACGAGAATTGGACCTTAAAATAAAGTGTGACCGTGTTATTTGCCATTTCGTAGTAATTATTTGTAAAATTTACTAGCAATTTCCAAATTAAAATTGTTTCTACACCAATTTTTTTCAGTGCATTTACATTGACTAGTATGACAACACTGAAGTATCCAAAAACATATGTATATTATGTGGGAATACACAGAAAAAACAATATTGTCATGACATTGTTGAAAGACAATAACTGGCCAATGTTAAAATATTATTTTGTTTAGTAAAAAAAAAAAAGAAATGCTACATGTGAATTTAGACATTGCAACATTATAATGTACAGCATGAGAGTTGCAAAAAAATTACATTTAAGTGTTATTTAATAGGCGCTTTTATATGGTATTCAATTATTACTTAACTTTAAGTGAGACTTATATGCAAATTAGCATAAACAAATATCCAGATATCTAATATCAGGCAAAGTATTTATCCAACACTAACCTATACAATAAATTTAAAAACAAAATCTAATACTGGCTGATAAATGTTATGGTATTTATTGTGCATCCCTAATATAAAGGGGCAAACTGAATCTACATCAACTTCTCCAAAAGTCTGTGATCTAGAAAGGAAAAACAGCGTTAAGGGTCACATGGTCAGACCAGGGGGTCTGCTGACAGGTCACAGTGGGTTTAGCCTGTCACGCTGCTCTACTGCCCAGTAAACATGGAGTTTCTCCGTCAGAGAACATTAGCAGGCCCCGGCGGGCTCCTGGCCTCCTGTCTGACTGCCCAATGAGAGAAGTCCAGAGAAGAGAGCGAGACCACTCAGACCAGAGCGTGACAGCCCTGACACAAGAGGGGGCTTACAGCTGACGGCCAGGAGGGATCGAGGTCTTAGAGCCGGAATCCATGGAACGTCACAACATCCTGGAGACGCTTGCTTGTGGCAAAAATGATAATCTTGATTATTTAACACAATCAGGATGACTGGGCGATATGACCAAAATCTTATAATCTTATAGTTTTTTTGTTGTTGTTGTTTGTTGGTTTGTTAAATACAATAGCTATATGTATCAAGTATATTTAGCTATCTAATATTTTATATCATGATATCAAAATTGTAGATGAAATTCCACAATTTCACTGCAGAAACTAATACCAGGTTATGAACATAATGAAAGTAAAAAACATTCTAAAACAATTACTGAACAATGATTATGCTGACTAACATTAATGGCATAAACAGTCATGTCACAATTTTTATTTGTTTTTGTTAATTTTGGGCTTTTAAGGAGGAGAGAAAGCAAGCACACTGCTGTAAAAGGAAAGGAACAGAATGTGGCACAATTATCATTTTAACTACATTAATGTGATTTCATAATTGTTGGAAGCCAAAATCAAAACTGAAATTTAATTAATTTATAGTTTAATCAATATTTATTTAGGCCAAGTATGACACATCACTATTTCTTTTGGAACATGGTACCAAGGTAATAGCATGGTTTTTGGGGGCATGTACCATGATATTCTTTGAAGTATCTTGCAAATGGCATGGTATATTTCATGTCTTCTATGACTAACTTTCACTTAACCTGGTCTTTAGCAACCCCACAAAGGTGATAAATAACACCAACAATCACTAAACCTAATCTGTCTATGTGCCATTTACTACTAAAAGGCCAACTGCCGCTAATCAGATCAAGGCTTGCAGGACAGGTCGAATGCTCTATGCTAGCACGCTAATGGGCATTTTGTCAAAGCAGCAAATCTGCTCTGTTATAAAAGCCATGCATCTCACTTATTATACATTTTATTACCTGGTCCATCTTCATAACACCCTGAGCACTCCCGCTGGACCCTGCTGTGACATTTGCATTTAATGTAATAAGCAGGCATCCTATGGTACTGGAAACACTGACAGATTAGAGTAATCTCTGCATAAGTACATCTAAGTGACTTAATTAAGAGCAATCATGTGCTTTATGCTGGATGCTTTTTTTTTTTTTGTAATCTGCAAAATGTCTCAAAAATCAAACTTTGAAGATTTAAACATTGACCTTGCGACTAACCCTACAATGTTTGATTGCTATAATCATTTACCATGATAATTAAAATAGCACTGCATGATTCTCCAAAGAATACTATGGTACTATCATGGTATTTTCAAGGTAAATGCTAAATTCACCTAAAAATACACTACCATCTATAAGTTTGGGGTCAGTAAGATCTTTAATGTTCTTGAAAGTGTAAAAAATACAGCTCAAATACAATAAAAATAGAAATATTTGAAAATGGTATTGCATTTTAAAATAAATAATGTTTCATATTTTAATACATTTTAAAATAATTTATTCAATACTCCAGTCTTCAGTGTCACATGATAATTAAGAAATCATTATAATAAGCTCATATCATAATATTTTTGTGGAAACTGTTATACTTTAAGGGTTTTTTGATTAATAAAAAGTTCAAAAGAACAGCATTAATTGGAAATGCAAATCTTTTTGTAAAATGTCTTTACTGTCATTTGATCAATATAACGCATCCTTAAGTAACACTGATCAAATATTACTGACCTCAAAAAAAAAAAAAAAACTTTTATAATTATTTTTTAATTTAATAATTTTTATGCAGCAAACTTTTATAATATCTGTACTTTTAAAAAATAATTTGTAACAAAAAAGGACAATTTAAAATGTCTAAGAGAAGACACTGTCTAAGAGAAGACTATGTGTCTTCTCTTAGACATTTTAAATTGTCCTTTTTTGTTACAAATTATTTTTTAAAAGTACAGATATTATAAAATATTTGTGTGTAAAAAATACCATTTTACACAAAAAAAATATTTTTTGTGTAAAATGGTGAATAATAAAAATAAAAGATGAACACTTTCTTTTGAAAGTGATTTTCGATGATCTAAAAAGAAGTTATGCATTAACTACTCACATTTTTAAACAGGAATACTATGGTTCTTTTGTAAGGGTTAATAAAATATGCAAGCAGTTCTGGGTTGGAGTTCATTTTAGCATACTGAACAACAAAAGGGGCTAAAGCCTGACTTTCGAGAGATCTATAATTGTACACAAGACCCAGCAGGACAACACATGTGTGCCTAAAAGACAAATTACACAATGAGGCCCATCATGAACATCAGAGGAACAATGCAATTGAAATACCACAGGGCCACGTGGCACACATTACCCATCGGTTCTCATCCGAGACTATATCCTAGATCTTCTAACCAGTGTTTAAAGACATCCCATTCCCTACAACCCCCCTTCCTGTGAAAAACAACCAGCACCTCTTCTAAATTACAGGTCTTTTTCAACCAAAGCAGTCCAAGAAGAGTAACCCTAGAAGTACAGCGTTTACATTCAAGTCCAAGCCTGATGCGCTAGAATATCTGTCATGGTATGTTAGCTCTGGGGGAGAAGAATTCACCGTAACAAAGATGTAATTAGAGGTAAAATGAGAGAGTCTCAAGCCCTCAGGGCAGGAGATAGTAGCTGGTGTGAATCCAGGGCCTCTAATTGTAGTGCAGAGGTGTCACTGGGAACTTTATGCGATGAGAAATCAAACTCGAAGTCTGCCAAAGATTGACACAAGTTCATAACCTCTATGACAGGCTGTCAAGATGGAAAATGTTTCATATTTCATACTCAAATCACACTGAAAAAAAGTAAGATTTACTTTAAAAAAAAATTGCTAGTAAATTTCACAAATAATTACAAAGAATGGCAAGTATTGAATTAAACATGAATTTTGAAGTTGAAAGACTAAAATAGTATTTTCTTGTAACTTCAATTTTTGTTTTTACATTCTATACAGTGTGAAATAAATAAAGCTTGACCTCTCCAAGAACCCCCATTCATTTAAACAGGACATTTTTCACCTACCTGCTTAAACAAATCCCCAAAAAAGAAAAGCTAAGGGAGAGCCATTGACTAATTGACCAAACCTATTTTTTACCCTGGGATTGAGCAGATGTACTATTGACATGTCATGCATTACGTTGTGGTTGCCGTTTAGCATTACGTCACATTTGCTCCTGTTGTTCTCTCTTTCATGTCAATGATAGGATCTTCACTAGACTGTAAACAGCTAATCCACTTCAAATAGGTCTTACAAAGAATGAATGGAAACAAAGCCTGTACTCTGTAGAATATCCAACAAAGGACATATGGCAGTTTAAATGACGTTACGTTATGGGGAACGCATGTTTTATAGGACAAGGCTGCTTTGTTTGTTGTTCATGCTTGAATTAAATTAAGAAATCAGAGTCCAACATGTTTTTAAATAAAAGATATATGGAGAACGCATTATTATGGATAGAGGAAACAACAGTTTGAAGTTAAAAAGGATCTTGAGGATGGATTTTTTATTACAAACAGGCAGCTTTTCCATTCTCAAGACATTAATTGATGGACTGGAGTTGATTACTTGCATTATTGTTTTCATCAGCTGTTTAGACTCATTCTGACGGCACCCATTCACTGCAGAGGATCCATTGGTGAGCAAGTGATGTAATGCTAAATTTCTCCAAATCTGTTTTGAGGAAAAACTACTGTACATCTTGGATGGTAAGTAATTTCTCAGCAAACTTTCATTTTTGGGTGAACTGTTCCTTTAATTATGAGTATGTTGCATTTTATTTTAAATAGCCAATTATTTTGGATGTCTAGTACGTGATGAAGTGGTCTACGGTCAACCAGGAAAAATGGATAACATCTATAAAGGTCAAGAGGTGAGCTTGACCCTGCAACCTGTAAGGATGCCAGTTGATCTCAATTAGGCCACAGATTGACAAAACCACACAAATCCACATAAGGATCAGAAATGTGAAGAAAAAAACATATGCAATAAAAATAAATGCTAATTGTCCAAAAATGTATTACATTTTGGATTATACACATCATCTACTAAACAAGATTTGTCCTCAGATCTTTTTGTGCTTAAAATGTCAAACCTCTGACTCACACAAACAACAAGTCCCAAAAAAGCCATCTTACGTAAAGATGTTGTTCAGAGAGCTTCAGAGAGTTATGGGACGGGGCTTTAAATAAGGTCTGGGTTGATGTGAATAAGGGTTCTTATCTCAAAGGAACAGCTGGGACCACATACACATCTCCACTGGACAAGCAGACGACAGATATGATCCACAGACCAATGTGTTCTGTGTCTCTCTCTCTGTCTCACTCACTTAACACACACACACAGAAAAATCGCAAAGTAACACAAACCTGAAAGACGCAGAAGTGAGAAGCTGCATACCAAACCCTAAATAAAACTCATCACAAATCTTTCTTAAATCATATTCATATCTGTGTGGTCTCTATTGCAAGTTATAATTAAACAAAACATGAACAATGCATGAATAATGCAAAACAAACACACAAAGCACATTTAGGAAATGCAGACTTGAATCAGATGTCATGTAAACACAGCGTACAGTCAATAAGACCATGATAAAAGAACAAAACAATAGTCTTTAATGAACTCATCTGTGTAACCTCCAAAATACTAACTAATCATGGGCAGCTCTCAGAGGAACACAAGCATCTACAGCCAGATCCCCAGGTAATTACAGTGGAAGGCAATATGGCGGAAGCTGAAGAAGCCCACATCCTCTTATCTCCAGAAAATATCCCCTCGGGCATACAGCCCTTTTCTCTCATTCTCTGTCCCTCGTCTGTTCCGATTTTGCTTTACATGGATCCTCCTCGCATACAAAATCAATCACTCAGCTCTAGAGGACATTTTCAGACACATAATACAAGCTTTTCTGCTAAACCGTCAGGTGCTGTTACAAGGCAACTGTTTTCACAGAGGAATCTTTTAACAGAATACAATTGAGACAGAGCCCCTGTCATATTCCCTGAAGATCACATTTGCAGGTGAGACCCTAACAGGGTCATTTATCAGCAGTGTTGCTGTCCAGCAGTGTGCCAAACCGAAACCAGGCTCTTCTCTACTCACATGCATATGCATCTCGGCCTGCCAACCATTCATCACCACAACAACAACCCATTAAACACAACAAATCACCCTCCTCCAGGGGGACGACAGAGTTACCACAGGTCAGGCTGTTGACGCGCTGGTCCTGTAAAGACACCCTTAACAACACAATGTATTGCACAGCAGGTCATAGTAACATTCCTGTAGTATTTTACAGGCAAATCACTGCATTTGGACAATTATTTTTTGCTACTCAAAGATAAAGTAGCCAATTTTACCTAAGGAAGATCCAAACTAGAAGCAGCATCACATGTAATAAAGGCATTCATACTGACAATTTTCAGTGAAAAAGCTACTAAAAGGATGAATGCAAATGAAAACCATCCAATTGATTATAAATGCAGGTTTAGTTTATTCAGTGAATCCATAACACTGATCCATAAAACCTCTATTTCACTGAAAATTGAATAGTTCACCCAATATTTGTTTTTATGTATTTTTGTAATTGTCAGAGGATCAAGTGACTAGCTACATTTACAAGAAACCAAATAATCCAATAATAATCGGATTGATCAGATTGAAAAGCTTTGTGTAAACACCTTCCTCAATCTAAATTAAATTTAGATCTAATTAAAAGGAATCAGATCTGATCAATAGGAAAAAATAAGCATGTAAACACTTAAATTTGACTATGTTCTCAACTGGATTCAAAAACCTTGCACTCATGCGCAGTGCTGTAATCACATATATATACAGTACGTTTTACGTCTTACGAATGTGCCAATTTCTATCTTTGTCTTTCTTATGAACTGGTCAGTGGAGAAGACTGAATATTTACTACATATTAGCAAAAACAAATTCTTCTGAAATAAATGTCAGCTTTCTTTTCAGATATGCCATTAAGCCAAAAACTACAATTTTACTACAAAAACTACAATTATACTCGCGATAGCTCAAGTGACATTGTGGTGGTTTTCTGTGGTTATGAACACAGTGACTGCATGTTCGAAAAATACATGTAATACACATATAAATAAATATGCAAATCGGATTGTAGTTTAAAGTTTAGTTCATATAAACTGAACTTTTATAATCTGAAACTGGATTGAATTCAGTTCCAGTTGATGAAAATTAGAGCATGTTAACAAACCATTATCACAACTGAACAAGAACTAATCAATCAGGATAATATGGTTTAAGATGCTAACTAAGGAGGAGGCAGCTTCCCATTTAGACAGTAGACAACAAGGTAGCCAGGTTTTGAAATAAAACAAATAAGGGCACAAAGGGACTAAGCATTCAGAAATCAGCCTCCAGAGCTTCAACACACTGTGGATAAACACATTTCCTCTTTAACTGCAATGCTCACCATCCTAGGGCAATTAAAACCTCTCATCTAAGCTAGATAATTCACCTAGTGGTAATTTGTTTCAGGCGGTGCATTACACAATTAGACCAATGAAGATTTATCACAAAGTGCATTCTGGAAATGAAGCACTTCTCTGTTGGCAATGTCAGAGCATCTCGTGCAAACACGCACTGCATCCCCTCTCTCTCGCTCTCACTCAAGAGCTTCTCTTCTGGCAAAAAGAACAGCGCTCCAACATGGATACAAGTGAGTGCAAAAACACTTCAGTGTTCACAGTGTCAAGCACGGTCTATTTTCAGTGCTAGCTGCCTGTGTCCTTGAGTAACTGTTCTTTTAAGCAGAGCAACGCTCAACTCTGCTGTCAGGCCTGTTACTTCAAGCCATTATAAAACTGAACCAGGTCTTCTGGGAGACACGTCAAAGTGAGTGTGCTCCTTTTCCACCCAACCTGAAAAACAAAGACCTACATAGCCCTACCATGCAAAAAATAAATAAAAAATATATATACATTTTTTTTTTCTTTCGTGTAATGCGCACTACCTTGCTGCTTTGTGCAGTCTGTGCTGAGCCAGAGCACTGGGGGTAGTTTTACATGGAAATCAGCAGAAATGTAGATGGGAAAACCTGATTAACACAATGGAGACTGGTGTCTCTGTGACCTTAGAAAACTCCCCTCTTGCTGATTCATCACACTGTTTTACAGAGGGCATTTTTGTAACAAAAATGATGTAAAAAATGGATGAATAATTCAAGGGGACGACCACAGGATGTCCACAGTCACAGCTGTCAACGCCGAAGGCTATACTACTCCAGTGAGAAAGGAAATATCCTAGGGACAAACTGTGCAAATTGGAAAATAGTCAAATAATGTGGTTCTTAGGACTGAACTAAAATATCTTTATCTTCATTAAATGTATAATTATTTACCTGCCCAAATAAGGTTAATCATCTAATAACGCTGGCCAAAATATTAAATATTCACAATATATTTGCAAAGATTTTGCTGGTGATATAAATTTAAGCAACACTGTCAATTTCATTATGATTTTAATGCACTTTTAATTGGCTATTAAGTTTCCTAATGAGCGTGTCATTAGTATAATTTAACAATTAGTCTAATTAGCATCTCGGATTTATATTTAAGTAGAAAAACGCCATTCAAATTGTTAAGCTTGATTCATTTCCATGAATCATTTCAAAATGTCAAGTGTTAATTTATAACTAATTTAATTATTAAATTTCACCGTCACTCAAATTACCCATGTGGCAGTTTTTATAAAAACATTTACAGGCAAATATTCCCTTTTTTAATCTATTGTTAGAATGGTGCATCAAATATTCTTCACTTGGTGAGACCTTTTAACACAATTCATAAACATCAATTTATATATTTATATTATAAATATTTATGTATGTATTTGTGTTATAACTATTAACTGGTCCTAACCTATAGGACAATGTATTAAAATATGTAGTTTGCACATAATTAATCATGGTGAGGTTCTCTGTGGTTTGACTGCAGTATTGCCATTTCTCACTAAGAAAAGTTTTGTATTCTATACCTTACTGTCAAAGCCTCTTAATGATCATCAACCACATGCAGATCCATGTATAGACCATCTGCAGCTCAGCACAGAGCGTGGAAGAGAGATCTGCAAAAGATGCTGCTCTAGTGGGAAATGTCTGTTTATAATGGATCTATAGAAGACAACAGGATCCATTATCATCTCTCTTATGAAAAAAACACTCCATAAGGTGCTTCCCGCACCAGACTTCACCGCTCAGCGGGACGGCCATGAAGCTCACTGAAATATAAGACAAAAATGACATATTCTAGTCCTGATGAATATCTTAAAGTATTCTGTTGTTGACAAGAATCTACATGACATGCAATCCTGCGGGGTGCTAATACTTTTGACAATTACAATTTTCTAGTTACTTTAGATTATTCTAAAGTATTTTGGTCTAACATTTGACAAAACAGCTTTTTTGTAAGTTGTCTTTTGCCAACCGGCTTTAAAAAAAAAAAAAAGTAGAATTTAAAATAGCTAATGGCTATGTAATGTCAAAAAATGAATAATTTCAATTATTAAAAAAAACTGGGAGGTTTAATCTCCAGAAACTCAAACTTCTTAATTCCTTTCTTTTTTTATTATAAAACACTCCAGCGGTCTTAATAGTGTGCAGGAGCTTAAAAAGGTCACTGAATTGTAACGCAGCACTAATTTAAATTTCACAAAAGGACCTGAATAATATGCTTTCCATGTGTGACTGCTGGTGCAAGCTTAGAAAAGAACCACAGCGTTCAGATTGATATCAATAAATGGCCTTTTCTTTGGGAGTCCCACACATCCGTGGCTGGAACCACAAACCCGGTCTAAAGTTTCTGCCTCCTGGGAGGGAACTGCACAGACCGGGCCACAGCACATGAGACGGATCTGTAGCCCCCTGAATCTCCGAGACCACAGCTCACACCCTGACCACAAAAAGGCCTTATCGTGTGGGAGAGATAGACCGAACCCAAGGCAAACAATCCCCAACATCAACTCTAAAAACAGACACAGCCGGCGGCAAAGGCAACCGCATTAAAAAAAACAGAGGGAAGACGTTCTGGTGACTTCAATGCGATGATACAGCATTGTATGAGTTACATAAATAAAGGACAGGGCTGTGCCTTTGCCACAAGTAATAATCAATCAGGCTTAACACACACATAAAGCCATTCCCTGACATTTCATGCCTGACCACTGCCTTCGAAAAGCTCGCCACCCCCAGCGATTCAGCGCCAGTGGCCCTAGACATCTTTTCAAGGAAGGTCTGCTGAAAGCATGGCCTTTGGCTATTGATTAGGCCGGGCTGGAACCCACCGCCTTCCCCCTCGACCTTTAAAGTTCAAAAGGTCAATGCAGGAGAAAAGAGGAAGGGGGTTGGGAAGAGATAACTGCGCCAGTAGATGAATTTCCATTCGATCAAGGAACTGCCACATGGGACAACTCACAGCCTAAATCTAAGCAAATCAGAAACTAAAAAGAAAACTACAAATTTTCAGTGAAACTTTGTGAGAAAGTATTAAAAATACAGAAATCCTTGTTCACAAAATGTACACAATTTTTCAGATTGAATGTAATATCATTTTTATTCAAATTATTGTTAATAATGTCAGTGAAAACAAAAATAAAAATAAGAAATTAACTATAAATAACTTGTGTATTATTTAAATTGTAACATTTCTATGAATCATGCTAATATTTGCTGTACTATCTTTAATTTATGCTGATACAAAAGTCATCATTATAGCAGTAAGTGCTCATTTGCATAAAATTATGTTCAGCTTAACATATTCACATCAACAGTCTCTCATGTTACCAGCTGTCATTACAGAATTGCAAACTGTTAAGGATGAACACCTTGTAAACCATAACTCACATTTTTGTCCACATTGATTTCAATAGTTCCAACTTGGGATGTCCTACAACTTCAATATCAGACCAGTCTCCTGCTAAGTTTTTACTAGCCCTCCAAAACCCAGAGCTGATTTGTCTTTGCGGTTCTATAGACTTTTCCTCCGCTAAACTTGACTATTATTTCTTGAGCATCTATCTGATGACGACAAACATGGCCTGACTTGTCAGCACGATAAAAGCTGCTTGTTTGCGGTAGCTGCCAAACTTTTGATTGTTAGGGATTGCATTAGTTTAAGTAGGATTGAAGACAAAGACACGCCGGGCTGAGTGCCAGCAGCAGTTCTACTGCAAGAACAAGTCAGTAGACCTTATCCCATCATACACACCCAGAGAGACATTAAGGGCCATGCAGAGAAACGCAACTTGGTTATACAATATAGATGCATAAAAGTACATTTTTCATATTTTATGGTTTAGAGTTCACCTGACCCCGATCGGCTTTGATGCCTACATAAGGCCAGTTCTTGCATTTAAAAGAAAGCTAGATGGAGCACAGTGGCAAGAAACACTATAGGGGTCTCACTTAAAAAAAGTTTGAATATGTTTCACTTGTCATGCCTTGAAAGTGCAACACTTGTAGAGGAACAATCAAAAAATTATGCAAGATGCAAATGTGGGAGCCAAAGCATCAGTCAGAATGAATGCAATGGCAGTGATACATATTTATGAACGCAAACTGTATAACAGCTAAATCACAGCATACAAATTAAAAGTCACAATATATATATATATATATATATATATATATATATATATATATATATAGAAAAAAAAACTTTAATCAATTAGTTGTTGAATCACAACCCAATAAATTCAGTTTTCAAACTGAACATTTCAAAATGAAAATGAAGAAAAACATTTATTGTGAAAGCTCTATAGAAATACATTTGAATTAATAATTATTTTAATTTACAATCACATTTTCTAGATATTTTATCAGTTAAATTTGGCAATTCTTAAATTTTTTAAACAGCATGATTTTATAATAGAACTTAGCCTAGTATGTTTTTCACACAGTATAAATCGTATATAATATAAAATATAAATGAGTCTTAAAATATACAGCTGCCCTTATATTTTATTACCAAGGGGATCCTTGTAAGGGAATAGTCATATTTAGGCATCAACTGCATTAAAAATTTTGAAAACCCCTGGCATTTATGTTCACCAGTGTGACTTATTTATATACAGCACTTCTACAAATATGCATAATGTAAAATTGCCATGCTTTATAAAATCTGTAAAGAGGCAACCAAGATAGCGTGTCTAATAGCGTGCAACCAACAACAACCCGAGGGAGGCCAAGTTGCTTCAGTGGGAGGCCCTGGGGAGGGAATGCAGGTGCTGTGAGGAGACATCATGGGTTGCTTTGAGTACAGACGATAAACAATGACAGAGTCATCAGCGTGGTTGCTAAGGGAACACATACACAACCATCAGGGTCTTTTGATCTGTTGGGAGAGAGCGAGCGAATGAGAGAGAGATGCATCACATATTCATCTCAGGAAAGTACAGAGAGAGTGGTGGGCTAAAATAAAAGTACTTAACCTTATTAATCTGATAAAAGAAACCATGACAAACTAAAGCACGCCAAAGAAATGCACCGTCATGGCGTTAATCTTGATTGTTTGCTGCTTATCGTAATAGCCAGTAATTGCCTCTCTGAAGCAAATCAGTGCTGATTGCATATTTCAAATTAGCATACATAACAAGTGCATCATGTTGATGCAGTTAAAAAAAAAAAATCTAATCAATGCCATTAACAATTACGCTAATATGAAGCCTCATATCACTGTATATAAATAGGGATGATGATAAAGAGGATTTGCTTTGGGAATCGGCTGAGATCAATACCGGTCAATGGATGAGTGTTGAACACACTTCTGAGATCAGTAGAAATAAAAAGCCAAAGCATTGTGATGTTTAAACATATGGAGGAAACGAAAATAGCCTCAAGTTCTTCTAGGATGTTTACAGTCACCTTTTTGAAGAGCCACTCCACTAAAACAAACTTCTCAGCTGCAAGAGTGCAAGTTAGGTGCAGAAAGAAGATTAGAAGAGATTAAAACAATTAGATTAAACCAGAGCCGAACGGTAACGTGAGACCTTCTGTGACTCAGGAAGAAATCTCTCACCTCCTGCTTCATCCCCTGACAAAACTGCACTCATTAAAGGCTGAGAGGCTTTGGTATCACCGGTTCTTGTCTTTGTACACTGGTGAGTCTTAACAGTTCTAAACAAGGCTTTAAAATTGCATGAGCTACATGCCAAAACATGTTTGAATATGAGCAGTACAGGCCACATAGATGAAAAACCCTCATACACTGATAACCTGTGGGCCTAATTCTTTTTCTTACATAATTGCATTAAAATTTGTTTGTAACAATGGTTTTATATCAATTTTATGTGTGCATTCTTAAAGTCACAATGAAGTGGAATTAGAAACAGATCTTCTTCCATATTATGCCATCTATCAGAGTCACATTGATTATATATTAAAAAAAAGTAGGGCGGGGACTTGGATCTATACATTGGTTATTGATTGGATTGTTGCAGATTGGCTAAAACTGAGCTTACAGTTAAATTGTAAGGAAGGGGGGTTTAAGCAGACTAAATGATTGGAGAAATCCAGCTCATGTCACCAGAGAAAAATCTACTAGAAGATCGAGTTATGACATTTTGATTAAGAATTACAAAAATTACTTAAAAAAAATGTGCATGTTTAAAGGAAAGGTCAAATTAGCTATATCTCAGTGAAACTCTGCTGGCAAAAAAGTCCATTGTCAATAGCATAGCAATGTATGAAGCACAGCTCAGACAAAAGTCACTTTCAAACCAATCAGATTTCTGTTGGCCTGTGTGGCCAATTTGCATGATCAATAAACATGAGCGAAATCTGCATGGGTAACTTTTACGACCATATGCGAAACTTCAAAATGTGAGGATTCCTACAGAAATTAATGGATTTTGTTGGCGAAATTTAAGAAATTTAACTTTAAAAATGTCCAAAATAAAAGGCTCATTTGAAAAACTGCAATAACAATACTGTGCAATATTCACACAAGGGATCAGACATCCTAACTCATAAAGACCACCTAACCATTCCTTGACTTGCGGTGGTATTGTTAAGGTTTGGGATGGCGGAGTCAGGGTGTGACGTGTGGGTGGAGAGAAGCAGATTTTATTGGGTGGAGTGAAAAGCCCAGCATGCGTGGAAAGACTAGGCAGGAGACAGGCTTAGTCTATCAAACAAGAGAGGGAGAGTAGACACAGATGGTCCCATCAATAACCCCCACTCTTTCCTCTACCACCAAGGGTGTTCATCCACTATTTGGACACTAGAATCAAGCAAAGACTGATGGTCTGGCCGGAGCAGATGGCAGGTATTTGTGGACCTGTGGGGAACGGTGGTACAGGATGCCTCAAGCAGGAAGTGTGGGAATTCTACAGCAAAAGAGACTTCATTAACAACAATGGGTGGTGAATTGTAATGACATAGCTGTCAGGCAGAGGCATTGTTTTAATTACGGATAATAAACTGGTTTAAGTTTATTTTGATCTTGATTGTAATATAGTTTAGAGCCAGTAAGAAGTATTTCCTGCATTGCCATTTAGTGCCACTACTGCACTTGCACCATCAAAAATAAAATAAAAAGGGCTTTCCAATTTTCAAATCATTTGTCTCTAGGGCTTTTTATGTAATGAGCAAAACCTGGAAATAAAATAAAAAATATATATATATTTGTGATTATAGTCTGAGCTTTTATGAAATAACTGGACATCCAGGGTAAGGCTAAACTAGACAGAATAAGGTTTGAGCTATGAATAATAAATATGAATAATCTTAGTCAGTAGCACTATAAATTACATAAGCCCCAAGACAGCTCTGATAGAGACTTTGGTAACACTGAACAAACCGTAGGCCAATTTTAGACAATAACTCATAGTTCATTCATAATTTAGCAAGGCTGGTGTCAGACAGTATAAAAAAAGTAAATGACATAACTTAAATCTGACGAGCAACTGATGAATGAATGAATGAATCAATCAATCAATCAATAAACAAGGTAAAGTGTATATCTTAGATTATGTAACTGATTACCATCTCTTTTAATTTCTTTAAATTCTTTCACTAGTTCATATTAAATAGTTGGTGAAGCCATTAATTTTTAATAGTACAAAAATATTCAAAATATAGTTATGATAAATAACTATTTAAACAATGAGCAAATTCTGTTTTGAATATAGATTTAGATATAAACTACCCAACTATATAACATCTCTGTAGCCATTTCTAAATCAAACCAAAATTTTACAGAAAAATAAATATATACACCCTCATTCAGAAGTGCATGACAGGGCATTTGTGTATCATTGAAAATCTTCGTTAGAGGTTATAACATTTATGTGGGGAAATATTCTCGCATGGCAGGTTGAGTCTGTGTCAGGAGCCAGCAGGGGCAGGCCAGCGAGTCGTGACCCGGTGCCATGAAAGGAAAGCCAACTGTGCGACATCAAACAGACAATCTGGCCAAAGAAAACAACACTATTGTGATTTGCCAGCACGCCAAGAGACCAAATTATGAGTTTACACGTCTCTGCACTTGCTATATGAAGTAATGCACCCATGCGTCACAAAGTACAAATAAAAAGCTATACTTTTTAAAGAAGCATTCGTACATTTTCAATCGGGATGGAACTGAAAATACAAATTTAACAGATTCATTAATGCACATTAAAGAGTAACATGATAATTCTAGACTGATTTAACTAGACTTGGTTCAGCTTTCACATCAATACTGCATCTTTGTGCCTTTCCATATTTTGTTATGTTCAGCTTACATCATTCTCTCTATGCAGTCAGTGCTGCGTGGAGCGCAGGGTGATGGATACGGCAGGTTTGTGTGTTGATAAGACTGACTGTCAGGTTCTCCTGCAGCTTTCTGTGCAGCAACCACTGGGATTCTCACACCTTTCAGTCCTATCTGGCTGACCTAACCCGATAATAAGCTTCAAATGACTCATGATGGTGCTAAAGCAAACAATATGAGTCATAGTTATGACTGATTAAACATTGCCAAGTTTATAGATCAGAAGAACAGAAACAACACGTGGGAACTATGAGCAAAGACAGTTAGTCATGACAGACTTACTATGTGAAGAGTAACCTTAACAAACTTGATTACTAATAGGAAGTACTCCTGAATTAGTCAACGTAAAATCTCTGATGTACTACTGATCTTACTACATGTGATTCACTGCTATTCCACAGAATACCGAGGTTTGTGTTCGTTATCTTCATCAAAATAGAAATTTCCTTTTTAGCTAACACCCCAAATGAATTACACTCTTAAAACATAAAGGTTCCAAAAGAGGTTTGCCATAGAAAAAAACATTTTTGGTTCCCCAATGAACCTTTCAGTGAACAGTTCTTAAAATAACCATTTTTTTAAAAGCAATTTTTAACATTTAAAGAACATTTTTCTAATATAAAAACACTTTTTTGGAATGGAAAGGTTCCATGTATGTTAAAGGTTCATTGTGGATCTGTAGATTTCAATAAAGAACCTTTATTTTTCAGGAGTTTTGCTCCATTCTGTCAAGTAACACCCACTTTTCATGATCCAATCAACTGACAATGGATAAAATATCCTTAAATATCCATATATTTAATTTCACGTCAAATAAATCAGATAGTTGTGAATTCTGTTTACTTTTTACTGCTTCCCAGCCTTATTGAATAATAAAAACACAATCTAAACACAAAATAAGTGATGGTCAGGATCAGGATAAGAAGAGAATGTGCAAACACCAAGAGCCTGAAATACATATAACACCCCACTTAGGACACGAGTCCTCAGGATAAGCCGATAAAACGGGATTCCAGGGACAGTTCCGGCCTTTCTTCTCTCTCACAGTATCACTTTCACAACAACCAGTGTTGCAGAGGAAGTCAATCCCAAACCATCCCAAATCAGGTTGAGGGAAACTACAGTTTACACAGACAATGTGTTACATTCCCCTGTACCTGATATGGATGGCAATTTTTAGAAGACGATAAAAAAAGCACAAAAACATAGCCTAACTGTCAACATTGCACCAGCATAAACTTGGGGTACAACAAGTCTAAGAAAAAAAGTCACGGCTGTTAATCTGAGGGGTGTTTTCATGTTACTACAACTCCATTTGGCTGCAGCGCGAAGCTAATGAGATGCTCGGCACGGGCGGATTCTGTGCCTCACGCTGCTATTAACAGCCTTAGTCATCATCAGAGCGAGGGGCTGAACATTCCTGTCAAATGAGCACCGCTGCTCTGACAAACGCCATGTCATGATAGTGACGTTCCTCTCTCTCTCTCTCTCACGCACACTCTCTCCCTCTACATAAATAATAGGCATTTCTGTCTGCAAACAGCCCTGGAGGACTCAGCCCTTGGGGTGATGCCAAATCCCCATGGTTACTACAATGCAGCAACTGCCTCTTTCCTGTGATGATGATGCTCATGAGAGGAAAAGGAAACAGACCATCCGGCTTAGTTTGTTGGAAAGTAAGAGGGAGGTTTTTAAGAAGTTCTGCTCAACAGTGACCTTAACACAAGTTGCAAATTTGACTGATGAGTTTCAATTACATTCACAATCACTGGATACATCGTAAAACAAAAACAAATTTACAAAAAAATGCAAAATGACTAGAAAAAAATACATTTACTTTAGAAGTATCTGTAATGAGCAAGAGACATTTGAGTGGCCAGGGGAAAGGGACAGTGACTAAGTGTGTCTAACAATATGGAATATTTTCAGTATTGTTAAACATGTTCCTGCAGCTACTTGGTATAAAAACTCAGGAATCATCATCTTCATCTAAATATAACATGGCCGCATGCCAAGAGAAAGGCATTGACCTCATATTTCTATGTTCTACTTTCAGGGTTATGATTATATTAAGTTTCACGACTTTCCAAGCTTGGAAATCACAAGTTTAAAATTGCCTGACACTTCTAGGTTTTCTACGACATTACTGACACGTCCACAGATGAAAATACTCAAAACAGAATGAAAAACTGGGTTATTTTGAACACAATACGTGCGTTAATGACTATTCATTTAAAAACTGAATACACACAAAACATGTTTCTGAATTAAAGTCATATTTTCATTTTTGTGAGACAAAGTGGTGGTATCATTAAAGGCTGAAATTCTCGGAAAATCTTTTTTCCCAAAAAGCAGCATTTCTTTTGTTAAAAAAAATATTAATATTTAAAACATCCTAATATTCAAAACAATCCTGATTTTGCTGTAATGTGACAATAAAATATAAAAGCAAAGGACCAATTTTGACCCATTTTGCATTACAAATTGTAGAGAAAAAAAATAATATATATATATTTTGACCTTTATATGAAAAAGTGAATGTGTGGAACCAAGACAACATCTTGATATTTGTGAAGTTCAGATTTCAAGTTTTGCCACTTGAAATTTTGAGTCACTAAATCTATATTTATTTATACATAATGTATGAAACAACTTGACAAACAATTTTTGACAATATTTTTAAAACATTTATCCTATTTTTTATGGTTCAACCTTATTTGTCATTGACCCAACATGTGACAAGCTTCTCCCAAACCTGTTATTTGCAAAAACAAGATCATCTGATTTATATTTTTGTGATTCTTTACGTTACACAAAACGTTCAATCTGTGAATCAAACATTCAGCCTGATGCACAAGTGATCTGTTCAATGATTAAATGCTCTCACTGCACCACTACCTTCAGCAGCCATTCAACTACTACTGCAGTTTATGATTCTTACCTTTGACTTGAGTCTCGTACTCTGTAATGATCTCTTTATCCTTTTTGAACTTCACAGGAGGATTCGACATTTTCAAGTGATTCGAAATATCAAGAGTTCAGTTACGAGAATGTTTGTAAACTGGTTTGTTTGGGTGCTTTTCCGATTTCCAGGTCGCCCTACAGCGGCCAGTGCATCCCAGAGGTTTTTCAAGTTGCTCAGGCTAAAAAAATCCCAAAAGACAAACGCCGCAAATGTTCATCTTCTGAGTTCCCAACGATTCCGCCGTCAGTGCGATCAAAACACAGCGCGCACGGGAAGAGGTTCCTCCCAAACAAGTAACCCTTTCCTTGGGCAAATGTCCACGGCTTGTTCCAACAAGAGCTGTTCAAGCTGTCTTTTAGTCACCCGCCGACGGATCTGGACAGACTGAGCAGCATAATGACTGGCGTGATTTTCTACACCCTTTCCTCGCGTCTGTGGGTCTGACCGCCGGACAGTTTCACGGATTGTGACTGACCTCAAAGCAGCTGGAAAAGCAAGTGGTTGAAATGGGAGGGATTGGAGGCGGAGGGGAAATGTGGACGGGACTGACAACCTTTCTAACCAGTTGTCCACGAAAGTAAATTTTGTTTTGTAGTAGTTATAGAGTATTAGACAATTAAAAACAGCATTTCGATGCTTATAAACAAATCAAAACAGTTTGAAAAACTTATTGTGAAATGTGTTGTGTTTTTAAGATTTATATATACTAATCGTTATGAATCCTTTAAAAGTGTATATGATTTCTAATTATTAAGTTTCAAAGAAAGACTTTTGAATGTTTTTATCGGTTTTTAACAACGCTGTGGGACGCCTAGTGGCCAGTGTTTGCATGTAAATAAATCACTTGTCTCTGTGACATCTAGGGAAGAAATGAAGGATTGTGATTCCGGTTCAACTGACGACGATCATAAGATCATTTCAGATTTGAGCAGAAAATATAACCAGTTGAAGCAGTGTCACACAGTCAGAGTTAAATGTAATGCAATTTTGACTTTTCACAGAGTTTTTACAGGGGGCAAAACGTAATCTTTAAACTGTTTCTACATATTAAATAAAAATGCTAAGCAAAAAGCATTGGTTTATTTATTTTTCTATTTTATAAAATACTAACAAAACGTATAATATTGTACATATAATTTCTGAAGATAGATATTGTGGATAAACTGACAGTAACACAGCGCCTCTTACAGGACAGCTGATTTGTTGCAATACTTAGTGAATCACCTTTGAATTTATTTACAAATGCCTTTCATGTAGGCCTATAGATTTTGATTGTTTTATTCTTGTCCCAAACCTGGACTTTCAATCTATAAAAAAATCCATTATTAAAAGACAAATTACATTATTACATTAAAACAGAATTACCTGTATAAAACTATGATAATCTAAACAAAGAGTGGAATAATTATAAATACGTTCCCTATTTTTTTATTGTCTTTTTTGTATTGTGTTGTTGTAAAATGATTTAAAGACATAAAATGCTGATACAATTTTCCCACATTTATCTGCTACAAACATACTTATCCCTAAACGGTGTAAATGAATGTAAAGCACAGAGTGCTGCAGTATGAAACGATGAAACGCACTACAGAGAGGAAGTGGCACAGCTGGCTGAATGGTGTGGTGCTAACAATCTGTCCCTCAATGTGGAGAAGACAAAGGAGGTTGTGTTGGACTTCAGGAGGAGGAACTCCATTTACCACCCCCCACTGACCATCGACAGCTCGACTGTGGAGAGAGTCAGCAGCACTAAATTCCTGGGGGTGCACATCACGGAGGATCTCACCTGGACCACCAACACCATGTCACTCTCCAAGAAGGCACAACAGCGCCTACACTTTCTCCGCCGGCTGAAAAGTGCAAGTCTCCCACCACCCATCCTCACCACATTCTACAGAGGCACCATTGAGAGTGTGCTGACCAGCTGCATCACTGTCTGGTACGGGAACTGCAGTGCTGCTGACCGCAAGACCCTCCAGCGGACAGTGAACATGGCTGCAAAGATCATCGGTGCCCCTCTCCCATCCATCCTGGACATTTTCCTTGCACGATGCTCCAGCAAAACCAACAGCATCGTGAAGGACCCCACCCACCCCTCCCAGTCTCTTCCAGCTCCTACCATCAGGAAGACGGTACCGGAGCATCAGAGCCCGCTCTGCCAGACTGCTCAACAGCTTTTTCCCCCAGGCTGTGAGAGCCCTGAACTCAGATCCCTACCTCCTGAAACCCCCCCCCCCTCCAAAACACCCCCCAACCTTACCACACCAAAGAAAAAACTGTGTGAAACTTTTTTTGTGCAATTCAAAGTGTGCTACACACAGGTGAGTGGGCCTGTACAAACCACCTGTAGTAACTCACTCTCCTCTATGCGCACTAGACACTTTTCACACACTGTGTGTACACAATCCCACAAAAGACTCAGCAATATACTGTATGTATGTTTACATGCTCATGCACTACAAATCATCTTGTACTGTTCCTCAGCTAGCTGCTTGACTCACAATGTTTCTCTCTGCACATGTACAGTATTTATGTGAAGCATTCGTATAGTTTGTATTTTTTATCTTTAGTTGTATAGGGTAAACATTTATATATAGTATACTTAGTCAAACTCTGTCAGTAGGTTAGTTGTGTATAGGTTTATAGTGTTGTATGTGTGTATTTATGTAGCACCGTGGACCCGTGAGGCACGACATCTCGCTCCACTGTATGTCCCCACATGTAGCGGAATGACAATAAAGCTCAACTTGAACTTGAATGTAGTTGTAATAGAAAATATGGACATCAGTTTAAATTTTAACATGAATTTGATTTGTTAATCAAATGTACTTGTTCAAGATCATTTTAATATCATTCCCTATCACCAAAGGGAACTAACAAAAAGGAGACATTTTATTTTAAAATAAACAATTACATAAACATCTTTATATATTTTTTTAATATGTTTGTTTGCATAAAAGTCCAAAAGATTCAAGAAACATCTAAAGACATCTTTTCTGTGAGCACTTGACTGAATCCTGTTGATGTACTAAATATTAAATTCTCTGCAATCATAAAAGATAGTTAAATAGACATTGTTACTGCCTATTTTTATGGTAATGTCTAAAGAGTCTAAATGCTAGATAAATAAAGCTCAGGCAGGTTAAAAGTACAATTAAGTTATTTTAATAACTGAGCTTGCAAGTGAGAAAAATGAAATGTTAACAATATTAAATATCTATCTATGTAACCCAGCTAAGTTACAAACTAAAAAAAAACACTTCTTACTACTTTTTTGGACTGTTATTTCCACTGAAACATCATGACTTAATAAATTAATACTTTACAGTAAACATGGAGGGCATTAATGCACAGCAGCATATGGTAAACCATGAACACACAGTAGTAGCATCTTATATTTCACATGTATAATTGAGTACATTATGACTGAAATGATGAATTGTCATTTTTGGGTGAACTGTCTCTTTAAAGTTTTCCAATCTAATCCTAGGTGATTTTGAAAAAGCCATCTTCCAACACCTCTGTGAATTTGTCCTTCATCTGCTGACGAAAGCCACTGTACCACTCCAGCAGTCTCATCCTCCTCTCTGTTTTTTCCTTCAGGCTCATCTCTCTCTCCCTCTCCAGGACGGCAGATAGCTCCCTCCAGTCCTTGAGGAAGATGAAGGGTGCTCCTGCATCTTTAAGTAGTCGGAGCGGGGACCGGTTACCAACTGCACAGGCCCCTGGAGTCAGGACGTCCTCCACCACAGGCACAGAGCCATAGGCACAGGCTTCATAGATGCGGTAGCACTCTGTGTTCACTCCCACCGGACAAAGAGTGAGGTCACTTTGTGCTAATGCCATCTGGTACTGTCTGGAGGTGTCTGCCGTCTCTTGAGGAAGCCACCTGATGACACAAAATGCAAGAGGTATTTAAAAAATCCAGCAATGTTTGAGATATTATTTGTGAAGGATTTATGGGTAAAACAGAAACATGAGAATGTGTACTGGCTAAGTAAACAATTATACATACTAACTGATCATCATAACTTACACTACCATTCAAAACTTTTACTTTTTTTTTTTTGGGGGGGGGGAAAGTCTCATGCTCATCAAAGCTGCGTTTTTTTTATCAAAATACAGTAAAACAGTAATATGAAATGTTACTACTAATTAAAATCATTTTTTCAGCAAAGCTGAATTTTCAGCATCACTACTTCAGTCTTCAGTGTCACATGATCCTTCAGAAATCATTCTAATATACTGATTTAGTGCTCAAGAAACACTTTTCAGCATTCTGTGATTAATATAAATTAATAGATTAATATATGTGTGTGTGTGTGTGTGTGTGATTATAAATGTCTTTGCTGTCTCTTTTGATCCATTTAATGCATCCTTGCTGAATAAAAATAGCTTTACCTGACCCGAGTTTTTTTTTATCTTCCTAACAATAGAGTAAGTATTTAAAATATTTAGTATTTCTAGCATTACTTAATATATCCTGCAATTTTGTTGTGAATGCAATTTATTTAAAATCAGACCGACAAAATAATGGACAGTTCTTCCAAAAATACATACTTCTCTCTAACATGCATGAGGCAATCTTTCTCCAAGCTGTTCTGCTTTAGGACGCCCATGAGAGTTTCCCTGGAGGAGTTTTTGTGCATAGTCCCGAGAAAGTTGCAGAGATATGGTCTAGCAGTTTTCACCATCTGACCGCTAAGTGTGACAACAGGGAAATGCCTGTATCTGTAGAGAAAGAAAAAGCACATTATAAACAATCAAACTAACTGATTTTATTCTAAATTATATAAAAACAATCAAATCGGATGCCAATAAAATATTACAGAAATACACCTCATTAAATATAAAACAAAAATTTGTTTTTAAAAATAGAAACTTACGTGGCAACACCCAGTGGCCACTGGAAGATGTCTTTATCATTGACCCAAGGACTGTCGTACACAAGAAAGAGCAGGTCCACAAACCCGCCGTGCCTCTTAAGGTAAGGACTGATCCAGTCGTTATTGCACTGCTCGCTGCCCAGAAGAACCACAGCAACCCGAGATACAGAGCGCATCTGCACCAGACCCTGGACGTGCTGCAGCCACTGGATGGAGTAAGAGATTTTCTGCTGCTCACGGCCATTCAAAACCAACACCACACTGTCTGTGTCGAGAGAAACGTGCCCTTGGACCACTGCTGGCCCAGTGTAGAAACTGAGGACAGATTATGATAAAAGAGATTGCAAAATTGTGCATTCTGAATTTTTTTGAAAGAAATCTCTATGCTCAGGAAGACTCCAATTATATAAAAAATGAATTATTTTATATATATAAACAGTATTATTGAGGTATTATTTCAATTTAAAATTACTGTTTTATATTTTAAAATGTACATTTTTAATGAATTTTCAGCATTTTTATCTTAATTTTAAAACAGCATTAATTTGTAATAGAAACCTTTTGTAACATTAAAAAAGTCTTCACTTCTGATCAATTTAATGCATCCTCGTTGAATAAAATGATCAGTTAAAAGCTGACCTGAAATTGATCTTCCCAGACTGAATCTCTCCTTCTCTCCATTGGCTGGATTTGTCTTGTGGGTTGAGAGGCCCTTCTAAAATATGTTCCCACAAATAAAGTCCTAGGAAAAGGTAAACAAGGAAAATTATTTCATTTTGTTCTCTACTAATGCAAAAAACGAAGACACAACATGCAATGCAATGATCTCTGGAACCAACAAACATATTCCACTTGCCAATAGCCGCTTTGCCCCAGATCTGAACTTTATATGTTTTTGGCCTGTTCTTAGCTGCATGATCTTGGTATGATCTGAAGGCATCTCTCCGCTTCTGCAGAACTAAGGAATACGCACGCTCATCCTCTTCCCATGGGTTCCACTCTTCCTCTCCTGCTTTTCTAATATCTGGAAACGTACATTATTAAACAAATCTGTTGTTTATGTTTATGATTATGATTCATTGTCTTACCTATAATCACAGTGCCCTTTTTTACCACGCGATGAACGCGAGAAATAACCCTCTTGTTGAAAAATACATTATACGCTGCATACAACGAAAATATCACATAAGCCAAGACAACTATGATCGCTATTTTCCGGCGTAAAAATCTCATGTTTAATTTTCAGGTGACCATCCTGCGGATCCCGACCAATGTGCACAAGAGATGACCAGTATGTGAACACATTTTTGGTTTTGAGTCGGATCTTTTTAATGACTTGGTTCACGTTTGAACGATTCGTTCTCAAGGCCGAGAACCGATTAGTAAGGTGAGAAGAATTGGATGACCTGTTCACAAAAACTGTTCAAAAGAACCGATTCGCCGACATGAGTCGAACGTCTCGACACTACTGTTTACATTTTCCCGAGGCTGCCTTGTACTGCCTGTTCAAAACTATAACAATTATCAGAAATATTTAAATATTTCAACAAATCTATTGAAAAAAACTTGAGGTCTTAATTAAATAATGTATTGTATTTATCATTTAAATAGCTTTATGGGAGGAATTATTTTATCAACTCTGTGTTATTTTGCGCTTTCTGTTCAGTAAATACCCGGTCAACTATGAAGCACCGAAGGAGGAGCTTCCGCAGTAGAGCTCTCTCTTCAAAGGTCGGTGTGACCGTACGGACTGCAAGTAGCCTTTTTAACCGCACAGAAACGATGTCCATGCCCGCTCGTTTGGGGGCTTTGTCCCCTTACCTGCCGGCTTGTGGTCCGCTGAAAGCATTACTTCCCAGAGCAGTGAACACAGAAGTGCTGGTGAAGTCTGCTGTGAGCGGTAGGTGACTATATAACGGGGTTATGTCATGACAGGCTGTTCAAGACTTGATATTCTAGACCGGGTGGAATGCATTACCAAATAATAAATGACTGTAATTTAATTACTTTTCCCTTGAAAAAAGTAAAGTAACGATTACTTTACTGAATTCTAAGTAATTTAATTACAGTTACATCTGATGTAATAATGGACAGACTATTAAATAGAATAATGTTACATAAAACAATAGTGAATTGAATATCTAATGTTAAAATTTATGTTTTTAATGTAACCATGTCCCTTTAAAATTCTTTGGTCAGTTCAAGAATAATTTATTCAATTTTATAATATTTATTTGTAAGAATCAAAATACCTGTTATATGTCTATCCTTATTGTGCAACTGGTCGAGGCTGACATATGATTTAGAAAGTAATTAGTAATAAATAATGCATTACTTTTTTTAGAGAGAATAATTAGGTCAGTGATCTAACTAGTGTTGATGTAATTAGTAGCTAGTAGTAATTACTTTTTTACAGTAACTTACCCATCTGTTCCAGACTGTTTGTTGTGCTACAGAAATAGTCTAAAAGTTAAAGGTCTGAATAAGATGTCTTGGTATATTAAATATATTTACTTGTTCTGGTTGTTGTGGTTCCATTGTTGCATACCAGACCTCATTATAATACAGTAATTAATCCTATAAGTCATATTATTGACATATGATATGGTTATAATATGTATATTATATATGTGACCCTGGACCACAAAACCAGTCATAAGTAGCACGGGTACATATCACATATTATATAAAACTATAAATTAATATCTTTATGTAAATTAGTTAATTTATTTATAGATGCAATAAAATAGGTTATATCCCTTTATATATATATGTATGTGCAATATATATGCAATGACCATTCTATATGCTTTTTAGGCCATTTTGGCGCACGTCTCGCTCACACCGACATCAAAATCCCTGACTTCTCTGACTATCGGCGTGTTGAGGTGTTGGATCCCAAGAAGTCCTCTCAGGAGAGCGGAGATGCTAGACGGTCCTTCTCTTACCTGGTGACCGGATCCACTGCTGTGATGGGTGTCTATGCAGCCAAAACGGTCGTGACCCAATTCGTGTCCTCAATGAGTGCCTCTGCTGACGTCCTGGCTCTGTCCCAAATCGAGATCAAGTTGTCCGACATCCCAGAGGGGAAAAACATGACCTTCAAGTGGAGAGGCAAGCCTCTGTTTGTTCGTCACAGAACAGAGAAGGAGATCGCAGCCGAGCAGAGCGTAGATCTCTCGGAGCTTCGGGACCCCCAGCATGACAAAGACCGCGTCGCCAACCCCACCTGGGTCATCGTCATTGGTGTCTGCACTCATCTCGGCTGTGTCCCAATCGCAAACGCCGGTGATTACGGCGGGTACTACTGCCCCTGCCATGGGTCACATTATGATGCTTCAGGAAGGATCAGAAAAGGACCCGCGCCTCTCAACTTGGAGGTGCCTTATTATGAGTTTCCTGATGAGGATACTGTAATTGTTGGATAAGCAATGGACATTTTCTCTGTATGCTTTTAATGTGTCTGGACAAATCTAACTATTAATAAATATATATTTTAAAGCAACCAACATCTGTTTTTGAGGCTTTGGACTGGGCATGCAAATCTTGGTTACAAATGAACAAACACAGTTCTATCAGACCACCAAAAAAAGTTTAATTAAATATTTTTAAAAAGGCATTCAACAATATCATTCACATATATTCTACAATGTCTAATCTTCCTAATTGTTCTGAAAACAAGCTGCACATTATGTCAGGATATTATTGCAAAGATGAAAAAAAAGGTAAAACGTAATTGTTACTTTTCTCTCTCAATTCAGAATCATATTTTTTTTTCTCATAATTGCTAGTTTACATCTCACAAATCTGCCTTTTTTCCATTAGAATTCTCACAATTCTGTATTGTATTTTTTTCCATCATGAAATAATTCTGACTTTTCTCTCAAAATTGCAATAAAAAAATCTGAAATGTGAGATTAAGTCACATTATTTTTATCTCACAATTCTGTTTTTACATATCGCAATTCTGTTTTTTGTTTCTGCCATGGAATAATTCTGACTATTTCTCTAAAAAAAAATGCAATAAGAGAGTCAGAATTGTCAGATATAAACTCTGAATTGTGAGAAAAATAGTCATAAATGTAAAAAAAAAAAAAAAAAATCACAATTACATTTTTATCCTGTGGAGGAAACAAGATTTCACAGATTCAAATGTACCATATAAAGTTCAAAAACATTTTTATACAATACTAATATGCTGTACGCCAGTTTCAACTACAGTACTCAAGCATCCAATCAAACAACCCGTATGACACATGATTATAAGGTTTGAAATGTTGTTTCTCATTAAAAATAAGGTTACGTCAGTCTACATAATGCACTTCAGCTTGAAGTTCCTTTTGTATATAGCTCAGAAGAGCAGCGGTCACTTGTTGCTGTAGTGTGGCATTTCCCATTACAAGAGCAGTCAGCTGTGCAACATCAGTCCATGTTATTGAGCCTAAAATGGTTACAACGTCCCCATAGAGTCTGCGCTGCTGGTCAGGTGTCAGTTCCATGATAACCTGAGGTAGAGGTTTAAACTGTCCGCTAGTCATCCAGCATCCAAGCAGTCCACCAACAGCCCCACCTTAAAAAGACATGAGCGCAGGTAAGAGAAACCAGCATCACATTACAGTATATACTGTATAAGGTTGTATGTGGTGTGTAAGGCATGAATGGACTTGCCCACTGCAATTCCCAGAGGACCCCCTATTAAGCCTCCTGCAAAAGCCAAACTACCAGCGGCTGCTGCTCCTTTTCCAGACTGCTTTACCGCTGTTTTTACTTGTTGATTTGCTGACAGCTCACAACACAGTTTCATTACGTCATCAACGCGCGGCGGCATCTTGCTTGGAAATATTACAGTATAACTGCACAATTATTTAGATTTGTAGAAATACAAAAATAAAGTGTATTTCATTAAAAGATATGAGTGACATGCAAAGACGATCAAATTAAAGATCTACGTTAACGTTATATAAAATATATACTGTATAGAACGCAAGGACACTCACCTTCAAAGGTAACTTTAGATTCCCTATTAACAAAATAAAACCAAATTAATATCTTTTGGAGATTTGGTGACTCAAGTCAAACTATCAAACCTCCAGAAGGCAACACATCACGCCAACAAGCGCTGTGTCATGATTTATTTAAAGCGTGAAGCTGGAAATATGTTTTTCAAAATAAAACACCTTATGTTGTTGCGCGTTTGTGAGTAATTTAAATGTCTTTGAACCATGTCTCTGCAACCCATTATAGCCTTAAAGATTGTGAAAACTGATCTATGTATGCCAATTTTTAAAAGTTAAAATATTTAATTTTGAATTGTGTTTCAACGATAAAGTGAACTTTGCTCAAAACGAAATGCGAGAATTGTAAATCTGTCTATACTCACTTACTATATTTACCTAACGATTATTTAAATATTTACACATATTTTAATTATTTAATTTAATTTGGCCTTCCATATGAAACACAAGGGTAAGAACATAAAATAAGAACGTTTTCTTTCAGAACGTTTATATATAATATAATTTAATATATATATATAATTTTTCATATGTATCTAAATCCTACTAGTTTAGGTTATTTTATGTGATGCGGAAGTGTTCTCTTATTTTGAAAAGATCCTTCAGCTGTGCTTTTTTTAAAACAGCACCGTCAACAATTTGTTTTCACGCAAAGAATATTTGCACTGACCTTGGTTTGTGCAGTCGATGTAATACCGAACGAGATTGAATTATTCCGTGATATATCTAACTTTGATGTTCTATAAGTTAAAGTAAACTGTTCCGTCATTTACTTCATAAACGTGCCCGGACATGCCTAACAAAATTTGACTTTTAAATGGAGCTCCTCATCATCTCAGCAGGGTCAATGATTGGATGTTTCCTGCATGCAGTAGCTCTTATCAGATGCTCTGCACTGAAAGCAGCTGATGCCTGGACATCATGACAGTGTTAAAGACTGAAACTGCTGCTTTGGCTGGAATGAGTGAAAACTTGTGGTTGGAAAAGGCCTGTGCTCACCTTATTCCTGCTTTACCATTATGGATCATTGAATATGCATGGACTAAACGGATGATGGAGGTCTTAGAAGGTGTTTCTTGCAATGTTTTTAATAACCCAAACAAACATATCTTACATTGCTTTCAGTTAAAAGCAGTATAATCTATTGAATCAATGCCTTTGCATGTAATTACACAGTTACTGTGTTATTTGTTGTTATTGTCGTAAATCAACTGCACAGTTGGTGCAAGTCAATAATAGATCTAACATAAACTAGTTTGAAATGAATGCACAGGAGATCTAATCAACTTTAACCTCTTTCAGTTCTAGGGCCTCCGTTATGGCTAGAAGGTGACTGGCATCTTCTGACCCTTGAAGAGTCGTGCAGAATCCGTGTGGTGGCAGCAGAGGTCTGGAGGATCGTGCAAGCCAGAGACATCAAGCACTTTGAGAGAGTCACTGAGTTTTTGGATGTTACGTACACACTTGTGCCAAGACTAGTGACTCCCATCAAACACATGAAGATCATGTTTGGTCTGCAGACTCTGGTGAGGCATTGCTTTCTTTTATAAAATACATAGGTCAACCGACCAGAAATAACTTGCAGTTTTGTGTAGGGATTTCCATGGGTTTTTCATTATTATAATTATATATAATAATAGAAAAATAACATTAATCATAATAATCACCACTCCATTAGAGAACATAGAATGGAAAGGAAAGATACAAACAGATAAACAAAAGACACCTCAATCAGTAAGAAAAATAAAATCGTAGTCCTTCAGAAATTTGTTATTCTTATTATTTATGAGATTATACAAAATAGGAAATTCCAACAAGAAAGGTGAAGTAGACAAAATAAAATAAACTTAATTTCTCCCAAAGGCAGTGTACTCTATCTGATTGCATTGTTAAATTAAATGAAGCAAAGTTCCTTCTGTAATTTTATAGAATACACAAGTTTAATTGTGAGTATGAATTTGTTTGGCATTACATGACTACTTTACGATTCATGAACTTTTTTATTTTTTAGGTTATCATGTGGATGTTGTGGAATGACCAGAGCACTGCTAAAATCTCTGACAAGATTGAAAACTTTTTCCCTAAAAGCCTTCTGGAGTATCACAAATGTGTAAGTATGATCTCCTTCCACCAGGGGCCACCGTAAATACATAAAAAGCCAAAGTAATTTATAAATGTACTGTATGATGCATGGGTTTTTGTTGAAGTGTATTAAGTTTATATCTGACTATGTGCCATTACTGTATTGTATTGTCTGCATTTACACAAATAATGCTTTAAAATAGAAAATATTTTAACACTTTCCTTTTGTTTAAATCATGCTTCTATATAGAGCCGCAGGAACATGGATCTCATGCAGAAAAACCAGGAAGATTTCAAGGCCTTTGCTCATGTTCTGGCCAGAGACAGGGATATGCGTGAGACTTACATTCGGGTTAGTGAAGAAAAAAACAAACTTTGTACTTTGAATGGTACATTACTTGTATTAGCACTAGTTTGCATCAGTTCCAGATCCTCACATCAAATGTGACTATTTAACTTTGCAGGATTCAATGGAAGAGCAATATGGTGAACGCTATGCACAGAAACTGGAGGAGAGACTTGTGCACTATTTGGGAGAGCTAGATAAAGTCCTGCCACAACCAACGTGTATTGAACAGGTAAGTGTTTATGTGCTTTTGTGTCTAAAGTAGCTGCATTTTCTGTTTAGTTGTGCTTTTTAAGAAAGGCATTACTATTTTTTGTGCTTTTTTCTAAACAGAAAAATCTGTTTAAAAAAATACTAAAAATAATAGCACAACGTTTTTTTTCTGACAGACGATAAAACAGGTGAAAAAATTCCAGCAACTAAATACACATAAATATATTGGCTAAATATCTAGTCAGAGTCCCCAAAGGTCCTTAAAATGTTTTGCATTCGGTTTGATCAAAAATAAGGTCGTCAAAAATTCACTGTAAACTAAGGAAACAAAATACATTCAGTAAAAACATTTTATTTGTATCAGCACAATAAACTGTTTATTGTCTTTCTTTAAACACATTATCATATATATTCACACTAGAATTGATATGTTATTGTGTTCTATCCACATTTGTGTTCAGGTACTGAAGCAGTCCCATTTATATGGGAAGGGAGAGAAGATCCTAAAAAAATTACTTTCAAGGGATAGTGCATCTCTAGCCACAATTCTGAAGAGACTCCTGCATTGCGGTAAGAAACATGATTTTGTCTCTGAATTTGTCTGAAATTACAGACATTGGCTACGTTTACATGCACACAAATAATCCATTAGTAATCGGATTGAAAGCACAATCTGGCATTTTTTACAGCGTGATAAATATAAGCAGCATGGCATGGCGGTTTTATGTAATATTTATCCAGAAATGGAAAAATATTAATTCTTCTGTTTAAAACAAATTAAGAAACACTGTAGGAGAATCGTTACTATGTGCAAACAGCAGGAAACTCTCTATATTTGTGCAGTGTGCGCATGTCAAAAAATTATTTCTGATTTGAAGCTTGTGACATATAAATGCACACATCACCACGATCACTATATTTAGCGTTCATGTAAACACTACATTCAGATTCATTAATCGAAATGAATACAGTTCGATTGAAACAAAAGTTGTGCATGTAAACATAGCCATTCTTTATTTTCATCTTCATTTTCTCTATTTGACAGCTGTAACAGCAAATCAGAGCCTTGACGACAGTCTCTCACCATCACTTTCAAACACTTGTGAGGTACAAAGGGACGCTGAAGTTGTTAAACCATCCAGTGGTACCCTCCGTGTATTTTTAAGGTCAACTCAGAACAGCACAAAGGAGAATCGATTCTCACAAACCAGCACAAAAGAGCTGTTTGGTTCTCAGGAGAAGATTTGTGGTGATGGAGTTATTGTTACGTCTACGCAGTTGTCAGATTCTGAAATAGATCAGATTGACTTCAGCCAGTCTCTTCTGGTGGAGAAGGACCTGGTTGGGAGGCACAGACAGGAGAAAACTCAATCTGAACCAGAACAGAAGGAAAGTGAGACTGATTTTCCAGAGCAGATCTGCTCCAGACATGGCAAAAAAATGAGGAGCATCCTTCAGGAATGTTCTGAAGAGCTTGATGGAGAAGTCGTGCAAGCAGAATGCACTCCATCATCAACCCAGAGCACACCACCTCTTCTCCCGTACACACCACAACCTCAAGCATCTCCAAACCAGCACTCATTGTCCTCTAACCCAGATTCATCCTCTACGAACATTTCAATGTCCTACATCCAGCAGGTCAGTCTTTCACCAGTGTCCTCAAAGAATCCAGTTGCTCCTTCACCTTCAGTTCTCCAACAGTCCTCCTCATCATCTCAGTCCACAGCCTCAAAGCAACTTGCAATCAATGCAGGACAGATTTTAGCTACCGTTGTCTTCGCCGAACCAAGCAGAACTGATGAACAGAATCTGAAACTGTCATTAGAGAGTCAAAGCTTCCTAATGCAGTCCAAGTGGCTTCAACCTCAAGTGTGCCTTAATAGACTAAGCAAGGAAGAATGTGCCAGAGCCATGGATTCATGCAGAGCCCGTGACATTTTAGAAGGAGAACAAGAGCCTGAAGATGATCAATACATGCTATTTGACATAAATACATTGTATTCTGATTCATACTCAGAAGATTCAGATTCAGCAGACTCTGATGACCCTGATTACAAGCCTGACTAAGATTAAAGCAGAGGACATCAAGAAGAAAGTACCAGTGAATGTAGCCTTCATCATTTTTTTCAGATGCATAGCTACTCAAACATCTATTTTAGCATTTTACTTGGATGTTCGAATAAACTCGCATCAGGATTGGAAAAATATGCAGGTTTTTACTTTATTTTACCTCGTTGGTTTACCTCATGGAGGTCAAAATGCTTAAAGCTCTTGATGGTCAGCAGGTCAGTCTTTTAAAGAAACCAGTACTCCATCTTCAGTCCACCAACAGCCCTCCTCATAATTTGTCCACGGCCTCAAAGCAACTTGCCACTTAAAGAATCAACACAGGACAGATTTTAGCTACCGTTGTCTTCACAGAACCAAAGAACATAATCTGAAACTGTCCTTACAGAGTCAAAGCTTCCTCATATTCAACCTCAACTATGCCTTCACAGATTGACCAAGGAAGAATGCGCATGAGCTATGGATTCATACAAAGCCTGTGACAATTTAGAGAAGAAAATTGCAGCTTTTCACCTTATTTTACCTCATCATTTACCTCACGGTAGTTAAAATGCTCAGTATTTCACCAGTGTCCAAAAAAACAGTTGCTCCTTCTCCTTTAGTCCACCAACAGTTCTCCTCCTCATCTCTATCCACAGCCTCAAACAACTTGTCACTCCAGGAATCAATGCAGGACAGATTTTAGCCACCATTGTCTTCACCAAACCAAGCTGAACCAATGAACACAATCTGAAACTGTCCTTAGAGAGTCAAAGCTTCCTCATGAAGTTCAAGTGGCTTCAACAGACTAAGCATATTTTAGGAGAACAAGAGCCTGAAGATTAGCAATACATGTTATTTGATGTAAATACACTGTATTCTGATGTATATTCAGAAGATTCATGACCCTGATTACAAGCCTAACGGAGACAAAATCAGAAGAAATTAAAAAGGTGCCGTGAACATGGTCTTCAACATGTTTTTAGATGCATAGGTACTCAAACATTTTTTGGCCAACATTGAGTTTGGCCATTTGAATGAGCTCTCATTAGGGTTGGGAAACTGTGCAGCTTTTTTACCTCATCATTTACCTCATAAAGGTCAAAATGCTTGCCTTAAAGCTCTTGAAGGTCAATGCCAAAATATTTGTGTCCTGTATGTTTTTTTTGTAATCAATCATTTTAGGCTCCTGTTGCCCTGAAGGTCCTGAAGTGTGAGTATATAACTCTAAAACAGCATGGATTCCAATGTGGAACGCTGTGTACTGTTGGTTTAGTGACGCGTATGGTGGGTCAGGGTTATCGCTGGGTCTCTGTATGGCGTGCTTTAGCGGATAAATGTTGACATGCTTTCTGTGATTGTCCTAGGAGGATTATGTAAGGACAGACATTTTGGATTATGACGTGAGTTTTTTTTTACTTTGTTTTAAGCACACCCTTCATTTGCTTACAAGGTTGTGTTGACCCTACTTTCAGTTTAAATATCAGGTCAGAAGTGTCTTAAGGTTAGTCTTAGCCTCACTAATTGGGTTTTATGTGTGTACGTGCTGGTTTCTTAAATAGGTGGTTATGCCAAGTACAAAAAACATGAAAGAGAGTTGTGTGTTTGAAGTTCAAGGTTATTGCTCTGTAAAACTCCATTCTGTCTTTTATTTACCTGACTTGAGTGTAAATTTGACATGATGTTATTGCAAACTACTTAGTCATTATTGCATCAGATATAGTGCACTCATTCATACGTGCTGTCAGGTAGAAAAAAATGTCATGTAATGTCTGTAGGTGTTTTGGATAATAATGATTGTTTGAGCTTGAAAGCGTTACATAAATCATCCAAGTGACAGCATTTTTTTTCTAATTTATTTTTAAGCCATATGACTTTTATTAAAGCAGTAGTTCACCCAAAATTAAAATTGTCATTATTTTGTCATTGTTTACCTCCTGTAGTTGTCTTTTCTTACTGTGAAACAAGAATGGAAAATGTGCTTGTCACTCTTTTTTTTTTGCTGAATTAGGACTGAGTTTTTCAAATCATCCAATTTTTGGATTCATTGAAAAAATCCCAAACTAGTTGTTTTATATTTGAACTAGATGTCCCATTAGTAGAAAACAAGGCATGAGCAACTGTTTTGAACTTTTTTGTGATTGTGAGAGACCCTAAGCCTTTGATTTTCCATATTTGGGATAGTTGGCAAAAGTCCTTTCACAGAACGGCCAATAGTTGCAGTGTTAGCACCAATAAAACAACTCCAGCCCATGCAAAAACGTGAGCTTAACTTATGTAAGACAGATGTAGAGACCAGCTTCTTTCATTCTCATTACAGATGTGGAGAATACTCTCCAAATGATGCTTGATGAACAGTATCGGAAATCTGAAATAACATGTTGAACCTAAACGGCTTCTCTCATTATAAATGTGCGCTGTAAACGGGTGCGACTAATAAAATAATAATAAAAAATAAAAAAATAGACTGAAGTGAGAGAATGAGACAGCAATAATTTTTAAAGAAGGAAAGTGTCTCTAAAAACAACTTATCGCCATGTGCATAATGTTTTGTGAGGGCAGGAGTGTTTGCGCTCCTCGCGCAGAGGATGAGGTTCAACCCCAAAACTATAGAATTTTAGACTTATGATGTAACGGGGGAGTTTTGGACTGCCCTCAGTCTCCACCAATGGAAATATGGGCAGGGTTCAACACCCATTTTGGGGGGTTCTGTATAAAGCCGGTCTATGAACCGTCTTAATCATTCTATGCACATATTTACCTATGTATCTCATCCCCAGCCACTGGAGCTTGATTTGTTATAATAAGAAACTTAATAAGGTATTTATGTTACATTACAATTCTTTGTATTGCTTATAGCTTTAACTAGCATATGCATAGGGGTTTTATTCATTTAGTGTCTAAAATAAATATCTTTATTGTGGCATAGCCTATGTTTTGCATATTTTTAAACAATAGAAAAATACATTTCCACATCAATTTTTGTGTTACTTTTTGATATTTTAGAATATAAGATATTTTGTCTAATTGGACGAATGTTAGACAATATTAAAATTATACAGTTCTATATTAATATGATTATTTAGACTAGTGTTTTTCGTATGTAGTCTAATGTAATTTATTTGCCTGCACTTTTCATTTTTGCATTGCGGTGTTTGTCTTATTTATGCAAGTAAATTTCTGTCTGAATTATCTCACGCAAACCGTTTTTTAACTTTTGCAGATAACGGACAACTTTCTTAACGACTTTTCTTAAAAACTCTTAAAAGCTTTTTAAATATATTTGCGGGGTGTCATATAGCCTACTGGTCCTAATGGAAAGCACAAATGTATATATATGTATATATATATATATATATATATATATATGCTTAAGTAATAGTCAACATATTTTACTCTATCAATGTCATCTTTTTCATTCTCCAGACATCATCTTTTTCGGAAGTGCATAGACCAAGAAAATGTCTATTGTGGTGAAAATGAATGGAGCTCAGAACAATGGCATCAACGGGAACGGTGTGCATCATGTGAGTGTGCAGACTCATGTGAGTGTGAACCCTGCCAAACTGAAGAACCACAGGCAGAGATGGAACGTCAGACCCTCAGAGATGTCCAAAAAAACACTCAACCCTATCCGAGCCATAGTGGACGGGATGAAACTCACTCCCAACCCCGAGAAACCCATGATTGCTCTGTCCATTGGTAAGTTACGCATCAAATAACCTGCTTATATACAAAAAACTAAAACACAAAAAGTTATGATCCAATATTTGTAACTTAGTTCTATATCAGCTGGGCTATTAATTAAATTAATTAATTAAGTCTATTAATTAAACAATTAAAACTTTTAAACAAATGAAAAAAAAAATAGGTTATCATAGTTGTAGCTAAAACTTAATGGCTTTTTATATATATATATATATATATATATATATATATATATTTATCCTTGTCTCATTCATCGTAAGTAGGCTAAAGTATTATTTGCAATATTCTTTTTACTGAGCGATTCAATGTAAATGTTTGTTTTGGACTTCATTTTCCACCAGGTGACCCAACTGTGTTTGGGAACTTGCCAACAGATGACACTGTTTTACAGGCAATGAAGGAGGCCATAGACTCACATGAATACAATGGCTATGCTCCCTCAGTCGGTAAGTCTTAGGTATTCATTTTCTGCTTGATTAAAAAATGAATGCTGAAATTTTAAGATAAATTAATTGCCTCATTTGGTATACAACGATTAAATAGTCCCACCTTGCATTTGCATTCTGATAAAATGTGTATGATTTTCTCCTCATGAAAATAATCCGTATTTTAAATAACATTGACAGGTTACCAAAAGAGCAGAGAAGCTGTTGCAAACTTCTACAGCTGTCCAGAAGCTCCACTGGAAGGCAAAGTGCGTCACATCCATCATTTGTCATTTTTCACATAATGCTTTTGTAAGTTGATGAAGAGTAAAAAAAAAAAAAAATTCTTAATTCTGTAGGATGTGATCTTGGCCAGTGGCTGTAGCCAGGCTATAGAGTTGGCCATCAGTGTGTTGTGTAATCCAGGAGACAATATCTTAGTTCCACGTCCTGGATTCTCCCTCTATAAGACGCTGGCAGTGTCTATGGGCATCCAAGTCAAGCACTACAATCTGCTGGTGAGTAAATAAATCATACTGATAGCATGAGTGTGTAAATCAAAAAGACAAAGTCCATCACCTCAGCCTAGCATGGAGTCAGAAAACAATATACAAAGTGCAAAATGCAAGTAGAGAATTAGAACAGCCTTTCTGTTTACAATAAGGAAAAATATGGAAAGTGAGATGAGAGGGGGTGGGATGGGGTGGGTTTGGGGGCATAAAAGACTAGTGGATGGTTTGTGGAGTGGATATGGAAAATTGCTGCGTCATTCTTACAATATATGGTCCACATCTGGGATTGATAAATAGAAACAACCATAAACACGCACATGTAAATAACAGAAAAATACAGCTCAGGTTTTAGTACAGTATAAAGATAAGTGTTATAGATCCTAACACAACTAAGATAGGAATAATTTTATTGGAAGACAATACAGGAATGCCTTTTAATTGAATTCAACACAGTTTTAATCTTCTTAAGCACTTATATAATCCCTTTTTCCAGTTCTGCAGTAAGTTTCTACAATACCTCTTGACTGTATCAGGCTTAAGATTAGTTTTTTCAAACTTTTTGAAATATATATTATGTTATATGGGGGTTGTTTTAATTATGCTGGATCTCAGTGCTGCATTCGACACTGTTGATCACTCTATCCTTTTAAAACATTTGGAGTGTGATGTAGGCATCAAAGGAACAGCTTTAAAATGGTTTCATTCATATCTGCATGATAGAACATTCTTTGTTAATTTCGCAAATAACTCATCTTCTGTGGTTCCTTTAAAATATGGTCTTCCTCAAGGTTCTATTCTGGGCCCTACATTATTTTCATTGTACATGTGCCCACTTGGATCTATATGTTGTCGCTATGACATTTCCTATCATATGTACGCTGATGACACTCAGATATATTTACCACTTAAAGTCGGGAACGAGCACTCGCTACAGTCCCTGTTACTCTGTCTGGAAGAGGTCAAAATTTGGTTGTCTAAAAATTTTCTTCAGCTTAATGACAAAAAATCTGAGATAATTATTTTTGGTCCACCAAAATTCAAAGAGATGATCTCCAGTAATATTGCTCCTTTAGAAATAATTGTAAAAAACAGTGTAAGAAACCTGGGTGTCATAATCGACTCAACTCTCAGCTTTGACAATCAGATAAAGTCGGTAGTAAAAAGTAGTTTTTACCAACTTAGAATGATCTCCAGGTTAAAACCCATTCTTAGTTTTAAAGACTTAGAAACCGTTATCCATGCATTTATTACCTCGAGATTGGATTACTGCAATTCTCTTTATGTTGGGATCTGTCAGCGACATCTATCTCGTCTGCAAATTGTACAGAACGCTGCAGCCAGGCTTCTGACAGGCATGAAAAAAAGGGATCATATTACTCCAGTATTATCCTCTCTTCACTGGCTACCAGTTCAGTACAGGATCGATTTTAAGATTTTATTGATGGTTTTTAAAGCACTTCATAACATGTCCCCAAGTTATATCACCAATCTTTTAGAGTACCATACATCGGCTAGGACACTGAGATCAGCAGATAAACTGTTACTGGCAGTTCCTCGTTCCAAAAAAAAAATCTAAAGGTGATAGAGCATTTATGGTCGTGGCTCCCAAATTGTGGAATAGTCTTCCACTTCATATTCGGCAGGCTCCATCCTTAGAAGTTTTTAAGTCTCAGTTGAAAACTCATCTTTTTACATTAGCTTTCGGAGAGGAAAGACTTTCGTAGAGACCTTTTGTAGAGGAACTACCCCGATGTGTAATGACCTGATAAAGGGTATTTTTCATCTGTGGGTTGGTTCATTTTAAGTGGTTTATTCTTACTAATTATGATAGACTTTATTGTTTTAATCTTTGTATATGTTTTCTTTTAAATTGTGAAGCACTTTGGGCAATAAAATTGCGTTAAAATGTGCTATACAAATAAATAAAAGTTGAAGTTAAAAGTTATATTTGAATCCTTTAGCCGGAGAAGTCCTGGGAGATTGATCTTCAGCACCTGGAGAGTCTGATCGATGACAAAACAGCCTGTCTGATTGTCAACAACCCATCCAATCCGTGCGGCTCAGTGTTCTCCAGAGAACACCAGCATAAGATTCTTTCTGGTGAATGTTTACTCAAATAATATATCAGGAATGTTTATCCACAGAAATTCCAGGATATTCATCTGATAATATTCTATGTGATCTAGTGGCGTCAAGAAACTGTATCCCAATCCTTGCTGATGAGATCTACGGAGACATGGTGAGCTCACACTGAATACAGGAACACTTGCATTTACTATCTAAGAACTGTTTATTTTCCAAGCTCTGTCCACTTTCAAATAACTTTAATGAGGTACTCAAAGGTCAAGTAGACCACAGATCTTCTCACAGTGGTCTTTTATGGAGTTCACACTCTACGCTCACCAATGACCCCTGTTAAATGACTTCAGACCCCTGTCTGGCTTACTTGCAAGATACTTTTCAACCTTTTAGAACATTCCTAAAATTAGAGGTTCTTTACTGGCGTCTATGGTTCCTTGAAGAACATTTAACATCCATGGAACATTTCCATTGCACAAATGGTCTTTATAGCAGAAATAAGGTTCTTCATATGTTCTTCACATTTAAAAAAGTTATTTTGAGAAGTGGTCAGTGAAAGGTTCTCTGAGGAACCCTTTGAGGAACCCTTTTCTTTAATGACATTGCTGACCCCCCCTTCCCCCCTCCCACTTTTTTTGGAACTACATTAAAGTGTATTGCAGTTGTAGGGAACATCTTTCAGTTTGGTGGCGTGTGTTTCCCTGGCTCAACTCAGCTTCGTTTAGCAGTGGAAACCACATCAACACTGGAGGGATTAGAGGGATTGTGTGTGGTGAATGGATGTTGGAAAGCATTCTGGGTTTTAGGTCATGAAGGACAGTGAAGATAGAGCAGGGGGCAATGGGTCCACAACCCTGGACAGTAGTTGCCAAGAGATAACTTATTTTGTAATGTGGAAAATTGTGTTTTTTCAACTTAATACGGTCAGCGGTCTGAGGTGGTTGTAAGCCAAAAGTGAGCGGCTTGAGCACACCTCAATGACTTTGCACTTTTCATCACATGTGTTTGTGGTTAGCACATGTGTGAAGCTTGACGTATTTGAGGTGATAGAGAAGGTAGGGAGAGGAGCAGCCCCCTCGTTTCATTGCAGGTAGAATGTTGACTGGCTGGATGTGTTTTTGAGCTCCATCTGGTACAGTATTGAGCACCCTATGTGGCCTCGCTGTCTGGACCCTGTTAAAAACAACAGCAACAAAACATACGTCCATGTTTGAGCTTGTGAAATAGGGCCAGCACCGCAAATTGCAGTATCTTAGCCAATGGGAGATGGGGCGGATCCATCGACCAGACATGAAGCCATAATCGTAATTAGAGCCAGGCGGACGACCACAAAACAGCTACAAGCAAGGAACTCTCTCTCTTTTGCTACCCTTATAACTTTCTTAGTCCCCCATTCCTAAACTCCTTCCTAAGGCTCCTCCTTCCAACAGGATGGTAACAGCATGCAGAACGTTCTAGAATGCAACTAACATACTGTTATCTTTACAATCATCTACTGGCCAGAAAAAAACAAATACTGTTCAAAAGTTTGGGGTCAGTAAGATTTTTTTTAAAGAAATAATGCATTCAATTGATTAAATATTATTACAAAAAAAAGTATTTTAAGTAAATGCTGCTATTTTGAACTTTCTATTCATCAAATAATCCTAAAAAAAAAAGTATAATGAGCACCAAATAAGCATATTAGAATGATTTCTAAAGCGGCATGTGACTCTGATTAAGACTGGACTAATGGCTGCTGTAAATTGAAATTGCATTTTAATGTAATGAATTGTAATAATATTTTACAATATTATTGTTTTTAAATGTATTTTTTTATCAAATACAGGTACATGTAGCCTTGGTGAGCAAGTTTCTTTGAAAAACATTTTTAAAAAACTTACAGACTCCAAACTTTTAAAAGAATATCATCCATCTTGCATTTTATATAGATTGTTATATTATATTATATTATTATATTATATTATAAATATGTTTTTAAAAAAAATTGCTATTTAATTGTAATGAGTGGGCTGAGTGTATCTGTTGTTCTGCAGGTATTCCCGGGCTGTGATTTTCAGCATTTGGCACCTCTCAGCAGTGACGTGCCCATCCTGTCCTGTGGTGGTCTTGCCAAGCGCTGGTTGGTTCCTGGCTGGAGGATGGGCTGGATCCTCATCCATGATCGTAATGACATTTTTGGAACCGGAGTAAGTATTAGCCTCTCACCTGTAACACAAAACGAAAAATATGCAAAAAAAAAAAAAAACATACCAATAATGCTAATGTTTACTCTAGATTCGAGAGGGTCTTGTGAAATTAAGCCAGCGCATTTTGGGTCCCTGTACTGTGGTTCAGGGAGCATTAGAGAGCATTTTGAATGACACGCCACCCGAGTTCTACCAAGGCACCATCAGTTTCCTCAAGGTAAGAAGAGAAGAGCTTCAGAGAGAAAAGCTTGTAGATTCAACATCTGACTCTGACAATAACATAGTTTTTATATTCAGTCAAACTCAGAGATATGTTACTCAGAGTTGTCAACTGTTCCCGGGCTAAATCCAGTGATGCCATCAGGAGCAATGTACATTATGGTGAGTGAATTTTGTGTATTATAACGTAAGAGTGGATAAAAACGAAGCAACATTGTTTATAAACTTAAACTAAAGGGGTAGTTTAAACAGAAGTTAAAATTCTGTCTTCATTTACTCTCCTTTATTGTTGTCCAACTCCAAAATGACACACAAAAAACCTTCCTTCTTTCTGCCATCAGTTGTTGATTAGATGGAGGCAGATCTGAATGTGAGCTTGCAGCCAATTGTAGGAAAGGGCGGGGCTTAAGTGGACTAAATCATTGGAAAAGTCTGGCATACATCATAGGAGTTTTTTTTATTTTTTATTAAAAAGTATGAGGTCAAAACAAATTTGAAAAAGAAAAGAATGAAACCCATGCATGTATAAATGATTCACAATAAGATCAATGATATGCATTTAGAAAATAAATAGGATGAATTTTAATTTCATGCTGACTTTAAAATTTGTGACTAGATTGAGTCAGCACCTGTTGACCGGTGCAGTTTGATTCATAAACAAATCATTCAGACTGGTTTTGTGAACTGGATCAAAGGATTTAATGAAAAGATCAGATTTAAAAATTATTTATTTTCTGCATTTTTATTTATATATGACAATAGTGTGAGTAAATATGTGTATTTTTGGGTGAACTATCTCTTTAAATGGCCTGATAGACACTTAATCGTACTTGGCACATTTCCTCATCAGGATGTCCATATTCGGAATGAGCATGTTTGCAAAAAGTGCAAAGTTGCAAGTTAGCAGAGGGTAAATGTATTTATGCTGGCTCATCCTCAGGTGGGGATCGAGATGGAACACTTCCCAGATTTCCAGAATGATGTGGAGTTCACTGAACGGCTGGTCACTGAGCAGTCTGTGTTCTGTTTGCCTGCTACGGTGAATTATTCATCTCCCTTATCTTACCTCATACCGATTATTTGTCACAAAGATTGGTTGCATCCATTCTGATATCTATGTTGATTCTCTCTGTAGGCATTTGAATATCCAAACTTCTTCCGAATTGTGGTAACCGTCCCAGAGGAGATGATGATTGAAGCATGCATTCGGATCAGAGAATTCTGTGCACGTCACTATCGACCTAGAAGCCAAGACAGCCACGAATTGGACCAGTGAAAGAAACAGAGAACGAAAGGTCAAAGGAGGAAAGAAATGGTCAAAGGGCAAAGAAGAGTGGTGTATGAAGCTGAAGAATGAATCGAAGTGTTACAAGAGAGGACACAGTTATGTGCATTACATGTGACATGCTTTCCCTTTCAGGAAACCCACAGTTCTATGCAAACATCATATTTATATTTTTATATGTATTATGCTAGTATTATATAGGGAAGGGGTGGGAGGGTAGTTTGAGGGTTATTGAATGAATATACTTTTTTTTTCATTATTGTAGAATATTGTAGTCTTTTTTTTCTTACACTGTAACAGACATTGTGGCAAGTTTGGGAAGCCTTGTGACCAGACCATAAAGCCATTTCATGTGTAACCTGCATGATGTGAAGTATTTATCTAATATGTGACATTTTAGGAATGAAATATTTTGTAGTGCATCTTTTTCATTTGCATGCTTAACCACTTTGAGAGTCAAAATGACATATGACATCTAAAGTTTTTTTTTTTTTATAGAATTTTGTTTTCAATTGTTACACCTCAAAAACTATTTAAATAAAAGTGTATCTCAATATTTCTTTAAGGACCAATGTGTATTATTATTATTAGAAATAATTCTACAGAAGGGGGAGGAGGGAAGTGTGGATTTCACCTCTGAAAAAAAGAGGAAAAGGACTTCTTTTTATCAATGTTACTCTCTTACTTTCTCAAGATGTAAAAATCAGATACAGTAGCAAGAAAAACTGCATGATTGGCAAAGAAAAAAATGTATGTCTGGACTTGATTCTGTCTATTCGGTTATTGATTGGATGATTGTTAACAATATTCCTGCCCTCACGCAGGTAAACACATCATCAGAGATGTCGTTCAGGGGAAGTTATTTTGATAAAGGTTGCGATGAATTAATCATTTATTATAAACACTGGGAGGTGAAATGTTTTTTTCTGATCTCCGACCCGATTGGTTAAAACGGTTTCATTTACACTTGGCCACAGAAGTGTGGCCAAAACTAATATAAATCCTAACTTTGTTTTATTGCTGGGTAAATATCATATTCATACATGCAAATGGAAAAAAAATGTAAGCCCTCCTTTAATGTAGCTATATGTGAGTTAGTGAAAACTTTTCAGAAAAAAATAACTATATCTCTGTTAATATAGCCTACATATTATTTTAGTGTATTCTTCTTTGATGTCTTCATCTGCTACCTGTTTGTCTCGATTCTTGCTCCTTGTGTGTTTCATTTATTTTGTGCTCATCAAGGTGGATGTGTAGCCTATTACGTTGTTGGATGTTCCCTCTTCTGTTGTACAATATGCAATAAATAGTCGCGAAATTTTTTTATTAATTCCTGCGCTATATGCAAATTTAACACACCACATCACCAAAATCAACAGATATGTGATGCATTTTATTTATCATAAACTGATTTTTTGATCATCATAAGATTAATCTGATTGCATTCTATCTCGAATGCATTTCATAAGGCGTTTACACCTGCTTTCCACGACCTGATGCTATCCGATCAACTAAATTCAAGTCAAGCTTGCATCGGCTGACTCTCAGCTGATCACATCTACCTTATACGACACCTATCACGGCATTCCTATATAAACTCTATTCAGTATTATTCAGCAGCTTTTTTGCTTGCTCAGGAGCAAATTACCCTCCTCCATCCCCAACTCCTCCTTTCACCACAGTCAGGACTTGGCTTTCTGATATTCCTCATTGAATCAGACTCTTTTTATCTTGAATAATGTGTTACACTTAAATATCATTAAGTATATTAATGATATCTGCTTTGTTTTGTTTTGTTTACCCTTGTGGGTTATTATTTCTGCTCTCCCTGCTCATTCATGACAGGCTGCATGAGTTTTTGCCCAGAACAGAACCATATCTTTACTGATTTAGACAGGTTTTAAACGCTTTTCTGTGTCACTGTGATGCCCTCTAGTGTTTGATGCATGAATACATAACACAAAACTCTTTTCATACCTTCCTATACCTTGTTAAAAGGCCAGGTCAGAGGTAAAAACTTACATATATTTTTAACATTTTAATTTAGCTCAATCAGCTTTGAGGATACTTCCTGATTTGCACTCACACACTTCTCGAGGAAGTAACACAGGGTCACATGAGCTCTAAAGGTCACATTGACAACTGTGCCAACAGCCTGTAGTTTCAGGAAACATACATACGGGAACAATAGTGCATGATCTGCACCCACATACACATACGCACAGACACACTCCTTGTCAAATTCAATGATTAACTGCAAAGATAAAGAGAAGGCAGGTCTGCTTAGACTGCAAAGAGGAAGATTGGAGCTAGAAATACAGAGGCATAGGAAAACGACAGGAAAGACAAGTCAGTCCACTTAGCTGCTACTCATTTTACATTGCACAAATACTTCTTACATGGAGGAGAGCACTGGACAACCTAGGAAGATTGAACTAAATGATGGCACATACATGCCACTACTGGGACTTGGAACATGGAAGCCTGAGGTAGCATTACATTTCTACAGTGGCCTCATACTAACTTATATACGTAGCCTACATATGTAGGGTACATTCAGAAAAATCTGGACACTTTTTAACATTCAGATTTACTTGAATAGGGGTATGGGAAACTTTAGGAGCTAGTTGTCACATTGGGAAGTTATGTGGACAGCTAAAGTCCGAAGTTTCATTGCACAAATGCTAGCAGTGATTTTGTATGTTGGTGTCAATGATTGTAATTATAAAATGCAATAATAATAGGCTATAACAGGTTTCTATTGCAACAACTTGTCCCATATTGTAGCCCCAATAGTAAATATTTAACTACAATTAAAATGAAAACAGAAAATCTCAATTATACTCAAATAATTCTGATATATTATATATTAATTACTCATGTTTCCATATATCTTTTGACTTTTAAGTCTTAATTTTTAAGACTCAGGACCATGTCAGTGATCTTGTCATTTTTAATAGTGTAATAATGTCAGTCTTAGTAATGCTTTAATGATTTAATACATGGTGAACAGGCCACTGGCCCAGATATGTGTCAGAGGGCAGCTGAGGCAGCGATCGCTGCTGGATATCGGCATATAGACACAGCCTACAGCTACCGGGTTGAGGTGGAGGTGGGGAAGGCCATCCAGTCCATGATAAAGCAGGGCATCATCAGACGCCAAGACATGTTCATAGTCAGTAAAGTGAGTTCAAGTTATGTTGGTGCTCTACGATTAAATCAATGTGTGCTCATTTTAAAGGAGCAAAACCTCATGCAATAATGATGCTTCTCTTTTCCAGCTGTGGTGTACCCATCATGCTTCTGAAGACATTCCTGTTTGCTTAAATAAATCTCTAAATGACCTTCAGCTTGACTACCTGGACCTATACCTAGTGCACTTTCCAGTAGGACTGAAGGTAATACAAGAAAAAAAAAAAGTTTTTGGATAAATAATTATTTGGAATGAACATTATTTGAATTATAAATGCAATTTTTTTTGATTATTTATAATAAAATACTTTTACTACTATTACTAAGGCTTTTCTTATAGCCTCAGTATCAGTTACTATTTTTAATCTGTGAAATGATTCGTAGATCAAGTTCAAGTATATTAATTGTTTGCTACTTTACAATAACTTACAGAAAATGGGTGATGAACTTTTCCCAGAAAAGGATGGAAAGATCCTCACAACTGATATAGACTATGTCGATGTGTGGAAGGTAACTTAATGCTAACCGCTAACACTAATAATAACAAAATTATGTTTTCAAGGTCTGTGATTTGACTAATTAAAGTGTGCTGCCATCTGTTTCAGGGAATGGAAGCGCTGAAAGCCACAGGAAAGGTGAAAAGTATCGGTGTCTCTAACTTTACAATCGAGCAACTGGAGAGATTGCTATCCGTGGCCAAAATCCCACCCGCTGTCAATCAGGTGCATGAACTGGGAATGTCATACTACTGTGATTAGATTTTACATCTGACAATGTGTAGATCAAATTAGGTTTGAGTAACCTATTGAGAGGAATATATATCTCATAATAGTAGCATGAGAAATATTCAATCAGTTGATATTAACAACGCTGTTAATAGTTATTTGTATATCTACAGGTGGAGCTCCATCCTTACCTGGTTCAGTCTGATCTGATTGAGTATTGTAAATCCAAAAACATTGCTTTAACAGCCTACAGTGCATTTGGCTCACCTGGAAGACCTTCAGAACAGTAAGTTCACACTATATACCTGAGTTCAAGTATGTTTTCAACTAGAATCAGCTCTTAAACTTATCAAAGCAATAAGAAGGTGGGGAATGACAGATGAGTTCACTAAAACAGTATAACCTAAACATCACATGCTATTTTGTACAATTCTTCTACTTCATTTCCTTGTCTCTGCAGTCAAAGAGGAGATACGGATCCCATGATATTACTGCAAGATCCTGTCATTGGGGATATTGGCAAAAAGCACAAACGGACCCCTGCGCAGGTCATACTTTTCTCAGTACGAGTATCATCTACTTTTCTCTTTTTGGGTTCTAATGTTGCATTTGATTGTTCTGCAGGTTCTGTTGCGGTATCATGTTCAGCAGGGCATTGTTGTGATCCCGAAGAGCATGAAACCCCACCACATTTTAGAGAACACCAAGGTAAACTCCTAAATAGTCCATATATATTTCTATATTATTAGTATTTTTTCTCCTAAAGATGTCAGTTGTTATCTTGTGGTTTCATTCTGGTATATACTAAAGCAAAATATTAATGGGATAGATCACCCAAAAATGAAAATTCTATCATCATTTACTCACCCTCCACTTGTTCCAATCCTGTATGAGTTTCTTTCTTCTGTTGAGCACAGAAGAATATAATTTAAAGAATGTTGGGAACCAAACAGTTGACAGTAGCTATTGTTTTCCACAGTATTTTTTCCCATGCAGTGGTTAGCATCAAATGTTTTGAGTAAATGAAGACAGAATTTTCATTTTGGGTGAACTGTCCCTTTTAAGTGACAAACAGTAGGCCTATAATACACATTTTCCTGTCACATTTTGATCAAAATGAGAATTTCTTTTAGATACTGTAGCTTCTAACTATAATAACTGTTAACTATCACTTTTATTTGTCTGGGTGCAGATCTTTGATTTCACTCTGGATGAAGAGGATATGAATGCTCTCAGGTCTCTGAATCGAGGCTGGAAGGCCTGCATCATAACACAGTAAGAGTATATTTTTAAATCGCATGTAAAACAGCATGCAATATGCAATAATACACACTTCAAACAGTAGATGCTACATTGTTGTCACATCATATTTACAGTGTTGCATGTTTATTTCTAATATTTTGATAGTTTTATGTAAAAGCAGAAATCACGGAGATATTAAAACGCGCTGATATTCCTTACAATCCATTTGGAAATACAAGGTCTTTTTAAATGTATTGCATTGTAGGATACATTTTGGCAAATGTAGTATATAATGAGGATATTTCGTTCATAATGTGAACAGTATACTTACTACATACTGCTAGCAGGTAACTGGATGGTGTTGTTGCTCCTCAGATTGGAATCGCATCCCTTCTACCCCTTCAAGTGAAATGCTGTTAGTCTTGGATGACCAAGTTCAACCCACCTAGAAAAAAATGACCAAGCACTTCTGGAGGCAGTAGTAAAGAAGACACTTTTTCGATTGTTAAGTTCAGGCATTCATATGTGTATAGCTAAACGATTTGATTTGCTGCTCAAGAAACATTTATTATTATTAGCAATGTTGAAAACAGTTATGCTGCTTAATGTGTTTGTGGAAATAATGAGTTTTTTTATTAATCAGGATGCTTTGATTAATAGAAAATTTAAACAGAAACCTTTTGTACATACCTATGTGAATGTATTTACTGTCACTTTTGATCAATTTAATCTATCCTGGCTAAATAAAAGTATTAATTTATATATATAAAAAAACAAACAAATTGAATGGTACTGTAATTCATAAAATCAAAATACAACCCCAAAACACAAAACACTGCAAACAGCCATGTAAAATTGTTACTTCAGGATGTTTTAATTGTAACTCAGAAGATGCGCTAAGCCACCAGCACATCTATGAAAACTCCAAAAAAGTTTGTAACAAAAACTACAATATTAATTTGTGCTTTTCAACTCAATTCATAGTCTAACATCTCACAGTATTTCCTCTTTTTAAAAGTATCTGAGAAGCAGCCAATGGCATCAGGCTTATGACAGCCTACATTCAGAAAGTAATTTCTCTCATAAAGGTGTTCTTCAGATCCCCAGACAATCACCTGTGTTGCTCTTGGCTGGAATTCTGTTTGGCTCTCTCTTTGTTATGACCCTCTATACTGTTGGTTTGTTGTGGTCTGACAAGGCACACACACGCCGAGGCTCCGGCTACGTGCTTTGGTAGATTTGGACCTAAGACCCACTGGCCCTTGTCTGGAACAAACACTTGAGTGCCCTGAGAGAAGTCCATGGCCTCCCAGGTGTACCCTCCCAATATGTAGATCTTTCCATCCAAGACCGCCACCCCTGCCTCACTGTTAGGGTACCTGAGAGGGGCTATCTTGGTCCATTGATCAGTCTGCGGGTCAAAGGCTTCCACCCCCAACACGTCAAAACGCTCCATGCTGTCCTCATGGTCATTGCTGCCCCCGATGACATAGATCCTGTCATCCAGAGACGCCATAGAGTGCCAGCCTCGAGCCAAGATCATGGCCTGTCGCTCTGTCCATGTGTCTGCAGTTTTGGGGTCATAACTTAGCATGTCACGTCTGTATGGGCCAATCTGGTAATCATGGCCCCCTGAGATGTAGACAACGCCCTTATGAATAGTGCCTGCATGACCATATGTGAATCTATGAAAGAAGAAAATGTTTTGGGTATAGTAAGTTTGACTAATAATATAAGTTCATATATACATATATACAGTGCCCTCCACTAATATTGGCACCCTTGATAAATATGAGCAAAGGCGGCTGTGAAAATAAATCTGCATTGTTTATCCTTTTGATCTTTCACTCAAAAACTTCACAAAATTCCAACCTATCATTGAAGTAAAACAATTGAAAGTGGGGAGAAAATCTCATGATGAAATAAATGTTTTTCTCCAATGAATGTTGGCCACAATTATTGGCACCCCTAGAAATTCTTGTGAGTAAAATATCTCAAGTATATTCCCATTCATATTTAAATTTTTTAGCACACCAGGGTGACTAGGAGCATGAAATTGTCCAGCCATGACTTTCTGTTCCACAGGATTATAAATATGAGGAACACAAAGGTCAAATTCCCTTAATCATCCATCACAATGAGAAAAACCAAAAAATATATTTCTGATGTGAAGAACAAGATTGTTGAGCATCACAAAATAGAAAGTGGCTGTAAGAAAAGAGTTAAAACATTGAAAATCCCCATTTCCACCATCAGGGTAATAATTAAGAGGTTCCAATCAACTAAAGATGTTAAAAATCTGCCTGAAAGAGGACGTGTGTCTATATCGTCCTAATGCACGCTGAGGAGGAGAGTTTGAGTGGCCAAAGACTCTCCAACGATCACAGCTGGAGAATTGTAGAGATTAGTTGAGTCTTGGGGTCAGAAACCTAAAAAAAATATATCAAACATCCCCTAAATCACCACATGTTGTTCGGGAGGGTTTCAAGAAAAATTCTCCTCACTCATCCAAAAACAAACTCCAGCAAATTCAGTTGTCAGACACGACTGGAACTTCAAATGGCACTGGCTTCTATTGTCAGATGAAACTGAAAAAATAGCTTTTTGGCAGCAAACCCACCAGATGAGTTTAGTACAAACAGGGATAAAAAAGTACCCCATGTCCACGGTTAAATATACTGCTGGATCTTTAATGTTGTGGGCCTGTTTTTCTGCCAGAGGTCCTGAACATCTTGTTCAGATGCATGGCATCATGGATTCTATCAAATACCAACAGATAAAAAATCAAAACCTGACCGCCTCTGTTAGAAATCTTATAATGGGCCGTGTTTGGATCTTCCACCAGGACAACAATCCAAAACAAACATCAAAATAAACACAAAAATGGGTCACTGAGCACAAAATGAATATTTTACCATGGCTGTCCCTGTCCTCTGACCTGAACCCTGTACAAAATGAGTGAGGTGAACTGAAGAGAAGAAGCACCGTCATGGAGCTGTGAATCTGAAGGATCTGGAGAGATTCTGTATGAAGAAAATGGTCTCTGATCTCTTATCAGGTGTTCTCCAAACTCTTCAGGCATTATAGGAGAAAACTCAGAGCTGTTACCCTGGGAAAAGGACGTTGCAATAATTGGGTGCCAATAATTGTGGCCAACATGAAATAGTGAAAGCATTTATTTCACAATGAGATCCCCCGCCCCACTTTCAATTGTTTTACTTCAATAATAGGTTGGAATTTTGTGAATTTTTTGAGTAAAAGATAAAAAGGATAAACAATGCAGATTTATTTTCACAGCTGCCTTTGCTCATATTTACCAAGGGTGCCAATATTAGTGGAGGACACTATATATATATATATATATATATATATATATATAATGAGTCTGAGGCTGTTCAGCTCCAAAAACAAAAAAGCACCATAAAAGTAGTAACTGATTTTTTTTTTACATTTGACAGTTTTTTTATTGAACATGAGAAAGGATGAGATCTGAGCCACTTTTTTGGTATTTTTTGTGGTTATTATTGTGGCAATACCCCCATTTTATCTACAGAATTAAACAACATGAGCGTGATTGTGATGCTATTTTATTTGTGATAAAAGCACACTACAATTTCGAATTTTGTTCGATTTTTTTTTTTAAATAAGTTTCTTATGCTCAACAAAGCTGCATATAACTGATAAACAATTTAGTAAAAAAAAAAAAGAAGTAATATTTTAAAAATATTACAATTTCTATTTTATTATATTTTAAAATGTAGCCTAATTTTTATTTTAATTTCCAGCAGCAGTCCAGTCTTCAGTGTCACATGATCCATCAGAAATCATTCTAGTATGCTGGTTTGGTACTCAAGAAACATTCATTATTATTCTCAAAGTGTTGTGCTGTTTAGTATTTTTGTGAAAATCGTGATGCGTTAGTATCAGGACTCTTTGATGAATAGAAAATTCAAAAGAGCAGATTTATATATATTATATATATATATATATATATATATATATTGTTTTGTATATTATAAATGCCTTCACTGGCACTTCACTGGCCAATTTAACACACTCTTGCTGAATAAAACTACTAATTTCTTTCAAAAAATAAAACTTGATGACCTCAAACTTTTGAACAGTAGTGTACAAAGAGGATTCAAAATAAATTTTCACATAAACTGGTGCAACCTTGCGAAAACATCATCAAAAACAAATAACAGACCTGGGCAATCCTGCAACATAGGTCCAGTAGTCCTCAGCAGGATTGTACACTTCTACAGAAGACAAAGCACCACTATCATTGCGTCCCCCAACAGCTATAAGACAGTCTCCCATGGTTCCCAGAAAGAAATCCACACGCCGCTGGTTCATAGGGACACCCTGCAGATCAACAGATCACTTGGATTAACACTCAAACTACGGCACAAATCTCTACTTCTCTCATGCTTGGCAATATTAAGGAAAATTACAAATAAAAATTAAAACTATAAAAAAGTAAATCTGAATTATACAAATTTTATATTTTCATCTAACCACTTATTTTTTTAATGCGAAAGGAAGCTATTTTCTGTGAATGTGCAAGACTTCTGACTCATTAGCTGCTATAGGTAAATACTAGTGCAGTAACCATTAAAACTAACTGCATCATTAAAATATTATATTAAAATTATATGATACCAGTTTGAAATACAAAGCAGCTTGAAGGACTGTTTTTGTACAGGTAAAATAATAGCATTTTATCCCATTAATATATACATTTGTCTGTAAAGCATTGGTCTTGAGTTTGGATTAAATTAATGGATGGATGGATGAATGAATGAATATATAAAAATAAAATAAATTAAAATAAAATAAGTAATCGGATGCAACCATTTAGTCATAGTCTGGAGCCCTGCTGTTAAAACTTAAATGTCACTGTTATTTTAGTATCATTAAGATTATAGTTCTTATTATTTTTTAAATTGATTTATATTATCTTTTTTTATTTTCTATTTTCATTTTAACTAAAATATAAAATTATATATATATATATTTAAATGTTCATACTTCAGTTTCAGTGTTAGTTTATTACACCAAGTTAAACTACATTAAATGTTGCCTTGGCAACTAGATGAAATAAAAAGTTTTTTTTTTATTTAATCTTTTATGGTTTTAATTTTAGTTTCAGTTAAAGTTTTAGCTAACTATTATAACTCTGTCACTGACTCATCAAACTATCAAGAGTGAAGCATATTACCTTAATCCACAAGTTGTTTCGGGGGTCATATCGATACAGTAAGTTGCTTGCAGAATCTCCCCCGTTGTCCCGTGAGGAGCTTCCACCTGCGGTGAAGATAAATCCCCCCAAAACAGCAACACAGTGGTGACTCCTCTGAGCAGGCAGCTGAGTCTCGACGAACCACTTTCCTGCTTCTTCATCCAGCCAGCACACCTCGGCACTCAACTCCTCTCCGCGTTCAGACACCTCCCCTCCCACCAACAGCAGACGCTCCACACCTCCTCGAAGGCCTGTGCGTGTTGTCTGCAGTACAGGTTGTGCGCTGACTCTCGTGTGGTAGCCCACGGCCTCCTCCACTAGCGGCTCACAGCCTGCGTCCGGAGGCAGGAGGGAGCGCATGGCCGGCAATATGCGCACTATGAGGTCATCCGGTGGAATGAGAGCAAAACGAATGTTGGAGAGAAGCTGCTGGGCAAATGCAAGACGTTCAGGTCTTTGACTCAACCATTGCAAGGCGACCTGCAGAAGAGCTTGCTCGTTCTCATGCTGCACCTGCTCATCTGCAAGGTAAGCACAAAGCTTGGGCATCCGCACATCTTGGAGGAACTCGGAGGTGACGGAGAGCATGGTGAAATGCTCCAGAATGAAGCGGTCTATGAAGGCGTCCAGCCGGTCCAGGCTGTAGAGGAAGGCAAGCTCCTGCAGGTACAAGTAATTGTCCTCACGTACCTCTTTCTCCAGATACTGGCAACAGAAATCCACAGCTCGCCACACCTGCAGCAAGTGAGCAGTTTCCAGGACGTAGTCGATGTTTCCACCATCTATAGGTAACTCGCCGCTGTACAGGAAGTCTATTACTGCTTTAACACCAACATACGAGGCTCCCACAAGCTCTACTTCTGCTTCATGCTCCTCTCGCATCCCCAAGGTGAACATCGCCTGGAAGTAGGGGCTGGATACTGCAAGCAAAGCCCGATGTGCGGGAATCCGCTGGTCATCGGCCACCAGAACAACATCACACAGCTGGCCAAGCTGTCTTTGCTCATTTAAACCTTGAAGGAGGTAGTTAGCCTGGTCTGCCCATCGATACACCTGTTGTACACGAGAGTTAGTTAGTGCATGATAGTTTCAAGACACTTGATACAGAATTTTTAAAAGGTACTATTGATATTAAATGTTTTTTTTTTTAATCATCCAGTTGCAAGAGTGGTTTTGAACTTTATACTGACACATCAGTCAGGGTGTATGAGGTTTGTTAGCTGGTCATGTCATGTCAACATGTGTGCGTGACCCACTCCATGCAGAATAAAATGTTTAGCAGACTGATATAACTGGATCTCATGTGAGTGTACACAATTTTAATTTGTTAAAAGTTCTATTAATTTATTATTAAACCTTTTTTAATTAGTAAAAAACTACTGAGTGTACCTTTAAATTAATGTAAAAATAAAAGTGTTATTTCTTGTAATAACAAAATGATTGAGTATGTAACAATAAATGTTTATATTATAGAGTGAATTCAAATTATTGAAAAAATATTGCATTTTAGTATTTATTAACATTTTTAATTTGCTTTTATTTTAATATTTTACATTTTTGTCATTTTTTATGTGCTTATTATTATTATTTTAATTTATTTAATTTTTTTGGGGGGGGGGTCATGTTTCTGTTCAGCTTTAATTTATTTTTATTTCAGTTTAAGTTTTTTTTTTTGTTCAGTTAGTTTCCATTTAAGTTTTTTAAATAATCTAATATTTATTTTTAATTTTGTTTTAGCTTTATTTCAATTATTGAAAATGATTTTAATAGTTTCACTATTTGTTAACAATAACAACACTGTTATGCAAACCTTTGAAGATTCACTTATTCTGTGAGGACGTGAAAGACGAGATTGCTTCCCCATGTCCATTGTGTCATCTGCCATAAGACTATCTGCAAAATATCATAATCATATTTAATTATCTTAAGTAATTAAAAGTAACCACATATAATACACGAGTATATAACGTTCAGAATAGGAACAGACAGAGCATCAAATCAGAAAATGAGCACAAAAGGAAAGGGGCATTTACACAATAATTCCTGACTACGTTTCATTGATATTCAATATAACTGGACATATTTGATCGATTCAGCTGAGACAACAACCGTACAGTAAAATGCATATATTATTTTACCATTTTTCCATTCTTTATCCGTATTAATTACTAGTTAAATGGTCGTGAGTGACTATAAACAAGTTATTTTGTCCGTGGCACAGTGAAGCTGAGTTCTCACTTCCGTGTTGCGCTTCATTTCAAAATAAAAGTCATTTTTGTACTCAAGTTAGCTCAAATCAGAGTGTAGCGTAGTAGTAATGATAATAATAATAATAATATACAAGAAAGAGTCTATCTTTGTGATTGTGTTGGCTTGACAAAGCCAATATAGGCACTACATATGCTCTATTAAAGCTTATTATTGTTCCGATTCTTTTTCTGAGAGCAAATTTCTAATATTAAAGCTTTAAAGGAATGACCATCAAACTTGACACAAACCTTCCGGCTGTTCTGATTATGTAGGCTATTTATATATTTTCTGACTGGTCCTTCAAAACTTCAACTGTCAAAAACTCAAATGTAAACACACAGAAGCCTTTTTTAACCCATTTAAGCTAAGTTGTCTTTGGTTACATTTACCTATCTAGTATTTTTTTTATGCTAATATATTATAATATTTGTTGTTCTGAAATTAATTTATGCTGTACTGAAGATTTAATAAGGAGGGGAAGTGATATGCTTCTTTATTCAAGATAAAATTATTTTATTTTAAGGCAGTGGTCTCAAACTCAATTCCTGGAGGGCCACAGCTCTGCAGAGTTTAGCTCCAAATGACTCCTGCTTGGAAGTTTCTATTAATCCCTGAAGACCTTGATTAGCTGGATCAGGTGTGTTTGATTAGAGTTGGAGCTAAACTGTGCAGAGCTGTGGCCCTCCAGGAATTGTGTTTGAGACCAATGTTTTAAGGTGAAATTTAATATTCGCCTATGGTAGGCCTGATTCTCGTCTGCAATCCAAATATTACACAAAAGAGCAACCCATTGTTCTCAACCCAGGTCCACAAGATGGCAGAGTAACTCAGACCAGACCAACTGTTAGATGACAGAACAAAACTGGGTGGATTTAATGTAGCTCAATACCCAAGTTGGCCATTAGGAGGAGGCGAAACTGGCGCGAGCTCCCTGATTCACTGGAACAGCAACCTAACAGACAAATATCTCTAACGCCCATTAAGAGGCAATAGGAAATGACTCGAGTCGTGAAATTAGTTGCCTATCCATCCCACTGAGAGAAGAGACCTCCCTGCTACACCAGCCCCTCTGTCGCACTTTGGGATTTATCCGCATTTTCTCTCATTCCCCCGGCTTTGTGCTGCATTTAGACACATTATCTCCCTTTGCATCGTCGAAATGGCAACGCGAATTGACAAAGAGGCTTGCAGAGAAGCATACAATCTGGTGCGAGACGACAGCTCAGAGATATGCTGGTGAGTGAAGCCTTGATTTACTGCACATGCGGAGATGCTGTTTGGCGCGTGCTGGATGAACTCGCTACATTGTTTCAACAATTAGGATCTTTCAAATTAAACAGTAAACGCTGTTTTAATTGACTCATTGACAGTGTGTGGTGCAACATGTAGGGATGGGTCTTGTTACACAGGGGAAGTGTGTCAAAATCTAGTTTGCAGCCTACCTAGGCAGCATTTTGGCCAGATAGGCTGCTCTCTAGGTTTTGAGACATAGCCAGCGTTTGACAACAGTTAAAATATCGATTTTGCTTTTTACAGGACATCTTTTAAGTATGATGGCTCTACCATTGTACCAGGTGGTCACGGGTCCGACTACGAAGAATTCAAGAGTCAGTGTACAGGTGAGTCCATTCTCTTGCTTTTATTATTGTTGGGAGGTATTTTTTGCAAAGTAGTTATATAAATCAAGTGTTAAAGGGAAATTTCACTCAAAAATGAAAGGCTTGTCATTTATTCACCACAAACTTATGACTTAAACGAGACTGACAGACTCAATCAAAAGTAAATGGTGACTGAGGCATTAACCTTACTTTCACAGAAAGAAAAAACAACACATTTACAATACAGGTTTGAAATAACATGATTGCAAGTAAATGATGACAAACCTTTCATTTTTGGGAGGTGATCTGTCCCTTTAAGTCTACATCACATCACTAGGAAGTAATTCATTTTCCAAGGTAGACAATACCAAATATGGTTTCATACTTGTTCTAGATGACATGAGGCCAAGCAACTGGTGGGAAGTTTGATGAGAGGATTTTAGCAAATATATACACATTTGTAATTAACCAGAATTCTTTAAATTCGACTTCATATCTATTCTAATATTCAGTATCTGTGGTTTTGGGATCAGTTGGGCTACAGCGAATGTAGTATGTTGTACTGTGTGCACTATATTTTTTATAACTGTAAATAACGGTCTAGCTACGTTGAAAGAATGAATGATGTAATTTTCGCCTCTGGTTCTGTCATCTTAATTGAACAGAGATTTGGGCGTGGTGCTCAGTTCAGTCTCCATTAGTAGATTGTGCAGCCACTAGCAGATATAAACTTGTACTAGTGTTGCAATGCCTTTGCTTTCGGCTCTGTGCTCTGACAGATGATCAAAGATGTCTTCCTATATGGAGCAGTGTGTTACAATAAGCACTTTTATTTATGGAGAATATTTTAGTCATGAAGTTGACTTATGAAATAATTACTTGTTTTAAATCCAAACAGAAAATATGTAATTTGTGCCATAGCCACCCATAAACTGATTTATCCAGCAATAAATAGTATATTTATTTATTATTTTGGTAGGTTTTTGAGTAGTTGGAGAATCTAGTCTATGGACATTGCAATCTTCATACAACTCTGTAGTGGACAGGACAAAATTAAAATATAGTAGCAATTTCTGCTTTATAAAGAGATATATAGTGGCAGTCAGTAGCTTTATGAATTATTTTAACTTTTTATTATGTGGTTTTATGTGATAGAAAATCTCTGACTGGAGAATATGATTTTATATTGCTTTGATTTGTGATCTGCTCCATCAGCTTGCATAAAATTCAAAATGGGTTTCTGGGTCAAAGTGACTCATAATTATAGAGCGGGTCACATTTTTTCATATAAAGTTTTGCCAAATCGAAGGCTTGTGTTTTAGGTGATGGCTAAATGATTGAATATTTGAAATATTTCGTTGTGCTGCATCATCATAGCCTGGAAACCTGGAAGTACAGTGCACAAAAATGCTGACTTTCTGGAAGTGAGTTCTTCAGAAATGTGCCGCACACGCAAGAGGAAGTAGAAGTGTGTGGAAGCATTGCCACATCGCAAAAATGTCAGTGTCGCTGTGTTTTCACGCAATCATAAAATAAGACGGAACAACTCTCTCATTTTTACTAGTCCATGCTTTCCCACTGTTCACTTGGCATGTTGACACATGACAAGCACCGCTCACTTCCTAAATGTGGTTTGATCGAGGTTTCAGTTCTGTTGAAATACAGCAGAGGTCTCTATAATGTGACTTGGATTCATCATCCACTTTGTACTTGAAACTTGAAGAGCCAATGTGCCAAATACAACTGACAGTATTACCCATGGTTCCCTGACTTAGCTTCTTAACCCTTAAGCCCAGTTAATCAATGACAGAAAACCAGATATTACCAGTCTCAAGTAGAGCCAAGGGAATTCACCTGAGCATTGGTTTTCCAGTGAAGTCCTACTAAGATTGTATTTCACCACTGTAAATTATACAAGACGGAACAAGAGCCTTTACTAGCCTAATACCTAGCAGCCATTTTTGTAACTGGCCTATACGTAATAAAATGTTACTAAGTAAAAAAAAAATATATATATATATATATATATATACACACACACACACACACATACATGTATATATTTATGTATATGCGTGTATGTTTATCACTATAATTAGGCATATAAGCAGAAGTTTTAATACTATTTTCACAGATCAATGAAGATCAAAGGGCAAAGGTGTGCACCACTAACGTTTGAATGAATGGTTTAACAAGAGCTTTCTTCCGCAAAATATCTCTCTGATACTGTCGGTGTCTAAACAGAGGCATGCCATAGTTAAGTGTAATTGATGTTATCTTTGAATCTAGTCCCAGTGCCACTGCAATGCAGTTGTAGCACATTTGTGAGGAAGTGGCCGGCTGTAAAGCTGAGAGAGACAGGGAGTGTTACAGATAAAATATTACACTGTAAATCACCCTTATCAATAGTCTGTTAACTAGATCACCTCCTGTCTTCACCCTTGATTTTCATGTCGTATGATGTCATGGAGCTTAAATTTCCCAGCCTTGTCCGCCGCTCGCACGTGATGCTCTCAGATTGCATTTCATATCATCATGACGTGTTTCTCTGGAAAGGAAAACAATGCAATAGTGTAGATTCAAAACACTCGCTACAATGGAGACAGTGTTCAGTCGAATCCAAGCTCTTCCTTGTTATTAAACAGACAAAGTTCAGCTAAACTGGACTGGAGTGACAATAATGAGCTTCAAGATGAAATCAAACCTGCTTTAAATCACATTCCAGGTTGTATTGTTTTCATTGATGCATTTTATTACAAATAATAAATGCCTTATCAAAATGTAATAGTTTGCACTGCCCTTTCAGCTGACATAATGAATCCTGGATACTATTTTAACTGCTCCCCTCCAGGCACCATTGCTCCACTTCACTTTTCACTCAGTTTTCTTGTTAAATATCCTGTTTAACTAGAAAAGGCCAGATTATGAAAGTGAAATAATTTTGTTGATTTAAAATAATTACAAACCAAAAGCATACAGATTTTTTTTTTTCAGACAGATTGACAAACTCCGTGGCAAAGATGTCAGCGTTTGTGACTTTATAGGCCAGTCACATATGGTGACTGTATGTGACTGGCCCCATCCTGGTTATTTTATAAATTTATTTTATTATTCATTATTATTATTTATTTAAAATGTATTCATTTGTAAATGCTTTCTGTGTGTTTTTATGTTACTGCTTTTTTTGCAATGTAGTTTGTTGGGATTTTATCATTCTGTACTGGAATTTTAATTTGTGGTGAATAGGTCTGTTATCTGAACTCTAGTTATTCAATATAGAAAAAAAATTGACTTCCAAAGCCACTTTTCATAATGTCTCTTCAATGATTTTCTTGTCTGCCAGAGTAAAGTCTGATTAATCTTCAGTTCAGTTGGCTTTTCTCAGCAAATGTTTTGCTATATATGTAATTCAAATAGTTACACATTTAAAATTTTTAAACAATTCACACAGTCACAAAAGAAACAAGCAACCATCCAGAAAATGGCACAGCTTAAGGATTTCTTTCTCTTTGACTCTCAGATGACAACCGTCTCTTCGGGTTTGTAAGGATCACAACGGGTGATGCCTTGAGCAAGCGTGCCAAATTCACCCTCATCACCTGGATTGGAGAAAACATCAGCGGACTGCAAAGAGCCAAGATTAGCACTGACAAGTCACTGGTAAAAGACATTGTGCAGGTGGGTTTTGCGTTCTTTGATTCCATAGCTCATGCCATATGCAAACTCTTTCAGACTTAAAAACGTGGCCACACCCAGACAAGCAGATTTCAAGGTCTCTTTCACTGTAAACAAATTGGTGCATTCATGCAAACATGCCTTTCCCTCATCACTCATAGTATGTTTTTCCATGCAGAACTTTGCCAAGGAGTTCATGATAAGTGATCCCAGAGAGCTGGAGGAGGACTATCTCCGCAACGAGCTGAAAAAGGCCGGCGGGGCCAACTACGACGCCCAGGCCGAATAGAACTTGGGGGCGGGTTTCCATAGGGTTGATGGAGAAGGAAGAGGAAAACGTCATCTCATACACACGCACACACAGATATACACATACACATACACGCAGACAAACATAAATATACATACCTCACCCCTCTTGCCAGTCTGGCCATGGTTGATTTATCTATCTACTGTACTGTGCATCATCTCAAAGTCATCTCTACTAGTGCTATGAGGTTCTTTTTCTTCAGGGGCATTTTTGTAATTGTAGTTTCTGGCGATGCTTCTTTTGGCTCCGAGTTGTCATCACTGTGATGCGCTTCCTTAATCAATGGAGAGCATTCGAGTCCAGCATTGTTTTCTAAGGGGTTTATTATAAATCTTCATCTCCCCGCTGAATACAGACCACTGTGTTTACTGTCTCAATCTCCCATGGAGAGGAAGACATCATGGAATGTGTGCATTTGTGTATGTGTGTGTTTGCAGACACTGCACTGTGACTGGCTAACTTGCATGCAGGGGGTGGAGTCTTAAAGGATCTCGTAGCTCTGATTGGCTGTTTCACACTCTCCACCCGACCAAGGAGCAGCCGTTTCTCTAGTGTAGCCTTCATTTTGGTTTAAATTAAAATACCCAAGAATGTCATTTCTTTTTTTTTTTTTTTTTTTTTTTTATTAAGTAGGTTTTATTTTCTTCAAAAACAAAACCTGTGGTTCTTCCTTTAAAATAAAAATGCCTCCCAAGACAAGAAAAATAAGATGGTCACAAAAGCAATCATGTCAGAATAAAATTGTTGTTTTTTCAAGATGTTTTGTCCTTGTGTGTTATTTTGCTTCGTATACGGAAGCCCGTTTCTGCCATGGATTAAAAATGAACTGACTTTTTCACAATTCTCAGTTTCTCAATTCAGACTATTTTGCTTTTTTTTTTTTTTTTTTAGTTGCGATTACCTTTTTTTTTATTCTGTGGTTGAAACTAAAAAACAAAAATGCAAGATGTAGACTCAGATTTCTGTCAGTCTATCAAAGAATAAAAATTGCAAGACACATTCTGACATTTTTCTTGCAATTCTGAGTTTAAATCTTGCAATTCTGATTTTCCTCTGAATTCTGAGTTCATATCTTGCAACTGACTTTTTTTGTCTGAAATCTGAGTTTGTCTCGCAACTTTTTTTGTATTCTGAATTTATATCTCACAATTCTGATTTTCCCTCTGAATTATGAGTTTATATGTAGTAATTCTCACTTTATTCTCTGAATTCTGAGTTTATATATTGCATTTCTGACATTTTTCTCTGTATCCGCAATGTTTTTTTTTCTCCGCCACAGAATAATTGCAATAGAATAATCGCCACGATAATTGCAACTTTTTATCTCATTTTTTTCTCATAACTTTTCTCGTAGCAAATTTATATCTCACAATTCTGACTTTTTTCCTCTGAATTATGAGTTTATATATTGCATTTCTGACCTTTTTTTTTTCCTCTTTATTTCCAATGTTTTTTCCCCTCTGCCATGGAATAATCGCCATGGTAATTGCATGATAATTTTTTTATATACAACTTTATATATAATTCTGACTTTTCTTTTCAGAATTCATGTCTTGCAATTGCAAGTAAACATGTTGCAATTCCAACTTCAATGAGGAATAAAAGTCAAAATTGTGAGATACAACTCAGAATTGTGAGCAAAAAAAGTTGATTTGTGAGATGAAAAGTCAAGTTACTTATGTTTTTATCCTGTGGTGGGTTCAAGCTACCATACTTTGATGCTATTTTGCATGAGTTGGCCTCTGCATCACTTAGGTAATGCAAGCTGCTTGTCACAACACTCTTCTGCACGAATGCTAACAATCCCAGAGGGTTTATGGGTGACTCCCAGGGGTTGTCATGGCCACCGCTGTGGTCAGGCTGTCTCACGCCAAGCTGCTCTGCTACAAAGCCTGTCAAAATGCCCCAAAAACATTTCCCGCCCCCTTTTCCCCTCTGTTGTAACCTCTTCTTTTCTCCTCCCCCATCTTTCTTCCTACCCTCCCTGCCTTGCGTTCAGTCCAACAGATGTGTGCCCAACTGCATAATTGCTTAATCCATAATCTATAATCTTCTTCCAGGCTGCTTTTATGACGCTGAGTTTTGGTAGCACAGAGAGACGTGAGGCAGGAATGTAGAAGCTGAAATTAGGGCCTGTGGAAAATCTACATGTTTGTGTTGTCTTAATAGTTAGTCAAATTGGGTCAGTAGAGCTTAGAATTGCTAGTATTAAACTTTGGCATGTAAATCTTTCTGCATCGTTTGTCCTACAGATATGAACAATAGAAGAGATGTATTTTTTACAAAAAATGACAGGCATTTTTAATATATTAGTACAAGTCAGTATTGTTTAATTGTACATGCTCATTTCCCCTATTTTTCCATTTCATTACACAGCTGTTCGAAAGTGTTTTAAAGACATTTTTACTTTAAATATTAAATCTAAAAATTATACATTTATCCTTATATATATATGATATGATGAAAAGAAAGAATATATTAAGCAACATTGATGATAATAATAGACGTGCACCAAATCAGCATATTAGAATGATTTCCGCTTTGCCATCACAGGAATAAATTATACTTTAATATATAAAAATAGAAAACGGTTATTTAAAATTCTAAATGTAAAACTGTAAAATATTACTGTTTATACTGTATTTTTTTAATCAAATAATTGCAGCTTTGGTGAGCATAATATACTTCTTTAGATATAATAAAATAATAAAAAAGTGTACCAACCCCAAACTTCTGAACGGTAATGTATATATTTTCCATAATCTAACACTCACTGAAAGTTAATCTTTAAATACATTGATAAATGAATAGCACTGTTAAATGTAATCTTTATCTAAATTAAAAATTAATATCAATTGTTACACTATGCGCAATATTGTGGCACCAAAATTAAGCATTTAAAACATTTAGTTTTATATTTACCACAAAATGGTATGAAATTTTAATATCTATCAGTTATTGGGTAGAATTATATAATACTAGTACATCCATACTTGTGGTTGGGCTTTTTTGACTCTTTGACCACCTAGAAACCACTTAGCAACATGCTAAAAACATTTTAAACATGCTAGCAGCTGCATTGCTCCTATTAGCTGTTTGTTTGTAACAGATCTTAGCAATAATAGCCTGAGTAGCAGGTGTTGCTGAGTGACTTTGGGGACTACTTTAATGAGATAAATTACATGTGAATGTTAATTAGTCTCTCCTCACACCGAGGGAAGGCCTTTGTATTGATCTTGTCATCAAGAATGTCTTGTTTAAGCCACACAAACACACAGTAAGCCAGACAGGCCAGTCCTTATCTTTAGCTCCCTACCCGTTTATGGGGCTTTGGGAGGTGTACGTGTTCTGACAACTCGCTCGCTTGCGTTTCTACAACTCGCTGTCATACAGAATGTGTGTTTGAGAGCAAGAATGTTGTGCGTGTGTGTGTGTGGACATGTTTCTGAAGATTCTTTGGCGTCTTGTTCACAAGGAAGTCACTGCCAGCTATTCTGCTCGGATCCTTCCTGCATTCCAGAGACCTCCCAGTTCAAGCGTATTTCATACCCCACACACATTACTGAAGTCATGTGATGATTGTTTTGGTAGAATATTATAAAAGAAAAATGTACACTAGTGTTTAAATGTTAAGGGTCAATGAAAGTCTCTATGTTCACCAAAGCTGCATTTATTTGATTAGTACCATAAAACAGTAATATTGTCAAATATTTGTACAATTTAAAATAATTGTTTTATATTTTTATAAAATATTTATAAATGGAATTTATTCCTTGCAAAGCTGAATTTGAGCCAATACTCCAGTCTTCAGGGTCACATGACCCTTCAGAAATCATTTTAATATACCGATTTGCTGCTCAAAAACATTTCTCATTATTATCAAAGTTGTGCTGCTTAACATTTTTGTGGTTGCCAGTTGCGATTAAAACAGTAATGCACAGTCAAGTTCAACAAGTTTTTTGACAAGTTCAAAAGAAGAGAATTTATTTAAAAATTAAAATATTTAGTAATAATGTAAAAGTCTTTGCTGTTAGTTTCAATAAATTGCTGAATAAAAGTATTAATATCTTTTGAATTATTAATAAAAAATTCTGACCCCTACATTTAGTTTTTTTTTTTTTTTTAAGTATTTTGTACACACACACACACACACACACACACACACACACTGTTGTGCTACTGAAGAAAGTGAAATTTTAATTTTTAAATGCATCTTTGCTGAATAAAAGTATTATTTTCTTTAAAAAAAAGACTCCAAACCTTTAAGTATGTATATGGTTTGTACACATCTTTGCTCACCAAATTAGTAATTTGCATATAAAAAAATTGTTAGCGGCTTAAGGCTATTTTACATGAAATCTTTTTTGATCGGCAGCTAAGTCAAGTCAGTAGTGTAGGAGGAGTCTGACGACAACAAACACAGCGTTTTGTTAACCTTTCATGGCTAGAATGGAAGAACCCAAGTGGAGGGCAGGGTTTACTCAATGATCTGATGTTTTGCCTTATTATAGAGTTTTCTGATGTTTCGGAGGTGCTGGCTAAGGGAAATTTGTTTAAATACAAACACCTTTATTTACATCTGGTCCTAAGGCTACAGGAAATCTAACGACAATGGCAAGAGGGATTGCTGGTTAGTTTGGTTGAGTCTGGCTTTGGGGGAAGAGGAAGATGGGATTTAACTGGGGCAAGAAAGGGGCGCCCATTGAGAGTGAGTGAATGGGTCACTTCGCAATGTTCCTGTGAACCATTCAGGCTCTGGCACAGTGCTGCCATTGTCATGAGCTAACAAGATGTACTCCAACCAGCCAAACCTGGCTCAGTGCTCCGATTGTCACTAACCTGCTGGCCAATGGTCTGCTCCCCATCACCAACAGTGTTTCCAACAATCCCACTTGCAATGCTCTCATGTGTTGCTGACCACAGGTGTTGAAAGTTCTGGAGCTATTTAAAAACAGCAGTGTTTTTACACATTTATAAAATATTATAATACACTCTTCTTTAGCACAAGAGCCTTCCATCATTCACTGACCATATGTTCAGTTGTGGGTTAGATTCAGCCCCCTCTTGAATGTAGCAGAGCTTCATGAAGGTTTGTTTTGTAGAAATGCTAATTGATCTGGAAAATGCCTCAAATTCAGGGTAGAAATTAATCTGCAAAATCAAAAAAAAATTTTTTTTCTACTTGTCAGATTTGTACTTGACCAGACAATTTAACTGGATAAATTATATTTAGTAAATTTTACTTTTTTAATGTAAATTTAATTTAAACTTTACTTTTTTTATATATATATATACTGTATATATAGAGGTATATATACTAATATATATTATTATATATATTATATAGTAATATATATATATATATATATATATATATATATACTTTTTTTATTTCACTTCTAATGAAATTATTGCATACTTGCTTGATAAAATCATTTTTACCTTAAAAAAAAATATTTTTTTGAATGATCAAAGGTAACATGAGAATGCAGCACTGGCAAGGATTCATAAATGCAACTATAAACATTAACCAGGTACCAGCAGAATATTTCAGTACTGAACGAGGAAGCACCCTAACCAGAAACTCTGTCTGTATCTGTATCAGTTTAATTATTACAAACAAATCTATCAGTCTCCCTGAAGTGTTAGCCCACTAGAAATGTCTATTTAATTGGGCTATAGCTCTTTACTATATGGGTCAATGAGCTGGATAACAAAGTAATTTATTTATCTATTGATCAGGCCCACTTCTTGCTATCCAATGCAGGGATAAACACAATGTAATGAAAGGTCAAGCAAAAAGATCAAAAGAAATAGGTCAGCTTTTATAGTCCCACACAAATTCAGCTGTTTAATTATGACTATCTGATTAGAAATCTCAAATTCACCCCCTATAATAAAATATCTGTCAAACCATTTGACCTCATATTTCATGAAGGGTTCATTTAAATTTTAAGATAGTGTATCTTATAATATGTACTGGAAAATAACCGTCAATATATTATATGTTGTATAGCTAGTAAAATGAGAACAAAAATGAGTGTGCAAGAGTTAGGGCATAATTAAGACTATTTTTAAACACAGGGCCCTTGATATTTTTAACCAGATACAGGTGCTATGCACCAGTCACACTTGAAGGCACTCATGACATACTTTAATGTGCATGTGATGATATTCAAATAAAGATAGCAAATAAAAGAAGAAATAAACAAAGGGTGTTTTTTAACGAATGAATTGTTAGATTCTTATCAAACAATGTGTTTCATTGATAACAGTAATATGGTTAAGTATAAACACAAATGAGCACCACAGAGAACACAGCGTGTTTGCATGAGCGTGGGTGCAAAGGTTTTCACCATTTCCTGTATACTGAGAGTGCTACAGACTTTTACCATATAGGGCTGTGGCAGACAGTGCCAGATAAAGGAAGGAGAAAGAAGAAGCATCCGAAAAGAAAGAGAGTAACCTCATGCCTCAACTTGCAGATTGGAGCTGCCAAAAAGTGACTACTCTTACTGCCAGAGAAACCTTTCGGTTTAAAATGGTAACGTTTCGCTCGAGTTGTGTCTGTGCCTGATAGAAACATGTTTAACGAAGATACACAGAGCTACAGAATATGACCTTTCAATGCAAATAGTTGTGTTATGCAACACTGCTAACATTTAGAAAATAATTATATTGAATACAATGAATTAAATAGTAATAATAAAATACACATGTTCATTATAATAAGCAATTTAATGGTTGTATTACAAGATAAATATTAGGCTATGGGGAATTTATGAGCTTATAAATATATACTGTAGGCTATATACACAGTACATTGGGATATGTGTGACTGGGTTATATTATTCATATTGAAGCTAGAAAGGAGGCATGACTGTTTTAGGAATCATCGCAGCATATTTAAATATTACAGTATATAAATAACTCAGTACATCAACGCCACATTAGTTATGCTTCATGAAATAAATGATCATTTTTACTTCTCTCCACCTGCTGTCACGTTTTATTCTACATGCTCAGTTGGCACCAAACTTCCACAGGAACAACAAAATTGAAAAAGGCCAGGAATATGCATGTACAAACCATAAGCAGGTTGGTTTGCAGCACAATAGCAGCATTGTTGCGGTTTACACCTGCTCATTAGGACTGCACTGTACACACTGACATGTACAATTAGGTTGTAAAAACCCATCATGTGAACTTCACATAGTAGTCCACTCTGTGACCTGTACTATGTATAAACCTCGGCTTTTTCAATATAATTTAAAGACAATTCTCATGAAGTAAACATTTGACCTGTTTTAGTTTATGCATTATTACAAATGCTTCAAATGTTTGTCACAAAGTGACTTGTGAGGACATGTGAAGTAATCTTCACAATTTGAAAAGCTCATAAATCTTCACGTTTAAATCAAATTATTAATTTAACTGATTTAAATTTAATGTTAAGAGGTATTAGGGTTAGATTTAATGGTAGGATGTAATAAATAACACTGTCTTGGCATGAAAACCAATGCATCTATGAGAGGCCTCTATAGCTAATATGGCTATGTAATATAGCTTCTATATTAATTTTGATTATAGTAAATATCTCTCTGTGTGGTGGCTGGTTTTGGCTTCAAAAGAACTGTAAAAACTATTATCTACACTGCAGGGTGCAGTCACAAAAACACAGCTTAATAAACATACTAAATGATGTTTAAAAGATGTAAATTAAGAAAGGTTTTGTGAGGGTTAGATTTAGAGAAAGGATAAGAGATTTAAGTTAATAGAATGCTATATATCCATGTAATTAAACAAATGTGTGCATGTACATTTGACAGTTAATGATCAGCTTCCACTAATTTGAGAGAAGTAAGGAATCCACACACAGCAGTAGAGAATCTCAGCCCTGAGCACTGTCACAGAGTTCAACAAGCCTCCATGCTGGGCGGATGATTGATGCGCATGCGCAGAACATTCATTTGCGTTGGCGTGAGCTTTTGCGCTTCATTCATTCCATATGATAGCCTGTCTTTCGGGCTTCGTCGCACCGAGGTCAATACTATCCCTCCCAACTGATTTGACTATTTCCATTTCTGTTTTTTTAACAAATACTTTCAGTTTAAGGAAATGTCCTTAAACGGCTTCTTTGAAAACTTCTGGTAAGACTGCTGAACGTCAGCAGGCATCACGCCCAGATCTCACATGAATCTCATGCCCTTAAAAGGCGTTTTTCATCGCCTGCTGAGAAAGATCTGTAAACCCCACGGAAAAGACAAAGCTGATGCTTTAAATAGCTGTGTTAGTCTACCCTCTTCTGGACAACAAGAGGCACTACATTATTCCCAATGACTGAAAAATATCAAACTAATTCTAATTAATTATGAGCAAATTATAATATATATTATAATATAATATTCATAATTATATAATTTGCATTTATTTTCTACTCACTATATTACTTTACTCTACTGTAGATGTATTTTATATTTTTAAAATGTATTTATTTTACACAGTTTTTCTTTAAATTATTCAGCGGACCCCTAGCACTCCCTTGCAGCCCCCTGGTCGCCAGACCCCAGTTTGGAAACCCTGATTAAGTTCATTTAGCAGTGTATGCTTTGTTCTCTGTGTAGTCTTCAGAACCCTAATGCAGATACTTTTCTATATAATCAGACAGCATTTGCCATGAAAAAGAAAGTATTGCACAAATACTTAAATTACCTTATTATAAGTAATATTAATAAAATATAATATTCATGTAAAAACTAAGATTAAAAAGTATTGGCCGTAGAAAAAGTAGCTACAATGAGGTCTAACCGTGTGGTGTTTTTTTAGTAATGGTAAATGCAATAGTATCCTTCGTTCTTATTTTTTTTGATACAATTTCCAGCTAATTTGCCTCTAGGAAAACCACTATCACTCCGCGGATGACGCAAATCTGATTCAGCCAATCACAGCGCGTTTTGAAGTTTCTCTCCATTCATTGGTCCTCTGCGCGTGATGTAGTGCAGAACCAGGAAATAGTTGTGTGTGTGTGTTTTGTTTACATCGTGAGTGGAAATGTCAAACTGAACCGCTGACCAGGTCTGAAAATCCCACTTCAGTCTTTCATAATCAAGTGTGCACTGTATTTCAAAATTTTCCATGAGCACTTAGTTTCAGTCGGTAGCTGGATAAATATTTAATGTATTCTGTTGTGCCCATGCCACTTAATTCCATTAATTAGTTCATTTATTTTTAAATTCATCCGTGTTTTCCTTCAGGGTGATGGGGAACGCCGACAGTGTTGTAGCGCAGAAACGACTGGCTCGTTTTCGTCCGGATGAGAGACCTGTTATAGAGGGGATATTTGACAAACTTTATGGAAATGGCTCCTCTGTTTCATCTGGAAAACCGGGGAAGGTTTTATCCCTAGACATGCTGAAGGTAAACAGCTGTGACATAATACATTAAACTGGATCTGTTATACTTAAATTGCTGCAGTCTGTATGAGAACATTTATTTGATTAAGTTTGTTGATGATGTTGTTTGCTTTAGAAAAGATTGCATGGCACTGTCCTTAATGCTTTTATAATAATAATAAAAAATATTATAGTATAATAGTATCTAAGTTACACTAAAATAACACTGGCTTAAACTGAATGTTTCAAAAACCACATGTGAACTGATTTTAGAAAATGCCTACATATTTTCAAATTTTCCACATACAGTAATTACTTCCTCATGGAAGGGACAGTTATAAATAATTGGGTATTGTTATTGGGATAAACATTTAAATGTTGTCTGATATTATTTGTAAAAAAGGCAGAAGAGTATTGTAGATTATCTAAATAGCAGCATGTGCTAAAAACAAATGTAAATGTTATGACTGGTGAACTGATGCAAGTCATTCAAACTTCTGTTTAAATTGTGTGCCTGTGCCAACACTTAAAGGAATAGTTCACCCAAAAATGAAAATTGTCATCATATACGGACCCACATGTCGTTCCAAACCTGAATAAGATTCTTTCTTATGTTGAACACAAAAGATAAATATTTTGAAGAACCAAACAGTTGTTGGTCCCCATTGACTTCCATAGTAGGGAAAGAAATACTATGGAAGTCAATGGGGACCATCAACTGTTTGATAACCAGCATTCTTCAAAATATTCTCTATGTTCAACATAAGAAACTCATACAGTTTTGGAATGACATCAGTAAATGACAGTTTTCATTTTTGTCTATCCCACTATCCCTTTAATATACAACCTGAATTCCGGAAATGTTGGGACGTTTTTTAAATTTGAATAAAATTACTAAAAGTATTTCAAATCACATGAGACAATATTTTATTCACAATAGAACATAGTTAACATAACAAATGTTTAAACTGAGAAATTTTACAATTGTATGCACAAAATGAGCTCATTTCAAATTTGATGCCTGCTACAGGTCTCAAAATAGTTGGGATGGGGGCATGTTTACCATGGTGTAGCATCTCCTCTTCTTTTCAAAACAGTTTGAAGACATCTGGGCATCGAGGTTATGTGTTTCTGGAGTTTTGGTGTTGGAATTTGGTCCCATTCTTGCCTGATATAGTTTTCCAGCTGCTGAAGAGTTCATGGTCGTCTTTGCCGTATTTTTCATTTAATGATGCGCCAAATGTTCTCTATAGGTGAAAGATCTGGACTGCAGGCAGGCCATTTCAGCACCCGGACTCTTCTACTATGAAGCCATGCTGTTGTAATAGCTGCAGTATGTGGTTTTGCATTGTCCTGCTGAAATACACAAGGCCTTCCCTCAAATAGATGTCGTCTGGAGGAGAGCATATGTTGCTCTAAAACCTTTATATACCTTTCAGCATTCATTGTGCCTTCCAAAACATGCAAGCTGCCCATACCGTATGCATTTATGCACCCCCATACCATCAGAGATGCTGGCTTTTGAACTGAATGCTGATAACACGCTGGAAGGTCTCCCTCCTCTTTAGCCCAGAGGACACGGTGTCCTTGATTTCCAACAAGAATGTCAAATTTGGACTCGTCTAACCATAGAACACTTTTCCACTTCGAAACAGTCCATTTTAAATGAGCCTTGGCCCACAGGACACGATTGCACTTCTGGACCATGTTCACTTATGGCTTCCTTTTTACATGATAGAGATTTAGTTGGCATCTGCAGATGGCACGGCGGATTGTGTTTACCGACAGTGGTTTCGGGAAGTATTCCTGGGCCCATTTAGTAATGTCAATGACAGAATCATGCCGATGAGTGATGCAGTGTCGTCTGAGGGCCCGAAGACCACGGGCATCCAACAAAGGTCTTCGGCCTTGTCCCTTATGCAGAGATTTCTCCAGTTTCTCTGAATCTTTTGATGATGTTATGCGCTGTAGATGATGAGATTTGCTAAGCCTTTGCAATTTGACATTGAGGAACATTGTTTTTAAAGTATTCCACAATCTTTTTACGCACTCTTTCACAGATTGGAGAGCCTCTGCCCATCTTTACTTCCGAGAGACTCTGCCTATCTAAGACATCCCTTTTATAGCTAATCATGTTACATACCTGATGTCAGTTAACTTAATTAGTTGCTAGATGTTCTCCCAGCTGAATCTTTTAAAAATGTCTTGCTTTTTCAGCCCTTTGTTGCCCCCGTGCCAACTATTTTGAGACCTGTAGCAGGCATCAAATTTGAAATGAGCTCATTTTGTGCATAAAATTGTAAAATTTCTCAGTTTAAACATTTGTTATGTTATCTGTTCTATTGTGAATAAAATATTGGCTTATGTGATTTGAAATTCTTTTAGTTTTCATTTTATATAAATTTAAAAAACGTCCCAACATTTCCGGAATTCCGGTTGTACATGGATATTGACTTTTCAGTTTTTTTTATTTGTTTAAGATGACAATGGGAAAGATGGCCTCAGAATCAATGATAAAGAGAGTATTTCAGGGCATACACAGCATTGATCCAGGAGTTCCAGTGCCTCCTGGTGATGGGATAAGTCGTGAGCAGCTCGTGATTTTCTTGGCAGATATCCTTAGAGGAACTGCAGAGGAACGTGCACCTTTGGTCTTGGCAATGGCTGAGGGTGCAAAGGCTACTGCTACCATAACTGAGCAGATCAGAGGTGTAAGTATCACCAAAATCTAATCATACAAAGTGTTTCAGTGTCAGTGTTAAGTATTATTTATATATTATTATAGTATTCATTCATTTTTATATTTTTAGTTTTCATTTTATTTTTGGTTTAAGTTTTAGTAATTTTGATATAGGATTTTGTCATTTAATAATGTCTATAAAAATGTCATTTAATTTTTTAAGTTTAAATTTTCAGCTAATATTTAATTTTTTGTTATTTCAGCTTCATTTCAATTATTTTTAATGGTTTTATTTAACTATAACAACACTGTTAATTAAAGCCACAATCAGATAAACCACTTAGTTTGCTGACTCATGATGACCATTTAGACCCCACAGACTCCATTTAACAATAAAGCATCTCAATTCAATTTCTAAATCATTCTTGCTGCTATGATATTGTAATATTGTAAATGTATATTCAATAGTTTGTGGAGGACCTGGTTTCAGCTGCAGTGCAGACTCTAACCCACAGGGGGCAACTGCGAGCTTGGCAACCAGATCGCATGGGTGATGGACCTCAAGGTGTTAAGCTTCTGGCAGAACAGCTGACCTCTGAATTAAAATCTTCAGGTTTGTAACAGTAACAAAATAAACACTGTTTTAAATTCAAATACAAATGAATAGTATGACTGAAAAATTATATATACACACACACACACACATAAATATATTAGTATTTAGCTGTAATTGTTTTTTATTTCACTTTTAGTTTTAGTTAATGATAACAAATCTGTAACTAACAGGTATAGTGCACACCAAAATTACTATTTAATATAATTAGTCCTTGTTGTTTCTAAAGATCAGAATACGTGTGACATTCCTTGTCTGGAAGACTGGCTGTTCCGCATCCCAGCAATGGCCATGTTTTTGGAGCTCCTGATTGGTGAGGGTCTAGGAGTTGGGTTGCCCTCCCGTCCTCCCCCAACTCTGTTGCCTCTGTGTCAGTACGCTCCCTGGAGTGACCTCCGTTGTCTTGTGAATATACCTCTTCTGATGTTCCTGTCACCTCAGCTGCCAGCTGGACACAGTGCCCCCTGGAGGTTGCTGTTCTCCACAAACATACACGGGGAAAGCTTCACCCGGCTGGTGGGCAACTGCAAAAGTCGGGGTCCCACTGTCATTTTGGTAAAGGACACTAAAGGGCATATCTTCGGGGGCTTTGCGTCTCAAAGCTGGGAGGTCAAACCTCAGTTCCAGGGTGAGTTCGGAAAGAAAAAAACATACAGTGTTATGCATCACAATTAATGTTTCTTCTTCTTTTTGCACTAGGTGATTCCAGGTGCTTCCTCTTCTCCATTTTTCCATACATGCGAGTGTTCACCTACACAGGCTATAACAATCATTACATGTACTTGAACCAGGGCCAGCAGACTATGCCGAATGGCTTGGTGAGATACATTTTAAAGGAATGGCACTCAAAAATGAAAATTTGCCACAAATTTACTCACCCTTAGGCCATAGAGTGAATGGGTGCCGTCAGAATGAGAGTAATCCGCACGATTTCAGTCCATCACCTCTTGTATATTAAAAATCTGCATGTTTGTAAGAAACAAATCCATCATTAAGGTGTTTTATCTTTGCATAATCCATAGTCCATAATAACACTTAGTTCCTCCAGTAAAAAAGTCCGTCCCATGTTCTCCTCTCACATCAAAATCCACTGACATTTTTGTTTAGAACTGTTTTGGACTGCTTTCACTTGTAAGCAGTACTTGATCTGTACATATTTCTATCCTGAGTCAGTTGAGTCGACTTTTCCCTGGAGTAAGCAATATAATGGATAGAGGCCTCGTATTTTAGATGAAAGCAGTGGCTTGATGTTAAAATATCTTAATGTGGGATTTGTTTATTACAAACAGCATCTTTTCACTTCACGAAATCAATTGATGGACTGAAGTCATGTGGATTACTTGTGGAATATTGTGATGTTTTTATCAGCTGTTTGGATTCTCATTCTGACGGCACCCATTCACTTCAGAGGATCCATTGGTGAGCAAGTGATGTAATGCTAAATTTCTCCAAATCTGTTCAGATGAAGAAACTAATTCTTATCATATTGAATGGCCCTAGGGCGAGTACATTTTCAGCATATTTTCATTTTTGGGTGAACTATTCCTTTAAACAGCTTTAAAGGAATGTTTAAAGAGGAGTGTTTAAAGCTTTATACACTGAAGCAAAGAAAAAAAAAATCATAATTAACTGTCTTTTTAGGGTATGGGTGGTCAGCATGGCTATTTCGGTTTGTGGTTGGACTTCGATTTTGGACATGGCCACAGTAGGGCTCGACCACGCTGCACCACATATGGCAGTCCTCAGCTCTCAGGAGACGAGGACTTCAAACTGGACACCGTGGAGGTGTGGGCTGTTGGGCAGCCACCTGAAGAACTGGAGCAGGTCTGTGATAGAAATATTACTATAGTGAATTTTGTATTTTTGGAGTTTGCATTTTGATTCAAAAAGTGTGTTGACTTTCAGGATGAGAAGAAGAAGAGCATACTAGATGCAGATCCTGAAGTACAGGCCATGATGGAAATGACAGGCAAGACCCTGCACAGCCAAGGCCTCCGAGAACCTGAGGAGGATGAGGAACAGTGAGGAAGGGGGAAAAAAAGAGAGCTGGGCAACGATTAATCGCATCCAAAATAAATGTTTTTGCTTATATAATAAATGTGTGTGTACTGTGTATATTTATTATGTATATATAAAGACACACACACATATAGTATATATTTAGAAAACATTTACATGTATAGATTTATATTATATATAAATATATTTAATATATAAACATAACATTTTTCTTAAATATATACATGCATGTGTGTGTATTTATATATTCAAAAAAATATATATACAAAGTACACATACATATATTATGTACACAAAAACTTTTATTTTGGATGCGATTAATTGTTGCCCAGCACTAAAAAAATGAAGACAATGTGTGGATCAAACCAGCAGTATTTCATTTCAGTGTTTGGTTTGGTTTGTGCTTTTACACTAATGTAGATATAGAAGAAACCACACTGTTGCAAACAACTTACTGAGGTGTTTATACAGTGTAGTTTTTATGTTAATATGCAAAATCCAGGAGCTGGTTTCCTGCTTTCTGTGAAAAGACATTCTGTCAAATACTGTTCAACACTGAGTATTAACAATGTGTGACTAAAGTCTACATTTCTCATCAAGTATCTGGATGTTATATATTTGCATTTTGTCTTAACTGATAAATTTTGCATCTTTAAACTGGAAGATTCATTCATTAAATGGAAAATAAATAAATACATAAAACATATCTGTTTGCTTATGAATTGTTTCATCCCAAAAAACACTTGCCAAATTCATAAATGTAAAGATGCATTTCTCAGAATGAAAATGTAAAAGAGGTCAAGATTTCCGCAGTTCTCTTATAAAAATGAATTATGATAATATTACAAAACCATAATAATTAATATGGAAATAAAAATGTCAGTTTTGTGTTTTGTTTCCATCTGTTTGATTCATCACAATCATTTCTACTTGATTTTATGCACTTTTAGAGTTCAGTCAATTCAGAGTGGTTGGATCCTGTGTAATGAACTTTAAACCGTAATTTAATAGATGCTGTAGGCCTGCTTGAGTTCCCAGCATGCATCACAATATCAATAAAATATGCAGATACTGTTTATTGTTTGCTGCTTATGGTGTTTTGAGTTATTCATATTATTTAACCACGAAATAAATAAGTAATATTTTGTCATTTTTTTCACAAACACTAACTGCCTCTTCTCGTCTGTGAACTTTTCATGCAGTCTTAATGCAAATGAACAGTGGAATGCACTGGAAAAGTAACGATGGGTAAGAAAAGCACAGGACTTAAAAGCGAAGTTTACTTACTATAGTCTGCGGAAGCTTTTTCTTATTCGCATGTTTAAAGAAATAACAAACTTTTGGGTACTCTATCATTAAAATAATTTCGGACGACCAAATTTCCTCTGCTAGCCAGCGCCCAGCTGCCAAAAACAGGTGCTTTCAATTTCATATCACCTCAAACTATATCTAGAAAATATGCTTATATTTATAGACTTAAAAACAAATGCTTTGACAAGAGGAGCCTGCATTCAGTGTTAAAGCATTTGAAAGAGTCATACATCAGCGAACCAGACAGTGAGTAGGTGTGTTTCAAGCGACAGATTAAGTCTTGAGATTTTAAATTATGCTGCACAGACTCTGATAGTCTGCGCTGTTGAGCATATTTTGAGGGGGGCCGGTGCCACCCCATGCCCCCCCTCTAGACACGCCCCTGTATATGAGAGAAAAAGACGTGATGTCATGATGACGTCGAATGGCAACATGCAACTTTGATCAACCTGAACACTCGTCACTGAAATCAACTCTTTTCCTCAGATCAAGATGTCGCGTTTTTGGTATAATTCACATTTACAGTAGGGCACAAAAGTTCGACAGAGTAGTGCACACATCGCTCTCTCTTCCCTGGGGATTTTGCATAGATAATTATGCTTCCGGTTTTTTTTTTTTTTTTAATTCTCGGTATGTTCTCTTCACTTCCTTGTGTTTAGCGAATAGAGGAACTGACCACATTGTGACTAGACTGATCATAGATTTTATTTTATTTTATTTTATTGTTTTAAGTACTGCATTAGGCTATTTTTTATATTTCAAAATGAGAATTAGTTTGATTACAGAAGGTGTTTTTTGACGTGGTCATTGATTTTCTTCTCTAAACTTGGGTAAGTATTTTTATTTATTTCGGTGTTTACATTACGGGGTGTTACAGTAGCTGTTTATGTATGTAAACGTTTGATTTAAAGGCTTACATTTTTTATTAAATATACACTGATCAAGTTTAAGGAGTTTTATAAAACTAAATAGAATATGGTATAAATACGAAGCTAATGGGAAAACTGTTACTTGAAAGTTACATTTGCATAAAGATGCACAATAAATAAGGTGCAAAGTTGTTCTACACAGTTTCAGTGGGCTACAAAAAAGTCAATTCTGCAAGAGCAGGTCTGCCTCCACAGCCTCTTGTTGTTAATGATAACAATTACGTATTGTACTTACAGTTAAGACAAACTCGGATATGGCAGGTCCATTTTCTTACCCTGTTGAGCAACATACCTTCGTTTATTCTAATCTTGAGTTTATTTGTGTCAATCTACATTGATTTTCGGTTTGTTATTTAAAGTTTTATCTGGGCGCTTGTTTAAATGTCAGGAAAGAGAGTGGTTTCTCTGTCTCTTTCACACAGAAAGCTCAAAATGGAAGAATGGAGGGTGTGGGTGATGTACAAAGGTTTCTGAATGGAAACCACATTGAGTTTACTGGGTTAATACTTTACTTTTAAAGAGGGACTTGCTTTAGGACACTTCCACCGTGGGCTACTCAGTTACTCATTTGCAATGCAAATATAGGCTTCTATGGGGAACCAGACATGAAACATCTATTTTGCTTGCCATGGTTCAACAGTTTGGAAAACTGACTCTAAAAGGTGCACTGTTTAGTCACAGATAACTGCTTGTCATATTCTTCTTTAGGTGGTGATTATTTCTATTATCAGAGATGGCAAGTCACATGCATGTTCGGGAAATTACAGTATTAACGTTGTCGTCTCCGTAAATTGTTCTTCTTTAAACCCAAAACTTATGTAAAGACAGAATTGATCATTCTAGCAAATTCTGTTTCATGAACACTACTGTAACAGTTAGCCTACTGCAGGTTCACCTAAACATTCTTAATTACTTATCCTCATGTCATTCCAAACTTGTATGACTTTCTTTCATCTGTAGAATACAAACATTTTTTGAAAAACCATTTTTGTCCATATAATGAAAGACTCTGGGGTCCAAACCATTGAATGGACAATGAACCACAGACATTTTTCAAAACATCTCCTTTTGAGTTCCAGAGAAGAAAGTCATAAAGGTTTTGAAACGACATGACGGTGAGTAAATAATGCCAGAATTTTCATTTCTGGATTTACTAGTTATTTAATGTTTGATTTGATCCATGCATTATCTTGAATATTTGAATATGAGATAGTCCATCGTGTTTAAATATTCAAAGTACAGACATTTTTTGTCATGTCATTCAGTTGTAAATAAAGCAGACCTGCTATAAGTAACAACATAAGTTTCATGAGGCTACATGTGGACCTGCTGCCACACAGACTGCAATAAGTAACTTCCTGCGGCCGTTTGTATTTGCCAGTGTGCGACCAAAGGCAGTGATGGCGGGCCGCGTTCAGCAGGGAGACATGACCGAGTACAAGAAGAGTCTCATTAAGAGGGACTTGGAGATGGGGATAGTGATGACCGTGTTCAGACAGAGGATGGAGAGGCTTACCGTGCAGGTCATCATGGAGACGCGACAGGTGGCCTGGTCGCGCACCGCTAACAAGACAGAAGGAGTGTGTGAGTGTCTTCCCTCAAGCTTATTTCTCACATTTACACTTAAATTTGCATTTAAGCTGTTTGTTTTTATCTGTATAATGACCTTGGTGTTTCCAGTGTCATGCTTCAGCATTTAAGCTACAGAAGCTTTATGATTAAAGTTAACTAGGCAATTTAGAATAGTACTTTGTTGTTTTAAAGTGATTGCTCACAATTGGGTGTTACAAATATGTGGACATATGAAGTGATATTGCATTATATAACAAAATCAAACTAAGTGGCATTTGCATTAAACAAATTCATTTAGCGGGTGATTTTACCCAGGATCAACACAAAAATGATCAACAATATTTGTAGTACAAAATGTTTCAAGTATATACTAAATTTATAATTTTAAGGAATGTTTATTTATTATTAAAATGAGTTAAAGTAGGTTGATTTTTTTTTTTTTTTGTAAGTTGTTTTTTCTACAGAAATTTGAATGAATTACATTATTGTTCAAAAGTTTGGAATCGGTAAGATTTTTAAAAATGTTTTTGAAAAAGACTCTTATGCTCACCAAGAGTGCCTTTATTTGATATAACAATAATACAAGAAATATTGTGAAATATTATTACAATTTTAAAATAACTGTTTTATATAAGTAACATTTCTTATTTTTATCAGTGTATGAAGTTTTGATGCTTAATATTTTTGTGGAAAACTGTGATTTTTTTAACAATTCTTTGATACATAAAAAGTTCAAAATAACAGCATTTATTAAATAGAAATTGTTTGTTACAATGTAAAAGTCTTTACTTTAACTTTTGATCAATTAATGCATCCTTGATTAAAAAAAGTAATTGTACGTATCCCAAACTTTTGAAGCTCAGCGTAAATCACTAAAAAATTTTTATATAAAAATCATCTGACAAAAAAATGGATAGTGAGATGAACTGCGATAACAGAGAGCTTATTTCAGACAGTAGTCATGGGCTGTGTCTCAAATTCAAGTGAGCTACGTTGCTTTCTTAATATCTCCATGGGCAGCAACAATTCTAACACATACGGTACCATGATCTTGTATAGAACACTTTTTGGGTGTTGCTGTTTGGTGGTTGCCAGTAATTACGGGAGTCTGTAGTGCCATCACACTCCTCACAACATCTTTGTCACCCTCTAAAGTGCCACTCACAGAGTTTTTCTTGTAGTTCGCACACACTTTCTTGGCTACTTTTCTTTTCCTCACCACCTAATCTTTCTATTCTTTTATACATGACTAGTGCGCGACTAGTGTGTACTCATACTTGCTGATCATGACAACATCATGCACCTTGTCATGGTGTTTCAGATATTCATATAGTGACATCAATTTATGTATTCAAAACGCTTCCCCAGAAGATTTATCAGGGTTTTTTATAAGATCTGGGCCAGTGTTATTGTAGTATTATATACTACTATAGTATTTATTAATATTTTAAATTAGCTTTTATTTTTAGATTTTCAGTTTTCATTCTAAGTTTAGTTTAATTTCTATTTAGCTTTAATTTATTTTTATTTGTTCAATTAAGTTTAGTTTCTGTAATTTTGGCGCGTCAACTTGTTTTGTTGGAGAACTAAAATGATATTATTTTATTTTAGTTAGGTGGCAGTTAGGCAACATTTTAAAACTTTTAACTTTTTCCTCTATTTATATTTTATTTTTATTTAAAGTTTTAAAAAAAGGATTTTTAATCCATTTTAGTTAACAATAACGACACTAATCTGGGATGATTAATACTGTCAGTTTGTGTCTGAATTACTGTCTGAGTACTGTACATGTATATGTTTATGTTACATGTTGTGATCTCATTTTTGCAGTGGACCTTTTTGAGATCCGGGAAGTACGAGCAGGAAAAAACTGCAAAGACTTTGATCGATTCAAGGACAGCAAGGATAAATATATAGACCCCAACTCATGCTTTACTATATTCTATGGCTCTCAGTTTGTTCTCAACACTCTCAGTCTGGGGGGTATGTGTGTCTTCTTATGCATTTTATATGTTCTAACTAAATAAATATAATAATGAGTGTAATTAAATCACTTTATTGTCATTCCACTATATGCCTACGTGTAATATGCTATATGCACATTATGAGATATGAATATATAAAATGTGTGTGATGTGCATGATGGATAATTATACTGCAGCATCTGACTGTTGTGAGGATGGTAATAGACTATTCAAGGAGGTACTTCCTCTCTTTCAATATACTGTACGTTTTAGATTAATTTGAGATGAAGCCGCATTTTGCTTTCCTGTGTTGATGTATAGTTTATTCTTTGGCTGGTTAAGAAATGACTGTCAAAGGAAGCACATTTTGGGTTCCTCAAATGATCTGAAGAGGAAAAACTAGCTGCATTGTTTTTAGTGCTGAAAGCATTTGTTGTTCCACAGCTGATTCAGTGGAGGATGCAGAAAAATGGCTGACAGGATTGGAGTTACTCAGACAGGAGACACTGGTGGCTTACACACCAGAGATTATAGAGAGGTACACACACACACACACACACACACACACGGATACAGATAGTGTACCTTGTGTATCCATAAACCATAACATAACAAATCATTTTCCCCTCTACTTTAGTTGGCTGAGGAAGCAGATGTACTCGGTTGATCAAACAAAGAAAAACAGGTTCTCCTCTTTCTCTTTCACCTTCTTCTCAAACAGTCTCATTTTAGTTTCTGTCTCACCTCATTACTGCTTATTTTCTGTCTCTCACAGCATCACCATGAAAGAGCTCAAGTCTCTGTTGCCACAGATGAACTTTAAAGTACCAGGTGGACGTTTTTTGAAGGACAAAATTGCGGTATAAATGATACATTGTATACACATTATCTTGACGGAAGAGTATGCTTTGCATCATATGGAAAACTTTATGGCAGCTGAGGGGGCACATTTCCTCTCCTAAATTTTTTCAGATGATCATCTGTTTAAGTTTTTAATTTTTTTCTTGTTTTAAGACGTGTAGTTAATGGCTTTGCTCTGAAAGTGTCAACTTTATAATTTCAGGTGGTGGGAGCAAAGAAAGAAGTTCTGGATTTTGAGCAATTTCACAAATTCTACAATCTTTTGATGTTTGAAAACCAAAAGATGGTAAGTATGCAGTTTAGTTGTGCTTTACGATTTTAAAAAGTAGAAGAATTAAAAAGTACAGTAAAACAGTCATATTGTGAAATATTATTACAATTTAAAATAGCTGTTTTCTATTTGAATATATTTTAAAATGTAATTTATTCCTGTGATGGCAAAGCTGAATTTTCGCACGATCCTTCAGAAATCATTGTAATGCGGATTTGAAGCTCAATGAACAATTCTTGTTATTAGCCATTTTTTTTTTAAGTTGTGCTGCTTAATATTTTTGTGGTTGTCAGTTGCCATTTTACATGTAATACATATTTTTTCAGTGGTCTTTGATTAATAGAATGTTATAGAAAGAACAGGATTGTATAATGTAAAAGTCTTTACTTTTCTAGTATCATCCATAGAGTATGTTGTTTGTCATTTTGTTAGATTCTAGATGAGTTTAAAAAGGAGTCGTGTGCTTTCATCATGGGGTAAGAAACTGTCAAAACATTGTTCTTTAAATGTGTCATGAGGTCATTCTAATGTTCTCATTCTTATCGAGTGTTTTGTATGTTTTTGTCTGCAGTAACAGCGATCAGCCTATGCCACTCTGCGATTTCCAAAGATTCCTTTTATTTCATCAGAGAGTAAGACTTTCTGCTTATCCATTCATCTAATCATATATATACTGTCTATACCAGCCAAATATATCAATTTCATTCAAATACTATTTCAGACACTTAGTTTAAAACAAATACTGTGAATTTATTTTGTAGGAGTCTTGGGCCAACAATGCAAATCAAGTCCGAGAGCTGATGACCATCTTCATCGATGACACCATGAGGAAGACCAACGATCCAGCCTTTACTCTTGAAGAGGTATGGGTTATAGAGATGTTTACTTTATGTAAACTTTATGTGACGTGTTTTTAGAGCTTTCATTCTGTCTTTCTAGTTCCTCAGTTTTCTCTTCTCCAAAGAGAACTCGATTTGGGATGAGAAGTTCTCAGAGATTTGCCCACTGGACATGAACAATCCTCTGTCTCACTACTGGATCAACTCTTCTCACAACACGTCAGTGCTGCAGTTCTTCATGCTCATGACACACATACAGCAGCTCCTCCTCTTCATGATAAACTTCCTGTGTTACTTCATGTGTTTTGCTTTTTTTCACAGATATTTGACTGGAGATCAACTGCGCAGTGAGTCCTCAACAGAAGCTTACGTGCGCTGCCTGAGGCTGGGCTGCCGCTGTGTTGAGTGTCAGTGAACCATACCCTCATTTCTTAATAAATATTCTTTAATATTCTATTGAACTAATACAAGTCCTTTTCGGCTTCATTTTATGCATAGATAATGCATTGATAAAATTGTTCTGAAATCAGTGGGAGTCAGTCTGAGGACCTTAATGTTTATTTTTTCCAATGCAGTGGACTGCTGGAATGGTCCTGATGAACCTATTATATACCACGGCTGGACCAGAACCTCCAAGATAAAGTTTAAGGATGTGGTGAAGGCCATCAATGATCATGCTTTTGCAACATCTGAGTTAGTCATCAACATCATACGCATTTACACATTTATTTGTGAGGTTTTGTCAAATTCATTTCACCTAACAGAGTTAGGTGAAATAAATTTTACAAAACCTTTCAAGAACATACCAGGGTCCCATCCGTCCCAAAATTTACATAAATAAGCAAATATATTTTTGCATAAAGAAAATTAAATCTATTTTCAGGAACACAAATATATATATATACAGGTGCATCTCAATAAATTAGAATGTCGTGGAAAAGTTCATTTATTTCAGTAATTTAACTCAAATTGTGAAACTCGTGTATTAAATAAATTCAATGCACACAGACTGAAGTAGTTTAAATCTTTGGTTCTTTTAATTGTGATGATTTAGGCTCACATTTAACAAAAACCCACCAATTCAACAAATCAACAAATTAGAATACTTCATAAGACCAATAAAAAAAACATTTTTAGTGAATTGTTGGCCTTCTGGAAAGTATGTTAATTTACTGTATATGTACTCAATACTTGGTAGGGGCTCCTTTTGCTTTAATTACTGCCTCAATTCGGCGTGGCATGGAGGTGATCAGTTTGTGGCACTGCTGAGGTGGTATGGAAGCCCAGGTTTCTTTGACAGTGGCCTTCAGGTCATCTGCATTGTTGGGTCTGGTGTCTCTCATCTTCCTCTTGACAATGCCCCATAGATTCTCTATGGGGTTCAGGTCAGGCGAGTTTGCTGGCCAATCAAGCACACCAACACCATGGTCATTTAACCAACTTTTGGTGCTTTTGGCAGTGTGGGCAGGTGCCAAGTCCTGCTGGAAAATGAAATCAGCATCTCCATAAAGCTTGTCAGCAGAAGGAAGCATGAAGTGCTCTAAAATTTCCTGGTAGATGGCTGCGTTGACTGTGGACTTCAGAAAACACAGTGGACCAACACCAGCAGATGACATGGCAGCCTAAATCATCACTGACTGTGGAAAATTCACACTGGACTTCAAGCAACATGGATTCTGTGCCTCTTCCTGGAGGATGCACTCTTCCTCCAGACTCTAGGACCTTGATTTCCAAATGAAATGCAAAATTTACGTTCATCTGAAAAGAGGACTTTGGACCACTGAGCAACAGTCCAGTTATTTTTCTCCACAGCCCAGGTAAGATGCTTCTGAAGTTGTCTCTGGTTCAGAAGTGGCTTGGTAGCCCTTTTCCTGAAGACGTCTAAGCGTGGTGACTCTTGATGCACTGACTCCAGCTTCAGTCCACTCCTTGTGAAGCTCTCCCAAGTGTTTGAATCAGCTTTGCTTGACTGTATTCTCAAGCTTGCGGTCATCCCTGTTGCTTGTGCACCTTTTCCTACCCAAATTCTTCCTTCCAGTCAACTTTGCATTTAATATGCTTTGATACAGCACTCTGTAAACAGCCACACCTTTCAGTAATGACCCTCTGTGACTTACCCTCTTTGTGGAGGGTGTCAGTGTTCATCTTCTGGATCATTTCCAAGTCAGCAGTCTTCTCCATTATTGTGGTTTCAAAGAACAAGAGATACCCAGAATATATACTGTATGGATGGTCATTTATTGAAACTCAAATGTAAATATTCTAATATTTTGAGATACTGATTTTTGACTTTCATGAGCTGTAAGCTCTAATCATCAAAATTAAAACAAAAAAAACTTTTGAAATGTTTTACTTTACATGTAATGAATCTAAAATATATGAAAGTTTCACTTTTTGAATTACGTTACAAGAAAAAATGAACTTTTTCACGACATTCCAATTTATTGAGATGCACCTGTATATATGTATATATATATATAATTTTTTTTTGCACTGTGACATTATTTGTATTATTATCTTGCATTATTACCCCTAAATTTGCATTACTGCCACATGAATAAATAATAATGAACAGTGATATATTATTTTAAATGTCAAGTGTTATACAGCAAGGGTAATATTTGTTGTACTACCTTTAATTAATGCTAATTTAATTTTTTACAGATTTAGTAAATAATTTCATGAGAATACCATTGAGAATGTTTGTAATTGCATTACAAAAATAAGATTTTGGGGTTAAAATGTGCCTGTTTATAATGAGAATACTGTCACAATGCACAAAAATCTAAATGGTCCTAAATATAGCTTTCATTATTTTTATGCAAAATATATTTTCTTAATTTTTGTTTTGATTTTGAGATTAAATGTGACCTACATGTTTTTATTTATTTTTTTAAGTTTCTTCATTTTTTTTTTTAGTAATTTTTTTAAATCAAAATAATTAAAAATTAAATTGTTGCACACAGTGTATCTGGAAATGTGCAGTATTCTTGAAGTCACATGTTTATGAACATGTCACTGTTGGCAGGTATCCTGTGGTTCTGTCCATAGAAGAACACTGTGAAGTCAAGCAGCAAAAAATGATGGCTCAGGTGTTCAAAGATGTTTTCCAAGACAAGCTTCTGACCGAGCCGCTGGAACCAGAAGCAGAACAACTGCCGTCACCAACCCAACTCAAGGGCAAGATCATCATCAAGGTAGAGAAGCTTCATTGGAAAATCCTGCAATGTCTTTGATTTTACAATGCAATCCGAAACCATGCAATCTCGCTTTTTCATACAGCACAAGAAACTGAATATTGATGATGCCTTTAGCAAAAAGGACGTACGGAAAGGAGATAAGCAGGGAGAGCTCTTCATCTGGGATCCAATCGATGAGGTGCCGAAGTCAAGTGAATGCTATCACAGGCTTGTGTGATTGTTTGATCTTATTCGCCTTACTTGATTATGATTGCAATTTCTTTATGACTGTGTCCGTGTACAGAGATGGTACAAGCACTACTGCGTGATCGAGAATAAGACATTGTATTATGCTGAGGAGAATGAACTAGAGGAAGACGTTGGAAAGGTGAATTACTGAGGCTCCATTTTAGAATGAGATTTACTTGAAAAATCTCATAAATGAAAGGTATTCACTGTGTAATTCACCTCTCCTCAGTCACCTCAGAGTGGTACAGATCTTCATCAGTCAGAGCCCTGGTTTCACGGGCGGATGTCAGAGGGCAGACAGACAGCCGAGAGACTGCTGCAGGAATATTGTGCAGATTCGGGTGGAGTTGACGGGACATTTCTGGTGCGGGAGAGCGACACCTTCGTCAATGACTGCACCCTCTCGTTCTGGTAATGTAGGCCTGCTCTACTCTTTAGAGAGAGAGGAGGGATGGTTTTTCGTATCGTGTTTTATTTTATTTATCATCTTTAATTGATTATTTTCAAATGGAAGAAATAGTGAAAACCCTGAATATGCAGTTTATATGGGTCAGTCTTGCTATGCAGTATATTTTCATGTCCTGTCACATTCTGGCAGTTGTTAAAGATTGAAATCAAAATCATATTAGTGACATTTCTTATTAATGTATTTAGTACTGTTAATTAGTAACATGTAGCACAATTTCTAAATAAAAGTGAACATGGGGTAAATTATTAATAATTTTACTGTAGTTTGAGTGGTAAAAATGTCCCTGTGGCAAAAAGTTTTTTCTTAATGACTCATTTTTCTTGACCACACAGGAAGTGACATTATATTTGGTGGGAGGAAACAAAAGCACAAACATTGATATGTTTTAGCAATGAATTAAATCATTTTTAAAACATATTCCGTCCTATCTGATTAAAAAAATGGAAATCAGTATGATAATATAATCATTTCAAAGATGAATATTGGGTGGGGAACACAACAGTATAAACATAATTACATTTTAGCATTAAATTTGAGTTTTAATTTAAATTTGATCATTCTTTTTTATCAGTATGATAATATCAAAATTTCAAAGGTGGATGAAAAAAAGATCACAATTAACTTGTAAGCCAATTGTGTTTTTATATAATTTATGCCAATTTAAATAAATTTACACAAATTTCTACAATATTGATTTTGCTACTTTAGTTTGAGCATTTCCTGGCTGTATAAAGTTTTAGTATAATGACATCATCCTCCAGTAAGTGATTCTCAATTCCTCATTGACAGAAATAGCTAACCTCAGCTCTTTATGTCCATCCTCTTGAGTTTAGTTTTCTTTCAGTTTTGTAAATTATCAAGTCATAAATAATACATTTACCTGACAAGAATATATTTCTGAAAGAAATACCATTTAATAGAAATCATTTCATTCATAATAAAAGCTTATTTTTTTATAAGTTTCAGAAAGTGCTGCTTTACAAGAATGATCCATTTGATTCATGTTAATAACTTTTCTTCTTTTGTCACAAATGCACAGAAATGCACATTTTGCTAAATGAAATTCCCTGTGTGGTCCTTACAGGCGCGGCGGACGAGTTCAACATTGTCGAATCCGTTCCTGCTTAGAAGGAGGCCACACTGTCTATTTCCTCACAGACAACCTGCACTTCCCCAGCGTGTACACGCTTATTCAGTATTACAAAGAAAACCCTCTCCGCTGTCAGGATTTCAACCTGCGCCTCACTGAATGTGTGCCTCGACCAGACCAGCACCTGCAAAAAGGGTAAGTCGATACTTGACACGCACAAACAAACTTCATGGTGTTTACCACATCTCAGCCAGCAGGGCTGTAGAAGCCCACATGGACAGCTTCTTTTAACGCTCGCGAGTGTCTGCAGACACACCGTACATGTGAAACTGTGGTTTTCTTGTCTCTAGGTGGTTTTACAGTAACTTGAGTCGAGGTGAGGCGGAGGACTATCTCATGAGGATCCCTCGAGATGGAGCCTTCCTCATCAGACAAAGAGAAGATTCAGACTCTTATGCCGTCACCTTCAGGTGCAACTCTTTGTTTTCTTCTCCTCATTACACTGACAAAAATCTGGAGTAGAAACAGTTTTCACTCAGAAATTGCTAGTATATTTCACATTCAGTTAAAAAGAAATGGCAAGTAACACATTGAATTGAATGTGAAATTGTTTTTTAAAACATAACCTATAGTAATAATCTCAAATATTTAAGTTTTCTATCTACATCATATTTTGAATCATGTGGTTAGCCGAGGAGAGATGTGCTATTACTAATATTATTATTATTATTAGTGATTAAACCTATGGTTTCATCTGGTAGATGATAAAACAGACAAAAAAAACCTATAGAATTGGTCTAATGTGGATCAAGGGATGATTTATTAACCATTTATATTTAAATGGTTAAAAATATTTACATTTTTATGCATTTAGCAGACGCTTTTATCCAAAGCGACTTACAGTGCATTCAGGCTACACATTTTTTATCAGTATATGTGCTCCCTGGGAATTGAACCCAAAAACTTTTGCGCTGCTAACGCAATGCTCTTCCACTGAGCCACAGGAACACTATGTGTGATTTATGTTTTGAAGTTCAAAGGTGAAAGGTCACATTTCATCTAATCATCAACATTTGTGAGATTTATTTTAACTGAACAGTTGTAAGCTATCTATCTATCTATCTATCTATAAGCATAAACATTTTCTTTTAAAATTACTTTTCTTTTAAATTTTTAATTTTAAAAATGGCATTTAGTAGAGGATTTTGCATCTGAACTCTATATGCAAACATACATATGTTAATTAATTAAGTATTTTCTAGAAAAAAATACGTTCAGAAGCTCAATTTATCAATTTCATAAGCTCAGAATTGGGGCTGAAGACCCACAGTAGCTTGTTGTTGTTGGTGTTTTACTGTTTTTGTTATTTAATGTAATAATTATTGCAATTCATGGATTTATTTTATTTTTTTGCTGAAACAGAGGTGAAGGGATGGTGAAGCACTGCCGGATACACAAAGATGGATCTATGTACGTGCTGGGCACCTCCAGCGAATTTGAGAGCCTGCTGGAATTGGTGGACTATTTCCGAAAGAAACCGCTGTATCGGAAGATCAAACTGCGCTACCCGGTCACACCAGATCTGGTGGAACGCTTCAGTTCGGTAACTAATAAAGCAACATAATAAATCTATTTTGGTGCAGAGCAGACAAGAGGATACTTTTCTAGAGTTCACTTAAAACGTTGTCAGTTGCGGGCTGTACTGAACACTGTGCAATGATTGTACAACAGTTTGTCTTTGCGTGCAGCATCTGTATACACTCTTCAAAGTGAACAAGGGCAAGTGCACCTCTTCCTTTGCTAAGGCCACAGTTTGCATGTTACACTTGCATGCTTTCATCTCTAGTAGCTCTGTTGGTCTCTTCTCCTTTTTCCAATCAAAGTTCAGGCCAAAAGTTCTGATTTAGCAGAAGTAAAATATGCACTGAAGTGGCATTGTATGGTATAAATATTTAGTAAGACATATAATACAAAAAAAATATTTTTAATTAGAATTTTTTTCACTTCCTGAGGCTATGCTAATGTTTTTTGCCCTCTTTCTGTGGCTAGTATTACATGTTTTTGCATCCTCCCACCACAAAGCACATTTTTCCTGCTGTCACCGCCTGAAAGAGCGACTAACCTAAATGAGGACCTTAACTGCAACATTGTGATTAATCTCAGAAAACTGTCTGATTTAATATATTTTTTACATTTTTAAATTCACTTTACACCCCTAATTTTGAAAAGTGACGTATGTGCTCCAAGACAACATGTATTTGATTAAAAAAAAAAACAGTAATATTGTGAAATATTTATACATTTTAAAGTAAGGGTTTTCTATTTTAATATTTTTTTGTAATATTACTTATTTCTGTGATGGAAAAGCTGCATTTTTAGCAGCCATTGCTCCAGTCTTCAGTGTCACATGATCCTTCAGAAATCATTTTGATATCCTGAGTTGGTGCTCTAGAAGCATCTTTTATCATATGAATGTTGAAAACAGTTGTGCTGCTTAATCATTTTGTGGAAACTGTTTTTGTAACATGATAAATGTCTTTACTGTCATTGAACCTCTGATCTAGAATACTTAATGTTCACTGATCAGACAAATTATTTAAAATGTATAGATTTTGTTTGGTTAAAGTTTAATGTGCAGGGAGAAAAGTCTTTAAGAAATGTTTTATGTCTTTCTTTACAGATAACCGTATCTGCTTCACTTTATGATTCTAAACAGTACGTGGAGGCCAACGAGATAGAGCCGTCTCTGGTAAGCACTTTGAAGAGCAAACACAGCTGCGAGTTAACATGTGCAAGAGGTCATCTCCTGTGGGCTGGGGAGGAAGTGGTGCGCTGGCTATCTCTTTCTCTCACATAGGAAACTGATCAACTCGAAAGAGGAAATGCAGCCTGGCTAAACGAGCAATGTCATGTTTAGTTTGTATGCCATATGTGTTTCATGTTTCTAGCTCAAATGTAATTCACAAATTCCCTTTAAGGAAAATGTCTTTTAGTGAACTGCTGAAGGCTTGTGTGGGTTGCCTCAGTACTGTTGCAGATTTGTAGCAAGATTAAACTCATTTTGCTGTGTTGCAGCCTCATAGCACAGTGAAGGCCCTCTATGACTACAGGGCCATGCGGCCGGATGAACTCAACTTTTGTAAGGGCGTTTTGATCCATAATGTGACCAAGGAGGCAAACGGATGGTGAGATTATTTGCAAATTTTGTAGATAATAAGCAATAAATGCACTGTTTAGCCTTGTAAAAAAAAAGCTGTGGTGGTGCCATGGTACAGTGAGACTATCAGATGGTTATACTATGCCAATTTGGTAAATACCATGGTACTGGAAGATTACCATATAAATTTACCTCAGTATTTACATACAGGCAAGGCATAGTATATGTAAGGCAAGTTTATTTATATAGCACATTTCATACACAGTGGTAATTCAAAGTGCTTTACATAAAAGGAAGTGAAATAGTCATAAAAAAATTATAATCACAACAATAAAAACAAGGAATTAAAAAAATATATATTACAGTAATTAATTATTACAGTAGCACTCCAAGGTACACTACTGTTCAGGGGGGTCAGTAAGTTTTTTGTTCATTTATTTGATTAAAAAATACAGTAAAAACAGGAATATTGTGAGATATTATTACAATTTAAAATAACTACTTTCTATTTGAATATATTTTAAAATGTAATTTATTCCTAAAGCTGAATTTTCAGCAGCCATTACTCCCATCTTCAGTGTCACATGATCCTCCAGAAGTCATTCTAATATGACGATTTGCTGCTCAAGAAACATTTATTATTATCAATGTTGAGAACAGTTGCGCTGCTTAATACATTTTTCAAGTTTCTTTGGTGAATATAAAGTTAAAAAGAACAGTATTTATTTGAAATAGACTTTAAAAATGTCTTTACTGTCACTTTTGATCATTTTAATGTGTTGTTGTTGAATAAAAGTAGTAACAAAAAATCTTACTGACCTTAAATTTTTGAATGGAAGTGTGTGTCAAAGAATACTATATTTTTACCATGGCTCATGTCCATAAAACATAGCTGTCATCATGGTATTATCATGGTAGATTGTCCATGTTACTTTTCTGTTAATGTAGCTTTGTGGTACATAGTTGCATTGACACATGTTTATCAGGAAAGATTGTCTTATTCATGTCATTTCACTCTCTTATGACACTATCAGGTATTTCAAATAACCACAGGGTAATTTTAATTGCTTAAATTTGATAAATTAACCAACATTTAATATTCCCAATCCCAACAGGTGGAAAGGAGACTATGGTGGAAAACTGCAGCACTATTTCCCTTCAAATTATGTAGAAGTTGCCAATGCATCTGAGGCAGGTTACCAGGTAAAGAATATTACAAATTTGCATATTTGACATCACAGATATGTAATTTAGTGCAAGTTAGTACATTATTTTGCATGCCTATTTGCTTAAATACATAGAGAATATCTATATTCAAAACATAGAATGTCTTTAAGATTAGATGTTCTCTTTCAGGGCGATGAGGAAAATCCATTAGGTGACTTATGTAAAGGAATAATGGACATCTCGAAGTGCACTGTCGGTAAGATTATTTATCTTCTGAGTCACCTGAGCACCTGTACGTTACATGTTTTTGTAATGTTTTTTTGCACTCTTTTCGTCATTTCCAGTTCGTTCAGCCAAACACGGCAGGCCTGTGGTGGTAACGCTGCAGGATAAGGAGAATAAAGACATGCCGTTTGATTTGGCCACTGAGACCACCGAGGAGCTGTACGAGTGGTATCAGGTGGCCTGGGACATCACACAGAGAGAAGAAAACCGAGAGTTTGAGGTCTGACTCACTCGCTTAGACTCACACGCTCTTTACTCACAAGTAAACGCTCACTGTTTACTTGTCCTAAATAGGGCAAACTGGGGCTAGTTGTCACACAGGGAAGTTCTCACAAGGTTTTGAGCCACTCGTCCTGTAAATATAGTTGAAGTTGTTTAGTTGAAGCCAGACAGATTGAGGGGGTGTTTAAATGCAAGGCGGAGCCCTAGAAGCACATTTAACTATTGATATTTTAAGTATAAAGTCAAGTATTTCAAGTATAATGTTGGGCTGGTGTTTATAAATGTTTACAATCAATTTCTATTGCAGAAAAAAAAGCAAGAGGAGGTTGAGAACAGAGACGAGGTGGCCAGCGAGATGTCTGAAGTGGTCGTTTACTGCCAGCCTCGCAGCAAAGACAAGGACCGCTTTGGTATGGCTAATTAAATATGAATTTATACATATTTACTTATACACTACCATTCAAAAAGGAAATTAATACTTTTATTCACCAAGGATGCATTAAACTGATCAAAAGTGACTGTAAAAACATTAAAAATGTTTTTCAAATACATACTGTTCTTTTGAACTTTTTTTCATCAAAGATTCCTGAAAAAACACAGCTTGCACAAAAATATTAAGCAGGACAACTGTTTTCAACATTGTTGAAAAATAATAATAAGATATAAGTTTCTTGACCAAATCAGCACATCATTAATGATTTCTGAAGGATCATGTGACACTGAAGACTGGATTAATGATGCTGAAAATTCAGCTTTGACATAAAAGGAATAAATTACATTTTAAAATATATTAAAATTATTATTACATTTGAATTACATTTTACAATATTACTGTTTTTCTGTATTTTTGGTCAAATATTTGTAGCCTTGGTGAGCATAAGAGACTTCTTTCAAAAACATAAAAAAATATATAATGACATACAGTATATGAAGTAAACTGTAAATTAAAAATGTGATTGTCCTTCCCTATCAGATAAGTATACCTACAAAGAGGTTCGGTCCTTCGTAGAAAATAAGATACCCTCCAGAAACAGGTCGACTGAGTTTATGCTGTATAACCGCAAGGCGCTGAGCCGTGTCTATCCTAAGGGCCAGCGGGTGGATTCCTCCAACTATGATCCGTATCCTCTGTGGATGTGCGGCTGCCACATGCTGGCACTCAACTTCCAAACCGCTGGTGAGTATGAAGTTAAACATCTCTTTAGTTCAAGGACAAAACTATCCATTAACATTCCCACTTATCTCACTGGTATTTGTTTAGCTAACATACTGTATGACTGCAGAGGAAGTATACGACCTGTGACCAGCCATTTTTGCTCTTGGGTACAATAAACTTCACATACATTTTATTTAGTCAAAATAAACGGCTACAAATAAAAGTCTGTCAATGCTGGTAGATAGTGTAATTATACCATCTACCAGCAGGGGAAAACTACATCACACAAATCAGCCAACCTTTGACCCAAAATAGTAAACAAGGAAGTGAGGAGATTTACTCAGTGAAAGTTAATGTTTTATTGAAATACAAGTTGAAATTTGTATAAAGGGTTAGAGTATTAGAAGGATGTAAGAAACATTAAAAATGTTATGTTAAAAGAATAATGTAATAAAGGAAATAGCATGGGCTCAACCTGTGAGTGTAAGGAAAAGAAAACATTACAGAGAAACATGATCCATAAATAAATAGCATAGCATTTATTCCTTATGTCTGAAAACAGTGTTCGCGTCTCTCCTCAGATAAGTACATGCAGCTGAACAGCGCCCTCTTCAGTCTGAATGGAGGCACAGGATATGTACTGCAGCCTGAGCTGATGCGCAGCGATTCGTATGACCCTCATCAGGAGAAGAAGAATATCAGATTTACTATCACCATTAGGGTAAAACATGAGCTTCAGTCAAACAGAATAACATTCATTTTGTTCGAGTTTGAGAGCTGAACAAGAACTGATTTTTTTATTTTTATAAAATAATTGAAAAGATTGTTGATGTTTTTTCTGATACTCAGGTGATAGGAGCACGACATCTTCCCAAACCTGGACGAAGCATTGCCAGTCCCTTTGTGGAGATCGAACTGTGTGGACAAACAGAGGACAACAAATTCAAGACTATCGTTTGCCGTAAGACACAGTATTAATTTAGTGGAACTGAGATACTATTTTAGTATCTGAATTATACTACATTTTCATTTTCATTTTAGTTCAAATTTTTGCAATTTTGTTGTATGTTTTTATCATTTATATCAGATTTGTTTTGAATAAGTCTGTCGTTTTTATGATTTTTTTGTTTAGTTTTAGTTATTTTATTAAGGTAAACACACTGAAAATGGGAAATGTTGATATATTTTATTTCTGTTAACATTTATTGTATTTCAAGTAATGATTTATTTTTTATAATAACCCTGGTAAGATTTGGGAAAGTAGGGAGAAATAAGGCTTCTAGACTGATTTAATTTTCAAATGTTACAATCTTAATTAAAATTTAGATTTTAAATTTTAGATTTTAAATTCTAGATTTTAGATCTAGATTTTTAGATTTAGAAAATTTTAGATTTTAAATTTAAATTTTAGATTTAGATTTTAAAATCAAAATGATTTTGATTTTTCAATCAAAATGTAACCACATAAACATAAAAAGCTAGATAATAAAACGCTAGAAATGCAAGCAAAACATTTTTTAACACACACATATACTTATATATACACATACAGTTAGGTCCATATATATTTGGACACTGACACAATTTTCATAATTTTGGCTCTGTATTCCACCAGAACAGAATTAAAAATACAGAATTGAAACAATCAGAATTTAAACAAATGAAATTGAAGTGTAGACTTTAAGCTTTAATTCAAGGGGTTAAACAAAAATATAACATAAAGTGGTTAGGAATTACAGCCATTTTATACACAGTCCCCCATTTTCAGGGCTCAAATATAATTGGACAAATAAATATAATCATAAATAAAATGTTCATTTTTAATATTTTGTTGAGAATCCTTTGCAGGCAATGACTGCCTTAAGTCTGGAACTCATGGACATCACCAGAGACTGGGTTTCCTCCTTTGTGATGCTTTTCCAGGCCTTTACTGCAGCTGACTTCAGTTATTGTTTGTTTGTGGGTCTTTCTGCCTTTAGTTTTGTCTTCAGCCGGTGAAATGCATGATCAATCAGGTTGAGATCAGGAGATTGACTTGGCCATTGCAGAATATTCCACTTTTTTACCTTCAAAAACTCCTGGGTTGCTTTTGCTGTATGTTTTGGGTCATCGTCCATTTGTACTGTGAAGCGCTGTCCAATCAACTCTGCTGCATTTGGCTGAATCTGGGCAGAGAGTATATCCCTGTCCCTGTACACTTCAGAATTGATCCAGCTGCTTCTGTCCTCGATCATATCATCACTAAACACCAGTAACCCAGTGCCACTGGAAGCCATGCACGCTCATGCCATCACACTGCTCCACCATGTTTCACAGATGATGTTGTATGCTTTGGATTGTGAGCTGTTCCAAGCCTTCTCCATACTTTTTTCTTCCCGTCATTCTGGTACAGGTTGATCTTAATTTCAGCCATTCAAAGAATGCTTTTCCAGAAGTGGTCTGGCTTTTTTATATGTTTTTTGACATAGTCTAATCTGACCTTGTTTTCTCCTTGTGGTGAACCCTCTGTATTTGCTCTCATGAAGTCTTGATTGTACACACTAACCTCCTGGAGAGTGTTCTTCTCTTGGCTGGATGTTGTGGAAGGGTTTTTCTTTACCATGGAGAGGATTCTCCGATCATCCACCAATGTTGTCCTCTGTGGATGTCCAGGCCTTTTTATGTTGCTGAGCTCACCAGTGCATTCTCTTTTCTCAGAATGTACCAAACTGTTGATTTGACCACTCCTAATATTCCTGCTATCTCTCTGGTGGATTTGTTTTGTTTTGAAGCCTAACAATCGTCTGTTTCACCTGCATGGAGAGATCCTCTGCATGATGTGGGTTCACAGCAACAGCTTCCAAATGCAAATAGCACACTTAGAATCAACTCCAGACCTTTTACCTGCTTAATTGAGGTAGAAATAACGAAAGGAGTAGCCCACATCTGTCCATGAAATGGCTTTTGAGTCAATTGTCTAATTACTTATGGTCCCTAGAAAAAGGGGGGAGGTACATATTAAAGAGCTCAAATTAAAGCTTAGAGTGCTCTCTTTAAGCCCATATTCATTATATAACTGTAACTGGAATATGTTTTGGTCAGCAGCTAAAATAATACAAATTGTGCATGTGTTCAAATACATATGGACCTATTTATAGTGTGTATATATCTGTGTCCACAGATGATAATGGACTGAACCCTACATGGCTCGGGCCGAACAATCAGCCTTCGGAGACATTTACTTTCAGCGTGTATGAACCAGACCTCACCTTTCTGCGCTTTGTGGTCTTTGAGGAGGACATGTTCTCTGACCCCAATTTCCTGGCCCAGGCTACGTTCCCTGTGAAAGGTGTTCGCTCAGGTAAGTCTATCAGCTTCATTGCCAGTTATTTTTGTGAAACATTGTGCAAATGAATGCAGATTTAAGTACGCTGAGTTGCTGCTTTCACAGGGTACAGATCAGTCCCTTTAAAGAATGGCTTTAGTGAAAACCTGGAGCTGGCATCTCTTCTGGTGTTTGTTGATATTCAGCAGGTGGAGGTAAGAAACATATTTTGAACCAGGCATTTTGTTGTCGATGATGTAATTATTTATTTTAAGAAGAGAGTATCTAATTTTATTTTATTGAGAATACTATGTTAGTTTAATGGAAATCCCCTATCATATCTGACTTGTTTCTTCAGAAAGTGCAGGAGGAACTTTACTCCTCCTCGAAACAGTTGCAAAAGAAACAGGCAGAGTTAAGCAACGACTTCTGCCTCTACGACACTCACTCCAGCCTGCAGCGCAGCGCGGGGCCTGAGTCCATGTACACAGAAAAAAAGATGAATAAACCGCAAAAAATCAACAACAGCAAGTTCTACTCATGAGGAAAGTCTGGTTCCTTTCCGGCCTGGTTCTAATGTTTCAAGGGTCTCTTCCTCTCGGTTCCGCTGCTCTATTACTACTGGTTCCCTAACAGGCCCCAAAGACAGGAAGTTGCAGCCATTTCACATTTGTTCTCACACAGGAATAAAGCACAAAGAGAATTTGAGCAATACTCATGGGTGAATTCTCTGTATTCTCTGTTAAATTGAGGGCATGAAGGATTTTTTTTTTTTTACTGTGAAACTCTTCTTCTACCGTCTTCATCTGATTGAAACATTTCATTTGCAGCTGTATTAACTTTTCCTTATTGTCTTAAAATTGAAATAGCAAACAAGACATGTTATTTATTTTGTTTCTATCTTGTTTTTAATATGCTGAGGAAGTTTTATCAGGTTTGGTTGGATATGCAAGTGATAATGCACAGTCTGACAGTCATTATCTAATAATAAATGAGTTTTTTTTTTTTGGTATAATTGCCATCTGTTTGTACATTATCCCAATTATTACACAGCTACTCACCAAATAAATATATGTGGACACAAAATGTTGAATGGAGTTTTTTTTTATTACTTTTGTTTGTATATTATCTTAAAGCTTTCACTAAGACAAATGTACAATATACAATTTTTTCAGCCTATTGACAAGACAAACACTGCAGTATTGTTACAATAATAATAAATAAAACTGTCTTCTCAGGTCTTGTTCTCACTACAAATGATAACTTTCCCATGGACAATGTCAGTACAAGAAGTAGAAAATATCAAGAATCAGGTGTTCCATATGTAATATATACATATATATTATAATAAAATATATAATAATAAATATATACATATATAATAAAACAAGCAGTAATTGTGCACAGTGTTGCAAAGATAAAAGAAGCCTGTCTGACCTTGTTGATTTTAACAATGAGGTATTTTAGCATTTACAACATGCTGTTGTCTGCGATTTCAGATTGTGATTCAGCTCTCTTGATTCTCTCATGTAAGTATTTAGTTCTGCAACTGGCCAGACTGTTTAACCAAGATTTGCATTAAGCAATCTCAGACAGCTTTCTGCTGTCTCCATTGGTTAAACACAGTTGCTCGTTTTTGATGTCTGGTAAGATCCCACTATTTAAATGAAGCTTCTGTCTCACATTGAGGCTGAATGACCCAACCAGAACATTACTGTATTGAAAACAGTGTTTATGTCTGTAGAGGATGGGAGGGGTTTATGTAACATAAAAGAGGATAACAAGGTTTATCAATAAATATCTGGATAAAATATCAAAAGTCCTTAAACGATTCAAGTTTAGGATCAGAAATGAAAATGTCTGATATATCTAAATATTAAAGGTCAAGCAGAACATCAGCAACAAACGCTGCATAGCTGTAGCTGATTGCAAGAAATAGGAGGTTAATGATGGTTAATGCACAATACATGTTTATTATACTTTCATGCAACCAAATGCAACTATTATACTTAAATGCAACCAAAATCATAAAGGATTGGTTATTTAAAATAAACAAGAACAAAAATTAAATAAAATACAATGTTTATAGATATAGATGTATTTAGGGAGAAAAGTGCAACAAACGGCACAAAAAGTGGTGATTTTAAAAGCTAGAAACCAAAAATCCTAGAAAGCATATTTTGTGACAACTGTTAAGTTCAGGAAATTGCACATCAGATATCTCTTACCAATATCTCTCTTTCCAGTAAAATCCACTTCTTCTCATAAATTCTTTCTATTTTTCTCCACCCCCTTGTTTTAAAACAAAAGTCCTTGCCACTGTTGGTCATTTTCAATTTCTGCTTGAGAGCATTTTATAGGTAGAATTTGGAAGATACAGCTTTCCAAATATTGGTTGGAAGGCCTGTGGCATAACAAATACAGGTATTTACTGAATTTGGATTACTTTAAACCAATTCACAGGTAACTTTCATGAAGACAGTTTGGGGATTTTGTTTTCTCTTTTGTCGTCTGGAAATGCTTGCTTTTCATCATAGGAAATAAGAAAGCTTGATTATGCCACAGGATGTGATTTTTCTCAAGACTGGTTTGGAAAACAACTACTAGCCATCATTTCTCAGTTTGCTTTGCGCACCGAAACTGGAAGTAAGTGCGTCTGAATAGCCTATGTCACATGAATGATCTGACTTTTAGCAGTAATTGTTTTGATAGACATAACATAGTGAAAAGCAATCTAATGCAAAAAGCTCTGTTTTGTTACTTCGTGTGTGTCAGATGCAGTGATGATGGGCGGCAATGAGCGGCATGAGCTGATAGAGGATGAGAGGAGACGGGTTATTGAGCATCTGCAGACAGGGACTGAAATGATGGTGTATCAGCAGAGGGTTGAGAGACTCACCGTTCAGGTCATTATAGAGAGCATGCAAGTGGCCTTGATACGCTCCGACGGCAGGACAGTCAGAATGTGTAAGTTGCTTCCTTGAAAAGAGACTTGAACCAAACAAAGGAATGAATGCTTTTTTAAAAAAAATAAGTGTTGCTATTTTACATTAATGTCTAAGAAAATGTTTTGGTTTCTAGTTATGCACTAATTCTGGCCTCAAATTTCAGAATTGCTTAGGCCCTATGCAAGCACGGAAATTTATTCAAAGGAATACTAGTGATATACTGTAGTGTTTTGTATTTTACTATATGTGTGTTTATGTATCCGCAGCAGACATTTTTGAGTTCAAGGAGGTTCGCCAGTGGGAAACATTCAAGGATTTCCATTTTCATGAGAGCAGGGGGTGTAGATTTCGAAGAATGTTTTGCCAATCTGAAAAAGAGCTTCAGCAGGACAGCAAAACCTGTTTCACCATCTTCTATGGATCTGAGTTCATTTTAAAATCGCTGAGTCTAAAAGGTATGTAACACATTTTAGGTTCACAATAAAGCAACAAGACATATACAACTGTGATAGCTATACCAGCATTCAAAGGTTTTGGGGCAGTAAGATTTATTTAGGCCTATTAAAAAAAAATACATTTAAGCAGGGATGCGTGAAATTGATCTAAAGTAACAGTAAATGCATTTATAATGTTACAAAATATTTCTATTCCACATAAATGCTGTATTCCTAAAAATGGTTTACACAAAAAAATATTAAGCAGCATAACCATTTTCAACATCGATAATGAATTAGAAAAGAGCACCAAATCAGCATATTATAATGATTTCTGAAGGATCATGTGACACTGAAGCCTGGAGTAATGATGCTGAAAATTCAACTTTCCCATCACAGGAATAACACATTTAAAATATATGAAAATTGGAACAGGTAATTAAATTGTAATAATATTTATCTTTACTGTTTTTGATCGAACAGTTGCAACAGCCTTGGTGAGCATAAGAGACTTATTTCATAAATATTCAAAAATCTTACTGACCCCAAACTTTTGAACTGTAGTGTATACTAATAACAGTGCTGGTTTAAAGGGATAGTTCACTTTGAAATTAAAATTTGGTATCTATCAGCTTACCCCAAGGGCATCCAAGATGTAGGTGTCTTTTTTTCTTCAGTAGATCCAATTTTGATGTTTCTAGGTCAAACCGTTCTAGTCTGTCAGTCATATAATGGCAGGTATAGGTTACTGTCTCTATAAGAGAGAAAAAGAACATGCACAGAGAAATCAAAATTAAACAATTCCCCATCGTAACTACACATTGATGGCCTAAGACATGAAACGAGCGGTTTGTGTGAGAAAACGAACAGTATTTATATCGTTTTTTACCTCTTGTACACAACCATGTCCAAGTGACCTGAGTGCACACACATCCGGTGTGTGACGTGTGTGTGTGCGCGCGCTCTGGCTCACGCTGCATTCACACGGGGCGTCGGCGTCAACGCTTGACGGAGGGCGTGTCTGAAGCGTGGTGCTGACGTGCCGTCATAGTTACAACAACCAATCACATACTTCTCTGGTGTTGCATGAACGGGATTGGGTATTTGCATGAGGCGATCTGATTGGCTGATGCCTCCGTTGGCGCTTGAAAAGTTGCGTCAGCACCACGCTTCAGACACGCCCTCCGTCAAGCATTGACGCCGACGAGCCAGAGCGCGCGCACACACACGTCACACACCGGATGTGTGTGCACTCAGATCACTTGGACATGGTTGTGTACAAGAGGTAAAAAACGATATAAATACTGTTCGTTTTCTCACACAAACCGCTCGTTTCGTGTCTTAGGCCATCAATGTGTAGTTACGATGGGGAATTGTTTAATTTTGATTTCTCTGTGCATGTTCTTTTTCCCTCTTATAGAGACAGTGACCTATACCTGCCATTATATGACTGACAGACTAGAACGGTTTGACCTAAAAACATCAAAATTGGATCTACTGAAGAAAAAAAGACACCTACATCTTGGATGCCCTTGGGGTAAGCTGATAGATACCAAATTTTTATTTCAAAGTGAACTATCCCTTTAAGTTTATGCTACATGTTGGTTTAGCTGGTGAAACAGCATTTCCATACTAATGAAGCTGTTTTTTTGGTTGACTGGTTAAGCTAGCAAAAAAGGGACATCAGTACAGTATCATCACCAACATCTAAAACATAACATGTGCTGGTAAACAGCTATGCTAGCAATAGCACACTTACCGGAATGGTCCCAATGGAGCACCCTGAGGTTACATGTCTCACTGTGGTGGACAATCATGACCATCTCACCACTTAATTTTGTCAGTTGATAGTTTTTGATTGATTCATTTTTGTCAGTCAGTTTGATAGTGTTGTTTTGCTTATTCTGTGGTAGCATGTGTTGTTCCACAGCTGATTCAGTGGAGGATGCAGAAACATGGCTGACAGGACTGGAGTTACTCAGACAGAAAACATTGGTGGCTCACACACTAGAGATTATAGACAGGTACACACTATAGAGAATTCTCTATAGAGAGGTACACACACACACACAGATATATAGTGTACCTTGTTTATCCATAAACCATAACACAAATCATGTGTTTGTTTCATTCTCTGTTTTTCCCTCTACTTTAGTTGGCTGAGGAAGCAGATGTACTCGGTTGATCAAACAAAGAAAAACAGGTTCTCCTCTTTCTCTTTCACCTTCTTCTCAAACAGTCTGTTTTTCGTTTCTGTCTCACCTCATTACTGCTCCGTTTCTGTCTCTCACAGCATCACCCTGAAAGAGCTCAAGTCTCTGTTGCCACAGATGAACTTTAAAGTACCAGGTGGACGTTTTCTGGAGGACAGATTTGTGGTACAAATAACACTGAAACGATGAATTCTCCATTTACATTCATGCATTTTACAGAAGCGAGTTGGGATTTACATTTTCCATTATCCACTGTACTCAATAAGGAGTATTTTTATTTTTTAAAACTCATTTAACACAAGTGCATTTTCAGGAGGTGGGAGCAAATGATTATTGCCTGGACTTTCAGCAGTTTTACAAATTCTACAATCTTTTAATATTTGAAAACCAGAAGATGGTGAGTGTGCTCTCTCTCTCTCTCTCTCTCTCTATATATATGTATATTAATGTTTCATTGTATTTATGTGTTATTTGAGTATCGGTTCCATTATTAATGTTATTTATAGTATTGCATGGAACATTTACTTATTTAAACATGCTAAAAAATATTTATTAATAATTTAATAATTATTTTATCATTATTATTATTAGTTGCTAGAAGAGTTTGAAAAGGGGTCTGCAGCTTTCGTAATAAGGTAAAAATAATATTTTTTGGGGTTCAATTCAGTTTCGAAGGAGCCATATCATGAGAATTTTTATTTATTTATTATTATATATATTTTTAAATAAGTGTACTATGAAAAGTATATTTGTTTTTGTATGTATTTCTCTGCAGTAATGCTGATAGTCCTGAATCTTCTGTAGTTCCCCTCTATGATTTTCAAAACTTTCTTTTATATCGACAAAAGGTAAGACCAATGTCTTCCTTGTAAATTATCCAACTTTCAAAAACTGTTTTTCCAACTGTTCAAAAGTTTGGGGTCTGTACAATTTTTAAATGTGTTTGAATGAAGAATCTTATGTTCACCAATGCTGCATGTATGCTGATTTGCAGCTCAACATTTCTAATTAACATTAAAGTTGAAAAGCAATATTTAATTCGAAAATGAACTGTACATTTGTTTTCTGTCTGTAGGACGCCTGGGCCAAAAATGTTAACCAGGTTCAGGAGCTGATGACCAGTTTCATCAATGACACCATGAGGAAGACCAACAATCCAGCACTTACTGTTGGAGAGGTACACGTTACAGAGATCTGTTTAGTTTGATGTCAACATGTGAAATAAGTCTATAAAACAGAAAATCTGTTATGTTTCTGTCTTTCTAGTTCCTCAGTTTTCTCTTCTCCAAAGAGAACTCGATTTGGGATGAGAAGTTCTCAGAGATTTGCCCACTGGACATGAACAATCCTCTGTCTCACTACTGGATCAACTCTTCTCACAACACGTCAGTGCTGCAGTTCTTCATGCTCATGACACACATACAGCAGCTCCTCCTCTTCATGATCAACTAACTTCCTGTGTTACTTTTTTCCACAGATATTTGACTGGAGATCAACTGCGCAGTGATTCATCAACAGAAGCTTACGTGCGCTGCCTGAGGCTGGGCTGCCGCTGTATTGAGTGTCAGTGACTTTAATATTGTACGGTTATGATATTTGATATCGGGCCCTATGTTATTATGTATTCTTTTTTGTGTAATGCAGTGGACTGCTGGAATGGTCCAGAAGAACCTGTCATATACCATGGACGGACCATGACCTCCAAGATTAAGTTTAAGGATGTGGTGAAGGCCATCAATGATCATGCTTTTATAACATCTGAGTTAGTCATCAACAACACACACATTCAATTATCATTGTGCAACATAAATTTGGCATTCAACAATCTTATTTGTATCTCCATTGGCAGGTATCCTGTGGTGCTGTCCATAGAACAACACTGTGACATCAAGCAACAGAAAATGATGGCTCATATCTTACGAGATGTTTTCCAAGACAAGCTCCTGACCGAGCTGCTGGAACCAGAAGCAGAAGATCTACCCTCACCAAACCAGCTGAAGGGCAAGATCATCATCAAGGTGGGAAAAAATGTCAAATTTGTCAGCTCAGATGGTTGAACCAAATTTAGTAGGAAAAACTGCAGAGATTCTCCAATTGCTTCAGTCTCTAATGTAATGACTTATGAACATTTTAGTGTTTTGTCACAGTGTATGATATCCTATTTATTCTCTTCAACAGCACCAGAAAATAAAAGAGAGTGATCAAACAGTTAAGGTATCCACAAAACACATCTTCCAGAAGTAGAGTTTAAAATTAAAGCAGCTGTTTATCTCACTCACATAACCAACCACCCTAACTCTATGCTTATTTCTAATATCATATGTTAATTAAGTCCATTAAGTAATACATTGAGGGAATTTAGGCTTTGTTTAGACTACAAGTAGTTCTGACTTGTTTTTTTTAATTCAATATATATGAAAATTAAGTTGCAATTTTTTAAGTAATACTGGTCACACTATTTTTGTGTAAACACCGAAGCACATTGCATTTGTATGTGGGTATGAATGGAAAATAAAGATGGATCTGACTTAAAGGAATAGTTCACCCAAAAATGAAAAGCTGCTGAAAATATACTCATCCTGAGGCCATCAAAGATTTAGATGAGTTTATTTCTAGAACAGATTTAGAGAAATAGCATTACATCACTTACTCACCAACAGATCCTCTGCAGTGAATGGGTGCCGTCAGAATGAAAGTCCGAACAGCTGATAAAAACATCACAATAATCCACAAGTAATTGACTACAGTCCATCAAGTAACTACTTGTCAAGCAAAAAGATGTGTTTTATAAGAAACAAATCCATCATTAAAGCATTTTAACTTTAAACTATTGCATCTGGCCAAAATACAAATCCATAATCCATAAAAAAACACTTCCTCCAGTGAAGAAAGCCATGACCTTTCACATCAAAATCCACTGACATATTTGTTTAGAATGGTTTTGGACTGTTTATGCTTGTAAACGGTGCTTGATCTGTGCATATTTCTCTCCTGATTCAGACGAGATGAATTTTTCATTTGAGAAAACAAGCAATATTATGGATAGAGGTACTTTAGCCAGAGGGAATGGTTTACAGTGGACAATGTCTTAATGATGAATTTGTTTATTTAAATCATGTGGATTACTTGTGGAATATTGTGATGTTTTGGATTCTCATTCTGACGGCACCCATTCACTACAAAGGATCCATCAGTGAGCAAGTGATGTAATGCTAAATTTCTCCAAATCTGTCTGAGAAATCTTGGATGGCCTGAGGATGAGTAATTTTTTGGGTGAGTTACTCTCTTAATCAGTTGTATGTATAATGTGAGTTTGCATTCATTTTTCAAAGTATCTTGCGTAATTTTGTATTTACTCTGAACAGCTGGAAGAAGAAAGGGGAAACACAGTTGTGAAAAGAAAATTAGACAGCTTCAAGAAAATTGGAAACACTTGCAGGGAGAAGGTGCACTTCTTACACATCTGTCTTACTTAGCTTTATTTTTATTTTCCATATCAAATAATTTTTCTCCATCAGCAAATTTAAAATCTGTTTGCCAACAGTGTGTCAAATTTAAAGGATCTGATTGAAGTTTTAGGAGGCAGATTTAGGTCAAGTCATCATTTTTTATATTTCAAAGCAGATAAGAAAAGCTAAAGAAAACCGTGTAGTGGAAAAGGAAGGAGAGCTTTGCATCTGGGATCCAATAGATAAGGTGCTTTAATTTCATTTAAATGTGATCTGCTTTTTTTGCTGATACTTATTCATAGTCATAATAATAACAACTTATTCATAGATGATCATTTATAATATATATTTTTTAATGTAGAGGTTTTACAGGCATGACTGTGTGATCTCAGCTAATAAGCTGTACTATTCTGAAGAGAAGTGGGAGGAAGACAGTCCTGCGGTAAGTGACTCGTTGTCCAGTCGGTGAAGTCCTGTGAAGATGAGCCACTTTGAGAAGTTTGTTATGCACTTTCACATTTGTTCATGAACTCTTCTTTCTGAAACATTCAGGACGGCTCAGAGTTGCACCTGTCAGAGCCCTGGTTTCATGGACCGTTGGCTGAAGGCAGAATAACCGCTGAAAAACTCTTGCGTGATTTCTGTCAAGGGAAGAATGGAAAAGATGGAACCTTCCTGGTGCGAGAAAGTGAAAAGTTCATCAGAAACTACAGTATCTCCTTGTGGTACTTACTCCTTTCACTATTCACTTTTTAAAAATTCTATCAATTTAAAATTTTCTCACACACATATGTATGTATGTATATGTGGTAAATAACCACATATACATTTTCCTAGTAAGTTTTACTCGGAACTTACTAGAAAACTGAGTTTTCCTCACACTGATAATATTGTTGTTTGTGAGTTTTCTTATCTTTCATGTTTTGGTCGGTAGATTACCAACTTTTTATTTATTTTACATTGCATTGGACAAATGTTTAGCACCAGGCTTACATCTTATATTCATAAAGACAAATAATGCAATAGAAAATGTTGATATAATAATAATATTCTGTGTGGTTTCTGTAGGACGAGTGGGAGAATTCAGCACTACAGAATCTTCTGTTCCTCAGAATATGGTCAATGGTCCTTCTACTTAACAAGCAAGCAGCGCTTTTCTAGTATGTGTGCCTTGATCGAGTATTACACACAAAATCTGATCAAGTATGATGGATTCAATCTGAGCCTCAACGGTTTCCTGCCTCGGATCAATTTTGTGCCTCCCCACCAAATGGGGTAAGAAGAAAAGATGAATTTTAAATTAAAACACTTACCCATATCCACACAAATTCCAATGACAGATCATTTTTCTGTAACTGAAACTAGAAATATCTGGACACAAACCTGTGGTGTCATATTTAGGTGGTTTTACAGTAACCTGAGTCAAGCTGAAGCAGAAGACTATCTTCTGAGGATCCCTCGAGATGGAGCCTTCCTCATCAGACAAAGAGAAGAGCCTGACACCTTTACCCTTTCCATCAGGTTTCTCGGTTTTTTCGAGTTAATTTCTTTACTGTACTCCTCAAAGACACTTCATTTCCTTTCAGTATGTGTTTTTGATTGTTTATTTGGTACTCAGAGTTGACGGGGATGTCGAACATTATCTGATTTACCAATACAACAGCAAGTATGTGTTGGTAGACGCCTACGAGTTTGGTAGCCTTGAGGACCTGGTTAGCTGTTTTCGTGATGAGCTTTTCTACGGCAAGACAAAACTACGCTACCCTGTAACGCCACAGTTAGTGGAGCGCTTCTGTTTGGTGAGAGAAGAGAGAATAGACAAGAGAAACAAATTAGACACAGAGCCTTAAAGAGATTGTGACCTTCTACAAACTGTAGTTGTGTATCATTTTGTCTTTGCAGGTGGATCTCTCAACGTGTGATAGTGAGCAGTACAGTGAAGTAAGTATGATTGGGCAAATATTTGTTTTATTTGTACACATGCAATGGTCTTAAAAGTATTTGTATACATTTTTATTATTATATATAAGGACTTCCGACTTCATGCATTTATTAAAAATAATTCATATATATATATATATATATATATACAAAGAAAAATGTACATATATATATATATATAAACTGACTGATTTGAGCTAAGTGATTCTTTCAGGTTGCTAAAGACAATCCTTTAGGTGACCAGTGTAAAGGTGTGGTGGACATCTCAAAGTGTACCGTTGGTAAGATTGTTTGGACACCTGTGTGAATGTTTAGTACTCATGTAGCCTACACTATGACTAGAGACTGTATGATTAGAGGAGCTGTGACATCCATATAAAATCTCACCAATACTCAGCAGGCACTGCAAGAAAGATTAATCTCATTATTTTCAATAATCAGTGCCCTATGAAAAAAACTCCTCTCGTTTTACAAAATATAAGACTTTAATACTGTCTTCCTTGTTGATTTTAATGGGTTCTCCTCAGCATGCAAAGCCAAACATGCCAGGCCCCTCGTGGTGACCCTTTTGAATAGGGAGAATTTGAAGCTAACTGAGTTCACGTGTGAGATCGTGGAGCAGGTGGATGAATGGTACCAGGTGCTTCTGAACATCATCCAAAACGAGCAGAGTATGGAGAAAGCGGTTCGTTTCTGTCTCTTTCATGCCACACTAACTCACATTCAATCTCCGTTATTGTACTTGATTATTAATAGTGTATCTATTTCTATGCTTGATGACCAATAGTTCCTGTGAATATCTATGCACTGACAATATCTCCCTTACTTCTCGAAATAGAGAATAGCAGAAATGGAGTCCAAAACTAAAATAGCTGTTCAGATGTCAGATATGGTGGTATACTGCCAATCTATCAAGAAAAAGACTTTTGGTATGTAATTTACAGAAAATTACACAAGTGAAACAAAAAATGTGGAACTAACTAAAATGAAAAGCAGCTGTACTTTATCATACACATCAACATTAAGCAAAACAATTTCATTAAAAAATTCCAGAAATGTTTTGAGGTAAGTGAAACGGACATTTCATTTAATTTCTTATTCCATTCTGCACTGTTATGACCTCTCAGAACATTACAACTACAAAGAGGTGCGTTCCGTTCCGGATAACATGGTTCCAAAAGAAGGGAATGAAACTGCCGTGGAGAAATCAGACTGCATTTTGGAGTATAACCGCAAAGCGTTGACCCGTGTGTATCCCTGCGGTGGGCGAGTTGATTCCTCGAACTTTGATCCTTGTCCTTCGTGGAAACTAGGCTGCCAAATGGTGGCTCTCAACTTCCAAACTGCTGGTAAGTGAAAGAAGAGAAAAGAGAAAGTGTTACATGTTTTGAAAAAATATCTTAAGCTCACCAAGCCTGCATTTATTTGATCAAAAATACAGTAAAAATAATATCGTGGATTATTATTATAATTTAAAATAACTGTTTTGATATATTTTAAAATATTATTTATTCCCGTGATGGCAAAACTGAATTTTCAGAAATCATTACTCTATCTTCAACACATGATCCTTCAGAAATCATTCTAATATGCTCAGTTGGTGCTCAAGAAACCTTTATCAAAGTTCAAAAACAGCATTTATTTAAAACAAATCTTGTGTAACATTATGAATGTCTTTACTGTCACTTTTGATGAATATTGTGTACTTGCTGAATAATTATATAATGAATAATAATTACATTATTTAATAATGTAGACATTTAAAATCTAATCAAATACAAGAATACTGAGCCCAAACGGTAGTGTTGATGCATTGTTGTGGTAGTAAAACCTCAGTACTCTAGGGGGCGATAGAGGGCGATGTTAAAATATTCTGTTTGGAAGAGGAAAAAAGCATATCAGGCCTGAACAACCAAATGCGTTTAGTAGTCACGTTAAGTATGCGTCGATGACCAGATTGCTATCAATCATTTACACGTTTAAAAGAATAGTTCAGCCAAAAACAAAAAATTGCTGAAAATTCCATCCAAGATAAAGATTAGTTTGCTTCTTCGTCTGAGCAGATTCGTATTTAGCAATGAATGACATGAGGGTGAGTGAATTTTCAACAAATTTATGATTTTTGAGTCAACTATTCCTTTAATGACCAGATAACTATCCAAACAGAAAAGCACATTAAGTATAAATTCCCACGAGAGTTATCTTCAAATCCTTGTGACATTGACCCACATGTGCTATTATTATTATTATTCATTATTTACATAAGTTAGCTATAAACATCTTGACTAACTTTATCAGCAAGCCTCTCTTAAAACTATTGCTCCACCATGACTGTACTTGACCTTAGAAGAAGAGTTTACACTAAAGTCTGTTGTAGCGTCCATACTGCATGATTGTTAAACTTCAGAACTGTTCTCCAATAAATGTGTCTAATAAATCTTAACCTCAACGACGTCTCTCTTCAGATAAATTCATGCAGCTGAACAGTGCTCTCTTCAGTCTGAATGGAGGCACGGGTTATGTGCTTAAACCAGAGTGGATGCGAGATCCAACCAAGAAGAAACCTGCTAAACAAACCATCAGAATCAGAGTAAATAACTCCTATTTGCTCTAAACTTGTTTTATTGAGTTCTACAATGAAGGCTGATGCCTGCAATGTTAAAGTAATAGGAATAATGTCATCATTTGCTCACCTTCATGTCATTCCAAATCTGTATGACATTCATTTGTGGACTAAAATATGAGAAATGGTTATTTTGCTGCTCGAGAGTCCTGATTTACTGTGGAAAAGATTTCATTGTATGTTCCAAAGAAGAAAGATATTTACTTTTTAAGGGTTTTACAGGTTTTGAATGACATAATAGTGAGCAAATGATCATTTTGGGTGAACTAACTGTATTTGTGAGGTACAGTTTTCTTGGGTTTCCTGCAGGTGATGGCAGCCAGGCATCTGCCCAATCCAGACCACATCGTCAGTCCTTTTGTGCAGGTTGAGTTGTGGCCGTACACAGGAGGTCAAGCAGACGACTACGGTTTCAACACTACTCTCTTCAGTAAGGAGACAGGAGGAGAGTTAGGGAGAGAGGAGCTGCAATTTAAATTATAGTAGTGCTGAATGTTGGTTTCTTCACAGAGGACAACGGACTGAATCCAGTGTGGCGGGGCCCAATGAATCCACCCAAATGCTTTAAAATAGATGAGCCAGACCTGGCCTTCCTGCGCTTTGTGGTTTTTGAGGAGGACACATTCTCTGATGCCAAGTTTCTGGCACAAGCCACTTTTCCTATTAGAGGTATTCGCTCAGGTAAATCCATCCAACAGATCTGAGCCCAAAAATATATAATATGCCTTGTAAATATTTAATTGTTCTTTTAGTAAACCTTTCTTTCACATCTAAATCAATTAGGACAGACAACGTTTTTGGGGTGGGGATATATCTTAGCCACAAATAGTTGTTTTCTTGTTCTAGTTAAATCTTGGGCACAAACTAAGAATCCATCCCTCATTTTATAAAATTGTGTCCACACTACTAATTCATTCCTGTATTATAATAAATTATAATAATATAATTATTATTCCTAGTTTTGATTTATTTAATGACTTAGTACAATGTTTCCACGATTTACTAAAACGAGGGAACAAAGCCGTGGGAAGAAATTCTTAATTAATGGCCACAATTTAACTAAAATTAGATAGCGAAGTGGCTACGCTTTAATCAAAATAAGGGAACAAATTCATAATTTGTGGCCACAGTAAATATATTTTTGTATGCATGTAATGTGCAGGGCTCTGCAAGTACTCCCTGATATTTTAATATAATTAATGTCTGTTAAAGGTAAAAGGTTTAGTGAGTGTTTTATTATTTATTTAAATCTGATATTTTTATGATTTCATTAATTATTGGCTTTTCATCAAACCGCTAAGTTCCCGCAGTTCTCTCACAAACCTCAGAACTGGAACATTAGTTTTATTACCTTTCTTTCATAATACTGCTCCTAATAAAAAAAAGTGCTTCTGTATTAAAATCCAAAAGGTTTTCTAAACTGTTGCATTTCTCTTCTGGTCATTGTTTTTTTTTATTAGGGTATCGATCTGTTCCACTGAAGAACAGGTTTAGTGAAAACCTGGAGCTTTCATCTCTTCTGGTGCATGTACAGCAGCTGGAGGTGAGGAAAGACACAAACTGACATCTTTCTTTTTTAGTCTTTACACAGTCATTAACTACAGCATCAGTGTATTATAGTTAAAGAGATAGTTGACCAAAAAAAAAATCTATGATTTTCTGTTAAATAATTTTCAAGCCAGTTTTCCATTAATTGTATGAGAACAGTGATGTTTACTACACCAACAACACACAAAGCAATATGTCTTCTGAAGACTTTGAAAACCATGCAGAAATCGCTTGAACTACTTTTACCATCAGTTATGTAACACCCAGAATATATTTACTGCAGTGTGACCAGGCAGACTGTGTAAATGTGGACAATCATGTGCTCATGTATTTAGGATAATGACTATAGAAATCCATGGATTAACTGTATTTGCACCTTGGTTTCACTAAACACATTTTGCACTTGGGGGACCTTTTTTTTAAGATTAATGTACATTAACCTCTAGACTGCTGATATGAAAGCAGTAACACCACCAAAAACAAATAAAAGCCCAACTTAAAATATTATAATTTCCTCATTCCAGTCAGTACTGAAAAATCTCTGTTGACAGGTATAAAGCCTCAACCACAAGGAACTCGCAGACGTGTCAATGTGAATATGGTGAAAAGAAGGACGTGGTTTAGTCTTGGTCTTGCTTTTTTGGAAGATACATTCCAGATTCTGGATCATTGTGGAAATAAATGGTCAGGACTGCAGAGCAGTTACTGTGATACTGAATGAAATCTAAATAAACTGTATATATTAGTATTACATATAAATGTGTAGATGTGTTCACATGCTACTGATAGGAGAATTGTGTCATTGTTATCATTTTTCAAAATAATATCAAGTGTGCATATCAAAATATGTAAAACCATTTTTGAAACAAATGACTAAACTAAAACACGTCAATAAAAAAAGCTTTGAAAGCTTTCTATTTGAAACATATTCACAGACAGTTTATTTTGATTGAAACTCGTTCACATATTAGGCTTATTTTCCTGTTGAAGGTTGTGTTCTCATTACAACAGCCAAAGAGCAGCAGCAGCAGCAGCCCAGCTGTAGATAAAAGCAGAAAAACACAAGAAAGAAGGGACAGCAGTTCTATCTGCAAAAACTCCAGGAGTCATGGGAAATGTAGTTCATTCTGTATGTACACGACTGGGCCGCGCGGACCCCACTCACATCAGATTAAGACTCAGTCTCAGTTCAACATAGCAAAAAGCGCTTTTCAAGAAAATAAAAAAGCTGAAAGTAATGAGACATTATAATATGTTGATAAGGAGACATTGGACACAAATAGCACAGTGAGTTCCACAGGATATTACAAATTAATCAGGAAACAGTTGACTGAAGTACAAACTGGATTTCAACTTCAATAGATTAGCTATTGTCTCAAAGATATGGCGCTTTTTTATAATTTCGTAACAAAATGAAGGCCGAGGGAAACCCAGCCCCCTGAATCCTTCCCGCCACAGAGAAAAATGGTCCGCTTTTAGGACTGAAGACCATTACAATGTATCAGCTTGAGTTTCACCAGTGTACAGAATGGCACTGGTCTAGTCCACCTTAATAACACACTCCCAATATAATCCATCAGTTTACACTAACTGTGTCCATCTTTCACTTTTAGAAACACGTATTGATCCATATGGTAAGTGGTTGAAGGGGCTAGTGATTTTACCCTTTACATTAAATCTATATGTTCAAATTGCAAACATGCAAAAAGAGAAACAAAACAGGCAACAAAAATGGATTAAACGTAGTCAAAAAAACAACACAATGACAGTGCACTTGGTCTGGGGGCGGGAAAGGGAACAAAAATAGGTGACCATTTGCACACATCTAAAAAAAAAACTAAAACAAAGGCAACAAACAGTCTCCCAAAAACTTGAGAGAAAGAGAAACGGGAAATTATATACACTCATATGTACATTATACAGTATGCAACTATGCAAGATGGCAGAACATGAGTTGGTGCCATTATGGCACCCAGTACTGAACGCCCCCCTCTGGACGGCATCTATATCTGTGTGAAATCGAAAGCACACACAAAAGCTGGAACTACCGAAAACTGCTACTTTCAAGACCGGGGCAGCGACTCTCTCTGGATATAGTTTAACATGGGAGTAGAGACAGACACGCCTTTGTAAACATAAGAATAACTCGATTTAAGTTAAGACGGCAAATTGATTCTTTTATTTCCGACCGTCTTTCTTTTTTTTTTCTACAAGCACTGTCTCGTTTCTCTACTAGTCAAGATATTGACTAACTAATTACAGTGGTCATAAACTATACGTTCGGAGAGACGTTGATCACAAAAGCGAGAAAACGAAATATAAAAAGGTTAAACTGCATAACAAGCCTTAATGAACATAGCACAAATCTTGGCTCGATTTCGATATAAATATGCAGAACATTGTCAACCGTTGTGGCAGGACACTCGTGGTGGACTCCTATCGACCACTAGAGGCGAAGTTTACAGAGAATAATAAAGCCTATTAATCTGTTTAAAAGTCTGTAATGTATCTATGTACAACTTAGCTGATGTTGCTAGGTGATGCAATGTTTACAGAAAATGTTTTAGGCACCATCTTGGTTCAGTATGCTTGACAAAAGTACTTCATAAAAGAAAAAAGGACTAGAAAGGGGGGCTCATAAATACAAAGTAGTCCCAGACTACTTCCTGGACGACGTTCTCTTAAATAGGGTGTGAAATTAAAATTACACTGTACAATGTGGCTAAAAAAAGAAGAGAAAGGAAATGATGAACAGAAACTTTTTTTTTTTTTGAGCGAAGCCCCTGAAAGGTCCGCATTAAAAATGGGGATACGCCGATTTTCTTTACAAACACACATATATGAAAGCAGTGTATGGAAAAATATGCTTATTCAAGTTGATAAAAAAAGATTTTCAGAGTGATAGAGATATAGAGATGAATGTGAACATTGTTAACAGACACATTTTACACCAGAAATCTCTGTGAGGATGCAAAAACGATGGACTCTGAACCGAGAGGAACAAGCACACATGTAACAAGACCAAAAAAAAAAAAACACAAAGTGGAAGTTGGCTTTCCACACAGGAAGTGATATCAAAACTGTACTGGAATGTGGCTCTGAATATTCAGGCCTTCACCAGACGCTGGTACCACAGAGGAAATGTATCCAGGTGGTCTGATGTCTTCTGAAGGGATGAAAAAGGACGCCGGTGACGGGTTAAAACGAGAGACATGGTTCCTCTGAGGGGTCAGGCGAGAACGAGACAGAGAAAAAGTCCCCTGGTGATGTCGTTAGAAAGGTTCCTGTGCTGTCTGATGATGTCACGGGACAGATTCTTGCATTTCGATGCCGCTGCGAAGAGCGTCCTGGGATGAGACACTAGATGATTCTTGAGCGTTTATGATATTATCAGAAGGTCCTTGAATGATGTTCCTATAAATACAGTCCTCGTTTCTTGATTATGTTGTGTTGGGATGATGTGTCAGCGATTTCCTGTGTCTATAAATCTCCTCGAGCGTCGTGTTCACCACGCCTCCGTGTAGCGAACGTCCACTTCCTTTAGATTGGGTAGTTTGGCCTGTGGATAGGACCAGAGATAGAGAGGTTTAGATATTGAAACGTTTAATGTGTGGCATGTTCCGGGTTCAACATCCTCTGTCGTTCCGGGAACATTCCTATCAGCCTTATTATTCCTCTCTGATTTCAGAGTCAAGGCTACGATTGATTGACTGAACCAGGAACATGTCCTGCTTGTGTATATAACAAAATAACATTGTGCATATGGGCAATAAAAAACTGGCTGCATGATAAGAGTTAAAGGTGAAGTGTGTAATTTCTGCACCATTAGAGTCACCAGACTGTATTGGAAAAGTAAAGACTGTTGATAATGGTTTCCTGAACTCCCTCATCTGCTATTGGCCAGCCAAACAACATAACAACCGAAACTCAGGCCATTGTTCAAGTCGATGTTGCTGTTTTCCATTGGTTGTAATGCTTCAGTGTTTTGAAAGCACCACTGAATCACAGTATTTAATCTGTTTTTCATATATATTGTCACATGCTTCTTCAAAAATCTTTGTGATATCTTAATAAACATTTATTTTTATTATCAATTTTAAAAACTGTGCTACTTACAATCTTTGTGGAAGCTGTAATACATTTTTCTTTAGGATTCTTTGATTAATATAAAAGTTCAAAAGAACAGCATTAACTTGAAATATATATTTTTTTGTAACAATTTAAAAAGTCTTTACACTCTTTTAATCAATTTAATGTCTTTGCTGAATAAAAAGTATTTATTTCCTTAAAATTAAATAAAAAATCTTACTGACCTCAAACATGAGAAATAGTGTACATTTAGTAGCTTCTGCATATTAAACTGGGATGGATGATTTAACTTTTTTTTTTTTAAATGACACACTTCACCTTTAATTTTAAGTTTCAATCCTAGCAGTCTAAGGGTCTGTTAGAGTAATCATCCTCTTACCTTCAGGTCCTCATATGTGTCCGCTGTGAGTTTAGTACTGTTCATATTCAGGCTGCACAGACTTTTCATAGCTGTAAGGAAAGGTTACAATAAGTTAATTATCCCACATGTTAATTAAAATAAACCATAAATGTGTCCGGACATACACTAAATATCCTTTACACTCAAAATAAACCACTTTTTTGTTAAATGGATGGCTTAAATACTTAATTTTTAAAGCTGTGCCATAATTCAGAGCCAAACAACAAGTAGATGTTTGTTTATATGGCTAAGCTCCAAAAAAAAGCACCATAAAAGTGGAGGTGTGAGGAGCTGGCTGAAATTCAACAAAGCTTATGATCTTAATCTACTGAATGTAATTTGTGCTTGTGTTCAATAAAAAAATTGTGCCTTCATACACATAACAGCAGGTCTGACTTCATTGATGGCAAAAACCACTGGTTCTCGCATGTTACGTGACTGATTGTGACGTGGCAAATTTAAAAAAGCGGTCGCGAATGACATTTGAGATCTATGGTGGAGAGGAAGATTATTTGTGAGCAATGACTATGGCTTCAAAAGACTTGGACTATAGTGCATGAGTCATATTTTATGATACTTTGAAGCTTGACAGTATAAATCACCATCCACTTTTGTTACGGTATATGAAAAACAGAAGCGCGGATGGACATTGCATTCTCCTTTTGTGCTCCATTCCTGGTTTGGAATGACATGACAGAATTTTCATTTTTGGATCAACGATCCTTTTAAGCAACCTCAAGCTTCACAAATGAATTATTACTAGCTAAGATCTGTTATAGATCAAGAAGCTAGAGACTAAATCCAATTATTTTAATTTGAGAAACAGCTGTGTTTTTTACTGTTCAGAATGAATGTAGCTGGATATAAGATGTGTGTGAATGTGTTCTTACAGCTGAGGGAGAGCAGGCCAGCGTCCGTGACTGGAGTCTCACACAAGTTCAAAACCTGCAGACAGGCCAGATGCTCCGATAGCAAACGCAGCCCAGCATCTCCAAACTAAAACACAGAGAAAACAAATTAAATCAATAAAACAGACTGAGAATGTTTTTTTATTAAATAAATTAATACTTCTATTCAGCAAGGATGCATTAAATTGATCAAAAGTGACAGTAAAGATATTCATAATGTTACAAAATATTTATTTTTCAAAAAAATGCTGCTCTTTTGAACTTTCTATTCATCACAGAATCCTGAAAAAGTTTCTTGAGCAGCAAATCAGCATATTAGAATGAATTCTGATGAATCATGCGACATTGAAGACTGGAGTCATGGATGCTGAAAGTTGTTGCCATCACAGGAATAAATTACACACATTAGTTTTAGTATAAGAGACTAGATAAAAAAAAAAAAAAAAAAAAAGTACAGACCCCAAACTTTTCAAAGGAATATTTTTAAAGCATTTAAAAAGTGTAAGTATTTCTCAAGTATTTATAAAGCATTAAGAAAGTTATTTCGGCTTCTAAACTCATATAGCTGCAAGACTGTTCCAAAATAGTGGAGATTCTCTGTGACTACAGGACTGAACATGAAACGAGCAGAAGAAAACAGACCTGGGTGGACCATAGGTTGAGCTGTTTGAGGGATGGCAGTTTGATGAGCTGTTCGGCGCAGGCACTGGTGACGTTGGTAAATGCCAAGCTGAGGTTTTCCAGATTGCCGAAGGAACCAGAGCTCAGCAGGCGAGCCAAGTCAGCATCCTAGAGTCAAAAAAAATGTGAAGAATAAAACCTTGAGGAAGGATTTTTGGTAGTGTTTCATTATGAAAACAACAGCATAAACGCAAGCCCATACACACATTGTAATTTACACAAACACACACTTACCGTAGATTTAGAGGGCAGAGTGAGTCGAGTAGGGCCTCCTTTTCTTTGCTAAACAGAGAAAGAGATATTACTAGTTCTGCAGTTTTTAGTTTAAACACCAGGTGGCGCTTGAGAGTCAGCACCGTATACGTAGGAAGTCTGTAAATGGGTCACTTTTGTCTTTTTGTGTTAATGGGAGCACTGCGTTAAACCAGGCCTGTGACGGCAGCGATGACTGCATAATGACCGGCCACCGTATTATCAAAGCGTGTGCGTGGCAGTAAAAACGTCTCGGTGTTGATTCGTGAAATTGGTTTGTGCACTCACCAGTTCTTTAAGCTCTCTCTGTCTGTCGCACAGCTGCTCATACATGCGCAGGCCGACCTGGGTGCTCTCCAGTGTGGAGATGATCTGTAGCTGAGTGTCCTTGTTCTCTATGATGTTGTACTCCAGCATCAAACACAGGATCTGAACGGCAGACACACAGAGATCACTGCTATATCCTACATACGGGCTTCCCTGGAGTGTTTTTGAACTCTCCACAGATACTGTAGTGAGCTGCCTTGCTGTCTACTTAGGCAGCATCCATACAGAAATGGAAACTGATTTGATACGACAACTCTGTAGAAACTATGTTCCTAATGTGACACACCTGACTAATGGTGTGGTGAAATTTAAAATTGAGTTACTTGAACTTGCTGCGAAATCTGTGTGGGTTAATATTTAGTGAAAAATCTCTTAATTGTGTGGATTACTATTGAAATTGCTGGATTTTGGCGGCAAAATTTAGCCAGAAAAGGTAAATGCAACCACACTCAATTCATTCCAATGGAATTTGATGTTAGCATGTTGCTAAGCTAACAATTGGATACTATAAAGAACACAAAACATAGCACATATAAATATCGGATTAAATAAAATCCTAATTCTAAATCCACAAAGGATACATATAGTCAGCCTATATAGACTATCTGGAGTTTATCCTAGTCTAGAACAGCCAATTTAGATTCGAAAATCAACATTACCTTTAATTTTATTTTTTACGTGACGTTTAGGGCAAGTTTAACTAAAAACTGTTTATACTACAACAATAGATAGCTCTGGAAAAACAAAACAAACAATGCAACCGTTTCTGCAGGTGATTTTAAAGAAAACAAAGAAATTTGCAGAAATTTGCCAAACAACATTTCATATGACCACATCCTAACACTCTTGCAATTTGACATTAGCGTGTTGCTAAGCTTACAAGTGCTACTTTAGTAAACAAAACCATAGCACATACAAATACTGGATGATACGGTAAAATATTGGATGACATTTTATTTAAACTTGAATCATTACAATGCATTCCAGGGTTGCCAAATCATACGCACAGTCAGACTATCCTCTATCTGGTCCACTTAATGCGATCACCCACCAATTGATCGGTTTTGTATGTCATTTTAATTTAAATTTATCATGCTATAACAATAAATGACTGAGGAAAAAAAGAAACAGTTTCTGCAGATGGTTTTAGAGAAAATGGACAAATTTGGCAGAAAATGTACTTATAATTTCTGTCTGTACAAAAATACAGATGATTTAAAACGGAATATGCAATTCTGCTTGTGGATATTTCAGTTTTCTTAGTCTAGTCATTAGTTCTTCCTCAAAAGCATTCATTAGTACCTTGTAAACACAACTTAGTTTCACAGGAAGTTGAATTATGCTTGCCAATCAGATAAAAACTGCTAATTTATAGTCTGCTCGTACCATTTTGTGTGCAATATTCATTCATATGGTCAGTGAACAGACTGTGGGCGGTCTGAGGACGTGCCCTTAAAGGCTGAGACTAGCAAAACTAAGGCTTTTGGAAAAGCATTTGGGTTGAACCATCCATGATGTCTAAAAATGTTACTTCAAGATTCAAGAGATTTTATTTGTCACATACACAATTATACAGTGTATAACCAGCAGTTAAATGTTTAGTCAGGTCCGCTCCATGGACAGTGCAATTATATGAAATACAAACACAAAGAATATACATAAATGTAAAAAAATGAATGAAGTAGAAAATAAAAAATAAAAAGAATAGAATATAAAATCAAATGTGCAAAAAAAAAAAAAAAAAAAACTTAGGTGGGCAACAGTCAGTCATATGTACCTCCACCATGGTCTGGTTCCCCCGCAGGGCCAAGAGCATGCAGGGTCCTAGTTTATTTTCAGCCAGCGACAGGAGAAATTTCTTCGTCTTGTAGCAGGAGCCCATGAGGATGTGGACCTGTGAGGACGAATGAAATCAGACCATAAAAGTAGATATAGTGGCAGGACAAAAGACTAAACTAAATGAGACATCTCGTATTTCATACAAACACTTTCATACCATGCTAGCAAACAGCTCTCCATCATCGTCGCAAGCTACGCCTCCTGGACTGTAGAGCTGGAACCACCCGTCTTTTCCAGAGCGCACGCTGAGCAAACAGGAGTGGACCTGTGAGAGAAACACATGCATATACATTCACAATGGCTGAAGCTCAACAAAGCATTGTTTACTAAGTCTACAGTGCCAATATTAAGCAAGCATTCGGCTGAAACTGTAAGCCTAACAACACCCTTTCTGCAAACAGCAGTTTCCTGTCTCACCTCTTGTCTGGGATCTTCAGCAAACCTCTGAATAACATATTTCAGCTCTCTGTTACAAAAATAAAAAAGAGATATGTTAGATGACATGAAACATAGTAAAAAGTAAAAACTCACCCAAAAAAAATATAATTTGGTCATCATTTAGTTATTTTCATGTTGTTCCAAACCTATATTAATATTTTTTTTTCTGAACAACAGGTCTCTCTTTTCTATAATTAAAAGTTTTTGGAAGTGTCAAAATGATGCAAAAGCATCTTAAAAGTATAATAAAAATGGGTTAAAATGACTCCTGGCTTTATTTTCAATCTTCTAAAATCATATGATAGCTTTGTGTGATAAACAGGCAGAAATTTAATTCGATATTCACTGTTAATCTTAACTGAGACTGTATCAGTTTGATATGTGAATTAATCATTCAGACCATTTCTGTGCACTGGATGAACAAATTCACTAAAAAGATTCATTTCACTTAGAAGATTCATGATTCATTTCACAAAGCTGATCAAACTAATCTACTTAAGTGAGCCAGTGTGAATGTAAACATTTTCAGTGAATAATGACAAAGTTTGTTCCTCAAAAGCTATAGTATGGCTTCAGAAGTCTTTTGTAAAAAACACTTTTGTAGTTTTTGTGATACTCTTCCACACTTGTGTTATTTCATAGAGGTTTGAAAAAACAAGAGGGTGAGAAAATGACCGAATTAGATTTTTGTAAGAACTGTCACTTTAAAGTTTCATAATGACTCAACACTTTACAAAAACTCTTAAAGGGTCAGTCCACCCAAAAATGAAAATGCTGTCATCATTTATTCACCCTTATGTCGTTCCAAACCTGTAAGGCTTTTTTTTTTTGTGGAACATCAAAGAAGATATTCTGAAAAATATTTTAGCCTATTTTTTTTTGTCCGTACAATGGACATCAATGGGCTCCAGTGTTTGGTTTTTAAAGTTCTTCAAAATATTGTATGTTCCACAGAAGAAAGTCAGTCATACAGGTTTGGAACAGCATGAATGATGATAGAATTTTAATTTCTGGGTCAACTATACCTTTAACATGACATTTAAGTATCTCTCTAAATGGTTCTATATACACATTAGGGGCAAAACTGAAGTCACTTACTTTGTGAATTTGGTGTGTGCAAGGGCCCTAGAGAGGAGAGAGCAAACAGAGAAAAACATCGACTTGACTCAGGCACTCAAATAAAGACAGTGTCGTCATTCCACATAATTACACAAGTTGCTTTCTGAGTCTATATGTAGGCGTGCTTGCCTCGACACGCATCATGATACAATTTCAAGTCATCATCAAGTCATCAAGTGCATGTCTGGGAGGACTTCATCAAATGTTTTGCATTTGTGTCATGAGTGCTCTGGGATGCGCCTGGCTGTTGTTAACTTTTTCTAATGAAGGCCTGAAGCTCGGCGTAGCGTACGAATGCAGGTGAGCCCCCCACCTGTGGCAACCGCAGGGCTCTGCAAAAGACCTGTAATGATGTGCTCTGTCCTGCAGGGCCAATTACAGGAGCCACAGAGGACCCGAGAAGCCTCACCCAATACCCACAATCCCACTGCAGAGCCCTGCTGCGGCTCGCCCACGTCAGTACTCTCTCTCCTGCACGCCATCCCTCGAGAGACCAGCCCACCGCATGTACACAGAGAGCCCCTGGTATAGTTATGTAAGCAACATATCCAAAACATGAATTAATATTTCTCATACACTACCGTTCAAAACTTTAGGATCGGTATGATTTTTTTAAATGTTTTTGAAAAGCCTCTTATGTTCACCAGAAAGCATTTATTTGATTAAAAATAAAGTAAAACTATAACATTGTGAAATATCACTACAATTACATTAATTTTTTCTATTTTAATATATTTTAAAATGTAATTTATTCTTGTGGTGGCAAAGCTGAATTTTAGCAGTTCCAGTCTTCAGTGTCACATGATCCCCTAAACCTAAACCATTCTAATATGCTGATTTGGTGCTTCAGAAGCATTTCTTTTTATCATCAATGTTGAAAACACTTGTCCTGCTTAATATTTTTGTGCAAATCAGGATACTTTCTTATTTAATGAACAGAAAGTTCAAAAGAACAATTTATTTGAAATCGAAATCTTTTGTCTTAAATCTGAATAAATTATACATAAATATTTAGTATAGAGTGAGCTGTGTGACATTGAGTTACTCCATCTACCAATGATGCTTTTCACTTTTGTTCATTTTAACATCTTTTTGCAAATGATGCCGAAATTCAACTTAAAACTGGTATCTTTGAATCAAACTGGGTAAAACTCTCTCATTAGAAACCGTTGACTTAATCCTGTGCAACTGCACTAAACAAGTTAAAACTTCATAATGAGTTAATTGCAGCAGCTGTAATCATAATGGATTACTAATCGCACTGGATTCCATTCATTTTCGAGGCCATAGTTGATAGAGGCAGCAAGCAAATGGTTAGAAAGAAAGCAACTGTGAACAAGATGAGAGGGAAGTAAAGGCCCTTACTCTTTCGGGAAGGGGATTGGTTGAAGCAGGCTGGCCAGTGCTGGTCTCCAGTCATCATAGTCTGATCTGTAGAGAGAAAAGGCCAGAAGAGAAATTAGAGATTCTGAGACAGGAAGAGCGAGAACTGGAGAAAATAAGAACCTTATGTAAGATCGGCCAGTGAAAGCTGAAACCTCAGAGGCTCTGCTGTGATCTGCAACCGGATGGTTCACAATAAGATCAGGTGAAGGTGGTAAAGCCTAAAAACAGATTCGGTTCAATGAATCTTTTATAAATATGCAGCCTGGTTTAAGGTCCCTTCTCAGTGTGATTATGGCTGATTCTGCTTTTTTATATCCCAAACTGATCATTTATACTCAATGTGGTATGATTACAGTGTTGGAGAATAACTACAATAGATTTTTCAGTAGCTCTGCTGTTATTAAAATAGCATAGCTTTTTCTGTAAGCTAATTATTCCAGCAGCAGTGTTATGCAACAAAACGCTGTATTACACAGCCATAAAATGCACAAACAAACGCTAAAATGCTCTTCTCTTTCATTCTCAAATCAGGTGGTTCCAATAGTTTGTAGTGAATCAGTTTGTACAGGCAACTTATCACTTAATAGTGTTCCTGGAATTCCCTGCATTTTGGTAGAAATATTTGGAATATTTTGTTAAATTAAATTACATAAAAACTAAAACTATAATAAACAAAAAACAATGAAGTGATAAAATATTTATCTGCCTTAACTGAGAGAAATACTCACCGTTTTTTTTTTTTTTTTTATATATATATGCATGTGTGTATGTAGATAGATAGATTATTTAACCCAATAATTATCTAAAAGTGCCCCAAATAGTTTCAGTGTAGCTACTTGTTAGTAACTTGTAGAGTAGCTAGCTACTTTTTCAAAAGGGTAGCTTGATTTTATTTGATGTACTTTGGATAAAAGCATCTGCTAAATGACTAAATGTAAATGTACTTTGGCAAGCTCATCAATTAACAAAATTAAGTTAGCACTATTTATTTGAGGTCCTGTGATGATGGCAGCGTTTACCTCTACCATGTGGCCAGGACTGGCAGCCATTACTGCCTAAAGGAACTTTTTAAAACTGGATGGAGGTATAACTAGTGTGAAATAGTAACATGAAAGATCCAGGGACGCCATACTCACAGCATCTTAAGGATGAGGGCGAAACATCCCAGCACTCTGTCGGCGTGGGCAGGCAGCTGAATGGACAGGGCGTTGAGCGCGGGGCTGACCAGTAGACAGTCGATCAGGTTGGGCTCGCTGTCACCTTCTGCAGGGGCCTTGCGCAGTGTGTTAGTGGTGTTGTTGTTGCGCTCTAGCTCTACCAGGATCTCGCTGGAGTTGACGATGGAAGGTGGTGGTGAGAGGGGCAGGGCCGGAGGCGGGGATAGGGTGGTGGTCGGGGGTGGCGTGGGTGGCTCGGGCCGCAGTAGGCGCAAAGGCATGGGCGGCTTCCTCTCACTTTGCTGCTGACAACCGTTTCGGATTTCCTTGAGACTGGGAGAGTTGTCCCGACTAACAAAAAAATGAAAGCGAGAGGACATACTGTTTACCACTTTACACAAATTCAAAACACTGGTGTTGTTATTTTTTTTTTTTTACGGAAAATATTTTTGGTTGTGGAAATTATTAGATATATTATATATACACTACTGTTCAATAGTTTGGTTTTGATTTTTATGCTCACCAAGGCTGTATGTATTTGACTAAAAATACAGTAAAAACTGTAATATTGTGAAATATTTTGAGTCACTTTGGATAAAAGCATCTGCTAAATGCATAAATGTAAAAGTAATTATTACAATTTAAAAGAATGTTATACTTTAAAATGTAATTTAATCCTGTGATGGAAATGCTGAATTTTCAGCAGCCATTACTCCAGTCTCACATGATCCTTCATAAATCATTCTAATTTGCTGCTCAAGGAACATTTATTATCAATGTTGAAAACAGTTGTGCTGCTTAAAATTTTTATGTGGAAACAGTTTTTTTTTTTTTTTAAGATTCTGTATAAATAGGAAAGTTCAAAAGATCAGCATTTAATAAAAAAAGAAATGTTTTGTAACAATGCACAAGTTTGTCACATTTGATCAGTTTAATGCATTCTTTCTAAAAATTATTTTGTTTCATAAAATCTAACTGACTATATCTCATGTTTTTTTTTTATATATATTATATAAATTACTATCTAACATAATTAACCTACCATAACTATTATACACAATAACATATATATATATATATATATATATAATTAAAAATTATACTAACATGATTACACAAACCTACAAAATAACCTCTGAGGCTGACAATCAATTTTCTGAACGGTAAACTCCTCCTTTTTCACTGTCAATTTGTTGAAAAAGAAAAAAACAAAAACAACTTTATAACAATATTGCATTCACAGAGTTTCAGGCCCTTTCCATGGAAATTGCCATATTTGCATGCAGGCATATTCAAAACACCAGCCGTTTAATTTGCTACATAGCCACATTATTTGAAAGACCTTATTTGTCTAAGTAACCAGAGGACATCTGATTCTGGTAGGACGGCAAATGGAATACATGATGTAAACATGTAAATGTGCACCTTTAAAATATCCATGAACAGTAGTTACGGAAATTTGCCAAAAGGCCATTGGAGAGTGAATGAGAGAAGTGATCGCAACAAAAAGCCAAAAGGGAGAGGTGCAAGGAAGCCTAGGGAGTGAGCGTTGACACGTCTCACTCTCTGGAGTCTTTGCGAATCATGGAAACTTTTGAAAATAGTTCCTTATTCCTCTCAGGTGGCCGTACCCTGGCCCAGATGCTCACAGTGATTACACAAACAGTGTCAGGTGAGACCAAAAATGTCACTACACTGTTGTTTTTCACAAACAATACTGACCGATTGAAGCAGGTGGAAATGAAAGCATGCGTATTTAAGGAAAATTTAAGAAAACAGGATATGGAGCCGTGAAGTCATCAAATATGATTCAGAGAAATGTTTTCAGCTGAGGTCTCGGGGGTAAACTGCATCTCATGGGTTGGAAAACCAGTGAATCGGACACACCTGTTGATGAACTCTTCGTAGCAAGAGTAGATGGCAGCCAGGCACACCGCCACGAGATTGGGGAGAACCCGAGGATGAGGGCATTGTCCGGTGGGACCGTGCATGCTGAAATCATAACATGTAAGAAAAGGTCAGGTTAGCAGAGTTTCTGCGTCCAAACGCACACAGAGTGACAGCTAAAAGAAAACAAAGCTGTAACAGGAAGTAAGCGCAGGGCTTGGTCCTAAACAAACCATTAAAATTACACAGTCTGATAGATAAAAGGATGTTACAGTTTGTGTACATACGAGGGCCAGTTCTTTGTACATAAGTGAGGTGGAGCCAGGATGAGGTAATATTTGTTCTAACCAGGCACGATGCAATGAGATTCCAAGCTTTTATCGCTCACCGCAGTGTTGTTGTCGTTACTACATAGTTTCGCTTGCACAAGGAAAGTGATCTATTTGTATAAGGGGAAAAAAAATGTCACTCACCTGTGAATGAACTTCTTGACCACTTCCATGCCAGCATTAAGCTCATTCAGAGCCAAAATATACTCCTGAGTAAAGAGACGGAGTCTGGGGCATTTCCCAAAGTCCTGGAATGAGAAGAAAACACCAGGAGACTCAGTAAATGAGGGTGCAGTGACGTGTGAATTCAAAAGCACGTCCGATATAGTGTGTAGACCCACCATGTTGTGTTTGAGGATTCTCTGAACCACAGGAGTGAACACTTCAATCACAACCATCGACCGAGGACGCTCCCTACAGTGCTGTGCAGGGGAACACAAAAAACGATATCGATTGATACATATATTAATCATCAAAATCATTATATATAATCTCATTCTTTAAAAAGTACTTGGTAAAGTAATGCTATCAGAAAATTGAACTGTTTTTATTTGAAATAGAAATCTTTTCTAACATTATAATTATTTACTGTCACTTCTGATCAATTTAATGTGTCATTTCTTTTAAGTTTCTTCTTGGTAGAGTAGCTGTTTTTGTAGAAAATGTAAAAATAGTTTATATATGAAATAATCATGTGATAATGCCTATTTTTTTTTGAAAATCCTAGTGACCTCCCATTTGACCTTTTTGTCTTAACTTCAGAAACACAAGCCAAGATTTTAAACAATTAACAAATGAAATATTAAAAGCAGTAATAAAATAAAATAAAGTTTACAAAATTTAACTCAATTGTTCCTCTGAACAAGAATGGTCACATTTACCTTGCAGAAGAATTCACACAGGTCAGGGGGAGGGTGGTTATTCTCCAGCAGGGGTGCGATGGCCTGCAGACACATTCAAACCATTAGTCACTTCCCCACAGACATGTAGAGTCTTGTTGCTTTTCATCCACATTTTACAGAAGTGCACAACCTTCAGAGAGCACATCTGTGTGCGCCTGTCCTGTTTCTATGGCAGTCCACTACATTTTCAAGTCAATTTTATTCTAGAGCGTGTTTCACTGAGCCTTAAAACACATTACGTAACTGCCTTTGTTAGCAATGGTGTTTAACACACTGTTGTGTGAAGGCTATATGCATCTTCATATTTTCTTTGTAAAAAAAAAAAAGAAAAGAAAAGAAAAGCAGCTTACCACAATGATGTTCTCATGGTCCTGAGCGCTGAGGTTAGTGTTCTGGGAAGGAAATGACACAAAAGCATATGTTGAGAATTCATTGGCCAGTGGTGCCACAGCTAAGTGACTCAACAACCAGCAAGCCCTGCTTTTAAAATGTTAATGCCCTTCTTGGGAAAGCCGGTGTGACTCGGGGATATAGCCTTTTGACCAAAGGCCAGTGAGAGGTCTGTTTTTAGACCTTTTAAAACCTTCTTTGAATTCAAATGCTTGGTATATGTGGTGTTCAAAGACATAATCTACATTTGCAAATCAAAGTGGGGATGCAACCAATCTTTCCCTATCTGGAAAAGGAGATCTTCGTTGTGTAGCGATGCCATGTAAAAAAAAAAAAGTCTCTAGACTAGACCACAGCAACAAAGACAACCACAGGTAACTCTTAACCTGAATACAGACTCGAAATGAAACGTAACGCACCTCAATTCACAAATGACACTCATAACCAGAAATGATAGCAGAATGCTGCTCGAGTTCTAACATAAAAGATTCCAGCTATACTTCAAGAAGAAATTGGCTGAAAAATAATACTTCTGATAAATTTGATGTGCTCACTGCTCAATGAGAAAAGTGACTCATAAATGCATACAAATAAATTTCTATCAACAATTACTGCCCTAAATTAAGAGCCAAGTTTATAGAATGTTCTATTCCTCAGATATGGTTAGAGGAACTCAATATAAATCAGTTTTTTCTTGTCTAGCTTTCAAAATTGGAAAGAATTCATTTATAAATGTCTTTATTGTCACTTTTATTAATTAATGCATCCTCACTAAACTAAATTCATTTATTAAAAAACCCTTTGGAAGGGTAGTGTAACTGTAATTTTAGGAAAACAAAAATGTTTATATATTAAATAACCATGTGATAATGTCTACTTGTTGAAAGTCCTAATAAATACAATTCTGTAAAAATGAATGGTATTCCTATTTGATCATTTTTAATTATAATTTCATAAACAAGCCAAAAGATTTTCAACAACTAAAACTGAAAGTTTAAAAACATAATATAAATAAAATAAAATAAAATAAAATAAAAATCTATTCTATTTTAGGAAAAATCATACATTTGACAAATCTGCTGTTCTCAATGAGAATAGTGACTCATAAATTTAACAAGAAAATGTTTTTTGGGGGGGTTCAGGGTTGAAGTTGCATGATTTGAAGCATCACTGCCCACAGCAAGTGTTACACACCAAAGTTTTGGGTGGAAACAAGTATGAGCAATAATAAAAGTAATGCACGCCTTAGCAAGCACTATTAATGAGCTTTACACTCCTGTCAAATTAAATAATTAATAACTAGTCTTCTCACCAATTAGATGATGTGACGTACCTCAGCAAGCAGGGTGGAGATGATGTGCAGCGGGGCCTGATGGATGGATTCGTCCTGCAGGGGTGAGGTGAGGGCCATGTCCACCAGGGCCCTGATCTCCTTCAGAACCACGTCCCAGCGGCTCGGGTTATTCAGAACTTTGCGGTACTTGTAGATCTTTTTCTGCAGATGAGTCAGATAACCCAGATTGCACACACCTGCCTTGTACCAAATGCGACCAGCAGTTATGAAACCGGTACATATTTTACCACCATAATGCAGCAGTGGTCACATATGATAACAGCTTTTGAACTACATTACAGTGTGAATTACCTCACCAAATCTACCCAGAAATAATTTGTGGTAACCAGACTTGGGGATTCAGGGTTTGAAGTTCTTATTTTGTTCCATTTTATTACCCTCATACATGGATATTTTTTCAACCACAGGCACTTTTCTTAAAACAAAACACTCTTTTCACACTAGTTAAAGGGATAGTTCACCCAAAAATGAAAATTCTGTCATCATTTACTCACCCTCAAGTAGTTCCAAACCTGTATGAATGTCTTTGTTCTGCTGAACACAAAGGAAGATATTCTGAACAATGTGGGAAACAGAGCAGCTCTGGGGCACCATTGACTTCCATTGTATTTTATTTCCTACTATGGAAGTCAAAGGTGCCCCAAAACAGCCCGGTTACAAACTTTCTTCAGAATATCTTCCTTTGTGCTCGGCAGAACAAAGACATTCATACTGGTTTGGAACTACTTGAGGGTGAGTAAATGATGACAGAATTTTCATTTTTGGGTGAACTATCCCTTTAAATCTGTCTACTATCAACGTCCCATAGTCAATGTGTGTTTTTTTTTAAAGATCATGAACACTTCCACCGCATCTCAAAATATGGAAACTTACTGACTGGAAACTTGACGCACAAAAAAACTGATTGGAAATTATATTTACTGTTTCCTCTATACACATCACATCTCATATTTCATATCAAGCACACTCTTCACTGACACGGCTGTCTCCTTGGCAGCCAAGTATTACGTTTTGATAAATAGTTATTGGTTTGTAATGGAAATGACATCACAAATGAAGTTACAAATTGTAACAATTTCTCGCAATAATACTCAAATGGTTTATAACAGTTTCATTCTTCTTTCCAAAAATGTTTCAATGTGAAAATAACCAATTCGCCTAATTTGACTATATTTTACCTTGCAAGTGATATTTATTGTTTCCTTCATACATCACAGCTCATATTTCATTTCAAGCATGATCTTCAGGGACATGGCTGTCTACTTGGTAACCAAGTATTAGCTTTTGATAAATCTTTATTGAGGCAAAATTGTTAATATTGTAAACAGTGTAGAAAATAGTATAAATCATTAGATACACTAACAATCAACTGATTTATGACTGTTTCATTCTTCCTTTCAACAAAGTGAATGTCACATAACAAAAAAATAAAGTTTTAATATTAGAAATCAACCCTTGGAACATCAAAGTGCCCGTACTTGAAGAATCACCCACATACGCACACTTATAAAATGTTACTCTCACTAAAACCATGCAAAATGTCATTACACGGATGCTTTTTGCAAGTCTAGCCTCCCTAGACGTGTGACCTTACCTTCCACTGTATTGAGTGAAACCACTGGTCCCGCAGATAGCTGTTAGCAGCCTGCGAGTGCACACAAACATTTGCAAAATTAGTCAAGAGCGTAATCTCACAATGAGTGTCATGAAAGCTTGAGGGGGCTGGAGGTACCTGCAGAAGGACTGTCCCTCCAGGGAAGCTTAGCTGGACACAGTATTTGGGGGCATTGTCCCAGGACAACAGCTGTAGGTCTTCAATAGTGCTGTAAGACAGAGGGGCCTCCATGTATCCTGTGGGCTACAGAGACAGGAAGAGACACGTTCATATTTGCAAAAAACTGCCTGAGCTTTAACACCTCTCAGCACGAGCGTCATGTACCTCACTGTCAACCTTAATAAAAGCTCAGCAGCGTCATGGACGGGAGGTTGTACTATTTATTAATCTGCAATGTGAATAATATGATGATTGCTCTCTGAATGTCACGATACGCCTTCGAACTTGCATTGAACTCTTGATGTAAATATCTTCGAGCCAGTGTCAAACACATAATGATACTTCACGCAAATTATTTCAAAGGTCAGTAGCAAACAAGGTTGAAGCTGAAATGGTTTGTGTTGCTGGGCACAACGTACAGTCTACATTATCCATTTTCTATTATTCTCATTTTAATATTATTAATAAACTTAGATTATTTAAATCATAGATAAAGGGATAGTTTACGCAAAATTAAAATGACCCCATAATTTAGACATTCTGGGTGTATAGGACTTCTTTCAGACTAGGGCTGCACGATAAATCGAAATGAAATCGCCATAAGGCAAAAGCTGCAATTGTCATGCGCATCTTGTCAGTGAAGCACGGTTCTGTGATCAGTAGTAAATCTCCATCCAAAGGCCAGAGGTCTCCAAATACATCCCACAGAAGAAATCCAGGAATTCCCATAGCGGTAGCTGAATAAAAAGATGATTTAACTGCTTTCATTGATTCAACATTACTAATAAACACAGGACTACGACAATATATTATTCATCTAAGTTCTTCTTATAATTTTCATTATAATAATGTATATAATAATACAATGCTAATTGACATAGCCTTTATCACTGCTTAGAATACTATGAAATATATTATGCGCCTTATTCTGTGTAAGAAGCCACATCATCTCTCAGAAGGATTTATTTCAAACACTCGACTGCTCCATCTGATAGCAGGTGATGGGGATTTACTACTGATCACAGAACCGGCTTTACTGACAAGATGCGCATGACAATCGCATTCGATTAATCGCGCAGGGGTTGAGATTTTGAAGTCCAATAAAGTGCATCCATCCATCAAAAAAGTGCTCACACAACCCCAGGGGGTTAATAAAAGAAATCAGTAAAGCGATGCATTTGTGTATGAAAAATATCCATATTTAAAACTTTATAATCTCTAGTGTCCGCTAACTGTCATACATACATTCACGAGAGAGTGGCATTCCAGCAGATGACGCAGGACGTAGTAGGGGTGTAAGAAAATATCGATACACGTGAGTATCACAATATTTTGTTTGGCGATACTGTATCGATTCTCAAAAACGGAATATCGATATTTAAAAAAAAAAAAAAAATTCATATAGGATTCATGGCAGTTGTTTCGTTTTGAGTTTATATCCCGACCGCTAAATAGCAGTCTTCATCTCTGAACTTAAACAGTGACAGGAAATACTAGCATTAGAGCACACCACTAATGTTAGCGTTAATATAGTTCGCTGCCAGTAATGGAGGATGAAAGAACTGTTCCAGTTCTCGTTTCGGTGCACAAAGCTGAAGTGTGGCGTCATTGGGCTTTTGTGGTAATGTCCGCCCCGGGACCGCAGCGCGGGCGTCACCTCGGTTCCGCCGCTTGCCACATCCCGTGTGAAAAGCCTTCGCTCGCATGGGGCGCGGCGGGCTGCAGGGTCGCTGCGTGGCTGCAGCATTCTCTCGTGTTGGGGGCGTTTTGTGTAGTTGGGGCGGTGCTCGCGTTGCGGTCTCGGCGATTCCACGCAGAACATAAATACAAACTGAAAAACCTGTGAAATCCAAGTTGAAAAGTTCTGAGAATGTTCAACATCTGTATTTATTTTATTGTTTTACATTTGTTTTGTTTTCATTAGGAATCCAGCAAGCAATTTATTTTTCATTAATACTAAGCAGAGGTAATTTTTTGTTCAGATCAAAATGTTATGACATTGTATATTAAATTGTAAACTTAAACTGTGAACCTTTAAAGCAGGGTCTAAAAATATATATGGTCTTTTAAAAAAAAAAAAAAATTTTATACATACATTTAACTAAAGAATCCTGCAAGCACTTTAATTTTTCCCCCTTTACTCGTACTGCACAAAAAGTGGTTCAATAATGTTGAATGTTACAGGGACTGATTATTGCAAATGCAGATCCCAGTGTGTTCTGGTTAAACAATTTTTATTTATTTATTTATTGCTAAGGTTTGCATATAGTGGTGTGCTCTTAATAACAGCTTTCCTAAAAAATATATCCTATTCCTAAAATAAGAAATATCCCAATATATTGCCTTGCTTACAGTATCGCAATATATCGTATCGCAACCCCTGTATCGTGATACGTATCGTATCGACAGATTCTTGACAATACACAGCCCTAGGACGTAGGCGTAAGCTCTGGTGAACGTAAGCTCTGGTGAGAATATGCAAGTCTCGCGAGAACCAAGTTTTGTTTACAGCAAAGGTAAACCAGTCTGCTCTTGGCTTATATCAAAATCCTCCAACATTTTTCTTTACAAATCCTCATTTTGTACTTTTAATTTGTGACCGGCATTTTTTTTTTCGCTCTCTCTACTGCGCTTTCGTGTTCGTCACTTTCACGTTCGTCACCGCATTCAACTACATCCCACATCATCATGAACGTGCGTACGACTGTTAGCAGAAGCTAGAGATTGCAGTTTATAAAGTTTTAAATATGGATATCTTTCTTACACAAACGCATCGATTTGCTTCAGAAGGCCTTTATTAACCTGATGAAACTTGAAGTCAATAAACATACGATTGCACAAAATATATGGTTTGTCTGTGTTCTTTAATCTTGGGTATTTTTATAAGGAAAGTATATTTATAATGCAATGCTAATCGACATAGCCTTTATCACTGTATATAATACTATCATTCTGTAATATGAAACCACGTCTGGTCACAAAAAGAAGTATTTCAAACACTCGACTGTTATTAAGTTAATTCGGAGAAAAAGCATGTCAATAAATTATATCTTTGTTGGACAACAGGTTTGTAAACAGGCTCATACACATGCAAAACTGTATCACACACATACTGTACTACATTTATTCAGACTGTTTTTTGTGCACTGTACAGCCCTAACCAAACCAGTTACAGATTGTAAAAGGAGCTCGAGCTCATCATTTAGCGATATACTCCTCAGTTTCACGTCTGCCTTCCGCGATGTCGCTCCGTACTGTTGCACACAGAAATATGTCAACAACTAGACTTTATCGTTATTATCGTGGGAAGACTAATTCTTATCGTGGGGAGAATTTTACTGGTATATCGCAAACGATAAGATATCACCCATCCCTAGTGACATCGATTGACGATAGATTAGGAATAAAGAATTTAAAGTCAGGTGGATTCTAATTGGCTGTCATAGTTCTGAAAGAGATTCCAGCAATATCGTTCTAGAGTGGCATTATCATTATAGTTGCATTCAGACTTCAATTCTAAGAATTATGACGACTCTCAAAACTTTATAGTTACACTTTATCATTATCTTGTTTGGTGTGAACGGGCTTTAACTCATGTGGTTCTCCATTTGAGCTGCAGATTTACAGTGAATTTAAGGTTCCCCTTCTTAATGATCTTTAAATGGCTGCAGGAGCTTCTTCATTTTCATTATTTGTCACATATGAGCCTGTTGTAGCTCATTTCTCAGTTCCACTCCTGACTGAAGTGTTGGTGGTCACATGACCTCAAATGTCAACAGGTTGTTCCCCATCTCCTTCCCTCTACAATAGCACACTGCGGCTGTTCCTTTATTAGCCGCCCTCCCTCCTCTGCAGCCCGGCAACAGGCTCTTCCGTTATTAGCGCCGCCCTCCCTCGGCTTCTTTGCACAAACAGGCTATTGCTTTATTTGCACTGCTCTCCCTCTAGACTCAAACCAAACCACAGTTCCTGTATTTGTGTCAGCCACCCAGTTCAGCAGAGCAAACAAGCTGTTCCTTTCTTTGACTCATTCTCTTTGCGTCTCTCGCTCGCTCGCTCAAACAAACAGGCAGCTCGTCCCCGTATAACCGAATAAAACAGGCCTGTCTTTTATTTACATCCCCCACTCTTAGGTGATAGACCAACTGGCTGTTCTGCAGTGGAGGTCCTGCCCCCTCCGCTGCAGATTCGAGATGGCTGATTTTGTCTTTCTTTTAAGAGTCCATGTGATAAGCATCCATTAAATGATATCTAATTTTTCAGGTAATCAATCATGAGTCTGCTAGCAGGCTTGTGTACGTTGGGACACGTGCCACATGTGGAGCAAAACAAGGGCCCTAGGTGGCAGAAACCCAGATAAACAGCTGAAGTCTACTTGTCTCTCATAAAATCAAGGTAAATGTGTCACCACTGGGGTTTATATATATATATATATATATATATATATATATATATATATATATATACAGCATGGTAAAAACCTCTTTAAAGGTTGTCATAGCTACAATATCCTGTATGACGATGTGACGTGAACTTGCGCCAAGCTTGACGTTCCATCTGCTTATCTTTGTATCACTCGCTGTCCTTTCCTCTCTCTCTCTCTCTCGCTATCTGTCCTCCTTTCCACTTCTCCATTCCAAGAAGTCCTCCTATTCTTTCTTCCTTTGTCTCATTCAGCCTGTTTTTCATGGTGCAATTCTTTCTTAAGGAGGAGTTGAATAGCTCTTTTCTCACCATTGCTATGTTGCCATGGAAACAAAGAGATGAAATAGAGACATATGTTTTTTTTTTTTTTTTGTAACCAGGGAGATCCAGATGGAAAATGATGTGGAGAAAAACATCAGTTGTGTTCAGGTGGCGTCTCTATAACTGACAAACTGATCTCGGAGAGCTCCTGTTAGTGCTGCACCTACTAAACTGTGAGGAACCACAGCAAAGGCAGATTTCTCAGCTTCTTATATCGTTGTTTGAAGAGCTGAGTGGCGAATATAAGATAGATATGTATATTAGCGATAGACGGATAAATCAATATTGGGTCATGTGAGATGGTCATAACAGCAAATAATTGTTCCAAATGACTGATTAAAAATGTTCTAAATTGTCCCTTATATCAGATCCAAAATCTACCACATTGTTGTCAATGGATAATACAAAACTTCTGCTTTTCAAAAATTACTGAATTTAAATAAAGTATTTATGAAGTCAATATTCAATATTGTTTTAAAACAATTAATCTCTAGGTCTTAAATTAAACTGCATTAGCCTATAATTGCATACATTTTTGGACATATGCCAATTGGCTCTCTAGTTATTGATATCAATATCAGACAGATAAAACCCATAATGTTTGATCACTAATGTATATTTAAGCAATACTGTATGAGATGCCATGCTACGTTATGACTACAATTGCAGCAAAATGTGTTATTTTATTTTTATTAATTATATTATTTTAAATCACAGCAAATGAGAAATACTGCAGAAATTAAACTTATTTTTTTTACTTTTTAATACTTATTTTACACAATATTTTTAAAAATACACTGTTTTTTTAAATGTTTTTGAAAAAATACTTTTATGCTTACCAAGGTTGCATTTATATGACCAAATACTGAAACTGTAACACTGTAAAATATTACAATTTAAAATAACTATTTTCTATTTTAATACATTTTAAAATTTAATTTATTCCTGTGATGACAAAGCTGAATTCCCAGCAGCCATTACTTCAGTCTTGCATGATCCTTCAAAAAACAAAAACAACAACATCCTAATATGCTGAGTTGGTGCTCAAGAACCATTACTTATTACTATCATCAATGTTGAAAACAGTTATGCTGCGTATTTTTTTGAAAACTCTAATTAATTTTTTTCAGGATTATTTGATGAACAGAATGTTTATTTAAAATAGAAATCTTTTGTATCAAAGTCTTTTCTGTCACTTTTGATCAGATTGACCATCCTTGCTGTATTCATTTATTTATTTATTTATAATTTTTTTCTTTTAAATATCTCACTCACCCCAAACTTTTAAACAGTAATGATATGATAATCATTAATGGCAGGCAGAAATCATATCAGTCTATCACTAAATTAACTGTGATCCTGGAGAAAAACAAACAAACAAAAAAAACATGGATGTACAATGTCCAAGTCATAAAATCTTGACATTTCACATGCTTTTGCGTAACTGTTCAAGCCTATGCAAATGTTGTGTAAATGGAGCAAAAATGTACTGCATGGGCATGTAAAAACCGTGACAATGTGCTCTCTCCCAAAGTAAACATGGCTTTTTCCAGCTAAACTCTTCACCCATGATATATTAACAGCAAACCATTGCAGGCCAGGAGGAGGAAGCCAATGCAAGCCAGGAGGAAGAAAAAAAAAAAAGTCTCCAACCAGTAGAGCCAACTATAAACTAGAGTTCACTTGGTGATCTAGTTTCTGTGCATCTAAAAACACCACAAGCAACAGAGAAGCTCAGTTACTATACAGACAGGTACGACTGCATGCCTATGGGCTCTATACAACACTAAATTCCCAAAGACAGCTGGCTTCAATTAACGCCATATATCTGTTAATATATACACATACATGAACGGCAGTAAGTCATGCAAATCCAACGCACACACTTGCGTCCTGATACGTGGTTTGCACATGTGGTTATTGGACTTACATACAGTTAAAAACAAAAACACATTTCTTGTGAAATCTAGTCCAAAGAAATTCTCAGTATGATGCAACTGACTATGGCATGCAAAGTTTAACACAGCCAAAATAAAGTTCAAGTGAAATATTGGTTTTAAAACTGTTTAAGCATGTCAAATCATCGACCGGTGGAGTTAGCAACCTTCAGATGATGTGTCTATTCTTCGTACACTCATAATTCAGCCATACGGCTATCTAGGGACAGAACTAGTTTTTCATTCGGTGGGCTGAATAGGCCGAATTTCAGACTACCGTCATCCATTCATGCGTCAGCCTAACCACAAATTTGATGATCTGAGATGGTTTATGCGACAAAAGGAAATTTGGCAGCGAGTGTCAAAATTACGGATGTGGCAACGTCAGTTCTGTTTCAAAACCTCAACAGCCTGCAGCCGAGCAGATTAAAAAAAACTCACACATAATCAACACAACTGATATCATATGATACATCCGTCACTTTAATTACATGCAACATGAGTTACAACCAAACTCACTGTTTATTCGGAGGGTGTCTGGCTATGCACCTATGCAATGGAGTCAGAGTGAAATCTCCATTTTAAAATATGTTTTCAAGTGCAGTAGAACTGATTCATGGCCAAAAAATTATTTTATAAAATTTTATAATATTTTTTTTTAAAGAACTGAATACATTTATTCAGAAAGGACACATTAAGTCATTTATAAAGTTACAATATATATATATATATATATATATATATATATATATATATATATATATATGATTTTTTAAACAAACATTTTAAGCAGCATGCCTGTTTCAATACTCATAATATTAATAATAATAATAATTAGTGGTGGCTCGATACCACTTTTTTAGAACCGATCCGATACCAAAAATGATTTGGTATTTGCCGATACCGATATCGATCCAATACAGGGCAGTTTTTTTTTTTAAATCAGTGTTGAATTTTTATACCTCAATGTGTGTTGACCTGATCATGACTTGTTTTGTGTTACACACAATCTACTAAATATAGACAACTTTATTGTAAAGAAAAACAACAAATTAATGCATATATAATTATAATCTATGACAAAAATACTATAATAAACTAGGTTAGTGGATAATTCAGTAGCAAAACCCTGCTGTAAAAAAACAATAGAACCATCACAGAAAATTCTAATGGTTTCCACTACAAATACCCTTACGAACATTACAAACTATCGACTTTTAACCATTAAAACTAGGGCTGCACGATACATCGTTTCAGCATCGATATCGTGATGTGCGCATCCGTGATCGCACATCCTACGATGTGACTATGTTTACTTATGTTATATTTATACTAGGGGTGTCAACTTTAACGCGTTAACGCATGTGATTAATCTAAAACAATTTACGCGTTAATATTTTTTTTACGCAAATTAATCGTTTGATAAGGTTTGACCCCAACTTCTTCCCGTCGTCGCAGCGCGGAAGGTTATCTGTCAGTGTGTGATGAGCGTAGAGTGAACCAGTGTTGCCAGGGTAGCGGCTGTGGCACACACACAGGCACAAGTGGCCGTGGGCTATTTTGAAAATACAGTCGCGGGAAAAATTACAGAGCTGTGGGTTGCGGGTTTTCGGGCTACTTTTATAATCTACCGCGGCCGCCCAAAGTGTATATAGACAAATAAAAATGAAAATAGATCCTTTTACTAATGTGTATCATACTTGGAATGTACACCTGGCAACTTCAGAACGGAGAGGCGCTTGTAACATCACAAACAACGTGAGTTTCAGCCACAGCATACAACACAGCAGAAATAAACATGACAACAGCCACTATAGAATATATAAAATAATAAACACATGATTACGATAGGATATGGTTTCTATGTGATTTTCTTGAGATGAATATGTAACTTACATCTGAAATGCTCATTTTTGTAGCGATATAAAAGGCTATAAAGACCATATTTTAACAACAGTAAACAACCAAATTCCACATGTGATCGCAAAAGGAGGTTATTACAAACACTCGATGGTGGTTTGAAGTGAGTTCTGAGTAAAAGTGTACTATTAATCTCATAAATTGTCTTATGATGCTAATGTTAGCTCTAATGCACCAGAACAGGTCCAATTCTTCTTCATAATGCATTTTGTCATAATACTTCACGTAAGGTCGCAAGAAAATGTTTTGTTGTATTTATTTAGAAATACTTTTGATAATAGTTGGGTAAATGTATCCTGGGATTGAAGTGTTGTGGTTTGGTAAACGTTTTATTGCCAGTATAAAGACTGATAATGGCTAAATAAAAGAATAATGATAAAAGAATAATAAGGATTATGTCTCATACCTGGTGGATGTGTGAAAGGTTATGTTTTTTTAAACTAGTTTGTCATGCATTTCTTTATTTCAACACATTTACAGGTAAATCCTAATATTTTAAATTTGTGATTAATCATGATTAATCACAGTCCATGACTGTGATTAACGCGATTACATTTTTTAATCGATTGACAGCACTAATTTATACTAATCATTTAGGCTTGTGTTGTGTCGCGCCGCAACAGCTAGAGGCTGTCTACACTGGATGCGACAAAGCAACCATTGCAAATCATGTGAACTTTGTGTCATTAAGTCATAAATAGAAGGTGGCATCAGTTTAATGTCAGGGATTTGTCGTGCGCGCCGCATCCACTGTAGACAGCATCACTGATTATGGGTTGTTATTTTGCCGTGCCGCTCGCGTCCGGTGTAGACACGGTGAGAGCCACGCAGATGCACGTGAACACTCAATTCCATTCATCTCCGCGTCTATTTGTGTCCGAAATGACACATACGCACGAAACTATGTCAAAATGCATGTCTCTACAGGTATCCTTGTAAACACGGTTGCTTATGGCTTAGGACGGTGAAGGTAAACTATCGAGAATGTAAATGGATAGTATTGGTTCACAGCAGTTTAATGTTCTTGAGGCTTTCTGTGTCGTGAATGTTAATGTTTTTTTTCCAAATAGAGCTGTTCAAGTCATCTGGTGATTATTTTTTTTCCTATCGCAATATATAAAATCGCAGAAAAAAATAATAATAATCGCAATGTGATTTTTTTTCCCAAAATCGTGCAGCCCTAATTAAAACCATTAAAAATGGTTTTCTGTAAAATGTTTTTTTTTTTATTGGTCTTTCAAGATTCAAGATTTTTATTTGTCACATACACGATTATATAGGGAGTATATAACCAGCAGTGAAATGTGAGTCAGGTCCGCTCCATGGACAGTGCAAATATTATAGATTACAAACACAAAGGAAATATACATAGGGCTGGACAATAATTCAATATCAATATGTATCGCGATATATTTTTTTTTTCAATAACGGTGATATGATTTTTAAACACATTTCTGATATTTCGATATACATTACCAGCGTTTCCCATACATTGATTTATTTGTGGTGTTTGACTTCGTTGAATAAACATGAGCACTACACGTTTCGAAATCAATACTTGGCACGGGTGTTTTATATGAATGTATCTGTGAAGGAAACCGACTGTCTTTAGAAAAGTTTCGATGGCATTTTAATTTTATCTGATAAAGTTGCTTTCATGAGCGGAGCAGCTTAGATTACAGCCATTACAGGGGAAACCACTAGTACTACCGCTCTCTCAGCGCCTCCTACAGGCAGAGAATGAGATTGCGAGACACGACAGTTCCATTTAGAAGCTTGGAGTCAGTTTAATGTTTTATTATTTTATTTTTTGGGGAAAGAAATTATCAAAATTAATACTTTTATTTAGCAAGGATGCTTTAAATTGATCAAAAGTGATGATAAAGACATTTATAATGTTACAAATTATTTATATTTCAGATAAATGCTGTTCTTCTGAACTTTCTATTCATCAAAGAAACCTGAAAAAATTCTACTCAGCTGTTTTCAACATAATACTAAATGTTTTTTTGAGCAGCAAATCAGAATATTAGAATGATTTCTGAAGGATTATGTGACTGGAGTAATGATGCTAAAAATTCAGCTTTGAAATCACAGGAATAACTTGCATTTTAAAATATTTTCACATAGAAAAGTTATTTTAAAATAAATTAAAATTAAAAATAAAATTTATAGTAAAAATATTTCAAAATGTTACCGTTTTTGCTATATTTTGGATCAAATAAATGCAGGCTTGGTGAGCAGAAGAGAATTCTTCAAAAAACAAAAATCTTACTTTTCAAAAACTTTTGACTCCTAGTGTATGTTAGCCCATAGTTTGAAGTTAGAGATATTAATAAGGTGAGTCTGAGATGTTTATTTGACAGTGATTTCACATTTCTTGTTTGTATGAAGGCTAAAACAAATAAAAGGTGAACATTAATTTATTTGTGCTGTTTTTTTTAACCTAAAATATTATAGTTTTATAGGAGAAGGTTTCATAGACTTGGCAAATTCATTTTTCATAAGTTTGTAGGTACAGACATCTGTTGTGGGCATTCTTGGCAGTTTTTATGAGGCTTTTTTTAATAGTGTTCATATCGATATCGGAATTATATCGTATCGACCAAAATTAAGAAATATATCGTGATATAAATTTTGATCATATCGTCCAGCCCTAAATATACATAAAATTAAATAGTAAAAAATAAGATATAAGAACAAAATATAAGATATAAAAAATGTGCATGACAGTATACTGTAGACTTAAATATTAAGATAAGCATGACTGTACAAGAGAGGAATGTGCAAACAGGTTGTACATGGTTGTCATGTAGCAGCAATACCAAAAAAATAAATAAATACCAAAACACAGAAAGTGCTGTGTGCAAATGACACTGTCAGTGTGAGATAGAGAATAATGAATATCTTACTGATTGTAAGTGATTAATAAGTGAAGTCATGATGATGTTAAGAGGCTGAGTTTGAGTTTAGGAGCCTGATGGCCTGGGGGAAGAAACTCCTCCTAAGTCTCTCAGTTTTTGCCATCAGGTTACGGAAGCAATTACCAGATGGCAGCAGAGTGAAAAGACAGTTACCGGGGTGATTTGAGTCCTTGATTTTGACAGCTCTGCTTTTGCAGCGTTTGAGGTAGATGTCCTGCAGGGAGGGGAGAGCAGACCCTGAGATGCGCTCAGCTAAGCGCACGACTCTCTGCAAGGCTTTGCAGTCTTGACTGGAGCTGTTTCCATACCACACTGAGATACACCGAGTCAATACACTTTCTATGGTCCCTGAATAGAAAGTTTTCAGGATTGTTGGTGAGACCCTGAATTTCCTCAGCTGTCGCAGATGGTACAGTCTTTGCCTGGCTTTCTTAACCTGTGTTTGAATGCGTGTAGTCCAAGTCAGGCCCTCAGAGATGTTTACACCGCGGTACTTGAAGCTGCTTACCCTCTCCACAGGGGTCCCACTGATCATAAGAGGAGTGTAGGGCCGCATGGTCTTATGAAGTATTCTAATTTGTTGAGATAGTGAATTGGTGGGTTTTTGTTAAATGTGAGCCTAAATCATCACAATTAAAAGAACCAAAGACTTAAACTACTTCAGTCTGTGTGCATTGAATTTATTTAATACACGAGTTTCACAATTTGAGTTGAATTACTGAAATAAATGAACTTTTCCATGACATTCTAATTTATTGAGATGCACCTGTATATATGTATATACGTATATATATCAGTGTTTCCCATTCATTAGCTAGTCTGTGGCAGCTCGCCACAGTCTAATCTGTCCCGCCACAGTTTCATAATAAACCGAAAATATATTTATACTCTTCATTATAACATAAAATGTCTTTAACGTTGTGTTTCATGTCATTGCTTTCGCAAAGTGTCCGTCAAACGAACTAAGCGTAATATGGCTTTATCTCTTCATCAAGCCTGTTTGCGCTGCGTGTTTCAAAGCCAAGCGCGCACTCGCAGCTCGTGATCCGATGTGTTCCGCGTCTCAGAGCGGCTCCGTTCACAGTGAAGTCTGTTTTTGAATGTGCTGTGAGTTTAGCGCACATCTGAGACCGCAACGGGCACCAGTTACGCTTTGTTTTCACATCAGCATAATTTTCAACATTTTAATGGACAAATGTTGACAGTATTTCGCTAGATTTTAAATGAGACGCGTTTGTAAACCTTTTTTCACAGAAGCTGGAGTTTTCCGCCAAAATAAAAGTTCATAGGTTTATCTCTTGCAAGCAAGGACTAAAGTTAACAGACGCGAACAAAGAAAATATTGTACAGGCAGAGCAAGCTCACTGTTTATTGGATGAAAAATATAAATATTGTGGTGGGGGTTTATATGAATCTATTTCTGAAGGGAACCGACTTAAGAGAAGTTTCGAATGCATTTTTTCTGTCAGAGAGTGAAATTCAGCCTGTCTGCTGATTTTGTTTTATGCAGGTTTTAGCATAATTTCACAAAGGTGAAGTCAGTCAATTCTGTTTTTGCTTCAAATGTTGACATGATACAATAAAAAAAAAACACTGCTCATGCTACATCTACATGTTGCATCATTGTTTGTATCGTGATTAAAATGCAGTGGTTGGTTCTAATTTCAAATGGCTCTTTTTTTATTAAATAAGTTTAGTAGTTGTAGTAGCAGCAACTGCAAAAACAGTTTAATGGCCAGGAAAAAATATTTGTGGCTGGTAGATTGTCTTAAGTCACCAGAAAATGTTGTTTGTATCGTGATTAAAATGGCAGATGTGGCAAAAAGTTAGTTTTAGGCCCTGCTTGCACATGTGTAAATTAGGACAAAAGTATTGTAATTTCCCTACTGTAGAATAATGTAAAATTATATACCTGTGAAATATTCATTTTCACTTATTTTACAGTGTAATTGTTTTCCAATATATGGCTATTACTGTCATAGGAATAATAATATAACATTATTATTATTGTCATTATATTCTAATTTGTTTGGCTTCCAAATTCACCGGTGTGAGTGTAACGTAGACTGAGATACTATATCACAACTAAAAAGAGGATTGAGTCCCCCTTTAAACCTCAAGTGAAAGTCAATTCACCAGCTTTTTTCTTTAAGTTTGCACACTGAACCCGTGTTGGAGATCTTAATTTTGAACTCTCAAAGTGCACCACATAGATGAATTTAACTTTAAAATGTACAAAATTTTCTTAAAATTTTCTGGGCATGCCCCCAGACCCCCCTAGAGGGACCGAGGTCCACCCACCACAGTCTCACAAAATCCTGTGGGAAACACTGTGTATGTGTATGTGTATATATATATATATTTTAGGGATGTCAATTTTCAATCATTTCCATAATCGATCGTCGTTTAAATTAACGATCAATTAATCGATTAATCGTTAACCTTAACTACTGCAAAATGCGTCTGTTGCAGTGGCATATAGTCACCGGCATGACATGATGTGCAAATGCCACTCAAAACGCCAGCTTCCTCACCCGAAAGGGTTTTTAGTCTAAATAAAAGGCTAGTGGCAGGATGGTAAAATGAATGGATGTGATTACGATCATTTGATAAAATGAAGAGCGCGCCTTTTTAAATGGTTTCATGGTGCTCGTTTTTTTTATTTTTAAAACATCATAGCAATGTTTGCAATTGACATTATCGGGATTTAAAATAAAATGATCCCAAACGCAAGTACGGCGCGTGGGGCTGTGACGTGCGGTCAGTGATCCGCTTCCAGAACCACCGGCGTTGCTACGGCAAAACATACTGTTACCCATTTGAAACATTTTAATGTGAGTATTATGACACAAGTGAGGTACAAAGCTTTGTTAAAAAGATAAATAACTGGTTAGCAGGCCAATTTTACATCGCGACCATGCTTTTTGATTCATGCCGAGCGCATACATTTAAATCAAGCCATATGCGGCTTTGTGTTCTGTTTTTCCGGATGGTCACGAATTTAATATTATTTATTGTTTCTTTTCCCAAATCCTCACTGTCTCACCCTCTAGATTCGCAGGTTTATTTTATTGTTGTTCACTTTTTTAATCACTGTTTTCGCATCTCTTACTGTGGTAAACGTGTGGGGAGAAATGAAAGATTTCGTGGCCATGAATTAAGAATTCGTTACTATGACTTATTAAATTGTTCCCGCATTTAAGTTAAATCATGGCTTTTCTAGGGAACAAATTAATGAAACATGGACAGCTGCCACAAATTAATATGTCGTAGGAACGAATTAACAAGTTGTATGAATGAATAGACTGTCCTGCTCGCGTGTGCAGCCCTTTCAAAGCAAAGTGCCCGATATGCAACAATTATCTAGGGAAATTATAATTGAACATGACTTATTACTACATTTCAATACAAAATAACTTTGTACTGTATCTGTTTTAATGTACTTTTAAAGTTTGGATTATATTAAAAGCGTAGTTTGTACATTAGTAAATTATTTTCTTGTAAGATCCAGCCCCTTCACCGTCACTCACAGCCGTTTGCACGTGTTTTGCGCATGAGCCGCAAGCACCCCAAAATGAAACTGCTTAATCGACCATCGATAGCTTTTATCGATTATATCTCTTATCGACAATTAATTGATCGTCGATTAATCATTGACATCCCTATATATATATATATATATATATATATATACACACACACATTTATTTATTTAGTGTACATTAAGCAAACTTTTTAGAGTTGTTCATGTATTCACTAAACCAATCCAACATTGTTAGGTATAGTTAGTTGGAGTCAAAAATGTTGGGAATCCCATTCCAGGATGCCTTTAAACTGCCCCGAAGCTGATCATGTGGACGGCCCCAGACAAAGCCCTATACATTACATCTGGCACTCTCAAATGAAAATATCTCCAAAATATTTCATCAACATGGCTCCACTGCATGTTCCGGATGAATATGCATTCCTACCATTTAACATTTGGTTTTAAGTTATCTCTATGAAATGCAATATCAACCAGTTGCATCCATTTATTCAAGCTTACAGCAACAATAATGAAAAAATGCTACAATATCAAGACACAAACAACCCAGTACATGCAAAACAATTAATCTGAAACCCTGCCAGTGTTTGAAAATGTCCTCCTAATGGCTTTTCTGTGCTACAAAAACAAAGCCAGCTCCTACATCTCAATTACAGAGCATATTTGGATGGTAGCCGAGGGGATCTCAGGGAGCCACAATAGTTTATGTGCCCAGTCATCACCATAGCCCTGTTTGTTTACAGCAGAAAGCCCAACAGTACCGTTAAAATGGTTTTGTTATAAGTGTAACCTGTTTTTTTTCGTTTTTTTTCTGACCTGGTCATATTTAGCTGAACTCATCACAACCAGACTTGTTCAGCTTTAGTCATCAGCATTGCTCAAAATGCGATGACTCTTCAGACGTGAACCGTACTGTACGGAGTTGCGTTTGTTAACATGTCCTCAAGCTCACAACCGGAATATAATTTTATATGTACCTGTGTGTTCAGCATCTAACCCAATCACGAAATAGCAAAACACACCACCTAAAAACAGTCGTGCAGCTCTCACCTTTCTGTGCACTGTTTATACAGAGGACATGTTATGATCTATATGGGCTGTTGTCTCATCTGGTACTTCATCTAATTAACAGGACCTGACTTGAACAGCAACTATAGTCTGCAACACAAACAAAATGGTGCGCTTGAGGGCATTGGCATAAATGTGCCTTTAGAGGTAGGGCTTTTGATGTCTTTTTAACGAAAGAGAGACAGGAAGTATTTATAATGGCTTGCTGTTACGCAAATATGATTTAGACTCTGAGAGCTTGGAGACGAGGGTGACTCACATCTTTCATATCTTCTAGTGAGATCATTTTCCACAGAGCTGACTACACTTATCGAAAATGTGCTATCAAAATGCCAAATGTTTTGTCTTCACTTAACACACGAGTTCTTAAGAAAATCATTGAAAAAAAAAAAGCTGGAATCTTCAGGGAAAAGAAGGCATTTATCATCGGACAAGCGTCATGTGCTACATCTACAAAGCAAACGAGGTCAAATATTTTAAGAACATGTGAGCGAGATAATGTAATTTCAAGCCAAATGACACCCTAGCAAGGTTTGTGCTGGGAAAAACACCAGGTGAGGAAACCAAACAATCCAAATCGAACAATTTATATGCTTAACATCAACAATAAGGCCATTCTGTTGATATACTGACCTCTTTCTGAAGCACAATGCTTCGATGCACAGTAGAATCACAAACAGGCTAGTCTTTGCCAAAAGAGACCATTAGCCACAGAAACCTACCTCCATTAGCTACGGTCAACTGAACACGGGTCACTAGCTAAACATCTATTAGAGACCTTGCAACTGTAGGAGAAAACCAATACTGAGTGACAGGACTGTCAAAGTATCCAAACTTTTTTTTTTTTTACTCTGTAAACACTTCCAAACGACATAAACCTCTGCAAAATGACCGAATATAGTTGCAAACACAAACATACGGTCTGTGTTTGGCTTGGGTTAATCTCAGCTAGCCTCTGAAATCCCAAGGGCCTCTCAGTGTCAGCGGCTGAGCTTCATCCGACAGTCAGACCGTTGTTAAACAAGCAATCTAATTCATTCTGAAGCATTCATTTCAGGAAGAAGTCAACGGCTAATTTGATCATATCAGAACGATGAAATATCTCTGTAAAATTTAAACCTTTAATTTAATCAGCCATTTGATGATGGCATCCTTTGAGGATGTCCTGAACGAAGAGACTCACTACAAGACTCCATTGGCACATCAGAGATACGATTTACTCATCCGAAACAGGCAGAGGGTAAAATATGACTGTCCTCTCCACATGCAAACCAAACATCGATGAATAACGGGTCACTGCCTGTGCAGTTTCGTGTTTTCCCTTTTTAAAAATAACCGCCATTGAGTGGATTCCCAGAAATCTCCCAGGTGGGTGAATCCATTGTGACGGTGACACTACTTTTCCATAGATAAGCCTCTTGAGCAGCAATTAAGATGTATGCAGTGATGTTTTTGAATATCTGAGCATCAGATGAGGCTTAAAACTTGCAGAGAAGCGAGTAAACATCAGCGAGGAAAATAACAAAACAGGGCACGTGGACAAAATATGATTCGATACTCAATTCATCATCTAAAACATCATCTCCACTGACAACAATACAATTCTGACACATCTAACCGTATCTTTTGCACCTGCAGAGCACTCATATATTATTTGAATAACTCTGCTGACCTAAAAACACCTTCATGACACTGCATACAGAGTGTAATAGGTCCAAACCCTTCAACATAGTTACAAAGGGGGAAAAAATCTAGTTTTTTTTAATCAGAGGTCCATGAAAAATGTAATAAAGTTATTCCTAATGAAAGTCTGGGTGAGGGTCCCTGGGTTTTTACTGCTTGAAAACCCCCTGTGAACATCTGAATTACTTTTATGTATGATTCATTTTCCAATACGCTGGACTCTGATTATGGTATTTGGAAATGACAACTCTTTAGTTAAATAATGCATTATTAAAACGATATAGCTATTTGCAACAGGGTAATTCCATTGTTGAGTTATTTTGTGTACCTCATGAACATATGTCAACAGTGGCTTTAACAAAGAATAGCTGACACCAGCTTTCACGGTTTGTTTTTATAGGCAACACGCCTTTAGATTGAAATGGAAATAAATGTTAGCACTTTCTCCCTCTGAACATTTTTAGATTTTGTTTGACATAGGCTAGGTCCAAAAGTTATGCATCAACCATGTTATCATCAAAACTCTCATATCTTAAAATTATGCTAAATTTCTGAAATAAACAAATGTCGTCTTCCTGTTATTGCGTGAAATCATCTCTTAATATGACTTTGTACATTACACAACAGATTATGGAAAACTCGATATCTATAGAAATATCAGGATTAATTTCTCTTTCTAAAACACACTATAGTGACCTTGTGTGGCTAAATGAATTGTTTAACCCCAAAAGCATTATCCATATATAAGGTCTATTAAATTTTGGGATTTAGCTTAAGGTGGTGCAATGCAGTTTCTCTACCCTTAAACACAGTCTTTTCTTTAAAATATTTACTTTTTTTCCCCCAAAATGAAACAGGCCCCAATTTCATAGAATTACCATATCAAATGACAAATCATAATACATAACCCGGAAACGGGAAATAATAAAGAGGAAGCTGTTAGGTTGTTATTAATCTGACGTCACGGTGTGTTTTCAGACTTATTTCGAAATACATCCGCTCAATATGATGCATTTTTTCGACGTTGGGTTTCATTTTCTTGAGTCAAATGTTCCCTAAATTGTCTACATTTTCGAAACCATGTTGTTTTTGGGATGCTGCTCGTTAGTGAGACAAAATTATTTGTTAACATAATATTGGTTCCGGATAAATGTCATTCATAAATAAAAACTAGACAAAAACATTCTTTTTCTTTTTCATTTTAAAAGAGTTCTTCAATTTCCAACAATCCATCAAACCCATTAGAATTAATCATTGTTTTAATATCAGCATATTTCTTTGATTTTAAGTAATGTTTTGTGCTGTTGTACTGAAGTGTACTAAACACTATGCATTTTACTTTCGTTGTCTAAAGTGCCATTACGTGTACAATATTTGTTGCGCTCCCTACTTTGTACATAATGAACAGATTACATACTGAATATTGAGCACAAAATGATACGGTTTCAAATATGGCCATACGGCAAAGCGACCCCCGCGGAGCGGCTCTTACCGTGGCAGACACCAGGCTGCTGTCCGTCAAGGTGAGGTGGTGAGGCTCCCACCTCCGTAAAAATTTGGAGGTGAGGAGCTTACTGAGGAAGGTCCGCGGGTGCTTGACCACGCACACCTGGATGTCCCCCTCCTGAAGCAGTTTGTATCTCATGCCGCTGCTGCTGTGTAGAAGGCTCCTCTTGCTGCAGGGCCCCGCTTTGTGATTATTATTCCCCTCCGGCGGCTGCTGCGCGGACATTTCCCCCAGCAGAGGCTTACTCTCTTCGGACGGATAAAACTGATTATTGTGCAGCTCGTTTCCCCCACCGCTCCCGTTAAAATCCATGATTCCCCTCAGCGAAAACCAACGGCGTTGAATCAGATCAGGTGGCTGTCTTTTGATTTCGAGGCCGATTAATGGTCGTTCCAGTGTTTGGCATATAGAGGCTCACGCGATCCACCGGGACTCGAGCTCAACAGCGGTACGGAAAAGACATGGGTCGGCAACGGCGAGGATTGAAGCCATTAAATAAGCCCGTCAAGACGAGGAAGGTTCGATGAAGTATAATGTCTTTCCTTCGAGCGTCGCGAGCTATTCAATATGCTCGAGCCATTCCGTCTCTCTCCACAGCATATTATTCCAGTCTTCCTGCTCCGAATATGAAACAATAACCAGGTACAAGATCCACGCTGCGTTCAATTTTATTTGTTCTTCAGATGCTCGGAATCATGGTTCCCTTTTCTGTCTTTTTTCCTCCCTATCTCGGCGGAGGAACCGAGTGCTTCGAGAGGGCTGCGTGTGGATTGGTCCCGGCTCGTTCATGTGATACCGGAGTGACGTCAATGGGGAGGCGAACGGATGCGCGTCTCTGTTTGATAGGGGGCGCACTTCCCTTCTCTCGAGCAAAATGGTGAAAAGAAAGAGGGCATATGGCAAACCGATTTAGCATCGAGTTTACATTGCGAATACTTGTTTTTTAATTTCTTGGATGTTGTCGAATTATGATGGTATACCTTTTCAATTTCACACTAGCAACTAGTGTTGTCAAAAGTACAGACCGCGATACCATTCGGTATTAAAATTTTAAAAACGTCCATTTCCCAAGATTTGAGTGCTGTTGAGCGGATTATTAAACAGCGCTGATTGGTCATTGTTCACGCGCTCAACAGATAGGTCTGTGATTGGCTTCATTGATCATCGCTTCACACTCTTCACCGAGTGCTTCATTGATCATTGAAGCCAATCACAGATGTATCTGTTGAGCACGTGAACAATGACCAATCAGCGCTGTTTAATAATCTGCTCAACAGCGCTCAAATCTTCAAATCAAATCAAATCACTTTTATTGTCACATCATCACAGCACATGTGCTTTGATGAGTGAAATTCTTGAGAGCGTGCTCCAGACAGTGCAGAAACAATTAACATATAGACAGTACCATTACATACTTACAGACTTATACAGATGACAATGTGCAATATACACATACATATACTCAGTACACACAGTGTACTGTTAGACATACTTACAGTTATCAATACACATTATACACCGTATGTACACATTCTACATTATGTACACATATATACATACACAGTAATGTGCAACGGTGCAGTAGATTGTACATAAGCTGGATACGCAAACGTCATGTATGTGCATTGGATGGTATCCAGTGGTAGCAGATAGATTGTTGTATTAGTGCAGTGTGTACGTGTAGTCCAGTTTGAACTGTGGAGTTAAAGTGCAGTGCGTGGCATATCGTAAAGTGGGAGTGTGCTGTAGGGTGTATTAGTTCTGGCTGTTCATTAGCCTGATAGCCTGAGGGAAAAAGCTATCCCTCAGTCGGCTAGTGCGGGATCGGATGCTGCGGAGACGTCTTCCTGAGGGCAGCAGAGAGAACAGTCTGTGGGACGGGTGGCTGGAGTCATTGGTGATCCTCCGGGCTTTCCTTATACACCGCCTGGTGTAGATGTCCTGGAGGGAGGGAAGCTCACCTCCAACAATGTGGCGGGCAGTTCGCACAACCCTTTGCAGAGCTTTGCGGTTGCCAGTGGTGCTGTTTCCAAACCAGGCGGTGATGCAGCCGGTCAGGATGCTCTCCACAGTGCAGGTATAGAATGATCTGAGGATGCTGGGGCTCATTCCAAACTTCCTCAGCCGTCTCAGGAAGAAGAGGCGTTGATGTGACTTCTTCAGCACTGCATCTGTGTGAGTGGACCATGTGAGATCCTCGGTGATGTGAACACCGAGGAACTTAAAGCTGTTTACCTGCTCCACAGGTGTCTTGTCGATGGTGATGGGTGTGTGTTCTCTGCTCTGTCTCCTGAAATCCACCACCAGCTCCTTGGTCTTGTCGATGTTGAGTGAGAGGTGGTTCTCCTGACACCATTTAGTCAGGGTACTTACCTCCGCTCTGTAGGCCGTCTCATCGTTGTCAGTGATCAGGCCTATCACCGTTGTGTCGTCAGCGAATTTGACGATGACGTTGGAGCTGTGTGTGGCTGTACAGTCATGTGTGTACAGGGAGTACAGGAGTGGGCTGAGAACGCAGCCCTGCGGAGCACCAGTGTTGAGGGTCAGCGGAGATGAAGTGTTGTTGCCCATTCTGACCACCTGACTTCTGCCTGTCAGAAAGTCCAGGATCCAGCTGCACAGAGATCTGTTTAGTCCTAGATTCTGGAGTTTCGCAACCAGTGTGGCAGGCACTATGGTATTGAATGCGGAGCTGTAGTCCACAAACAGCATCCTCACATAGGCATTCTTGTTTTCCAGGTGGGAGAGAGCAGTGTGCAGGGTGAAGGCAATAGCATCGTCTGTGGAACGGATGCTGTGATATGCAAATTGCAGCGGATCCAGTGAGGCAGGCAGCACAGAGCAGATGTAGTCTCTGATGAGTTTCTCAAAACACTTGCTGAAGATGGGTGTTAGAGCAACGGGCCTCTAGTCATTCAAGCATGTGATTTTATTTTTCTTTGGTATGGGCACAATGGTGGATTTTTCCACCAAAAAAATCTCTTTAAATCTTAGCGGGAAATTGACGTCTTTAAAATTTCAGTACCGAATGGTATCGCGGTCGGTACTTTTGACAACACTACTAGCAACTATGTAGCCTACTTGTACTAAAACAGTGTTTCGAATCTATTCAGTTTGATTCATTGTGTGTTAGTACCGTACTTATTCCTTTACTACTTTAAAAAAAAAAAAAATTCTGAATTGTGAGATTTAAAAAATATATATATTTTTAGGCTTCCATAGACAAGAAATTATATCATTGTTGCTGGCAAACAAATTACAGATTTGTGCCCTTTAATTTTATAGCAATTTTCAGATATAGTCTAGGTTCTAAATATTAACAAGTAAAAATAAAATAGTAAAACATATTGTAACTATATTGAATACTTTTAAATGCAATGTTAAAATGGCTTGCCATAGTGGATGCAGAGTTTGTCATACTGTCATTTTCTGTACACATTCATTCTGTAAGGCTTCTTTGTTGCAGAAGATGTGCCATCTGTCCTGTGGTTCACAAGCTTTCGTAATATACAGTATAACCAGTTCAACTGAATAAAAATTGAGTTTTAGAAGAGGATGGGCATACCTTTAATGTCACCTAAATGTTTTTTTTTTTTTTGGTTGTGTTTTCATGAACAAGAAATCAAATAGGCCTACATTAATTTCTCAGAATGTGAATATTATTCAAAGTCACATTCTGCAAAAGAGCAATTAAACAACAACAAAAAAAACACTGCTCACTAGATGCACATTGACCTTTTGCGGCTAATTGCTTCTATAGCGGGGTAAATTGTCACAATGGGAACCGGCTCCTTATTGACCCTAATTTTTTCTTCTTTTTTGGAAAATGAAATACTAAGGTAGAGAAAAAGGCATATTCTACAACAGATTAGTATTTAAATTGCGTTACTATTTTGTTTAAACTGTATGATTATATGAAATTAAACAGCATAAATAGAAACAGAAGCATACTCAAAAATTCAATGCATTGTTGTATATGTATAAAGTGTATACATATAAAACATGTGTGATAACTTGCCCTGACCTGACTAAAAACATGTTTTTAAAACTTTTGTTTTAAATCTTTATTGCAGTTGAAAATACCTTAATGCATGTTAAAGTGTATTGTTTTCCTTTCTGTATATTCAACAGATATTACAAACAGTATGATTGTTATTTTTAGAGATTGGAGGAGAGTTACCAAAATGTGTCATCAGCATTTAGTATAGTTTTGAAAGTAATTGAGTTTGATTTTAACATACAAGAATTTATATGTTCATGAATATGCAAGCAAAATTAAGAAGTTTGAAATTCCCGTCATTGTGTTGCAGTTCACAGCCCTCCATCCGACTTTTGTTTGGCTTAAACAGCAAAGTCCGAAAATAAATAGGCCCACATTTGGTCATTTGAGTTAGATATTTATTCAACTGGGATACTTTTTCTGACCGCTTGCTCTCATTCCGCATGAAGTGCACAAGATTTCTTGGGAGGCCGAAGCAAGCAGGGCCACCCACACTCTAAACAAAGCCTCAGTCACAAAAATGAATACTCCCCCGCCTCTGACAACATTGTTATTGTGCTTGTAATCTTTCCTAACGCATTTGTGACAACATATTTTATCAGAATGAGCCATGGTGGTGCGGAGCAGATGATAATGTGACTTCCAAGTGGTAAAATCTTTCACTGAAATGCACCAGTGCTCAGATGCTAAATTACTTATGAAACGGTCTTTGTATCAGCAAGTTAAAGGGAAGTGAGATTTTTATCTTTGCTTTCGTTCTGTCATTGACTATAGTGCATTGGCGGAACTCATTTGTTTTACATAAAGGACTATATCATGAAATGAACAATATGTCGTCATTCACCCAAATGTCGATAGTTTTACTTTCTTTCTAAAGATTATCACTCTTTTTAATATTCTAAAAAAGTCACACTTTTTTTTTTTTGTAATATAATCATTCCAAACCTGTATGACTTTCTTTCTTTAGAAAATCGTAGACACTCTTTTCCATATAGGAAAATTTCACACATTTATTATATTTAATAATATAATTGGTCCAAGCATGACTTTGTTTTTGTTTTTTAAGAGTCACTCTTTTCCATAATAAAATTTCACACTTTTACTATATTCAATAATATAATTGGTCCATACCTGTATGACTTTCTTTCATAAGAAAAGTCACTCTTTTCCATATAGTAAAATTTCACACCTTTATTATATTCTATAATATAATCAGTCCATACCTGTATGACTTTCTTTTGTAAGAGTCACTCATTTCCATATAGTAAAATTAATATTTTTTTTTAAATAATATTCAGAAATACTATCAGTCCAAGCCTGTATGACTTTCTTTAGTCACTCTTTTCTATATAGAAGTTAACACTTCTATTATACTCAATAATATAAATGGTCCAAGTCTGTTCGACTTTCTTTATAAGAATATCTTAGTCACTCATTTACATAAAATTTCACACATTAATTATATTCAGTAATATAATTGTTCCAAACATGCCTTTTCTTTTTTAAGTCACTCTTTTTCATAATAACATTTCACACTTTTATTGTAATCTGTCCAAATCTGTATAACTGTCTTTCTTAGGAATATCCTAGTCATTCGGCCCGAGTCTGTATGCCTTTCTTCAGAATATCCTACTCACTTTTTTCATATAGGAAAGTATCACACTTTTATTTATATTCGAAACTAAGTGGGCCGAACATTCTTCAGAAATTCACCTTCCACAGAAGACAGTCAAGCGGGTTTGTTTTGACACGAGGGTGAGTAAATAATGGTGAGGTTCAGTTTTAGATGAACTGTTCCTTTAACAAGTTTGACCCACAGAGTTATCTGACATGTGTTTAGTTTCCTAGAAGACATATTTTGGTGTACGGTGTCTCAGCCATAGCATTATAACGTGTTAAATGATCACACAACCATTACTGATGACATACTTGTAGAGGGTGGGACTGTCGTATCTTAGACTGTGAATTCTGCTGATGTATGAAGTGTGTATGGTCTGTGGAGTCAAGTACAGACAATGAGATCACCACCTCAAGGACTGATACCTGTCTGATTAATCCCAGAGGAAAGATCTAAACATTCGCACACTGCCCTGCCGTTTTGCTTACGGCTTGTTCCATGCATTGGTTGCTGGGATGAAGGCATCACATCCCTGCTGGGAATACTGTGGTAATGTCGTGCTGTGTAAGCAACCAAAATGGTGAGTAAGAAAAGCAAACTGCATCACTTGACTTCCCCAATCGAATGATCTGCATGCCTCCTGACCAGCCCCTTGACGAGGAAGTGAATCAGGCTGTACAAAGTCATTCACAAGTCGAATCAAATGGAAAGGAGGAAGTCTTTTGTTTATGTTGTCAGTGAGCATGGTGGGTTGATGTAAGAGGTGTTGAAATGACTTCAACTATTCAAATGAGGTTTGCATGCACTCCGACTGGGAGAAAGAATTTTCTTGCTCTGTTCTTTCCCGTCATACTCGCATTACTCAGTCTGACCAACGGATTATAAAAAGTCGCTTGTTTGGGCCATATATGCAACACTTGATCACAAACTGCAAATAAAGTCACATGCTGTAAACTTAAGCTGAAAGTGAAACAGCTGTCTGTGGTTGTTTGGTTCTTTGATGATGGGGCCTTTACAGGAAAACCGTCTTGTATGCAAGTTACTTTTTTCTTAAAAATGCGTAGTGGTTCCTTACAAAGTGTAAAAAAAATTTTTTTCAAGCGAAGTCTATTTTAGGACCATTAAGACTTTTATGACATTATGATATTTTCATAAAAATTAAGCACATTTTCTCCCAGTTACGTTTTAGGTTTTCCCCCCTTATGATTCTCAACTGCGATACTCCTTTTGATGTAATACCGTATTGCACAGTAAAAAAATAATAATATTTTTTATTAATGAAAATAATAATTTTTATTTTAATGAGCACAAATTAAAGGGAGTACAATAAATACTACCACAATGTAAAAATACTTTTATACATTTAAAGAATAACATATAAATATCCCTTAAGTAATATTAAATTGTTGCATAGTAATAAGAATTATATTTTTGTATTACAGCATTTATAGTACAGCAAGAATGGGGGAAGATTTATTTGTCATGAAAATACTGTCGTAATTCAAAAATAATAATGGTCCAAAATAGGCTTTGTTTTTGTAATTTAATTTCATAAAATCATTTTGGGGTAAACTTTTTAGCCATGTTCCTCAGTTTTCATGAATTTTGTCAACTCAGCTGTAACACACCAGAATTTTTATTAATAACTAAACCTAAACTATTAATTTTTTTTTGTTAATTGAAATAAAGCTGAAATAAAATGAATATATAAATAAAAATTATTTAAGTTAAGTTGTAATAAATTAATGATTAATTTAAGTTTAAGTTGAAGCACAAAAAAAATGAAACCCCCAAAAATATGACTGAAATAAAAATAAAAAATGTTTTTTAAAAATCATAAAATTGCTAAAAATTAAACAAATTAAAATGAAAACTGAAAAGATAAAAATTAAAGCTTAAAGGGATAGTTCACCCAAAAATGGAAATTCTGTCATTAATTACTCACCATCATGTCGTTCCAAACCTGTAAGACCTTCATTCATCTTCGGAACACAAATTAAAATATTTTTAATGAAATCCAAGAGCTTTCTGACCCTGAGAGCAATGTAACTGAAATGTTCCCAGATCCAGAAACATATAAGGACATCGGTAAAACAGTCCATGTTACATCAGTGGTTCAACCGTAATTTTACAAAGCTACGAGAATACTTTTGTGTGCAAAGTAAACAAAAATAATGCCTTTATTCAATGATTTCTTCTCTCCTGGGACAGTCCTCCACCATTATGGAGAGTATCACGACAAATGCGCGTGTTGCTGCTGACGTAGAACACGCATGCGCTGTGCCTTGTTTATGTGCAGAGGAATGCAATGCGCATACATCACTGTACTCTCCACAATGGCAGAGTATGGGACGAGGAGCAGAAGAATTGTTGAATAAAGTCATTATTTTTGTTTTCTTTGCACACAAAAAGTATTCTCGTAGCTTTGTAAAATTACAGTTGAACCACTGATGTCACATGCACTATTTTATCAATGTCTTTACATTTCTGGACCTGGGAACATTTAAGTTACATTGCTGTCTATGCAGAGTCAGAAAGCTCTCGGATTTCGTCAAAAATATCTTAATTTTTGTTCTGAAGATGAACGAAGGTCTTACAGGTTTGGAACGACATGAGGGTAAGTATGACAGAATTTTCATGAACCCTTTAAAATATTAATAAAAACTATTATAGCATTTAAATTATATATAAAATTACTTTATCTTATTAAAGACCTCAAAGCCAACAGACATGGATTGTAAGGTATGTTTGGAAATCAACACCTGCACTTTTTCATACACACAAATGTTTTGCAGGAATGATCTGAGGTCACAAAGGACGTTAGGAAGTCTACTATTCAAGATCTGACCCAGCGTGCCTGTTTGAGCAGCACTAGCCATGTCCAAAGTCACAAGACCTCTGGTTAAATGTAAGTCCTGTCATATGAGCAGCCCAGTTTGGGTGAATTTACCTCATCCTGTTTATCTTCAGTAATCCTGCTAATCCCATGCCTGTCCTGCACTGTTTATTCATACGCACACACACACACGAGACCAAACACATTCATACACACACCTTTTGATGAGACACCCGTTACGCCATAGAAAAACCCAAACTTTGGTAACATACCAGTGTTATGCAACAATCAAGATTTGCTTACGATAGACTAAATTCCCCGGCGTGTTTCAGTTTTACAAGACGTTATTATGACTTGTGTATTGAGTGAACGGATGCTGCACTCACTCGAATACCAACCTTCACCTTCCTGATGAAATGCCTCTCGATAATTTTTAATCTCTATAACTGAGAGGAATCAATATTAAAAACTGGTAGAAGTTTAAAACCATCTGAAAGATTTTAAAGTTGCTGGTGTGAAAGGCAGTGTATTGCTTTTAAGCCATAAAGCATGCTTTCACAAAAACATTTCAACGCAAAAAAAAAAGAACACATTCCCTTTTTTATTATTCATTTTCCCAGTATAGCATACATTATTATGATATCAAAAGTATTCTTTATGCATCATTTTCTAATATTCAAATTATTTAGCATGATTCTTTAATCATTTTCTAATGCAAATATACTATTTATTAGCATTGTGATATAATTTTTATTTCTATGTAATTCATATATATATATATATATGATATTTCATTTCTCTTCAAAATTTACCACCTCCTGTCAAATGATTAATCGCGAAAATTCTTATTTCTCACTGCATCCAAAATAAAAGTTTTTGTTTACATAATATATGAGTGTGTACTGTGTATATATCGCGATTAATGCATATGTAAATACAAAGACAAAATAAAAGTTTTTGTTTATGCATAATATATGTAGTGTGTACTGTGTAATAAATATACTAGTGCTGTAAATCAAACGATTAATCGTGATTATGTATCGCATCAAAAAATAAGTTTTCATTTACGATTAATAATATATCGCGTCTGTTTTCATTTACTGTGTATATTTAGTATGTATATATGCGTCTGTACTGTGTATATTTAGTATGTATATAAATACACACACATGCATGCATTTAAGAAAAATATGTTATATTTGTATATTAAATATATTTATATATAATATAAAAATATATAAATGTAAATATTTTCAAAATATATACTGTATGTGTGCATATTTATATATAAATATACACAGTACACACATATTTTACATAAAAACTTTTATTTTGAATGCGATTAATCGTTGTCCAGCACTAATATAAACCGTATATAAAATAATTGAAAATGAAAATTATTTTTATAATAAATTATTAATGTAAAATTATATATATAAAACAATGCATATAGCAAGATTTTATTTTATTAAATGATGTGACAGTGTTTTTATTATATTTAAGACGACACAAAAAATCATAAAATGTTCCTAAAAATTTGTTTTGAAACAGTTTTTAATTTTCCTTTCATTTCATGCATGTTTTAATAACCACATAAACCACACACCACCGACTTCTGCAAGAGATTTTATTACGAGGCAGATTTCAAGATTCCCTTAGAGGCAAATCTAAGCCTGACTTGCACTCCAAAACATCACAAACATGGAATGAGAAATCCACAGTAAAAATGTCCCTAAAGAACCAGAACACCACTTTGCATAATATAAACATTATGTGCTACATTTTATTAATCACAATGTTCTGGCAGAAGTGTTTTAGTGTTGTGTGCAAATGGAGTCATGACAATGTTTACAGTAAAGTGAGTGTGTTGATCATTTTCATGAGCATGTATTGTGTGTGAAGTCTTGGCGAGGAACACACATTACATATCATGCATAGTTGGTATACTCCGCATTCTGACAGTACTTCGACGTCAATAACAACAGCAAATTTTGTGGTGATATAGAAATTACAACTTACACAATCCTTGGATAGGGCACATCTTCAATCTAGTGACCAGTGCATTGGTGCAAACACCACAAATTGGTCCTGTATTTTTTTTTGTCCACATTCTCATAGTTTGAGAGCCATTTTTGACAAATGCTAGTGTCTAGTGTGTGAAAGTGTGGGATTTATTCCTGCTATTGGATTGCATTTCCATGGTGGTGAATATGCAATGTTCGTCCCTTCAATTAGAACAGACAGCAGCAGCTGAATCATGCACAGAACAAATGGGGTCACCAGATGCCAAAACAGTCCACACTGACAGGAAAGCCAGTTCGGAGGTCATTCACAAAATACATTTCGCCACATAAGGGTGAGACCAGCAACTTGCATCTATTTCTGACATGCTGTGGTGTTTTGAGTCCCTGGATACGAGACCAACAGCAAAATTTGATCGGTTAAGACAGGCAGACCATCACGCAGTCAGAAAGACACATGAAATATGCAAATATCCACCATTTTCGGTTTTCAACTTTGACAATACAATGCATATGTATCAGTTTAAACTAAAATGTAAACTCGTGTTCCTCTGATCAGAAAACACATCTTTTTTTACTATTAACTAAGGCTACCAAAGTTAACTGTTGAGACTAATCAAATGTGAATTAAACAAATTTAATAGTAAAACTGATTAATTCTATAAGGTTCTTTTTCAGAACAAGAGCAGGTCCACAGTTATCCAAATTCAATACAAACAGTCCCACAGCTGGGCTTTTACCCAACCTTTTTTATTTCATAAATGAAACACAGATGGGACTTTTAACATGAGTATGTTATTTGTATTCCGTAAGGCAGAATGTACTTATTGGCAAAGTTTAACAAGACTGAAATTTCTCCTGGACACCATTAATAAGAAGACATCTAGTCAACTTGCACTTAAAATAATAATTATATATATATTTATAATTTTAAATATAATATTGCATATATATTGTATGTATATATATATATATATATAAAATATTATTTTTAAAATTATAAATATATACATATAACAGCAAACTTAAAATTCAAGCTTAATTATCGGCAAAAGAGCAATGAAATGACATTTTAAATCATTTCAATAATCTAACATGTCATTTCAACTTTGATTGTACAGTAGCTAGACACTTGCATTAGCAACATAATTGTGCTTGATATGAACATACCACTAGCCCTGATTAGTTCTTGATTTGATTTGTTCCCTTACTTACTGAACCCACATTTAAGACTTAACTATTGTATAAAATAGGCAATTATCACCTCCTTCACCGTGTTCAAAAGTGTTAGCGTCAAATAAGCTGCAACAACATCTAGGTAAAATCTATTCATATAAAGCATGAAAATAGTGAGCAGGTCCCATCTAATGTAACAGCATTTCCTGTGACTGGTAAAAAAAGAACCAAAAAAAAAAAAGATGTACAATTCATCCTCTAAGAAAGGCATCAAACATAAAAAAGGACAATTCATTCAAGCTTTCCCACTTTATAACCAAACCTCTGCTGTTGCCAATATAATCCCACAATCCTCTGCATCCTCCTCCAAACCAGCAGACGACGGAGGAGTGACATAAAGCCAGCGGTGAGGATGCGGGTTGTTTATGTGGATTGAACCCGGATCCGGAACTGTCCCTGCTGGAGCTGCAGGCGGAACAGCTTACAGTTAGCGATGCGTAGGGGGGCACAGCTCGTCTTACTCAGATCAGAGGGCATGAGGGGTCTGGTGGGGTGCCAGGTGCCCGTGCTTCTGCGAAACTCCCGCACATAGTCAAAACTGGTGCCTGCAGATGAAACAAAGAAATATATATTATGCAGTGAGTATTTTATGCTCTGCTCTACACAAACAGCTTGAAGACGACACATTTTTTTGTCATGTTGTATTATGTGTACAGTATTCCAAAATGACCATCTGGTTTATTTTAGCAAATTTGTTCAATTGAAACAGTTTGTATCAATAAACTGGTCACAAAAAAAACATTCTGTAGTATTCCCAGAAATCAAACCTTTTTAGTGCCATTTTTGTAGTGAAATATATTGTTATATTATTGTAATACTTAAATATTGCTGTTTATAATTGCTATCTGAAATAAAATATTTTTCTTAATATTTCACTATTTTTTTAATTTCAGTTAACATTATTTTTTTTGCGTAACATTTTTTTAATTGTTTTAGTTGACTATAATAAGCCTTCAAAATATCTTATCTTACATTATACCTTATATTATAAAAAATATATTTCAATATATATCTTCTTAATGACTTTAAAGTAGTAATATACTTAACTACTTAATCAAAATGGTAGCTTGATATTAACTATTCATAATTCGTTAGCAGTTTGTAATTTTTCAAAGTAGCTGATGCGTTGGTCCTCAAAATGTTAAAAAAAGTTAAAATATGCACCGGTTTTAGCTTGAATGTACAAGTTATCATAGCACAAAAATGTTTGACCTTCTCAAGGACGGAATTTGAAGATAAACTTATAAAAAGACATTCCTAGACAGAGGGTAAAGTGCGATTATAAGACCTTATCAGCTTACCAGTGTCAAGTTCTCCAACCACATATATACTGGCACCAATGGGAACAGCTCCATAAACAAAAGACGATGTGGCCTGTATGCAGAGGGTCTGGTCATCTAAATGCACCCACCTGAGAGAAAAGAAAGACACGCATGTCTCTTGTCTCTCTCTAGTACTCTTTATTTAATCACTCTAGTATTACTTTAGTATTGTACGAGTGTTGCTTTGAAGAGCTCACCTTTTTAGTTCATCATGGAAGAACTCAGACTTGCAGATGGTCATCTGACTGGACTCTGGATTGTCAGCGTCTCTGTTCCTCACACCACCAAACACATAGAGCTCTTGTCCAATCCCACATGCCACCGCGCCAAACCTGAGGAAAACAAGTGTGAAATTATGCAGCCGCGTTCTGGTCAAGGAATAGTGCACAAATCACAATTATGTAATTTAGCAAATTGCTGATAATATAGAGAACTTGCAAATTAAGGCTTCAGACACAAATAAACTAGTCTCTAGTACTCTTCATGTAATAATTTAGAAATGTAACTAATACCTAGCAAACATACATAAAAGATACTTACTATATTGCTGTTTTTTATTTGTTTTTTCCAACTCTGTGAATGCTTTATGAAAATGTCATTATAAATGTACAGTAAATTACATTCACATTACAAATACTGTAAAAACAATAATACTGTGAAATATTATTGCAATGTTTTCTATCATGCACTGTACTTCTCTCCCTCACAGCCTCATCTTCATTCTAGTCTAAAATTATGGTGCTACCCTGACTAAGGTTTTGAAACCAATTGCGAGGAGTCAAGTCTTCTGTGCAAAGTGCTATTGGTGTTGTGTCAGTAGTTAGTACCGATGCAGATTGTCCCAAATCAGTTATTTATGAGGTTTTATGGTGTTTAGGATGCTGCCTTAGAAGGCAGCAGGCAGCTTATTAGATTGTGTAACAGAGCTATGGACAAAATTATACTCCAAACAAGACAAGAACACCAAGAAAAATGACTATTTATGTTCCTCCAGATGGTGACCAATTGTTTCCAGTTACATGGGTTAGACTGATAGGTCCCTTGACTACTATTGCTCTAAAGACACATCTGTAAGACATCACAGATTGTAGGGTGTGTCTCAGTTCTCATAGCTGTTAGACCTTATGAAGATGAGCTGCCTTTGCCTTAAAATGTAATCTGTTTAACTTTTGACATTTCTCTGCGTCATAGGCAGGATGTAAAAAAACATTCTCTTAATTCACATCCACAAAGAGCATGCTGCTTTGAGCGGCCAGTATTTGCGGTTTGAATTCATGGGGCCAAGTTATGCTGAATGACGTTTCTGCTGTTTCCCATTATCAAATAATAATGTAGCCTCTTCCACACCTATTCAGTGAAAACCTGGTTACCTAAATGTAATAAAATTACATCACCATCTTTTAAAGGTAAAATGTTATGAAACAAATTGCAAAGGCACACTGACACATTTATTATGTTATATAAAAATACAGACCCTTACACAAAATGTTGGCCTGTGTCCCTCCATTGCAAACAATTTGCTTAAAGTGTATTTAAAGGAATTGTTCACCCAAAAACAAACATTTGCTGAATATTTACTCACCCTCAGGCCATCCAATATGTAGACAAGTTTGTTTCTTCATCCGAACAGATTTGGAGAAATTTAGCATTACATCACTTGCTCACCAATGGATCCTCTGCAGTGAATGGGTGCCGTCAGAATGTGAGTCCAAACAGTTGATAAAAACATCACAATAATCCACAAGTAATCCATAATCCACAAGTAATCAGTCCATCAGTCAACATCTTGTGAAGTAAAAAGCTGCGTGTTTAAGAAACAAATCCATAATTAAGGTGTTTTATCTCTAAACGGTGATTAATGTGTGCATATTTCTGTCCTGATTCAGATGAAAGGACTTTTTCACCGGAGAAAGCAATATTATGGATAGAGAGCTCCCATTTTAGCCTGAAGCAATGGTTTGACATTAAAAACGTCTTAATGATGGATTTATTTATTGCAAAAATGCAGCTTGTGGATTTCCTACATTACTTGTGGATTATTTTGATATTTTTATCAGCTGTTTGGACTCTCATTCTGACGGCACCCATTCACTGCAGAGGATCCATTGGTGAGCAAATGATGTAATGCTAAATTTCTCCAAATCTGTTCCGATGAGGAAACAAAATCTTCATGTTGGATGGTCTGAGAGTGAGTAAGTTTTCAGCAAATCTTCATTTTTGGGTGAACTCATTGATTGTGAACAGAACAAGCTTTTAGGTGAGTGTTTGTAAATTGCTTTGAATAGAATTGTCTGCTAAATGAATAAACGTCCTTTTAAACACTTTACCTCCTTTCCTGAAGAGGGCAGACTGTAGTCCACTGCTGGGTTTTGGGGTCATAGGACTCCACAGAGTCATAAATCTTCCCATACGATCCTCCGCCCATCACATACAGTCTCTTTTTCATGGTGGCACAGCAACCGAACTGAAAAATAGAGACACAAAATGTGAGAAGCATGAGAGTATTGCAGTCAAAGTGTGCGGATTTGTACAAAAAAAGAGCTAAACCTCACTTTGCGCACTGTGGTCATTTTTGGTTGTATTCTCCAAACATTGCAATGGGGGTCAAACACCTCCATCGTGAGGAGGACCTCAGTGTCTTCGTTCTCTCCACCCAAAACATAGATCATACCATCCAACTCTGCAATGGCGAAGTGCTGTCTGGCCTGGACAGATGTGAGAAAATACAATATCACAATGCTGTCACCTGGTGGCTAATGTAAGATCTGCACTAAAAAGATGAGATTTTAAGTATCTACCACTTTCAACCAATTAAAATCAATAAACAAGCTCCTTTACACCAAATTTTATGTCTAAATATCTATAATCTATAACTATGATGGTTAATTTAGTTAATGTTAGTCCAACAGTAGCATTGCCATTCAAATTTCCCTATTTACATTCATTCACTTGGCAGACAGTTTTATTCAAAGTGACTTATAAATAATAATAATAAAAAAAAAAACTTCCCAAGAAATGTCATAAGTTTTCCACAAAGAAATAGATTAATAATAACATAACCTTCTGTATCTAAATATGTTGCAAAAAGCTTAAAATATATTGCTTTTACAATTAACATTAGCTACTAGATGACTACAATCAATAATTTTATATCTTTTTGATCACTTTTTGAGCCATCTTCAAAAAAACGGCTAAAAACACATCTCTTCCATCTTTATTTGACCCTCTAACTCTAGCACTCTCTATTCTAATTCTATTTTATCTATCTGTCTTCTTTTTATTTAAAAAAACACACGCACTTGACCCTCTATCAATTGCATATTTATTCTCTAACTGCTAGCTTTTCTTGAAAAACTAACACTACCTTTCTTTTTTTCTATTCTATCTACTTGTTTCTTAACAAAAACAAAAAAAAACCTTGCTACGTGTACTGCGTTAAGCTAACCGAGACTTGTCATAACTTGCATGTTGTTGCTTTTTGTTGGTTTTGATTGCTTCTATTGTCCTCATTTGTAAGTCGCTTTGGATAAAAGTGTCTGCTAAATGATTAAATGTAAATAATAGGTAGTTAAGAGGAAAGAGGAATACCTGCATCATCTCTGGGATTTGGGTCCAGGTGTTGGTCTCTGGGTCAAATTTTTCTCCACTGCTCAAGACAGTTTTATTCTCATTCATTCCTCCTATTGCAAACAGGAACCCCTCTGATTGGACAGACAGACTATCAGTTAATTACAGTTCAGTCATTAAACAATAATAGAACACACAGAAGCCCAATAATCCTCAGGATGAACTACGCACAACAAGTCAGACTCTGTAATTCCTTTAAAACAGTCATGTAGTTTAATCTATTTAAATCCATTAACAGATTCAATGGATTTTTGGAAATGCTCAGGGGAGCATCTGATGGGTTTATATTGCTGTGGATGTACTAAACTTAAGACAGGATGTGGTTCTACATCTTTTCCAGACCGCATGCTAAACAAAAAGCAGATTGAAGCAGGACAATTGTAAGCTATGTATTTTCTTTCAATCGTATTGTAAAGCCAAATGGCTGAAAATTAAGATTAAAGGGCCAGATTTTTTTATGTTTTTGAAAGAAGTCTCTTATGATCACCAAAATGGCATTTATTTGAAAATACGTGTTTTGTATTTAAGTATATTTTACATTGTAATTTGTTCCTGTGATGCAAAATTTAATTGAATCAGTCATAACTCGACTCTTTAGTGTCACGTGATCCTTCAGAAATCATTCTAATATACTGATTTGTTACTCTAAAAATGTTTCTTATTATTAATGTTAAAAACATTTGTGTGATTAATATTTTTTTTTTGTGGAAACAATGAGAAAATTTAATTCAAAAGAACAGCATTTATTTGAAAAATAAATATTTTGTAACATTATAAATTACTTTACTCTCACTTTTGATTAATTGAATACATTCCTACTGAATGAAAGTATTTATTTCTTAAAAAAAATAAAAAAAATAAAAAATAAAATCTAACTGACCCCAAACTTTTGAACAATAGTGGAGATCATTGGAATTGTTTATAATTGTGGAAATGATGCATAATCATGAGCCTTACAGTTAAAACAATGATAAGACAGATCAAAATGAAAAACAGAGCAATGTGAGCTGCATCTTTTGTTTAAACATCAGCATCAAAACAATACTGAGACGATACAAACCTGCTGACACAACCCCGTGGCCAACACGCCTCTCATTCATTGGCTTCAGTTCTATCCAGAGCTGCCTGTTTCGTTCATAAAGCGGACACATGCATCGCGCTGCTGCCGTGGGCCTCCGAGAGCTATATTGGAAACATGCAGGAATTCAGGGTAACATAAAAAAACCCACAGTAAAATCTAATCTTGCATTATCTAGTTAGCTTTATGTTATGCATGTTTACACTCACGTCCTCTCCTCACCCCCTACAGTGACGATACACTCAGAGTAGCCGCGGGGTTTAAACGCAGCGAGCAGTGCCTCTCCCTGCTGCGCTGCTCCTCCCAGAGACTCCATACAACAATTCCGTATCACCTCCCTCATCAGGGACTCTCCGAGCATCTGTTCCTGGAGGTAGCTCTGGTCCAGGCCTTGAACCCACACGGCAGACATCACCTCTTTCATATGGACCTGGAAGAAAGGCATCCTATTTAAAAAGAACTGATGTGAATATCAGCTCAAACAAATATTAATAAATAAATAACAAACTGTTCTAAAGTTAGGAGTCAGTAAGTTTTGGTTTGAAATAAATTAATAGTTTTATTTAGCAAGGATGCTACACTACCAGTCAAACGTTTTTGAACTGTAAGGTTTTTAATGTTTTTAAAGAATTCTCTAGCCTGCATTTATTTGATCCAAAATACAGCAAAAGCAGTAATATTGTGAAATATTTTTACTATTTAAAATAACTGCTTTCTATTTGAATATATTTTAAAATGTAATTTATTCCAATGATCAAAGCTAAATTTTCAGCATCATTACTCCAGGCTTCAGTGTCACATGATCCTTCAGAAATCATTCTAATATGCTGATTTGCTGTTCAAGAAACATTATTATTGTTATTATTATTATCGATAATTAAAACAGTTGAATCCATTTTTTTCAGGATTCTTTGATGAATAGAAATATCCAAAGCTTAGTAATCATAACATTATGCACTATACCATTCAAAAGCTCGGAGTCAGTATAATTTTTTTTGGGGGAAAGAAATGATAGAAATGAATACTTTTACTTAGGATGTTTACTTACCAAGGATGCTTTAAATTGATCAAAAGTGATGATAAAGACATTTATAATGTTACAAAAGTTTTCTATTTCAGATAAATGCTGCTCTTCTGAACATTCTATTCATCAAAGAAACCAGAAAAAAATCTACTCAGCTGTTTTCAACATAATAATAATAATAATAATAAAAAAAAATTTGAGCAGCAAATCAGCATATTAGAATTATTTCCGAAGGATCATGTGACTGGAGTAATGATGCTAAAAATTCACCTTTGAAATCATAGGAATAAATTACATTTTAAAATATATTAAAACAGAAAAGAGTTATTTTAAATAGTAAAAATATTTCAAAATGTTACTGTTTTTGCTGTACTTTGGATCAAATAAATGCAGGCTTGGTGAGCAGAAGAGACTTCTTTAAAAAACATAAAAAAATGTTACTGTTCAAAAACTATTGACTGGTAGTGTGAATGATCAAAAGCGACAGTAAAGAAATGTATAATGTTAAGAAAGATTTTTTTTTCCAAATAATTATTCAAAAAAACTATTTTGTAAAAATGTTTGTTTTTACAGTCTTTTAATAAAACAACTTTGGTAAGCATAAGAGTTTTTTTTAACATTTAAAATCTTACTGACCCTTAACTTTTGAACAGTAGTATTTATTTAATTTGAATATATACTATTATAATTTTATTAATTTTATTTTATAAACAATTACTTTTTTATAAATTTCAGTTTTGCTAATATTTTGAATTAGATTGAATTTTTATGTTTTTTGTTTTAACACTGATTTTGATTTTTGACTTTTGTTTAATTAAACAATTTTTAGTCATTTTTATTTATTTGTTTTAGGTTAGTTTTAGTTATTTTAGTACTTCAAGTTAAACAAAACAAGTTTACGGTTTTTCATTCTATTTTACTTTCAGTCAAAGTTTATTTTATTTCAAGCAAATAAAATATTTGTTTTGATTAACAATAGTAACCCTAGATTAAATAATTATGATTAACAAAAATAATTAAAGAATTGCTTATGTTTTTCTATGCCTGTGCATATGGAACCCTTCCAAAACACTTGTTCCACTCACTCGCCGAGCTTCAGTGTCATGGCCGATCCAGCGGACCACGGCCTCCAGAACGTGCTTTTCATTCCCCACGTTGAGCTTCTCTATGGACAGCAGTTCACACAGGCGATCGGGCAGCTGCTCCTGGAACTCCTCCGTATTAGCCACGTCACGAAAATGCGTCTGCAGGTATTCGGTGGCCACATGGTAAACGTGGTGCAGGCAGTAATGCAAAGAGAAGACCCGAATACCGATGCAGTTCTCTGCAGTGATGCAGCTCTCCAGGAACTGACAGCACAGAGATTTGAGATCAGTGAGGAGCAGAAGATCAGCAGCCTGGACCACATCCTGGATGGTGTCTTCACTCAGGGTAATCTAGAAATCAGAGCGCCAAAGAGAAAGGGTTTCAACAAACAGTCAACTATTAAAGCATTGTAATTATGACAATGGAAACCCAATAGTTTGTGACACACATTCATAATTCCTATATGGTTTTCTCATTTTAATCATTTAATTTCCATTGCTTTCCATAACCATAAGTGTATGTAATTATAATTGATTATAACGGAATTAATTGTAATGGATAATGATTTCTGAAAATCATTTAAAGATGGCACTCAAGAAAAGAAATCTACAATTAATATTATTTTTTTTATATTTTTATTACTTTTCTGGGCCTGAAAACCATAATTTTAAAAGTCAAGGTTTTCCATAACTGAGGGAAACATTTATGTAGTATTGTGTTAGTAATATAATTACCTCCCCACTGAAAATGTAGTCCAGTATCTGCCTCATGGTTGTGACAGAGATCCCTTGCAACTCAATTTTGTATACAGATCCATCCTCCTTTGGTGGGTTGTAATTTAATTTGGTCCTGAAAACATGAAGTAACATGAATTTGCATTCACTGTGAGCTAATAAAAGGACTGATCTAATAACTTGGATAATTGTTATATAAAATGCACTACAAAGGTTCTGCAAATTTGGGATTTTCAGTTTTTTTTATCTGATTAGAGATGTGCAAGGATCTGTTTGGCAGTCAGGGTTTTGCACATTAGAGTATCGCATACCATTTCTTTCTCTTTTTTTTACATTAAAAAAGTTTGCTTTTGTAACAGAATCCTCAACTGACCAAAAAATGTGGGGGTTCTGCGTTGAGTTGAGCCAATGAGGGCAAAAGGGCCTTGATACAATGTTTCCAGCTGATATACTCCTTCATTGCAGTGATTCAATCAAGTAGACTTGGATTATGATGTGTGAAGAAATGCCTCACCAGATAACAATGGCTCCAAAATATCAGTGATTTCTGTTTGCTGTTGCTTATTGTGAAAAGAAATTTGAGAACTGTGGAATTACTGAATTGATCAGTGAACTTTTGAGTAACAGTTGAGACCCCAGATAAGTGAATCAGTGATTTGAATTTGAAAGCATTTGGAAGAGTACTTGAATTGCATCAACTGTTTGCTTCAAATGAATAGTCCATGAATCTAAACGTTTATGATTCTCATAGTTCATAGAATGTTTTTTTATTTTATTGTAATGATATTTTAGTATCATTGATATACAACTAAAGTTTTTGTTAATATTTTGAAATAGATTTTATTTGTATATTTCCTGTTTTCATTTTAATTTTGGTTAAAGTTTTAGTAATTTTATGTTTTATCGTTTATTTTTTAAATGTCTAAATAGTTTTAGTTATTTTAGTACTTAAACTAAATGAAAATAAGAAATGTTGCCCTATAAACTAGCTAAAATAAAATAAGTTTTACTTTTTGTAAGTGCTGTCGAATGATTAATCGCATTCAAAATAAGAGTTTTTGTTTACATAATATATGTGTATGTACTGTGTATGTTTATTATGTATATATAAATACACACACATACAATATATATTTTGAAAATATTTACATGTATATTTATAAAATGTATATTATATATAAATACATTTAATATATAAACATAACATATTTTTCTTAATTATATACATGCATTTGTGTGTATCTACATATACATAATAAATATGCACAGTACACACATATATATTACTATATGTAAACAAAAACTTTTATTTTGGATGCGATTAATCGTTTGACAGCACTACTTTTTGTTATATTTGATTTTATTTCAGTTAGTGTTTATTTTATTTTAAGTAATGACTTTTTTTAGTGGTTTTAGTTTTAGTTTATTAATTGAATATCAGAGCATCCTTGAACTTACAGTTGTTTGAGCCATTTTCATCATACTTTGTGGTTATTTCCTTTTAGAGGTTTTCAGTTACAAGTCATTGTCAATGCATAGAAAAGACTAAGGCATTCATTAATATTTCCCCTTTTGAGTCCCGCAGAAGTCTCATGAGCTGATACAGTAGTTCACATGAGGGTGTGTAAATTACTTTTTTTTTTTTTTGGGTGAACTATTCCTTTAATTGACCCAAGCAACAGGCAAGGTGGGGCTGTTTGGCACACCCATATGACACATTGCTCAAGGGTCTGCTACAAGTCTGAGCGCACACACCAGCTCTACTGATCTGATCTCATTTCATTTCATGCAAATGTATCCTAGATTCAAGCTTATTCTCATACCTGATGTATGGACTAGCAGCAGCCAGAATGTTTTTCTGAACAGGAATCTGTTCACCTTCCAAAACCAGCACTGCATCTTGAAAACAATCTTCTTGTCTTAAAGACTGAAGGACCCTCAGAAGCTTTTGGGAGTGTTGAGGGTCTGACACCACTGAGCCAGCATCAGCTCCAGCTGTTTTAGGGTCTGACATGCTGTTAGGACAGACAGACAGGTGATCTGTGAACACAACAACAACATGGTTCATGCTTGTATTATATAAACAGAATCACAGCTTTAAATCATTCAAACCCACTCCAGTGTACTTGCAATAAACTTGCTCTTGATGATCGCTGTAACTTCAGCTGCTCATAATCAGTAGTCTGTATCAGAGAAACGCACAATGCAGAAAGACAATTTGGCAAGTTAGTGACGCTGCGTTACGTCACCAGGAAGAGCGTTTTATGTGTCATAATAAAAGTCCCCCCCCCCCCATTTTTTTAAAAAAATAAAATAAAAAATAGAACACGCAGGCGTATTTAGAAATAGTCATAGAAAATATGGGAACATAATTATTAATTAAATAATAATAATACACTGGATTATTCGTTTTGTAGTTCATTTTAATTAGGCAATTTTAAGAAATACTTAAGACTATAATCTATTCTATGTTCATAGCATACAAATAATTTTTAAATGTTTTTTAAAGTGTGTGTGTGTGTGTGTAAATGTAACTGACTTTATTTAGTTTTTTTTTATAAGGATAGGCCTTCTTGTTTGCACCAGACGTTCATTATTAAATATAATGAAAACATTTGAAGTAAAATTAAACACAAATTTCTATATGTGGCATTTCAGACATGGATGTATGTTGTTTTCATGATATCATGTTTATTATTAATCCATACTAAAAAAATAAATATTATTAAACACACACACACACACACACACACACACACACAACTGGGCTGCGTTCAGCCCCGACAAAACGGTGCAAAACGTTTATTAAACAGAAACGGTGGTGCGTTGAACACCCTGTTCTGATGATGCAAGAGTTGCAACTATGGCAGCTGAGAAGGCCATTCTTTGTGTTCTTTTTGAAGAATTTTCAGAGCCTGATAAAATCGGTATAAATACGTGTTTAATACTGCAAAATATGCTTGATGTTACAGTCACTGCCCTTGCCGTCCAGAATAAAAGAGAACATCCCAATGGAGTGAAGGGATTTGTGGAAACTGTGGTTCCTAATTATTGTGATCCAACATTTGCCTCACATTTCAGGATGAAAAGAAAACATTTCAGATGAAGGATAATCCACTTCTTACCTCCGAGACTGTTATTATCTATATGACCTTATTATTTTTATTGTGAGTATTAGGCTTATCATTATTGCTGATCACTGTTGTGCTATGCTATTGTAGTATTTACCATTATATAGAGCATAGAAAGGTTTATGAAAGTGTCACTCCACAATACAATAGCAAAATATATAAATATGTATAGTATTTTTATGTTACATTAATCAGTGTCTAGCACACCTTCCTAATGAAAGGATATGGACCAGAAGACATTGCAATTACTACATGATATTTAGACAGACTTAAAGAAGTTCCAGATCTATACTTGTGCTCTTATTATTTCAGTTATTTTGCCTTTAATGTAAATAAACATGAGCAAACAATATACTTGCTCTTGTGAATCTATTTTGATGTTAATTACATTTACCTACAAATTCATCATCATCATGTTGATATGCTATATTGTTACTATAAAACTCTTATGACAAACATGTCTTCTAATATCTTAAATTGTTGTATTCCGAGCTGCAGCGGACACATTTGTAAACGACTTCACTTGGACCCATTGTGCGAGCTGTGGTTTATATACATGTTGCTGCTGATTGGGCTGACATTTTTGACACCACCAGACAAGAGAAAATGGATCTCAAACCCAAATCTCAAAATGCACACCATTTCCAGGAAACATAGTTCAACCCGGAAACCGTAGCAAAACGTTGTGCACCGGTGTGAGCCTGAACGTGCCCCTGGTGTAGGATTTACTTTGAACAATTTTTACTTACAAATTGCTAGTAAACGTCACAAGTACAAAGAAATGGTATATAACACGTTGAATTACATGTGAAATGTTGAAGTAGGCCTAGAAAGACTGAAATATTTTCTTTCAAGCATATTAAAATAATCTTTGTTTTATTTACAACTTCGATTTTTTTTATTTACACTTAAAAATGCAGAAAAATCATAACGCATGAGTGTTTAAATACTTTGTTCTGTTGTATTCTATTTGTTTATTCCATTCCATCAAGTAGCCCATTAATAAAGCACTTTTCATAATTCAAAACGGTTTCACAGAATGCAGAATAGTATAGTGTCTCATGAATGTAGCAGAGAAAATGTTAATATATGATGTTAATAGTGTGTTTAATAAGATATTATTTCACCAAGCTGTAAAGAGTATGTAAAAGAATTAAAAAATATCCTTAACCTACTACTACATGAGTATAAAATGTACTGCAGATTTATATGTATACTCATGGGATTTCCCCTTAGGTAAATGTCACATGTTGATTAATTTCAGTTTTCATTTAGAGCCAGATTCATTTCTTTGAAACAGCCACTCTTGCACAGGTGTAATGCATTTTAATGAAACATTTATAGGACAGTAAATCCCTCTGTTGCTTAGTCATTAAAGGTGCCATCAATCACAGATTCCTGTCAGGACATTATGGGAGAAGAGGTTTGTCAGAGGGAAGTCTATAGTGGACAAATCTGTCCTTTATGCATGAAAAGAAAGAGGATTGAGCTGACGCATTGACGGGCCGAAGAAAAAACTGAGGAGAGGTGTTGATTTATGAGGACTGGTGACCTCAAAGATGTGAATGAGTGAGACGAAGAAAGGGATTGAATTAATCTTTCATTAAGAGAGAGCTATATGGTGATTTAACACCCGTTTGTGGCACTGATCAGCTGTGCCAATTATCGTAAAGAGGGCAGAGTTATTCCCTTTAATTCTGGTGATTCATGCGTATTTCAATGGAATATAAAGAGGAGACTTTTAATTAGAGTCTGTAGGATATACCCTTTAACAAGTATAAAACCTTTTATAGTGTATTAAATTGGCCCAGACCTTCTGTGACTTGGCATGTCCTTTGGCACGTAAATTAAAGAGCCTCCCACCATTAGATGGCGCTCACAGAACATACATTTCACATTCACTGTTATTTCAGAAGTGGTTAACAAATCTCAGTCCATCAGAAAAAAAAAAAATATATATATAAAAAGAAATACTTTGCAGCGTTTTATCCATCTTTAAAAAGCTTGTATGTCTGGTTATCCATCTTTCAAAGCATGTCTTTGATGCCCATTTCTATATTTAGAGGTCCTCTCACAAGTATCTTGTCTGTCCCTGATTATTCTGTCTCTTTCAAGCTTTAACCATAAATTCATCAATATCATTCTCTTTTATATTCACTCTTCAATGTACGGGGTATCTTGATATCTCAAAGACAGGAACATGCAGACTTTTGAAACCAGAGGAAAGATGTGTAGCAGTGCAAGTGCTTATGAATGTGTAAGTGCTGAAGGCTCACAGGAACCCTGCAGACTGAGTCATGTCTTATTCCCACTCTTTCCCTCAACTTTCTTGTTTCTTTCAAAAGTCATATGAATAAAAGTCTTAAAAGGCCATAAAAGGGTGTAAAGCAACAATTTCCTCTTGCCTTTTCATGTTCTATAGTCAGCAAGCTTTTTGAAGGGTGTGAAGTCTCTACAGTTCACGTCAATGGGCACACAGTGTACTTTCAATCCCTGCATGCCGGTGGCTCTCAAAACCAGTTCTGTGTAGAATCTCTTCCTCTAATTGGCCTCTAATTGGCCTCTTAATTCTGGTCTTTCCAGGTCAAAGATTTATTGTACAAGAAACTCCACATTAAATATATATATATATATATATATATATATTTTTTTTTTCTTTCCCAAGTTAAATATAGAGCAAGGTCTAACATGGGGAAAAAAAACTAATAAAAAAACATAATAAATAATTTTAAAATAACATTGGTGGTTTCAGGTCACATTCAGGAGAATATTAAAAATGTGTTAAAAAAACAAAAAACAAAGTTGTGGAAAAGGTCTAAAGGTCAAAGTTCAGAGGAAGAAGAAGCTATGCACATGGAGAGTTTGCTGTCAGATTTAAACATTATTATTAATAGACTATTTAAAATATTTTAAATGATTTAATGGTATTATGCAGTAATTTTAGTCAATGGTCAAAAAACATTAACATTAATTGATAATATATAGTATCTCACAAAAGTGAGTACACCCCTCACATTTCAGCAAAAATGTTAGTATATCTTTTCAAGGGACAATACTACACAAATGAAACTTGGATATTTTAGAGTAGTCAATGTGCAGCTTGTATAGAAGTACAAATTTACTGTCCTCTAAATATAACTCAACATATAGCCATTATTGTCCAAATAACTGCGAACAAAATTGAGTACACCCTAAGTGAACATGTCAAAACTGTGTCCAAAGTCTCAATATTTTGTAGGGGCACCATTGTTATCTAGCACTGCCTTAATCCTCCTGCATGGAATTCACCAGAGCTGCACAGGTTGTTGCTGGCATCCTCTTCCACTCCTCCATAATGACATCACGGAGCTGCTGGATGTTAGACACATGGTGCTTCTCCACCTTCCGCTTGAGGATGCCCCACATGTGCTCAATAGTGTTCAGGTCTGGAGACATACTTGGCCACTCCATCACCTTCACCTTCAGCTTCATCAGCAAGGCAGTTGTCATCTTGGCGGTGTGTTTGGGGTCATTATTATGTTGGAAAACTGCCGCTCGGCACAGTTTCTGAAGGGAGGGCATCATCTTCTGCTTCAGAATGTCACAGTACATGTTGGAATCCATGTTTCTCTCAATGAACCGCAGCTCCCCAGTGCCAGCATCACTCATGCAGCCCCAGACCATGATGCTACCACCACCATGCTTGACTGTAGGCAAGGCACAATTTTCTTGGTACTCCTCACCAGGGCGTCGCCACACATGCTGGACACCATCTGAGCCAAACAAGTTTACCTTAGACTCATCAGACCACAGGACATGGTTCCAGTAATTCATGCTCTTGGCCAGGTTGTCTTCAGCAAACTGTTTGCAGGCTTTTTGTGAGCCAGCTTCAGAAGAGGCTTCCTTCTGGGACGATGGCCATGCAAACCGACTTATTGCAGTGTATGGCGTATGGTCTGAGCACCGACAAGCTGACCTTCCACTTCTGCAACCTCTAAAGCAATGCTGGCAGCACTCATGCATCTGTTTTTTGAAGCCAGCTTCTGCACCTGACACACAGCACGAGGACTCAACTTCTTTGATCGACCCTTGCGAGGCCTGTTCCGAGTGAAACCCGTCTTGGAAAACCTCTGTATGACCCTGGCCACTGTACTGTAACTCAGTTTCAGGTTGATACTGATCTTCTTATAGCCTAGGCCATCTTTGTGGAGAGCAACAATTCTAATTCTCTAATCCTCAGAGAGTTCTTTGCCATGAGGTGCCATGTTGAACATCCAGTGGTCATTATGAGAGAATTGTACTCAAAATACCAAATTTTATCTGCTCTAAAACAAGATACACAAATTTGTATGGTCCTGTCAAGCAGACAAAAACATGAACATGATGAATAGGACAAGTGGCTTTGCATGGTTAAACGATGTATAGCTGTTATCACTTAGGGTGTACTCAGTTTTTGTTGCCAGCTTTTTTGACAATAATGGCTGTATGTTGAGTTATTTTCAGAGGACAGTAAATCTTTGCTGCTATACAAGTTGCACATTGACTACTCTAAAATATATCCAAGTTTCATTTCTATAGTATTGTCCCTTGAAAAGATATACTAAAATGATTGCCGAAATTTGAGGGGTGTACCCACTTTTGTGCGATACTGTAAAGGATTTTATATAACTGGTGGTTTCAGGTCACATTCAGGACAATACTAACACATTTGAATAAGTAATTACTTCACAACTGCTAAAAAAGTATGTAGTATGTAAGTATGTATATATGAATTTGTGTAGTATGAATGAAATTTGGATGCACTACATTTGCCATGTTGTCATTATCACGTGGCCTATTCACAAATCCTTTCCCATGGCACATATTCAGAAACTGGCCGGAAGAAGTAGGTCATCTGGGTACTTTTTGCCTACTCTTTCATGAGTACTGTGAATTCGGACATACTTCTTTTGTCACATACCGATTTTGCCTACTATGTAGGCTAGTAGGGAAGTATGCGATTTTGGATGCAGCCACTGAGTTTGCAATCAAATTTAAACAATTCATAATTGACTATTTAGCTAATTTTTAGTGTTCAATGGTATATGCATTCATTTCAGTCAATGCTATAGATGTCATATTAGAAAATGAATTGTTTTATGAGAAAATGTCACTGATGTTACAACCCTTGTTTTATTCATAAAAATAACCGTTTATGATTTGTAATAATGTCAAGATGTTAATAAATATGTATCCACTTTTATGGGAGGGAACTGAATTCCACTGAAGTCAACATATTTTCAGAGTGACATTATTAGCTCAGGGAGTGTTGTGTAGGAGTACAGAATAACTTTTTGATGAAACAGCGTCATTTGCTTGTTTCTCAATAAGTTCAACACAAGGCCATTGCTCTCAAGTTGATATGCAGCACCTCACGTCTGTCCTTAGCAGTCATTCCTTCATATAGGGCTGTTTGTGAAATGCTGCTCTAAGCCCAGAGTTATTAGAGTCACTTCATATGAAATCTGATTAGCATCTTTGAGAGTGCCTAATTATTTCTCAAGTGCTATTGTCTGTCTGCATCCCTCCCGTTTTGAAACAAAACAAATTTATGGAAAGCAAAGTGAAGGCAAAGTCAGGATGTCTTTGAAGGTGGTGTGTGTGTGTGCCGTGAGGACCAATTCCTCTTTGTTCAGTCTGAAAGACAGAATAAATGTTTGATAATTAGCTGAGCTTGCGCTGTCCAGAGTTTTCTAAGCAGAGGACAGACTGACAGAATGGGAGCAACCTGAAGACAGAGTCACTGTAAGCATTAGTCTATCAACCTTTCTTTCTCATCTGTAACAATCATTCTTGATGAAAGCATGAGCAAAGGTGAGCCTTCAAGTTCCAGCAAATTTAGATTCTCACATTAGTCGCCTTTCATATCTCACCATAGTTTTTCCACTTCCCCTCTCTTATTAGGCATTAATGGGTTTTCAATGGAGTTCAATATCCTCAACCCCTTCTTTGACTCGTCAGGCTCCACTGCTCATAACCAGGAGAATTAATTACAATTGATTAAACTCATCTTTGTGGGAACCCATTCCACATCTAAAAATAATTCACCATTTTCTTTTGTTCTTTAATCAGGCGGGGAAGTTTTCAACATCCCGAAGGAAATTGCCTGACAAGAGGGATGTGTTTTGTGATTGGGTGGTCAGGAGACAATGGGTGGCTGGATTGCTCTTTTATGTCTCTCAACAATAATGTAGAACAGAAACTTAAAAGACTTTTAGGCAAACACTCTGCCTCACACCAACAGGGATGAACTGCAAACAACTGAGCTACTTTGAAACCAGCCTATGTTATACTGATTATAATGAAATGAACAACAGTGGTGGCCAAAATTATTACAACACTATATTTTCACCAGCTAAAAAATGGTTTTAAGAGTGTTATTTCTATCTTTTGCTATAGTGTGTCAGTAGGAAATATCAGTCTGACTGTCTGGAATGACATGAAGAAACTGAGACAGCCTAAATCCAGAAGAACTGTGGCAACGTCTCCAAGATGCTTCAAGAAACCTACCTGCAAAGCTACAGCACTGTTAAAAGTTTTAGGCACTTGTGTAAAACTGCTGTAAGATGAGGATGCTGTCAAAAATAATGTCATAAATAGATTTTCTTTATCAATTAACTTAACTAAATTAAATCACCATTTGGTGTGACCATCCTTTGCGTTTAAAGCAGCTTTTGCCTAATAGGTGCACTTGTGCATAGTTTTTTTAGGTAGCTTTGCAGGTAGGTCTCTTAAATCATCTTGGAGACTCTCACTGGATTATTACTATTAATGGCAAAATGAATGTTTGGAAATTTGATATAAAACTGATACGTCCTACTGACACACTACAGCAAAAGATAGAAATAACAGACTTAAAACCATTTTTTAGCTGGTAAAAATACTAGTGTTCTAATAATTTTGACCACCACACTGTTCATCATATATAAACCATTAGTTTATCAAGGAGTAATAGGCTATATAGGAATATTCCTGTTAACTTGCAGATCAGCAAGCGAGTCAGATCTTGATTCAATCACCGATTAAAGATTCAAATCGAAATCGCCTTTTTGAACAATTCAGTAGCCTATGTGAGTCATTTGTTCGTGAATTGCAAAGTTTCTCGGGGAACGCATTTTGCGAGAAAACAGAAAATTGAAATTGAATTTTTCCTCCCACATTATTTTCTGTCACCATGTAAGTGTCGCCATATGAATCGGACTATTGTCGCAATGTATGTTTCTGATTCACTAAAAAAGAACCGGCTCATATTTGTTCACGAATGTCGCTACACTTGACGCCTTTTATGTTATTTTTGCGTACAACCCGTGAGGAAAACGCAATTAAAAGACGTTTCTTGCAGTTATTTCGTCATACATGGTCTTTTTACATCATAACTCGCATTCAACTCAGGTAAAATATAATTTCTTTGGTCTTGGCACATTTAAGATTTAGCATCTTACATTGCGCTGCTGAAAAAGTGGTGCAGGAAACAGTCAGTCGTCTCATTTGTTTCTTTTAGGAATTTTAGGAGACATCTGTGACAAAGTTGATATGGTAAACATGACTGAGAACACCATTAAGTCAAATGAGCTATGAAAGAAACGTCTGAGCAATAACCCCCATGTACACCAGGGAAGCAAGCATTTGAAGACTGCCATGTTTTGCTGTCAGTGGTTCATATCTGTATTTTGCTTCTTAATAGACAGCCAGAAATAGTTCATTCAAATTTGGGATTTGCAAGGACTACATCGAGTTTGGGTTCACTTTCATTTACTTGCTATCATCAGAGACCTGTCAGATAACTGTACCTAGTCGCTTCCACTCCTTTCCCATTTTCCCTTCTTAAGTGCACTGAAGTCAGTATCGTCTCCAGAGAAGGAGTCTCCAGGGGTGAAAGCATTTGTCATGACTGTGAGAACGATCTCTATTTTCCCCTCTTATTGATACCTGCACCTTTCCCAGGAGAAAAATGGAATGTAGAGCAGTGACATGCCACCACACAGTATTATACCTTGTCAGGCGTGCTTCATGAGAAATGTTTCCATCCTCACAAAATATTTCCCAAATTCAAATCTATGAAAAAGCAACCTCAACCCCTCCTTTCAACCATCATGCATTCATGCCGACATGATATTATGATAGAAGTGCCAGTGACAATGCAGACCCCGTGCAGTGCAATTCATTGGCAATCCAGTGCATTAATAGCAATAAAAATGACATGCTGTTTCTATCATGTTCCATCTCACGGACGTCCTTTTTTCAGTTTGTTACTTAGCTGAATGCTGATATATCCCACACAGTGATTTTTTGTGGATTTACATCAGAGAGCTGAACTTATTTTTGGGGGCTGGTTAATATACATGCATACAGTTCATGTTACATCTGCGTTCAGGTTAGATGATTTTTAATGTTTCCAGATGACAAGCTTCATTAGCTCTCTGCTCTGGGCCAAGCAAATGCATATGAAACTGAGGGAAAAATATTGCAGCGCTTTTAAAAAGCACCTTGGGGGTTTAATGTCTCATAAGTGCATGCAAAACATGTGCTTTTCATAACTCCCTCTGTTCTTTCACTGGTCCACATTTTGATCGAATATGTGCATAAACTTAGTTATTCACTTAGTTATTCATTTATGCACACTCAAGGAACGTGGTGACATTATTCTACACTCGTCAAAACAGTTCTCATATTGTAGCTGGGGAAATACAAGTGCCACAAAGATGTATGATCCCGTGTAAAATTAAAATTCTGCAAATGTGCTTGGCATGCTGTGAAAACAACATGTAACGTGATTTGGGTGGATTTATGTGGGTTGAGTGTACATGTGTGTTCTGAATGTAATGGGCCAATCAGTGCAGAATAAGAAATGATAAAGGAAGTCGGATAGAAGGAAAGATAGATTGATTGATTGTGCTTTTATCTGCTCCTCCTTCATGTGTTGATTTTCCAGATCAGTCATGTTCTTGCTGTTTCCAATAGTGCGCAAGAGTAAGCTTCTGGAATTAAAAATCTCCAAAGAGATTTTCTCCAAAGAGATATGGATTTTTGGAGATAACGTATAAACCTTTCAAGGCAGATCTTCCATGAGTTTTGAGATTATTAATGATATATGCCTGCTTCAGTGTGATTTCAGCTTCCTTTTTAAAAGAAAGAAAACCAATTTATAGTCACATTTCCAGTGACCAGTGATTGCCTACTACTATATTTCCTATATGAAGCACTGAGTGTGTATATGTGAATAACACTGTGAGTTATCGAGTCGATCACCCACTCAATAAAATGATGTCTGTGCATAAACTTACTCACTTACTTATTTATGGAAACTCAAGGAACATGGTGACATTTATATTCACACTTATAAGGAAAGTCTGTAAAAATACGGCTCATTGTACCATGTTATGAAGACTAATAAAGTAATTTTTTGTTTAAATTTATATATTATAATTTATTTATTTTATATATACAAATTTTCTTAGGTCCAGTGTGAATATTAAGTAAGTCTCAAGTCTTTGAGGTCAAGTCTAAGTCAAAAAAAAGTCCAAGTCAAGTCTCAAGTCTTTTCAAGTTAAAATCAATTAGTCAATAAGTCTTTTTCCAAGTACAAGTCTTTGTTCTATTTTAAATATTAATAATTTTTCTTTTTTAAATAGCCTATATTTTCAGTTCAGTAGGAAAACTTACAGTCACTCATGTAATCTCATGTACACCCCATTATTGTGGTTTCCATGAATTTATACATTTTGTAAATATTTTGAGATAATTCCCTGACATTCAAAATTCAAAAAAAGATTTTCTTTACATGTAATGAACTAAAATATTTGTGTTTTTGAAATAACTTACTAGAAAAAACTTTTTCACCAATTCTAATTTTTGAGATGTACCTGTAATCCAAACAGTTTTTAATTAAATTGAATTTTTTTCGAAATTTGAAGCAAAAACAAAATGGTTACTTTGTGTGAAACTATTCTACATAAACCATCTGTAGAATCAAAACCGCACAGGCTGAATTAATGAATACTCTCTGCCAGCGGGTGGCGCTTAAAAATAAACATCGTTTCCTTGGTTGCCGCTGTAAACAAACAGTGCAGTTTGAACATAATGCATTACACGGAGGCAAGATGAAAAGAAAATACCATCTAACTTTTTTAAGACAGCCGGTTTCCCTCAAGATACATTCATATAAACTCCTATACCAAAATTTTTTACGAGTTCACGAGTCACGAGTCCAATCAAGTTATAGCTGTTCACGATCCAAGTATAAGTCTTTATTTGCGATTAAGTGCGACTCCGAGTCCAGTCTTGACCAGTTTCATCTCTGATCTACATTGTCCAAACAAGTGCCAATGCCACGGAGGCCATTGATGTTAACTGTGACCTACAGAGGGCAGCAGCGCTCCACAGTCTGAAACATGCAGTCTGCACTGGAACAATTTTAACGGCATTGTAAGACTGGGTTCATCCTTTCTTCTGTTTTCGACTCTCAGCGGTATTCTTGTGGGCAGATATAATTAACAGATCACTATTTAGATCCCGTCTTTTTGCCCCCATCTCCCCCTTCTTCCACCTGACAGAGGCAAGTGTGCAGATTGACAGATTAGCTATTTCTGTATATCAGCTGTAATTAAAGCTCATTTAGGCTGCTGATGGCATTTTCCACCCCCTCCATCCACTCCAATTAGAGACAGTATAAGGTTCCAAACATTGTGGATCAGATAGGCTTATTAAAAGGGGAACGCTAAAGGTCCAGGGCAACAATGTACCCTGGTGTCCCGGTAAGCTTCTGCGGGTAGCCGGGGAGTTATGGATGTTCTATAATGCATGATGGGCAAGCGCTCGGTATTGATCAGATAAACACTCAGAGCTCAGGATGCTATAGATCACACAGAAGATAAATCTTCAGTCTGCTATTGCAGCTTCTGTCCTTCCTCCCTCTCTCACTGTTGGGCTATCCACGAGTATGCTCAATTCAAGAAAGATAAAGTGAGCAGGGCTTTCAACCAGATGTGTATGGACTCAGCATGAAAATTGATATTATTTATAATATAATTAATGTTAACGCATGTGCATTCCTCAGCCATCTGTGAAAGTCACTGCAAAACAGCACAGCTAGAGAAGTTTGATTATTGAGCGAATGACTCTTATAAGCAGCTTCTTTCTAGTGAAAGAAACATGGCCTATATACAGTAGCATGACTAGTGAAGTTCGATTCTTGAGGGAATGACTCTTATGAGCTGTTCTTTTTAGTGAATCAAAAATATAGGCCTACATTGTGACCAGTGAAGTCCAATTCTCGAGTGATTGACTCTTATGAGGCAATTCTTTTTAGTGAAAAAATACAGCATAACCAGTGAAGTCTTCAAGACTCTTACTGTAGGCTATTAAAAGTTTTTTTTTGGTGAATGAAGCATAGGGTCTTTATTACCAAGGATGATTCTTGAACAAATGACTCTTATGATCTGCTTCTTTTAATGAATCAAAAATATACAGTGTGACTATTACCAGTGAAGTCCGAATCTTGAGCAAATGACTCTTTTGAGCCAACCAATAAATCTTATGAGACAATTATTTTTAGTGGAAACAAAAAATATAGTGTGACGTGTAGTCCGATTCTCATGCAAATTACTCTAACTGTATAAACATTTTGTGAATGAAACATAGGGTCTTTAGAGTATTACCAAGTATGATTCTCGAACAAATGACTGTTATGATCCACTTCTTTTTAGTAGCCTAAATCTAAAATATAAAGTGTGACCAGTGAAGTCCAAATCTTGAGTTCTTGTTAGTGAAAAAAATAAAACAGTGATGTCTGATTCTCTTATGAGCTGCTTACTTTTAGTAAATCATAAATATATAGCATGACCAGTCTTGAGTAAATGACTCTCATGAGCCAGTTTGTTTTTTTGCGAAGGAAAAATACAGCAGTCTCAAGCTAATGACTCAATTGAGCCGATTCTTTTAGTGAATCAAAAATATACAGCATGACCAGTGAAGTCCGAGTCTCAAGCAAATGACTCGTTTTGTTTTAGTGAATCAGAAATATACAGCATGACAAGTGAAGTCTGAGTGATTGACTCTTATAAACCACTTTCATGAAATATGAATATGAATCGCAGCATATCAGGGCCTATAAGGCATTAAGTCCGATTCACAAATGTGACCAGTGAAGTCTGATCCCTGCGTTAATGGCTCTCATGAGTCGGGTCTATTTAATGAATCACAAACAATGGTAAATCAGTTGGAGCAGATTCTCAATGAATCTTAATACTGTATTCATTCTGAACTAATGAATTTTGTGATGAATCAAACTTTCGTGAGCCAAGAACCGATAGTGTGTTATGTTATCACATCTAAATCAGTGTAATTATTGACTGTTTTGTCATAGAAAAATGTTGTTAAAGACACGGTGCAGTTTCATCAGTAATAATTTATGTAAAAAATAAGAGGATACGAAATATATTGCAACATTCAATCATTTCGTTCTTTCACATTGTTATTGAAATGATCCCGGCATTTGGCAACAAAATTGCATTTCTGTTTTCCAGCTTTTCCTGAAATGCAAAATAATTGATAATAGAATTGCTAAGGAACTAGAACTGTTAAGAGGAATTTAATGTCATACTTTTAAAAGTAGCCTAATGTTCCCACACAAAGCTTATAAAGTCGTGCAGCAGGATAGAAAGCACGGATCTCATGCTGACACACACTGAGAAAAGACAACATGAATACTGAGACACCATTAGTCTGGAGACACTTTCTGGCATTTTACAGCAGCGTATCCATGTGTCCGATAAATAATTTATTCAAAAGATTGTTTTTCCTCCAAATAAATACTAATATGTTTTGAATCTCTCTCCCTCTCTCTGTAAAGTATTTAGACTAATATCATGAATAATTCATTTCTTACATTCAGCCCAAGATCAAACCCATTTCAAAGTATGTCAGTGTTCCTGTGTAGACCTGCTGTTGTAAACTCAGCAATGGATAATGGCAGTTACGCTTCTTTACTGGACTCCAGGTGGACTTTAAAGTCTTTTTAAAGATTTATGAATTTCAAAAAGCATCTAAGGCAAAAACTCTATCCCCCAGGCTTTTTCCTCTGGCTCTACTCAAAAACACTTTGTCATGGTAAACACTTCTTTCAGCATGCGATCAAATGCTTTTGCCAAACATGTCTTCTGTCCCAGCAAACAGCATGGTGCCCAAAGAGCTACATGAACTTCCTATAATGCTCCTCATCAGCTGGTTAGATGAAGGGAGAGAGAAAACAGCAAACCGTTAGTCTATTTCTTGGTCTCAATTTCCTTCGCTTGTTGTCTTTTCAGTTTAAATGCATTTTCTCTTAAATATATTTGTTCCATAATAAATATCCATTGCTTTTTTGGTGGACATGCCATTTTTCTGGCTGTTTTTGCCACCCCGCTTACCATCCTTTCAAACGTCACAGATGCAGCGATACGTCTAAAAGAGTTTCTTTCTCTTCCAATCCTGCCGAGAGAGAGACTTTCATATAAATGCTAATCTATTTCCAGCCATTCGGGCTTTTAGTAATTCACTGGCAGTTTCTAATGCGACACTTGAATGGTGAAAATGGGAAAGAAACAAAAAGTTGTTGTGACACAGCATGATGATCGAAAAACAGTTTCTGTTAATGAAGATATTAGAGCGGAGAAACATCCAGAATCATATTTTTGTTAAAATATCTGTGTTTTAAATGGAAGCATGATTCCACCTGCAGGGTAAAAAACAATAAACAATAATTGTGACTTTATATATCACAGTTGCAATGTTTTTTTTTTTGAGTCTTTTTAAGTTTATTTTTTATAATTGCGACTTTATTCTGTGTGTTTGTAATTTTATATTTCACAATGTGACTATTTCTTAAATATACTGTAACTACTGTATATTTAAAAAAAATTGACTTTTAACTTTGACTTTAAACTTATGTCTCACATGTGACATGTACATTTTCTTAATTTAATTTGAAATACCAGATTGGCTTTATTTTTTCATAATTGCGACTTTATTTCTTGTTATTATGTCTATATCACAGAATGTGACTATTTTTTATTTTAAATTTAATTGCTCATTTACAGTACTGTTTAAAAGAGTATTTTTTGAAATAATTAATACTTTTATTTAACAAGGGCTCATTTAGTCAAAAGCAACAGTAAAGATGTTAGAAAAAAAATCTATTTCAAATAAATGCTATAGTTTTGAACTTACTAATCATCCAATAATCCTGCAAAAATATTAAGCAGCATAACTGTTTTCAACATTGATGATGTTTTTTGAGCACAAAATCATCATATTAGAGGACTTTGTGAAGGATCATGTGACACTAAAGGTAATGAAAATTCAACTTTGCCATCACAGGATTTAACTACATTAAAAAATATATTATTATTAACAAAGAAAGTAGTTCATTTAAATATCTTCACAATATCACGGTTTTTACTGTATTTTGATCAAATAAATGCAGCCTTGATGAGCGTTTGCTTTCAAAAACATTGCTTTCAAAAAGAAAGAAAAAATCTTTACGACCCCAAACTTTGAATACCATCTGTTTTCCATAGAATTTCTTTATATGTTTATTTGTTTATTTTTATATTGTGTTATTTTATTTACATAGCATTCGATTTTGTCAGTTTTACTGCGGGAAATGATTGTGGTACTTCTAAATTTGATGTTTGATATTTGATGTTCCAGAAATTAAGCACTTGAAAATAAAAGCAAATTACATGCTGTCAAACTCCCAATACCAGAATGCATCACTGATGACTGTTTACGTTCTGCTCTTAGCATTAATCTGACACATTGATCACAGGGAAAGAAGCTTTTACCAATAATAAAAGTCCAGAGGAGAGAACAGCAAGTAAGATGTTCTGCCATGTCAAGAAAGAAAGCGGAGGGTCAGAATTTATGGATGAATGATAGATATATATGGACATATAAGGTGTCTGTGGATATCAGAATTAGTGCGTGGCTGCAGAAAAGATCAATGTGTTTGTGTGCGTCGCCGTATGAGTGTGTCTGAGTGTGGGGGTGGGCTATTGGATCAATGAAAACAGCATTAAATGGAGGGATTGTTCAGTGATGTGAAGTCAAACGCAGGAGATTTGGTGCGGTGTGATAACAAGACTGCTGTTGGAAAGCGAGGGATGTTGGTTTCTCTTTGATGCCCCACCGATCAGCATCTGTCAGAAGTGAGTGGGCATATTCCTATACTCAAAGAGCATCCAGGAGTGATCAGATATGCTTTTATCCAGAACCTCGGGGCAGACGTTTGCCTGCGACAGACTCTTAGATGTACTTAATGTGTTCTTTCTGTTCTCCTTCCATGTGTGACTCACAATCACTAACACTAATTATCAATTACCTAGGTGTGTAATTATCAGGTCAACAGGGCACTCATCTTTCATGAAAACAAAGTCTTTGAGATCTGCTTTGAAGATACACACTATCTCCTTAGTATATGGAGGTAAGAAGAATCAATGCAGTGTTTGCGTAACAACCTCATTCTGGCTGATTTATGAGGTGCAGCATATTGTGTCTGATTAGGGCAGCATGTTTTTTTAGAGATTTGTTTTTATTCAATTAAATTCTTAAATTAATCTATCTATCTATCTATCTATCTATCTATCTATCTATCTATCTATCTATCTATCTATCTATCTATCTATCTATCTATCTATCTATCTATCTATCTATCTATCTATCCTCTGTGTTTGTGTTACATACTGTCCCCCTTCTGGCTGATTTATGAAATGCAGCATATTTTGGGCTTTACTGCCTGTAACTTCCCACAATTGTGCATTTGTGTTGGCGGTTGGTAACTTGAAAGAGCTTCTGTTTTTTATTTTTTAGATTTTTTTGTATATATTTTAAGCCTTTTATGTATTTTTATTGATTTTATTTTATTTAATTTTATTTAAATACATTTTAATATTTTTATGTATTCAATTATTTTTCTATTTTTTTAATTAATTAATGAATTATATTATATTATTTTTAACCAAGAAATAAGAATTGTAGTGATTAAATATAATATCATATAATAGGTTTTATTTTGTTTGTGATTATATCTCACATGTGACTATTTGTTGTAAATAATTTCTTGCTATGTATGAATATTAATTTCTTGCTATTTATAAAAACCTAATTTAATTTTAAATCTTTTATTTCTTCTAACTGCAACTTAGAACGTGACTTTATTTTTTATTTTCAATTTTATTTAAAATTTTGTTCATTTACTTTGTTTGCCTCTAAAGCTTATTTAAAATGGTTTTAGATCACCAGATGTTATAATGCTGGGCAGCAAGGCTGCTGCATTCTGACACACAGGTATGTGCATTATCTTTGTGAACGTGATTTTCTTTTCTGAGCCCATTGGTAGACAGATCATTTCTCAGAAAGTATAAATGCATTATTGCCTTCTTGGGGCCCCAGAAATGGACCTTTGGCAGAGGAATCTGTCAGTATGTGATATGCAGCTTAACAACTTTTCAAAAACATGGAGGTCTGTATCTTACAGTGTCTTCTGCTGACCCCAGTAACAATCCTGGGGGATTGAGCTTCTGTTCAATAATTGTCCTGTGTGTCTACTAGACCTTGTGCTTGCTGTGCATGTAAGTCGTCTTACAGAACCAATATCCTGCAGATAAAACAGAGATGTGAGATCTAGGAGGACATATAGTATCCTGAAAACTTGAGCATTCGGCCATGGGAACATGTGAGCTGCAAGGTTACTATTACTTGTACAGTTGTACAGTACATTTTTTTAGTATGCATGAAAAGACATTTGCCAAACACACTGACATGTTGACAGTATCCCACAGTGCAGAGTGCTTGACTTGACTTTAATTTGCAGTGTTACAAATAACCCAGAAATAGTGCAATATTCATACGTAGATAAACAGATACACATAAACAGATGCAGTAATTATTTTTGTAATTTGAATTATTTAAAACTGGATACCTTTATACACACACACACACACACACACACACACACACACATGCAATATACATACATACATACAGTAGTACATACATACATACATACATATATATATATATATACTGTATATACCGTATGTAAAATCTTCAGTTTTCTTTGCACTTAACATATTTTGCAGAGCCTCCCAGTGTCTCGATGTGTCAGCTGATTAACGTTTAACATGCTTCCTCCCAACTGTACTTCCTGAAGTCCTTCACTGTTCCTGTGCTTCAGTGCACTTACATCATGTCGAGATTACGCCCGCATTATACATCAGATTCACGTCAGATCTACATTAAGCAAAATGCCCAAGAGGTGCATCGTTCTCTGTTATCATTTCATTATTTTACTGCTGAACGTACAGGATAGTGCCTGTCACATTCTATTCTGTTCTACTCTCTCTCTCTCTCTCTCTATCTTTTTCCTCTACTTAGCTCTCGTCTTTTCTGGTCTTTTTCAAGCCAGACGTTGATGAACACTCGCACACAAATGCACGGAAACACACTTACTGCTAATGCATTCAATTTGAATGGATTTTCAGGTAATATTATCTATGTGTGTAAGCTATGGATCACACAGGAAATGACTAAAGATTACACCCACCCCACTGAGGGTAATGCACTAACTCTGTTATTCGCTAACTCTGCTATTATACTTATGCTTTCTTATTCACACATACAGACAGACATAAACCTGCTCACTGCTAATGAATCTAAAGTTAAAGTAGTTCTTATGAATAGTTTAACCAAAATGAGAATTTGCTGAAAATGTACTCATCCTCAGGCCATCAAGATGTAGATGAGTTTGCTTCTTCATCCGAACAGATTTGGAGTAATTTAGCATTACATCACTTGCTCATCAATGGATCCTCTGCAGTGAATGGGTGCCGTCAGAATGGGAGTTCAAACAGCTGATAAAAGTATCACAATAATTCACAAGTAATATGCGCTAACTCTGGACTCTGCTAATGCTTTCATTCAACATCAGACAGACAAAACCTGCTCAAATGAAAACTCTAAAGTAAGCCCCGTGGATAGAGTCCACATGTCACGGCCAGGAGTGCCGTGTGTCTGTTTTGTTGTAGTTTAACCATGTCTTGTCTTGTCCATGGAGACTCGTCTGGGGCAGGCGGCTCCTCTTGTTGTGGCCATGGAATTCTTGCTTGTGCAGATAAGGCGGTCGCTGAGGGATGGGTGACTCCTGGTCATGCCCAGATGAAGCCTCAGCCTCCAAGCCAGTCCAGGAGAGTCTTGTCATGTAATGTAGTTCTTGTGTCTAGCCCCGGAGGGCTCCTGATCTGACTTCCCCAGGGTGGGGGGGTAGAAAGGGTTACTGTAGGGGCCGGGCCGAGTTTGGCCTCCGGAGTAATTCCCAGCTCCGACAGCTCTGGATTAGCGCCCACGGTGGAACTTACGGCTCACGCCTTCAGTTATGGCAGGGTTCTGTCGTGTGTGTCGTGTTCCCGCCTCTTGTGTCCATATTTGGTTTGTTTCCTGTCCTTGTTTCATGTCATTATGAGTTAAGTATGTTCCAGCTGTGTTTGTCTCGTTATGTGTTAATTACCCTGTGTATATTAGTCCTGTCTTTTGAGTTTGATTTCGTCTGGTCTACTCGTTACTCCCCGGTGTTTCTGTGAGTCTGCCCTGCCTTGATGTCTTCATTAAAGAGTATTATTTGAGTTTACGTCCTCGTCTGCGTGTTCCTGTTCCTCCCTAGTGTGTGCACCGTGACACCTCTAGTGAAAAGGTCCATCTCCTGTCCTCTTACATCTACTGACAGATTTGTTAAAACTGTTTTGGACTGTTTATTTAAACTTTTTTTTATGGATATTATAGATCGGGAACTCGTGGGAAGTTAAAAATATCTTGATGGATTTGTTTATTACAAACACACAGCTTTTCAAGCCTAAGATATTAGATGATGGACTCGAGTTATGTGGATTATTGTGATGTTTTTATCAGTTGTTTGGACTCTCATTCTGACGGCACCCATTCCCTGCAGAGGATCCATTGGTGAGCAAGTAATGTAATGCTCAATTTCTCCAAATCTGTTCTAATGAAGAAACAAACTGGGATGGCCTGAGGGTGAACACATTTTCAGTGAATTTTCGTTTTTGTGTGAACCATTCCTTTAAGGCTATTTTACCCGTTTGTCCTACAGGAAATGCCAAGAAAGTACAAGCAATGTATTAAGTTTCTGTCTTTCTCGACCCTTTCAATCATACTCCCACATAACTGTATGTTACATCACTTGATTGTGTCTAACTATATATGAGAAAATGACCTAAGACCTCTTGCGCTCCTCTGGAGAGTGTCGAGGTAATTACAGTGAGTGCTGGCAAGGCATGGTCACGTGATTAACGTGTACGTGTATTTGGGTGTGAATCTATAATCACATCTAAACGCACATGGCTGCCGTTAGTGTTCTTTTTTTCCCCTGATCTTCAGGACTGCCCAAGTGCCCATAATCCTGGGCCTTGTATCCAACGAAGGACAAAGCTTCATGTTTCCACCATGTCCTTGGTTATGCATCATCACCATGTTGATAAAAAGCAAACATGATGCGTGTATACGAGATGAATAAAATCCTTGTCTTTTCTGTGCATCACTTATGTCAATAGAGATGGGGGAAGTCAGGCGCTAAATTACCCATTACACTGTCCATGCATGAAATGTTTCATTTGCATATTTAATCATGATATGTGTGAGATGTGCCCTGGGTTTTTGGTTTCCCCATTGGTCCCTCTGTACTCATTCAGAATATGGTATAGAATAAGGCTATATATTTTCAGAGATGCCTCAGTGCTTGAAAGGACACGTTGAATAGCAGCACTGCACTGCTTTTATTGATTTCTTTCAAAAGCCCATTGTGTCCAAATCAATTTGCACAAATTCTTCTGGGTGAAAATGGTGAAGTACAGTTAAAATTGAGTGTATAAGCATACTTTAATGTGTTGAAAAGTTGACTAAAGATGTGCTGAAAGTTCATATTTGAATAAACGTTGCATTTAACTAACCTCAATTATTTTTCTAAAGACAGACTTGCCTGTATCTCAAAGAAAAATGTCATTCAAAGGCATTTTATCTGTAGGAGGCTACATCAAAAGTATTGTAAATCATAATTAAATGAAAAATAATTTATACATTATGTTTTTATACATATGATATGCACTACTGGTCAAAGGTTTTATTTTTAATGTTTTTTTTTAAATAAATCTCTTATCAAGTCTGCTTTTATTTGATCAAAAATACATTTAGAACAGTAATTACAGTGAAATATTATTACAATTCAAAAGAACTGTTTTCTTTTTTAATATATTAATTTATTAATATATTATAATTTTCAGCAGCTATTACGCCAGTCTTCAGTGTCACATGAGTTTCAATTTAATATCATTAATTTCTTTCTTATTAAATATATATATATATTTTTTGTAATTTTATATTTAATATATATATATATATATATATATTTGGAAAACATCTGTGTATCACAGTTTCTACAAAAACATTAGGCAACAACTGTTTTCAATGTTTCTTAAGCACCAAATCATTATATTAGAAATATTTTTGAAGGATCATGTGACACTGAAGACACTGAAGAAAATTCAGCTTTGCCATCACAGGAATAAATTATATTTTAAAATATATTCAAATTGGAAACAGTTATTTTAAATTGCAATAATATTTCCCAATAGTACCATTTTTACTTTATTTATGAGAATCATTACAAACTTTTAAGTGTATATTTATTTATTTTCTATTATTTTCTGTTTATGTTCTATCTAAACATTAACTGTTCGAAGTGGTTCATGCTTAACCCTGACTCACCACCTTGTCCTGACTGACCCACCACCTAGTCCTGCCCCCTTCGATCCTGTCCAGTTCCCTTTTCTCCAAGAGAGACTCTCTCTGTAACTGTCATATGCTGTCTACGTCCTTATCTAGCAGAGCTGTCTCATCAGACTTTAAAATAGGCTGCATAGACTTAGTACTCAAGAAACCCAACTTGGACTGCTCAGATGTCAGAAACTACTACCTTGTTCTTCTCATGCCATATTCAATCAAATTTCAGTCTCTTTGCTATTAGTAATCGAACTGACACAGATCAGTCAGACTTTAAATTTGGTGATGAGATATCTGGGTCATGGCCTTCTTGGTCTGGTGCTATTTTACCAGGTTACCTCTCAGGGATCAGTCCTTGGTCCGTTTCTGATCTCCATCAAAGCACATGAATTTATTTACTATTGCTTTACTATTATTTACTATTGTTTTCATTTGTTTTAAAAATGATAGTGACACTGAATGGTGTATTTCTTCACACCCTGAAATAGATGAGATGCGTAATATATAATTATGTAGTTGAGCATCCTGTTATTAGACTTTTTTTATTGCCATTGCTAATGTAATTCATTATATTAATCTGTCACACAGGCACTAATTATGAAAAAGGGTCAATCAGTGGATAGAAATCATAAATGTTTGTATTAAATAACTGTGATGATTGCTGTTCGATCTGGGTTATCAGAAGACAATACAGAGATATAAATGCAAGCATGTGCTAGATAATAAAGCTCTCAGTAATGTTAGTGAATCACATGTACAGCACTGCAAGAAACAAATGGAGAGCTGAGGTGTGCTTTAGATAGTGATATTGATTGGTTAAGGCTAGACATGTAGGTGGGTCTGAATGCCGTCTTACAGAACTCGGGTCCTCATCTATTAATCATGAATACATGGTGGAACATCAAGCTTAAGTTGTCTCATTAAGTACGTCTCATGAGGGGCTATACATTGGGTTCAATTATATCTTTCTTCATCAGTGACTGCTTCATAAGCAGAGTTTCTAATGAATCAAGGGATTTACCATGATGTGTGTGATCAGATGTAAAGTGTGTGAATACTCAATCACAGACACACAAATATGTTTTCTTCCTGTGAAGTTAGCTGATGAAATGGCTTTAATGCTCAAGAGAACAAGACGGGCTTTGACGGGAAAATATGTAAAAATAAAATAAATAAATTAAATAAATAAAACAATAATGATATATATATAGTGTGTTTTTGAAGGAAGTCTCTTATGCTCACTAAGGCTGCATTTATTTGATCAAAAATATAGTGAAAACTGTAATTAAATATTATTATTATTAATAATATTATAAACTATTGTGAAATATTATTACAATTTAAAATCCACAAATTCACATGTGTGTGTGTGTGTATATATATATATATGCTTAATAATTATTACAATTCTAGTGTTAGTTCTGCTTCCAAATAAAATGTATTCACTACCAATTCAATAGCATTCGCCATTCCAATTACTTTCTCATACAATTATAAAATTAATTTCATGCTAATTTGATTGAAATTAATTGAAATTAATTAATTAATTAATTAAAAAATGAATCAAATTCAATCAAATTTTGCATCGCATTTTAGTCCCTTGACCTCATATCATTCCATTCCAACTCTATTCCAGTCCAAGTTGAAGTTGTTCCTATTCCATTTAATTCCTTTCAGTCCCATTCCAATCAAAACATTTTAATTCACTGCAGCTAAGATGCTCCATAATGTCTTCATATAAAAAGAAAAATTTCATTAGAATGTTTGATCTACTGTAATTGTGGATAAATTTAATACCACACCTGTCTAGTCTGCCTTAATATTCATTTTCATATATTTCTGTCATATCCATAAAGCTCTGCATAAACATTTTACGACTGGCTACAGAGAGAAACTAATCTAATCATGTTGAAACTATCTAATTGTGCTGAAACAAACACACTTTGCTTAATAAACAAAAGCAGCGAAATAGACCTAAGCAGATTTAGGAAAAACGTTCAAAATGAAGCTTCGCACATCTAATTTCCACTTCCACTCTGCACTGGCAAGAAAATACATTTCACCTGACAGCTACACCTAATGTGGCCTATGACAATTATCTCTGGATAGTCAATGATGTTTTGTCACCAAGATATGTCATCTGTCAAATGCCTCTGGTATTTTCTGACACTGCGTCTCCATTTAAAAGATCTCACGTTGTCATTTTGGGGCAGATGAGGCCAAGATCCGTGGCACACCCACACCGATGATTTCCAGATGAATCAGACAGTTTTCCACCGTTTGCTCTGTCAGTCTAAATGAAGTCTAACAGCTTATTTAACATTCCTGAGGGGCACAAAAGCTTGTGTGCCAAGCATTGGTTGTTTACACAACTGGATGTTCTGTCCTCATTGTTGTTCACTTTAGCTGTGCTGCAGACTTACTAATCCCAGGCCATTCTTAGTGAATACACGGTAAATCTCTTGCATTGTTGCACACAGATGCAGCTGGTTCTTTCCGGATCAGTGACTATGGTAAGAATATCTCATTCAAGGGCAACCGCAGCTTAGCCATACTTAACTTCTCAGACCATGGCTGAGGGGCAGATATGTTCCTGTGGGCTACGGTTCGGTTATGGAACGACAATTTAAACAGTTTTTTGAAGATTATTTTAAAGAGAAAAGAAGAAAATTATCCAAGTTGAAAGGAAGCTGTCAGAGCTGATTCGTTCAGTGGCGCTTACTGAAGTTTACATCGACAAGTGACCGTTTTTGTTTATGAGTGAGTCATCATATTCTCAAAAGATTAGTTTAAGACACAGATTCAATTTTATTTTCTTATATTGAAATTGTTTATCTACAAATCTACGAAGAGACTCCAGAAATAGTGCTGTATCACAATTGACATCAGTCTATTTTTTCTCCAATTTGTCAACAACCTGCCAACCAATTTGTCATCCAAATGGCAACCAAAAGAAAAAAAAAATCAATAATAGACTAAATAAATGATCAATTTCAATAATGTCCTCTGTCATTTTTCCACATTCATGAATTGGCGCTATTCTCCCATCCCCTTTTCTCTCATTTTTTAACCAGATGTACTCTCATGCCAAATTGGACAAATGACTTGCTCCCTTGCAATCACTGTCAGATCCTCATTCCTTATTACTTTATTTCATAACATGTCACAAACTAAAAAAATAAATAAAAACAAACTCTGAAAAAAAGATGTTTTATAGTAACAGTTCTATTTAGAACATTATCATTCAGATGCACTGTTTTATGCAACAATGTTTCTTTATGTTAGAGTTTATAGTTCTTTATTCCCACCTTTTTGTGTTTTTAATCGGTAACTATCAAAAAATTTGAAAACTTTCAAAGCCATTATGGATGTTCTGGAGCTCAACCAGCAATTACACATACTGTCAACAGACTCTCAACAGGTACTTGATATCTTTCTTAAAATGTCTATAAATGTTAACTTTCAAATTTTAAATGGTTTCAAACTGTACAAATCATGTCTTTTTTTCTTTTCAGTTTAAAATAAAAGTGTGACTAGTTCTGTTCAGTTAAAGATACATCTCTCCTCTTCTTCACTAAGCAAGTAAGTGACAGAAATATTGTATTATGATTCATGTTGTTAGAGTATTCAGTTATTCATTAGGTTTATGCATAAACATGCCCCATAATTTTAAAGCTATCCCATGACTTTTTATCAAGTTTTTTTCTAACATTGTCAAGTGCTCAAATGCTGTCTATTCATACTTTTGGCCTTCAAAAACATATATTGTTTGAAATATTTTATTTTAAGTACCTACAACAAATAACAAAAACAAAAAAGCTTTTTGCAGTACAGCACAATATAGCAGCATTAGCAATATCAACATTATTATGGGCAGGCAGTCGTAGTGTTGGGTCTCTGTCACGCAGGCCTCAATCAAAACTCATCTGGGAGCTGCATGAGAGACATTAACCTCACCGTGTTGTTTTGTGCCGCGCTCCTAATGGAGGGTAATGAAGCGAGGCCATTAGACTCTGTGTATACCATCCAGAGCGCCGAAACAGATAAATAGATAATTAAATCACATCCTTAATTGCGTAATGGTGCTGGGAGTGTGGTCAGTGCGACTGACGCCTGGGATTCGATCTGGGTGTAACAAAATTCGTTCTCAGTCCCTTGTATCCTCCAGAAGCTCCACAATTCTTGGTGGAAATGTTACTGATGGGTGTATAGGCCTTTCAGCAAAAACCTTGCCTTCACTATCAGAGCTTGGATTATAGCCGACCGCCTGCCTTCTTTATCTTGAATCGTCAAACTCCTTTATGGTTACAAAGCAAATGTAATTGAAAATTTTCTTGCGGAATAGCCTTTTATGCTTCAAAAAACGAGATCCATCTATCTCCAGCTCAGTCTGAGTTTTGTAACCTGCCACTCTGCATGGCTTCCGTGGCTCACAGTAGTAGTTTTTTTCTCTCCAACTCTATCTAATTATTCTTCAGATTTATTCAAAAAGGGTCTTTAATCATTCCTGAGAACAGCTATGCATCAGACATACGATGTTTTATTTCATAACCAATCACTGATACAGTTTTTACATTGAAATTACTTTAGCTAATCATCATCATGAAATGAATGTTGTTTTTCAGTGTGATCTCATTATACGTATTCTAGACTGCATCTAAAGCATAAACCCTTTTGCGTATCGACGTAATGAAAGTGTGTAATGTAATTTGTTATAAACAACACAATAATACTCATTGCACAAAGGCATGAGAAAACCTATTTTAAAGTGATTTTAAAGTTTAGAAGTCTTGTTTTGTCTCTCTCTCTCTCTCTCACACACACACATTCAAATAATCAATTGTTCAGCAATCAGAATACATTGTATGTTTCTTATATATATATATATATATATATATATATATATACGAAACATTTCATAAATAAAGTATGCCATGAACAATGCAGCCAAAAAATAACGTTTTTGTGCTAGTGATTTGAGAAAATTATTATTTGAGACCAGATAACTATGAATTAAATTTCCTGGTCACACTTTATATTAGGTGGCCTTAACATGTACTTACACAAAAAATTGTGGTCATATTGTATTGCAAAACACTTTTGCTGCTATTGAGGTGGGATACGGGTAAGGTGAGGGATAGATTTGGTGGTATGGGTAGGTTTAAGGGTGGGTTAAGGTGTAAGGGATTGGTCAACAGTGTAATTATAAATGTAATTACAGAAATGAATTACAGATATAACTACATATAAGTTTTTTTAAAAATATATAAGTACAATGTAAAAACATGTATGTACACAATAAGTGCATTGTATCAAATGATTAATGTAAATGTAAGTACATAGTAGTTAAGGCCAATATAAAGTGGGAACAATTTTCTAATGAGATTATTGGAAGAACAATGTCAATAATGTAAAGAGAATCTTGCCAGAATGTTAGCCAAAGTACTGAGAAACCCCCACCCCCCAGTGACAGCTTGGTACCTGAGAGTATGGTTATTCCAAAAGAATAACTGGTGTTTATTGAAAGTGGGTGTACTTTCACACACTGTAAGTCACCTATCTAGTGCACGGCATCCTCAGATGCCATAACACATGTGAAACATACCTGGCACCAGGGCTGGTGCTTCTTTCATCTGGTATTGCATGTGTCCTGCGAGGCCGTGACTCCACTATTTCTACACATTGCTTGGCCAACGACAGCCCATCTCCTAATTTGACAGGAGCACATAATGGGGTTTATAATTAGCCCGGAGGTCATGGAAGTTGTGCTCGGCAGTTCCTGTGCTGTCAGGTTAATAGATATGCCTGCGGGTGATGAGAACTAGAGGATGAAGAGATAGAGCGGTGAAAGGCTATGGTGCACGACCTGCAGTGTCTCGTGCGGTTTGACAGCCCACATCTATGAGAGCGAGCCAGCCTGATAAAACGCCTTGTACTAATCAAATAAAATTGATAAACTGCAATTAGTGTGAATTCGTAATAATATGTGCTTGAGTGGAATTAATTAATAGGCTACTCTTATGAAATTAGAAGTGGAGGAAGATTGCATTGCGGGGGAAATTATAACACTAGACAAGACTGTCTAACTTCACAAGCAGAGTATAAAATTGAAGAATAAAAAGAAAAATACCTTATTGTGTGTGTGTTTGTGAAAATATTATTAAAGGAGAAGTTTGCCCAAAAAGGAAAATTTACTCATCCTCAGGCCATCCAAGATGTAGATGAGTTTGTTTCTTCATTAGAATATATTTGGAGAAATTTATCATTACTTGCTCACCAATGGATCCTCTGCAGTGAATGGGTGCCGTCAGAATGAGAGTCCAAACAGCTGATAAAAACATCACAATAATCCACAAGAAATCAATGTAACTCCAGTCCATCAATAAACATCTTTTGAAGCAAAAAGCTGTGTTTATAAGAAACAAATTCATCATTCATCATGCTTCTGGCTAAAATACACAAGTTCTCTATCTGTAATTCAGTTGCTTTTTTTTCAGTGAAAAAGTTGTGTTGTCCCAATCAGGAGAGAAATATGCACAGATCAAGCACTGTTTACAAGCAAAACAGTTCTAAACAAATATTTTGATGTTTTTATCCACTGTTTGAACTCTCATTCTGATGGCACCCATGCATTTACTGCATCCATTATCTGTTTTGATGAAGAAATAAAATCATCTGCATCTTGGATGGCCTGAGGGTGATACAATTTTGAACTATTCCTTTAAATAGCAAAAGGGATAGGCTATTTACCCCATTGTCTAAGCAGAACTTTAAAAATCTTTTGCAAACTTGCTTAGAACAGATTCTGAGACTATTCGTCAGTGAAATGAATGGTACATTCCATAAACCATCTTTGTTCATTTTCAAAGCTATTGAGATATCATTCTTGTTTGTTCATTGTAGTTCTAAATGCCACTGATCGATCAACTGTCATTTTCCAAACACTAGCAAATTTGTTCTCGCCAGGCTCACAAAGACCCTCTATGCAGGAAAAAAAGTATTTTTAAAAAGAACAAAACTCTTGAAATGAGGAGAGCAAATCATGGATCTAAAATGAAGTGCATTATATTTATTTTCTTTCCGTATCCAAGAATAGCTGTTATACAGTATGATATTGCAGAGATAATTCTGGCTGACATTTGTTTATTATCAAGATATCCATGTTCTTAGGAAATGAAGCATGGACAGTATATAATTCAGCACATCCATTACAGTGTAATTTACAATCAACTTACCGAAAGAAGAATGAAAGCACTGTCATTATTCCAGATGCATGGACTTTTCACAGCTGAGATCAAACAATGGTCTTTAATGAAAAGTCAAGGAGTCACACACACACAGCACCTCTATGGGAATAATGTGGCATCCTTCTAAATTGGACCTTAAGTATCAAAATCAAAGGACATGATGGCTATAAGACTATCTCAGAGCCATTGCTGTTATAGCCGGGGTATTTTAATCTGTGAATGAGAGTTTGAAATATTCTCGTTTGTCATTTTTACTGTTTTGACGCTCGTTATCACGCTCAGACTGGATTATATTGACTATTAACCTTGCGACTGCTTTGACATGACGGAAGATTAAAGGGTGTTCAGGTCACTGTTTACACTGTGTGACCGCTAATAAGAATTCTAACCTATTAAAATTAGGGTCTGATTATATATATATTATGAGAACCAGATAATAGGGCTTTGTAGACCACATCCTTCAGCTCATCAGCTCCTGGTTGAGGCCCCACATTCTGTACGTGTGTTCAGGAGCCACTTTTGTTTGGCTTCATGAAGCCTCAAACCGGCTTCTGACTGAATTGTCTTTGTTTTAGTCGACTGCTCTCTCTTTGAACATAATTACAGTCTGTCTCGCCGTTGCATTCTGCTCGTATACACATATGCCATTGATCTATTTCCTTCTCAACCTCTAAGATCTGTTGCTCTTCAGACAGCTATTGCTTTTATAGTGATGGCGCAGCGGTAGTTCAGAGGCAGAAAAGATGAGAGGGATGAAGAAAACATAGTTTGAAGGGAGTCATTAAAAAGAGACCCTAAACATACATAACATTTTCACGTCTAGAGCGCAACAGATTCCATAGTTTCTAAAGTTCAAGTATGCTTCATATTTGGGGTTTTGGAGGAAAGACATACTAAGATTTGGGGAACTGGTGCTCCAGGCTATAAAGCCTGCAGTATAATTACCATAATTATGCTTTTTGTAGTAGTGCTATGTAGGTCCCAAAAATATTTGGACACTTATATATGTCTGAATGTCATTGCATTAAACAACAAACTAAATGACGTCTATCAACAAATGATCACCTATTTCACATATTGTTTTGGAAAACTATTCAAATTAATCAACATAGTTTTTTAATGTAATGTTTGTGTAAACTAGACTAAACACCCTTTAAGAAAAAATTTTTTTTTGCTATTTATTACTAACAATAATATATTTTTTATTATATATTAGTGAATCTTTCTTCATCGTTACACCAGTAGGTGGCGACAAGTGACAGCCTTTATGAGTGAATCACTGACCAATTCATTGTGCCGAGGAACAAATAAGTGACTGTTTTTATGAGTGTGTCACTGAATCATTCACTAAACTGATTGGTTCAGAAACACTGATTCATTTAGAAAGAAACAAGTGAGGTCTTTAAGAGAGCATCATTGAATCATTGAACCGATTCATTTAAAAACACAATGCAGAAAGGAAGTGATTTAATTTAGTCTATAAATCAGTCATTGATTCAGGGATTCTCATTAGCTGCATAAATGTAATTACATATATTATATAAATTAATTTAAATTCAATAATTTGTCATGTACACATAGCATAGGGACAAGCTGAATTTTTTAAATAATAAAAAATATTAATAAGTATAAATACTAGTATAAACAAGAAAATTAAAAACAGAGCAAAAATGTAGTTTTTGTAATATAAAAACGTATACACACACTTAAACACACATATTTAACATACTTTTTATTTTAAGATCTGAAATATTTTGTCTGAAAAGTGTGTTATGCTTGTTTAAATAATTTTTTAATAAAATGTTCTGTGTTTACTGGATCAAACACAAAATGGACTTGACCATTCAGAAAAATGGAATGGATTCATTAACAAATTGTCAATATTTTCTTTTAATCTTTTTATGATCAGCGGTGGTGGTCATAACTAAATTCAGATTGGGACGATGGTCTAATGTATTTGAATTTTCATCTGAGTCAGTGCACCAATTGAAAATGAGTGAGATGTCTGATAAAATGAATGAAAAGGGCAGCTTAGATTTGTGGATGCAGATCATTCCCAGCCCTGGTGATAAAGATGAAGGGAACAGCGCCAGACAGAAACTTTTGTGAGGCCAGTATTAATGTGTGTGAGATGGGCAGTCTGTGAGAAAAAGATAAAAACATCTCAGTGCTTCTACACTGTCTTGAGCTGTGTTTACTGGGCTCAGCTGTAATAGGAGGTTTTTGTACAGGGAGGGGTTGTGGCAGGGTCATTGACTAAAAGCTTTGCTGTTGGATCCGATGGGAATGAGCATGTGTGTGTTAGTTGGTGGGTTTTGATTGCAGTGTTTTTGCAGATTGGAGATGGAACTTCCAGCTCTTACATTGTGGAGGTTGGGGAATCTAACCCTCTGCGATTTTCAAATGGCATTTCCTTGCAGAGGTCACTGTCTGCCTGACCCGCTTCCCCCGCTTACCCTACCTGCACATTTCTCTCATCCTCTTTACTCCATCTCAGATTGGATGTGGGCAATATTGGCGGCTGTAAATGTCACAGCGCTCTCATCCAGTGTAAATGAGAGAGTGCTGTCCGGCTAACTGCACCTTTCCCTCCCTGCTTAAATTAGCTCATTCTACAACTATCAAAGTGTGCGGTTTTTTTCTTGGCCGCTGCAATGCAGCATTTCAAAGGTTGTAAAAAATTAACTTTACTCCTCTCTGTAGGAGAATTCCAGCAATAATCACTATACTCACAATCATAACATAGTCAAACCATAATCAACATGCTTGATAAACTCACTACACTCAACACTCTAGCAGCATATTTGCCATACTCACTTATTGTACCCTATACTGTACTCCATATGAATATGGTTAATACTGGTATGGAAATAATAATAATACATTATTATTATTATCATCAATTTATAAAAAATAATTTATGAAATATACATAAAATTAAACTAAATAAATACAATCAAAATATAATCAAATACATAATTATATATATATATTTTTATTTATTTATTGGTATTAAATAATTTTAATAATAATAATACAATTATTAATTAATCTTTTAAAAATGTATATATGAATGATTAAATAATATTAATACTCTTAATATTATAATAATTTAAATTATTTTTTATTTTATTTCAATTGTACATTTATTATTATTTTATATTTATATATATATATATATATATATATTGCATTTACTACTACTACTACTACTACTACTAGAATATTATTATTATTAATAATCTTTAAAAATATGAATAATCATATATAATAAATACTGTTAATATTAATAAAATATATTTTTTTATTACTAATTATGCTCATTTAAAAAAAATTACATTCAATATTAATATAAATATTAATGTTACTTTTAACAGTAGTCATATTTACTAAAAACTACTACTACTACTACTACTGCTACTACTAAAATTTTAAATAAAAATAAATAAAAATATTATAAAACAAAACTGATTATGATTAATATTATTATTATCAATGTTCATTTTTATTTTAATAATGTGTCTGTGTATGGACTATGTGGGCTGATTGGAAGGAAAAACATCTTAGTGCTGCAGGGGTTAGTTTTTCAATTTCAGTCAACTGAAAGATCTTTTGAGTTTGATTGTGTCAAAGTGGACTTATTAATGAACACTTATAAAAACTGTTTCTGTCTGGCAGTTGAATGTGGTGTGACATCATGTAAAGTGTAGACAAAAGGCATCACTTGCTCGTTTGTAGTTTTTGCACACCCTTTTGAAAGAGAGAGATGCTGTTTTATTATCATTTTATGCCTTTTTGTTCTTTTAGCCTTGATATCTTTATGCAGAACAGCAATATGAGATTTTACATGGGTCATATCACAAAGAATCAAACTTTCTTTAATCTTTTGAGATAAAAGAGCAACTCAACTCAAAATGTACAACTCAAAATTCATAATTTTTTATTATATTTATATTTATTTAAACAATAAACATTTATTATTATTATTTATATTAAAAGTTTTTTTTAAGTTTAGTTTAGTAATGCAATATCTTGCTTAGGGCACCAAGTGAGACAGGGAAGCTTTAAAAAAAGGTATGCTAAAACTGTTGTCATCACAGTTGTTACTATAAAATGATGGGGGTGCAGAGGCACAACAGGCTTCAGTTATTGTTTCTTGAGGGGACAACCAGAGAAAAAGAAAGAATGAGAGAGATAGAGGCATGGCTGTTTAGTAGTCATCTGAAGGGCTGGATGTAATTAGAGCGAGGTCATGCATTCCCTCCTCACACTGCAGCAGAAGGAATAAAGCGAAGCAGAGAGGTTGTTTCATCTAGCCTTGTCTTCTGCTGGCATTCTCCTATAAAACGACTGTTTCTTAGAGGCACACACATGGACATCAAACAAATCAAACTGAAAAGAGAGAGAGAGAAATGGGAAGAATGAGCATGACACATACAGAGAGTAAAATACATCAGAATTTGGGACTGAATGATAGTACCAAATGACATTTTTTTCTTTTCCTGGCACCCATTCACAAGATGGTTTTGTTATAGAAATGAGCATTCATCATGCGGGTCATTCTGACCTGGTTGGATGGAACAAACGGACATGCACTTAGCAGGGCAGATCCATCAATCCATCAGTCTAAAATACTTGTGAGAGTTTGTATTATTGCATTTGTAGACAGGATGTGATACATCCAAGGCAAAAGTCACCGTCTCCAATATTAAATGAGCTAAATGTGACCAGTGACTAACGAAAATATTTTACTTATGAATGAATCATTCCCTGCATCTGAATATTTCCCTACTGTACAGGTATGTCCAGATTCAAAGTATTCATAAAACAGTCCGTGAAAAGTACCTGGATGTCTTAATACTTCCGATGGGATTCTGAAGTGTGCATTCGATGGACTCTTTTCTATCCCATGAGGCCATGGTAGAGGACTGATACTGTAGGTCACATGACAGTGACAACATGGCGGATGCAGTACATCCGAATTCCATTTATACTACACATGTTCATGCTATAGAACATGCTTTTTTAACATCACAAAGCAAGTTTCAAATCAAATGTAGTGATTTCAGATGCAGCGGTTGACTTTTGTTTGATGAATCATTGATTCATTGAACTGTTTCAATCAAAACAATGATTTGTTCAAGTGTCAATCTTTATGAGTGAGCCATTGAATCATTTAGTCAACCGATTTGTTCAAAATTAAAGTAATTTAGTATTTTTATAAACGAGTCATTAAATAATCCAAATAATATCCAGTTTAAAAATATTACATAATTATATAAAATTAATTCTTTACTAATAAATTAATAAACAGTTTTATAATTATATAAAATTAATATAAAAAATAAATATTTTTTCCATTGCACACAATGTCATCAAACAACCCGAATTCTGGAAATGTTGGGACATTTTTTAAATTTGAATAAAATGAAAACTAAAAGACTTTCAAATCACATGAGCCAATATTGTATTCACAATAGAACATAGAGAACATAACAAATGTTTAAACCGATACATTTTACACTTTTATCCACTAAATGAGCTCATTTCAAATTTGATGCCTGCTACAGGTCTCAAAAAAGTTGGCACGGGGGCAACAAAGGGCTGAAAAAGCAAGAAATTTTGAAAAGATTCAGCTGGGAGAACATCTAGCAACTAATTAAGTTAACTGACATCAGGTATGTAACATGATTAACTATAAAAGGGATGTCTTAGAGAGGCAGAGTCTCTCAGAAGTAAAGATGGGCAGAGGCTCTCCAATCTGTGAAAGAGTGCGTAAAAAGATTGTGGAATACTTTAAAAACAATGTTCCTCAACGTCAAATTGCAAAGGCTTTGCAAATCTCATCATCTACAGCGCATAACATCATCAAAATATTCAGAGAAACTGGAGAAATCTCTGTGCATAAGGGATAAGGCGAAGACCTTTGTTGGATGCCCGTGGTCTTCGGGCCCTCAGACGACACTGCATCACTCATTGGCATGATTCTGTCATTGACATTGCTAAATGGGACCAGGAATACTTCCAGAAACCACTGTCGGTAAACACAATCCGCCGTGCCATCTGCAGATGCCAACTAAAGCTCTAAAGATCATGCAAAAAGGAAGCCATATGTGAACATGGTCCAGAAGCGCCGTCGTGTCCTGTGGGCCAAGGCTCATTTAAAATTGACTGTTTCAAAGTGGAAAAGTGTTCTATGGTCAGACGTGTCCAAATTTTACATTCTTGTTGGAAATCACGGACACCGTGTCCTCCGGGCTAAAGAGGAGGGAGACCTTCCAGCGTGTTATCAGCATTCAGTTCAAAAGCCAGCATCTCTGATGGTATGGGGGTGCATAAGTGCATACGGTATGAGCAGCTTGCATGTTTTGGAAGGCACTATGAATGCTGAAAGGTATGTAAAGGTTTTAGAGCAACATACTGTATGCTCTCCTCCAGAAGACATCTATTTCAGGGAAGGCCTTGTGTATTTCAGCAGGACAATGCAAAACCACATACTGCAGCTATTACAACAGCATGGCTTCGTAGTAGAAGAGTCCGGTTGCTGAAATGGCCTGCCTGCAGTCCAGATCTTTCACCTAGAGAACATTTGGCACATCATTAAATGAAAAATATGTCAAAGATGGCCACAAACTCTTCAGCAGCTGGAAACCTATATCAGGCAAGAATGGGACCAAATTCCAACACCAAAACTCCAGAAACACATAACCTTGATGCCCAGACGTCTTCAAACTGTTTTGAAAAGAAGAGGAGATGCTACACCATGGTAAACATCCCAACTATTTTGATACCTGTATACAGCAAAATCTCCAGTGTTGAAATCCCGGTGTTAAGGACTTTTAGAGTAAAGTGTTAAAGTTATGGTGTTGAATTTTAGGGGATTAACACTAGCTAGTGTAAACAGCACCCTCTGACCAATGTAAATACAGAGAGTCACCCTTATTAACACTATTGAGTGTTGGTAACATCCGGGACATTTTCTCGTGTGCACGCCTTACCCATCTGAAATATTTTTTAACAGACGCCATTTTCTTTGCTTGCGATGCGGAGCATACGAGGACGGAAAACTGCGAAATTAAGTGTTAAATCTTACTCACAAAATGTGTTTTGTAATATCATATCGTTTTATAACGATATTTCTGTGCTATGTGCGCCTAAACTCTTCTCAAAGGCATTTCCTTTCACTCGCGATGCGGAACAGACAAGGACGTTTCTTTTCTAAAAGGGAAAATCTGAAAGTAAGTGTTTTTAATCTCATTTAAATATGTAATTTATTTTATAATAACATATTGATTTATAGCGATATTTACATGCTGTGAATTCCTAAACTTTTTCTCAGAGAGATATTTTCTTTCACTCGCGATGCAGAGCAGACGGGGAAGTTGGTTTTATCATGGAAAACACCGAAAGTAAGTGTTTTACCTCATTTACATTATGTATTTTATAAGATAATATTACTTTATGACGATATTTAACGATATATGCTGTGCATGCCTAAAGGAGCCTAACGTTAAACGTTTCTCACAGATTTGAATTGCTATGCAGTGCAGACATGAAGGTCACTTTTAACAGGGAAACACCAGAAGTAAGCGTTTTACTTCATTTAAGATATGTATTTTGTAAAATAATATTACTATATGACAATATTTACATGCTGTGCGCGCCTAAACGATCCGAAATGTTTCTGACACATGACATTTGAATTTGAAGTGAAATGCCAGAAGTGTTTTACCTCATTTATAATATGTATTTTGCAACGTCATATTGTCAAATCAAACCACTGTAAACTGCCCATATCTAAATGGCAATATCAGTCATTGGTTCTTGTGTGTCTCTGGTTTGGTTACTGCATGATGTTTGAAATTGCGCAAATGGCCTTGAGCTATTACCTAAATAAACTGCGAAAAGATTGTTTTCTCAATATATAGCAGGCATCAAATTTGAAATGAGCTAATTTTGTGCATAAAATTGTAAAATGTCTCAGTTTAAACATTTGTTATGTTATCTATGTTCTATTGTGAATTAAATATTGGCCATTTTGTGTTAAAAAGAGCCTTTTTCGAACTAGCTTAAAATCTCTAAAGTCAAACTTACCAAAGTGGTTGAATGACTATATGTGTGGAAGCTATTGGTGGAAGGTATTGGTAGTTTAAACCATGTATTGGTTTAAACTACACTCTAAAAAAAATGGTTCTTTAAAGGTTCTTTACATGCAGTAATGGTTTTATTTAGAACCATAGCATTCTGAAGAACCCTTTTCTGGTACTGTTTAGAACCATTTTTCTTAAGAGTATACCAAGACCTTCAACTACCAATTGGTTCTTCAAGATAAATTGCAAGATAAATTCCCCAATTGTAAGTCGCTTTGGATAAAAGCGTCTGCAAAATGACTAAATGTAAATGTACAAACCCGATTCCAAAAAAGTTGGGACACTGTACAAATTGTGAATAGAAACAGAATGCAATGATGTGGAAGTTTCAAATTTCAATATTTTATTCAGAATACAACATAGATGACATATCAAATGTTTAAACTGAGAAAATTTATCATTTTAAGGGAAAAATAAGTTGATTTTAAATTTCATGGCATCAACACATCACAAAAAAGTTGGGACAAGGCCATGTTTACCACTGTGTGGCATCCCCTCTTCTTTTTATAACAGTCTGCAAACGTCTGGGGACTGAGGAGACAAGTTGCTCAAGTTTAGGAATAGGAATGTTGTCCCATTCTTGTCTAATACAGGCTTCTAGTTGCTCAACTGTCTTAGGTCTTCTTTGTCGCATCTTCCTCTTTATGATGCGCCAAATGTTTTCTATGGGTGAAAGATCTGGACTGCAGGCTGGCCATTTCAGTACCCGGATCCTTCTTCTACGCAGCCATGATGTTGTAATTGATGCAGTATGTGGTCTGGCATTGTCATGTTGGAAAATGCAAGGTCTTCCCTGAAAGAGACGACGTCTGGATGGGACATATGTTGTTCTAGAACTTGGATATACCTTTCAGCATTGATGGTGCCTTTCCAGATGTGTAAGCTGCCCATGCCACACGCACTCATGCAACCCCATACCATCAGAGATGCAGGCTTCTGAACTGAGCGCTGATAACAACTTGGGTTGTCCTTGTCCTCTTTAGTCCAAATGACATGGTGTTTTTTTCCAAAAAGAACTTCAAATTTTGATTCGTCTGACCACAGAACAGTTTTCCACTTTGCCACAGTCCATTTTAAATGTGCCTTGGCCCAGAGAAAATGCCTGCGCTTCTGGATCATGTTTAGATATGGCTTCTTTTTTGACCTATAGAGTTTTAGCCGGCAACGGCGAATGGCACGGTGGATTGTGTTCACCGACAATGTTTTCTGGAAGTATTCCTGAGCCCATGTTGTGATTTCCATTACAGTAGCATTCCTGTATGTGATGCAGTGCCGTCTAAGGGCCCGAAGATCATGGGCATCCAGTATGGTTTTCCGGCCTTGACCCTTACGCACAGAGATTGTTCCAGATTCTCTGAATCTTTGGATGATATTATGCACTGTAGATGATGAATGAGAAATCTGGTCGCCGCAGCATGGGGGAATTGGTGATCCTCTTCCCATCTTGACTTCTGAGAGACATGCCACTCTGAGAGGCTCTTTTTTACCCTCATGTGCCAATTGACCTAATAAGTTGCAAATTGGTCCTCCAGCTGTTCCTTATATGTACATTTAACTTTTCCGGCCTCTTATTGCTACCTGTCCCAACTTTTTTGGAATGTGTAGCTCTCATGAAATCCAAAATGAGCCAATATTTGGCATGACATTTCAAAACGTCTCACTTTCAACATCTGATATGTTATCTATATTCTATTGTGAATAAAATATAAGTTTATGAGATTTGTAAATTATTGCATTCCTTTTTTATTCACAATTTGTACAGTGTCCCAACTTTTTTGGAATCGGGTTTGTAAATGTATTCTTGTGTTGAATTTGTAGAGCCCCGTGCACTTCTAATTCAATTTTCAGGAAGGTATAATTAAAATCCGTAAAATGGTCTGTAAAACGGCAACAAACAAGTTAATTAAAATCAATGGTGTGAGATTTTAGGTTGGAAAGTGCTTATTTTGAACTTGTATTTCCCCCATGTACCTATAATTCAGTTCTTGAACCGTCTAAACAGACTATGGCACTGACAGAAATTAGAATATTTATGTATGCTGCAATTTAGTTCTTGTCAGTATCTCCCTGATTAGGCTGCCCTGGCCTTGCCAATATATCCATAGACCTTATGTGATAATTTAATTGCTTAATAACCTCTAATTCATCGCTAATTGGCAGCAAATAAGCTGTGCTTAAATATGAACTTGAACTAAAATTGCTTATTAATTGCTGATGTGATTCAAGTTGTCACAACTGTCAAGCTCGATAACACTGGGTCGTCTTAACACAGCGCACTCTCTCTCATTTTAGGTCCAGTTCGTTAACTTCCTCTTTTTTTATGTGTCATCGCTGCGTGGCTCTCTGCACCGTCTCGTGGTGTCACAAGTCATGTTTGGATGTCTGTTTATAGCTGCGTGCTGTCAGGACAAAATAACTCTGAAATCACTTTGCAAGACTAAATCCTCCCTGTTTATCCCTGCTGTGGCTGATAAGACGGTGCGTGAAAAAGGTGATGCAATGCTCACTGCTTCTTTTAGAATCGCAATCAGGATCAAAATTACTTTTATCTGTCATGTGTGATACTAAACTCGTGTCAGAACAGTCTACACACAAATCATTTTCCTTTGATGCATGGTGCTAATTGTTTTAATGGCAAAAGAAGGCAAGATATTACAAAGTGACATGGTTAATCTGCACAAAAGAAAATATGCAAATGTGGTAGACAAGGCTAGCCAATTACGAACTGAAAGCAAATGTGTACAAACATATATGAGATAGTTATTTGGTTTTGCAACCAAGGGGTCAAGGTTTTACTGGTAAATATTTATTTATTTATTTATTAATTTTGCATGGTATAGAAGAGTAAAGTTCCATGAAGGTAAAAGGGAAACCATAGAAAATATAATTTTTGCATTCTCATATTATCCAACATCAAAAGAAAAGAAAAAAACACTAGTTCCATGATATTCCAAAAGACACGCTCTCTCTCTCTCTCTCTCTCTCTATATATATATATATGAATTTTATTCATAATTTATTTAGACATTTTATTTATATAACTTATACATTTATATTAATTTATAATTTATTTATTACTTACATTACATCAGATTTAGCTTGCCAAAAGATTTTTTCAATTTAGTGTTAATTATGCAGCAGATGGTCTGCAAATGGACTATCAAAGTGTGGACTGGGGCAAAAGTAAAGAAAAAAAAAATCACATACATCAAGTAATTGTCTATCCTTTCTTCACTTGGCACATTAATTCAGAGCGTTCAAGACTATAATGGAGAGTGAGAGTGAAAGGGCAATGGAGGTACATTATCAGGTTATTGACTACAAAGGAGGGAAATATTTCTGTAAAAATCAGTGGATGCCTTCAAAGGACAGTTAGAAATTCAAAACTAAAGATTAGCCGGTATTGGTGAAGAAGAAAAGGTTTAGACTAAAGTAAGAAGAGGCTGCCGAAATGTCTCACTGTTGTCAAGGACACACAAAAAAGCGTGAGAGGTACAATTTAATAACAAACACCTGGTGATTTTCTGAAATACGTGTCTTTCACACTTGTATTGTTTAATGTCTCTCTCTCTCAGCGGTGGTGAGAAATAATGGAAAAATGACTCCAGAGCCTTTTTCTGCATCTCTGTTAAATCACCCTCATTGCTTTATGATTCTGTATCTGTGCTACTAGGTTGTTAGTATGAAGGGCATATAGACCGTTGTTTGAATTGAGGAGGAACCATGGGGAGGTAGGGGTCCTGGACCAACATACAAGCATAACAATCATTGCTCTTATTATTGTGATTTTATTCCCTTTATCCAACTTTTCATTAGTGATTAAAAACTGATTTTCCCAAGTATTTTGTGAAGTGTTTACAGAATGGGACTGGCACGACTCTCATTATCACATTAACAAATCTGTTAACATCGGCGCCAATAGCCTATCAGTGAGCCAACATATAACTCTGTTGCATTACAGGTGTCATTTGGCAAAATGCCAAAAATAAATCTTAAAAAACAAAAAAAAATCTGTTACCTTCATTACTGTATAACTGCAGTTTTACTTGATTTATTTAAGCAGGATAAAATAATTTATTCCACCATGGGAACTGGATCCAGATTGTAATGAATGAGCTGGTTTTAGTGCCTGATTACAATTGAGAAAATATGTCTTATTAGTATTTTCTTAAAGTTTATAATATCAGTTGAAGTTTATAATATCAGTTGAGCAGCAGCTGTCTCTAATGGGGTTCTTAATGCTGTTCCTAAAAAAAATCTTTAATGGACAAATTTACACTGCAAAGGTGGCACAGAAGCGCTTCTGAAGTTTAATTTAAGTGTCTTTACAAAGACTCATTAATGCTGCTCATCATAAATGCATTTACACAGCAATTATAGCTGTATATTTTGACAAGTAAGCTTAAGTGGGTTAGAGCAGGCATAATTTAGTCCGGCTTTTATGTGGCATTATGTCTTTACACTGAATTTTAAGCAGGCACAGAGCAGTCTTAGCTGTTAAGACGTCTTCAGTTAAGCTTTTTATTACACTAAATTCATCTTAGTGTTACGCGTTGGTGATTTAACCTGCACAAGCACGAAGGAGATCAACAAAAAGTCTTTTAATAAGATAAATCCAGGAGAACAGGCACATAAACCAACTTAACATTGACGAGAATGGACTAAGACTAAGTTAGAACTGAGGGCTTATAAACATGAATCAAACAAAGGGAACTAAAGGGATAATTAACAAGACACCAGGTGAACAGAATGACTAATTAAACCGACTGGGGAAAACTAGGTCACAGGGGAAACACAGAGAACAGAAAACTCCTCTCACGCGAATCACTCGTACTCTTTAGCCAATCAGATTTGAGCCTGTCAGTCGACCAATCATAACCCACTGTGGGCGTACCTACCTGGATGCTGACGTCATCTGCACGAGACCACCGTTCGAGTTACGATTCAGCAGAGGTAATTTATGTGTGCAGTTGATCGTTTTATTTCAGTTAACTAGCCAAGTAAAGGTTTATCGTTTTATTTTTGCATGTTTACTTAAAACTTGGAAGTAAAATTGGTCGTTTAGACACTCGCTAATAGTAAATTTTCTAATATTTTAATACTGGTAAGTTCTGAAAATGACTGGCATGGTCACATTAAGTTACCAGCATATGCACTGACCACCATGCAGGATTTTTATTAATAATCTTTTACATACATTGTTACCTGCCACAAATTATTATTTTTATTTTTTTACTATGACAGAGTCAAAAAGTCATCCAGCAAGGCTAATTAAAAAGTCTCTCAAAGAAGATGAAGATGAAGCAGGGTGACAAATATGTAAATTGAATTTATGTGAATTCATTACTATAAATTTTTTAGGAAAGAGACATTGTACTATGTCCTAAGCAACAACAAAGGCATGATGTGATCTAATCACATCGCTGAAGGTAGTCATTAATTCTTGGCTCCTCTATCACTAAAAGACGAGTCTGTAGTGACAAGATTCGTCAACATTCAATCTGAATGTTTATTTTTCTTACTGACAAAGCTTGACACCGCAGGGCTGTGCTGTCACATGAACACGATTAACGCCGCTGTTCTTGTGCAGCAAACAGGAACTCTGTTTTTCAGGAAACCATAATTAAAACTTGGAAAATAAATGGATATTTCTGTATCTCAGTGATCTGCAAAAATAGCAACAAATAAGGAGTGTAAAGTTAATTAAAATCAATGGTGTGAGATTTTAAGTTGGGGGCAGAGGGGAAAAAAAAAGCATGTTAGCTTTGGCAGTTTCTGGGATTATATGACGAATGACATATATGATCCCAAAATTGCAAGGCCTCGGGTATTACGATATATGATCATGTGAGTATAGAGGGTTGGGGATGGCAAATTACAACAAATTCTTCTCCACAATTACGCGTCTTGAAAAAAATTTGCTTAATGTCATGCATCTTAACACATCTTCCAATTAGAAAGCTGCTGAACACTTGACGAGGGTGTAATTACAGAGGCAGCTAAGAGCTGACTGGCGACGTGAGAGAATGAAATATGAACAGAAGGACATGAGCGTTTTGACCGTAGAGCACCCAGCTGAACACAAGCCCTATGGGTAGATTAAACACGAAACAGCTATATCCTTATGATCCTTCACATTAACTACATTCCCAGCCGCAGCTTTGAGATTCTGGCCTTGTCTGCATATTCCTCATATTTAAAAATATATAAATACACCTGACATAAATGTGAATGGGGTCTTTTCACATTTCTAGAAAACTCTATTAATGCATTTATTTATTCATTTAGCATGGTATAGCAGAGTAAAGGGAGACCAATTTTGCATTCCCATATTATTAAACATCAAAAGAAAAAAGTCACTATTGCATTTCCATGACATTCCAAAAGAGGCAAGCATGAGAGAAAGTGTCAAATTTACAGTCCCTTCATCTGCAACTGTATTTGAAACCCTCTAGCAGCAGTGGTGACTAATTTTTGTAATTTAAATTGTAGTATAGTGAAAAAAAATATTTATTTGTTTATTTATTTTTGTCATTTTGTCATCACTGTATGTGAAAGAGTCCATTGATATACTGTGCATATGCTTTGAGGCCACCACAATTTAATGGCCATGTTCACTGGTAATTTCGTATAATTTGCATGTTTATGTACACAGAGAATATAAAATGCAAAATTTCTGCTGAAATAAATCCAGATTATTTTGTGTTCCTTTTTACATCTTTTATTACATATTCACATCTCGCTGAATTGTGATGAAAAAGTTGCAGTTAAAAATTCACAATTAGCCTACCTGTTTTATTGTTCATTCCATGGTGGGAAAAAAATGCTAAATGTAAACTCAGAATTCAGAAAATAATTCAGAATTGCAAGATGTAACCTCAGAATTGCGAGAAAAAAAAGCAAAAATTTTAAAATATAAACTCATTTATATTTTATATAAATATAAATATTGTGAAATGTGAACTCAAAATTTACAGAAAAAAATCAGAAATGAAAGACGTAAACTCTGAATTCTAACAAAAAAGTCAAAATTGTGAGGATATTAATATTAAGATATAAACTTGCATTTTTAAATTCCATGGCAGAAACAATTTCCATGCCATAGAACACGTACAAGAAAATGACTGGTTTCTAAGGTCAAAGGGAGTGTGCTTTCTGTTTGTATCTACATTTTGAGTAAATTATCAATGCAAACTTATTGATAAATTATGATTTCTATGTGAAAACATTTCCACACATATGTGATGCACATATGAGCACAGTGAATGAGACATTAATTCATTAGACATTCTGAGCATGTTGGGCTGGGATTACTTTTAAAACTTGTCAAGTTTCACAGCAAAACACTCAAATTGCCACATCCACCTGCCACACTGAAGGAATAAATGAAAATCTCTGTATGAAATGATAATACACAGCAGAAGCAAGATGTATCTCAACCCCATGACAGCCTTTATGCATTCTGGAACTGTGAGATATAACGTGACCAAAAAACATCCACCTGTTCAGCATAACAAATAAGTGTATGTGTTTTTTTATTTATTTGTTAGTGAAGCTGTTACAACTCTCATGGGGTTTGGAAGGGCAAGCAGCAGCTGATGTTTAATGGAAAACTGCAGCTATTTTCTCACCTCTGTCGTACCTCTTTGGCACTGCAATGCAAAATACTTCATTATGCATCATCAGACAGTCTCCTAATGGAAGGCTGGATGCCTGCTTTGATATTTGGCATAAATTAGCGCTGCCTTTTCAGCATTAAAGGCCTGGAAGCATGCCGGCCTCCAAAGGTAATATTTTAACTGCAGCCTGGATTTACAGTATATGAACTTCAGCCAGCATTTGTGTTGAAAGGCAAACTTTTTACAAATTATATTTAGTATTTCAGTATGAAATAGTATACTTGATTAAAGCCAAACATTTCCATCTCATAAGGATGAGTGAATCCACTACAAGTCACCTTTAACCTTTAGATGTGTTCGCTGAAGTTGAAGTGTGTGAATTTTTTTCCACATTAAAATATTAGGGTCCTTCACACCAATAAAAATAACTATAAAGCCAACTATAGTGATAATTATATTAGCATGTCCACCAGCAGACAATAACTTTATTTTTTATTATAAGCATAATAAACAATTTTGTCATCTGCCACTTTTTTTGGGAAATCTGTTTGGAAACAACTAAAATTATTTTTGCACTTCTGTGTTGCTGCCAGATTGCAGGCCCATAAATGGCTCTTTTCACGTTTAAGTAAAGCCCATATTTCTCCATGTAGCAATGAGAGCGCTAATTGCAATTGTTCACATTGTCTCTTTCATGTTTGATTTGATAGCATGTTGATCTTTTCATGATTTAGTAATGAGTTGAAAAGCTGCAAATTAGTGCCAAGGGCTCCTCTGGCTCTCAGCATGATCTGCAGACTTGATGTATTTATAGATATATACATAGATTGAAGATTGTTATCTAGACAATGCAGTTTAATGATTCACAGGTAGAGGCCAGGTGTAAGGCAATTGTATCCTCGTTATGGCAGTTGTTTTTCAGAGTAACTGAAACAGGGACAGAATACGTGACTAGGTACTTATATTAAAAGTTAAAAAAATATATATTTTTATTAACTTTCAGCCAACTACTAAATCTATAAATCATCAGTCTAGTCCATGAAGGTTGTTTGATTGCTCATGTTTGAATGGTTGACGAAAGAGAAATCCATAGCAAACAAAAACAAGATCCCGCTATTTGTTTTCTATCACATTATTTGTTGCCGGTCTCTTCCTTCTTTTGTCATTTCCATTGACTGCATTTCTTCCCATCCTTATTCTTGTCTCTTCCACTGTCTGCCCTCATTGAATCGCCCCATCACATCCTGGTTTGGGTTTTGTCTATGCCACCATTGTTGTCTTTAGGTAAATTACTCAAACAGAATCAATGCAGCATCTCCAAACTCTCACTTCCTGTTGCTTTGGCTCTGTAAGCAGGATATTGTGAACCATGTTGCACACTGAGAAGAATTCACAGGCCCTCGACTCATTTAATGCACCTTGAATTATAATAGGAAAATCTGTATAACAGGGTCATCAATCTTTCCTGAGTTTCCCTGAAGTTGTTTTCCATTTGATACTGTGCTAAGAGAGGGATGGAGTTCAGACAGATCCTGCCACCAGTGCTTTGTTTCCCCCACAATCTTGATACCTGAGAAAGCTGGCCAAAAATGACCCTTTCAGAAGTTTATTCTAAATATATTTGCTCTGACTGGTTCTGGCCTCCGTTCTCATTGTAATGAAGCACAATGAAAATTATGTAATAACAGCATTATTATCATATCATAGGAATGATAATAATTTAATTGATATAATAAGTAATAAAAATAGTAATATTGCATTGTATATTAAAATATTACTGTAATATTAAATATGATATTGTATATTAAAAATCACATGATAAGGCCACAAGGAGATGCAAAAAGGGTTTGCAAAAGACTAAGAGGTAATATACAGGTGCATCTCAATAAATTAGAATGTCGTGGAAAAGTTCATTTATTTCAGTAATTCAACTCAAATTGTGAAACTCGTGTATTAAATAAATTCAATGCACACAGACTGAAGTAATTTAAGTCTTTGGTTCTTTTAATTGTGATGATTTAGGCTCACATTTAACAAAAACCCACCAATTCACTATCTCAACAAATTAGAATACTTCATAAGACCAATAAAAAAACATTTTTAGTGAATTGTTGGCCTTCTGGAAAGTATGTTCATTTACTGTATATGTACTCAATACTTGGTAGGGGCTCCTTTTGCTTTAATTACTGTCTCAATTCGGCGTGGCATGGAGGTGATCAGTTTGTGGCACTGCTGAGGTGGTATTGAAGCCCAGGTTTCTTTGACAGTGGCCTTCAGGTCATCTGCATTGTTGGGTCTGGTGTCTCTCATCTTCCTCTTGACAATACCCCATAGATTCTCTATGGGGTTCAGGTCAGGCGAGTTTGCTGGCCAGTCAAGCACAGTAACACCATGGTCATTGAACCAGCTTTTGGTACCTTTGGCAGTGTGGGCAGATGCCAAGTCCTGCTGGAAAATGTAATCAGCATCTCCATAAAGCTTGTCAGCAGAAGAAAGCATGAAGTGCTCTCAAATTTCCTGGTAGATGGCTGCGTTGACTGTGGACGTCAGAAAACACAGTGGACCAACACCAGCAGATGACATGGCAGCCCAAATCATCACTGACTGTGGAAACTTCACACTGGACTTCAAGCAACATGGATTCTGTGCCTCTCCACTCTTCCTCCAGACTCTAGGACCTTGATTTCCAAATGAAATGCAAAATTTACTTTCATCTGAAAAGAGGACTTTGGACCACTGAGCAACAGTCCAGTTCTTTTTCTCCACAGCCCAGGTAAGATGCTTCTGACGTTGTCTCTGGTTCAGAAGTGGCTTGGTAGCCCTTTTCCTGAAGACGTCTGAGCGTGGTGACTCTTGATGCACTGACTCCAGCTTCAGTCCACTCCTTGTGAAGCTCTCACAAGTGTTTGAATCAGCTTTGCTTGACTGTATTCTCAAGCTTGCGGTCATCCCTGTTGCTTGTGCACCTTTTCCTACCCAAATTCTTCCTTCCAGTCAACTTTGCATTTAATATGCTTTGATACAGCACTCTGTAAACAGCCACACCTTTCAGTAATGATCCTCTGTGACTTACCCTCTTTGTGGAGGGCGTCAATGTTCGTCTTCTGGACCATTGCCAAGTCAGCAGTCTTCCCCATTATTGTGGTTTCAAAGAACAAGAGATACCCGGAATTTATACTGTATGGATGGTCATTTATTGAAACTCAAATGTAAATATTCTAATATTTTGAGACACTGATTTTTGACTTTCATGAGCTGTAAGCTCTAATCCTCAAAAAAAAAAAAAATATATATTTTTTTAAATGTTTTACTTTACATGTAATGAATCTAAAATATATGAAAGTTTCACTTTTTGAAATAAGTTACAAGAAAAAAATTACTTTTTCATGACATTCTAATTTATTGAGATGCACCTGTATTACTCCAAGCCTCCTGAAGGATTGCCCAAAGATGATTCACACTGGTTGGACACTTCTTACGGACATCACGGTCCAGTTCCTAGTAGCTCAATTGGGTTGAGGTCGGGTGATTGGGGAGGCCATTCCATGACAGACATGATGCCAGCTGACTGTTTCCTCTCCAAATAGGATTTGCACAGCTTGGAAGTGTGCTTGGAAGTGTGATATCGTCCAAACCCCCACTTTTCTAGAGCATTTCCAAACTTTTGGAGGGCAGTGTGTATATATATATATATATATATATATATATATATATATAGACAATATCTAAACAAAAAAGTAGGAATATCTAATATGTAATATCTAAACAAAAAAGTAAATATAAAAACTAATTCAAAATATTAATGAAAACTATAATCTCAGTGATGCTAAAATAAACCTGTTTTTTTCATGAAAATTGCTGCCTTTGTATTTTAGGAAGCCCCACAGAAGTTTCTTATGAAACTTTTCTTGTGCACACATTGCAAATATTCAAATTTCTTTGATTTTTTAGGATATTGTATTTGAAAGTATCAAAAATTAATTTGCATGCCAAGCATTCATATAATGCATTCATATAATGCATCTCATAATCTTGTACTGCAGTTATATCTGATCAAACGCACATTATTATTCTTTAGCTTTGGTTGAACAAATAATTTTTGCTTGGATGGAACAACAGCTATGCTAATTATATCTCTTTGTTTCTCTGTTTCTGCCACGGGATTAACATCCCAAGCTTCAGTCTGGATCCAACCCTTAAATGATCTGAGATGACAAACACCTGAGAAGAGATGATGCCAACCCCTCAGAGAACCTCAGAGGATGCCAACCCTCAGACAACATACAGAATTACCAAATTTTGCCATAAGTTAAATATATTAAGTTTCTACAGTATATAAATATATTGTAGAAACTTAATTTACTGTAAAGCTGCTTTGCAACGATTGTATCGTAAAAGGCGCTATACAAATAAACTTGGATTGAATTGAAAGTATTTTATATAAAAATGATCAGTGATGTTTTTCTAGGCTTACTCCTTGGTTGACAAGTGAACTAAACATGTAGGCTTTCTAAGCGGCTCTCACTCTCCTCCAGCTGCTGCAAGCATCGTGTGACAAGCTTGTTGTGGCACAATGGAATTCAGATTGTGATGCATCCTTGAATGCCACACAGTTTAAAAAACAGTCAGTACACTGAACTTGTGTGTGAAAATGTTAATAAAAAGAATCTGCCAACATTGTAGCTATATACCTTATTCCTCTGGCTGTCACGCTTTGATGCACAAAAGCCAAATGTCATGAAGCAAGGGACTGAAAGCCAAGCCAGTCTTTATGACTTGTTATTAACATCTTTAAAATGTAAAATTGATACATTTAGAGTTGAAATGTCTTTGAACTTATAACATAATAGTCTGATTTGTTCTTAAAAAATGTGCAGACCTGACTTAACTCGAGAAACAGATCCGATTATCCTCAGAATAGTGTGCAGTTTGTGATGTACCACTGAAAACCTTCAGACTGCAAAAATTTGACAAACGTCAAGAAGCGCTTTCCCACCCACCTTGCGGAACGTCTGAAATATTCTCATCAGTTCCGCTTTAGTTGTTCCTGAAAGGTTCACTCGAACGGGTTCACTCTGTTTAAGATCTCTCTGTCCCTGTCAATGTTTCTCTTTAGTTCCACTGAGCTTTCAGCTTTACTTTGTTCTCTTTTATATGCTCTCCTCATTCTGAGTGTCATGAATGCTGCTAAATGCTCATTATCTCACCTAGTCTCTTCTGTAATTGGCACTTATTATCATTTGTTGTGTGCAAATGTTCTAGACCTCCTCACATAGTTTCAGAGCTTTGCTTATTTGAGAACAGAGAGGGTCTCGCTCCACCCCTTTCCAATATGTTTGATATAAAATACTGATTACTGCAAAGTATATATACAGTATATACTTGCAGATATATGTTGCAAATATTCTCATTAGGAGCTTTGTAGGATATTTCCTAATTAAGTGAATTATTAATTAGCTTTTATTTTTTACTTTAAGATTTCATTTTAATTTGACTAATTTTGCTGTGTTTTTGTCTTTTTTTTTTACGATTTAGATTTAATTTATTTTTCATTAATTAGTTAGTTATTTTCCAGTTAGCTCCAGTTAATAATAATTCCTGCTTTCCTTTTTTCTCCATCTAATATTTATATTACAGCTTTATTTAACCATGTATACTGCACATTTTGATAATCGATAAGTAGATAATTTGAGTGTTTTATGCATATAACATTTGCATACTGTGCATAATTTACCGCATAGCATTAAAATAGTATGAGTAGTATGCTATTCCAAATATAGGCCTTTTTCCTGTTGTCATCTGTAACATGAGTACATTTCTGCATCTGAGGTCACCTTAAGGATTTCAGTTTGATAGAGAGAGACAAAGAGAGAAAGAGACACATGAGAGCCCATGCAGGTGGAAAACTGGCGTTCGTATTCATATGTCTGACAGACGCACAACAGGGTCCTTTTTATATTCATTATGCCTGACTGCCAGTTATGTTCCCGTTCCATAGACAAGCTGGAGAATACGATATGCTTTTTCATGATTACAGAAGAGTGTAATACATCCATTTCCACACACTGCGCCGTGTTGCTGAAAATGACAGCAACTCCTGTTCATAACTATTGTGTTTCATGACTGTTGGCTTTTTGTGCTTATAAACCTGTGCTATTAACATGCAAATGTATTTCTATACAGGAAAACTCGAGCCTAGTGAGCTGCCCATGAAGGGAGTATTTTAAGGCATCATCCGCACAAAGTGTGTTCCAAAAGGTAGGCAACTTAATTATGCTGCCTCTTAATATAGATAATTTTGCTGTCCTAGAATGCATGGCAACAAGCTCAGTGAACGAGAGATGGCAGGACGAGGTGAGAAAAAGTCTAAGTAGTTGTATTTCATTAAATACTGAAAAATGTTGTTAAATATATTTCATTGTAATTAAAAATGAAATATTTATATTTAAATATGAAGCAATTGAGCAAATGTGATGCCACTTGTTAATGTGTTCTCTAAAAAGAAAACAGTAATTAAGCTTTTCTATTACACTGAGAGAGAACTTTGCTTCTTTATTTTGCTAAATGAATATAAATGATCCTCCATGTTCGTGCAGTTCTTAATTGATCAGACAAATTGGAGCTCATCTAATAATCCGACTGCGCAAATAAGGAAGGAGACAGATAAAGATCGTAAAAAGACAAAAAGCGAGATTCTTTTAAGAATCAAGCCAGAGCCATTAAATGGATGACTCAAAACAGATCGCAAGCTATCTGAACGTTTATGAAGAAGAAAGAGACAGACGTTGTTTTGAGACACTAAAGCTCCATCTGTTCTGAGCAACTGTTACAACAAGCCTCTTCCACAGTCTGAGTTAGCAAACATTTCTCTCTCTTTCCTTCTCTCCGGCTCCAGTGTGTCTATGCCATCTCATTTTGCTGATTGTTTTGTCCCACTGTTGCTCTGATATAAATGGAAGGCAAAAATAAGACCAATTTATTAAGACTCCTTGCAGAGTCATCGCCACGAAAGACACAATTAGCCTTAATGACCGTGGTATCCTCATCTGAAATCGAATCAGAGGAAGTTCTGCGCGCTCCAGAGGGATCGTGTTTAAGAAACGAGTCTAGACTCACTGGTTCGTGAGAATTGAACCGTCTTGCTGCTGTGGAGCTCATATGGTTCCCATTGAATACTGTAGGCTCAATGTTGACTTAGAGCTGCATGACTGGAAATGCAGTAGCACGGAAACAGCCTAGCGTAAATATGTTGGTTTGTGACCAAATTTTAAATGGAAAGTTCACCTAAAAACTGTCTCTCATGCTGTTCCGAACCTACATTACATGACTTTATTTTGTTATGCAGAACATAAAAGAAGATATTTTGAAGAATGTTACAATGTGTGGTCCAAAACAACACTGAACCCCGTTGATGTTATGTTATGGACAAAAACACCAATGCCATCTTTTTTTATGTTCCATGGATGTTAAAAGTTCTTCATGAAACAATAGATGCCAATAAAGAACCTTTATTATCCATTTTTACTTTGTCTTGCATACAAAGACAAGCTCCTTTACCCAATAGCTCAAGGAACAGTGTGAATAAACCTTTGAACAGCAGCATACTTTCATTTTTAGGCAGAGATTGAGAATTAAGCCTTTTTCCCTCTCTGTATTGACAGATTGCATCTTTACGAGGACTGCAGTTTTCACCCGTCTCTCCACAGTTTAAATGATGCATTAGAGGCCCGGTGAAGTTATCCGCTCAGGGAGAAAAGCACTGCCATTATTCAGGCACTGAAACATCATAATGAATATGGAACACAGGGAGTTCCTGAGGCAAAAGAGAACGCCCTATTTTTGAGCAACCAACTGTGATTCCTAATTAATAATAGATAACTGTGGCATTATTACCTTGTCAGCAGGCACTTTTCTGTTTGTTTGTGTTCGTGTAGGCTGTGGTAGTCAGGGGTTTACACTTTTCTAATGCGATGTAATGTTACTGAACACAGCTACACATTTCAGTATAGTGATCAGCTCCTCCTTCAACACACTTTCATCTCTATTTGCACTTCCCTGTGGTGTCAGAGCATCTGAGATGCCCAGATAGAGTTGTTGTTTTATGATTTTTATTGCCTCTAAACTGGAAAAATGGTAATGAGATTGCAGATTTGCGAGGTTGAGCCTTTGTCTTTGTTTGAGGTTATTGCTCGCTTCCCCCATTGACACTTCAAACCTCTCTTTGGTTTTCTTTTGGTCTGAATTGTTACTGATTGTGGGGAAGGTTTGGCTTCATGTATCTTTTTTTTGTTAACATCTAAATCTGCTGCCAGGCTGTTAAAATGACTTTCTCCCCGAGCTGTTGCTTTTCCTCCCTACCTGCCTGAGTCATCTTCACAGCCTGTGTGAAAATTGCAGCAAACAATTTGATTTAACTTAAAACTTTGACAACGATATATTGGCGTCTGAACTGTAAGAATGCTTAAGGTAACGCATCTATTGTTTATGTAGCTAATGCATTCGGTACGGTTGGGCAACCGCTTGCGTGAATGAAATTTTGATGCATGAATATGCCTACCATCTGGGAAAAATATTGACATTGAAAGTACCCTGTTTTCTATTAGTGGGAGTTTCTAAATTTACAAAATGAGAACACTTCCTGTGGAACTCATCCAATCTGTAAAACAAACAGTCAGTGGTGAAAATGATGAAAGAGAGGAACACAAGAGAGAGGGGAAAATAACCATGTGTAGTATTTCACAAAAACAAGACAACTGAAGTGAAAGGAACAGCTCACCCCAAAATACAAAAAAAATAATTTAAAAAATCTGTAATTACTTATGCCGTTCCAAAGCAGTTTTTACTGTTACTTCAATGGAACAGTATTTTTTTGTAACTGTAAATAGATTTTTATTTTTTTATTTCTGTGTACTGTTTTATGATGCGTTTCTGGCAAAATAACCATCATCATCATCTCTATCACCATCTTCTTCATCAGTCAACATCATCTTCAGTCAACATCATAATTGACCATCATCATCATCATCATCATCAATCACCATCATCATCACTATCATCTTCATCAGTCAGCATCATAATAATGACCATCACCCCCATCTTCATTATCAGTCATCATAACGATAATCATCACTGTCAGAATCATTGTCAGTCATCGTCATTATCACCATCACCATTATCATCGTCAGTCACCATCATCATCTAAATCATCACCCACCATCATCACCAACTTTATCACCACCATAATCAGAAGATCTTATATTTTCTCTTCAGGTTGAGGGGGTTAGAAGCATTATCAAAGTCTCTGGCAAAAGAAGGCTGGCAGCAGTTGAGACCAGATGCACCTGGACTTAAACCCAAACCTCTGGCAGGCAGCATTGGGGTTGTGTTTCTCTTGTCCTTTCCTTCAGCTACCTGTTATATTTTTCTTATTAACCTTTTATCGTTTTCAGTTGTAGACAGATATTTGGCTGTATTTTGTTAATGTTGAAATACTGTGGCATAATACATTCTAAAGATCAGAGGCTACATGGCTTTCACTTATTCATAAAGACCTCTCATGCATGAAAACCCACGCCGGTCCGTAACATCACCTAGCAACAGTTAGCCTGCCAGTATGAGCAATTAACTTGTGGTTGAAGGAAGCACAGAATGTCTTTATCAAAGACCGCTGGATCCTGCAGAGATGCACTGCTGATTAAACAAATGTTATTTAAGGTACCTGGAATTTAGCTTTAAGTTGAAGCTTTTGATTTTTTTTTGACGGATGCTGAATATATACTACTCTTACACTTAAGGTTTGCATATTGAACCCTTTAAGAATGTACATATTACAGTAAATAGTCCAGAAAAAAAAAAATTATATATATATATATATATATATATAGAGAGAGAGAGTATTGTCAAAATTAGCGTTAATGCAAATAAATATATTTGACGCAGTTTACAGAGGCAGGGCTAGGGTGATCGATAGATAGATAGATAGGTGTAACGGAGCCAACGAGACGTGAGGCGTGCAGATCGATGTGCAAGCTTTTATTAATAGACATGGTCAAGAACACAGGCAGGGTCGAACAAATGGCAAACAGGTATATTGAGGGCAAGACAGATGAGTACTCAAGTAAATGGGCGTGGTCTTCGATCGGCGAACAATATCCAGAGGGCTTGACAAGAGGGGTAATCCAGGTACACGAGCAATGGTCCAGGCAGGGGCAAACAGAGTCCAAAAGGAAGGCAAAGGGTTAATCCAAGATACAAGGCAGAAGATCAGGAACCAGACAACAAGGCAACACGAAAAGACTAGACTTAAACTAAAATAAGAAACGGAAACTAGGAATGGCTCCGTAAAGCAACTAACACTCGGAGAGTGATAAACGCAGGACAATACAGGCGACTGAACACAGAAAGAAACAAACACGGGAAGGCTTGGTAAGTAGCTAACACTAGGAGAGTGCTAAACGCTAGACAATACTCGGCAACTAGATCAGGATCTGAGTGTGTTTTATGTAGTGTGTGTAATAGCTCTTAGGTGAGCGTGTGATTGGTGACAGCTGTGTGATCAGTGCATTCAGCTGTGTATGTGCAATCAGTGCAATCAGCTGTGTGTGTGTCATAATGGATGATGGGAAATGCAGTCCAGTGTGATGTGTGGTGTGAGAGTCAATATGATGGAGAGGCGACCTCTTGTGGCAGTCGGACAGAAGACCACGAACCAGATTCGTGACAGATAGATAGATAGATAGATAATTTAACTAAAATGATGGTAGCAAAAAGACTGTTAAAGTAAAAATCAAAGGGATTTTAAAATAAATATATAAATATTTAAATATATATATATCTTTTTATTTATATAAATATATCTTAAATTTATATTTTGATTTTTAATACATTTAATTTAATGATTAAATAATTTGATGCTATTTTTTTATTGTGGTGTGCATGATACATTGCATTACAATATTTAGCATAGCCTATACTGAATGTCATATTGTCATGTACAATATAAAAATATTAGAAGCACTTTCTGAGCTAATTTGTACGACCAGTTTTCCCTCTTGTATTATGTTTGTAATGCGAAACAGAAACCATGCCTAATTCTAATTATGCCAAAGCTAGCCAGTGACGTTAATACAAGTACAGTGGCATTAACAGTGGACGCCTTGATGTGCAATTCTACCCATTATGTTCATAATAATGGCCAATCAATTAAATGCTGTGAAATTACCTGAATGCAGTAATTGTATTATGCGAGCTCTATGTAAGAGCTGCTTTATAACAGTTCTGCTGTTAACAGTCGCTACACAAGGGTAATGAGAGGACTAATTGAAAAATGTTGAACTTTGTACACTGAATCCTGTGGGGCGGCACACAACGGACATGGCTGTTGTTTTTTTTCTTTCTTCACACTGTTGCTGTGCTTATTTCCTTTTGTTTTTTATGTGCTTGTTTTGTGTATCTTTCAGGACCAGCATTCCCAAGATCGACTTTGGTTGGGAAATAGAGGGTTTTGGGCTGGAATCTGCTAGTTTTTTGACTCCGCTTAGCCTGACACAGCTGGGAACAGACATGAGTATCGACTGAATTCCCTCTGCTCATTCTCCTTCCACGCATATGTTGCTGCCAGCTCAACAAATGTGTTAAGGTGGAGCTTATGTGTCTGAGGACTGGCATTAGTGCAACTCATTTGGTGGCCGACGAGCTCCTGAAACTGTACTAACTCAGTGGGAATTTAGAAACGCTGTCTGCCTCACCCATTAAAATCACCCAGATAAATGCACCTGTGGAGACCCCCTGCCGCACCGTCTGCCAGACATGCTCCATATGTGGCTGCGCTTCTTCTCACTCTCTCTTTCTCTCACCTTACACTTCGTTTCTATTTTGCCTTTATATTGCCTCCTCTTTCCTTTTTTCTCCCTTGTCATACTACTTTATATCTGTATTTCTTAAAATTTTTACTACACTGTTATATGTGACCCTGGACCACAAAACCAGTCATAAGTCGCATGGTTATATATGTAGCAATAGCCAACAATACAATGTATGAGTCAAAATTATCGATTTTTCTTTTATGCCAAAAATCATTAGGATATTAAGTAAAGGTCATGTTCCATGAAGATATCTTGTAAATTTCCTACTGCATAAATATATCAAAACTTAATTTTTGATTAGTAATATGCATTGCTAAGGACTTCGTTTGGACAACTTTAAAGGCAATTTTCTCAATATTTAGATTTTTTTGCACCCTCAGATTCCAGATTTTCAAATAGCTGTATCTCGGCCAAATAATGTCCTATCCTAGCAAACCATAAATCAATGGCTCAGCTTTCAGATGATGTATAAATCTCAATTTTAGAAAAAATATTTATCCTTGTGACTGGTTTTGTGGTCCACGGTCACATATATTCTTATTCTAAATTTAAAAATAAAGCACTAAAAGCTAAATGTAATCATTTTTAAATGTTACAAGTGCATTATAATGTATAGTATGAAAAAATCCAGGTGTTGAACTCAAATCTGATGTGTGTTAATGTGAGAAAGAGCGATATAAAAAGAACCTAGGTTTGGTGGTCCTAAAAACATATGTCGAACTAAGGTGCAATATGTGTTTATCACAGATTGAAAGAGTGTTGGAAGAAAAGAAGAAGATGGCAAGTTTAAAGGAATAGCTGAACATTTGCTCAAAATTTGCACATCATCAAGCCTTCCAAGATGTAAATGAGTTTGTTTCTTCACCGGATCAGATTTGGAGAAATTTAGCATTACATCACTCAGCAAAGGATCCTCTGCAGTGAATGGGTGCCGTTAGAATGAAAGTTCAAACAGGTGATAAAAACATCACAATAATCAACAAGTGATCCACACAACTCCAGTCCATCAATTAATGTCTTATGAAGCAAAAAGCTGTGTGTTGTATTTGTAATAAACAAATTCATTATTAAAATGTTTTCAAATTCAAAACATTGCTTCCGGGTAAAATAGAGTCTTCTGTGAATAATATTGCTTTCTCCTGTGAAAAAGTCAAGGCCAAGCACTGTTTACAAGCAGTAACTGTCCAAAACTCTAAATAAACATTGTGATGTTTTTATTAGCTGTTAAAACTCTCATTCTGATGGTACCCATTTACTGCAGAGGATTGATTCCTAAGTGCTAAGTTCTCAAAATCTGCTCTGATCATCAAAAATGGCCTAAGGGTGAGGAAATTCTCAGCAAATTTCCAATTCTGGGTGAACTATGCCATTAAACCCTTTCAAAATTACTCACTAACCACCAGCTGATCATTCTGTGCAGCTGCAATAATATGATAATTTAATGGCATAATTGAAGATGTTATGGAAATCATACCATAAGATATATACTTGTCTCTACTTGTTTAGTCCTTCAAAGGCCAAGTGAGATATGTTGAATGCTTGATGTATAGAATGAATTCAAGGAGCAAATGAAATGAAAAATGAAATGATCTTGCTTAAGAAAGATTCTGTGACCCACTCAAACATGACCAAGGAACTTTCCAACAGCTGGCAGGAAATGCACTTACACACCACTTCATCACCCACAATTAGATGTTCCACTAGATTCATGCTCTCCACTGGTTGAATTAGATGCTCACTTAGATGTTGTAAACATCAGCATAGGTGAAAAGCGAATGGAAAGGCCACTTACCTCACAATGTGCATGCGTACAACTGTGCATGAAGCGGCTCTCACACTTACATGGCAGAGCTCTTTGATTTCCAACCTATTTGAGTTCAACCTCAAAGTGAGACTGAGACTGGTCTTTACACCACAGTAGGCTGCCAGAATGCAATATTCTAACCAGATTGCTGGAGAAAACAAACAGAAAACCTCAGCTGACGGTAAAAAAAAACATTATCACAGAGCAGCAAGAGGCCATGGTTTTCCATGGAGCAACACAATACTAAATACACAATACTGAGAAGCTTGTCTAGGAGAAGTGGCCGAGGAAAGCTGTGCACTTGTATGGAGAATTAAGCTGCTATACTGTGTACGGGAAGGAACTAGAGACGTTCCAGTCCAAAAAATACAGACATCCATGTCCTTGTGTGCCGATCGACAGCTCCAGAATTTCCCAGAGGAGCAACTAATAGGCAAACAGAAACCATTTTAGAGACACTGACATGAGGTGAATCTAAAAACCAGTTTCATTCGCTTGCATTTTAAACAGACTACCTGCTGGGCTCACCCAGCCTCGGTTGTTTTACGCTCAAATGCAGAAATAAATGAGGAAAAAACGATGAAAGATGAAAGAACTATTTTTCTTCTCTCTGACTCCAACGGAGGCATTGATGCATTGGCTTGTTAAGGGCAGACAATGTTCAGATAATGAAACCTGTGAGGCTCAAAAACACATCTTCTTGTAATAGTTCAGGCCTGCTTTGCTTAAGCAACTGTGGCAGAATTAATGCATGAACTAAAGTCACTGAAAACTTCTCATTAGCCTTTCAAAATTGTGCTTTGAAGCATTTTGCAAAAGCGGAGACTGAGAAATTAGTGAAGAAAAAAGATATCCTGAATGTTAGATGCACAAATTCAACAGCCTTAAAGATTATTAATGGTTGTTTGTTGAATTTAATAACTGACACCACAGGAAGTGACAGTGACCTGAAAGGAAGGACGATCCTGATGGAAGCAGGATATGAACTTGCTCCAGCACAGAATGTTGATATTGGAAAGTAATCTTGAAGATGCACTGGACTTGCTGACACTGGATCCAACAAATATGTTTCCATATATACATGACATAAGCAATATCTGCCAGGCTCTGTTTGCTGAGCTCGTTGAGGCTGATCCCAGCTGGATTTTTAAGCAGATAGATAATATATTCCTTTGGAAATTGATGTGGGGAATGTGGCTATACAGAGTTCTGGCAACGCTCCCAGTAAGGGATGGTGGAGAGAGATTGATATGAGGGAAGTGGTGAATGTATTCATATGGTGTTCCTAATGGCCCTGTGATTAAACACACTCTCAGATGTTTCTGGCAAGCACTGGGAGAAAATGGAGAGCTCCCCTTTCCTGTCGCACTCACTGGGGCTCAAATAGACACATGTGCATGCACACAAACTGAATTGTCACCGCAATGTGTGTCAGTGCTCCTTCAGCTCTTTTCACTGTAACAGTGATTTTTTTGTTGTTGCAGTTTTTAGTGTTTGATGACTGTTGTTTAGATTTAGATAATATTTGTTGTTTCGAATCATTATTATTATTAGGGGCCATTCACACAGAACACGTTTTTGCTTTGAAAAACGCCAGATGTGGGCAATGGAATGGGGAAGAATGCAAGGTCTTGAGGCATTTTTAAAAGTTGAAATTGCGAGACAACGGTCAAAGATGTCTGTCTGGTGCATGCTTACATGGTTGATAATTTTTAACTTGAGCGTTGCAGTTATAGCTGCTTGTTATAGCAGGATTGATTCTGATTGGGTGTTAATGTTTTAATCATGTGGAAAAATCTCTAATTATATCTTTTCTCGCAGCTGTGGTGTGGACTCTGCAATTTTTTTAATATTGAGAACGATTTTAAAACTATATCTTTATCGTTATCTTTATAGTTTTTGTCCTTGGTGTGAATAGGCCTATGACACAAGCGCAATGGTCTAAGTCTAAGATGTCAGTGTAGCACTTTTACACAGAAAAACAATGGAAACGTAGTGCAGTATAATAATAATAAAAAAAACATGTTCTGTGTGAACGGTCTAATTGTCAGTTTTACTTTAACTAATGAATATAGAAATAGTCTTAATTAACAAAACAGCAGAAAAACAGTGCAGCAGAATGAAAAAATGCATTCTTTGTGAACTGCACCAGCATGGAACATGTGATTTCTTGCTGAGAGTCTTGCTGAAAAAAATCCGAAATCTGGGATTCTGCTATTGTCTGTTGACAAAATAAGATCCGTTTAAGATTAGCATGGCAGCCAAAAATAAACAAAAAATTGCAATCCGTTTAATTGAATACCAGCTTTGAGGGACAGTATAGCTACAGGCCATTTAGTTTGGCATGCTATGCATTAAGCTGGTTCAACAGCTCCTCAACCCCCACAAAGTCAGAGACAACAGAGGAGCCAGCAGCCAAAGAATGTGGCCACCTGACATGTTATCCTCTGGCAGTGTGAGCTCTAGGAGTCCTCTCTTCTCTCCATCTCATCTCATCTGTAATCCAAGCCTTCCAACCAGCCTCTCTGTATGTGTGTGAGTGTGCACAAATACAGAAAAATAAATATAGAAATTCCTTTTCTTCTTTCTTTCTTTCTTTCTTTCTTTCTTTCTTTCTTTCTTTCTTTCTTTCTTTCTTTCTTTCTTTCTTTCTTTCTTTCTTTCTTAAACCAGTGAGTGACTTTCTCTCTTTTATTGTGAAAAATAAAATAAGTCATATATTATGGATAAATTGAAATATGTGTTATATATCAAATACAAATTTCAGACTGTTTTTCACACAACACTACTGTACATTGTAAGAAAAAAAAAATCTTAGAAAAACAGAAAAGGTGCTGGTAACTAACTGTATGCCAAGACTTTTTTCATTAAGTTTACAGACATTTCCTTTAAAGGAATTGTTTACCCAAAAATGAAATTTTGCTGAAAATGTTTTCACCCTCAGGCCATCTAAGATGCAGATGAGTTTGTTTCTTTATTGGAACAGATTTGGAGAAATTTAGCATCACATTACCTACAATGGATCCTCTGTAGTGAATAGAGTCCAAACAGCTGATAAAAACATCAAAATAACTTCTTGTATGTAAGAAACAAAACCATCATTAAGGATTTTTTACTTTAAACCATAATCCATAATAATGCTTCCTCCAGTAACAAGCACATCACCTGTTTCCTCTCACATATAAATCCACCAGCATATTTGCTTAGAACTGTTTTGAGTGTTTTTCCTTGTAAACAGTACTTTAATCTGTGTATATTTCTCTACTAATTCAGACTAGATGATTTTCTCACTGGAGAAAGCAATATTATAGATTATGGACTCTAGCCTAAGGCAATGGTTTGAAGTTAAAATGTACATATAATTAAATATTGATAAACATCACCTCAAAATAAGATTTATTTTGTTGTACTAACAGGAAGCTTTAAAATACTTTGTGCAGCAATAAAATCTTCACACTCTTATTTCACCAGAAGTAGGTTTATAAAGGAATAAATTACATAAATTTAGACTGATATTTTGGCTGTAGGCCTTTTCAATATTTTCCTGTCTATCTGCAAAACTATAACTGTAAATATGCCAAAGAGAACAAAGGTTCAATTCATAGGTTGGAACTTTCAGCACTCTGGACAGTGTCAGTCTTTTTCAGAACTCTGGACAGCAGCTTTTTAGAAAGAAGTGAAATATATTTTTGACTGACCTTGCCAGGGATATTTTTCTGTGAACTGCCACAGCATTTTCTTCTCTGGTAAATCCCCCATGCAGTCTATAGCTCCACTCAACGAGTGAAGCTTTTTCCCAGAGTGCATGAGTGCATCTCCAGAGTGCTGGAGAAAATGCTGTTTGCTTACCCTTTAATCAACAAAAGGGAACAGCTGAGCTCCTACAGAGTTGCAGTATTTACTCCGGAGACATTTTAATGACCCAAATTACATTGTGTTAGACCAAACAACATGGCATTGATTAAAAATACATATCATCATATTTTTCTATCATTATATTCTAATTTGCTCTGTAGCAGACAGGCTGATAAATAATTATTTACAGGGTGCACAGCAGTTGGCATCTTTAAGCCTGATGAGCTTTAAATATCATAATCACAATACATTCAGCAGATTCTTCCTCTTGGCATAAATACATCAGAGTCCACTTTGACCTTTTGTTTTACAGAAAAGGATAAATATGAAAAGGATGCTTTGCATGAAAGAATAGCAAGAGCTCCAAGATTTAAGATAATGCTGTATATATTCCAAGCCTGATGTGAAAATCCTGACAACAAAAATCAATCATATTAAGCTTAAGAATGCATTTGTTTACAGATTGATTAAGGGAGAATTTAAATCTAAAGTGATGCACCACTGCATTATAACTGCTTTATAATGTGTGGAGCCATGAGACATACAGATGTGCAAGAAGCCCTGAGAATCTAAACTTGCTCACTTGGTCTTTAGCCAATCCCCATGGAGCAATTTAGGCAAATACCTGGGGCACAATAGTAATAGGACAGAACTATTATCTCAGAAGCACTGCAGCTAATGGATTGTCCCTCTATGGATTTAAACCTGCAACCTTTGCATCAGCAGCCCAGATCTGTAACCATTAGACAACCTGAACCACAGATCTCTAACAGATTGTAATGTTTTTTGATGCACATGCACATCAAATATGTCTAATATGTTGTTGTATATACAGTACATTTGCATTTTGAGTAACAGGATTAGGGTATGATGAGCACAGTTTTATACTCTTGTTAGCTCAGACTATGCACTAATATATCAGATGACTTTCCAAAGACACTTTTTGATGATTATCGGTGGGTTACAATGGAGTCTGAGAAGGCTAATTTTCCTTTGAGGACTCATTAGTGCATGGGGAATGTGGGTGGCATAAGGCAGCCTGCAGTCTCTGAATGGCTTATTAACTGTACTCTGACTCTTATGTGGAAAAGAGAGCCTATCCTCTAAATACACCATCATTCTGCTCCTCTAACCCACTAGCTCAGCATTGGAGCCTTCATTTGCTTTGTTGCCTACTAGAAAGCATTTCTGAAAACACCAGGGGTGCTAAAAGAGGATGTGCAACATATGCGACTCCACATGAGGCAGGGTGCCAAAGTCATAGATGTTTTTTTTTTTTTTTAAATAACCTAAAAATAACTCAAGGTACAATTTGACATTTTCACAGTTTGGTGGACACTTTTTTGCAAAGCGACTTGCAGTGCATTCAAGGTTTATGTTTTCCTGGTATGTGTGTTCACTATGACTCAAATGTTGGCATTGCAAACACCATGCCGGATTGGTAAAGTAAGAAACTTTAATCAATAATAAGAGAAAATTTTATTTTTTGCTTTAGTTTTTTTTCTAAAGATGCCTGTAGCTTTTTCTGCAAAAAAAGTGGTTACTTTGTATTATGTACAACCGCAAAGAAATTTAGTGAAAACTGTATGTTGATGCCAGCATTTTTTCTCAGACCAGCTCAACAGTCCGCTAACTACTTGACAAAATGTAACAACGGCTGGCAAGTCAATGTGAACTGTTAATTTACAGTGTGCATCTGACTATGCAAAGCTGGAAGGGCATCAATTTAGCATGACATCACTTGCTCACGAGTGGATCCTCTGCAGTGAATGGGTGCCGTCAGAATGAGAGTCCAAACAGCTGATAAAAAATGTCACAGTAATCCACAATTAACCCACACGTCTCCACACGACTGGAGTCATGTGGATTACTTGTGGATTATTGTGATGTTTTAATCAGCTGTATGGACTCTCATTCTGACGGCACCCATTCACTTATCTACATCTTGGATGGCCTGAGAGTGGGTAAATCTTAAGCAAATTTTCATTTTTGGGTGACCTATTCTTTTACCTAAGAATTTTATATTATGTAGAGTGAGAAAAATGCACTGAAGGTTAGTATTTTTAGTCTTTGCTTTCTAAAGATTTACTTAAAATGTATTATAAAATGTTTATGTAGTCTAACAATTTCCCTTTTTGTCATATATTATAATCGAATATTCAATATTGCAGAGAATGCTTAAAATTACATTAAAAGTTCCACACTTTAATATAATCTTTGATATTTTACATAATTTCCAGTTTTCAAAGGCCTTAAACCTTTGATTGCCTGTAGCTGGTGGGCGCCAACATTGATGTTACATACTCCTCAATAAATGGGTAGTTGCGCTCCTGGGAAAAACAGTGGGTGTTTTGTGTCTGTGTTTGACTTTTGTATCTGACTATGGAGTCTATCCCACTCCGACTAATTCAAAGCTTTTGTGTGTGTTTCTGTATGCATTTATGTCACACTTTCTGCAGGCATTTCCTGTTATCTATTTAATGACGGCATGCAATGTAATTGCCCTCACTGGAGCAGAACTCAAAGAGGTTCATGGAGGTTCTCATCTCACTTGCTGAAGGGAAACATTGTGTTTATTTGTTCTGCGCATCATTATCCTGGGGCTTAATTGATCGTCTTATTGAACATGGCTTTGGGTTCCTTTATTTATCCAGTGCACCACACTCTTAAAGATAAGGGCAGCTTATCATTCTTACTCATGGAGGTTCACGCTGAATCATTAGAAATGTTGTAACACAGTGCAACCAGGTTAATTGCACTATTAAAAGAACATATAATGTTCGAAGTGCAAGTTATCAAGTGATTTCTTTTCAGTTGTACACCTTAGGCTGTAAGTGGAAAGTTAAAGAAAATAACAAATGCTATCAGTGTATTGGAGATGTATCATGAAACATTTCCATTAATCTCTTGGCATAAAAAATTCAGTACTGTTAAAAACAAGTAATGAATTACAAATAAAATATTCTCAATCATAATAATAATAAAACACTTCCCATATATTAAAGGTTGTACCTCCAATTAAACTCTATAGTATTTTGATGCAACTTCATCTGGCACTCCTGAACATATATACTGTATATACAGTACAGTATACATTTACAGTTACATGTACAGTTATACAGTTGCCTACAAGGATGGGTATGTCATCCTTGCATCATCATCTGAAACCATGAGCAAAACAGTGTTATTAAAATAATAATAAAAAAATGTTTAAACATTTTTGTTAATTGAAATAAAACTGAAATAATACAAAATATAAATACTAGATGAAAAAATGAAATTTAAATGAAATTTAAAATAAAGAATTTAATGAAAATGAAAAATAACTAATTAACTAAATAACTAAACAACTAACTGAAAATATATTTTAGTTATATACTAATCACTAGTACTAATCACAAAAACTAAAACTGAAATAAAAAAATAAAGTGAAAGGAAATAGAAATATTTCAGAAATAAAACTATTGAAAATGACAAAACACATTTACAATTACTGAAACCTAAACTAGAATTGAACTGAAAATGTTAGATAAAAACTGATTCAAAATTTTAATAATAATAATAATATTTTCTTTGCAGTGAATAATTGGCTTAATAAATATAAAAAACATAATACATTTATTTAAATAAAAATGTTGAATTTATTGATTTATACAATAATTTATATAAATGATCATTTTAGTGATTTACTTTCTCATTTAAAATACAACTTTGGAGCTGTGTTGGATCACCATTTGATGTAAAATCTGGGTATTGGAAGCAAAATCAGGATTAGTGGTTTTGAAGCCACCTAGTGGTGCTATTCCTCTGCATGTACTTAAGTGACCTTTGACCTTTGTGGCAGCAATATTTGATTTGGCTCAACCTTCCCAATAATTATCACAAATAATTATATTTTTTGAAGTGGTGGTGTCAGAAAATAAATGTGTTTTGTAAAAGTAACAGGAGTCAGAACTGAAAATGTCCTTCTGTTGTGACATGTGAATGACTTGTTTTGAAATTGTTAGGTTTCTAATGTCAGAAACCCAATAGCATTGACATACAGGTATGACCATGTGACATTTAGAATTCAGCAATGACTATTTGGTGTTCCGAAACTTAACACTTGAATCACTTTGAAGTTATGAGGACTGAATTGGAAAAATACTTATATTGTCATCACACTTTCATGACAACTTGTAATAATTTGTTTGAGATGTGAAATTGTATGATATTGTACATCTTGGGTTAGTTGAAACATGGTAATTTAGGCTTGATGTTTGCTTTAGGTTTGGGCTGTGTGATTTAGTTCTAAAATTTCTTACAGTTTTGCAATTTCATGCATTTTTTCCCCTAAGTTGTTATATTATAATATGATAAGGTTTACTTTGTTGTGCAGGTTTCTGGCTGTGAGTATAATGATGTAAATGTCTCTTTTTGTTGCATGAAACTTGACTACCACTGTAAATAGATCTCTGTGAAAATGGTGAACAATGTATGAAATTATACTTTTAAGTATATCCAGCTTTTTGTCATTTCTAAGAGAGCTTACTGGACACATTGAGGTTTGGAGCTTGACGCGGAACTGAGTAGAGTTGGGTTACAGTACAAAAAAACAGCAAGGAAATGTTGCTCTTCATGTTATTTTAGTGCAATATTTTCACTGAACTCCTCCCTTTGAAACACAGGCACAAGAACAGCGTTGAATGTTGCCAGTGAAACACACTGAAGTACAGTAATCATCGCTACAGCAAATGTATACCTGCTTTCAGGTTTTGAATGCATGCTCCTTAAGCTCTTTGAGTCTTTATTACCTGAAGGACTGCAATTTTGCTGTTTGCAGGTTTAAAATGTTGTTGCATCTAAAAGGAAAGAAATGCAGAATGAGTGTCTTTCATGACCCTTACCAGTTTTTTGACTGTGGAAAACATGACAAGATCTACTTTAATGAGATTTGTTTTTTCTGACAAACAGATGCCTGAGATTTTCATCCTACATATTCTTTATTGATTTCAGCCTTTGGCTTCTTTATTATATTTTTCAGTAACATTCATGAATAGAGCTGTTGGTATTCTGCAGATTTGCCAAGAAGTGAATGGTGATAAGTCATGAGTGGGTTTGTTCTGATTAGAGCAGCACACACATTCACACACATGATTAGATCATCTTTATTGCGGCCTGCTCGACGCACCCACCCACAGTGCTCAGATAGCACTGCCAGTGTCCTCTATGAGTCTGCCTGCCCACATGCTGTCTAGCCCCCTAAATACACTTTCTGTCTGACAGAGCTCCGTTCTCATCACATGAGCACTCAGTAAAATGATCACACTTTTGCATTTTGGTCTGTTTTACACTCTTCAAAATAAAGGTTATTTATTGGCATTGATGGTTCCACGAAGAACCTTTAACATTAATGTAGCCTTTCAAAGCTAAATATAAAAAAACCTTTTGGAATCTTTATTTTTAAGAGAATGGGTTCTTTGTTCATCCAATTCGAGTTTATTACTTTGAGCAGCAGTGAGATTAAAATTGATCTGTTTTGCATATATTAATTTTTTTTTTTTTTGTAAAAATGATTTTGATACCTGTAGTTTTGTAGTGTTGATTTTTGTACAGTTGTACAGTAGGTAATACATGGTTTTGGATGTTTTGTTTATATGCACATATAACACAACACTTCCTAAAGCCTGAGAAATGTGGCGTATAAATGTAAAAATGACCATCTGATATGTCATATGCATCTTTACTATTTAAATACACATTGGTCCAGTAAATAATGACATTTGATACTGATCACTGTTAGTATTAGACATTACATGTTTTTATTAGCATTTTTTCCACAGTGGTGATATCCTGTACTTCTGTGGTGTTCTAATGCAAATAATAGCACTGCTAAATCATATTTGGAAACTACCCTTGGTTTTGGACTAAATCAGCATATATTGTTATTGTTGTGTAAATGTATTAAAGTAATGTGCAGTTATCATTTATGACCAGCAATATTGATTTTCTTTTATTTACTTTTTGATCACATTATAATGGCAACAATAATATAACAGAAACCAAATTAAGCCTAAATACCCAAAAATCTTTTGAAAGTGTATTTCAATCCCACTCACATCACTTTTGTGAAATAGCCCTTTCCCAAGCTGCTCAAAGCAGTAGGAAGTGTTATGTGAAGTGATAATTTAACACATTTTCACCAATTCTTAACATTGATAAAATGAAAGGTGACATGTCTGGTTCATATAATAATAAAATTGTTGCATATTCATTAACATACTAATTGGAAATGTATTTTCCAGTTGTGTGCACAAAGTAGACACTCAATGCACATACTCCAGAAATGAGAGACTTATTTATATATATATATAAAAAGTTTCTCTAATACCAGTCAGATGCAAATGTAATATTTGGCAGTGCCATCAAATCCCAAAACCGTTGTGATTTATAGCCCAATCTCAGCTGTAGGTGGTGGATGAGATTGACATTTGGGTTAATTTATTCTTTTCTATGCTGTTGCCTATTCTTCTCACAGACCCTTGTCTTTGTTAACCGTCTGCAAGATCAGTCAATAGTAATTGATCGCTGTTGCAGGATTACTCTGCTGCTACTTCACGATTCATTCAGAGAAGTCATTTATATCATTCCTGTTGCCCATTCATCATAATTTACCTGTTAACAAGCAATCTCATACACTCATAGACAGAGCAGATACATTCAGCATATGTGATCACTCAATTCTATTAGAAAACAAACAAGGAAGATAAGCTACAAGGGATTCATCTTCCTCATTAATGTCAGCTACTAAAAATATCATTGGCGGCAGGAAGGCTGATGACTTCAATCTATTAAAAGACAAAGAGTTCTAGAAAATTTTGGAAATTTCATTCCTAAGCTCTTTGATGCTGTGTGTTTTTTTCTTAAATATATTTGCCATATCAGAATTATTATAGTTTTGAAAAAAAAAAAATTGTGAATTTGCCTTTTTAATGTAGTTGTTTTCACACTTTCAATTTTCTGTTATTATTTTTAATCATTTTCTAGTCGAGATGTTGTTTTATTTTTCTTACGAGTTCCCAAAAATTATTTATTTTTCTAAATTTTAATAACACTGTACTTGTACCCTACCTGCATAACTTATTTTTTTCTTAAAGTAAATGTTTTCGGTGGTTGCTTACTGTTTAAATCTGGTAATTCCATTATTGTATTTTTATCCTTCTGATATGACTTTCATCTCCGAAGTCTAAAGGAGATTTTCCCTCGTCTGCCAGGTATAAACTATGAGTCAAATTTACTGAGGAATAGCACACCTCTCCTTAACAAACTACATCATTTGCAGTGTCTGTTATTTCTATAGTGCATATGTTTCAGGGTGGGTTATGCGCTAAACTTTAATACTTGGGTAAATAGTCAAAAGTACTACAGAAGATACGTATATCTAAAGGTGCAGTGCTGCTTTGCATTGCAGTTTGAGGTCACACTTGAATGATATCTCACTGTGTACAATGCGTCGCAGGGCAAGTGTAACCTCTGTACCAGACGATACATTGCACTTATCTCATCTTCCATAGCACAAAGGATTGGTGTTTTATTAATTGAGAATCATTAGATTGCTGTTAATGGAAAGTGCTTTTCTATCTCAACTCCTAATGAATTGACTCCATGATGCTGTGGTTGTGGAGCTTCTGTTAATGCGGTGTAATTCTAAACCTTAATGGACCATTATGCCACTATCAGGATCATTTGCTGTTTTTTTATGCCTTTGTCTTACTCTACAGAAAAGGAAAGCAGCTCCTTTGTCCATAACCTCTCTTACTGTCCGAAAAGGACAAAAGGTCCAAAAGCTGCAACTGTATGATCTGGTTTATGTTTAGAATAATGCAGATCCCATATTGACAAAGATCAATAAGGATGCAAATGGAAAAAACCTTTTTTCACCAAAAGATTTATTGCCTTGATAAGTGTACTCTCTAGAAAAAGTCTGTAAAATTGCTAGACAAATATTGTCTTAAAAATTGAACTCTTCATGTTTGCTTGAGACACATTTTGGAGTGTTGGTGACGCTTCTTTTGTTTGTTTTTATCTATCTCAGTGCGGAAATAGTCTTTAAAAAAGCTCTTCTCTGAGGAACTTGCAACAAAAGTGCTAATTGGTATCCAATTCCTGCAAAAACTGTCAGCAGAAGTTCCAATAATTCCATCAGAAGTGATTGTGTTTTTTAGAAGAACATTTAGATTGTTGAGAACAAATAATATATTCGAGGCAGTTTTTTTTTTTACAGTGCACAGACCCATTTTAATTATGCTACAGTGTGGAACAATACATTTGCACACATATACACTGTTAAAAGTTGAAATATCAACCAAAATAATATATATATTTGTTTAAACATCATTTATCCAAGATGTAGATGAGTTTGTTTCGTCAGATTTGGAGAAATTTAGCATTACATGACATGCTCACCAGTGGATACTCTTTAGTGAATGTGAATAAATGTAATCCACATGATTCCAGTCCATCAATTAACATCTTATAAAGCGAATATCTGTTTATAATAAACAAATCCATCAACATTTGTATCTTCAAACTATTGCTTCCTGCTAAAAATGTGAGGCCTCTATCCATAAAATTGCTTCCTGCAGTAAGAAGGTCATCTCGTCTGAATCAGGAGAAAAATATGCAAAGATCAACCTGTTGCAAAAACAAGCAGTTGTTACAAACAAAAACAGTTATGTATGGTAGACTGCTATTCTCTTTATAAGACATTAATTGGTCAAGACATTAACTGATGGCCTGGAGTCATGTGGATTACTTGTGGACCATTGTGATGGTTTTTATCAGCTGTTTAGACTCTAATTGTGACGGCACCCATTCACTGCAGAGGATCCATTGGTGAGCAAGTGATAATGCTGGATGACACGATCATCCTCCGATTTTAGTTAATGCAGCTTGAGTCTTTATGAACCAAATATTAAGATATTCTGAAATTCATGTTAATTTTTCAGTTCAAACTTTCCCTCTAATTTATAATGGAGGAATATTAAATAAGAAATATTAACTTTCACTAGCAGTCTCAGACTTTTGGTCCCCACTGTAGTTTTGTATTTATATTTTGCCTGCTTGTTTCATCTTGTTTGCTCAGTCTCAGAAGATTATTTGGCTGATGGAACAGTGAACTGAGAAGAGACAGTAGCAGAAGTCTTTCTCTGATCTCTCCAGGTGATTATCTGGAGATTAGATTATGATGAAATGTTGCACCTTCTAATTTAAATATTCATTTAATCTGTCATTTCCTGCAGTGTGTGCTATCAGAAGAATGCAGCACAACTTGAATCGCCCGAAATTCTTTCCCTCAGCTTTCTGATTGCCCATACTGAGCGCTTGACTCTAAAGGAAGATTAGTTTACATAGATGGGAAAACATGAATTTAATTGCTTTTCAAAGAGTATGCAAAGTATGTTTATTATAAAGCTGAAAGCTAACTCCTCCTTAGTACACATCTCCCCTCCGCTAGTATTCCAAAGTCTGCTTGTGTTCCTAAAATAAACGCAGTAACTAAAACTCTATTTCCGTATGCTTCAGGCTTAAAGGCCCCGAAGACACACGATGCACCTCTCAGTTCCTCGCAATTTATCAAAACCGCAAACACTCCTTTATCTCACTCCCACAACACACAAGCCAAATCTAACAGAAGACGACACCAGCAATGCACCATGCGAGAAAGCAAATAAACTAATCACAGTTATGTTAGTCAGGATCTTGGCGTAAAATGGTAGATCTCACCACCAAGTGTGACGAGAACTTGCATGAAGAGGGGATTTTTAACTGTCACAGGCATTTGACCGCAGTGCGTTGCTCTTTTCAAACATGCTGTGAAAAGTGCTGGAGCTGGATGTGTTGACTACTGCCGACTACTGCTGACTGACTCAGCTCCCTCCTACATATGACAGCAGGTACGGCAGCGCTCTCTGTCTATCTGTGTCACCATCTTTTGACTTACTGTTTTAATTCACTCACTTGTGCCTGGCAAACTTGTCTCTCGCTGTTTTTGTGTGCATTTGTGCACTTCTGTCTCTTTTGTGGTGTGTATTTGTGGCTTGTAGTTTTCTCTTCCATTCCCATTCTTGAAACTCTTTACAGAAGCAACTTTGGATTTTGGTTGTACAATGCTTGTTCTAAAGGTTGGATACCTTGAATCTAAAAACCTTTCACTTTCATTCCTCATATGCACCTCCTTTCTCATTATGACACCCTGTGAACCTGAGGGCATGATGGGATATTTTAAAATTGAGATCTCCCATTGAGATGTTAAATCATAGCCTGGGAGAAGAGCTCATCTGAGATCAGGTTTTGGTTTTTAAGGTTCCTGTGTTTCACTCTGCTTTAACTAGCCCATTCTGTAAAACCAGCAAAGCAGACCAGGCTGGGAGACCAGCTAAGACTGGAAAACTGGTCTTATGCTAGTTTAAGGTGTTATTTTCAGCAGAACAGCAGTTCCTTTCAAACTGCAGTTAGAAATGCATATGTTCATGTTGAGAGACACATTTTTATACAGTGAAATAACCTTGTGGTCACTGTTTCTGTGGGAATGACCTTCATAGCTATACAGGAATTATCTGCACTATGCACAGTGTAGTTGCTATCATTATTAGTATTTAGACTCTTAAGTGACATATGAACATGCATGAATGTCATTGCATTAGATGACAAAACAACATTTGTTTTCAAGCACGACATTTCACAAAAAGTTTGTTGGAAAGATTTTAAAATATTTTTGACAGAAGTCATCTCTAATGCTTACCAAGGCTGTTTACTTGTACTGTGAGTTATTATTATTATTATTTAAAATATCTGTTTTCTATTTTAATATATTATCCCCCAGTTTCACAGACAAGGCTTAAGACTAGTCCCAGACTAAAATGTAATTCTGAGCTGTTTCAACTGAAATAAACTTGCACTGACTGATCTTAAAACATATCATTGCCTTTGTTTTGTCTCAAGATGCACCCTAGTAATGTTTTTTCTAAGGCATGTTAATAAAAATTACTTAAATGTCCTAATTGAACTATGGCCTAATCCTGGTTTAGTCTAAGCCCTGTCTGTGAAACCGGGCCTAAAATATGTAATTTATTCCTGTTATGATAAAGCTGAATATTTAGCAGCCATTACTCCAGTCTTCAGTGTCGCATGATCCTTCGGAAACCATTGTAATACACTGGTTTGCTGCATAAGAAACATTCATATTATCAGGTATTTTTTTCTCGCTTTTATTAATTTTGACATAATACAACCATTTCTTACATTTGGTGGTTACCTGCTGATATAAGAGGGACTATATTATCAGTTTTGAAAACAGTTGTGCTGTTAAATAATTTTTTTGTGGAAATGTGAAACATTTCAAAATAATAACATGTTTGAAAAATATGTCCAAGTACTAATTTCTTAAAAAAAAAAAATAAATACATTTTGCTGACCCCAAAGTAGTTGAACAGTAGTATAAAGTATACAACATAACAAAAGATATACTGTTCATTTAAATCAATAGAGCATTGGCATTTTCTGGTTGTCGAATGTTAATGCAACTAACAAAGAGACATTGAAGATATTTAAGTGGGAAATACCTTCATCAACATGAGATGAACAGATCACCCGCTCACTCTAGCACTGTAAAGACCACTATATACAGTACACATTCTTCCAATTGTCCTTTCCCCCTCTTTTCTTTTGTGCTGCATCTAGAGCCGTTACTCTCGTAAAGGCCAGAACCTATGTACCTATGAAACATTTGTATTCACTAAAGAGATGCTGAATAATTTCGAATAGAGGTCTAGTAGAAAGCTCATCACAGCACTGTCCTTGACTTGTTGATATGTTTGAGAGATGTACTGCACTTCCTACAGGAATACATTATTGGATGATGAACTCTGGGGCTGTCAGAGAGAGACAAGCAAATAACTGTAAGATAACCCTCATGCACAGCCATGCAGATAAATAGTTTGTTGTCTGTTATCTTAATAATGTCTACCCCCGAATTGATTTAGAAACGAAAGGAGACATCCCGTCAACACACTGAAGACGCTCGCGGATAACTCAACTCATGCTGAGCGAATGTGACTTTACTAGACAGCAGACAGACAGTTGTGTTCTTTCAAATGCTTCTTCTTCTGTAACTCGTGTTTTGTTCTAACCTGTTCCTTTTTGAGTAACAAGCCACCCTCATTTCCTTTCATAAGTATTAAACTGCATGGTTTCTCCAGCCCAGCTGTTCTCCCGTGTCGCATATGCTGAACTGCTCTGGTTTAATTGTAATGAGGCGGAGGGAGGGAGAGAGAAAAGTGAGGGTTATAATCATTACATAGACCCACTTCTCCATGTAGTGTAATTTTAGCTATGCTCAGAGGGAACATTGATTGCATTATTCCTAGGATGTTATATATTGCAGTTACAAATCCCTTTCATACGTCCATAATCTTAATTGCAGTATATGGAATTGACCAAAAGCCATAGGATCAAACTTACGGAAAAAGTCACGACAGTGCCCCAATTTTATTTTATTAAGTATAAATTATTAAGAATGATTAGCGATTATGGTTTAGAGCTGTTATACGTGTGCCGTTCTTTCTGGTTTTATCTTTGACATATACACATCCAGTGCCATAGCTGCATGCCTATATTTACATGAATAACATGTATGAATGCCAGCATTTCTTGTGCTACATTGAGTCTGAAGTCTTAGAATGTCAGTTGATAATGGTTTCTTTCATTTCAGAATCAGTGGGAGAACTAAAAACAGCATGTGAATTCAAAGTCATGTGGATGAAGGACAATATGTCACTGAGCAAAAAGCATTTGTATATGATGGTATAAAATTCTACTTCAAATATTTTCTGTTTATTTTTTCACTTTTTGTAAGGGTATAATCATACTTAACTGACAACACAGAAAATATAACATATACAAATATCTTTTAGTTATTGGGATTTTTTAGTTAGAAAATTGTCATTGTTTACTCGTGTTGTCTCTGTCTTCAGTGGAAAATAACGTGTGCACTGTATCCAGTGATGGGGAAAGTTACTTTTAAAAGTAATGCATTACAGTATTGCGTTACTCCCTAAAAAAGTAACTAATTACTTAGTTACTTTTTATGGAAAGTTATGCATTACGTTACTTTTAAGTTACTTTTTAAATCTGGGCAGTGCTTGCTTGTTTGTTTTTAATATAAAAAGTTCTTCTTTTACAAATGTAAAAGACCTTTTTCACAACTAAAGTAAAATGAATATGCCTCAGGCTGAAGGAAATGTAAATTCATGTCTGTACTATAGAGGGCGCAGCTCAAACAAATTGCATGAAGAATATGATGCAGGAGAAGAAAGTTCAACATTATTCAGCAAAAATCAAAATGAAATGCAAATGTGTCATTTTTGCTTAGTATGGTTGAATTGGGTCAGTAGCAAAGATATTGGTTAATAAAATGGGTTTAAATACATAAATATATTTCTCTTATTTAACATATTGCAGGTTTGTATAATATTCTGAGTTTGCATTTGACTGTTTTTATTCATTTTGAGGAATACTGAATCTGTTTTTGTGCAGGTGAGATTAAAAATGCATGTTCATATTTAGTCTAGAACTACAGTAAACATCATGTTCACACAGAAGCGAACACAACGCCTCTGCACTTACTCCTGATTTCTCTCAACATGGCAACACAAGAGCTGTCAGCTGTCAAAAAAAATAACTGACATTACTTATTTGAAAAAGTAACTCAGACTTCTAAATTAAATGTAGCTAAATGTAAATGTAAATGTAACTTCTAAATTAAAAATTGCGTTACTTTACTAGTAACTTAAAGTAATCTGATTATGTAACTTGCGTTACTTGTAATGACAACACTGGCTGTATCCCACATCTTTTGAATTCATATGATAGCTTAGAATGATTCATCTATGAATCAGATGCCACTATGTTACTAATGACCTCTCATGAATGTGTATGTAGCAACTTTTGGTCTGTTCTTCACAGAAAGCTATTGTATGGCTTCTGAAGACTTGGAATATAGTGCACATGAACCACTTTTATGGTACTTTTTTTTGTGATTTCGGAGCTTGACAGCCTCAATCCTCATTCACTTTCATTACATGGAAAAGAGTAGGTTGGAAAATCACCTATAAACTCAACATTTCGTGTTCCATGGAAGATAGAAAGTCATACGGTCTGGAAAGACATGGGGGTGAGTAAAAGATGACAGAATTTTCATTTTTAGGTGAACTACCACTTTAATCTTCAGGGCCTTTTGAGAAATTCTCTTTTTCACTACAACCTTTTCCAACCCTCTCATGTGTGGTGAGTCAGTGAGATATACGTGTAATATCCTGTGAGCTGTCTGGTTTCACCACCCATCACCTACAGACCTTAAAAGCTTCACCCAGCTTTCCTGAATGCATTTAGGTACAGCCAACCATGAACAAGATGTCAAACTGTGTATGAATTCAATATGAAATCCCACCTACCATGCATTAGTTCTATATGAATAGTTTACATGGAGCTGGTGGCACTGTATAATAATGCAGTTTAACTTCTGTACTTGGAAAAAGTACCAGGCATGTAGGAACGGCCATGCAATTGTCCAACCTAGTAATTTCAAAGAGTGAATTGTAGCTGCCTAAGAATGAATGTAGCTATTCATAAGTGTTGCTTAATAGCCAATGAGCAATTTAACAGTGTGCCACTTTTAGATGCACCTGTGGGATTCATGTACACTATGAGTGCGTTTAGCATTTGCATGAAATATAAAATATTCACATTGCTGGTGTTCTGTTTCATGTTCTTGTTTGGATTTGGCCTCAAGCGGTCTGTCACACTACACTACACAAAGAGATGTAAACATTTTTGTTGGCTAGTAGTGTACGTTAAAGCCAGGCATGTGCACAGGTAGGGCTCAACCTTTGCAGAGCACATGCCCTTTTTCCCTTACACTCCAAGGTGCCCTTTTTTTTTTGGTGGCAGTTTTATTTATTTTTTTTTTTTATTTTTTATTTTTTTTTTTTTTATTTTAAATCAATGCTATTGGTCACCCTTTACTTTTGTCTGCCTGTTTTACAAATATTTAGCCAGTGAGAGGTATTAAAAAGAGTTTGTGACTAATCTTGTTGGATCCGCTCAAACTGTCAGTAAATAACTCCACCTCCTCTATCTGGACTGAATGATGAACAACTGAAGTTCCACAGCAGCTGAACGAAGTCTTGCAAGGGTAAATAAAGATCTTGTTGTTTGAATAAGTACAGCGTTTTCTTTACGCAAGAAACACTATGTCTATAAAGGCTGAGCCTATAAAGGCTTCAAGCATCATAATATCTGTGTTTAACTGAAAGCGCTGCTCCTCTCCGCCGCTCGCTGAACAATGCAAACGCACAGAGAGAGAAAGGTGTGTGCGCGCGCTGGGACAGCAAGACCTCACGCTCGAGATGGTCCTCACTGCAGAACACAAGATCCAGGAGGCGAGGTTGGATCTAGATCCAACTCCTCCCACCTTACATATACCTAAACCTAACTATCTCCACCCCCTGATCCCTAAACCCACCCATCTCCACCCCTAAACCTACAATCTCCAGCCCCTAGATGTGGATCCAACCCCGCCCCATGGATCTTTGTTCTGCATTGAGGGGCTACTGTCGCGCTCGCGCGGCATTACCGGCTAGTCTCAGAAACTAAATAAGGTTTGGGCAAACCCTAAAGATTTTTCGCTTTCCGCTTTTTTGAAGAGGGGAAAAAAAGTCGCTAAAGGGGTCTGCAAAGTCGCTAAGTTGGCAACACTGTGCATCTCCATTTCTCCAACTACGGGCTAGGCCACGGGTCAAAAAGAAAATGCGCGCTGCATTAATCGCGCGTTAATAAAATTAGTGCCGTTAAAATTAATTTGCGTTAACGCGTTATTAACGTTAACTTTGACAGCCCTAATTTTTACACAAATTTGTGGAGTGTTGCTGTCATTTAAAACTAAATTATATTAATTATCTATATTGTTGTTGAAAATATATAAAATAATATGTTAATATATTGCAATATACTGAATAATCCATAAGGATTTGCTGCTTTTAGATATATTAAAATGTGTCACTGTTTACTTACAGTGGTAGGCAAAATTACTAGAACACTAGTATTTTCACCAGCTAAAAAATGGTTTTAAATAATTAATGATTAAATAATTTAATTATTGATGCTTCAATAGACCTACCTGCAAAGCTTCCTGAAAAACTATGCACAAGTGCACCGAGGGCAAAAGCTGCTTTAAACGCAAAGGATGATCACACCAAATGTTGATTTAATTTACTTAATAGAAGTTAATTGATAAAGAAAATCTATTTATGACTTTATTTTTGGCAGCATCCTCATTTTACCACATTTTTGCACAAGTGTCTAAAACTTTTAACAGTACTTTTGCTTTGCAGGTACGTTTCTTGAAGCATCTTGGAGATGTTTCCAAAAATTCCCCAAAAATGAATATTTGTTTTAAGTTAACACTTTTTCTTATATATCATAACACATATTTTCATATATGTAATGTGCAACTATGCAAACAATGCCAGAAGATAAAAAAGATAAAATTTTATGAATATAATTTCAGCTTCATGGAAACCCATGCCCTAATTCATGAAATATAAATTAATTAAATGAGCATTTCAAGCTATATTATGTAAAAAATAGTGTAGTTTTTGGCTTCATTGCTACAGTATATGTATTTTTAGTTTTTATCAATATATGCATGGTCCATGTATATATTGCAGTATGTGTTCCCATATATTTTTGTTTTATAAGGGAAAACGCACAAACCAAATGCAAAGACATTCTGAAATTTGGTTTCCACTTAAATCTAATTATGCTGATATATTAGAAAATAAAATAAAATTAGAAACTGAAGCATTTTCACTAGTGGTCTCAGATTTTTGGTTCCTACTATATGATAGTTGTTCAAATAGTCTGCAGGATGCTCCTAACCATGTGCCCATTAATTATTTAATCATGCTTTTTATTAATTTAATCAGCCAATAGCAATCAACCAATGCCAGTAATGTACACATATGTTGTGTCTAAACCGCTAATGCTCCAGAAGATATTCATTTTAAATTGCTGAGATGTTTCTTATCCTGTTGCTCCAAATCAATTTGTGCAATCAAGCATTCCAGAATGAGTTAAATTCCCTTTAAATTATACTGAGTCTCAAGTGAGTGAACCACAGTACTTTCAGAAGGGAAGTTCTTCTGAGGCTCATGTCTGTTGTGTGCATATTCGTCTCATAGTGTGCAGTCTGTGTGCTTCCATGCGGTTAGAAATTGTTTGTTTCTCCTTCATTTTCATCGCTTTTGCCCTGGACGCTCCCAACCCTGTAGCTCCTGGAGCGAAGCTGAAAGGACGCATACATCCAAGCATAGAATATATATGACAGGAGAAAAGGGGGGAGATTAGCAGTAAATGATATTTTCATGGGCAGCCATAATTCAGCCTGCATTTGCAGACATTTGAATAAACACCATAAATTCAGGCAGCAGCGGCTCTTTTCTGGCGGTAATAAAAGGTAAAATGAATTGCGGGGAGGTTTTAATGCGTGGCGCGTCTGATGTGGAGTGATAGGCATCTGCCGGGGCATGAGGAGCGAGGAGAACCGGATTGGGGAGGGTGTTGAATCGCTCACGGGGCCTAGAACTCCATTTCACTTGTAGATTTCCCTCGTCTTTTCATTTCGCCATTGCTCACCATCCTGCCTGACACGGGTGGCAATAACAAAGGGTTGACAGGTGAGACTATATACTGCCCTCCACACAGGAAGGGAGAGAGGTTCATGTTTGACAGGGGCCACGGACCCCAACAACCTGCGGTACTAAATCTACCCTTAGAGTGACTGAGAGAGTATGAGAAAGACAGAGATGGATTGTCTGTCACTGTCGGGCTTGTTTATGCATTTGCTTGATGGTATGGCAAGGAGGTATGACATTTATATACAGTAGCTTAGTATATTTAATATGTATACTGTATATCATATAGCTTATCTTTCAATTTGCATTTATCAATTTACAATAGTGCCTTTAATGTGAAAAGTGAAATTTTATTCAGCCAAAAACAGGCATTTTCCAAATGGCATTTATTTGATCGGAATTAAAGTGAAACATTATTACAGTTTAAAAGAACTGTTTTATATTTGAATAGGTTTTAAAAGGATTTACATTTTATATACAGTAATTATGTAAAATAATTTTATTCCTGTGAGGACACTACTTCGGTCTTCAGTGTCACATGATTCTTTAGAAATCATTCTAATATGCTGATTTGGTGCTCAAAAAACATATTGTTCTTCATCTTCTTCATTGTTGTCTTCTCCTTTGTCGTCCTTGTCATTGTTGGCTTTGTCTTCTTTGTCATCATATTCTCCTTCTTTTTCTTCTTCTCCTCCTCCTGTTATCTTCTTCTCCTTTTTCTTTTTTCTCCTTCTCATTTTTCCCCCTCTTGTTCTTGTTCTCCTCCTCCTTATTTGTCACCCTTGTCATTGGCGTTGTTGGATTTTTCTTCATTGTTATTGTCTTTTTCTTCTTCTTTATCATCTCCTCCTCCTCCAACATCACTCCTCCTCCTCCTCCTCCTCCCCCTCCTTCTTGTTCTCCATCTCCTCCTACTTGGCTTGTTGTCATCTTTATCTCCTCCTCTTCCTCAGTGTAAAAAAAAAAAACTTAAAAAGTTGTGCTGCTTAATATTTTTGTGGAAGCCGTGATATAGTTCTCTGTTTGGTGATGTTATTTCTTTGTAAATTCCCAGCAAATATTGGTCATACTGCCCATCCCTAATATATAGTTACAACGGCAATTGCATCAGTAAATTTTCCGGTTTGCAATTTTCTCATCCCATCACTCGTCCATATTTGCCTTTGTGTGTTTAGTGAGTGTATTTGCTCATGTGGCAGTCAGTGTTTATAGGTGGGCATTCACTCTGGCAACCCGATGTCTGGCAGCAATACTTTGCTTGGTCAACAAAGAGAAATAGATGGTGTTATTAAATCATTGATTTAAAACATTGACTTTCCACCCTGGATGGCAATTCAGCCAAAAGATTACAGTTATTTTCTCAGAAAACTCCCTTGGCATGGTTTGAATTTGCCTTTAGTTTGCTTGATAGTTGAACGGTGAAAGTCATCTGGGGTCATTTTGAAATCCTGGTATATTTATTTATTCATTTTATATTTATGTGTTTTTTGATAGCCGTGACAAAGAGTCGCAGAGAAAAAGAGACAGCAATTGGAGTGATCAGAACAGCGATTCCCTGTCTTTTAGTCTGGGTGTTTAAAGGCCTGCTTTGGCTCAGACTGTAGACTTGATTTGTTTTGTTCAGTGAGTGTGTGGAGTCAGGGCCGCAGGCACCTCCATTCCACTCTGATTTCATTTTGACTTACTTGTAAATGAAAAAGCTGTTGTCCCATCTGCAGAGGTGAAGGGCCAGGGCACTTGGGTGATTTACAACCGCACATCAACACCGCTATGCCTTTTCTTAGCCTGCTTTGTTATTTTACGTTATCAAATCCACTGCAGGTGAATTGTAGTGATATGTGTTTGTAGGGTTTGAATGTTATTACTGAATTTATCCTTTCAAAATGCTTCAGTTGATAAATCAAATGTCATGTTTTGTTTTAAGTTTTGAATGGCACTATTTTATGGAAGGATTCACCTTTTATGTTGTGAAGTTCAATCAAATGAGGTATTAAGATAATGCAAGTTTTGACTCTGAGGCAAAGAACGTACTGCTATAACAATGTTTTTGTGGTTAGAAATAAACACAGGGTCTGAAATGCTTTATGATCACCCATATGGCACAAAAAACAAAAACAACAGTAACAATATATATATATATGCTAAAATGTTTCAAAATATATTTATGTAAATATGTATAGACTTTGCATTTGTAGTTTGAACACTAATGTGTCCCGATCTGTCCCATTCAAAACTCACGTCAGTCATCCATTGCACTAAAACAAGAAATGTATTGACTCAAGTGAAGCAAGCATTTCTGAAGTTCTCTTAATATACGAGCTTGGATTACATTAAAAAATAGCCATATTTGGAAGTATTTCAAACCTGACCTTTTCGAAACAAACAAAAGCAAGTAATAAGGCAGAGATATATTGCTTCAAATTCATCTGAGTCATATAAAAATAGCTGCAACTCAAGTATGACAAAGCACCTGTCAGTTTCATGTTTGCCAACTTTAATCAAAATGAGATTTCATGAGCATAACTGCATTACATTATATGATAATAGATAGTAGCATCAAACACAATTACCAGTGTCAGTTTTCTTATACATCACTTAAGGTCTTGTTTTGGACAGCATAATACCATGCTTGTATGCCTACTATTTTTGCAGCAAGTATGCTATGCATTCACATTTGGCTGTGCTGGCAAAATTTAGAGCCCTGCATTTCGGCCCGGGCCCGACGGGCCCCGACTTTTTTACGTCCCTAGGGCCGGGCTTCGGGCCAATTTTCACGTCATAGTTCAGACGCGGGCCGGGCCTCGGGCCTATTTTAGGTTTTTCCTTATTTTTATATTTTAGACATCCATCAATTAGTGATGAAAAAAATTGCCGCGCTGGTGGAAACAACACAAGACCGTGCTGCCGCGACTGAGAGTGGCTCGACAGTGTTTAGTGTCCCGCGGCAGCAGCTAGCCTAAGTGACTTCAGCACAGCTGAAGAGTTCTGTGTTCAAATGCACACAATAGGTTAAAGCTTGCCACAAAGCACCGGCAAACATAATAACCATGAATGTGTCCGCGGGAAATAGTAAGGAGATATTTGAATTATTTACTAATAAACTAATGTTTTCTGAGTCCGTGTCGCAAGGATGAAGTTGCTGATCCTGACTCGCCGTCTCCTCATTAGAAGCGCCTTTAGAGAGAAATGCATCTTTATTGATTATGATCAAGATTATAATAAAAGAGTTTTTGTTTTCATTTTTTTATTATTTCGTTAAGTGATAATTTAAAGCTTTCTATAGATATATTTATCATGTCTGTGAGGCATGTATTCGCTCAGCTTCGGTTCATTTTTGTGAAGCGCTCCTGTTCAAGACGAGACGACAGAAAGCACATCATGTTTGTTTTCTTTGTTTTATAAAAGCACGTTTTGTTGATAATGTGAGTGCACACAAATAAAAGTAGACCCTTTAAAGTTCCGAATGATGTATTACTCTTACCTTTTATCAGAAAAAAATTATGTCGTAGGCTATTTTAAGTTGTTTCCACTGAAAAAAAATGCAAGTGTTTGCTCTGGTACCTCCATGTCCTGCAGAGCGCGCTTTAGCTTCCACTCTCCGCACAAACTTGGATATAGGCTAGCGCACATTATTATTATAGTGCAGGTTTAACGTTTAAACATTGTTATATGCTTTATGTCACAAATCCTGGCCATGAACTTCTGTTCACTCACCACCAGAGGTCACTCATCCATCACATTGACTTTCACACCGGTAATTCTGATAAGCTGTCGGACATGGGCCGGGCTAGGGCCTGAGCGTCTCGGGCCAGGGCCGGGCTAGGGCCTAAATTTTAGGCCCGTGCAGGGCTCTACTGGCAATATTATGCTACTGCATTTATACTATTTCAGCAGTATGTGTACTATGACCCTACAATATTTACCAAAATAGAGAATATTGTGCTGTGAACTATATGCCATATACCACAATGCTCTTGACCTGACTTTCTGTTTTCAGGGTGATAAATGGACAGGAAGTAATACTGTGATTAACCTTTTATTATTATGTAATGAACTGTGAAATAACATTTTTACACAGAATTAGTTTAAAAATGCAAAATATTTTTTTTTGTTTCTGAGAAATAACTAATTGAACAACTCCAGTTAAACAAAGAATAAGATGAGGTAATATAAATCAACAGCACACTGTTTGAAATATTGATACATTATTTTTGTTGGACATTGCAATTTATTTTACAGTTCTATATACACTAAGTGCAAATATCCCACCTTGCAGACGCTATTTAAACTAATTCCACCCACCAAGGTCTGATTGGGATAGTCAACACTGAAAAAAGATGCTCATTAAACATTAGTTTCAGCATTCATCACTATTTGCACTTAGTGTAAATAGCATCTATCGCTAAGAAAATATGCTATTTGCACTTAGTGTAAATAGAATCTATCACTATTTACACTTGTGCAAATAGCCGCTGCCTTTATTTTATTATTTTCACTTTTTTCATGCATATATTCATTTATTTTTATATTTATTAATGGAGTGTTATTTTTATATGTATTTTACTGGTAAACCGTACAATAAGGTTGTTACATTGTTTTAACATTAACTAAAAATGAGCAATTTGTTTCAGTATTTCTTTGTTAATCTTTTAAAGTGTTCATTAATAAAAATACAGCTGTTCATGTTAGCTCAGTCTGTTTAAATATCAACAGAATTATTTTTTTTATTAATGTATTAGTAAATGTTTAAATTAACTGCTATGCTTTAGTATTTTCATTGTTAGTTAACTTATGTTAACATGGAACCTGGATTTTTATTTTAAATTGTACATGCATTATAGTATACAGTAAGCAGCATAATAATATTCCTTCCCAAACATATTCCACGTGTAGCAGTTTCTCTGGTTTAACACTGTCACGGGACGTGGTTGTAGCAATAGTGCATGACGAAGGAGTAAACGTAAAGATTCTTTAATTCCAACTTCTAAACAAAAGGACAGGAGAATCACTCAGAGAACTAATACACATCAACTCATGTAATCCATTTCATAAACATCAATCCAGGTTAAAAACTAAGGGAGAACAGAGGACTTATAAGTGGAACCAAACAAAGGGAACTAATGAGAAGATTAATACAACACAGGTGAAAAGAATGAACTAATCAAGGAAAACTAGGTCAAGGAAGGTGGAACAGAAACATAGGGAAATCTAAACAGAGACAGAACATAAATGTGACAAACACCTGTTAGTAATCATATCATATCCAAACAAACAATACAATTCACAGGGTCCCTCTCACAGGATTATTAATAAATGGTTGCGATGAGTATTCAAACACCTGCTCCTTGTTATGTCATCACTTACAGGTGCATCTCAATAAATTAGTTGTGAAAAAGTTAATTTTTTCTTGTAAGTTATTTCAAAAAGTTAAACTTTCATATATTTTAGATTCATTGCATGTAAAGTAAAACATTTCAAAAGTTTTTTTTTTTTTGATGATTAGAGCTTACAGCTCATGAAAGTCAAAAATTTGTATCTCAAAATATTAGAATATTTACATTTGAGTTTCAATTAATGACCATCCCTACAGTATAAATTCCGGGTATCTCTTGTTCTTTGAAACCACAATAATGGAGAAGACTGCTGACTTGGCAATGATCTAGAAGACGAACATTGACGCCCTCCACAAAGAGGGTAAGTCACAGAGGGTCATTACTGAAAGGTGTGGCTGTTTACAGAGTGCTGTATCAAAGCATATTAAATGCAAAGTTGACTGGAAGGAAGAGTTTGGGTAGGAAAAGGTGTACAAGCAACAGGGATGACCGCAAGCTTGAGAATACAGTCAAGCAAAGCTGATTCAAACACTTGTGAGAGCTTCACAAGGAGTGGACTGAAGCTGGAGTCAGTGCATCAAGAGTCACCACGCTCAGACGTCTTCAGGAAAAGGGCTACCAAGCCACTTCTGAACCAGAGACAACTTCAGAAGCATCTTACCTGGGCTGTGGAGAAAAATAACTGGACTGTTGCTCAGTGGTCCAAAGTCCTCTTTTCAGATGAAAGTAAATTTTGCATTTCATTTGGAAATCAAGGTCCCAGAGTCTGGAGGAAGAGTGGAGAGGCACAGAATCCATGTTGCTTGAAGTCCAGTGTGAAGTTTCCACAGTCAGTGATGATTTGGGCTGCCATGTCATCTGCTGGTGTTGGTCCACTGTGTTTTCTGAAGTCCACAGTCAACGCAGCCATCTACCAGGAAATTTTAGAGCACTTCATGCTTCTTTCTGCTGACAAGCTTTATGGAGATGCTGATTTCATTTTCCAGCAGGACTTGGCACCTGCCCACACTGCCAAAGGTACCAAAAGCTGGTTCAATGACCATGGTGTTACTGTGCTTGATTGGCCAGCAAACTCGCCTGACCTGAACCCCATAGAGAATCTATCGGGTATTGTCAAGAGGAAGATGAGAGACACCAGACCCAACAATGCAGATGACCTGAAGGCCACTGTCAAAGAAACCTGGGCTTCCATACCACCTCAGCAGTACCACAAACTGATCACCTCCATGCCACGCCGAATTGAGGCAGTAATTAAAGCAAAAGGAGCCCCTACCAAGTATTGAGTACATATACAGTAAATGAACATACTTTCCAGTAGGCCAACAATTCACTAAAAAACTTTTTTCTATTGGTCTTATGAAGTATTCTAATTTGTTGAGATAGTGAATTGGTGGGTTTTTGTTAAATGTGAGCCTAAATCATCACAATTAAAAGAACCAAAGACTTAAACTACTTCAGTCTGTGTGCATTTAATTTATTTAATACACGAGTTTCACAATTTGAGTTGAATTACTGAAATAAATGAACTTTTCCACGACATTATTGAGATGCACCTGTACTTGTTAAATACACTGACTGAACAGTTGATTCTTGCATGACTTACCCTGATTCTCAGTGTTATTGTCGTCTGTGTGTCTGTTAAACAGGGGGCTATCGAAAAGATGGATTCCATATGTTTACCAGAAAGTGGAAGAGTAAATATTCACAGCAAACAGCTGAGCTAGGTGCTGAGCTGATTCACAGCTGAATTCTCAGTTTTTTTAATGAACACCAAGTGCTTTAATATAATTCCTGTTTGGATCATCATCTCAAAGCTGACATGGAGGAACTGGCCCAGAAGTCATTTAAAAAAATCTGTTTTGACCACTGCTTAGTGCCGCAGTGCTGCTGTTGGACTCTTTTACAAGCAATGAGCACAAGGTTTGACATAAAGATGCTTATTTAATAGAAAATTCAAGTCATGTACAAACTTTTACATTGATTGAATGTAAACATGATGCTAGTAATGCTACATAATTGATGCTAGTAATTGGTACTTTTCTGTACCAATTGTTTCTGGGAGAGAATTCTGTTTTAGAGATGCGACAGTCACTGAATTCTTGTCTGTATAGCGCTCAGAATAGTAATAAACATATTTAGCTAGAGCGCGCACATGTCGTTGACTATATGAACAAAATTACATCACAACTCCCTCGTCCTTCTGTGAATTAATTGCCATCTATATGCATGAGGATCCATGAGGCAGATATTCTTTTAAAGATGTCACTGTGAGAAAAAATTAGTCCGAATAGTGGTTCTGAGTGCACGCCAGAATTACAGAGCATAATTCATCCCTAATTAGCATGTTCTCTTGTCTTTAATTAAAAAAAAAAGTAAGAAGTTGAGTTAATTCAGTGAATTTGTTCTGAATTTATTTTGTTCTCTCATGCTCATTAGCTCTAACAGGGATAAACTGATTAAAGCAGATTCAGAGCTGGATAATTCTCAGCTGGAGGACTCTTTCACAGAGTTGAAATTGTTCATTGAGCCACTTATTCTCTCTAAATCGCCATTTGCATGCAGTCTCAGAGCCGAATCTGTGGAATGATGCTATAAATTCATTCAATAAAAGAAAACTGACTCAGAAATGGATTAGTCACAGTTTGACTGACTAATAAGACAAAATGGTATCATCTGCCCAGCGGTTCAGTGATGTAGAGACTGTTGTGCAAGACCTTAGCGCTCATCCTTCACCAAATCATTTTTCAATTCCAAATCCTTAAATAGTTGAATTAGAGCTATGGTGAATGAATCAACACAGAGAATACATTATTGCAAAAGGCATCAAAAGAGATCATATTAAGCACATTTAATTTCCAAATATAATGGTATGCTTGAGTGTTTCTTTTTGTTTTATAAACCAAGGTTTATAATAACTAAATTATTTCAAATTTATTAACTAATAATATTTAATATTATTATACTAATATATTCATATATTATACTAATATGTTTATTAACTAATGATATAATGTAATGTAATATACTATTTGTTGTTGTTGTTACTGTAGTAGTAAAAGTATAGTAGTATATTTCACATTTTATTAGCTATAGTATGATAATATATTATTTATTATTATTGTTATTATTATTATTATTAGTAGTAGTATTTTTAACCAAACATTCTGTATTTTATATATTATATCCCTTTATATTTAAACCAAGGTAAATAAAGTAGGCTATATTTCAATTTTAATAATAATAATAATAATAATAATAACAAATAAGTAGTTGTAGTAGCAGTAGCGGTATATTTCACAATTTATGATATTTAGTAGCAGTGGTATTTTTATTTTATTTTATTTGCTTTTATTTTTTCATTTGTTTTTATTTTAGTATTATACGTAAGTATTAGTATTAGTAAAGTATTATAAACCTTTTGTTTATATTTAAACCAAGATATATAACTAATATTATATTTCATGTTATTAACTGTAATTTAATATGTATTTTCTTTTATTATTATTATTTTTATTATTATTATTATTTGCCATTTATTTATTTCACTTTTCTATTATCAAAATATGTAGCTGCGTTTAAATGGAGAAAAATGCTTTCTGCTTCTAGATGGTGTAGTTTTGCCATCTTTCAGCAGGAGCTAACTGGACTATGCTAACTAGTAAAACACCGACCCATGGTTTAAATGGTACTTTACACAAGTGGCTATATTTAGAATCAATTTAGTGTAGACTTCGAACATTTCCATACAAATGCTTTCACTGGGCTGTGCTGTATTCATTGACAGTCATGTAGAGGTGGTTTGTGTTGAGCTTTCAGTGATGGAAACTCATCAGTAAATATAGAAAATGAGTCTCTTGAGTGGTGGCTCAATCAAGGTTATCTGTCATTTGGGACCTTGATTGTGTTATGTGCGTGGTACACCCATGGGTATGAAGCATCAAAAATGAAGAGGAATAATAGTGCTAAGATAAATAATGGAGTGTAGGTTTGTGTGTTGGAGGTCGTTGTGTTCTTTCAGGATTTGAACAAAAGAATCCAGATAAATTATATTCCATTATTCAGATACAAGCAACCATTGAGACAGCAGTGGCTCTTCATGGTTCTGTTGTGTCCTTCACCATCTGCAACAACTGAACATTTCTGAACTAACCATTTTTGAGAAAACACTTATTTCGGGAAAGCATAAGCGTCAGAAAATGAACTCTTGGGTTTAATTTGGTACTCCATGTTTAGCTATAATTTCACCGCTCTTGAGAGATCCGCTATTCTCTGAATCAGCTGGATTTATACCACTCAACCTTGGTATATTTTATTATTTTTGTGCAGGGATGAGCCAGAATGCTGTGTGCTGGCCCAATACAAACCACTGTCTGCTGTATTCATATATACTTCATATATATTGATTTCCATTGTATTTCTGAAACAAGCTATTTTTACAATACATTACATTTTACATAAAGTGGTTGAGGAATATGTAATGCAATATGATCATAGATACCTAAAGCTTCCATTATTAATAAACTAGGTATTGGAGATTGCATTTATTTTGTGATTTTACTGAATTTTAATAATTTGACAATAACACAACTACTATAAAGATAACGACACAAAAAGAACAATATGGTTGGAATTACTTTCAGAAAGTTTTTTTTTCCAGCTGATAAGTGATAAAAACATTGACAGCCAATCAGAATCCATTCTGTTTAAAATGCGTGAGCATTTAACTCTTTCCCCACCAGCGTTTTTGAAAAAAATTGCCAGCCTCCGCCAGCGTTTTTGCTGATTTTCACAAAAATTTCAAGGCCCCCAGAATATTTTGTTGTATGAATATCAAAAACAAAAACAAAACAAACAAACAAACAAAAAAACATCGGTTTTATTCTAGTTTCAAACATTGCTTTTTTATGATATCAACACTTGAATGTAGGTAGGTTTCATAAAAACAACAACATTTTGAGAGAAAAGCTGAGAAAATCACTTTTTCTTTTATTTTATCAAATACTACATCTGGATCATATTCAGTAATATTATCAAAGCAAAGATGCAGTAGATAGCTTCCATTAGTACTCCCAAAGCATGCACAGGCCTTTACCACTTTCTGGATTGACATTTCACTCTGTAACATTAAGCAGTTTTCATTTAAATGCCGTTAGTGTTGATAAACGCATTATTTTTCATATGACATCGTTTCTCGTTTCTGCGTCTCCCTGGTCTGTGTTTTTGATCGGCACTTTCTAGACACATTTAGGAGATGCGTAAAGCGCCCCGTGTTTGGCAGGGAAAGAAAGGGGTCATGAAATGCATTTTTTTTATTATTATTTCATGTTTCTTGAGGTGTTCATGTGTTTTTAGTGTGTGTTTTTAAATAAAAATGGTCATAATTTAAATATAAATGATGTCATATTTCTACCCTTAAAGGGATAGTTCACCCAAAAATTTATATTCTGTCATTAATTACTCACCCTCATGTCGTTCCAAACCCATAAGGCCTTTGTACGGATTCTTCTCTCCCGGGGCAGTCCTCCACCATTATCGACGCATGCACATTGCTTTCTTCTGCTTGAAAAAAGGCACCGCGCATGCGTGTTCTGCATCAGCAGCATCACAGCATGCGTGGCGGTGGACTGTCCTGGGAGAGAAGAAATCATTGAATAAAGTCATTATTTTTGTTTTCTTTGCACACAAAAAGTATTCTCGTAGCTTCGTAAAATTACGGTTGAACCACTGATGATGATTATTGATGCCCTTACTACCTTTCTGTGCCTTGACCATGGTAGTACCCTTGCTGTCTATGCAGGGTCACAAAGCTCTCGGATTTCATCAAAAATATCTTACTTTGTGTTCCGAAGATAAACAAAGGTCTTACGGGTTTGGAACAACATGAGGGAATAATTAATGCAGAATTTAAATTTTTGGGTGAACTAACCCTTTAATTTAGCCCTCTGATTTGAACGCTCTGTTGGAAGGGGCGTGTCTGATGTGAGACTTCAATGTAAACACCCACTGCTATGATTGGCTAACATCTTTGCATATGAAATGAGCATTTTATGTAGAACTCTGTTGAAAACTTTTACTGTGTTTTTACAGCCGAGCTGCCAGTGAGTTTTGAAACTTGTGGTATGTTTTTATTGTATAGACTAGTGTAACCTCTTATATGTGTAAATATTAAGAACATTTTGATTATCCAAAACTGCACTTCTTATAATAAACAATATTATTGTACAGTATGCTGTTGTGGACGCTAGTTATATTGTAAAGTTCTCTTTATAGTTATTGTTTTTGATGAGAATGGGCCTTAAGGGTTGTGTCTTATGCTGCCCCAGAGAGCGTTTTCTGTCAACTGCTTCATCCACATCTGTCACTGTGGCTTAAATGGTTTGGCTCGATGTTTCTGGAACTTTTCCTTTCTTTAAAATCGAATTTAGTTTCTATCTAAATGTGTGAGAGTGTTTGTAACCACATTGTGTTTCCCTTAATTTAGCATTTAAGCTGTTGCATTACCTGAAAAATGGTTTTTAATGGCTGGAGTCGACAAGGAAAAAAATAAACACAGCTAGTGCATCTTTAATGAAAGTCACTTCAATCCCGGCAAACATTTACTTTCAGCGGAACGGGTTCAGAAAATGAACTTTGACTTGATTGTGGCTTGCTGTTTTTTCTTTTTTTCTGATGAAATGGTGCAGCCTGCATCCCCACTGAGAGCCTATTGAAAAGCTCAGAGTGGAAAAATGACTCTTTCATTTTTGTTTTCTATGTTTATGGCTGTTTGCTTTTGTAACACGTGTCTTTAATGTCTGTGCGTGTGGCGATGGGTTTATGCAAAAGTTCATGTGTTTAATAAAGTAAAGATGATGTGTTTGCTATGGGCGCAGAGGGCAAATCAGTTGAGTAGACATTTAATTGACACAGGGCAGAGTAATTTATTCGGACTAATAAGAATGCTTTATAGTTATCAGACTAATTTATTCTTGGCTATAACAGTAGTTTATGGAAATTGAGGCATGTTCTGGAGCTCACGGTCCATGAGGCCACCTGCTCCTGCTGATGAATTGGTGTCTGTAAATTGTGTCAGTAAGGAGTTTGTGCTGAGCTTCTGCATAGAAATTTATTGGAAAAGAGCTGTGGGCATGTTAGAAATCACAATTCCACATGTTGCATGAGTATTTTTAGTTTGACAAGCTTTAGAGATTCTGTCATACAAGACAACCCTTCTCACTATTTTTTAGAAGCTCACCTCAGGAGGTTGACAACCTCAAATAAATTGCAAATGGCTGTGCAAATAGTATATTTATAAAGTTTGTGCTGCCATGCGACTTGATGCCCTCTGTTTTCTGTAAAAGCTGAACCTTTTTAGCAGATATTCATTTATTACTAATAATGTTTTTATTAATATAATGATCCTCAATAGGTTTTGCTTCAGGATGTTTTAGGATTTTAATTTGGGCAATAAGTCACAGCACAAAAATAATTTATCACATAAAACATCAACAACAGCAAAAGTCCTTAAAAGTAAACATAGAAATATATTATACCAAGTGACCAATGAATCTGTCCCAGAATATTGTAATTTTTTGCAACTGACTGAGTTTTTTTTTTTTTTCTACTGAAGTGTATACTTATTTGATAATGTCGTACTAAATCCTATAATTTTCTTCTCCTTTCCATATAATAAAAGTTAATGGTGTCTAGGGGCTGTCAAGCTCTAAAAATAACAAAAAGCATCATAAATGTTATGCCAATATAATGGACTAATATTAGAGATATGCATGCTCATTTCACTATTTTATATTACATTTGCCATCATCTAGCAATCACTTAAAGTTAATCATCTTTAAAAAATACTAATTTAATAACACTGGTAAACGTAATTAGCAAATTTCACTGAATGTCAAGTTATAATATATAATTTCAGATGAATTGTATAATAGCGCATGAGTCAGATTTCACTCTAACTGTATGGAAAAGTGCAGTGTGAACATCTGCTGAGCTTCTCGTTTTATGTTCCACAGAAGAAAGAAAGTCATACAGGTTTGAAGGTGAGTAAATGACAGGATGTTTATTTTTGAGTGAACTATTTTTAAACCATTTCTTGTAATCGCACCTTTCTTTTTCACCTCTTGACAACCTCTTAACTTTTTTTTTTTTTTTTTGTAATAAGGATACCTAAAATAAATGCATGAAAAGCATGGGGGGGGGGATTTTTGCGCCATTTAGAGAGAAATGCTTGTTGTTTGCGAGAGAATGGAGAGATGTAATAAAGAGAGTACAGGCTGCAATAAAGCATCAAATGGAGGGACCATCAATCTGCTCCAGCAGTGCTGGCACATGGGAGCTTTCCCTGGCCCCGCTCCGATTCTGGCAGTGCATCACCTGCACACTCCCAAGGACAAAAGCTTCTCGCCTGGCCAGGGAAAGGGAGTAGTGCTCCACTGGACACCATCCTGTACCTGCTGAGAAGGAGGCTTTTGCCTCACCTAGTGTCCATTGTTTGTAATTACATCCTCAGGAGGACCATACATCCAGATCATGAGGACAGTGTGCAAATGAGCATGTGGATTCAGTCCAGCTGGCTTATATTAATTTTGTTGGGCGGTCAGAGGTAGAAGGTCCTACTGAAAACATGAACGTTGCTGGCATGTGTTTAAAAGAAAAAAACAAACAAACAAACACATTGCATTGTGTTGCAGTGTGCCCTTGTTGTCGTTACGGCAAATTTATTTAATCAGTCTGAATAATTGGGCAACATTCAGACAGACATTTTCATTTACTTGTTTGGTTAAGGTTCAGCTCTCTGGAGATCGGTGGTGTTCCTTCACCTGGACATTGATTTCATTATCTATTTCTCAATGACCTCAACTCACTGTTTCACACAGTGAGCAGAAAGGATGGAAAACCATTATGAAAGTAAATCAAATTGATTCACCTGTTGTTTTAAATTAATATGAAGAAAGACATCATAGACTTGTTAACTGATTGCTGCAGAATGTTAATCGTTATTGTAATGCATTGATAGCAGACCTTGGGTTTTTGTTTGGCAGATGCACGCTTATGTAATCGGTCCTGGTTTTTCAAAAAGAAGAGATGGTAAGAATAAATTCATTTTTACATAAGTATTTTATACACAAAGACCTAATAACAAAGAAATAACTATAAAATCTTGTCTGGTTGCTGTTTATGCCAGTAAAGCCCCCCATCTCTCAGAAGGCAATATAGCTTTAGATTATGCAGCTTTCTTTGAGGTGAGTACTAACCTGACCTATTTTTTCATCACTTTATAGACTTGTAAACACTTCCTTTACTCCTTTCAGTTTTGTTTGTTTTCTGGTTTTATTATTTGACATTATGCATCTCTGCCTCTTTGCCATTTTCACGATTGTTGCTGCATTTGCCCTCCGTACTAACACTCTGTGCTCTTTTCTCTTTTTAGAGAGGGGAGGAGTGGATTGTTTCCCATAAAGAATATTTTCCGGTACTCTAACTCCCATTCAATACCAGGAGACATTTTCATCCCTCCCTTTTCAAGACAAGATTACAAGACGTCAAGATAACAGGATGTCAAGATAAGCCCCAAAAATGAAAAAGCTCCATTTGTGCCATTTTTTTTTTTCAACAGCAATCGCTCATGTTAACCTTTGCAAATATGTATATTGTTGTTATAATTTTCTATGCAAATGCAGCAAATGTCTCGAGTTTGTCTGAACACATTTTTAGATATCCCAGTCTAAACTGTTGATTTGTTGGTCACTGAGAAGGAAAAAAACAGAAACTTTCAGGCAAATGTCTTTTTTATTTATTTATTTTGAACTTCTAGTAAAAGTAGCATCTCAGGTGTGGAATATTGAATCAGGAGACTTATTCCTTGAGTATTCACTCCCGAAGTGGAGATACGTTATCTGAAAACGTTTTGCTCTTGTCTTGACATTTTAATCGTTCTCATATGGTTTCGTTTTGTAGTTCTTCATTTTTCACTTAAAATTGCAGCTAGCTCTCTCTCTTCATCGCCACCTCGACAATCCAAGATACTGGAACGTTTTTCTTCCCCACCACGCACCTTTTTAACATATGCGTTTTAGACAAATCCACAGCAGCCGTAATGTTATTTCCAGCCCGGATCCTTTGATAAAGAGATATAGCGCAACAATTCCGCAACATTGTCTTGAGAAAGCAATTCCTCAGGACGTCACAACAATTCCTAGCCTCATTTTTCACAACTGGACAGAAAAAAGGGAGAGAGAGGGAATCTGAGGGGGGTTGAGAGATGATGGCTCCTGAGGTGACGGTATACGAATCATAACCCCTCCCCTTTATCTACTCCAAGCAGATATATGCACAAATCTATCCATTTGTAAGTGGCTGCAGAGAGTTGTGGGTAGAATATGAATGGATAAAGTAGAGTCTTGATTCATCTTCTTCCTTCGAAATAGGAAAAAGTCAGCCAAACTTTTAACAGAAACTCTGGTTGGATATGAAGATGACGGGTAGAGGGAGATGGTAACCTTTCGGCCTAAAGGGAAGATTTGGTATTTTCTGATCTATCACGTTCTCTTGATCTGTCTCTGTTTGGTCTGATTTGTTTTTTTACATGCCTTTTAAAGCTAAAAGAGTTAACTAAGGTGTTTGGATATTGTCTGAGATGTTATAGAGGTCTATGATCTACAGTTCTATGTTTGACTGTGAGCATCTGGCCTTTGCTGTCTTTCATAACAGGAAGTGTCACATTCCCTTGACGTGCATCTAAGACATGTTGATATAACAGGGGCAAAAGAGTGCTCAAAGAGCACGGCTGTATTCCCATACCAAATATAAATGTGTCTTTCTTTTTGAACGTTTTGGCCTGAAACTCCCGTGACTGTTGGTCAAATGATATTTGTTTGTGCTCATTGTGGAATTCATGGGTCATTGTGATAGATCTTTGGACACTTTTAGTTGTACTGTCTGTCGTCACTCTCAATAGCCTGTGTCATGCTACATGGTACATGGGGGAAATAAAACATGATGAGTTGAGAGTAAATCAAATACAAATCCAGAAACAAATATAAAGTGATAAAGATTAATCTATATCTTATGAGTAAAGAAGCATTTGAATTTGAGCTCCTTGCTGGGTGATTTTTCTCATTTGTACCTCATTTGACCATGTGAGCAAACTATTGTTAATTATTTCAGCTATTTGTTATGTTCAGATTAGCTTTTTGCTCTCAGATTTACCATGTGAAATTTTGGAACATTCCTGAGAGCCAAATGTTCAGCTCTCTTGATTACCAGTGGTCATTTTTAGGCAGTGTCAGACACTACTTACTGAGATTTTAATAGACATTCTGTCTTTTCTGAATTCCATTAGAAACTTTTTGGCACTGAATGGCTAGACATGACAGCTGACTAAAATACAGTGTTTCTGTCTTTTGAACATGGGCCATGGTCAAAGTTACAATTTCACAATGGAAAAAAAAAGTTAAAAAAAAGTTTCTTCGGTTAGAGAGAGTTTTGCTGAAAATGACAAAATCCAAGAGTGAATCTGTGGTTAGTGTTGTGTCGTTGTCAGTCAAGTTAATAATAGAGTGCTGTGGTTTTGAAAGGAAAAATCCTGACACACAGATGACAGTTTAACCCTCATAACAAACACTAACATCACTGTAGGTGCTGTTCTGAACGTTTCGTGAACTTGTTAAAAAGAAAATGAAAGAAACCTTGTTTGTCCAGCATCTAGTCTTCTCCAAATAGTCAACTTATAGGATGTTTTGCTATTATTTGAACTGTGGAACCATAGGTATTTTGAATTAGACTTCTAGCTAATTTCCTCATGAGGTTCAAAATCATGAGTCTTTGATATTTAGGCGAGTATTTACAGATTGTTCTATCAGGACTGTTTTTTCTTCACACACAGATACTAGTTTAACCTTAATGGTTCTAACAAACCTGAACATCAATGTAGATGCTTTTCTGGAAGTTAGTGAATTTGGTATTATAAACAAAATCACCTTGTTTGTCCTGCCTCTACTATCCCCTCCAAACAGCTGACATACAGTATAAGATGTTTTGCTATTATTTGAACTACAGAATGTGGCTGAATTGTGAATTAGACTTCTAGCTAACATTTTCAGAATTTGAGGTTTTCTTTATTAAAATCATGATCATGAAACTTTGATGCTTTAGATGGATACATACAGATTGTTCTATCAGGACAGGTTTAGAGTTCAAAACTGAAATAGGTGTTTCATGCACATGTTAGCCAAGAATTCACCACAAAAACTCACTGTTATGTAAGTTCCTCAGAAAACTACCCTTTTAAAAATTGTCTATAGGTTCTGAAACTGATTTGATTGACTCAAACTTTTGGAGATTTTTTGCTTATTAAATTTCAAAATCCCTTTTTAAGATATCCCAACGATGCATGGTTATATGCTTAGTTGTATTTTATGATTTGCCTATAGGATTTTTTTCTTCCTCCCATCCACAACCCAATTTGAACAAACCTGTGACCCGTTTTAATGTCACAACCCACAGCTGAGAGTCATTGATCTAGAGCACACTCTATAAAGTTTTGATTTATGACCAATCATAAACCCTGCCTAAGCTTGCTGCTTTTCTCTTATGAAAATATTAAACATGACACCTTAAAAGCACAGCAGCCTTTTGGGGCTATGCATGTCTGATTATTCTATAATACTGTTTCCATTAAGAAGGTAAATGTGCAATATACCACCCTATTAAACTCTTTATTCTCCATTTGTCTTTCCAAACAGAAAGTTTGAAATCCGATGAGGATGAAGGAATGCAATGCAAAGATGCTGAGACTATTACTTAAGCATCAATGCGAGCATGTCAGGTTCATGCGAGCGTCAAAAGAAGAAACACCCCCCTCTATAAATCTATTGGTGGTGGACTCCAATGCTCTGCTCACGAGGCTGCAGTTCTATTTGGGAAGTTGGCAGCTCGAGGCAGAGGGGCTTTACTCTCGAGACTCTGGAATTATGAACAGCACTGGTCTGACCAGCATCTTGTTTTAAACATTATTCCCACTGATCTGAGACCATGGACTTCGGAACCCGCATTTTCATCGCATTCCTCGTTTCCCAGGTAGGCGCGAGAGGTTTCATTCCGTTATGTTCAGAAATATCGCTCGAGCTGGTTCTTAGATATATTTTGCGTTAATTTAGTGTCCGGAAAATAGTGAAATTAATTTGTGAGCGCATTGCACGTTTTTACAACTCGTTAAGCAGAAAGAGTTGCACTGAGGTAATACTTAAAGCTGAATGCCACGACTAACAGAATAGAGATCAGTGTAATGTAACATGCTATTCTTTATTTCTTTTTTCTTCTTCTTTATTTATCAGTAGCGATGTCTTTAATGCGTTGAACGTATAACGTTAGACGTTTACTCCAGTCCGTTCGTGTGATTCAGTCTAATGCACTGGGTTCAGGTGGGTGCAAATCACGAGCAAACTCAGTCTCAGATCGCATCTATATTCCGCTCAGCTCTGAAGTTGAGCGCTCCTTTGGCTCCCTTCATCAGGAGACATTCACACGACGGGCTGACTCACGGAGCCCTTCTCCATTCACTAAAGACAGCAAAGAATCCGTAAATGAGCGAACAAATAAACGATTCAAGACTAAAACAGTGCCTATCCAGTAATTTGAGATCGCTGAAACTAAATGAACCATTAACAAACAAAGATAAATTCAATCTCCGTTCACTTCAGAGAGCTTAAACAATAAACAAGATTAACGAATAGTAATCAAACAAATAAAACAAGAGTCGCTTTATTCACTTGAAACTAAATAAAGAGACCAATAGATATTAATGAATAACCAAATACAATAAATGATTGACTGTGTCTCTCTTTAATCGTTTATCACTTCAAAGAAATGAAATGAATCTGGTAAACAAACTAAGACTATTAAAATGAGAGATTAATCATTAGGACAACAGCGCGTTCACTTCAAACAGCTGAAATCAAATAATGGAGCCAAATTCATGAGTAAAGAAGTAAATTGATTCAGTTTAAGGTGGCAGATGTGTTTTGAAACATTATAGCTGTTTTTATGGTTTAAGATGGTCATTAGCTGGATCAAGCTGGTTGACCATCTTGGACTGGCAACAGACTACAGCTAGCTATACAAGCTTGAAGTGGTCGAGCTTGCTACATTGTAGATGGTTAACCAGTCTCCAGTGATCTTCTTGCACCAACTAATAACCAACTTAGAAAGCAGCTAACTATCAGCCTTTTACAAACTCGTTCCTTTAAAGCTTAGATCCGCTGTTACTTTCGTTCACCTGAGGCTGTTAATACTAATGGACAGTTAATATTGTCATGTTCTTTGCATGTGCATTACATTGTGAGTGGTAGTCAGCTGGGGGTGAAAGAGACATTATGGCCTCTTGCATTAAAAATGTTGATGGCTCATTTGTAAGCCACTGCTCAACAGTTAATTCCTTTTACAGGATAATGAACAACAGGTGTCGTGGTGGTGGTGGTTCCTCTCACACATTAAATGCCATTATTTTTTGAGAATATGATTTATAATGCTCAAACGCATTAAGTTGTGGATCTCAAATGGCCCTTTGAAGATAATATGCATTTGATGGACGTTTTCGGTTAGATAAATGTTATTATGGATTAGTTAGTAGTATGTTAGGTGATTTATAACTTTGCATGCCCTCAGCATGTGCTACATGCATTATTCATCATTTAATTTAAATACATCTTCTCTGTTGTTTATCACAGGGAAAGCTCCAGGCTTTGTGTGCAGTTTAAAAAAAGACACTTTATCCTTGAGAACTTTGAGAGACCTATCTCTATGCACTTATTATTAATACTTATTAGGCATTAGTCACATTTCAGCTCTTCTCAGATGCTTCACTGGGCTTTTACTTTTATAGCTGTGAATCATCAAAATGCTCTGAATCTTCAGGGAGTCTGAACAGATTACAGCACATTCTTTTTATCAATTCATTGTAAGCAAGATGTTGTCTATGTTTGGCTCCCCCACTTTAAATAGATAGCCTCATACGATGCTCTCTAGATGGTCGTCTCACCCTCACCGTCTACCTGGCTAGCAGTGCGAAATCCCTTTTTTCCTCTCTGGCTCCGTGTGTGATCAAGTGAGAAGGATCTTATTTATAGTCGTGCAGGTAGGGCGCCAAGTTTCCCTTGCGTATCGGAGCCTGTGAATTCCCCTCCTCTATAAATCCCTGTTTCCAAAATGAAACGTTAAGCAGTCGCGAGTCGCTGCAATGATTCAGAATAAGCGCGGCGTACCTGTGAGGTGCAGACATTTATCTTTTGCTCTCTCTCCCCCATTGCTTTTGTGTTTTATTTTATTTACTTATCTATTTACCCAGTTTCTCCCAGCATGGCGTTAGAAAATAGAAAAAGAGAGCGAGAAATGGAAGGGAAAATAATTTCCCTCGCTTGCTGTAAGATCCCTAAGTGGCGAGGGTTCTTTGGAATGGATCATGCAGTCCAATATCTCAGGTAATAGATTAGTCAGTGCGGCCATTTAGAGTTTGGAGAGGATGTTGTTTGCTCCAGGATGCACATATTGGCTTTAAATCTTGTATAGGCCACACTTAACGCTTTTGAATTGCTATTTGCATTACTTTCCCCTTTGATGACCTTGTGGCCCGACATGGACAGTGTGCGTTTGATGACTTCGCTGCCACTTATGTGTTACTCCTGTGATTCATCAGTCTTAATGAGAGAAAGAGGCGCTGCTTTAGGCTGGTGTCATTTCTATTTATTGCAAGGGTAACAGGTGCACATCGCTTCAGCCAGGGCATAATGCACACACACACACACACACACACACACACACACACACACACACACACACACACACACACACACACATCACAGTTTCCCTTTAGTCGCAAAGCCTAAAGGCAGTCATGCAGAAGGGCTGGCTTCAGCTGTGTCCACTCTCTGTGTCTAGGGTGCTCATCACTAGCTACAGAGTGCATGTATATATAGCATCCCTTCTTAGTGAATGGCGTGGTGAGGTAGGAATTTGCGTTTTAATGTCAAATGCAAAGAACCTTAAATATTTAAGCGTTTTCCATTTAATGTACTCTGTTGAGATCAATCACTTTACATTAGCATTACTTCAAATGCATTATGCTACATTTCCATCGGTTGCAAGGTTTCCTCACCAAGGAAGTCTATAAATATGAGATGAAAAAAGTAATAAAAATGACAAAAACACAGATTAAATAAATTTAAAATGAAAACTGAAAATGTAAAAGCTAACATATAATAGTATTTAAATAATACTAAAACTAAAAATTAAATAAAGGTAAACAGATTTTTTTTTGACCCCCCCCCCCATAAAATGACAATCACACAAATTAAATAAATGTAAAATGAAAATAAAAGCTAATTCGAAATATTAATAAATATCATAATAGTATTTGAATAATAATAAAATGACACTGTCTGGGATGCAAAAATAAAAAAATTCTGGCCAATATCGATAAGCTGGTAATTATTTTCATGTTATGGCCGATAACCATTAAATAGCCGATATTAAAATTCTATACAATCTTGTCTAAATAAATTATGGTGTAAACGTCTAAATAAATAAATGGTGTAGTTACTGCATCCACCAGCAGGGACGAACTGCTGATACTAACTTGATACTAACTGTCTGGTCCTCGCAATGCCTTTCGGTAACTTTGCACTGAAGCACAGACAGAATTTGGGAGGTCTGGTTTGTATTTAACCTTGCAGATGGACTGTACTGTGACTCGTGCTTTCATCTTTGAAATGCGCCATTAGGAGGAAGCTTGTCTTACCAGAGTGAGAAATCTTTATTAATTTGCGCACTAGCTGTTGAGCACAATACGGTAAATGAAGGTCTGGTAATGATGGAGATAATGAGAGCACCCAGTCATTAGCACTGCAGTGGATCTGAATGGTTTGCTCCCTGTGTCGACCCTCCTTTGTACTCGCTACCCATCCTCTACCAAGGTCGCTGCTTTTGCTGCATAGGTTAGGTTTGATTTTGCCTTATTTGTGCAACTCCTTCACATCAGATATGTCGTGCATGCTTGTGAGTTATAGCTGTTGGTGAAGAATCGGTGATTACAGAACAATGCTGTTGGTGGTTTTGTCTTAGGCTTTTGGCTCGCTGACCTCGGGCATTTCACTTGGCTCCCAAAGTGGAAGCAGAGTTTGAGATGAATTGTTAAGGCACAAATTTGTGTGTTTGTACTTAAACATAGCCAGTAAGTTGTGGAGTCGCTAAAGTCAAAAGGCTTGGGCAAAGTAAAGAGATATTAGAGCAAAACGATTTGTTTAGCTTTCTGGGCCTTAAACAGCAGGAAGTTAGTTTCACTAACTGCTACAACTGTAAAAGTTTTGAAGATGCTCAAAAATACTTGCTCACATACACACAGATAAATATTGTACACACAATTATTCTGAACTAATTCAGTGGTTTACATGCTGTCAATTGATTCTTTCTCCCCTTTTGCATTCTCTTTTCCCTTTCTCCTTTCCAAATAATCACTTTAAATGATTTATGAGGTTCATTATTTGTAAAAAAAAATTACCAAGTGCATATTTTGACTGCTTGCTCTGTACAATTATTCATATATAGCACCTTTCTGGCCATTTTTGTTGCATTTCATATTGTTTTTGCATTTCTGCAATCAAATATGGCACTGTTACATGCCATATGTCAGGTTTGATATCAGTGATATCAGATGTCATTGGTTCCTGTGTGTCTCTTGGCCAAATGTCATCCTTCGGTACCATATTTCATGCTACAGTGGAGACTTGTAATTTAATACATGCATCATTTGAATTATTTTATGATAGCTTTCTTGAATTTTATGACATCCTCTCTTAGAAAAAAAGAAATAAAGCTGTCATTAGGGTGGTAGACAAGGTGCAAAAGCCCCAAAACACATCTTTGTACCATTTTTAACCCTAAATGGTACATATTAATACCTTCAGAAAGGGTAGCGCCCCAGTGACCAGAACATTCTTCAAAGTATCCATTTTTGTGTTTTGTGTCAACAGAATGAAAGTAATAGATTTGTACCAGCATGAAGGCGAATAAATGAAGACAGAATTTTCATTTTTGGCTGAACTATCCATTTTTGAGATGGAAGCAAAGATGGAGATAAAAGACAACAATATGTCCCAGAGCTGCACGCTCATTTAAACCAAGACTATATCAGCAATTCCAACTCATTATACTGAATGTAACTGATTTAGAGACAGTGACAATCGGGGGAGAATGAAAGCTCGCTTGTGTTCAAGTTTGCTCCGTTTTTGAGTGCAAGAGTTGCATTAGAGTCCCCAAGCGTTGATTTAGCAGAAAGAGATCTCACATTGTCAGTCCTCTCATTTCACAACTCTCTATCCATCCCTAGCGCCCTTCTTTCTCTCTTTCCCTGTCTATCTCCTCTCTGTTTGCATAGATCATCCCTCCGTCAGGCAGATAATTGCGAGGAGAGCCTCAAAAGCCTGGATCTTCTAATCCACTTCTCAAACACACCGTGTGGCATGCCAGGCCTGCGAAATGTCCCTGGACCGCCTCGTCCCTCTGAGAGAAGTGGAAATTTTATATAATATTCCTGTATTTGCATATTGATTCATAGTCAATTACTGCTGGAATCTTTTCTTTCAGAATATCTAAAACCGCCCAGACAGCATTAGCCTGCATTCGCCAATCCAAATATAATTGCAGTGACTCATGCTGTAAACACGGACGGCTTTATCTGTGACACTGGATTTCCAACTCACTAGTTGGAAGCAGTAATTAATTGAATGGTATCTGTGTGGCGTTTGTCTGACTCTGTGTGTTTGTTGTGCATGGTGACCTGTGGAGCCGGAGGCAATATGGGGATTTGTATCGGAGACATGCACACGTACACAGATTTCACAGCGAGAACAGCCGAATGTCACGGTAAACATGATACGTGTTTATCTGTAGATGCTTATGCGGCACAATTCCTTGTGTATTAAAGGGAACCCAGAGAATAGTAATGGTAGGAATAATGTCAGCGTCACAGAAAAGTGTTCTCCAGTGTGTGTGTGTGTGTGTGTGTGTGTGTGTGTGTGTGCGCGTGTTCCTTTTAGAAAGATGCATGTTGTTGGGTATGATTGATGACAGGAACAGAGATAAATGGAAGGCTGGGATCTGATTTGTGATAAGCAGACAGGATGTGCCCTGCAGTCCTGACCACCGCTGTTCTGATCTTTCCGTCTTTTATAGTTCAAGCTCTGTTTCATCCCTATGTTAAGACAAAATTTAACCTGTGAATGCTTAAAAATATTCTTATTTATGCAGATAAATGTGGATGGTCCAAAATTGAAAATATTAGGTAAAAAAAGTTTTCAGACCAGAAAAAGTAATGACAATGATGTCTTTGATATTTCCATAGTAAATAGATATGCTCTGCTCTAAAATATTTTATTCACATAAGTAACTTTCTACTAGTTCACTACAAAGTTCTTGTAGTGGTGCCTAATTTTGTACTGTTCAAAGGTCTAGGGTCAGTAAGGTGTGTGTGTGTATAAATTAATATTTTTATTCAGGAATGAAACACAAAATTGATCAAAAGTCATGTAAAGACATTTATAATGCTACAAAATATTTTTTTTTTCAAATAAATACTGCTCTTTTAAACTCTTCATCAAAGAATCCTGAAAAAAAATGCATCACAGTTTCCACAGGAATATTAAGCAGCACAACTGTTTTCAACATTGCTAATAATAAGAAATGATGCTTCAGCAATATTAGAATGATTTCTGAAGGATCATGTGACACTGAAGACTGGAGTAATGATGCTGAAAATGTAGCTCTGAATCTTACTGGCCACAAATTTTAAACGTTATTGTATACTTTATATTGATTGACCCAGTTCACAATTTGATTTAAAATTAGTCTATTCTTAATTTTATCAAGTAGATTTTAGATCCTTTCTTTGTGGAGACACCTAACGTTGAAATTAGTGAGGTCAATTAGTTTGGATTTAGCTTTCATATTTTTACCAGTATTGTTTTTATTAGCATGCTAGCAGCATGTTGTGCTTCAGCTGTTAGACTGTTTGCAGCATAAAACCCTCTCAGAAACCATCTCTTCAAATTTATCCACCTCAAAGCACTGCCACTCTGGTCGGTTGGTTGCATTTTGTACTGTTTTTGCAACCTGCCTTTTTTTAAACAGATTGTCAAGCTAAAAATAGTCAAACTTTTAAAATAACAACTACAGGCCGCTGGATTCTGTTCCATTCGATTGCGCTCCACTTAGCTCAACGTGTCTTATATAAACTCCCAATTAGGGTCAGGTGAACCCGAAACCAGCCTAATTATTCAGATCTTCTATAAGAACGATTAATCGACTAGTCATTTAAGCCAAGTTCCCACTGACTAGTCAATTTAGAAAATATGTCGTTTTACACATCCTCATAACCCCTTAAAAATCTGTTGCATAAAAGTCATCCCCATCTAAAATGATAGATTGCTTTCCTCCCCACATAATCTAATTGGACGGTGATATTGAACGCTTTGATCTGCTTCATCTTGGCTCGTTGTTGTTTTTGCATTGACTGCGGAAGATCAAATCAGCCAACTAAACCCTACCTTGACTGTAATCCTTTATTTTCTTCTTTTGCATTGATCTCCTCCCTATATGACTCACACATGCCTGAAGGAGAGCCTGAACCTCAGCTGGGCTGTGACTATCACCTTTCTCCCTTCTCTAGAGCCGTGTCTCAGACAGGACTTAGGTAACCGGCAGAGACGTGAAGGGACATCAGGTTCCACAGCTCTCTCTCTACATCTCCCTCTCTTTGCCGCGCTTATTTCCAAAGCGTGGCTCGCTCTGTTTTCTTTAATTTGCCGTGATTCACAGCAGATCGCCTCAGCTAAGTGCCACATCTGAGAGAGGGCAAATCAATCTCTGCCTTGCAATCTCCTCTCCCAACCCCCACTCTCAACACCCGCAGTACTCACTCCCACCATATAGATGGCGATATAGTGCCAGCAATTCTGAAGGGACACTGCCTGCCACACCAAAAAAACAACAACAGGTGAGCATAAGTGCCTCTGAGTGAGTTTGTTTGCCAGAGCTCTGTAAGAATGTTGATTAAGCAGTGTATTTGTTTAGAAGAAGATCAGCAGGTGTTCAGTGCAGCTGACTAGATGGCCTTTGTTAGAGTTACTGTAGGATAGACTTTTGGATTTATTGTACTTGATGGAGCTGTTGAGTAAGAAGAATGAGCTTTTTTTTCAAGGCTTGGCTCTTCTTCTGAGGGCTAAGGTTCAACTGCCTCGCTGTAAATGCAATCAATGCTTCATTCATGAGGTTTTTTTTCTTCACTTTGGAAAAGAATAGTGTGCGTGAGTTGTACAACATACCCGAGTGAATTTAGTCACCTCTTTAGCTTTATTTGTTCTCAGCACAGCAAGTCAAGTGTATTTAGTCTCACATTTGTTCTTAAAACTTCATCTTACATTTTGCTTACTGTTCAGTCACATGTATACGAAGTCGTAACTATAATTTTTTTTAGTTTTTTTGTAAAAACAAAACAAAAAAAGCCTAAAAACATTGAACACAGAAGCATGTTTAGTTTATCGATGTGTGCAGATCTGCACATGCATTAGCAGTGAAAAGGAGAAGAAATGTTTCAGGGACATAATTGGAGAGAATGAAACACCCTACACTGTAGTCTGAGCTCTAAGCTCCTCTCTCATAAAGACCCAACCTCTCCTTTGAAGCATTTCTAAGAAAAGAAGACAAATCCTCTATCCCGAGCAACCTTTTCTGCTCCACGATGAAAACTGGCATGATGCTGATGTGGCAGGGAGCGTTTGTCGATTAGCGTATCAAAAATCTCTGTGTTTAAGCGGCTTTGTGAGGCTATTTTTGGGAAAGGCTGCTGTTGTTGTGGATGGTTGAAAGGGAACATACGGACACTTTTAAATGTGCATTTCTGTAGTTGGGTGTCAGGCGAATTGGCCCTCATCCTCTTAACCTGTCACCCACATGCACACGCAGCATGGTGCAGTGTCTTTCTTCCACATACTTCTTCTTTCTCTGTGCATCTGTCTCTTTATGTCTTCAACCCAGTCACACGAAGTCCCTAGAGGCACAGATTAGTTTCTGCGAAGGCTTTATAATCAGAAATTTTGAAAGGCTGACAGCGCTGTGAAGGCCTCATTAGACCTTGAAATAAAGTAGAATGGATGTACTTTTAGTAAAGTATTAAAGTAAGGACTATGCATACTTCAGAAACAACTCTCTGTTTTTACTGACGGGTAAACAAGTGACAAGAACAAAGAATCCTTTGTGTTCGCTTGATGAATCAGACATCGCTACTGAAGTGCAAATTAAGAATGTCTGAACTTCACACATATCTAGTGCGGAAAACAAATGTTCCTATTAAAAGGAAGCTGAGATCTTTAATGGCAATTTGCTTTAATGTAAATTTGTATACTAGAATTTTTTCAATCCACTGCCTATAGAGATCCATTGAAGCCATGTTTCACTAGGAGTCTAGTTACCAGTACCATTGATTTTTTTTTTTTTTTTTTTTTAATGGACCATATATTGAAGTGATTTTTCTTCAAGATTATACTTTCTTAGACCCTGGAAAATGGTAAATGCTTTCATGTAAAAAAAACTTTCTGATCCATTTGAGATGGTTCTATCCTTCTAAAATTCGTACACTAGAGTACGTGCTATGGAAAAAACAAGTTGGCCATAAATCATTGTTTTGTCCTGACTTTTGATTGGGTGACATTTTAAATGGGCGGGGCTTTGCATCAAATGGCCAAACGTGTTTGGTGATAGACCCACAATTAATTGAAGTCTGTTGTATGATTTTATATTGTACAAACTTAATGTATCCCCCTAACACTAAACATAACCCTTAAAAAAAATCTTCTACGTTTTTAGTTTATAAGCTGTTTTCCTCACAGGGACTGAAATTTTGCCCCAAAATGTCAAAAATTTCAGGTTTTACTATCCTTGTGGGGGAATTTGATCTCTACAGGGAATTCTCGGACAATGCACAAATAGATATTAGTGCATATTTTGTCATTTACTAAGTGACATCTGGGCTTCTATCTTGAAAATGCACGCTGAACACATGTATTTGCAGCGTACAATATTTGACATTGTTTTTCAGATTTTCCTCACTGTTTCCCTTTAGACTCACTTGTGATTATCTGGTTTGAGCGAGCCCATCTGCAAAGTTTAGTTGTGTAGGTGGGATTCCTGAAAATATGCATTGCATTAGATTTGGTTTTCATTAGAATTTCATGTCCTGGCTGTCATATCCTACACGCTTTGCTGGACGCAATTTTACGCTCCTTTGGACCCACATGGACAGGCTGATCCCCACCTCTCTTTTTGCCAGCTATCATACCGTCCATGCGTCACGAGCTAGACGGTTAGCAGCATCTCTCTATCTCGCTCCGGCGATACGAATGGCACGTGTCACAGCCTGTGTCAACTTTAAGACTCACAGAGTACACAAGCCATCAATTTACCCAAACGTCCGAGATTGTTTATCCTTCTGAGTTTTGACTGAATCAATGGGAGATAATTTGGCGTGTCATGATGCTAATAGAATACGGGATGGACAGGGAACAAAATATCATCCTCACCCAATTCTCATTGAAATGCCACAGGGTCCTGTTTGCTTAACAAGGCAAATACGGGCTGATTGTCAGACAGAGTGAAAGTTAACCTTCATAGCACATCTTTAAACAATGAACTCGGTAACTAATTTAGCCTTGCAAAGACGGATGTGTGAATTCTTGTGGTTGCCGGCAATTAAACTTTGCCAGGTTGTAACAGCAATACTCACATTCCGATTTTCCACATTTGATCGACGGAGCGAATACATTCACCGTATGTTTCACGAACACAAGCTTCTGTCATCTCAATTTTGCATTAATCTCTTCCAATTAAACCTTGTTTTGCATTCTCGTGTCTTTCAGAGACTTTACCAATCTGCAGATTTCTGCATTAGTGACATACATTCCCCTCTGAGCCATCACACTCTACTGTCATCCATTCGGCACGTACAAAGTGAGGAAAGAATAACAGACACTCGGTCTAAATCTGAATCTGCTCAATGAACATTTAGTATTTTACCAAATAAAGTATCTGGGGGCGACACGGCTGTTGTACCACTCACCGAACGGCTCTGGTGGGGTTTGTTGGCTGCAGGGCTGATGGGCACGTGGTAATTGTGTCCTGAAGTGACCGAATTTTGACACAGCTGTCGTAGTATGCCTTTTTAAGAATTGAGATTGTGCCAGTGGCATTTTCAGCCATCATCGTACACCCTGTTGTTTGTGACCCTCAGCTCCCTGTTGAGTTTTACAGGCAGAGTCTGCATGTGGGTGAATGTGGGCATGTGTTCGTGGCACTTTCATCTGCTGGCTGTATTTTTGGTATCTCTTAATGAATTTGGATTAAGCTGAGCAACTGCAGAAGCACTTGTAAGTATAATTAGAAAGGTGTAATAATGAGAGACATATTGTATGCCATGGCTGTTATTACTAAGTATTTTTGTGACATTAGACAGGAGATGACATTTAAAAATTGAGAAGGGAGATGCATTGTTAAAGGTGAAGTGTGTAATTTTTGCACCACTAGTTGCACCAAGAAATGATTGTCTTCTAATAGGTTTCCCAAAATCGCCAACCACACTTCCTGTTTTCAACCCTGTCTTCCATTGTCAAATAGTTAAAATCACGCCATTGGTTGAGCCAAAATATGACTTGCTTAATATACATGATGACCTGTTCTTTGGTCCAATGAAATGTCAGAAAAGGCGGGGCTATCTGGTGTGACTCATTTAGTTGTTTCTGCTCTGTAAATTTTGGTATTTCAGTGTCACATATTATACATTTACCTTGAGGTATCACTGTCAATGTTATTTTAGTATTGTTTATATACTATTGTAGTATTTATTAATAAATGAATAAATTAGTTTTAGGGAACAATAACAACACTGATCACTATGTTGAATGTAGCCAAATCTGGCATCCTTTTTTAATTGGCTTGTGTGATAAATGTGTATTTAGAAAAGCATTTTGCCCAGTTGCTTTGGACTGGGGCTAGACCAAGTTGTTGCTCGTGGCATCCATAGTCTCCTAATTGCCGAGGAGACATTTTGGAGCCACTTTAGCCCATGTGGCTTAATGCAGCAGAAACAATGGCCATTAAACATGTCCAGGGTGAGAGATTCTCTAGATGTCTGTGGCTGTTATTTTTAGGCTTGTGTGAACAGTGTCTGCGACTGCGCCTACTCCATGGCCATTAATCCCTCGCTCCTGCGCCTGACAGAATGAAGAAAGTTGCTTTATTTTCTTAATGACCTGTTTACTCAGCTGTGTTTACGTGAAGCTGAGAGGTCACGTTCCTGTGTGTTTTCAATAAATGCCTCTGGATTCCACTTCGCCATCCCAAGAAACTGAGCCACAGCATCCTGGCTCCGAAAAAGAGACAATTTTTGCAGTTTTACATTCGTACCTGCATTTTTTCCTGTCCAGAGTTGCTCTCAATGTTTAGCGTTGGTGCAGAAAAAGAGATTTAGAACAAAGATGTAGGTAAAAACTCATTTCAAAATGTACTGTGTAGAAATGAAAGATCGTATTAACTATTGTATTACTTATTTATTTGTGTTTAATCATTGTAATAAATTAAATTAAATATATTAAATATATTTACTGTACCATAAAATGCCTGGTACTCCAAAGAATACCATAGAGTTGCCATAGTATATGCACAAAAACACCTTGGTATTACTGTGGACTTTTGTAAGTGGAAAATATACTGACAGAGAACTAAAGGCATGGAGAAAAAAAAGAGAAGCAAGAAAAAAAAAAGACAAAGGTTATACAGGGGGAATATTTCTCCTGTACGACCGCCTGCAGGTGATATGCGAAAGGCTTGATTGGGGGAAGGTGAATTGTGGCTCTGCAATGGTTCCTGACAGGCACATCTCTCAGCCACAGATTTACCTACCATCTTACCTATGCAGGGTGGAAGACAATCTGGTGGAGCCAATGAATATTTATATCGCAGACGATGGGATGGTTATTAAGTGGGTATTCTGGACTTTCTTTAACTGTTTGGAAGTTAAAGTAAGAGCTAGAGGGGTAAAGAAATAACCTGACCACTCCTTCATTTTTCCTTTCTTTTTTGGAGTTGGAGAAAGGTCATTTATACATGCTGCCTAGAGGCAAACATACAAGTGACAGCATTGAAATAAATCCACGTGCAACTCTTTACCTGAGCACAAAAATGCAGCAATTGGGGACATTTTGACTTCTGACTGGAACCTTGTCACACAAAAAGTGTTTAAATAAAAGAAAAATGGCTATGGTGGCAAAAAAAAAAGCAGCTTCAAAGGAATAGTCCAGTCAAAAATTTGCTGAAAATATACTCGCCCTCAGGCCGCCCAAGATGTAGATGAGTTTGTTTCTTCATTGGAAAAGATTTGGAGAAATTTAGCATTACATCACTTGCTCACCAATGGATCCTCTGCAGTGAATGGGTGCCGTCAGAATGAGAGTCCAAACAGCTGATAAAAACATCACAATAATCCACAATTAGTCCACATGTCTCCAGTCCATCTGTTAGCACCTTGTGAAGTGAAAAGTCTGTAGGAAATCCAAGGTCGTTTCTGGCCAAAATATTAGTTCATAATCCCAATTTCTCCAAATCTGTACCAGTGAAGAATCAAACTACTCTACACCTTGGATGGGCTTGGATTTTGTCTGATTTCCATTTTTGCCACCTTACTTCAGTTTGCATTTCTTCCTCCAAGTAATTTACCTCGCTATCTACTTCATTGTGTGCTAGCAGTGAGATTAGGATAATTCCAGCACAGATTTGCTATAGTCACATAGCACAGGTGTTTCTGGGAATGCGTCCAAAGCCCAAATGAGATCTACAGTCCTTTCATCTTTACGGTATAGTAATAAGGCTTCCACATTGATTATTTTTATTCACCTTTAGTCATGCTTTCCATCCATATTTGACTCATCACTTATAATGTTCATTAGACATTCAAAGCATTTCGACCACATAAGCTGTGAGGAAATGATGCTGATGCTGTGTTGGATTTCAGAGCCCATTGCATTTGTTTTCAAAGAGAGAGCTACATTTTGTCAATAATGCTTTTTTCCTCAGGCTTGATGTTGATTTTTTGGTTTTTACGTTTGACCAACAAGACAAAGATAAAGTTTGAAGCATGTATTTATTTTCAGAGGAGTGTTAGCAGTGTTGGACTGCTAAATCCATCTTTTAACTCTGACTTAGTATCAGGATTGGGAAAAAGTCAGAATTCATCCATCAAAACTGGCAAACAAGGCCTGAAACACAACCCTGCATTTTATTGGAAGATTTTGATGTTTTCTGATATTTTTTCCTCATTTATTAATTAAAAAAAAAAAAAAAATGGAATGTCATGTAAAATCTTTCAAATCGATGCTAGCCATAGTTTAAGATTATCAGCCTCAATTTGCACTGATATGACTGAATCTGTTACTTTGAATTATAAGAAAGTAACAATGATTGACTATGAGAGGGACAACCATACAATTAATATAATGGGCTTTATTTCTTGTGCTATTACAAGTCTCACAGGTGACAGAGTGGCTATACTTAATGCATTTTTAGTAGAATGCAAATTCTATGTGTTGGATAAAATCATGTAAGTGGAGTCATCAAGTTAGCATAACTGAAATGGATTAGCTGTTAATCCAATGGTGTCCTTTGCTGCAGAGGAATGGAATGTAAATGCACTGATTGAGACAGCACCTCTCACTCTGTCGTCTTTTTCAAATGTTTTTGAGAAGGGAGATTAAAGAAAAAAAGACGCTGCTGTTTGATGTTCCGCTCTCGTTATTGTTTTCTGCTGTGGTTTTTATCGCAACAACAGGAGCACAGGGCTAATAGTCAACTCCGCCACAGGGAATAACAAATCACACTCGTGTTTGAGTTGGTGCGTAGCTGCATAAAGACTCAGTATTTTACCAGTTCCGGTGCTGCTAGAAAGACCTTCGTGCTTTAAAGATGCAGGAGACTGGGCTGAGAGAGCGAAATGTGCATTGGTTGGGTTATTGAGGAGAAAACTCTCAGTTTATAATGAGTTTTGATGTTTATATTTATAGAAATCGCACTGACTGATTAAAATTAAAAGAAGAAACATGAGGGAATTACTGCTATACAATAAAAATGATATGGGTTGTTAACATTTGGGAATGTTCATATAATAATAATAATAGTAGTAATAATAATTAATAATATTAATTTTTATTAATACATTTATGTTTTTGTTTGTAAGTATGAGTGAAATAATTTTTTGGGTGACCTCTGTGCATGTTGCAACCAAACGCCTATGAATTATGCTGAGATGATATGATGTTGCCAACAAGTTCAAGTTTGGAGGTTAGAGATCCAGTAGTATTCACTAGGGGTTTTCCTTGTAGCTCTCAGGAGTGTCTGTTTACTGGGAAAAGGTGCTTGAGGGATCAGTCAGAGAAATTCCAAAGGGACCCAGTTCAGCACCCTGTGGCACACCTTCAAATGCTTGTGTCTGGAAAAAGACAAGACAGCGCAAAGACATCCAAGAGAAATCTTGGTGTTTGTAAGCAGGAAGACAGTAGGGGCAGAGAGACAGATAGACAGGGTCTCTGAGGTTTGATGAGACTTCTGGCCGCTGGGAAAGAGCAACGGAATTCCACAGAGAGATGGTTACCCTTCTTTCCCAGAGAAGCGGTCAGGTAGGGTGAATCTTGATTCTTGTGTGTGTATGTGTTGGGGAAAACAGAAAGAGAGCGTGTTACAGAGTTAGGCCGGTGTGAAAGGACGGTCCAAGGGGATTGCTGATTAGACTGTAAGAGAGTCTGGAGTGTGTCTGGGTTTTTAGCGTCTCTGTGCAGCCAAGTTTGAGCTCCAGTCCCCTGAGCCCCGTATTAGGCGGCGAGTGGAATATAAACCAACAACACTTAGCCTCTTCACGGACACTTACTGTAATGTATGTCACATTGTAGCAAACCTGTAGACTGGCAACTCTTTGATTGTAAGAAGAGAATGTGAGCAGACGAGATGGCGGAGTGGACAGCAAATGAAGAGCGCAGCTGTTGAAGATTCTTCCTGAAGGTGACTTTTCAGGGATATAAGCTCATGATTTTCCAGTAAGCTGTGTAAGAAAACCCATATGGAGCAATAAAAACATATATCTATATGGATAAAAGAGTGAAAATGAGACTGCAAGCAGTAACCAAGGTGATGTGTATGTCTTTGGCATATAAATTATGATTGAAGATTTTCCCTTGAGCTTTTTGCATCCTTCCTTCTTGAGGTCAAAATAAATTCTCAGATGTGATGCCACACTGAAAAGACAACATCTGAGTGTATAGGAACTATCTGTAGCATAAAAACGGATCAAATGATGTGACGTTAATGTGCAATAGTCTTTTTCCTTTAAAAAGAGTGAAGAGTTGACACTACTTAGAAAATATCAAAGCAGCTCGCAGAAACACTGACATGCAGAGGGGGTTTCTGTCATTTGTATCAATTTTATGTCTATATAAGCTCTTCATATTTAACATCATTTGAATAACGGGCATGTTTTCATTTGTTGGTTGACACTTACTCTCAGACTGCCTGCCAATTAGAGTCCATCATCTCTCAAACTGTTGCGCGCTATGGGAAAAAAATGCATATATAAAAATAAAACAATTATTTATCTCAATTCCCCCTTTCATGTCAGTTCCCCTGCCGTTTTATTAAGGCATGTTTTGCCAAAACCACCCACTCCCATGAATGTCCTTAACACTTGCGTCTCACTCTTCATTTTCACTGCATTTTTTTTATCCTCCATTCTCTCCGTCCTCTCACTCCCACGTTCTCGCTGACCTCTGTAATCATTGTATCGTGGTGCCCACCTGTCCAGTTCATACGTCGCCCTTACGGATAAGAATACACACAGAGCTGTCGTTACTATGGCAAAAAGAAGCTTTCTGCATAGCCTGAGAGCAAAGGCTTCCACTCAGAGCTGTGCTTTATTAGAGAGACTTTGAAGCTCTTTTCACTTTATATTTGTGTCTCCAAGCGAGCTATACAACAATATACTTAACCGTGAGAGATAAAAAATTAGAGTCACTGGAGAAAATAGCAGTACTTGCCTGCAAGCATGTCTTGTAGGGGTAAAAATCACTAGTGATCATTATAATACTTTTATGCCTTCCATAACATTTTAAGGCATCCTAAACACTCCTGATGCAATTTCTAAGGCAGCATTGCATGTATCCCTCACCAATTAAGCAATACCAGAATGCATTAATTAGGTCAGTGATGGAATGTATTTGTAATTATGAATTCTAGATATGCTTATTTCATTTAATACAAAAAATAATTAAAAACATTAAATAAACATTAAATATTTGTGCCATGCATGAATAAGTGTTAACAGAATTTGCTGTTAACCACTGTAGCATTTACATTTATTTTGATCAAAAATACAGCAAAACAGTAATATTGTGAAATGTTATTCGAATTTAAAATAATTGTTTTTAAATTTCTGGTGCTTAATTATTATTAATAGTTTCCATTTTTTATGTTGAAAACATTTTTGCTGTTCAAAATAACAGCATTTATTTGAAATGAAACATTTTGTGACATAAATCAACATCACAGGAATAAATGGCATTTTAAAATGTATTAAAATCAAAAACAATTCTTTTTAATTTGTAGTACTGTTCTTACACTATTTTAGTCTATTTTGATCAAATTAATGCAGCCTTATTTTAAGGTTTCACTTAAACTTTCAGCCGACCCGGATTTTTGAAACCTCCTGGTCTACAAATCTTTAGAAGAAATGCTATTTGTTACAAGTTTAGTCCATTTAACAATCTATCTGTTAGTTTTAATTGATCAGTCAGTTGGTGTAAGTGTATTGATTTTATAAAGTGATGAAAAGCCGGTACAATACTTTAGTGTATCTATATTTTCCACATTCTTTAGTACCCTGTTGGACTCCTAATAGAGCTGAGAATCATCTGTATCTTGCCTGGTTTCATTACGTTGACTTCTGCCCAGCACAGTAGCGGCTCCCGTCCTGACTATGATTTAGAGGTATTCAGCGTAATTATTCCCTTTGCTTTTTGGCTGCATATTTATCTTTGTCTTGGCCTTGTACCTCACAGCCATCCAGTCTCACCAGCTGAGGATAAAAGAACTGCAAAGAACTACTCAACCCTTTTAAATGGATTTCAGGACTGATGGGGGTGAATAGTAGGCTTGAGACTGATGGAATTAACCACTGCTGGATTACAGAGAGATTCGGTGGTGTGGGTTGGTGTGATAGATGGACTGAGTTATTGCCACAAGGCGCCAGATTGAACGAAAGCTCAAGCTCAAGAAAGGAAGTGAGGGTAAGAGGCTGAAGTTGGAAGAAATAAGAAGGTTGAGAGGAAGGAGGGGAGAGGAATGGTTTGTCTGCTCTGTGTGAGCGATCGAACAATGCACGGCTGGTTGGGAAGATGAAGGTGGCTTCAGTGCTGGAGAAAACGTTGCTGATATGGATGCAGGAGGTGATTTATTCTTCCCATCTTGAGCAAAGCTTACTTCATATCTATTGCCTTTTCCAGCTGAAAGTAGATAACGGGTGACGGGTTTTCCAATTGACCGAAAGTAGAGGCACACACAAATTTCAGAGCTGGACTTCACCACTGGTGGCCAGACTCATTGATAGAAGAGATTTGAAGAGAGATTTGCAGAGACTTGACATCTTCCACAGGTGTGCTGAGGCAATTCGATTCTACATAACACTGATCCATCCATGCAAAAACCCAGATTACATGCTAGAATCTGTTTGATTAAACAGAGCAGCTCTTATCCAAAGTTTTCTTAGGACTGCAGTCAAAGTGCTATTGACTGCATAGATGAAGTGTGGAGAATCTAGTAATTGTCAAACTATTCAAGCCTATTTCAGTCTAAAAATAAAAAAAGTATTTGTCAGATTGTTTAAAATAAGAAATTGTCAGATTGTGAGAGAGTCACATTTGAATATACAAAGCCATAATTCTTAGATGTAAAGGCACATTTTGATATGAGTTAAACTTGAGATGTCTTGTGTTGTAAGACATTCAAATCTATTTTGATTTGAGTTAAACTTGAGATGTCTTGTGTTGTAAGACATTCAAATCTATTTTGATTTGAGTTAAACTTGACATGTCTTGCGTTAAGACATTCAAATCTATTTGGATGTATAAAGTTGAAATAATGAGAAACATACTGTAAATTGGAGATATACAGTAATTAACTTTTCATTACAAATATTTAAAAAAATTGTCCACAAAACTATTAAATTGCACAATGGTTTTAAATATGGATAATGCTTTTTTGAACCCCAAATCAGCATAAATTACAGTAATTTTTGAAGAGTCATGTGATACTGAAGACTGGAGTAATGGCTGATAAAAATTCAGCTTTGAATGTATTAAAATAGAAACAATTTGTAATAATAGTTCACAATTTTACTGTATTTGTAATCAAATAAATGCAACCTTTGGTGAACTAACCTTAGACCCTTGAACAGTAGTGTATAAAGTGCCATTATTTAGAAATGTAAAGACATTTTGAGATATGAAACATGAAACCTTCATACTGTGACATATAAAGTCACAACTGGAGATGTAAAGTCGCAATTACCTTTTTATTTATTATTATTATTTTTATTTAACACGTAAATAGGCTTTATGTTTTTTTTTTCTCAAGACTCTTGTAAACCCCCACATGAGGAAAATAAAGCCTAAACTTTATGAGCAGATAAACCTGGCCTCAAGTTCCAAACCCAGTTCATGGTCTGCTTAGCACAGCCCACAGTTGTGAAAAAATTTACTCCCCGCACTTACTTGATTCAAGATTTTTATTTTTATTTTTGCTGTAAATCATAAGTGCCTGTTTCCTGGAGAATCAGGCTTTGAATGAACATTCACAGTGTGTAAAGAAGAACCTACACACACTCATAGCACACACTCACACTCTCGCGGTGAGTGTCAGCTGTCCCTTATCTCTCTCTTCCTCCTCATGCTGTTTTTTAAAATTCAGTGGGCGAGTAGTGCCTGATACAACAGTCTCCCATCTTTAATGTGCTTAAAATCCAAACACCTTGCTTTCCCAACCTCAGGGTACATCTCTGCTCAATTTCACACCACAGTCCAGAAGAATGTCCTAATTCAATTTGAGCCTGTTTAAGAAAGCAGGGGCTTCCCGTCTCCAGGGTAAGTTTATCTCAGCAAGAGTTCAGGCATGTCAGATTTGAACAACGACACACAGCCATTTCCCATTAGTAGCTAGAATGAAGTATGTAAATCAGTCTTGGGGGCTTGAAGCCCATTAGGACGACCCAGCAACTCACCCGGCAAACACCCCGCAACCATCTTTTGCTCTTAGTTACTGCAAGGTCAGCTGTTCTCCGAGAGCTTGTGTTGCAGGACTCGTAATGCGTGTGTGTGCTGTCTTTCAGTATTACCTTCAGGCCGATGACAGGAACCTTATAACTTCTCATGGTAATGAGAGCTTCACTCTCGGCAAACTGATGAACGGTTTAAGCTCTTAACAGCATGAACAGAGGAGCCAAGGACGGTGCAGCTAATCCAAAGAGACACTCCATAGATCTGTTTTATGTTGCTTAGATGAAATGCAACTGCATCTGAATGCACAGCGATGACATTTTTCATGTTTTCATTGATGGTCTTTTGCATGACATTCAAATATGAGGCTTACACTAGTACAGACAAAAGTCGGCGATGTGGTCCCACTGACATTTAGATGTTCATCTGATACCGCCCTCAAGACTTTGAAAGGGTTTAATTGGGCAGCAGTTGGGAGTTTCTGTTTCTGTAATTATCCTCATGTTTAAATTCATGCCAGGTTAACAAACCCTGCTGAAAAGACCAGCATGAATTTCCATGTTAGTCCAGGCTTGCTTTCCATGTTAGTCCAAACTGATTTTTCTTTTTAAGCTAGTGAAAATGGGGACACCGTGTCGTTGTCTATAGAAGTGAGACTTCAAGTTAATTTCTTTAATACTTTCCTCAATCAATGATGAAGGGCAGGTGATGATGATCAATAGTCTATAGAGTAAGTGCATCATAAGCATTGAAACAGTACGCTTGTACAGTTATAGACCTAATACTAGTACAGTAAACAGTATGCAAGACACTATTACAAATGATCTACAAGGAAGCTGTATACTAGTGTCAGCATTGTGAAAGAACTGGCTCCATTTCATTTCAATTCATGATTGGAATCTGAACTGAATTGGAGATATTGAATTGAAATCTATCATCTGTTTATCATTCTATCTGTCTACAGATTTTTTTTAATTAGTTTGTTTTATTGATTCTATAAACCTTAAAGACAAAGAATTTTTAAACTTGACAAATTTAGCTTTTCCTTTTAAAAAATAACTATTTTGTTTCTTCTATTGATTGTATAAACCTTAAAGATTTTTAAACTTACTTGACAAATTTATTTTCTTGTTAAAATTTAGTTATTTGAATTTCATTCACTTCATTGTTTCCGTGAACCTTAAAGACTCAAAGGATTTCTAAATTTGACAAATTGAGCTTTTATTGTCAAAAATATTTCTTTAGAATTTTGTTAGCACTATTAATTCCATAAATCTTAAGACTTAAAGGATTTTTAAAAAATGTATTTGAATTTCAACTGCTTCTGCATCCTTTGTGCTACTTCAATTCAAATTCAACTTTGAGTTCAGTTCAGTTCAGATGTGCTCAACCCTGACTAATGCAGTTATAGCATTTATGATACAGCGGTTTAACATTTTGAAAAATTTTATTGACCCCTGAACTCTTTCACAGTGTGCTCATAGTCCCAGTGCGCCAGCTTGACCCTGTGTTCACAATGAAACATAAATAATTCAAGCTTTAATAGTTGAATGTAAATAATATAATGATTAAAAATCCTTTTCATTTATCAAGCCTCAGCCTGCTTGGCTTGCAGTGCTCTGTGTAGTCCTCTGACATGATGAAGGTCACAGCTTTGACTGTTTTCTTTCCTTGGTGCATTTTGCTGGCACCCTCAATGCCTGACCTTTGGCTCCTACCTCATTCGCCGCAGAGGTCAGGCTTTGAAATCCTTTAGTGGGCAGCTACATACGGATCCACTCACATGAATGTGACATGCTATTGTCAGGGTTAACCACCAACCTTGCGCAGCTGAAAGCACCTGGAGACCCCAAGCCTGCAATGACATTTCCTCACAGAGCGGGTGCCAGCCTGCATGTCATTTTCTTTTGATACCTCCCCTTCCTCCATTGTGTGGGTGTCTGCACAGAAGAGACAGCTTGGCAGGGAGATGGAGACGTGCACATAAAGAGAGGACCACAGGCGTTTGCATGCACCTCTGTCTTCTGACTGCCTGGAGAGGTACGTGGGTCTCAGCAGACGCCGGGTTTGTTTGCGCCCGTTTATCAGCAAGGTGCAGTCGGTATGTGCCCCGTTCAGCTTCTGCAGATGGCTCCGTGCCTGTGTTTGTGTGGGCGGGAGCCCATCGCTGTCAGTTTGGGGGGCCCGAGGAGGTCCTCTTTCCCTGTCTGTTCTCCATCACAGGCCTCCGTTGTTCTCCATTCATGCTCTGCAGGGCTGTGCTGTCCTGAAGAGTGCAGCAGTCCATTCACAGCTCCAACAACCAGGCTTGTGCACCATTCAGAATAGAATTGAGAATGTCGTTTAAATTCAATTTTAAGTCTAGAATTTGAGTTGAGGCAGCAACAAGATGCATGATTGCACTTGAGTTTGAATGTAATTAAATTGGGTTGAAATTCAAAGAAATTCATGTAAATGCATTTGACAAATTTTGATTTTGTAGTAAAAAATAGATCTGAAATGATGGGATTTACAGTTGGCTTTGAAAGGTTATATATTATAGATTGATCTCTAAGTTGAATTTGATTTATGTAGTAAACAGAATGCAGAAACACAAATCAAATTTACATGTAAAAAAGTAGAATTAAATTTCAAAGATGATCAAATAGCAAAATTTGTCAAGTTTTAAAAAAACCTTTAAGGTTGAACGTTTGACAAATAGACAAACAAATTTATAGATGGATGATAGACAGATACGGTATATAGACAAATACGATAGGATGGATGCATGAATGTATAGATGGATGACACCTAGCAATAAAAAAATCTATTTAGTTTATATATTTCATCTTGAAAAAAACACAAATGTCAGGGCATGTCAAAACTTCTCAGACCCCAGAGGGTTAATAAGTTACATTTTGTGGACCAAGGCTCCTTTCCTAAAATGCATTACCTGTGTTATTTTTTTTTTTTTAAATAACAATTCCGTAAATTCCTCTACGTGTCTTTCCAGTTCAGCTTCCTGTGGGATGTGTCCAATTCTATAAAAATTCCAAGGAGATCCCTTTCTTTTCTTCTGAATTGTGCACAACCCTTCTTACAACTGAGCTGGTGTTTCATCCAGAAATGTCTCACTGGACTATTTTAGAGAAACAAAGACAATAAATGAAGGTTACAATCCGCAGAACTGCTACCACTATGGTTGGGTGAGCACCACAGCGAGCTGGTTATAGAGGCATTAACCCCAAACCAAAAGCTGTGAACCTTCTCAAGTCTTAGGTTTGGTCATCCTGTCGAAGCATGTTAACTTTCTCCGGACAGGTTCGACTTTCTCTTTTGTGTGAGGGTCAGCTGAAGCATTGGGAAAGAGTCGTAGCCGCTCACATTTCCAAGCTGGCTCAGCTGTATGTTTTCTCTCGGGTGAGTGAAACACAAATGCCTGTGGGAAAGTTTTCACCTCCCATCCATGAATATTTACAGCACTTCAGGACGCAGAGGTGAGGCAAAATACAGTTTCATCATTAAATCCAAGGTTAGAAATTTCGCACAGGAAGCGCTCTGGCACTTTTTGTTTTGGTAATGCTTCTGCTTTAGCTCAATTACCCACGTAAATTTATTTTTGCATGGATTAGCTTTCCACGTCAAACGACAGCTCATCACACCTTCCTTATTATACGGCATGGAAATGGGAGATATGGGGCACAACGGAGGTGATGAATAATGTGTGTCAGTGGGTGCGTGATGGATTTTTCACTTTCATTCCTCTCATATGCACAGGCGGAACACTGCGGATTGAGAGGGAGTTTAGCTTTAACCACAGGTTTAAATGAAGGCCCGTTTTCATAGATCAGCCATGCATTTAAATGCATGAAAGAGTAGAAGTCATAGATCACGATATGACTCGGAGAGCACCGGCAGGCCTGGGCGCTCTGAAAACCTGATTCTCATTCGCGATCGCACCGAATTCATGCTATTAGCTTTGAAAACTAGCAGTATGTGCTGTGAAACTCATACAAAAACTACCTTAGCAGTTCATTTAAGCAGGAAAAGTCATTTATACAATAAGTTTACAAAATGTTTTAATTCTGTCATTTACTCGTCCTCATGACTTTATTTCTTCAGTAAAACACAAAAAGGTAGTTTTTTTTAAGGCCATTCATTTTAATATAATGAAGAATGGGGCTGTCAAATTTTATTAAACTGTCATAAGTGGATCAGATTTGTACTTTGAATTTCAAGTCTTCTGATGTGGAGTAATTCATTAATTTAAATTATTTCAATTAATTGGTTGATTCAGTTCACACAATGAGTCTAAATTAATCATTCACACATCTGATTTGTTTTTGTTTTTTTAGTTTAACTCAGAACGATTGAGCAAATCAATGAAATTCCATTGAAGTCATTATTCACTGATAATGTTCCATTCCAGTTGCTGTTAACCATTGGCACCAAATCTTTGATTCGCACAGTCAATCTTAGTTAAACTTAAAAACCAAATCAGATTTATGAATGATTGATTCAAACCCATTTTGAGAACTGAATCAACCAAATAATTGAAATAATCAACCAATTAACTGAATGACTTCTTCACACCAGTACTTTATTTTAATGAATGCTCCAAGGAGAAGTATGAATGATTTTCTATGAATAAATACTTATTTTGTTGCAGAAAGCCATTATATGGTTTGAGAATAGTATAGTGCCATTTTATAAATGACCATATGGTGGTCATTTTGGAGCTTGACAACAACTTTGAGTGAGTAAATAATTTAATGCATTTTGGCTTGCTGTTCCCCATGTATGTTCCCTCACAATATACTCCCAGAGCCCATTTTTGAATGTATACACATTTCTGCCTGGTGAACATTCACCAGTGCATTCACCATGTGTAAATCAGGCATGGATCAGCCATGGAAAAGCTGCAACTAGGTATGTGCAGCCATGCTGCTGGTGTGAGATGCACCATCAATGAGCAGCAGCAGCAGGCTGTGAAATTGAGAGGATGGTCTGTCAAAGGTGTGAGGATAGCGATGGGCAGGAGTTTGGGTGCTGCGGGTTGAGGGATTGGAACTGTGGAAAATGTGATTAAAATCCCCCTGCTCTTCGTCTGTGGTCTCTATCTTCCCCCCAACCCCAGGCACACAGGCTGCATACTGAGTGACACATTGATTACTGCTGTTAAATCACCTTTATAGGAGCTTGTAAAGCTAGAAATATGTTTTGGTGTAAGTCTTTAGTAAAATGCCTATGACATACATATAGAGCAGGGAAATGGTTAGATAGTATGGGCTATATAAGTGGAAGAATAGAAAAGATGGTGGAGACCAAAATGTAGAAGCAAAAGCAAATTAAATACACACATTCATCATCTGTTCGGTTCAGGGCAAGTTTGATGTTTGGGTTTGGGAGGAAATGAACTAGTTTCACCAAGATCTAGCCTGAAGATAGATGCTTGAATGTAGTTTTGGGCATGCATGCCATTTCTATAATGGACCGTCTGATTCAAAGTCCAGGAAGTCATGCACATTAGTTGTGTTCTAAATGGACGTTTCTGTCAGTTACTATAGCAGAAAACCAATGAATGGCCAGTGCTGTTTTCCCATGATGCCTGAGGGCTGTAATTTCAGTGATGCTGATGTCAGACGTTCATAGCTCTGTTTTGAATCATGCAGAAAGGGATGTCCTTTGAAAACTCAATTTCTTGGACATGTCGCACAGACAAGTGGACATTATAGTGAGGCAAAAGATCCATGTTAACAAACACAAGCATATATGCATAGACATGTTTCCCTGTAATGCACATTGTTTGAAAGAGAGTGGATTGTATGCTTCATTTTAGTATGGGAGTTTTTTTTGTTTTTTTTTTGTAAAATGTATTTATATTCCTATTTCCTTTTTTTTTCTGTAGATTAATATTTTAATTCCTTGACACTTCAGTTTATTCAATTTAGGTTTGTGACTTAATTTAATTTTGTAAATTTAGTTGAAACCTCTCCTTTTAAAAACATTTTGGACATGTTACATAGACAACTGTACATTACTATGATATATAAAATATTCATGTTAAAAAACAGAGGCATATGTGGAAGACTGTTTCCACCACTAAATAAAAAAGGTAATTGTGAGTTTTTGTGACAGTTCTGGCTTTTTTTCCTCACAACTTTTCTCACAATATAAACTTGCAATTCTGAAAAAAAGTCAGTACTTTTGCTTCAGAATTAGACTTTATAACTTGCAATTGTGAGATGATATCTCACAATTCTGAGAAAATAAGTCAACTGTAAGATATACTTGCAATTATAAGAAAATACATTATAACTCACAACTGCAAGTTTGTCACTCAGTTCTGAGAAAAAAAAGAGTCAGAATCGTGAGATAAACAGATGCAATTTACTATTTTTTTTAAAATGCTTTTAATCAGTGGTGGAAATGGGCAGGCATTGATGGATCTACATTATTTGAAGGAAAGTGAATTATCCCCAATAATTATGCTGCTTTTTAGTATAAGAAGCATGTGTTTTTTTTTGTTTTTTTTTTTATTCCCTTATATTCCTATATTTACCATACTTGACACTCCACAGTTGATTATATTTAGGTTTGTACTTTGTCAATTTCATATTTTGTCTCAAACTCCATCCCCCCACAATTCTTTGTAAGCAGTTAGTGTATTTACTTCAGGATTTACTACAGAATTTTGTTTTCTCATTATCATTTTTCTGTCTTACATCAGGAAAGCAGTTCACTCGATAGGCCTATAAACCTCTACCATAACATTTTCAGTTACAGAATAATGTTTTTAGCTTATGCACTTAATCACTCTACACTTGATTTCTTAGTTTTCTTTCCCACATGTAACTAATTAACTGATTTATTCTGTTTATTATGTTTGGCATGTCCATGTTCCCAGTCTGTTTAATAGTGCAGAAACATCCCTCTTTTGGTCTGCTATTTAACAGCTCTCCAAACTGAGAATTTCAGACTTGGTAGTATAATCGGCACCGCTTTTAGCATCTCTCTGGCTGTCAGAGTTGGGAATTGCTATTTTTTTGTTGTTGTTTTTGGACACTTCATGTCTCCCACAGATAAGAACACTTTGATTTCCTGTTTTGCTGTTTATGCCAGTAGGAATAATGTGTTCCTGTTGGAAATGCGCTATAATGTTTGCTTAGGCGTAATGGCAGCTGTTTCACCTGTCAGTGTTCCTGGCGGTATGCTTCTAGCATGTGCTAATAATGTCTTTGCATGATGGCAGTGCAGGTAGAGAGGACCAGCAGCATTTCAGATGGGTGTCTAGTCTGGGTCTCATTTGTCTGTTGTTGCTCATACTCAGGTTTGGTTGTGGAAGGCTGAAACTGTTAGTAGGAAATATTGCATCATAATCTTGCAAACCTTACCAATGAGGGCTGGCTTTTTATTATTATTATTATAATTTTTTTTTAAATAAGCCTTTCACATGTGGTAGGGTAAGACAGATCACTGTTGTTGGTCTCAAATTTGTCTCTTGTGAAATGGAAATTTTGTTTTACTTACAAATATACTTGAATTTTTATTTTAGTCAAGTATTAGGCAAACTGTGAATGCGTTTCACATAACCCAGGTCTTTTATGCTCACCAAGGCTACATGTATTTAATCAAAAATATGGTAAAAACTGTAATATTGTGAAATTTTACTACATTTTAAAATAACTGTTTTCTGTTTCAATATATTTTGAAACAGAAACGAAATTTTAAAATTGAAATGAAATTTGGTTGCGAAAAAAAAAAGATAGAAATTCCATTGAAAGTCATTATTCACTGATAATGTTCCATTCCAGTTGCTGTTAACCATTGGGACCAAATCTTTGATTCGCACAGTCAATCTTAGTTAAACTCCAAAACCAAATCGGATTTGTGAATGATTGATTCAAACCCATTTTGCGAACTGAATCAACCAAATAACTGAAATAATTAACCAATTAACTAATTTTAAAATAACTCTTTTCAGTTTCAATAAATTTTTGAATAAAATTGATTTCTTAAAAAATACTGAGCTCAAAGTTGTTGTGTAAAATATGGTTTGTTGTTGTGAAAACTAAACAAAAAACTTGAAGGAAATGTTTGTGATTTACATATAGAGCAGGCAAATTATTAGATTGTATGGGATAGACTGCAAGTATAAAAACAGAATGCTAAAGCAAAATAAATGTATATATATATATACACACTGTAAAAAAATATTCCGTAAAATTTACAGTTAGAAACTGGCAGCTGTGGTTGCCGGAATTCTACTGTAAAAAATACAGTAACAACATTTTACGTTTTACGGTTTAATTTACAGTTAAATACCGTAATTTCATTAACTTATATAATGTTAATATACCAACCTATTGAAGTACTGAAATCTGTTTTGTACCTTGAAATACAGTGATAACCACCAAATGCATGTGGTGATGAAAAAGTCACATGATTAACCAAAGCCCATCACAAGTAGCTTTTAAATAATAACATATTTAGAAGGTGCACAGTGTCATTCACACAAGCACTAAACACCATCATGATGAGACTCATTAAACTGAAACATGCAATAAACATTAATTTAACAACATTAGATGTAACATACAACCCTAATAAACATAACTGATAAGAAAAAAGCTAAGAAGAAACAGTTATTTCAAAGAAAAAACATCAAATTCAAACAAAATTTTAAATGCAACGCAGGGAATTCTGGGAACGTCAATTTACGTTTTTTCCATGTAAATTTTACAGGAACTTACCATTAACCATTTAACAGATTTTTACTGTAGCATTTTCAAGTTTTTTTTACATTTTTACGGTCATTTTTTACAGTATATATATATATATATATATATATGTGTGTGTGTGTGCGTGTGACACGATCACTTCAACGCGGTTTCCTTATACCAGCAGAATCAACTTTAAACACTTATCGTCTTAATAATGCATCACTGTATAAAGGTCTGCTTTTATTTGTGTATGCTCACAATGAAAACAAAACATTGTGCTTTTATAAATAAAGAAAACAAATAGGATGTTGCTTTCTGCCATTTGAGTTTCCTTTCTGTGAACAAATTAAGCCTGTCACAAAAATGAACTGAAACTCAGCATATATAGGCTATGTTACGTGTCACAATGTTTTTTCCCCTTGTTTATCTGTTAACTAAATCAAATATATTTCAAGAATTTATTCATTGTATGTATATATGTACTGCAGAATATATATATAATGTAATATAATATTTAGTATTACTACTGTACTACTCTCTGTTCAAAATAAATGAAAAGAAACAGAGCATAGTAAGTTAGATTTGTTTTTTTTTTCTGTTGTACCGAAATCGTATCGAACCGTGACCCCCGAACCGATGTACGTACCGAACCGTGACATCTGTGTACTGTGCCACCCCTAATATATTTATACACACACACACACACACACACACACACACACACACACACACACACACACAGTATATATACAGTATGTATATATATATATATATATATATATATATATATATATATATATATATATATATATATATATATATATATATATATGTGTATGTGTGTATATATGTGTATATAAATATATATATATATATATATATATATATATATATATATATATATATATATATATATATATATATATATATATATAAATCCAGAAATTGTGTATATATATATATATAAAAAAATCCATCTGCACAATTCTTCCCTTTAGAGCCAACTCACTCCAGAGATGTATTGCCAGACAAGACTTTTATGGTTGCATTTGCTGCATTGATATGATGCATTGAAAAACTGATGCTTTAGATTTGTCGAAATGCTTTAGGCCTCTTGCTTTATTCGTTCTCCTGTGGATATTGTCTCGAAATTGGTTCGGCTCAGAATTCACAATAGTAAGGTTGTTTTGAATTCTTTTTTCCTGAACAAGCAAAGAAGGAGCGAGAGGAATGAGAAGCTATAAGCAATTTGCAAGCCTACGGGTTAGATTGCTGCCTTAAGATAAACACTCACCGTAACTTCTCCTCAATTCTCACAGGTTATCAAACAGTCTCATTCACGCATCCATATTGATGGATTTGAAACAGAACATTCTTTCCACTGCATGGTATGCTGTCTCTTCACCTTACACTTAAGCAGAAGCACAGTTATCTTCAAACGTACATCTTTCTTTGCGACCGTTAGTTGTAGTGCCCAGAGCACCTTGTCACCACGCCTACCGATAATTAACTTAAAAGGAAATTAAGGCATAATCTAGTGTGTCTTTCTTCTGTTTCTGACAAGATTATCCCCATTTACAGCCGTGCTTGTGTGGCAGAGGTTGAGTGCTGCGAGAGGGTTGTGGCATTATTGCGTTTATCTCCTCACGGCCTTGTCTATTTAATGAGTCTTTCAGCCTGACAACGTCAAATGTGCTACCACTTCACCCTGAGATGCCTCTCTCCTCCATAAGCTCCTTTAAGTAGACATTTCAGCTGTAATTTAATGGACCCTTCTTGTTGTTAAGTGAAGGTTATTTTGAGTGTTTAATTACTGGCCTTTGATCACTTGTTTAAGTGGAGGAATGGTGGAAATATCAGCTCTTTAAAAGCGCTCCGGTTCGGCTCTGGAGTGAGAAAAGGGAGCGTTAAGGACATCATCCCAATGACCTCCATTCAGAGAGGCCAGCTGAAGTGTGAACAACAGGGAGTCGCAGATTAGGCTACTTATGGAGTGTCATTGCTAATGTGTTTAATGGTTGTGCACAAGTACTTAAGTGCTCAAAAATTATCGTTAATTGACATGAAACTTTTCATGACCAGAAGAGGCTTGGTCGACCAAAATTTTATTAGTCGCTTAGTCGCAGGAAAAAAAAAAATCCACAGTTGAAGTCACGCAGTCCGTGACGGACAGATTGTGGACAGATTGTTAACGGCTGGTCTTGCAGTTTGGCAATTCCTGGGTTTCTGTGGCCTTAAGGGTTTGAAAATATTCATTCTTAATATTCAATCTTCAGTTGGTCACCCAGGTATCTTTTTATGTATTGCTTTTTTGCCCACTAATAACATTAACAGTGCTCAAAATGCTGTTTGATGAGGGTGTAACTTACACACAGGATGCTTTATGTTCAAAAACATGACAAATGTTATTATTAAATGAAGCAAAACCCATTTTTTTTAACAGTAGGTAAACTATTTTACAAATGCAATGCACATGATGTGTGTCTCATGCATTTGTACCTAGGCCAACGATTACAGAGTCACAGATGGAACTCAAGCCTTCCTTCTCTTCCCAGCAAGCACAATGTCCAAAATCCCTATCCTTAGTTTTCCAGCAGGCTTAGGATGACGGACGGTCGATATGGCTTCATTTGTTATGCGTATACACTGCCTTACCTGTTTACAGCAGTCCACACAAGGTTAACAGATCACTCCAGTCGGCTCATTCATAAAGCATGTGTTTTGCATTTGTGGGATTGAAGGTAGCATGAGTGGAGAAAAATGAAAGCATTCACAGATCCATCACATCCTGATGTGCTGTGTTCCGCACGTTCCCGCCTTTTTTTTCTTACCCAGAATTCCACTGCATGGACACCCTCCGGTAGGGTTCCGCCTGCCAGCATGAAGGGCACAGGCGGTCACACCGGGCATCAATCATGCAGCAGGACATGGTGCCAGTGTAAAGCTTTGATAAAGAGTGTCGTTTGAGCCGAAACCCCGTCAAGGACTTATTAAAGGGCTGCCTTGCTGTGATTAACGACCCGGCCCGTTCTGCCTAGACCAGTCTCTCCAGGAGGAGTGGAAGGTGAGGATGTGAAAGCAAAGAGTGCAGGTGCACCTTTATACTCTGAGAAAGAACATGAGAACACTAAGTTCACTTCTAGTAGAAATTACTTTTAATTCTCCTGCTCGCACACGGCCCCACAAGCACATTTTCATGAGAATGTTCGTTTATTCACTTCCTCTTTTTTTATTTGTTTCCCTAATATTACACATTAGTGGGGCACAAAAACTAAGTGACTTGTAAATATTGCTCTTGAACATAATTTTTTAGTTATTAGTGACCCCCCCCCCCTTTTGTTATTGTTGCTTGTCACCTTTAAAACACCTTTAAAACTAAAAATAGAAAAGTCCTTTATATTAATATATTGTCATATTGTGTACATATTGTGCCCTGCTTAAATGTTGTTGTTGTTACTGTACGCTAAAAACCTGTTTTTATACTTTGAAGCACATTAAGCTGCTTTTTATGCGGTGTAGATTTAATAAAAATTATTCGGTTAATAAATTTGTACTGCATAAATTGAAGCTCAAAGTGCTTTACATGAGAAAATCTAGAAGCATTTCACACAGATGGACTACACTATTGTTCATATGTTTGTAGTTGGTAAGATTTTTTTTTTTGTATTTTATTTATTTACTTATTTTTTAAAGAAGTGTCTTGTGCTTACCAAGGCTGCATTCATTTGATAAAAAATACAGCAAAACAGCAGTTTAGCAGTAAAACATTTTAAAATGTGTTCTGTATTAATATATTTTAAAATGTAATTTATTAATGTCACTTTTGATCAGCTTAAATCATCATTGCTGAATAAAATAATTAATTCCTTATAAAAAGAAAGTGTATTAAATAAAAGTATGAGTGGCTCATAGTTTGGCAAGCTGACGTTTTACAGTTTTACAGTTTCACAGTTCCTTCCTCAGTGCTTATTTTTCATATATATAGTAAATCTCTTGCCCTTTTTTCCTCATTGAGCCACAGAAGGAGGGATAGATCCAAACATATTGCGCTCGGTTCCACATGTCACTGGTCCACATGTCTTTCAAATATTAGATCTGTTTTTTGATGTTTTCTCTTTTATGAAGTGAATTATTAAATTCCCAGCCTTTTCAGCACAATGGTCAGACCAGGCTGAGAGTGGAGCGGCTCTGAAGGCAACAGCATGCTCTTTGTCGGGCATCACATACACTCCATGCATTCTCATACGCTGAGTGTTATCAGCTAAGCTGAGAGTACACGCAAAATACACACATTCGCCATTGTGTACAGCTGTGCGCACTTCACTATGTAAATGTTTCAAGCAAGAGCAGTGCCGTACGTCAGCTTCTGCTCTGACATTTAGAAAGCCTGAGTGCCTAAAGCCCTCTGGGTTTACCATTTTCAAACATCCATGCGTATTTCCTGCAATTTCCACTTTTTTCCAGTGACTGACAGTTGAGAAAAAGCCACAATATAGGGGAGCTGTTCGTCACCTGGTGAAGTTTCACTAGGGCTTTACCTTAAGAAATGTTTGACAGCTAGTCCCACGCTCTACTATAGTTACTGAAACTCATATTAAAGTGGGTGGTCTGGGTCTTTTGACTTCCTGCATGACTGTGCAGTTTTAATTCCTTAATCATCAGTTTCCACTCAGCATGCTTTGCATTCTTAACTAGTGTTCTAAGGTTGTTTTTCCTGTTTTACTGGGATTGATTGAGCATGTTTTTTAATTATTGATGAGGCTGTTTCTATTGCTCAAACAGCGGCTGGGATCTATAGCGATGCAGATGTTGTTGCGATGCTGGAGACTCCCATCAGCACTGTGAAATGTCGGTATGAATGTGAAGCAGGAAGTTCTGTTAATGAGCCTTTGTTGGTGATTAGCTCCATCCTGAGTCTATCCTGAAGCTTCGTGCAGACAGAACACAGAGCGGTGAACTTGCGAGCTACTTTGTGTTTTATTTTTGGATTTATTGCAGTTCCCTTCTAAGAACACCCACCTCTCCCTGTAGGAAAGAGGAATTACAAATGAGATCCTTTTTATATCTCAATTGCTTCTCCTAGACAGCAAAGGAATTAGATGGAAACGTCTGCTTAAAAAGGTTTATTCACCCCAAAATGTAAATTCTGTAATTATATACTCTCCCCCTTGTTGTTCTAAACCTAAATTACTTATTTTCAGTTGAACACAAAAAGTGTTATTTTGAAGTCTTGGTCACTCTTTTCCATGCAATTAAATGCATATTGCTTTAAAATAAGGTTAAAAGCACCATAAAGGCATCATAGTGGTCCATATGACTCATACTTTATCTTTATAAGACATAACTTTAGAAAATGACATAAAGATCATTACATAATTAGAGAATTTCTATTTTTGGGTGAACCATCTCTGTGAGTCTCAGATGTTTTTCTCAGATTTTCTGCTGAAATGAAAAAAAAGACCCTATAGGGTATTACTATAGTATAATTAAATGAATAGTTCAATGGAAATTAATCACCCTTTGGCCATCCAAGATGAGTTTGTTTCTTCATCAGATCAGGTTTTGAGAAATTTAGCATTATATCACTTGCTCACCAATGGATCCTCTGCAGTGAATGGGTGCCGTCAGAATGAGAATACAAACAGCTGATAAAAACATCACAATAATCCACATGACTCCAGTCTTCTGGATAAAATACAAGTCTTCTGTCCATAATATGGCTTTCTTCAGTGAAAAAGTTGCTTTTAGGAGAGAAATATGCACAGATCAAGCACCGTTTAGAAGCAAAAACAGTCCAAAACCATACTGAACAAATATGTTGATGGATTTTGACTTTTCCACTGGAGGAAGCGTTTGTATAGATAATGGATTTGTTTCCTAAAAACAGCTTTTTGCTTAATAGGATGTTAATTGACTGGAGTCATGTGGATTACTTAGACAATTAGATTGTGATGTTTTTGTCAGCTGTTTGGACTCTTACGGCACCCATTCAGTGGAAAGGATCCATTGGTTAGCAAGTGATGCAATGTTAAATTTCTCCAAATCGATGAAGAACAGAACTACTACATTACTATAATAATGTTTTCTCTATCGAGATTAAAAAAAACATAATGTCTCCAGCTATAAATAGAACTTTTCTAAACAATTTAATATCAGTTTTATACAGTAGTTCTGCATTCTTATTGAATATCAACAATTGTCTCATTTGTGTCTTTTTTTTTTCTCCTAAGGAATTTTAGGAGGCACACCTGAGGCAAGTTGATACTTAACATAAGTGTGAACTCCATAAGTCTCCTGAGCTAAGAAACAGCAACCTCAGAGACACAAACTTTCCCTCTGGGTCCAGAGAGACACTCGGGAGACTTCATGCATTGGCATGTCTTTAGTGTGATGGTGAGGTGCTCCTTTGAGACTGTGCCCACATGCTAAACCCGATAAACAGAATGTTTGTCTATATATAGTGGAGGTGTCCTAGATTGGTAGCTCAAAAACCTGCATGTGGTCTCTATATATCATGGAGCCGTTAGCTCTGTTTGGTCTGAGAAAGGCTGTGTTTGTGAAAGTCATCTGATGGATTATTGTAATGAAGTCTATGTTGTTTACCAGCATCCTCCTGCTGTCTTTTCAATGCCTTTCTCATATATTTTCCTTCACTCTTTGCTTGTCTCCTTTTCATTGTGATGCTTATAGGCTCAGATTAATCCCAGCATGCCTGCATAGAACATCATCAAAACATCATCACATAATGAAACGTAGAAGATGCAGAAATGCTTTTCGATTTATACCAAATGAGGATTTATCCGAGGAGAGGACAAACATGCTTTCCTGAGAGAATTTAGAATGAATGGAATGTATATACCATTTTTCCAGCTTCCGGCTCCTCCGGTCCACATTAGTGTGGATGTCTTGAAACAGCCTACATTAATTATTCAATCAACCAGCTGATTGTCTCAATTAGATATTGCAATCAGTGTTTTGTTAACCAATGCACAATTTCCCCACTTGTCTGCGTAATTTGCCGAAGGACCGCTTTCTCTCCCCATAGGAGCAGAGACGGTTAAAATGTGCAATCCAAGTTGACAAATATCACAAATTCGTGCAGTTATATTAAATTAAGCTGATGTGCGACTATAAGGACAACCATGCATTAAATTCAACTGAGAACGCAGCCGATAATTGAAAGCAAATCTATTTATACCAGTATCTGCACATAGAATCTTGGCCTGTGATGATGAATGAGGCAAAGGAGAAAAATAGGCACTAAAACATGGATGGATGGTGATGTGAAGGAGGAATAAAAGAGGGGATCGGGTAGCTGTTTGTATGTGGTCAGGAAAATAAAAGCTTTTAGGACTCCTAAACCAAATTGGTTGTCTGTGAAGTAAAAGTTATTTTTTAGCCCAGTATATTTATATAAACAAATCAAATCAGCATTTCAATTAATTTCAAGTTCATATTGATTCAGACTTGACTGAAAGTGATGTCCGAGTGTGTGAGTTGTTAAGAGATGCTGCCACTGGTGTCATGTAGAATAATTTTACTCAATATTTGATGTCATTATAACACATTTTCTCTTTTTAATTTTCTCTCCCTCTGCCTCAAAGAAAACACCCCTAACACTATTCTCTGGACATAATAAAGATGACCGCTCAACAACATGTTTGTTATCAGACTAAAAGCAGTGGGCGACATTTTCAGACAGCCCAGCTCAATTGGGAGCTCTCAGATCTGAAAGAAATTAATGAGTCTTCAACTTTCGTTCAAAGCCGTGGCAGGTAGCTCAGTGGGGGAGTGATTTTTTTATATATTTTTTTTTGTTAGTCGCTTTTGCTTTCCACCGAAATAGTGGCGTTTCAAATTATATCGCAGACAGTCAACATCTTTCTCGTTCGTTTGCATCCACCACATGTTAGGTTAAACTTGCACTTTATCTGAGCTTCAAAAGCAGCACTTGGTGTTAGGTTAGACATAAATCAAAATGTTTCTGGCAGTCGTGACTCACTTGGTGCTCTAGGCGAGGTGAGATGTATATAAGGGACTCAATATAGTGTTAGACGTACAGATGGTACTCAACCAGAATAAGTCTTTTGATGCTGTGTATTATCTCATGATGCAGTTTCCGGAAAAAAAACATTTGGCTCAAAAATCAAAATCTTCATATTTGACCCTGGACCACAAAATCAGTCATAAGTAGCACAGGTATATTTGTAGCAATAGCCAACAATACATTGTATGGGTCAAAATTATCGATTTTTCTTTTATGCCAAAAATAATTAGGATATTAAGTAAAGATCATGTTCTGTGAAGATATTTTGTAAATTGCATACCGTAAATATATCAAAACTTAATTTCTGATTAGTAATATGCATTGCTAAGAACTTTATTTGGACAAATATAAAGGCAATTTTCTCAATATTTAGATTTTTTTTTTTTGCTAAGAACTTTATTTGGACAAATATAAAGGCAATTTTCTCAATATTTAGTTTTTTTTTTGCACCCTCAGATTCCAGATTTTCAAATAGTTGTATCTCAGCCAAATATTGTCATATTCTAACAAACCATACATCAATGGAAAGCTTATTTGTTCAGCTTTTTAATTTAAATTTTATTTTACATTACCTGACTTTAACACTGGTTTTAGCCCAGACTTGCAGTCTATATTCATCTTCTCCAGTCCAGTGAGAGTTGACGGATTTCACAGTATATTGCATAGTATATGAGGGATACAGACTCTGATTTCTTACCCCCAGACTGTAATTCCATCTAGCCAGAGTATATCAAACATTTTTGATAATTTGGAGCTTAATAAAGAGAACATGTAGCAGCACATGAAGCTTCACAACTCAAACTCAAAGTGAAGCTTTGGCTAGATAGGTACAGCCTAAAGAAGACACTGACTTGTTAGTTGGCTCAGTTATCTATATGTTAACTAACACAAATTTGTTAGCTTGATGCAAGCAACTGTAGGTAACGTTGAAGCTCAACAACATAAGTCTGTTGTTTTTGTATTTGACTTGACCATTGTGCAGCGTTTGTCATCCTTTGGTACATGAGACAGTAGTTGTTGTCGTTGTGTTTTTTATATTTGATATGAATTGATAGGCCCAGCAGTCATCATCCACCATGAAGTTTGTTCATCTGTGAAAAACCTATTAATTCTTCTCTTGGAGCGGCGTATTAAGCACCTAATGTTCTTTTATAAATTACCTGACAAACTCCTGTAACACCAGCCACCCTATTTTTCCAAAATGACAATTTCTTGTCAAGATGTATTGTTTTGAATCTACTAGGAGAACTCAATTAACATGGGTTTAATTCTGTTTATTTGGGATATTGGAAACAAATAGCGATTTTTCTCAGCTCCTGACTCCACGCCAGACAGCTACCCTTCAAGACAAGAAAATTACCTTACTTGCTGGCAGTTACAAATGGAGACTCTAATAATGAATATGACATCTCTTCGCCTGCCTGTCTGTCTGTCTACTTTTTCAAGTTTTTAATTTTGTCGTGTTCCCATCTGTGTTTCTTGACTGCTATGTGAAGACATGCTTTTAATTAGCTGAAGAAGTTAAGAAAAGGTTAATGAGTTCATGTAGTGGGTGGAGATAAAATGCCATACTGTGTGACGATGCCTGACAGGAGTGTGTGCGTATGCATGTATATTTGTTTACCTATGTGACTTGCTGTGCCTACCATCCCTTTCAAACAACGTGCCCTGCAAGCACTTAAAAACCTGGGACATCCTTCATTTTGGTAAGGGGCCATATTTTGAAGAGGTTATTGCATGCGCTCCAAAACGGATTGAGGTCTATTTATAATTTACAATTCATTTTGCGCTCTCCTTTCCGACCCGGCATTCCATTTAAACTGCTTTCTGTTTGCTTAGTGCAGACCCAGGTGAGAGACCTTGAATGAAGGGCACTGAACACCCAGAGAGACTTTCATGTCCTTTCAGAAGAGTTCTGTAAATCCCTTCAAAAAGCTAAACTTCAGCAAAAGCAAGTGTTCTGACTTCCGAGAAAAGCTGGACTGTGTTTTAAAAAATGATGAGAGGATACCAGTGGACATACTTTACTTTTTTGGTAGGAAAAAAAGAGCATGTGGTTAGTTTAGGTGCTCAAATATTTTCATTGGGTAGGGCAGAATATATATATGTACTGTAACTTCATCACCAGTCAAAAGTTTGGAATCAATTTTTTTATTTATTTTTGAAAGAAGTGTCTTTTGCTCATCAAGGCTGCATTTATACGATCTAAATACATTTAAAACTGTAATATCTGTAATATTGTGAAATATTATTACAATTTAAAGTAACGGTTTTTATTTAATATATTTTAAAATGTAATTTATTCCTGTGTTGGAAAACATACATTTTCAGCAGCCATTGCTTCAGTCTTCAATGCCTCATTATCCTTCATAAATCAGTATAATTTGCAGATTTGGTGCTCAGTTATTAGCCTTGTCAGTTAATTTTTGGTGCTCAATTATAAATAGTGTTTCTTATTAATGGAATCAGTGACACATTTTTTTTCAGGATTCTTTGATAAATAGAAAGGCCAAAAGAACAGCATTTATTTGAAATAGGAATACTTTGCAATATTTTAAATGTCTTTACTGTCACTATTAATCAATTTAATGTGTGTTAATTAATTAACAATAATAAATATTAAATTAAAAATAATAAATTGGGTTGAGAATAAGAGATTTTTTAAACATTTTTAAATATCTATTACATATAATAGTATTCAGTTATTTTAGAGTGTATATAGTTGTAAACAGCGATGTGTATTGTTTTACCACACGTGATCAGATCACCCCCGGTGGGGCTTATTACCAGGTGTAAACAGGGCCAGTATGAATGGCTGCATTGGTTTCCAGATCCATGACTTCCTGTTTGGTGTTTGCACTGCTGGGGTAACACGTGTGGCTGTGAATATGGTGGGGCAGATCGGACTCTGCCGCTCTGATGGGTCTTTTATTCCGGTCTGTTGCCTACAGTAGCTGGCATGGCACCATCGCAGAAGTGCCACGCTGAGACGTACGGGTGTGATGGCTGCAAATCGTTGTGGTCTGGTATAGAGTCAGCTGTGAAGAAGTTATCCGAGCCATCTGTCCTTTATGCCTTCTGACCCCCATCTGTGTGGAGTTCCTCTTGTCAAATTCTCAGCACTACGCTCTGAAATCCTCCATTGTCTATTCTCTTTTTTGGTTTGTCACTGACAGATTTCAAAGCACCTTCACATGCTCATGCTCGGTCAGTGCATTAAAGTTTTTTGCTGAGACTAGTTACTATGCCACTTTATGGTCTATTGTCTTCAAGGTCAGTTTTGTGAGGAATCTGATCATATTTTATCTCCCTTTAAAGGAACAGTTCACTCTTAAAATGAAAATTCAATCATTGTTTAATCCCCTTAATGCTGTTTCCAAACCTATATGACCTTTTTTTTTATTAATGTCCTGGTTTCTGTTTCAGTAAAATGAAATTAAATATTACTAGGTATTATGAATGTCAAGCTCATACAAGTATCATACATGTGTCTGTAGGTCTGTATTACAGTTTTCTGAACCTACTGTGTGTTTTTGAAGCTTATAATACATGGGGTGAATAAATGATGACAGAATTGCCAAATCCTAAATGAGTAAAAATGCATTTATGATCTGTAAACTCTGAATCACCCTTTGAAAAGTTTCAACAACATGTTTAGACATAACTTTATAAAAGTTTAATGCAAAACATTAGCTTTGGAGGCTCGCCTTGAACATGCAGTAAACACTTACAGGCAGCTTTTAGATGTACAGAAACAAACTGATTGAACCTTGTTGAGATTTGGAATGGATTCAATATCAAAAAGTTCCTCAGCAGCACTTCAGAGAGAAATGAAAAAGCTAGACATTATTGCGGTTTAGATCCAGTTGCCAGCTGAGATTCTCTGTTTAGGTTTTCTGCAGCCATTTGGGACTTCTGTGATAGACATTCTTAATGAAGTACTGATGTTTAAACATCTTCGCTAAATGAAAAGACAAATTTAAAGTAGGCAGCCGTGTGTACTTCATCTGCCTATGATTAAGTGTATGTCTGCCAGAGGAGATAACCACACCACTGCAGGGTCCTTCGCAGAAGTTTAGAAGTCCTTGTCACAGCGTCTGCTTTCCATTTCCTCCATCTTCCAACATTTTTAATGAGTTTGCCCACCCAGATCTCCCACTGTGCCTCCCCACACACCTTGTTGTGTTCCGTTTTTCCCTCCCTCCCGCGCTCGTCCTGCTGCAGGTGGGATTCATCTCTGCTTTCCTGGCTGCCGTTCGGTAAACAAAGCATTCAGCAGTGGAGAGCAATTCAATTAAGGTTAATTGAAAAGTTCAGTCCGTCTGGGGTTCCGGAATGCTCCTGTCTCCCTTCGGTCTGGCAGCCTGGTGTAGAACACTGCTAGAACTCCTCCTACACTACAACTCTGCCTCCTTCTCTGCTTTTTCCACAGCCGTTTCTATTCGCCCACCCATCCCTGGATCTTATCTCAGCGGCCAAGCTGGTCTCCTGGGCACTAGCCGACAGCGGCCTTATTAAAAAGGGATGTTCTCTTCAAAATCTCCGTGTGACGTCTTCTCTGGCTAAAGCTTTGTGTGGGGTGATGTGGTGGATGCTTCTAGAAACCTTTAGCCAAGACCTTTGTGGAGATGTCCTTGACTGAATGTTGGAATATGATATTTTTAATTTATAAGAGATGTTGCATCTTAAGTAAATCTTTGAAATATTACTGGAGCTAAAACTATATACTCAAATAACTCAAAATAATGGTATATTTTGCTTACAGCTAAAATAGTTGGATATTATTATATCTGGATAGAGCTCAACTCTGACTAAAAATTCCACAAATAGGTTCCTAGTTTCTTCTGGGTTGCTTGCAGAACGTAAATCTCAGCAATAATTGAGCTTTCCCTTTGTTGCTGAGTAAACTACAGTATGCAGCAAGTTTTATGTGTGACATTATGTTTGATTTATAGAGCAACTTGCAGCTCTGAATGATTTTATTAGTGACAAAAATCACCAGGCATGAAAAAACATTCACCTTGGAATTGTACTTATAGTGCCGCCCAAAGCAACATGGTCTGATTTACAGCATTTAAACATTAATTCTGGTTAAACTAATTGTTTTACTTTTGCTAAAGAGTAGAACAAAGAAATAAAAGCAAAAATGCATCTAATATGTGAAACCTTTTATAGAGCACAGAGTACATATAATTATACATAATATGTTTCATTTCTTTGCTTGGATAGGTCAGAGTTGTGTTGTGTAATAAAGGGTCAAAACATTGTCATTAGATCTGACATTTTGGGGAGCATTTTGAAATCATTTCAATGCGTTTTGTTGTTGTCGTGCTCGCCTTTCTGGCGGCAAAGCTTGGAGAGCGCACTCATTAAGTTAACAAGCATTATGCTTGACTCTGAATTGCTGAGCAGGTGAGAGGCTCTTTTTTGAGCAGCATTATTCCTGATGAAGCGTTTTGGTAAACAAACATCAATTGACCCGTGGATGATGTCGCAGTCGCGGACCCTTCTACACCTGCTCATAAATTGCTAAGTGCATTTACAAAAAGGTGAACATGTCTCCATTCTCTCAGTCCAGGTAACAACTAGCATAACTTTTAGGTGCCACTGTTTGTCTGATTAGTGAATATTCACCCGCAGAAAAAGTGGCTTTGTTGTGCTTTGTTTGAAGCCTATTGTTTCTTACATCAGGCCTGTTTAGAGACAAACGTGTCAAGCTTGAGATGGGGATGGACAGGGTCCGACTCCTTGAACTGTATTGAAAGCCAGGCGCACAGCAGTGCATATGGAGGAAGATTCACCTTGTCTTCGAGCAGCTGCAGCTTCATTAAGGCCTTGGCGTTGATGCAGGGAGTCCCATCTGCCGCGACTGATGGTGTTGGCGTTAGCGCCTGGGCCATGCACGTTTGAGCCTGGCATGTCTAATTCACCCAGCGTAGCGACTACATGAGAGATCCGACTGCGAGCAAGTGTTGGACATTACTTAGCTGCTTCCCATGGGCCCATCTGCCCGTCAGAGGTGGGAGGCCTGACCCAACTTCATTGTGCTGCATGCAGTGCCGATCCGATTGAGGAATGGATGAAACGCATTTGTCCGTGTTTCACTCCGTCTCGATTCGCGCTTGCGGAAGGCGCTCGAGAAGCAATATCTCTTCGCGGTATGCTTTCAACTCCTTTTTTTTTGTTTTTTTTTCTCAAACAAGAGACTGTACGACATTCACGTTACAAGATTTTTACATAGAGAGCGTGACAGCGCACCGCAATAAAATAAATGATCATTCATGTTTTCACAACAGCTGGCCAAATTCCAAAACAAATCTAAAATTAAAACATCTTAGTGTTTCGGGGGCCCTATGCAGCCTGCGTATTCTGCGTATAGGGAGGATCGGCTCTGGCTGCATGGGTAAGACATTTTGGGTTGGGGAAATGCAAGAAAACTGGTGAATATTTTGTAATCATTGCACCGTTTTCACTATACATTACATCATTAAGGTTTAGAGCTATGATTGGGGTCTGAACAGGATGGATGCTTGTTGCCCTCCAGTAAAGCTTTTAAGTTCTGGATGTCTACAGATCTTCTCTTGAGTGATCAGGTCTGTTTAAGCAATAGCTGTTGGGTATGGTTCATTAGGCCGGAGAATTTTTAACTGGAAAGCTTTTGCTTTCCAATGAGATGACGAGTGTGTTTAACTTTTCTGGGAGCTTGTAGCCTCTTTTCCATTATGAAATGTTGTCAGCATATTCAAGCAGTTCAAGTGTTTGCTTCAGCGGTGTAAGCAGAAATTATATTTGGCTGTGGTCAGTCTAAAGTCGAATGCTCAGGCTTTGGCATGAGAAAGTTTGATCTTGATTGATTCGTTTAGGGCTGGGGTTTCCTAACTGAAGGGGTTGAAGGGGGGGGGGGGGGGGGGTAATTGAGGTTAATTATTATTATTATTATGTTATGACAGCCCCAGTTTTTAGCAGTAATACAGTATGTGCATATAGTTTTGTGAAAATAATGTTTTAAGTTATAAAATATTATAGTGTTTTCAATACATTGAAATTATAAAAGCCTGTTGCTTGTTATTCCAAAACACATTATTTTTTATAATAACTGTTGCACTCTTAATGTTTTTCTTACACAGAATAAATGGGTTTTCAATCTGTATGTCTGTTATTCCAAAACACATTATTTTTTATAAAACTGTTGCATATGTTTTTCTTCAAATTTTTTATGTCTGAAAATATTTCAAATTTTTTAGAAGGCAAAAGGGAATCAACATATTAAGGGGTTTGTAGCATCAAAAAGTTTGAAACCCATTTATTAATATTATTGTTATTGCATTCCAGCAAGTATGACCGCATATTCAAGATTACATGGATCAAGTGTAAAAGTTTGAGAACATTCTTTCTCTAGTATACAGCCCTGTATTCTAATGAAGTATAATGACAAAGGGTAAGAGGTTGCACTTTGGTTGTAAATGGGAACAAAAACAACAACTTTCTTATGTATATATATATATATATACTTACTCTAGCCATATAAATGGAAATGAACCAAAATATCCTGATGAACAAATTCCATTAAGGCAATGACCCATTCAGGAATGATCACGTATTATGTCTATTAAACTGAATGCATGGCACAATCCCAATAAACTATTAAGTAGTCACTTATTTTAACAGGAGTATTGACTTGGAGGTTTATTTAGGATGCTGCTTAAAACAGATGTCCCTTTGATCGCCATAGTGTGTCACCTCTGTCACAATATTAAAGACGTTGCTTGTGAATTTAGCGAAGCAGACAGTTCTGAAAGGCTTTGTCAGCTGGTGCAGTGTCAGTGCAGAATGTGATGGCAGTGAATAGCACAGAGGAGATTTCCTGATGTTGTAGACTGCAAAAACTGGTGGAACGAATCAAACTGAGTGTTTATTTAATTTTATTAAGTGTGTGAAATGGTGTTGAAAGCTAGATTTGCTTGAACAGAGTACACTAGCAACATTTGTCTAATTTAATAAAAGAAAATACTAAGTATTTTGGGTGCACGATTTGAGCGAAAAGTTAAATTGAAAAAAAAAAAAAAATCTTTATTTGACAAAATATGGCATGTTTGTAATATTCTTTTGTACATATTTACTTCTAAAGCTAGTTTTTAAATGTCTATTCCATGCTTTACTTGTCCGTTACAATTCCAAATACTTATGATTAATTTGATTTATTATCATGTAATGAATATGAACGCATTTTCTTTATCGATCAATAGTCCTAAAATGGATTATAACCAAACAAACATTTGAAATTTCCCTTACCTTTTTTTTCTTTCTGTGAAGAACAGTTTAAACATAATGTTAATGTTTTCAGCAAGTTGTGAATTGGCAGGCAAAATTCCCTGTTCCAAATCAGGGCAGTGGAAGGATCAAAAGAAACTGCACAGTGTAGGAAAAAACACCTAGAAATTTCCCCCCATTGTTACCTTAAGAATTTCCTGGCCAATTGTTGCAAGCCGTGGAACGAATTGCAGGGTCCTATAGCATGGCTGACAATGGAGCACTATCATTTGACAAAAAGCACCACCAGAAACCAAAGAGCGAAATCTTCCAAATAAGTGCCTTTCCAGTAAATGGACCCATTTTAGAGCTAGAGGAGTGATGGAGAGATGGGAAATGATGAAAAAAAGGCAGAATGACAGAGGCTGACAGAAACCACCTGAAATGTTTATCTCCCAGTAGCTATCGTGCTGCATCGGTGGATCCTGAATCTATGTTTGTGTGTGTTTGGAGGATTGGGGTATTACCTTTATCACTCTGGAGTATATTCCTCATCCCCCGAGGAGAAAATGAGGCAGATGTTTTATTGATCAGGTTTGCATTCACACTGTTTTTCTTTGTTTCCACCTTCTGCCTCATGCTCATGTCATTTTCTTGAATGACATTGATTTGTGTCATATCTATGTGTTTGTGATCCCACTATTCTTTTGTATCTTTATGGAAATATTTAGCTGTTTACATGCACAGGTTTTCATCGGTCAAAATGAATTCCAATCCGACTGAATATAGAAATATAAAATTCTGAATAGGACACATTTTGTTTCTTAAGGAAATATTATGAAAATACAGAACTGTTTGAACAAGTAAAACATTTTCCAGTTTAATCTTTTTATTCTTTTAAAACGTTCTTCAACCCCGCCGTGTTGCTGTGTTGCAAAATGAAGCACTGTAGTTTACATGGCAATTTTTTTATATATTGTTTAGAAATTTTATTCAGATCTAGCTCAATTGAATAATTTTTTTATGATGCTGTCTATGTTACTTGGTTTGACAAATGCAGTTCTCAGATATGAACAACATATCTAAGCATATCTCACAAAAACCTAACAGCTGTTTTACTTCAGTTTCACCTCTTCTCTCAACCATTTGTCAGTTGCAGTGTAAAAAAAATATATTTTATTATTTTCTCTTGAATGGATTTAGACGTAATTTTGGTCTGTTTGCATGAATGGCTCCGTTACCTGTAATTGTTTCAGAGTGTTTGCACATTAATATATTCTTAGTATATTATGTAATTCTGTGGTGCTCTGCACATATTCAATAATAGTGAAGTGAACAATAATGGGTTTGACAAGAGTAAAATGGCAATTTTGAGTCAACACTCAAAGTGGGCGGTGAATGTCAGCATTTGCCAACTGAAGAATGTTTGCACTATTTAGTCGTTTTGATTTATTGCAGTTTATAAATTTGACAACAGGCTTTTCGGTCTCTCTCTCAGTTTCTGTCCTTGTCTTCACACTTGAAACCAAACACTTTTTCATCTAGAACATAACATCTAGTAGCGTAAAAGATCTTTTGGGAGATGATTTACGCTGTCACACAATGCTGTGTTTCTCCTTTATATGAATTCCACGTTCTGCAATATGCATGAGGTGGAATTACTTCAAGTGAAAATGGAAAGCAACGCACATTGTATATTTCAACATCAATCTGAATGTTTGCTTCATGCTTCTCCGTGACTGGAAGCAGGGACGCGTCTGAGGCACAAGGCTGTGTCATCTGAAATATGATTTTATCCTGTCAGAATGAATCTACCCTCTTGTAACATTATGTCCATTATTTTGAGATGCGTCTTTGGATGTCTTCTGATAGTCGGAGGAGGAAATAGAAACGTTTTTGAAAGCATATTAGGGTAGAAGATGATTAGCTACGCCTTTCCTTTTTGATCTGACAGGGTTGTGGTTTTGAAGTGGAAGTTGATGGAAAGCAAGATAACACAAGATTGTAGGCTTGGAACAGAAATGCATTGTAGTCAATCATGGTACTTGTGACAAATTGAAGTAGTAAGTCATTTCTGAAATACGGCCAGAGCTCGTCTTGTAGATAGCTTTGCATTTCTCTTTTGCATATGCTGCTTCTTGGAGTTATTACCAGTGTCATGCTTTGTAGGGTTACAGAGTTATTTGTGGCCTATGCATGTTTAAATTATTTTTTTGGCTTGACATTAATTTATGGACTGATAGGACGTAAACAAACCCCAGGTAGCCACAGACCAGATGTTCTTTGGGGTGTCACGCAACATTCTGTGTTTTTGTTCCAACATATTTCACTATTACAGCTGTCAGTTTTTTTTTTTTCAGATTTTATGATGCGACAGTGTATCATTTTTACTCTTGTACTGAACTAACAACTGAGATACTATTATAGTTTTTATTAATGTTTTGAATAATTTTTTATTTCTATATTTTCCTTCATTTTAATGTAATTTTTTTGTAATTGTTATGATTAATTTTTTTATGTCCATATAGTTTTTATTAACTTTATTTCAGTTTATTAATTTGGTTTCAGTGTATTTTTGGTCATTTTTAGTCTTTGTTTGTATGTATGTGTGTGTGTGTGTGTGTGTGTGTGTGTGTGTGTGTGTATGTGTGTATGTGTGTGTGTATGTATGTATGTCTGTATGTCAGAATGTCAGAATGTCAGACCTGTGTTCCCCATGTCTTGTGTTTTCCTCCCTCTTGTGACCATATTTGGGTTTTCCTGTCCCCATTTAGTTCATTAGTCTCCGTCCGTGTTTGATTGCTCCCCACCTGTTTCAGTTCACCTCGTTTGATTTCCTTCTGTTTATAAGCCCTGTGTTTCCCTGAGTCTAGTGTCCAGAGAAGATCACTGGAAGGAATTGAAGGGAAGAAATAATTTTCACTAGGTTAAGGATTGGTCATTGTGGGTTAAATAAGTGCTTACATATCTTAGGTAAGCATATATCAGGAAGATGTGAATTTTGTGACAGTATTGAATCTGTTGAACATGTGGTACTTGAATGCCAAAAGTATGCGAGAGAAAGGATAAAGATGAAAGAAAGCATAAGGAATTTGGGGGTACAAGGGAATTCACTTAAGGAACTTCTGGGAAAAAAATCAAATGATGTTAGTACACATTTATTTAGCTTTCTGAAGGACACTGGTATAGTAAATAGGATATAGAATACAGTTTTGGAAGTTATTATAAGGGGAGGGGGAGACGAGAGATGTAAAGTCTCCCTTCTACATATAGTTTATCTCTGTCTAGATCCGGTTCACACTCCAGTACAGTAGGTGGCGGTAATGCACCATTGAAGTTGGATGCCAACCGCCGTTAAACATCAAGGAAGAAGAGTCTAGCGTCCGCTGTTATGTCATCAGATGTCTCCATGCTTCCTGAATTTCTTGACCTTCGTATTCCATTAAAGATTGTTTGTCTTACCCCCGTGCTCCATGTTTCCATGTGTTTGTTCTTCATTAAATGAAGATTTGATTGTATTCCTCGACTCCGCATTCTCTGCTCCAGCCGATTGTGACAGTATGTGTGTATTTATGTATGCATGTATGTATGTATGTATGTATGTATTTATTTTCGGTTTTATTTTAGGTAGTAAGTTTTAGTTTTTTTGTCATTTATTAGTATTTTTTGGTATGTATAGTTTTTTTATTAATTTTATACATTTTACAATTTAGTTATTTTAACGTTTTAGTAATTTATTTAGTCTTTTAATATGTATTAAATTATTAAAATATTTTATTTCAGTTTTAGTTTTAAAGTAAAAGTTTTAGTAATTTTGTTGTCTTTTTTTTGTTGTCATTTTATTGTTTTTTTTATCTGTATATTTTTATAGTTTACTTTCAGTAGTTTGTGTATATAATTATTTTATTTCAGTTTTAGTTCATTTATTTGAAGTTTTAGTATTTTTTTGCATTTTTTTTAATGTCCATATAGTTTTTATGAATTTTAATGTTAATGTTTTAATGTTAATTTCATTTGAGCACTTAAATTGGCCAGCGACAATGATTGCTTCCTCAAATGTAATTATTTTTGTAATTATTTTTTCCACTTTTCTAATCTTAATGTTATTGCTCACTTTTCAGTTTTCACTTGGAAAATAGCTGATATTCTTTTATAGACCAATCCCTGCCACTTTTTTTTCATAACAAAGAGATTCTCATGGGTTCGAGTGTGTCTGATTAAAGGCCTGGAGGCGGTGCGTCCCTGAGCTGACAGTCCTCGGCCTTGCTTTAGTGCGTGTGCGTATTTATCACCATCTTAAGTGTTCTCATAAACCGTCTCTACCACTATAACTCTGTCTAATGGAAAACAAAGGCACAGCCAAGAGAGTTCAGACACTGCGTCTCTCCTCTGGCACTAATGCACTATCAAAGGGTGCTGTACACACACCTCTACTGGTCATAGCTCACACACCTGCCCACGACGGCACAGCTTGCTGCTGTAAGATAGAAGTTGATGAAAAGCATGCAGGGGGTTGCATAGATCTGACTGCCAACATCAAAACACAAAGATGAGAGAGAGAGTGAAAGACAAGATTTAGCACTGAAGTCTGTCTTGGGGAATGCTATTTATTCACTCATAATTAATTGATTTATTGCATGCATGCTTGACTTAATTGTATCCGGAAAGCAAAGCAACAGCTTGTAAAGAAGTTGTTTTTCTATCTGGAGCACTTTCTATTGACCTCTATTGGTTTTGTACTTAATGTTTTTTTTGTGTGTGTGTGTGTCTCCATACCTCTAAGCCTAATCCTCAAAAAAACGTAATTTTTAGATTTTTATTAAAACATTTTAGTATGTTTATTAAGACATTTATTCATTTAGTGGGGATTTAAAACATGCCCCAAACACACACACACACACACGCTCATGCTAAATAAGCTTTTTTTTTTTTTTTTTGGCATCTGAGACTGAAGAAATGAATGTATAACATCATCTTGCACTATTAAATATGATTTATCTCATGGAGCATCCTTCCCTTTTTTTATTAGCCACTTTTAATTAGGCAGGAAACTTTATTGTAGTCTGAACTGAAAATCTATTTTAGCATGCTAATTATTTATTTTAATAAATTAGATGTTTAACTCATGCATTGTTCAAAGTGTTTGTTCCTGAAAATTATTTTTATAAGCATAATTTGACATTGATGTGACATCTTAGATAATAGTTTTGTATGTCATATTCAAGTCATGAAATAGGAAAAATATTAATTACACACAACACACAATTCCAATTCATCCCATGTTCAGTGGGGGTTCAATTCTGTGCTTTGTGCAGGTCAGTCAGATTTTTCCACACCATGTACATTATTTGTGTGTCATTGTCATGCTGGCATAGAAAAGGACCCTCCCTAAACTATTGGTTAAGGGTAAACGGTTAGATGGACTCAAAACTGCTCAGGCCAATCTGTTTTAATCATTTTAGAGGGTTTTGGGGCACTTTTTAGCTTTTAAGTTTGGGAGATCAGCCAACCAACAAGCTAAAAATGCTGAGCACGATGGAAGACCAGCTAGACCCATTTTAACCAATTAAGGATTCTTTAGGATCTCTATAGGACAAGAAAATTATCTAGAATTACTTGTATGTTGTTTGGTCGTTGGCAGATTTGTTAAATATAAGGTGTACATACTTAAGTTAGGAAAGTGTTTACAAGGATACTTGCACAGACATTTTGACATAGTTTCGCACATATGTGTCATTTCAAGCACAGATAGATGTGGAAGTGAACAGAATTAGGTGTTCACGTGCATCAGGGTCTCAGGGTCTGGTATTGAAGGTGGAAGAGAGCGCTGGTCATTCACTCCCCCCACCTACAATTCCTGCCAGTACCGAGACTCGAACCCGCGATCTTTGGATAACAAATCCGACTCTCTAACTATTAGGACACGACTAACCCTTTTAGCCTTATTATGTGTGTGTAAAGCCTCTATCATGCTAATTCTGCTCTTCTAAAGCAGGGCATTTGATCGCTCTTGGGCTCCACATAACAGGTGAAAGTGACCCAACAGGTGAAGTTTCCATTTCCTTCTCCTCCTTTCACTTTTTGTTTTGATCATGGCTCTATCGTACAGGACGCTCGTTCAGCATCAGACGACAGAAGCTCCACATTCCAAAGAGGTGTAGAAAGGTATTCAAAGACAGCTTATGTCATCCATCATGTTTTATTCTCAATGGTTGGCTTCCAGAGATAAGGTCTCATATGTGACCCTTGCTGTGCAACTAGAAGTATACCCAGAGAGTCCCTGTTCATCACAATTACCTTTACGGAAGGGCTCTGCTCTCCAGAGAGCAGTAACAAGAGGAAATGAAATCTCACACTGCTTTCCTTCGCACCAGCAGGGATTTAGACGATAAGGCTATTAGAGGAGAGAGAGCCGGCCGAAAAGTCATTACTCAAAGTGTCCCTCCTTTAAAAGTTTTGTCTATGCGCAGGTGCTCGGTTTTTGGTGGCTGTTTGGGAACGCATCCACCATCCTAACAAGTCTGCGGTTCATCACAACCAAAAGCGTTTACTTGGTGATACATTTGTACTCGAATCAGGCACGCACACACACAGATGACTGCTCACTGTACATCTGTGTATGTGTACGTGATTAATTATTTCGTGGCATAGTGACCTCGTAGTTTAGTAAGTATGACAGCACCTACGGCGCCTGATATGTCAGTCTCCCAGCACAACAGCAGCTAGATAAATAGGAACAAACGGCCTGTTGGGCAGTAAATACTGCAGATCTTTTTTTCCCCTCTGGGTTATTTGAATTTCATCAAACGAATTTGAAAGACACAAATACGTGAGATGAGATTGGATTCACTCTCTGTTTTGGAGTGTGAAGTGCATGGCGTGATGCTAAAGTTGTAGTGTTAGGCATCACAATATATTGAGCAGAGGGGGGTTCTCAAGGTTAGATGAAGAGGACAGGCCACATTTTCAGGGGGGATCAATATTTCGTACATTCTACACTGTTTCCCGCCAGCGCCTCCTTCGCAAACCCCCTGGGGTGGTGACAGAGGTTTTCGGAACAGCGATAGATTCTTCCATTCCCTGTGGACTGCATTTGTGCCGCCGCTGTGAGGAAATAGTGAACGTGTAAAACAGCATTGATTGGTGAATTGACTCATTCCTTACTTGCGATATAATCTGAAAAAAAAATGAAGAGAAAACTAGCGAATGCAGCATGGGGGTGGGTACGTGTTGTCTGTAGTCCTTTCAGTCATATATTGTGCTTTACATCAATACTGCGTTAGTGATTTGTTCAGATTTATTATTCCATACAGCACCTCTTCCAGGCAACAAACTAGTAGTATATCAACCCCACGTCCTCCAGACCAGCAGGGGGCCAGTCAGTGATCCTGGTGTGGAGAGATCTGAAGCATATGCTGCCTTTAAGTGCACCTGAGAAACTACTAAATCATCTAAATCAGGCATTTGTTATTACGACATGTCACGCATTCAAGTCGGAAACATAACAATGTGATATTTTTTACTATTTGTCGTAGTTTTTGTCTTTGACAAAGATATCTCATGCTCTTTTTTTCCTTCAGTTCAGTCGGTATTTTTAGCCATGTCATATTCATAAAAGTTTTGTGCAGATGCAAGTTGTAATATGTTTACACTATGGGTCAGAAGTTTGGAATGATTAAGATTTTTAAATATTTTGAAATAAGTCTCTTATGCTCAAAAATGCAACAGTGGTGTACACCAGCTGGCACAACCAGTTATTAGATTTAGGGGGCAATTACTTTTTCACGTGGGGCCAGGTAGGTTTGGACAGCTTTTTTTCCCTTAATAAATGAAAGCATCATTTAAAAACTGCATTTTGTATTTACTTACATTATCTTTGTGTAATATTAAAATTAGTTTGATGATCTGTATCTTTTAAGTGTGACAAATATGCAAAAAAAAAAATTTAAAACAGGAAGGGGGCAAAAACCTTTTCACGGCACTGTATATTTATTTGATAAAAAAAAAAAAAAACATTAATACTGTGTAATATTATGAGAATTATATTTTAAAATGTAATTTATTCCTGTGATGCAAAGCTTTATTTTCTGCAGCCATTACACCAGTCTTCAGTGTAACATAATCCTTCAGAAATCATTTTAATATGCTGATTTGCTGCTCGATAATCAATCAGTTATTATTGGTGCTCAATTATTAATACTTGTGCTTTATTTTATAAATGTTGAAAACAGTTTTTGCTTATTTCAGGATTCAAAAGAACATTGACATCATTTATAATGCAAAAAATGCTGTTATTTTGAATCAAAGCATCCTTAAAAATTTATATAGAGATTTGACCTGTAGTGTATGTTGTGTACATTTATGCACATCACCTGGATTACTTTGGACCCCAGCTACAGGTATTGTTGTGCACACATTCGGCATCAGTGAGTGCACACTTTGGAGCTCTGACCATAATCAAGGCCTTGATTGCTAGAATGGCTGTAATTAAGAGTAGTGGAGGGAGACAGAGTGGAAGGGCTAAGTATCGACATGCTCCTGTTTTCAGTGCTCTTTCAATGAACAGACACAGGGAAGTATGAAGGTCACCATCAGCAGACCGGACGGAAATCGGTGTTGTACCCGCAATCAGCCCTTTCTCTTGTAACGTGCGCTCGTTCTAATTACTGTCTTCGTTCAGAAGGCTGCACTCTTTCAATTACATTTCCCTTTTAGCCCATACTGGGAAGCCCTGTAATTAAGAATCCCCTCCCCTTTGTCCAAAAAAAAGGTGCTTTTGGAAACCCTGAGGCTTTTGTGATTCTTGTATTTTTTTGCTCCCCCTCCAGTCAAACTTGCTGTAGAGGAAGGACACTCTCTCGAGGGTGCCCGGAAACACAGTTCTTCCAGCATTGCAAGTTCAGCAATGCTTTTTGGCGCAAACTAGCTTGTTTATATCTAAATAAACTTTTTGATAGTGCCATCCAAGCATTTCATGTGCCAGAAAATAGCTTCAGAAGGAATAGATTTTCTACTCACTCAACATATAACTCACCCTAAGGCTCAAAACATGCTCTCCGCAAGAATATGAACACAAATGCTTCTAGATACGCTAGCTCAATTACAGGCATCTTTGTGTTCCAAATGCTGTTGCTTTTTTAGCATTGCTACAAGGGACATTAGCATTAACTCTTCTTCCACAGTCACATTTCTCTTTCAGGTCAAATTAAGCTGGTTGAGCAACAGTATAATGAGAAGTTTGTTCAGCATGATAGGTAAAGTTTGTAAAGTCTCTGTAATTGTGTGTGTGTTTTGTACAGTACATTCCTAGTATCAAATGTCAACCTTAGGCTCTGTAAACAGGTACAGCTGCCTGTGAATCATTTTGTACATTTCAGTATATTGACATGTTTGAGGAGGGTGACATTTTGGTAACACTTTATAATAATGTTCCTAATATTAGTCAGCGTTAACTAGGGGTCGACCGATATGTGTTTTCCAGGGCCGATACCAATTATTACAGATCAAGTAGACCGATAACCGATATTATGAACCGATATATGTCTAGTGTTAAAATGAAAATCAATGTCCAAATTAAGAATAACAATGGCTCTAACAAAAACTTTCTTTAAATGCTTTTAAATTGTTTTATCAAATCGGTTTTGAAAATGATAACCATTAAAAATGCTTGATATCGGCACCGAAAATCAGTCAACCCAACTAACATTAACAAAAAGCAATACATTTGTTACAGTATTTATTCTTTAAGTTAGCTAATAAGAATGCAACTGTTCATTGTTAGTTCATTTTAGCTCAGGTCCATTAATAATATTAATATGAACATTTGATGTTGAAATTAACTTTAACTAAGATTATTAAATGCTTTAGAAGTATTTTCATTTTTAGTTCTTATTAACTAATGTGGTTAATGTTAACAAATGGAACCTTATTTCAAATTGTTTTTCTTTAAGAGAGGGCCTGCTTTTGAAGTTAGCAAAATAAAGTTATAGCAAAATGATTGCGACAGCTTAAAAAGCACCTTTAAGCATAACTGTATTTTACTTGTATAGCTTGTTACCGCCACAGTGATGCTAAACCACACATTGCTGTTTACATCTCTCACAAAAATTAACTATGGTTTTATTATAGGAAAAGTGTAATAACCATGTTTTTGGTTACTATTTGTATAACCACAGTTTTACTGCAAATACCACGGTTAAACGATGGTTAGTGTAGCAAAACCATGGCTAATTTTGTGGTTACCATGGTTTAACTAAACCAGAAAAAACTTTTTTAGATTTAGTTGTAGTAAAACTATGGTTAATTTTCACAAGGGTTGTGCAGAGTATGTTTCTGGCCTTAGTCATATCTGTGCTTCCCAAAACTTGAAAAGTAAGGCTCTCTTATCTCTGACTGAAAAAAGCCTGTGTGGACTGTCGTTTCACTATGCTTACTCCCGATCGCTTCTGTTATCTCTCTGTGGCTACGTCTGCACTTGAGTTTTGACAAGTGTAGAGCCCTTATGCACAGCATGCCAGGGCCGGGTGACCTCTGCCAGAGATTGCTGCCCGGTTCATTAATCTCCCAAGGGCCTTGTCCTCTCAGCAAGCTAAAAACACACACAACACATAATACAATCATCACTGCAGAAGTAAAGATAGCCTTCACACTCTGGGGTCCTTCTCTTTCTCTTTAGATTCATAAAAGCGAGGACTGATATTTCTTTATTCCTCAGCAGGTCTGATCAAAGGTCATTGGTTAGAGAGCATGTCCAGTTGACTTCAGCAAGGTTTGCAGGAACCATTTCTGTGATATTGTATGCCTTTTATGCAAAGATTATTGAAAGGACTAGCTTAGACCTGCATGAATTTGTTAGGGTTTGGTTTGAGCTGGTTTCGGTTATGGTGGGTTGACTAGTTTCTCTATATATGTTTTTTATACTTTTCTTTTTTAATTAGTGGTGGATTAGGGTTAGTGGTTAGTGGTGGTGTTTTAGTTAGCATTAGTAATGCCCAGTAAAACAGTTGTGCCGCTTAAGGTTTTTGTGGAATACACCCCCCCCCCCAGGAATTCTTTGAACATAAAGTTTAAATGTTTAATATTTGTTTATTTTTATTTTTATTTATTTTTTAACAATATTAATGACATCATTTTTAACAAGTTTTTTTTTTTACACTGAAAGTGTACTTTTACTTTTGATCAATTTAATGCATCTTTGATAAATAAAAGAACAAATTTCTAAAAGAAAAATTGCACATCTATAGTTTCACAAGGTGATGAAGCTGGCTGACAAAGGTATTTTTAATCATTAAGAAGCCTGGAGTGGATATCAGCATCCAAAACATGCGCTAATGACTAGCTGTGCTGGTTTTCCAGCGGGGAAAAATCAGCAGGATGCGTCTTTGACATTGAAACGTACGTGTGTTTTTCATTCTGAAAAGTTTTAAGGACAGCTTTATCAGAGCAATCTCTGGTATTTCGTTTATTTCTTTTAGACTACAGTTTTGTGTATTAGATGAATTATGCCAATAGGCAGAACTGCAGATTGTAGTGAATATACAGCAGTTCAGCCTTTTTTTCTTCTAGTATACTTTTTTTTTTTTGTCTGCAGAATTATGCACGCATTGGTTTGTGCCTGTGCATGTATACATAATTTAGTGTATAGCTAGATACAGTAGCTGCTCAGATGCCACACAGTTCACTCAATACTTCAGCACAACATCACACTGTTTTTTTTCCTACTCTTGGACAGACCGCAAAGCTGAGTGCTCTTGACTTTCTCCTGCTAAGAAGACAAATAGCATGGGCAGAAAGTGAAGGCGTTATCTAACAAGACAATCTCCATACACACCTGTGATAATAGAGAGGTGCTACTTTACAGCTGCTGAAGACATGCTTTGTCAATTAAACATGCTGTGCATATCTGTGGCTCTCGGTTTGATTGAAGAACCATGTTGGGAAGCACAGTAATTACATGAACCCCACAGGTGGCCCGGTGAATCATTCTCCCATTACAAAATGAGAAGGCCAATTTTTATTCAACATTTGTCAAGAAAGGTCTATAGAATGTTTATAAACAAGCTTTGATTGCATGTGTAAATGTACAGTGGCACCAAAAAGTATTTGGACACTTCATTTAAACTTAAATTATTTTGCAAAGTGCCCTTTGAATTTTATTTTATTTTTTTATTTTATCAGTGTATTATATGGAAGCTTGTTTCCCTCACAGAAATATAAACTCCAGTTTACGTCTAGCAATTTTTTTTATTTTCTGCCACAGAATAAATACATAGATATTTTTTATCCCATGTCAAAACCAAGCTTCGATGGTATCCTGTCTGTTGTAGCAGCCAGAGCTTGTACTTTGTCCTGCTGCCATTATATTGACTTTCTTTCTGACATATGATCATTTGGATCTACTGATTTCATTGTGGAAAGCAGTTAAAGTCTTTTGGAATCTCTGTTTGACTTTGGATAAGGTCAAAAGAGCAGGGGTCCAATTACCCCCTCCAACAGCCATGTAAATACCAGTCAAGAATAGTTTGAACAGCACGCCATCCACCCTCCCATCATAATCCACTTTCGTGACTCAACTAAAATATTCTGACATTTCACAGACCCCAGTTCAGATTCCCGCGTGTTCGACACAGACGGTGCTTAACACTTGACTCAACACCCAGGTCCAGGGTCTGTTGTTACAAGCCCTTTCGTTAAACACTGGAGCTGCCGCTCATTTTGGTTTGATTAAGAACGTCTGCCGCAGCTGCGTCCCCATGTCTCCGCAGGGCTCGTCTCTGGAGTGCGCCGGCGTGCGCCGAGCCGGACGTCTCTATTAAATCCTGTTTGTGCATGCATGGTTTTATTATTCTGATTTAATACAACAATGCCACCAATATCCATTCTGCTTCCTTCACTTCTTATTTATGCCAGTTTCCTCCTGCCTCCGTCTCGCCGCGAGGTTGGTAGGACAATGGATATTAAATCAGATTTATTGTGAGGGTATAGAATAGTTTCTGACCTGCATCTCCTCTCCCTCGGCTCCCCCTCCTCTCGGTGTGCGCCAGAGGCGACAATGCAGCCCTCACACAATTGATGGCTCTTCAATTTGCTCTTGGGAATTGGTTACATTCCGTCTTGGAATGACACCGGGCCAGAAATGGAATTAGGGACAGGCAGCTAAACGTCGCGTTAGAATAATGGCGACCGCCCTCTCTGCCATCCAACTGCGCCGAGCTTTTCCCTCCAAACGTGCACACATACAAACAGGAAGTTTAGAAGCACGAAATATGTTCACCTTGACAACCTCTGCTTACTGTGCAGTTTATGTGACTTCAGGTTGGGGATTGTTTGGGGGTAGACAGACAGCACACCGATTTGATTCGCTGTGGTGAGTTTTGCTGAGAGAGTGAGTGCTTGCAGTCTTCCATTCTGATTCATTTTGTATCCAACATAGAGTCAGCATGATTTCATCATATCTTTGCAGACTATATTAACATGCACTTCTTTAAATACTTAGCTTATTTGAATTTAAACATTCTGTTGTTGAGTTTGAGTCTTAACTGCAAATGCTGATGAGCTTCCTTGTTCTGTCTGGTTGTCTTTGAGGAAATCATAATCAAAGAGATGCATATATTTTAGCTCCCTAAATTATTTATTTATTAGTCTCAGGTTTAGTCAGCACGCCTACAAATCACCCACGGCCTGTTCTGTTGCACATTGCACACAGACATGTCTCAAAATGGCAACTTGTTTGGCTGGCTTTGCACAACTTTTGGAAGTAGGAGAAAAACTATTATTAGTCCGCTTGGAAACAGAGTCGTGTTTACAAGGTATCAGCTTTTGAGGAGTAAACTAACTATACTGGATTTGGCCAAGTTGGCAAGGTTCATAGCATCGCATCTTTGAAAAATCCTCTATTTTAGGAACTTAAATTGATGTATGTGAGCAAAACTGTATATTCGAGTTTTTGAAATAACCAGTACCTCACTTTTGGGCTGACAAAAATAGTGTCTGCACACATTTTCTGCTTTTTGGTGTGTTTGCTTGAGACAGCTGCTCCATTATTTGGTAACATTTTTTCACTCTTGTCTATAATTGTATAATCTATTTCAGATAAAGAAAAAACAAAATATAGGTGGATTAACTGTGAATTTATTTTTGTATCACCTTCATAAAACGTCATTACCATAATCCCTTAAAATCAGTTAGTGTACATAGTCGGTAAGATTTTCTTTTTTGAAAGAAATTAATACTTTTATTCAGAAAGGATGCATTAAATGGATCAAAAGTCATAATAAAGACTTATATTGTTACAGGATTTTAATTTTAAATAAATACCTTTCTTTTTACATTTCCATTTATAATTATCAGTTTATAAATATTTAAATTATCAATTTATCAATCTTTAAAAAATGACAATTATTAGAAGTATTTCTTGAGTAGCAATTCAGCATATCAGATTCCTGAAGGATCATGTGACACTGAAGACTAGAGTAGTGTTTCAGTAAAAAAAATTCAGTATTCGGTACCGATACCAGTGAAAATCCACGGTTCTCGGTACCAATTTCAGAACCAAAGCAAAACACAAAAACATGCTAATTAAAAAACACACTTATTATTTATAAAGTCAAACAAAAATAAAATGTACAAAAATCAATGCCATTCTTTATACTTATTTAAAATTGTGTTTCAAGTTTTTCTGCAAGTTTCACCCAAATTTAATTAGTCTTTTAATTAATGAAATTTAAACACATTTAATTTTTTTAGTAAATAAAGGGGATTTACTATTAAAATCAAAATATGGAAGAAATATTGTGTGATTATTTCTTTAAAAATAAAGATTTATAAATTTTTTCAACAGTAGTAATAGTATCACATGCATTCTACTAAATAATAGTAATATATTTCTGGCACAATGTCTTTAAGATAAACGTTTATTTTGACGGGTTGCGGTGAATACCTTTAAATTTCTGTGTGTAGCTATATGATATGATGCTGGTTTTACTCAAATGGAACGGTAAAATGCTCGTGAAGTGACTCTCAGAGCAGTTCTGAAGATGTTGTTCATGTATTTATGTCCTCATTGAGACTGCAGATGATGAAATCACCACGAGCTTCAGGCGTGCTTCAGTGTATGTAGTAAACAAAACCGAGTGCCATTCATTCATTCACACAGAGACTCGCAGAACATGCAGGATTCATATTTGAATCGACTTTTGCGGCTTAATATTTACAGATACTAGTCCATGTCGCGATTTGATTTAAGTGTAATGACCTACTTTTGATTAATTCATCCAAACTTTGACAAATTCTGTGACATTCCGTGCTAAACTGTAAATTCTGTTTTTATAACTGGATTCCGAGATTCCGTCCGCGTTTTCTGCATCGTGAAAATCATATTTTTTTCCGGGTTGACCGGGTACTTGGTACCACCGGTACTTAAAAAAAACCTTGGTACCGTGACGTTTTCATTTTTTTAGTACCGACTTGGTACCGAAGTACCGGGTCTTTTGACAACACTAGACTAGAGTAATGGCTGCTGAAAATTCAGCTTTGCCATCACAGGAATGAATTACATTTTTAAATGTATTACAATAGAAGAAATTTTAATATTTCACAATATTGCTATTTTTACTGTAGGTTTGATCAAATTCACACAACCTTGGTGAGCCTAAGAGACTTTCAAAAAGCATTAAAAATCTTAACAACCCAATACTTACTTAAATATAAGAATCAAAGTTTCATTATATATTTTTTTCTATTTGAATATGCATCAACTAATGGTCTGTTAAGCATCATGTATTATTTATAAAGTTACTGTTTGCCTTTGCACAGACTGTACTTAGTGGTTTGAGGCACAGCATTAACTTAGAGACCCTGAAAAGCAGGCTGACTGTCTTTCTCTCTCCCTGTTTAACATTCTGGAAGCGTGTGCGGGAAGGAAAGGCTGTCCCAGAGTGGTACCGTGAGGAGTCTCCCCTTGTGATGTCTGTCAGGCTCCGTCCACATGGTGTTTTTGGGGATGGAAAAATGAGATTTCAAAAGAGTTATTTGTATCCCTCACTCTGCACTTGCAATTGCATTTCTCATGGGACAAAAACAAACTGAGTCTTATGGCTCTTGTATCATAGCTTGTTTTGCTGTGGGGCAGGCCTGAGAGTTAATCGAAAGTGAATGTGAAAGAAGATATGACAGCGATTTATGACTGTGTAAATTGAACAGTTTGTATCTGATTGATATTGATTCAGAGTCTAAATAAAGCTAGTTTATCATCACTGTAATCGTTGATCTTTGGCCTTGAGCCCTTGAGCTCCACTTGTTTACGTGTGTGTAGGTTACTTAGATGTACTTAGGGGACAAAATTGTCGGTTGGATAATCTTACAAAACATTCCTTTTGGGATGTCTGAGCATGTCCTCAATTTAAAAACAGTTAATAAACTAAGCCTCTTTGTTGTAAACATGCAAAACGTTTTCTTTTAGTTGTAGGTCTAGGCGTTGAGTTAGGGTCAGTCTACAGTAATTAACTTTTATATAAAACAAGAGCAGCATATAGTAGAGATGCCAGAGACTGTTTTCATATGGTAAAATATTTACAAGGACTCAAGTAACTGTAAGGTTTTGAGTCAAAAGTTCAATTACACACTTTCTGGTATTTGTTTCCTGTACAAAGTGGCCTCAAATTAGACTAATTTTGAGAATTTTATGCTCCAAAGGAAGTACAAAAAGTATCATATTTTTTGCTTCAGCTGTTGTGTAAAGGAGTAGACACATTTAAACCACACTAATACAGATTCAGGCAAAAGAATAACTATAAAATCACTGCATTTTCACAGAAAGATTGAACTCTGCTCCTAGACAAGTGATATTTAGATATCAGATCAGGGCAACTTGTCACATGAGTTTTAGATGTTGTCATTCCACTTAGCTTATTAATTAAAATGTCTGCTGGTCACAACAACCGTTTGATAGTTCTGTATATAACCTTTTTTCATGAATTTCGTGTTTTACCATTTCATTTACTGTTGTTAGTTAAAAATTTGCTTAAAAATATCAGCTATTTAATGGCTTGTTTCCATACCCAATTCTTTTAAGATTTATGTCTTTACAAAAAACTGACTTAAAAGGCATATTTGACCCAAAAATGAAAATTCTGTACTCACCTGTTAGACTTATTTTCTTTTGAACACCAATTAAGAAGAAACTTTGAAGAATGTTAGTAACCAAAATATCTTCTTTTGTGTTCTACAAAAATTTTGCAGTGCCATGAGGATGGGTAAATGATGACAGAAATATTTTTTTTTGGGGGGTGAACTATTCCTTTAAAAACTCTACTCTAAAAGTACTCATATAAAGTGACAACTAGCTCCATTTTCTCCCATATGCTCATTTTCATAGCTATGCATGTGTGTTTCTCTCTTATTCTATTCATTGCACAGGTCACTTAACATTTTACATATTTGTCTTACCATGCAGCTTATGTGCAGCATTTATGTAAATGTCTTTATGAACAAAATCCATTATTTTCCTTCCATGCAGTTCACATTGTTCATTTTTGTCTTTTTTTCACTGCAAAGAGCAGTGCATTTGGTTTCTTTGTCCATTCTTCCCATGGTTCATCATGTTCCATTAAAAAGAAAATTGTTCTGCTTAATGCACCGAGCTCAGGTACCTACGGTGTATGGTGTCCAGTAAATGGAGGAAGATTAGAGGCATTACGAAGTAAAACTTTCAGAGATGAGTTCAGCATACCTCTAGGGAGTTTTACACCATGATGGATAAGTGGTTGCTGCAGTTTTATTAGACGGTGTATTTGTGGTTAGGCAGCATGGCACAGATCGAGACTTCTTGAGCTGGAGAGATGGTTTAGAAATAGGTGAAGACATGGCAGAGGGACAAATGCATTTCTCTCTTTCACCGCCACATGAACCGGCATGTTTCAGCAGCTTGAATGAGTAAATATCCAGATCAATCCATCATTTCAATGCCCCACACCCAGAAACCTGCATCCTGATGCTCATGGATCATTAAACCCTATGCTTTCACAAACCTTCACACAGGCAAGAAAGTTCAAGAGTCCCTCTGAGGCTCGCACGTGTTCCTGCAGAAATGCAATAACCAATCTAACCTAGCAAAGTCAGATCTGGTCAAATTAATGTAGCGTCAAGAAATAGAGCTCATGTTTTACTGCTTTTGGACAGGCTGGTGCTGTACTAGGCATGGTGTAGTTTTCTGTGCAATGTCAAAATATGTCTTCTGTCTTATCTGTTTAGATCTATCATTTCTGTCTTATCTATCTTATCGTGCTGTTTTCTCACAGTGTTTCTAGTAGGACAGTGATGAAATTACTCGGTCCACACTCAGTCCAATCCATCTTCACAAATCCACAGGACTTTCAAAATCACATTTTTTGTTGTTCTTTTTTCCCTGTATCTGTTTTTACCGTCTTATTCTGACCTCATAAACAGGTCTGCCTCAACAAATTATTCAAATATCTTTTTCACTCAAACTCCACTCCTGTTTAGCAGTTATGTATAATCAGGGTTATTTTTTTCAATGTGTAAAAACACATTATATCTGAATAAAACTTACCATTCAGCTATTGATCTTTATGTAATTTTATTTTATTTTAATTTATTTTATAAATCTAACTTTGTAAAGCGACCTTGGGTTTTGGAAATGTGCTATAAAAATAAAGCATTATTGTTATTAGTATAATAACACTGTATTTATCACAGTGTGATAAAACTGCACATTTTAGAGTGGCCTTTTATTGTGGCCAGCCTAAGGCACACCTGTGCAATAATCATGCTGTCTAATCAGCATCTTGATATGCCACACCTGTGAGGTGGATGGATTATCTCGGCAAAGGAGAAGTGCTCACTAACACAGATTTAGACAGATTTGTGAACAATATTTGAGAGAAATAGGCCTTTTGTGTACATAGAAAAAGTCTTAGATCTTTGAGTTCAGCTCATGAAAAATGGGGGCAAAAACAAAAGTGTTGCTTTTATAATTTGGTCAGTATATATATATAAATGTATGTTAAATATATACTTAATGTTTTTACATTTTTAAATGCTGCAGTCATGTTCACTTTCTGTGTCTGTGATTTGTCTTTTCATTAATATTTCACAAATTCCATATGTCTTTCATTCTGACTGCTATTTGCACTGTTTAACACATAATGAATTCTTGCTGTCATGCAGTTGCGTTATGGGCTGTTATCGTGTTGTGCTCATGATGGAGTGGTAACAGAGTGATCTTGAAGTGATAAAAAACACAGATGCTCTGACTTATAAAAAATATATATTTAAAAAATAATAAAACATAGCTCGTTCTAGGCAGTCACTCAACTCTGCTCTGTGCTTCACACCATTCACTATTTATATCTGTCTCTGTGTCTACATACAGTAGAGTTATTTCTGCTGAAGGACAAAATGTGTGATTTGAATGGAGATTTGCTTTGAATAAAGCACTAAATTGACTAAAACCAAAATAACAGGCTATTAATTGCAATAATTAGCTAATGACTTATTCTATAACCGTAATCATAAATCCATTATTCCACATTTATGCTTCTGCAGTTGCCAAGCTATAGACAGCATTGCGCTGAATCACCTTGAAACTTCCCATATCTTTACTGTGTTATTCTCAGAATAATCCACATTGTGCTTCCCGTTTTGTTCTGTTGTGTGTTTTCATGGCTGTTTTATCTGATGCAGTGGGTTTTTTTTTCCTGATATAAGGTTTTAAAGGTCTTGCTTCAAAAACCGCAATGTTACAACGGCTCAAAAAATGTAAGCATAACTTCATTCAATAAAGTGTCAAATGCTGCTATAGCTTGGCTGCCGCACTGAAGGAAAGTTGATTCCAGCATTGCTTTGTGTTCTCATAGCGTAATACTCTCAACCAAATAGCACAAAATGGTTTTTGCCATTCTGAGCGTGCAAGAAATTGAGTTATTTGTCAGAATTTAAAGACTGAATTGTAACACGCTCATGACAGACAGGTAATCAAGTCCTACGTGATACGAGACAGACCGCACAATGGCCAAGATAGGAGTCCCAACACCTTTGAAACGGCCTAGAAATTTTAAGCTGCCAGCCTGATCTCACCAACCTATTCCTGGCCGACATTGTATTGCAATTTTCTCAGTTTCCTCAGCATCAATATCACTTCTTTCTTTGTTATGTTTAAATATAATCTCAAGAGACTGACTCCCACCCCACATCTGCTTGTCTCAACGCTGTTTTTCCTGCATTATCTAAGAACTTCCACCCGTATGTCTGTCACTTTTCTCTACGTGGCACATAATTGTCAATCTCCTCTTGTCGGATCTCTTGTACTATGACAACTGAAAGTGACAATATTTTAAAATTATCTTCCAGTTTTTTTTGTTTTTTTTTGCTACTTATCTTACTTGGCAGAATCTTTCTCTTATTCCAGCCTGTTTTTTTCTTCCCCCACTAAAAGAAAGCCACTCATGTTAGCAATGATTATCTGAGATAAGAACAAGTTGAAAAAGAGAGGAAGTGACATGCCTGCGGGGTGAATTAATAGTAGTTGGAGAGAAACTTTCTCAGTTTTGCTAATATATACCATGCTTTGGAGTAAGAAATGTACAGCTTAATACTATTTGATGCAATATATTTAATAACGTCTTTTACTAGCTGAATTTTCTTTCAATGAGGTCAACAGACAATTAAATCATTTTGTTTCTTTTAACATTGTCAAATGATAAATTCAGCTATTAATATTGGAGACTTGTAAAAAGGCAATTTGTTTCTTCTATGTGCAGGTGTGCAGCTGTTTTTCCATTGATTGATAATGGAGTTCTTACTTCATTGAGCGAGTATGTAATGTATTCATTTCGTATTATGAGATGTATAGTAATATATTCAGAGGGCAGTGGAGCAGAAAAGCTTTCGAATGGTTAGTAATAATGAAACGATTGTTATGTGGTGTTCTGTTCTACAGTATAAACTATTCTGCAATGGTTTGGCTTCGCAGTTATCAGCATTTAACATGAATGGAACAGAGAGGTTTTCTAATGTTTTAAACAGAAGCATTAGCAGAAGGAAAGACAGTTAAGGTTTTATAAATTGTTACAATCAGAGTCATTTAAATTGTAGTGTATGCATGTGCAGAAAGATTGTTTGAATGTTTGATGCCAGCTAGAAAGATGATATTGATTATTAGATTATTTCCTTTTACTGTAGTTGACCTGTCTGGAATTGGGTCATATGGGTCAGTCTGCATACTTCATATGTAACAGGATGAAAGTGGTATCAGACATTACACAAAATGTTATGTCTGATATTACATGACCAGAGATGTTAGAACTCTATTATTTCAATATTTCTAAGCCATGTGAACAGAGATGTGCAACATTTAGTACTGAATAGGGAATGCCTAAAAAAACTGAATTTGAAATTCCAAATAAACATCTGAAATTAAAATCCACTAAATTGAAAGCTGAGGTTAAATGATGCTGAATTGTAATTTAAATATAAGTAAGTAGAAATAAATAATTAAAATTGAATTGACAGCTAGATGGCCAAATCAATTCAAATTCACACTGATGAACTGAAAGAAAGCCAATTGTTCAGTCCTTAATTTTGCTCAATAGTATGTAGAATGTTTTTTTTTTTTGTAAAAACAGATGGCTTTTTACATAATGTCTTGCATTTACAGAAGTTCAGCTGCTTTTTTTGGTTCACAGTGTTATAGAGATGAACAGCAAAGCTCAGGGGATGTTGCGAGAGGTAAATTATAATCATTACCCTTGTTTTTCCTGTTTCCCTTCTGCTTTTAAAACTCACTCTACTGTGGTAACCTTTAAGTTGCTTTTTGCTTTCTTCGGGGGTTGAACAAAAGACCAGCTGTCGATTATTTTGGGAGAAGACAGCATCAGGAGTAAATATTGATTCAGAAAAAATGGATTTTTCTGCTTTCCCCTCTGGAGATGATAAAAAAGGAAAACAGGAGGAACCTTTCACAGCTCGTTCAGTGGCCTTTTAACGTGCTTATAAAATGGTATTAAAGAGTTTGATTCTGAGGGGGGAAAAACACGAGCGCACGGCCTCTGTTGTCATTAATCATGCCAACAGTGGGAGATTTACCAGTAGGAGAACTGTAGACGAATAGACATGGGGAAATGAAAGGACCCAGATCAAACGTGCAGATGTATCAAATGATCTGAAAATACACTTCATTTGCATATCTCTTCTGTACCGCCGGTTGTGTTCCTTTGAGCTTGGCTTAAGCATCTCATTGGCATTGTTGACAGGGAGGAATTTTATGCTCCTTCGGAACACGTCATTAATTGGAAGGGTTTAAAATACAAAAGGAAAGCAAGAGGAAGAGATCCGTGAGATGAAATCACAGAATTTTACCAGAGAGGGAAAAAGGTTTGAAGTCCAAATATCAGGAGACGAGTAAGTGCTGTTTACAAGCTAAGACAAGAAGCCAAACCGTTTGACTTCTCTGGTAAATTCCCGCGAATCACTCGATGCGGTAGCCAGGGGTAGAACGCTACAACATTTTTCAGAAAGCATAGACCGCTTGGGCCTCCCAGGAAGGGGGATAAAGCAAATACCATGTCAGCAGCGCAATATTGGGCCTGTAGAAAGAAGTTGAAAAAGTGGACGTCTGGTTCGATATCTTTGCAGCTCCCCCATGAATATCGCCCAGTAGTTTGATCTGCTCCCTCAAAATGTCTGAAGAAATCTTTCTTTTCCACTCTCAATCCACTATTGAATCTCGGTGAAAGGAAGAAGGAGGGCTGCTTCATGGGTTGGAGGGCTTATTGGCAACTTTGCCCTTTAAACTGATGGATGGTGTGACCGTGGCTGGATTTGACGGCGAGACTTGAGCAGATAATCGGGAAAAAGGACGCAATCGCTCACGCCGACCATATCTTGCTTTCAGACACTACTGTGGAAGGGCTTAGCACCAGGGGAAGGTTGTTTGGGAGTATGTGAGTTATTGCTAGCTTTGCTGGCTAATCTTGTCCATTCCTCTCCGCTACGGCCCTGGTGAAGGTGATGAAAACAGAAACCTGACTTTGGGACTCTTTTGTAGTTGCTTATCCCCGTATTGGATGGCACCCTTTGACCCTTAATACACATCCTGGGGTGTTGCAATGCTATATGAGTTGATGGCACAATTGTTGTGAGCGAATTGTCACCACCTCAGTTCTGATGTAGATGACCTTACTGACCCAGAGACAGATTCAGCAAATATCAAAGAAAGTGCAGCTACAATATTGAGCCACTGTCACTTAAATGTCATGGCAAAATATCATTCAGCCATCAAAATTATTTTGATATGCTTAGATTGTTTTTAGCACTTTTAGCCAGTATATTCTTTTCACATTACTGCAGTTGTAATGTTCTAAGGTGAGTGATCAGCATCTAGAAAAAATATTTAACTAATTTTATTTCAATTTATTCCCAGCTAAGTGAGTTCATGTGTTTTACTTTTGGGTAGCATAATAAAACAAGCTTGAATGCCTTTTATAAAAAGGTTTTTAGGATATTAGTGAACATGGTTTATTCTTGGTCACTGTAGCTGGTTGGAAACTATGGAATATGCTCCGTTGCTCTCCGAGACCCAACAAAATAATAAATAATAAAGTGACATATACTAGCAGGTATTTGTTTGAAAAATAAATAATTGGTAAAGAATAAGTGAATTTTTCTTTTTAATTTTGCTTTGTTTCACTAAATGCACCATTTTAAAGTTTTTTTTTTTTTTTTTTTTTTTTTGAGGAAATTATTAATACCTTTATTTATCAGTAATGCATTTAATTGATCAAAAGCAACCATAAAGACTTTTACATTGTATGTGTATATATAAACTTTTATTTTTAATGCGATTAATCATTTTGCAGCCCTAATAAATATATTCAATGCACAGCTAGCCATGCATCATCCCTTACATATATTATATATGTATACATGCATATACTGTATATATATATATATATATATATATATATATATATACACATATGAACAGACGTTTTCAAAAATCATGTTTTTTATTATGTTATCATGTTTTTATTGTGTTAGTTAGCTAGTATTTATTAGTTATTTTTTACCTAATCAAAATAACCCGACTGCAGTTTGATTGAGATTAATTGGAATGCACAATGAAAAAACATGATTTTTGAAAATTGTTAAAAACGGAGTTATCTGTTTTTGCAAATGAACTCTTCATATATACATATACATATACATGTATGTGTATATGTATATATGAACTCTTCATATATACATATACATGTGACTTATCATATGTACATAAATGTGGTATTTTATACCACGTTGATATATATTGGAGCCATTGTAGACATTAGACAGTCTAAAGCTGAAATCAGGAAACAAGTCTGGCTCTTGGAGCCCCTTTTTCAGCATTCAGAATGTTTATGACCCCAGTGATCTGCTTAGTCATCCAAGGTCTGCTCTCTGCCCTTTAAACAGAGTAGCTAAGCGCTAGCTGTTTGGCCCAGCTAAATGGTAATGTCTTAAGGTAAACACTGTTGTTTTCTTTTGCTCTCTCCTGATGTTCCCTTCATTCACACTGCAGTGGTTTTGCTTTAAGTTAGATCCTTTATGTTTATAATTTTCCAATTGTTTGGAAGCTCAGGAGATCCAAGTTTGTGTTCCAATGCATGCAATATAATTCTCTGGAACGTTTTTGTTTCTATGTTGCAAAAGTTAGAAAAGCTATGAGTTAGTTTGAAAAGATATGTTATGATCTATTGCTGTATACGAGCAGTTTATTACTGCTAAACTGAGTCTGAATCATAGGCCAGGATCCCTCGGTGGTGCATTGTTTACACATCTGGAGTTGGAACCACAGTTGTGAACCCTGTCAGCCCTGCCTTCTAAATTACAGCAACAATGCAGATACCATCCAAGATTGAGTGTCTGTTTGCTGTGCCCAGTGCCTGGCTTTTTTTTCTGCTTATGCACCAACCCTTATTCACTGGCCCAGCAGGTGTAGTGTGTCCAGATTCCAGATGGTTGTGCAGGCTGCTTCTCCCGCTGGCAAGCCAGATGCAGCTGTTTGGACGGCCGACTGATTGATTCCGCTGCAGACTCTCGCTGTGACCAGGCCTGGGTCACTCCTGCTACGCCCTCTGTGCGCACTGACATTTACCACAGAGCAGAGGATTCAGCCCAGGCTAGGGAAGGGAATGATGAGGGGACGTTTTTTTGCCCAGCTGGGGGCGGATTACGGGACGTCCTGGTCTTTTCATTGGCTGGGAACAGTAGGGTGTCGTTTTAGCCAGATTTGAAAACTGAGACGTCAATGGAGAGAAGGTTTGGAAGGGAATGTGTACCATCCCAAACTACTGCAGTAATTAATGCACATTAGATACAGTCTGGGGATATGGGTATTTTCCAGGGGTCAGTGGATATGAGGAGTTTAGTGGGCATCTGTGCATCAGCCTGAGGCCTTCATTCGATGCAATATTGGAATATTATACACTTTGAAATGTATGCTGAAATGTTACATCTATTAACAAGGCTGGACGAACCATCTGGGTATTTGGGCACATGCCCAGGGGCATCACTTCCAGGGTGGGCACCATGCATTGCATTTATTCTGGTGTATGTAGTTTAAAATGCTTCAGTGGGACTGTTTTGACTCCTCTGGCTTTCTGTAGTGCAGTGTGCATAGCACAGGATTTTAAATGAGCAATTCTGAAATAAATTGGTTAAACTTTATATTAAGGTGTTCCTTATCATTTTTAATTATGTAATTAATTACTAGTAATATAAATTAACTGCATCTACTTAGGGTTAAGGTTAGGATTAGGGTTTGGTTTAGGCTTAGTTCCTTGTAATTATGAATAATTTACAAGTATTACTGTATTAATTACATGTAACATTTAACAAGAACACTGTAAAATAGAGTGTTACCTAAAAGTGTTTGATTTAATACAGAGGCTCTCAACCTTGTGGGCTTTAAGGCTTCAAGTCAATAGATGGCCAATTCAATTCAATGACAAAGCACCTTGTTTTCAAAATGTTTTTTATTAATATATTAAACTAATGTAATACTTTTTATACATTAAATGAATTAACCACAGTTTATTTTGTGATTCCAGATTGTATATTATGTATTCCTGAACTCTGTTTGTCAATAACAACAATAGTTGTGGTAAAATAAAAATAAATGTGATTTTAGTATTACAATACATCTTGATTGAATGTGTTTTTAGCATTTTAATTTAGATTACAGTTAGATTATTTTAATATTTAAATACTTTTAAGTCATCCTGCAGTCATTCACTGGTAGAGAGCCAGTTGTTTGGAGTTATTTATGCAAAAGCTTAGTGGTTATTAAATCTGTATGAAGGGAAACTCTGACCAAAAAAGCATAAAAATAACATGCTTTAAAAAACAAAAAAAAAAAAAACTTGTCTGCAGAACTTCAGTTTACATGAAGAATAAACTGCAATATACACCAGAACTGTTTAGTGAGATTACATATCAATATAGAGCTGTACTCCTCTGAATGGCTTTTATTAGTGGCATAAATGACAAGACATGAATCATAACTTACCACTAACACCGCAAAACTCTTTACACGCTTCAGGTGCTGCAGCCGTTTCCATTCAGCTTGTCTGTGAACTCATATGGCCATATTGATTTTTTTTTTTTTTTTTTTTGAGCTGACATTTACACCAGACTCTGCCTAGTGACTTTGGCTGCACTGGCTTTCATCAATGAAGTCTCAACCTTAATCACACTTCAGGCCTGTCACAGCACCTGCCCAGAGGCCATCACCACTATACTCTTTAAAGAGACAACGGCTCCTGCTAAAGCCTCCAGAACCCACTGCAGAGTGACCGTGTGCACAGGTTCTTAGAAAGCCACATGCCCAAAATAAACTTCTTTACCCTGTGTGTAAATGTCATACACTGAACACCACTGGGCAGAGTTTACTCAGAGCGTCTACGGCATCTGAGCTTCGTACTTACAGTTCCTTACTTATGTATCTGCGCCTTCATTACATGCATTATATTGAAGTGCTAATATGTACAATTAAAGCCATTGATCAGTTTTTGTGTTTTTACCAATGCCCTTCAAGTATTCGCTTAAACATACTGTAGTCATTTTGTCTCTAGTCTAAGTCATTGCAAACAGACTCACTGCTTTTCGTCAGATAATTTATAATTATTCATACTGGATATACTTATACTCATTCAGAGCAGACAATGGCAAATAATTAGTTGTATTTATTGAAGCTGCTGTTATAGACCTGAAAACTTTAATCACTGTTTCATTGTATTTGTTTTTCATATTATTATAATAACTGTATACTCGTCATGAGTAATTGTTCTCAAAATTATTCAAGCAATGTTAATATATATATATTTTAAATATCATGTTCAGTTGTACATTAGTTTAGTCATGGTACTTATAAATATTAATATTGATTCAGCAACACACTTTAAAAAAGACTATGATTATCATAAATTTAGTTTAATGCAAATATTAATATTCATTTTTCTTAGAACCTTTTACATTTTTAAGAGTGTGTTCAATAGCATATTAGGTTTGCAGTGGGATAAAAAGTGGTATTGAGGAACCAGAAATTTCTTAATGTTGGTGTCTTGACATCTGTAGGTTTGTGAATTGATGTTCACAACCCATTTTGCTTTCATAATGCGATGTATTTCCAAGTGAAATAGGATTTTAATGATTTATTTCGTTGGTGGCCGTACCATCCCAAAATGGAGCTACACTGAAAGTAATGCTTAAATAGCTGTTTGGTTGTTGGTTAACATTACTCAATAGCCCTATAAGTGGAAAAGTAAAGTCATTTCAGAAGAGCAAGTTATTATGTTTTGATTTAAGGTTATGAAGACAACAATTTTTTGTCTTGTAACATGAACCTATGAATTGCAATAAGACAGGAATGTGTGTTATGAAAGTAAATGGGGTCCGTTTTGATTTCATATTGACCTAAGCAATTCCGAGTTTACTTCACTAATATATCTTTGCCCTGTTATGCTGCTATAGTCGAAATATGCAAGACTTTCTTAGTCTGTGTTAATTTCTTTCTGACTTATTGAAGTTGCTGATGACTTTAATGGGCTAATTAATTAAAGATGTGATTCTCTGAGCAGCATTAAGGGAGATGATCTATAAAGAATGAATAGCATAGTCTACCATCATTATGGCTGCATGATAATAATGTTGATATCAATTTGTTCTCATTTAGTAATTGAATGACAGAAGGTGGTTTAACTTGGACTTTAGAAGATGGGAGGATGCACTTAAAGCTGTTAGCCTTCTCTTTTAGCAGAGGAATGTAGTGACATATCGATCTGATACTCGCCGTATATGTGGTCGTTGCTTTTCTCTCACCCAATAAACCCGGTGAACTTTATTCACTCCTCTGACATCTTTATTTAAGAGAAAAATCTGTGAGGCACAAAAAGAATCAGTGAGTTTATGTGCTTCTATAAGTGGTATCAATTGTGTAGAATGCAACATGACCGCAGAAAGAAAGTCTTTACGTTTTGCCATCTGCAGTCTGTCAAGTGATTGTAATGTTCCTGCTGCTTTTGTTTTTGTTCCTCAACAGTTATATTAACCTTAAAACCCTTCAATGGAAATCCCGTCTCCCATTTTACCACATATGGTGTAGGACTAAATTTTCTAATGACCCTTTGCAATCTAGGTTGTACAATATAGGCAGCTGTAAAACGCTTTTAGAATGGGACATTAAAATTGCTTTGGGTTACCACAGCATCTGAATGAAAATTACTCTTAGTGCTTGTGGCCTGCGTTATGGCTACGTTCTCATCTGTTGCTTTTAACCTCCAGTAGTTTTGAGGTTAGAAGGTCTAATGAGTAGATTACATGCCATGGAGAGGGATTACAGTGCTTTAGACCTGCTAACTATTGCGTTACAGTGCTGTAGTTGCAGGGAAATATGTTGGTTCCAGACTTTCTATGGTGAGAATTAATCCAGGCATTATGGGTAAACTGTGATTCGATGCCTCAGACGCTGACCTCATTGATGAAGCCAAAAGAATCCAGCTATCAAGCGCTGCAGGATTTCTAACGTGCATGAATTGCATGCATAAATTATGGCGTCGGCCTTGGAAAAGTGCTAAAGCTAACAAACTAGAGAGTTTTGCCAGATACTCATCAAGCTGTTTTGCTCAGGCTCAGTGTTAATGTAGTCACAAAGTAAGGCACATGTTTAGATCTTCAATATAACTCAGGGCTTTATAGCGCAGTTTATGAGCGGAGACGGAGGATGGGTTTGAACTCTGTTTACCCTCAGTGAAGCAAAACAAAAAGCCAGACTCTCTCAGGAAGAGCTGAGTAAACCATAACCTCTATATCTCATCTGGGTCTCATAAAGCCACCTCAAAGAAATGGCACTCATCAGTTTGGAAGCTTATTATGTCTCTTTTTCATGCTTTATTTGTCTTGTCTCTTGTCACACCTATCTTTGTTTATAACAAACACAGCCCTAGCTGCTACCTTTTTATCATTTCCCTCAAACGTAAAGGGACTGTTCACCTAAAAATGTCAATTCTCTCATTATTTACTCACCCTCATGTTGTTCCAAACCTGTGTGACTTGCAGAGATATATTTAACAATGTTTTTGTGTTGTTACAATAAACATGGAATGAAGCTTTCAAGCTTCAAAAAGGATGCAAAAGCACCGTAAAAATATCATAAAGTGGCCCATACGACCTTGTGTGCTATATTAAAAGTTGTCCAAATGAAAGCTCTGTATAAGAAACCAACTGGAATTTAAGTCTGAATATTTGGACATGTTCAAGAGATTTGAAGATCTTTTCAATGAATTGATTAATTCAGTTAACAAAACCAGCCTGAATGATTAGTTTACAAATCAAAGTGTTCTGGTTCAAATTATTATATTTTTTTTGTTCCTCAACAGTTATGTTAAACTTTAAACCCTTCAATGAAAATCCAGTCTCCTATTTTATGACATATGGTGTACCATATGGCTAAATTAATTACCTAATGACCCTTAATTATTTGTTAATAAATCGGACTGATCAGGTTCACTTCAGCTAGCTGATTCAGTCAATATTCAACTCACTGATTCAAAGAATTATGGGTCTCAGTAATCCAGGTCCATCTCCATACTAATGCTGCATTTCACATTATATTTTACTTGTATTTATTGTGTAGCATCTGTTGAATTGTACAAATGTACAAAAAAATTACAGTAGTTAACAGCCCATTGGATGGCCCATCTGTTGTATGGCTTCCTGATATCAGAATAATTGAAATATAGTGCATAGTTAAATTTTTATGATACTTTATGCTGCTTTGTGTGCTTTTTTAAAGGCTGAAAGCTTCAGTCCCCATTAATTGCAAGAAAAAGTCTTAAATATCTCCTTTTGTGTTATACGGAGGGGAAAAGTCCCACAGGTTTGGAACGACATGAGGGTGACTAAATGCAGACAGAATTTAATTGTTGAGTGAACTATCCATTTAATTTCCCCCCTTTGTCGTTCACAAGCAGCAAGACCTAAAAGAAAAGCGGAGACTTCTAAAAGCACATTTAAATGTTTTTCTCTCCGGACCAGCAGGGAACATTGTCATTTCCTAACCCCTGTCCCCTCGATCACAGCCCACCAGTGTCATCTTCTGTAGTTTTGTTTAATAAGGAAATCATGCTGAGTCAAATTATTAGAAACTAATGAAGTCTCCACACAGCTGTATCACAGAAATGAACCGATAAGGTGACCAACATGCCAAGCAATCAATTACACTTTCTAGTTCAGACAGAGGAGAAGAAAAGCCTGTGTTATTGAGGAAGGGAGAGAGAGGGGATAAGTCGAGGTAAGGCAGCAGGTGGTGTTCTTGCTTTGGACGCCCGTCTCCCTGTAAGCAGACACGCAGTGGAGATGAAGGCAGGCCGGCACAATCCCCTTGCGCTGAGCTTTCTTTTGTCACATCAAACAAGGCCACACATTTTTGTGAGTATGGGTGCACATTCTCTCTTTCCTCTTACCTCATTTCTCTGTCCTCCCATTGGTTGTCATCTGCTCTGACACCAACTTGGATACGCTCTCTCTCTCACACACACACACACACACACACACACACACACACACACACACACACAGTGTCACCGCTCACACAGGACGCTTTCTAGCAGTTTGACAGAGTGCAACAGTATTGAACATAAGGTGCATTTATAGGTGCTTTTAATACACTTGTCAATATATGTATTAATTATCCTGACCCCTACTTAATCTGATTGATTTTTTAAAATCTGATATTGATTTGCTGCACTGCTTGTCAGAAGTTTTTTTTTTTTTACTTGACACAGCATCATGAAAAGTGATATGGAGCATCAGCCAGTCATCATTCATAGGGCTTCAGCTAACTGGGCCACAAGAAGGATACATGGAACATTAATGAAAATGTACAATGATTTTTTTTTTTTGTATACAAAAGATTCTTGAAAAAAATCGTGATTTTTTTTTTCAGATTTATTTTTATATAATTCTTTTAATTTAAATTGTTACCTTTATTAATGTGTGTGTGTGTGTGTGTGTGTGTGTGTGTGTGTGTGTGTATATATATATATATATATATATATATATATATATATATATATTCTGCACTGTTTTTTTAATAACAAAAACTAATCAGGTATTTATTTTACAGTTTATACATCTGAAATTAATAACAGTGGATAAAAAAGCTATATATACTGACAAGTTAAAGTAAATATTGTTCTGGTAATTTTAAATATATTTTGTATTTATTACTGACCTACCATAAATAAAAAAATATATATAAACCACATACTTTTATTTTAGAACCAACATGATATCCTCATACAATAATAAATCAGTATAGATGGGTCTTTGTACATGAAAATATGACTCTATATTTTAGAAATGAAGTCCCATTTAGGGGATCATCATATTTGGTGTCTTTAGCATAAAAAGTTGCAAACCCCTGCTCTTGAGCACATTTACATTGATCAACAATTAAAAACTTTCCAGACAGAAGAAGTCCTGTGTGAATTTCCCTTTAACACCCTTTTAAATTTTTACAAGTTCTCTTCACTTTTTTTGCTGACACTTCGCAGATTTGTGCCTCGGGCAGTTTGAAGGACACAACATAATTAATGTCCAGTCTTTTCTTTTCCTTCTCATCTTTATTTCTTTATCATTTTATTCTCTTTTTGTTCCGGGAGAGGGCAAACATGTGCACAGTGCCCTCTGATAATATCTGCTCTGACATTTTTTGTCTGGATGAATGTTTAAATGATGTTCACCATGCTGATTGGAGAAATTTCTGCCGTGCTGTCTTATATGCAATGTTATCTCTGCCCTGCTGAGGCAATTCTAAGAATATTTGCTTCGTATGCGGCTATGAAAAGTCATTGAGTTTCTGAGTAACTAAACTAGCTTCTGTTCTCTTATGAGGAACTCCATTAAGAGAACTCCTAAAGGACTGAAGAAGCAGTGGGTTGAATAGAAACAACCATGAAGAGTGGAGACCTTGTTTGGAAACGGTGGCCTTAACCCCCAAATGTATTTGTCATTAAACTAGAGATAAAGCAGAGTATGCCTTTGTGAGTTTAACAAGAGACTGCATAGTGCTATGCTATCCGAGCGTCACTGAGGGCAGTGCTATTTTAGCAGCAAATTAACCTGTAGGACAAGAATGATAGTATTTTTTCCATTTCAGTAAACACAGCACTTTTGTCAGATTTGGCTCATTAAATCTAAAAAATACGCTAAAATAAGCATTTATTTTCCCCTCAAAATACACAGTGCTGAGATTCTCCATTTTTTTTTTTTTGTCCGTGTCGTATCCTAGGGGAAACGTCAAAGAAAACGTTGTGCCATATTGCTGAGTGTGCGATCACAAATGGCTTTTTTTTTCAGCTGCAGTTTTTCCTTGAAACTCTGAATTGCTGTAGTAATAACATGCTTGAAGCTCCCTAACGCTGAAGCTCCCTGGCATGAATTCTTCTTTCAAGGGATTTGAAGGTAGCGACAGTGCAATAGCATACAATCTCATATCCAGACTGCTCATCCGAACACACAATGAGGTTCAGCAGTTGTTTGAGAGCTGCCCTCGTAATGTGCATTCTGTGTCCCAGCTGGCTCCTTACAAGGCCCTTGCCTTCCTATGCTCTCCAGCTCCGCAAATCAAACCAGCACTTCGACATTTTTGACTGATCTTCTATAATTAACTTGGATATTAGCTTCAATAACAACTAAAGAGACCTCGGTGAAACGCAGATTAGCAGAACAAGGCTGCAGTTTGAAAAGACAGATATCTAAGCATTTTATTGAATGAACGTGCTTTTTATGTATAGTTAACAAGAACTTTCTGGTAACGTTTGAGTTTTTTTTATTATTTTCAAATTCTTAAAAAATATATATGTATATATATGTGCTCTACAGAAGAAAAAAATGTCATTATTCAGTGACAAATGTATCATGGTTCAGTGTTGATTCAATTCAGTGTTGTCATTTCCATCTTGATTCAGTTCACATTTTCAATAATATTCGATTATATTATTGAATATTATTTGTCTTTTAAACCCCAATTAATCACCCAGGACTGATATCCTATATCGTCTTTTAGGGTGAGCCGGTCCTGTGGATGCTAATGCTATTTTCTTTAAAGTTAGAAACAATAGCTTTTTTTAGCTACAAAGCAGCTGTGTGCGTATCCTTTCATAAAGAATGATTGTGAAGAAAGCATTGGGTTTTACTAAATCACAAAGGGAGAAATGAAGCCAAAACCTTCATTATACATGAATGGGTTATCTAATCTAAAATATTTACGTTTTAGACAGCGCAGCTGATGATTTATGCTCTGTGTTTCTGATGTAGTGAATCTGTGTTGAATGTATTCCCTAGGAAGGACCTCTTGAGTGGATCTCTGAAATTCCGTCTGTGTTTCTAGAGTTGTTGTACTATGTAGAACTGAGAGGAGGAACAGGGCTGTATATTCAAGGATGGCATGCGGGGTGTGTCATTGTCAGAAAGAATCCCTGCTTCCCTCCAGCTGAAAGGGTGATTGATGGAAAGCAAAAATAGGTGTGAAAGTGTAATAATGTTGCTGGAAGTAGAAGAGGAAGATGGACAGAAAGGTTGGTGCTGCATGGCTGACTGGTCCTTACAAAGGGGAAAAAGCCTCTCTGTCTACCATCGAACTAAAAGCCACAAAACAGCAATTTCCTCTGAGTTTTAAAAGCTGGATGATTATCTTTAATTCTTAATGAAGACTAGCCTTGCTTTCCTAAGTGGAAGTCAACCTAAAATTGGTATAATTGACCAGAAAAGCCCTCAGCAGAATCATTGTGCTCTTGCTCGCCATAAAAGCAGCATTTAGTCATTGTAGGCTCGACAGAAAATGGACATGTTGATCTATGTGAATTACAATACTCCAGATTTGGTCAGTATACTTGTTTTAACAGTGCAGTTGAAGTTGTTTTTGACTAAGAACAGGAAAAACAAGGGTTTTTTGCTCTTTCAAAAGAAGTAATAAACAAGGCAAAATCAGGTTGTATAAATCCTTTACATAGAAAACCTTGACTATGTAATTCTGAGAATAAATTAAAAGTAAGAAAAGTGCACTGAATGTTGGCACGGTGAGAAAAATATGAAACTCTAGTTACATTTGATTGTATTTGTTAAACTAAAGACTGGCAATTTTAACACGGGTCAAAGGTGAATTTACTTCTATCATGCAGATACAAATGTGGAAGAGCAGAAAGTCAAGCATTGCAAAGACGTTCTGCTTTGTATTCAAATTACATTTTTTAATTGCATACAGACTAGAACGATGACAATTATTCTGCTAAGAGTTTTAAAGTGATCATTTCGCATAAACAGATTTTGAGCTATAAAAGGTTTCATAACTATATTTCTTATGCTGTGTAAAGTTTTGATGTCTTTTGAAGCTATATATTTATCTTAGGTTGTTGGGTAAAAGCTAACATGACATGATGAAACAGATGGCAATTTCATTATAGCTCTGAAGGCAGCGACAATTATCATTCTAGTTCTGAAAAAAGTGCATGACTTTTTTTTTCTTAAAGACTGTTCTTGCCTTTTTGGATCATCAGTTCTAGGAGAAAGGATTGAACTCATTTCAAATACTTAAAATGTACTCGCACTTACACTTTTGCTTTAAAAAATAATACAATACAATGTTGAATCAATTTAATACAGGATATATTCTGTGCTATTATTACTTTGATTTCAAATACTATATGTATTAATAAATATTTATTAAATAAATAATTTATTTGTGTATTTTAGAAGTGTTGTGGGTGCAGTTTTAATTAGGGTTTCAATTTTAATACAAATATAAATGCAATTATTTTAATATTTGTAAATATACTTCAGCAGATTTATGATCTAAGAAATGTTAAAATTGTCCACTATATTCAGTTATTCAGTGGAAATCTGTCTTTCTGTTTCAGGTTGTATGCACTGGAGCGCAGGAAGAGGAAGAGAAGGCTGAATGTGTACCGGGATTTCAGAAGGAGTACCAGGTGGAGTACAGTGGAGGGTTCCTCAAAGACGTTCCTCTGCTGCAAGGTACGGCAATGATGTCATCATCTGTGAATGAGAAGGTGCAGGTTTGGTTGTGGAATTTGAGTTTTTTGGCTTTCTCTCGCCTCTCGCGTTCTCTCTTCCACACACCGTGGCTGTCTGAGCCACATGTGTACGCCAGCTGGAGAAAGAACAGTTCTCGAGAGCTTCGGGTGAATGTTGATTGTTCATTATTCTCATTATCATGCACAATACTTTTTCATTTATTAAAAAAAGGGAAATAAAGGCTCCAGTGTCCAAACAAAACATCAAAATGATCTGGTGCTCATAAATTATTCTGTTTGATTGTGAGGATGTTTACAAAGCCTTTGTGATTCCAGTCTCTTCCAGTGGCTGATGCTCGTAACGGCTGCAGCTGCGTAGAACTTTCTGCATAAAAATTCATGTCAAGATTCTGGCAGCCAACGCCGCCATCCAGACATTTTCTGTCTGCATCATATTTTTCAGAGGCAGTTAAGACAGATTATCAAAAACTTTAGAATGGCCAACACTTGCATGACAGCAGAAAAAGAAAAGCAGAAAGCGAGAACTGCTAATAAAGGAGTCGTTTCCTCACAGGTCTCCACGTTCGCACAATGAAACTCTTCTGAGACCCCCGAGAATCAGAGTGATTAATGAAATTACAGTCTAATTACACATTAAGCATGTACGTCCCCGCAGGATACTCCTACACTGCCTTGCATGAAAAAGGCTTCACCATGAGTGTTTTGAGAGCAACAACATATTAATCAGTTTTCAGATAAGTCATAAACAATGTGTTGCCTGGTGGAGTTGTAACCCACCCACCCATCAAGCCTAACATGAGAAATGAATAAAATAAATGAAAAAAATGCAATCCACTATGTGGTGTTCAGCTCAGAGATGTCCAGAGGTCCTGTACTGCGTGTGAATAGTAATCAGACAGGGGACCAAACATGCTGCAGAGGTCAGTGCTGCAGTGAGAGCAGGCAGACAGTGGCTTCGCTCAAGCAGGATGGAATAGAAGTGTGAGGTGCTTGTACTACACTGATCCCTGATTGTGGAAAACTAGCAAGAAGTCATGAGAGATAGTAGTGGAGGAGTATAGCCAAGCTTGATATTCATAACCGGGCCACAAAATAGCCTGAATGTGTTGAACTGCTTGAAATTGATGTACTATGCTTAAACAACTACCAACTTGTCCCTCCATCCATCCATCCATCCATCCATCTATCTGTTGTTTGTTCATTCTATCGATTGCTTGATCATTGTTCTGTCTATTGATCTATAATTCTACTAATTGTTCTATCGATCATTTGTTCTACCTATAGACTGATTTTCATATCAGTCGTTCTATCTATCTATTGTTCGATCAATCATTCTACCAATTGTTCTATCTATCATTAGATTGTTTTAGCTATCAATCAATTTATCAATTTATTTATAGACCGTTCTACCAATCATTCCATCTATTGGTTGATCTATCTGTCTATCTGTCTATCTGTCTGTCTGACTCTGACTCTGTCTGTCTGTCGGTCAGTTGTTCTATTGATCATTTGTTCTATCTATCAACTGATTATTCTACCATTCATCCTATCAATTGTTCTATTGCTTGATCAATCATTCTACCTATCATTATATTAATCATTTGTTCTGTCTATCATTAGATTGTCTTGTCTATCAATCAATTGTTCTATCTATCTACCATTCTACCAATCATTCTATCCATTGGTTGATTTATCGTTTATTCGATTCATCATTCAGTCTATCTATTGTTCTATCTATCGATCATCCTAGCAATCATTCTATCTATAATTCTCTCCATCATTCTGACATTCTATCAATCATTCTATTGTTATCTATCTATTCTTCTATCTGTTGTTTATGCTCGTAAAGGTTTTGAACAGTGCGGTGCTCAGTGTTGCCATGTCCACTTATTATCAGCGTCTTGGATGTTGCTTATAAATATGGTTAGTTACGTTGTGTTTTTTGGGATAATTTTAATGTAGTCATATATTTGGCATTATTATCATCTTTTGCTTTGAAAGACCTGGCAACCTGAAACTAGGTATCCTGTGGGGAAACAATAATGGTATGAATATGTATAAATCCGTGAAAGGCATACCTGTGTTTCTGTAATTTTTTTTCTGTAGTATTTTATCCAAGCTGCCAGTGTCTAAACAGCTGTGATATTACTGCATTAACAACTACCAGTGTTGGGGATAACACATTACAAGTAACATGAGTTACGTTATCAGATTACTTTTTTAAAGTAACTAGTAATGCATTACTTTTTCATTTAGAAGGAAATATCTGAGTTACTTCAAATAAGTAACACCATTATTCCCATGTCTTGACTGCTCTCGTGTTGCCATGTTGAGAGAAATCAGGAGTAAGTGCAGAGATGTTGTACATGCTGTGTGAACATGATGCTTACTGTAGTTCTAGACTAAATATGAACATGCATTTACTCATCTCACCTGCACAAAAACAGATTCAGTATTCCTCAAAATGAAAAAAAAAAAATCTAATGCAGTCAAATGCAAACTCAGAATATTATACAAACCTGCAATAATTAAATGTTAAATTAGACAAATATCATTTATGTATTTAATCTCATTTTATTAACCCATGTCTTTACTACTGATCTTTGATGATCCAATTCAACCATATTAAGCAAAAATGACACATTTGTTTAATTTTTGTTATTACTGAATACTGTTGAACTTTCCTCTCATGCATCATATTCTTCATTCAATTTGTTTGAGCTGCTCCCTCTATAGTACAGACATGAATTACATTACCTTCAGCCTGAGGCGTATTTTTCACTTTTGTTGTCAAAGGGCTTTTACATATGTAAAACAAGAACTTTTTTATATTAAAAACAAACAAGCAAGCCCTGTCCAGATTTAAAAAGTAACTGAAAAGTAACAAAAAAGTAACACACATTACTTTCCATAAAAAGTAACTAATTAGTTACTTTTTTAGGGAGTAACACAATATTGTAATGCATTACTTTTAAGTAACTTTCCCCAAAACTGACAATTACAGTAGTTGTGCACAGATTTTTATGTACAATACATTTAGTTGTGACTACCTGAAGTTTTCAGAAGTTCATTTGATTATGGCATGCAGTTTTCATTACCAAATTCTGTGTGTTTGTGTATTATGATTAATATTTTTTTAAGTTGTTGTCATTTCAGAAGTCACTAAATATTGAACTATGAAAGTAACATCCATTATTTATATTTTAATAATGAGGAGCATTTTAGAACATTGTCATATTTAAGACCTAATAATTAACATTTAGCAGTGTAATTTTGAAGAACATTTAAGGTTAACGCTGTAAATTCCGGCCATGTCAACTGAAATAAATCCTCAAAGATTTGTGTTTTAACAGAATGGTGGGAGTGATTTGATTGGCTAATCAGGCTCTGTGGGATCTCATGGAGTCTTGCCATGATTGTCAGTCCTCGTTCAAAAAAGCAAAACAACTGTTCTTCTTGATTGTCACAATTCACTGGACCATGTCTCCTCGGAGATGCACAGTAATGTCTTCAAGCTTTTCTTCAACTCCTCTGGGATCGGCAGAAATGTCTAGCTGGCACCGCTTTGGGCCCCAGTGGGAATCTAGCATCTCTGCCAAAGTGCCTTTCTTTTCCGTATCCTCTTCCCAAATTGACAGTCGTGTCAATAGGTTGCACAGCTAAAAGAGGAAGAATGGGCACCGTAGTCTGCCAAGACAGTACTGTGGATGCTGCAGTTTGCGTGACGACGAGTTTTTTTGTGAACGTTTGTGTTTGTGTGTGCGACTGGGCATGACTGTTGAGTTTGCACACAGTCACCGATTTGGAGCCGGTTTGACCGCTGTGTTCCAAGTTTTTGTGTTTGGGGGGAGCCATTGATCCATGTAATTAGAACAGTGAGAGTGGCGGCAGTCCTTACAAAAGATTGTTCCCTTTGAATTTCAATTTACTTAAGTTACAGAACATGATTACACTGACATAGAACACCACTCAACACCATTACGCTGACAGACAAAGAAACAAGGTGAAAGCTCCGTCATCAGGCCAAAAATGCAATGAGAAGTGCCACTTTTTCCAATGGAAAAATATATATTTTATCACCAATTCAGCAAGCTGGCCAATCTCGCTCGGAGTTTCAATCTTTTTATTCTATTCTATTCGATTGGGAAGGGCGCTGAGGCATTCTGTCATCTAGGGACCCAGCGATCCATGCACATGAGACAGAGCTCAGTTCCGCTTTACTGAGTCACCCTGTAACCACTGTGCACTTCTATTACCCTGAATATGCTCCTGTCAGCACAGCACAACACACCAAACACACTCACTTACGCGCACAACATGTGCAAATAACTTTCCTAGTAAACCGAAATATAAGCAATGCATTACCATGCTTGTTTGCGAAAGCGTGATCATTCGGTCAGAGAAGTACACTTGCTTTTCATGAAGCTTATTTGCTGCGAGCTCTATGCTCAAAATCCTTGCAGGTAGTATAGCTGCTACAGAAGAAAACTGGCCAGGGCAAACTCATTCGTATTCATAGATTCAAAGAAATTTGTATGTAAAGCATGTGTGTATGCGTGTATACACAGTCTACTGTTCAGGTATTTGGGGTTAGTACGAATTTTGTTTATTTTATTTTATTTTTATTTTTTTTGAAAATCTCTTATACTCATCAAGGCTACATTTATTTGATAAAAAATGCAGTAAAACAGTAATATATTTTAAACCATAATTTATTCCTGTTATGGCAAAGCTGAATTTTCAGTCATTACTCCAGTCATCAGAGTCAGCTTTCAGAAATCATTCTAAAGCTGATTTGGTCTTCAAGAAACATTTCTTGATACTTTCAATGTGAAACATGTGCTGCTTAATATTTTCTGAAGTAAAAGTTCAAAAGAACACCATTTATTTGAGTTTTTTTCGTCTTCACTGCCACTTTTGGTCTGTTAAATGCACCCATGTTGAATAAAAGTAGTAATTAAAACAAACAAACTTCTATCTGGAGAGAGGAAAAAAAATTTAAATAATAATAATGAATAATTTTAACAAAATAAGAGAGATCATTCAAAATGCATGTTATTTTTTATTTAGTACTGTCCTGAGTAAGATATATTACATAAAAGATGTTTACATATAGTCCACAAGACAAAAAAAATAGCTGAAATTATTAAAATAACTCCATTCAAAAGTTTGGGAACCTTTGGTTCTTGATACTGTGTGTGGTTACCTGGATGATCCACAACTTTTTTGTTTTTGTTTTGTGATGGTTGTTCATAAGTCCCTTGTTTGTTCTGAACAGTTAAACTGAGCACTGTTCTTCAGAAAAATCCTCCATGTCCTGCAGATTCTTCAGCTTTCCAGCATCTTTTGCATATTTAAAGCAATAAGAAAAATTTGGACATCTTCATCCTGTTCAAAAGTTTTCACCCCCGGCTCTTAATGCTAGTGATGATAGTGGCAGTACAGTAAGGAAAAAAAATCCAGTGCTATAGGATTATGAGACAGAATTTTATTAGTTGCTTACACCACAAAATTGCTTCAGTTTGTAGGGAACATGGGTAACATAACATAAGCTAAATTCAGTATGCCAGTACACTTCATTATACCCTTAAAATGAAACATAACCCTTCCTGTACTGATACAAGTGTGGTTGTAAGTGCATCATACAGCAGTGAAGAGGTTCTAATGAGCACAGTCTCACTGTCTGTGTGCTGAATGCATTTGCAGTGTGTGCGTGTGAGTTAGTGTTTGCAGGTGTGTGGCTGGTGACTCATCGCTGGTGTCAGAGGCAGTCAGCTGTGCAGGTGACATATGCAGATTTATGTAAATACACTGCTCTCCTCTCCTCCTGTTTGGCCATGCCTGCTCAGTAATTATGCAGATGGAAGCAGTCTCGAGGTGGTCAACGCTAACCACCTGAGAGTCCTAGGTCAACAAAATTAATTCATTTAACTCTCGGAAAGACTGCAAACATGCATAAAAGTCTAAATGCATATGAAGGAGCACTGAAATAAGCATGGAAATATTTTTAAACTATTTTTTTTTATATATTTTTAAGTTCATTTGTATTTTAGAACATATGGCTGCCCAGTTCTTGCAAATGCATTTTTAGACCACAACTGTGTTTCAGTTGTAGTAAATAATAATAATAATAATAATATATATCATCAGCCATTATTACAGTATTCAGTGTCATTCATTCAAAATAGAAATCTTTTGCAACAATATACACTACCGTTTAAAAGTTTGGGGTCAGTAAGAAATTAATAATTTTATTCAGCAAGAATGTTAATTTGATTAAAAAAAGTGATAGTAAAAACTTATATTGTTACAAAATATTTCTATTTTTAATAAATACTGTTATTTTTTTTTTATTATTCATCAAAGAATCCTGAAAAAAGGTAAAAAAAATATTAAATTAAGCAGCACAACTGTTTCTAAAGTTGTTAATAAATCAGCATAATGGTTTCTGAAGGATCAGGATTAATAAAACAGAAAAGAGTGATTTTAAATTTGATTGATATTTCACAATATTGCTGTTTTACTGATTTTGATCAAATAAACGCAGCCTTGATGAGCACAAGAGACTTCTTAAAAAAATAAAAATAAAAAGCTTAATGATCCCAAATGTCTGAATTATATACACAGACACGCACGCACGCACGCACTCACGACACACACACACACACACACACACACACATATATATATATATATACACACACACACACACACACACACACACACACACACACACATTATATATATATATATATATATAGTATGTGTGTGTGTGTGTGTGTGTATAAATTACCTTTAAACGGTTTGATTTTGTCAACATGAAATCCGAGAAGTCAGTCCAGAGATAAATCTAAATAAAATATGATTACATTTTTCCATCCTATCAAATTGTGCACCTAAATTAGGAGTAAAGTCATTTCCAGGAACCCTCGCCAATAAAAGTCGGCGCTAACAGAAGTGCTGCGTTCTCTCGAATGGGATATCGTTTTTATATTACTAAAACGAAAATCAAATAAAGTGGAGTGCTCTCATTTCTCTGGATACTCACCGTATAGGTATCTCCATTCTGCTCGTCCCACACTATAATGAAGGAGGAAAAATGGAATGCAATTTTATGAAAGCCAATGAGATTGATCTTTTCTTCTCCCAGAGCCCCTCACCGTTAATTCAACACCAGCTCCAATTTCACACACTTATTATCCCGCAGCTGGTCGCACCAAAAATACAAACTCTGCTCAGCTCAAAACTCCTCCGCCGTTGGGAAATTAGAATATCACCCGACGCAGATCAGAGAGATCACATATCAAAAGTAGAAGGTGACACCGACAAGTATTGAGTCACAGCCTGAAGACTGGACAATTTAACCTTTTCTCATTGCACTATAAATCACTTCATCTAGACCTTTTTCTTGCAAAACTTTACCTCTTTGAAAAATTGTCCCATAATCACATAAGAAATGTATTTAGAGAGATAGTAAATTCATTGTGTTTGTGAGCATTTGTTCAGCATTGTGTTTGTGAGCATTTGTATTAAATTTAAAAAAATTATACATGTATTAATGTATGTATAATGTATATACATATATGTATAAGTTGTCTTAATATATATACACTGCCGTTCAAAAGTTTGGGATCAGTACTTTTTTCTTTATTTTTTGAAAGAAACAAATACTTTTATTCAGCAATGATGTTAAATGTATATATATATATATATATATATATATATATATATATATATATAAAGCAGCACAGTTATTTTTTTATTTCCAACATTGATAATAAATCAGCATGAATGATTTCTGAAGACTGGAGTAATAGCTGATGAAAATTCAGCTTTGCATCACAGAATTAAATTGTATTTTAATGTTTAGTAAAATAGAAAACCATTATTTTAAATTGAAAAATATGCACATTTGACTGTGTTCTGCTTAATATATTTGTAATAATATTTCATATTCTTTAACATTTTTAAAAAAATAAATAAGAATGCATGTTTAATTAGATGTTTTTCTCTCAGTTGTTTTTTATCATATAATTATGTAATTTTTGAACCCATTTTAATTTTTTAGATGCAACCAGTATCTTAACACTTACAAACCTCTTTTTTCTTTGTTTTCTGATTAGGCTCGATAACATTGCTCATAGTGACTGCAGTTGACTTCTTCATAATGTAAATGCGCTCGTTGCTTCATTCTGGGATGTTTTCCACCAGATTCTTACTCCCCATTGGCAATTCAAACATTTACTTCCATCTATCCCTCTTGCTCGTCATTACATCATGCAAAACCAGGCCAGAAACTTTACACCAGCCTCATTCTTCAGCCCGAATACAGACTGTCACTGTAACAAGCAACGTGTGATTCACTCTCGCTCATATGACAGTAAGACTCTGAGTTACACTTTTGATTGGCCATCATCACAATAGTGTTCAGACACTTCCTCAGCTCTCAGTCCATACAACAGTGTGTGTATTCAGGCCTGGCACTGATTATTATCTCCGGAGTACCTCTTCCTGGAAAGATCTCGGACTTCCTCCATTGTGTTGTGCTTGACTTTATAATTTTTCCATCTTAAGTGCACTCAGCCTTCTGCATTGCTTACTGGTTTTAAATAAATTGAATTGAGGTATAGCCTCAAGATCTTTGAGTTTACAGGCGCAAGTGTTTCCATGTGTGTCAAAGGCACATAAACACGCTTTACAGTAAGCATGTTTTTTTTACTGGCTGTGAAATGACAGTTCGCTCCATGGTCAAATAACATTAATTTATTGTATGTGATCGTAGAGGTAAGAGTTGATGACAGCTTACAAGGACCTTTGCTGAAAAAACCTTCAACCTGATGCTGCACAGCACAGTCAGGCCTTGATTTGGTTTAAGATTATCTTAGTTGGGTCTTTAACACCAGCCAAATGACCAGTCTAGGAGACCGGACCAAAACACCAGTTTCCAGTTTTAGATTATTTAAACTGGTCTGAAATGGTTTACAATAGTCTCAGACCCTGGCTAAGCTTTATCGTCATTATTAGTGCTGCACCGGTGTTTTTTTTTTTTTGTACTGTTATAGTTAATCAACATTGAAATTAAAAACCAATTTGCATATAAAAACACAAAGCAATTTGCACACTTTTTTCATAATTGCATTTTTTTTATTGATATATATTTTTCCTAAAAACTGAAAAAACAAATGAAAACTGAAACTGAAAAAAAGACTGGTACATTAAAAGATCACAATATAGATTTTATTCCCAAGCAAGTATGATATGTGATTCAAAAGAAGCTTTTTTCATGGTAATCTAATCTCTGTTTTAAACCGTGTAGCAAAGCCCTCGTGTCTCTCAACATGGCTTTCTCCAGCTCACGCCAGTCTCACAGCTGTAATTGTACAACATTAATCACACGGCCCACATACAACAGGGCCCACTGCCACTTTTTGGGGTATTTTTAATTGACTATAAATCAGACACACGCTTGACAAATGACGGTAATTACAGTGCAGTTGTTTCAGTGCTAGGGAGAGTGTTTCCCTTCAGTAAAGAGAAGGGTCGGCAAGGTGAGGCAAACGCTCGTGCGTGTGTGTATGTGTGTGAGAGACAGGGAGAGAGGACCTCAGGCGAACCGGTTCACACTTGCAGACATGACCCTCAGTGCAAGCTGTCCTGACTTTGAACTGAAGTGAAGGGCATAGAGAACTGTATAGGGGTCAGGGGTAAAGACGTCATAAAATGTGCTTTAGGAAATAGCTTTAATGGTTGGGTTTTCGGTACTGAATTTTTTATTGCGGCCAAAACTGTTTTGGAGAAACAATTATGTTTAATTAGTGCTTTTCCGATGACATGTTTTGACGGCATCTGTGTTTATTGCACACAACATTGATAAACTACAACAGGTGAATCTGTCAGCTATGTGGACCCCAGGCCTGGGTTTACAATAGATTTCTCGATTTCTTCATTTTGATGAATAGAGATCTTGTCTATGCTGTTTTCAGTTGATGTTTGAATAAAACTTTACAAAACATTTACAGCATGCCTACCATCCAATAATCATAAATAAGTTCGGTGCATTGTCACTTTTAAAATAAACAACTTACTGAAATGTACGTATATGTCTCATTTAATCGTTCAGTCAGTGTTTCAAATGTGTAAATGGCGTCAATAAAACAGCTTGTAAACAATGTCACGTAACATTACATTTACCTCAGGAAAGCCATTCAATGTCCATAAATCATTAGTTAGCTTGAAAAAAAAAACTCTATAGAGAGGAGCGTTTTGCTAAATAAGCGCACTATATATTTATGTTTGAATAAATGTCATGAAGACATGTTTTTATTGTAGCCACTGTTTAAATTTGTATATTTCAACAACAAATTTGAGTAGAAACATAATTATATTAATAAAAAGTGTGAAATTGCCTTGGGTGCAATTTAAATGTTTATTTGGGTGTTTGGGGGACTTGTAAATAAGCTTTATTTTTCATTTCAGTTTTCGGCTTAAATGAAAACTTTAAGTTTAGTTTTGGTGTTTCAGGAACAAAAAATCATTTTGGTGCATCACTAGTAAAAACGATGAAGCTTGGCAGGGCTATGAGACCATTGTAAACCAGTTCAGATAAGTTTAAACCATCTAAGACTGTAAACTTCTTAAACCAGACTTAACTAGTGTGCTGGCCTCTCCCAGACTGGTCACATGGCTGGTTTTTAAAATATTGTGGGCACTTTTAAGCTGGCTTTTAAGACTGGTAGATAAGTGTAAACCTACTACGACCATCTTAAACCAACATATGAGTTTAAGAAGATTTCTCATAGCAGGAGTGGTTTAAGATGTTTTGACATCTCTACTTTCTGTTTTTAAAAGCTGCATGAGATGACATTGCCTGCGTGAAAGTCCTCTTATTAGAAGTTGTTCTTCTGAGTTGTTTGAATGTAGTTCCTGCTGGTCTCCTCCTTGAGCACTGACCCATAAATTCCAGGACGTCAGCAAGCTAGGCCGGTTAGAAGTGGAGGGAGGTTATGGGCTTGAGTTCTAGGACACCATTGAGAAGAAGGTGGCCTAAGGGGGGGCACAGCACTGGCAGCTGCTCCCTGTCTGCTCCGGGCACAGTGACTGCCATTTGATCTCTCCTCCGCCGAGGCGAATGGCGCTATGCAAAATGGCCCCACTCCACTAGCTAACCTACTTAGCGGAGGAATTTCCATTTCTGATGCAAATCGGCGGTGAATCTGGCTGGACTGAGAAACAACGTTCACAACAGTGAAGAGGAAAATAACCAAGCGTGTTTCATCGTCCGTTCACCAAAGTGTGTGTTCATCATTAGTAACATGAGCTTTGTAATTGCAGCTCCTCTTTGAAGGAGAATTTAAAGAGTGTAGCATGATTCACACTGATATAAACTGTCGAAATTAATGCTCTCCAGTGTTCGACAGTCGCCTGTTCAAATTAACTAGAATACTGAACCATTAGAGTAGAATCTGCTACATCTCTGCTGCCCAAAAAGGTCAACGGCAAACTTATACATTTTAATGAGCTCTTGGAATTCGAGGCTTATTTGCCATAAATTTGAATAAGTGCTGTGCAAGAGGAAGCAGTGGCTTTTTAGCGCTAAAAATGTTTAAATTGTGACTGTTTGATATGATCTGATTGTTGTATGAAATATTTTTATATCAACATCTTTGTGTAATACCACATGCAGCGCAAAGGTGTTGATACAAAAATATCTCATGTTTAATATTAGACTGCACAGTATACACAAAATATTTCCATTAAACTGTGAACAACAGCTTTAGTCTGTGATCATTAAGCCGTATGCAGACCTCAGGGTGAAAACTTTATATGTAATTTAATAAAAAAGAAGCCCTTGAGCTTGAGAGGTAATGAAAGATTTTTCTCTTCCTCTTCAGCTGAACAATAAATCCAGAATCTGTGTCATGTTGCTGGCTTCATTTTGAAGAGGAAATTAAGTATCCTTAATATATAATAAATCGTATATGAACAAAATCATTTCTGGAGGTCCCATTTAAAAAATTGTTTAAAAAGTTAATTTACTGCTTTTTGGAAATTGTTTGTACACAACCAGTCAGAAGTTGTTTTTTTATGTTTAATGAAAGATTACATTTTTAATGAAAGAAGTCTCTTGTGTTCACCAAGGCTGCGTTTATTTCAACAAAAATACAGTAAAAGCACAAATATTGTTCAATATGTTAAAGAACTGTTTTCTAATGTAATATATTTTAAAATGAAATGTATTCCTATGATAGCAAAGCTGAATTTTATGATCCATCTAATATGTTTAGGCTTTCCATCTTCTGATTTGATGCTTGTATCACCATTTAAAAATTGGGGTAAATAATACAAAAATAAAATAAATTAATTAATAAATGCATTTACAAAATATTTTTATATTTTAAATAAATACTGTTCTTTTGAACTTTCTGTTCATCAAAGAATCCTGAAGAAACAAACAAACAAACAAAAAACACAATTCACTGTTTCACAACACACACACACACACACAACTTTAATAATTGAACACCAATAAAAATTGAGCTTTTTCAAACTTTTACAGTAGTCTGTTATGTTTTATGATAACTTCTATGGGTTATTCATATTCAGTTAAAATTGAGTTGTAATTGATAAGTAATTTTTAAATAACTTCTAATTCAGTTGGAATTTAAGAGTCATTCTTAATTTCATTTAAATTCTTTTGTAACTTTAAAGTCTTCCACAATTCAAAGAGCTTGTCTGGGTAACCATAAATATTTAGTTCATGCTGTACACAGGTCGGGTTGGGTCAGCACCCACAGGATTAACACATGCTGCACTTCAGTTTCCAAGTTATTCACAGTTGCTTGTGTCCTTGTTTGCAATGTGTATATGGGTTTGTTTATATCTGTGCGAGGAGAGGTCAGTCTAACATACTAAAAAGAAACTGCAACATAACAAAAGAAACCACAGGAGACTTGGCATACAGACTGCACTTTTTTTGGGGGAAAAAAACTTACTGTTTCCTCTTTCATCTCTGCTAGAAAAGCATCAAAAAGATTCTCAGTAAATCAAAGCTTTTTATCATCGCCTTATTCCTGTTCAACTCCAATAGAGATTTTCAGCTACTTAAAATTGCACCGTAGTTGCTGATGATTGCCGAATGGGGCATTTATATGGACAGCCATAATAACCTGCTTCTTAGAGCTGCCATAACCATCGCTGAGTATCTAGACAGGAACAATAACTACATCAGAGTATGTGAGGTTCATAATTTTTGAGAAAGCATTCAGTTCGTAAGTGATTACCTTATTTCATCCATTGTTATAAATGCTCTGCTTTACCACTTTGGCGGATGATAGATCAAAAAATGACTTGGAAAATTACAGGAGCTCAATGCTGAGAGCAGTTCCAGAGGCAATCACAGCATGCGTGTGTATGTGTGTGCATGTGCACCTTTTTTTGAGACTGTGTGCTGTGGTTTTCTGCTCCTGATGGCTGAGCGGATGTTTGGCCTGGTGCCGTGGGCCCGGGGCAGTTGAGTGGCAGTGAGAGCGCTGAAGTCTGATCCCTGGCGTCTCTGGCTTCCTGTGCTCAGATCGATCCACCGGTGAGCAAAAGACGGGCCATTCAGCAGTGTGCTGGAGAATGACAGGCCTGCAGCCTCCGCGGTTCCCTCACAGCAGGAAATGTACTCGAGGAAAGAGGTCTTTTGAGCCCAAACGGTAAACCACACCACTGGTCATTTGACAGCATAGGTCACTGGAAAGAAAAGAGAAAAAAGTAATGTAGTCAATAATGTATGTTGCATGCTTTTTTTCTACCCATTGAGGGCAAATGTTTCTGACTAAAGTCAATGAAGTTATCCTGCCTCTGCATAGTAATATGTACTTGGGAGTGAGAACCTGTTTGTGTATGGACTTTAGTTTTATTAACATAATCTTAATTAAAGATTTAGAATTATAAACATTATCTTAATTAAAAAGATAAAACCAAAAGCTTGATAGAGGGCCTTGGACCAAAAATAAATGTTGCATTATATACAGCTATAATGTATAAAAATGTCTTAAAAAAAAAAAGAAGAAGAAAGAAATATTAACCAATATTAACCTGCTGCCACTGGTTTGGGCATCTCTGGTCTAAAAGTACCAGAGGTTCTTATAAGGATGCACTTATAGGAGGACCTTCGAATATCATCTCAGATAAAAAAGTTGAGAACCACTGGGTTACCCATTTAAGTAACCTAACCTAGTTTACATAAAAAAAAAATTCTGTCATAATTTCTACACCCTTATTTCTGAATGTTGATGCTGCTCTTTTCCATACAATAAAAGCATACAGTGACAAGCTTCTTCCTATGCATTATTCTATCTCTCTGTTGGAAATAGATGGGATTTATGCCAAGAGGACTTGGAATATAGTGCACAAGTCATATAATCTGCTTTTATGATGCTTGGTGTTTATAGAGCTTGACAGTGTCCATTCAGATACACTTTGAAGCATCTTGAATATTTTGCCAAACATCTCCTTTTGTGTTCCAAGGAAGAAGTGAGTAAATGATGACAGAATGGCAGAATTTTCACTTGTCAGTTATACTGAATGCTATGCCTTTTAGGTTACTACATTTTCCATAGGACTGAAATGATTCAGTACAAAGAACAGTCACCCCTTTTTAAAGCATTGTTTTTTCCCTCACTCTTTTTTTCCTGTCAGAGAGTCAAAGAAAGCTGCCGCCAGTCATTCACCTGGAGTGTGCTGATGTGAGACCGGTATAAGCACTCTTACGTGAACTGTCAAGAGAGAGTGACGGCTGTTAAGATGAGAGGTCTTTTATTTTTTTGCTGACTGATGACGCTAGATGACCCAGTGAGAGAGAAGGGAAAAATAGCTTTGACAAAAAGCTTGCCTTTAATAAACCCGTATTGAAGTTTGTTGTGATGATAAATTAAGATACCAATCCTCTTTGGATTCCTTGAGCGATTCCTTAGATCAAACACAGATGCTTCAGCCAAAACCCTGAGCTTAAGAAACTTAATGGAAATATATAAATATATATAAAAGCAGAGCTCAGAATGCTGTTTCTGAAGTAATGCAATCCTGGGATGAATAACTTCAAAAAGCTCTGCCCTTGGCTGAACGAGCTCAAAGAAGAAAATAAAAAAAGTTTACTGATAGTGGTCAGTTTGTATGTGATGAACAACCATTTACGTCAATCATTTTGTTGTGTCTGGAGGATATTTGAGTGGTTTATTGTTTTAAATGATGACTGGCTGTTTGTCAGACAAGTATTCATGTCCTTTTTTGGTAATTATCTTTATTCATAACCACACAGAAAAACAGAGCATATTTAGTCTGTTTTGTTTATCACAGACTCTTCCATGGTGTAATTAACTCAAGAGACAGCACAAAAAATATACACTATATTGCCAAAAGTATTGGGTCGCCCCCTTCTAATGAACAGGTTTGACTACTTTAGTAATTTCTATGAGTACAAATCTTAATGTTAAAGCATATAATGATATTCTAGGAAATTGTGTGCTTCTAATATTATAGCAACAGTTTGGACAGGACCCTTTTCTATTCTAACATGACAATGCCTCTGTGTATAAGACAAGGTTCAAAAAGAAAATGATTGATTCAGTCAGTGTGGAAGAACTTGACTGGTCTGCATAAAACCAAGTCCTAATCCCAGTTTAACACCTCTGGTGTGACTGTAAATGCAGACCTTGAGCCAAAAACTCATCACCAAACACCAATGACTTGTACATACACTAATAATACAATTAACATAAATAAAATGAATATAAAATGAAATTCTTTATTCATTGAAAAGTCAAACATATGCATGTATCCATGTATAACAGCTTGTTGTCTTTTAGTATTTTTAATTTGACACAGATATCACAAGAATGTACTCTGATTACATTTATTAAGTGCTGTGCTTTGGGTTCTTGTCATTTTTATTCTGCTCTTGCAATGTGAAAGACTTCTGTTTAACAGTCTGGTCACCACTTTAATTCCATTACTTGAAATCACAATTTCTCATTCACATCTCTCTCCCGGAGTCTTTTCACAGGGCATGTTTGAGAATACTTTTAAAGTAAATAGCTTACAAAATACCTTACATTTCATCTGTCAAACATGTTAATGGTTTTTAAAATTTTGTTAAAACATTTAGTTTACCATTAATGCAATTTTACATTTTGCACAGCTTAGTGTGATTGGATCTCTTTCCGATCACATTTGAGGCGACTTATAATTGCATTGTGTAAATTCAGTCCATAATGAATGTCCAGAATGCTAACAAGGTTCTCAAGGTTCAAGGTTCTTTATTATTCGTCACATACACAATCATACAGGGTATAATCAGTAGTGAAATGTAACTGGATATAAAACCACGTTAATGTAAGACACATTGGGATTCTCAGACAGTCATTACAATCTATAACAGCCATGAGATGCAGATTTTAATTGACTTTACTCTACAAAAAGTGTTGACATCATGAGAGCCGTGACAGTGACGCAACTAAAGCAGAAACTGGAGAGGCACCGTTTAAGGTACTTTTATAGTGAAAGGGAATAAATATCTCTTCCTTTCTCTCTGAACACTTCACAGCAGACTCTGCATCTGTTATGACAGCCGTTCCTTCTTTGTTCTCACATTTCGTGAAAAAAGAAGTGGTTTTGCTATCACTGAGGCAGACTAATTTCTCCACCACTCACTTTTACCTAAGGGTGCACAATTTCTCTGCAGGAAAAGTGGTGGGAAAGCGTCATTTTCCTGTCTGTGAAAAGTTAAGTTTCTAATTCCATTAGAATTGGAGGCATTCTGTCATAAGAAGCCTGGTATTACATTGGTTTAAAATTAGAGACCTTAATGAATAGCTCATGGAAAGTAAATGAAGGTTATTCACTGGGTTCACACCTGATCTGCCATCTGTGAGAGTAAGATACGTATGTGGCATTACGATGTAGGATGGTGTGACATCTGTAATGTGACAAATACCTTGACACTCTTATTTCTCATGGTCCACCTACCAGTTCAAAGTGATGCAATGTTTTCTGAATGTGATGTGAGTAAGTAGTCTTACTTTAAACTGTCTAACTCTCACGGTATTGCAAACTGTTGCTGTTGGATTTTTGTGGAATCTGGAATTGATGCAGGTACAACATGGGAAGTTGTTGATAATTAGAGCATTTGAATATCAACTTAAAGCTTAATTAATGTTTAATTTAATGTTTATTTTAAAAACTGATGGTGTAAGTGAGGCGATGAGTGAGAAAGTGCGTGAGAGAGAGCTGGCTGTGACTTCAACAGCTTTGTGTCGATAACAAACAAGAAGCGGGGTCCCCATAGGGGAAATACACAAAGCAATTACGGCGAGGGAAAGTTGCCTGGAGAACCTTATTAAAATTTAATAAGCCCAAGGTTCTTTTCTGGCCGTTGTTCTGTGATGGCAGAACATTATGTTTCCCAATTCTCAAATTAAATCACAGGGTGAGGTGAAAAAAAAGCTGAAAATCAAAAGAAAAATAGAGTGAGTTTAGATTGCTTTTCCTCATATCTGTGCCATATTTAAAGCATGCTGTTTGAAAGGGGGGGGGGGTGTATGTGTTCACACATTGTGTGTCTTTTGTGTTTGCCAGTCTTTACTTTTTCTTTTGTGCTATAGTTCCGAGAACCCAGAGCTGCTTTGAGGCGTTTGCGTTTTGGCAGGGATGCATGATATTTCAATTCTGGTGGATACTGATAAGCTGGTAATTGTTTGAATGTTTAGTGGTGGATAACTGATAAATGATAGCATAACTTAGAAACGGCCAGTATTAAAATTGTTTTCTATTTTTTATGTGTATACAACAGTTCTTTCTGGTGCTTGAATCTGATTGGCTGATAAGAGTGTGATATTCCAGTGATAACAGAGCCAAATCACAGCCACTGCTACTCGTGTGATATTGCTCCTATCTATCTATCTATCTATCTATCTATCTATCTATCTATCTATCTATCTATCTATCTATCTATCTATCTATCTATCTCTATCTATCTATCTATCATCTATTATCGATCGATCGATCTATCGTTCGTTCTATCATTCTATCTATCGTTCTATCTATCTATCATTATATTGTTCTATCGTTCTATCTATCGTTCTCTTATCATTCTATCTATCGTTCTATTGGTCTATCGTTCTCTATATCATTCTATCTATCATTCGATAGTTTTGTCCATCATTCTGTAGTTCTATCTAGCGATCTGTCTATCACTCTGTCTATCGATTGATTGTTCATCCTGTTTATTGGTCATTCTGTCTATCAATCGTTCGTTCTATTGTTCTGTCTATCAAAAATTCTGTCTAATGATTGTTTTAACTAGCGATTGTTCTTTCGATTGAGCATTCGTAGAACATCGTACAGTCCTGACTCCTTCTTTTTGGATAAGGGATGTTCATGTACAAATGGCTTAATCAAGACAAAAACATATATTAGAAAAGTAGTGGCACATTGTGAATTGTCCTTCAAATTTGTCTTGTCCTTACATTTGTGTGTGTGTGTGTGTTTGGGCATGTGTGAGTGTTTGCATGTGTGGGTGTATGTCGGTTGAAACCTGTTGCTCTGGCCTGCTGACTCTCAGAGATAACAAGCAACCGCAACAGGAAAAACATAAGCGCATACTCTCATTATTCCACCATCATTACCATACAGTGCACACACACGGACACACATACAAACTCTTCTGCTGCTAATCTGCAGTAATACACTGTAAGTACATGGCGAGTCTTGCCATGAAGCTAGTGCAGAATGTAACTGAACTCAGAGGCTACTACGAGAGAATTTGTGACCTGTAACATTAGAACCGAGAGCTTCAAACACAACAGTTATTCCGACAGTTAATCCACTGATGTGATTTGTTGGATTCGCCTAGAAAAAAATGTTTGAACTGCTGCCCTGGAGCACCCTTAGGGTATTGAGCTGAAATTGCTTCTTATACTTGATGGCATCCAGAATACTGGCCTCTGCTTTTGCACTTAGTTTCTGGTTCCTGTGATGGTTTAAAATATCTAATTTAAGTTTACAGCATTGCTGATCTTTTTTTTTTTCCTTTTTCTTTTTGCAACATTACTCATAAAACTCATTTTCCATTGATCGGGAAGATCCCTTGTGCAAAGATGCATTGCATTAAGTTTGACCGCACGAGTTTGGTCTCTATTGATGCAGAATGTACATTATGGAGAGAGGAAATGACTTTGCTCAGATGCAGTACATTCACTTTTATTCATGGAAAATGTAATACCTGATAGGAGTGTTACAGCTTCTGCACTCTTCATCCATTGTGACATTTAAATTCTGGTATTTGTGACAGTATTTTGTGCAGTGATCTATTTATCTGTTAAGGACACATTTAACAAGCAATTGTGTTGGTAATTAGGCAATTAGTTTCCCGTCACCGGATATAAATTAGCTTAAGGTTATGTAGTCTCAGTGCTTTTGTCAGAATACATTCTGACATAATACCAGGAATTTCATTTTGCTCATTGAATATATACCAATTGGGGTGTTTTCTGAATGTAATATACAAGGAAACTTTGGTAGTTTTTGATTCCAACTTTCTTGAAACATAGGTTGAGTCATATTGAGCCTGTTATAGTTTTCCTATTTTATTTTATTTTATTTTATTTTAAAGATTAATTACATGATGACACTTTAGCTTTTCTCTGCTATTTACAGTATTTATTTATTTATTGTATTTGCATGGAAAATGTTTTTTTTTTTCTTTATTTTCTTTCTTTATTTATTTTGGAAGACCTCTTATTCAAATCTAAAAGAAGAGCATCCTATTGATAAAACAAAACAATTAAACTCACTGCCTACCCACTGCTGCTGAGAGTATCATGTTTGAGAGCAGCCTTCTCAAAAACACTACATTATGATTATGATCTCAGATAAATGCAGATAGCAATCTCAGATGAATGCAGATTAATTGGCCGGCTTCTCTTGGCTATTGTTGTCCATTCACATCAGCTGCATGTATGCTGCAACAAATGTGTGTGTTTGTGTGTGGGCAGGTTTGTGTGGGTGGCTAAGGTTAGGCTCTCATGTATTCCTGCTTTTAACATAATAAGAGAAGTACCCTATAACTATATGTCTATCTTTTGAAGAAACTTTTATTTAGATCACACTTACATGCACTTTTGGCTTTAAGAATAAAAATAAAGAATAAAATAATGAAAAGATCAATTAAAGATGACCATTTATGAAAGTGTTTTGATTATTACTACTTTTGTAAAGCTGTGTATGCAATACAACATACATTACAGTAACACTAAAAACAAAAATAACAAACAATAGCTTGTTACCTAAAAAGCTGCTTGTTTTGGCTACTCAAAATCTAGTTAAGCTATCACCATTTTATGCATAGATTTTATATCTAAAAAAGTACCAATAACCTTTTTTCCCATGTTAGCAGGTAGTGTGCGTATATATATTTATAAAATATATAAAATATTTATAAAAATATATAAAATATATTTATTCTAGGTTATGAGCTACAGTATGCATTAATGACTGTGTATTTAGAAATTGAAAGACTCACCGAGGTACTTCACTTTCGTATGAAACGTTCCGTGTGGAAATAAGAGAAGACAACAGGTCTGTCTGACTTTATACACTTGAAAGACTCTTAGCCTTGGTGGTTACTTCCACCACATGCTTTGAGCCAAATGCGAGTATTCATTGACACAACTTCTTGAAATATGTGCAGTCATCATATTTCAATGCGTACAAAGACATCTTTGAATGCCTGAATTGTCACAATTCAGATCTTACTACCTGTCTGAGGTGATACAGTGATGGCTGCTCTAGATAACCCAATGGATCCAACAGAATACAAGCTTTTGAGTAGGCGTTTGAATCACTACAGATATGTGATGTCCGCCACTCAACCCCCTTTACACAGATCATCCAAACCCTCATGTTTAATAGCAGAGAGAGCAAACTTCCCACAAACGGATTTTAAAACCCCTGACTCACACATTTATAATGATTTTGTACAGAATTCACACTCACTGCAAGATATCTATCTATATATCTATCTATCTGGCCTTCAGCAATTATATATTTTCTGTAATGCTTAATTTAGGCTACATATCAACCGTTTAAGACAGGTTGTCAAGTTATTAGCTAATATATATATACAGTATATATATAGATATATATATATATTGAAAATATGTTTTAGGTTTTGCACATTCTCAGTTGGATATGCAATGTATTATTCCAGGTCTTTTTACTACCCTTACTGTTGATGGAAAAAAAATAAAAAAAATAAAGTAGTACCTGTTAATGACTAAAACACTGTTCCAGGGGTCACACAACTGTGCTGGCTGGATACCCTCGAAAAGGCTCAAGGAACAGTGGGGAACAAAGTGCTTGGCTTAGGCCAAGGTTGCTCAGCTATCAAGCAGAGCTGAATCCGGTTGGCTCTAGCTCAGTGATTACCCACCAGCCTAGAGAGATCAATTTCACTGAACTTCCCCTCAACCGAGCAGCTGTGAATGTCAGTGGGTTCCTGTGAAAAGCCCCGGTGTAAATCTGAAGGAATTCCAATGGGTTTGTCTTTCTGGTCCAGGCAGAGGTGCAATATTTAATCGTCCTTTTCAAGACACCGTGATTTAACCGACTAGGCCGTTGTGAGACAAAAGCAGGCCAGGGTGATGAGGACGGTCAGTTCTGCAGGATCAGACCGCTCTTGTTAAGAGAGCCCTTGAGACCATCTCCAACCAAAGAGGTGAGTAGGTGGAGGTGAGCGGAGAATGTGTGGGATTACTGAGCTGGTTTGGAGACTTACCTTCAATTACATTTGACATTTTTGTAGTCCGCTGACCTGTCCATAACTCTCAAAAGGCGAATACGTACAAGCTGGTGTTCGAAACATCAGACGAAATTGTGGTTGGTTGGTCAAGGGCGGTAATCTCAGTAGACAGTGTAAGAACAGCTTTTACCCAAGGATTGATGTCTTTATAAAGCTGTGCAGACCATGCAATTGTTGAGTAGATGTTTCTCGTTGCTGCTTGCCTGCTTCAGATCTTGGCTTTAAAAGGCTTTGCTAGTATCTTTACAGTATTAATATGTCAAACTCAGTGCACTGCATGGAAAATGGGCTTTTGGCCCACCCATGGAGCAGGAAGCTATGTTTGTGACTTCTAAAGCGAATGTTAGTTCAGCCCTTTAATGGTCTTGATCTGAGAATCCCAACATGAAAGGCCTGGGTTAGACAGAGGCTTCAGTTCTTCAATGGCTTACTGAAGGAGCCCACAGCTGGAGAAGAGCAGAGATGAAGTGTGATTGGCTAGTGCCGTGAGATCAGATGCTGAATCAAACTGGTCGCTTCACCTCTGATCAGGAGTACGGGCCACTGAAATGTCATCCCATTCATTGCCTGCCACTGAGATAAATCTTGTGTGACTGTTTACTTGACTGCCGATAAACATCCTCACATTCTAACAAGCTGGTTAATTGTAATTAAACCATCAGCCGTCAAAAGGAGAGTGGAAATTGAAACACTTAGAATCGATGATGTCCACTGCAGGGTTTTAAGCCTGCTGATAGCTCAGTGGTAGTGTAATCCAAAGTTAAAGGCAGGGATCAGTGCAGACGCAGCTAGGTTCAAACACCATGTTGTCATTCCAGAATTGGTTGACATTTATTTAGCATGCAAACAACTATTTTCTAAATCTTGAACTCACACGAAAATGACTGAAAAATGCTTTTGAAATATATTGAAAATGTCACGTTCAGCAACGTTCTGTTCCTGGAACCACATATTTGTTTGTCCTAGAACAATGTTCCCATCAACCAAACAGATTTTGGTTGGTATTCTTTAGCTTCTCTTTTCTATTTGGTTTTTGTGGAAGGTGGTAATGGTAGGGGTTAATGTCAGGGTTAGGTCTATTTTGTTTGAAATTAATGTTGTTCCAGTACCATAAAAAGTTTTGTCTGGCAAAATCATGGTCACTGTACTGTACCTGTTCACTGAGAATAATTACATTGTATGATATTAAATTTATGCTACAGCCAATTGTAGTTTAAATTAATCTTTTTTAGAACGCTAGGCATTATACACTTGCCTACTTTGTAAATACACACGTGGTCAGAATTGTTGGTACCCTTGGTAAATATGATCAAAGAAGGCTGTGGAAATAAATTTGCATTGTTAATCCTTTTGATCTATTATTTTAAAAAATCACACAAATCTAACCTTTCATTGGAGAATAAGAATTTAAAATGGGGGGAAATATCATTATGAAATAAATGTTTTTCTCTAATACACATTGGACACAATTAACGGTACCCTTTTATTCAATACTTTTTGAAACCTCCATTTGCCAAAATAGTATAGGAGTTTTCTCCTATAATGCCTGATGAGGTTAGAGAACACCTGACAAGAGATCAGAGACCATTCCTTCATCCAGAATCTCTCCAGATCCTTCAGATTCACAGCTCCATGTTGGTGCTTCTTCTCTTCAGTTCACCTCACTCATTTTCTATAGGGTGCAGGTCAGGGAACTGAAATAGCCATAGCAGAAGCTTGGTTTTGTGCCCAGTGACCCATTTTTGTGTTGTTTTTAAGGTTTGTTTTTGGATTATTGTCCGGTTGGAAGATCCAAACATGGCCCATAATAAGATTTCTATAACAGAGTCAGTCACTTTTTGATTTTTTATCTGTTGGTATTTGATAGAATCCATGATGCCATGTATCTAAACAAGATGTCCAGGACCTCCAGCAGAATGTATATGTGTTTACCAAACCCATCTTGAGTGTTTGCTGCAAAAAAGCTCATTTTTTTAGTTTCATCTGACCATAGAAGCCAGTCCCATTTGAAGTTCCAGTCGTGTCTGATAACTGAATATGCTGGAGATTGTTTTTTGGTGAAAGCATTTTCTTTTCTTGATTTTTTTCTTGAAGCTCTCCCAGACAACATGTGGTGATGTAGGTGCTGTTTGATAAATTTTAAGGTTTTCTGACCCCGAAACTCAACCTTTTTTCTGCAATTCTCCAGCTGTGATTCTGGAGGAGTCTTTGGCCATGCAAACTCTCCTCCTCACCATGCATTAGGACGATATAGACACATGTCCTATTCCAGGCAGAATCATAACATTTTCTGTTGATTGGAAATTCTTAATTATTGCCCTGATGGTGGAAATATGAATTTTCACTGCTCTAGCTCTTTTCTTAAAGCCACTTTCTAATTTGTGAAGCTCAATTATCTTTTGCTGCACATCAGAAATATATTCTTTGGTTTTTATCATTGTGATGGGTGATTCATTTGGAATTTGGCCTTTGTTTTCTCTCCTATTTATATTTCTGTGAAGCAGGAAGCCATGGCTGGATAATTTCATGTTCATAATCACGCTGGTGTGCTCAAAATTGTGAATATGAATGGGAATATATTTCAGATATATTTTGCTCATAAGAATTTCTAGGGGTACCAGTGATTGTGTCCAACATGTATTTGAGATATTTTCCCCCATTTTAAAAATTCTCCACAACAACTTAGATTTTTGAGATTTATGAAAAGGAATAACAATCATAAGCCTTCTTTGATATACGAACAATTTCCGTGTGTAGATACAGAGGAAAAACCATTTGAGGATAAATTCCAGACTTATCGAACATCTGCACAAACACGCTTAGGAGATGTGACAATGAAAGCTTAGATTTTTGAGATTAAAAAAAAAAAAGGTCAACACATCTCAAAAGGAATAACAATGCACATTTATTTTCACAGCCTTCTTTGATCATATTTACCAAGGGTACGAACAATTCTGACCACGTGTGTAGATACAGAGGAAAAACTGGGCATGATACACTGAGGATGAAACAATAATGAGATAACAAGGACACTTCCAGACTTTCAAGTCATTTGGCCCACCCGAACATCAAACTAAGGAGCAGATCCCAGATGCTCCACCACTAAAACAAACACGCTTAGGAGGGATGGTGGGCCAGGCCCGTGTAGCGGCAGAGGTGACAGAGGTAGAAGGGCGCCAGGGTGGTGCTGGCAGAGAAAACAATTTGTTCTAAAATCAGCTCAAACCGCCGCCTCGGGAGGAATGAGCGGACACCGCCGCCTCGGGAGGAACGTTTGATACCGCCGCCTCGGGAGCCTGAGCGGGCCCCGCCGCCTGATTGGATGGAGCGGGCACCGCCGCCTCGGGAACATGAGCGGGCACCGCCGTCGGGAACACTGAGCGGGAAGTAACGTGAGCGGACACCGCCGCCTCGGGAGGCCTGTGAGCGGAACCGCCACTTCGGGAGGCCTGTGAGCGGAAGTCGGGAGGAACGTGAGCGGACACCGCCGCCTCGGGAGGAACTGAGCGGACACCGCCGCCTGAAATCTGTCAACACATGGACACCGCCGCTGCAGACAGGCTCTGATTTAAGGCAACTATCAAATGAGCGGACACCGCCGCCTAGGCCTGTCCACCGCCGCTTCGGGAGGCCTGTGAGCGGAACCGCCGCTTCGGGAGGCCTGTGAGCGACACCGCCGCCAGAGCGGAACCGCCGCCTCGGGAGGAATGAGCGGACACCGCCGCAAAGCGGGCACCGCCGTCGGGAGGAACGTGAGCGGGCACCGCCGTCGGGAGGAAGTGAGCGGGCACCGCCGTCGGGAGGAATGAGCGGGCACCGCCGCCTCGGGAGCCGTGAGCCTTGCCACCTCGGGAGCAGTGAGCGGGCACCGCCGCCTCGGGAGCCTGAGCGGGACCGCCGCTTCGGGAGGCCTGTGAGCGGACCGCCGCTTTGGAGCGGGCACCGCCGCTTCGGAAGCCTTTGAGCGGACACCGCCTCTTCGGAAGCTCTGTGAGCAGACAGACTTCGGAAGCCCTGTGTGCAGACACCGCCGCTTCGGAAGCTCTGTGAGCGGACACCGTCGCTTCGGAGGCCTTGTGAGTGGGACCGCCGTTTCAGAAGCCTTGTGAGCGTGCACCGCCGCTTCGGAACTTTGAGGGGGCACCGCCGCTTCGGAGGCCTTTAGCGGACCGCCGTTTCAGTTTAGCCATTTCAGAACTTTAGACCGCCGCTTCAAGCTCTGTGAGCGGGCACCGCCGTCGGGAGGATAGCGGAAACCACCGCCGCCTCGGGAGAATTGAGCGGGAAGCTTCAGCCCTTGAGCGTTACCGCCCCATTGAGCGTATGCCCCTTGGGGAGCCCATGATCAGACCGCGCTGCTCGCACCGACACCAGCGGGGGATCCCGCACGCTGTGCACCAGTCCGAGATGCCCCGGGAACGGATAGGACCACTGGGTGCGACAGACGAGGTCTCCAGCCCTCCTTGGGTCACCGCCTTGTCGGCCATCACTGGGGGCGCTTCTCGGCGAGCACAGCCCGAGGCACACCAGCCACCCTGGCTGGGGAACTGAGGTCCTCCAGAAATCCCCAATGTCAGGTGGTCCAGCCCCATCATCCTCCACTGCTGAGCTCAAGGGCACTGTTGAAGAGGTCCTTGAGGGCCGCATCGTTGTACCCTATGACCTCTGGGCAAAACTCCTCACGTCAGTACCCTGCTGACGGATGGAGCTCAGGGCCTGGAATGGAGGATGCGTTGTAGGGGGCTGCTGACGTTAGGGGATGGCGGCTGGTGTGAGCCCATTCTCCGCTGAGTCCTCAATTGGCTTCGTCGTTCTGTCAGGGAATGCGAGGAGAGATGAGGCGAGGACTCAAATGAAGAGAAATAAAATAGAAATGACGTCACTACAAAAAAAATAACGACGAGCACAGGACTGCAAAACAGGAGAATTAAAGGGAGACAAACGAGAAGGACAGGTGAAGTAACTGAAACAATAATGAGATAACAAGGAGGGCGGGGTCAGACAATAGACAGGAGAGCACATGGCACCAACAACAAACAAGAAATGTGCTCAAACAAATAAACATGACATCTGGTGGCCCACCCAGGCAAAGCCACCCGTGACAGTTTTAGGTTCCCCAAAGAACCTTTCTGTAAACAGTTCTTAATAGAACCATTTTTTCTTTGTGTAATGAACATTTTAATAATCTAAAGAAACCTTTTTTCCACTATAAATAATCTTTTGTGCAATGGAAAGATTCCATGGATGTTAAAGGTTCTTCGTGGAACCAGAGATGCCAAAAAGAGCATCTTTATTTGTAAGAGTATAAGAAGAAATCATATTAAATTGTGGCTTCTACAAGCATAAACCATTGCTTAAAAACCTCAAAGCTCATGGTAGGTCTTTCTGAAAAGGTTTATAAGTTATTGTTAAAAATCAATTACGTTGTGGAGAAAATTAATGAGATTTTTATACCGGAACTCTACTGTTGCACTCTGTTGAGGTTTCTCGCTATCAGTTATTGACACAGCTTTAATAAGTAAATGAAATGTTGCTAGCAATTATCAGATCTGGGCTTTATTGTTATGTAATGTGCATATCAGTGATAAAATGCTCGCCTGTGTATAAGCAGGTTCCCATGTGTGTATTTGAATTCCGCCGAGGCTCACCGCACAACTCCCGCAAGCTAATCCTCGTAGCACGATGCAATTTGAGCTCAAAAACACTCCTTTTAAGACGAGAGGGGTCTGCTATTGACAGCCAACATCAAAGCGGTCCATAGCTATACGCTCTCCAAAACACTCCTGTCCTCTACAGCAACAAACACACAATACCATCAAACACTCACCGCGCTGCCTTTGAAACGCCTGACACTGTTTGCTTTGCTACTGGCACACTATAAAGAGCTTCCCCTTCTCATTGAAAGCAATCTAAAATGGTGTAATGGAAAGGGAAATGAGCAGATACGAGGTGCTTGAGAGATTTACTGTGTCTTTGCTTGATTCGGTTTTCCATGAAGAGTAATCCTTTGACTTTGCTGTTTGTTAAGCACAAATGGTTGTTTTTCTGACCGTCCTCAATTATGCCGGCAAGCAGGAATGCTTGACAATGCGTTTGTGTGCAAATATGTGTGTGTTGGTGGAGGCATTTTTGTTCAAAATGGCCCTGAAAGCTTTTGTGTTGAGGAAGATAAAAGAACTAACGGCCGAGTTGAAAAGGTTAAGTGCTCGAAGAGAAAACTTCAGTGGATTTGATTTGTATTGATTTTGGTAGACACTGCACTAACCAGTTACCTTGCTTGCACCTAACAAACAGAGCCGGGGAAGCAAAACAGCCGGAGATGGAGAGGTGATGGCTCATGTCATATCTGTTCTGTTTTTCCTCTCCCTTTCAAAAATAGAAAGAAACACAAAAAGAAAAATTACAGAAATTTGTTACTATTTCAGCACTTCAATTTTAGTTAAAAACAGTCATTTTTAAATAATCAAATGGTGTAGTGACAAAACTACTCTCCTTCTTGTTCTGTGCAAAATGTTGCGTTCTCCTGGGAAGTTCTTACTTGCATATTTGGAAATCGTAATTACTACATGATGTGAGCTCTAATGATTTCTGGTCAGTTTTGTAGTTCTTTCTAATGTTTTCGCTTCCCGACAAAGGCTTTTTAGCTCTAATGTATGGTAATGAAGAGCAAAGGATGCACATTAGGTGTGTAATTGCTGTATTTGATCATTCTTGGGCTGCCAGAGTGTTGAACAAGTTGCTGTTTTGTACTCCAACATCTGTTTACATGTACATGTTTAGGAGTCTGTGCATCTTTTAACATCTTTTATCTCAGTGGAAAATATAGTTCCTTTATGCAGTTTATATTGGATGCCATTTTTTTTCTCCCTCCAGATCTCTAGCATATTTCCAGTTCTTCTAAAATTGTTATACATCCAGTTTATGTGCTTATATTAATAGAGTGATTAAGTTTAACTTTTGAATATGTTCAAAATGTGTATTTGTGTATTTGTTTATTACCCAGCAGGATCATATACATGAACAACTTTTATTTACCACAAAAGAGGCAACACAAGAGATTAAAATGGCAGAAGCTAAAATGATGAATAGTCAAAGGACCCAAGAAATACAATTTTTAATTTAATTAAATTACATTTTTTATATATAAAAAAATCTTTAAATAAAAATGGTGTTATATCAACTACCTATTTATTTATTTATTGTGACTTTTCAAAACTAATTCTGAAATATACGATGCTGTAGGTGACAGAATGGCTGCAAATATATAGGGGAAAAAACAGCTCTATAATTCACTTGTCAAGTGCAGTTTTAATAAAACTGATATGAAATACTGTTTCATGGTCAGTTCGAAATATTTATGGCTGAGGCAACAAAAATGACACTCGCCTATGATATACACTCATTTTAACCTGCTGCCAGCGAGTATGTTTATTTTCCCAGATCCCACTTTTAACTGTCTGACCTAAGATGGATGACTATTGTTACACCAGCAATCACAGAACACAATTTGACAAAGGCCTTGTGAGATGTTGAGAAACACAGGGGCGAGTAGAAGATCTAGATGAGAGAGGAGGACAAAAGGTGAGATTGAGATGAGCAAGAGGAGCAAATGTTGAAAGGTGGACATTTAGAGAATACACCAACTACAAAAAACACACATGAACAAGTTGAAAGGCTAGGAAACAACAAAGCTGAGAGTATAATTAGAGCACACATGTGTTCCTCTGAGCTCTACAATTGTGCTGTTGAAGATAACCGCAACAGTGATAGGTGGGTAGTTTGACAGACAGACTGAACTCATTACAGCCGAGGTGCAGGAGCAGATCTCAGCACACAACAGCGACACACTCTGCCCTGCACCACTGCTGTCCCTGGAGCCCGGAGAGAGACATGAACACGGGAGCTCATTAAGACCCTCAGTCTAACTCTCCCAGTGTCTTAACCCGAGCCCACATCACATTCAGAGTGTGAGAGATTGACTCTGACTGTAGTGCTCACAGCAGCTGAGGAGAGCTACTGCTGTTGATGATTATCGGTAACTGTAAGGGAAAGACAGAAAGAAAAGAATCCAGAATGATCTTTCTGTGTCCCCTGGTGATTCTGTGTCTTTCAGTCACATACAGGACCTGTAGAAGAGGGCTGTGTGTTTGTGTATGGCTACACCACACGGTCCTTAATATGTCTCCAGGCTCTTTCATATGACTCTTCAATGCGTCTTCAGCAAACTCCTAGTTGAACCAGGGGCGAGCTGCATAAACCTGGCCGCTATGTTAAGACTGGGTCTTAAAAACTAGTCTGACCAGCCAGAAGTTAGCCAAGGGATAATGAGTCTTATTTTTCAGATTAAAATCAGAGCAATCTACCTAATTTACAATACTAGTCTAAGTCTTTCATGCAACCAACCATAGAAAAAAAAAAACACAAACAAACAAACAATAAATTAATTAATTACTATGTGTATGTATATATATATATATATACAGTATATATATATATATATATATATATATATATATATATATAATTTAATTTAATAGTTTGAATGTGCATTGCATCTCTCTTTCTAGTGACTTTCTCCTTGCCGATTTCACCTTTAGCTTGATCATTGAGGACTGCCTGGCACTGCTCTCTCTCTCTCAAGATGCGTTTGAACAATATTTATTGTGAAAAACACTACAAAAATAAAATCGAAATATTATTAATTTTAAAAGTTTTCCTTCAGGTTCATATATCTAATAGCATTATATATAATATAAAAATATTGCATCCTACTACTTTATTAACATCCTAATACCTAAATATTCTTAATATGATGCAAATATTTGCATATAATATGCAATCGTTTCTTTAGACTTTAGGGAAGTGACAATTTAAAACCAATTGTTTTAATTTTTATTTAATTTAACGTTGATTTTAATAATACCATCCTTACTATTTTCCTCAGACAATATTGCATTTTTTTTTTTTTTATTTTGCACTCAATAATTTTTCTTTCCCTAAAGAAATAAACTATTAATTTCAAAACATTTCAGCAGGGGCATTGGTATGTTGGTTTGTATTTTTCTTTTAAAGAACTGTCATTAGTTTGTCACCTAAAGATAACACAATCAAAAGACATTTTGACTTTTTTCCCCCATGGTACCCTGTATTTCATATTATCTCATCTAATTCAGTTTAATTAAGATTCAGTTTGTTTTATTGGGGCACTACACTGTAGATTTAGAATTGCAGATTTAATACTAATGTATATAATGTGATGATTATTCTTTAAATGTCCTGAATTACCTTAAATGTGCTAATTGCCTGTATTCCTCACCCACCACAGATATATTTTTGAGTATTTACTTCAGAAAACGCATAATGCATAATTTTCTGCCATGCCGCCTGCTTCCTGAAAAGAGCCTCCCCCACATAAACCTACACATGGTTTGCTGTCTCTTTTTGGTCTGCAGTTGAAGTGCCCACTTGAAACTTGAAGTAACGTCCTTATTCTTACCTCTGTGGGTGTCCAGATCGCTTACAGTGTACAAAAAAAAATCACGCACAAAAAGTGAATTCACTTGAAAGGCATCAAGATACCCTTCTCTGCACTGTTGAATGATCCCTTTCGATGGAAACAGGTGCTTCCGCAGGCAATAAAATGACTGTTGATTCGATTACCTGCAGTTTCATCACCTGTGTTCGTGGAGGTTATCGATAGGGCGTCACATTACTGATTCTGCCTCAATTCAATTAGCTGAACAGATATGTGAGACGCTCTGTGGTCATACCGTGCTAACGCTGTTAGCATCACCGCAGTCCTCGCTTCAGGATGCTTTGTATGGTATGGTGGTGCATGTTTAAGTGAGAGAACAAGACAATATCTTCATCTTGCTCCTACACCTGCTTGCCTGAGTAAAACATAATGTATTTTTTATCCTAACAACCAGCGTGGCTCACAAAGGAAGCAGTTTTGAGGAGAAAAAAGCAGTTGTGAATATAGCTCATGCACAGGTGTGAGGTGTTCGAAGGTTTTTTCCAGTTTTGGCATCCTGCAGTGCACAACGTATATCAAAGCTGCTAAGCAATTAAGGTAATTGGTCACAGAGGCATTCGTTATTGACGTGTCAAGCTAAACACCTCTGGTTTTGGAGCCGGCGTTGCCACATTATTCGTTTGAACGGAAATGCGATTTCTGAGCGAACGCAAAATAATGTTACTGGCACTGTTCCAGCTCACTTACTCAAATGAAATCTTCATTGAATGCATTTAAATGGCATATTTAAATGTGGCTATAGCCGGTTACAGTTCTCACTTAAGCTTTTATGGATGTAATAGAATTTTCAAAAAAACATTGAAGGTTCAAAGGCTGAATCTCTGAAGGGTTTTAATGCGTGTGCCTTTGCGTGTATACATTTGTAGCCTTTGTAAGGCTGTAGAAATGTGTCCCTGTACAGATCCTGCTATGCTTTTTATACCGCAGTGTATGTACTGTAGAATGGATACATAATTGGAATGATTTCTTGCTTATGTGTCGCAGCATGCTGGGAGTCCAATTTAGAGACAGTGTGACTATAGGAGCATTTTTATACCAATATAATAATATAGTTACTATAATAGTGTATAATGTAACAGCTATCACTGCTGTTCATATCAGCTATTTTAAAGTCTTGTTTTTGGATTGTTACATTTGGGGAAGCTGTTGCTCACTACTGTTTAAAAGTTTGGGCCGTTTAAAAGTTTGGGATCAGGCAGGGTTTTTTTTTTCTTTTATTTCAAACAAATGTTGTTTCTATTTATCAGTATTATCCTGAAAATATATATTACAGTTTTCCACAAAAAAATATTAAGCAGCACAGCTGTTTTCAACATTGATAATAAGAAATGTTATTGTGCAATAAATCGGCATATTAGAAAGATTTCTGAAGGATCATGTAACACTGAAGACTGATGGCTGCTGAAAATGTTTTTACATTGCATTTTAAAATATATAAGAATTAGAAATTAATTATTTTAAATTGTAATAATATTTCACAATGGTAGTGTTTTTTTCTTTTGTTTTTTTTTTGTGGTTTTTTAACTGTATTTCTGACTAATCCCCCCCCCCCCCCAAAAAAAAAAAAATCTTTACTTTGGTTATTATGGCTATTTTATCAAAAAAAAGAGAAGATTTTGGTCATACTGACCGATTCACATCTATTCCCCCCAGGTCACCTTGTGTTACAAGAACATAACATAGAGTGTCAAAGAGGATGGTAAACAGGCAGGAAAAAAGAGTTATGGATGAGAGAAAGAGGGATGGGGAAGGTAAATGAGAGGAGGAATATGTCACAGAGGACGCAAAGAGTGAAAGCGAGGTATGGGGCGTCGAGATAAGATGGAGACGGACACGATCAGAGGGGATAAGCTGGCCCGGTGTGGCCGTATCTTCCTCGGTCAGACCTGATGGGTGAAGATGAAAGTGGGGTCGATATTATTGAGGGTTAAAGTTCTCTATTTCATGTTAATAACCTTTGATGAATGGGCCATATTTAATTTTTTACTTGCTTTTAGCTCATGGATGAATGAGCGCTGGGATAGCTTCGTCAGGCATAGTCACCTTTTCAGGGACATTTTTTTGCGACTGCAAGTCCATTTTTCATCAACCGTAAGAGATATATCACCTCAAAAGATCCCTTTCTTGACAGTTTTTACATTTGAAGCTTTACTAGGTGACTTGTGAATGAATGCGGTCATCCTAACAATGCTAACTATGGTTAATCCTATCGGTTAACATTTATTTTCATCTATACTGTATAATAAGTGATATGTATTGACTTGGTTTCAAGTGTCAGACTTTATTTCTCCTAAGCTTATATGTCAATCTTTTCTTTTCTCTTGCATTCTCTGCAGTGGTTTTTGATGACTGCGCTGGAAACGAGGGTGTTGAGTTTGAAGTATCAAACCCTGACTTTCTAATAGACGAGAACCTGAATCTGGTTCCCAGAAGAGACGTGATTGACAGCGGAGATGTCATGTTTGTCCATGGTGTCAACGTTCATGTTGATGACATGGCACAGGTGACCATTATGGGAGCACCATCCAGATCTCCTCAAACACTCAGGGTAAGCATTTCTGTGAGTTAATTTTGTGTGTGTGTGTGTGTGTGAATTTGTTAAATGGCCTGAAGTCTTCAATCTTGTCATTTTAAATGGTCTTCTATGCTGGAGACATCGTATGTCTGGACACCCATGATTCTGTTCTTTCAGAACTGGACGTATGTGTCAGTCAGTGTGTCTTTACTGCCATCGTATTGACAGACTCCAGCTCAGACTAGAAATTACCCATCATATGCTGTCATGGTACCATTGAGGACAGCCACATATTTCGTTTAGAGGAAACCAGTGGCAGAAATTAACTTTTTTCTTATTAAGGGGGAAAAAATTGCCCCCTGGGGCTTTTCTATGTTCATAAAGGGCATATTTTTTTCTAACCATATAAAAACACAGCATGTTGTCTAATTATGTTTAATGCTTCATTTGAATCAATTCATTAGAATGAACTGTCAATCTGACCAATTATGGCTATAACTGATGAAATTAAATGAACATTAATTTAGTAGATGTACACCATGCACAAGATATTATAACATGTAAATTTAAAATAATAGCTTGAATTCTAAGAATTTCTTCTTTTGAAGGGTTTTCTTGGGTAATAGTGATTTATAATTGAATTTCAATATAGGCTATACGCTACCTGTCAGTCCTGTGTCTTGTGTTTCCCGCCCTCTTGTGTCCATATATGGTTATTTTCCTGTCCTTGTTTAGTGTGCTCATTAGTTAATTATGTCCCAGCTGTAAGTTCCTTTTGGTCTGGTCAACTCGTTACTCCCCGGTGTTCCTGTGTGTCTGCCCTGCCTTGACTTGCCCTGCCTTGTCAGAATTAAAGACTGTTATTTTGAGTTAATCCTCGTCTTCATGTTCCTCGTTCCTCCCTGCTGTGTGCACCGTGACATTACCGTTCACAATTTTGGGGTCAGTCAGATTTTCTTTATAAGAAATTAATACTTTTATTCAGCAAGGGTGCATTAAATTGATCAAAAGCAATAAATAAAGACTTTCACATTGTGACAAAAGATTTCTTTCAAATAATTGCTCTTTTGAACTTTCAATTAATCTTTCTATTCATCAAACAATCCTGCAAAGAGTATCACTGTTTCCATACAAATATTAAGCAGCACAAACGTTTTCATCTTTGATAAAAATAAGAAATATTTCTTGAGCTAATCTGCATATTAGAATAATTTCTGAAGGATCATGTGACACTGAAGACTGGTGTAATGGCTGATGAAAATTCAGATTTGCCTCACAGCAATAAATTACATTTTAAAATATTAACATAGAAAAAAGTTATTTACATTTCTTTAAATATTTTTTACAATAATACCATTTTTTACTATATTTTTCATCAAATAAATGCAGCTTTGGTGGGCGTAAGATACTTCTTTCAAAAGCAAATCTTCAGGACTATAAGCTTTTGAAAGAAAGAAAGAAAGAAAGAAAGAAAGAAAGAAAGAAAAAAATAAATTTTTATTTTATAAATAAAATTCATTCATTCATTCAATAATACATGCAATACAATACACACATGCAGTACAGAATTCTCATAGGTACACTTAGGTCATACTGTAGCTGTATTATATTGCGTATAGTGCCATAGTGAATGAAAAGCAACTAGCTCCCACCTCTTCGAGATGATAAACTATGAATTATACTCTCAGATGAGATATATAGCATGAGTGAAGTGATTGCTATGTGAGAGAGCTCGGGGAGAGAACAGCGGCGTGTGAAGAGGCTGATGCGAGAGCCTGGAAGCAGGGTCATTATGGATCATACATCCTGTAATCACAGTCAGACTAACCCTTCAAAAATAAAGCTCACCTCAACCCACTGGTTTGTTCCTGGCAGAAAACGTTGCATCAGCTAGTGAATGCCGAAGGGAAGCGCTTCTTATTGATGCCATATTTGACTTAATGCCCATTTTATTGGATTTTGATTATTGATAAGTGCGAGTGGAAATGGAAAAGGCTTCCGTCTTCCCCAGAGGCTGACGTGATGTAATTCTAGCCGCCATACAAGCACAGCAAGCCTGAAGAAAAGGCCTTATGAGAAAAGTGAGAATTCAGGGTATAATTCAGCATTTCACAGAGGATCAATATACAAATTAATTTCATGATTTGTTTTCCTCTCTAACGTTTCTATGTGTGAATGAGACTGTCTTACTTTGTGGAACCACCAAATGGAGTGGGGAAAAAAATGCAGTGAATTTGTAAGACCTTGACACTTCATACTTTTCAATCTGTTGAAAAACAAGGATAAATATACTGGGTTCTTTCTTTCACAGTTGTTTTTCATTTATTCCAAAGAAGAGGATGACCTGGTCACAAGGTTACAGGTTGGAAATCTGTCTAGTTTATTGCCTTTACTTGTTTATTGGCCTTTCTGGTGTTTTTAGCCTTGGCCGGTGGTAGTAATGTAATGTCGTTGTTTCATAGAAAGTGGTTAAGTTGCTTACCCTGCTGAAAAATAAAACATCTGAAACCATTCTAAGGTTTTAGCTTGTCTGGTTTGATCGTTTTATAGGCATTTTAGGTATTTATCATCTAGCAGTTCCTATGAAAGTTTGGGGTTACACTGGTCTTTTGGGATGAATCACTACAGGCAGAGAACCTGCAATGCAAACCCAGAGGTTTCTGTCTGGCACTCTGACTCCTCTCTCTGTCTGGATAAATGAGAAGTCAGAAATGAGTAATGATACTTCCCAATAGGGCAGTCAGCAGCAGAATGGCAGAATTGACAAGGACGCGGTGCCTCTGACAACCCTGAGTCCTAATTATTGATGAGTTTTGATGACTTAGGAAACACAAATCGAGGGTTTTGATCACATTTTACGCACTATTATTATGCACTATTAACAAGACTGAAAATTTTAGGTGCTATAGAACAGTACTTAACTTTGTAGACTCTATAAGACTGGGGGAACCTTGGTACTTCAAAGACAACAGTCCGTAGTTAAGAACACACATGTGAGGAAGAAAATATATATATATTTCAAATTTTACATATATTTGAAATGCATTTATCCCTCTCTGTCGCCTTAGACTTCACGGCTTAAGATAGTTGTTAGTGAAAGCTTTTGATTTTGTTCTTGTAGTGCAATCAAACACATCAGTATTCTTAGTATGTCAGGCCATAATTTTCCTGTGGCTCCAAAGTTATTATTCACATTGTCATTAGGTGATTGCCTTAACAAATGTGTGCCCAGAACCGTATGCCATCTACATTTTAGGGAACCCACAGCAGCCAAACAAGTGCCTTTGAGATGATTGGGAAGGCTAACAGATGTTTTTTTTTCAGGTATTATAAACCAGCTTTTGTCTTGGGAACTCTCACAGCTCAGCCATTAAGATTCAAGTGCCCCTTTTTCAACACCACAACATTAGCAGCAGCATTAATGTTACTAAATAGCCATTATTACAATGATTCACTTTGAAACTCAATACAATCAACGCTGTGGTTGAGAAACACTCTCCATGTCTTCTGTCACCTCTCTCTTTAATGAGACACCATAACTTGTTTGTCTTTCACAGGTTTTGACAGTTCTGTGTGCAATCATGGAAACCTTTGAGATGGATAAAAAAAATACTGTTACAAAAATCTTGCCTGTCTTCTTACGTGCAAATATATTTTACTACAAGTGTCACAAGTGTCATTCACACATATTACCATTATTACATTATTATTTTCAGTGTATTTTAATATCATTATTACATTATTATTTTCAGTGTATTTTAATATTATTTATACTCTCTCTTATTTTGTATATTTAAACCTTTAATTATTAATTTTTATTTGTAATATTTTTTATAATTTATTTATTTTTGACAGTCAAGTGCAGACAGGGAAGTACGAGTGAGAGAGGGGAAATTAGATTAGGACATGACCCAGGTCAGGCTTGAACTTTGGTCCCCATAAGCCAGCAGCTCATTTTGTGATGTTAAAGTTGCTTGCATTGCAGTTTTGACCATAATGTCCAAAAGGCAGGTGGGGTGGAATAATGTTTGAGGCTCAGAGCTGTTAACCGAAAATTTGCTGGTTCAGTTCCATGCAAGGAGCTAACCATGAGCCATCAGATGATTGCAGGGATTGAAAATAAGCTAAAACATATTAAAACTGCTTAACGCACATCATTTATTTGCTAAATGGTGGGAAGAATTTCAAAAACCGTAATCCTCAATGCAGCTCAGCGGTGCAATGTACTCTATGGCTGGGATTCGTATGCCACTAATCTTTAAGCCGCCCTGTTTCAGTTATTAATGAGAACTCAAACTAGCTCACAGAGCGGAGAAAGCCGAAGCAGGGATGATTGTACCTCTGTAATTTATGAACAGGAAACATTAAAGATTCATGACTATCTTCTTTTCAGCATGTCAGCACACTCTAGCCAACAGTGTTCATCACTGACAGAGGGAAGGCATAGCGAACGCATACAACAGACCTTGCGCTCTGTTCTCAGAACGGTGCGGTGTGTTTTTCTGTCCTTGAGAATTCAGCGGTGAAGTGTGGCGAAGGAGTTCATCAATAACCTCAACTCAGACCTTCATTTTTCCAACAGAGAAGGTTCTTAAAGTTCCATCAGTCTCTCTCGTTCTCTCCATCGCTCACTATGGCGAGTTGATGAGTTGACGGAGATGTTTCATCTTCACCGTAATACCCGTCACTCTGTCACTTATGCCCCTTATGTAGCGGATGAGAATAACATAAACTCCCTTAGGATGGGAGGACATATTGGTTAATTTCTCATGGAAATGTGCTCTCAGCCAAGGTGAAGGGACTGATATGATGCTGTTATGACATGCTATAAGTTTCAATACAGCAGCTGAAGGACACATAGTGACTTTAAAGCAAAGGTAATTCAAGTATGATTATGATTTGAATCTTTACACAAATGATAATGTTGCATTTCCATAGAAGTGTAGTTTTAACACTATAATATGGAGTTATGATTGATGATCAGCTGACTTTCTCAGACCACATTGCTAAAACTGCCCGGTCCTGCAGATTTGCTTTATTCAACATCAAGAAGATCAGGCCCTTTCTTTCGGAACATGCTTCACAACTCCTTGATCAGGCTCTTGTTCTGTCCAGGCTGGACTATTGCAATGCTCTCTTGACAGGTCTTCCAGCCAGTTCTATCAAACCTTTACAATTAATCCAGAACGCGGCAGCAACATACATTTTTAATGAGCCGAAAAGAATGCACGTCACACCTCTGTTTATCAATTTGCACTAGCTACCAATAGCTGCTCGCATAAAATTCAAAGCATTAATGTTTGCCTACAAAACTTTACCTAAATTCAGTACTTCAGACCTATGTGCCCTCTAGAAGCTTGTGTTCTGCAAGTGAACGTCGCTTTATTGTGCCATCCCAAAGAGGCACAAAATCACTGAAACGGACTTTAAAATGAAATGTTCCCTCCTGGTGGAATGACCTGCCCATCTCAATCCGAGCAGCTGAGTCCTTAGCCATCATGGCGCCAGCGCAGCACTGATGAGGGGGCGGCTGAGGTAACGAAAGGGGGCGATGACGTAGCGCAAAGTAAAAATAAATAAATAAATAATTCACGTATTTGTTGGACCGTAAACACCTGCCCGCGCTACTACTACAACTATTAGAATACTGGGTTCACACACATATACACTATGTGATAAAACACTTTTGGTCGCGAGACAGGTCAGTGGAAGGTTTTTTTTTTTTTTTTTTCAGTGCCGTGTTTTAGAATGATGTATTACGCGCGGAGAAGCTGCTATAAAAGACGAGAGCGGCAGAGCGCAGCATTCAAATTCAAAGACATCGTAGAGCATTTACTTTGAAATACAATGGAAAAGTACCGCAGTGGAATGAAAAATGCATTCTGAGTGAATGACCCTACTAAAAGGTAGTAGAATGACCCTACTACAAGGCCCCTACTAACCCTACTTTGCATCAGATGGCAGAGTATAATAAAACAAAGCATCAAAGAAAATCTGCATCCAGGAAATAACATGTCTAGGGCAGCAGTTTTACCACAAAACGTCAAATACCACCACAACCACCAGAAATACTCAATTGTGTCTGTTTTACAATGAAACAAGCTTATTGCGACCGATTCCCTGACATAGCCTATACATTCATTGCGGCCCATTTAACATATGCATCATTTTAAGTTTAACAAATTGAACAGCATCAAACAATACAGCAAAATAATCAACTAACTACGAATCTGCCCTCTATTAAACATTAAACAAATATTTCATCATACTTTAGCTGCAGTAGTGCTGCATAATGCCTGCATTTATTTGAACCGCTTGCGCGGGAAGTTTGTGTGTCAGATGTAACAATTAAAATGTGACTTTGTGAAACAGACTGTCCTAATTTTTTGCTATAGGAAAGCCTATTCATTTGGCAACTGTGTTTTTTAAATAAACCATTATATTTCATAAATAAAATCTATTTTCACACTCATCTTGAGTGAGGGGGCGGGATAGTCACGGGGGGGGGCCCTGATTGCTCTTTTGTTGATTTTCAAGTCCTTAAGCCATCTTCAAGAATCAGCTATAAACACATCTCTTCCATCTTTATTTGACCCTCTAACTCTAGCACTCTCTATTCTAATTCTATTCTTTAAAATATACTTTTTTAGACTTGCACTCTATTAATTTACTAACTGCTTGTTTTCATAAAAAGAAACTAACACTAGCTTTTCTAATCTTTTTGTATTCTATCTATTTGTTTTCTTTTTATTTATTATACAATTAACAAAAGCAAAAAAGGCCTCTAACACTAGCTTGCTCTATTCTTTTTCTATTCTATCTGTTTTTCTTTTTATTTATTTATAATAATACAAAAAAACCTTGCTACGTATACTGCGTTAGGCTAACTGAGACTTGTTATAGCACTTGCATGTTGTTGCTCTTTTGTTGATTTTGATTGCTTCCATTGTCCTCATTTGTAAGTCGCTTTGGATAAAAGCATCTGCTAAATGACTAAATGTAATGTAAATGTAAATAATATGCACCCTTTAAAAAGACCCCAAAAATGAAATCCTCATGTCAATTCGAAAACTGTACGACTTAATGATCTTTTACAGAACATATAAGATATTTTGAAGAATGGCGGGGTCCAAATCTTTTTTTTTTTTTTTTTTTCAAAAAGAAAATCATGCAGGTTTGGGACAACATGAGGGTGAGTAAATAATGACAGATTTCCCATTTTTGGGTTAACTCTCCCTTTAGGGCCATGACATTTGAAATATTAAATATTAAAACTGAATGAATCATTTAAGTGAATGATTCAAAGAATTGCTTTTTTCATTTCTGAGTGAATCAATATTTCTGAATGAATCGAGTTAAATATTCAGTGACTCACTAATAGACAGTAATTTTCTGACTTGCAGTTAGATACTTTACAAATAGAAGGTAATTCTTCTCATGCGATTATTATTTTAATAAATAAATTATTGATAACTGGATAAATTAACATGTAAACCAAAGGACGAGTTTATTTATAAAACGAATCGCTCTGATTCATAAATATTGAACCACCTTCAAAGGTGTGCGATATATGTGTGCATAGATTAGTTTGCACCATCTTTGAATGTGAGTATCAAATGCAGCCAGGTTATGATGATGTGGCCATGAATGATGTCAGAGCGATTCAAACAAATGACTTTATTCTGTCCGTTCTATTCCACCTTTGTACACTCCGTCATGCTGACAGCCTTTGGGCTCCAGCAGCTCTGAATCCAGCCTCTCACACTCCCCCATCACTCCACCGCAGCTATGCCTGACCAAAGACATCCAGCAAGGACAGAACGCGCTGTGCTTCCGATGCAAATGGAAAGTTTGTGACCACACCCCAAGGGTTTCCTGCCCAACAAAAATATGACATACGAGTAGGACACAATAAATAGCTTGTCAAGGGTATCTCTCTGTCTGTGGAGTGCATGCTTAGCGGGTTGGAATTTGGAGAACAGGAACAAAAGAGATAAGCAAACAGAAATAGAAGCATAAAAATGACTGGATTGACAAAAAGAGCCTTCTTAGTGGTGCTTTTCCAACCTTGACAAACTATGTAGTCACTGTAGCTGCTGTTTTCCAGTTGGTACGCGGTGACATTCTTTTTTGCCCTCCCTCTTTCTCCCTCTCCCTCCTCGTTCTCTCTTGTAATGCAGCTCAGATAGGTTCACTGTTGTAATGAGTTCAGATGCATGCTGGGATCTGCGTGGCGGCGGCATGCTGTCGCCGTGTCCTCAGCTTCAAGTCAGCTGAAAGGCTGCTTATGTGAAGCATAAAAAAAAAGTTTTCTAAAGCCTTGCTGAACAAACAGAGATATCAGTATCTTTTTTCTCTTCTGTTTACTATAAAGCATTTTTAGACTATTAATACCACAGTTGCTCTGATAATAGAATTAATCTCTGTGTTTAATGGCGTTCTTTTGCTCATGACAGCAGGACGGTGAAAGTAATTCCCTCAATAAAGGGAGATTTTGGAGAGAAACAGTGGTGTGTATCTGCTAATGACATCAAAACAACAGGAGCCTGTAATAATTCATTTCAAGAACAGATTTTTTGAAATATGAAATATTATTAAGACTGATCCATGGGGATTTATGATAATTTTTTCAGTTTTGCAGGGAAATATCCTGAAAAACGTCACCCATCAATCTTGATATCAGGCTGAAAAGTACTCAAGACACTCTTCCTCACATTAATAGCTCAAGCTGTCCCCAGAGATGGTGGTGTGATGTATCCATTTCACAAATGGAATCTTCTGTCCGGGCAGATCAAGATGGGCCATTTAGGTTATAATGTGATTTGCTAATGTACTTTATTTTTTCTCTGCATTTGGCCATTTATATTTCACTACTGTACTGCAATCAGCTCAAATTGCATTTTATTTTTGAGATAAAACTTGGAAATGACTGGTTTGTTGAGAACAAGGTGGTCTGTAATGACTTGGGAAAGATATCCGTTAGCATTCACATTCATCTCAATGGCAGTTGCTTGATTAGCACAGAACTTCCTGAAACATGTTGAGCTACACTGCAAAAAAGTTAAACATCTAAAAGTTCTTCAAATAAGATACATTTACTTAAAGCTGCAGTTAATAAACAGAACTGCGTGCGTCTTGCGGAAGAATATTGTAGCTAGAGCTACTTCTCTCTGTTTATGTCTATGATTATAGGTGTACCATAGTGATTCAGGGAGAGCCAAAAACACGTTTTTATTTATGTATTTATTAGTTTATTTAACAGGGACAATGCAGTATAACATTGCTACAATTACAAGCGGCTGATGCTCCACATATAGGCTTCTAGCCAAAGGCTAATTTGCAGCTCCAGTCCCTGGTTAGGCTTTTTTAACAACAGCAAAACAATAATCACACAAAAAATGGATTTGTTTGGTGTACTCACTTATTATATTAATTTTGAATATTTTGAACACAAAAAGTTACAGACTGCAGCTTTAAGAAGCAGCATTGCATAACATATAAAACTTGTTTTCAGAAAAAAATACTAATATATTTTCCCCATTTGTTATAAACAAGTTAACATTTAAATTATTATGGCCTGATAGTAAGGTAACTTCTCTGGCTAAAAGAAGGCTCTTTGATGTCATGACGTTTTCGGCACGGAACAATATTCTTTTGCAGTGGATCTCTGATAAAGCCCCCTCTGTGAAGGGTTGGCAAAAAGTGTTAATGGAGCTAATACCACTGGAATACCTTACTTGTATAATTCATTCAAAGACGGACCTTTTCTACAAAGTATGGGAACCATTTGTAAATTATTTGGACCCTGGGATTGCCAATATTATGCTGCTTGGATTTCATGGATGAAAACTTCTGTACTTCTGAACGATGAGGACTTCGACCAATATGTTGAAATTTGGACAATTGAGCGTTTTTTTTTTGTTTTTTATTTTTACTTTGCTTGTTTTAGTTCTTTCTTTTCTTAAGATCAAAATTAATGGATGTTGTTGATTTCTTTGTCTATTGTGGAAAGTTTGTGGAAAATCAATAAAAAACAAAACAAAAAAACATTTTAATTATTGACTTAGCAGGCAAAATACATGATTTAAAAGACAAAATGCACTTATATTCAAGACACAACCCATGAAAACAATTATTTTTAATAAGCAGTGTTGCTTCTCAAGTACATTTATCTTGTTTTGATTTTAATTTTTTGTCTGAAAAACAAATAAATTCATTGTACCATCTTGAGTTTCTTTCTCTCTCTTGCAGCTGAGATGTCAAAAGTATCAAAATAAAATTTGACAAAGTCTTAGGTATTATTTTATGTGTAATGTGCTATACCATTCAAAAAGTTGGGGTGGGTATACTTTTTTATTTTCTTCCCGTTCTGTTACAAAGGTTTTCTGTTTTAAATAAATACTCTTGAACCTTCCTGAAAATCCTGAAAAATATTAATCAGAGAATTCTAAAAAAAATGCAGTTCCAGATGATGCAGTTTCAGGATCCACCAGAAGGGCCTAGCTTGAGCATGCTAATTAGCTAAGCCTTGACCTATTGGTTTGCGGAAAGCATTTTGAGCCAGGTCATCAAAAGACATTATAGGGCCATTTACTCGTGCCACATGGCCGTCTAGGGCCAGCGGGATCTTGCACAGGTCACTGCCACCATGCTAATATATTCCGTTTCACCCTGCTGTCAATGCTGAGTGACAAATATAATTTGTGCTGCCATCTATCTGCCCTTAGGGGCTCTAATTGCAACAGTGTTGACAAAGAAAAGAGAATAGAACAAAATGCCGAGGAAGAAAGAACGAATCAGAGAGGGTAACATGAGAGACGCTGATTAGCTAGGTTATTGAATTGAGATGCTAATAAACTTCAGTAGTCACATGGAAGCCTGAAACCCATGGAAAAACACATTTTGTGCATTTATACACGTTAGGTGGGATGAGATCTGAGGCTCAGATTGCATGTCTGTTCATCTTTATATCCATTTTATCTGGAATACTTTATTCTGATTGGTCAGTTGTGACATTTTGTGGTCAAATATTATTCCATAATGACTACTTAACTATATAATTGACCATTACCCATGGCAACCAACGTAGGAGACAGTGTTAATGTATCTCTGTGCTCTTTTTTTTTTTTTTTTTTTTTTCTTCGTTTGATAAAATTATTTTAACCTAAATCAATATTTAATTTCTGTATATTCACTTATTTGGTGTGTGGCAGCATAATAAGCCAGATAATGTACAGTCAGGCGGTCATTATCACAAAATAAAGCCCATCAGAGTGACATAAAAGAGTGATATTTTGCAATAACGACTGGCTGACTGTACACTATCCCATATACAGTATAATGTCACTTTTTATGTCACTTTTTTCTCTTTAAGGCTCCACTCAACTCCATTTAAAAGCCACAGAATGAAAGCTTGCAACAATATTTACTTAGATTAAGTTTCTGAAATAGGACATGTCTTTCAATTAAGCTTCTATCTAAATAAGGGAAGCAATGGCAAACCACAGAACTGCTGTAATGACCAATTTTAATGACTTTGCATTGTAAGAGTTGGTAGTGTCCTTCATGAAGGCATTTACATTGATTTTATGAAGTATTCATAACATTATGGGACTAATGTGGTGTATAATTGCATAGTGGTTAAAGATCTAGAATGGCAACTGAAAGGTTGTAGGGTAAAACCCTCCTAGGGGTGATTTATGATCCATCACCATTGTCCCCTCGAGCAAAACACTTAGCCCAATGGATGTTCCTGTAATAAGTGTACTGGAAGTCCCTTTGGATAAAACGGTCAGCTAAATGTCAAATTACCTCTGAATATGTTACACAGTATTTGGTGTTAAAGTAGAGTGACACATACCTCAACACTTGTATTTCTTACATTTAAACTATTTTCACATTTTTGTCCTGGTTTAGGAGATCCTGGGTCTATCAGACATGATGCCATACCGATCCAAAAGATCCCTGCTGGTGCCCCCCATGTTCGTCCCAGAGAACCAGCGAGCCCCCTTTCCCAGGCTAATTGGAAAGGTAAGACCTTCCATTTGTAATGCTCTTTGACATTAACTTATTTTGTGTTGTGGACATAAGTGTGACAGTGCTACCTGATGGTTTAAATAAGCCATTCTTAAGTTCTTTGGTTTTCAAACTTACTTAGTTCTGGTTCCAAAAAGTCAGATGAATTAGCAGAAAAATTATGCATGGAATGACACATTTTCATAGGCCAACCCAGAAGTTAATATCACCTTGGTTCCCCCAGGAAAAAAATCCAAAAGGATTTTTCCATTAGCTTTTGGATCATTGCAGAACATAAGTGACAAACAAAAGTTCATGATTCTTACACATTTTGTTCATCAAGGTAATATTCACAAATGATCATCGCTTTTATGAATTAAAAAATGAAGTAAAAAGCAAAAGTTGTCTGCGCTGATAGCCTTGTGGGCCAACATATAGCACCATTGTGCAACAGGCATCCCGAGTTCGATTTCCAGCTCGTGGACCTTTCCTGATGCCGCCCACCCCTCTCCCGCTTCTCTTCCTACCACCAACCACCTTTTTGAGACACATAAGAAGCTTAAAAACAAAATGAGTGATTTACTGATATGTTGTAGAATAAAATGTGACAATATCTTGAGCTTGTATTAACCACACACCTTATTTCAGGCATTTAATAAAAAAAAACAATGTTGGAAGGATGGAACCAAAAATACAAAAACACTAATTTCTGGGTTTTAGGACTCATTCTGCCAGGACTTATTAGTGCAGAAATAAGTCAAAATTAAAAATGTACCGCTGTGAATACAGATCCTTGCTGCCCTAGCCAGTAATTTGAAATGTTTTCTTTTAAATTCTCCAGAGTAACCTTTGGTCTGATTTGCATTGAATTGCTGTACCAGTTTGCACCAGTGTTGCAAGGTCGTTCCTTCATTTGTAATCATTGAGCAGGATGAACAAACTAGATAAAGATGTGTTGAAAGTAATTCTACTGAACTTGATTATTCTTCTCAAGAACATGTTTAATATTCTATGAAAACATTAATGAAAATGCATGGAATTTGTTGAATTATTTGTGTCATCGTTTCGGTTGAGATTCATGTATTCCACTTTCTTTGCTTGGCAGCTTTTCTTGTCTTTGTTTTCTCAGGTCTCTAGTTTTTCAAGGACCTCTGAGACCAATGATGGGGCAGAAAAGAAAGCAAGCATGCAGGAAAATTGTAGGAAAAGACAACACAAACCAGGCTTTGCACATCATACTTGATTTGCAAGCTTGAGATATGGGAGTTTTGCCCTAGTTGTGCCCCTGCCCATTTTTTTATCACCATCCAAGCCTGTATATATGGATGTCCCAGGGGAGATACTGCAGATTTTTACAGAATATCTCTGTTTGGGCTTTGAGATGATGCCATCGGTTCAGCCCTGGTTTTTAATACAATATTCGAGTGCTGTTTTACCATTCAGAGAGAAAGATAAAAGAAAATGGAAAAGAATGTCGGAGAAAAGTAATTTGTTTTGGAGATGTGTGTTTACACCAGGAAACTAAGAGGTGGAATCAAATGTTTTTGGTACTTCCTGTTCGCTTGCTTTCTGTGGCTGTGTCTCAGCGTGGGCTGGGGTTATTATTTGGTGAAATAAAAGTACTAGATTACTGTGGCACTGTGAATAAACCACAGTTCGTGCCATTTTTGTGGTCTTTATTCTAGTGTTGAATGCAAGGGCTGAATTATATTGCAATTTCTCCCACCGACAGAATAACCCCTCTGCACATAGATTACTATACTTCAGCAAGTGGCAGAAAACAGCAAAGTCCATTGAGAGTCTGATGAGGCTGACCTTCCTTCAGTCTCTTTCTATATACATCTACATATGTCTGCGCTTTCTCAATCAATATTACCTCTTTTGTAGCATTTTCACCATGGTGAAACCACACAAGGGGACTGGCTGCTGTATATTGGAAACCGGGCAAAATGGATTTTCCGCATGGATAAATCTTGTTTCCTTGTGCTGTTTACCTACCATACGGCACACATTCATTTTTCATAATTTCCACTGCACGGGAAGGCTGAAGGAAATTGGGAATTGCCCACTAAGATGATGGAAGCTTGAAGAGAAACAGAGGGGTTTCCCAGATGTTTTCTCTCTGGGAAAGGGTAAACATGTTGGGTGTCTGGGAAAGCCTTCTGTTTCTTTTTCAATTTCCATCATTCTAGTGGGGCATTGTTTATTTTTATTATTGTCATACGAAGATGAATCGCGCTGCCGCTGATTATTTGCTCACAATTTTGGAAAAGCCACTAACTGAGTAAGAGACACTGTGATAGATTTGCCATCACAATCCTTCAAGGCACAGTAGATTATACAATTTAGCTTGCAGTCTCTTTGGTTTTACACTGACACCTACTGGTGTGGATGTATGAAGGTATAATTTTAAACATATTTCCCAAAAGTACTGTCCATATATTTATCTATAAATTGTTTAATGAGAAAAAATCCTCCTCCTATCTTTTTGTTATCTTTTATAGTGCCAGAGATACATTGATCCCTGTAGGAAGAAATTGTAATATGATTGTTTAGAGGGGTTTTGAAATTAATCCTTTGTGAACCACTCTGTCCAACCCTGTTCTGTGCTTCCACATGTTAAATCATACAATGGGGCAAGTGGTTTTACGCTGGCCCTTTCTGTAATGATGAGTTCTATTGGATGGTGTTGACTTGAGATCCACTCTCAGTTAAGGGGGCTTGAAGTATTGGAAAAGTAATAAAGAACAGATTTGCCCTGATTCCTGTTCTGGCTTTGACATCAGTCTTCTGTGGGATTATGGGGGATTTATTATGGTGGAGTGTTCACCTGTAGCACTGCAATCTCACAAATGGGAAAAAGTCCAGAGGTTCCCTCTCGGACCTGCTAGTAATTGTCTCTGGGCCGGTTTTTATGGGCAGTGCTGGTCTCTCTCTGTTCTTTTATGTCCAGGACAAACCCTCCCCACAGCAATTGAATTGCTCTGTTTCTGTGTATTTTTTGGCACCTGGAGCTGAAACACTGGCCATATTTTGTTGCTTCACAGTTGCACTCATTCTCACTCTCCGCAATACTTTTCACAAATCAGAAGGAATAATTGTGTCTCACACTGAAGTGTTGATAGATGGCGAGGGATATGTGTGCTTTGTCTGTGCATCATTAATACTGCTGGGTGTTGATTGTCTTTCATTCTGCTTTGACCTTGTACTAACAAACATGAGTTTCATGTAGAAAGAGAGAGAGAGAGAGTTCCAGTTAGTTAAGTGCTCTTTGTAGATATCTTTGTGCTACTTGTTTGCTCTCTAGAGAGTGTGACCCCATCGGTCTCTATCTTACTACAGTTTCCCTCTGTATTTATTTTTTTTCCACACTGAAAACCACTTGTCAACTGCAGACGTACGAGCTGGTATTTTTGTTTTGAAAGAAATTAATACTTTTATTCAGCAAGGTTGCACTAAATTGATAAAAAGTGACAGTAAAACCTAACATCTATTTCAAAGTAATGGTTGCTGAAAATTTGGTTCTGTTATCACAGGAATTAATTCTGCTTTAAAATGTGTTAAAACAAAAACAGTTGTTTTAAATTATAAAAATATTTTAAAATATTACTTTTTTTAAGTAAGTGCAGTCTTGGTGAGCATAAGGGGCTTTAAAAAGTCTGACCACAAACTGTTAATTTTAGTTAATTTAGACACAATATTACTGCTTTTACTGTATTTACAGTGTTTTTGACCAAATAAATGCAGTCTTGGTGAAAAAGGGGCTTCTTTCACAAACATAAAAAAATGACAGACCCTGTCTTTTTTGTTTTGTTTCGTTTTGAACACAATATAAAAAAAAATCTGCATCTTTGACCAAATTAATGCAGTGAGCATCTGAGGCTTATTTCAAAAACAATAAAAAATATTACCAACCTTAAATTTTTAATTATTTTATTATATTTTATTTATTTATTCCTGTTTTTTTAATCAAATAAATGCAATCTACTGTAGGTGAAAACATTACAAAATCTTACCAACTCCAAACTTTTTATTATATTTAATATTTTTGTAATAGCACACATTTATTCATCAAGTTGTATGGTTTGATGTATCATTCATGTCCAAAGCACAAAGGGGTTTGTTCAAATCCATTACCCAAAATTTGAGCAATAGTAATAGTGATGCATTCCTTAGCAAGCACCACTTAGTTTCTGGTTTTTGGATTGTTTTCAAAGGGAAAGTTAAGTACTCTGTGTCTAATACACAGCCTCTTTGACATCAGTTTCCATTCAAAGTCAAGCATCCGTAAATCAAGGGAGATTATACACCACTGCGGTGCTCATACAGCCGAAAGCTATCACAGTAGAAAGAAAGAGTGAAAGAATATGAAAGTGAGGACATATCCTCTCCTCCCCTTCAGTGCTGTATTGTCAGAGAAGTTCGAGTCGGGTCCCTCCTTCCTGTCATATACAGGCAGTGGCAAGAAACGGATGCTCTTTCATGTCCTCCCTGCTCCTAATGAGAGCTGATAGAAATAGGTGAGCGTCTCCCCCAGGGCTGTTCGCTGACATCTAATGACTGAGAAGAAAGCCAGGGGAGGCTGTGTTTGTGTTTGTGTGCATGTGTTTGTTTGTACGTTCAAATAAACCACCACCTGTGAGCTCGCCATAAACAGCGAGGCAGCGCCCGCGATCCGTTTCCACGGCCTCTATTGCTCCACCCCACCAGTAGCCTTGATCATTCGAAACTTGTCTCGTCACTTTTCTGACAGTTCCTTGTATTCCACTGAAAGTTTGACTGCTACAATCATGCCACACATTGGGTGAATTATTTTTGAAAGTGAGCATGAGAATGACCTGCTCACTTTGAAGCGCACTTGAACAAGATTTTTTTTTTTTTTTTTTTAAATCTAGTAACTTTAGTATAGGGACCAATTCTCACTGATAACTAGTTGCTTATTAGCATGCCTATTATTAACATATTGGCTATTTATTAGTGCTTATAAAGCACATATTCTGCATGACCATATTCTACATCCCTAATCCTACCCAATACCTAAACTTAAAAACTACCTTACTAACTATTAATGAGCAGCAAATTAAAAATGGCTTGGTAATGAAGACCTTAAAATAAAGTGTGACAAAAATCTTAAGTTTTAAATTAAGTTCACTTAGACAGCATGTATCTGATCTATTTATTTATTATTTTCTTTATTTTTTTTATTACATTTTATATTTTTACCCATTGCTCCTTCTAATAGCTGATTTGCTGCTTAGGAAACATTTCTTATTATTTTCATTGTTAAAAACAGTTGTGCTGCTTAATATTTTTGTGAAAACTTATATATTTTTTTCAATAATCCTTGATAAATAAAGTTCATAAAAACATGATTTATTTGAAAAAAAAAAAATGTAACAATGTAAAAGTCTTTACTCTTACTTTTGATCAATTTAATGCATCCTTGCTGAATAAAAGTATTAATTTATTTCAAAAAGATAATTAAAAAATATTTGAATGGTAAAGTCTATGTTTAGATCATGCATCAAATAATGTTACCTTCATAACATACTGTAAGTAACATACCTTGATAAAATTGTGTTTGTAATTGTTGAGATTGCTGAGGCAAATAAATATTTTGGAAAAACAAGCTATTTTACATGCACAAATTGGAGTCACATTGGTTACTGGCTATTATTAGAGATTACAGTTCGATATTCAGTTTTGTTGAAAATGTAATTTTTCATTTAATTTAATAATTTACATTTAGCTTAGGTTTGCTGTTTAACTACTGTCTAATACTGTCTAATGTGTATTTAAAGTTACTTTTTAAAACTGCTAATAAATTAATAAATTAAAGGGGTCATATGTCGTTGCTAAAAAGAACATTATTTTGTGTATTTGGTGTAATGCAGTGTGTTTATGCGGTTTAAGGTTCAAAAAACACATTATTTTCCACATACTGTACATTATTGTTGCTCCTCTATGCCCCGCCTTTCTGAAACGCGCCGATTTTTACAAAGCTCATCGTTCTGAGAAGCGAGGTGTGCTCTGATTGGCCAGCTATCCAGTGCGTTGTGATTGGCCGAATACCTCAAGCGTGAGACGTAAATGTTACGCCCCTTTCCGTATTGTGATGCTGTGTCCTGGCGCGACGACACAAAAACAATAAAACCCATTATAAACGAGGCATTTGTTGCATCCAGTGGGGACATAATTACTGATTATAATGACTTGTACTGTCTTTTTACGCGTTGCGTTGCATCGCGCCACGTAAACATTACCATGTCTGCATTTGTGATCAGAAAAACTACAAACAACAAGCGCTACTCTACACTGCTCAAAATTGCGTTTGAATAGTCAGTGGCAAATTCTATAAATAAGAAAACTTACTTACAGGCTGTGAGTCAGAAGCGCCAGACTGTCCTTGCAAAGTTGAAATTGCCCCACTTTATAGAAACAGCCTTTGTGCAAGCCAGCATTGTAGGCTACTCTCCCAGGTTCAGGAAATAGTCCTCCGTAAAATGCGCTGCACACACTCTAATATTTGGGTTGAACTGTTCTGGAACAGTGTTGTAAATACAACTTAACCACTGATTTCTAGTTGTGTCCCCTTTAGGAAGCCCAAACAAAGTAGTTTAGCTTTCACAACGAAACACGGCGTCTCCAGGACATGGTGCCGGAGGCAGCAACAATACTACAGCGAGAATAAAAATCATGCCCCCTTTCTTTGCGTATATATTTGGGCGTTGTTTTGCAAATCTCCCCACACCATGACGTAGACATGTGGGGGTGTGTTTGAATATCTCTTTGGTTTTGAGACTTTAGTCTTTGCAACTTCAGGGATCTTATCTATGCACAAACAGCTTGTAACACTCCAAAGAGAAAGCAAAACTTGAAATTGCATCATATGACCCCTTTAAATCTGTAGCAAATCATAAAATGAATATCCTTTTCATGCTGTACATTATAATGTTATGATGCCTAAATTTACACACCAGTTTTAGTTTTTAGTACTTTATTTTGAATATATTTAGATAAATTGTCTGTCCTTTTCTTTTTCTTTATACACTTTTTGACATTTTTATGAAAATAATTATCAGCTTATTGATATTAACCAGAACGTTAATGTCAGTGCATCACTATTTTCCTCTAAAAGTCCTTGAGGGCATAAGAGCAATTGAGCACCGTAAAATCTCAAGTAAAATGCCACAATTTATGGCCACTATTTTTCTGTCTTTTCCCCTGTCCAATTTCCACCTTCTTCCATCCATTTCGTCTCATGCGTCATCACTCCTCTGGAGCTATGACTCCTTTCGTTTTTGTTCCTTTCTAATTCTCTCTCGTGCTGAAGGAGACCATTTCACCTTTAATAAAGCACCTCTGAAGTACAGAGAGAAAAGTTGTGTTTTATTGTTCTATTGGATCAATATCACAGCTGTGTGCAGCATACAGCATAACGAAAACAAGCTCCATAGCAACCACTCACAAAACATACCCGGTGCCGTTAAGGAGTTCTTCACAAGGCCGAAAGTGGCGTGGGAGGAAAACAGACACGACAAGAGAAGGAAGAACTGAGCTTGACGGACTCTTGTGGCATGGGACTCCTGTAAACAGGCGACACTGCAGTTTGTCTGGGTGTCTTTTGGCTCTCTCGCGATGGACAGAAGAGTTCATTTACAGATGACCTGCGGTGGGATTCAATCACGATTGTGTCACAAGTGTACCTGCTCTATAGGAAAGTACTTTGAGTTTTTTGGAAGAAACTGCAACCCTGCTGAAAAGAAAACAGCTTAAGCCAGCTGTTTTTGAGAGTCTTAGCTGGTTTAACCTAGCCTAGATGGTCTCCAAATCTGTCAAATGCCCAAAAACGTGGAAGACTAATGGTGTGTGCACACCAAAAAACAAAGTGAATATTCGCATAGTGTTATCATTCTAGATTACTTGCACGTTTTTTTTTGTGTCACTTGCGTGAATAAAATCATTGCGTAATGTGTTATGCAAATTTTCCACTTGTTTAAATATTTCATCTTGCGTGGAAGATGCGATTGAAGTGTATATTGCACATTCGCTGCAATCTCGTCGCCCAATTCACGTCTATTTGCATCTTCGCATTGACTTTCTATGTAATCTACTCATGTGAATAATTTGATTCGCTTTTAGTGTGCACACACCATAATGGTAGTTTTCACACCAAAAGTCAAGCAAATATTTGCATGGCGTTACTCGCTCTAGATTAATTGCGGGATGTTTTTCTGTGTCACCCACACGAATAAAAACAATAAAAAACATTTTCTGATACAACCAGACGGGTCAGTAAGCTCTTCGCTGATTGGCTTGTACAACAATGCTTCATGTGAATTTTCTGCCTGTCTTGCGTGGAAGATGCGATTGTGAATATTTACGTTGAACACATCACCCAATTTGTCTCGTGCGCATTGCTTGGCACGAATTTGCATCTTTTCACATCTTTGCATTGACATTGTATGTAATCTACTCGTGCTAATTTTGCTTTTGGTGTGCACACACACCATAAGACTTTTTTTGTCAGCTCTCTTTCTGACTTTAAATAAGTATTTATTGACACAAAGCTTATGTTACATTTTTTATATATAATTACATATACTGATTTGTTCGATAATAGGAGCATTTAAGGAGATTGCAGTACAGGTGCTGTTTACATACGTGTTTAGCCTTTGTGAGCAGGTTAGCTAATACAGGTTTGGAAATTGTTTTGGGAATGTTTTATAATGGAAAGTAGATCACAAAGGTTTATTTTTTATAATTAGATGCTAAAACATGTGTGCTAGAATTATGCTAGGCTAAGTAGTGCCATGCTACAGTATGTTAGCTTTAAGCATCTTAGCTTAGCATATTTTAGAAAGGGAAATGTTTGGCTGTATCTACGTTAAAAAAAAAGTAGCAAAAGGAAATCCAAAAATTGTATGATCTAAGTTTTTAGCAATAGATACTATTTAGCTTTATTTGAAACAATAGAGGCAGTGTGAGTGTTTACAGTACTGTATGTGTGTGCTTGTGTTTCTGTCAGTGTGACTGCTTGATTTATTGTTTTCATGATCCGCTTTAGTCCGTGTTACAGTCACTTACATTAACAACCCGTCCACTAAACAAGACAGCTCTCATTGTGCAATAAAATTCTGCAATTTCACAGCTGTTTGCCGGCCACAGTATATACACCAAGATTTGAAGGCCTCCTCCGGTGAAGCCTGCATTTGTGTTCGCCAGAGTCTTAGCGAAACCACTAGGTGCATTTCTCAGAATAATAATGTTCCCTGGGTTAACAGAGCCTGTAATTATAAAGGAGAAAAACAGTATTAGTGTATGATCTGGCAGAAAGGATCTGTGTGGGGAAGATAAATAAAGCTAACAGGGGCTTTTCGTGTGGACAATTACTTTGCTTGGATTCATTTTCTAAATGGGATATTTCATCTTAAGCTTAATTACAAGATATGGGAGGTTTCAAGGTGGGCAGCCTCTGTGATTCGATACATGCACTGGGGTTTATTGCTCTTGATGAAAACAACTTTTAGAAAGGGTCTTTTAAACAAAAAGGGGTTCATAAAAGAGGCTATTGTTCATTTGTATTTAAAGTCATTAGTTAATAACTGAGCTTTCATTAGCGAGGGAAGTATTTTGTGCAATCTAATTTGCACAAAATATGCTTTACACAAAAGCCAAATGAACTGCAGGTGGTAGCACTGGTCACACTATAGCCAATAAAGATGTTGTAATATACAAATGGATCTCATTTGCAAACTTCAGTATATTAAAACACTAACATAATGATCTGTAGAGTGCTGTTATATCATGATTTAAGACTTCTCACTGTGTGTTTATCATTGCCATCGAGGATCATTTGGTAAATAATTCTGAATTTAGATTTAAAACGAGAGATCAAGCAAATGAGTGTATATTTAGCATGTGTGCATGTTTTATTCACACATAACTTTATACACACATTCACACATGCTAAATATACACTTGAGTGTTTGCCTGTGAGTGTGTGTAATTAACTTTTCTTGTTTTCTTTGCTTTTAACTTGCAACACTCTGGACTTTGCTGCATTTATCCAGTCGCATGTGAGTACTGCTGACAAACTTGAAAGAATAAAAAAATTACACACCAGCTGACTTTATATGGCTTGATTGGTCAATATAGATTGACAAATATTGATTAGTTTAATGTTTAGGTGTCCAATATCACATATGTGCAATGGCATGTGTGACCCTGGACCACAAAACCAGTCATAAGGGTACATTTTTAGAAATTGAGATTTATACATCATCTGAAATCTGAATAAATAAGCTTTCCATTGATGTATGATTTGTTAGGATAGGACAGTATTTGGCTGAGATAAATCTATTTGAAAATCTGGAATCTAAAGGTGCAAAAAAATCTATATATTGAGAAAAACGCCTTTAAAGTTGTCCAAATGAAGTTCTTAGCAAAGCACATTACTAATCAAAAATTAAGTTTTAATATATTTACAGTAGGAAATTTACAAAATATCTTCATGGAACATGATCTTTACTTAATGTCCTAATGATTTTTGGCATAAAAGAAAAAATGATAATTTTGACCTATACAATGTATTTTTGGCTATTGCTACAAATATAACCATGCAACTTATGACTGGTTTTGTGGTCCAGGGTCACATATTGATTTTCGTTATTGTTTTCTTCTTCAGTTTTGGAACAGTAATAACTAAAAAGTCAAAACGGACTATAATAATAATAGTAAAAATAATAATAAATGACATAAAAAATATATTATTAATAATAATATGTTATGTTGTTGTTGGAATTATTATTATTAATTTTATTATTTATATGCTACTGTAATATTTATTATATTTTTAATTAGATTTCATATTTAAATTAAAATATTGCTTTCATTTTTTATTGTAATACATTTTTTAGCTTATTATTTATTTCAGTTTTAGTAATGTTAGTATTATTTTACTATAGTTCCCAAGGCAGCATTTCTAAGCTTTTAAAGTTTTATGTAATATTTAATTATTTTTAGTTACAGTAACAACAATAAAGTTTAAAACAGTTATTTGAGGATTTATTGGTTGATGCAATCTTAAGGAATGATAAATAAATATTAATATTTAGGTAATTAAGAAATTTTTCAAGTACATTAAAACATTTGTATAGTTTTATGCTTAACTTTAGTGTTTAACTGTACCATTTCAATAATGTTAACATTAATATGATTTTGGGTGCTATCCTGTGATATAGGTGATCTCATCCGACATGAAGGAAGACCACATCTTCCGTCTGACGGGAAGGGGAGCAGATCAAGACCCTAAGGGTGTGTTCAGCATCAACCGACTGACGGGAGAGGTGGCAGTCAGCCGAGCCCTGGATCGAGAGGCCATTGCGTACTACCATGTGAGTGAGATATTAACTCTGTTATCTACTGCGTTCTGTTTCCCCTTGCATACTGTCAGTGAGTGTGTAGATATGCAGTTAAAGAGCTCCACATGAAAACTGCAGGTTTATTTAAGTCATATTAGACTGTCGCGTGAATAACCGAACGTCCCTAATCGAAAAGAAAATATGTTTTTGCTTCACTCCAAGCATCAAGGCGATTAATGGCTGTAATGATTCGTGTCTCTTCGGCAGCCAGCGAGCGGCTCAGTGAAGGAAAGCCGACTGCCGTACAGGATGTGGAACTCCAGTTAGAGGAGGCAGTTATTCTACAAAACGTGTGCGTGATCAATGATGCAGCTGTCAGCTGGCCTGTCAGACACTCGGCTAATGTGTGTTGCGAGTTTGTACGTGTGAGCATGGTGGCTCCTTTCCGTTTTTGCATTAGTGGTCTGATGGTGACTTTATCAGGTTGACTGATAGCTTTATAGAGGAAAAAAAGTGTCTTTAAAGACCTCTTTAAAAATGAGGTCAGTAAGATTTTTGTTTAAAAAAAAACAACTTTTATTCAGCAAAGATGGATTAAATTGATATAAGTGACCTTAAAGACATTTATAATGTTGCAAAATATTATAATTTGAAAAAAAATCTTTTGAACTTCCTATTCATTGAAGAATTCTCACACAAAGTATCGCAATTTCCACCAAAAAATGTTAAACAGAACTGTTTTCGTTTTCAGCATTAACAATAATAAGAAATGTTACTTGAGCACCAAATCAGCATATTAGAATGATTTCTGATAGATCATGTGACGTTAATGGCTGCTGAGAATTCGGTATTGCCAACAAGGAGTTAATTACATTTTAAAATGTATTTAAATAGAAAACGGTTATTTTAAATCATAATATTATTTCACAATATTACTGCTTTAACTGTATTAAAAAAATGTTAACACCAATATTTTGCACAGTAGTGTTGAGACTATTCTGTCTTATTTTACTTGTAAAAGTTGACTCTTCGCTTTGAAGACACTAATGTTGCACTACACAGAATTTTGCCTAATCAAATGCTCTCTAGAATAATATGTCCCTCCTCCTGTCTGTACTGTTGATCTTCAACCATAAAATAAGGTCTGTAATACCTGAAAAAGCAGTTTGTTCCTGTTTATCTTAATGGTGAATTGTCAGCTCTGGTGCAGGTCTAAAGCTTATTGGCTAGACCTTCAATAAATCCCACCCCTTCCTGTTTTAATAGGCAGTGCATCAAAACACGAAAGCATTTCTTAGAATCTTTAGCCAGAAAAGAAGAGACCTTTCAATATGTAGAGCTTTGCCAGAAGAAAGGACCACCCTGTGGTAACTCCAGATAACAAGATAGACAAATACGATTCCTTTGAATTGTTTGCTCGGTTGAGCAAGCTGATACTTTGATTCGAGAATTCCAGAGATCTTGTTCTCTTTCTCTTTGTGTCCTCTGTCGTTTGACAGATAAACGAGGGTTTACCTGGTTTCTATCCCCCTGTAGAGGAGAACTAAAGCGGCTCTGCTTAGTTTGATATCCACCTGGAACAGAGTTAATAAAAAAAGAGCTGCTCTTCTTCCGCCCCACTGGTATGCTCCGATAAATTGTTCTTAGCAAGGTTTTTGAAAAATCTCTGTCAGCCTGATGCCTTTGGTTTGTCTTTTCAATAAAAAGTCTTCTTTTCTTAATAAGAGATCATTCTTTATATTATTGCTGCTTTTTTGGAGCCGTAGCATACAGGCTGTTCTTGCTTGGGGCACTTCAAACTTTAAGTAAGACAAGTGTATGTGTGTTTGGGCCCAAAAGTTCTGTGAGGAAAGATGGCAGATGCCAAATCACATACTTCTCTGGATTCTCCGCCGGCCGAGGAGCTGCCTTTGAGGTAGAAGGGAATGCTAATAGAGTGCTGGACCGTTTTGGGAAGTAAAAGTAATTACACTTACGTAAGTTTTCCTGTAGTGGCTTTAAGAGTAGAATAGCTCTTGTGGTAGCCATTTATTATTTCTTATCCAGTAGCTGTGTAGCCTCAACAAACAGTACATGACTGTTTTTAAGATCGGAAGGAATAATCAAACAAACTCACCTGAGCTTTTCTCTCTAATACACTACTGTTCAAAAAATTTGTGTCTGTAAGAGTTTTTAATGTTTTTAAAAGTCAGAAGTACTTTTACTATTTTTTTTTTTCTGTAAATTCTTCTAAAATGAATTTTAACTTTTATAAGTAAACTTGGGCACAAATCACAAATGGTCTCAAAACTACACTATTGTTCAGAAGTTTGAGGTTGATGTTTCTGAGGTTACTGTGTTTTAAAAAAAAGTGTACAGAAATATTGTAAAATATTAAGATAATTGTTTTCTATTTTAATTTTAAATGTAATTAATTTCTGTGATAGCAAAGCTGATTTTATAGCATGATTTTTCAGAGATCATTCTAATATGCTGATTTAGTGCTCACGAAACATTTATTCTTATCAATGTTTTGCTGCGTAATGCTTTTTTAAAAGATGGGTTCATTCAAGTCTATGAACAGTATGTTGAATTATTTTTGACTTGATTATGTAGTTTCTGTTGTATTTAATACAAATATAGCATTTGAAGTTCAGCACTGTCATCCTCAGAGAGTCATTCATTCAGAACCCCTCATTGTTTTTGTGCCAGCAAAAATGCAGCTTGATTAAATCTTACATTGTGTCATGTTATAGTTTTTGTTTGTAGCGTGACTAGTTTAACAGCTTCAAATTATGATTATCTCGAATCTGCAGTTCCATTGTAGCTGCCCCAACATTGGGCTTTCATGCAATTTTATAACCTCCATGGTTTAGGTCTGGTGGTCACGGCAGAGCGGGTGAGTGCTCTGAAGAAGAGGGTAATCTCAGGTACGCAGACCCCAGTCGGGATCAAAGCCCTCACTCGGCAGAGCACTTGACATTTACATCTCCTTATCTCCCTTTCTCTCACATCCACACCACCCGCAATCTCAAAAGCGTGCGTTGAGTGCACACACATCAAAGCTTGACATTTTACAGCACTAATGCTCACACACTCCTATCTTGATGAAGGAATGATGCTAACCACAGCTGTTTTTGCATCTGTTGGCTGTGTCTTTCTGAGAATGATTACTCTTACTTTTAATGATGTTTTTCCATACTGAAACAACAAAACTAACGTTAAAGTTTTCATGTAGCTGAAAACCGAAACTGAAAATAATGTTTCGGTAATTCAATTTGGGTAATTATGTTGTTCAGAGTGTCATGTTCTCAAGCGATAAATTAAACAGTCCTTCAGAGGGTTATTATAGTTAACTAATAAAACTGGAATTGCAGCTAGAACTATAATAATAATAATAATAATAAAAAACTTGAAATAAAATTTTTGACTTTAAATTATATTTAAGTATTTAAATACAATCATGTTAACTGATAAAATAAAATAAAATAATTATTTCTGCTAGTTCTCAATGCCTCATTTCTCATTCTAATTTAATTTATCTTGATGAACTAAAATAACTAAAACTAAAATAAATATGAATGCATACATATAAATTATATTTTATTATATATAAAAAAATGACAAACACAACAAAATTACTAAAACTTTAAAATAAAAATAAAAACGAATAAAAAATAATAAAACTCATAGTGTCGTAATGATATTTAAATAACTCTGGTTCTTCAGCAATATCTTTATTTCAGCTTAACAAATTTTACATACACACTTTAGTATTCATTTTGTTCATGTTAAAGTGTGTTCACACTGCTGTTGTAACTTGTCCATGTTATGTGCACAAAATAGACACTGACACAGTCAAAATGCATAATTAGAGAACTGTTTAAACATCACTGTTTCAATCAATGATATTGCCCTTCCAAAACCATTTTGTCCAAAACCAGAAATTATTATTATTTTTTCACTTTTTCTTTTTCTTGTTTTTTGCTAGCTTATTGCTCCATCATTGTTTTCCCTTTCTCTCCTGGCATTCCGAGTGGCTTTGGGAACGAGTCTGACAAGCGGGCATGTCAGTATTGCAATAATCCACTGGCTCACCTGCTATGGCTGAGAGCCTTGGAGCCCCTGACCTCTAATGGCGTGTTGTTCTCCATCTAATCACACAGATGGGCCAGTTCCCTCTCGCCTCGACCACCTTACTCACACATATGTAGTGCAACACCTCCGCGCCGCCACACTTCACCTAATTCCCGAGCCACACTGGTGGGAATAACCGCATTTTCCGGCTGATCCCTCTGCAGCACATCAGGAGTAATTACACCACGGCTAATTCCAGCCAATCTCACACTAGGAGTAATCACAGGCGTGTGGCAGCACATGTGGGGAAGGGGGTGGTGGGGGATCCAGGCCAGGGACTGTTTTCACAGGCGGTGCTGCATCGCTGCTGTGTATCTTAGTCACCGGCTCTGCAGGAATTGCAGCCTCAAGTTTTTACTCTCTGCTATTTATTCCTCCCAATTTTAATGAATATGCATTATTTTGTCTAGGGAGATAGGGAAGTTAATTTGTAATTTTATTTTATTTATATTAGGTCATTTATATATATATATATATTTTTTTTTTTTTTTTTTTGTTGCTTTGTTTGTTATTTTGGCCTTGGGCCTCTCCGAAGCTAATGCTCCTTATATTCATTTCACTCTTCTTTAATAAATTGTTTAAACTTATATTTGTTGTCTTTGGTGATCTGCTGGCTGTGACAAAAACACATCGCAAAATTAGATCAAAATATCAATCAATGATATGTGGTGCCGCGACGCTGTTGTGGTCTGCAAACACTGCTCACCCCTGGTGGAGTTTATGATTATTAAGTGCCGGCCGTTATTATTATTAAGTGCAAACCTTGGCCGTTCTATCTACCGAGGGAATATACAGCCATACTGCTCGTTGCTGTATACATCCCTCCCAGCTCCAACAACAACAACAGGAGTGAGGCACTAAATCTGTACCAGCACATCAGTGAGCAGCAGACAGCCCACCCAGATGCTTTTTTCATCTTGGCTGGGGATTTCAACCACGCAGACCTAAAGAGTGTGTTCCCAAAAATACACCAACACATAGACTTTCCAACAAGGGGAAACAACACTCTGGACTTTGTTTACACCACCCAGAGAGGAGCGTACAAGGCCCTACCCCTCCCCCACCTCGGAGCCTCAGACCACATCACTGTCATGCTAATGCCTGCATACAGACCGCTCGTTAAAGTCACCAAACCAGTTCACAAACAGATACAAGTGTGGCCGGAAGGGTCGTCATAGGCACTTCAAGACTGTTTTGACACCACTGACTGGAATATGTTTAAGCAGGCTGCCACATACAACAACACTACAGACCTCCAAGAGTACACAGAGACTGTCACTGCCTACATCACCAAGTGTATTGATGATGTAACAGTCACAAAGACTATCACTGTCCAGGCCAACCAGAAGCTGTGGCTGACAGGGGAGGTCTACAGACTCCTGAAGGCTCGGAACGCTGCCTTTAGGGAGGAGGTGCACACCTCAAGTTTTTACTCTCTGCTATTTATTCCTCCCAATTTTAATGAATATGCATTATTTTGTCTAGGGAGATAGGGAAGTTCATTTGTAATTTTATTTTCTTTATATTAGGTCATTTATATAGTTAATTTTTTTTTTTGTTTCTTTGTTTGTTATTTTGGCCTTGGGCCTCTCCGAAGCGAATGCTCCTTATATTCATTTCACTCTTCTTTAATAAATTGTTTAAACTTATATTTGTTGTTTTTGGTGATCTGTTGGCTGTTACAAAAACACATCGCAAAATTAGATCAAAATAAACGGCAGACCCCTCCTACGCTCCGGGAGTTTTCTTAGGATAGACAGAATAAATCATGAATAGAAACAGCAACAAACAGTAACCATGAAGCTGTTGGTGATCTGTTGACGGAGGCGGAATCCAGAGCTCTTCACACCACAGCAGCAAATGCCAAAGTGAGCTCGCCATGTTTTGGTATGCCGCCCTTTTAAAGTCATCTGCTTCAGGATCCACCAATCACGTTCCTTGATGAACAGCCAATCCCTGCACACTCACGTACACAAAGCAAGACACACAAAAACAACGATGCCGAGGATCGTAACAACATGCAAATCAGTAAAAACATGTAACGTCACTTTTCCACAATGTGACGTGCTTGCTTTATTAAAGTTGATTCGATTTTAAAAGTGCGAGAGAGAACTTGTGCTGTTCCTGAGGAGGATTTCTTTGCATGCGCTTAGAGACGAATCAGAACATGTAGATGTAAAGTCAACTTTTACTTTTGCGCGCCTTAATGGTCAAATACTGTACATGCAAAAATGTGTCAAAATTCAGCGCTTAGTGATTATTCACGTAAATCCTCATCAGCTATGTAATAAATAAACATAAAGAGTTGAGAATGAAAATACATGTGTAACAGTAAATTGGATCCGTGCGGCTCTTAAAGTGACAGTGGGCTATATTCCTGCTGCGGACTGTGTGCTTAAAAAGAAAAAACAAAACAAGAAACAACAAAGACAAAATCACTCACTGCTCTTGACTGAGGACTTTGTAGCTTTAATAAAAGACAAAGAATGTTTAATTCTTACAGTGAAGACTATGCTGTTTTATTGTACATTCGATAATTATTTTATGTAGTAGGCTTTTACCTGAATGCTTTAGACTTGCATTAAAAAAACCTTAAAGCACAGTTTGTTTCATTTGTATCTTTTTATTGTATTCTATTTGTACTTTGCTTTTTTTATTACTTACAGTTTAATTATTTTCAATAATTTTGAGGACTTGTTTGTTTGTTTTTTACTAATATTAGTTACCCTAGTACTCTGCTGTAGTATTGAGAATTGTGAAATTTTGCTGGTCTCTAAAATGTAGATGTCATAGCGACCTTATTTACAGAAAATAGCTATATATTTGATATATATCAACATCTTTAAATAAATCACTTATATAACGTTTTGGTCATATAGTCCACTCATAATTGTGTTAAATAATTGTGATTACAGTATTGAGCAAAATAATCATGATTATGATTTTTGCCATAATCGAGCAGCCGTAGCCAAGGTTTTATAGTGCAGTTGCTAAGGTGTTCTAAAGTGTTTTGAGTGTTTTATGCTATGTGGTTGCTAGGGTGTTGCTTTGGGGCTGTTAAGGTTTTTAGCATGTTAGTAGTAGTAAGTAGTATGTAAGTAGTTGCTAGGATATTTGGGAGACTGTCAAGGTGTTGTAGGGTGGTTAGTAGGCTGTATTGGCAAGAATCTGGCGATACGATACGTATCACGATACAGGGGTTGCGATACGATATATTGCGATACATTGCCATACTGTAAGCAAGGCGATATATTGGGATATTTCTTATTTTAGGAATAGGATATATTTTTAGGAAAGCTGTTATTAAGAGCACACCACCATATGCAAACCTTAGCAATAAATAAATAAATAAATACAAATTGTTTAACCAGAACACACTGGGATCTGCATTTGCAATAATCAGTCCCTGTAACATTCAAAGTTATTGAACCACTTTTTGTGCAGTATGAGTCAAGGGGGGGAAATTAAAGTGCTTGCAGGATTCTTTAGTTAAATGTATTTATAAAATGTATTTTATAAAAAAGATCATATATATTTTTAGACCCTGCTTTAAAGGTTCACAGTTTAAACTCGAAGGCTCTTCACACGGGGCTTGGCAAGCGGCGGAACCGAGGTGGTGCTCGCGCTGTGGTCCCGGGGTGGACGTTACCACAAAAGCCCAAATGACGCCACACTTCGGCTTTGTACACCGAAACGGGAACTTTTTTAAATATCGATATTCCGTTTTTGAGAATCGATACAGTATCGCCAAACAAAATATCGCAATACTCACGTGTATCGATATTTTCTTACACCCTAGTGGTTAGAGCATTTTGCATGTTGTTACGTGGTTGCCAAGGTGTTGTAGTGTAGTTAGAGTGTTTAGTTTGTTGTTGTATGGTTGCTAGGGTGTAGCTAGGGTATTTTGGGTGGTTGCCAAGGTGTTGCAGTGTGGTTAGAGTGTTTAGTATGTTGTTGTATGGTTGCTAGGGTGTAGCTAGGGTATTTTGGGTGGCTGCCAAGATGTTGTAGGGTGGTTAGAGTGTTTAGTATGTAGTTGTATGGTTGCTAGGGTGTAGCTAGGGTATTTTGGGTGGTTGCCAAAGGGGCTGCAGTGTGGTTAGAGTGTTTAGCATGTTGCTATGTGGTTGCTGAGGTGTTGCTAGGGTATTTGGGTGGTTGCGAAGGTATTGCAGTGTGGTTAGAGTGTTTAGCATGTTGTTATGTGGTTGCTAAGGTGTTACTAGTGGTTGTTAGGGTGTTGCAATGAGGGTTAAGGTTTTTAGCATGTTACTTAGTGGTTGCTAGGATATTTTGTGTGGTTGCCAAGTTGTTACAGTATTGGTTTCTAACGTGTTTTGGCATTTTTCTGCATGGTTCTTAGGGTGGTTTTGGTTGTTGCTAGAGTTTTGCAGTGGGGTTTTTACGGGTTTTAGCATGTTGCTAAGTGCTTGCTAAAGTATTTTGGGTGGTTGCCAAGGTGTTGCAGTGTGGATTCTAAAGTGTTTGGGGTGTTTTAGCATGTTGTTGTTCGGTTGTTATGGTTTTGTTCGTGGGCGCTAGGGTGTTGCAGTGTTTTTGTTTTTTGTTTTTGTTTTTTGACAATTTTTTTCGGTTGGTTTCCAGGGTTTTAAGATTTTTAGATGTAAAGAATTTTAGCATGTTGCTAAGCAGCTGACAGGGTGTTTTAGGTGGTTTCCGAAGTGTGTTTTGTTCTAAAGTGTTTTGAGTGTATAGCATGTTGCTATGTGGTTACTAGGGTGTTGTTGGTGGCTGCTACGGTGTTGCAGTGAGGTTGTTAAGGTTTACAGTGTGTTGCTAAGCATTTGCTAGGGTGTTTAGGTGGTTGCCAAAGTGTTGTAGTGTGGTTTGTAAAGTGTTTTACCATGTTTCTATGGGGTTGCTAGGATGTTTTAGTGGATGCTAGGTGTGGCAGTGGGGTTGTTTGGTGGTTGCTGAAAGAAATGGCAATGGATAAGGGCTTGAGAGAGGACAGACAAATCATAGTAGGCTGACAAAAAGAGACCAGTTGCAACGTTGCCTCCAATGAATGGATATTTATTATCACATTACAGCAATCGACTAAAGCTGTTTAATTCCCACTGTTTAAATTTACATTCCACAGATCCAACCTGTAGGGAATGAGAACACATGGGCACTTGGAGGCAGGCAGATACACACTCTCACACACCGCATGAATATACAGAGAGTTGCACTGACTCTCATTCACGCATACATGCAAACACAGAGGTGCCCTCACACATACCACGTGTAGACACACACACAGGCACACGCAAATCCCCTGAGCGATTCTTTCATATTTAGGAAGCGTAGAATTTCCCCAGACCGACTAACTAACCATGCAATTGACATCTTAGAAGCTCTTTCTTTCAAAGTGACTCCTTAATTACGTTCTTCTCTGTGACGTTCATGGCCAGACTGCTGCAAAACACAAGGCCACGATAAAGGCTTTATTATTGGACTTGAATCAGGAATCAGGCTTCTGTGTCATGCCTTGTCAATATCCTCAGAGTCTTCTTACCGCAGGGAAATTGCACTGTAAAATGTTGAGCATGAAGGACCTGTGATGAAGGACCCATGTTGTGATCGCTGTACGAGTGGCTGATTCCAAAACAGCTTCTAAAATAGGAGATTAAAAGAGCATGATTCTGTTGTACAGCAAGACAGCAGATCAGATAAGTGTGAGTAATAAAAAATAAAAAAACGATTGTGGTTGGAGCTGTGGTTTAGTGGTTAGAAAACACAAATACTCCAGATACTGTATCAGCCTTCCAAGTTAGGCAGTGTATTGAGAGGTTCTGTGATTGTTTTGGATGCATTCCACTGATAGATTTTTTTTTTTTTTTTGCAGAAATATTTATGTTTATTTGGATATGCAAATATGTTTGTAAATTCTGGTAAATTCAAAAATTGTTTAAGGTTTTTAGTAGTCTGTCATCAACAAAAGAATAACTATAATGTCTCCCTAAGGTTTTCCACAGAAACTCTTTGGTTTAATATTTGAAATAATATATTTACATAACCAAATAAATACTTCTTCAAGAAACCTGAGGCAAGTAAATTAATTACATTTTTTATGAAGAAATACTTCATATTTTAATCCATAGCTAGATGGATTTGATTTTTACAATTTAATGAAATTATTATTATTATTATTATTATCTTTAAATCCACAAACCAGCTTTAAACATTGAATTTACAAATATATTTGCATATCCAAATGATAAGATATATTTGCAAGAAAACTGAGGCAAGTGCATTCATTTTATTTAGGAAAAAATTAAATATTGTACATATATTGAGTATAGGACTGATTTATGGTCAGCTTATATTATATGGAAAACATTGTGTTCATCCATGAGCAGCTTGAACTTTCTGTAAGGTAACTTCTTTTCTATTCCACAGAAAATAATTGCATTTTTGAGTGACATAAGGTTGATTAGATTCCCATTCAATGAAAGAACATGTTGCTCATCTCTGTACATAACGCTACTCTCAAAAATCATTCCTCAGTGTCAGCCACATGAATAAAACACCAGAGAGACACCTAGTCAGAGAGAAAAATACAAAGCAAAAAGATGAAGAAGCCACCCATGCATTAATACAGAACATATGGATGATGTTTTTTCCTGTGTAGCTGCAGCCAAATGACAGTGCCGCTCAACTGCCTGCAGAAGAGTCACATGATGATGTGTCGAGGGGTGTTTTGGTGCCTTGTCTCAGGTAGACAGACTCTTGGGACTGCGATATCACGATGGGCTGATGCTCGTCTCTCACAAATAACTGCTTCGGTCCACCGTTGGGCTGAAGCGAGACCTGTGTGTCCAACAGCTGTTTGTTTGCCATGGACCTGACACACACCCTGATCCTCGGGGCGCTGGCATGCTGCGTTTGATGGCGGGGGAATGGTGGCATCTGTGCGTGTGTGTTTTTTTGCGCGTTTATTTGTGTGTGGGTGCGTGCCATCTGTCCTCCGAGTAATTGCTGGTATTTATATGATCTTAATTGTATACTGAGAACTGTGTGCTCTCAAAGCTAGTTTAAATTGAACTGTTTTAAGAGATATTAGATGCTAAACATGAGAGATCTGTGCATGCAACCAATCAGGTAACCATCTGTGTCGGCTTCTGTTTTTTTTTTTTTACTGCGCTGCAGTTTGTGCATTTAACCCTTAGATGCATACCTTGGGTCTTTAGTGGCCCAGTAGTGCACAATACAGCGAAATCGCTACAACACAACGCATAGGACTAAATTCATTGTGTTTTGTTAATTTTGCTCTCTCTCTCTCTCTCTCTCTCTCTCTCTCTCTCTCTCTCTCTGTCTCTCATTTCGCTGTGTTGTGGCTTGTTTCCATTGTGCTGTGCTAATTTCGTTGTGTTGCAGCTTGTTTCGTTGTCTTGTGCTAATTTTGTTGTGTTGTGGCTTATTTCTGTTGTATTGCGGCTTGTTTCCATTGTGTTGTGGCTTGTTTCTGATGTGTTGCAACTCGTTTCCATTGTGTTGTGGCTTGTTTCTGCTTTGTTGTGCTAATTTCGTTGTGTTTTGGCTTGTTTCCGTTGTGTTGTACACCATACTTTAGTGACCCAGTACACCATCCACAACCCTCTCCCTCATTCATTTTTTTAAGTAAGATCTTTTCTAAGTATTCCTTAATTTACTCATTATCAACAATATGACAAGAAAAGAAGAAAAAAAAGAAGAAAAAAAGAGTCTGTTTTCCTTTTTTTTGTCCCCCCAGATTCAACAATGATAACATATTTGACATTACAGCAACTGTAAATACCCTTTATTTTTCCAGGTGCCATCTCATAAATATTACCACAGGAAATAAAAGAATACAAAAGTATGCAGGAAACAAAAGAATACAAAAGTATAATCAGCAATTCTTGACATGGCTCAGCAATTTACGGCAGAGACAGTTCATTATCAAATATTACCGTAATAGATCTGATGACGAAACTGTTACTGAACAAAATACTGATTTTAAAGATGATGAAAACGTTTTGAGATAAACATATCAATAGGTTCAGATCAAGTTATGATGGTGGTGAAGCAGTTGCTCAAAACGCCCTTCCAAGTTCCAACAGATAACGAAATATGCTTTCAAACAATTACTTTGCAATTAAAATAAAATATCAGGACTATTTTATAGTACTGGGGCAGTTTAGAGATTCATCCAAGGTAGATATACATTCCGGGTCGCTATAGACCCTGAGTATGTAAAAATATTTGACGAAACATTCATGCATTCAAGGGTTAAACTTATTGCGTCCCACATTCATCACTATAAGGACCGTTTGTCCTCTGTCACATCTCAAAAACTGTCCTTTTGAGTGCAAAACCCAGACTATTGGGTCAGCTGGAAGTGGCCTAAGGTAATATCCCGTTGTAACATCAATTAGAGTTCTCATTATGTGTGGCCTAACACTAATTACTGCAGTTATTTTCTGCTAACAGTTATGATCCCTGTAGTGGCGTATGCTGAGACGGGCTCTAATTTTTTTAAGCGTATGTGGAAATGGCATTTTTGGTCCACCGTGGCTTATTCCCCCTGCTGAGGTTCGTCCATCGGGACGCCCGTGTGCTTCCTTGCGCATTACAGTAATGACCTTCACGGTTTCCACAACTGAGAGACTGGCGGCATCTCTGTTTTCAGATTGTACTCTGATACCTAAAACCAGGCCAATAGTCGCGTTTAATGGCACCCTCTGGTATTGCTGTCTAATCAGCTCCCTCCGTACTGCACCAGTCACGGCTGTGGAAATGAAACATTAAACATTTAATGGGAGATTAAAACCTCCATTAGTCTGAAGGGTGCTAAAATGCAGAGGGAAAGTGGTCAGGTTTCCAGATTTTACCCTGTCCTAGTTTATCACATGAAGGTCAGAGCCAATCAACATGTGTGTCAGCAAATAATAAGAAGTGAAGGCAGGGCTGAATAGATTTGGTGATAACTGAAGGCTGAATGGATGTTTTAATTACAGTGCTTGCATGCCACAATGTACTAATATTCCTGAAATGTTCTGAATTTTACAAACCCTATAAGCCTAAGTATTAATTTATTTGTTTGTAGATCATTTTAATAGTTTTGTTCTGAATGGTCATCATTGAATTTTATTTATTTATTTATTGGATGGGATGCAATAAAGGTCTTAATCTGTCATGAAAGGTGCACCAGGCAGATTGAGGATGTATAAAAAAAATTCTAATATAATTATTTTAATTTAACCGACAGTAGCTGCATTTCCATTACGCTTCAAATTGTGCAAATTGAAATTGTGAATTGAAAATAAGTCCAATGGAAACACGTCAGTAGATGCGTTTCCATTACGCTTCAAATTGTGTAAATTGAAATTGTGAATTAAAAATACGCCTATGAAACACGTCAATTTCACAAAAAACTCCCATATATTGCAAAAACTTTTTTACACTCGCAAAAGGTGGTTTTTCAGGCAATTTGAAAAAAAGAATATATCGCAAAACTGCAATGGAAACATAAAAATCACATAATGTACATTAAAGTAAAAAGATTCTTTAATGTACTATAATCTCCAAGAAACACCATGTACTGTACGTGGCCACACTCAAGTATAAACTGCTTTCCTTGCCATTAATGCTTGGATAACCCCTTATTTACACTGCACACATCTGTGGTGCATAGGTCACTCTATTCTGTGTTTGTGTTTATAACAGCTGCATCGTGGCATGTTTCAGAAGCGTCCCAGAAGTACGGTGGCCTAGAAGTGCAAAACAAATCACAATTCTGAAAACAAAATAACAAATTACAAACGCAAATGCAAATATAAAAAACAAAATAACAATTCAGAAAACACAACAACAATTCAGAAAACATTATAACAAGTCAGAAAACACAATGACAAATTCGAAAACAAAATAACAAGTCAGAAAACACAACGACAAATCCGAAAACAAAACAACAAGTCAGAAAACAGAACCACAAATCAGACAAACCGGAAGAGGTAGGTATAGTTTGAGACAGCGCCATTGGTTTGGGAATAGATTACTCACTGCTGACTGGATGAGACATCTGTCAATCAAGGTAAAGGAAGAACCAGAAGAAGCACAGCAGAGTGAACTGAAACATCAGCTCCAGTGGCGCAGATGGTAAATCAGGAGTAATGTCTTTTTGACACGATCGACCAGCGGTTCGATCCCACCTTTGGCCGAACCTTTTTTTTTCTCTCCCTTTTCAAATCTCATATCGCATCGTAAAGGCATTTATTTTCAATAAAAATGAAGGAAATAATCAAAAAGTTGAAAATAAAGTATCGGGTAGGGTTAGGGTAGGTGCAGAGAGGGCTTTATATTGTACCAATAAGGCGGCATCCATTTAATAATTTGAATTAAAATGATAATTTACACTCAATACCTCATTATTGCATACTGTTTTATAATGTACTACAATACTGAAGTGCAGATAATTGCCACTATTTGCAACAAGTAACGTTAGTATACATAGCAGAACATCCTGCTATTTTAACAGTGTAAAACCCTACCCGATACTTTATTTTCAACTTTTTGATTATAACAATATAATTTTTATTGAAAATAAATGCCTTTACGATGCGATATGAGATTTGAAAAGGGAGAGGAAAAAAAAGATCGGCCAAAGGTGGGATTGAACCGCTGGTCGATCGCGTCAAAAAGACATGACACACAATTTACCATCTGCGCCACTGGAGCTGATGTTTCAATTCACTCTGCTGTGCTTCTTCTGGTTCTTCCTTTACCTTGATTGACAGATGTCTCGTCCAGTCAGCAGTGAGTAATCTATTCCCAAACCAATGGCGCTGTCTCAAACTATACCTACATCTTCCGGTTTGTCTGATTTGTCGTTGTGTTTTCTGACTTGTTATAATGTTTTCGGAATTGTTGTTGTGTTTTCTTAATTGTTATTTTGTTTTTTATATTTGCATTTGCGTTTGTAATTTGTTATTTTGTTTTCTGAATCGTGATTTGTTTTGCACTTCTAGTCCACCGTACAGAAGTGACTCTCCATGCTGCTTCACAAAAGATACATGCATACGCCTCCTTTGATTAAGAATAATGGCTAGTGTGGTAACTGCAATATACGTAAACCTTTCAACATCCGTAGCCATGACTTATCACGAGAGGAAAAAATTATGTTTTAGTAGCATAACATTGGTTAATGGAAATGCAATCAATTCCCAATAGGTTTTTATCAACATTAATAAAATATTGCAAAAGTTTTACGCAAATCTGTCATGGAAATCTGTTAATTTCGCAAAAACTCCCATATAATCGCAAAAAAAGTTTTAACACTCACATGAGGTGGAATATTCCGCAGAACTGCAATGGAAACAGTTTGTTGAAATTTACATAAAATCATATGAGCATTCTTTAATGAACTATAACCTCCAAGAAATGCCTCATACATGGCTGCTCTCAAGTATAAGGGACTTTCCTTTCCATTAATGCTTGGATAACCCCTTATTTACACTGCACACATCTGCAGTGCATTATGGGTCCAACACAGCCCCCGGAGCTGATCGTGGCCACTCTAGTCAATGCTTGTGTTTATACCAGCCGTGCTGCGGCACATTTTTAGAAGCGTCGTAGAAGCGGCTCTCCGTGTTGCTTCGCTAAAGATACACGCCTAAGTCTCCCTCGATTAAAAATAATGGTTAGTGCGGTGGCTGAGATATATGTAAACCTACCAACATCGCCATGACTTATCGCAAGAGGATCGAAGAGTTTTAGTCGCATAACATTGGTTAATGGAAACGCTGTCATTTTAACGCTTGCCAGTTTTTTTTTATCAACATTCATAAAAAATCATGCAAATAAAAAGTTTTGTGCAAATCTGTAATGGAAACGCAGCTAGTAACATTATTATAATATGTATATTAAATATTGCAAACTGAATATCTATTTGTTTCCCTTACTTTCATTTGCTTTCCAGATTGTCTTCCTTGCACATATTCATAGATTCCTTTACACAGTGTCTGAATTTTGATACTTGTGAACTGGCTTAAAACAAGACACGGCTGAGTGTCATGACAACAGCAAAGCAGCTCTGATTCAGCATTTCATTTAAGCAGAACTGATGCATAAAACCCAAGCTTAGCTAAATCTTTAACACTATTCATTTGCTGCATTGCAAGCGCTGATACTTCTTTCAGAAAATGCTAATCTAGTAGAATATCCCTGAAAAGAATATGTTGTGCTTTGGATGGTGGTGTGCTGGTGTCCCAGAAGGCTTCTTAACTAGCTTAACTAGCTTTATCAGACTTTTCAGACTCTGCTGATCAATCAGTCCTACCAGATGAGATCCATTTGCCTAGACCAGCATTAGCCAGCTTTTTAAGCAGGAATAAGAGTCATTCCTTCTTGAATTTGTCTTCTAAAAACACTTATCAAACCTGTGTTTTCCAAACCAGTTACATAGACGTGATCCCAAACAACCAGCCAATCAAAACCATTGATCCTTGAATGTTACATTATACATTTGTGATATAATCTAGGTTTTGTTCAGAGTGAGGCTTCATGAAGTGAGTGTGGTGTCAGTTCTTAGATTGCAGTAGCGCCGGAGGCCTTCTCAGGTCTGGCCTGTGGTTGAAGGCTTTATCTCAGTGGCTTAACGATGATGGATTCCTTCAAGGTCACTCTGTAAACTGGCATATTAACCACAATGCTTGTGAGGATAAAATCGATATACGGTCCGAAACGCTGCACGCACGCAGAAGGTGTTTACAAAAATCTGTCTGATCAGAGAAACCTTGTGTGTAATGTCTGATGAATTTAACTGAAGCTGAGGGACAAAATGTGGTCTGTTGCAGAGCAGTCTTTTAATAATAATAATTTTTTTTTATATTTTTTTCTATAACGTCACTCGAAACCCAAGGACATTTCACAATGCTTTTTAAAGTTGAAAATCTTATGAAATCATAATTTACCTTTGTAAATAATGGCACTTGAAATTCTATTAAGTTTGGAAAAGGTTTCCATTAATATACATAAGTGCTACTGTATTTCTGTGGAGCAGGGAAACCAACATTAGCCATTTTTTGAGCTCAGTTTTGGCCTGTTGTGACCTTGAGTAAAGCACTTAACCCCAGGTTGTTTCAGATGGATTTTGCTTACAAGCAGTGTCATTTAAGTTGCTTTAGAGATAAAGTGATGTTTGATGGACTTGAACAAAAATGTACATTTTTTGAATGCATTTGTGTGTGTGTGCAAGCCAATTTTTGATGACACATTTACGTTAGGAACATTTAAGTGGAAACTATTATAGGCATCTTACTACAGCTGTGCAGAAGCACTTTGCACAAGAAAAAAAGTTTAAATGTAAAATACATTTGAGAAATTAAAGCTGGAAAGATCAAATATTTTTCCAAGAAGAAGAAAAGTTATTTGAATCAAATCAGTAGAGAAAAAGTGAAAAGTTTCATAAGATTAAAAAAAAGAAACAAAATACTGTGAATAAGAGAAACAAAAATAGATGAAGATAATAAACATGCTTAACTTGTCATGTTTATTGTCATTTTCCCCCTAATGATCTTTGTTTTTCTTATGTGTAATTTCTTTCTTTCTTTGTATTTTTTCCTTTCCTTTTTTAAAATATAATTTGAGATAATTTGAATGGATCAAGACGATGATCTCTTGGGCTTGCATTTGGCAAATGTTTCTGAATATGTAAAATTAATGATTAAATATATAGATATTTTTATTACATTAAATAAAGAACAGCATTTCTTTTAAATATATTTAAAAAATATTTATAGATCTTTTGATCTGCAAATAGCATATATATATATGCTATTTATAGATCAAAAGATCTATAAATATTTTAATTTATTTTAAATATTATAATATTCTATAATAATTTTTTATATATATATAGCTTTTTTGTTGAGAATTGTACTCTGTTTTGACGTTGTTTCCAGCTTGTGACAGTGTGTTATGTTTTGTTCTAATCTGGGGTGTCAATAGATTCTACAACCACTAATTACCTGTACAATGCAATTAGAACACAGTGGATTCCAGTTGTAAATGCTCAGCTCTGTTTGGAAAGAAAGAAAAGCTGAAATGCTGAAACAGACCTGCTCTCTTCGTTATGAGTTGTAAGATCTATTATCTTTGAACTGAAATACATCATCATTTTGTCAAATGATGACGTAACCTCTCTTGAAATTAGTGGATCATCATGTCACTTACAAGGTTCTTAGGGAAGTGATGATTTGATGGGTAAGAAAAAAGAGGGGAGAGGAGGGATAAGTGTCTCTAGACAGCTCTTCTGTAGATGCTAGATCTTAAGATGTCTCTTCACTGGTAGAGCCACATGTCTCAAGTGTCTCTCTGGAGACACACACACACACACACACACACACACACACACACACAAACACACTTACACCTGGTGAAGAGGGTCTCATGGGAGACCCATCTGGCCTGACAACAGAACATCACACATGGTAACTTTTTATAAAATTATAATCTCAAATGTCTAATAATGTGCTGCTTCCACAAATTTTAGATTAGGTGACTAATAGCTGTGGACTGAAATAGAGGTGTAATTTTTTTTATACAGTGCCAAGATGTTCCTACAGAGCAAACGAGAGCATCTCACCTCTTTTTCTGTAAATGTTTTGCATATGTTATTTATTTTTAAATTAATTATGTATCTTATTTTCAGAATTGCACAGTCTGTGGCTGGGCTGTCATTTCGCATTAACGGATCGGTGGGCGTTTTCAGGCCAGCAGCTTGCTTGGCTTGAGGATAAAGGGGTGGTACTTTCGGGGGGTTTTCTGATTAATCTGAGAGGCAGGTGGAGGGCTCAGCGGGAAGAAAAAAGTTTGATTGCGGTGCAAAGGCGGCCTTGAATTCCTCTGATGGAGTGCGCCCGTGCGAGAAGAATAACCAGACAGTTGTCCACTTCATTTATGAGTGGCTTTGGAGATATGTCCAGAGACAGGTGATGTTCACCTCCGAATCTCTCTCCTCTTTTCTGCTTGGCTGGCCAGTAATTTACTGGGCATTGGTGAGCAAGGTATGCTGCCCTGCACACAGGGAAACTGTCAGTTTTATTTTTCACCTTCTCTTTTTTTGTGCTTTTTTTCTCTCTGAAGATAACACCTCTTCCTCAGCCTTTCAAGTAAAACTCAATATGTACCAACAGACGCGTATAAATATTATATGATGAAAAGCAGCTCTCTTGTTTTAGAAATACTCTTTTGTCTTGAACGCTTCTTTCAAGAATCTACTTATTTGAGGCTTTGAGAACCAAAAGGATTATTTTGTAGGGTTTCTGAGCAACAAATTCCATGAAGTGTACTTTTTTTTTTATCAGTACAAACTGCAGCTTGTGTGAACGTATTTCCCATTTTATATTTTCTTAAAGTCTTTAGACGCTTTAGTGCCACAGAGCAGTGCTTGTCAGAAGTTTCTGTTTGTACAGAGTCAAACTGAGAGGAGACTGAAAGTCAAACTGTGATTTTTCTTTAAAGATCTACTAGTATCTATTGTTTGTCTAAATCTGTATAGAAGTTGTGGCTGTACAGTATTTAAGAAAGTTATTTAAGTCTACCTGTGTCCATAGTCTCTGAAGACATGATTTACTTGAGTGTTATGTGCAATGTATTTTTTATTTTTTTATTAAAGGGTTAATTCACCCAAAAATGAAAATTAGCCCATGTTTTACTTACCCTCAAAGCCTCCTAGGTGTATATGACTTTCTTCTTTCAGACGAATCCAATCGGAGTTATATTACAATTGTTCCTTGCTCTTCCAAGCATTTGAATGGGAGTAAGCAGGTGTTTTTTTTTCAACAGTCCAAAAGTAATCAAATAAAGCGCTCGCATCCGTAATAAAACATGCCTCACACGGCTTCGGGGGATGAATAAAGGTCTCCTGTAGCAAATTGATGCGTTTTTGTAAGAAAAATATCCATATTTAAAATGTTATAAATACTTTTTTCTCACTTCTGCTGACTGTCATATGTGGACGCTGTTCCAGCAGATGACGTAGGATATAGCGTTGCGTAGTTCCAGTTGGACTGTAATATCAACACTCTTATCAGTGTTCAAATTCGAGGACCAGAATGAACGGACGAATGAATGAATGAACGGATTAATGAATGAATGAACGAACGAACAAACGAACGAATGAACGAACGAACGAACAAATGAACGAATGAATAATTAATTAATTAATCAATCGTGAATTTTCGAATGACAATTGGAAATATTATCTTAGAAACTAACTGGACTAAATAAGTTTATGCTAAAACAGAAATAGAAAAACTGCATGTATGATATATGTAAATGTATCAAATAATAATACAAAAAAATCACTTTGGTTGGGGTCTTGCAGTAATTAATTTTGCGTAGCCAGGCATTTGATTATCTATCAAATCTGGTCCACTTTGAATCTTATTTTGATTATTTTGAGTTATTTTTGGGGTTTAGCTGAACTAATTGATACCAAAATATACTGTGCATTTGTTTCCACTCTGGCAAATGTTCCTGAAAAGTGCTCATTGTTAAAATTACCAACTTAGTACCTTGTGTTTTGTTTAGTTTTTTCTGGGTGGTCTGATGCAGCCAGAATCCTGGTAGTTGCGTAAAGCATGTCACCATTTTTGTGTGTAATATGTATCAGACGTTTAGTAGGCAGTCTGTAGGTGTGCCGTCTGAGGCTGAGACTGTGTAGTTCCTGCAATGTTTGCCCTTATTAGTTTATTTATGGATGATTCTGATTAGGAGCTCTCTCGAAATGTATTTCTGTTTCTGCTGTGTTTGCGTCTTTGGCAGTATGTGTGTCTTTACTTGGGGGAGTGATTCCCTAAATGAAGATGCATTCATGCACACTTCCAGAGTGGATTGTTTTGTCATGCCCCTCTTTAAAAAGTGGAAAAAATGGCACTCTTCCATCTCGCTTGCCCCACAGGTCTCTAAATGAGTTGTGTTGTTGGAAAAGGGAAGTGCTGCTCTCACGTCAAGGGACTTGCAGGGCGAGATCTGAGCCGGTCTTTGAGGCTTTCTCAGGCGACAGCAACCACCACACAAATGTGAATGAATAATGCCTTTAGAGAGGCAAAAGCCCTGGTGACTTTTTTTCTACGCATTTCAGCAAGCAATTATTTTTATCTGGCTGCTGCTATAAAGGATCTTCCTCTTATTTTCACTCTTTCATCATTTATTCCATCACCTTATCTCACTCCTTTTTCTTTTAAAGTCACTCTATTTATACCTATGCGGATCTGTATTTTATATAAAAAGGAGAGATTCAGATGTACTCCTCCTCCTTTTTTAATTGTATTTCTCAGAAACTTCAAAAAGAACCTTTAAATGAATAGTTCACCCAAAAATGAAAGTTTGCTGAATATTTACTCACCCACAGGCCACCCAAGATGTAGATGAGTTTGTTTTTTCATCAGTATGGAGAAATGAAGCATTCCATCATTTGTTTGCCAATGAATCTTCTGCAGTGAATGGGTGCCATAAGAATGAGAGTCCAAACAGCTGAAACATCACAATAATCCACACGACTCAGTTCATCAATTAACGTATTGTGAAGCAAAAAGCATTTATGTTTGTAATAAACACATTCATCCTTAAAACGTTTTAATGGTGGTTCATTACAAACATGCAGCTTTTCACTTCACAAAATGTTAATTTATGGAATGGAGTCATGTGGATTGCTTGTGAATTATTGTGATGTTTTTGTCAGCTCTTTGAACTCATTTTGACGGCACCCATTCACTTCCATTGGTGAACACATGATGCAATGCTAAATTTCTCCAAATCTGTTTAGAAGAAGAAACAAACTCATCTACATCTTGGATGGCCTGAGGGTGCAGCACATTTTCATTTTGTTTATGGTCATGGAGAAAAAAAAAAGTTTTTGCTTTGTTTTTACGCTCACTAATTATGTGCACTTCATACATATACATGAAGATTAAGGAGCCTTTTAAAATACAGATTGTAATCTAATCAATAAGTGTTTAATCATGCTTTCAGCATTCTAAATATCCCCACAGTACTTAAAGGAAAAGTGAGGTTATGTTAAAAAACTACTCAGTCTTGTCTTACGGATAGATGGATTGCAAATCAGTTAGTGTGACTGGGAAAATATTACATCAGCTAATTAATATTAATGAGCCAAGCTGTTAAGATTTATAATTAGTTGCTCCCCAATTTTCACAATCTTTCTATATGCTCCTTTGTTTCTGGAATCAGTGTTCAGAGTTTATATTTAGAATGAATTTATCTGATGATAGATTCTGGATGATCAGTAAATTTTAAGATGTTGGCAAAACTATCTGCATTGGTTGTTGGGGTTGTCTTGTGTAGGGTTGTCCTCTTGTTGGGAACTTGCAATACCAACACACTTTAGCCACGCTGTAAGTTGTAAAATAAGAGCAAACATGACAGTAGAATACATTAACACAGAAGTTACAATAAATTGTGTATGGTGGAAAAAATCCAAAACTTGTTTCTAAATGGCACTGGCTTGTGTTAGCACATGTTCGGGCTGTTCCCTCAGGTCTGGTTCTTCATGCTTCCATATGCCGCTTTGATAATGGATGCAGTTCCTACAGTCTCTAATGTACAAAGTAAAGAGGCCTACAGTTTGCAGCACTTGCACCTGGACTATATTTGCAGCAAAACAAGATGCATGGTTTCTTCATAACCCAGCAAATACTCTGTGCACAGTAATATTGTGTAACACCTGCAATAAATTTCAAGTTCCTCAGAGTGTTTTGCTGTTTCAATATACATTTGCTTTCACTTTTTATCATCCCATTAGCCTCTCTCTTCTTCACTCAGCAATGAGCGGCAGAAACAGACAGGAAATGAGTCTAGCACTCAGGCTAGCTCAGCTGCTCTCCGATGGCTCTTTGAAATATTTAAAGTCCATGCAGACACACAGCAGATGTGAACAGGAATTGTGGATTAGAGATTGTCTCACAGGAGTTTCCTGGCAAGATGTCCCAAGTCCACTTACTTTGCTCGGTGTACATACTCATGCAGAGTAAGAAAAAAAAACTGACATACAAGATCAATTCATTTAGCTTTCAGAATAACTTTTGTTCGCTATAGGAGGCATGAAGCCTGACTTCATTATTTTACTGTATCTGTTCTCCCAAGAGCATCTCGCTGAATTTTGAGATTCAGCATAAGCAATACAGTTGCATTCACAGTGATGTAAGGATACATGGATGGATTCATGGCTAGCTGGTTAAGACTGCATCTCCTCTTGTTTTGCTACAAGAAGCAAGTGCTGCAAACTGTAGGTCTTCTTTATTTTGTACATTAGAGACTGTAGGAATTACTTCCATTAAACAGAAATATAAAGAACCAGACCTGAGAAACAAAGCCCTCGTATGTACTAATAATACAAGCCATTGCCATTTGGAAGCACAATTTGGATTTTCTCACCATACAACTTTCATTTAAATGTGTTCTACTATCATGTTTGCTATTATTTTAGTCATCCATCCTTCTCTTTCTCTCAACATTTCTCAAAAGTTATCCAACCTCCATCTGTATTCAGACATCTTACGTGGGGGTTTCTGTTTCCAGTTGGACAGGCTTCATAGGAAGTCTGTCCACTATATTCTTACCAGCCGGTTCTTTGTATTTGAGGGTCAACTATGAGTGGCTTTCCCATATGGCTTTTTTATTCATGAAAGCTTAGCATTCTGGACCAATCTTAACAGCATAATGTTTCGAGTTTTCATTGTTAGATTCAATCAGAGTTTTTGATTAAAGTTGTATTTTTTGAGACCTTTTTTTTTTGGAGACAACAAACACGTTTTTGGTGTGTTGATGTCTTGATTTCCAATTGTGCATCTTTGAGTTTTAGAACTCTGACTTGCTGTTTTACCTGAAAGGAAGGATATGTATTCTACAGCCAACATATTGAGCATTAAAGTTTCCCATTCATTTTTCAATAGTCATCTCCTATGCAGTCTTTTATTTGTACAGGCTTTTTTCTGACTATAATAGCTCAGAACCGCTAAATGTTGCTGGGAGTCACTCGTGTGAGGAAATGTCACCTTCAGATCCATTTCTTGAAGATTTCTATTGGGAGAACCTCTCAAAATCGTCCGGTCCCAGTGGACTGGAGTCTCAGAGGAGATGAATAAATCTCCAGAGAACGCATATTGAGAATAGGTATAGCTTCCTTTACTTATTCACTACCACTTTAATAGACTGTTAAAACACCAAGTTCAGCAGTTTTCTGAAAAAAGAGAGCCCAAATTCGATAGATACACCTCAGAGGGACATTCAGGTCTCCTGGATGTTAATCTACTTTCTCTGGTGTTTGTACAGCTGAGATGTAAATACACCTTTGATGCTTTTGTAAGAATGCGGTAGAAATTCTTTGGAAATGTTTAATCAAGGAGTTTCATTCGTTATAATTGTAAGAGATTGATGAATATGACATGGATGTAATCCATATTACGTGGGTAGAGCCATTCAGGCAAAATATGAAAGAGGAAACAGTTTGAAAAAGTCTTCATTAATTTATATTTTACTGCACCCAGCATACAGTAGCTATGATCAGAAACATTGTGCTCCATTCTGCCTATACTCTGTGGATATGACTGTCATATTCTATGCAGAGAAAAATAGGAAGGAGGACTATATCCTTATCAATTCTGTTTTACGAAGACATAATGAGCTAATGAACATGGCGTAATAGTGTCTAGAAGCTAATTTTGGCAAGAGAAGCCATTGGTGTGAACATCTATAATTTTCACTGTTGTGAAGACCCCCATTTTCTCATTCTCTCTCTTCCTTCACATTTAATAAGTCATTTTCATTCAAATGAAATCACTGTCTGCTCATACACTCCAATTTTCACTTGGGAAAATTTCTAGGGATGCTAGCAGAAACTACTACCTCGCTGGTATAATGAAACAACAGGCATTGCAGTGGGCTGAAATGAGGAGGAATATTTCTACAGGCGTACTGGGATGTGGCGGCTGCCTCTTGCTGTGACCCTGTTGGGAGAATTTAACCTTACCGGGAGGCTTTAACATGAACATGGATCTTTATAATCTTTTGAACCATGTCAGTGGCAAAATGTCACAGAGATGCTCATCATGCCACAAAGCACTGTGCACAGCAGTCTGAAAAAAATTAAATTCTGGGAAGATAAGAATCATTCACAGACATAGCAAGAGTGTAATGCTTCAGTGTTTTTTGTGATGAATGAGATTTCGAATCATTGAAACTGAAGTTTACATTCCGAATGGTGCAGAAGAGATTTAATATAAATCTGGGATCCCACAGGAATAAACTTAAGAACAAATAAACACTTTCATGTTGGATTCTCAGGCTGATTTTGCAGTGTTGTTCAGTGGAAACAGCACTTGGGTATAATGTTCTTTGATAGTTTACACACAGATTTAACTTTTAACTGACTGCAATAATCTAAACCTTCACCTATGTGTACAGTGCAATATATATATATGTATATATATATATATATATATATATAACTTTCAGTTTTTCAGTGTATGAGTTTTCAGTTTTTAATGTTTTCTTTCTTTTTCTTTTTCTTTTTAAGACTCTTATGCATACCAATATATATATATATATATATATTTGTCATGTTCTCAATGTATCTACTAATTGTAATTTAATGCATCCTGTAATTTAAAGCACCCTTGCTAATATAAAAGTGTTAATTTTGAATGAAAATGTATGTAAAACAAAGTATGTTAAAAATAATCTAGATTTCCAAACATAAATCTCATAAATGTTGAAACATTAACCAGAAACTGACAGGTTACTGGGTCCCGTCGGCCACTGTTTAGTTAAACGTTCTCTGGTAGCTAACACTGATGTTGTTATTTTGTTGTCATGAATATGTTTGCTAATAACCTAATGGAAATGTTGGCAAAGCTGCCATTTTAAATTTGAGCAACTATTGTTGTTTATTTGTAGTTTGCTAATAAATGCATTTCCTGGTGGTTTGACAACAAATTGAAGGATAAACTTCTAATAGAGGGTTTTATTCAGAGTATCTCTGCATGTCTTAAATATAAAAATGTTTATTTTTTAAATGTGTAATTATTCATATTAAGGTAATTGAAAATTGCTGTTTACATGCATGGCAACTTATTATTCATATAATTGTCTTTAGTTAGAGACAATAGTTAGATTATTGTTGCTATTGTTGTAAACACAGCTAATGAGGTGTAGTGAGACAAATGCTGTATTTTCAAGTGTTTGTTAGCAACTGTATGCATGAACAGATTTCTTAATTGTATGGTTGTGTCATGATTCAGTCACTGTCAGGTATAATGGTGTAATGGTTTCTGTGGTGTGCGCTAGACAGCTGACAATCATTTCCATCCATCAGAGCAGATAACAACCTTTATAGTATGACAAGTCTGGCCACACGTGCTGCGCTCAAACCCGCTCATTGATCTCTTGTTGCTTTGCGATGTTTTAGTGTAGTGAATTATTAATAAGGGGACTGAGTTGCACAGTTAAATGCCAAAGTGCCCTGTGATATTAGACTTAGAATATTTCATTATATTCATATTTTTTTTCTTTTGGAAGGTCATATGAAGAAGTCTGATATGTTAAGAGTATTGGATAAGGCATGAATGTGACACATGTGAAAAAAAAATTTTTTTTCTTGAATAATGAATTGTTTTAAATAATAGAATCACACCCCTTGGCTGTAGAGATGGCAGTGCTAAAGTGAAACCTACGTTTGTCCTTTGCGTCTACTCTCTCTCGCACTCTAACACTGATTCTTCTGTTATCCGGGACTCCAAATGATGTAAAACCGAAACAAAAAGATACAGTGAAACTCCCACCTCAAATGAGAGACTGTTGACATTGCTGTTAATTCAATTTAAAAATAAATTAATAAATAATAAAACAAAAACTTGACTTTTTTCTCTCAATTCTGAGTTCATATCTCACAATTCAGATTATTTTCTTGTAATTCTGAAGGGGAAAAGTCAGAAATTTGGTGACAAACTCATAACTGTGTGATATAAACTCAGAAATCTGATGGACTTTCTCAATTTTGAATTTACATCTCGCTATTCTAAGTGTATATCTTGCTATTGTTTTTATACGAATTCTGAGGTTACTTCTTGCAATAGTTTTTTTTTATTTTATACTCTGCATACTCTAGATTTACATCTTTCAACATCTTTCTTTTAAGGTAAAAAAATTAACAAAGCTAAATTAATTGTGAGATAAAAGGTCACAATTATTGTTCCTTTATTAATTTTTATCCCGTGGTGGAAACAGGCTTACATATGTTGCAGATTTAAAGGGAAAGTTCACCCATAAATAAAATTTTGTCATCTTGTCCGCATGCATCTCATGTTGTTCACTGAAAATCGTACCTCACAAATCTTGCACAACTGGTATTGCCAACATTCACTTTAATTGTATGGAAAAGACCAGCTTGGAGAATTAGTACTTAGCAAATGCGTGTTCCATTAAAAAAAAAAAAAAGAATGTAGTCAAATGTGTTTGGAAAGACATGAGGGTGATTTTCATTTTTCAGAATGTTCATTTTCTGCTGAACTATCCCTTTGAATATACTGATGATGCTATTGTAAGAAACCCTCTCTTCATATTGATGCAAGAGCGATGAATATATAGTAGAAAGGTCCAATGGGAAAGAGTATGGGTGAATATTATTTGCATAGTATTGGCCAATAATGTGACAACTGTGGTCCTTTTTTTGCGGTAATCAGGAACAGAGTGCAGACATAAAGAGAGTAGGAAACGAGATTGGGAGCAATGTAAAGTCACAAGTAAGGCTATAAATTCACACAGAAGAAAGGAGGACAGATGTGGTCTAATCAAAACAGACAGACTGACACTGGCTGCATGGTAGTGTAACAGCCAGAATGCATGCCAATGGCCGGATGCCTGCTCCGAATGTAAAGTGATGCATCACACCAGCACAGGCTGGCTACAGCATTAAAAGAATTAGGTTTGTAAATTGATTATTTTTTTTATATAGCATTTGCATTCTGATCCTTTCAGTTGTTAATGCATTTAGTTCCGTGTTATGGAAAGAAAACTCATTTGTATAACCATTAGGTTCAGCAATTTGTGTGGATACCGGGGTTGTGCATTCAGAACTGAATTAAGAATTAAATTAATTTAATTCATATTCAGTGCAAGATGCGGAATTGCAATTTTGAAATGAAATGTAGGGAAGTAGAATTAAAATGGGTGCAAAAACATACAAACTATAATGTTATGTAACACTTTTTTAATTGATAGATATGCATTCAATATTCCATTAATCGCATCTACTACTGTCCAATGAAAAACCGTATACTAGCTCTTTCAGTCCACTACTGTCCTCAGAATCAGAGTGATTTCAGTATGTTTGTGGCGTTTGTTTTGCAGTGGATAACCTGAGGACGTGTTGACTGCGGTGAGGGGAGAGAAAGCACTTGTCCGTCTCCTGTGTCTCAGGGTTCACAGGGTCTGCGTGAACACCAGCGGGGTATAAGTGCACTTGACAGGGATGTAAACACCCTTCAGATGAGAGTCAAAAAGAGCAGGTGGTAGAAAGGGAGGGCAATAGGATGAAAACAACAGCAGCAACACTGGCAGTTAAGGCTGGCATCTCTGTGGGGAGAGAGTCTGGGATATCAAAGGTGCTTTAAAAGGAATCAGACTTCTGGATATGCGAAGGGTGCTACTTTTTGAAGTCGCCTTACGTAAGTTCCGTCCTTCTCCCATATGGATGATTGCATAGTTGATACAATGGATGCCTGTGAGCATACGTCTCCTGAAAATGAGGCCTGGAACTGTGTGTGCTGAGAAGTGAGCTCCTGTAGTGTGCTGACACGTCTCTTTTACTGAAAATGAGCCACGCCGGGGGGTCTGACGGGGTGTAATGATGTTTGATGTCTGCTGTAAGGCGTGCACCATACTTGCTGTAGCTTAATCTGCTATGAATGTTGTTTAGCTTCAGATTTAAAAGGCATACATATATAAAAGATTTAAAGGCATATGTTTTTTTTCTTTGACAGTTCATGCTGACAAGATTAATGTTAGAATCTGAGGGAATCGAGGGAGGCACTGATCAATTTTCTTAAAAAATGCAAATTCATTAAATGGTTCATAAATTTTCTTAAATCTTTGGAAATTAAATGGATAGTTTACCCCCGGAATAAAAAAATGTCATTATTTACTCACACTTATGTTGTTACAAAACTATGACTTTCTTTCTTTTGTGGAACATAATATATTTTGAGACATATCTCAGTGTTATTTATTTATTTATTTATTCCATGAATAATCCATTTAAATAGTTGTCTGTAAATACTGTACAACCCCATTTATTGAAACTAATCTCAAACAGCTCATTTAAGATTTTTACAATATATATTTGCTTACATTTGATTAGCATCAGAGTAAAATGAATGAATGAATGAATGAATGAATTAATAAATATTATTACGTTTTATTTTAAATTATAATTGCAACTTTTTTTGTATTTGCAATTTTATGTCTCACATTTGTTTCTCACAATTGCGAGTTTATATTTCACAATTCGATTTTTTTTAGAACAGTTATTCATTTAAGGTCATTGAAGACTTTTACATACTCTTAAAGGGACAGGCAACACGTCAGCTAGTGGCAAAACTAATCGACTAGTCGGCGTGAACCCTAGTAAATGTTCTCTCTCTGTCTGTGAATGCTGGAGTGCAGAGCAGCAGGCTGTGATGATGTATCGAACCATTACTGCTATAAACTCTGATGTGGGGAGTCTGTATCATTAAGAGCATTAGATCTGTTGAGCGGAATCATGACTGCACCGGTCGGGGCCAGACAAAGAGACTGACCCATGCCTCCGCGAGACACAGAGAAAGCAGATGAGAGTGATGTCATGCATTACTGGCAGCGATCACAGCGCTCTGGTAATGTGCTGGCAGAGCGAGGAACTCCCCCGTTTTGGCCACTCTGTGTAATGGATCATTCCTGATGGGCTCTTAGGGTAATGCAAAATGGCAAGTGCTATCATTGGTCATTTCCACTGGGGTGAGAAGGGAGGGGAGACTCATTATCCGTTAACCCAGCTAGGAGTTATGAGCCGCTAATTTGAGCTCTTAATGTTCCCGATCTGAGCCAGGGAAGTTATGAGTCACAGTATAAGACAGGTGCCTTTTAAAGGAGCTTTTAAAAGTAGATTTTTGTATACTATGAAATGTACAATGACAAATTGCTTATTTACTTATTGTAAGTAGTTTTCTTAAAAGCACCTGCCTAAATGCACCTGTACATTTTTGTAAGATTTCTTCTTTTATGCAGCCCCACAACTGCTTAGATATTTATTTTTGGTTTAAGTCTCTGATGCTCACCAAGGCTGCATTTATTTGATAAAAATACAGTAAATGAAAATAATAATATCAGACATTTAAAAAAAACATTTAAATGTTTTAAAATGTATTTTATTCTTGTAATGGCAAAGCTAAATTTTTTGCAGACTCCGGTCTTTAGCATGATCCTTCAGAAATCAAATCATTTGAATATGCTGATTTGGCATCAAGATACATTTCAATGATGAAAATAGTTTTTTTTTATATATATATATAATAGTAATTAATAATAATTGTAATAATAATAATTTTAGTAGTAATAATAATAATAATTTATTTTATTTTATCTTATTTTTGGAAACTGTTATTCATTTATTTCAGGATTCTTTGGGAATAGAAAGTTTAAAAGAACCACATTTATTTAAAATTCCTGTAACAATGTAGAAGTCTTTACTGTCACTTTTGATCAATTTAATGTGTCCTTGCTGAATAAAAGTTTTAATTTTTTTCTTTAAAACAAATTACCTCAAACTTTTGAAGGGCAGTGTACTCCTTTTCTTTAAAAAATAAATAAATAAATAATAATAATAATAAAATAAATAAATAAATAAACATGCTTAAATTAAGTATATAGAGTATATACGAAGAATACAGACCAAATATTAGCTTTTATTTCCATTATAATTTGTTTTAATAAAAGTGTGCATATAGGTTGATGGCAAGGAGATATTGGAAACAAAGAGTTGTGGAAAGGGCACAAAAAAAGCCATCTTCATTATTAAAATAAAATAAAATAATTTGCCAATTTAACAACATGGAATCAGATATTCATTGCTAAAGTTATTTTTTTACCTAGTGAATGCTCTATATGAAAGACACATCCTTCTTCTAGAATGTTACTTGTAAAGAGTAAACTTTGTAAAGAGTACAAAAGAGGCAAGAAGATGCAAGACTGTCATCACAAACTCTTTATTTTCCCCCCTCACACCAAACTAAAGTTCCAAGCATCACAGTTTACAGGTGCGCAAATAAAACATAACTCTACCGGGGAGCGTTAGAGGTGCCCAGTAGGAGAGTTCTGAGCTCTTTTATCAGACAGTGATTTGCGTCAGGTTAACGTGTTTCACGGGCCAATTGCTCAGGAGCGTCTAGTAAGCAGTAATGTGTCTGGCCTGGGGTATGATGTTTGGCGTACAAGCGTGCGTGTTTGTGTTTGAGGCAGAGAGACAGGACGTGCTGTGCGTTTCGCTGCATTTGCTCTGCGTCGCACACCTCCCGGGGGTGTGCAGAACGCACGCGGTTACAGCAGCGCTCAGAGAAGGGAGGAATGAATAAGTGATATGGGCTTTGGGGAGGCCCGGCTCTGAGGCGGTGGGGCTGAGAGATTGAGGCACAGAAGCGAGGCAGATGCTAGCGCCTCAGCCATCACCGCGCTCTCAGGTGGGCCCTTGTGAAACTTCACACTGTGAAAAGCAGATAAATCTTCTTTCTCTCCTTTTCTTCTCACGAACCCCTCCCGTCACACTCCCAAACGCGTCCCTGCGCTGTTGTTGTTGTTTCATATTCATTCTCATTTTCCCCACATGGCTCTCTGTGTTGTCTACCTGTTTTTAAGGCTGTGTATGGCTTCCCGTCTCTCCGTTTCTCTTTATCTCTATATGAATCTATTCTCCCCAAAGGGTTTACCTCTTTTTTTTTCAGTCACCTTGGACTCTGTGGTTCGGCTCGTTGCCTCTAAGGGAGGATTTTTGGTCCAGTCTGGCAAAAACAAGCTGGGAAAATGGGATAAAGAGACAGAGTTGTGGAAAAACAAAACTTAAAGAGATAGTTCACCCTTCATGTACTTAACCTCATGTCCTTGCCAAACTGTCCTTTTGGTTTCGATAACAACATTATTCAAAATAACTTGTGTGTGTGTTACATAGAAGAAAGTAAATCTCACAGGTTTGGAGCAACCTGAGGATGTCTGAAGATTGATGATGTAGATTACATAATTTTTATTTTTGTGTAAACTATTCCTCTTTTGATATATTCAAAAGAACAGCATTTCATTTTATATTAATTTAAATACAAATCTAAAAAAATAAAAAAAAAATTATAAATGTATTCACTGTCACATTCAATAAATATACTGTTGCCTTGTTAAATTCTTGCTGTATTTTTTTACAGCATTTTAAAATATGTTAAATGCCGCTGTTGAACATATTTTAGTGATGCAAACAAATCTTCAAACTTTTGATTTGAATGAATCTATTCAATGATTTAAAGCTTTGAATCAGCTAATTCAAATGAGCAGTTCACAGGCAAGAATCAAACTGGATTGAGTTGAGTCATTTCTGTGTCACCATATATGAGAATATATGGTATATTTCAGCATATTTCATAGAAATATTTTTGCCTCAATCTCATGCATTCTTATGGCTGCAGGACAAGAAGTGATTGTGAAAACAATGTCTAATGACAATCTTTACCTAATGGTCACATAAAAAGTGCATTAAAATCACACCTAATCAAACATTGCTTATCATCACAAATATGTCATGAATATTTGATTTATAATCTGGTTTCAGCATCACACCCTGCATCAGACAAACAAGAAGCAGTGCAGTTGAATCAAATTGTGTAGTGCCTTCATAAATTGCCTGTGTACTTCTGAGAACCAGTAATCCATTCTTCCTCTGTATCTCTTCTCCTCAGCGCCATTAGAGCAGACAGGCTCTCATACCGCAGATCAGCCACAATCACAGACAAACCACTCAGGTCTTTCAATAATTGCTGACCACAGGCAGCATAGGTAGCCATTACCCATGAGGCCGTCCTAAAGACCCTGGCAGTCCATGTCTGACATTTTTGCAACAACATCCATACTATTTTTTTTTATCACAATCTATGTTTCATGTTTGGTCTGTCTGGTTGTTTCTACAGTTACAGGTATTTTTATGTATTATGTATTCCATTTCAGTGTGTATCATTCAAATATGTTTTAGAGAAATTAAAGCATGACCAAAAGTTTTTTTTTTTCTTTTTTTTTTAACCCAAAATTAAAAATAAATAATTGAATTGTTTGTAAAAAAAAAAAAAAAAATCTATTATTTTGCAATCAATTAATTTATTTAAATGTATGCTTGAGACAAAACGAGATATTGTTATTGTGCATCACTTTCAATCAAATTACAATTTTATCAAATTCAAAAAGTAGGAAAATATTATTCAGTTGTCCTTATTTAGGTTAAAATCCTGAAGACAAAGATGTGTATTTTATTTTAAAATGTTGCAAATTTAATTTCCATCCCAAATGAGTGATTATAGTTGAGGTAGAAATATCATTTATTCATGGTGGCTCTGGTGATACTGATAGTATGAAAACTAGCAATTTCGAAAAGTGTGTATTTTTAACATTCAAAAGGGCCCATAATTGAAGAAACACCCCACTGTTTCATATCAGTGAGCAAATGGTGAAAGAAAAGAGAGAGAGAACAGTGTGAAGCGTAAAATATCTCTGGAGATTCAGTTTGTGCCATATACCTGATTATTCTTAAACATTGTAAATTTGTATTTCTTCAGCTGGCAACACAGGATGTTAATGTTCCTTTTATTAAAAGTCCAGTCATCCATCAAAAGTTTTCTTCAGGTTTCATTCTAAGATTAAACTGTTTGCCAATCATCTCACATCGCAAGTGAAATCTCAATTGCCTGACACTGAAAGCAACCAAAGAAGCACTTTATTTCCTCTGTCAATTACTCCCAGAAACAGCTGAATCTTTCCCTTTTGCCCATGTGTGTGTAAATCACTCTCTTCCTCTCTCACCCACAGCTCCAGGTATCCACCACTGACCTAAGTGGCAGACTGGTAGAGGGACCAGTAGACCTGGACGTGTCTGTTATTGACCAGAATGACAACCGACCGATCTTCAAGGAGCCGCGTTACTCTGGGGAGGTTCTGGAGGGCTCCCCCACAGGTACTCTTCTCTGACCTAACAGTGCTCATGCTCTTGCGGTTGGAATGGATGTGTCTAGGGAACTGATTACTGGAAGAGGAAAGTCGAGATCAGAGATGGCTAAGGGTCTAAAGTTCTTTGCTAATAGTGGTTGGAGAGAATATATGGTTTGGTTTGATGGAACATACTGTAGCCTGTGGACGATAAGGATTGTAACTTTTGTGGTTTCTCATTAGTTGACAGGCCTGATTAGTTAGCCTGATTATTGACAGTTCTACATTTTTGAATGATACCTCAAATTTTGTTGGCTGGTTGAAAAGATGTGTGCTGTTACTTTGAGTGAATGTATGATTTTCACCTGGCAGATGGTAGAACTGGTGTAAATATCCCATAGATGTATTGAAGGAGGGATCTGCAGTGGCTCTCAATGAGGTTTCATTTGCAATGAAGATAAGCATGGTTTGTGTCGACCACAATGTTGTGCAGTTTAATTGTTGGCATGAAACCAATTGAAATGTTTAGAAAACAAAATGATCTCTTTTCCTTTCTAGCTTAGTGTTATTATTTTATTTTTATTTATTTTTTAGTAAAAAAATGTTGCTGCTTTGTTTATATAAAATACAATTTAAATGTTTGGGGTCAGTGAGGTTTTTTTTGTTTTTTGAAAAATACTTTCAATGAGCAAGGATTCAGTAAATTGATCAAAAGTGACAATAAAGATGAAAAAAAAAATATTTTTGAACTTTGTTCACCAAAGAATCCTGTTTCATTGATAATTTATAAAATTTATAAATATTTATAATAATAATAAATAGAAGAAGAAGAAGAAATATAACTAAGCACCAAATCAGCATATTACAATGATTTCTAAAAGATCATGTGACACTGTGTGTGTGTGTGTGTGTGTGTGTGTGTGTGTGTGTGTGTGTGTGTGTGTGTGTGTGTGTGTGTGATGATATAATAAATGAAAAAAAATATATAAAATAATAAAATAAATAAAAAATCTTACTGAGCCCAAACATTTAACCTGAAACAAAACACAGTTGATAACCATTGATTTTGGAGGGAGATTATAAAGACTTCTGAGTGCTTTTAGTTTTTTTTTGACCCAGTTCAGTTAGCAACCACTTGTGAGTTTTGCACATGCAGACCAAAATCACTCAGTTCCCTTCAGAAAATATAATTATATACATATAAAATAAAATAAAAAAACTTTTTTTTCAGATTTCATCATCTTACATGAAGAATGTGCTACACAAATAATGTGTTTTACATCATGGCATCTAAAGTGTTTGCAAAGGGTTGCGCAGGATCTCTTTTGTTTCTTCTCAGCATAGCTATAAAGCAAAAATGACATGTTTTATTAAAAAAAAAAAGTAGTACACTTTGGAAGTCATCCCTAATGAGCAAACACATTATCTCCAAGCGTGTATGTTCACACCGCGCGCCACAGAGATATCTTCGCTGAGCTAATCGTGAGCATCCCTCACAAATGGCAGCCGGCGTTTATCTCGCCACAAGAGAATGCTACATTGTTTTCATGATGTGTCTGATAAATCAAAAAAGAATTGGACCATTTACAAACTGCATGGCACTCTCTTCAGTCCCGTGCCCTCCAGAAATAAGAAATTCATTGAGACACAACCCCGTCCTTAGAGGCCTCAGTACTGCACTTCCATTTCTCAATCCTTCCATCATTTTTCCCATGATTCTGCAGCAATTGCATCACTGCACTTTGCTTCTTTCTTTTCCACTTACACTTTTTTTGTGGTTTTTGTGGCCTGTCACCATGGAAACCCCAAAACACAAGAAACATGGTTTCAGAGAGTTTAAAAGAAGGGATTTCGCCAACCTTCATCACCCACACTCGAACCAAAAATACACCCCACAAACAATTAAACATACCCTTGTAGCTCAAACAGGCATGTGAACTCTAAATCAATAAGAATGTCGAGCATAATAGGACGGGAGAGATCATATCAAATCTTTTTCTCTGTCGAGAGTGGGCTGCGCTGCTTTCATTATAACATAAACAAACAGACATCAGCCTCAGACATCAGTGATGAGGACAGGATGAACCGATCCAGGATCAGCTGCACGCAGTTCCTCGCAGGTAGAGTAGGCGGATACGACGTGCCTGTTTGCGGATACATTTAGTCCGGGAACGGTAATGTGTGCTCCGTCTGAGTGAGTTAGGGTGGAAGGAGATGAGAGTCCCTAACAGTGGGAAACTTTCCGCCCGCTTCCAGAGTTACTGTAACTTAGTTAAGCAAAGTGGGTTTATCTAATCGTCAAAAGAGGAAATTAAATTTGGCTGAAAGACTTAATGAAATTAAACTAAGACCTTCATGCGACCAGGGAGAAGATAAACACCCACAGGCCAAGCACTGCTCCATTGGCCTTAGTCAAAAAGTGTCTATATATACTGTAGGAAAGCTGTGTCTTGTACTATATAATAAGTATATTGCAATAAATATAAAAATGCTAAATATTTTTAAATATTTATATTAATAAAATATTCTTCATTGTCTTTCATTCATTCATTCATTTATTCATTCATGTATTGATTTATTTATTTCTTTGTGTGTGTATATATATATCTGAAAAGTAAAAAAAAATGTTTGTAGTATTTAAAAAATATTTTTAAATATGTATACTATTTTGTGTGTGTGTGTGTGTGTGTAAAAATATATATGTACAAAATGTATATATAAAATAAATACTATATAAGCAGTGCATTTCTAAAATACTATATACTAATCAATATTACAAAAGTTTTGAAAACATGTTTATACACACACACAAACACATATATATCTATATCTATATCTATATATATATATATATAGAGAGAGAAATATTTTATATTCATATAATTTATATGATAAATAAATATATTTAATATATAAAAAAAGCACATATTTTTCTGAAATATATACATGCATGTGTGTGCATTTATATAACAAATATACACAGTACACATTAGGGGTTGAATGACTTCAGATTTTTTAAAGTCGACTTATGTGATGAAAGTTGAGTCGAAGTCGACTAGTCGCTGATGACGTCATTAATGAACAAATAAGTCTGGAGCTGAGACAAACACCTTGTGCACATCTATGGCATATGACACAGCACTGCCCACATGGCTATTGCACCTAACAGCTTATTTTTATCAGTTATTTCGTCTTTGGGTCGTTATATTTCTCACAGATTTCTGCTCGTTCTAAATCAGATAAGTAGCACAGTAAAGATTACATTCATATCAATGAATACATTAGTGAGAGTGATTGCGTGTGTGAATTAATTCTACCTGTCAGCGTCTCTCTACTAGTAGTGAAGCTGTGGGATTTAGTTAAGAAATATATGCTTGAACTTTTCAGTTTTTAAGCAATTTTATTGAGAAATCACAGAACAGTGTTGACAATACATTTCCGCGCTGAATGATTCTGTGCGCGCGATCTGCGCATGATGTACGCGCAACTGTCTGAAGCCTATGTGTGTGCGTTACAGTGCAGCAGCGCATTAGATTAGAACGGCGATTAATTTACCTGTACAATAAGCTGTTTAAAATGTGCATTCTCCTGTTTAATTTCGAGCATCCAGTAATAATCTCTCATGTCTTGTGGAGTGCTTTCAGAGTATGAATTAATTTTAACTGTTTGGAAACGGAGCATAAGTGTGGATTTATTATCCTGTTGCGCCCTCTATAGAACCAGCGACTAGTCGACGTCAAGCTTAAAGCGTCATGGCAGAGCACTGAAGTCGATTAGTCGGTGCAATCCCTAGTACACATACATATATTATGTAAACAAAAACTTTTATTTTGGATGCGATTAATCTCGCAATTAATCGTTTGACAGCACTAATATATATATATATATATATATTCTTTCTCTCTATAAGATTGTAATCATGGTAAATTGAGTGCGTAGTGCCCCCCCACCCTTAATATACATAAAATAAAAAGTTTCACTCTTACATAAATACACTTTATTGCCATCAGGACTGAGTGCCTCTTTTAAGTTAATTTTTTTTTTTGGCTCTTATTCTTTTCTACATTTTCATTGGCATGTCTATCACCTTTTAAGATACCTTAATGGAGAAGATACATGATTTATGGAGAGTAGATCATTTTAGTGTCTATTGCCTCTCAATTATAACCATTTTCCTTAGAATAAATTTAAAATTGATCATTTAAAAAGCCTCACACCATTCACCGAAAGGGGTGCTTTCTATAGTTCCATTATCTTTCATATTAATCAAACAAGTTGCTTTCATCATTTTCGAAGCGTCATGTCCTGGCCAGTTGTTCAGAGGTGCAGAGTTCCTGTTCAGATTGCCATTGTCACTGTTCTACTCAAGGAGCATGTGTGCAGTGCATTGTGGGTGCAGGTGCACGCAGCAGGGGCTGTTTTTTTCCTCTCTCCTCTTTAGGCTTGTGTATGTACGGGTGCAGATGTGCACAGCGTGCCTCCTCCGCTATGTCGAACACTCCTGAGCGCCTGGCAAAAGGAGGACGAATGTGTATTGCTTTTTTAACGCCTCTTTTCAAAGGCCCTGTTAGGCACAAGACTTTGCCAGTGTGTGTCCGGAGAGGAAATGAAAAATGGGAATTGAGAGCTTTTTAAAGAAGCCTACATTAATCAGCACTGGAACCAACAGTCAGGGGCCTCCCACTCGAGTCTCGGGTTTAAGATATTCTGCCCCTACCCCCCGTCTGCTTTAATCAGCATGACCGCTGGCACAGGTTAGAAATTAAAGAGCTCAGCATGGTGCCTGATTAGTGAAGCTTTCTGCAAGCTGCCTTTTCAACAAGTTGCAAGGCTGTGCGACTTCATGCATGTGATGTGTGTACACGTGTTTACGGCTGACAGTGTTATAAAGTACCAAGTCAAGATGAACTGCTGAGTGAAACGACATTCAATGAGAACAAAATGTAGGGCAAGACTCTATAGATGCAAGGTGGTTGGAAGATGTTACTAAACTATTTCTATTTCAAATAAATCTGTTCTTCTGAACTTTTTACTCATCGAAGTATCAAGGTTTCCATAAAAAATATTAAGCAGCACAACTGTTGTTTTCAGCATCAATAATTATAAGATTATTTCTTACTTTCTTTCCTTCTTTCTTTCGTTCTTTCTTTCTTGCTTTATTGCTTGCTTTCTTGCTGTCTTTGAGCAGCAAATCTGAATATTAGAATTATTTCTAAAGGACAATGTGACACTGACACTGGAGGAATGGCTGTTGAATGGAAATTCACCTTTGCTATCACAGCAATAAATTACATTTTAAAATATAGCCTTTCAGATAGAAAACAGTTATTTTCAATTGTGAAATAATTCACAATATTACTATTTTACTGTATTTTAATCAGATAAATGAGCATAAGAAAAGTCTTTCAAAAACATTAAAAAATCTTATTAACCCAAATTATTTTATTTGATTTGATTTGATTTGATTTGATTTGATTTTATTCGATCACTGTCTTTTATATTTACTCCAGTCTCTGTTACTATTTTTATGGTTCCTTTGGTTGACACAATAATAGTTAAGGGGCTTGACTTCTACAATTTGTATACAGACATTATTTGATCAATTGGGAGTCTCAATTTGAGAGTCCCACCTGTTTGTAAATGTGTTTTTCAATTCCAAACACTCTCTATGTAATCAGAGCCAATAAAACCAGGAACATGCTTTAGGAAAGTAAATTGGGCCAGTGTTTATGGTGGCAGTAATGAACATATGGTTTGAACGTATCATTCTTTCTCTCTTTCTCTGCAGGCTCCTCCCCACCTCCGTCCTCACTCTTTTGCGTGTGTCGTGCGAAATGTTTATTTTGTTCTGAATTGGGAGGACAGTTGCCTATAGGGGGAAACACAGCAGCACTCTGACATTTCTGTGCGTGGTGATAACTGAGCAAACAGCTAGACTTCTGGCAGGCCTTTATTCACTCGCTCTCTTTCTCTCTTTCTTCTCCCTCTCTCTCTATTTCTACAGGCTATTTTTGTTGGGGAAAAATATCTTCATTTCTCAGTTGCCTTTCCTCTTGTCTGCTCTTTGGTTTTTCTATTTGTGAAGTCTATAAAAGGCTTCCTGGGCTCTTCATTGCACCTGTGATTTTCAGCAGCTCAAAGGAGCGTTCCAGGTTCAATACAAGTTAAGCTGTATTCACAGCATAGCTGGCGTTGTGTCAATTACTTCGGAAAATTATTTCAACTCGTCCTTCTCCTTTAGAGCACACATAAAAAAGAAATAACAGTGTTCTTCTGGTACAGTACCAGAAGAAATTAATGACACATTAATATTATTGTATATATAGCACAACTTATTACAACTACAGTAAATATTTTAGCTCCTAAATATATAATATGAATATAAATATAAAATGAATTCATTATAAAGAGCAAATATGCTATAGGATATATGAGCAAGCATATACAGTATACTGTAAATATGACTAGATTTGAATATACTGTGTGTGTGTGTGTGTGTGTGTGTGTGTGTGTGTGTGTGTGTGTGTGTGTGTGTGTTTGTGTATACAATCAAAAAAAATTCTGTCTTTAATATTCAATATTTTGCAACAAATACTGTCAATAGAACCAGAATATGAGATTATGACTTTTGAACATTAAATTTACAAATATATTTATATAAAATAAAGAAAATCATAATTGTTTTTAGAATTCTACTCTACAGTAGTACTATTGCTGTAATATATTTATTTATTTAATAAAAATATATATAATTGTAATTTTTTATAATTAATACTATTAAAATATTTTTTTATTACATTTTTTAAAAACGACAAATTTGGCCTGAGACAGTCCACTCTATGACTGGAACAACACCTGAGATGGATGGATAGATAGTTAGTTAGTTTTATTAGTTTATTAGTTATATTAGTTTTTGTTGTTTTCTCATATGTATATGTGCAAGCACCTACCTTAAAACTAATTTTGTCAAAATCATAAATAAAATAAAAATAACTAAATAAAAGGAGCTGGCGTGCAGGTTGTGCCATAGCTCAGGTGGTCTGTCAACAGCACTGACCCGTTCAGCCCACTGTAATCAGTGATGTTCAGCTCTGTGGCAGAGGTTGGTGACTACCTGCTGCTCTGCCTGTATATCCTCACCTCCTGACAGGACCGTTCGCCATCTCAGCCGTGTCGCAGCCTCCGGCCTGATGTGGCAGCTCTGAGAAAGTGGCGTGGAGCCGGAGGAGCGTCGGCCTCAGAAAATAAAAGGCTAAAAAAATCAATAGCTAATTGCCAGGACAGGCCCCCGAGGAGGGCCGGCTAGACCCCAGCTCGGATTGATCTTGGCTAGAAAATGATTGGGCTGAGGGTGACACTAATGCCGGCAGGTAATTTGTAACATAATGGCATGATGTCTGTGCCATTAGGATTTCCCAGCACCAATGTCTCCCTCACAGAGCTCTCACAAGATGACCCCTGCTCCCTGCTGCCGAGCGGCTTTTCAATCCCACAATGCCTCATTATCTGTCGATCAATCCCATGCTGACTGCAATATTATGGACTAATACTGAACTGTGCTCTGAATTGTTTGTGTTGAAGTAAAACTCCAGTACTAGACCAAGAAAGAAATAGATAAATGAGTTATTGAACACTTTTGTGGCTGCGTATGATATTTAGTTCTGGTCCTTGAATTTGATTGGCTGAGCAGTGTTCCAAATCTGAAGATATTAAAAATTAAATTACATTGTTATTCTGTTTCACTCATACACACTCATCCCAGTTAACTTTTGGTTCTAAACTATAAAACACAGACTACCTGGCCATTTTTTCATGCAAAAGTTACATAGTATGAATTTCTTGTTTATTGAACTGTTGCAATATGTTCAGGCAGTTGTTCTGAATAGCAGCACACTACGTTAGCATGAATGCAAGAGATGTTGCTTAATTGTCACCTGCCTTGTTTATTCGCTCTCACCTCCTGTGCAATTGTATTCCAGCTGTCACATGAGAGTTCCTTTCCGTCGGTTTTACACAGATATACCCCATGAGGAATGATACAGGTGTTCAGGGCGCCATCTGCATCCCACACAATGCAGCTGGATTAGCTGTCACTCAAAGTACGAAAGTCATTCAGAGTACAGAGTGCAAAAGTGCCATTGCATTGCCATTCATCTATCTTTAGATTAATCTAGGAAACACCACAGAACACAATAAGCAATTATGCCATTAGTATTTCATTACAGTTATTCATAAATTTTAAGCTTCCATTTACTGGATCTAGCATAGTAAACTAAGTATTTTGAGAATTTTTTGCCTCGTTTGTCACTGCGATTAAAAATGACCTAGAGTGGTTGATATGGAACCAGCTAATGATGAGCTAGATAGCATGTTTCAAAACACTACTACTAGCTTAAGCTGGATTTTCCAGCAGAGTCTCCTTGAGTTTATGATTTGATACCCTCCAAACACTCCATCGTTTGAATATATTTCATGAATTCAGTGTAAAGCACATCAGCACACTTGAACTCAATGTGCTAGCCTGCATCATTTCAAAACTAAATTGCATCATTACGCACCATTCAAATGGATTTTTTTCCCTTTATTCTCTCATTCACTCTCGCCTCTTTGCTTGTTTATAGTCCTGGGGCTTGCGATGCAAATGGCGGAGGCACTCGTGGAGTTTCAGGGCCCTGTGAAAGGACAGGAGGGAGCTGCCCCAGACATGAGTGGCGGGTTGGCCATGGGCTCCCTGTGGGGGTTCCGCTACACGAGCGCTTCTAATCTATTAAAGAGCTTCTGCTCTTTCCTCTACCCACAATCCAGCAGCCCGCCGCATGCCCGCACTTGATTATCTGTCCCTCACTCCTTCTTTTACTTCTCCCAGTGAGGAATAGAAGCAGACAGAGCATGCAAGACACAAGAAAACCAATCTCAGCCCATCACCCCTGTCTCGTTGTCCCTTGTCTTTGATGGCCGATGCTATTTTAAAGCCCCGGGACTCCCAGAGCTCCAGGCCTGGTTATCTTCCTTTCAGTCTTCCGCTGGTACATTTCCAGATGAGATAATTGTTTTAGAAGTGCTGGCTTTTAAAGCTCTTTGGAAAAAATTGAAGGTGAACATCAGGTTCTGAGATCATAGTGTTTGTAAATAGCATTGCTATTTTTTCTTGCTGTTCTAGATGTTTGTGATCTATAGCAGGGTGTAATCTTGTTATCATGGCAGGGCAGTATTAGGGTAAATGTAGCATCTTTTGCTGCTGGTTACAGTACAGCTGTAGTTTGTTCAGTCTAAGAAGGATTGACATCCACTTTGCTTTCTGTAGTTGTTCCTGAAATACAAGTTGGGTCAGTGGTTTGACATAAAGATAACTGGCTTCTAAGCTTCTCTGTAATGTCAGATGATTTAGAACCAATTCAAGTGGCGTTTAGAGCAATGATTGTCAATCAGGGGGCCAGGACCCAGGGCCCACTAGTGATCAATATGGTTATAGAAGTTATAAATAAATGTTTATAAATAAAAGAGAAAGTCAATTACGATTGCAAATATATACAAGAACAAAAAGAATTGTATGGAAATATTCTGACAACAATAGCATTGATTTTGGTTAGATTTTAAAGGGGAACATGTCAATTGGATATTTTTTTACTTTAATTTTAAATGTATTAATAGTAAATTGTAAATTTAAAAACATCAAATTAAGGTTATTGAAGTAAAAAAAATGTATTAAAGTTAATAAAAGCCCAAAATGCATAGCTAGGATTTAAATTATTCACAAAACAAAGTTTGAATGAATGCTGTATGTTTGTTATTTGCAGAAAACGATGGATATGAAAAAGAAAAAAGAAGAGAAAAGAAAATATGCAGCAGCCCTACCATACATATATAAATTGTTTTAACCACTCTAATGATCTTTAAATCAATCATTAAATTGCATGCAGATGATTATGGGTGCTTGTGCAAGTGTAGATGGGTGAAAGTCTCAGGATTAAGGATCAAGTGTCTTTCTGAAGCGAGCTTAGCTGTCAGTGACATACTCTCGTCTAAGAAGCAGAAATAGTCACACTTTCTTCAAGTGTCATTTCAGATGCAAAATACATCGGAGAGAACAGCTTTTGATGCTTCTAATCCTTCAGTCCATGATCTCCGCATCATGACTAAGTTCTCCATGTCCTCCAGGTGCCTCCCCTCTTCCTGTCTATTACCACTCGCTATTCAGTGTGACGGGCTGTGAGAAGATAAGCTTTATAGGAAAGACTGGAGTTTGTTTAGTGTCTGGGACCAGATGCTTCCTAGTCTTGCTTATTTTAAAATATATCAGGCAGGTTTGTCTGGACAAAAAGGTGGACATTAATATCCCAAACAAGTGCTCTTTCTGTTCTCAGCCTGACGCGTTCATGTGTCACTTTCTTTTTTATTATTTGTGTCCCACTTTTGCTGCATATGTGCATAGCCGAGAGGATTGCTGCCTGAGTGCACATTTGCTTTAGGGCCTGAACGCTTTGATTGAATATTGATCTCAGATCCTGGTGGGTTTGGCGAGCGTGGCACCACCTGGGCTTGTGGGATAGTGGTGAGCAGTTTTCTGACCCTCACTCAAAAAAATATTTAGGTCCAATTCTTAAGATTTATGTATTTCAGTTGCATGTAAAATTTCCATCCATTTTGATTACATATGTCTTAACTTAAACAAACTAATAAACTTTATGTGATGCAAATTTGCCAACCTTATGTAAATGAAACAAGTAAGTAATAAGTAACTTATAACTTATGTAATAGTAACAATAAATCCAATTTGTTTTAAATGCATAAGAAACATGTATATGTATTATTAGGTAATAAACCCAATGTACTTAAAATGCATCAGATTTACATAATTTTTTTTATCATAAACCCAACATATTTCATATATTTAATCCTACCCCACCCAATCACACTGTGCTACAACAAAATCTAACTACAACACACAAAAAAGAACAAGACCACCCTGTTACATTAGATCAATTTATTAATGCTTCAAAGCATTTGGCTATATGAGCTAGCAAGACATACTTCCAGTGTTCATACACTTGTGTGCAACAACAAGAAACAAAAAGTGCCTTCATATTTACATGCACATTAAGGTTAAATGCTATTTTCAAACATTTTTGACACAATCAACCATACTGCAGTAATAAATGCAAAAAAAACAAAAACTGCAACAAAAAAACAACTTTAACAGAAAAAAATAAAAATTAACCATTTTTAACAGAGTGCAGAAATAAGATCAGTTTCCTCAAGAACTGTGCAAATTTGAGGTAGACAGATACATGAGGTAAATCGAAGATAACAGTACTGCTTACGTTGCACTAACATTTAAAAAAAAAATTGTGACATGCAATAATTTAGAAAAATAAGATAATGGTCAGAAAAAAATGCCATAAGGCTCAGGGGTTGAGTGGCTCTGCACCACAACACTTTCCATGCATGTTTAATTACATGTTAGGAGTACAGGAGTACGAAAGAAACATTCTGCATCTACATTTTAAACTTTTAACACTTAAATGGATTCAAGTACAAAAATTTGACGTCTCAAAAATGACATTATCATTACTTAAGAGTAGTTTGGTGAGAGCTTGGTTGTATCCAGGATTTTCTTCAAACATGCACTTGAGCTCCGTTGCGTAGCTTCAGTTAAGCACATAAATCAGTCCAAAAAGCATCACACACCCAAGAGTGACATTGAAGAACTTCCACACCAACACCAGCATCCTCTGAATGAAAGATGTACATACCCACTGTTGTCTGTGCAATTCCAGACTCAGCCTCTGCACTTTCAACAGTCCTGGAGGATAAACAAAGAGAATGAGTAGTGTTCCAATGCCAGTCACAGTGTCATATTCAGAAATTTTAAGGGCACATTGTTTACAAACGCTGACATTTTGGATATGTAGACTCATTCAAATGTACACTGCCTGGTCCAACAAAAAGTCATCATTTGGATTTAAATAAGCAAATACTGAAGAGTCTAGAATTGGATGATTATTCCAGTGATTAAGTTTCCGGCTTGTTGTATTTTGGCAATAATCCTTTTAACACAAACTGATGCAGTGTGTAGCTTTTCATTTCTTAAACAACCATGTCGGAGGACGTACCAATGTACACATTCCAGCATGACAATAACAAAATTAATTAGGCTCAATTTGTGTAATAGTGGTTCAGTGAGCACGAGGAATCATTTTCATATATGAATTGATCACCAGTCCTGAGTTTAATTCTACTGAATGTCTTGAGGATGTGCTAGAGTCGACTTTACAGAGTGGTTAGACTCTCCCATTGATAATACAAGATCCAGGCCAAAAATAAATGCAACTCTTGATGGAAATAAATGTTGTGATGTTGCATAATGTTGTTTAAACAATGCCACAAATGTTATGAAAGCTATAGGTGGTCCAATTAAATATTAGAGTGTGCAACTTCTTTTTGGACAGGCTATGTAAAGTCGACTCCAGCACATCCTAAAGACTTTCAATAGGGATTAGGTCAGGACTCTGTGGTGGACGATCTTTCACAGTTTGAGCCTGATGAATCTTGACATTGTTATCCTGGAATATAGACATGAGTACGACTTCCGACCTGGTTGTTTGAGAAATTAAAAGGCTACACACTGCATCAGTTAGGGCTAAAATAATTGTTACCAAACACACAACATGCCAGAAACATAATCACTTCAAGTAAAGTGTCAATCCTTAAATATCAAGTATTTACTCATTTAAATCCAGACAGCGACTTTTTTTGGCCTGGCAGTATAAAATAAAAATGAAATGTATAGCCAGTTATTTTGAACTATACTACCTTATGGAGAAGAGAATTCTGAAGGAACTGGACACAGCCAAGCTTAAAAACATGAGCACACGTGTTGTTCCAGGACGGTCAAGAGGCTGGATATCACTTGCACTGCATTTAAAAAAAAAAAAAAAAAAAAAAAAACATTAAACGTTGAGTACATTTTACAAGAAAACGCCATTTCTGTATTTTACTTCAAAATGTCATATTTTTTTTATTTATGAATCGATCTTTCTTTGTAATTATTTGTACTTAAACTTTACTCTGCATTGCCATAATTTGTAACAGCTGCAAATGTGCTAATTTCTCAAATGAACTGTAGAAAATTGTAAGAAAATTTGTTTTGAATTTAATGTACTTAAATATTTAACTTGTAAAACAGTTACCAATACTCAAGTTTTCATACTAACTTATTGTTACCTCTACTAAGAGATAGTGAGTTTTATCAAATCAAAAATGAGCTAATTTGCTGCATACTACACACACATGGGCAAGTGAGACTGTGATGCTAATAAGAAAATTAACATAACTATCAATGTAAATATATCCCTAAGACATTTATAATGTAAAAAGAGCAGGTTGACATACACTTACCACATATTCTTTAATGAGTGTCTCCATTGAGGTAGATACTTGGGCTCCTCGGGATGTAATTGCAGTTGATTTTAGTCTTCATTCTCAAACATGCAGAACAACAAGATCCCAAAAACACAACATTAGTCATCGATTTACTCAGATATAAAACTAAAGTTGAGTTAAAAATCTCGCTCAACGAATGCAGCAACTATACAATAAACCCTGTCAATTGGTACATTAGTATATTACAGTAATTTGTAAAGAAACTTTTAAATTGCATGTAAGGCTGGTTTTATATTATTATTGTTTTTTAAATAATATTTCTAATGATATTATTTTTCTTCACCAGCTGAAATACAAACATTTAAACAGTGGATATCATTACTTGTTTTTTTTAAGACTAATTTATTCAAAATTGCATTACATATTGAAGAACAGGTTAAGTAAAAAATATATGTCATCTATATGTCATCTAGTGCATATATTTAGCAAAATTATCCTTTTTATTTATTTATTTCTAGTTAAGTAACAAGTTTAGGATTTTATACTCACTCAGTGGCTTTTCTTTGACATTGTTTACAAGCCGTTTCTTTGACGTCTTGAAACTCTGACTGAGTGATTACTTGAGCTGTGATTCATTCCAGTAGGATGTTCTGTTCCTTTCAACACCTTCTGATGATCGTTGATGTTTATTTGCTGTAGTAACTAGAAGTAAAGAGGAAGAGATGGTCGGTTCATGTGAGTTCTGCACTGCTGCTTGTACTGAGGCGCTAAAATAATCTTTCATGTTACATTTAACACCAAAACTGTATTTACTGTTTAACTTTAGTGATACAATTAACAGAATCTGAAATCTGACACTTTTTTCATATCACAAGTAATAAAACTTACTGTGATTTATTGTGTTTCATTAAGTTTTGTTCACGCATCAAGTGAAAACAGCATCTATCGATTCTTAGGATTTACAATGAGATCACTGTCACAATGAGAAACGATTAAAATCGAAAAACAGATTTCAACCCAGCCCTAATTAGTACCATTAGCTAGCTAGTGAAATAACCTATAGGCCATGCATTCGATATAAGTGTAATACGATATCAACCGCACTAATAATACATGTATATACAATGAAATCTGTCAAATAATATACACTGAGTACAGATAAGATATATCTTACCTTGCAAATAGATTATGATCCAGGCTGCTCCAATGCAAAATGGTGAGGAGAATTTTTTGAATTTGCACCGATTTATGCATTACCAAAGCCGCTTTAGACACGTCATTGTGCAGTACCGCCACCTACCGACTGGAGGATGGTAAACAATTCCATTTATGTAAACCAATCTCATGCAATTTAACTAATTGTATCTGAATTGTTTCAGAGCAAGCTTTATGTAAACCCTATACATAATTTTTAACCGATTAAATCTAATAGTTTTGACAGTTAACAGATTTATATTGATTCTAAGTAATCAGAGTACATATATTTTTAAAAAATGATTATTTAAATAAAATCAAATAGATGCAAATACTTAATAAAAAACTGTGCCAAGAATCATTTTTTTGAGTGTTATACCATCATCTGTCCCATTGCTGTTAAAAAAATATGGCATGTTAAAATTGTCAGAAAATAATTTCCAATGGCTTGTGATCAGTCAGTTAGTCATCTGTTCAAATACAGGTAGTTGCAAAATAGTGGTAGTTTTTTGGGAAGTTGGGGGGGGGGGGGGGGGTCTAGTACATATACTGTATCAGGCTTTAAAAAAAACTATTTATTGAGGAAGATTTTTTTTTTTTTTTTTTACCGGAAATAAATAATGGTGAATAAAATAATTTAAAAAGTCGCTGCAAAAGTTTTAATACAAATCACTTGAGGACATGTATGGCAAACGTTCACAGACTGTGTCCCGAAAATTAGCCAGAAAAATTCAGTTAATTAATACATATTGTGAAAGATCAGAAGCACAAAAGTGTGGAGAAAACAAGTAGTTTTCATGTTTTCTTTTAATTATAAAACAGGGAGAGAGAAAAAGATGACAGTTGGAGAGGTGAAGAGGCTCTAGGTTTATTTTTTTATTTTTTTGCTCTATAATAGTATTCAATGAAAGCTCTCAGAAGTCTTTGTGACATCCTCAGATAAACTTATTTTCCAACACAAAATGGAATAAAATGTTTCTGAACAGTTTTTCAGCTTTTTTTCCTGTGAACTCAAAATGTAGTAAAAGTGAAATGTTTATAACCAATTTCCAACATGAAAAAAATATAAAAAAAACAAAAAACTATTATCAATAATATCTAACTATAACTATAATCATTTTTTTTTATTAAGTTTAATAGTAAAATTGTATTATTAATTATTAATGTAATATTTTCCTGTGTTGGCAAAGCTCAGAGATTATTTGATGAATGGAAAGTTCAAAACTGCAGCATCTATTTGAAATCAAAATGTTTTGTAAAATAATGTCTTTACCATCACTTTTGATCAATTAAATGCATCCTTACTGAATAAAGTATTTCTTTCTTTCTTTGAAACAAATCAATCAATCAATAAATCAGTCAATCAGTCAATCAATCAAACCTGTCCACAAACCTTCAAATGGTAGTGTACATTTAAAAGTGTATCAGTGTTTTATTTGTTCATCGAATGAACATCAATGAAGTCCAGTGTTGTATTGGACCACGTTGACTTTCATTATATAGACAAAAACACTAACAAATATCTACTTTGTGTTCTATAGATAGATAGATAGATAGATAGATAGAATGACATGGGGTCTAGTCTTGATGACAGAATGTTCATTTCTGATTTTCATTTCTCTCTTTCACTTAATTCCTGTATTTAAAAATCACATCTGTTTTTCTCTGCCAGGAAAAATCTGAGTTGTAGTCTTTGAGGGTCTTGATCCCATCCGTGTTCAAGTATAATAACGTTGCATGAAATACATTAATAGAGGAGGTATGTCTTGTAAACCCAGGTTTAAAGCTGAGAGGGGAAGTCTATAAGCCGTCTGGTAAAATCTCACAACATTCCCGCACAGTAAAAGAGGTTTTATGGAGGCATACGTGCGTTGCATTAATAGAGGAAGGAATAAGGTCATGGCAGCCTCTTTTGAGTCGAGAAATGAAGGAAAGAAATCAATAGCAGAATGTCTTCGAGGCAAACAGAGTGGGTTTGACATTTATGAGGTGGCAGGTGTAGAGGTGCTGTATGAAAGGAGAGAACGGCATGAACAAACTGTGCACATACAGACCACCATACGACGTAATCAATAGGCCTCACGGTCCCACCTGGGCAGCCTCAATCCCTTAGATTTAGATATCATAAGAAATCCAAGTCTAAATGTGTTGTAAATTAAATGTGCTTCATTGTCTTATTTCCATCCCGGCCTCCCAGCAGCTTTGACAGACATCGGAATAGATTTTCAAAAAGTGCTACGAAACTAATAAAGCAGGCAAAATAAAAAGAGGAAGGCTGTCGTGGTTATATTTCCCTGAAGTTTTTCATCAAATGACTTTGAATTGCTTTCCACCCTTTCATTTGTCAAGATGCATTCAGGTTTACTCGGTCCCCTGAGGTACACACAAGCATGACATTTTAGCTCCACAAGTGAAAAAGCTTTTTAATTACTTCATAGGCCTTTTATAGTTTCATGCATCGTAGTTTTGAACATCAAAAGTGATTTCCAGACAGCACTCAGGAGATCTGGATGGCTTAGCTCGTGCCACAGAGCGACTGAAAAAAAAACTCTGATGGAGTGGGAGGAGGAACAGCTACTGTATCAGCTCGACTGACAAGAGAAAATGAGTGGGTGAGCTTGTAATTCTCTCTAAGTAACTGGTTATCTGAGGACAGAAGATTGCCTGTTACGGTGCTGATGTCTTTGTAAGGTCCAGTGATGATTCTGAGTTTTAAGGGTAAGAGTTAAGGTACACACTGTGTGTACTGTGTGCTAGGATTGACTAGACTTGAAAATAGCTTTACTTCATACAAAGAACACTTCATTAACCTGAGATTGCAACAATTGTCAAACAACAAAGATCCAATCAATTCCTAATGATCGCAATTTCCATTTCATGTCGATTTTAAAGGTGCAGTATGTAATATCTGTGCCATTAGCGGCACCACATGGATTAGCAAATTACTGTTTTTAAAAGTTTGGAAGCCTCCTTAGGCCCTAAAGTAAGTCAAGATCTTGAGGAAAACTAAATAATAATGTATGACCCACTGCATATCGACTTCCATACAGTATGTTTGAGAAAAAAGGCAATAATAGCAAAAATACTATATTTTTGCAACTTCGTTTGGAGTTGCTAGCTAAACTTTTTTTGAATATAGTCTACAAAGCAGGTAACTGCTGTGATGTGTCCTCCAGAGCTCTACTTAAGGGCTTTGTAAACTCCCGAGCTTTTGAACTCTCAACCTGAACCATTTTTTTTATCAGGATTTGATAAAAGAGATAGAATAATACATAGTCAAGTGTCAGCAACTTGAGAGGATTTCAGCTGAGTGCTGACTCAGCCTTGACTTCTGTGAACTTGTGAGCAAAGAATATTTTAGAGATCAAGACCAAGGCATTCCGCTGCAAACTTTGTGATTGTTTTATTCCATCACATTATTTGTGATGTTTGAATTTATACTGACGTTAAAAGGATTTATACTGACATTCACCCAAAAATGAAAATTCCACTAGGCCTATATTTTACAAACATTGTAGTCTTTTCTTTGTATGAAAAAGGGCAACTACTTCTGTGCTCTACAGAAGAATATACAGTACAGGTTTGGAACAACATGAGGGTATGACAGAATATGATTTGTTTTGGTGAACTATACTTTAAGGGTTTCAGTGTATAAGTATAACTGTGTCAGATGAGTCTGAGATGTCTGTCAGCCAGTGAAAAGACATTATTTTTTGGCTTTGACTGAAGACTAATCTATTTCTGCTCCAAATTAGCCAGATCTATGTGCGTCTTTCAAGCGCTACTTTTCGAAAACGAGTGAGATCACAGCTTTAACTCTCAAGGTGAAACAGGGATCACAAGCTGTTCAATCCGCAGGGTTCCTTGTGCGTAAAGCTCTGATCCTGCCATTCAGACTTGTGAGATGCGCAGACACAACAAAAAAACATTTTTTTACCAATCCTCCAAATGCCATGTTAGCAGGAATACAAATCCCTGCCCCACTTTTCTGTGCATTTTAGTCTTTCTGCTGATTGCATCAGTAGGGGAGAAATTGTTGCATGTTGTACGAGAGAAAAGCAAAGAGGCAGCTAAAGTTTACTAGTCCTTTTTTAAATAAAATGATGACCGGTTTGTTCTTTTCTGAGAGTGTTTTGAAAAATTGAAGACAGTTTGAATGAAAGTTTTCTTCTGTTATCCTGCCATTTATGGTAAGTGCATTTTTTTTTTTTCATTTTGGATGTTATTGAATTCCTAATAAAGCCATGTAGATGCTGTCTTTCAAATTTTGGTAGCACACAAATTTAACTCTCTAAAAGAACATTTATTTTACATCAAATCAGCAATGTTCAAGATCAGAGAGTGTTCAGTTGCTTGTATTATAGATTATTATGAGACTACTAATATGGCATTGTCACATTAGACCTTGTTTCCATGGCATCTGTCGTGAGAGAGACCTGGCAAGCTCTTATTTTGATGTGTTTGTATAGATATCCATGTTTGTGTTGCAAACTTTCTAGAGCTGTAATGTGTGGGAAGGCGAGTTGGGGGCTTTGGATGAGAGGACGTCTATCAAGGGGGTTCAAGAGCTCTTCAATTAATAATAACCACTCAGATCTGATGCTGTTCTGTTTCACTGATCCGTACATCACCTTTGTGAGGAAAAGAAAAGGTCTTTAAAGGACACAATATCCTCTCACCACAGAAGAAGCATCATTGCCCATTCATGTATGATGACGCTAGAGTGTTACATCAATGACATGCTCCTCGTAATGTAGGGTGAATTAAGTTAAATTGGAAACATTTTTGCCTTTGAGATGACTGGAAAAAATGTCCCAATTATCCTAAATTAACCCTGGGTGCGTTGTTTGTTTAGTTTTTTTTGTTTTTTGGACAGTGCTTATACAACTTTAGTACTTTATAGAACTTTTTATACCTGGTGTTGACTTCCATCTTTAATCTAATCACAATTGGAATTCATTGATAAAAAGGTATTCATTTAGGTTATCAGTGAGTAATAAAGCACCTGTAATTGGATTACCTGAGAAAGATGTTAATACCACTTGTAAACAGAGCTAGATTTCAACAAAGAATCTAATCTTCTGAAAAAGCAAATATTGTTCCTGGCTATATGGATCTTTAATGTAAAATTTCTTACATTTTAGGTTAATGTATTGGTTAAGTGATTACAAAGCAATACTCATATACCCCAGGGGGTACTTATGAGTAGGATTTTGATTGTACCTGTTACTTGCAAGTCATAATTTCTCATTAAAAGTTGTGGAAAAGACAGTGTATTCGAGATGTAATCACATAATGGTTAAGCTTCTACAATATTTAAGTTCCACCATACAGTAAATGACTTTACTTTTGTTAAAGACCCCATCTTGATTTCATTTGGAAATAAATAAAATAAATGAAGTTTATCTACGATTGCCCCAGAACTGTTTGTGCAAGATAAACAACTAAGGTATCTTATTAAGAATCATCCTGAGGTTTGGAAGCACTGATCTAAAGCATCATTACGAGTGATTTTGTATAGAGCCAAAGAGTAAAAAATGTTGTTCTGGTTTTTAAAATGGTTCTTCTATTGCATAACTCTGCAAATCTCTTTTAAAATTGCATGTAGAAGCAAAGATGGTGCCTGTTTGTGCGTATGTGTGATATGGAGTTACAGAGTGAGTTGGAAGCATTGTAAAGACATTCATTAGAGAAACGCACTAGGTTTCCATCACTCAGTTTCTGATAAAGTCTTACAGTCTGCTTTTTGTTTCTCAGCTGGAGTTGTGTGGACTTCATGACTTGCCGTAGGCTGTAAACCAGAGCGGAAGATGACTTTAATGTAAAACATAGTCATTTCTCCTTTGAGAGTCACAATAAAGCCAATAGCTCAACTGGGATGAGGAGAAATGTGGAGAGATAACTGTTTACTTCAGCCTTGTGCCTCATTTATGTTGACGCCTGAGTCCATTTTGCATTCATCAAGTGCACATCTTTTATGTATGTACGAACTGTCTGTCCTTGTATGTAGTGCAAGAGGAAATACAACAATTTCTTGTTCTCCATAGGAACTCGACTAGAAAATAACATTTCATTTATATTCGGCATTTGCATTGCTATCAGAGGAAACTACATCATGCATCGTGTTTGAGGGACAAAGCTGAGACCTTATGACAGTGGAAGCAATAAGATTTAAGCTAAGCTTCAGAGGCAATAACTGCAAGACTACTTCGTCTTAGACTCCCCATGTCTCCTCTGAAAACACTCTAATCATACAAAACCAGCAGTTTAAAGTAGTTCACCTGAAAAAAATAACATTTTGTAATCGTTTGCCCACCCGTGTAACTTTTTTCTTTAGTGAAACACAGCAGGAGAAGTTCAGGGCACTTTTTTATTTACAATGAAATCATACAGTGGCCTGTAAAGCTCCAAAAGGACAAAATGTACAATTAAGGCACTATTAAATTAGTCTATTCAACTCGTATGGTATATTCCAAGTATTGCAAGTATGAATCTGTTTTAATAAATTTGTATGAGGGAACAGACCTACACAATGTTTCACAAGTAACTAATACATTCCTTTAGCAAGGATATATTAAAATGAAATTTTCAATTGTGACAGTACACAGACTTCTGAACATTAGTGTGTGTGTGTGTGTGTGTGTGTGTGTGTGTGTGTGTGTGTGTGTGTGTGTGTGTGTGTGTGTGTGTGTGTGTGTGTGTGTAGGAATACGTATGAATTGTGAAATATTTTATGTATTTTTCGAGGTGGCAATTTCATAAGGATTCGTCCGAATGATCACCCCTAACCCGCCCCTAAACCTACCCAACACAGAAATTGTACGAGTGAGGTCGTAAAAATTCATATGAATTAGACACCTCGTAAAATACGAACTAATTGGTTCTGAGATAGCATTTGCTTCACAGAAGTCTGATGACAAAATTTTCATTGCCAGGTGAACCAACTCATTGTCAAGCAAGGACTAAAGTCTGTAGTTGTGCATTTCACATCAGTTTGTATAAAGTACATTGTATATCACTAAAATATCACTGAAACTTTGGCATAATGAAGATAAGTTTTGATCTGTACATTGTTTATCACTGAAATGTCACTGAAACTTTGGCCATAATGAAGATAAATTTTGATTTGTACCGTGGTCAGAAGTAAGTTGAGCTTTTGACTTCATTTATTTGCAATAAAAAGATCTAAATGAAAGTAAACAATGTGTATAACCTCAGTTTACCCCATAGTGTTCGAATAAGAGATTGCGTTGATTGACGGCAGAGTTTTAGCATGTTGTTCGCCAAGTTTCCTATTCGCTCGGCAAAATTTAACATACATTTCACTTCATCCCACAGCTTCATGTTAATGAGTTTTCCCCCCTTTTTTCTCATAAAAGAAATGTCTCTGCAAATTTCTGGCTTGCAGGTAGAATGCAATCTTAAATGTAAGTTGGACCACACTGGTTTTGAGATATGAGAATGTTACAAAACGCTAGGCGTCGGATCTCTGAGGAACCATATTGGTTTCTCAATTACTGACCCGAGGCACTCGTCGCCTGGTGTACGCTTAGAGGATGCGATTGAGATAAACACAACACAGTTTCTTCTGCTTTTGCATGTTTTACGCCCTTAATCAAATTCCTTCTCTCAGTTTTTTCCTTCTTCCTTTTTTTTTGCATATCTCATTTAGCACCACCTGCCTTAAACTCTGTTCATCAACACCCTCTTGTTTCTCCCTTTTCTTCCTCAAGAGTCTTTTTATTTGTTTTTTCTTGACATTCATCTGTTTCCCTCCTTCCATACCTGGTTTCCTCATTTTCTGTTTTCATCTCTTTCCTCATATCTTTGGTCTATTGATTGCTTTGAGTATGCTTTTAACAAACACTAGCTAATAGGTTTTCTGTTTCATTTGCAGTCTTGTGAAATAGATGGACCGTACCCGATAATTAATAGTCGTGTCTGTTGAAAGGGCCCACTTCTTTTGAATTGATTCAGACCTGGGAAGAAAAGCATTGTGTGTTTTTCTTATTGATGAAAATGCATTGCACACAGCTCATGTTCAGTTAAATAAAAAGCCATTTTAAATGGCAAAATGTTGCATAAGGTTGCCCCCAAGAAATCCATTCAGCTAAACCTGTTTGTATCTCTTGCTTTAGATTTGAGTGGCATTTTCCTAAATGCAAATGTTTGGGACTTGAAATGTCAAATTCAGAGCTCTTTGTATTGTTTTCGACTGTCCTTTTGGCTGGCTGCCGCCCATCACAGCAGAAAATACTGCAGGGATGTCAGATCCGTGCGAGTCGCCTTAATGATGTTTAGCTCACTAGCAGATGTTGCGTTGAAAGGCCCGTCAGTTTTGCACCATCAGCTACTGTCTCTTCATATAGCTTGAGCCGAGTGGAGACGCTGAACACTCACACATGCACATATGACACATGTCTTCCTGTCTCTGCTGCCATTCGAACTGGTCTGGTCACATGACTGCACAGCTTCCCATCTTGTTTTTTACAGAGTTTTTAACTGGTAGTATTGTGTGGATGTGTGTGTATTTTAGCCCAGGTTTACTGCAAAAACATGGCTCTACCTAAATATTTTCAAAACCATACCTACAGTTGTACCTATACAGTGCACTTTCCAGTTGAAATGAAAACTAGAGGCAGCAAAACACCAACTTTTATTCCTTTTCAAACTAATTATTACTATAGGGGCAGATTATCAATTCATAAAGACTTAATTTTCCATGGTTCCTCACACAATACTGTGTTATGACCTCAAAACACTTTGACCACAGTGCAAGATTTGTAAACTAATATAATTTGATGTTTGCATCAAATATCCATCGCATAATGGGCTTTTGTGATGTAGTAAACTTGCTCAGTAGATCACCCGGTACAGCATTTCAATTGTAATGCAAAGCGTTCGGGTTATGAGTCTTGTGAAACACAGTTCTCCAAAAGAGCTCAAAGCTGTATTAGAACAAGGTAAAATAGCATGGTTGCTTCAGCAAATTCGTTTATGTCCACTTGTGCTTCTGGCTGTTGTGTGTCGTTGGAGCTGGTGTAAAACACTGTGCTGAGGATGTTATCAGGTAAAGTGTAGCTCATCACATGGCTTTGGTGATGGAACCATGTTAAATTCTAGTATGAATCTTCCTCGACAAGAGAACATGGCACTTCAAATCAGCTTGTTTTGTTAGATCTACAATTCCCATGCCCAAATCATGGCTTGGCTGGTGCCTATGTATTCATTGACTGTCACCGTGTGGAGAGTGTGTTCTTCCTCCACTGAATTTTAATGCTTGACATGTCAGCAGACTACTGCATGTTATGGAAAATCATTAGAAAGGTGGTGCAAAGTTGTCAGTGTTGATGGACAGGAAAAGATGTGTGGTAGACATTGGCAAACAAAGATTTTATTTCAGTTAAAGTCCGTTATTATCATTTTCCTCTGCTAGAGTGATAAATAATCTTCTTGTAGACAAAGAAGCACAATATTTTTGAAACATTAAAGAGGGCTTTTAGAATTTCAAAATGATTTTTTTTTCTATTAACTGATTGAAATCACTATATAGACTTTAAACCGCAGTGGAGGACAAGCAGTGGTTTGTGATTTAATCTGTCTGCTGATACAGACCAGAATGATTAATTAGTCTTTGAGACTAAAGAAAAGTTCTGCCACATCCCTTAGTAGATTAATGGACTTGTTGCAGAGCAAGAAGACTACTTAGTTTAGTACTTTTTTATTAAGTGTATCATAGATCGTGAACAGATTTCATTAATTAAGCTTTATTGTGTATTGCCGTACACCCAAAGCGCTTTACAATCGTGTGGGGGGTCTGCTCCTCAACCACCACCAGTGTGCAGCATCCACATGAATGATGCGACGGCAGCCACAGGACAACGGCGCCAGTGTGCTCACCACACACCAGCTAAAGGTGGCGAGGAGAGAGAGATAGAGCCAATCAAGTGGATGGGGATTATTAGGAGGCCACAATTGATAAGGGCTAATGAGGGAATTTGGCCAGGACACCGTGGTTACACCCCTACTCTTTACGAGATGTGCCATGGGATTTTTAGTGACCACTGAGAGTCAGGACCTCGGTTTTAACGTCTAATCCGAAAGACGGTGCATTTTACAGTATAGTGTCCCCATCACTATACTGGGGCGTTAGGACCCACACAGACCACAGGGTGAGCACCCCCTGCTGGCCTCACTAACACCTCTTCCAACAGCAACCTAGTTTTCCCAGGAGGTCTCCCATCCAGGTACTAACCAGGCTCAACCCTGCTTAGCTTCAGTGGGCAACCAGTCTTGGGCTGCAGGGTGATAATGGCTGTGGCCATATCAATAACATATAATAACAGTTGTGCTGCTTAATTTTTATTATTATTATTATTATTATCTTGATTATTATTTATTATTATTTTTTAAAGATTTTTTGATGAATAACAGCGCCTTTTCTAACATGTAAATGTCTTTACTGTCAATTTTGATCTGTTCTCAATTTTATCCCGTCACTGATAAATAAAATTAATAATAAAAAATCTTATTGACCAACTTTTGAAGAGTGCAATGTATCAAGTTAAGTGACATAAAGTTAAGGTTTATACATTGTTAATAGCCATGATTTTTTTAACTGTTGCAGAACAGTCTGATTCATTTGGCAGTGCTCTGTCTTTACTTGCTAAGGGAGGTGTTGTCAGAAGCTAAATCTACATCACTGCAAATTTACTTTTCTTCAGAATCAGTTTTAGATCCAGGTGAAACAGCTTTTCAACCAATCCTCAGTGCAATCCTATGTGTGCTGAGACATCACCTTAAACCTCGCTGGGCCACCAGAGGTTCATTTAGACAGCTCCATGAGCCCTGGGACCTGAACTACATCTGAGCTCTTTAAGCCACACAGATAGCAATTTTTATAGAACGGGCCCCAGAGGAGACAGTTCATTGCTGGGGTCTCAACCGACAGGAAGTAACCGAGGCGGACGGGTTCTGACCCTGAGCTGTCAAGCTTTCTGTAAACAGTTTTTTGAGGGTGAAGCATCGGGTAAAGATCTGGGATTTCAGTAACTTTGTTCTGTCTTGTTTTACATGCCTCAAGTGCAAGGACCTTGGGTTTGAAAGCAATTCAGCGTTGACAGGCCCAGTAATTCTTTGCGGTTCTGTCCTAAAGCGGCGAGGTTCTAAAAGCCTCTGACATGTAAATGACCATGGTCACAAGAATCTATGAAGTGTTCTCGTTCAGAAAGCAAGATTTTTTTGTCAAAGACTCCGTCTTTAGGGCTTCGACAGCCCTGATGTTGACAGAGATTATTATTTATTTTCCCTTTGAGTTTCTTTGGACGCTGTGGGGAAAGAATTTGACTTTTAAGTTCACAAAGGGAAATGAAGAGCAATTTTTGTTCTGTAAAAAAAGGGAAAATAATATCCCCAGGCACTTTTCGGCCAGGGGCATTGTGGATTCTGTGAAAGAATAATTTCAGCTGTGTCTTCGCATGCTGTGGTCTATTTGCTGTCGTCTTCGGTCTGTGTTCAATGAGTTCCCCATGTGTGCTTGTGTTAGCATGCATGCTGCTGTCAGTGTTAAGTGTTACCTCTCGGTTGATTGTGTGAGTGTTTGTCAGAAAGGTGCCATAAGGCGCCTGACTGCTGTCAGGTTGTAGAAGACAGTGAGCGACCACACACAACTGATGAGGTGTCAGAGACCGTCCACCATTACAGCTCCTGGTGGAAGCGGTGGGTCAGTAGAAAGAAGCAAGAAAGAATATCATCCCTAAAGGCATAGTCCACCTATCATTTACTGTAGTTACAAACCTAAATGTATTTATTTATTTTTTGTTATCAACAATTTTTTATTTTCATTTTTTTTACAAACAACACAACATAATATCCAAAATAAAACAAAACAAAACAGCAGACACATACTCAACATCTAAAAGTTCAATCAAAAGGGAGGGAGAGAGGGAAGGACAACAAGAACACAAAAGTCACTCCTTCAAATAATCACGTACATTCAGTAAAAAACACTGCCAAGCCTCAATGGTTGAAGGCCTGGCCCCACCGACTCGCGCCGTTGTACACTCACATGAGACAATTTGCAGGAGGCTACGGATCCAATATGCCTCTCTACACATGTGTGGTGTAAACCAGTTCTGAATTATTGTCTTCTTCACAGCTGTAAAACCAGCAAACAACATTCTCTTTTGCATTGAACTAATACAGAGATCAGAATCATCATTAAGAAGACATAAACTTGGGTTAACAGACCAATCAATTCTCAGTAATGATGACAAAACCAGGTTTACATGTGTCTAGAGACTGATGACGACAGGACATTCCCAAAACATATGCAGAAAAGTGCCTGATGATGTAGTGTTACATATATGGCAGTTCAAATTTGACTGCAGTTTCATTTTAAATCTTTTGTAAGGAGTTATGTATGCTCTATGAATGACTTTGAAGTGAATAAGACGATGAGCCAGATTTTTAGATGTTAAGCTGAGATTAGACCACACTCTCTCCCAGTCGACAGATAAATTAAGATCAGATAATTCCCTATTCCAAATAGTTTTAATAGAAAGAGGTTTTGTAATACAATCAATAATTTTATTATATATTAAGGAAACAGATGGCCGACCAGCAGATGGTGCAATCCAGTCCCGCATAGGATGAGAGGAAATGGAAGAAGACCAAGGAACGCCATACGCTTTGAGAGCAGAACGTAATTGAAGAAAAACAAAATATGCAGATGCTGGTAGACAAAATTTGGCTCTCAATGCCTGAAATGAACAGAGGCCCTGGTTATCATACATATCACCGCACGTGTTCACACCTAAAGAGGACCAAGAGGGTTGGACAAATGGACGATTTCCACATACAAAGTTCAAATTGTGCCATAAAGGTATTTATTTATTTTGCTGAACACCAAAGAAGATATTTCTAAGAATGTTGATAACCAGTTTCGACATTGACTTCCTTTGTATTTGTATTTACATTTTTTTGTCTATATAATGGAAGTCAAGGGAAACTGTAATACTAACATCCTCCAAAATATCCTCTTTTATGTTTCACAGAAAGCTATATAGGTTTGAAAAATGACGATGAGTAAATAATGACAGAATTCAAATTTTTGGTCGATTAGTTTAGCAAATAACTTTGTCAGGTGACTATATATTTAGAAAGGCTTCATCATATTTATCTGCCTGTGACTGAGAGATGATGTACATGAGAAATGATGTGATTTTTGTTTTTCTTTCCACTTCAAATTGAATGGTCCACTTGTCAGGTAAAAAATATTTATTGCTTTTTTTAATGTTTAAATAAATGTACTTATTCAGGTCTAAAAACATAGATTGAGCATGCATGATGTTTGATTTATATACTTGTTTTACTAAAGATTATCCATTATTAAAAGTTTTGTTTGGTAATGGCTAATTTGAACAATTTTTATTTTTTATTTTAGAATAAAATGCAATTTAATATTTCATACTTTATCCCATAAATACTATAATGAAATAAAAAAAAATTCCATTTAAATATTCTGAATGTTGAAAATAAATTGTATTATAAACGTAAAAATGCTGCCAATGATGAAATAACACTTTGGAATGGTCTGGCTTGCTTAATTATTCACTCACACTCACTCACTCATTTATGTTATGTTATATTTGCTATTTTGTAATGTCAGAGCAGACGTCTTGAAATGCAGTTTCATTTGTTTAGAGTCTAGAGGACAATTTAAGTAAAGCATGGCACAGTTTACTTCACTCTCCCTTGCCTGTATTGAACTGGATTGCATTAGGAGGTTTAGGTTTGTATTAAGTCAGGCAAACATTAAACCTAAATGATACAATCTGAGCTGTTTGTTTGCATTGCAACAAGACTTGATGATGGAGCAAAATGTCATTTCAGTCGAGCTTGATGTCTCCTTAAACATTAATTTCGCCCCGCTGAGGACTGTCGTTCTGCGTTCTGGTTTGATGAGCGCAGCCATAGTAAGACACACATTATGTTTTAGCTGCAGCGATGTGCGCATTAAACCGTACATATGCTGTGCGCTGCCAGGATCCAAACGGGTTCCTGCTGCTTTACGGATACACTGTGAAACAGTTAGCTAATGCAGCAAGCCCCCACAGAGGTGTTAATTAGATTTTTTCATCCGAACATGACTGTAAACATACTCTTGCACTCCCCCTCAGATATACAAGCATAGACACAAACAAATGTGTTATCTAATTGAACACAATTCCATTTGATGATATTCATTCCAATCCATTTCCATTGCTTGTACGTATACTCGTTCACCATATCGGCCTCATTTGCATTACCAGAACATGTTATGTAGGGGTACTTAATAGAAAATTAATACACAATGTGTCACTAATAGGAAGAGATGACATTCTGCACCCTAATCGGCTGCCACCATTGTTCCTGTGACTGCTGTTCTTTTCCTGAACTAGAAAAAAATTATAATAATAAATGTGAAAGCTCAGCTGTTTTCAAATTTGTGAAGATATTCCTGAACAAATGCCATATTTTAGTGGTTGTTGGATCAGTGTGTTAACCGTGCTAGTGTCAGGGCAGTGATAGGTTATTTGCACTAGTGAATCAGTTGTTTGGGCAGTTTGTTCTGAGACTGACGAATTCAGTTTTGCACAGAAGTCTTTTCAGGCGTTTTTTTTATTTGAAATATTTAGTTAAACGCTGCTGTTTGTCACAGTTTGCAGCTCTGTTCTTAAGAAATATTATTATAATTTAAAATAACTGTTTTCTACTGCTATTACTCCAGTCTTCAGTGTCACATGATCCTTCAGAATTATTCTAATATGCTGATTTGGTGCTCAAGAAACATTTCTTATTATTGGCAATGTTGAAAACAGATGTGCTGCTTAATATTTTTTTGGTGGAAAGTACGATGGCTGCTGAAAATGTTCTAAAATAATTATTTTAAATGGTAAAAATATTTGACCATATAAATACATCCTTGGTGAGAATAAGAGATTTCTTTCAAAAACATAAAAAAATCTTAATGATTCCAAACTTTTACAGTAGTGCTTATTATATTATATTATATTATATTATATCAGAAAAACTACCCAGCACCTGCGTAAAAATATTAAAAATAACCCAATAAAATGACCCAACAGGCTGAACACTGCACTTGGGTTAAAAAAAATAACCCAGCATTTTTTCAAGTATATTATAAATAATATAATATAATATAATATATTATATTATATTATATTATATTATATTATATTATATTATAAATTATATATTGTTACTTTATCATTTTGTCCCAAAAGCTACTCTTTGACTGTAGTTGAAATACTTTAAACTAATGTGTAGCTTTTGAAGTCGCTTCACTGTTTAATCAACTCTTTGTGTTTATGGGTACATGTGGCTCTGCACTGGAAACTGTTAGAATGAGTGAACAGCATGTTTAAGTGATAGGAATAGTGGTGCAGGTAGAATTTAATTAGTATGCTGTAGGCTGTAAGGGTGAAGAGGTGGAGGGAAGAGAGGTGTGTTACTGTCATTCTGTCACAGAACTCCACACCACCTTTACATAGTCAAAGACCATTACATACCATTTCCAACTGAAATTAGAGGATTCACTTCAGCAAACACATGCGGTTGTCACTGCCAGAACTTTGCAGTGTGTTTGCGGCGATTGTTATGGAACATCTGTCTCATTAAAATACATACTTTCAATAAACGCCACTTCAGATGTTGTTTGCATGCAGTGTAAAGACAATTTCTGCTTGCTTTTATTTCCTTCTTTTCCAGACACCCTTGCATTCTTTTCTTTTTCTCAGTCATTTGCTTTCTCATCTTCTCACTCATCTCACTCACACACTCAGACACAGATCGTGTTAATAAGTGCTACCTCTTGCTCTCTTCTTTCATATCTGTAATGGAGAAGCTGGTGACAAGGACGAGATGAGAGAATGATGTGTGGCTTTATGCTGCAGCACTTTCCACTGCAGACCTGGGATCAAACCGGACACACAGATTACATTTCTGTGTTTACTTGCCCGTGTTCGTTGTGGGATTTTATGTGAGCTACCAGAGCTCTGAGGCTTAATGAAACAAAAAAAGTGTGGAAGTGCAAGTTAAGGATTTGATTTTAAGACATTTTTCTTAGTTTTGAAAGTCAATTTTGGTTCTGTGTTGGGTCGCCGCTTGACGTCCAATGTAAAATCACTGGTGTTATTTTATAACAAAAGGTTGCATAGCGGGGCATTGTGACGCTGAGTCTTGTTGAAATGAGATTGATTCTTTCATTTTAAGCCTCAATTTTTACCTCCTGAACAGTTTTAGCTTCGGTCCTGAGAAACTAAGTTAGCTCTTTCTAGGTTATACGTTTATCAGTCACAAAGGATGGTTCGGATCTCACAATAGAATGGTAGAAGTGATTTGTGGAAATGATCATGGCTTGATGAGCACTTGTATGCATTACATACAATACCAAAACAATAAAAGTGTAGGTAGTCCATTATTAGCCTTTTACTGGCGCCCTGACGTTCACCTTTTATGTAAATCATCGATAATGTTCTCAAAAAGTGGAGGCTTTGCACACTTTGGTTTCCCTTTGGGATCTGACAAATGGTGCTTTAGAATGAATAAATTATAATTAAATGGCTGAGCGTTCGCTACTTATATGAACAGTTCATCAAAAATTCTCTCATTATTTCCTCACTGTCATGCCATTCTAAACCTGCATGTTGTTTTTTAACACTTTTAAAAAGATTTAAAGATTCAAAGTATCTTCAGACACTTCTTTTAAATACAATAACAAAAAGAACAATAAAAGTAGTCCATATGGCTTTATAAGTCTTCTGAAACCATGCATTGGCTTTATATAAAGAAGCTTTTGTCGTTCATGGATAATCTTGCCCTCTAGGGAGCTATTAGCTCAAGAAATGGAACATTGAGTCAGTGAATTGAATTCAGAAACTTCCTTTGGTAACAAATCTATCTTTTTATATGAATCATTTCAAAGTATTGGTTGATCCTGTTCACTAATTGGACTGATTAGTTCAGGAATGATCCAGTTCCAATACTGTTTCTCACACAAAGCTATCATATGGCTCCAGAAGATTTGAATATACATTATAGATTACATTTTTTTTTTTTTTTGGCAGAGGTATAAAAAGTGCTCAATTATACTTAAGTGAAAGTAAACATATTGAGTGAAAAAAAATGTCCTCATTTTAAAGTACATGTGTCTGGCCAGAAACTTACTTGAGTAAAAGTAAAAAAAATAAAATAATAATAATAATAATTAATAATAATAATCTGTACTTAAATATTTTAAAAAAAGTAGAAGTAACCTAGCAAAAATAAAAACGGAGCAGAGGTTCCTGTTTCATCACGTTGAATCATCGTCTCAATGCAAAGTGAAATAAATTGCATGAAATGTTTTGTCAGACAGACACTTCCTGACAAGGTTTGGTTAAAAGGGGGAAACAAAACAAAATGTAAACAATATAAAAACATATATCTATTGCATAACAACAATTAAAATGCAACACAGTGGAACACAAAAAAATACAGTCCTTTAAGTGATCCTCCATCCATTACAGCCTCATGCCATCCCGTATGTATATGACTCTTTTCTTAAAATGAACACAAACAAAGATTTTTAGGGAAAAAAAATATTTTGAAGCCAGAAATATCCCTGATGAAAGTTATAACTGAAGCTGAAACGTGTGTACTTGATGCGCAAAAACAAACATCACTGGTTCTCTTAAGTCAAGCAATCGCACACTTGAGCCATATAATTAATTTGCGTAAGATGTTTTTAAGTGTTTTTTGCTAGTTTCAGCCCGACACAGTTATCATTTTCACGTCCTGCGCCACGTTGTTTAAGTAGTAAATGCACTTCCGCCCATCTGTTCGCCCGTGGGCGTGCTGGTCTGAAAACAAAGTGTGTTCAGGCGCATTGTTGGCGCGTTGCTATTTTGAGGCAACTGAAAACGATTGTGCAGTATTTTTATTTATTTAAAGGGCACGCTAGTAATATATAGGCGGTACGCAACGTGCACACACTCTGCTTATTACATACACAGGAACACGCAACAGCACACAAACATGCCAAATATTAAAAATGAAAGGATTACAAAGATTATTATTGTGTACGCCCATGCCTGTTTTACCTCACGCCTGCTTTGGTGGAATCCGGCTTGTCCCGTAGATGGTCTGCTCACGCGCTTTAACCTCGCGCACAAGCAGATCCGTTTCCTCTCTGGAGAAGCATTCAGTCTTTGCTCTTGCAAATTCCACCATGTAAAAAATGACCAGGATTTTAACGGTAAAAGACTGTAAAATGCTACAGTACAAACTAGTGGTCGACCGATATTGGTTTTTAGACAGTCAATACCGATACCGATATCTTGAAAAGCAGGGTGGACGATGGCCGATATAAAGCAGATATAATTTTATTTATTTTAATTAATATTTAAGAAATTTGAAATAATTTGAAAATGGATTAAAAAATAAATGTGTAAAATGAACATACTTATACTTTAGATGACACAGTTTTTTTCACAAATAAATAAATATTTGATAAAAATACAATTAAAAAGGAAGTAAACACTGTAACAACAGGGCACTCAGTATTCTGGGAAGTTTGTGTGCATTGGGAATCGTATTTTTTTCAAATAAAGCCAAGGTAACACTCATTTTACATACAGCACACAGTGAAAATGACATGAATATGACAGTGGGAAAATGCATAAAGCGCAGCATAATTTGAAATCACGGGTTTAAAGTTTGTCGATCGCGCATCTCCAGTGAAGCTGAACTCTCCTCCTGTCCTCATTCAATTCACACGGACCGACCGTCACGCAGAGAACACGCGATCATGCAGGATATAAATGCACACTTCACAAGCTCTCACAGCTGGATTTGACAAGTTTGCAAGGCTTGTGAAATTAAATGTTCATTAGTCATTCAAAGATTTGTTTAAATTATATAAATGCGTATTTGCTGAATGGTGATGGCAAATGAGAAAGTATTATAATGTTTGCCTTTCTATTACTAATAATATAAAAGCAATCGTTATAATACTTTTTGTATACATTTTAAGTCTGACACGCTGGCAAAATAAAAGTCCCGCCTCGAACGCATCGGCCAAACAGGAAAAACTTATCAGCCGATGCTAATATTTGAAAAATGCCAAATATCGGCCGATATATCGACCTTGGCGATATATCAATCGACCACTAGTAAAAACCTATTAATTGGTTAACGGTAAGTCTCCCTACTATGTACGGTGAAAAACTGTTAATTTACATACCGTAAATTTGGTATGGAAAAATAACATATAATTTACAGTGAATAACCGTTAATTGACATTCCCAGAATTCCCTGTTACATTTCACATTGGATGCTTTTCCGTTGAAATAACTATGTTTCTTCTTAGTTTTATCTTATCAGTTGTGTACATTAAGGTTGTATGTTACATCTAATGTTGTTAAATTAATGTTTATTGCATTGTTTCAGTTTCATGTGTGTTACCATGATGGTGTTTAGTGTTTGTGTGAATGACTCTGTGCACCTTCTATACATGTTAGTGTTTAAAAGCTGCTTGTGATGGGCTTTGGTTCATCATGTGACTTTCTAATCACCACCTGCTTTTGGTGGTTATCAGTGTATTACAAAGGTACAAAACAGATTTCACTACACTCTAAAAAATGCTGGGTTAAATACAACCCAACGCTGGGTAAAATATGGATGAACACAGCGATTGGGTTGTTTAGACCCAGTGGTTGGGTTACTGCCCAGAAGGTTGGGTTAAACATTTAACCCAACTGTTGGTTGAAAACAACCCAGCATGTGTTCTGCCCAATATTTACCCAGCACTGGGTTGTATTGTATTAGCATTTTTTAGAGTGTACTTCCATGGGTTGGTATATTAAATTAGCAAAAGAGTATTCGGACATGCCTTAAGTGCACCTGGGCCATGCGCTTTGTTAAAATAGGGCCCTATGAGTCATTGTTGAATGAAAAGGACTTACATTTTCTCAAAAATATCAAATATTTTGCTCTGTAACAGAAGTAATGTCATTCAGATTTGAAATGACATGAGGGTGAGTAAATACTGACAGAAATTCTCCTCTTTTGAAGGAAAATATTTTTCTTTCATTCAATCCATCTCCTTGACCATGAGAATGAAGTGTTAATCTAGCTACTTGTTGAGCAGTAAATATGTAACTTGCAAAAAATAAAAAAAAATAAAAAAATTGTTCTCCTTCAGCTTAGGTGCAGCATTTTACAATACGAGTGTGAATGTGTGAATGCGAAGTTTCAACTGTTTCTTCCTTATACAGCACTGTTTCTGCTACACTTTGAGGGAATGAGTAAATTGCAGAATGCCCAGCAGTTCAGGGGTTTTCGTAAAAATGGTGCTTACTCACCACGGTGTAATGAAACAACAGGAACGTCGAATAGCCGGACTATGCCTGCGGACTTCTTTTAGACAGACCGCTGAATTTCACTTGAGTGCCTTTAACCAAGGGAGAATAGGCAAGCTGGGTCTTTCAGGGCAAGAAGGCTGCAAATTTCACCACAGTGCTCCATTCCACATTGTAGTCCATTTATCTTTCTCCAGAACCACTAGATGTATTGAATTACCTCCCAAAATGAAGGGTAATAGCGCTCTGTGCTTTTCTGTTATGTAGCAGAGATGGTCTATAAAAAGCCACACCATTTAGAATTTTGTGCTTTTTGAAGTCTCACACCAATTCATGTGCCACAAAGTTTCAAACGTGTCCTTCGAATAAATGTCTGTCCATTCCAGAACAAAAAAAGGAATTTGGTAGATTTCGGATAGAAGATTAGCCTCATTATTTGCACACTTTAAACTTAGCCGAAGTCCAAAGATAGCGCCGTGATCCCTTGTCCAGTAGCTTCATTGTCTGTTTTCCCTGCAGACCTCTCGCCCTTCCTCTCTCTCGCTCTCATCCCCGTATCTAGTCCGATCACTCGCTCACACACACCTGCTCCATCATTATTTCATCCTGTCTCAATCTTTCCCCCGTTCTTTCCTATTATAAAGCCCATCACACAGTGCGCTGGCTTCCCCGGTGTGAATGAGATCCTGAAGTCATATTGATTTCCCTGGATGTCTATAATAGAGGATGTGCCACGTGTGACACCGGTCTTGTGTTAGCGCACTGTAGCTCTTACTTTCTTTTTTAACTCTCTTACAGTGCTGTATAACTGAGAACAGTGAGGAAGACTAAATATGAATTGTGCCTGCTGATGGTGTTGTTTATTTGCAACGCTTTGCATTGTTTTAGCACCTAAAGGAATTATGAAACTGTTAAAAATGCAATTGTTCCTGCAAAATTAGCACTGAATGCGATTTGCTGTTCTCTGCTAGGTTGTCAGGGATCTAGCATACTCTGATGGGATGGTATTGATACACCACTGAGATTCATGCACCTGAATCGGTGCTTTAAAAAAAGCCAAAAAGTGCTAAATAATTTAAGCATTGTTTTATGAATAACCTTAAATAATATAATGTTACCATCTACATACTTCCCAATAGAAGTAATATTTTTAAAGGAATAGTTTAAAAATTACATAACAATTTTAATATTTTGATTTTTTTTTGCCCATACACTACACAAATGAAATGTATGCACAATAAATAAATAAATAGAAAAAAAATGAATATCACAAAATAATTTGTAAACAAAGCAGCTACAACAATATATATATATTTTTTTATTAAATGGGCAAATAAGCACATTTACATATAAATTAAGTTTTTGTGCTGAACTAAATTGTGGTTTCCATCTGTGTGTGTGTGTAGTTTATTTGATTAAAGTAGTTGTTATTATATTCAGATTTGTCTACATAAATTTAATGCACAATTCAAATTGAAACGTAGCTAATAATTTAAACAATGTAAAAGCCAATATTGAGTGCCTGGTTAAACTGGATTGTATGTATTTATAAGATGTACTGTAAGATAAGTAATAAGATTATTTCTATAAGACAATTTTTTTTTTCAACTGAGAGAACACTAGTGACATTGTTTAGTTAGTCTGTGGAATCCTTTGAGAGGGAACAAGAAAAAAGCGAGAACAAGAAAAATGGATTGAGAAAGAAGGAAAAATGGTCTGATTTCTGTGAATCTTGGCCCGAACTGTTATTATCAGGATATAAATATGCCCTTTTAATGGCGTGACACATTTTGAGTTATTATTATGTAAAACCTCTCCTCTGCAAAAGCTAAAGGGCCCAGCTTTTTAGCCAGCGCTTGATTTTAAGCAGCTGGGGCCATGTCGAAGTGTGGAGCTCCCTGTGGAGAAGCCCAGGGTTTTGGATGGTACACCACTGCCTTCGGTTCTGGAGTGGGGCTCAGTGATTGGCACCCACCGGGCTTCAGCTGTTGTCAGAAGGTAGAGATGCCCACTGAAATGCCTTGATCTTCCAAACAACACATTCTTCTGCTATATCAGAGCGCAACAGGATGAGAAGACGAGAACAGTGTGCGCAACAGATAAAGACAGTGCTCTAGCTATAGCCACAGAAAGTCTAAATGAGAAGGGTTAAAATTACAAATTATTATTATTCTTACTATTATTATTATTATTATATACTGTTAAAAATCATTAAGATATAACTTTTTTCCATAACTTTTTCACAGATTGTTGACTCAGTGACAGTCGAATAATATAGTTGATAGTTTTTGTATTTAAAAAAAAAATGTACACACATTCTTTGATGAATAAAAAGCTAAAAAGAACAATTCTTCAAGAAAATAATTTTTTTCTATCTTTACTGTCTTTACTATCCTTTTTTAAATCAATTTAACACATCATTGTATCGCTAAATAAAAATATGAATTTCTTTCAAAAAAGAAAGAGAAAAAAAACAGACATTTAAATGGTAGTGTATATTGTTACAAAGGATTTAAATTGGAATAATATTTCACAATATTACTGCTATATATAAAAATAATATTGTGAAATATTATTCCAATTTAAAATTATGTACATATATATATACATATATATATATATATATAATATTATTATTATCATTATTAGTGCTGTCAAGCAATTAATCGCGATTAATCACATACAAAATAAAAGTTTATATTTATATTTACATAATATATCTCTGTGTACTGTGCATATTAATTATGCATATATAAATACACACACATACAGTATATATTTTGAAAATATTTACATGTATATATAAATGTAATATATAATAAAAAATAGTATATATAAATGTATTTAATACATAAACGTAACATATTTTTCTTTATATACATGCATGGGTGTGTATTTATATATACGTAATCAATGTACACAGTACACACACATATACTATGTAAACAAAAACTTATTTTGGATGCGATTAATCGTTTGACAGCACACACAGCACATCTATTTGTTATAATTTTTATGTTTGTAGCACAAGTCCATGTGGCACATCTACTTGCTTCTTCATACTATGGTTGATTTCAGTATACCAATGAATGTTTTCAGCTTTAGTTAATGCAGAGTTAGACACTGAGCCTGATATCAAATTAACCGCTCAAGTCAGGCATTTTATGAGACATTATTCATTTCAATGTTCCGCCTCTTGTTCAGTGTGACAAGATGGTGGAATTAAAAGGGAGAAAGAAAGAGCCAGAAAGAAAAAGTCCTCACTCTGACTGATCCCATAGCCCCAATTAGATGAACAGAGTTGATAATACAGTAATGGAGACCCGCAGATTCAAGTCTAGCCATTTCAGGTCCTCCCATTAAACCTTCCAATGTAGTTAAGATTGATTCCGGCTTGGCGCTGGGGAGAGTATGGACTTCATAAAGGAAGACAATAGCTCCTGAATTGGGCTCAGCTTTGACATAATTGCCTCATAATTGCGTAGCAGTGATTTGCATTCACTTTCTGGCCCTTCCCATCAGCCAATTAGATCTGCTTGTTGATTTATGTGTGTGCTGATGGGAGCTGATGGCTTTTGTCATGGTTCATATTGATGAGCGCTAAACACCTCATAGCTTTTTGATCTTTATGAGGGTGCAGGAGGAGAACAGGTTAATAGAACTACAGGAACCAGATTGAATGTTGATTCAGAATAAAGGGGTCTTGTGGTGATTAGGTTGATTGTGCTATTCTTTCACAAATGTTTGTTCAGTTGTAAAATGTTCTTGATTATGAATGTATTCTATACATAAACAAAATGTTTGGACAGGACTAGTTTTCACTGACAAGGAAATCAATTTCAGCTTAAATGTCTCAGAAAAGGAATAGTAGGCTGCTAAAGATGTTTTCTTTGGCTGAGACATTCATTTTGACAGGATTTACAGTCATTGATTTAACTGAGCTCTAATGAAAAGACATAAAAGAAGCTCTTCATCTTTCTGAGGCAAATGCATTTATTATTATTATCATCTATCTATCTATCTATCTATCTATCTATCTATCTATCTATCTATCTATCTATTATTATTATTATCTATCTATCTATCTATCTATCAATTGGGAGCCAATTTTGGTAATTATGAATAAATAATCTGATACAAATTATATGTACATGCACTGGCCCACTCTTAAAATTGTATATTTGCACACTCTTTTCTTCTCTAGAGCTGTTTTACGTTATTGTACAGGTTCATTTTTCTTTCTTTCTTTGTTTCTTTCTTTGTTTCTTTCTTTTTCTTATTGTGGGTCAGTAAGCCCATATATATATATATATATATATATATTTGCCATTTGATTACCTTTTTTAGTTTGTAAAAACAAATGACAAGAGTAAAACCATACGATAAATAACAAGGTTTTTAAACTTAATTTCAGTGCTAGGTTGCTCTTCATAAAGCGCAGTATAAGTGCTCTTGTCTGGGTGCTTGTGTTTCCGTATGCGCATGAGAGAAAGAAAAAGGTTGCATGTGTCTGTGTCTGTGTGCAGTCATGCTGTGCACGCACTCGTATGTGTGTCAATGTGTGTTTCTGCGAACACGGAGGTCGTATAACTTGGTGTAACCGAACAGTGAAGTGGAACCGCTCGCTCTGACTAGCGGTGTCACGAGAGAGCCCCGCTATGCGCTTCAGCATGTGTAATTAATCATTAGAGGTGTACTGCTTAACCACCGGCTCTCTCCCCGTGCAGATACTCACTTCTCCCTTAATTACTTATAATTGCCTTTTACTCATTTACTCTAAGATGCTAATATTCCTATTTGAGGGTGTCTGCACATTTCCCCCCAGTTTTATTTTTTAATTTCTCTTTTTGGTGCCTGCTGGATTTATGCCGTACAGTGCAAGAGCTCTCGTAAAGGCTGATCGGAGGTTAACGTCACTGATAGAGGCCATTAACTTTAGGAGATAGATACGACTTAGCCTCATGTCACTGTCTGGTCACTGTGACTTTGAGAGGCTCCGGCTCCATTTGCGGCCCACTTTTGCGGCTGAGCACATTCAGATGAGACGGAGGGAAAATGAAATAGATGAACGGCGTCACTTGAACTGTGATATCGCCCTCTCTCCGGATACCGTCGAGCCGTTGTTCATTCCGGAGGCCACGTCTGAGAGAGCAGGCGAGCTGATATGTCAAGGATTGACTAGGATTACAGTTCATCTGCCAAGAACGGCATCCTTATTTTAGATGCAGTACAATATAAAACTCGGATGCGCTGGGGGAATCGTAACACGGCTTCTTAGAAGTAGACTTTTGCTCTTTCGGATTTTCTGCCCTGAAGCCTCATTTAAAGCGCGTCGTCTTCTGTTGTTTGGCTCGCCGAGTTCGATCGATTACAGTTCCGTTCGACTGTGCGGTTTAATGAAAAATGGCAATACAAGTGGTGTCGGTGTACAGATAAAACCTTAAGGATATACTTGGCACCAAACCGAGTAGCATCCTGCCCATTTGTCTCCATTATAACTCTTTGTTTTTCAACTGTTTTTGGCAGGCACTACAGTGATGACCATGACGGCTTACGACGCAGACGATCCCAACACGGACAACGCTGTACTGCGCTACATCATTGTGAGACAGCTGCCCGATAAACCTTCACCCAATATGTTCTACATCGACCCGGAGAGAGGCGACATTGTCACCGTGATAGCACCCCACCTGCTCGATAGAGAGGTACGTGCTTTCTTTGAGTGCCTCTTTTTTATTGCTGGGTGGATGTAAGTTATATGAAGTAATAGCTGACTGGCGAAGAGTATGCTGTTTGTTATATTGTATGATGTTTTAAATCACTGGTGTACTGCAAATTTCTGGGCCCCGCCCACAGCTGGTAATGTCATGGACAAACTTTGAATCAGTTGAAATAAGGCAATTTATCCCTCTCTTAAATTCCTTTGTTTTCTGTAACTCTTTATAACAAGGTTTAATCAATAGAGGTTAATGCATTGGTTATCATACAATTTCTACATTTAAAATCAAATTATTTTTTATATTTCAAGCATAAATGAACAGTGTTTAATGTACTATGAATGAATATGTATTAATAATGAACAATAGCATGTGATAAAATTCTGTTTATAAAATAAAGTAAATAAAAAAGTTAAAATATCAAATACTGTAATTGTAATTGTAATACACTACCATTCAAAATGTGAACGAAAATTGATCAGTGACATTTATGATGTTACAAAAGATTTATATTTCAAATAAATGCTCTTCTTTTGAACTTTCTCTTCATCAGAGAATCCTGAAAATGAATGTATCTCTGTTATTGATACATATTAAGCAGCACAACTATTTTCAGTATTGATGATAAGTTTTTTTTGTTTTTTTTTTAGCACCAAATCCAAATCAGTATATTACAGTAATTGCTGAAGGAAGATCTGGCTAAATATTAAGCTTTACCATCAAAAAATAAATAGACTTTAAATATATAATACAATTGAAAAGTAATAATGAAAATGTATTAATAATGAAAATAATAAAAAATAATAAAATTTTAATAATATTTCATAATTTTCACACTGATCATCTAAAATCAAAATTGGTAAGTATAGAAGATTTCATAAATAAATAAATAAACAAATAAAATTCACATGATTTTGAATGGTAGTGTAAATATAGTCTATAAAAGTTAAATTATATTGACAATTAATTGTTTACAATTGTTTGAATAGTATACAGATTGTGAGTTTGTGATACCTAATGCACTAACTAATGTTAACAAATGGAATCTTATTTTCCTTCTCTCTTTGTATTTCCTGTTCTGTTCTGAAATACTTTCTATTCATCTTTTAAGATTTCTAGCATTTATATTTGATGGGCAACAGCAAGTTTACAGCATGTTAGTGATGTTAGCACTGGATTTAAACCTCTAAGCAAACATTTGTAGCTTAAACATACATGAGAGGAAAGCTATTCCACCATTCTGAAATATCTGGACACTGCTGCTTCACTGTCAATCAGCCCAGGTCTTATTTAGTGTCTGCAAATCAATTTTCCATATAATACGAATGGCGAATTTACAAAATGTACCGCAGATATTTCAAAAATACCCATTTCAAAGACTATCAGATCTCGTAACACAGCTGGCTGTTTTCTTAAAGCTTTGCGAGTTGAACCTCTAACAGGAGGGCCGACAGAACGGAGGCTTTCTGTTCAAACCGAGCTCTGCAAACAAGCTAGCAAACACGAGGGGGCAAATCTGTGGGGACAAACAATAACTGCGGTGTGTTTTAATGTTTAACTATCCTCAAGACACCTTTAGAGCAAATATATTAGAGCAGATTCCTCGGCATATTAAAGCAGGGGTTTTAACGTTGTTAAGAGACGGGAGGTTGGATGAATGCAGGGAAGATGCTACGGTATCTTGAGGACAGGGGGTGTTAGCGATGCATGCTAATGAGCAACTGGAGGCAGCGCTTCCCAGCTCCTAAGCAGAGCGAGACAACAGCATGATTGCTTTTTCTGCGGGGTGACGAATGAAGGAACATCAATTCGGCCCGCTGCTGGAAGAGGAATATTAGCTGTTGTCAGACACTTAGAGCATGCTTTAATTGAGGTTATACACACTTATCCACCAACATCGGCTGTGTCCGACAAGGCCAGTAGAAAACCCCTCAGCTGGAACAGAGCAAAGCCATCATTAAATGCATGTTTGTATGCGTTCCAGAGCGTGTTTGATAGTCGAGTCGACGTTGTAATTGAAATGTTACATGAAAGGTGTCTGAATGTAGCCGTTTATTCTGATTTCTACATAGTGAAACGCTGGATGTTGACAAACTGCTCTAACTTTCACTGTCACCGCTGCGACTCACTGACACATGTTTCCTCTGCACGATTCCCACGAGTCTGTGCTTCGTCGCAGTTGATCTCATATGTGTGACAGATGTTTTACACAATGAGCTCCAGGGGATTTCAGGTGTGTTAAGGAGACAGGTGTGCGCTGTTTCTTTGCCAGAAATGAACTTTTTACAAGTGTTTTTAACTTTGCCCACAATGGTGCAGAGAATCGATTTGTTTGACTGGCTAAAAACTGGCCTGTATCAGGAATTAGATAAATATGAAGTGTTTATTTAAAAAAAAAATCTTACATATTTACTTGCTTACTGTTTATTGTAATTTATTTTTAAGTAGTCTGTTTTGTTATCTAGTTCTCCAGTTATGTTCTGAATGTGATCACATGTGGCTTATTTTTTTATTTTTCCTTTTAAAACTCACTCTTGAATGCATGCAAGTATCAAAAGAATTACTGATCTATTAGATCTTTTTTTTTTTTTTTTATATACACACAGTTGCGGTAAAAAGTTTACATTCAGAATCTGCAAAATGTTAATTATTTTACCAAAATAAGAGGGATTGTACAAAATGCATGTTATTGTTTATTTAGTACTGACCTGAATAAGATTTTTCACATAAAAGATGTTTACATAACGTCCACAAGAGAAAATAATAGTTGAATTTATAAAAATAAATTGCTCACTGATGCTCCAGAAGGAGAAACCATGCATTAAGAGCCGGGGGTGAAAACTTTTGAACTGATTGGAGATGTGTACATTTATCTTATTTTGCCTAAATATCTTTTTTTTTTCATTTAGCACTGCCCTTCAGAGGCTACAGAAGATAGTTACATGTTTCCCAGATGACAAAATAAGTTAAATTTACCCTGATCTTCAAATTCAAAAAGTTTTCATATATTCTGTTCTGTTTTGAATGTAATAAAAATGTCTATCTGATCTGGTGCTTTCCAGAATATATGGTACACTTCTAAATTTCAACATGTCAGTTTTATTCCTAGCAAAGGTATTTGAATGCACATCACATTGTAATTAAGACGTCCGAGTTCATGTAGAAACATCCCAGAAAGACTTGTGAAGGCAGCACACATCTGATGTTCCACAAGAATCGGACAGGTTGATCTAATTAATTGAATGCATACTCACATAAAACTATTTCAGCAAATAACGACAGAATGGCTAGTTCAGCTAATGGCTTGTTGACAGCTTGAACAGCGTTTTCTCAGTGCACACATCTCGTGACAGGTCAAGAGTGCCTTTTCTTTCCGGTATCTCTCAGAACAGCATGCGTGACTAATAATGTTTGTATGTCGGTGTTGTAAGCTTCTGGGACAGTACCTGATGTGCTACATCAGATCAGATTAATCAGGTAGAACCCACTTGTCAGAAATAGGAACATCACAACTTGGTTAAATTACATTTTGTAATCTTATGTCATAGTAACTCTCAACTACGTGGAGCATAATTTATAATTAACTGGAACACCAAAAGCTCTTATATAAGCCCAGATCCAGTCCTCAAACCATCGTCTGTTCATGTGCAGCAGACAGCAGATGCCCTTTCCAAAAGATACGGAGGATGATCACATGCACCTGTCATGGATTGATCTTTTCCTCTGATCTGATTGGTTCAGAAGCTTGCAGCACTGATTGCCTGTTGGCGAGGAATACCCAGTAATGTAAATGATCACACAGTGTTTCAGTTACACAGATTCTGAACATTAACTGGCTCTGTGTAGATGTGCACATATGGTTGTGTATGAGTACTTACTTTTGAATGTACTTAAGTATTGAAATTAGAAGTACTAGTCTATGGGAAGTATCCATCTTTTATTTTATTTTATTTTATATTTTTTTGTCAGGATGCAGAGTGCTTTAGGATTAAGTGTTTTGTTTTATTTTATTTTATTTTATTTTTATTAGTTAATGTGTTTTTGACTTAACATTATTATTTATTACTACATTATTTATATACATAGTACATTTGTTTGTTTGTTTAAAGAAGATGACTAAAATCATTGTTATATTTCATAAGGATGCTGAACAAATGATACTCATTTGCCAAATCAATGCTTTTCTTGCACATCAGAGAAGTTTTATTTATTTATTTATTTAGTATTATTTATTGGTATATTTTTATTATTTTATTTGTTATTTTTTATTAAATGGTATTTGTATTTATTTTTTTTAGTTTAGTTTAGTTTAGTCAATAAGTGGTGTTTCATTAGTATCCTGAACAAATGACATTTATTTGCCAAATCAACATATTTCTCACACATCATAAAAGTTGGCTTGCACATCATAAAAGTCTGGAATTCTGTTTGAAGTTTAGTTCTGAGTTTTATTTAGACTGGCTGACAGATTGCAGGCTCACTTTGGGGGGCGGTCACTGTAGGACCTTCTCAAACTAACTTCTGTGGTCAGTCTGCTATCGTGGGCTACCCACAGTGCATCTGCTCCGGGTCCTGGCAATCAGAGTCCTGCCACTAAATCTGACAGCCGATTGACAGGCAGAGTGGCCCCACCTTTGTTTCATAAGCCCAAATGACACAGTAGCAAAAGAGACATCTTAAAATCGATACGCAGTGACAGGATTCTGGCAGTACTCTTACGGAGTATGTCTAATCATTACAGTCCTGCTTCTGATGGCCAGTCTGTGGTCAGATAAGAGCTCTGTTCCGAATCCTAGTGAGCTGTCTTGCTGTCAGCTTGCCTACATAGACAGAGTTTGATATCAGCATGCTATTAAACTAATGATGCCGGTAAGAATAAAAATACATATCACATATAAATACATTTATACAGTCAATATGTTTTGGTATTGAACAAATTTTATACTATTATATGAAATATAATATAATCTTTGAACAAAGCCCTATAATTATATTTATCAACATTTTGCTTGAATCATATAGAAGAAGACTGTTTCCACCACGGAATAAAAGTAAATTGCACTTTTTTAAACTTTTGTTCTCAAAATTCTGACTTTTGGAATTTTGTGACAAACTCAGAATTTGATATATAAACTTACAATTCAGATGGAAAAAAGTCAGGTTGCGTAATATAAATTCAGATTTCAGATTTTTTCCCTTACAATTCTGTTTATATCTTGCATTTTTTTTTTTTACCTTTTTTTCCCTCAAAATTCTGAGTTTACATCTTTACTTTTTTTTCACCACAGAATAAAACATTTTTTTTTTTTGTCATCTCACAATTCTGAATTTTTTCTCACAATTGCAAGTTTATATTTCACAATTCTGATCTTTCTGCTGTTCTGTTTTTTTTCCTGCATCAGAAAAGGTTATTTTAAAACTCACAATTCAATTTTTTTATCATTTGCAAGTTTATATTTCACAATTCAGACTTTTATTCTTAGAATTGTTAATAATAAACTGGCAATTGCGACTAAACTTCTTGCAATTCTGAGTTTGTCTCACAATTCTGAAAAAAAGTTTAATTTAATGAGTTTAATGATTAATCGTTTGACAGCACTAATATATATATACCTGTATATACATATATATATATTTCCACCTTCAGATCAAGAACACATCTATCTTGCCTATACTTATCTATATGCCTATAGATACTTATCTATCACCTATCTAAGTGCTGTCTACATAGATAGGTAGCTCAGGTTTTGGAGAAGAGCTAAAGAAAAAACATGTGTGTCTTTGAACAGGAACAAGATATTAGGACCTCTCAATGGCACATTGAACAGAAATTGTGTGAATATTGTTTCAAGCTCTTACAAGCATTTTAATGTCATATAATCTATTTATACATGATCAAAGTGTGAATTTTAAAGCTTGTTGTGTTTGTAATAATATAAAAATGTAGTGCAATTTAAGGCCCATTTTACAAGCCTCATCAAATGAAAATAAACGGTGTATAAACACATAGGCACACATTTCTTCTGCATGCACATGCACAGACACACAATGGACATCCAATTACTGTGAGGTCGTGGCGTAGTGATTTCCCTTACTGCCGCCGCGTTCACCCAGGACCCAAACGGTCGTTCAAATTACAGCTTCAGCCTCCCCTCAGCGCTCGCCCGCAAAATAGGCTTTTCAGACATGCTTTTCAGACCTCTTTTTAATCTGATCTCTCCCGCATAATTGAATGTCAGTCGCCATATGAAGATTATTTCCCGCGCTCAATTAATGAATCATTGTGTTTGGCAGGACGGCTAGACAAAACAGACAGCAAAATATTTACTCCTGCAGGTGGTTCCCGAGTTATTATGTTATGTCATCTAAATGCAAATATTACAGTGAATGCAGGAGGGGTGCGGGCGGCGATTGAAAACACTGCATTATTGCTTGATTTGATGTGCGCTTCTCTGCATAAAAGATATAAACTGTCATTTATTCAGTCATTATTATGTAAAGATTGAGTTAAGTTGGCTAGGAAATAGACTTGTGAGTGAGTTTATGTGGAATGCAGAGTGCTCTCGGATTGCCCCAGGACTGCTTTTAAATATGTTTTATGCTTTTATTCTGCAAATTTCTGCTCTGTCTTTTATTCATCATTTGAATTCCTTTTTACCTGAGGCTTTATTAATGATATCCAAAAGTATTCTTCAATATATTTGCAAATTAAAAAGCTGATTATTTTTCAGTAGTTTTGAGTTTTGGTATAAAAAGATTTTCACTTTCTATGCCATTCAGACTTTTTTATATATTTTGCCCCATGCTGGGAGGCTCCGTCAGAATCATTTGTCATTTTCATTGTGACACATTGCCATTAGACACATGATACCAGTCACCAAACGTCAGTGCTGGGCCTTTGACGTTATACTCATGAAAACTTCACCCATTCCATCAAGCACAGGGGGCTTTAGACAAGAGAAACTCCATCTTGCGGTATGATAAACTTTGTCAATTTCTATAAATACACCAGGGGAAGGTGTAGTTTCTCTCTTCCCGACTGTCATTTTCTCCTGCATGTCTGCTGTGGCCATATTTGTGCTATGCAGTGGACAAAAAGATGGTTTAACAATTGCATTAAAGATTCAAAATTTGTTAGCATTTGTCAAAGCATTAGGTATCATAAACTCAAAATGAAAAATACTCTTACAGCATTTATTAATTTTGATTAATGGTCAATTTCTACATACATACAAGTTGTATATTAGTTCATGAAGAAACATGAATTAACAATTAACAATATTATATTTGAGTTAACATAAATGTAGATTAATAAATGCTGTAAAAAAATTGTTAATTGTTAGTTCAAGCATTAACTTGTGCTAACAAATTAAAACCGATTGTTAAGTGTTGCCTACACGAGAGGACATTACCTTTTGTGTAAAAATTAGCCTGTGACCTGTAAAATTTCACTTCCATACAGTATATTAGCCGTTTTCCTTATTTTTGCATATACTGATATTAGAATGCCCCCTAAAAAATCTCACCCAGAAAATTAAAAATTGCTGAAAAGTTACTCACCATCAGGCCATCCAAGATGTAGATGAGTTTGCTTCTTCATCAGAACAGATTTGGAGAAATGTACCATACATCACTTGCTCAGCAATGGATTAGTGAATGGGTGCCGTCAGAATAAGAAAGTTTTATAATTATAATTACAATGAAAGTTCAAGTTCATAACCTGTTTCTTCTTAAATTAAAATCCACCTGAGAACTGTTTTGGCAACGTGATCTCATGATAATTTGTTTTAATTTTAGATAATTTAAATTTTATTATATATTTCGGTCAATTGGATTTTTATATCCTTTTAATATTCGCTATAAAATGAGTAAGTTTAGGTTTGGGGGTAGGTTAAGGGGTCTAAAAATCGAAATTGCTTATTGATAAAATGATAAAAATGCATTGTTACGAATATCTTAATGATAGAAAAGATACGTAAATATTTTACGTTTTTTTTAGCTAAAAATACGTAGCGATTTGTACGTTTTAAACATTGAAATACATCTAAATTGTACATTTTAGCATCAATAAAAATGTACAAATATGTACATTTTGTGCTTGTAAATGTTACGTATTAATACCTACGTATAAACAATGAGACCAGGCTGGTTTTGGAGGGCTTTTGATTGTTTTTAATTTGTGCATATTTATCTCATATCTCTCTGATTCAAATGAGACAGCTTTTTACTAGAGAAAACATTATTATTTAGAACTTTTTATTTGCTTCCATATTTTAGCAGAAAAAGTAAAAAAAACTTCTTAATGATTGTTTCTTTCACATATGTAGCTTTTCACAAGACTTTTATTGATGGACAGGAGTCGTGTTGATTATTTGTAGATTATTTTGATGTTTTCAGCCATTTGGACTCTCACTCTGACGGTACCCATTCACTGCAGAAGATCCATTGGTAAGCAATGATGTACCTAATGATAAATTTATTCAAACCTAGGCTGTTCCTATGAAGAAACAAACTCGTTTAAATCTTGTATTTTCATTTCTGAGTGAACAATTCCTTTAAAGACATTTTGCTGTTGCACAATAAACGATTTTGGCACTGTTGGATCATCATAATATTCAGTGTAAAACTAGAGTCCTGAAGCAATTGTCTAGTTTGTCTGCACACTGCAAAACTCTTATGAGATTTACCCTGACCTGCCCCTGTGCAGCAGTGAGCAAACAAAGCACTCTCGCAAGGGTTTCCACGGCACAAGAGTTAACATCTAGACATTTACCTGGTTTAACCAGGAGAGCTACTTGACAGCAAGCCAGAAAGTTCAGCTGTGGTTCTAAAGTGCATAAAGCAGGTGGAGTCCATCTTGAGTGATTAAAAATGGCACCCTCTCCCTCTCTCCTCACACTCCCTCTCTCTCCTTTCTCCTCTATCACGCCTCTGTCTACTTGCATTAGTGCGGAAATGAGATTCCACTAATTAATTAGATCTCCGAGTGCTAAAGATGAAGATTACATCCCAATGAAGGTTAGGAGTGTCAATCACTTTTTTTTCACTTGCTGTGGATTCCTGAAGATAAATTGAGCCCCGTGGGAATTATGGGCAGAAAAAAAAGGTCAGGCTGTTAATCCTTCTCCGTTATTAATTGAGCCTCGCTGATCTACTCAGTCAATAAAGGTGCGAAACATCAGAAATAGAAGGAAAACATATGATGAGTACTGTCCAAATTTGTGGAGAGAGACGTCAAATAGAGAAGCTGGAGATGAACATCTGAAGAAGAATGCAGTACTAAAGGAATAGTTCACCCAAAAATAAAATTTGTAATTTTAAGTCATCATTTACTCACCCTCATAGGCGACATTAGCTTAATCTACCTCTTTTAACTGCTTTTATAATATCTTTTAATATCTATTTATGTCTATTTATATATACCATAAGGTCAACATTGGACCCCATTGACTTTCATTGTATGGACAAAAGCACAAACCTTAGAGGAACAAAACAAAATAGAAAATATAAATAACAGTGGTAGTTTTGCCTGCTGAAGAGTCCCTTCCCTTAAGAGTTACTGGCACAGAAGTAGAGATGAAGTACCAATTTGCTCTCATGTTTTGCTCTGGAATCAGCTCTAAACTCGCATCTTGTGTCATAAAGGTGAAAAAGAGTTTCTTGGCCCCACTCTGAGCTCTGACAAATTCCTCACGTTCTCACAGGCAGGACTGAGTGGAGGCGTCCCTTACAAATGCACTGACTTTGTACTATTGAACTCTCGAAGACTTGGCAGTAACACTCTAAGTGTAAAATATGCATCTTTTATTTTACTGGCAAAGAGTTGGGAGCCATCTAAGCACGATTTGTCCCCAGAATGGCATAATATAATATGCAATTGTCAGCGTTTGTAAGGAACGAGAAGGTAGGAGAAGTCTTGAGAAGTTCCAAATGTCTCCAATTACCGCAACTCTTACGTTCTGGAAGGAAATGAAGAGTGGGTATTATAAATATCTCTGACTGGCTTGTAAAAGTGTATTGGTGTTTTATTGGATGCTGTAAAGCTGGGCCACGCCTGAACAGAAGCGGATAAAACTACGTACTGAAAAAGGCCATATTGTGTGAGTGCAGAAAGAGAAAAGTAAAGTCTGGTAGACTTCTGATTCCAGCTCTGCTCCAGTTCAGAAAACTATATTGATGGCCGCACTTTCATCAAACTGTGGAAATAGAGTATCACGGATCAAGGTCAAACTTTAATTCCCGGACATGACTATCGGCTTGACCGCTCTTCCTGCTAATCCCATCCAAAGAAACCCTCACCTTCCAGCCCACGCCCTGATCTCCAGGGTGGGATGCAGGCATTCAGATTCATGCGTCTCAGATGGTTGTGTGGGTTGAGATAAGAACAGAGCCGGTTGTGTGTGCAGACAGGAGGACGGAGGGGTAATGAAGTGAGTGATGAGTTTCTCCTCTTTCTGACTGAGCTTCGGGTCAGAGATCACCCGGTGTCCATAGAGAGCGAGTGAGTGAGTTACAGCAGATGAGAAAGAGGGATCATTCTTTTTTCTTTTTTTTATCAATCTGACTGGTTGACTCATAAGGAGGTGGAGAGGAGGATTCGGTCAGATCTGATTGTCCTAAGCAGGTCACTGGGCACGGCTCACACAAGTAATAGGGTCCTAAAGGGATGCTTTCCTCATGCCGACACCAGTGATTTTGTTCAGGCTGTGCTGTGCTATTTGTTTAAAGTTCCTAAACACTGATTTGGTAACACTTTAGATTAGGGAACACATATTTACTATTAACTAAGATTTTTCCTTCAATAAACTCCTCATTTGCTGCTTATTTATACTCAATAAGGAACTTGTTGCAGTAGTTATGTTTAGGTATTGGGTAAAGGGATCTAGAATATGGTCATGTATAATAAGCCATGTGACCCTGGACCACAAAACCAGTCATAAGTTGCATGGGTATATTTGTAGCAATAGCCAACAATGCATTGTATGGATCAAAATTATCAATTTTTCTTTTATGCCGAAAATCATTAGGATATTAAGTAAAGATCATGTTCCATGAAGATATTTTGTAAATTGCCTACCGTATATATATCAAAATTTAATTTTTGATTTGTAATATGCATTGCTAAGGACTTCATTTGGACAACTTTAAAGGCGATTTTCTCAATAGTTAGAGTCTTCTCTCAGATTCCAGATTTTCAAATAGTTGTATCATTTATTTATATATATTATTTATTCAACTTTCAGATTATGTATAAATCTCAATTTAAAAAAAATACCCTTATGACTGGTTTTGTTGTCCAGGGTCACATATGTGCTTTAAAACTACTAATAAACAGCCATATGCTAGTAATATGCATGCTAATGAGCAACTAGATAATAGTGAATAGTGTTCCCAATCTAAAGTGGGTAACACTTCAGTATAGGGACCAATAATCACTATTAACTAGTTGCTTATTAGCATGCCTAATAGTAACATATTGGCTGTTTATTAGTACTTATAAAGCACATATTGCAAAACCATATTCTACAACCCTAATCCTACCCAATACCTAAATTTAACAACCACCTTACAAACTATTAATAAGCAGCAAATTAGGTGTTTATTGAGGCAAAAGTCATAGTTAATGGTTTGCTAATAGCGAGAATTGGACCTTAAAATAAATGTGACCCTAAAGTGTTACCACTGCATTTTGTGAGCCAGCAAAAGGGTAGAGAATAATGCTGACAGCTTAAAAAAATAATAAGAAGAAACTATGAGTTGTTCATGGTGATGGTAATAAATCATCTTATTTTTTAATGTACTGTTTGTATGAAAGCAATGCATTTTGTGAACCAGCAGGGTGGTTTTTGTCTGATTGAATGCAATTCATTTTGTGAGTCAACACGGGTAGTTAAAGGATAATGCTGATGATGTCATCGATTGTGTGATGTAATAATGTAGCTTATTTTTAAATGTACTTTCCGCATAATTGCAGTGCATTTTGTGAGCCAACGCCGAGGTAGTTTTTGTTTGTTTGAATGCATCGGCTGTTGTGAACCAACATGGGTAGTTAGAGGATAATGCTGATGATGTCATCAGTGGTGTAACGATAATGGCAGTGCAATAAATCAGCTTACATTGTAATGTACTTTTTGGATGGCCGCAATGTACTACCTTGTTCTGGTATAAAACAGCAATTTAAAACTTCTCAGTACATTTCCCCTGCTGATGACAGTGGTGACAGCTGGAGGCAGAGGCATCAGTAGCTATGGGCTATTTTGTCTCTCTGCCAGAGTCTAGAGCGCTTTTCCAAACAGTGGACCCACTGTGCTGGATTCACAGGCTGCACGCTCACATACGTGCACACACATTTATTAGAGATGGAATGTCATGTCACCAAACTGTTTGTGTGTGTGGTATGTGAAGAGGGTTTATCATTTTTCAAAGTAGGTCTCATTTTTGGAGTAGGCGTTATGCAAATCATATGGCACGTTTATCCCTGACCCATAGAATCAATATGGATCAGGAAACAGCTATAAAGTCTGGTTATATTAAATATAAAATTGAGCACAGCTGTAGTAAATATTGCTAATGTTTTACCCAATAAATTGCAACTGTAAGGCATTATGTTATTATTTATTTATTTAATGGGCATAATGGGTGTATAGGTTTTTGGTATATACTGTATTTTACAACAACACTTTATGTAAAATTTCACCTTTGTGACTCCATAAACACAACATCTGTTCTTATACTGGGGTCAGAGACTTTCATGAATATGCATGCATTCTACAGATAAGCTGTTGTGAAATCCAGAAGTAACCTTCCTGCAAACTCTTTAATGAATTGCAAAGTTTGAAGTCTTCGGTATAGATTTTGTTTCTAGGCAGTTGGTTGAATTATCGATTCTGTTTTCCATGTCATTGATCATAGTCACAAATCAGAATGAATGCATCTCAGAGTTGCACACTAATGTGGCATGCCATAAAAATAAAGGAGTTAAGTGGGTCCAGATAGAAGGAGAGACTCTAGAACCATCAGTGCTTTTGGATGACTGATGATATGACACTTGCAAAAATACCATGGAGACCTTTTCAAAATTCTAAATTGCCAAAACAATCTATTGGCTTGGGCAGACAGACTTTATCAGTCTGTCCAACGGAGCTCTTGAAAGGGCAGAGAGGAGGGATAGTGAAGGAACGAGAGAGAGAGAGAGCAGATGTTTGGTCACTGGGAGGTTGCTCGGTCTCAAGTCTACTTTGAGCTGCAGAGAGAAACTAAAGGAATTAGCAAACATCATTAACTGAGAGATTATTACCAGGAATCAGGGGTCTTCTGTAGTTTGATAATGTTTTTAAATTTCAGTAAATTTCTGTAACATTATAAAATCATTCTGTTCTGTAACATAGCAAAACATACTGTAATATGAATTCCTTAGGGATGTTTATTTATTTATTTATATTATAGTGTACATGATATTTTACAGAAAGAATAAATGGAAATTAGCTTTTATTTCTGTATTTATTTTTCATCAAAATGTTGGTATTAGCTAATACAGCAAGGAGAAATCGTAAAATACTAAATACAGTTACTGCATTTTGCTGCTATGACTATTTCAACAATTATTAAAGGTTAGAATAATCACTTTTTTACACATATGTAAGGGATACAAATACACTTTGGTTTGTAGAATGTCCCTCTACTCTGTTTCTTTCATATATACACTTTCTCCTAGGTTATCTTTGAATTAGGCATGAGGAAATTTGTCATCAGCCAATTTCCTTGGTTCCCCCTGCATAGCTCAAAACATTTTGAACTCTAACACAATTTCATCCTTCTCCATTTCCTCCAGGACAAATAAAATAGCAGGGAAAAAAAGACTTTGTCACCTCTCAGTACATTTTGTCTGACGTGAACAGGACCTTTCTAGTTGTTCCGTGAAGGAAGGTTGGCAATTTATGGTAAGCATTAATATTTATTGTATTTAAAGTCAAATAAAGTCCCTTACTCACCATAAACCAACATTAAGACCTCTCATAAGTCCCACGCTGTTCAAGTTCATAGATAACCACAGACCTGTCATTCCATAATTGGCAAAAATGAGGGCAGAAATGGGCTGAATCTGCACAATGGCTCAACAGTTCCGGCGCCCGTCTCATTCAAATGGAAGCGGCATAGCTTCGACCCATTAGTGTCACCGCAGGGATCTAAGGCACATTATAAGGCTGTCCGAAATATTCACAGTACAGAAAGTGTTCCTTATAATTTTGACAGTTCAAAGGGCAAGCACAGGGCAAGGGACGAGCTGATTGCTTCCTGGCAAATGAATTTCCACGCTTTCTCTGCCTCTTAAGTCATCAGTTATCCTCTTAACTCAGGAGCCGGTGCCTGGGGCCTCACCGCAGGGGTCGCAGAGGTGATGTTCAAGGGTAACCCCTATTATGACTTAATCTGCTGATATACGTCTTCAGAATGACAGGATGCTGATAGACGATCTCAAAGCAGCGTAAATGGACAAATGAGTGAATGTGCAACATGCTGGACTTTAAAGTCAACGACAAACCAAAATAGACTCCATTTACTTTACTTGAACACCAGGGGAATAAAGTGGGTCTGAATGAAGATGAAGGTGACAGATGTGGCTTTGTTAGGGTTGTTCTGCTGTAGTGCTTACTTTCATTGTGCCCTTTCTCAGAGAGCAAGATTAAAGGGGTCATATGATGCTATTTTAAAGATCATTATTTTGTGTATTTGGCGTAACAGAATATGTTGACATGCTTTAATGTTCAAAAAACACATAATTTTTTCAGATACTGTACATTATTGTACTTCCTCTATGCCCCGCCTCTCTCAAACGCATCGTTTTCTACAAAGCCCCACCTTCCGACAAGCACAGTCTGCTCTGATTGGCCAGCTGACCCAGTGCATTGTGATTGGCCGAACATCACAAGCGCACATCGGAAATGTAACGCCCCTTACCATAATCGAGCTTCAGCTTTCAAAGTAACTATAAAGACAGTTAATAATGTTCGTTAGTTTTACCATCAGTTCAAGCCCGAAAGGGGAACAGAGTCATGTGACGGTGATGATGCTCGTATGTATTTGCAGTACATAAGCCGCGGTTAAGACAGCTGACATGCTATGATTTCTGACGGGCTGTACACTCTGCTGTGATGTGACCCTGATCCCCTCTCACACACACACACACACACAGCGTGCACACACGACGCATTACTCTACACTGCGCAAAACTACGCATTTGAACAGTCAATAGCAAATACTTAAACTAATAACAAAACATACTTACAGTAGCTGATTCAGAAGCGCCAGATTGTCATAGCAAAGTCAGAATTGACCCTTTTTTTTAGAAATAGCCTTTGTGCACAGCCAGCCTTGTACTCTCCTAGTTTCACGAAACTGTCGTCCATAAAATGCGTTGCACAAATTCGAACATTTGGGTTGTGCTGTTCTGTTGTAAACAAATCTTAGGAATCAATGATTCCTAATTGCATCTACTTTTCGGAAGGCCAAATAAAGTGCTTTTGCTTTCACATAGAAACACACAGCGTCTCCCTGACATGGCTGCATCAACACTACTGCAGTTACTGAAACCACGCCTTCTTTCTTTGCGTGCACATTTGAGCGGCATTACGCAAATATTTCCACATCGTGACGTAGACATGTGGGGGCGTGTTTTAATGAGGCGTTTTAGCCCGGTCTGGATCAACCTTCTCTTTTAGATAGAATAAATCCTTTTGTGGGAGACTTTGAGCTTTGTAACTCTGCAGATCATATACATGCACAAACAGAAAAAGAAATCACATCATATGACCCCTTTAAGTTTTAGACATGCTTGAATAGTACAAGTGAGGACAGTGGCAGTGATCGATTTTTTTGTTTTGCACCAAAAAAATGTTTATAAGTATTATGAATGGCTACTGCAAAAGTTGAAACCGTTAATGGAAGCTTATATGCTGTGTTTTAATACACTATCTGTCTGTCTGTCTGTCTATCTATCGTTCATCTATCTATTGCTCTATCTATCATTCTGTCGTTCTGTGTATCTGTAAAACTATGATTGTGTTGGCATTACATTGTGAAACACGGTTGGTATTTGGATTCTACAGGTCTGTTTGTGGTCTGTCAGGGAGAGGTCGATATACATCTGCTACATTCCCCAAGCAAAACATCTTAAAGGTCTATTCTTTGTTTACCAAATCTAAAAATGAAATGGAGCTTAACTGTGAGACAACCTAGTATAGATCACAAGTGTCATTTTGTGCTTCTGATGTTCATGTGACGTTCATCTTTAGAGTTTTGGTGCACTGCTGACGGTTTAAAGGAATGTTTTGAGAGTTCTATCGACAGAATTTGTAGCATGTTGTTTACCACAGAAAAATAAAGACTCTGCCTCCAGTTTGTGCATTTAAAACAGAACTCTCTGCTAAGGTATTCCAGAGGGTTCAGAAGCAGATGTGTGAGACTTTTATTATTTTGTATTAATTTTACAACATTTAAATGTGACTAAATCTTCTGTATCAATTTCTAGTTATGTAATCTAATAATTATGCGAAGGTTTTAAATAAACTTGAAATAGGAAATCACTACTGTGAATTATAAACTCTTATTGTAGTTTTCTAAAGTTTTATTGTTGTATTCTGAGACACAGACAACTTCCATAAATTGTGGTTCACATATTGAGTGAAAGTCACTTGGTTTACCAGTTTTATATGGTCACCGCAGTAGATATAAATTTTAACTTTGCACAAACCACATTGGTCAGCAGTTCTATCACACTAGTTTTATGTATGTTAAAGTTTTGTAGTCCTGCTTTCGAAAAAGTATTTCAGTGTTTTTGTGATGCAGTACCTTCCATGGTTCATAACTGTTGTTAGAAATTGAGGAACTCTACAAATCAGAATTATTTTATGTGGTGTATTTGACATCACAAATGCGGTTAATGGACCTTGAGTTGAGATTTGAGTCTGGAGCATTCCTTTAACTATAATGTTATGCATTACATAAACTGTATATTTATTGTGCTAATCTGAGGCCAAAGGTCCAAAATGCTGTACTTGCATTAACAATGTGTGAAGCATTAGCATGAACAATGAACAGCAGCTGTGTGAATATCTGTTGTTGTGAAAAGGGCCCATTACCCTCCTTCCCTATTTACTGAACTATCATAAGCTTTGCCTTGTGGTCGTGCCAAAAGCACTATTTCTCAGCCCTCTCACCTATTATATTTTTGAACATATTAAGTCACATAAGCACCCATAATGGGCTTAAAACAGCCATTGTTTACCTCGAATCAGCCATGTCAAATTTCCATGTTTGATTTCCCTAATACCTCTTAATAATGAATTATTTCATTTATTATTTTTCTATTTTTAATTAAAGGATGATTTAGCTAGAGAATTACCAGTGGAAGAGAAATGCTTGCCAAATTAGACTCTGATGCCAAATCGAGTATGATTTTTCCAAAAGTTCGTGTAAGAGCATTGACAGCACAAATGGTTTCAAAAGACTGCAGTCAGAAATGTTTGTCCTTGTAAAAAAGTATGATTACTATTAAGAATTGTGGTAAACAGATGGGAAAGTTTCTATTTTCAAACCACCGGCTCTGTTGTGGAATCACTGTCAGCAAACAGCTGATGTAGCAGAGCTATATTGCTTACAATATAAGTTAGCTAATAGTGGCCTTGTGACTGCTGCGATATGATATTATTAGCCATAATTAGACAGTAACCTTGTGGTGCTTGGAGTGGGTATGTTAATTATGTACAGCTGTTTGAGATTTCTTTATTTGTACTCAGTAAATAGTACTAATCGAAGCCAGTACCAAACTCTTGTATTAAGTGCTCTCAAAGTCGTTCAAGACAAAAAAATCTGAAAGTGATTTTGCCCTTTTCACTGAAATAACACAACAGAAAAGCAGAAAACAGAGAATGCAGAGATGAGAGGAAAAAATATGAGCCAAGGGCAATTATTTGAAGTTACCTCCATCCGTTCGTCTCGTTTCCTTTCATCTGAACAGAAGGAGGTAAGGCCAAGTACAAGAGCTAAAATGGAAAATATGCCTAATTAGTTATTTTCTGGCCTTAGATATAGTCTAATTGGTGGACCATTATGAAATTTTCCTGGCTGGCATTTAAAGACCAAAAAAGCACATTTATCACTGGATGCTCATGTGAACTCTGAGTTCTTTTTGGATTGTACCCATTATGTGGTATTTTTGTCTTGTTTTTTTCTTTTTATTTTTTTTCTTTCAGTGAAGCATTTAGACATCCTCAAAACAAGATAAATGTACTAGAGAAACACAATTGTTCATGATAATAAGACTTATTTTCAGAGAATGTATTGTTTTTATCCCTTTGACAAGTAGTTTTTTGCTAAAAAATGTGGTATATTGAACAACAAAAAAGTAAACATACTTCAGTATTCTTTACCTAAATACATACATATATACATACATGCATACATACATACATAGATATATAAATAAACACTTGATGTCAGGCCTGGTTGTACATCTTAAAAACAGTTTAGTTCATATGAGGAGTAAAATTGCTGTTATTGAAAGTGAATTTACACAGCGTCCTGGCACATGACAGTATGTTTAAGAGGTAAGACATGACAGCTGTTATTTATGTGCTTTCAGCAAGCGTTTATACCTGCGTTTACGACTGACTCTTGCCGAAGTGCTCCCTTTATTACAGTCTGTTTATATTGTGGGTTTGTGTCTGCTGGTCTGTGTAAACCGAGTCCTTGTGTGAAAACAACACACAACACGGAAGAGCCATGGGGTCATGTCCAGAGGTGCTTCAGTACAGCATCATTGACTGTTTCATTAGATTCACAGAGGGAGGCCTTGTCCCTCATATCACACCCAGCTGAGCCAAAACAACTCCTGCACTAATATTAGCATAAGACTGGAGCCGTGAAACTTTCTGTCCCTCATGGAATCATATTCCTCTTGGACTTCAAAATTATTATATTGGCTAAAAGAACTTACTAAACAACTAGATTGGCTACCAAAAATTTATGTAACACATCTTATTATTAATCTTTAAATGGTCTAAAAACCAATCAGTCTACTAGCTTTGCATACCACTAGCTCATTAGCCTGCTAGCCTAGCATATATGCTACTACACTACCATTTTTTATGCTACTCATTATTACTACAAAAGATACCCAGAAAGGCTTTTTTATTGGCTAGAAGATAGTGTGATATGCTTCTGAACAGGCATTACAGACGTCTACTTCTTTGGGTCCTAACTTGGTAAGGTTTGTAGGTGGACATAAAAGCAAATTACAGACATTAGAAAGAGCTAATTTCAGGTTAATGTGGTATTTTTGTGTATTATAATGTTTATGTGTGTTTTTATATTATTATTTAATTTAATTTATCGTCATCTTTTATTTAATTTAATTTATTATTTAATTAAATTGTTTATTGCAGGATTGTTTAACCATTACAACACATTACAAACATTAGACAGAACGAGTTAGACTAATATATTTTTTTACCCCTTGATGTTAATGTGATTTTTGGTATATATATATTATTACTATTACATTACATTACATTATATATATATATATATATATATATATATATAGGCCTATATATATTTATTTATTTTCCCTTGTTAAAATTATCTATCTATCTATCTATCTATCTAGAACTATTTCAACTAATGTAATTTCCTTCCCACCTTCAGGTTAATATTTAAATTTTTCTTTTTTTTAGATATTATTTATTGTAATATTTTTATTAGTATGTTTATATATTATAATCATCACAGTACATTAAAGAAATTATACAAAGTTAGTTTGTATATTATTTTCCTTTAACAGGTTCTTCTGAATCTGTTAACATATTTTTGTCATATTTAGTATTTACAAATGAAAAGAGTGGGTCATATTCATCTAAATTATTCTATTTAGTCATTCTTTAAAATTGTGGGATCCCCTGCAGGAAATTTGCATGTGTTTGGATGCAGAAAGCGCACGATGTGTGCACGTGTCATTAGCATGTGGTGCTTCATTAAATATTCTCTCATCAAGGGGAGCATTTTTTAAAATTCACTTTCTTTTTCGCTGAGCTACAAATCGCTCGTAATCAGCCACGGTGACATTTTGCGGCAATTACGCCCTTGCTGTTGACACTTTCCTGAGGAGTTTTTCAGACAAATTATGTCATTTTAACACTTTGCCTCCCTTGAGGGAATCGCAGCGATGGCGGCGGCAGCCATTTCAAATCAAAGGTTTTACCATTAATCAGAGCTTTATTCTCTTTGCTCAGTCACCTGTACCGATTGCACATTTTTCAGGTGTGCGCTTGCATTTTAATCCGTGTCTGGGCAGGTTGTTTGTCTCTTTTTAGGAGCATTATTACTGGACTAGGCCTTTGATGGGCACTGCTGTCGAATCACATTCACACTCACAGATAAAAAGCCTCTACAATACACACCATATGTGAATTCTGAGAGAGATGGATTTATCCCAGATGAGGGGCTAAATCTCTCATCCCCTCAAGCTCCATCCGTCCTGTCTCACTGCCTCTCCATCTCTCACTCTCTTTCTGAGCATTTGTTTACTCGGTCTCCTAAGCAGATTGAGCATTTCCAGCATGTGTGCTCTTCTCTGGAGGAATAGGGCTTGCACTTAGAGACTCAGCCTGGAATAGACTGCAGACGGCGGGCCCACTTTAGTACTCAGTGTGGGGTCTTGGCTCCGCACTCGTAGCCCCTATCTGCTGCTGGAGGACTGTCAGAAAAGAGTAGGCTTCTCTCGGACCCTTTTATCTCGGAAAGCTCTGCTGTTTTTTGCCAAAAACTCCTAAAGGCTTTCCCCACTGATCTCGGGGAGAGATGGAGACTCTTTTCCCGAACCACCTACAGGGATTTAAACTGTTTAATTCAGGTCGTAACTTGGATTATTTAAGCTGTGTTATTTAAGCGTTTAAAAGCCTGTTCTGCATATTTATAGTCATAATTATGAACCTAATTATTAGTTTTGCACAAGTTATGGTTATGTCCACTAGCATTTCCGAGCCCACGCATATGGGAGGCACAGTTGTAAAACCTCTCGTGCAGTTTAATGGAGTGAAATTATGCACACACATCCAGCACTCTCTTCTACTCTTTAAATGACAAACTTTCCTCTGAGGCCCCTAAATGTTACATATTGGTCTCCTCACGGTGACTTTCTAACATTTTTAATAGTCAGATGCTTTCATATATGGGACACGCTGTATCATTTTGTGTCAGTACTTACAGTACAACTCTTGAATTTAGAATGTTTATGCTTTGCTATTTTTTGATAAAGTCATAGGTCTGAAATTGTCAATTTTATCTTGAAATTCAAACAAAAATGTCTACAATCAGAACGTCATTTGTCATTACACTTGCTCAGGAAAGTCAATGTCCACAAAATTAACTCTTAAGGGTAGCATATCACTAAAATTATTAATATTAAATACAGTACACAACATGTATATGGGTTATTATATATTTTTTAGTTATTTAAAGGGAAGGTTTACCCAAAAATGAAAATTCTGTCATTGTTTACTCAGGTTTTTCTTCTGTGAAGCACCTAAAAAATGTCTCCGTATTTTGTTCTTTGTTTTGTGTTTTTTATAGGGTTTTTTTGTTTGTTTGTTTTGTTTTGCTTTGTTTTGTTCAAATATTTGGGTTCTACAGAAGAAAGTTGAAGTTTATCCAAAAATGAAAATTCTGTCATTGTTTGCTCAGGTTTTTTTTTTTTTTTTTTTTTTTTTTAACACACTTTTTAAAAATAATTCAGCATTTTGTTTTGGTTTGGTCAAATATTTGGATTCCACAGAAGGTTGAAGTTTACCCAATAATGAAAATTCTGTCATTGTTTACCCAGGTTTTTTTGTTTTTTGTTTTTTGTGTTTTGTTTTGTTTTGTTTTGTTTGGTTTGGTAAAATATTTGGGTTCCACAGAAGAAAGTAGAACTTTGTAATGACATAAGAGGATGATGACATTTGTGTGTTTGTTTGTTTATTTATTTATTTAAAGAACAAATAAATGCCTGAAAAGGATCTGAAATGTTTAGAGGCCAAAAAACAAAAACAAAATTATAGCATCCAATTAAATGACAGAACCATAATTACTGTATCATTAGAACACTAAGACTTTACTGTTTCATTCAGTGCATTAAACTCACTGTTTTCTAGGTCAAAATGACTCCAAAATGATGGAGTAAGTCACATACAATAATTAGAAAATTCCACGCGACTACATGAATCCGTGTCGTGGGACACCTGCTTTCCACCTCCCTTCGGAGTTGAGAGCGAGGGTCTTTAGTAGTGCCCGGTCAAGCATACTCGGCCAGGTGAACAGATACCGCATGAAAGCTAATGCGCCAAAGCCTGGCCTGTCTACTGCACAGCACGGTGGATAAATCTACACTAAGCTCCCTCCCGCACACACATACACACGTCCGTTGTTGTCCGTGGAGATTGAAGCTGCAACCTGCTGACACGTTGCCATGGAAATGATCTCAAGAGCCTAGGAAAATAAAGTAAAAAAAAAAATAAGCAAACACGCTAACAACAGATACCACCGCGCATGAAAAAGCATTGCTTTCTGCATCAAAGCATTGCTCTAGTTGTGCCACTGAGGTGCTTGGAGAGTTTTACAAGTTGGGTCTATGTGGCAGCCCTTGTTGGGCATGTTACACATGTGCATTTTTCAGGCATGGAGGATTCTCTCTTGGCTCAGGAAGGCGCAGGCCTTCCTGTGGATACTGAGGGGTTGAGATAGTTCTTTCCTGTAGTTGACAGTACTTTTGTCACAGAGGTGATGTATAGTTGCACACGATCAATAACGTAGCAGCAGAAAGAGGAATCCCACGGCATTCCCGTACACACAAAGCGAGAAGAATGTGCCAGGGTTTTGAAAGATGAGTGTATGTCCTTATTGTTATAGGTTTTGACAGTGTCCTTCTACAGGTTTGGAATCAAAGATAAAACCCATGAGCTGAATTGCATCCGAAATGTTTTTGTGTCTGTTTGTTAATGGGGATTTGGGCACAGTCATTTATTTAGACATTTACATATATTTATGTTTAGTCATTTAGCAGACGCTTTTATCCAAAGCGACTTACAAATGAGGACAATGGAAGCAATCGAAATCAACAAAAGAGCAATGATATGCAAGTGCTATAACAAGTCTCAGCTTAACGCAGTACACGTAGCAATGTTTTTTTTATGAATTATATAATAAATAAAAAGAAAACCGATAGAATAGAAAAAGAATAGAACAAGCTAGTGTTAGAGGCCTTTTTTGCTTTTGTTAATTGTATAATAAATAAAAAGAAAACAAATAGATAGAATACAAAAAGATTAGAGAAGCTAGTGTTAGTTTTTTTATTTTTAAGAAAACAAGTAGTTAGTAAATGAATAGAGTGTAAGTCTAAAATACTTTTTTTTTTAAAAAGAATAGACATTGTTATTTAGTTTATTTTAAAGTGAAAAGTTGCGTGTGGCATGTTTTTAAGATAAAATGGTTTTAAGATTGAATTATTTTAATTCATGGATTTATTGTTTAAAAATAATTGTATGCAATCAATTTGAATTCATAGTTTAATACTGTGATATCATTTAAGTAAAAATATAGGTCAGAATATAATGTATTTAATTACATAGAATGTACTCTTAAAAATAAAAATTCCAAATTAGCATTTTTAATTTATTTCCCTTAATAATAAATTGGATGATGCATCATTATCCCGTACATGTTAAATTCATCTCTGAATATGTTACAGGTAAGCTAAAAGCCATCATATCTGGAGTGTTATTTGAGGCACTTAGATATCTATAAGCAGAACTGTGTATTGGCCCACACAATTTTTTTTTTTTTTTTTTGTATCTGAAATAATCAGAACTGATCGCTTTGGATGGAGTTAAATTTTGCTTACTCTTCCAGGTTTGTGGTTTTGGGCCAGAATAAGCTGCCATGTAAACCAGTAAACCAGACAACATTGAAAATTTGATTGGTTGATAGAAATGTTGTTCCAGGACCATAGCAACCAAAAACATGCAAGTTAAGTCTAAGAAATCTAACCTTAATATATTCCCATATGACAGAACACAAAATATACTGTATAGGCTCGATCTCGGTCTTGGTCGAAACCAGCTTTGGTAAGCATATTAATCTGTCTCAATCAGTGGGATAGGAAGAATGTGTGCCCCCGGTCCCTTAGAGAGCTCCCCGGCCCCTGTCGGCAATGTAACTGCTCCCCGGTGGTGGCAGTCTGCCTTTGATCTGTGCTAATCTAATTAACGGTTAAACAGCAACACCTGTGCTCTTCAACATAAGTGCTGCTGCCACTTCCCAGATGGGCTTTGATGGCCATGATGAAACACCTCCCTCCCTTCCCTCTTCCCTTCTTCTTCCACCTTCTCATTTTCTACCCTCATCTCGTCAGTAAGCCTGGGTGTAATGGGGACTATTTCCTCCCCATTACTGGAATGTAATTGACAGCGATTAGTCTGCGGTTGGATGATGCACTTGATTAGATTAGCCAGGCTCCTTTTTTCTGCTCTGTTTCTTCAAACCCCAAAACCCCAACCTTGACCCCAATTAGCCCCACACACATCAGGAGATTCTGCATCTCTCCTGCTTATCATGAGCTCATTAATTTGGTTGATGAGTTTCTGTAAATACGTCCGGAGTTAGGTGTCGGATTTGTGCTATGAGTCTTTCATGTAGTGCAAGGTGTCCTAAAAACTTCATCAGTGGCATAATCACATGCTTGAACACTTGTGGCTTAGTGGTTTGTACATGTGCTTTGTTGAGTCTGGCTTGCAACCTCTACACCATCTTCCCCTATACCACTTCCAGACTTCTCTCTACTTTTCAGCTTATAAAAGTGGTAAATGCAGTTTTTATTATGTGGTAAAATGAATTATTTCTCTAAGCTTTTCATCAAAGTTTCTGCAAAGTCTGTTGTGCAAGATGTCCTGAAATAATTCAGCTGCATCATATTCACAGAGGCATTACGTCTTGTCAGAGGTGCGGCCTACTGGTTAGTGCAAGTGCTTATTGAGCTGAAGTGCTCATGTGGATGATGCAAGTTCAAATCAGCCAAGAATCATTCCTTATATCCTGTCTTGCCCTCTTCTTCCCCTTTATTTCATAGTTTATTTTACTTTTTCTCTCTTTCTTTTAAATCTATACAGTAAATGCAATAAAGACCAAAGCACATTTTTAAAGGTCAATATTGCTTTTATCGGTTAAAATCTTTCTTGTTGTCGTGAAAAACAGGACGCTGCTTCTAAAGAAACACTTAAAAAGTGTGCCATGCCACATCAGATCTTAAAGCTAACATAATGCCATATGTTGTCAATAAATGGCAAATTGATTCAGATCAATGTACCAATAACAAACAGTTTGAACTGTGTGAAGCCCTAATGTGGGTAAAAGTCGCATCTGTATTTTCATTAATCGCTGGGATCAGATCATATATATGTAATGATGAATAGGAAATTCCAGAATCACACACACATTCTTAATATTAAACGAAGGTCCACCAATATGTTCTAATATCTCTTAGGATATTATATTACTGCAAAGACCATCAAATACATTTTTGTTACAGTGTCAATCCTGAATCCATTTTAGAGTTTTATCTAAAGCAAACTTTAAATCCTTATATGGGTTTTTTAAATTACTCTTTTTATTATTAAACTAGCTGTTAAACTAGCCAAAGTATCTTAAAACACCAAACCAACAAACCAAATTGTGAAAAATAGCATTATATTTAAAAAGTTGAAAGGGCTTTTGAGATTTGAGAATATTTGAACTGTTTTTGAAATATAATAAAAGTTAATAAGGTCTAAAACTTTGTTCCACACAAACAAAGACACTCATACGGGATTGTATTGGCATGAGGGTGAGTAAATGATGACACAATTTTCATTTTTGGGTAACTTTCCCATAGCCTAGTTTTATTGCATGTGTTCTGACAAATCGAACTGAGGTGATGCAAATTCATATCTGACTGATATCATGGTGTGTCCTGTTATTCATGTCCTCTCTCTAATGATCTTTTTATAAAAGTCCCTAAAAGACAGAGAGGAAAAAATTTAAAATAAAACCACAGTGTTTTATAATTTAAAGTCCACCGTGTTTTGATCATCTGGTAAAATTACCGATTGCTATGCAAAACCCTTCAAAGTCTCCAATCCAAGCTATTTCATGCTTTTAACCACATCTGTTATGGAAATACCTGTCCTAGTTCACAGCAACAGCGGTGTGTGTGATATTAGGTGATTGCAACCAGGCTCTTTAGTTGACATCATCCCTCTGCGCCTCTCCGGATGCCAGGATGTTGACTCAAGAGAGCCACGGGGCAGAACTTCTGTTTGAAATGTCAGAGGCAGGAAAACGCCAGAGATCAATCCGTGCCCCGTGTCACATGCGCACACAAAAACACACTCTAAATCGAGACAAAAGGACAACAGATGAGGGGGAAAAATAAATGAGGCTCCCTCCGGCCTCTTTCATGGAGAACTCGCTTTCTGCGTGGACCCGCCGTGCCATCAGTAGCCTTTCTATTAAAGGCTTTGTTTTTGGGGAAGGTCCTTTGATCCTGGCTCTATAATCGTTCAGCCACAGTTGGTTGTTTCAGACACTCACCTCTTCAACAGTGTTATCACGGGGCAGCACAGAATACTTTCGCTGCAGCGACAAGTATTTCCATATGCAGGACCGTTCAATGTCTTCTCTATTAATATTCAAGCACAGCCTCAGACTATAATAAATTGGGTTATGTCATTAGCGGGAAACGATATCTTGGTGCGTATTTGCCAAAGGGAGAGGAGTTTTAGGAGCGAGCGGCATCCTTCTGCGAGGCCGTGTGTGTGGCGAAATCTGAATAGCTTTCCAAATTGACATGCAACGCTCGGATGATCGTTAATCATAATTGGACACATATTTGCATATTGCAGTGTCAGTGGCTTCGTCATTGGGATTGTTCATGCATTAGTGTTCATTTTTTAATGGCAATTAGTTTCCATCTCATGATTCATTTATTAAATACGGCTGGATTTTTGAGCTCCATTAGTGGACGTCCAATGAATCAAGCGACCAAGCGCAAAGAGATCCATCAGATATGACGGCTGTTTGCTGCTTTTAAGTCATCGGTGATTAGAGGGATGAGAGACATGCTGAAGGAGGCAGCACGTAGAGTGTTTTGCAGCAACTTCTAAAATGCTACATAGCTGCACACTTGACTTTGCGAGGAAAATGGTAAAAAGATGAAGCGGTGAAGTGGCGGAGCTCATTCAGCAGTGTGCATTGAAGCGTAGTGTACAGTAAGCAAATTGGGGTGAATCTAGAAGTTAAATGAAGTCACTGCAGGATTTGTGAAGTTTCTAAACAACTTTTGTAGAAGAGAATGGGTTCATTAGGTATAGCATTTTACAAATTGCCAAATATAAGATTAGGCTGTTTTCTATTTATATACTGTATTTTAAAGTGTAATTTATTTCTGTGTAATTAATGTTTCAGAGTGCATTTTAGGTGCTATATATATATATATATATATATATATATATATATATATATATATATAAAACACTTACTAACTTACTGTGATAGCAAAGCTGACTTTTCACCAGTCATTACTCCAGTCTTCAGTGTCACATTATCATTTAAGGCCCGGTTTCACAAACGGGGCTTAGCTTAAGCCAGGACTAGGCCTTAGTTAAATTAAGATGTTTAAGCAACTTTTACAAAAATGCCTTAGAAGAAAACATTACAGGTGTGCATTTTGACACAGAACAATGACACTGACATATTTTAAGAAATGTCAGAGCAAGATATTTTCAGTTGAGACAGCTCAAACATGCATTTTAGTCTGGGACTAGCTTAAGCCTTGTCTGTGAAACTGGGGTAAGTGTCACATTATCCTCAAGAAACATTATTAAGAAATATAAGAAATATTATTATTATTATTATTATTAATGTTGAAAACAGTTGTGCTGCTTAATATTTATGTGGATACCATCATACTTTTTTCCAGAATTTTTAAATGAATAAACAATTCAAAAGAACAGTAATTATTTGAAGTCAGTATTTTTTTTGTAACATTATTATAACATAATCAATATAATGTGTCCTAGCTTAAAATCAAAAATAATTTAAGCTGAAAAAAAGAAAATCATACGGACCCCAAACTGTTGAATGGTAGTGTATACGATTATGTATAGCAATTATAGCAAGTAAACTACTATATCTCTCTCTCTCTCTCTCTCTCTCTCTCTCTCTCTCTCAATTATAGCAAGTAAACTCTATCTCTCTCTCTCTCTCTCTCTCTCTCTCTCTCTCTCTCTCTCTCTCTGTAGTATGCATGATAATATAAATATTTAATTGCATTTTTGTAGTTGACTAGAAATAATAGATTTACAGTTGGCACATTTTCTCAATTCAAAAATGAAATACAAATGCAAAATGATAATTTTGCTCCTCAACAGTGATATGCTACTGTGAGGCGAATCAAAAGTAGGCTCAGGAGTCCCAGAAGCAGCCTCTAGCTGTCTTAAGTATTGGCAGAATCATTTATCAAGTCTGGTGTGACCCACAACCCTGTTGCTTCTTGAATTTAATTTTGCTCTGTTGAGTCTACTGTTTGTTTGTGTATGTATTTGCAGTCAGGAATTGACTACAAAGGCTCATCTTCACTGCAGCTGACGTTTAAGGGTCAGGAGATTCTCTCGAGTAACTCCACTCGTGTTGGCTCCATTTCCATTTCACCACCTGACTTTCAGCCATCTGCAGCCACACACAAAACATCCTCATTTTATTTGCATCAGCACCCAGCCATCGTCACATTTAGACAACCGTTAGTAAGCGCCACGCGTGGGGCGTTAGCTGGGGATTTCCAGGGGAGCGAATTTGTGATGTGTTCCTGGGTGTGCGATGTTCAGGCTGACTGGCATTGTGACTCCCCTCTGAGCTCAGTGCGATATCGAGCCAAAGGCAATGTGCCATGATCCAGCAAGCTGCTCTGCTAGTCAGCTACTAATGTCTGTCTCACTTGGCCCAGAGTGTAGTGAAAACATTTTGCCGAGATGAACATGAAAACCATGTGCGAATATGAATTATTTGGTTGTTAGGTATCATCAGGATGTAATATATATGAAAGCAGTTTCAGTCATGGGATAAAAAAAAAAAATTCCACAGTAAGAGTTTATGTATTACAATTCAGACTTTTCTCTGAATTGCGAAAAGTCAGAATTTGCAAGATGTAAACAATATATAAACCCTCAATTCTGCAAATTGAATTGCGGGTTTAAATATAATATGCGGGTTTATATACAATTGCAATATATAAAATACCATTCTGAGAATTGGAAGAGGTTTATTGCAAGAAAAAATTCATAATTATTATTTATTTTATTTTATTTCCCCATGGTGGAAACAAAAAGTCTGAATTTCAAGATGCAAACTCAGAATTCAGAAAAAAAGTCAGAATCATAATGGGGAAAAAGTCAGAATTGCTGGATGTAAACTCAGAATTATGAGGGGAACAAGTCAAAATTGTGAGATGTAGGCTCAGAAATATGAAGAAAAAAAACTCAGAATTGTGAGGAAAAAGTCAGAATTTTGAGTTTATATCTCACATTTCTAAAAAAAAATTGTCAGAATTCTGAGTTTATATCTCACAATTCTGACTTTTTGTTTTGTCAGAATTGAAAAAAAAAAAAAAAAGAAAGAAAACTACCATTTTTATCACATGCCAGAAACAGGCTTCCATAAATATCTGACACTCATCGTAAAAAAATAAATAATAATAAAATAAATACTAAGAGTATATCTATAATCCTAAATTTTAAATAATACCTTATAACCATTATAAAATATATTAAAATTCCCATAAAATATGATATAAAATGCTAAATGAGATCTTAAAATATCTTGAAAATGAGTTTATACATAAAACAATAAAAAAATAAAGGACAACGGTGTTAATATAGACTTGATAAGTTGATTTAAAATTATATTATACCATCATCTGAGCTGCACTGAAATAGTCACATTAAACGCATTAAACGCAAAAAGCAAAATGGCTACAAAAAGTGAGAGAAAAGAGCAGAGAGGGGAAAATGGCAGTTTATTCTAGATATGGATGACAGTGATATAAAAAAAAAAGTAATAAGAAAAATTGAAAAAAAAAGGAAATTAGGATAACATTCCAGGGATTGAGTGGAAACACGAACCCGTATAACCATCCAGATTGCAATCATGTAGAAGTATTAAAAACCGCCTGTGAAACGTACAGGAGACATTAGCATATCTACAACTTACTCCAACTTAGTTAAAGCTATGTGAAACAACCCTTGTGAATAGGTGTGAGAAAGCCAGCTGGAATAAAAATAAAAATTCTTCAAGGAAGACGAAGACGTGGCCGGCAGAAAGATAGAGAGATTCCCTACACAAGACAAACGGGTTATAGCTTTATTCATCATTTCACCTGCTACTTCTGTGGCTTTTGTGTGGATCATTATGTTCTTGGGGAATGAAAGGTAGAGCGGTGAATAGGCTGAGAGGTTGGGAAGGCAGACAGTTTCTTTCAATGTGCTTGAGAGAAAAAAAAGGGGCTACAGAAGCATAATTATGACATCACATCTATTGAAGCAGACGAGGCGGTATCTCGTTCAGCGGGTCAGAGCCAGTTCGTCTCGCTATGCGTATGTTTCCACCTTCTAAAGCCTATATTACTTAAGTCCTTACACACTCTGGCCAAGCCTTGATCTATTATACAAGGTGCTTTTGATTGCATTTAGCCTGATTTACAATGAGTGTTATTGGACGGACGATATGAAATGGATCTGTCGTAGATAGAAATTTGAAAGACAGATGAATTGGATCTGGTGTGTGAAATGACTGACATAACTGGGGCGCGATAACAGTTGTTATGCAATGTGAAGTTAATGTATTGTGTCTCGTTTCGCATTCACAGGCAAACCTGGGATGTTTCAACACTCTTCCAGATTGTTTTAACAGGTTTTGTATTTTTATGACCTTCAAAAGCACATGAGGAGGTCACAGGTGCATCGGCGTGATAGATTTGAGCGGGTGAACGCGAGAGATGCGAGACTCATTAAGATGTTGTCACGCTATGCGAGAGCTTCGTGCGAGCCTTTGACGGTACCGAGATTTAATCTGCGCTCACCTCCCTCTTATCCAGATGGGTTTCTCTTCTTTTTTCAACTCACAGGTCTGTGAAGTACCATCTGTTTATCAGCAGTAAATAAGTTCTGAGTCGTTCGTCAGTGACAGCCGTCCCAGCCGATCTCAGCCACCGAAAGCACTGCGCTTCATGGAGGTTTAGAAAAAATACTTCAGCATAATATGTCTGATGAGGTGTAAAGCTTGACCGTTGGTGTTATTAAACAGTGCACATCAGTAACTTTCATCTCCATTTCTTAGCTTTTCTTATTCTACATCCTGTGAATTACAAGAAGTTTGTGTTGAATCACATCAACAACGTAGTTCAGAAGTGTGATGAGATTATTAATTGCAGTTTTACTTGCAGGCAATTCTCAGTAAAAAAAAAAAACACTCACTAAATGCCTATATTTGGTCAGTTCAGTCATTATTTGGCCACTTTTGAACATTGATTTTAACCTGAGAGTGTCATTCTAAACTTGTGTGAATCTGTCTGTTCTATTCTGTTCTATTCTATTCTATTCTGTTCTGTTCTGTTCTGTTCTGTTCTGTTCTATTCTATTCTATTCTATTCTGTTCTATTCTATTCTATTCTGTTCTGTTCTATTCTATTCTATTCTGTTCTGTTCTATTCTATTCTATTCTATTCTATTCTATTCTATTCTATTCTATTCTATTCTATTCTATTCTATTCTATTCTATTCTATTCTATTCTATTCTATTCTATTCTATTCTATTCTATTCTATTCTATTCTATTCTATTCTATTCTATTCTGTTCTGTTCTGTTCTGTTCTATTCTTAGGTCAGGGTCTTAGATGGGGATTATCAATGTTAATTTTCCAGTTGTTTTCTTTGTTTGAATTGTTATTTTCGTGTCATTGAGATAATTAGTCAATTAGTTGCTTAATATTTTAAATTAGTTTATATTTTTGTTTTAATTTAAATTTTAGTTAAAGCCAATTGTTATTTTTATTATTATCTTTAATAGTATTACAATTTGTAATAGTATTATTTAAAATAATATATATAATAATTGTTTTAAGTTTATTTCAAGTAACATTTATTTTATTTTTGTTGTTGTTGTTTATGATTTTACTTTTAGTTAACTATAATAACCTTGGTCTGAAAACAGTTTTCCACATTCATCGGATCATTGGGTTTCTTAAAATACCACACCTCAAGTCGAAATATTATGATAATAAAGTCAAAATACCTCACTCTTAAAGTACGCATTTTTAAGTCACTTTTTTTCCTCCAAAAACTGCAGTGTACTGTGATTATTCACTTTATTAATTGCAGCTTTGTTGGAATGACATACTTCTGAGCCACTATTTGAAGCGTGAGATAGCAAGAGTAATTTATACAGAGAGGCAATGCACCATGGGTAAATGACTGCAGCACGGGCCTCCTGGGCTTTATGTGAAACAGATGGATGAGTTTTATTAAGCATGTGGTACTTAACACTGCGCTGAGTGGGATTTCAATAAAGGAAATAAATGTTAGCATTAACAGCACCTCCCTGTGTAATGTGCCATCATGGCTTTCCAGTAGGGTTGACTTATTTTAACAAATGCTTGTTGTCTTGGATTTATGAATATTGGGCTTTTGGTCTGGAGAAGGTTTATTTCCCATATGATGAGTAGGTGGTGTTTGATGGAGAGAAAACGCTTTCAACCAGTCTGAAGATTTGTTTGGATACATTTATACCTTTTCCTTTGCGTCAGAAAAACCAGATGTCTATATAACGATTCTGTGCCCATTTCTTTAGCTTATGTATTATTCATGCAGTGATTGCAGGGTATTTCTCCTGAAATATCTCTGAAATAACCTTGGCTTCTCTTAAAACTAAATTTCAGGAATTTGTGTTTGTTCGCTGTCTTTCACAATCTCTAAAGAAAACTACTGTGTATAATATAAGTAAACTTTATAGGGAAAGCACATCTTGAATAAAAATGCTGACAATGGGGATTTCTGGTATATTTCTTTCACCTGGCAACTTAAATACTTAAATATTCTTAAATATAGATTTTTTTGGCCCTGGGAATTTGAGAAAATAAACATGTTTCTTTACACACACTCTATAATTAATGTAATTTTGTGTAAGTAAATAAGTAAGTAAATAAATAAATAAAATGGTTCATCTGACATTTTAAATATTTAAACATTGGAATTTTATTTTATGTTTACAAAATACACACAATTAAATGTTTTTTGAATAATTACAGCTTGATTGGAAATGACTCACAATAGAAATATTCTTCTCACAACTGATATTTACTTTGGCATGGTTTTTAACATGCAGTTATTCATAGTTTTGGATCAGTTTCTATGTTTGTAATATATTTTAAGATTTTAAGAACCCTTGGGGTAAAAAAAAAATCCCCAAATTGATCGATTGATTGATTTAACAACCAAAAAATCCTCCCCTTCCGTCTCACTCTTTCTTTCTTTTTCTCTCACATCTTGACATTCTGGTTAGGGACATGGCCTTGAAGGAAAGGTGATGTGGGCGTTAATTGACATTTGCATGTTTTTCTTTCATTATTACCTTTGAAAAGTGACTGAAACTTGACATTTATTTAGACTAGCACCTGTCAAGTAGAGTCAATGCTCTTTCATGAAGCCTTTATCATTGTTTCAGGACCGTCCCCTGAAGAAGGCCTTACACAGGAAGAAGTGTAAATAAACAAAAGGATATTTTAGTCTCATAGATCACGGTCAATCATGAGCAATAATGAACTTTTTGTACCGATTGACTTTAGTGTTTGAAATGTCAATGATGAACTGCGAGACTCTTTTGAGGTGACGCCATGACTTCAATACAATGATTGGTGGATTAGATCTTAATTACTCCATTTTACCAGTTAATTTACAACGTAACTGCTCATTAAAAGTATGTGGCGCTTTTCAGTGCATATTGACAGCGTCTAACCAGGACTAAAGCAGTCGTGGAACAATTACTTGTTCTTCAATTAAACCACTTAAGCTCTTATCACGACTGTACTCCCTCTATCCTGAAGCTCTACTGACTGTTCCCAACCATGTTCTTATGTGTCCACAGACTCTTCCAACCACGCAGTATGAGCTAGAGATTGTGGCAAAGGACATGGCAGGAAGTGAGGTGGGACTGACAGGAACTGCAACAGCCACCATCACCATCACAGACAGGAACGACCACGCACCTGAGTTTACACACTCACTGGTAGGAGGAGCCTTTTTTTCTTTCGTCCTTTCTTAGTAATGTTATTCATTGACTATACATGACCTGCTCCATATTTTCAGTCGTTGTGACCCAGAAACACATTGAGTTTTATAATCTGAATGAAAAAGTGTCAGCTTACATTTCTACACCAAACTGGATATAATAATTTAAATGGCTGTCATAAAAAAAAGGCCAATAAATATTCCAAACAATTTTCAGACTACTTTTAGATGATATTATGAGATTTATTCAAACAAAAATATATTGAAAAATAGTGTCTTATGCTCACAAAGGCTGGATATATTTGATTGAAAATACAGTAAAACAGTTTCTTTTGAAATTATTTATAGTGGTTTGAAGCAACTTAACACCTGCCAAACACTCAGAACTTCTCAGTCCAGAAGGCCTTCACCAATCATTTCCAATTGTCAATCACTCAAATCACGTGTATACACACAGAAGCCCTCCCTGCTCAGCCAGGGCCTCAGCTTTTCACTCAGATACACTGACCTTGCGAGAAAAAGCCCTGTGTATCAATCACTCTAATCTCAGGTGCGCTGCAGTGACAGCTGTGATTCACAAATACTCACACACAAAGGTGATGGACTGGGTCCTTCTCGATCGCTTATCCTCCGCAACCTCCTGTTTGCGGTCTGAAATGATTGTGTTATAATACTCAGGGCCTGCCCTGGCAATGATGGTCTGTCCATGGACGGAGTGTATTGTTTGTGCTTGTATTGTTGTTGTAATCATAAGTGTTGTTGGAGTTTTTTAGCTGAACATTAAAGCTATAGGCTATAAAATACACATTAGTCTTCTGCTAAACAGTCACAAACAGAGGCCACCGCTGCCATTCAGCAGTATGAAACCCAGAGGGCAAGAAAACTGCACTTATGCTATGTGCAAACTTAAGCTGTGTGTCCATTTGAGCCCACCTGTGATGAATTTGTCAGAAAATGCTACACTTGCACTTTGCTAGCCAGAGGAGGGAAAACAACTACGCCAGGCTTATGCAGAGACACTTATTTTGAGCTGTATGTTTTTTTAGAGGAAGTGCCCTGGGCTGTTGTCAGATTCCTAGAGACATCACGTCCACCCTCACTTGGCCCATTCCCAAGATGCACTGCTGTGCCAGGAAGAGGGGCTTTCTGACTGGTTGATGTGGCCACTCATTTGGTTTACCTATTTAGAGTGGCTTTGACAATTGCTGCTGCCTTGATTTAGGGTGCACTGTAAACACGTACAAGCTCAATATATGCAAAGAATTTGCATAAAAATAATTGCCTTAAAGTAGTTCAGTAATTTCTGTAAAAAACAATGTGCTCTTCATATTGAATGAACTTAGTTAACCATCATTAACTAGTGGGACTTATTAGATTTATTTATGTATTTATTGATGGATTTATTTATTTATTTATTTATTTATTGATTGATTGATTGATTGATTGATTCTTTTTAATTTTAGTGACAAGTTGAGATCCCGGTTAGATCAGAAATTGGCTGTTATTAGACAAATCTTTTCTATAAGTTGTTTAAATGAAAGCCAATACCCAGATTTTACTGTGTATAACATTCTAAAATTATATAACATTACTTCCTGAACCTGTTTTCATAAAGTAAGCATCTGTTTTTTACTGTAAAGTAATGGGATCTGCATAGAGAAAATTGATTTTATATGAGCTAAGGTTCACCATCAACACTAATCACCATAATGATGACTAGAAATACTTATTTATGATAAAACAATATCAACAACATAAATAGAGCTACTACTTTAGATAGTGACATTTATGTGAAGATTTAAACGAATATTTGCATTTGTATCTATATTCTCATGTCACTTTAGCCTGCTCCTTAATGGCAAGTGTGTTTGTTCAGTATGTTTTTAACAAGCACTTTCCATGATACATTTTCTCCATTCACCAGTCTGACATGGTCTGAGTCGACTGCAGTACCTCCTCTTTGTACATGCTTGAAAACACTCTTTACTGTGCTGTGAAATTCTGCAGTAGGAAAGCCCACTGTCTCCTCGCAGGTGCTGTTTGAGTGCATGTCTCTGTTTTTGGCACCAGTCCACCCTACGGGCCTAGAGAGCTGTGGTAGTGGATCAGCAGAATATCCCCTCCTCCTCCTCCTCCTCCTCCTCTTAGACTGCTGTATCTTACAGACCTCAGTAAATATTAATGAAAAACACCTTTGAAAGTGGAACATTTTGAAATTTCAGTCCTTTTGAAAAATACCTAAGCTGGTTTGCTGGTATTAGCCAACTGGCTTCCGGCTAAACCACCCAAGCACCTGTTTGACCAGGCTGAGGTCAACCTCAGGATTTAAATGGATAGTTCAGGCAAAAATGAAAAATCAATCACCATTTTCTCACTCTCATGACATTCAAACCTGTATGACTTCCTGTATTCTGTAGAACGCAGAATACATTTTTAAATTACGTTACTTTCAGAGACTAAACAAACTAAATTCCACCCATTAAATCAGCATTAACATAAATAAATAATATACTAAATACATTTGACTTTTTTTATACAGCACACACTGCTTCACCATTTATCATTATGTGATAAAGCCCAGACTGTTACTTGCCCCTGAAGTGAGATAATGTACTTCCTTATCTCCCACTAATTTTGCAAGAGAGCAGAAAACTCAAAATCCTCAGAAACTCTAAATGTGTTCTTTTTAAATACAATTTCGTGAGGAAACAAGAGTAGAAAAACATGCCACCTTCTCATTTTTCCTCTTTTTCTTAATTAGCAGATGTTTTACTTTATACATAATCACAGGCTGGCATGTAGTCTTCCTCAGACAGATTTCGAGTATATGAACATTGCCACAGTTTATTATTTCTAGGTGGACCCATCTGGTCATTTATTCTCATTAGCTGGTCTAGTTGAATGAATGCATTTAAATTCAGTGGTGTTAAAGTGGGAGACCCCACTTTAGTTCACTCTATTGTAAAACCAATACAACTCTTAATAAAAACTAACAGGCCTACACAATGAAGCTGTATTATTTATTTGCATCAGTGGCACAGCTTCCCAGAGATCTTTTATTTAATATCTGGTTCTTTACATTGCAAATTGCTCATCACAGTGAAAATCAATTGGAATTTAAACTACACCATTGAGATCATATCCTGGAATGAACCAAGAAGATCAAGGAACGTAATATCTGCACTTCTTTTAGCACAATGACAAGCCGCCTGGGCTGCGCTAAGGTTTTTTAGTTTTCCTCAGTTCATTTCATGTATTTAGCATTTGGGCCACCATTGAACTTTCATCTTTTAAAATAAATGTCTGCAGTGTGTGACAAGAGAATTATTGTCGCCCTGAGATAATTCTAGGCCGCGGTCAATGTATGGGGTCACGTAACAGTGTCCCGCAGCGGGAGTATTATTAGTATAATAGCAGACCTATCCATCCTCCCTCTATTATCTCTGTCTCCCCGGGTCCCTCCGACTCATGCTCCCTGTTTCGGGATCTTGGAGCCATAGAGGGAGAGGCCAGAGGCTGTGCTAGTTGCCGCAGGTGGTATGTACATGCCCGCCCACCCTGGCACTTTGTGATAACTGGCATCTATTTCAGATGAACCCCTTCCAAGTGCTGCAGCAGCCACTGATCCGGCTTATCACGCCTGTCACTCAAGGAAAGTGACAGCTTATCTGAGCTGCCTCTCTCCCCTGCAGTGACAGCACGCCGCTGCCTCCGTCAAAATGCTAATGACATCAACAATGATGGCTACAAGTCCGCAACACGATAGTAACAGAAGTCGGGCACACTTTTGGGGGGGCGACTCTGAACGGATGGCTGTTCTTATTTGTACAATAGCCAATTGACTTTGCATTTACAAGGTCTCGCTCACAGCTCACAGACGTGCTTGGGGTGATTTTAAATGTAGAAAAGGAATTCTAGTACTCAGTGTGATTGGCTGTGTTCCAAAATCTAGTGAGCTGCCTATGTAGGCTGCCAAAGTCAGCATAATTATGCTGCATTCTGAGATATCTTGTTTTGGCTAAAGTTTAAGGCAGAATTGCATGTATCCTTTAAAAGAAGGCAATCTCAGAGTGCATTGCAAAAAGGTTAGTAAAAAAAATCCATCCAAGATGGTGGATGAGGTGAGGGAAGTCTCCATTTATACAGTGCCTTCCAAAAGTTTTGAAACTCCCTCAGGTTATGGACAATATCAGAATAAATCTTTATCATTTTGTGTATTGAACTGCCTACTTGGTAGTAGACAATAATCGGTAACACTTTAATATAGGGACCAATTCTCACTATTAACTAGTTGTTTATTAGCATGCCTATTATTAGCATATTGGCATATATACTAGTATTTATAAAGCATTTATTCTGCTTGACCATATTCTACATCCCTAATCCTACCCAATACCTATACTTAACAACTACCTTACTAACTATTCAAAAGTCATAGTTAATTTGTTAATAGCAATAATTGGACCTTGAAATAAAGTGTGACCCAAGAAACTTACTTGGTTTTTAGCCATGGAAACTATTGGACCATATTTAGTAATTGGGCTGTAATCATTCTCACTATGATGGTTCTTGACCTTGGAAAGGGGAAATTAAGGAAGGACAGTCAAGATGGTCCCTATCACTCCTCACTACTTTGCTTTGAGACTTTGTCCATTGTGTGCAAATAGAGCCATAGCTCACTCAATTTTTTTATGGATTAAATCATTTTTACTCCCACTCAATTTTTTTTTAATGAATGACCTTTTGGTTCTGCAAACATCCCTTCTTCATTATTAGTCTTAGAAAACTTTCCCAGTCTCTTGTTCAGTTTTTTCCCTCCGTTAGAAGAACAGCTAACCTTTCTAGATGCCAGTGCTGGTGTAAGGTGAACAGTATTGTTAACAACAGTAGCAAAGTCAGTTTTAGCCTCCATATTATCTATGTGAAATGATGTCCCATTCCCTACTCTCCCAGTAATCCATTTCAAGAACCATCCATTGTCAATTCCCACAGCTACACCAGCAATTATTGATGGTCATGGATTCTTATTTCTGTATTTTATTCTGTTTCTGGCTCATCTCTTCTCACTATTTCTTACAGTTCCTCTGCAGAATATTGAGTCTCAAACTCATTGAACTGAAGTCATTTCCGAAAATGACTTTCGGTTTTAATGATATTTACGTTCCATTAACAAGTGCTATATATATATATGAATGGGTGTAATGCGTAATCCTATGGGGAATGTAACATGTCTTTGTGCTTGACAAATATGTATGTATGTGTATATATACTGTATATATATATATATATATATATATATATATTTATATATAATTACCCATGACAATTTTGATCCAAAAATTGTTTGATAAGTAATCATAAACGCACTTTCCGATCCACAATGCACTTTTAATATTGTCAAACACACGCTACAAAAATAACACTTTATAATAACATTTCTTAAGACACATCATTAAACATTTAAGAGATCATTCATTCAAGTAAGATTAACACTTCACTTACAAATTAGTATGTATAGAATATTCATATAAATGTATTTTTGAACAGCTGACCTGTTAAGCACAATATAATTATAAAAAGTTTTATCTATGTATGTTTTGGACGTTTATTTCATATTAATATCAAAGCATCATTATACATTAGTTTTCCAAGAAAATGAATAAGATCAATTTTTATTCAATTAGAGCTTAAATTAATTTACTCAGAATATGCTAACATGGTATGTCAAGAGAAGGAAGCCAGCTTCTAACACTGTGTACTCATTTATCAAATCTGCAAAGTAATTTCAGCATATTTAGCGTTCATTAATATAAATTAATGTTTCTCATCAGTGTGTATGACAGGACTGAGCAGTCTTTCCGTTTGTATAATGAAAACACCAGACCACATTATAGTTGTTTAGCATATTTCATATTATGCTAATCTTTTCTTTGGAATCTCTTCATTTGCATTTCTGCGTTTTAAATTATTTACAAAACATGTTCGTCTCACAATGCACCAGATCACTTTGCCAGCTTGTTAGTTTTTTTGGCATGTTTATGCGTTTGTGATTTTACTCATAAGCTGCAGTTATACTACATCTGTTGCCATCTATATGTCATTTTCATATCCATCAAGAACAGACATATTCAGTTGAGGGATATTGACTTGATCATGTCTTCATTTGTCACAGTGTGAGCTTGAGTGCCTAGTATACTTCAGTTTAGTAAGAGAATTAAAAAGAAAATTGTAAACAGAAAATGTTTTGATATTTTTAGGCGGTGAAACCCATGAGTGACCTATAGGTGAGATACTGATATTCTGTATCCTTAAGGCACGTTTTAAGCACTGAATACAGAGTAAAAGTAACAGCAACCCTTTCTGGTGCAAGACAGTTAATATTCACTACTGAGAGAGTAAGAGAATGAAAGATGTATTAACTATAATTTTCAATTAGCGGATATTAGCATGTTTACAGTTCTGTTGTGGAGGCCAAGTCAAAGCTTGTGAAGTGATGTGTGGGTGTTTGCTTTCATTCGTCTCATGGCTTTCATTATTTGGTTCACTGAATGGTTGTTATATTTGAAAGCACTGTATTCAATATTTTGAATCAATTTGTGTTGAGCTTCTTATTGTTTGAGACTTTCAGTTACATGCGTAACTCTCATAACTTTATAGATTGAACCTTCAGCTCAAATTGGCGCTAAGAAAGCATTTGTAAAAATGCTCTGGAATCAAACACTACTCAGCAGAATCAGAGAGGCAGAGAACAATAGTTTATCAGTCTTCACTTCATTAAAAGACAAATGATGAGCTTGTCAATTGTGTTGCTCAATCAGGACTTTCAGCGTACTTGTTCTGATTTTGCAGCATTCATTTGAATGTAATTACCCAGACTTATACTAATTTCAGTTCCATACTACATATATGTACAGGGGTTGGAAAAGACCAGAAAAGAAAACCAGTTGATAACCATACACTTGATTTGATTAAGTTATCACACTTTTATTCCTCTGCAGATGAATCTACAATAAGAGTTGCTGACTGGTTGTTCATTTAGCAACATAGTTTTATGACTATTTAATAGATGGAAATAGTGGTCACATATGTGTTTGGATGGTATTGTTGTTTAATACATAGGCCAACTGTTAAAATACATTTATTCTCCAAAAAGACTCAATCATAAAAAAGTCTGTGTAAACACATTTTGTTCCAAGATTTTTTTTATGCATTACTGAAATTACCTCATTATTTGGTAATGGAATTCAATTTATTACTCTCCAAATGTTTAAAAGAATGGTTACTGGAACCAAAACTTGAATCTGACTGAATTAAATGTTGAAATGCATTGGAGATGCAGTCACTGATTTTTTTTTTGCACACTGAGATATGGCTTCATTGGATCTGTTGGGAAAATAAATGATTTTTTAAATTGCACTGTCACACACCATTACACACATATAAATTTAGTTTCTACCTAGTCAAATTATAACACTACATAAATAAATATTCCAAGATGAACAGAATCACAGTTTTAAATGTTTTATATTTTAGTCTTTTTAATTAACATAGCAACAAATCGAGTGAAACGGAATGACGTGCGAATGATTATCTTTATATTTTACCACTTAACAAAAATAATTACATTTTGATGTCTCCCACTATCAGATGTACAGTTTTTTATTTATTTGTAATATTGACACTTTTCAAACTGATTCAAATTGATAAATACTGATAAACATTAGTTTTTGTGCATCCCGTAAAGATTTAACACAATTCTGTTCTCTTAATAGAAGATGATCCCATCTAACATTCCATCTTCCATCATGTAAGACTACAAGTCATAACTCCAAGATTCTTTTATGAGTCCCATCTGTCCTGTGAAGTCCAGCTGGTAATTAATGAACTACAGAAGACATGTCCTCATAAATAAAATCAGCTGTGTAAGGCAATTTGTGAACATTCAGGGATTCTCATTTCATCACAGGGGACCACACACACATATATATGTCCTTAAGGATGAAGTAATGTGTCAGTTATAGACATTGCTGGATAACAGGAGGACAGACAAATCTGTTATCTGTATGTAAAAATGTCTACTTGCAAATCTGTCATAAACTGTACAGTAGGTATAAGAGATGTGCAAATAGGCTCCCAATTTGCATACTATCTGTCCTTATATGTATGCAAGATTAGAAATACCACATCCCAAATTATAGTACATTTAAAATAGTATGCTTAAGCTGCCTAGATGGTGTACAATAAGTATGAATGTAAAAATTATAAATTAACGAATTGCATGCTAAGTTTATATGGGGGCAGTTGTGACCTGGCGGTTGGAGAGTTGGGCTTGTAACCTGAAAGTCGCTGGTTCGATTCTCGCACCGGCAGGAATTGAAGGTGGGGATTGTGAATGAACAGCACTCTCTCCACCTTCAATACCATGACTGAGGTGCCCTTGAGCAAGGCACCAAACCCCCAATTGCTCCCCGGGCTGCCCACTGCTCCAGGTGCTTGTTCACAGTGTTTGTGTTCACTACTCACTGCTGTGTGTGTGCACTTGGATGGGTTAAATGCAGAGCACCAATTTCGAGTATGGGTCACATACTGGTGTACTATCTTTTAACATACTCAGAAGTTTGTACTTTTCCATCACCAGCTAAATGCATTTGCATAGCAGAAGAAAACAAATTAGGATGCGTCGCTTCATTTTGTTGGTTTGGAATTTAGTTTAGTGTTTAGTTCCGTCACTACTCTCACACACCTGTCTGCAATTTTCAAGTGATCCCAAAGACATTGATTAACAGGTTCAGGTGTGTTTGGATCTAAACTCTGAAGAAAGAAAAATCTCCATAAGCAGGATTAAACCCCTTAGCTGAGCAATATGCTTAATTAAATGTCTACACAATTCATTAGTCCACATATATTTTCTCTGGTTAAGAAAGTTTTACAGTGCAATGTATTGACTTTAACACAATTATTTTATTATCAATCCATTATTTTAAATAATTTACATAAGACCTGAAACCAACCTACAGTACTAGCGACGCAAGCTTGATTTCATGCATTGCAGAGTTCCAAAATGTGTCAGACTGCCAATAATAGTGTTTCAACTTAGCATTGCCAGTGATTATTATCTGCAGTGATTGCAGATATTAGCATAACGTAAAAGTCTTTTAAAACTGTTAGTTTTGCACTTACAACCTCTCTTTACAGGAATAGTTCAACCAAAAATAAAAATGTTCACTGTTTACTCACTCTCTTGTCATTGTCTTCTATGGAACACAAACAAAGATATTTCGAAGAAAGTTTCAGTTGTTTTTGAGACATTTTTCTATATCATTTTGTGTTTCACTGAACAAAAGTAAGTTTTACAATGACATAAGGGTGAGTAAATGATTACAGAATTTTCATTTTGGGGTGAACTATTCGGTTAACATATTTTCCATATTTAGATCCATTATTCAGACCCTCCCTCAAAAAATAAAAATCTGGATGGCCCTTTTTTATGTTTTTATAATGTGTTACCATAAGTTTTGATAAAATAACCCTTACTGTGGGGTCTCTGGCTCCTGATCAGGGGCCGTCAGACTGTAGAACTTCTCAGTCTATCACTTCTCTGAGAGGCTGTGAAGTGAAAGCATATGATTAAGGTTACCTGTGGCATTAAAAGGCACCTATGTTATCTTCCACAGTCACATCAGGAGAGACTATTCACATGCCTCTCCCTCTCTGAAGGCTTCTGGAGTGCTTTCACCTCGAATGCGTTCCCAGTTTAGCTGAAGCAAAGTGTTAGTTTCTAGAATCTCGTTAAGCACAGCTTTTTTTCTCACATTCCCGGTTTTAGATATGCAATTTGCGACGTGTAAGTCAGGCAGAGTTTCTCGAAAGGTCATGAATGTTGATTTGATTCCACGAACAGATGTCGAGACGAAGGGGGAGTTACAGTATCAGGTGTGAATTTTCTGAGCTATTTGTTACTAAAGCAGTAGCACAGCTCAAACGAATCTCCAATGATGCCTTCACACTGCGCTACATTACTGATAATGAATGGCATGCCAAATAATCCCAGTCATTCATTGCTTCCGGGTCTCACCACATCGTTGCCTCTATAGAAAGTGATTTATCTTTCTCTGGCCACATGCTCTCTTCCCTCCTCATTTCCCTGTATTCTGGTGCTGGGGGGCTTTGACTAGGCAACATCTACCTCACACACACAAACCCACACCGTTCCCTCAGTTTTGGGGTCTAGCCTTGGGGTTGATAACTTCTCTGTTTGTCACGCTGCTGGTTGCTTTGTGAACTCAGAGGGATTGGGGTCTTATCAGTGGTGTGGCAGGGCCAGGGTATCAGCAGCCAACAAAGATTGAATACATCCATCTGACCGCTTCACTGCCCCAGATGATTAAATGAAACACGACCGGTCAGCGATGTGAAGATGCACAGCGTGAAGCTGTGTGGACATATTCGCGTCCCTCAGTAAACATTTGTGACAACCTTTGTTTAATTGTTTATTCCACACATGATAAAATCTTGGTTGATAGCGGGAGAGTATCTCCCGCTGCTGTGATTTTCACAGTGATACACCTGCAGGGCTCACTGTAGACACAAGGCTCTCATTGGAGCTGAAGTAATATGTAAGTGATGTAATCGCTTCGTGGCCTTCAGCAGACAGGTACAATCTCATCTCCTTCGAGACACCCACAGGTTTTAAGGACATGGTGAGCTGGGCTTGTGTTTCAGAAATGAAAAAAAATTAAATGGAGATCTATTTTCAAGAAGGGATGAAGCGTGGCTTATATGTAAGGCTGACTCCAGGAGTTTTTTTTTTTTCTTCTCTCTCTTGTAAGGAACAAAATCACAGGTTCTTTCTTTATATTATTAAAGAAGATATTCTTATTGGGAGATGGGCCTTAGAAATGAAAAATCTGTATTTTCAGGTGTGATAAAATGTCTTAGGCTAGACAACCTGCATCTACTGCCCGATGTGTCTACAGCAAATTGTGATAGCAGAACATTTTCACACCTAATGTGAAAAAGTGAAAAACTAAGCGTGAATGTTGTCAACGTAGATGTGCCTTCATGACATTAAGGATTTTCTTTACTGTTAATATTGGATGGTTCATTACTGTGGCTCAAAAGCAATACACATTAATTTAGAGAGGGGGCTTAGTGGCAGTACTTCAGTTCTACTGGGGTTTTAAACTGCTTAGCTTCGCTTTCTAAACTTCTTAATTCATCCAGTCACCCAAATCCAGCAGCAACCTCTTCAGGACGCTGATGACCTTTGCATCTGTCCCCCTATACCCTCCCCACTGGACAGCTCTTATAAAGGGAGTGCATCCCTGAGGCATAGAGGGTCTGCTCACTTCACAAGCTACTAAACAGAAATGATAGCAGAGCTGATGGGGACCCAAGCTCATCTGGCCTTTCTAGGAACACTTCATCTCCCCAAACAGGCCTGTGACATTGGGTTGGATTGAGCAAGGACTATGGAGATTTGCAGCACTCTGAATGGAGTGGCTTTCCTCCAGTGACAAAACAGAACAAGAGCTGTTTCATATAGGCTTAGCTTAAGCCTTATCTTTGACAGAGGGACAGAAAGAAGGGTAGGAGGGAGGTGGATGTAAGACAGAGATTCTGCATGTACAAAACAAGGAAGGAAGGACTAAACAGGGATTGAATTGATGCAGCTGTAGGTAGATCAGCAATTCTTTCATTACTCAAGGTGGTACGCGGTTAGCTGAAAACAATAGGTGCCTTTCCTACTGGTTGTGTTAATCTCTGTAAAAATAAGAGCCACAATTGTGAAGATCTAGTCAAAGCATTAATTTCCAGTTAAATGAATTCATTTCTACAACCAGCAACTGCTCCACTGCTCATTCTGTCTTATTATTTGAAGAGACTGGAAAGAGAATTATTGACAGACTGTAAATTCATATCAATTTACATGTGATATGATGAATTCTAAAGTGGTGCTGTAATGTGATTTCTTGGTTTTCAAACATTGGGAAATGTTTAACAGATCAAACAACCTTTGCTGTAGTTCCAGGCATCAGTGAATGAGGGATCAACTGGGGTGGTAGTGAACCTGACGGTGGACGACAGAGACGACCCAGCCACCGGAGCCTGGAGAGCCATCTACTCCATCATCAATGGAGATCCCAACCAGAACTTTGAGATACAAACCAACCTGGACAACAATGAAGGGATGCTGTCGGTGGTAAAGGTACACAATGTATATTTCAGTTACTTGATTGCCTTGTGAAGGCACATTAAGATCCTCTTATGGGGCTTGAACCTATAAAGTTTAGGTTACCAATTGAGATCTTAACCACGTATACAAATTAATTACTAAGTGTTTAAAGGTACAATAGGCGATTGTCTTCAGAAATATTTTTTTGTTATGCTGGTTGAAAGTCTCTTCACATCCCGATAGAAATCATTAATTTAAGTGGTCTAAATGTATTTACTGTATATGTGTTTATATATTCTGTGGAAGGCATAGGACCAAGAAATGTTCATCCAATCAAAATGTTCGGTCCGAACATTATGAGAGGCTTGCCTATCTGCCTGTCAACATATGTGTTTGCATACCTCTGTGTACCCTGTTCGCGCAGACAGGATTCGTCATCAGCGTGTTCACGTACGCTATGCAGACAGAGTGAGAATGGCAGGCAAACATCAACAACCTGATCTTCCTTCCTGGTATTGCATATGACACATGATGTATTGTAGTAATGTTGTCTTTGGTCATCTGGTCTGTGTGCATTCATGCGTTCAGGAGGCGTGGCTTTGGACGGCGATTTGCAGGGAGGGTGGGACGTACGCTTTCAGTGCTATCAGGCTAAAGTTAGCATTTTTCAAGATGTCCTACTGCACCTTTAAGGATCTCGATTGATAACTAAAATTTTAAAGGTTCAAGCCCAAAAGGGGAACTTCATGAGCCACTAATATAGGATTTGCAAGCAAGCTTATTAACTGCAGAGGTAAAGTGGCAGTTTTAGGGCAGGGATGTGCAATCTGTCTCCTAAAGCAGAGGTGTCCAGTACTGCTCCTGTAGAGCAAAGGTCTTCAACCCTGCTCTTGGCGACCCACCGTCATGCAGAGTTCAGCTCCAACCCTAATCAAACACACATGAACCAGCTAATTAAACTTTTCATTATCACTTGAAGGATACACAGGCAAGTGTGCTGAAGCAGGTTGGAAATATACTTTGCAGGACGGTGGGTCCCCACGAGCAGGGATGAAGACCTCTGCTGTAGAGTGTAGCTTAACCCCAATTAAACACACCTAAATCATCTAATCAAGGTCTTACTAGAATCTTCCAGGCAGGTGGGTTGAGGCAAGTTGAAGCTAAACTCTGTAGAACAGTGCCCTCCAGGACCAAGTTTGGACACCCCTGTCCTAAAGGGTCTGCTTTCTATAGAGCATGGGTGTCCAATCCTGCTCCTAGAAGGCCAACATCCTGTAGAGTTTAGCTCCAAATTTTCTTCACACTTTTCTGGAAGTGTCTAGTAATCATGAGGACCTTGATTAGCTGGTTCTGATGTGTTTAATGGTTGCCGCTAAACTCAGAATAGTGGGCAACCTAAATACATCACACCTGAACCAGACATTTAAGGTCTTCATGATTACTTGAAACCTCCAGACAGGTATCTTAGAGCTAAACTCTGCAGGAAAGCAGCCCTCCAGGAGGAGGATTGGATGCCCCTACTCTTTTTGCTGTTGTAAAAATGAAAAATAATGATAGAGCCGTTTGTTTGGTATTCGTTTGTTAATTGCTCTTATATAATTCCTTTCACATGTTGTCTTTCTCAGCCTCTGGACTATGAAAGTTCAATGTTTCACACACTGCTGATAAAAGTGGAGAATGAAGACCCTCTGGTTCCTGACGTTGTGTATGGCCACAGCTCTACAGCGACAGTTTACATTACAGTTATGGATGTGAATGAAGGACCGGTGTTCTTCCCAGATCCTCTGGTTGTCATCAGGAGAGAAAATATTCCCGTAGGGAGCTTTGTGGCCATGCTGAACGCTACTGACCCGGACTACCTACAAACGCAGAGCATAAGGTTGGTGCAGTATGACTATGACCATTGTCGTCAATCTTTGTTCCTCCAAGTCCACGCTTTAATCATATAATGCTGTTATAGTTTACACATACACATACATTCTCATTGGATTCTGACAGGGTAGATTGCGATGACAGCACAAACGAATCAAAGCCCTGGACGAGCAGGATAGCATGACCCCTGTCACTTAGACATGTCTCAATGTGGTTATTCTTGTCTTACCGTTCTTTGTCCTGCTTCCAGTATATTTGCTGTGTTCTCAGAGGTATGTATCTCAGAGTTTGACCATCTGTGTTGTCATTCATCTTGCTTCCCAACTACATAATTGACCAAGTACTTGGAGTCGTTACCTTTAAAATGATTCTTAGAGACATGTGATAGATCATTACTTCAATGTAGCTTTTAACTTTCCTTGAAGCCTCATTACCTTATCAATAAGGTAATGCAAAAAGCAAAAATACAAATATATTTGCATTTATGTATTTGACAGATGCTTTTATCCAGAGTGACTTACATTGCATTCAAGCAGCAAATTTTTTTTTTTCAGTTCTTGATCTCCCTGGGAATCAAACCCAGGACCTTGGTGCTTATAGCTCCATAAATATTTGAGCTACAGGAAAGCTAATGTTTTAAAATCAAAAAGCAGCTGTGTGCGCTTGAGCATTTTCTCACACTCTTCCTCTATCCCTCCTTTGTTCATTCCTGAACCTTCTTTGCTGTAGATGTGGTGTGTACACATTTGCGTTTGTTATGTGATCTCAGTGTAAGCTGTGCCACGCTTGTTCAGATCAGGAGAATTTAAATAGGCTCCTGTGATTCGTCGTGTCTGCTGAGCGTGTATGAAACTCACAGTATGAAACTCGGTGCACCACTGTGATCATGTGCTCTGCCATTATTACCGCTCTGTCCTGCTAGTTACAGTGAGCCCTCCTCATCACAAACCATATGAGCTCTCTCCCTTCTCTTTCTCATTCTGTCCTCTCTTCATTCTTCATCTCTTCTATATCTGTCCTCTCACTGCCTGCCTCACCTCTTTTGATCTTCTTTTGCCAGTAAAAGGCTCTTTGAAGTACCATAGCTTTCACCTGAGGCTATAAGTGGCAGGACTGAGTAAGAAAAAAGAACAAGCTGCAGCAAAATGAAAAGGAAGGACAGAGGAAAAGCTTGAGAGAAGCTATCTGTCTGTCTGTCTGTCTATCAATCAGTCGGTCTGCTTGTCTCTATCTGTCTGTCTGTGTATCTATCTATCTGTCTGTCTATCTGTCTGTCATTTTTTTCTATCTATCTAGTGTTCTAGTATCTATCATCTTTTTGTCTGTTTATCTGTCAGTCAATCTCTGTCTGTCTGTCTGTCTGTCTGTCTATCTAGCTATCATTCTATTGTTCTATCGTTCTATCATTCTATATATCTATCTATTGTTCTATCGTTCTATCATTCTATCGTTTTGTCAGTCGGTCGGTCAGCCTGTCTGTATGTCTGTCTGTCTGTCTGTCTGTCTGTCTGTCTGTCTGTCTGTCTATCTATCTATCTATCATTCTATCTATCTATCGTTCTGTCATTCTATCATTCTATCGTTCTGTCAGTCGGTCGGCCTGTCTGTATATCTATCGCTCTGTCTGTCTGTCTATCTATCTATCATTCTATCGTTCTATATATCTATCTATTGTTCTATCGTTCTATCATTCTATCGTTCTGTCAGTCGGACGGCCTGTCTGTATATCTATCGCTCGTCTGTCTGTCTGTCTGTCTGTCTATATCTATCTATCTATCTATATCTATCTATCTATCTATCTATCTATCTATCTATCTATCGTTCTATCTATCATTCTATCGTTCTGTCAGTCAGTCAGTCAGCCTGTCTGTCTGTATATCGATCACTCTGTCTGTCTGTCTGTCTGTCTATCTATCCGTCTCTTGTTCTGCTTATCGTTCTGTTATTTTATCTATTGTTTTAGCCATCTCTTTATCACTCTATCATTCTTTCACTTTTTTTCTGTACTTTTGTCCCACATTCCCTTTAACACAGTTCTGATATGGCATGAATTTCTTTTAAGGCTAATGTTAACAGAAGCTGCCCCAAAGATTGCCCCCTAGAAAGGGCAAAGAGTACAAAAGAAAGTGAAACCCCATTCTACATTCTATCTGTGTCCCATGGTACTTCTTAAGGACGGCATTGTAAAAGATATGCAATCAGGCGTCCTTGATAAAAGACAAACATCAAAATGGCTGCTGAATTAGTAGACTTATCAAGAGCTACAGATTGTGGAATTGTAATTGTGAACAACAAGAGTATTATAACCATTATAGACCTTTGATTTGAAGCCTGGATAAATGCTGTCAAAAGATCAAGTTAAATAAAAAAACTGTTGTATTTGTTTCTATAGTATTAGTTTATATTCTACAAACATAGGTTGTGTTTCTAATTCTAAGATAAAAAACACCTATTGTTAGGTCTTGTTTGATGTCTGATTCTATTCCCTTTTAATGTATCCTCTTAGTTTGAATATTCTATGTTTTCTTTTGAACTGACAGAAATGGCATCGATTATTCCATACAGATATATTGTTCTCTGGATTTAACATAAAAAGCTTGTACAGTAACCATAATGCATAAGAGTGCTTTTCACATCCTGCGAGTTTTATATCTCTATTGATAAAAGATAAAAGGAAAATGGTCTAGAGGGATTTATTTATTAGAGTTAGAGTTTGTTTGTTTGCTATTTATTGATTCAATCTTTTTGGTGAATTACAGGAAATTTCCAGATGCAAGAATGGTCTGATTGTTTAGGCTCTAACAGCAGTCCATACATTTAGCTTGATACTTTAGTGAAATAAAACCTGCCACACTTCATGATAATTATGCTTTTCAATGGCTCTCTGTTGCAGCTATGTTTGGATATGTTTTGAGCTCAAATCAGTCTTTATCAGACGTTCCTCTGAGTGCTCCTCTGAATGAGTAATTCAGAGGAGCATGTCAGGCAAGGTTAAGTTTTTGGGGATTTTTAAGATTCTGATGTGTTTGCTCAAAGGTTTTTAGAGTTTTCTTCCATCTCCACCCCTTTATTTAGCTCTGTCAGGCTTGTCAGGATAAGGTGAGCTGTGCATCATTGCTAGCCTGAGGGAAATCACAAACACAGACTCTATCAGAATTATGGGAAGGCTCGTTGGGTGCAAGCTCCCTCACCGCCACAGGTCGTTAGGAGTGATGCTGAGGAGACGACTGTGAAATACACTGGGTAGAATTTGTAAAATAGATTAAATTCTATTTGCATTAGCTTATGTTGACAAAGTTTTTGTTGTTGAAACAGTGGTTGCTTTCGCAAATAATACCACCAAGGTTTGGTATTATACACAATGTTCATTTTTCGCTTTTAATTATATAAAATGTACTAATACTTCCAACAATTACAATGACTGTTGTAAGTTTTTGTGTCATATTTTTATAACACCGAAAGATACTACACTTTAGTCAGTCATTGTTATTTCTGGAAATATTAGTAGTTTGTTGAGGGTGCAATTGACGGTGCAAACCTTTTAATCTACCCATTACAATTTAGTCTTTTTGCATGATTTTTCCATCTGTTCCATAGCAATCAATACATAGTTATTGTATATATAGTTATAGTATTCCTGAGCAAATCAAAGAGGATCTTTAATGAGTACAGTCATATTTTAGTGTCTGTATGGAATATTATAATAGCAGATATTGGGTAACAGTTGTTCCCCTGCAGAGTACCATCCACATCCAAAATATAGCACTTTCCCCTGGATCAGTGCATAAATCCCAGTCCAACTCTGCTTCAAAGCTGTCTTTGAGTTGATCTTGCTCCAAAAAAAAAAAAAGTTTCAGAACAACCCTGTATACATAATTCTGAGTTTATTCCTCCCTTTGGCTGTGCCGCAGTTTAAAACTCTGAGAAAAAGAGATAAAGACACTGAAAAGACGGCTGGAGCCTGTTTGTGTAGGGAATTTCTCCCATCTCTTTATATACCGCATAGTCAAGATCAAGACACCTCATTCCTGAAGACACTTATTATTTACATATTCTACAGCTTACATATTCTACAGCTACTAGGAATTTGCCACATTGCGCTAGATATTAGATATATTTCTAATTAAAAAATTTATAGAATCTAAAAATTTACTATTTACTCTTTTTAAATACACGACCAGTTAAAAGTTTTAGAACACTCACTTTTCAGTATTTTTGTGACATTTATTAATAATTCAGATTACTTTGAAATTAAATCACATCAAGGGGAAAATAAAAATAAAAAGAACAAAACAGAACCCATACATTTTTGTAGATTAAAAAAAAAATGATTAATGGGATCTTTATGTAAAACAAATATAATCAAATTCTAAATGCATAAAACCAAGCCCCTACATTTTTTTTCTTCTAGAATATCCTTTTTCATTCTGAAATACATCACATTATGGGTTGTTAACAGCATTTCATGTTGACACTAACTCATTGCATATTAATTTATTAAAAAGAGAAATATTCTTTAAATGTACTGCAGCTGAATTAATTCAAGGTCTTTTGTATGATTTTATGAGAAATCGTTTCAATGCTTGTTAAATGATGATTCACGATTTATTCTACACAGCATAACAATTCCTCATCTGACTGTAATATCAAATATCTATTCACATTTTATAGCAGATTTGAGTGGTAAAATTGTATTGGTGCTCATTTATTTCTCCATATGCGTGTTAGAGTGTTCGTAAGATAAAAAGCATGTTAATGGATGTATCTTTGTCAGCAGTGAAAGCTGTTAAGTGATGCCATTGCTTTGGACACAGCTGCAGTCTGTGCAGACGCAGTATCATCTGTGCCGTTTTTGTGAAACACTCTCACACCTGCACTACCACGCTTGATATTTAACAAATGTTCATTTGTATATCACAGCCAATATGCTGGATGATATTTAAAGTGACTTTGTATGTTTGTTTAGTGATGTTAAGATGTTCCTGACATTTCTGTTCACTCCTCAGTGCAGGCTGGGAAAGTTATAGTGATAGTGACATTTAATGGGATGCAGAACATGCATTTCTCTCCTCTCACCCCTTTGCTCTGATGACCTACGGGATGTGACTGAGCTAATTCCTCCTTCGTGGGCTCTACTTCCGTTGCACCCTTCTCTCATTAGTTGTTTTGGAACTGCAGTGCTCAGCAAGTACTGAAAGATGACAGGCCATGTCTAGATGACATGCCAGTTTCCTTCTCATTAAAGCAGAGGATCTCAACCAAGGTCACCTAATGTCAAAGGTCCCCTCTACAGGCGACTATATTCCAAAGTAGAAGTTTAAACTAAAATAAGTTAATTTTGTTAGTGCGTGTTTTTTAAGAAGACAAAATTAGACATTCACTATAACTTAAGCTCACTTGCTTTGCTCAGCTAGCCTAAAACTTATTAAATGAAACATGGTTAAAAACCGCTTGAGAAAGGTGATAAAACTAAATTTGCAAATATGCTTTAGATCCGCTGACATTTGTTGGCAGGACAAATGACAAATTTGTCAATTTAGTTTCCCAAGGTTCTGTGCTGCCAAAAAATGTTAAAATGAGAACTCAGCAGTACACGTAAATGTACATGTTATTGATTTACTCCAGATATGCTATTTTTTATGTAGAGCTACACCTTCGTATTTAGAGGTTTTGGCATTTTTAATATGACATAAATTTGTTTAAATGATTTTAAGACATCTTGCTGTCCCAGCTTGTGTAAATGTAATTGGTTTTTGTATGGTGTTGCAATGACACATAATCCATTTAGATGCAAAATGTTTTTGTAATTGCACTTGACTTTGGTTGTTCTTATAGTGCATTATGTGGGTGCTGTGGGTTTGTATATGTTAATGTCTCTTTGTGTACTGTATATGTGGGCGAACCATTAATTAAGCACCCGTGTTAAATGAACTCTTTTGTAGAGCTAAGTTTAAGTTTGCTGTAATTTGTACGTGTTGATTAATCACCAGTAATTGTATGTGTGTGCACTGTTTATCTGGAGGTCCCTCTTCCTCTATTCAACAATGCAATACTGTAGTATGGCTGTCTGTTTTAATTAACAACAACTCTGCTGTCTTCACATCTCTGGAAACTCAGAGGACCACAGCGACCCCTTATTCTACACCGAGTTCCTGGAACTTAAAGATTGTCTTAAAAAATAAATAAAACAAGTATGCGGCATTCAGAATAATCTCTTGTGAGCTTCACTGAGAGTTTGGTGACAACGGAGGAGGGAAGAGTTTGGGCTGGTTCATGTCAGGTCTCGCTTACTCTGGCTGCTCAAAAGAATAACTGCTCTCAGAAAAACTGAATTAATTGTGATAAATATGAAGACGCTTGGCCTCAGTGACTCCTTTCTTTATGGGAGTTAACCATTTCTCACACAGAAACAAGATACGGTTGGTTTTCCTCATTAGTTCCACAGTGTCAGATATAATTCCAAGCTAGTTTCTTATCTTATTTCCTTGCACAGGGCCAGTGAAGTCCTCATGATTGTTATTTTGCTGATATGTCAAGTAATTCAGATTTAATATAGACAAAGTGTATAAAATGTAAACAGTCTAGACCCAAGTTTGACCTCTTTTTTACAGTAGAAAAGTTGTTGGTAAGAGATAGTACTTTCTTTACTTACTTTCTTCATTACTTTTGAGTGAACTATGTGATTCCTCTTTGTATTGATTGTTTTCCCAAAATAATTGGTAAATAATATAAATAAACTTAATTAAACATCATGTTACTCTGTTTATATGCTACCATTCAAATGTTTGGGGTCAGTACGATTTTTTTTGAATACAGTAAAAACAGTAATATTTGATTTAAAAAAATTATAATTTAAAATAACTTTTTTAAACTTTTTAAACTATTTTAATATATTTCAAAATGTAATTTATTCCTGTGATTGCAATGCTTAATTTTCAGTGTTCAGTATTACATGATCCTTCAGAAATAATTGTAATATGCTATTAGACTAGTAATATTTATTAATATTATTAAAAAATTGTTTTGTTGAAACCACGATTGATTTTTTTTTTCTAGGATTCTTTGCTGAATAGAAAAAACAGCATTTATTTAAAACAGAAATCTTTAGTAACATTACTATATTACTTTATAAGCAAACATGTCTTTACTGTTACTTATACAAGTTAATGCATCCTTTGCTGAATAAAAGTGTTTTAAAAAATCGCACTGGCCCTAAACTTTTGAATGGTAGTATACATACAGTACATATATCCGGCGCAGAATAGAGTACACGTTTAAAGTTCTTTCAGCCAATAGAATCACTTTGGGGTCTGAGGGGAATAGGAATCTTTGAAGAGAAAGAAACTTGCACAACTCTGATTGTATGCCGCAGGAAGCTATTTTGGCTCATTTTCATGCAAATTCAGAAAAATATAGGCTTATCCTACGGAAATAGACAGACTGCAACAAAACTGTGTCTGATCTCTATTTCCTCTTGACATTAATAATGAGTAACGTGGTATTACTCTAGGAGACAGCCATTATGCGGTTAAATAATTAAAACTATCCAAAAGGTGCCAACAGGAAAGACTGTGAGTGGCAAGGCCTCTCTGAAGCATGGAGAAATTGGTTTTCTCTGACTTAATTACAGGGTTATGATTTTCAACCGATGCAAAGAGCTGCTTTTTGTGCCTTATTATGATAATAAATTAGATTTTATGTATTGCATTGCTGAGGCATGATAATTTATGGAAATGAAGCCGAGGTAGTGCTTCCTGTTACCTCGGTTATGCAGTTTAGTTCTCATGCAGTGAGCTCTTAAAAAAGTGTGAAAGAGATAGGGGATGGATCTGGGAGTGTGTGTGGTGTGTCCGTACGCTTGACTGCTGATACCACACAAAGAGCTTTGATGATTCTCACAGTCTTTGCTTAAGCTTACAGTAATCAAGTGAACGTTTGTCTGAACACATGCTCCTCAATCCTCAGTGGCTGAATAAACTTTGCACAGCTTGGCACATCTTTGCTTATGGGAGTCTCAGTTGGAAACAGCATTGTTCTAAGATGTCCTAGTATCACGTCTTGTCCAGCTAAATTGCCTCCCTCTAACCAGGGGGTCCTTAAGCAGGTTCTAGATGGTACATAGACCTACACGCTCAGGAAAAAAGTACAGAACTGTCACTGTACCTTTTCAAAAGCTGCTATTATGTACTTTTAAAATAGTAATATGTATATTTAAGATACTAGTATGTACCATTTATGGGAAATAAGGTACAAGAATGTACCTTTTAGCTTTTGTACCTTAAGGTGCCACCCCAGAGACACTTTTTCTGAGAGTGTATAAAATAGAAATTATGATTAAAAAAACAAAACAAACAAATCTAATAATAGCAAATGGTATAATTACACATACTCTTACATTATCAAAAAAAATATATATTATTCAGTTATTTTTTATTTATTTTTACCATAATGTCTGTTCTTTATGCTCTATATAAAATATAGTAACAATGCAATTGCTAACATGATATAACAATAATTTTACAGCATTTATTAACTTTGGTTAATGGTGTTAATTTCCATATACCATATAATATACCATATACCATTCCATATAAAATGCATAAATGTAAATGTAAATATACACTACTTTCTGCATCACTGAGCCAGTAGGTGGCGACAAACTCAATGATTGAATCATTGAGTCATTCGTTCTACCAATTTGTTCAGAACAATTATTCATTTTGGAATAAAACAAGTGTCTTTGTCAGTCGGTCAGTGAATCATTCACAAAATAGATTCTTTAAAAACTCGAAATCATTAATGTGCGACATTACATGATTGATTCTTTGAATCGTTCCCTCAAGCAGTTTGTTCGAAACACAGATTCATTCAAGAACGCCATTACTACCTATGTGTTTCTTGAAGACGACAACATTTTTTGCTGTGGCTTTGCTTGGAACTATATATATATATATATATATATTTTTTTTTTTTTTGGAAAGAGTAGAAATAACTGGCAATATTATGACCAATAAATTGATATTGCATGTAAAACATATAAAGACATTAGTATTGCTTGAATATATTTTAATTTATATTAGTTAACATAACATAAAAAATAGTTATCTAAATACATGAATATGTATAATTATTATGTTATATAATTTGTCATCACAAGAATAATTACATTTAAAAGTATATTAAAATAGAAAAATGTTAAAACGTTTAAATTGTAATTGTAATAATATTTTGTAATATTAATGTTTTAACTGTACTTTTGATTAAATAAATGCAGCCTTGGTGAGCATAAGAGACTGCTTTTAAAAACATTTTAAAAAGCATATAAAATATAAAAGTATATATGTAAGTAATTGGTAATATAAATGTAGTTTATCATATAAAATATAAAGCTGCCTTTTCAAAGTTGATTCCCAAACCCTGGAGAAAGTGTGTGTGTGTGTGTGTGTGTGTGTGTGTACTGAACCTGTGAAGGCTGTCAGAGGGTTAAGCAACAGAGTGAGATGAATGGACGGCGAGCGACAGTCTGAACTTTAACGAGGAGTTAATGGACAGGCTGGCAGAACGTACTGCACCCACAGAAGGGGTCTGATTCCCTCTGAGTCTGACCATGGCTGATTGATGGGCCGTCTCCCTCTGTTTATATTTTCCTGCCTCCCTGTCACATTTATTTCCTTTGTACAGCTCTTTCTGCCAATATGAAACCGAAATATCTGCAGGGGTGACAACGGCAATTTGTCCCAGACATGAGAGCGGAGGGAGAGTTTATGGCACAGCTGTTTTTCATCAACCTCTGCATCTTCGCGCACTGATCTGGGGTCCGGCGGATGCACATGTGGGAGCTGAGTTCAGTTTAGCCAGTGTGGATGAATCCCACAGAGAGATGAACTTAGAACGGGAATGATGCTGCATTTGGGAAAGGCGATTTTCTTTGTCTATCTCCCTCCATTTTTTTGTATCTTCACTCAGAAAGAGATGTCCAGTTCCAAACCACACTGCTATTGCATTTCAATGGCTAAAAGTAATATCCTAATGGGTGCATCCATCCTATTTTACAAACACAGGACGGTCAGCATTAGTGTAACTGTGCCACTTCGTCCCTGCAGATGTATGTTTGCTGATAAAGAGGCCTGTTTTTTTGGGCTATAGCATGAAACTCAGCTCAGCGGAACAGTAAAAAGAGCACACATTAATATTTGAACAACAAGGTTTCACATCAAGTCTAAAGTTTCACAAAGAAAGCTCAATAATGTGTGTGTTCTCTTTATTTACTTATTTATTACAGTTTAGTTTAATGCTGTTAGTAGCAAAGATGTTGTGCACTTTAAATCCACCTTTTATTATTTGCTTCTATGTAACATGGATCTTTATTGGAGAAATTGTTGGTTTACACAGTCCACAGTTCAACTTGTGAGACAGCATTGGTTTCTCCTCACATGGATCCACTCCTTAGCACAGACCAGGAATAAAAGGAACAGAATTTATGTACAAAGAAGCTAGAATGACCCTCCTGCAGCAGAGAAGCTGTTTGCAGCTTTCCCCTGTTCTCTATTAGAAGGTAACGTGGAGAAAAGCCCCTCTGGCCTCTGTGCCCTCGCAGTGATACAGAAGCATAAATATGCACCACACCACGGGCCCTCTCCAGGCCTGACACATCATGAAAGGGTAAGGGAGTAAAAATTATATGAAAAGTGGCTCAAGGAGAGGCATTTCTTACATTTTAGATTGTGGTGAAGAAGTGGTCTTTTTTTTCTCTTAGTGGGTTGAAGGCCAATGCCCTAACCTGGTGAAGTGAGCTTGTATGTTTTGTGAGCAGTTGCTATTGTGCACTTGTGGCTGAAATAGAGGTTTTTGTTTTTGTCTTTAGGAACAGCAGCCGGTTGCATACAATTCTTAGACTAGTCTTACAAGTAAGTCATCATTTTTATTTATATATATTTTTTTTTTTTTCATGAAAACTGGCTATAACTTTTTTAAGTCAGTTACTATACATAAAAACTTTTTGAATCCAAGTACGATTGATTACCGCTTGAATAAATGCTAGTTGGTCAGACTAGTTCATAAGACACTGTCTTAATATATTGGCTAAGTTTATGCAACTGGCCTCAGTTTAAGGAACATTAGCACAGGGTTGTGCATGGACATCTAATGAATTGTTAACGTGTCAAGTGACATGCTAAACACACGTGATCTTTTTTTGTTGTTGCATGAAATATGTAATTTTAGCGAACATTTCATGTCATTTTTGTTTTATTCTGACTTAAATGCCATAATTTGAATCTACAAAAATATCCTTATAATAGAAATATGAGTGTTTTAAATAATACGGTCAAATTCTTTCTAAAGCATTGTGCATTAGTCATTGTACTAATCATTATTATATTGTTAATATTTTTTTTTCTCGTCATGTGCTTGTAAACAGTATATTTTGATTAAAAGCATTTAATTATTGCAGGGATTCCCAGACTTTTTTTAAGATGGACCCCATTGAACCTATTGAAAATATTTACTTGAAGTACCCCTGAGAGAATAAGTTAAAAGGATAGTTTACCCCAAAATGAAAATTCTGTCATTATTTACTCCCTTCATGTCATTTCAAACCTGTATACAGGATAGGAATAACATTAGGGTGAGTAAATGTTGACAGAATTTTAATTTTGGGTGAACTATCCCTTTAATATTTAAATTATTTAACTACACATTTGCATGTTCCTGACTCTCTGATGTCAGTTAATGTCACAACATGCAGGTAAACAACTAAAATATTTAATCTTTTTGGTAGTGTTAAATTTTATCTGTTTTTATTTTAATTTCATTTTTTTTTCATGATTGAAATCATTATTAGATTTTCATAAACTCACAAACTCCCGGCAGTTCCCTTACACACTCCCAGGGATTTGCAAACCCTGAATTAACATTATGATGCTCATTTGCCGTCTATCTTTAATAAGATCTTTTATTAACGAGCATTTTTTTTAGCAATATTGTTGATGAGATTAACACTGTACACATGCACAGTGATGCAATTTTAAGTGGGTAGTTATTTCTGCATGCTTTTCCAGCATGTGTCTGAAACAATTGCTGTCAGAGACTGGAGCCCTGATACTGTAGCCAGAAAAATATCACTGTGCATAAAGCAAGAGACCCATGATGCTCTGCATCAGGATTAATGACCGAGCTACGCTCAAGACCGGCCACATACTCACAAGTTTACTTTTTTACAGACTAAATTGGATGCTGATGAAACTTTTGAGTCTTTCATCCTTTCGCTGTGGACTTTGGGACTTGAAAAGGTCCGACCTAGATTCTCCTTTAGACACGCTGGCAAATCTTTTTTTTTTTCTGCATCGTTTCTAGTGTAAGCAGAATACTATGGACAGCTTTGGCCAATAAGGCAAGGACTTTGTCGTACCCTTAGTTGTGTTGTTGTAATTTGTGTCATAGTGTGACAATGTGTGGAAATGAAAACACCTTCATCAGCCGAAGCTTTGATTACGGGTGAAGAGTCTTTGACAGCTTATTTATGGTCATTAGCACGTATCGTTATAGATAACATATTAATTTGCATAATGTGTTTTTAATGACACACTAATGACATTGAGAGGAGGCTAATTGAGAGAAGTGTGTGTGTAGATTAGGAAAAAAAAAAACATTGTTAATGAAAGAGTTTTGTACAATACGTATGATCAAGCATCTAGGCCACACCCCCTTTGCAAACTTTAAGGCTGTCTGATTAATGGCTTTGTAGAAGGTCTGATAAACAGATTCAAGAAATGAAATATCCATTTGTTTTGTGTCAGTGTGAATTGCAAGTCTTTTAGAGTGTGCTGTCGAAAAGAAATGGAGGATTGTCAGAGCCATGAGGCTGAACAGCAGACAACACATGCAAAAAAATAAATAAAAAAATAGATACAAATTAAAAAAATGGCCTTGACTTATGTGGGTGTGTGTTTATTCATGTGTGTTAATAGATCACCTGAACATTTATACTCAAAGGCATTGAAAACAAAGATGGTTTAAAAAATAATAATAATAAAATATTTTTATTATTATTATAGTAGGCTATATAAAAGAAAATATCATGCTATTCTGATATTTGTGCTTTGCGTACTTTTTACAGTATATGTGTGCTAGTGAATTGCACTTTGCCGGACATAAAGCCATACATAAAGCCATTGACTGCATTTACAGCCTTTATGTCACACTCCAGGCTGGAAGAGAGTTCTCTAACAAATGCCAGCTGATTTTACAGGAGAGTTACAAACTATTCTCTTGCACATCTGAGTCAGGATGTGAGGTATTTGTACCCAGAGCAGCGTGATGATAATCTCATGCTAGCTTGTTTCCGAGAGCTTGCCTGCGTGAATCAGAGAACATTTCCCTGAGATGTGATAGAATGCTGATAAGCTAGAATTGCTTTGTGAAAGGTGTTTTTTTGCTGTCGAAAGGGAGTGCAATGGGGAATAATGGAGCTACTGTAAAAGCTATCCTATTTTGGGTCTCAACTGGTGTCAAAATATCTCAAAATGTACAGGAAACAAAAAGTATACAGTATATTTGTATATAAATTATTTATTGTTTTTTTAAGGTAGTTTAAAAATCATGTCAATATATAAAAGTATAAAGTATAAAAATACTTTTTAAGAAATATTTTTAATACTTTTAAAAAAAATATTAAAATGTATTAAAACAGTTCAATAAATTGTGATAACATTTCACAATATTACCATATTTACTGTATTTTTGATCAAATGCTGGCTTGGCGAGCATAAGAGACTTCTAAACTTTTTGAAATGTAGTGTATGTGTAAAATTTTGTGCATGCATATTTTACAAATCTTAATCAAATAGTAAGTTTGTCTTGAATATATAAACTTACTAAACTTGTTATTATAGAAAGATTAATGTGGTATAGACTGACACATAAAGTCCACTCTGTCTTCATTTTCCAGTTCTGTTTTTGCTTTAGTGAGCAACTGCGATTTTTTTGAAACCCTTAAGAAAGGGGGGGGGGGTCATTGTTGGTTGCGTGAATGTTTGTGTTCGTTTGGGAAAGGTATCGGAGTCAGCAAGAGGTTTCAGAAAAAATGAAATCCCCCTTCTCTGTTTTGAAACAGTCTCTATGGGTTTCCTAAAAGCAGTGGAGCCGGAGAACTTGGCATTTCAATTGGTGTGTTTGTTTTTTATTTAGCCTGTAAATCAGCGACTCAATTCCAGATTTCAGCACTACTGCAACTGCTTTTATGCAGTCGTACATACACACATGCTTGGGTGTTCTGGAGGTCATGCGCGAGATATCATCACATGGTTACCCAATTACAAAACGGCTCATTACTCTTAGAGGTGTTGCTGCAGGTCATTTATCACTCCTACATGTTTCAGGGGCTCTTCTTGCTCCTTTTCTTCTCATTTCACTTTCAACTGTCCTTCCTGATAACCCATCACCACTCTGTAGTGCTAATGCTTGAGGTCATGTTGCTTAATGGTTAAAAATCTGCTCTGGGAACCGAAAGGTTGTAGGTTCGAATGGTGCAAGGGGTAATCCATGAACTGTCAGCATTGAGTTCTTAAGCAAGGTATTCGGGTAGTCTGAGGGGATTGTCCCTGTAAAAAGCGGTCAAATAAACTGAAAGAGATTTTGAAACTATAAAAGCAAGACTCATTCTAAAAGCTGCATGTGTAACTGTTAATGGTCTTGTGTGCCTTTCAGGTTCACTGTATTGAGAGACCCAGCAGACTGGCTGATCGTGAACCCCTTCAAAGGCAACGTCACCACCAGAGCCATACTGGACCGCGAGTCTCCACACGTTCACAACAACCAGTACACCGCTCTCTTCATGGCCACAGATAACGGTAGGACTTTTTGCATGGGACGTTATCTACTGAGGTCAAATGTGATATAATAACCTCTGATGTGAGGTAATGTGAGATGTGATTTAGTCACTCATCACTATGTTTACTACGTAACAAATCACTCTTTCTGACATTTAGTGGGAAAATGTGGGAGATGAAGGTCAAAGAGCCTATCAAGAACATGCTGGGTCATATACAACCCTAAAATCTAAAGGAAAATAATACATTATAATTTGTAAATCAAATATATTTTTGTAAAATAAATAAGTTTGTTGCAGTGTTTTTCCTTTACTTAGGATTTATATAGTCATTTTTCAAAGTCGTAAATAAAGCTTATTGGAGTATGTTTTACAGAAAAATACAGTTTGTTTTTAAAAATGTTTAATTTGATGTTACTTGCCATGTCTTTGTAATTATCTTTGTAGTTTACACACACACACACACACACACACTATACTATCTATCTATCTATCTATATATATATATATATATGAGAATTTAATTAATTACAATCATTAAGAATTGTAAATATATTAAAATGTGTAGGTACATTACAGTTAACAATTGGGTTTCATTTTGGGGAAATGTGATAAAAATAGACTTCATAATATATCTACTTTTTTGCATTTTCTTTTGTTTTTGTGAACAAACACAATCTGAACAAGTCTTGGTGAGATTTTCCCTTCAACAATGCATTGTACAATGAAATAGCATTGTCAAAAGCAAGGTCTCGGCATGTTTCTGAGATGTCAGATCAAGTGGCCTGATGTTACTTGTATCACTGACACATTTCACTGTGGAAAATGTTATGATGTGCCTAAAAGAAGGCCGGTCAATGGAGCAGCTAGCTTCCTGTGCTAATAATTGGCACTAAACCTTTTATAAATGGCATAGACACTGCAAATACAAAGCGATTATTCTTTTGTCTCCTCAATTGCCGTCGAAACTATGCCAATATCACGGTAAGTCTTTTTCTAGGGTTCTTTATGTAAGTCATCAGCCGTGCTTAAAACGGCTGAGGTGGCGTGGCCACGGATTATTCTCTCGCCACAGGAAATTACACGCTTCTACAGGTCAGAGAACACAGTCTTTGCATTAGCACTCTCTGGGTAGTATAGTAATTTCTCTCACTTGGCATAAACAACATTTAATTAACCTCTGAATGATTCACTTCTCAATGTCACATCATCTGACAGGGACACTCAGAGGTATTAGAAGAAGAAATGTTGCCCTTCTCTTTCTTTTCTCTCACTCTCTTTTGGTATGTTTGTTTGTTGGTAGAAGGAGGTTGGATGTGGCATTTGAGAGATGACAGATCCATTAAATGAAACAAGCCAATCAAAACACAGTTCAGAAGTGCCCATATTTACAGCTTTTCAATATGTGATTTCATACTGTGCAAATTCATATTCATACATGCTTTTAAGGGGGAATCGGTAAAGGCTGAATGCACTTCGCTCAGGCTGTGTTTGGAATAGCGTACAACCATTCTACTCTTATTATTTTTGCAGTGTGCATACTGTGTGGGATGCAGTATGCAAATGTGCATGAAATGCAAGACTCTGACAAATTGTGCAGCACACTGCACTGTATACCTTAATATAGTCTGTTTGAACTACCATTTTCAGTGAGAATAGTTTGCCACAACATTTTTTATTTATTTATTCTTTTTAACATCTCTATCTTGAATTCGTTTTTTGACTGCTAAAAGTCAACATGAAGCAGCATTTACAACCCATTTTACGTCTATAATGTGACATATTTCTGAGTGAAATACGATACAAGAAAAATAAAAGTAGGATGGCAGTTGATTTTATCTGTTGGTAATGTATTGATTTAGATGAAATTGTCAGCATCAACAATTGACTGCAAACTCCATTACAAAAGAAAAAAAATATTTTCTTTGTTGGTAAGTTCACATTTATAATTTTATCAAATATTTCTGTTGCAAATAAATGCTGTTTTTTTATGAATTACAAACAACATTGACTTTATGAATGTCCTTTCTGTCTTTTGACCAAATTAATGCATCCTTGCTGAATAAAACTATTAATTTCTTTGAAAAAATAAAAATAAATAAATAAAATATATATGTATGACTTTACATTATCCTTTATATATTGCATACTGTAATATACACTGTATACAGTATCTCACTCTATACAGCCTCACTCTATTTGTATCTCTTTCTTTCCTCCTTATTTTCTCTTCACATATAATTTAGTCAACAAGGTTTGGATGAGATGTGCTCATTTCAGCACATGTATATCCAGCTCTGTTGACTCTGAGCAGGTCTTCCTGTCATCACCACCTTCCCCAATTCACAGTCTCTCTCTCTCTCTCTGTTTCGCATGAGGGAATTGGGGAGTGTGAGAGATGTTGATTTTAGGCTAAATTGCTTTCTGTGATCGTGAGGAAAGCTAGATTGCAAGGCCAGAGAAATGCAAGTGGCTTCGTTTGCAATGGAGAGGATATCAAGGCAGGTGAACCAAAGTGCAAATAACATATAAGAATGGCACAGCTCAGACATCAATCTGAGTATATATGCAAATCCAAGTTTAACTTAAGATCGATAACGGTTTGATTTCATACTCGTAATAAGTTATTAATCATTGTTTGCTGAGGTTTTGAAAAGGTTACAGTGACTGCAGCTATGTGTCATATTTCAGAGTTGTTATTTGCATTGAGATTTACTGTAGACATTTCAGATGCAGACCAGAGGCTTATTTCAATAAATGTCAAATGCCCAAAATAATGTTTTCTTTGAGGTCACTTGCTGCATTATCTTTCTCTGTTTACTGGTTCAACTGAGTTCACTTGAATCAGGTGGGAGAAGTGGCCTTATTTTTAAACACTGTTAAAGGGTAGTGCATCAAAAAAAAAAAAATCTGTATTCAGAGATATATATAGTTAGTTAGTCATTACAAAATAAACCAACCAAATATTCCAGTTATGTAATAATACTAAATTTAAAAAAAGAAATAAATAAATAAAGTTATAAGTAGTTTTCAAAGTTTCCAACCTGGAGTATTGTGCAAAAATGATTAGTGTACGTTATTACAAAAAAATCAACAACACACATTTGTGTAGAAGTTAAATGAAAAATGTTCACTAGAATATATTATATATATCTAATATTCTATAGTGAATATTTTTATTTTATTGTTTATTTATTTTTAAAGAAACTAATGTTTTCATTCAGCAAGAATTCATGGTTAAAGTGACAGTAAGGACATTCATAATGTTAAAAAAGGAATTGTTTTACATAAATTCTGTTCTTTTTTATTCATCAAAGAATCCGTACAATGGCATTTTGTGGCGAACTGATTGAAATGGAAAATGTTTATTCACTGAGAGTTCAATATGGAAGTAGACATCTCTGATTTGTAATCAAATGATTGTTTTGAATCGTTTTTTTCAGTGAATCACTTGATCAGTGTTGTAGTTGAGACCATGAAAATATGTCTAGAGCTGGTCTCGACTACAGCACTACATTTGATCCAGTTCACAAAACCAGTCTAAATGATTTAGTTTTTGAGTTCAACTCAATGACAGGAAGATAATCACTGAATAATGACTTAAAATTATCCAAAGTTATTATATGGCTTTAGAAGACCTTGAATAGAACACACAAGACTTTTAAACCACTTTTATGATAATTCTGTGTTGCTTTTATTGTTATGTTAGAGATTCGACCCACAAATCCTTATTCACTTTCACTATATTTAAAATAGTGACCATTGTTTTTCTTCAAAAATTAAACTTTTGTATTTCACAAGACAAAAAGTAATGCATGTTCAGAACAACATGAGAGTGAGTGAATGATGAAAAAAAATTTTTTTTGATGAACTATCCCTTTCAATTTCTCTGAGTTAATTTAAGTCAATAGAAAAGCTTGTCTTCCAGACACTCATGTTGGTTGAAGCAAATCTCTCAGTCTAATATTTGTCTTTGATATATATTATGCGGTGAGGCTTTGTATCAGCGCTTCAAACACAGTGCTAACATTATGCTTTCCTCCTTTTGTGTGGCAGTACGGATGTGTGTACAGTGCTGAATTTCACACCGCCCGTGTTTCCCTGGTATCCCAGGCAGATCTAGTCTATCACAGACTCCCTATTCCTTGACAATCTGTCCGATGATTGCATGACATGAAAGTCACAGTGGTCACTAACAGGCTATCGATCTAGACTGGAGTCCCATGTCTTTATTTCAAGGGCTCAGATGAGTGTTGCCTCTCTCTCTCTCTGTCTGACCGCTGACCACAGAGAAGGCGAGAGCGCTGATTGAACAAGAATGATAGAAGGGAGAGGGAAAATGAGAAGATGCTGAACAGATAGAGGAGAGTGTAGATAAGACTGGGTGGAGAGTTGATAGTCTGTGTGCGCTTGGAAACTGTTTTCTACCCTTGTGTGTTTACACATATGACTGCATTAAAAGAATAATCACTCAATTTACTAAGATCATTTTCTCTCCCCATATCATTCCAACCCTGTATTAAATTATTTTTCTTCTCTAAAGCTATTCTCTATGTTTTAGGTGGATGATGATTTCAATACAACGTACTGTACAAAAGTGTAGGAAAGATTTTAAAAAAGTTTTTGAAAGAAATCTCCCATCATATATATCTTCTTATTTTGACATTATTGAGAAAATATGAACAGCTCTAATAATATGGGATTGCAGGAATGGTGCTTGGAGTGTGTGGGAAGAAAATCCTTTTAGGTCCAGAACATAGAGTAAAATTCTGTGGTAGCAGTATGGAAAAATCAGTCCTACCAACCTCTAACCTGCAGTTGAAATAAATGGATCCATTTTGCAGGTCCCAGTGTGTGAAGTTGCAGACTCACTGGAGTGGTGGGGAGCTGCTGAAGTGCAACACTTTTCTGAGCCTGGTGGGCTCAGTCTTGTCTGTCAGCCTGAGGTTAATGATTCAAGTCCTTACAACACCTGCTGGAGCTCGGCTCAGAAGCGTGGAGCTGGAGGGGCTGCGCTATCTCAACATTGGCAGAGGGTCCGTCGTTTAGAGGGCCTAATCAGTTGTTTCGGTGTGAGACACAGGGAAATTTTTCTTGTTCCTTCATTCCCCACTGCGCCAGCAGATGTTCACCCATTCCATCACTCTTCAGGGGTGTATATGTGTGTGTGTAATCCGCCCACCATGTTTATGTCCTCTTTCCTATGGAAGTTTGGTTAGCTGCATTAACTTGTGCTCATATTACTCTTTTCTAATGTTCATACAGCCCTTGCAAGAATCTGTAAGATGTTTAGACAAATAAACCTATATAATTTTGAAAAAATGCAGACCTTGAGCCAAAAACTCATCACCAAACACCAATGACTTGTACATATGGGTTCAGTCATTTTAGACACTTCCAAAACTGTTGCAACAGAGATGGGAATACAATTTTTAAATACATGAATTATGTTCCCATCGTTGTTGCCACAGATTTGGAAGTGCATTTTTTCTGTTCCAAAGAAGGGGGTGTCCCAATACTTTTGTCTATATAGTGTATGTACAAGTCATTGGTGTTTGGTGATGAGTTTTTGGCTCAAGGTCTGCATTTACAGTCACACCAGAGGTGTTAAACTGGGATTAGGACTTGGTTTTATGCAGACCAGTCAAGTTCTTCCACACTGACTGAATCAATCATTTTCTTTTTGAACCTTGCCTTATACACAGAGGCATTGTCATGTTAGAATAGAAAAGGGTCCTGTCCAAACTGTTGCTATAATATTAGAAGCACACAATTTCCTAGAATATCATTAATGCTTTAACATTAAGATTTGTACTCATAGAAATTACTAAAGTAGTCAAACCTGTTCATTAGAAGGGGGCGACCCAATACTTTTGGCAATATAGTGTATATATATATACAATTTAAATGTTTTTATTCTAATAATTTTTAGAATGTAATTTATTCCTGTGACCGTAAAGCCAAATTTTCAGCAGCCATTATTCTGGTCTTTAGTGTCACGTGATCCTTCAGAAATCATTCTAATATGCTAATGTGGTGCTCAATTATTGTTGGTATTCAGATATTATTAATCATATTATCAGTTTTTGCTGCTTATTTTTTTATAGAAATTTCAGGATTCTTTGATGATTTGAAAGTTCATAAGAACCGCATTTATTTGAAATAGAAATATTTTTTTAACATAATTGTCTTTACTTCACTTTACCTTTAATCAATTTAATGTGTCCTTCTGGAACGAACGAACGAATGAACGGATGATAGATAGATAGATAGATAGATAGATAGATAGATAGATAGATAGATAGATAGATAGATAGATAGATAGATAGATGCAAATTTTATAATTCTTATTTTTCCAAATATTTTACAGATTCTGAGGTTTGTAAACTTATGAACGGGACTGTATAAGATTTATATTCTGGCATAAGGCTAAAATTACATTTCCTTCTCAACTTGCTGCTTATTCAGTGATTTTGCTCCCTCCTTCACATGAAGAATCTGCCTTATTGAAGAAGTATGTAGGGCACATCTTCCTGCCCCTAGATATACAATATCATCATTAAATTTCACCTGGAAACATAAATACCGTCAGATAGCTCAACACCACTCTTCTACGGAACAGCATGCGGTTGTCACATGCTGTGCTTTCATGTTATGTCACAGTTGCCCACATCTTTGCATTTCATTTAAATACTCAACTGCTGATGTGCACTTGTCATTTAGGTGCAGGCAATGTATTATCAGGAATGTTGCTGCACAATATAAAAGGCTCTTTATGTATGCATGAGAAGTTTGCTCGGAGCATTAGCATATGCCTCTGAGACCTTTGAACAGCCGTATTGTAGAGGGAGGAACTGCATTCATCGCTCCAGTGCTACCAATCTAGCTCCAGGGCACTTGTTTGGATAACATGATGTTTTCTAGTATTCGGCCTCCACACCTGCCCTAGTTTTGTGCGGGGATTGTTGTTTAGTCCTTGCTAATCTAATGTAAAATTGTTGATATTGTTGTAGCCAGTGTATTAGATTTGGACAATTGTTCATCAAGGGCCTGATTAATGAAAATCTTAAGAAAAAAAGTTAATAAAGTTCTTACAGGAATAGTTCATCCAAAAATGAAAATTTGGTCACCAAATAGTTTCTGGTCTCCATTGAGTTCCATTATTCCATTACATACTTTGGAAGTCAATGGAGACCAGAAACTATTTGGTGACCCACATTTTTCAAAATATCATCTTTTGTGTTCAGCAGAAGATAGAAACTCATACAGGTTTATAACAACTTGAAGGTGAGTAAATAATGACAGAATTGTCATATTTGGGTGAACTGTCCTTAAGAAGTTAATAAGAATGTGCAATTCTTGAAAAAAATCTTCTCCAATTTCACAAATATTTTTTTAAGATCAACTTATTTTCATAAGAATAAAATATCAGTAATGCATCAAAAATCTTTATTTATGTGTTTTTGTTTGTTTGGGCATGACATTAAGAACATTATCTGTCATTGAAGAATTTACTTTTTGGAAATCACTTGGTTAACACACTGGAAAAGAAAAGAAACAAACATTATGGAACTAAATATTTTGGTAGTTATGTGTATTATGTTGCACATTTGATATTGTTTTAATGCTTAATATTTAAAAACAGCCCAAACACTTTTTTAAAGATTTTGTCTTAAAGGAGTCCTGTTTTGCTCTTTTACAAAGTCTTGATTTTGTTTTGGGGGTGTACTAGAACACGCTCTCATGCTTGGTGGTTCGAAAATCGCATTATTTTTCACGTAATTTACATTATTACATTATCTTTCTTCCCAGGCTGGCACAAACGGCTCGATTAGTTCCGGGTTTGATGAAGGCCCGCCTTCCGAAAAACGAAATGTGTTGTGATTGTTTAGCTGTCCCAGTGCGTTGTGATTGGCGAACAGCTTAGACGGTGTTTCAGTACTGCCCCGCCCCTTTGCCAAAGCAGCAAGTTCGTCAATATTGCCATATCAATTCAGACCCCGAGAATATTGAACAAGAGGATCACGCAGAACCTTTGCACGCACGGATATTGCAAGACATATTAAAGTGCTAACGTTATTTTTTTGGCTAAATCACGTTTTAGATAGGATGTCATCAACAGCTTGAAAATAACTGCATTTACTATGTACAGATAAGTGTAACGGTAATATGTATTATGTTTATTGTTCTTTAATTCTAACATTATAACATGAATTGCAGTGAAACTGTTATACAGTTGAATTTATTTATACCATAGTCCCACAGACTACATGCAAGATGAAATGAAAATGACATCCATCAGTCGGTTTTTCAGAAATCAGTGATATAAAAACCGGGTTTCGATTTTGAAACACCGGGTTTCGATTTTGAAACATGCAGTGCTCAACCAAGCATTCTCCCCACCCCCCCAACCATTCAAATTTCCGTAGGCGGGATTTATTTTAATGATATTCTAATGGGCCGCTTTGTGATATCACAAACACCGGAAAACATCGCTGTAGTCGAGCCATTCGTTGTAGTTTTTGAAAAGGGATTTTTTTTAAACTAAATATCTCCCTTTGGAGTGGACATTGAGATTTGTAACTTTGTTGATCTTTTTATGCCCAAACATATACACTACACACTGACTAAAATTCAAAAAGTGAAAAAGCATAATAGGACCCCTTTAAGATCTATTACAAGAAGAAGAAGAAAAGACAAGAACATTCTTATTGGAAATATGCATATTCTATCTATCTATTTGAGTCTAAGAATTTTATTATAATTTATTCTCATTTATAATAGGAATGTTTTGTGAATGTGGTGAGCATCTTGTGACTGCAGTGCCATTCAGATAAACAAATGTTTGTTGTGATTTTTTCTTTTCTTTGAATTGGTCAGGGTTTTATTTTTAGATATTTCTATCCTTTACCAATCTCAGAGCAACAGTTAAGGGAAGTCTTCAAATGTTTGCCTGTGGCACTGTCTTGTCCATAATTGGTGCTCTCCAATTTAGACACTTTTCTTTTGGAGGAGAGCTCCAAGTAAGGGACAGATGTCAGCGGAGAGGTGTTTCATTCCCTGCAGATCCTCTCTGGCACTGTACTTTGAAGTAGAATGAGGATTTTCAAAGTGGCACAAGGGGCCACAAGAGCTCTATACATTTCTCCAGCCAGGATAATGGCGTCGGTATGAGATCTACCCAGAGAGCCAAAGACATCATGGTTCTACCATCCAGAGCTTTGGTTTCTCCACTGCTTCTCACTCTGCTCTCTCTTAAAAGTCAAAACAAGTCCACCTCCTCTGGCTCTCAAGGGCTGTAAGATAAAAGGAGAGTCGACTTCTGTGAACTTTTTTGTGATAAGACATGCTCTTTGAGATTGAAGAGGTGCTTTTACCATGGAGAGAAACATGTAGGTGTTGCCTGTTGTATAGGACCTGTGGAGAACAAGTGCTTTGGTTGGTTGCTTTACCAAGCTAATAAGACACAGGAAAACACTCTTCACGCTCTTGAATTATCATCCCTGTCTGCTGGGCTAAATTGACACTGATTGGTTTCTGCAGACACTAGAGTCTTTTTTTGTCTCTGGACTTTGAAGTCTGAAGTGCTGATGGAAGAACATTCGTATCTCTAATAATGCTACTCCTGTCACGTCAACTTGTGTGGCTTTCAAGAGGGAAATAGAACTTAATCACGTATACTCTCTTCATACAAAAGAGGACTTTGACGTAAAGAACGATGTCAGGCCCTGATTCAATACTATATACTGATGAAAGGATGGTGTAGGCATTGTCAAAGCAGAGTTGGAGAGTTCCTTCACTCCACGTTTCTCATTAAAAGGAACCCAGGAGGCTAATCAGAAGCTTTTGTTCTAGAGGGACATGCAGGTTTAATCGGCTCTTCATTGTCAGGATCCAGCTGAGCTTCCCATGAAGCAAGAGGGCCTGACTTTAATTGCAGATCAATTGTGTCCCTTGTTAAGTTGACGGAGTGTCGACGGCTATATGTGGTCGTGTGTTGGATTGTTTCTCTACAGTCCCTCTAGGGCTGATTGAGAAATCAAAGGTTGCTGGAAGGGAAGCGTGTCAGATTCCTCTTTCGAAGATTAAGTGCATGTCATGTAATTGTTTTTCAATAGGTTATTACTCTGTAAAATTGTGCAGTATTCATAAGCCGTTTGAATATAACCTCCCTTGTGAGGTTGTTGATTTTATTGTTCTCACATTTTCATAACTTTTATCTTAAATAAATAGCACAAGCATACTGTTTTATACACACACACACACAAACACACACACACACGCAAACAGTTTGAGGTATAATGTTACAAAATATTTCAATATCAAGAATCCTAGAAAAATTATTCATGTTTTCCACAAAAATATTCATCACGAACTGTTTACTGTGATCAGTATTGTCCAAATCAGCATATTAGAATAATTTCTGAAGGTTAATGTTAAGACTGAAGACTGGTGTAATGGCTGCTGAAAATTCAACTTTGTCATCAAAGGAATAATTACATTTTCAAATGTATATAAATAAAAAATTATGAAAAGATTAAAATTACAATAATATTTCACAAAATGACTGTTTTGCCATGTTTTTGATCAAATAAATGTAGCCTTGGTAAACAGAAAGAAAGAAAAGGAAATAAAGTTTTTCCCTACTCAAAGAAAAAAAACTACTTTTGAACAATAATATATGTATATATAAATCTACTGTGACATTTTGTTGTTGGCAAATGTTATTACAATAGTCCATAGTTAATGTGATGTTCCACTAAAAAGCACCTTGGGACCAGTTAGTGAAGTTATTTTTGAGAAACGCTGTAGCATCATTTGTCATTCATTTTGTATCCAATGCAATGACATTCTTAATGTGACTTCCAAAGTTTTCATGCATGTTTAAAAACTTTTTGTGGCCTCTCCACATCTAAAAATATAGGACATTTAAGAGCATTGATGAATTGAACAAGCTTAGTATGCATTTTATTTTATTTTTTTTAATTCAAAAGTTAATGTGCTGTTACATTATGCTTGTATAAGTGGTTTTATTCCTATAGGTCTTTGCACTGAAGCTATGAAATCTCAGCATGCCAAAGCAGAGTGAGAAAAGAGCCATCTGCTCGAGTCCTGTGTGTCCTCTCAGAGTCTGTCTCACGGCGTGACCACTGCAGTGAGCAACCACACACTCCACACCCCCACTGCGCTTTCCCTTCTGACTCAGACACCCTCCAGATTACATCCCATTCACATCTTTGAGCTCAACTCTGTCTTTATTGTTTCTTTTTTAAAGAGTTTTCTAAGAATTGTTAGCTATTTAGCCCATTTCTCTAATAGTTCAAGAGTTCTAATAATCATCGTCATGAAGTGAATCAGTCCACGGATTCTTTCTTTGTCTTTATCTTATACATTTGCCATTAGCCTTTAAGCCTCAGCAGAGATGGAGTAGCCAGAAAGTACCGGAAATCATTCATTTTCAATGAGAGCCTGTGATTTGAGACGCAGTGTGCAAAAGTGCCTGTAGGCGATGCGACAGAGTTGAGCAGAGTTTAACTGAAATGCAATGACTTCCAATGGGAGAAAGTGGAGCTCAAGTGAGCCGCCACTTGATACAGATTGTTACTGCAGTTGGGTAGAATTGTCTGTAGAGTGTGGCAATAGCACAAGCCAAAGGTCATGGGTGTCCAGTGAATGCAGGAAATTATCAAATGTATACTTTGAGTGCTGGAATGCTTTACATAAAAAGTCTAACTAAATGCATGAATGCAAATAGGTGATTTTTTTTACTTTTCTAAAGAACTAGAATTTGTTTACACACATTTAAGAGTTAATTTGTTTTTCTGATTTCTGTGCATAATAGAACTTTATTGCATTTGCATTTAGGCATTTAGCAGATGCTTTTATCTAAAGCAACTTACAAATGAGGAACAGCAGAAGCAATTTATCAACAATGTTTGTAGTACACAATGCCAAGTATAAGCTAAATTAGCTTGAGCTAACTAGTGAACTGCAGAAGGAAAGTAGTAGTGTTTTATTTAATTTTATTACTTTTTAAATATTTATTCATTTTAAATAGGATCTGTCATAGGAAATGACTTTTGTTTCTGGAGAGCCTGTGAACAGACAGACAGTAACAGTGAGCGATACAGACAGAGAAACACTTGGTATTAGCCCAAGCTGCTGTAGTCAGTTAGTCCATCCTCCAGGGCAGCATCAGGTGGAACAGACGCTATGGGCCAGTGGGTCAGTGCCAAAATAAAGAAGCTCACTGAACCGAGGGTCTGTCTTTGGGGTCTGAGGGGATGAGATAGAGTCCTGTGCTGTCACAAAATCATTAATGCAACCAACAGCATCATTTCTTGACATGTCACACAAACTTTAGCTTTACAAGGATTTTTTTTCTCTGTGTGCTCACTGTTTTTTATTTATTTGTCCACTAACAATGTCCAACAGTTTATCCCGGCATCACAGTAGAATGCTGACATTGTTATAAACATTTTTCACCATAGTGTCATTTCCACCCTATTTCAAGTTGTTTTGTGTATTCTAAACATTTTTCTAACTTTTCAAAACTTTTTCTGACTTCATTGATTTGCTAAGGCAAAATGTAATTATATTTTCTCACTTTTTGAATAATAATATAATATAATATAAATGGCACACTATAAAATTAATCTGCTCACTTGATATTTACCTTGATTTTTCATTTTCTTCACTCATCACGTCTCATATTTCATCTCAAGCTCGTGTGTTTTCCCCTGGGTAACCAAGTACATTCATTTAAAAATATTATACATATTGGGGGATTTTTTTTTTTTTTGGTAGAAATAACACCCAAAATGTGGGACATTTATAATTTGCGTTGGTAGAAATCACACTACAAATGTGGGGCATGCATACATTTTTTATTTAAATGTAACCATTTAAAATTGTTTTAATGATTTTAAAGTGGTACTGTTCATATTTTTGGTTGGATTTTCATAAGGCTAAAAATGTGGGATCATAAACTTTTGAGAAGTGGCAAAAATAAGATATTGCTAAACTTTTCCAAAAACCTTCTACAGTTACACAAAAAAAAAATTGTTCTTGTAAAGAAAAAAAACATCCCTTAAGACTTTTGCAGTATGTAAAATGTATTTACAGCATGCAAGCTGTGTTTTAGCTGGCCATAAAATAGGAACAGTGTGCACAGCCATAAAAAATAAAAATGTATTTTTTAATGCAGAGGGAAAAGACAAAGGACAGTTTTGCATTTGATTGCAAATCTACTCACGAACAGCTGCGAGGCTGAAAAACTGTCTATCCTTTCCATATCACCAATGTTTAGTGATGCATTAGAAAGAAGTTTAGAGAAGAGGGAATTGGATCTCAGCAAAGTCAGACAAGATGTGAGCCTATATATATCAGCGCACCATAACAAAGAAAATAAATCACTCTCATTATGGAAGGGAAAGAAGACAGCATCTGAAACATCCAGTTCCATTACACACTGCATGTGTAATAGACATATTTATGCAAACAACCCTTTCTTATCCATGTCTCATGAATATCCTTTATGTCAATGCTGCTGGTTAAACAAAGCGGTGTGTCCTCAGCTATTCATGAAGTCTGCTGTATATTTCCGCTCACGTTTACCTTAATCAATACTGATGTTACAGGGGTCGTCGGTTTCTAAGATGAAAGTTATTAAGTGATAAACTGCAACATGAAGCGCTGCTGCTTATTTCTAGAACACTTTACGGTGCATCTAAATGTGTGTAATAGGCCTTCAATGTGAGTTAGAGGATGAGGGAGCTCTTAGCACTGCCGAAGATAATTATGATGATGATGCTGATGAAGATGGTAAAGACTATGGAGCGATCGAGCGAGGGAATGTGGTTTTTATTTTTTCTTAGTGAAGACAAACAACTTTAATGCTTTCTAACCACGTACAGCAGCCATGTGTAAATGGGGAGGATTTGCATTCCCTCATGCATATATGTCTTCTCTGAGTCCCACAGCACACACAGAAGAGCTTCATAAAGCCTGGCTGATGAGATTTGCTTGCTTAGGCGATGTATGAGTTTATCTCAATTTTTGCTTTGCTGGAAATGTAGAGATAGCATTTGCTGTTGTATTATAGAGAGTTCATGTATTGAGTAATGAAGTTCTTGGACAAGTTATTTAATATCCATTTACTTTTTATTTGTAGCATCTTTCTTTCTTTCTTTCTTTTTCTCTTTCTTTCTTTCTTTTTTCTTTCTTTCTTTCTTTTTCTTTCTTTCTTATGTAGTTACTCCTTACCATATTATTATTATTATTAGTAGTAGTAGTAGTATATTTTCATCTTATTTATTTTATTTATTTAAGCATTTATGCATTTATGCATTCATGAATTTATTATTATTGTTGTTGTTAGTAATAATCATTAAATAGTGCATTTTTCATTGTGTTTATTTACTGACTGATTTCTACATTTATGAATTTATTTATTATTATTATTATTATTATTATTTAGCATATTTTTCATTGTGTGTGTATTTATTTGACTGATTTCTGAATTTCTGCATTCATTTATTATTATTAATATTATTATTATTATTAATTTGTCTATTTTTCTTTGTGTGCTTATTTATTTATCAACTGATTTCTGCATGTATACATTCATTATTATTATTATTATTATTATTATGGGGACATAAAACATTGTTGAATTTGATGTGACACAAGGCTTTGATTTGATAAAAATAAATATAAATATATGGAAGATTCATAAATGTTATGCTTACGTTAAAAAAAATATGAATGTAATTGCATTAGGTCAAACCAAGTAGCATTTATTTTAAGGAAAGAACAATAAACTTTTAAAGCATTTAAAAAATATATATAGATATAAATAGACATATTTTTCATGCATACATACACACATACATGAATGAGTAGATAGACAGACAGATAATATTTTTTGTTTTTAAAAAAAAGGGGTGAATTAAGTGTCCAAATTAGTGTTACTAGTCCAGAAACAGAAGAGGTGGACTAAAGTGTGTTTGTACTACAGGAAGTGTAGTATTTCAGAGGGTCAGGTGGTCTTCAGCATTGTTACATACTGGACCACCTAGACACCCAGTTCCCCTGAATGACAGATGTGTTAGTCGATTTATGTTGACGGCATTGACGAGGCACATCAGAGGCAAGAGAGATACGGCAAGTGTGGCTCATGAAAGTCCCAGCCACGCTCCACTTACGCACCCTTCCCTGTGGGCACCACCCTCCTATAGCGCATAACCGAGGGGTAGGAGGACCAGAGTGATGATAATGATAGAAGAGAGGAAGACTTACAGTCTCAATATGCACAATAATTCCCTTGCGCAAAGCTAAAATATTTTCATAGTCTTTGGGGAGAAAAAATATGCATTTCAAAAGATATTTGGAGGTCAGTGGCAATATGTGGAATGTTTGTCTTCACCAAACCAAAACTATTCATAATGAAGTTTCATATTGCTGCTGGCATATTGCACATTTCAGAAAGGTTGGAAGTGTTTGCTTTTCATCTTCTATTTAGATTCAGATGCATTTCTGATAGCAGTCAAAATTTGAGAGACACAATATATTAATATAAACTACAATGTGTTTTTACGTAATGTCTTAATATAAACTTTATTGCATTTGCCTTTATGTATAAACCTCACTTGAGTATGTAGCACTGTGGTACATTAAATATGAATACGTCCAAAGGCCTTTTTAGTGTCTATATTCGTCACAGACGTGATCTCTCAACCGAACACTCTCCGTTCCAGTGAAATAACACAATAACATGCTACCAGATACTTCACAGTTACTGATCTACTGACAACAGAGGCTATTTTCATGTTTATTTACAAAAAGTTGACAAGAAAGTCTTTAACTTTCTCTTCTCCTCTTGCACTTAAAGGAATTGTTCACTCAAAAATTAACGTGCTGAAATTTGTATTACCCCCAGGCCATCCAAGATGTAGATTAATTAGTTTCTTCATTGGAACAGATTTGGAGAAATTAAGCATTACATCACTTGCTCAATGGATCCTCAGCAGTGAATGGGTGCCGTCAGAATGAGAGTCTAAACAGCTGATAATAATAATCAACATCTAAAATGTCCTCAATTCATAAAATTGCTTTCTCCAGTGGAAAAAGTTGTCTTGTCTGAATTGGGAGAGAAATATGCATAGATCAAACACTGTTTACAAGCAGAAATGGTCCAAAATGGTTCTAAACAAATATGTCTGTTGATTTTGATTTGAGAGGACAACAGGGGATATAATTTATTCACTGGAAGAAGCTTTATTATGGATTATGGACTGGTAGTTTGGCCAGAATTAGGTTGCTTTTCACTTCACAATTTGTTAACTGATGGACTGGAGTTGTATGGATTACTTGTGGATTAATGGGATGTTTTATCAGCTGTTTGGACTCTCATTCTGACGGCACCCATTCACTGCAGATGATCCATTGGTGAGCAAGTGATGTAATGCTAAATTTCTCCAAATCTGTTCCGATGAAGAAACGGGCTCATCTACATCTTGGATGGCCTGAGGGTGAATATATCTTCAGTAAATTTTGGGTGAACTGTTCCTTTAAGGACTGAAATATTACTCCGAATCACATCAGCTCATGCTCTGCTAGGTGTCCGAGCCCCCCTAAATCCCCCTTGAATATTCTAGAGTCGCCCCTGCATGCTTCTGGGATTTTTATCTGATCTTGTTGTTTGGGTCAGAAAGCGGTCAATAGCTGTTGTTATGAGCAGAAACCTAATCTATATTCAGTCACTATCATATACCAATACATCCGTATTTATGTAATACTTGCCTTGACCTTTGGCGTCTTTCAGTCTCAGGTTTGCTCATTGCTGTTGAAAGCGAAGCAATGGACGTATTTACTAATGCGCACACAAGCCACATCTAAATTTTTTAATAGTTCATGATTTATAAATCAGATAGCTGTTATTGCTCATGGTGGGACATGTTTACTTCTGTGAAGCATACTGAGAAGTCTGCTGCTTTAATGGTGTTAGGCGAGACAGCTTGCTTTTGTCCATGGACACTCATTCTTTTTCATATTGTGAAACGGCTTGTTACATACTTGACAATCTTTTTGAACAGAAAATCAATAAAACATGTCAAGGACGTCATTGTTCGACTTCTAAACGCTGTTCTGCAGAGGTATTTTAGAGACGCAATTGGAACAAACCTGATTTCTTTTTCTACTGAGACATTACTTGCTCCAATGTTTTGACACCGTGCCTTTTCTTCTTCCCTTTGAGGCCTGAGCGTTCCTGGCAGTACGAGGACAAAATCATTCTGTAATTACTGATCCTGTCATCGGATGTTAATTGCGAGTGACCTCCAGGGCTGTTTATAATTATGCAGTCCTGCAATAAGTGCTAATCTCCTAGAAACAGAATATTTCAAAATCCTTGAATAATGTATTTTTTTCTCTGTGCAATATTCAATAAAGTGCAATCTGATACAAAATGAGGCGAGATAATTGTTGTTACTCCAAGTCAGAAACTGAATGTTTTGATTTGCTGTTATTTTTCTTTCTGTATAGACATCGATTGCTGTTGTCTGTGTTTCTGATGCATCCAGTCTGACCTTTTTTTCGCTTATGGCTCTATTTGTAAGACGTCTTTATCCCACTTTGCTTTACAGTAACAGTCAGGCGGTATGGGATGCTGGTGCTTTGAGCGCACCGATGAGTGTTAAGCACAATCCTCCTGTGCATTTAAAAGTGAGCTATTGATTTGGCCTATAGAGCCAGAAAGCTTTAGTCTGCCAAAGGACTTTCATGTGATTGTGAAAATCAAAATTGACCAATTTACTTCCATAATACTCTCTGCTGATCTTTATGGAAGCTTGTTTCCTTTTTTATACAGTATACAATAGAAAAGTAAATGTGAAATTAAAGTTTAAAGAAATGCAAATTTATTTATTTAAACTAAAACTATTAAAATTTCTGAAAATGTTCTGAAAAATAACTTAATTTAATAACTTAATAACAAACTAAAATTAAGAAAAATAACAAAATTTGAAGGACGAATTGCTAAAACTAAAATAAAAGTAAATTAAAACTAAATAGGCATGCTACAAACACTAAAAATTACAATAGCACTTAACAAAATTACTCAAATTAAAAATTATCAAATTCAAAATATCTAAATACTGTAATACTAAAACTTCTAAAACTGCTGGTCCTGCCCTACTTTATTCTTTTTAACTCTGCCTTTTGTCTCACTAGGAAGTCCACCCGCCTCGGGCACGGGTACACTGATAATCACTCTGGAGGACGAGAACGACAACGCTCCCTACGTCTTCCCCTCCGTGGCCCGCGTGTGCGAGGACGCTAAAGACATGAATGTGGTGGTGATCGGGGGACGAGACAAGGACATTCATCCTAATACAGATCCTTTCAAGATCGAACTTGGCAAACAGCCAGGACTGGAGAAAACATGGAAAATCTCCAGGATCAATGGTAAGTTAATTCTCAGATGGGACAGAAACAGGCACTGACCCACGGTTAAACACATGCTGGCTATTTCTAGGGCCGGTTTGAGGAAATACAAAAGGTGCTTTCACTAAAGGAAAAGTTTACCTTAATATAATTAAGCTTAATTGATTTATTGTTGATTAATCAATTTCAGTACAAGCGCATTTAGTAAAAATGTGATTAGGTGATGTAAACACTGCATATACAGGCATACATTATTAGAATTCTCTATAAATTAATTACTTAAACTTCAAACATTGTGCGCATTTAATTAGTCATTAATTTTCCACAATTTTCACAGTGATTCCGCAGAAGAGCAATTTTGAGTTTCCCAAAGAACCTTTCAATGCAGTGCTGCCAAGTTGGTGGTTTACCTGCGGAATTTGGCTACTTTTACACTGTTGCCACTATTTTAATTGTATTTTTTCCCCATAGGTTAAAGCATTGTTTCAATGGAGGAGACAAAAAATGTGATTGGGCTAATTTTGGGCTACTTTTGATTATCAGTTGGGCTGGTTTTGTTTCATAGACCTGGCAACCCTGTTCCAGTCACTTAAAAGAACCTTGTTTTTTCGTTTCTTTTTTTTTTCTTACTGTAATGAACATTTTAATAACCTAAAAACCTTTTTCCACTATGAAGAACCTTTTGTGCAATGAAAAGTTTCCATATGTTCTTTATTGGCCTTTATTTTTATAAGTGAAGTATACCACCCAGCAGGCACACAACGTCATAAGAATTTTTATAACGTCATAAGAATAAAATTTTGGTTGCGACGTCGGGTGACCAAAATTCAATGTAAATCCAACGTCAATGTTAAATTGATGTCCAATACCGACGTCAGCTGATGTTGAGATTTTGTTGTTTTTAGGTTGTGTAACCAAAATCCAATGTTAAGTCAACGTCAAATTGACGTCAAATTTTGATGTCAACCCGATTTTCATTTTCAACCAAAATGCAACGTCTGTCTGACGTCATGTCCAACGTCAACCTGACGTTACATAGACGTCTGGTGCCTGCTGGGCAGCATCTACCCAGCATGGACATGAAAATTCTAGTGTTTTCACCAGGGTCAGATAGGTCACATGCTGCTGAGAGCAAGAGGATCGGTCTGTTGTCCCAGACTGCGTGTGTATCATTAGATATCACGCTGACCGAATAGCTGAGTGTATTTGGGGTTTATCTTAGCAGACACTCGATTACCCATCTCTCCTGAGAGCACACACTCAAATATAGAAAGGCATGTGAATCTCCAGACTTCTGTCAGCTGTTTGAGAAGAGAATCAGTGGCAGATGCTGTGATACTGAGAGAGAGACAGAATAAGAGAGGACTGGTGAGGTGATTTGAGGTCGAGGGGTTTATAGTACTGTGTAGAGTTGAAGATACTCTCTGACTGACATAAAGCAACCAGAATGCTACATTAAGTTTTTTTCTGATGGTTTTCAGACACTCACTCCCAGATCATGTTGCTGCACAGTCTGAAAAAGGCTAACTACAACCTGCCGCTGGTTCTGACCGACTCTGGCGTGCCTCCAATATCCAACAACACAGAACTGAAAGTTCAAGTGTGCACCTGTAAGAAGAACAGAATGGACTGCAGCCGTGCCGGCTCCATCCAAACAAACCTCTTGCTATTGCTCGGCCTGGTTCTGCTCTCCATCCTCTGTAAGTATCCTTTCATTCCACCCTCTACGACACTCACATACACGCCTGACCCCTCTTATCAGAATGCTGGAAATTCCAGGTGATTTGCTTAAATGTAGAGTTTTAAAGTTTGATAGATGCTGCATATTTCATGGTTTCTAATAAAGTGCAAATAAATATTGCAAGTGTTCCTGAGCCACGATTCTGCCCAACAGCAAAAAATAAATAAAAAAGTGGAAAGTCAGAACTCTGCAGAGTTTATTTTTGTACAAACTCTCTTAATCCCTGAATTTTGAACCTTGTCCATTCTGTGCATCATCGGCACATCTAAATGGACCTTTTGCAGGACTCTCTGGGAATTTAAAGTATTTTAAATCTATTTGGATTCAGGTATTGCTAGAGTCCATATATAGTATATATAGTATATTTTGATGTTTAGTTATTGTTTACTGTAAGACTAAACAAGGATATTGATTAAAAATATATATTTTTTAGCTCTGTACCCTTGACCTTCAGTTTTGGAAATTCTCCAGCTTTCACATGTTGGTACTTTAGCTCAATGTTAATGCTGATGATGAACACCCTGTATGCTTTGCTGTACAGTTTGACAGTAAATTGGCTTCTCTTCCCTTAATGTCTGCCGTAACCCTGTATCTGTTTACTGTGGTAAAGCTTGGAACTGCATTAAGAGTTGATCCATATCAGGCTAGATTTACAGCATGTGTAGGGCCACTAGTGCAGCCGCTAGAGACATATAGAAGCATTTAAAGTAATATGCACTGATTAAAGGTTGCTTTACAGCAGGTCTTAGGCTTCTCATTGTATGTGTGTGTGTGTGTGTCAAAGTGTATTATATGTTTGTCCCACAGTTAATCTCCCATCTAAACCTGCACACGGCCCCCTGGTGACTCTTTCTCCCGGCAATAACATTAATAATTCACTCCTTTAGAGGGGCTGGAACATAATGGAACTCTATACAGCCATTCTAAAATGGAAAACAGAGGAAAAATAAATCAGAGTTTTTCACTCTCACTGTTCAGAAGTGATGTTCCGCTCTGAGGTTTTCTATAGCTGGGTTGCTCTCCCAAGGCCCGGTTTGGATAAGAGTCGGATCCATCTGTGATTTGTGGCACTGTGAAGCCAATGTCTCCAGATCTGCATGAAATATGGTGGCAGATCTTCTCCAGAGTTTCTCTCCTCCAATCACTTTCCTGTTTGTGTTATCTCTCTGCATATATTATCATTCAGATACCCATATTTTCGCCTCAATTTTGGCTTCATATGCTTCAAACTCACTAAAATTGCTCCATTTTCTCAAGCTGTACATCAAAGCTGAAGCTGCAACTTATTTAACTAATTTCGTATCAGGTACTAAATGTGCAAAAATATTGCTTCTATAAAAATCAGGCTTATTATAGACTTATTATGTGGAGAATAACTGATCAAATAATGGAAAAGCATTATAATCAGGCATATTTCCTGAAATACAGTACACAAACAGTCTAAAACAACAACTCATGCATTGTGCAAATAAATTAAATTAAAGTGTCCTTCTTTCTTAGTGAATCCCTGCCTTAGCATATTTCTGCATCTTTTTGCCCTTTTTTGCAGTGTATGTTTCATATCATCGTATAGCTTCATGTGACAGTTTTAGGCATCATTTTCTCTTTCTCCCAGCAGCTCTGGTAGCAATCATTGTGTTGGTGTGAATGCTGAATCTGTAAATGTTAATAGGCTGAAATGATGGGATTATTTGCTACTGCCCTGGCAGACATTGACATGTACTGTATTATGCCATGCTGGTTTACCCAAAGTGGGATTTCTGGTGAAAAAAAATACAGCTTCTGGCACAATTCTAGCACACAATAGTTGAGAAATAATCTCAGGGCTGTTAATATAATTTCTCAATGATGTGTTCATGTTTATGTGTTTGTATGCCCCTAAACATTTGTTTGTTTGTTTGTTTGTTCAACCAAAATTTGCTGAAAATGTATTCAACCTCAGGGCATCCAAGATGAGTTTGTTTCGTCATCGGAACAGATTTACAGTACATTGAATTACTTGCTCACCAATGGGTGCTGTGCAGTGAATGGGTGCCGTCAGAATGAGAGAAACAGCTGATAAAAGCATCACAATAATCCACAAGGGATCCACACGACTCCAGTCCATCAATTAATGTCTTATGAAGTGAAAAAGCTACATGTTTGTAATAAACAAATCCCTAATTAAGGCTAACTTTAAAGCATTGCTTCTGGTCAAAATACGAGCCCATAATCTAATAGCACTTCCTCCAGTGAAAAAGTTCCTCCCGTTGTCTTCTCACATCAAAATCCACCGACATATTGTATTTGTTTAGAACAGTCCAATGGTTTGAAGGTCAAAAAATAAATAAATAAAATACAATAAAATGATGAATTTGTTTATTATTCTGATGGCACCCATTCAAGTGAAGTAATGCTGAATTTCTCCCAATCTGGAGACAATGATGAGTAAATTTTTTATCAAATTTAAATTTTTGGGTGAACTATTCCTTTGATATTAATTAATATTCAGGATTTATAATGAAATATTCTGATTTTAACACACAGTTTGACCCAAAAGTCTGAGACTATATTGAAAATAAGGGATTTGTTTATTTATTTATTAACTTTTAACAAAAAAAATTGGAAATTAGGATGTAAGACCAATTAGAATTTTTTTTAAGATTCTTCGCTGTTTTTAGATCACTAATCAAATAGGTAAATTTGTGATATTGATCATCTGAACTTTTTTCAAATGGCCATATTTTCTTCCCATCGAAGCACGAGATTTTGGATCATCTCAAATCATTCTGCAAATCATGATCATCAGGTTTTACTTCTGAAGTTCATGCAGTTTGATTACTGCCTTTAGTAAAGCAAAAGTACAACAAATCAATACTAAAACATTTTAAATTCATATCGTTTTTAACTTTTTAGTCATGATCATATAATTTTGAATTTATTTTTATATTAAATGAGGAAGAATGCAAAATAGAAGCATTTTCACTAGTGGTCTCATATGTTTAAACCCCGTTGTAAATTATATATGTGTGTGTGTGTGTGTGTGTTTTCCTCATTCAGGCAGTGATTCATTGTAACAGGCAGTCTAAAAGTGTGAGCACGTGTTTATTTCTCATGTGACATGACACAGAGCTGGTGCATGCTGGTCTCAGAGCTGCACTACATGTACACTAATGACTCCTGTAAGGAATGTGTTTCACTGTTGTGCAGGAAGACACACGAGACGCGCCGCTATGTCACACACTGATCGAGTGGGAGGGAGAGAGTGTCTGACTTCAATTTCCTTATCACCTTAATGAACCCTGACCCCTGCTGAGAGAGAGTGCTGAGAACAGGCAGATAAACCCAGAAGCTCAGTGATGGAGCGCTGCAAGAGAGAAATGGCCAAAAGATTAGACAGAATTCACTTCATCTGTCTCCTCTACAGGAGACACATTCACGCACACACATGCGTTACTGTAGTTCATTTTTTTATTAGTAGTCGACATTAAATACTTGATAAGTTGATGATATTTTGCAGTGTGACACATCTCTGAGGCCTGATGTTACACCTGCACCTGCTCAGTTGTTGCAAATTGGCTTTTTTTCATGATTATTATGCATACAGTTTAAAAATGTATCTGTCACACCACAGGACCATGTAAAGAGATGGTTTATCCAAAAATGATAATTCATTGTAACTTGTAATGATTTTCTTTCTTCTGTGAAACACAAAAGTTTGGAAGTCTTCAGTGAACTGGGCCTTAAAAAATAGCTAGAACTTCTGCATGGTTGTTTGGTCCCAAGTGTGAGTGTGTTTCTTGTATTTCTCTGTAACTTATGTTTACTGAGGAAATAAAAGACTATTGTTAAAGTTTTAGAAAGCTCCAAATACAGATATAGAAAGAGAGAGAGTGTGTGTGAGAGATATTATAATATAGAGTTTAATAGTGACCACCCACTTTTTTAGTGGCCTTGCTTACGGATGTAATTTATTTTATTAATTGTATTTATTTTTCCATAAGAAAATTATCTTTATTATAAGCCATGAACCTAACTTATCTGCAACAAGGTAAATCACAACATTAAAAACTTTAATTTGAAGCAAAAAATTACTTAACAGCTATAATGAGTTTTTAAATTACTTAAAGAGAAAAGACTCACACTGAAGAAGGCCTGAAAATCTAAATAATTGCAAGAACTACAATCCCAAGAAGCATTGTAAATGTCATAATCAAAAGAAAACTTATGAAAAAAGCTGTTGATTTAAAGTTGTTAATTATGTAAATATAAGCAACATATTTTCATTGTTTTGCATTATATATAAATATTTTAGTAGTTTGAGAGCATAGGGAGACTGATTGTCAGATTGACTGATATCGCAGTGCTTCATGAGAGCGGGCAGGCACTAAAGTCTTCTTTTGGTGCAGTTTGCATGTTTGGATTCTTGGCAGAATCATGGGTAATGTAGTTTTTACCAAGAATTCCACTGATAAAAACATTTTTTTATGAATATGTTAAAATAAGGTGGACTGATGGCTTCAACAAAAACCACATACGAATGATTACCAACCTTGTAGCTCGCAGTATGTCATTGTTATCATAAAAAAAGAAAGAGAAAATTAATTTTAAATAATGGCCAATTATCATTTAGTATGCAAATACCGCAATTACAGTGTTGGTTAGATTTTCAAACTGTAATCTTAAGCTTCTTAATTTTCTAATAACCCAAAATAAACTGACTGAAATGTAATGGAATTAAGTTTTAATGGAATATGTCTTATTCAACTGTGATTTGTTTCGCATTTGGTGTGAAAGGCCTTAAATTGCTGAAAATTGATAAAAAGAAGAATCATCCTCAGTTTTGATTTCACTGTAAAGTGACTGTTTGTGAGTGTGTACGTGTGTCAGTGGATGTGTATTTTTAACTTCCATGTTGCTAACCTTCTGCTCCATGGACTGAAAAAAAATCCATACTCTCTGTTCTTCCTCCATTCTCAAGGATAAAGGAGTCCAGTGAACTTGCCTTTGTGGCCTCTTAAATAATGCATGGAAGCCTTTGGGAGAACACAAACAGATCCTCCATGGTTCCTAAGTCCTGCACCAGATACCTGCATGTGCCATGGCAGATCATGAGGGGCACGACTGGCACCGTCTCTCAAACACTCATTAGTCTTGACGTCTTCGGTCCCACGAGAGCCATTGTTTCTGTTTCTGATGACAGTTTGCCAAACATCACCTTCTGTGCTGATTTGCCCTTTGAGTCCATTGATTTTGTTTGTCCTCTGAAAACGTGGCGCCATTGAATTGTGTGTCTGATTACACCGGCGATGTTAATGGTTGATAGGGACAAAAACACATTTTCAACACAAGATGAGGCTGGATTCTGATACAAATTTTGAGAGGAAACCAAATTATCTTTTCCACTGACAAAATATGCTTTGATGTAACAATTGAACTTAAGATCAGAGTGTTAAGAGCACATGTTGAACAGAGGAAGGGTCAAACAATGCCAAGATGACCATACTGCCCCCTGTAGGACTGCTTGCAAACTACATATTTTACTTTCTTTCTTTTTTATGAATGAAATTGGCATTTTTATTTAGCAAGGACACATTAAGTTGATCAAAAGTGACAGTAAATTAATTTCTAATGTTACAAAAGATTTCTGTTTCAAACGATTCTGTTCTTTTGAACTTTCCGTTCATCAGTAAAATCCTGCGTCGCTGTTTCATTGATAATTAGAAATGTTTCTTGAGTAGCAAATAAGCATATTAGAATGATTATGAGAGTAATGGCTGCTTAAAAGTCAGCTTTACCACCACAGGAAAAATAAATACATTTTAAAATATTAAAATAGAAAGCAGTTAATGTAAATTGTAGTAATTTTTCATAGTTACTGTTTTTACTGTATTTTCGATCAAATAAGCGTAGCCTTGGTGAACTTAAGAGGCTTTTCAAAAAATCATACAGATACCACACTTTTAAACAGTAAGATGCTGATTCTCTTTTAGACTGTTGCCCTGTTGCAATTTGGATGAGTGGCAAACTTGTTTTCGCTCTTAAAATATCTTAAATGCAGTGTACTTTTTAACTTCGCCCACCGTTTTACTTTTGTACAGATAGCATATTACTGATAATTACACTTTGTGTGTATAGCATCTATTACTGTATACACATACCTTAACCATGATTGTATTTGGTAGATAAACACTTTCTACCACAATTTAGTGTAAATAGAATCTACCTTTTTATTTTCACGTTTAAATTATCCATGGTTAATAAACAGTGAGGTATCCAGCCTGTGAGCACATGAAAATGAAATTGAAAATGTCAGTCATAGTTTAATTAATAAATGCTGTAATTGAAAATTGCATATGAGACGGCAATTTGGAGTGTGCTCCTAACATGATATTTCTGGTCAAATGAAGAGTGGTGATATACTCAACAGACCTCTATAACCGTGCTTTAATCTGATGAAAGATGCCCAACAGGGGTAAAATATAATTAATCCACAAACAGGGAAATAAGGCTGAGTCTGGACCCACTGAAGTTTAAATCCCCTTTTCTGCCAAGATGGGCGCTTTTACTCTTTAATCCACTCTGGGTACTGATGTGGCCTGTCTCGAGGGGAAGAGAAATTTCCACAGCATCGACCCGTTTGCTGGCTCTTCAAGCCACTTGTTTTGACGTGCCATCCGCCGTGCACCTGGCAGATAAAGCGTAACCTCTTCGTGTTAATGAATTTTTAAGCGTGAAAGGAATGTTTAATGCCACTTGCTAAATTACAATTTCGGTTTCTAATACTCAAGGGTAGAGGTTTCCATAACCCTTAACCTTAAGTATTGAACTTTAGAGAAACTCGACATGAACATGAAAATTATTTTAGATGAATGTTGAAAGATTAATAGAGTAAAAACGTCAGTGTGTTTCATTTTTTAAAGGGATAGAATTCTCAAAAATGATTGTTACTATTTTTTTATTACTATTATATATTATTATTTATCTATTATCATTTGCTCACCCTCATGTCATCCCAAACCTGTTTGACTAAGTTTTTTCTGTGGAACAATATATATATTAAAGAATCATTTTTTGTCTGCACTCTTAAAAATAACTGTTCTAAAAGGTTTTTGTTGTTGTTGTTTTTTGTTTTTTTTGGAGCAAAACCCATTTTGGGTTCCCCAAAAAACCTTTCAGTGAACAGTTCTTAAAAGACACACTTTTTTTCTTGGTTTGAACCTTTAATAATCTGAAGATGTTTTTCCACTATAAAGGACCTTGTGTGCAACCGAAAGCTTTTATGAATGTTAAAGGTTCTTTATTGAATCAAAGATGCCATCAAGAGTGTCTACAATAAAAGTCAAAACAACATTTGACCCCAGTGACAATTTTATTGGAAAAAAAACGTTTGACTATTTTTAAAATCTGTTCTTTTGTTTTTCAAAGTAGAACAAAAGTCATACAGATTTGAAAAATTATGAGGCTAAGAAAACGTTTACAGAATTGACATTTTGAACTATTAGTTTAACTATAGTTAAACTATTAGTTTAATTATAAATTATTGTTCCAGTCTTTTAAATCTATCTAGCTACAATTGGAAAACTTAGACTCTTGGCTATAAACTTGAAACCCATCATGAGTAGCTTTACTTCTTGGCTGATGGAAGACAAATTGAGAAAGTGAATGATGAGGGTTGTGTAAGGGGGGGAGAAACAGAGGAGTGTATTTCTTTCTGACCAAAGCCCTGCAGGGTTCACGTGTTATTGTGCCTTGTTTCAACTGCAGCTGACTGCTGCCACAACCACTTTCCTCCAATCAGGCTGATGGTAATTAGATCAAACACACTTTCATCTTGCTGCCTGCATTCCCTGAACATTTACTTGTGTTTCTCCTTTAGGAAGATGGAGCGAAGAGTGTGTGTGTATGCAGAGATTAGAGTAGTGAGGATTTTTATCCACTCCTCACTTGACTTTATTGCATTTGAAAGCGACGAGGTGAATTGATTCAGTTGTATATTTTGATGTTTCAGACTCACACCCGTCCGCCTAAGAGAAAAAGCATTACCTGGATGCATTTCGGCCCTCGGCACATGAATAAACAGGACTGGAGTCTCATTATAATTTGCAAATGGCATTTGTGGAACGGAGCAGCCTCGGCCGTGCTCTTAAGTGCCGTTCAAGTCTTATTTTCCTTCCACTGCCTTTTAGGACCAAGCTGTGCAAATGTATCTAGTGGAAAGAAACAACAAGCAGCAAAGGGAAAAAAAATCAATAGTTCTCCCCCCATCCGCATTTAATATTCCCTCGCATCGGATCTGGCACGGTTCGATCGCTGTTGAATTTCTGAGATCCGCAGGCCAATTCATTTCGCTCAAGTCTTGCGAAATTAGACCTTGCATTTTTCAAAGTTACATTTTAATCATATTTTACGATGATGGCGGCGTGGAGTAAGGAAGGAAAGCGAAGGCAAAAAATAAAAGGCTGTTAGGGTTCCTGGAGCTTCAACAAAAGTGGCATTTTGTTCGTAATTGGTTTAATTTATTAATCCAATGCTTTGTTGCAGTTGTTTGTTTTTTTATACAGTCATTGCATAAACATTACAGCGAATATCTCATGTTGCTTTCAAATTTTCAAACCTGCTAAGGGAAACTGAGTTTATTACCACCACAGCTGTTCTGTTAAACTTTCAAATGGTGTTTAATCACTGTTTTCTTTTCTCGTTTCTCTTTCTCAGGCTTGTAAATCCCGCTGATTCTTTCTGTAGTCCTTTTGCAACACTGAGGAAAACCTTCTTCTCTTCTCCACACGCAAACCAGGCCGAGAGAGAAGACCCCACCCCCAAAAGACACTTTGCACCCTTCATTTTTGCTCTCCTCCTTTTCGCCATCGTCTCTCTCTCTATCCCTCCACCTTTTCACCAGGAACTCTCCCTCTGTCTTCTCCCTGCACTTCCTGTCTTCTCATACCTCTGGAATACATCACGGACGGCACCGCCTCAATGCTTTGTCACTGGACAAAGATATATTGGATGGGGGCAAAGCGATTGGACATTTCGATGTACTTTAGTTTCCTCTGGTTAAAGACTACTGTATTTGATCTTGTTTACTAATGTAAGGGAAGGACACAAGGCCTCTTTAGTCTGCAGTGGTTGTGTTTTCTTAGGGCAGGGTGGTAGCCAGAAGCCTTCAGAGTCTAAAAAAAAAGCATCTCATGCGTCTTTTTATTTTTGTTTTTGGTTCAATTGCATTAGTTGTTATGGAGTGGAACACAATATATCTTTATAGTAATGTGTGAAATGGTGGGGGGAAATGTACACTATATATATTTTATTTTTTACCAATGTACAAATATATTAATTAACTTATGTACTTTGATCGCTTATTCTTTAATGACCCCTCACGAGAAAAAATAAAAAAAACAACAACTGTATGTTTTTGCAAAATTTTAGGGACTATTTCTAATGCCATTGATGTTTTTTCCTCTTTTTTTCATGTACAAGCTATTGTTTAGAGTGCGGTTCTTGAGTCTCGGGAGCGATTTGCAGACAGAGAGTGAATCTGTCTTGTGATTCTTGTTTCTGATGGTATGTGGTTTATTATATTTTTCTCCCTCTCCCCTTGGGTCAAAGTCAAAGAGGCCAGGGAAGGCTGTTGATTCAGTGGTTCTTTTTTTCCTTTTTTGCGCTTGTGAGAAGAAGACAACAAAAAAGAGAGACAGAAAAAGATAACAGACGAAAAACAAAACAAAATGTGTGTGTGGATTTGTGTGAAAGACCCCGTAAGTTCTAAAAATGCAAAGAAAAAGATGACGTGGTGAATGAGTTTTGTCTGTCTTTTGCACTAATTTAATAAAGCTGTTACTGTACTTCCCACCACTTTAACTTTGCTTGTTTGTTTTAAGCTTGTCTGCAGACCAAAGGAAGAACCAGATTCAGTGATGGAGAAATGTCATGAAATATTTACATTCCATAGGGGACATGGCTGATATAATAAATAATCCAACATATTCACATAAGAATATTGGTATTTTAAGGATATAGCAAACTAAAGTGTTCACAACAACCTTACAAGATTTAAAAGCCTTGGCCATTATTATTATTATGAACATATGAAAAGATGGATAATGGATTTCTGATTTTATGCTGTAAATATTTTATTTTATTTTATAAAAAATCTTTTTTATTTATATATTATATAATACAACTGTAAATAAAATATTGGGTAATTCATATACAAGTGCAGTTGTATAATATAAAATTCTACAATCTATATATAAAATTTAATTTATAGCATAAACTCATTTGTATCTTTGTACCATCTTTTCATACAGCAATATTTTATTAGGCTCACCTAAATAATGTTAGAAAGGTCTAAAAATAAATACTTGTCCTACTTGTCCAATGTAGCTGATAAAAATGGAAATGTCTTGGTTTGAAGGTCAAGGTACACTTGCATATTAATTGTGGTTTAATGAACTAGCTCAGGCATTTAACTAGCTTTTGCATTGCATGAAGTCAGAAAAAAACCCAGACTCGGGCTGTCTCGAGTCATCATCGCTTAGAACAAATATCATCTGATAATTTCTCGCCAATTTGATTAACTGAAATAATTAGCTCATAAACCACCATTAACTTTTCCCTAGAGATGCCAGAGTACAGTCTAACAAACTGACTCCTTCGGTATAAATAATCTGAAAATAAACCCGTGAAACCCTGCAAGTTGCTCTCAGTTTGAAAAGTGAATAGGGAATAGGGAACTTTTGCAATTATATTTGTGTGAATTACCCAGTTTAAGGTCTGAATAACAAGACTTGATTGTACTTTTTTATCATTGGGACTACAATATAAAAGAATAATGGCGAGCCAGCAATGTAATCACCCCCCACCTCCTCACTCGACTGAATGAGTCTCATTTTGATTTCATACTCTGTTTTTGGCACACATCAATTCTTAATCACTCTGTATAAATACTAGAGCCACCGTTCTGGCAGAAGTTTGTTATATTAAGTCACCGTCTTTTTGTCATAACAATTACTCTTTGTGAAAGCACAAACGTGTGAAACCTTGCTGGATGAGTAGAAATCAATAAATGATCATGCTTTGCCATTCGGATCTGGGTAATGACGTGTAACTGGAACATGTGTTTGGGTCGATAAGTGTGCACAGGTGTTCATGGCATCAATGAAGTCAATAAAATTATGATTACTATTTCCAAGATTAGCCTCTAGCTTGATTTAAGAGAAAAGTTAAAGACGCCATGAAATCAAGAATGAGGTTTTGTGTCTTTTAGTCAATGTCTGTTAGTTTTTAGGCCATCTGTATGCAAGCATGCTTTCTCTAACACAAAAGAAATATCCATGAATTATGTATATTGTCTTCTTTAAAGGGATCATGAACTGCCTTTGTTTTTTTATTTTGTACTGTTCTCTGAGGTCCAATTACAATGTTATCAAGAAAAAAAAAGCATCATTATTTAGAAGTAAGCTATTTTTAGTCCTGTTTTTAACCCCCTCATCAGAACGGTCTGTTTAAATAGGCCACGTAATAAAAACAGTTACTCACACTTGTGTTGCGACAATACTGTCGGATCTACTATAGTCGGCACAGCATTCGCTTTTAGTTTCAATCTTTTTGAAACTTCCACGTTGAATTGTGCCTTGTTTGTAAACCAATCCGCGGTAAAAAAAAAATGAAGTGAACAAAGGGCCGAGTTCTTACTGACATGGTCTGGATCTTCATTAAAAATAAAGTTCATTCACTCTTTCCTAACATTGGGATCAGAAGGAATTCAACGCAAGCAATGTTTTTCCACAACTTGGCACAGCATCTTGTCTTCAAAGCATCTTTATCGTTTGGTTTCTGTGTAGACTTGTGCGTTCATATCTACATGCACAATTCGGAGGGCGGGGCTAAACAGGCAGTGATGTAGAATCAGGCGTTGATCTTCTTCTGTGGAGGCGGTGCATATCCACTATATTGCATCATATAATAGAACATTCCACAAGCTGTCGTTTTGGCAGACTGCATTCAATATAAGCTGTTTTTAGACTAACGATGAAGTTTTGAGTTCTGAAACCTATTCAAGTCATTTTTATGGAGAGCATGTTCATATGGTGGCACTTGTATGCAATCTACTGGTTTGTATTACACTCTTGATTATTATTGAAACTTTGAACGTTTGACCTGTTTTAACATTATTGTATTCATTTCAGTCAAATATCTCTCAAACTGGCCAGTAAAGGCATATGCTGACTCTCTGTCAGGCAGGTTGGTGGCTGTCACGATTTCCATTTATTCTACACTTACTCCATTTATTTGTAGGATAGAAGCAGCTTTCATCTCCTATCCCTCTCTCACAGGTGACATGAGGGATTTGTCTCCACAAATTTCGATGACTTCTAAATCCTCTGAGAGTGTTCTTGCTTTAAAATGGCAGGTAGAGCAGAGAGAAAACCCTCTCAGTGTCAGTCATTCACCTCCTGACCTACTACATTGATACAACTAATGGTCACAAAATATTTAAAATTGGAGTGACCAATTGCATTGTCCTTAAAGGGACAGTTTCCTAAAAATGAAGAGATATTTTGAAGAACCTACAATGAAAGTCAATGGGGTCAAGTGTTGTTTTGGACCCCTATTAAGGGAATAGTGAATGGGTTCCATTAGAATAAGAGTTCAAACAGCTGAAAAAAACATCACAATAATCCACAAGTAGTCCACACATCTCCAGTCTTGTGAAGCAATTTAAATTTAAAATGCAAAGCTTGTCCAGCAGTTAATTAATTTACAGTTTAATCCATATAAATGTTCAGCGCTCTCAAAAAATATTTGGACACTTAAGACATAACATTTTATCTAAATTAAAACGGCATTAAAATATCTGAATATTATTGCATTACAAAGCAAAATATCAAACCAAGTGACATTTATTTTAAAGAAATATAGCACAAGCACACTTTATAAACAGAATATTTTATTGGTTCAGAATCATTGCACAAATGGCTCAGAAAAGTGAAGTTAGTTCTGAGAAAAGGTCTGGCATCATTTGTTTGCAGATGACACTTGGTTTGATAGTTTGCATCTAATGCAATAACATTTTCTAATATTTTTTTATATAAAAGTGTCTATATATTTCATTTTTGTGTATTTTTTCCAGCCACTGTATATTTTTGTATCTGGGTGACTGTTTGATGAAGTGACACAGATGCTGGACGCACACTGTGTTCGCATCTGTCCTGCTTGGCTGGAGACTAGTAAATAAAATTCAGTTTATTTTGGGGCATGAAAAAGCATGAATGTAGTACTGTTTATGTTTTGTTTTTCAGTCATATCTTTCTTTCATTTCTGCTCTCCCTGCACACCATTCACTTCCCTCTGATCCTGTTATATCTCGAAGTGTCATGCTGTCTCATCTGTGATGTATTTTTTCACGACAGCACTTGGAAGCAGGAGCATTGGAACATTGGATGACTATATATAAAGTGTATGTTTCAAGGAAGATTTTGTGCTCAAAGTGGTATGTACTGGGTAGGTGCGTGTGTGTGTGCGTGTGTGTGTTTGTGTGTGAGATGGATGTGGCAGGTGAGAGCCCTGGGGCCAGATTCCACCTTACACCAGAAGAGAAACCGAGCTGTCGGAGACCTAATTGTCCCTCAGAGCTCCTGATTGGGTAAAACTGAAGACAGAGAGAGAGCCTCAAGTGTGCCTGCTGGAAATAAGAGCGCAATATATCAACACACTGAAACGTGTGTGTGAGAGAAAGAGAATCTGTCAATACACAACAGTTCTTTGTGGAGTTTGTGCAGGGAGCACTGAGGTCCAGCTGTCTTGGCCCGTGTTTGTTGTCTAGACATCACCTTCTGTCTGAACACAGTTGTGTATTCATCCAGGTTTTTGGCCCTGAGGAGAGTTTTGTCTTGAGTTCAGCTGCCGCTGAGTGGAGCACTGATGCACTGCAGCCTCAGTTCTAGAAGGTGACCTCTTTCTCCAACACTTAACAAATGCTGATTCAACATGTTCATTCGGTGAAAACAAGCGCTGACCAACACCAACAGATGCTCATGTGGTAACAAAACCACATTGTAGACCAGGTTCATATTTGCATTGCCCACATTAGCACTGCAGCTTAATTTGTGAAGATCACATTTATAATTTCGCCTCCGCAACAACTTTTCTGCCCATCTGCTATAAGAGCATTCAGCTATACCATCTATAGGATAGTCCATGCAGTCTATTCGAGATGTTGAAATTTGAAATGGACAGCAGCAGAGCTTCACACCTCTTGTTAGCATATTGTAATAGCCTGCAGGGATTCCATTCTCACCATTGAGGGTGTGAAAATTCAGCACTGGGTTTGATTCACAGCCATGGAAAAGGATGCAGACGAAGACGCAGACACCCTAGATTACCGTTGCATTCGTCCGTCCTACAGCTAAAATGAGAGCAGACATCCAGCGACATCTACCTGCGTCATTCTGTTCTCCCACAAGTCCTGCTAAAAGGGGGAGAGGAGGAATATGTATTTATTTTGCCTGTTTTTTTTTGTCCCGCTATGTTTTGCCGAATAGGGGAACGGTACTGTGTAGCAATGTTGACTCGTGAATTATTGACGGCAGCCGCATCACCTGGGCCATCTCATTATCGACTCACAACGGAGAAAGAGCCAGCCAATCATCCCGCCAACAGTAATACGGCTAGCACATCTCCATTGCAATTACCAGCAATCCAAAAGAGGCTCACTCACACAAACACACACACAAGCTTTACGTCTACAGACTACATGCATGCATTTATTGACTTGCATTTGAGACAGGATAGACATTTAGAACAAAATAAATATGGTGATTATTACGTTTTCTTACTGTGATATAAGCATGCATGCGTACACATGCACATGCTTGCCAAGGACGCCCTACTCAGTAATCAATACCTGCCTGTAATAAGTGTATCAGGAATGGGAAGTCTAAACATGCACAGACACAGTAACCAGCACACACACTTAACAACACACACTTCATCACCCAAGCTTAGACTATCCGCTCATCAATACTCATCAGCACAGGATTAAAGCGCTCCATACTGACGGCGGGGGGCTGATCAACGCTTAATCACATGTCCAGGTAACTTACACTGTTTTTAGAGTAATAATGAATAAGTAATGTCCTCGCTCCCATGTAGATGTTGAATTGCTTACAGTATTGTAGCTGTTTTACAAAATTAACCATTTCATTATTTGACTGCAGTTAATACAGACATACACCAACACCATCCTATTGTGGTGGCAATTTTTGCACAGGCAGTTGGCATTTACATTTAATTGAGAACATTTTAAAATCTAGTTCATAGACATATTTTAGGAAATTAATTTGTCATAAATATCATTAATATTTGTCCATATACTGTAGAATTAGGCTTAATTAGAATGAGCAGAGGTGGGCTGTGAACTGGGAAATGTTTTATTTATTTGTTATTTGACAGTTTTAGAGCACCATTATATGGAAGCTTGTTTCTGCCACTGAATACAAATTTGAAATGTTATTTGCTTTAAATGCTTTTTTTCTCAGTGTTGTGTGATGTAAAAAAAAACTCAGAATTGCATAATACACCCTAGTGCAAAATAAATATACTAAAATTATTTTAAATACATTTATTTTGTGCTAAGTATACTACAAACGCTTTTTCATATTTATGCACATTCCCAGCAGTTATACTTTTAGTTTACTAAACTGATAATATAAAAGTCTGCTAAATTATAACAACTAATTTTGTACTTAATGCACTTTAATTGTGCGGAAGTAGTGCTGAAGTCTGACTAAAGATGTCATTAAAAGTCATTAAAACACATTTTAGGCTTAATATTAAAGTGCTACTATTATGGGTTATGAAAGGTTCATATTTTGGTTTTGGGAGTCCCCAGCAACAGGTTGACATGCATGCAAGGTCAAAAAATACTTTAATTTTCTTATAATATGCATTTATTTTTACCTTATTTGCTCAACGACTCCCAAACAATTCGTTTAACTATTAATTTTTCCTAACCCCTCCTTTGCGTAACGCTAATCTGCAGTGATTGGTCGATTTCATTTAAAGCAGTGTTTGTGAGCTTTTAACGCTCTAAAAGCGGCACCTAGTGGCAAAGAATGAATTTGCATTTTCATTCAGACCAAAGCGAAAATCCAAGTTTTCCCAGGTCTGCGTGCACAACAAGTGGGCGGGCAATATGCTAATGTTTCATTTTGACGTCAACATGAAACAGCTTAAGATTCGTTTTAAAAACGACTCGTTTCAATGATTCATAATCGACTCTTTCTTTTGAGAGACAATAACTTTCTACATGGTGCACTTTCAGATTTAAAACTTGGCAGGATGTTTTCATTCACTTAGAGCTGTGTCGCATGAAAGGTCATTTTCAAAAATCCATAATAGAGGCACTTTAAGAAATGTGCATTGTGCTTATAGGTAGTACTCCAAATAAAGTTTAATTATAATGTTTATAGTAGTAAGTCTTGCGATATGTCAATATATCTCGCAATTGCGAGTTTATTTCCCACAAATCTGACTTTATACTTCGAAATTGTGATTTTATATCTCGCAACTCTGACTTTTCAACTTGCAATTTTGAGTTTAATAATAAACATTTGTGAGAAAAACAGTCACAATTACCTTTTTAAAATTTTAATTCAGTGGCAGAAACAGGCTATCATACCTTTATCAGCTTTATAGATTATAAAAAAAATATATCAATACCATAGATTTTTATTTCAACATTATTAATTTTTGATCAGAATCACTTTGTGCAGCTAAAATTATTTGGTGTTGAATGTTGAACTTGGGAATGAAAGATGACTTATTCCAGCCACCATAACACATCAGAATTACAGTAATTTACACTCATATGTGAGAATTAACAGAAGACAATGAGAAGTGTCTGTTTATTAAGCACTAAAGTCATCACATTTGTTTGAATGTTTAATTTAATTTAAAGGTTAGCAGTCAAATCTCACTGTTTGCAGTTCACCTGTTATGAGTACATCACGTTTTGTGTTACAAATTGTGATAGACCTGCAGTAACTTTGTCAAGTTATGTGTTAATACCAACTTTGGAAACAGACTGTTCCAGCTGTAATCATTTCACTGTCACTGTGTATTAATGGAAATTATTTAATCAGTCTTAGGTGGATACAGTTTGTGTTTCGAGGTCATTATCTCTGGGAATGTGATGATTCATTAAGAGGTATTTAAAAGTATCTTTGAGATTAAATTCTTAACCTCTCACACACTGAAAAGCTGTTAAACGATACTCATAGAATCATGCTGATAACCTCCGTCCAGATTAAACCCCCTTTATAATAGAGAACGTCACATGCATAAAGAGTGAAACTGTGCAAATGAGTCTCACTGGGTAAGACGAGGTGCGAATGATGTGATGATAGTGACAAGCAAAATGCTGCTCCTACAATGTCAAAGTCTAGACTGGGAAAGACAGATATATATATATTTCAATATTTGCCTTTCAAAACTTTTTTTTCCTCGAGAACAAATTTTAGGCTGAGCATCTGCAGAACATTTTTCAGATCCTAAAGCTGTTCCAACATTTTTTGTTGAATATTTGATACTGAAAATATAAAAAATGCATTATATTTGCTTTCTCAAACATTTCAGTATTCACAAAAATACCCTTGAACAGAAGATATATGACTGCCATAGTGGTGGTCTAGTGACATCTGTTAACCACGTTCACATTTCTGCCTTATCTTTATGAGAAAGAGGACAAAAAATAACAAATACGGGATGGGTGACATTTTCAAAGGTCTGTTGTATTACAAAAGCACTGTATACAATGTTTCTTGGTCAAGATGAACAAAAAAAAACAGTGATCACGAGATGGTCATAGAGATGTCTTGAATATAAAAGACTCTGGGCCAAGTGTTGGTGTTGTATTTTAAATATTTAGCTCTAAGGGAATTTACATGTACATATTGTACTATGCATGTGTGTGGTTCATTACTGCTCTGGCAAAGCAACATTACTTGTTTACAACATATCAAACATTTGGTGTTTTAATATTCAGGAACTTGCTTTGTAGCAAGTTAAAAAGCCCTGTAATCCACATTGAACAGTTTGGTTGCATAATATTTGCAAAAGAGAAACCCCAGAAGAAAGTAAACCAATCGAATGAAGATGAGGAACTCCTGAGATGGAAACCATTAAATGTTTAGGAAAGATATTGACTTAATTTACATGAAAACGGGGGCTCTTATCTCTAATCTCTATGGCTGGAGGTGAATGTGTAATTTTCATTCCATGGTATCTAACAAGTGAGCATGTTTTATGCTTGAATAATAATGGTGTTGAGGAATTATTTAAAATGGCTTTTCACAGTGGCAGCTGGTGAATGTGCTGGAGCTCCAGCCAACCTGAGGCCTGTTAAAGTGACGCTCGGTTAAGCAAAGTGCGTATATAATGCGACCTCACGTTCTAATACGCCACCCTCATCACCCTTTTGTAAACATGATCATCTTGGCAAATAGCAGAGTGGAGATAATGGTTTTTAATTTACTTGTTGAATGTGCAGCGGAGTGGGTAAAGTGAACCATGCGTACTTGATGATCTCCAGCCGCAACCACAGGAAACATGAATGGGTACAAGTATTTGAGCATTTCACTTTTAAACTTAGTTGAAATATAACCCTATGTATCCTCTAAGAACAGAAGCCTTTGACCAGGAGTAGTAGTGGGAATAATTTCAGGTCTTCGTATTGGATCAGAAATGGAAAATATCCATCTTCAATCCTCAATCCATTATATTGCTTTCTCCAGTGAAAAAGTTGTCTCATCTGAATCAGAAGAGAAATATGCACAGATCAAGCACCATTTACAAGCAAAAACAGTCCAGAAGAGTTGTAAACAAATATGTTTGTTCATTTTGATGTGAGGGGACAACAGGGCACTTTCCACTGGAGAAAGTGTTATTATGGATTATGACTATATGCTATTTTGGCCTGAAGCAACGATTTAAAGTTAAATGCCTTAATGAAGGATTTGTTTCTTGCAAACACACAACTTTTCACTTTACAAGACTGCAGTTTTGTGGATTATTGTGATGTTTTTAGCAGCTGTTTAGACTCTCATTCTGACAGATCTTTATTGCAGAGGATCCATTGGTGAACAAGTGATGTAATGCTAAATTTCTCCAAATCTGTTCCGATGAAGAAACAAGCAAATTTTCATTTTGGGATGTACTATTCCTTTACGTATAACTAGTTACTAAACAGACCATACAAATGGCTTGTGAAACACTATCCTGGACTAGAATTCACAACTACTGGTCCTTCTGGGAGGAAAGTAGGGAAGACCCTACTGAGTAGGGAAGACCCTACTGAGTCTTCGTGGTGAGTAACCCTGTTGGCTAACTTAGGCCAGAGCAGGGCCGGCGCCAAGGGGGGGCATTCGCGGGCCGTGCCCCCCCAAACGAGTTACTGTGCCCCCCCACTTTTCATCCTCTCCCCTCCTTGCTGAACGTGATCGATTTCGAAAGCGAAAGTGAAACCTATAAAACAGCGCACATAAGAAAGCGATTGAATGGTTTAGTGAGCGTCAACAACTACACAGATTGCAGGCTTCCCACCCGAATCCCCCCCCCCCCCCCCCCCCCCCCCCCACACACACACACACACACACACACACACACACACACACACAACGTGATTTGTGCCCCCCCTAGAAATTCAAATGCCCCCCTGATGGAGGTGCCCTGGCGCCGCTCTGGGCCAGAGATTTAGTCAATAAAACATAAATGCACACGCATACACAAAATCGATTTCATAATAGTAGGGAACAGTTATCATAATCACCATAATGTTTATAATTAATGTAAATTATTATTTTGACAAACTTGATCATTTTTATTTGTTCAAAAATAATAGCTTGTGAGCTGCAGGGGCCCTTGTGTTTATACAATGCTAAAAAGCCTCATATCTAAGGTTTCTTAGAAAATTGGCCACTACTCTGCCCTTTACAACAAATATTTAGCCTTGATCACAAATTAATATCTTATAGTATGTGTTGCATGTGTTTGTGATGCTTGATGATAAATCTATTGATTAATGCTGCATTCATACTAGGCTTTGAGTAAGAAAAAAAATATTTGGACCAGCAACACTGCAAACCATGCAGTTTTTAGGTTTCTGTGTTATTTGAATCCAAGAGGTCAGTCTGTGATGTTCAGATCCTCTAATGGTCAATTGTCACAGGTCAGATATCACTGAACTTGAACTTTGACTTGCCACAAAAGTTAGAACGTCCTTATATTCGCTTGTGTTTCTGGTCTCCCGAAATGTATGTGTACAAATCAGAGTTGTGGGCCTCCAGAACTCTTCAGAACTGAGTTGTGAAAGCTGTTAAATTCCTGCATTTTAAATTGAATTTGAATTCAGATAGCAAACAGGACACGTAATTACAGTTCAAATTTGATAGAAAGGTAGTAGTAGGTTTAAAAAGCCTTTAAGTGTGAAAGTCTATAGACTTCACAGATCATAATCATGTAAAATAAGTTATTTGGCAAATAAATAAACTTTTAAAGTAATGTTACCAAAAAAAAAAAAAGTAAATGTATTAGATTTTTCTGTTTTCCTGATTAGTCCACCAAGGGCCAGATTTAGTAACAGCTTGTGCCAGGCAGGCAAACTGACTTTTGGCGTTAAAATGTAGGGGTGACTGACAGAGCCTTTTCTGTTGCTGGCCCCAAGCTATGGAACAATTTGCCATTATCTATCAGAACATCTTCTTCAGTGTCTGAGTTTAAAAGTCTCTTAAAAACATATATTTTTCCCCATGCTTTCAATGTTTTGTGACTGTGTTTTTCTAATGACGTGTTTATTTATCGTGTGATTGGGTCAATGTAACTGTGTACAGCACTTTGGTAAACTAAGGTTGTTTTAAAGTGCTTTATAAATAAATTAGAATTTTGAATTTGAAAATAGTACTGTCAGTATTTACTAAAGATGCGCAGTAAAGAATTAGCGCTGAAAAGGTTATTTTTGTGCCTGCCCTTATTGAATATGCATTTGTAGGAGTTTCCCTTTCAGATGCAAAATTTATGGGAGGAGTATAAAAAAAGAATCATGCAACGCGATTGCGATTGCGCTTGTCAAATTACTGTTTTTTGCACCATTATTTAACGCCCAAAAAAAGCATGTCTTAAAGTCCGTGTAAAGTCAATATTAAATGTGTGTTCTGAGTTTGTCACACCACAGAAAAATGTGTTATTAACCACCCAGCCAAATTTGAATGCTAAAAAAACCCACCAAGTAAATAAAATAAGGTTATCAAAATCTTGAAAAAATAAGCAGTATTCTCTGCTCTCAAACGTTGGGGGCGTGTCCACTGGCGGCGCTGAAACCACGCCCACTCGCGGGAAAGCTGCCATCTCTCAACTGTCTTCCTAGCAGCTTATTTAATAAGGAGACCGAGCTGTCTTGTAAATGATCGCAACCAGGTATTATGCATTTACGTGGAAAAGGCATAGCTAGCTAGCAAACTGTAGGCTGTAGTAACTAACGGTAATGACAGTAACTCACGCTTGAGCCGTGAACCGCTAATGCACTCTAGTTATTAGGTGTGTTCGACTTGAAGCAGCTCTGCAAAACGATCAGTGTATGACATCAAAGTACTGCGAGAGCAATTGGATTCTCTGTAGCTCTCACTGTACTTTGATATCACACACTGATCGGTCTGCAGTGCTGCTTCAAGTCGAACACACCTCTAATAGTGTCGGGGGAGGGGCTGTGCTCGGTGGCTCAATTGCGTCATCGAGTCATGATTTAGCCCCCCAAAAAAAATCCTGATCACGAAAATGGTGAAAAACTGTTTAAAGGTCTAACTCCACAATTAAAGTCCGTGTAAAGTCAATTCTGAGAATTGTTTGTAAACACATTATAAATGTTAGAAATGCATTGCTGAAACATGTTACAAAGACTGTGAACTATGTAGTAGAGCATTTTCGTTTTCAGGATTTTTTGGGCGGGGCTAAATCATGACTCGATGACGCAATCGAGCCACCGAGCATGGCCCCTACCCCAACACTATAAGCGGTATAAGCGGACTTGAAGCAGCACTGACTGCACAGACCGATCCGTGTGTGACATCAAAGTACAGTGAGAGCTATAGAGAGTGGACGCTCCTTATGCTTTTTAATCGCTCTCTCGGTCTTGACTTGATCGTTCTGCACAGCACTGCTTCATGTCGAACACACATAATAACTAGAGCTCATTAGCATCAGTGGTCCGTCGCTCAATCGCAAGTTACTGTCATTACCGTTAGTTACTACAGCCTACAGTTTGCTAGCTAGCTATGCCTTCGTCACGTTAATACCTGGTTGTGATAATTTACAAAACAACTGAGCTCGGTCTCCTTATTTAAATTGAGCTGCTGCTAGAGGAAGACAGTTGAGAGAGACGGCAGCTTTCCCGCAAGTGGCCGTGGTTTCATATGGCTTATTTTTTCAAGATTTTGATACCTTTATTTTATGTACTTGGCGGGGTTTTTTTTGCATTCAAATTTGGCTGGGTGGTTAATAACACATTTTTCTGTGGTGTGAGTCGTGTGACAGACTCAGAACACACATTTAATATTGACTTTACAAGGACTTTAAGTAATACTAGTTCACTGTCTTTGTAACATGTTTCAGCAATGCATTTCTAACATTTATAATGTGTTTACAAACAATTCTCAGAATTGACTTTACACAGACTTTAAACTATTTTGGGCCTGTGTCGTAAGTGGATCACCCGCACCTGATGAGCATCCACTCTGCTTATTTGGGACTATGCTAATTTGCCCTGTGCATGGTATAATGCGTTGGTCAATATGTAAATGAGATGTTGAGTCTGTGTTCTTTAATTTGCACATTGTCAGTAAATCACCTGCTGAAATTTCCATGCCCGTCGTCGCTGTTTTGGAATTGCGCTCTCACGCTAATTTGCCCTGTTTAGTAAATCTGGCCCCAAATCTGGTAGCATTGACTGAAGAAAAGGAGTTCTTGATGTAACTGGGAGATGGATGGATGGATTTAGTTTAGCTTTTTAATCATATTTAATAAATTGAATTCCTGTGTGTTGTGGTTATTTCCAATTCACAATAATGATTTAAAAGGGAACCATTTACTCAGTTCTGAATTAGTAGTGAATGGAGAGGTTGTTTATTAGCCAAACGTATTTTCCTTTCCAAACATTTATCCATTTACTCTATTAATTTGTCTCATTGCGGTTTGGGTGCATTTGATATTTGTATATGCACTAAATTAGACTCTTATTATGCTCTCACAAAGTGTTCTCCTCAAGAGAAGGCATGACACAAGAACATTGTTGGTTACTGCTCCCAAAATTGCAGGTGCTCTTTAGAAGCGCATCAATATATTCGGCGCAACACTCTTGTCAGCTCCAGGGCTCAACGTGAGCGGAAAGCTTCCGAGCAAAGGACAACAAGAGGTCATTAAATAAATTTCCCTTCTGCTATTGTTGTCTTTCATGGTGCTCATTGTGCAAGCTCTTGGTGATATAGATTGTTTTCAACTAACGGGTGGTGAAAATAGTTGCCTCATTATTTTTAATGGGGATTTCAAATCGCTCAATTTCAGCAGTGCGCTGTCATTTAGTTGGCCAGGCATACCGTGGGATTAAAGCGGAAACATTGGAGTTGCCAGGGGAAATAGGTCTAATTCAGCATTACGCTGTATCCCTGTGCCTCTAATATTGGTCCAGAGCCTAATGCCATCGTCCTGAGTATGTTTTAATTTGTTTACGTTGATCAGCGGTCCTTCATTTGAGATGAGAGGGGCAGCGAGAGAGGAAGTTTGTTAGATCTTAATGGTGTTTGTGTCTGGGCCTGACCCAAGTGGCCATCACACACTAATTGTTATCATTTTTCAATTTACATTAGGCAGTTGTTTAACGAACATCCCCCCCACCAAGATTTCCCACCGTCCCCAGATGACTTGTCTCCCAACTGCACTGCTGCCCCTAACAAATGACATTTTCCCCTGCATTTTCAATCAAGATGAGCTTTTAATTAGGCCTTCTCTTCATGCTCTCTTGTGGGGTTTCTAATCAAATCAGGGGAATCAAATCTCTTCTGCTGCTGTTTTCTGAACGATCACCAAGCATCTGTTTAATTTTGTTGCATTTTTGCGCAGTAAAAAGAGGAGTGCAGAGCGCATTTGGTCTGGATGTCGTGAGTCAAAGGAATGGAGTAACAGTGCTTGTCCTCAATAAGCACAACAAATCATTTAAATGCATGCAAACTACAAAATGATGTGGGGTTCTTTTGGTTTGTCTCATAATAGTTGGCCAAAATGAGCATTCTGTCATTGTTTACTCAGCTTCATGTTTGAGTTCCAAACCTGCTGTATTTTTATTTTATTTTATTTTTCATCTTTCATTGTAACAACTTGCCTAATGCAAAATTAAAATGTACTAAAATTAATTACACTACTGCAATTTTTATTAGAGGAAATATTCCACAATATTATTATTATTAAGTCTACAATATAGTTATTATTATTATTATTATTATTATAATTATAAAAGGGTTTAGAACTAGGTATTTGAAATCAACATACAAAACCTTGTTGTGACATTTGACTCAAACCCTAATAGTTACTTAGATGTAGGCCTTGTGACAACTTCCCATGTAACAACCAGTCCCGGTCTCCCTTGTTTAATTTACACCAAAACCTCTGTTGTCTGGACCGGTCAGACTAGGTTCCCTTATGTATTTTATCTGGGGGGGTTTTTTTTTTTTTTCACATAAAGCAATTTTAGTGTTGGCACTAAACTGGGTCAATGTGACCTTAGCCGCAGCCACAGTCTTTGTAGCACGATTGATTTTTACGCCTCTTGTTATATTTTCTTGCATAATTCTGTTTGGTTTGGACTGAGGGTTCTGTGACATTTTGTATAAATGAAAACCATGGAAAAAGATGAAATGGAAGATTACACAATTGTATTCTGCCTTGCGCCAAAAGCAGTCTAAAGGAATATGACAAACAAATGTTTTCAAATACATCTTTTGTCTCATAAACTCTGGATCTAGCCCAATATGTCATGGTGCTATACAAGATTACATGCATCATGAACGGCACCACGCACATATGCAAAGCAGGTATCTCTTGGCACACGCTTTGTCCAAAGACACTCCATGACGACTGGATTACGCTGTCTGTTAGGAGACAGAAGAGTTGTGCAGCTTGAGTTGCAGCATCTTAAGATACTAATCGTCTTAGCAGCCAAAAGAATCAAACAGTAGCCCTGAAAGAATATTACTGACGGATAAAAAGATCTGTGCTCAGAGGAGAAAGATTTGCTTTTGCTGGCTCCCTCATTCCATTCAGCTGTGACTATGAGAATACAGTGGCATCAGTATTCTGAGGGATCATTGAGGAAAAGGAAGCACCCCTGCATTTGGATTTCAGTGTCTGTCATTTGATTCACTCAATAGCTTTTGAATCAGTTGAAAACCCACCACAGCAAAACAATATCAGAGTCTATTTAGAGGAGATGCTGTATGTAGATGCATACATCTCAGATCCTGCTTCTTTTTATCCATTTCTCAGGAGCTTTTTATTTGCCATTGTCAAATGGCAAAATGGCCAGTGAAATCCTGTGTAAAAATAGATCTTGAAAAAGTTTTTGAAAAGCAGATGTACAAAGACAGTTTTCAGATATGCTAAAGCAAGCATCGCTATTTCTTTGGCACATACAGCTAACCTTAAATATGAAAAGTTACTATTTGTGCTACAAATGTAAATGACCAATTCATGTCACTTGTTGATGTTTGCTTTTTCTTTTCTAAGCATTCAATTTGATTGATTGACTGATTGATTGATTGATTGATTGATTTAGATTTAATGGTACTTTGCTATATTTAAAATCACAATTTGGAGTTATGATATAGCAACTGTGAGACCGAAACAGGCTTACATAACCATCCTTGCATGGCCAGAATAGTGTTAAAGAGAGTAAAGTTACACTAACATCAGGTGGCCATCAACATTGAAATTCACCATTACGTGTGTACATAGGCACCCAGACAATGAAATGTGACCTTGTATTCTGTTTATTTGTTGGACAGCTTTAAAGGTCAGTGGTTTAACAGTAGGACAATGTTGATTTGATTTTCTTTGTCCTGGGGGCATTGACTTTCATAGAGGAATCCGTTTCACGGAACAGTAGAGCTGCCGAGAAATTCAGGTATCTCAGACTGAACTGGTGGAAACAAATCCTAGAGCAAAAAAATATACAAGCTACATGCAGGGAAAAGTTTGAGTGTGGTACTGAGGTGGGATTTAGGGGCTGGACTGTTCAGAGGAAGTGTGTCTTTCCAAGCCCTCAAACCAGTGAAACCTTTAGGAGTTTCTGAATGAAGAACTCATAAATAGACTACAGAAGCCCTGTGATGTATAGTCTCGTCTGTTCTCAGGAAAGGACCATCATGGGAAATATTTCAAAAGCATACCCAACTGCTTAAATGCTTATCAAAAATGCTCTTTGATAGATGTTTTCAAGACCCTTTAGCGAGCTACCAGAGCACTCAGGTGTTCTTGCTTAGAGTCTGAACAGTCTGTTGCAATATTTCATTGCTGGCAGTGATAAATTTGCTCTGAAACCCATGCAAGGTGCATGGACAAAATCTGATGTCAGTTTATTGCCCCTAGTGAGATGGTGACTGCAGGTCTGTTAGAATAAAACACTGATATGCTTCAGGGGGGATTTGTCTGCTTGACGGGGTTAGACAGTCAGAAATTAGATACTTGGGTCAAAGCAGTTTCTTTGCGTATTAAATATCTAATAAATTTCAGAGACTAATGTTTATTAATTGGGCTCACTGGGTTTAAACTTTATGTCCTAAAGATCTCAATTCACTTTTTTTTAACTAATGTGTAAATGTTCACTTTTGTTAAAGGGGTGTTGACTGTTTTTTTTCTAGGCTTGATTGTGTTTATGGGGTGCAGTCTAACATGTTAATGCTTCGTTTTTTTTAAAAACGCATTATTTTTCACATAATTTACCTTTATTCCACACCGCTCTGTCCCTTCTCTGATAAACACGCTGATCATTTCCTGCTTTTATGAAGACCCTCCCTCAGAAATACGCGATTCATAGGTGCCCCAGTGTGTTGTGATTGGCTAAACCGCCTCTAGTGCGCGTCTAAACGTCCCGCCCCTCAGCTCAGCGGCATGTGGTCCGCTTGTATTGTAAAAACTGGCGTCGTCTATATTTCTTATCAATTTAAACCCGATTGAGACCCAGAGAATATTAGTGAAGAGATCAACCACCCCTTTAAACACAACCTTAGGGGCCATTTACACAGAATGCATTTTTCCATTGCACCGTGCTACTTTTCCATTCTTTTTCGGCCCCATTTTTAACTTTATAAGTGGCCTTAATTACTATGTACTTACATTTAAATTAATCATTTGGTACAATGCACTTATTGTGTATATACATGTTTTTACATTGTTCTTATATTTTAAAAAAATACCTGCATGTAATTGCATCTGTAATTAATTTCTATAATTACATTTATAATTAGAATGTTGACCCATCCCTTACACCTTAACCCTTTACCCCCTTAAACCTACCCATACCACCAAACCTGTCCCTAACCTTACCCATATCCCACCTCAAAAGCTGCAAAAATGTTTTGCAATACAATATTAACACAATAAGTACTTATTGTACTTTTTTAAAAGTACATAGTTAAGGCCACTTAATATAAAGTGGGACCAACAGCATTTTAAAAACACATATGTGTATTTGTCTATTTCATCTATATCCCAATAATATTTTTAAGAACTTGTTTTCTTCAGCCAAATGAAGTCAAATTACCCTTAAATGCTATCAGATTTGGTGGACTAATTATGTTCAGAAAAACAGTCCCCCGCTGATCTTTTTTTCTGGCCTTTTGATGACATTTTAGAAGTTTATTTAATTGCCAAATGGCTAATTTTACACGATTGCTTTTTGTAGCAGTGTTGCAATTATGTGTGTACTTCAGCCTGGTCTCAATTAATTCATATATAGAGAAACACCATGGATCTCCATCTTTTGCCAAATCTTGACATTGAACATTGATCAAACCTCCTCCAGTTTAGTCTTTCGTTTGATTGTGTTGTGGTTCACTGCAGTGCTGCGATTGGCCTTTACTTGCTTTGCCAAAAGTGTTACCTGTTCCTGGCCCCATTTTGCAAACATTTTTCTCTGTAGGGTGCTAGACAGTCTCAGTGCACCAAAGTCACCTGGGCCTTTGTTAAAGAAATAAGACAGAAAAAAATACAGAATAAAAGAGTAGGGTATTTGTTGTGCGCATGCAGTCTTGGAGCCTGTTACCAATGTAATTTTGGCGTAATTGCGGGCGTGTCGTCTCTCTTAATGTCGAGTGATTGCTGTGAAAGTGGTTGATAACTGCAGCGCTACGCCTTGCTACCCAGGACATTACACGCTCCTGCCTGTAAAGTAATGGAAATGTGTGATTGTATCAAAGGCATCAGATGTGCGGCGCTCTCCTTCACAGGCAACCGTGGAGTTTTCCAGCAGTGTCATTTCCGTGTTCGGCATTTGCACGCATGCTGGTAAATTGAACTGGTATGGATCATGTGGTGCTATTGTGTGTCAAGAATCTTGACCACACAACGAAAACTTGGTTGCTCGAACTGACACAATTTTTCTTTATCAATTTAGTGGAATTGTTCATCTACTTCTAAATAAACAAGCTTGCTACTAAGGCTTCAGATTGACTCACTCTGATTTTTTTAACTTAAAAGGCTTCTATTAGGATTGTAAAATAATGTATTGATTTACAACCTTACATGCTTGCAACTACTAAAGATGGCACTTTTCTTTCAGTTTTAAGTTTTGAGCTGAAAAACTGTGGTTTCTCATTGCACAAGATATAGCAGCCATTCTAAAAACTTTTCTAAAAACGTTGGCACTCTAAAAACATGGCACTCAAGTTCAAAGAAGTCCAAAATTGTCTCAAGATCTTGCTTCTTTTTTCCCCTCATTCCACTGTCGGCTTCTCACATTTTTCAAAGCAAAAATGCATTCTATGAATGGACCCATATGCTGACTTTCTCCTCAAGGATCATTACTAAATAATCTGCAAAAGTTGCCAGCAAATTCAAATTTCTCACATAAACACATTAGTTATAGTTATTAGTTATACAGAATTAATTATTGAAAAATTAAAACATCAAATTCTTCAATTATTTCAATATATTGATCCCAATTATGCAAATATATCTATATATGTTTTGCCTGAATGGTGCATTTGTATTCTAAGTACAGCATCTCAATGACTGTGTCAGAGGTTACAATGAAGTATCGATCAGCTGTGACACCCTTACTGGTCTGCAACACATCGGAATTCCTCCAGGACATCCATCACACACTCCTTTCACACAAGACCAAGATGCACTAATAGGAGGAACAAGTGGGAGGAGAAATAGAGAGGTATGTGTGTTTCTTGGCTACCTGATTAGAATTATAGTGTGACAACAGCAGAGATCCCTGATCTGTTGCTCAACCCTGTCAGACCAGAAGATAAATTGCTCTGCCACAGCACCAGTTTTAATGCAAATCCGTACGTTACACATCCCAGGGCTTAGGTTCTCCCGTCAGGACACACACAAGCGCACAAATCATGGCAGCCACTCAGTCAGGGGCTAAGAAATGAGATGTCTTGTCCCGAAGTGGACCTGAACTTTACAAGCGTTCGAACCGGCCATGTGAGGAGTCACAACACGGAGATTGCTGCAGGCGGATTTGAGTGGTTTATGTAAAGCGCCATGTACAGAGGTCGATACTGTCCAGCCGAGAGCCATTGCAGAAATGGCTTAATGGTAAAATCACCCAGTGTGACGATTAGAGTGGTCATTGTGGAGGCTGTAGTGTAGCATGACGCCTGAGGACGTTGGCGTGTTAGACAGGAACATGACAGGTAGGCGATGAGGAACACACCACCATGATGGTTTTTCCTTTATTTTGACCTGGTGGAATAAAAAAATAAAATGCACAGTTTTATCAACTGTCAAAACATGCTAAAATTTACTTTTAAAGTCAACATAAAATCTAAATTGGCCCTTTTTGTGTACAAATAATCAGTACATGTTATTCCAAAGAAAATAAATGCACTTAGTGATTTTAAATCTGCCATATTTGGTGGGTGCTTTGTTCTGGACACTGTTTTTTTTAACCAATCACAAATTATTTTGTCAGGATACAAAGCTGCTTTTAAATGGCTGTCAAAGGAGAAACATGCATCCAACTAACTTTTTCCATTCCCATATATACTTTTCACATTCAATCTTTTTTCTTGTTGAACAGCATAGTAATTCACAGTAATTCTTTGCTTCTTTTTAGCTGCGCCTCAACACCCACGCTGAATCTACAGCCCTAAACATAAAGCACGAGCAGTATAGTCTGATTCCTGAAAGAATGGCTCTTAAGAAATTAGTTATTTTTAGTGAATCAATGGTGATACTTTAATAATAGAAAATTTATAATAATAGAATAATAGTCTCATTTGATAACATTGGTTAATGCATTAGTTAACATGAACTAACTATGAGCAATATATTTTCACAGCATTTTTTAAGCCTATTAAGCATTTCTGTTAGTCAATAAAAAAATTAAAAAAATATATTAATAAATGTAGAAAATAACATTAAGATTAACTAAGACACTTTTAAAATGCTGTAAAAGTATTGTTCATTGTAACTAATGTAATTTACTAATGTTAAGAAATTAAACATTATGAAATATTATAAAATATTACCTTATCGGCTTTGTAATCACCTCATTGTTTTCTTTTAGCATTGTTATTGAATATATAGTTAAGGCCAGTTATTTATGCTGCTAATAAACAAACAAACAAATGGTGTGTAAATAAAGTCTTACATTTTAAAAAAATACCATTATTCTTGAAATTACCTAATCATTTTTTAAATTACATTTACATTTTTGTTTTATTGTTTTCTTATTTTCTTACATTTATAATATTTCTTCCTCAAAACAATAATTTATGGAACTGTTAAGGAATCACATTTGATAAGAGGAACTGGAGTTATTTCTTGCGATTCCAATCCCAATACATGTTTACCACAAATTATTAATTCATTTTATTTCACACTTGAGAGATTTTTCACAGGCTTGGCTCTTGACTTTGGGACTTTATCGCCTTGTTCTAACGTACACTAACTTTTAATGTCCTTAATACAGGTTGAGGAGAGCACTTCCCCTTTGCACTTCGGCTGGAGAGGCAAGTGGATTATGGCTAGCGTCTATATATGTGTTGAGCGAGATTATGCCAGAAAGAAAAACTAATTTTGAGGTCTGCTCTGGTGTTAGCCGCTTTACTGTTTACGCTGTAATAGCTATGTTGGATTTCGCTCCTTGAGTGTTTGTGGGAGTATATGCATATGTGTGTGTGTGTGTGTGTGTGTGTACGTCAGGTTGGAGAACGTGTGTTGGCACTGTCAGTCTGCATGACGATAAACACGCATTTCAGCGAGGGCTCTTGCTATCTTTAAAGCCCAGGCATTGAAAAAGACAGACAACATAGAGGCAAACATTCATTCTCATTATCCTTTCCGCTAAATTATTCACACCGTGGATGCCCGCTATCTCCCAACAGCACTATTCTGCTCTAAGCTGCCCTTTAACCATAATCAAGAAGCGCAAGACTTGCCTTCTTCCTCCTCTTTCACTCTCTCCCATTCTGTCTCTTTTCTTTGCCCTTTGTTTTTCTGACATTGATACTTACAATAGAGGTGTACAGTACCTCTCCATAGCCACTTCTTTAGCATTGCCAGCAGTCTGTTCATCAGCGGCAGTGGGCGATGCACGAGGGAGGATTTCAGGAAGGGTATTAAAGCGGGACCCTCAGACTAGGAAGGGCTCCGGGAGTCATTGATGGAGGCCAACCCAGAGTTAACTAGATGTCGGTACACATCAGTCACACACGCACCCTAGGGACGGCACAGGCCATGTGTTTGACAGCAGCCCCCTCTCACCCTCCTCCGTGTGCATGTTTACGTGTGACAATCTCAGCTTTTTTCTGCGATGTTCATTTTGATACTCATTAATACTAATGAGGCAATGATTAAATAAGATAAAGAACATTTTATCAAGGCCTATTAGTATAATGCATCAGATAATAAGTCTAATTGTATAATTAGATTACTGGCAACTGTTTGTTTAAAGATCATAAACAGGCAGCTGTGGCTGAGATTGCTGTGTAAAGATAAAGAAGAAGACTCCTGAAAGAAATCATTATGAGCGTTTTATTGTGCGTAATGGCCTGTGAACAAAAGACATGCAAAAATGTGCACGTCAGTGACGTAGCTTTTCTTTAGCCTGGCATCTGTTTAGCTGTTGTTAATTTGGCTTTGGTGTGAACAGGTAAACAAATCCACTTCCTTTGAGGAAATTATTCACGATGGCGCTCCTTCTAGCGCCATTATTACAGGCCTGCTTTTGTTCACTAGCATGGAGAAACGCATATAGCTGTCGCATCTTGGAGATGGCACAGGTCACGGCTTAAGTCTCTCGGCCAATGCCTGATTGCTCTCTTTTCTACTCTGCATGTAAGCCACTGAAAGCTCTGGCTAATCCACAGTTAATTAAGCTTAAATAGAGCTCTCTTCATAACTCAGAGAAAGACGAGGCGACTAGATACTTTCACTCTGCTCGGTTACTGTCAAAAACACATTTTCTTCCTCCTCCTCAGTCACACACCTTGACATTCATTTTCTCACTTGCATACGCTTGCTTATTTTCTTTTTTATATTGTGTGATATCAAGAGCTGGCTTCATATTTCATAGTTGATTCTCCTTGAATAACACATGGTGAGTCATCTTGTAGACATTGTCCATACAGAAGAATAGCTCATATACTATTTTAATAGAGATTGTTCATTAAAAAATAAACATTTTGTTATTATTTATTCAAAAATGTGGTTTTAAATTTATTTTATTTTGGAAACTTATGCCATTCTGGCATCAGTAATATGGATCCAGTATGTGTGTTTGAAAAGACAGAACTAAATAATAAAGACAGTCCTTTTATTTTGAGGTGAATTAATTCTTTAATGTTGTCTAAAATCCCAAACAATGATAAATGTTTCCCTGGATAATGAATCTGTGTTATTTATGAAATTACTTTCAAATCAACCAATTATATTTTTAGGCTTTTTAACCCATTCAGACCAAAATTATGTTCCAGGGACACACACACAATTATGAACATGCTTCTATTTCTAAATACAACCATGCATTATAATCAATATACATAACATGTGATTACTGTATTTTTTTATTATTTAAAATGTCAATTATGATGGACATTGATTGTGACCAGTAGCCAATTCAATACACTACCGTTTGGGGTTCGTATGATATATAGTTTTTATTATTATTATTCAATTTATTTATTTATTATTTTGTTAAAAACATTCATACTTTTATTCAACAATGACACATTACATTGCTCAAAAGTGACAGTTAAAAAAATATTTCAAACAAAGTCTGTTCTTCTGAAATTTCTATTACATTTTAAAATGTATTGAAATTCTAAAGGCTTCTTTCAAAAGCATTAAAAAAATCTTACCAAGCCCAAACCTTTGTACATTATTGTATATATGAATAGGGGTAGATATGAAAAGTGACTATTGTAATGGACAGGTTAAACAACATAAACAAAGATGTTGATGCATAAACATCCAATATATGGCAACAGGATTGGCAAATGATGTGAGTAGGACTTTAACTTGTGTTTCTTGAATAAGAATATCCACATGTCAGAGCACATAAGCAAGACACAGTTCTGACATTAAAAAAGTATACTGCATAGAGAGCAGACTTACTATGTATGAATTCAGAATGAGTGTGACATAACAGCATCTCACTACTCCCAAAGTGGATAATATAAAACCAGAAATATTATAAGGCTTTTTTTTATATATATTCAAGTGCTTTGGTTCGAGCTCTCACATCTGCATGTGAAAATGACTTCAAGGGCAGGATCGGACAGAATTGGAGGACATTCAGGCATCAAGATGTCAAGTGTTTATCTCACCTTCCACATCCGCTGGTCACTCCAGCATCTATAGAGAGCAGCTCTTGCTTGGGGTGACATGTAGCTGTTTATTGGAGAAGGGATCATTTCTGCTCTACTGTCCTGTTCCCCTACAGCGGGCATGGCTGGACATTGGCTTTTGGGTGGGTGAGATACTGATCCGGTGTTTGCGGTTGCAGGGAGCGTGAGAAGATTACACCGTTCCCTGAGGCAGAGCTCTGTCCGAAGGTCCTGTTTCTCTGGAGCTCTGTATCGTCCCGCCATCTCGCTGCTGAGTTCTCAGTCAAGGGCACGGCTGATGGATTCTCCCAGATTAGGAAAAGGTTATCTGAACATTTTGCTCAAGTGGGCCTCAGAGGGCAAATGAGTACTGTAGGTGACAGTAGCACACAGTTCTACTCTGCTGAGGAAAACTGTTCTTATAACATTTAGTTAAAGGTGATGTGTGCTATTTTTGATGTTGAAATGCTTTACCCACGTTAATGTGGATAGACAACTAAGTAAAGTTTTTGTTTATTGATTTTCTTGGGGTTCTGTGGTGTTATCAAAGCATAGCAACACTGGCTCAACCAATGGCATGAGTTTGGGCTGGAGTTACCTGACCAATGAAAAAGAGAAACCAGCTACTGTTTTTGTCTGTTCCTTGTGGCGCAAACATTTTAAACTTTACCTTAGAGCTGTTAAAAAAGAAAATAAAAAAATCCAGCTTATCCCAGGTTAATATGCAGAACAGATTGTTTTCCCGACCCGTTTGACAATCAGCCGACTGCGCTATTTCGGGTGAGCCCAAAACTCATAAGAAAATATTTTTTATTATTCATATTTTTACATTTCTTATGAATTTGTACAATGTGATTTGTGAAGCTTATGAATTTTAGAAAATAATGTAAAGATGAAGGTCCACGCCTAAACCTAACCATCAGTGGGGCAGTTGAAGATTGTAAAATTCATTACAAATTAGCCGCCAAATTGAATCAACAACAACCAAAAATTCCGAAATGCATTAAAAATGCATTTTATATGGAGGTAGCAAAGGAAGCACAACTGCTTTTTAAATGGTAATGAAGTAAATGTAAATTTAAACAAATTCAATTAAATAACGTTTTTACTAGAAAAGCAAAGCTCGTCAAACTCAAGATAAACTTTGAGTTTGAAGCATTGAAGTATCACATTAATATGTCTATCACATAATATGTGATACATAATATGTATCACAATAATATGTGAGTAGGTTGTAATGTATATAAATTATATATCAATTTGTGTAGATTTCACCACCAGCTACAATTCAGTTAATGTCTTTTCCTGTCATTCCAACTAAAATTCCTGTGTGTTGTGGCCAGTTCAGTTCAAATTCATTCTCATAAACTGAATAAGAGCAAATTGTTTCAATTCTTGGTTTTGCACAACCTTGGAAGCTCCCATTTTAATGCATTATATGGTGCAAGGGACGTCTAAAGAGAAAAGAGAGAGAATTTTGTTCTTCTGTGTATTATTATGTTTCTAGGTATTATCATTCATTCCTTGCCATTATAACGGCCCAGGTCTCAGAAGACCCCACATTTTCTCACTCAATTTGTGTCAGAGAAAGAGAAATGAGAAACACAGAGCGACAGAAATCCATAGAGAAAGAAAGAGAGCCAGAGAGTTCATAACACATATGAAAGAGAGGAGCAGAGGGCCTGGCTTCACTGTTTTAATTGACTTTGCTAGTGTGGTTAATAAGGTAGACGTTCTGTAGGCAGCGAGACAGCGAGCTGAGCTCCTGAACATAATGGGTCTCTGAAGATCACTTCCTCTACGAGAGAACACACAGACCTCCCTTCGCCATCTGTCCTTCAGTCCAAGCGCATGCTGAGTAAATTACGCCTCGTATAATGGACTCGAGTGAAAAATAGGCCGCTCTCAGAGCCTGAGTGCCGGGTTTAATGCTGGGGTTACAGCAGCGGTCTGAAGATACTTTGCGGCAAATTGCAGAAATGTTCTAATGTCACCTCTCATGAATGAATCCCATCTGTGATTTATTTAATGGCATGTAAAGTGAGTAAATATTATTGAAAATGCCCCATCCTTTACTACACCAGAGTGGCCCTATTTCAAAGCGGATTTGTTTAATCCTATGGCAAATTGATCTTATTCCTATAGGAAATTACACAAAATCGTCAGTAAACGGCTCTAATTCTATGATAAATTATCCCTCCCACTCCCTGCATATGTGGTTGACACTGGCATAAATTGGCCTTGGAAAATAGAGCCAGAGATTCATTTAGGGACAAGAGGAAACGATACACCGTTCAGCAGAGAGATTTACCTCTAAAATTACAAAGATGCCCTAGTCAGTGATTTTGCAGGTAAATTAAACAAAAGTGGGGAGAGCGGGAATTATTGTAACTCTTTTTGGCTTATGCTTATTTAATTAGAAAACATTTATCCGAAAGATTAGAAATTTTACCCCAGACATATTTGTTTAATTAATTTACAACTTTCAAAATTAGATGTGCACAGATAGATTTTACATTCATACCGCCTATTCTGCATAACTGTAACTATGAAAATGAAAACGCTGTTTACTGTGCATTTACAGTGGAGTCCAAATGCCTGAGACCACTTGTGAAAATCTTTGTTTGCAATGCAGTACATTTTTTATTTTATTTCTATTGTAATACTGTTTTGGTCATTTTCATTTTGTTTAACTTGGCCTACTAGAACAATTGAAACTACAACCAAATTAAAATGATTAAAAACTATAGGCCCTATAGACATGTTTGAAAATAACAAACGCTAATAAAAAGGACAAAAAAATACTATACTAACTAAAATTAACATGAAATCAGAAAACATAAAATCAAATTCAAAATGTCTAAAATACTGACAAATACTTTAAATTACCGTATTTCAGTTACATAATTCTCACTCAAAACATGTTTTTTCCAAAGAAATCCATGTGTATTGTTACTGAAACTGTTATTTTGCTAATTAGATGATTGAATTGTGCAAATAAAATAAAAGCAAACATTAAATCACTTATCATAGAACACGTGTTACTCAATGGATGTGTAAAATAAAGGCTTTCATTTTTCATCATATTGTGAATTTTGAAACTATTGTGTTTTATACTAAACTTCCAGAAGGATGTGAGTTTATGGGCTTGATGAATTGGACAGATGTTGTAGTCTTTATATACAGTAGCAACTTGCATTTTAAGGCAGGTTTTATGACTACAAACTAAACAGCTTTATTTCCTGTAGCCCAGAGGAAATAGCTTTATAGCTTTAGAGATAAACATGTTCTCTTTCATTTTTTTCATTTGATATCTTCACTTCAAGAACCTTTTCCCAAGTGTAGGATAATTGAATCTTATAACCAAGCAATGAAAAGTCATATTGACCCCTGTGGTTAGAGGCGTAGTCGAAAGGAATAAAGCACATGCGTCTCATATCAAAGCGAGCATGAAGTAAACACGGAGGACAAACTTGTCCCCCGGTGAGCGGCTCATCTCTTCTCAGCGTGCTGGAGGTGTCTGAGTGCCAGCAGTTCCTGTGGGACCCCAGCAAACTAGACCAGAATGGGTTTGTGGTGTGAAATGCACCAACCCCGTGCTTCCTTTGAGGAGCCTTGTGCACGGCTTGGTCTCAGTGAGCTTGTTTATTCACATGTAAAAGCTCACCATCACAGGCTCTCTGTACACAGTCGTGTGGGAAGTGGATTATGCCACAAAAAAGCTACTCGGCTTTTATTTTTCAAGTGTGTGATTTGCTGTTGTTTGCGAGAGTCTGTTTGTGTTTTGAAAGGCAGAGCAAGCGAGAGAAGGAGAATGTTTTACATTGTCTTTGTCAAAAGAGCAGAAAATGAAAACATGGGAAAGCGTGATGACGAGAGAGAGAGGATAAGCAGTGGTGTACCACAGATATTGGAAGTGCATGCAAACCATGAGATGTCTGAGGCAATGGTGGCATCATGCACAAATGTTTGTCACATACTGTAAATAGAGTACAGTTTAAAGGTTTAGGGTAAGATTTTTTTTTTTTTTTAAGAAATTAAACTTTTCATTCAGCAAGGACACATTAAATTGATCAAAAGTGACAGAATTTTTTTTTTCAAACAAACGCTGCTGTTTAAAACTCCCCTTTTTTATTAATCAGAATTTTGTTCTATTAATCAAAAATGTAATGTATTAAAATAGAAAATAATTAATTTAAATTGCAATAATGTGTCAAAATATTTATTAACTTTTTTTTATTATTATTTTAAGTTTTAAAAATAATGTAAACTCCAAACTTTTGAATGGTAGTACATATTAGAATAGAACAAATCAAAATATTTTTTATAAATAGTTGGTATTTCTATAAATTACATATAAATCAACTGATTCATTGAAAAGACCAGACTAAAAAGAATGATTATTTCACAAATCAGACATCAACACTCTCGTTAAATGTATGGACATGCTACAGACATGAATTGTGGACATCTCCAATCATGTGACTGGTTATAGAGGCCAATGGAGGTACATTTTTCAAATATTTTGAAGATACTTTGGGAAACGCTGGGGTCCAAACAACATTGGATCCCATTGACTTTTATATGGACCAAAAAAAATGAAAAACTTATTTTGTGTTCCACAGAAGAAAGAAAATCATACAGTTTGGAACAACACAAGCAAACAATTACAGATTTTTTTATTTCAGGGTAGCAATAAGTCATAGTTACAAATTCATTACGTTCAAGTGCTTTGTTGTTGGAAATAACCTGAATCGTGGAGGATGCCTCATTCTTGAGTTTGCCCAATTATTGGGGAAATCTTATTAAAGCCAAAATTAATTGGAAATATTTAGTCAATATCCAACAGATTTCCTTACAATACATACAATTTGCAATGTTATTTATATATGTAAATACATGACAAGAGAAAGCAATGTAGATGTTGTGGGAAAAACAAATAAAATCAGCTTTCTCTTCTCCGCCGTGTTTAAAGTGTATGGCCTGCCCAACTTGGAAACTCAGGTATCAAAATGATCCTTGAGTTTTCCAGTTATAAATATGACTTGAGGGGCCATTCATATCCAATTTCTGACAAGGAAATTATTATATTTATGATCATTGCGACAACACGTGAAGGCAGCATTACAATCGAAGGTGCCAACTGAGAAAGTTTCCAGACTGTTTAAAAACAATGCAAAACTTCTGCCACTTGGATGTTAACAGTCCTCTGCTCTTGCATTTAATATCACTCCAATCTTGTGATAAAAAAAAAATTCCCCAAGGTTGGACATTAAGGTTTAAAATACAGAGGTCTTACTGATAAAACACAAATAGGTTCTGATTGGTGTCACGGAGAGGCAAACCGGTGCCCCTGGCAGGATTCATGAAACTTAATTAGAGCTTTTAATGCTCCATCAAATGTGCATTTTGGGTTGGAGGTATTACTTAACCTTGACTAGATCAGCCAGTGTGATATTCGAACATGTACCTCCATTGGTCTTTATGGATGACTTTCAACTGCTAATAGAGATCAAATGTTCATTTATGGGGCATTTTTGCAGGAATGGGCAAGAAAAGCATTAGGATAATCAAAGATATTCAGATAAGAGCGGCAATTAAGATGATTCATTAACAGAACAGCTTTATTTGTGTTTGTCATTCAGCGTTATTAAAATATATCTTATTACAGATAATGTGAACTGAATTGCACTGCTAAAAATGAAAAATAGGCCGACATGCACTGAACATCTGAAGAGCTATTATTGTTTGAAGTCAGTAGCTTATTGACAGTTCTATAAAGAGAAGCTTAAGGTTACTCTAAGAGCAAACTAAAATATAAATGTCAACAACACCAAAATGCCTGGACTATAGAGCCAAAGTGTTCTGGATAATCAACCTACAAATGTCTAACATAGTAGCTGTTTCCAGAGCCTTTTCTTTGGCTGGGCAACTCTGGCCCTCGAGGTATTATTATTACGCTACACAGAAATAATTGATGACTTTGCTTCCAGAAAGTGAAGAAAACAAACATTTTGAAGAGCTAGGATATATATTCCCTTTGAACACTGAAACACTGAAACTTAGCAGTTCAGTTTGCTTTAGAAGTTTGATATACAATAAATATAAAATTGTTAGTGTTTATGTGTGCGTGCGTGCGTGCGTGCGTGTGTGTGTGTATATATATATATATATATATACATACATACAAACTTGTTGTTTTTATTTGCTCGTTTAAATATTTTTAGTATCTTTTTAATTTATTTTAATAATAGACTGTATATTATTGTGTTTGTTGTTCTGTTTGTTTAAGGTGATATTTTCCCTGTATATTGTTATTTATTCTTCAATATGTTTGTTGAATATTCTCATTGATGCCTCTGTATATTAAGCTAGTCAAGAAGAAGGTATTTTTACAAAGCTTCAACTTTAACAGACATCTTTCCCCGTGCATTAAATACACCTCTCATCGTTCTTGTTAAAAGAGGTCTGGAAGTTTTTAGCACCTGATGATCAGTTAACTTCCGTTCCTTTGGTTTTCATGTCCTTGACTGAGCAAGGTGACAGAGAATATATTACGCTAAAACGAATCCGTGTGCTCGTGTTTATGACCTGCCTGTCTGTTTTTGCACTTAACAGAAAATTAAATTAGTTCACGAAGTGTAATCAAAAAAACCCTGTTCGCTCCGAGCTAAAAGCACATAGCTTTGTGGACTCATAAATCATTATGTAAGTCTCTTAGCCTCAGCGTGCAACACAGCATTACAGATACGACTGGAACCCTGGGTGAAAAACAACTTAGAGCGGCTGGCCTCTCCGGAAGATGATGACTGAAAATGAATTTAATCGGAGTCCAGCGGAGAGATTTCTCACCTTTTATACTCCCCCCCCCCCCCCCCCCCCCCCCCACTCCATCCCGCTCACATAACATCGCTGTCCCTTCTGGCCCCTGGAGAAACGGAATAGGTGTGGAGGAGTCTTGAATGTGCGTTTCTATGGTTACGTATGGCAGGAGAAAAGAGAGGTTTTAGCCGAAGGGAAATGGTCAGGATGCAGGACGCAACCTCCTTTCACGCTCCTTTTCCGTAGAACTTTCACCTCAATTTTTGCAGCAGGAGACCAGAGGGAGGAACAGGCAAAGGTCACTTCACTGAACGCCTGCTGCGTTTCTCTGTGTTTCTGCATCATCTCAGCATCCGCTGCGCAGTTTTAACTTGTTCTGTGCTAGGTCTGAAAATGTTTCACAGTTAACTTTTAACAATATCTCACTCTCTCTAAGGGAGCATATTACAGATGCTTTCAAAAACAGAGAGACACTGGAACAGAACACAAGGGTATCGAGATGTTTTGATCTATTTTTAACTTCGACAAGCCTAGATAAATTGTGCAACAGGATGCAGAAACAAATCTGTCCAGAAAAACAAATGCTTGGCCAACACTTTGAAAAATGTAACAAAGATCAGTAATTAAATAGAGTTATCATCACATATCTGTGCTATTAAATGTGACATTATTCAGAGCTACAAATGTGTCAACTTTAACTAATTTGCTCAGCAGGATTCAAAAACTGTTGTTATTTTCTTGACAGTATTGACTTGAAGAAAAGTGCTGTAGAAGCAGACTGTCACGTCTGCTGTTGAAGGACATTATATAGGAATTTGTGGTAAAAAAATGTTGAGGAATGCAAGGACAAAGCTGCCACAGTGTTTAGGGTGCCTACACACTTTACTGTTTGTCTGAGAGTTATGCAAATCTGCTGACTTTAATGGGAATGGTGTGTCAAGTGGACATTTGTGAACAAAAGTGATACTGTGTCAGGTAAACAATATTTAAAACAAATACAATATTTTTTTCTGCAACATTGACCGATGAGCATTTCAGACAAACATTAATTAGGATCAAAGTGGGCCAATGGGGAAAAACATTAAAAAAATGTTATGTTTGATGTGTGGCTTGCAAAAATAATAAAAATCATTACATTACCATTCACAAGATTTTTGAAAGAAATATTTTTTTTTCAGAAAATATATAATAAAATGATCAAAAGTGATACTTAAGACATTTCAAATAAATGCTATTCTTCTGAACATTTTCTATTCATCAAAGAATATTGAAAAATGTATCACAGTTTGCACAAAAATATTAACTGTCAACTGTTTTGACTGATAATCAACATTGATAATAGAAAATTGTAATTTAAGCACCAAATCAGCATATTATAATTATTTCTGAAGAATCATGTTACACTGAAGACTGAAATAATGGCTGCTGAAAAAATTCAGCTTTGCCATCACAGGTATAAAATACATTTTAAATGCTATTCATAAAAACAAAAAAAAGCTTTTCTTTTCCATAAGGTGAAGTTATGAAATCTACCAGCAGGTGCTAACTGGACTGCTAAGGGGCCAAACCTTGACCCCTTTGTAAAAAAAAACTAAAATATATGAAAGTAATAATACATTTAATTAAATTAAAACTCACTGTTCAAGACAAGAGGGTCTGTGGTATCAGTATGGATTTTTATGGCATGACACACTCAAAATGTACTACTTTTCCATTATCAGCAAAGTATTTACGTTTAGTGCATAGTATAAGTATGCAAATTGGATCATATTATCTCTCTGAAATTTCAGTCTGATGTCCATCACTCTCTGCCTCCCTGTGTTAATTACCGAGATCAATGGGACTGTTTCTCAGGCACACTAACCTTGAGCACTCGGGAAACGACTAATTAAATCTTAGCTGCCCACCGTGTGTGTGAAGATATGTAATTTAAAAGAGGAGCAGATGGTCATGCCTTTAAGAGCGCCCCCTTTTCCCACAGGCGGATAGAGGAGGACCCAGACAGGCATATTAGATATCTTTAAATGCCTTTAATTTATCCGGCAGGTCGCCACGACATCGAAGTTAAAAGAACGAGAGCGTGAAACTGCCGTTAATAGATTTCCACAGTTTTTTTTTTTTTTTATATATATGTATATATATATATATTCAAGCGGAAAGATCTGTACAGATATGAAATAGGACTGCATATACATGTAGCACTTTTCAACAAATATGGTACAAATAGTACAAAATATTATGAAAATATTTTTTTAACAAATCAAAAATAGACAAGCATGAACTTGTCTAAAATAACACTGTAAAAAAAAATATATTTTTTATAAGAGTAGGTTTTACAAGAAAATACTATTTCGGTTTTTCTTAAACATTTCATATTTAATTTAATGTGTTATTTTGTAATTGTTTGTGAAATTTACTAATAATTTCAGAGTAAAAAAAAATTCTACATATATTTATTTATTTATTTATTTTATGAGGTGTTTTTTAGCCTTAGAAAATGATGATCGCCAACCTCCAGAGGTCAAACTAAATATTATATTGCCTTATTTTATTTTATTATTTATTTATTTTTTAAACATTAAAAAAAAAAAAAAATCTTTTTTTAAGTGTGCTTTTTATAAATTTTCAATGTTAACATTATGAATATTTTTTTTTTTTAAATCAAAAAGGACAAGCATGACAGTAAAAAAGCGATGTGAAAAATGTTTTTTAATAAAACAAAGATTATTGGAGTAGGTTTACAAGAAAATACTATTTCAGTTTTTCTACTTCAAAATTTCATATGTAATTTAATACACGCTGTTTCTTTGTCATTGTTTGTGAAATTTACAAGCAATAGAGTACAAATTATTATTATTATTATTTATTTTTAAATGTATTTATTTTTTGTAAAGGTGTTTTTTAGCTTAAGAAAATGATGATCGCCAGCCTCCGAAGGTTAAACTAAATATTTTATTTTATTTAATTTTTTATTAGTAATGGGAAAAGTGACGTGCAGTATAACTCCTTACTGTTTACATAGCAGATGTCAGCTCTGTCCACTTTAAATCTTCTCATTAATGAAAGTTAATGAGTAGAGGGATAAGTCTTTTTGCAAATATATTTTATTAGCTGTAATTATAGGCTTCCCTTGGTCTGTTGAATCTAGACAACACTTGTGCTCCTAGAGTCTCTCTTATTCAGTGTGTTCACAATGTATTGGTTTGTAGAGGTAAACATGTCAATCTCTGAATCAAGTACCATTCATTCACTTCAAGATCTGTTGTTGTTGTGACCTAATGCATTTTTGAGCAGCGCGTGTTTGAAGAAGAACAGAAGAATATCTTCCCTATGTGGGATTTAAAAAATTCAGCGTCTTTACTTATTGATGGTGTATTGTGTTTGTGTTTATTTCACAACAGACCAACCGTCTCAGTCTGCGTAATATATCCACGAATTACAATCAGAAGAGACACCGACTCAAAAACAAATGTTTACAAGCTCAAAACAACCAAATTGCCAGTATATGTTTTAGTCACTGGAAATGAAATTAAGTCAGAGAATTTTCTAAAGAAAATATGAGTGGTGTTTGTCCACGCAAAAGACGGAGTGAAGGAAGAGAAAGAGACTGATACGCTCTGTTTGCTTTGGCTCGACTCTGATGAAATTCAGTTCTGACACTGACTGCTGCGCTCTCTGACACTCCGGCCTGCAATTTGTGCAGATCAGCCCTTTGTGTGACAAAACCTGGCAATCACCAGATCCAATTAGACAAGCAAGGAGGCCAGAGCCCACAGAGTAGCACTGAGGGCATTACTGCATGAAGAGAATCACACAGAGAATGCTAAACCGAACGCTTCCCGTTCACGACATTAACAGGGAGCGCTGCACGGCATACGCTCTTCTCACAACCTCTCCAAACGGCGTGTATTGATGATTCGATTCATCCATTTATCCACTCATTCGTCTTCATTTCAAAGCAATGAGATGTGTAGTTTTAATTGTGCTTTTTGTTCGTTTTCACACAATCCGAACAGACGCTCTTTGTATTCGCTCCCAGAGGCCTGCAGCACAATTATGTGGAAAAAATGTTCAGAGTGAATGTTTTTTTTTTTTTGTAGCATTGCTTTGTGTTTATTGTTCGCTCATGTTGATGAGGTTCACAGATGTTATAATTGAAGTGATTTGAAATTATTTTTAAAATGACGTGTTAGATGATTACAGCACATCCTCTTCTATTTAATAGAAGAGCAGTTAGTTGACCTCGTAGCAGCCAGGGGCAAACAGCTCCTTTCACCCGCATTTCAATAAACGCTGCCATTGTTGAAAAGATTACAAGTGTATTTACCTGGCAACATCTCGCTTAGACTGACTTTTGAGTGAACACAATTATTTGCCGTTTATTCTAGGTAAGAACTGTCCACTGTAAAGCAGCCAACCACTACAAAGTTTTGTTGGTTTTACATATTTTAACTGAAAAACTGATTGTTTACTATTGATCTCTTGTATTATCAACATATTGTCCTGTATAATGGAAAGCTGCTTTGACACAATCTGTATTGTATGAAGTGCTATAAATAATGGTGACTTGACTTGATGACATATTTTTCTCAGCCTAATCTCATTATAGCACTTCATAACGTTATATATACAGTATGATTTTTTCATGTTTTTTCAAGTCTGTCATGCTCACCAATGCTGCTTTTTTTTTTTACCAAACATACAGTAATATAGTGACATAAGATTTTTAAAATAAATTGTTTCTATTTTTAATACATAATGCAATTTATTCATGTCATTGCACAGCATAATTTTCCATTACTTCAGTCTTCAGTGTCACATGATCCTTCAGAAATTATTGTAATATGATAATTTGGTACTTAAGAAATATTATCTTTGTTGAAATTGTGAAGTATTGCTTAATATTTTTGTGGAAACCATATACATATCATTAAACTGATACTACTTTAGGTTTCTTTGATGAATAGAATAAAAAAATGAATCTTTTGTAAGGTTATTAATGTTATAAATATATATATATATATATATATACAGTATAATATATATAATATCTATAATGTAACTCATTATATTAAACAAGAACCTTTTAAGTCTAAAGCTGAGACGTCATGACTCAAAGCTGGATCATGTATTACATGACAAACAGCAAGCATTCAGACTGTGACTTATGTACATATCTTTTATTTTGGCATACCTAAGAAGACACAATTGTATTTTTCGCATGTGGTGTTTTGTTGTAAATGCACTCCATTGATGCTCCATATTTGTTTGTATAAGTCTCAGAGTCTTACTCTCTGCCCCTCAGCATCACAGCTGGAACTCTTCTGGCTGTCTCTCTGAACACTCAAGCTCTCGCTCATCTTGCCCTTTGTGAATAGAGCCCTTCTGCCTCTAGTTTTTACAGAGTGAAGGTAAATATGAGGATAAGTGCTCATCTTAATACCTTTCTTCTCTCTTAGACGCAGTCTGTTTGCATGGGCGGAGAGCGGTGGGCGTTGGGGACTGGGTGAGCTAATTGGCCCCGAGCATAGTGCTTAATCCCCATCTAACTCATTAGACAGAGAAACAAACAGGGCGGCTCAGAGAGAGACTATAATTAAGAGAGATCTGTGACACCAAATCCTGTGTGGCATGAATCTGATGCAAACACATCTGTCAAAACAATCCCCCCTCTTTGTTGTTTTCTAGCCCCTTTCTTCTTTCTTGCACACTTTCTTTTTTTCCTGCATCTATCTACACAGCAAAAATAATGTTGGGAGATCTGGCACCATGAGTATTAAAATTAACACTTCTGGGTCCATCTTTGATAGATTAGTCAATAAATACTGGCCAAAGTGAATGTAATGTCACACAACTTATTCGGAACAACATGAAGGTGAGGAAATGTTGACAGATTTGTCTTTATTAGGTGAATTCATGTTGTTTTAAGACAAAACAAGAGAGAAATACTCATTAAGAACATGATGATATAGTTTTCCCTCCCCACACATCCCAACTTTCCTTCTCTCTATTCAGAAGAGTGGCATATTGACTAATGAATCCCCAAAGCACTCTGCTAATGCCATCTCGAATGTGTAATTTAATGATTGCACACACACTCTGTCACTTCTCTCCTCCGCCACCATAATCCCCTTTTCTTTCACTTATTCCCTTTCTTTTCTCAATTTCAATCGTGCATGATAAACTCCGGCATTAATCCTGAATGTTGGAGAGAGCCACGGGCCCGTTCTGCCCTCCGTGATGTGATGTGCAATATTTACACATGGCAATCAGTGCACACAGCCTCTGTTCTCTGCAGGGCTACAGATTGTATCATTACAGTGCAACATCACACATCCATCAGTTTATGATGCCAAATTACTGTGTGCAAACATCAGTCATGCCCTCTGGTCAAATTTGTACTCTGACAGTTACTGCTTAGAAAGGGATTAAATTTGCTCACTGATAACAAACACAGGCAAACACCACACCTGATCAGAGCATTGTCATTCAACACTGCCACCAAACTGAAAAATAAATACAGGAGGGTCCAAAGTTGAAAATTTTGCTTTTATTAATTTTTTCTAATTTAATACAAAATTTAAATTTCAAATTACATTAGCAAAAATGTATAAATTAATAAAAAAAATATATAAAATATATTAAATGTATTTAATTTAATACATATTTTTAAATTGATAACTATATTATTAGCATAAGAGCATAAGAAATAGTGCAGAACATTATTTTTATGTTTCTAATATTAATACAAACACGCACGTTAATACACACATATAGTGTATGGCTTTGAAAATCCTTTTTTTTTTTTTTTGCTCATGTTATTATTATTATTATTATTTTCTAATGTAATATATTTTTTAAAAATGTCAAATTATATTTTCTTATTTTGGTATGGAAATTATTGACCAAGAAGTAGTACAGAACATTATATTTATATAGTTCCAATGTTATTATATTTATTTTATTATATGCTTTACATTATATTTGACTTTTTAAAAAAGTTATATTAAAATTATTATAAGGTATTGATAAAAAATCCAGACTTTCACTGTGGTATCAGACTTGTGTACTCCACTAAAGTTAAGCCCAGAAAAAAGCAAAGAAAAAAAACACTATAAAATCATGAGAAAGAGGTCAAGAGATGTATGGTAATTCAGGTTTTTTTATTACTACTTTTATATATATATACTGGCCTCAGGGAATGGTTGGATGGCATGAATTAATGCTGCATCTTTGGACAGAGGTTGCACTACTGCCAAAGGGCTGCGGTCCAGCATTCTCTGCATACAGGCTTGTATTATCTGGCAGAGCACGGGTGGATGACACAGGGATCAAGGCTGGAGTACAATTACTTATTCAGTAGCACTGTAACTGCCCTGAGATATGCAGTCAACTCTCACCTACCTTGTAGTAATGTTCAAACTAATGATACAGCACCATGTTTGGAAAGACAGTAAGCTGCCCACATGCAGGAGAAGAAAGACTTTTGTATTCATAACAAACATAAAGCTAAACTTGGCATGATGTACATATGTACATGATTAATATGTAGTATGTAGTGGAATAAACATTTTTGAGTTTCATTCAAACGTGCATTTAAAATGCAATGCATAAAGACACTGAACGCACCAATGATGAAGTTTTCTGTTTGAAGGTAGATGAGTTGAATTTTTAACAGCCAGTATTCCAGTCTTAAGTGTCACATGATCCTTCATAAATCCTCAAGAAACATTTTGTAATATTATCAATGTTGAAAAACAGTTTTTGCTGTTTAATATTGTGTGGAAAATGCAATTATCATTCAAAAGTTTGGGGTAGAGATACTTTTATTCAGCAAAGATGCATTGAATTGATCAAAAGTGACAGTGAAGACATTCACAGTATAACATTACAAAAAAAGTAGGGAAAATAATGTTTTACTTTTTATTTATTTGTTGCATCCCTTTTTAAAATGATTTTCTGTTAAATTTGCTTTTAAAGATTAATCCTTGAATTTCCTTATTTGTCACTGACCCATTTACAAATATTAATACATTGAAGTATGCTGAATTATGTAAAGCACTCATACTACATCTTAAAATGAAAGAAGCAGAAAGTAAGCTTTTGTCGTCATAAACCCCGAACAGTTCACACAGACTAAAATCTTACAGTCAAATGACAGTTTCTACCAGGTAAGCGCTTTGGCACAGTATAACCTTAATCAGCCTTAGGAATGAATAAATTACCAAACCATTTGCCTCCATTAGCCTATGCAGATGAGACTGAGAGAGAAATGACACCTGACCTGCACTGGGGAAGCAGCTGCCATTGATGGAGGACAATCCAGCCTCATTTAGCTTCAAATTACCCCGGGAACTATAAGACCCACAATCACCTTCAACATGGCTGATTCCACTCCTGCATTCAGCCAATCACAAAAGACTTTTAAACGCAGTATTTCGGATATCATTTCTGTCTGGTTATTCTCTCAATAAGTGCAATTTTATGGTCAGTTGACTGGTAGTAATGGTATCCTTTAAGACTGATTAAGTTCATTAGTTTCTTCACTCAGGACACAGTGAAGCGTAGGATATCTCCATCCATCCCCGTTCATCTTTTCCTGGTACATTGCTTATATCCTCTCCACTTGCCAACATCTGCCAGTAGTCATCATGATATGGATAAAAATGGAAGCCCTTTTCAAAATTGAATCTTTTGTTGCGGTTTGCCCTTACAGAGAGAAACGAAGCAAGCATTATTAATTACTACAGCTGGGGCCCCAATGTTCCAGCCCTGAGAGAAAGAAAGAGGCGGATTTCAAAGGTATAATACTTTAAAAGTTTAAGAAGGATTTCTTAGAACGTTCAGCTGTAGATACATTTGTGAACAATGCATCTAAAGAGCATATATTGGTCAATATAGTATGATTGAACCATTTATATTTCTTTCCTAAAGGGCTTTGTTAATGTTCTTTAATATAAGCTTAGTCATCTCTTCAAGTATATTGCAGACCTGAGCTATTGAAATAAGTTTCAAACCAAATCACGTGGCACTTGAAAATTTCACATGTACCATTTCAGACATTTTTCCTAGATGGTTAAATGAACAAAAGGCCACTTTCAACCTTCCTTTCATTTCCTTTATACACATGAGCAATTCCATAGTCTTATCAAAAGACAGTAAAATCACTTTTCCCCTCTCTATGCCCCCTTTTTTTGGACTAAGCTGTCTTCCAAGGTAACCTTTTCGGTGAAATCCTCCGCCTCAATGACTTATTGTGTGAATTCAGCGAGGTATTAAACCGCATATTTGCTCATTTCAGCCCATTCTCATATCCATCTTTTCACATGCATTTTTATGAGCGCCCCGCATGCTCACAATACAAGCTACTGCGTCTCAATTAAAAAATGGTTTGCGAGAAGACCTCAGGTAGCACATCAATATGTGGAAATGAGAATTCCCATATTTTCTGCATGTGGAATCCATAAGAATGGCAATCAAACAGCAAATTGATTAATGTGCTGTTGGAAAATTTGCAACAAGGCAATAGAACATTGTTCAGCATGTGCTTTACTTAACTGTAATGACAAGCTCACAGCCATTAAAAAGGGTGTAAAGTGCCTCCTAATCCATCCTGCCTGTAATTGCGTATTAACAAATGGGCACTAAAATGTTAATGTGCGGTTGGCTAGCAGCTGCGGGTTTGTTGATTAACATGTTGTGCTGAATCTTCCAGGACACATGTAATGCTCTTTGAGGTCTGAAAGGACTTGTGTTTAGATCCAGTGATCACTAATGCCTTTTAAAGTGATACAGTATTAATAACTAACAAAGCATTACATTACGTAACTTTTGTTATGTAACAGTTATTTCCGGTCACTGGAACGGGGAGCCAAAAGTGTCTATTACAGTCCAACAGCACTGGGACTTTTCACTCTTTGTATAACTAGGCTTGTCTGTGTTTGCATGTTTAAAATAGAGTCTATGTATTAGTGGTGTTTTTTTTTTAGTGCCTCTATTTGCAGGTTCCATCCGTACATCAGTGATGATTGACTCATTACTCAGTCGAGTCACTCAACAACTCTTGATTCATTCAGGAACTGAACTAGTATCTTTATTAGTCATTGAATTATCACTCAAGCAATTTGTACAACAATATTGATTCCTATTGGAACAAGAGACTTTTCTTTACTGTATGAGTGAGTCATTAAATCATTCACTGTAATGATTTGTTCAACAAGACTGTTGCTCAGGGATTCAGAATAAACTTTGTACAATGCTGAACATATAGTAAGTCAATGCATATTTTCAAATGTATTGAACATTTGAATGCACATGAAGTTGTACATGAATGTACATGAACATGTCAATCAACATGAATTCAGATTTGCCCCATTTACTTTAAAGGGTTACTCCACCCCAAAATGAAAATTTTGTCATTAATCACTTTACCCCCATGTCGTTCCAAACTCGTAAAAGCTTTGTTCGTCTTCGGAACACAATTTAAGATATTTTGGATGAAAATCGGGAGGCTTGTGACTGTCTTATTGACTGCCAAGTAAATAACACTGTCAAGGCTCAGAAAAGTATGAAAGGCATCGTCAAAATTGTCCATCTGCCATCAGTGGTTCAATCTGAATTTTATGAAGCGACGAGAATATTGGATCGACATGGGGGTAAGTGATTAATGACCAAATTTTCATTTTGGTGTGAAGTAACCCTTTAAGTACCTATTGTGCATAATTCGGAACACATTAGTGTACATAAAAAAAAACTTTCATCAGTATGTAGTATTTTGTTTTATTTAGTGACACGAGAATAAGAGGTATTGAAAATTATTTACAACATTAATAATCCTGCCAGACTGAAAAAAGGTCTAACTAAGAGCCAATTATTTCTTCTGTATATTATATTTTCCTACTAAAATCATAAGGTACTTTTAATCCTTTCAAAATAATATGGGTAAATACTGTAGCCTACATTAATAAAACAAATGCAGATTTTTTTTCCCCCCGGTCCTAACTTGCTCTAAATCTTGCTTGTCTCCTGTACAGATGGGGTTAATAATGTTAACCAATAGCTGTTTGGTTAATATTATTATCAATAAAAAAATAAATGATCAATTTAATTCTGACTGAAATCAATATAATTTAGTTTACGGCAATAATAGTACAGTTATTGATAGTCCCGTAAAAAAAAAAAAAAATTGCATCACATTCCATGTTAACTTTAATCAGTACAAATAAAATGCTTATAGACAAAATGAATAATGCTTTCTAGTTCATGTGAGCTCTATACTGCTGATTTTAAAAGCTTTTTAAAAATGTTACTTTGAATTAGGGTTACAACTTACTGAAATTATTATTGTTGGTACTTTGAACTGCCAGTGGATTTTGCTTGGAGACTCGCACTAATGGTCACATTTTCTTCAATAACAGCTTAAAAATTTTGCAGTTTATCATCTGTGTGTGTATGACAGCAGCATGGTATGAATACCAACAAGTACCTGAGGCTTGTAAAGCTCAAATACAAATGTGACTTTGATGAGCAACACCTTTAGTCCTCCCGTAAGTCCTCAAAATGCATCTTTTTCAAGTAGCCCTACTACACAATAAACTAATTTATTAGGTCATAATCTCCAACTGAATTCTTGTTCCTTTCAATTTTGAGGCTCGTAACAACGCTGGGTATTCATTTTACTTGTATAGAAAAGTCTCTTCATGAATGGCTAAAAACATCAGGACTCTTTACACCTCATTTCCTGATCCATTATGTTTTTGTGAGACGCTAAAAACTAAAAGCCTTTCAGTTTCACATCAAATATCTTAAAACCATGCAAATAATGCAAAACAGACACATTATTTTCTACTAAACAAGCCTCAGATTTTGGGCAAAACTAATCCGAAGAGAACAAATGACTTGCGTTTGAACCATATTGTAGATGCAACACTTAGCAGTTGCCATGGTAACCTCATGTATTTGCCTCACAGTAAAGCACTTGATGTTGTGAAATATGTCCATCCTGCCTTGGGCCTGTGACTACAGATGTGTTTTCCTCACTTCCATCCTCACTGTGGGAGGAGTTTCTCAAGGGCATCCTTTAAACATTGTCCGCTTTGTTCTGTTTCCACCCCATGCTCAGTTTAAGTGAATATCATAAATTTATCATCAATTTATTTCTCACTTCATTAGTTTCTAGGGCACCGCACGGAGGGACGGGGGAAAGAAGACGTGTGCCTCCTTTGAGAGTAAAAATGCAATTTCACAGTCAACTTACACTGAGATACTTTACACAACAATGGAGGGAAAAAAAGACAGGAGGCCTACTTGAACACTACAGTCTGTTATCAGACACTAGAGACAGCAGTCATGGAGGAATAAAATGCTTGCTGGAGAGTGCTAAATCTCTTTAAACACTGCCAGTTAAACCGCCAAGGAACAGATCTGTCCAAATGTGATAGGATCTGGCCCAACGAGATAGCGTACTGTCCTGTGTTAACTTCAAAAAAACGTTTGAACATCCTCCATTGCCCAAAATTGATCAAACCGCCGAGATAGTACATCATGTTTACAATGGAAACAAACGAAATAATCAGTTTTTGGAAGATAAGCAGAATTTTAATTCATAAATAAACATTTTTAGCTGGCACATTGAGACACATTTACAGAGACTTGAACATACAGACAGCCGTTTCACAGTGAAGCAAATCACACTAATAAAGGAATCAAAACCTCATTTATTACAGCAGCTTCCACTCAGTCGTGCTGGAACGCTCTCTTACGTACACACGCTGAGAAGGCAAAGACATGACAGGGGCTGATAGATTCTTCCCGCTTCATTACCCCCAGTCTTTCAAAGTGCAGCATAAGTCTACATCAAAATCAGCAACCGGCTAATCAAACAGAGGCTCAAGCACTGCTGAAAATGAATAAGAAAAATAGATTCATTTGGACGATTATCCTTTTCTTGCTTGAAATTATTGGAGATTTGGCACACCTTAAAAAAAAATTAAGTGAAATCTCTTTGTAACATCACCAAGCAGCATGCTGGGTAATAATAGTAAACGTGATGAAAATGAATATTCTGCCATCATTTACTCACCCTCATGTCAAACTGTATGTTGTTTAATATGTATTTTATGTTATGTTTTATAGTTGAATTGTATATATTTAATAGTTTTTACATAGTTATCAGATCCCAAAATCCTGTATCCATATGGCAAAATAATGGTGAGGAAATCTTTCTGTCTAGTTCTGTTCCAGGCTGCATGTTAAGAAACATACAATACAAAGAGTATCTCGATTTCTGAACAAATGCTGATTCATGAGCAAATGACTCATAAATTACGGCTTGGACAGTTCAATCACTGAATGAACTCTGAATCACTTACGGAACTAATCAGAGAAGGCCGTCTCAAAATATAAGTTATAGTAAAGTTATATGCATGCCCTACATATGTCAAGCGTATTGATCAAGTTCCAAAAAGATAGTGGTCCGTATAACTTGTGAACTATACTTAAAGTATTCTTAAGATAGCTTAATATTATAAAACAAGCTATTTAAGTCATTATTGCTCACAAATCAAATATGCAGGTTGGGCATCAATATTCATCAAATGTCATTGGTTCTTGCATGTAATGACATCAAACCTGTGCCATAAGTGCTAAATATTCATAAGTGATTTGCATGAGCAATTTGAGAGCAAATAATCATTTAAATTTATTCTTCACAAAAAGTTGTATGGCTTCATAGAATATAGTGGATAAATCATATGGACTACTTTAATACTTTTAATAATTTTTTATCTATGACATTATGTTGTCATTGTGAACTGCTGCTGGATGAAAAGGCTGCAGGACAATTGTCTAAGGAAGAAAGAAAGTCATTTAGATTTAAAACAACTTGAGGGTGAGTATATGATGCCAGAATTTTCATTTTTGGGTGAACTATCCCTTTAAAGTTGGATTTATTGGATTATTATCTTTCAGAAAGGCAGAGTACAACTGTCCATTTCTGAACTAACAATGAATTGTGACTTGCTGGTTTCAGTCGTAGATCCACATAAGGCTTGTTTAAATCTTCATTGTGTTTGTCCACCCTGTGCAGATCAGAGTTATCAAAAATGATAACACTGAATTTGAGTGCCAACACATTCAGAGCCACAGATTTGACTCAGAGTTTGCTGTTCTTCTGGAATTGCGACACCAGTCCCAGCACCTGCTCCGAAGCCTTGATGACTTTATTCTGCAGGTAGGCGGCACTGTTAGTGCTGGTCTCTTGTAAAAAGTAGCGATAATTAACCATTATGCCGCAAGAGTTGGCGATTCCTCGCGGGCTTGTGTCCGCTTGCCAGTTCAGCCTCCACAGGGTGGCGCCGTTCTGAAGATGGAAGTTGGCGACGGGGTTTAGGGCATAGCCTCGCCGTTTCTCTCCGTACAGGTACCATGCACAGAGCCGCATTAGCGCAGGTTCCAGAGCGCGGACCAGGCGGTCGGAGCGGATCCACTCGCTGGTGCTGATGAGCCTGCGCAGGGCCTCCAGAGCTGGGGCACCGGGGGCGGCTCCCGTCACATCCTCCACCTCTCTCCACTCCTGCTCAGACATGAGCTCTATGGCTCGTCCCTCCTTCTTGTGCTGACTGAGAACCCCTTGTAGCCATAAGGAGAAGCCGGGGATGGGAGACAGACTGGAGAACTGGGCCATGTGGGGAAATTCACTCTGCACGGAAAGGTAAACACTGAGTTAACTCTCAAATGCATATCTACACAAACACACACAAAAAAATTATATATAATGTTTAAAATATATATAATGTCAAACAGTTTCACAGTAATTTGAGTAATACACAAAATAGTTATAAGTATGTTACAAGTAAAACTGAGTACAGTCATATATACAGTATAGCTCAAATTGGATCCCAAAATGTGTACCTTGAAAACAAATCTTTCTGTCGAGTTGTGTTTGTGAGCAGCATGTTAAAAAATACAACAAGAAGTATCTTGATTCATGGGCAAATGATTCTTATGAGCTGATCTATGAGCAAATGACTCTTACAAACTGACTCTTAATGAAAAACTCAAAAATTACAGATTTAAATCAGATGGTTTCTGCATTGAATGAGTTCTGTGAGTATGTATATATATTAGGGGTGTAACGGTTCACAAAATTCACGGTTTGGTTCGATACGACACAGAGGTGTCATGGTTCGGTATGTTTTCGGTACGTTTTCGATGGGGGGGGGGGGTAATTGGTTACGTCGCAATGTTGGAAATATTTCTGTTTTAAACCATGAAGGCGAGCCAATGGTATCACGCAAGCAAGCGTTTGCAAAACAAACTTTGCGCAAGAGTTATGCCGGTGAACGTCTTAATCTCAGTCAATTCACTATGCAGAAAGTGAAAGTAAAAACGAATGACGGAGTAATGATGGAGCTCAGAGACGACGAAAGATGAATCTACTTCAACATAAGCTGAAAACGGTATATAGCTAACTGTTTTGATTTATTCCCTTAATATTTCTCTTGTGGCCCGTACATAGTGAAAAAAAATTTGAAGAAATTTATTTAGTGTTAAACAGGTTGTTTTTGAAAGTCGGTGCTTGAAAAGCTTTTTATTTCATTGATTTTTATTGATGACTGCAGTGTTAATATTTTAATTATAGGACTATAATTCATTGTATAATAGACCTGTTTTAATTGAGGAGTAAATAGCCTAATCTTATCCTCGCAGCACGTCAGTTATGCGGCAATTATTGCGGGGCAAATTAATTTTAATTTTAATTTAATACTAAAAGTAACTTCATAATAATAATAGTCCTAATAAAAATAAGAATGTAACAGGCCTACATTAATTGGAAATGCCAAATCCTCTTAATATTGCCAATAATTGATGTTTTTGACAATATCTCTGGCTATCGTCGATACAAGATCATAGTCTTCGACGCACCCCAGCAAGAGGAGGTTATCACGGGGCAGACAGCAGGTTGCCTGTTACGTCCCCGGGTGTGCCTCACACGTCCTGAAAAGTGAAGCTGCGGGCTCTTTGACCGCCCCCTGGTGGCTGGCTGCAGTCCAGGTCATAAACCCCGCCCTCTCCATGTAAACGAATGGGACTTGAGTCAAAATAAAAAAATAAATTGCACTTCCAATACAATTTTCTGAAATATGGTTTTGGTCATTTAAGGTAGTTGTTATCACGCTGATATATGTTCAATTGTTCGTTTTTGTGATAAGTTTGATTTTAGCTAGTAATTTGATGCTATAAAAACGGGGCGTGTCGTTATGGTTGATTGGATCTGCGGGAGTTTGGGCAGGAGTTTGATTCCGCGGATCCACCTCACGACACTACTGCGCAGACTCTGGCTCCAAACGAATCTCTACTGCGCAGACTCTGGCTCCAAACGAATCTCTACTGCGCAGACTCTGGCTCCAAATGACGTCATTTACTCACGATGGCAGCGGCCATACTGAGATGCTTTGGCTTCACTTTTCTATAGTGGAAGGAAGTGGAGACGCATTGTCCATCTTTTTTTACAGTCTATGGTTACGTCATTTGGGCTGCCTTGTTGAGTGCGGGGGCAATGAGAAAATTATATTTCACACACTTAAAGCTCTTTTATTTTCCAAATGTAATAGGATTAGTCCAATGAATCATTCTTTTTGTAATGCGTACCGAACCGAAAGCTCGTACCGAACGGTTCAATACGAATATGCGTATCGTTACACCCCTAATATATATATACACACACACATTTCTTATTATTATCAAAAGTTGTGTTGCTGAATATTTTTGGGTAAACTGTGATATTTTATATATAAAATATCTATATCCTCTCTCCTTATTCTTCCTTTTCTCTTTATTTTTTATCCTCCATCCACACTCCATTTGTACTAATTTAAAAACCATGCTGAACAAGTCCACTGTGTCTCTTTCTCATCCCCCACAAGGACATAGACACACTCATTTTCTCTCCCTCTTCTGCCCACATTCAACAAGAAGCAAGCACTGAACAAACCAAACGTGTCAGACTGGCCCCGGAGGAGCAGAGATTTTAAGTCCTGCACATCTCAAGTCCACCACACTTTCCTCTCGCTCTCATTCTTTGCCATGCATCACTCCGGCAGGAGTGAAGGAAGATTAAGCATGTCCAAGTTCCCTTTTCATTCATCAACTCAATTTACTGTAAAACATCAGTCAGCAGGTTTAAAGCTACAGGGAGCGAGAATGAAGCGTAAGGACAAGAAGAGAGTGAATGTAAGATAGAAAGCGAAAAAGAGCCCCATGAGGATTCTGCTGAAAGACAAGCAAACCCTCCTCCCCTTCTCTTAAATCACACTGTGACCTTTCTCCACCTCTTTTTTTCTGTCTATCATCCATCCATCACGCCAATCGTCCCCTTGTGGCATGGTGAGTCACCTTTACTCTTTCTTCAGCAGAAGGATGAGCTCCAGCTCTCACAGGTACTTTATACTTTCTTTCAAGCTACATAAACTAAACAAATTTTCTCAAGTTTTATACACCGCTTTAAATTCTCCTCACAGATTTAATACAAAGTTGATAAACTTAGCATGCAAGTAATCACGTATGAACATGAAACTGTGTGGCTTGTTCTTCAGAAAATTTAAAAATCTATTTATAACAGTAGTAACAATAAATTTAGTACCTAGAGTAACTGGTGTTTTGCTGGAAACTATGGTTACCATGGTAAATTTTTGTAAGGTTCATATGGATATTTATGGACTAAGATGGAGAGAATTTGTTTCAAAGAAAAACAAGTGAGCTGCATTTGCACACACACTTCAGAAACTATCTAATTCAAATACAAACCCAAAGCATCAACATGCACAATTTGCATGAAATAATATCTATCGAGTGTCCATTTCCACTCAAATGATGCCTTCAATCTCTCATCTGGGTAAATCAGCTCTCTGAGAACCACAGCTCTTCGAAGAAAGCTCTTTACTAGGGTTAACCTCTATTACACAAACAGCCATCCAGCACTTTGTTTCACCAACATTCCCGCTGAAGCAAAACTCATCTGAATCTATAAAGCTGAGTGCCTCTCGTTTCTTTTCCATTTAATTTAGCCTTCATCTAGTAAAGAGGCAGGAGCTCTGTGACATGCCATGTGTCCCTCCTTCTTCATGTTATTGAGGGTGACAGCTGAAATTTTTATTATTTTCCTGCTTTTTTTTTTCTCTCTTCCAGCTTATAAATGTACTAAAGTACACTGCCTGACACTAGGTGATGCTGTGGGACAAATATATTATTGGTATTACAGTCCTTAGATTCAATTTCTATTTTGTATTGAGTTAATTACAAAATAACAATTAATTAAACTGCATATTAGTTTTTGTATGCATATTAAGGGCAAAGTTGGCCATTGATGACCTTGATTTGGCTCGCCATGCCATTTCACAAAAGGAGGAAAACATAGACAAAAAAACATACTTCTAATTGATTATATACAGTGAATTTGATATAAATTAAATTTCAATTAAATTTTATTTTTATTTAAATTGTTACATTTTTTTAAATGTAAAAAAATAATACATTTTATAGTGTATATATATTTTTTGTTTTATTTTAGCATTGAAATGTAAAAAAAAAAACTGAATTTGATTTATATATATATATATACTTGATTAAAATTTGATTAAATAATATATATATAATATTATTTAAATTTTGGATTATTTAAAAATGTAAAAAAAAAGTAATTAATTTTAATATAAAATATGCACACACACACACGTCTACAATATACATTACTTTAACTGTTGAATACTTTTAAATATTTTATTGTGCTCTTCAAATCAAAAAGGTAGAAAATTCTGCTTGACTCTACCATATAAATAGCAGACTGTTTTCCTAGCATTTATTTTTTATCTACAGGTATTTCGCTGCAATAATTCTTCAAACAGCTGTGTTAAACATCACTTTTATGATTCATTTTCTCATTCATTTGCCCACCTGCAGTTCTCGGACCACCCTCTTGATGAGGTAGTTTCCAAGCTCCACCCCCTGCAATCCGGCCTGAGTGGAGGAGATGGAGTAGAAGATGGCCGCATTGATCTTGTTAACATCTTCGTCCGCGTCTAGAGTGGAAAACTCTCTTACAATTCCCTGGGAAAATAAGAGGCACACTATAAATTAATAAACTCATACAGGATTCACTGGAGGCATTGGAGTGAATCCAATGAAGAATTCTGTACATTCTAAGCACAGTGTGCTGTTATGGAGCATCTTTATCCACTGTCTTACACCACTACTGTCTCCTTACACATTTTTCTGATCCTAGCAGGTACTGGTGAGAAGTAATGGCATTGCACAAGGACGCTTTCTCCCGTCATGAACCCAATAATTCATTTACACTCTATTTGACCATCAAGCCATAAATTATTCTTTGTGATGAATACCAAATGTGATTTTCATTTGCATTTACCTGGATATTATTTGCTATGTCCTCAGTTAAGGCAACGTGTAGCACCACCAGTGGCTCTCCAGGCATGGAGGCGTGGGTGAAGGCGTAACATCTCCGGTACGGTCCCACTCTGCGTTTGATATCTGTCCAGTTCCGCACAGGATGGACCGCCTCGTACCTGTAGGATCAAACAAAAAAGTCTCAACTGCGAAGACAAATAAAAAGGAAATGTTTATACATACGAGAGAGATCTTACTGGCTGATCCTCTGAAGGATCTCGCATGGGGACTGCCAAGTGATTCTTTCCAGTCGGAGTAACCCAACAGAGAACCATTCTGACAGAAGACTTTTCAGAGTGCTGTTCAGATCCTAACACCAAGATATACAAACACACGAGGATCAGAATTGAAGAATGTGACAAGTGAACATGCAGTTTCATCACTAGAATACACATATAGCATAAAGTCCTGTATTTAAAAAAAAATAAAAAAATTCTAAATTTCTCAAGTTATTCTTCTTATTATTATTTTAAATGTACTTTGTACATTGTGAGACACTGAACCAGTATTATTTTAATATTATTTATATACTATCATAGTTTTTTTTTTTAAATATTGTGAATTGGCTTTTATTTTTATATTTTCAGTTTTTATTTTTTTCTGATTTTTTTAGTTTAGTTTATTAGTTTTTTTCATTTGTATTAATATATATTTTTTAATTACAGTTTTAGTTTTAATTTATTTCCAGTTAGTAATTTCGGTGCTTGAGCATATTTATATTTTATTTTATCAGTTATATTCATATTTATATTTATATGTATACTTTATCATTTAGTTTACATTTAAAAAACAAGTTTTTCATAGTTTTAGTTGATAATATCCCTAGACTAACCAAATCAATCAGACTTAAATCAAAAAGATTTTTTTTCCAAACACAATTTTTTTTTCTATATTCTATATTTTCGATATAAGCTATGTGAGTTATGTTCAAATTAAAACAAAATATTTTAAATACCCTTTTTCCCCATCACAAATCCAACACAAACCTGTTATACATTGCATTAAAAGTTAAACCTGAAATGCTACATTTCCAATGCAAAACTTTCTCCTGACTGCACTCGGACCATTTATGATAATTAAGATCTTCACAGTCATCACAGTATTGCAAAGAGGTTATTTACATATATTCTTAAAAGTAAAGCCACAAAACCAGCCTGTTTAATCCTAAGGGTCAAAGAGAGTGTTACAAATGGTCATGCAAAACTAAATCATGTGCAACAAATCTTGACTAATATTATAAATGGACATCATGGAAAAAATAATACGCTGCAAAAAAGTGTGGAACACGGACGGTTTAATATTATAATTCATGTGCAATACCCACCGATTTTCAAGAATCATTCTCAGTACAGCTGCGCTCAGTGGTGCCTAATTATAAAGTGTGCAGCTTCCGTCAAGGGAATTAATATTTCACAGATCGTGTGCAGCAACCCCACCAACTCACAGTTGCTGCCATTTCATCTGTACAGTACAAAACACTTTCAGAGTCGTCTCATTTTCCTCTGCAGCTCTTAGCGTCTGTTTATTTGCTCTGGCAGTGTTCTCATTAGAGCGCCGGGATCGGCGTCAGCGTCCATACTAGGATTTCTGTGGTAAACACAGTTCCATTTCATCAAAGTGCTGTTGCTCCCCACATGAGATATGGTTCTGCACTCTCCCTCGAGGGTCAGATTTCTTTCATAATGGTGATGAGCAACACAACACGCATACAAATATCTGGAGCTAGTCGCCGGGGCACTCGCACAAAACGGTTTTAAAAATTCTACGCTAGTCTGTCCCACAGATGCATGTGCTTAAAAGAATTGCGGGCCTGTCAATCAAACATCCACACCGGCCATCCGTACGTGCTTCGGCTTCATCTATAGGTAGTACACGTAAATTCTGACCTTATTGTAGCGCTTGCAGCTGTGCCTGCAAGCAAAAAGATCTCGAATTACCATTTCCCGGCACGCTTTTCCGTATAAACCCGCTCGCTCAGATCAGCATACAGAAATGTGTCGCTAAGTGATGCATTTGTATGTAGAAAATAACCAGGGGGTGTCAAGGTAAAGGCTCCCAATAGCTCAGTAGCAGCAAAACAATCTAACAAAGTTGAGATTGTAGCGCTGCCTGAAAACAGGATGGCTGTTCAAGGAAAGCAGGTCATCAGGGACTCAACTGGCAATGTAGTCTATGGCATTTTGCTTTTCTGTCTATCTCAGCTTTACTCTGAGTGCAATCCACAGCCCTTGGCCGCCCCAGCAGTCACTGTTCCACTTAACTTTAAACTCATCAAATCCTCTCTGGGCTGGGAAATTACTTCTAAGCATTTATTCGGTGTTCTACCTTAAAATTCAGGGCAGCCGAAAGCATTTGAAATTCTTCACCCAACAGAGTTTTGTATTTGCTTACACGGCTGAATTTACTCTAGGGCCAAGCGTACATAAGTGGAATTCAACTTTGATATGTGCCATCGCACCGCAGGCCACAACTTTCAAAAGCGCTGCACTGTTTGGGCCGCTTTATTTATTTTCTTACGTGCATAAGGGAAAGGAAGATATCTAACTCATGCTAAACTATAAGCGCCAAGGCAGATGTAGAGATCACAAATTATTAATCCAACCAAAGTGCTAGAAAAACCTTTGCCACGCTGAAATTTAAAAGGGCAGAGAACATACGCTCGGTGGAAATAGAGTGCAGAATCTGCTCAGCACAAAAGGAGCAAGAATGTCAAGGACGTGTCAATGACTGCACCTGAACAGAACCTGAAAGTGGGCTTTTGACATTCTCTAATTTTACTGACGTGAATGAAAAGAGAAGGCAGGAGCAAATTGAAGAAATCTGACATTAAAGCAATTTTCACCTGTCCATACTGTACATAAAATGAAAGCCTGTTTTACACTGTGAGCATTTGAGAAATTGTAGCTTTGTAAAATATGCTGGAAAAATATACAAAAATGGTTTAAAGGGATTTGTTCATCAAAAATCCCATAACATTTACTCAGCCTCTTGTTCTAATCCTCTGTGACTTACTTTCTTCTGTGGAACATAAAGCTATTTTGAAAGTGAAACAATTAACCTTTATAGTATGAAAAGAAAAGAAAAAAAAACACTTGGACATTTTTCAAAATATATATCCGTATATTCTTTTTTGTGTTTGGAATTTTTGGAATTCTCGATCTTGGACTTTAAAAGTTAAACCACGTTTTTTCATTAATAATAACATGCAGAATCATAAATAAATAAACAAATAAAGTGTGTGAATGTGTGTGTATAGTTCAGAAATATATGCTGCCTGTATTAGTCATATTTATGACTGTTAAATTCCTATGACTTTATAATAACATACATCAAAAATACATATTTTAATTTACATTTACACCAATTAAAAGATTAACAGTGTAAACACTTAAAAACACTATTATCATAGCTTAGCAAAATATGCTGAAATTGCTTAATAGTTTTTTTTCCACTTTATTTAAAATATATTTTATTTTGTTTATTTGCATATGTATTAAAAAGTCACTCCAAAATTTGTTTATGCAAAACACAGTGTAATCACTTTAAAAAATATTACAGTATCAAATATATAGTTTACATTTAAAGTTTTCATTTGGATTACAGCCCACAGAATTGGCTGTTTCAGCCAAGAACTTTGGTACATTGCTACTTCAAAATGCTTTGAATAGAAGATTTTTTTTTAATGCTCCAGAGAGCAGGTCTCTCCTGCTATATAATATACACCTCTAATGTAAATCTCAAAACTAATGAACTGAGGAAATGTAAATGTCTTACTGACAAGGCATACAGTGTAACTTTCAATCATTAATTCTGCAGAGGACATATCAGTATAGTCCTCCTAAATTGCTCTGTGAAAACCACTGCAAGCAGCTTGCTGACTGTCCAATACAATACAGACTTGGAGGAGTTCTGCTGGGCACCTGTTTGAGTCCAGACAGACTACGTCTGTTTATCGATTACATATTCAAGAAATGCACCTGCTCAGAGATTTGAACTGACGTTTCTTTGGGATCCTGATAATTCTGCTCGGGAGAGTTTGGGATGTGTGATTAAATTTTACTGCAAAGCTCAGCATCTTAGCTGTTCTCGGTCTTGACCAATTATTGTCATTTTAACACATTTTGTTCTTCAGCACTCTAGTAGGAGGTGAGCTAAATCAGTTCAGGTGCTAGTTCACAGTTTATGGGTTTCAGATCCAGTTTTCACTCTCTCTGTCTGTGAAACAGAGGTGTGGTAGTCATTTATAATACTAACACAAAGTGCACAGATGATAAAAGCTTTTTTTTCATATCTTTACACCAATCTTGAGACGTTCATGCATCTGTCACCCTCATTTCTAAATTAATATGTTTAACATACATCAGAGAGAATACCTATTTGCTCCAAGGTGAGATTAAAGGTGAGATGATTTAGAGAAATTTAGCATTGTCTGAGCATGCCACAGTAACTAATCTTAGCAAAGGGTCAATTGATGGACAGTTAGATTTTGGGTAACCGAAAACCACCTTACCCTGCAACTGGCTGCTATTTTACCTCACTGTCACTAGCTCATAGATATATTAATGACACAGGATCTTTTCTGATGGGCTGGAGGTGTGCCAGACGGTCTCTCTGAAGCATACCTTAGGGATATGCTGTAATGCAATATTATTATGGAGAGCGAGAAGCATGGGACTCCACCGCTGAGAGCTGTGCTGCTAACACTCACTAACAGGTAAAAAGGCTTTTAAATGAAGTGCAGAATACACAATGATCATGTGACCAAATTATTGCTTGGCTGAATGTCAGCTTGACATCAATGGTGCTTTCAGAATGTATTCAGCTTTCATTGATTATTCCCACTCTGCAAAGTCAAATTACAACCTTTTAAATGAAATGTTATTAGGTAATTCTTTATAATGTCCATTCTGTATAAAGTTAATACTATTCGGAATAGCAAACTAACATATTAATCTTATTTCTGCAGTATATAAAACAAATTAAACAGAAGAAATACTGTTTTTCCGGACAATGTTTTGATTAATTAATGAACACCACTCACATAATTAAATATGCACATAATAGTGTAAGCTCATGAGGCAACAATGAAACATAATTATTCTTGCATATGGGTACTGTTTCACATACTACTTTTAAATAACAGTAATTTTGTAGAAAGACTGATAAAGTATTTTTTTTTATATATATATATATATTTTTTTTTACAATGTACATAATCAGTTCTAATGTTTTTTATGTTTTTTTTTTCTCAATCCACCTGTTCAAGTACAAAATAAATGCTGACTTTGAAGTCTCATTACTAAAACAGCAGATCAGATCATCCCTGCTGCCATGAAGACCAAAGAGCTGCCCATGAAACTTTGAGATAACGTTAGAAAAAAAGACCTGGAGTAGGCTATAAAAAGACTGGCAAAACTTCAAACTTTCCAAGAATCACTGTGAAGTCCTTTGTAACAAAACGGGGGGAAAACACTGGAGTTGAGATTGGAATGCCTTCAAAATAAGCATCAGGACAAGGTGCTGTGCAAGTGACCCAGAGGCTGTCTACAACACTAACATCTCTTTGACTGAAATGGAGGAAACTGCCCAGAGTTCAATGATTTCTTTGCACTTCACAGAGCTAGAGCAACTGAAGCTCACTTTTGAAAAAGACAGATGGTGTCACAACGGAAGTTTGCCAAGCTCTACGAGGCAAAACTGGTAAGTTTTTCTTTTTTGGTCTGGTAAGACCTACTTGGCCTGAAAACAGCCCAACATACTGTACAGGAAGCCTCATAGACCTAATTCAAAATAGCAAGGCTGTATATGTCTAATTTTCCCAGTATATGTTTCTGTCATCTGGGAATTTTTTAGACAGACATATTTTCAGTGGTCTGTCAGCTGAAAGATGGACACCTAGTAGCTGCACAGACTGTATTTCTATCACTCACAGCCTTATTTTCATTCTTTAAAATTTAAATATGGCATCTGCTCTGACAAAGGTCCATACTGTGCTAAGTAAGTCCATACTGGCAGTATCATTCAATGATTGTTGCCATCAAGGGCACTACAGATGAGGCCAGTACAGACAAATCCTTGGTGTCATTCTGACAGAGTTTTGTTTGTGGGATGTTTCAGCAGAAAAATAACCCATAGGACATAAGAAATGCCTTGGGGGACATAACAAGAAGGTTTTATTCTGGAATGGCCAAACCAGAGCCTAGACTAGAATCCTAATGAAAAGCTTATTGTCAGTATGACCGGGCCAAGACAGACTATTTTCACATTTTCTACACTGACTTTGAAAGAAGGTATCTCTGGAATTCTGCTGAATGGAATTTAAACCAGGTAAATGTGTAAAATGGAGATGAAAGCATAATCAAATTGACCAAAATATAACTTGCACAGGGATGTGTTAAATTTTGAGAATGACAAGCATTCCAATTCAGCATGCATAAAAAATGGACAAAATTCTTAAAAACATAAGTCTCAAAATTCTAAAAATATATATATATATATATATATATATTAATTCAAAAATCATTATCTTGTATAATGGATTAAAAAAAATGTATAACGGGGGGAAAACCAAATTTGGAGGAGCTATAACAGGAACGAAATGTTTGACCAAATTTGGAGGAGCTATAACAGGAACGAAATGTGATGCACTGTAGACTTTGTACGCACAACAGACATGTTTCCATGACGTCATGGCTTAAATTAAAATGTCATGCCATAAATTCAAATGTATATTTGGCACCAAAACATTACAAACTATGTCACAGCTGAAGCCTGTGACGTTCACCAATGTGGGGCAAAGGTTGTCTGGCTCCAAACACAACCAGCCATGCGAAATCAGAGACCACCAGGATCTAAAGTAGGGGAAAGGGCACATCACAAGTTTGCATGCCATGTCATAACCAAAGCCAATGTTAGGAATGCAGCAGTCACTGAAACCAATGGAAAAGCCAGAAGGTCATTCCATGACATGGATGCCTACATAGTGTTCATTACAAAAATAATGCAGATGTTTCTACAAATATATCATATTTTCAATAATCAGTTAATTACTGTACAAAATCATGGAAACATAGATTTCATCAAGAGTTAGAAGGTAATAAAATGAATTTGTGATGGTAAACAGGGTTAACACGTAACCTGGGGATGCAACTCTTTTTTTAATATGCTCACTAAAATCTAAAAATATTTTTAATGTTATCTTTTATTTCTGTTTAATCATAATACCAAATAATTCTGACCCAGAATGACAATTAATGTAAATGCAATCATCTCATAATTCGGACTTTTTTTCTTCCAATTCTGAGAAAAAAAGACAGAATATATATATATATAAACAGAATTGCAAGATACAAAGTCAAAATCAAAATTTCTGATTTTTCATCTCGCAATTCTTTTTTTTTTTCTGCCACAGAATAAAAAATTAACAATGTAATTGCGACTTATCTTACGATTCTGACTTTTTCCTTGCAATTGCACGTTTATATCTCACAATTTACACTTTTCCTCTCAGAATTGTGATTTTATATTTTGCAATTCTAAGTTTAGTTTTTAAAAAAGCCTGAATTGTGGGATATAAACTCAAAAGTTGGAAACAGGTCTGGTAAATAAGAATATATATATATATATATATATATATAGATAGATAGATAGATAGATAGATAGATGGATGTTCATGAGGGACACAAAAGGTACCTTTTTCTGCTTGGAATGACCCCAAAACATCTACATATAATATAAGTTACTGTAACGATAAAATTATGTATATTTACCCTCATATGCGGGCTGTCACTAATTTTTGAGTTTGCGAACTCGATGAGATCTGCCCTGAGGTCCACCAGAAACTTCACTCCGCCCTGAACCTTGCTGATGTGCGTGAGCATCTGTCGGTACCGGGGTGTTAAACTGTACCGTAACCTGTCCTCCACCAGCAGGATGGTGGCCACATCCCGCCCCTGAGTGTCCAGCAACTTCGCAGCCAGATCCGAAGCCCATCTGTGATCTACCCCGAAATCATGAGACAACTTCTCGAGAAACTCCAGCTTTTGCTCTTTCTCTAAACTCTTGTAGAAGTGCATGAACTCCAGATTGTTGGATTCAGGTGGAGGTGGAGATTTGTCTCTCATCTCATAGGTGGGCAATGGGGCCACTGTCTTTCTCAGGATCTCCTCCATGCTGTTGTGTACTGCGATGGTAGTACATGGATACATGTTTCTGAACCCCCACACTCTGAGTCCCTGGACCGTTTTTAACACTGCTCTGTGTCGATAAGACTTTAGCAAAGAGCGCGCGGCTGTACATAAGTGGAAGGGTGTCATTGCGCGCCTGACAAATACGCACTAAAATAAACCTTGTATTAGTGTTGCAATTCACATCCACTTCCGGGGTATCTTAAAGGAACCGCGCACAGTTGTTTGTCAAATTCATGACAGCGCAGAACAAAAAAAAAGAAAAAGGTGATCATACAAACTAAAAAATATGAAGTAAGCTTTTAAAAAGACGTTGTAAAAATTAATACAGTAATATATTGGGATTTTTAAATGGTAGGGAAGGGTAGGTGCCTTAGTAAAAGTATTTTAATAAAATAAAAAATGTTTATAAAATATGTATGTATGTGTGTATAAACAAACAAATAAATAAATAATTCTATGAAATCTGTCAATGTATGCAATATGTGTGAAGTCATAAAACTGCATAAAACGAGATATTTTACATTACCTTTAGATGAGGTAACAGATCTTCAGGTTTTTCTTCTGCAACCTTATGCAAATTAGTAACAATTGGGAATATGGTGATATCTATTAGTTAAAATAAAATCGTATTTGCGTGTGGTGTCTTACCTTAAAAAATCATGGGTATCGAACACATGTATAACTATATTATAATTAAATATTATTTTAATGTTATTGTCAGAAGAAATCCTTCTTGTCTTCCTATTTAGTGGGTTTACTGTCGAAAAATCGCTGTTGTTTCAGTGACAGCACTGTTAGCCAATCAGAAAACATAGAGACGGCTTTCTGCCAGAATCAACCAATGGCGTGGGCTTGAGGCGGGAATATCTTTTTGTCCGACCAATGGGAGTATTTGAGGAAACCATGGGAAACCTGTTTGGAAAGCAAATGTTTTATCAGTTCCATTTGGTGTCCTTAGTGGTCCAAACGCTTACAGCAGCTTTAATACTCTGTAGACTCAAAGAAATTTTAAACGCACGTGCAATTTTAATACCCATTTTAAATTAATATTTGTTGAACCAGCTGGTAATTTTACAATCACAATGGAAATATAGCATAAACTGGTCAATAAAATAGCAACGACACCAAAACCTCATCAGTGGCTCGAACCACGTGGATTGATAACAACCGCACAATATACAAATTTGCAGGTAACGTTACATTGATGTTTATTGATTTTATTCACATCTCAGAGTAAATATTCCTGTTTTAGCATGCTAAGTTAATTAGTGTATTTATTTTGTGAAGTTCATGAACGTATTAAGACGCCTGCTTTGCACAAGGGCTGCTTTCAGTGAACTTTGAATTTAATGAATTCAACAATTAATTCAGTTGAATTGTTGGCATCAACTTTTAGGGATGGCAGAAGACTCCAACTCTGTGAAAGCCGTGGAAAAGGAGTTAAAAGATAATCCAGGCTCGAGTGGAAATGCACTTGTGTGAGTACAAGAGTTATAAAATTACAACACACCACTAACGTTAGGCCCTTTATACATTACAAATAAAGTTGCATTGTATGTCCAATCACATCCTCAAACACTTGTCCAAATGTACTGTAAGTATAAGCAGCCCTTGATCTTGACTGACTTCCATCCAGTAATTGTGCTTTGCTGGCATACACCCTATTCAGACTCACACATCACCCCTAATGCATCTGTGAACTCTGTATGAGTATACAAGTGAGCTAAATATTTGTTATTCAACTGAGAATAAGCACGATTTAATGGCAACACAAACAACAGCTGCACATTATTATACACAGCGCTGCACTTTGCAGCAGGAAACGCCTTTCGCGTTACTGCGAAAGATGGAGACAAATTGAGCCTCCCAAACAAATGATGTGCACCAGAAATCGTAAATCTAACCAAGTGTGAAGTGAGTGCCAAAGAGCTTGCATTCATTATTCAGAGAGTTGTACTCCATCTTCTTTATGAATAAATTATTTTACTTTGATATCTAATGCATTATATGGGCGCACACTAACGCCGGGGACATCCATCCGTCTCTGGAGTTTGTAATTAATCTGGTGAAAGACTTGGACACCTGTAAGTGTTGCTGACAGCAGCCTGTTGTGACGAGGCCTGCTGGCAGGCTGTCACACACTCCAGTGAAGGGAGAAGTTTATTTGTAAAGCGCTAATATGGATTCGGAACTCTTCAGCACTAATGGCCTTTTTATGTCCCCCCCTCGTCTCATCTATTCCCACCCCTCCTTCTTTTCTCATATACGTTTGTCTTTTGTCTCATATTCCTCTCATCATCTTTTCCACTTCCTTTTTGTTCCTCCGCAGAGTAAAGCCCAAGAAAAAGAAAGCAAAAGCCAAAGGCAAGGCGAAGCCTCAGCATGAAGGGAAGGAGAAAACACACAGGAAGGTAGTTTTTCAATGTCACCATTCATTTTCTTTCGTCATGCGCCTGGGATTCTCTCTTCAAGTCCGGCTTAATTAAGAGGCCCTGTTAGCTTTGCTGTAAAGGAATATTTATGCAGACATATCATTCAGAGCCTGCTTCGTACTGTAGGTTACAGAGACCCAAATATAACAAGAACCGACTGCTACACAGAGCATAACCTAAAAGCATTTAGTCAGCGAGCAATCAAGTCTGTGATCGGGATGTCAGATTCATTTATTTTTTATTTAACCTTTATTTAACCAGAAAAGACTCTCTGAGATTAAGAATCTTTTTCGCAGGAGTGTCCTGGCCAAAATGGGCAGCAATACATCGGTTTCATCACAAAATATTACAACACAAACAGACTAAAGACACTTAAAAACAGTTACATATTGTTGAGTCAGTTTCCATTTGTCGAATAACTGTTTTAAAATGATCCAAAGACAGCAAATTTTGTAATTTCAGTTTCGATTGCAGAAGATTCCAGTCAGTAGGAGCTGCATACATAAAAGCCTTTTTACCTAGTTCAGATCGAACAAAAGGAACAGAGAGCGTATAACAATTTTGTGAGCGAAGGAAGTATTTTCATAAGTTGCCAAAACCTAGATGTAACAAGAATAGACTGCTACGCAGAGCGAAGCAAATCTTCCCTCTTCAGGGCGGTTGCACGAAACCGCTCATTATCTGCGAACGGTAGTAATAGTATTTTGCCATTATGCAAGTCTGTTCTTTAATGCAACCTACTTCCAGCCATGCTGATATTTTTGTAGAGGAATATGATTCTCCTTTTTGACAGCTCCGGGCTCCTGTTTGGCCTCAAGTGATCTGGATGGCTTTCCTTGATAGCAGGTTGTAAGCCATTGATTAGACTGGGCTTCCCTGCGGTGCGTCAAACCCACAAATAGCCCTACTTTCCCCCTGCACCTTTACATTAGCATAATGCGGCTTCTTCATCTCTTTGATATTTCCATGTATTGCCTCTTCTTTATTTATTGCCTGCCACCTTAATACAATGTTTTACTGGTACTTGCACAGTGGAACAAGATGGAATTATAAAGGAACGTCCTTGTAAGTCAGTATGTAGGTTGCTTGGAACTTATTTTTGATTTTTAGCATATATGATTTAGACCATATATGTATAATTTTTTTTTATTTTTTATAATCAACAGTGACTATAAAAGTCCAATAAATGCTTTTCTTTTGTTCTATTTATCAAATAATTCTGAAAAAATCATGGATTCCACAAAAATATTAGGCAGCACAGATGTTTTCAACATGTTAATAAGAATGTTTCTTGAGCACCAAACTGGCATATTAGAATATTTGTGAAGGGTCATGTGACACTGAAGACTGGAGTAATGGCTGCTGAAATTTCAGGAATTAAAAAAACATTTTAAAATATAATAAAATAGAAAACCGTTTTTTTTTTATTCACGGTATTTCTGTTTTTTTTGTTTGTTTGTTTTTTACTGTATTTTTGCTCAGATAAATGCAACCTTGGTGAGCAAAATAATATATATTTTTTAATAACAAAATTGTAGTTTTTGTCGAAACCTGTATTTGAACTGTAAAGTTCTGCTCATTTGGTATTCATTTTATTTGTTCAGGTCTTAAAAAATGCCTTAAAAAGCTTCAAATTTGATTTAAAAACCCCTGCAGATACTCTTGATATATACATATGCATACATACATAAACATACATTTTATTTAATTATATATTTAATAAAGCAATAAGCCCCAAGAAGCCGTGGTTTACAGTGAATTTATAACAGCTAAGGGGCGTTGTTAGGCATGACGCGAAGCAGTTATTCCATATAGGTTAGTAAGGTTTAACAGAGCAAATAAAGTGTAATGATATTAATAAAAGCAGTATTCTTCCACCAAACAATGTAGTTCCTCAGAAACGGTTGTGGTTGGAACAAAGTGGTTGCCAAGCAACACACAAAGTAAACAAAGGTGTAGGTTTGTAGAGTAATTTACAACAGCTTCGAACGCAGCTCAACCAATCAGAATCAAAGACCGAAATTATCCGTTTTATAATTACATTTTTTATATACAGTAATTATAATATTTGGGAAAGCAATACATAAGTTTCCATCATCTAGTTGTCATGTTTTTTTATCTTTCAGATGAAAACGCCTAAAGAAGAGAGCATGGACTTTGAAGACAGCGGTGACAGAAGGTACAGTGAGATCGCTGTGTCACATGTGATGGTATTTTTAGTAGACAGTACTGCACATGCAGTTTCACAGATTCAGGCTTTTGATTTAGAGAAATGGCTTCAGCAGCCAGCAGCTGTACTTGGAAATGAGTTTTAATCCATTTACGATTCAAATATGCAATCATACTTTTTTTTCTTGCCTTTGGAGTTGATGAAAATTAATTCTGATGATTTGAATGTGCGCAGTTCTGGACAATATCCATTCCGATTTTCTCGCTACATTGGCTGTCTTTCAGAAAATTAATTTATTTATTGGAAAGAAAGCTGTGGCATGTCAGAAAAGTAATAAGTGAAAAGCATTCAGATCGGACTGGATGGGAGGGGGTCCTGAGGGGGGGGATAGAATGGAGCCTGAGGCATAAATCTGCACAAGCAAGCATTTAGCATTAAATTATATTTCATACACAGAAATAAATTTCATATGTAAGATTTTTAGATGAAAGTTGGACCATCTAAAATCTCTCGTTGGCTGTTTCTGTCTCCCGATAAGAACAGTACGTCTCTAATCAGGGACTTTGACAATCAGACGCTTTGTAAATCAAGTCCTGCCGGTGATTGCAGGTGGGAGGTTGATTTACACGACAGAGGTCAGACTCTAAATCTGCTGAAGGTGTCCGAGTGTTCTTTTACACTTAATCTCTCCCAGAAAGTTCTCCGCTGAATTGAACCGTTTGTTATGGTAATTGTAATTAATTGATTTGGTCTGCTCACCTCCCGCCACATCTGAATCATGCTTTGTGGAAATTGAAGCTTGTATCTCTCTGCAATTATCTTTGGGCATAATTACCGTAATTATATAATTATCATCAGTGGCCATTAAGCATTATTGTGTAATCACTGTAATTTAGTCATTGTCGTTTGTCAATGCATATTTGTCCTTTTGAGTTTTTTTTTTTTTTGACTAAAGTTCTTACAGCCTTTAAATGTGTTTTTTGGTTGTTTGTCTCTTTTAGGTCTCAGGTGAATGTGAAGGAAGAGCCAGAGGAAGATCCAGACTTTGTGACAAAAGGGAAAGCGAAAAAGAGGAAAAGAAAGGTGGATAACACGGATGGTCCCTCTTCTACCTCTGAAGCTCCTTTGTAAGTGTTTGTTTTTGCTAGGCGTAGCAATGAATGAATAGGCCAATAACAGTTCCTGCTTGATATACGTGACCCTATACCACAAATCCAGTTATAAGGGTCACAATGAAATTGAGATTTGAGATTTGGCTGAGATACAACTATTTGAACATCTGGAATCTGAGGGTGCAAAAAAATCGAAATATTGAGAAAATCGCCTTTAAAGTTGTCCAAATGAAGTTCTTAGTAATGCATTTTACTAATCAGAAATTACATTTTGATATATTTACGGTAGGAAATTTACAAAATATCTTCATGGAACATGATCTTTACTTAATATCCTAATGATTTTTGGAATAAAAGAAAAATCTATAATTTTGACCCATACAATGTATTGTTGGTTATTGCTACAAATATACCCGTGCTACTTATGACTGGTTTTATGGTCTAGGGTCACATTTCTTATTTATTGAGCCAGTGAGGTAAGCTGTGCCACTTTTTACTTAAAGGGATAAATCACCCCAAAATTTACTCACCTTCGTGTCATTCCAAACCTACATTGACTTACTATTTCAAAAGGAGATGTTTAGCTGAATGTCAAAGCTACTTTTTGTCCATACAGTGGAAGTGGAAGATAACAGGGATAGCCGTGGTCACTATTTACGTTCATTATATGGAAAAGAGCAGCTTGGATATTTAATAGTTTATGGCAAATCCTTAGTCAAATAATTACCATGGTTTTGTGCATTGGAGGTTTACCAACATACATGATATGCATTTTATTCCTGAATAAATGGGCTTTTACATAATTGATTATAAAATGGCACTTTAGGATGGATTTCAGAGACCTTGCAATTAACTGTCTAGCTTATTTATTTTACATTTTTCTCGAAGAGGATGGAATTTCTATTGATAGTTGCCTTTGAATTTTTAGCATGATAAACGTGGTCATGTGCATTAATCACAGACAGCTCTTTATGCTGGGCCCATTCTAGATATAAACTATTTAAACATTTGGGGGTTTTATGTTTTTGAAAGTCTCTTACTGTTTGCTCACCAAGGCAGCAGATATTTTATTACAAATCCATTAAAAAACGCAATATTATGAAATATTATTAGAATCTAAATAACTCTTTTCTAGAGTTATTGCAAATAACTCTAGAAAATATTGCAAATCTGAATTTTCAGCAGCCATTATTCCAGTCTTTATTGCCACATGATCCTTCAGAAATATGCTGAGTTCGTGCTCAAAAAAGGACACTTTACATGTATTGTCTGCTTGCTGAATTTCTCTGAAAGGCCAAAGAAGAAGAAGAAAGCTGCAGAAGAGGGACAGGAAAACTCAGCAACAGTGAAGAAAAAGATCAAGGGAAAAAAAGAAAAGGTGGGCTTTACCCAGAGTGCATTAGCGGTATATTGATTATAGAGAGAAGAACTGAGTGACAGAGCGCTTGCTGAAATGCTAATAATTTGGATATTTGAAATCCAAAATCTTTAAAAAGGACACATGCTGAGATAAGCTACATAAAGGCACAGTCAGAAAGTTCTGAATGTCAGTAATGTTTGCTTTAACTATAATTATGTACCATGCAGGGTTGATTTTATGTTAATGTCTTTACCAGCTTTAGTAATATGCAATTTTATTTATTTTTTGGGGGTTGAAACTTCTGTTCGCATGATGAATAGGCATGTTAGCACTTTCCATTTTATTCACACAAATCACAGAAATGTCATTCATCTTTTGCTATTTATCTAAGCTGCCATCTGCAGGTCAACGTCAACTTCACAATCACCCTCCAATCTGATGGATTTAAAAGACCATGTCACAAAGCAATTGCCTGTGCTGAAAAGCCATCATTTTGTTTCAACAACTGTTGCTCTCTACCATTGATAGTAATTTTAGTTCTGCGGAGAGCAGTTTTGGAGAACATTTCTCTCTTGCAGAGCTCAAAATCTTACTCTCGGGAGAAACCGTTTACAGTTTTAGTTTTGCCTTACTGTGAAAAGATGCAGTCCACACTGCCCCTCAGGAGTTCATTCTGATCAGGTGTTGTCTATTTTCCCACTGCAGACTAGACTTCTGTGCATTCAATTTCTCAAAGTAGTTTTATCTTTGGAAAAGTAAATGTTTGTGTCTCATGTGGATCCACCAGTATCTCAATGAGAAAAGCTTTTTATCTAAATTGCAAAATGCCATTTGTCACTATTCCTCCATTGTAACAAAAAAAGGCATGTTTAGAGATCTATACCTTGCAAGTTTTACCACCAGAAACTTTCTAAACCAGCAAGACTTGCAACCAAATTGTCAACAGCAAGAAATAATTAATCTTGCGTTTACATGCATCCTGTTTTTACAGTTTCACAGTTCATACTTGTTGATTTGAGTGTTAATCTTCCTTTTGGAAGTGTTGGGCTATGGTGCAGTGTTGTGCCAAAAGTTTATTCAAAGTTGTTATGTAGGTGACATGTTCAATTAAAGTGTTGCACTTCAGGGTTCAGCTTAAACATTTTTATTGAACTGACACGTATAAGATGTAGTGAACATTGTTGTTAAACATTGTGAATTCTGCTAATTTACAGTGGGGAAAAAAATGCTGATTTTGTATGTTTGCCCACTAACAAAGAACTGATCAGTCTATAATTTTAATGGTAGGTTTATTTTAACAGTGAGAGACAGAATAACAACAACAAAAAATCCAGAAAAATGCATTTCAAAAAAGTTATAAATTGATTTGCATTTTAATGAGTCAAATAAGTATTTGACCCCTTCGCAAAACATGACTTAGTACTTGGTGGCAAAACCCTTGTTGGCAATCACAGAGGTCAGACATTTCTTGTAGTTGGCCACCAGGTTGGCACTCATCTCAGGAGGGATTTTGTACCACTCATCTTTGCAGATCCTCTCCAAGTCATTAAGGTTTCAAGGCTGACGTTTGGCAACTCGAACCTTCAGCTCCCTCCACAGATTTCTATGGGATTTAAGGTCTGGAGACTGGCTAGGCCACTCCAGGACCTCAATGTGCTTCTTGAGCCACTCCTTTGTTGCCTTGGCCGTGTGTTTTGGGTCGTCATGCTGGAATACCCATCCACGACCCATTTTCAATGCCCTGGCCCTGACGGTACATGGCCCCGTCCATCATCCCTTTGATGCGGCGCAGTTGTCCTGTCCCCTTAGCAGAAAAACACCCCCAAAGCATAATGTTTCCACCTCCATGTTTGACAGTGGGGATGGTGTTCAATTTATAACTTTTTTGAAATGCGTTTTTCTGGATTTTTTTGTTGTTATTCTGTCTCTCACTGTTCAAATAAACCCACCATTAAAATTATAGATTGATCATTTCTTTGTCAGTGAGCAAACATACAAAATCAGCAGGGGATCAAATATTTTTTTTTTCCCACTGTAAATATGCCACCAAGGTCATGTTAACTATCTAAGATTTGCAACTCCTGCAAAATGCAGACAATATTCACAAAATGTGTAGTGATGACTCCTTTTTCCCTTTCAAAGTTGATAAAAGAGGAAGGAGGGCATTCCGTCTCCACTAAGAAGAAAAAAAACAAGGAAGAAATAGAGGCAGCCAGGGCTCTCAAGATTAAGAAGAAAGAAGAGGAAGAGAAACAAAGATGGAGATGGTAGGCTCTCTGAATGCATCTTCTTGTCTGTATGGAAGAGAGATACCTTTTAGCCCAGAAGTTTTGTTTGTCTCTCTTCTACTTTTCTCAACTTCTTGACTTTTTCACAGGTGGGAAGAGGAGAAGTATGAGAATGGAATTAAATGGAGGTTTCTAGAACACAAAGGGCCGTATTTCCCTCCCGAGTATCAACCCCTTCCAGATGATGTCAAGTTTTACTGTAACGGTTCGTATTCAGATGTTATAAAGATCTAGTTGTGTCTGTGTTACTGATGCATCCCATTCAATCGTTTCAAGGCACAACATGTTCAAAAGAAAGAGATTTTGGTCAGAGCGGTTAGTTCATTGGTTCCCTTTAATTTTCTCGGTTTGGGCACGCAGCCCAGCTCAAGGTTGACCTGTTCCTCCGCTGGTGTCAGGCGTACTCCAGAGAGCACAGGAAGAGTCTTTAATCTCTTTGCTAAACTTTAAGGTCAGCTTCCTCTATTAATATCCACTCTGCCATTTACCGAAACGTAGGCGTTTCTTAAACTATAAGTGCGTTTCGGAAGGCCCAGGCCATTAATCTTGGTACAATAACCCAGAGGGGGAAGTATTTGGATTTTGTACCTGAGACTTTCTGAACGGTAAGCTATAAATGCAGTTTTGATTATATTTGTCCTAGGCCATGATTCTCGGGGATGCATTTAAAGTCCTATTTTGCGGGGTGTGCTGGTGAGTCCTGTGGGAACGCGAGTCTGATGACTCATCTTAACGTGGTTATAAAAACCTTTAGCAATCTTCTGTAGTAGATCTGTGCAAACGATATCGTGTTTATGTGCTTTTGACTCTTATGTTTTATGTTCTTATGTCTTAGGAGGAAATAAGCTAATAAATAAATGAACCAATGTTTATTTGCTGATTTTTCAGAAACAAACTTTTAGTTATTAGAATGCTCAAATTTAGGATTAATAATTGCATGCAATTATTGCTATAGACATGAATGAAATCTCAAATCATTCAGCTTATTGAGAAGATATTACCTGTTTTCTTTGTTGTTGTTTTTTTTGTTTTTTTAATCAGAATAGTGAATTTTCTCCTTGTGCCTTGCAAACAATGAAACAGTGCAGTGTCTAATTTTTTTATAGACAAGGTGTGTCCGATTGACACTGTATTATCCCATGAGGTCTTGGAAGAGGAATCACTATATTTGTGAATGACTGTTCAAATTAATTTTCAAAAAATAAGGCAGTAATTATTTTGATATTATGGAATATTACCAATAAATGGCCAAAGTTAAAATTCTGTTCCATGTAGTGTCCAAAAAAAAAAAAAAATACAAGATTATAAAATATTAAAAGTATAATATTAAAAGTGAATTTAGGCGTCACTACGTATGAAATGAATATATTTCATTTTTAAGATCTTCTGAAGATTCATATAACAGCATTATTACATTTATTATTGAAGTGGTGGTGAAACAACAAAAGTAGCAAACAAATAAATGTACTTGTTAATTGGATTTTGAAATTTGGGCATTGCGCTCAAAAATGACATTTTGATTAGAAATGATGACATCAAAAACAAAAAATTAAACCTATGCACAGACAATTAGTTAAAATAAGGTAGGGTGCATTTTCGTTTCATGTTGACTTTAAAGATCAGTGTCAATATATTAACACTAGATGATGGCGAATCATCTACTGCATATTTATAAAACATACTTTATTAATGGTACATACTTTGACCCAACCCATGCATAGCTGGTTGTTAGCTGGTTGCTTTAGTCGCTAAAGTTCTTATAGTAAGTAAATATGTTCTGTTTTGTTGTAGGAAAGCCAGTGAAGCTCAGCCTGCCAGCTGAGGAAGTGGCCCTTTTCTTTGCTCAGATGCTGGATCACGAATTCACCACAAAAGAGGTCTTCCGCAATAACTTCTTCAGGAACTGGAGGAAGGTAAACCTCTCTGACACTTGTAAGCCTAGCTCAATCTTTAACCACTAGCTTTTACACTTACACGTTTGTGGAGGCTCTAGGAGGGATGGGTGTCAGGGTATGAGTACGGAACAGTTATGAAGCTTACAGCATCCCAGAAGGCCTCGGGGCGTATCATGCAGAATTAATTTCGTGCTGCTTAGTGCTCAATGCTCTTGAAAATACGATTTGTGTAAATGCATTGATATGCTAATCCAGACAACTCGCTTCCCGCATATGAACAAATCCAATTTAACTGTTTTATTATAACACGGAAGCCCCTGCTCGCTTCACTGAGCACAGTCTCCGCCCCGTGCCCGACTGTCAATCTCGAGAAGGAGCGAGAGAGGTATTCAAGTGATGAGACACCGGCTCCATTATTATAGTGCTTTCGAAAAGTGTGTGAGCGTTTTTGTGTCAGCTTGTTTGTTGCTCGCTGTTTTCTTCCGGGTGATCTGCAGCGTAGCGCTTGCAGCAAACACTTGTTTAAAAATGTTAATTTAGGTGTATCATGACCTTTTGACCCGTTTAGTACTTATTAATGGAGACCAAACTTCTGAATACCATTGAGGGTCCTGTGGATAATTAATTTCTTGTGTTTCAATGTATGGCTGCCCACAGTTGTGCCCGCATTCATTGACTGTGCAGTGCAGACAGCAATTAGGAAAACAAGGTCAATGAAAAGTGTGCGGGGAGAGAGGAGGTGTGTTTATGTACTTCTTAGCATTCGGTAATTACTGCACATTAGCGACCCGCCAGAACTGGGCGCCACAGGATGTAATCAGAGCAGCTTAACTTGTACCTAGCTACAAAACTGTGTTTAGGATAAGTGCAATTGCAGGTATAGCAGAATTCATCTTTGATTGCCTTTTCTTAGTGATGTCTTCAACTAGAGAAGCAGAGATACTGATATTCTGGTCAATACAGACAATACTTTTTTCAGTTATGCCAAGCAACCAATAAATGTCTGAGATTTGCCTCCTGATTTCAGAACACTACCACACACCACACCATACTTGATATATATACTGATACACATATACACATACATATATATATATACATATACACATACACATATACATATATATATATATATACATATATATATATATATATATATATATATATATATATATATATATATATATATATATATATATATATATATATATATATATATTTTTTTTTTTTTTTTTACGTTAGCAATGTAATAAATATTCTGTTTATTAAAGCCAAGTATGAATCTCATCAAGTTAGTGTTTTTTCATGTTTACATTTATTCCAAGGTAGTAACCATTTAAACAATATATTTAATTTGTGAGCTTATGTCAGCTATTCTTTTTAATAGTTAACTTTTAACAATTTTTGAATTTTTCGGATCATCAGTCATCAAAGCTAGGTAAATACTGGTCACAGACATTTACTTTAAATTTCACCAAGCTGATTACTCACTAAAAACTACCACGGATCATATTTTCAGGCCATTTCAAGTCTTATTTTGATGTAACAAACTGGTTAATATCTAAATGTGTGACTTGTTTACTTTTTTTTTTATAGTATTCCCATTAACGCCGTTATATTGTTAATTCAGACTGATTCATGAATTTGGAAGGTGCACAAACACGAGGCGGGATTTATCGTATGAACCAATCTCAACCGATCATAACCAGTCATGTCCAATCATATCGCGATGGAGGCATTGCTTCTTCTCACGTGACTTTTCCCCATTCATTCTCAGTTACCCCCCACCAAACTCACGGCATGCTTTAGGGGGTCTGTTAAAACTCAATGGGCTCAGGGGAGGCTGGACATATACCCTCACTGTAGCTTTACCCGCTGGTATCGCTGTTGGAAAGTGTTTCTTTAGGAAAGTACTTTTTAATATTATATTTTGCAATATTTGCATTGTTTTATTTTTGTACTATTTTTTTTTTCTCATCCAATTGTTTTGAGGAGGCACTACCTCTGTTATAAGTTAAAAAATACACTAAAAACTAAAATAAATGATTTACTGTGAATCCTAGTGAATTTAGGCCTCACATTATTATTATTATGTACAGCATGAAAGATGGTAATATTTGGACAGTATCCAGACATACTGTAACTGATGTCATTCGTATTACATGACCTACCAGCGTCAGTTGCATTGCTTCACTGCCATTTCATAAATCCCTTTCCGTGACCTCACCTCACAGGATATAGGAAATTCTCCATTCAATTCAGAATCTTGGTGGAAGTAGCAAGTTATCAGAGTACTTTTTGCTTACTGTTAATACTTTATAGTATTGTTTTTGTTTTAGTTTTTTTCCACATACAATCAAAGTCAGTGGTCACCAAGTCTGTATGGCTACCAGCATTCTTTAAAATATCTTTTTTTTGTGTTCCTCAGAAGAAAGTCATTTAGATTTGAAACAACATGATTTGAATTTTCTTTTTTGAATATATGAATGTAAATATATTAATATTACATATTTAGATTTGAGACTACATAGATTTTAATTTTCTTTTTTGAATATATGAATGTAAATATATTAATATTAATGTCCTCATAATAATAGAGAACGGATCTTTGCGCTGCTGGTCACATAGTCCCTAAAAACTCTTAACTGTTAAAATACATATAGAGACAATTAAATATCCATTATTGGTGATTATAAAAAAAAAAAAAAAAGTATAACTGTTATGGTTCCGATATATTGTATATCCCTAGCCCAACCAGAGTTTGGGAAATCTGTTTTGGAAGCTATTACTGAATAATATCTCAAATCTCTTTGTGCTGTTACTTTTCTAAGTAGACTTACATTGTGTACATGGCAGATGATAAAAGAGGTATAAAGAAATCCCATAAATTTAGATTGAAGGAGGTACCCTCGCTACTACTAGAGATTCATTATCAGTTAGTAACCACTCAGATCATACTCGCAACAGCATAGCAAGCAACACTATAAAAACACTCCGAATGTCTTTTAACCCAAAACATCTTTGCAGTCTGGTTGTAAGTTTTGCATGGGCAAGATCACTTCAGGGTTGCCATGTCTGCATAACAAACTAGCCTAATGACCCTATTTCAAATATAAAACCTCAAAATACCACTCCAATACATAATGTGACCCTGGACCACAAAACCAGTCTTAAGTAGCACGGGTATATTTGTAGCAATAACCAAAAATACATTGTATGGGTCAAAATTATAGATTTTTCTTTTATGCTAAAAATCATTAGGATATTAAGTAAAGATCATGTTCCATGAAGATATTTTGTAAATTTCCTACCGTAAATATATAAAAAATTCATTTTTGATTAGTAATATGCTTTGCTAAGGACTTCATTTGGACAACTTTAAAGGTGATTTTCTCAATATTTAGATTTTTTTAATACACCCTCAGATTCCATATTTTCAAATAGTTGTATCTCGGCCAAATATTGTCCTATCATAACAAATTTATTTCATTATTCATTCTTATTCATTCAGCTTTCAGATGATGTATAAATCTCAATTTCGAAAAAATTGACACTTAAGACTGGTTTTGTGGTCCAGGGTCACATATACTTTTATGGTCTCTGCTTACAATTTCAACTTCCCTATATTGTAGTAATCATAAACGAGCTCACAAGAAACCCAAAGACTCTCTACAAGTGCCACTCACTAATAAAACTTAATATCAAGCACAGTTTTATCATTAATAGAATATAAAATGAATATAATATTTCAAGTAGAATACACTTTATGCAGTATATCAAACTTTTAACCCAGTGGAAGAAAAATCAACCCGCGGCAACAGTTTAAAAGTAAATTGGGGAAAATAGGCTTTTTTTTTCAGTTGTTGCCACAGAAATTACCTTTACCTTTAAATACAGTGACACATTTCTTGATTGCCAGTTTGTTGTGCCATTTAGTAAATTTGATTTATTCAACAGTATAGACTCATGGATCGTGCTGTGCTCTTATCCGTTGTAATTGATTTGTGGGTCTGTGAGGTTTGAGAGTCTGTTCGTGTGCCATTTTTTGGCCCTTCTCTCACTTTCCCTCTCATTTTACTCTTTTCCTCCCCTCTGCGCTGGGCTCTGCTCCCTGGCTAATGGCCCAGGGGTGCCATTCATGGTCGAGTGTGTATGTGTGTGACAGAATGGGGAGATGGAGGGGGGCAGGTCAGAGGAAATTGCTTGTGTGAGGTCCCGTGGTGCAGGTTCTCTTCACCAGCCCCAGGAGGAGAGATTAGAGTGAATCAGTGTTAGTGTGACATTTAGCACCGCAAAAGTGCAAGAATAAATCATAAGCCGACAAAAGAGAAACGTGTATGGCAGTCCTCTGTGACCCCTCATCCCATAATTACTTTTCTCTCCTCTCGTTTTTCGCTTTTCGTCCTCTTCTTTCTCCTTTCCTGTGCCCCGCGGGGAAGCTGTGATCATCACAGGTGAGGGGATGTCGGTCCTCTAGAGTTGCTTGGATGATCTTTAGTGTCTTCTGATGTAGGATTACTTGTTGTTATTGTATGTCTTGAAACAGGCCATATCCCGAAGCAATTTCAGTGCAAAGGAATCAGAAAGCAGGCTTTTTTTAGTCACTGAGATGTTAACTGCTAAAAAACAAGAAATTGCACACTCAAAGGAGTTTAACTTTTGAAGTAGAGCTGTCGAATAGTTCAAATTTTAATTTATTAACATAGCATACCAGTTAATTAATGACATATTTAAATACTTGCAGAGAAAAGCTCCCAGAAGTAGATAATTCAGGCATTATTATGGAAGATGGGTGGATTATTGAATACACATTACGATAAGATGCTTTAGAAGTCAATTTATTATCTGGAGCATCAATGGATTATTATTATGGCTAAAAAATGGATATTTCCTACTTCAAAAGATAGAATTGTTAAACTTGACATTTTTTAGTACTAGTTTTCTAATAATTTTGCTATTTCTATTAATCTTTTGAATGTAGTGTGTCGAGAAGTACCTTTAAAATATGTCAGTTTACATTTACAAATTCATTCAATTAGAATCAACCTTGCATGCCGTTAATTGTAATAATCCAGTGAGCAAAGAGATCTTTTGTCATTTGACGACAGCCAGTGCTCCACACATGAGATCTGTTTTCTATTTGATTGTCTCATCATCTACTCCAGTCTGATGATTGCCTTTACTGGAGAGACATGAAGAAACAGAACAAACTGAGACAGACTAAATCCAGAAGAACTGTGGCAGTACTTGTGGTTAAGTGTGTATGTGTTCCTAAAAAACATCAGGGTGTCTGTGAGACTTTTCTAATCTTCACACACATACGCTTACCCAAGGTCAGCTGAAGTTCACTCAGTTCAAGCAATTTGTGCTTGGTCTATCACCCTGTATGGATACAAAACAGTGCCTTCAGCTTCATACTTATCAGATGTCTGGTAGACATATGAAGCGAGCAGCAACTATCTTAAAAGCCCTGCTTGGATGGAACTAGTTTTCCCTGAGGAGTCAAGTTAAATTTGGGTTTCACAGCCTTTAATATTGATTTTAATCCCTTCCAAATCTGTTTTTCTCACCCAACCTCAGGACAAATTTTGGTGCAAATTATCTACGTTTTTCTACTCTTGGGTCCTTTGAGAAACCAAGTGACATCTGGGTAGGAATGTCTGTGTTGTGTCACAATGCTTCTCCTAATTTATTTTGACCTTCGTCGAATACAGCAACTAAAGCAAAATGTGTTGTTTACTGCCTGGTGAACCTTCAATATGGATTTAGACCTTTTATGCCAACTTTCTGTGTAAAATAACAGTTGGTGGTTCAAGTAATGCTGGCATCTCATCCGATTTGAAAATAAAATTAAATCAATAAGGAAAGCTGCTGCTCAGAACGGCCACTGTAGAGCAGCATCTGGTCTGATCCTTAACACCTTAATTAATTGTTATAACTAGCACATACTGTATAAAAGTTTGGTGTATTATAGTTGATTTCACATTATAGACTCGTAACAGTGTTGTTATTGTTAATTAACTACTATTAAAACATTTTTTAGTAGCTTATATAAAATAAAATATAAATATTAGATTAAACTAAACCTAAAAACATGGCAACTCACTAAAATAAGTTGAATTACTAGATGTAATAAAAGTGAAATAAAAACAGATTAAAACTATTTAAAAAAAAGATTAAAACAAAAAAAATATAAAAATGACAGACACAACTAAATTAATACAATGTAAACTACAATTAAAATGAATTATTAATAAAATAAATACTATGATAGTACATTAATAATACTAATGTAACACGGTCTGTGACACCCAAAATCCAGACAATAAACAATCTTAGTAAAAACTACAGAGATCCAAATTCACAGACGTCTTAAGTTATCCTAGCTCAAATTTCATTTGCAAAGTCTTGGTTTTGATGGTTTATACATGCTCTTCTGCACAGGAGATGACTTTGGAGGAGAGACAGCTAATAATGGACCTGAACAAGTGTGATTTTGGGGAACTCCATGCTATGCATAAACAGAAGGTGGAAGCCAGGAAGAACTTGAGCAAAGAGGAGAAGTTGGTAGGTGTCCTTCATAACATCTGAATGTTTTAAATACAGTATAAATCAAAGTTACAGTCTTTGCTCCTCTGATGTTCCTCTGAATTGATAAATGTTCTCCAGGTTAACAAAGAGGCCAATCAAAAAATTGTTGATGAGTATGGATACTGTGTGTTGGACCACCATCGTGAACGCATTGGGAACTTTAAGATTGAACCTCCAGGGCTTTTCCGAGGCAGAGGAGACCATCCTAAACAGGGAATGCTGAAGAAGAGGATTCAGCCTGAAGACGTCACCATCAACTGCAGCAAGTGAGGCTTTGTCGTAACAGTCCAATGTCAGCATTGCTTTTCAAGCCGTATAATATGTTCAGAAGTGTATGTTCATTGCTGTAGCACTCTGGCATAAATACAAGGCCTAACAAAAGCACGTCACAGATATGTTTCATAGAAAGTTGTATGCCAGTGGGAAAAAGCTATTTTCCCTTAAGAGCTCTTTTGAAAAATCATATATATGCAATATCAAGTAATGTTTCACTCTACAATCAGTGTGTTGTGTTCAAAGGAAGCGTAAGGTTTGAATTTACCCCACAGGGACTCTCGTATCCCAGAACCCCCAGCTGGTCATCATTGGAAGGAAGTTCGTCACGACAACACCGTAACATGGCTAGCAAGCTGGACCGAGAATGTGCAAGGATCTTGTAAATATGTGATGCTCAATGCCAACTCCAAACTTAAGGTATATATTATAGTCTCAGCTACAAATTCAAAGCTTTAAGTGCTTAAATAACATTTATTATTTGAAGGTATTATGGCAACTATTATTATTAGTAACTAAATTTGTTTTATTTTTTTCTACCTTTTATTTGCTCTAGAAAAAACTTAATGCAGTATAAACTACCTTGATAAATTCAGATAAAACCATTCTAAAAGAACACTTAAAAACAAAACAAAAACTATGATTGGTTGCTTTATATGTTGGTCAGACAAACTTTTTTATATAAGTTAAAGGTTCTTGGTCAGAATAAGCTGCAATCTTGATGCAACTTCATGCATTTAGTCAAAAGTCTGGCGATGTGAGAGTAATATTTTAGTGAGTACCTTATTATTCACTTGATTAAAATGTACTTGTTGCCCTCTCTCTTCTCTCTGCCTGCACATTCCTTCATTTCCAACTTATCTTCACGTCCTCTTCACCTCCTGACTGTCTGTCTCTGTCACCTTGTTAATAATAGATGTGGTTTGATGTCGTGTTTTAGCACAGAGTCCGGGCCAATCAAACAGAGCAGACGTGTATTCTCGCATTCTGCCGAATCACGCTCACTTAGTTTCAGCTCAGCACCTCATCTTCACCTTCGTTCCACTCACTTCCTCTCGCTAATTAAATTACGAAGCAAAGTGATCCTTTTCATCAGAACTGAGTGATGGACACCTCTCAAGAAACTTAATAATCATAACTGAAGAAGAACAGATTCACAACACTGTCTCCGAACCGCCTCATCACTTTTGAGTCCTTTCATTTGTCTGCTTGCTGATGCTTTATATGTGCTGAGTTAGTGAAGGTTAAATTATTGTACACTATGTTGGTCACTATGCTGTTGCTGTGACAACAAAGTAACTTTTTTTTGTACAAATTGTAAAAAAGTGCTAGTGGCTGGATTCGGGCAAACCTGAGGTTTGTTTATCCAAAGGTAAATACGATATTGGTTTTCTTTATTTTGATCTTATCATTATATAATTTATTTTCTTTCTTAAAGATTCCATTAATTCAACATATGACCTTTGTGGCTTTTAGTTCATGACTGTTATTTTGAAGTCATCTGTATGCTAGTAAATGTACTTTTAGCTAATATATAAGCCTTTTGATATTTTCTGTTCCCAACTTCCTGTAAAATTGCACAGGAAAGGCTGAAAAAATCGTATTAGTCATACCATTTCATGGAGTCTTTAAGCTATTTTTTTAAGTCTCTTATGAAACAATCTTTTACATCACCTCATAATTCAATCTGCTCCTGTGGAATAAGATGGTACTTTATGGTGTGTCAGGGTGAGCTGCCCCTTGTCAGATCATTTGGTTTTTCTTTGTTACTCGTTTTGTCTCCTGTAGGGTGAGAAGGATTGGGAAAAGTATGAGGTGGCTCGTAAACTGAAGACATGTGTGGATGCCATCCGAGCCCAGTACCAGGAGGACCTCAAGTCCAAACAGATGGGCACACGCCAGAGAGCCGTAGCCCTCTACTTTATTGACAAGGTCAGGCCACACAAGCTGCACAAACATAATTTGTGTACTTGCACTACATCAGTGGGCTTTCAATCATGATGACTTTATTTTAGAAAGACCAAAGAGTTAGAGTGTACCGTTAATCAGTCAATTAAATTGCCTGTTGAGAAAAAAAACTGCAGAGATTGAGGACATATCATAGAGGACAGCATGGTGCATTATTTCCTGGCCATTTGTTTAAACTGTGACAACCACTCAGAAATATCTGCAGGTGTTCATAGGAGGTTATATTATACATTTTGACACATTTTTCCCCCTGTGGTTAACTTATAATGTTATTTGAGGTTTTTTGGACTGTTAATGAATTTTGGTTCCTGAAGTTGAGTTGCAAAATACAAGGATTTAGGTTTCAATTAATGGTCGTTTTGGACTGAAGTTTTACATTCTTGACAGTATGTTTCATACTATGAAATCTTCAATTCAAAAGTTCATAGTTCAGTTTCTCATGTTATGGTTAATTTAAGTTACCTTATGAAGCTAGACAATAATATCAGTAAGTTTATTTGCTGCAATTTTTTTACAAAATGAGATTTAAGACCAATTAGAAACGAAAAGGTGTCCTTTTATTATTTCTCAAAATGCTAAACATTTCTTTGAGAATTTGAAATGTCAAATAACAAAACTAAATTGTAATTTAAAACAAACCCCAAATCAAATGAAAGAAACCTAAATATAAACAAACTAAGGCTTTGGCTGTGCTATTTCCATTTAAAATTAGAGGCAACCACTATATTTTAATCAGGATCGAAACAAAGATGCTGCATACATGCAGCATGAGCAGCAGAATGGTTTGACTTTAGTTTTGTTAAACTATACTACATAAAACATCTGAATGAAAGAACAACAGCAGACGGGCTGAATGAGAGCGCAGATTCATTCTCTGACAGCAGGTGGCGCTTATGGAACAGCAGTGATACAGCATATCGTGATTCATTTAACATCTCAACTGATTTGAATCGTCACATATTTGTATCAATTTTCAACCGGCTCGGGGGGCATCGTTACATCCCTACTTTGCATATTAGCAAATTTGTCAGTTGGAACTTTCTCGTAATTGTGACTATTTTCATGATTGCAAATTCATATGTCATGATTGCAAATTCATATGTCATGATTGCATAGTAGCATGTCATGATATCAAATTTATCTGTTGCACCTTTCTTCTAATTTGCAACTTTAAATAAATAATTATAATGCACATTTCTTGTAAATTTCATTATTTTTTACTCTCACAGTGTAACTTATGTTACTTTTTTGTTAAATGGAAATATCTCAAAGGCAAGCATCTTTTCCTCAGTTTCAAAAAGTTCTGTGTGGAGATACCGGATCAAAGGTTACATCCAGTATCAAAGGTTTTATGAGTCAGTTCTTATTATATTCAGCAGTACCATGCTGCAGCTTTCAGTCCACTGTCATATCCAAACATTCACAGACAGCTAAGCATTCGCTCTAAGATGTTCTGGAGATGTAGTGTCATGTCTGTATGAAGCAGGTGTATGTCTGTGTTAAACTCTTCAGCTGGCTCTGAGAGCAGGTAATGAAAAGGAAGAGGGCGAGACGGCAGACACCGTGGGTTGTTGCTCACTACGTGTGGAGCACATCACTTTACACGACACACTGGACGGGCAGAAGTGTGTGGTAGAGTTCGACTTCCTGGGTAAAGATTGCATCCGTTACTACAACAAGGTCCCAGTGATCACAAGGGTAAGGATTTTTTAAAAGAAGGCTGATTGTGCTTGCTTGCATCTACATTTCTTTGTCTGGTCTGTGTTTTGATTTGTATAAATTTCTAATAATATTGAAGATTAAATTTTGACTTTTTTTTTTTTTTGCCTTTATTTGCATACTGAATTGTGCTTGAATTGTTCTTTCTTATATAAAATGCAAATCTAGACCTTTTATCAATTACCTCCTTAGAGCACAAGCTGATAAATAAATGAATGTTTATGGTAATTTTAGTCATAACGGGTGGGTTGTTGTTATTTTCGCACAGCTCATAGCTGTAGAAAGTATTGTTTCTTCATTGTTCACATGCAGCAGGTCGCACTAGAGAAGAGTGTGAGATGTGTGCTGTGCTCAGCCGCTGGAACTTGTTTGCTTGCATAGGCCTCATAATGTAAATGAGAACATTTGAAAGAAGCTCATCAAGTGAAAATTAATTAGTTTCTAAATATCTTGCAAGTTTATTTGGCGACAGGCAGACTTTGCGGAAATGTCAGATATAATTGCAGGTATGGTGAAAACCAACCCCCACTTCCTCATCACCTTGTTATAGGCATAATTAATAGCAATTAAATCCTTGGAAATTCGTACCACATCATCTGGAGCTGATCTTTGGTTTTAGATTCATTACTGTCAATATGCTGTTATTCCTTTTCTGTTATTTTAATAAAATAAATGTTCAGGCGTCTGAGGCTGCATTAGAAATCTGGCACTTAAAGCCTAATTTTAGAAATTAAAATAAAAAACAAAGAATGCTTTAAAGGAAAGGAAAGAAATATTTAAGATCCTGCACTATTTTTAAGTCACTAATTAAGCAAAGTTGTGACATTGATTATGTAGCTCCTTTGTACAGATTTACTTCCATTAAAGCCCAAGATGCTCTTTCAGATCATCTCAAATCATGCTGGAGAACATGATCATCTGGTTTTACACAAACTCAAGTGCTGCTGTCAAACAAACAAATACTAAGACGTTGTAGAATTCACTTTAATGTCCCAGTTCAAGTTTTTACTGCAACTATTATGCTGATAGTGATAATATAAAAAAAGGAAAAATAATAATTTTTTCTAGTGGTCTGAGAATTTTGGCCCTGCTTTATCAGGCCATATTAGGGTGAGTGTTGAATTTGTGATCATTTTAATGTTGATCTCCCCTCTGTGTGCTTATTAGACAGGAAGGTCAGCATATGAATCAATCATTAGTACCATACGAGCGTGTTAAATTGGGAGAAAATGTTCCAGAAATATAAATTCTGTCATTGCTTGGCGAGCGGTCTGTTTACTTTCTTCTTCATGCATTTGGCTCAAGGATAAATTGTTATTCAAATGAGACTGATTTAAAAGCACCACATCTGCTACCATTAATTAGTTCCATGCATATTTTAGCTGGTTTATTTAGTAGGAGTGGAGGAAAACAGGACTTCTGCGAAATGTCAAATATAATTGAGAGTGCCTCTCCCTCTCTTTCCTTTCCTCTCAACCTCTGTTCTGTGCATACGATAAACAAGCTAACATGTGTTTTCTGTTTCAGGTTTTCAAAAACCTCAAGCTTTTCATGGAAAACAAGCAAGAAGGAGACGACCTCTTTGATCGACTCAATGTGAGTGTAATGTTCTGAAACGGTGGCAGACAGTCATAGATTTTTCATTCTGAGGGATACGATTCTCAAGAGACTTGCATCATAAAAGCTCTCACTAAAGGATGATAGTTTTTCTTTTCAGCCTGTTTTTTTTGTATTTCAGTCTTAATTTTTGCAGCCAAAAGATTCTGCCCTCACTGAAGGACAGAGAGAGACAGATTGTGAGAGAAAATTGGAAAACTGTTTGTGTGTGTGAGAGCGAGAGAGACCGAGGGAGAGAGAATTGTGCCCTTTCAGTGAGGTCAGGTTGGTAATGGTGGGCCATCGTGGAGGGAGAACGTTAATCTGTACTTTGGGCTCTTCCTATTGACTCGGCGAAAGGCCGAGTGAAGGGGTGAACGAGGGAGGATGCGGCAGAGAGTAATACTGGCCCTCTTCCACAAAGTGCTGCAAATCTTATTACATGCTGCTGTGCTTTTAAGCTTGTGTGCTTAAGTGTGTGCATATATGATGCTCAGAAAAAATAAGTGCCTTTAACTTGGCTGAACCCTCAATAGGACAGATGCTGTTTTATATATTACACACAGTCAGATTCAATCATTTACACTGCTATCTAAACAGAAACATTTTAATGAGAGAATGCTTGCATAGGAGGATACGAATGGAGTATTTAACTTGCCTATTACTTGTTCTATTACTTTTCTAAGAAGTCTGTGGTAAGATAAGCATACAATACAATTGTTATATATATTTGGTGTTTTGTTTTTGTTTTGTACATATTTGAATGTTTATTAGAGGCTTGAGTTTGTTTGTTTTTTTTATTGTTTCGTATGTTTTGTTTTGCTTTTTGTGCACATTTGAATGTTTCTTAGAGGCTTGAGTCCACATTGTCATTCCTGTATTTTTCATAGATGCAAACTCCTCACCTATAGGTGACAACTCACTTTTTTGAGATCAAAATAGGTCACCTATGAGATTTGCTTAGATCCCATGAGAAAGTGTTTTTATGAGAGGGGGAGGGGGTCTTACAGGGGTAAATAAAGAACTGGGGCCGGTTGCAGACTGGTCATAACTTGTATTCTGTTGTGAAAAGGTAGACTGGTCTTATTTGTATTGGAATAGTAAGACTGATAACCACTTGGCAACTGCTATTAAAGTGCCTCTATTATGGATTTTTGAAAATGAGCTTTCATGCAGTGTGTAACACAGCTCTAAGTGAATGTAAACATCCTGCAAAGTTTTAAATCTGAAAGTGCACCGTGTATAAAGTTATTGTCTCTCAAAAGAAAGAGTCGACTCTGAATCATTGAAACGAGTCGTTTTTAAAACGAATCCCAAGCAGTTTCATGTTGACGTCAACATGAAACATTAGCATATTGCCCACTTGTGTGCGCAGACCTGAGAAAAACTTGATTTTCGCGTTGGTCTGAATGAAAATGCTAATTCATTCTTTGCCACTAGGTGCCGCTTTTGGAGCATCAAAAGCTCACAAACACTGCTTTAAATGAAATCGACCAATCACCGCAGATTAGCGTCACGCAAGGGAGGGGTTTGGAAAATTAATCATTAAACAAATTGTTTGGGAGTTGTTGAGCAAATAAGGTAAAAATAAATGCATATTATAAGAAAATGAAAGTGTTTTTTGACTTTGCATGCATGTCAACCTGTTGTTGGGGACTCCCAAAACCAAAATATGAACCTTTCATAACCCATAATAGGAGCACTTTAAGTTTTGTAGTATTTGATAGTATTTTCTTTACTCTTTACTAAACTATGTCTAAAAAGGGTAATATTTTATGTATTTGAGGTCTGAGATGTGGGAACGGTGAAGAGAGAGAGGGCAAACATTATGTATTTTAGGTCAGCATTGCCGTCTAATCAGCCAATATTGTCTTAAATAGCCTGCATAGCACTTAATCTTTTAAAACTTGGGATTTTGACCAAATATATTCAATCTCGATTTTTGTAAAATGTTGCAACAAGATGTTATTTATTTATGTATTCAATTATTTAGTTTTTGTGAAAAATTACAGTTTTGGACACATAGGCCCGGTTTCATAGACGGGGCTTAGCCTAAACCAGGATTAGGCCATAGTTCAATTAGGACATTTAAGTAATTTTTATAAACATGCCTTAGAAAAAAATCATTACTGGTGTGCATCTTGAGACAAAACAAAGGCACTGACATGTTTTAAGATCAGTCAGTGCAAGTTTCTTTCAGTTGAAACAGCTTAGATTTACATTTTAGTCTAGGACTAGTCTTAAGCCTTGTCTGTGAAAAGTTAATAAAAAAGATTTTTAAAAAAACAAGAACAAAAAAATTTGTTCTTGTTTATTTCGTGTTTTGTTTTTGTTTTGCTTTTTGTGCACATTTGAATGTTTCTTAGAGGCTTGAGTCAACATTGTCATTTCTGTATTTTTGTTCTTTTTTAGTTTCGTTTCATTTTGTTTTGTGCACATTTGAATGTTTCTTAGAGGCTTGTGTCCGCATTGTCATTTCCTTCATCACTTTCCACTGTTGTTTTGTATCTTCTCTCTTTATTCAAATCCACACAATGGCAAAAATGCCAAAAATAATGAAAAAGGCTAACTATAATTATATACAAACTAATCTGCTTGTCTGTTAATTATGGTCTTATCCCTATAATACAACTCATCCTCCCATTCCCAGAAGTATAGTTCAGCTAAAAACACTCACACACAAACTCTTTGCTGTTCCTTTGAGTCACTGGGTGTCCTAGCCCAAATGTCACAGTGTTCCCTGGTGAACAGTGTCGAACAGACCGACATGTTCAACATGTGTCAAGTGTCTTGCCATGCGCGTGTCATCAGACAGCAGTGCGTGTGCTGAACATTAGCAGCGGTTGACATGCTAGGACACAGCTGGTGTCATTAGCATTTAGTATCTTTAAGAAAACACATCTAGCTTCATTAGAATGCAGATGTGTGACTACTTGTATTCCACTGGGTCGCACAAAACCAGTTTGTGAAGTAAATATTTGGATTTTTAGTACGTTGGTCGTAAAGGAAAGGTGAGCAAGGGTTTTACAATTAAGAAGTTTTCAAATGAGTGTGATGTGGATGCACATCAGACAACTTGTTGGTTGCATAGCTTGTCTGTGAGTCCTTTTTAAGACACATCTTGTTGACGTAGCCAGATTTAATGGATATGTTTTTATGTCTGGAACATACAACCCATTCTCCTGCACTCACAAATCCAGTAAAGTTGGAACAAATGTCTGATATCTTTGGAGAAAAATAAAAAATAGATTGCCCTATTGAGATTTGCTCTTTTAGACATCTTTTTTGTGTGTATGTATTTGCAGACAACAAAGGCAACAGCGCCATCTTGTGGTTTACAGTGAAGCTGAATTATAAAATACGATGATTTCTCAGTGTTTGTGTTTGAATGCTATCTTTAATGTGTTGTTTTTGCCTTTACAGACTCAACTGCTAAATAAACACCTGAGTTCCCTCATGCCAGGATTGACTGCAAAGGTTTTTAGGACATACAACGCCTCCATAACACTGCAGCAACAGCTGAAAGAACTCGGCAACAGTGAGTGTCTTGTTTTTCTGCCTCACTTTCTCTCTCCTATTTTCGTCCTCCATTCTATCAATCAAACTTTAAATGAACATTTAACATCAAGAAAACTTGTACAACTTCCAGATGTTCAGTCATGCCGTCAGTATGGATGCATGTTGGAACATTTGCTAAAACGCTTGAATATGATGCCAATATGGATTGCTGTCAGAGTTTTCAAAACAACGTACATTTTGACAACTGTGAGTCCACAGGAACATATGGATATTGTTAGTATGACAGTGTGTCCAAACTTTATGCAAGCAACATAATTGACAAAGTTTCTACTTTGTGAAAAGAAAAAGTGACTAGCCGCAGTTTCACGTCAGTGTTTGAGTCCGTAGCTCATTGCAGTCTCACTGATTGTCCTTCAGGGTTATTATAGTTTTCATTTTTTTATTACTTTATTGTGCAGTTTCTATTTCTTTTTTGTTTTCTTTCCTTTTTTCTCAATTTAGTTTAAATTTGTATTTCTAGTTTATTTATTTTTAAGCACTGGTACTTATTTTATTGGGTAATGGTAATTTTTAAAAGATAAATTTCTCATCAAAGTCTAGTGCTATTGCTGTGGAGAGTTATGTTTAACTGTAAAGGTTTCAAGTTTTATATAATATACCATGTATCTAAAATAATTTGATTTTTTTTATTTATTTTTTCATCCATTACCATGCTGTCTGTGTGCAAAGTTTTGGACTTTTTCACAGACTTCGAGTGTATATTGCATCAGTGGTTCTTCAGTTTTACCCACAAGCAGAAGTAGCAGCTAATCAGATAATAACATGATCTCTGGGTTGCACAGTTGAGTTTTTCCTTTGTCAGAAATCATAGATCTATGAAGCCTAAACCAGAAACCATAGAATGTAGCTATGAACACTTTAAACATCTGGATTTAGTCAATGCCTTAAGAGCTTTTATGTTGCTTCGAGAAAACCCTATATTGAAAAATGTGTGTATACACAACTGTCTTAACAAAATTGACTGTTGCTCTTTGCTTGAATTGGTCATGAATTAAGACAAAAACTCCTTATTAACATGGAAGATATTGCTTTTATCACATCATGCCTGGTTAGGACACGGTTTGACAAGCGCATTCTAGTTTGTTCGTGCCGCTAGCTTTGGTGTTTTCATTAATTACTGAATTGTGTGTTTATGCTAATAAGACTGTTGTCTGTTTGTTGAGTAGCGTAACTATCCGAGTATCTCTAGAGCGAGTGCTGCAGTGTGTGCATGTGATGTGTGTGTAATGCTGGGGTGGAGGTGTCGGATCGCCACTGAGAGGAAATCTGTTTTCTGCATCCGCTACAAGCTCTAATTAAATCAGCTCAGTGTGTGGCAGGGTCTCGCCCATCAGGTGCCATGTGCTCTGTGTGTGTGTAAGTGGTGTTCATGTTGGCTTGGAATTTATAAATTTACAGAGAAGCCTGTTTGAGGCCCTGTAATTATCAATTTCTAGCCATTTTAATGATGTTTTTGCTTTTTTTCCTTCAAACAAAATGAATTATGATGAACCTCAAACTATGCAGGCGATTATGCAGGTAACTGGGTAAAACTGTAGTATTGGGACCAATTCTCATTGTTAACTAGTTGCTTATTATCATTATTAACATATTGGCTGTTTATTAATACTTATAAATATATTCTGCATGACCATATTCTACATCCCTAATCCTACCCAATACCTAAACTTAACTCAACTACCTTACTTACCATTAATAAGCAGCAAATTAGGAGTTTATTTTGGCAAAAGTCGTAGTTAATGGCTTGTTAATAGTGAGAATTGGACCTTGAAATAAAGTGTGACCGGTAATTGTTTTACCTCAGTCAAAATAAAATAAAATAAAAAATGAATGAATATTTATTATTGTTTTATAACAGTAAATAATTTATTTAGCCTTTTTAATTTTATTTTATTACAATTAAGTACTAGTTTTTTTCACTTTATATAGTACTTGCATTTAATTAAAAACTTTTAATCTTATTAATTACATGATGTGCCAATTAATTAATTGCATAGCAATTTTGGCTGAGAAATGAACCCCTAAAGCAGGGGTCATCAAACTTGATCCTGGAGGGCCTGTGTCCTGCAGAGTTTAGCTCCAACTTGCCTCATCACACCTGCCTGAAAGTTTGAAGTATACCTAGTAAGAGCTTGATTAGCTGCTTCAGGTGTGTTTAATTAGGGTTGGAGCTAAACTCTGCAGGGACACCGGCCCTCCAGGACCGAACTTGGTGACCCCTGCCCTAAAAGATAAAGTTGTTGTGTTAAACGAAAAAAAAGCATTGAATAGACATTACAGAAAAGCAGCTTTAGAAAGAAATATTTAGTTTCAACATTGCATAAATAATGATAATATTGAAGATTTGAAAAAAAAAAAATTATAATCTAAATAGGAAACTAAAACAGCCAGTAGGTGGCAGCAAGTCACTGTCTTAATAAATGAGTCATTCAGTCATTACTTCAACCGATTCAGAAACGAAGCAACTGTCTTTATGAATCGGTCACTGAATTATTGGCTTACTCATTTTTTGTTTATGTAGTTTAGTTTGATTTGTTAAATAAATCATCTTTATCATAAGTAATTGTTTAAAAATTAAGTTATTTTGTTCAGATAGATCATAGATGTGACATGTTTACTCTGAATGAGGAATGTAACTGCTACAAGTTTCCACATTTAAATGTATGTTATTTAGCAAATCTTTTTACTTCTCTCTTTCTCTCTCTCTGTGTGTGTGTTTTAAATGTATCATTCTTACTACAGTGAAGGATAATGTGGCAGAGAAGTTTCTCTCTTACAACAGGGCAAACCGTGCGGTTGCAATTCTATGTAACCATCAGCGGGCGCCGCCAAAGACCTTCGAACAGTCCATGGCTAACCTGCAATCAAAGGTACTAGAGATATGAAACCGAATAGTGAAGAAAAAAATAATTAAAAAAAAATTCACATCATAAAAGATGCATTTGAATATGCTTCTGTTTTATTAGGTTTGGTTTTTCTCTCTTCTCTTTAAGATTGACAGCAGGAAGGAGCAGCTGGACTTGGCTAAGAAAGAGCTAAAGCAGGCCAAGAAAGAAGCCAAAGGGAGCTCAGACAACAAGCTGCTCATGTCAGTATCTCATTCCAGGCCTCTGAAAGGGACGTTTATTTGCTCTTCCAGCTATTAGGGTCCTTTTATAAATGATTATGATATTCACATGTAAAAGCATTTTATGTGTGTTCAGTGTGGTGGAGAAGAAGAAGAAAGCTGTGCAGAGGTGTGAAGAACAGCTGCTGAAGATGGAGGTTCAGGCTACAGACCGAGAGGAGAACAAACAGATCGCCCTGAGCACCTCCAAACTCAACTACCTGGATCCACGCATCAGCGTGGCCTGGTGATGATGTCATACTCATACACAAACTTGCTACACAGGAAGACTTGTTGTATTTCATATGAGAATGTTTTCAGTGTTTCTTTACTTTATTTTCTGCTTCTAGGTGTAAGAACATGGAGGTGCCGCTGGATAAAATTTACAACAAAACCCTAAGGGATAAGTTTGCCTGGGCTATCGACATGACTGAACATGACTTTGTGTTCTAAGCGTGGTTTGTTCATTCTCCAGCTGACCTCAGTATTTTATACAAATGTACATTTTAATAGAAACTGTGCGTTTTGCTGATTGTCACTTTTATATTGTTCAGTTTTTATATTGTTTAATCAAAAGTTCTAAGTTGTTTTAAGAAAGTTCAATAAATGTTTTTCCTATGTAGGGAAATCTTTGTCTTTTCTTTTTTTTTTTTTACCACAAAAGCTTTTTGAGAGACAAATCTCAGAAATATTTGGGTTGTATTTCACCACAAAATAAGGAAAAAATGGGAAATATATATATATACATATACACACACACACAATAATTATTTTTTTGTATTGTGACAATCAAAATATTTTTAAAACATCTGGTAATTCTCATTAACAATGTGAAAAAAGTAATGAAACGATAATGAAAATCATCTGGTCCTGATACAATTCTGTATGACACATAAATCCAAGATCCCTTCAAGCCTTTGTTTTTTTTCTTGGAGGGGAAAAATCTTCTCAAGCGATTTAGTCAAATTTTAGCTGAAGTCATTGATGTTCCGCATCATGCGTTACACCTTTGATAGTAGTATGGTTTTAAATTGCATGCAAAGGTGTTAATCATCATCTTACCCAGCTTACATATCAATTATAAACAATGTGTTTTACATTTCCAAGAATTCACCCTGTTAGTTTTAGCTTGAGCATATTTGACCCAAGAGATTTTGCATGTCAGCATGCGTTCCTTTTTATTATATTTAACTAACTTGCAACTGCTAGAGAGGAGAGAGTGAAACCATGAACTATAATGGTGTTAAGACAGACTTCACAGTTTGGTTTAAAAGTGCTATACCAGTAAAGAGAGATGAGGACACAGGTTTTAAGAAATGACTTTAATTCAACAACAAATTCACTTGAACAGGAATGGTGTTAGGTTGGCACTTAGGCTAGTGCTATTACAGTAACGCAGGGTTCGGTTCTACAGTTGGATGTCGTGTTTAAAGTTCTTTGCAATCCATTACAGAAAAAGGGGAAGGGGGGGTAGCATACAGTCACAGTATTAGGACTGACTTTAAATTCTAAATATTAAAAAAAGCATCACATCAAACCAAAATATGTTAGTCACCATAGAGAAAATCTTGCTGCTCCTGAAGTGTTGATAGTTTTTGCTACTCGGGATTCTGTAAAAGATAACACTGGATCAGGGCAGTGCATTTTAATACTGCATACCAGAATGAAATGCATTTCAAATGACCATTTAGAATCAAACATTCACAACTGGTTTCAACTAAAATAGTTTAATCGATAGAAATGGAAAGTACCTCTACTAGGAGGCCTCTCCCTCTTTGACCTTGTTCTCCCCTTCAATCTCTTCCACTCCTGCCTGAGTCATCAGGTCTGCAATATTCTTCTCTAGATCATCGATGCGGGTGCTCATTTCATCAAGTGGATCTTATTAAGGAAGATACAGGAGCCAAGTACAGGTAATACCACCATTTAGATCCTCATATCAAGTGCATGGCTAAAGCAATGTCTGCTTAGTAGATCTTGGCTGTAAACAAAATGTATGTATTTGTAAACCTGCATAGCACTGGATTAAAGCATTTATTTGTTTGGATTTTTGCAGATAGTTTTGTGAACCTGATCACAGAATGGCAATAGGATTTTGAGGATCTTGTGGTTGTGGTAAATTTTGGTTCTATGAAAATGTGGAGCTTTTCTGAAGAGATATGTGGGTCTGAGATTTGTATGAGTTTTTGAGATGCTCTTACTGTTCGACAATGGTTATGGCATTTTAGTGGTTAAAGATCTGGATTAACCCCCTGAAGACGGACAGTTCAGACTTTGGAAGAGGTAAGTTCCCCTTCTCACCTTTGTACCCTCAGGGATTCTGCAGATTTTATAAAGGTAAATTTAAAACTTTTTTTCAAGACCAAGTAAAGAAAATTTAATTTAAAAAAATATATAAAGTATAAGAGGTTGTATTTGCAACACTTCAAAGTTTGAAAATACAACTTTAAAACAATCTCCATTACTTTTTAACAAACAAAGTTTAATACTTTTGCTCCAAACCTTTCCTCAGTGTTTTTGTCTGGTTTTTCAGTGCAAATCTATAAAGATTCTTAAATCAAGATACACTTGCTTTGAAGCAAAATGACAAGAAGTGTTATTTTCTGTGAAACTGATCAAAATTGTGAGTTTGATTAAAGAATAAATATTTGACAACGGGTTTAAAAAAAAAAATCATCTTTTAATACCCATCTGATGGATATTTGTTCTTGTTTTAAACACTTGAGTTTGTTCAATTTCTCAGAATAGACTTCATATCGTCATTTTGCATCAAGTAAAGGCATCTTCATTTAAACATTTTTAGATATTTGTATTGGCAAAACAAGACAAAAAAAGAGATTTTTTAGCAGTGCATGCAACATTCAATGCCATTACTGCTGTGATTTGAATACTTAAGGCCTTAATTTGTGTCAAACTTTAATGCCTTTAAGACCTGCAGAAACACCTGAGCAGGGCATTTTGCCCCCATTTGCTTAAGATGGACTGTATGCAAAAATGAAACCATCTTAGATGATAAAGAATCTGCTAAATGACAGCTAACTTCATTTAAATTCCTCTAAACAGCTTACGGTCGCATTACAAATCAGGCGCTATCACTGAGATTAATATTACCTCGTTGAAAGTCTATAGCTGTGCTAATAACAAGAAAGGATATTTCTCCCGATGATCTGGTCTGACATTGTCTGGAATTTATCCTGCATCTGCTGCAGCAATGTCTGCACCTGTTAGAGAGAAACATTCAGTTCATCTACCGTGTAGAAATACATAAAGATATTCAAATAAATAAATAAGACATGACAAATAAATCACCTTGTTTACATCACAACAACTGTATTCTCGGAACATTTTAATCTAACAGTAAACGAAGCTTATGTCGCATCATAATAATCCAAGTAGAGCAGATAAACAGGGCCTAGCATTAGCCTAGCTTAGCTAACCACAAAAATGTCGTTTATCATCAAACCTACCACTGCTGTGAGATCCTGCACCGATTTTGGGTCCGTCTCTGACATGTTTCTTTAATAAATAGATAGTACAACTGCAAAAAGATGTTTATTCCTCTTTAAATTGCGTATCTTCCCAGCTCTTTGCTTTCTAATGATCAGCTGTTGGATAAATCACGAAGTCGTGACAAATATCGCGAGATTATAGAGACCTAGCAGTGAGAAATTCCCGCAGCTGCAGGCAGACAAATCGACCTCTGGCGTGATCAGACGCGCAGCAACAGAGCAGTTCTCACACGACAGGATGCACAGTCATTTCATCTATTAAAACCAGTGACAGGTTACAGCAGGATAAGCCAGACTTTATTTAAATAATTAAGATGATTTTGTTGCGAATTAAAAAAAAAGTTGTTTAGTTTGTTTTTTGCTCAATTAGGTGTAGGTAGAAGCAGAGATTATCAAAGTCTTTGTTTTATAATATATATTTTGGGCAAATTTTCAAAGAAAGCAGGCTTAATTTAGAGTAGGTTAATGGGTAAAAAAAAAAAAAAAGCTTGAACGATAAATTACTTTTAAAAGTTGTGAGTAAATTGTTCAATTTATGGTAGGCTATCCTTCGAGAAAGGACGTGGTTTTGTTGTGTTATCACGTTTTACCGTTCCAATAATCTAACAAACATCAAAATGAAGACAACGGGAGTAGTATCGCTAACGTTACTCAAACAAATTTGGTTTGATAAGATCTCGTGGTGTTCCCTGTTTATTTGTTTTTCTTTCCTCTTCCTCTGTAACATGACCGATGAAAGCTGCGCGGTCAAGCCCACATCTCCAAACTGCTTCAGCCTGATTTAGATGATGGCTAGATGAGACAGCATATGCTCATGAGTGTGTGTGTGTGTGTGTGTGTGTGTGTGTGTGTGTGTGTGTGCTGCTGATATTAGTTGCCAAACAAGTCTTCGCCCGAAACAAGGTATGCTTGAACTTCCTAAGGTTTTCCCCCCTTCTTTGCAACCTCTTTCTGTTATATCAAGCTGTTTCGTTACAGTAAAGCGAAACTCTGCTGAATATGCATAAAGAGTTTTGAGTTTAGCGTTTAAAGCGAAAATCACCACGGTGTTCTTGTGCATTGCGTTTAACTGCTGATCGGAGAGTTCTTGCACGCGATACTGCATTATTATTCACTTTTGATTTATCATGTTCGCTTGATATTGAACAAGACAAGTCGATAAAATATGCACACCCGGATTCATGTATCCCCGATGGGTTTGTCCAGATCCTTGTAATGATAGCGATGTCCTGTTTGTGAACGAATTATTCTTTTGATTCGGATCTTTTTTTTTAAAAAAATGATTTTTTTGAACCGGTTCACAAAACGGGTCCGGACGATGTTGTTCAAGGATAAAACTGAAACATTAGGGTTTCTCGAATTAACCGAGTGAGTCGGAGTGAATCTTTTCTGCCTCGAAATGATGTTAGGCTCTTTCGGATATGTCCGATTCGTTATGAGCCGAGAAGCCATGATTGAAATTATACAACGTTTAAAGTAAATGGAGGATTAAACTAATAAGTCAAAAAGTTGCTATAAGCCAAATAGCTGAAATATTAACAAAAAAAAAACAGACGATTATTTACGAGTCGATTGTATGGTGTTTTTTTAAAAAAAACACTTTCCGCTTTGTGGTAAATACATTTTACTATTTAATACAGTAAATTCAATATCAACCTATATTTAGGGTTCTAATTTATATTTTATGAGTTGAATCATGGCTGCTAAAAACTGTCACATGATTAAACTCTTTTAGGCTAAAACTTAATTTAAAAATACAATAATGCTACATGGTTTGTTAAAAAGCTTTAGATCTTGTGATACATGACGTAAATGAACAACTGAATCATTTTTGAAACGAGCTGTTCAAAAGAATCGACTCACTCAAATGATTCAGATTTCCCATCACTAATAGGCCTAATAATCTTAGTGGTCATTCACACGAGGCTTTGTTGCTCTTAAAACAGTTATTAGAGTGCGACTGAATGGAATGTCAAAAAGTGTATGTTTATGCAGGAAAAGAAAAGTTAAAAAAGCAAACTTAAGGGATTTTCCTGCTGTCCAAATTTGCTGCTGGATCCGGTTTCTAAAGATCATAACACAGATGTGCACATGGCATTATGAAGTGCCTCAAGCATACCAAACGTATTTTATGCCCATGTTTGCCATTCCAGAAAAATGATAGTCTTTTTACGTCCAGCAAAGCTAAATCTGTGGATCTAAACATCTGTTCATGTAGGAGACACAAACGAGAGAGAGGTAGAGACATGTCAGAAGAGCCCAACCCCCCACGGAATGCAGAAGTTATGCAACACCTCTATGTACAGTAGCAGTTCTCAGAAAGCATACTTCACTGCTAGTTCTCCACTATACAGGTCATGAGCAGTGCTCAAGTACTTGGTTTCAGTTGACTTCATGGGGACTAGGAAACATTCCTTACTAATCTGATCACTTAAACCCACAAAATCTCCTTTAAAATGTTGCAGGACCTTTAGACTGTTTTTTCTTCTTTCTTTTTCATATGCATGCTTTTTATGGCTTAATTGCTCACTTTTTTATGTGAAATGTGGTTGCAAATGTTTCTTGTCAGCCGTCAACACGTCAGCTAGTGAGTCTAACTGGCTAACAGAGAAAGTTTTGTTGAAAGTGACTTGTGATAGTCTTGGTAACATCAAGGATCAGTTGAAAATGAAAAAATGACAAACCAATCTGTAATGTTTTGCCATCTATGCCACTTGCCTTTTTTTGAAGAAGAGCATTTCTCAATATAATTTATGTAGTTTTATGTTTACCGTTATACTATCTGTTTTTTAATTAAAAAATCAATTAAGATATAATTTAAATACATTTAAATAAAACATAAATTAAATGTTTCATATAATTTTTTTTCCTCATTTTTATTTACCATTTGTTTATAACTTGAACACATGAGGATCTAATTAATAATTTTTTATCATAATGCAATATTGTTTATGGATTTGTCTGTCTTGGCATTTCTGATTATAATAACTCTTATTATTATATTTAATTTCCAACTATTATTATATTATTTTTGCAAAGAAAACTTAACGTTGTATGAAAAATAAATTATATATGTAAATAATGTTATAAATGTTGGTTACACTTTACTTGAAGGGGTGTGCATAAGACTGACATGACACCTTCATAATCATGACATGACACGTCATGAATATGAAGGAGGTTTTATGCGTGTTTGACAACTGTCATTAAGTGTAATTCGCTCAGTTATGTAATTTTTAATGCAAAGATGACATTGTTTGAGATGTCTTTGTTATGGGCTAGTGTTAGGGGTAGGGTTAGGTCAAATAATGTCATCTTTGCATTAAAAATGACATAACTGAGCGAATTACACTTAATGACAGTTGTCATAAACACGCATAAAACCTCCTTCATATTCATGACGTGTCATGTCATGATTATGAAGGTGTCATGTCAGTCTTATGCATAGCCTACCCCTTCAATGCTTTTAAAATAAAACTATATAAGATTAATTTCAATATATATATATATATATATATATATATATATATATATATATATATATATGTATATTACTTAAATTATAATTATGTATATTTAAAACTATACACAATATAAAATTACAATTTAAATCCATATAAAAATTACTTGTAATTTAATTTTTTTTGTGTTTGGGCCAGTAATGCTGTTGGTCAAGTAGAAATCCGAATTAGTCAGAAAAAATTAAATGTAATGTTAGCATAGATTACACATTCTTGCATCACAAACCTTTTCTTACATCCTTTAAAGAATATTCACACCCTCAGGAAACGCGTTTGTCCAAAGACTTTGGGGAACTGATGCTGCAAAGTAAGCTCAAAACTTATTTTGAAACTTCTCAGCAGTGTATTCTAGAACCTGTGACTCAGCCTGTTCTTTTGCTGTGGCGTTTGTCTGGTCAGAAACAAAACGGAGCCTTATCTTTTGGTGCACAGTCCTCTTGTGAGCACAATCATCCTGTTTAGCTGAGATACCGTCAGAATGGGTGGCAGCATGTAGACGACTCTTACTGTTCCTGACTACTGTGAAAATGGCCCCTCGTTGGATTTGATGTCCAGAAAGGCCCACATGAATCATTTACAATGTATTGTAGGTATTATTGTTCCTGTTGGAGTTTTAAGGTTACTGAAGGTGGCACTGTTGCTTTTATTGGTGCTGTAAGGGTTTGTTGCAGCAATATACAGTATACATCTTTTATTAGTTTTAGCTTCTTTTAGCTAGCAGACAGCTAATTTAATCTCGACTACATTGCCTTGCACTTTCTATATTTGTGATCAAATGTAAAAGTGTCCTAACCTCTTCTTGCAGGGGATGGGAGTATAAAGACAGTGGTTTGAGAAGGACTAAGCGATGGAGCAGGGGTCAGAGGAGAACATGGAGAGCTCATGGACTCTACTCTCCTGGCTGGCTTCTGGAGTGATGGTGTTTGGAGGTGCGGTTCCATACGTCCCCCAGTACCAGGAGATCCAGAGGACCAATAACTCTGAGGGATTCTCAACGAGAGTCTGTCTGGTGCTGCTCGTTGCTAATATACTTCGCATTTTCTTCTGGTGAGTGGAGGAGAGTTAATGTTACTGCAGCAGTTATGAGAGAGAATGAGAATGAGCTTTATTGCCAGGTATGTCTACACACATGAGGAATTTGTTATAGTGACAGAAGCTCCACAGTGCAATGGAAAGACAGCAACAGGACAGGACACAGATAATAAAAAGAATAATATACAAAATAGGCAATGTGCAAAAACACAATATATAATATAGACAATTATGTATGTACAGGTATGATATGTGCAAATTTGAAATGTAAATAAGTATGTGTGATGAATAAATGATGTATAATAGTGTTGTGTGTGTTCCACGTTTAATGTCAAGTGTTCATGAGATGGACTGCCTGAGGGAAGAAACTGTTTCTGTGTCTGGTCGTTCTGGTGCTCAGAGCTCTGTAGCGTCGACCAGACGGTAACAGTTCAAAGAGGGAGTGTGCTGGATGTGAGGGGTCCAGAGTGATTTTGCAAGCCCTTTTGCTCACTCTGGATAAGTACAGTTCTTGGAGAGTGGGGAGGGTTGTACCAATGATTCGCTCAGCAGTCCGGACTACCCTCTGTAGTCTTCTGAGGTCAGATTTGGTAGCGGAGCTGAACCAGACAGTTATTGATGTTAGAGGTGATTGATGGCTTAGAGGCCAATGTGGAAATCAAAGTAAAATAAACAAGAACAAATCTAATTAGTAAAGGCTGAATTATAGGTTTGTATGCATGTTCTATTTTATGTAATTCATTCATTCATTCGGTCCCATTTTGTTTGGAGAATAGCATTTCTTCTCAATGATTTTTTATAATGCAGTTCCATGTATGTTTAGGTTGTATGTGTGTGTTTCAAATTGCCTTTTTTAATGTAAAAATAAATTTAAAAAGTAAATTAAGATATAAAATTAAAATCCACCCATTTATTTTCTAAACGCATCTTGCTCATCTTATTGTAAACAATTAATGTAAAAAATTTGTTTATAAAAAAAATATATAGTTTGTAAAAAAAAAGTTTTTTGACCTTTGTCATTCTTAATCGATGTCATAACTCAATCTTCCAGTAAACAACGCATGATGTATGCCATTCTCAAATAATTTATTCTGCCACAACCCTGCCCTTTTTTACATTTGACTGCAAGTTTGCATTCAGATCTGCCTCCATCCAGTCAGTGACCGGTAGAGCCAAGCCCCGCCCTACATTTGTTTTCACAATGCAGAAGAACTCTGCTTCAGTTACATTGTGACTTTAAAGGAATAGTTCATCCCAAAAAATGTACACTTGCAGAAATTTTACTCACCTGCAGGCCATCCAAGATGTTGATGAGTTTGGTTCTTCATTGGAACAGATTTGGAGAAAGTTAGCATTAGATCACCAGTGGATCCTCTGCAGTGAATGGGTGCCGTCAGAATGATAGTTCAAACTGCTGATAGAAACCTCAAAAGTAATCCACGCCTTATCTACATCTACACAACTATTCCTCTTATGTGCAAAGACAACTTTAATTAAGCCATTCATAGGTTGTTTTCCCCCAAAAGTATAAACATTTTCAGCTCTGTGGCTTTCAAAATTAACTATATTTGAGTGTTTGAAGCAGCCTTACAGAGGCGAGAGAACTGTTTGGGAAACCTGTTTGAAAACAGTTGTTATTTTTGCAGTTCTGTTTGGTTTCTCTAGAGAGGCACAGCTTTTACACACTTTACCTTTAAATTAAGCATTTATTGTTTTGTTTTGCAGGATAGGCAAGCAATTTGAGCTGCCTTTGCTCCTGCAGAGTGTGGTGATGATTCTCACCATGTTGGTTATGCTACATTTGTGCTGTTCCATCCAGAGCAGCAACCGTGTCAGTACTAAACAGCACCACATCACAGGTAATCACATTAAACAGTCAGTGTCCATGCTTTTTCTACTTGTAAATACTACTTGGTTTAATATTTGGTTCTCTCATACATTTTTAAAGTGTCCAATATTTGGGGGAACATATTAAGACATAAATCTTTGAAAGGTAGTGATAATCTATATGATGAAAGTAGAAATTTGTAAGGTGCCAGTTTTAATGATTGCAACAGCCTTACGGTGTGCAAGTGTTATATTAACGCCTGAAGTCATGTGAATGGTATATAAACTTCAGCATGTGAGAATATTACTAAACAGATATCACCTCCTTGTCTTCTGTTATGTAGATGGGATTAAAATCACATAAATGTTACTCATTGCCCGGGGCGCTAGTCTAGTCCCATATTCATTTATAATGAAGATGTTAAGTGTCTGAGAATATTGGTGTCACGTGGATCAGGGTGCAAACTGTGTGTAATTTCCTCTTCGCTCTTCCACAGAATTGATTTATGATAAAGTTAGGCTCCAGTTGATTGGCTTTTTCTGGGTTTGCTAGGGAAAACTCAATCTGAAGTCATATTTTTTATGAGATCACTGTCGGGGAGGGAGCTTGGATGATAATATTTTACTATGTTGTAATAATTAGAAAATTGAATGTGAAATCAGACATAGCCCTAATTTACCTGTCATGTTGATTAATTGAGCTGGAGGCTGTAGCTCGCTCTTACACGTTGTTATAAAGTTTCAGTGTATGAAGCCTGTGTTAGTGCTGATCAGCGCATATTGTTAGACTTGAAATTGACTTTCTAATGCGGACAGTCAGCTGACTGTATTTTTGAGGTGAGTCCATGATTAACTTGTGAAATAAATCAGTCAATGCTAACAGTAGGGGGGGTTGGAAGCTTCCTATCTTTATAATGAGAGACCTGAACTTGAGTTTTGACAGTTTTAGGGGAAATCATGGGGGAACTTTTTTTTTTAAGTTTTGGTGGAACTCAAATAAATACTTTTTAATGACAATTATTTGGAATGAAAATCAGATGGCTTAATTATCAAAAAGTAATTTGTTATTTGCAGTTTTTAAATGGTACAATTTAATTGTCATTGATCCCAAAGAATAATTTTAATGTTTTGACATCCCTAATATCACCCCTCAAAATAATATTTAGGCCTAAATTTAAGATTTGTGACCCTGGACCACAAAACCAGTCATAAGTAGCACAGGTATAAATAGCCAGCAATGCGTTGTATGGGTCAAAATTAAAGATTTTTCTTTTATGCCAAAAACCATTAGGATATTAATAAGTAAAGATCATGTTCCATGAAGATTTTTTGTTAATTTCCTTCCGTAAATATATCAAAACTGAATCTTTGATTAGTAATATGCATTGCTAAGAACTTCATTTGGACAACTTTAAAGGTGATTTTCTTGTAAGGTTTAGAAAAGGATTTCCTATATCAGTTAGCCTCTGTAAAGTGTGTTTTCCGATTGTTTCCCGATCTTTAACAAAATTGTTTTTCTTATATCAGCTCCCCCTAGTGTGCCTGCTAACAGCAGTTTGAGTGCTGAACATCCGGTTTGGTAGAGGAACTGTGTGCGTCAGTGGGTTTGCCTGAATGGCAGTTAAGGTGTCCGGTTACAGCAAGGACAGAAGGGAAGGGTGTGGGGTGTGTGCTGGACCCAGAATAGCACAGACATCGGGTCCTCCCTCTGAAAGTTAGAAGTCATGTGAGACCCTCTTTAATCACTGACTATCCCGCTGGCTATGTGCGACCTACAGCCCACCTGTCCCTGCATACCTTCACACCTATACACACACACACACACACACACACAAGCGGTCAGGCTGCAAGAACAAATCTTCAAAAAACACACACGTGTGCATTTTTGAAGGTATATGCTCAAAGTGACCAATTAACCTATACGTTTTTGTATATGTGCTGTATGATGTACCCTCACATGTTTCTATTGTCAGTTACAGGGAATATGTAAGGTCACATGTCACGTGTAAAGCTTGGGTCTGTTTACCGCTGCGAGCTATGAATGATTTTGCATTGACTCACACTGATTGCCCTCAGGCCGTTCATTAGGCTCCTACTGTTGTTGTCTTGACATGAATTTGTAGATGTTGAGAGAGAGAGGTGTTACAGTGTGACCTTTAGAAGACCGAATTAAGGAAGCCAATGTCCCATATCTGTTTCATCTGTTGTTTTAGAGTGTGCTTTAAATGCCAGCGTGCTTTGCCCTGGAGTTTGTGTCAGTTCTATTTCATACAGAATACTTTTCTTCTAGTGGCCTTTTCAGAGTATATCTACACATATTTTAGCAAAACTGCGTTGCTGCTTCACAATCATTAGCACTTTTATTACTGTCATTATGACAACTACATTCACCCCACAGCTTAGATCTTACACTATCAAAAGTTTGTGATCAATATTATTTATTTATTTAATGATTTTTTTTTACATAAAGAAGCCTTTTATGTTCACCAAGACTGCATTTATTTTATCAAAACTACAGTAAAATCAGTTATATTGTAAAAAAGTATTACCACTTAAAATAAATGTTTTCTATTTTGCTATATTTTAAAGGGGACCTATTATGCAAAAATCACTTTTGTAAGGTGTTTGAACACAGTGAAAACATCCAGCCTATAATGGTAAAAATCCACCCACTCATTTTTTTATAATCTAAAAAAATCATAAACAGTCTCTCAGAACAAGCCGTTTCAGATTCTCCCTCTGTTCACATCACCGAGGGGAAAAAGTCCCGCCCATTTGTGACGCTGCCCTATAAGCATAGACACAGCTCTGAGTGAGAAGCGGTGGTCCGTCTCCGCCATTACTGATCACTTGCTGTAGCTGCTGGAGATATACAATGTCAGCACCAAAGAGGCATTTCAAGTGTTGTTTTGGGATGCACTAATGAACATAGGAGTCTCCATTAGAGGTCTTCACGGGTCCACTTGGATCCGAAAACCCAAGATCCGACCCGAGACCCGAACGGGTTCGGGTCCAAAACTTCTACGAGTGCCTCGGACACGGGTCGGGTTCTGTATTAGCAGCCTCGGGTCTCGGGTAATTAAAATAAATGTGCTTTTCCCAAATGGACCCGATTAGACCCGAATTCTTTTAAACTTTCCCGGATGCGTAGCCTACTTGTGCGTTCATGTTAAGTTAATTTTTGAGAAACGCACGTAAAAAAGGAACATACGTTTGTAACCTCAGAAATCCATCTTATAGATTTGAGATCCATCAGGAAAAATCCACTCACTTCATTACGCTGCGTGTCAATGCAAGGCTTTTCTTTTTTGTGTACAGAAGCCCTTCACCGGAGACTGTCGACCTAATTTCTTCGGGTCTGTCTCGGGTCGGGTTTATCTTTTTTTTTTTCTTTTTATTTATGCACGTCGGGTTCGGGTAAGAAATGATTCGGGTCGATTCGGGTCGGGTACGGATTTTAGGACCCGAGAAGACCTCTAGTCTCCATAGACTTCCTCCATCTGAGCCGCTGAGGACACAGTGGTTACGTTTCACTCTCTAAGGAAATGTCCCGGAAAAAATCGGTAAAGTCCCCAAAACGTGTAGGGATCAATACCAACGCTTCATGCGTGAACGTCAGCTCCAGACAAAGTAAGTATCACGCGTTTGTTTTCCAAATTGCCTTTCTGAAAGAGCTTCTTGGCACTCTGTAAGGCTAATGATGCTAAAGCTTCCATCGTCTCTGTCTGTTTTTACTGGTGCTGCCTTCATGAATGATCATGAATAGGAATGTGGTGGTTAAAAGTTGCATATGAAAGCAATGTGAGTCGATCGCTTGAGTTTGAGCTCATAATCACGAGTGGGACTTATAAAGTTTGTGATAGCATGCCATGCACCATGAGACCAGCTATGTTGTTATTTTTATCCTGCTGTGCTCCTCATCTGTGTAATTCACAAACGCAAATATATTATGCACAGTACAATCAGATGACTGACTTTTAAACGGAGTACGTTTTCTGTAAAGACAACAGGCTTGTACTAATAGTGAAATGTTTATTTGCAAAGGCTAACACTCCTAATGCCAGAGCTTGAGCTCTTGAAGCTCCGCCCTCTTCTCCGGGAGCACCAGCTCATTTGCATTAAAGCAACATACTCAAAATCAGAGCGTTTTGGCTCACACCCTAAAAGTGGCAATTTTAACAAGCTATAAAAAATTATCTGTCGGGTATTTTGAGCTAAAACTTCACATACACACTCTGGGGATATCAGAGGCTTATTTTACATGTAAAAAGGAGCATAATAGGTCCCCTTTAAAATGTAATTTATTGCTGTGATGGCAAAGCTGAATTTTACAGTCTTCAGTGTCACATGATCTTTCAGAAACCATTCTAATATGCTGAGTTAATGTTCAAGCATGTTTTTTATTAGAATCAATGTTGAAAAAATTGTACAGCTTAATATTTTTGTGGAAATCATTACACTTTTTTTAATAGAATAGAATTATTTAATGGAAAGTTCAAAGGAACAGCATTATTTGAGTTTACTTGACATTATATTTAGGATTGTAAATGTCTTTACTGTCAATTTTAATCAATTTGAAGATTGCGCTGAATAAAAAGATCTAACTGAATTAAAGTATTAATTAAAAAAATTAAATAAAACAAAATCTTACTGACCCCCAGCTTTTGAACGTTAAGTATTCAAAAGCTGGGGGTCAGAATCTACCAAAATTTGCTTTATTATTTATTTATTGATGTTTTTATCCAGGTTGAAGTGGATCCCAGACACTTAGAGGATCATTTTATTAAATTAAAGTAATGAGATATTAAAAATTAGAACTGCAGAGCCCTCTTGTGGAGACATGTTGAACATGACTTGAGTTTGAATGTACAGTGGCCCAAAAAATATATTTTTAATAATAGTAATAACATTTATTAATAATTTATAAATGTATTAATAAATTTGTTCATTTGGGATGTGCGTAAAGTTAGTTGAGAAACAGACTTGTGTGATTTGTTTGCAGATGTCATTTGCTTTATTATTTTACAATCTAATGAAGTGAAACTCACTTTTTTTTTAGCCTCACTCAAGTGTCAAAATAATGTTTGGGGTCACAGTAAATTAAACCAGGTCATTAAATGTAGTGAAATGGTTGTTTGAGCATGCTCAGTGAGTTTCTTGTGGGCAGAGGAGTGGCAGGTGCTGTTATCTGTGCCTCACAGAGCTGAATTGTGGTCACTCAAGTGTGGCCTCTTACTGGGGTCTCAGCTCTAAAACACATTTAATTAACACCCTGGTGTGTGTCCAATTAAGTCAAATTGTAATTTAATAAGTACATGCATCCAAGTGATAGCATTTGGCCCATGATACAATTGTATTAGGCAGAGTTCAGTTGTATTCCAGTATATGTGTTACATTGTAATCGTGTGTGTTCATGTGTGCATACTTCAGCTTTACGGCAGTGTGGATTGACTCATGTATATGTGAAAAGCCCACCTGGAGCTCCCACTGTGTTGTGAATACTTGACATAATTGTTAGGTGATAGCTTCACACTTCTGCTGTAAGACGCTTACATGAATTATTAAGACTACATCGAATATATCATAGATCCTTGGAAGACTCCCTGCCACCTCTTTCCCTCCCATCTTTTTTTTTTTTTTTGCATTTATATATAACTTCAAACTGCAGATCTGAAGGTTTAACTAAACTGAATTGAGTCTGATAATTGGATTTTTGCTGCCCTAGCAACCAGAAACCCCATAGTAACACCTTGGCAACCACATCCTTGCACTTTTATATGCATTGCACCACTCAAATTTTCACATTTTTAAAAGAGCTATTTCCCCTTTCACTCTGCACATATCCGTCTCACTTTACTTTGAGTCAGGAGTTCATACAGCTCATCCATTAGTGCAGGAAAGCTCTTTAGTTCTTTAGTGTCCGGCCATGGCTGTGTCTGCTGGTTATTTGTGAGGCGCTTTTATAAATTGAGTTCATCTTTGACCCTCGGTTCTGGAGTCTGGTCTCAGCAGGGGCTTCTCTCTCACTGAATCAGCAGTGGATTCTGACAGGCGGTTCCCCTCCCCATCCCTCAATCACTCCATCCTTACTGGGCTCTGACAGAGCAGTCAATGGCACGTAACAAGGTGAAAACTCAGTAAGGAGATGGTCTTATAGAGCTTGAAACAGTGCCGCAGGGTCATCGTCTCTAAGCTCTTCCTTTTCGAGATCTCTTCAGCGAGTCTAAATCTCTTTCTCCTTCTGCACACTTTCATTTTCCTGCTGCCCTTTTGCTGCTCTTTCCCAAACCTGATCTCCATAATACCTTTGGCTCCTTCTCTATCCTTCGCCACTCTTCCTGGGTGAATCTCATAAAACCTGTGCTTAAAATTCATGAAAATAATGTTGCAATGGAAAAAATATATTGATGGCCTCAAGATAGACCTCATTTTCTTTGTGCTAAATATTTTTTTCTTTTGATTTTGGGGTGAAATGTGACCCTGGACATGTTTTAATGAGATTCACCCCTCTAGCTTTTGCTTTGTAGTGACTTTTTCCACTCATTAATGCTTTTAGGGACTGCTGCCTTGGTTATTTCTGATGCAAGATTTGTAATAAAAGTCTGATCCCATCTATTTTAGTTTACATTTGACTTAAAATACCGATCAAGATTTGCAGTTTACATTGCATGATCCTCATAAGCTCACACCCACAATTAAGTTCACATTTCAAATGCTTTTTGGCAGCGGACTGGCACCTGGACAAATGTGACGCAGTCTGATACTTGGTGTACAACAGACAAGGAAATGACTCCTAAACTCTCCCTCTTTTCTCACTGTAGACGTGACAGCTCTGGTGACAGTCCAGATGGATGATAGATGAGAGTGCCGGTTAGCCACCGCTTGCCCCCAGGGGCCTCAATTCCACATGTTGCCTGTCTCATTTCTATTATTAATGAGAGTTCACTTAGACCCCACACTGTAAAAAAAAAAAAAAAAAAAATCCTGTGAAACTTAGATAAAAAAAAAAAAAAAACTGGCAGATGTGCAACAATGTTTCTGCTATTACAGAATGGCATATTTATAACCGTATATTTTAAGAAGTAATATATTATTACCAAGCTGCTTGATCTACCAAAATGTGCTTTTTTGCTTTAAAATGTACTGATAGCCACCATAGTCACTATACAGCACTATACAGAGCCACGTTGAATCAGAGTTTATCATAAATGGCTTGTAATACAAGGCCAATACTTGTGTATAGAAAATACACACACTGTAAAAAATAGTTTTGTTCACTCAACTTACACAACTTACCCAATATTTTTACTGACTCCGACGAAGTTGTATATACTTGGAATATTAAATATTTTCAACTTACAAATTTATTTCAGGTACCCTGGACTTACCAAGTTTAGCTGAATTCTAAAAGTAAAGTGAACTTACTTTTTTAAACTTGTCTGTATTCAAGTTCAAGTTCATTTAACAACAAAGTTTATTTTCTTAGTTTAAAGTTTAAAATAAATAAATAAAAACACATTTTAAGGACTTTGTCAATTTTCCTTTACATATTTACAAATGTAAAGGACATAATTAAAACATGTTCAAATATCCATAGCTTCAATCTGACAAATGGTTTATATATATATTAGTAAATAAATTAAACATATTTTTAGAAATTGCAGGGTCATGCACACAAAGACAACAAACCAAATGACATTAAAATAATGGAATATACATGAACTAAATAACATAAAATGTAACACAAAACATTATATTACGTATTATATTATATATTTACAACTTAATCAATGTGATGTATCACACCAGGCATTTCTAGGAATGTCCTTGTACTGTATTTCAATGTAAATAACATGGTAGTTTATAGTTTCTACTTGTGAAAATCATACATTTGACAGTATTTTACAGTAAAATTCCATATAGTGTAATGTTATTTACATTACTTACACTATGTAAAGTTAACAAATTAGCTGATTTTTACTGTTATTATGTCCCTTTATAAAAAAAATTAAAAAAAATTTTTTAATTAGAATCCTCATCTTAACTTGGTGTAATGCAGTTTAGATGCTCTATAGTTAGCTGGAGGTTTCATCTGGGCTTTGTTCTGCCCTGACCATGCTTATCATGCTGTGCTTTCTGGTTTTCAGTTCCCTCGCTGCCTCATTAAAAATGACCGGCATCAGATACAGCTCTCCGATGCCCACTCGGACCCCAGAGTTGAGTTCTGCGTTACGGTTAGCGCAGCTGCATATTTCTTCTAATGGATCCCCACTATTCTTCACTTCTTCCTTTTGCTTTCTCCAGTGACCTCAGATTCATTCCTTTGATTGCACTCTCTCATTCTGTCTCGGACTCTTGTTCTTTATCTTTATCTCTCTCTCTTGACTTGTCTGTTTCTCTCATTTCCTCACTCGCTTTCTCTTTCTCGTTTTCTTTGCTTTCTCTCTCTCAAGGCCCATTAAAACGGGATCTGTATCATCCATCAAACGCGTGCAGACAGATTCCATCTATTTCATTAGGTAGGAGATAAAAGGTGCCCACTGCTCTGTGCTACACTGAGCTATGTGAGGAGCAGACAACTTTTGTTTGTCTACTAAAAAGTTTTGATTGTTTCTGTTTGTGAAAGCTGTTTCTGGATCTCCCAGTGTTACAGACCAACGTCTTGTTTTGACTATAGTCATAGCCATTTCACATGGAAGATATCTGTTCTAGATCAACCACATCTGTGTGCAGCTGCTTTTCTTTTACTTGAGTGAATTTTTTTTATTTTTTTTTTTTGCCAAATTAACACAATGTTGTTAGATTTTTATTCAATAGACATATTGCATTGATAGTTAACTATAGTTAATTTTCTGGGAAAATACATAAAACTATGAATTGTTACATTTAAGTATGGTGTTCAAAGTATGATCATCTAAACAAAGAGTCAAATAAACAAAAATACAAAAATTTGAATGATTTGTCCCATATTTTTGCTATTCAGCAACAAGAGATTTTAAGTTAAAGCATATTTACATTGTTAGTAGACAAATTTCTGAGTGTAAAAATTGTATTTTAAAAGATTTTTTTATAGCCCACATGGCCAAAAGTGGCCATAGTTTAAGAAAAAATACTTTCAACATCATTGCGGGGTCTTTGAGGACGTCATCCATGTCCTCCTTTATACACTAAGTCATAAGCATCAAGTTAAAGTGTACATAATGACCTTTAACCCTCTTGACCTTGTGGTGAGACGGTGAGATGAAGACGACAGTAAAGCATCAACATTAAATATGAATGACACACGGTTTGCTGAAATGCATTTGCTAAAAAAGTCACAGCCTGTAATGGGATGATGTTAAAAGTGCAAGTGTGTTTATGTCTGTGTGTTTGGCATGGCTCTGTAGTTCTGTCCTGTCAATTTCTTTCGGTGTCTATAATGGGACAAATAGCTGACAGTGAGGGGATCCGGAGCTCTGCACCATACTGTATATTTATTCAGAGAGACGCTCAAACTAAATAATTCATTCAAGTCCTGTGGCTATACATCCTGCTTTTTATTACACAGCTCTCTTTAATATTTGAGCCGTGGCATTGAGCGGTCAGATATTTTTGACTAATGGTTGCCCATGGCATCATGCCGGTTCTACTTTCATATCGCTTTTATCACTTTGCAGTCGGTTTCTTTGAAGAGTACAGCAGTCCAAATTAGAATAGGTAATTAGCGTAAATATCAGACTTTGAGGGACTTGTGGCAAGTCTGTTGACATACGTATTTGGCTGAAAAGAAATATATAGGCCTACATACTTTTCAGTGAATTGAATTGTTTCAAATTGATGATGAATTTAGATGAAATGACAGTGGTGGAAATTTCATAGCTAATATTTTCTGTATTCTGAATATACAAAATTACACTTTTTGCATAATTTGGTCAGTTTACAGAAAATGTTCTGATAAAAAGTGATATTTTTCTTAGTTTTCTTTGTCAAATTATCTCATGCATGCTCTTTACTAACAATATTGCCTCCATGATAAACAAGTATACACATTTATTTTGAAAAATGTACTAGGAGCAGAATTGCTGGTCATGATGAAAATCAAAATTGTCAAAATTGATTATACATCATTTTCACAGTAAATCTTGATGTTAATACTGTCTATCACCTTATTATATAGTTAACTAAAACTGAAACTAAACATTAAAACCAATTTTTACTTGAAATAAAACAAACATTAATATAAAATAAAATACTAAAAGAAAAAATATTTCAGCAAGTTGTCAAGGCAACATTTCTTGTTACTAAATAAGAAAATTATTCATTTATTTATTAAGAAATTATCATTTCTTAAACCTAAAACTGAAATCAAAATTAAAAAATGACAAACAACAAAATTACTGAAACTTTAACTAGGCTAAATGAAGTGAAAACAGAAAATGGAAAAATTAAAACGGATTCAAAATATTAACAAAAACTATAATAGTACGACACTGGTCTATTGATAACAATGTATAGGAATTAATTACATGATTTCATCTGCTGTATTTAATGACAGAAGCACAAAGAATGATCAAAATAAATGCTGACGGTCATGTTAAAAAATAGTTTCCAAGACAGTTTTAATGTGACCTTTATATAATAGAAAGAAAAAGATGTTAATTTTATTCAAATCAACTCTTTGAAGACAAAGACAATTGTAAGTCGCTTTGGATAAAAGCGTCTGCCAAATGACTAAATGTAAATGTAAGACAAAGTATATTTGAAGAACCACATATTAATGAAGTGACAGATTCACCTTGCGGCATTATAATCCCACATCCTGCTTTAGTTGTTGATGAATTGTTCAGTTCTGACTTTGAAATTAGTTTCTAATCTCTCTCTCTCTCTCTCTCTCTCTCTCTCTCTCTCTCTCTCTCTCTCTCTTTCACACCCACTCTCTCACCTCCATCTGTACATTGTCCGTTTTTGTCCTGATGGCACTGTTTCCCCTTTCTCATTAACACGAGTTTCACACCCTTCCCTTTCACTGTGAATTATGTCATTGACTGAATTGTGCAGCACATCCCAGATCTCTGCAGTCTCTACGCAGTCATGGTGCGGCACAAACGGCTGCATTGTCATAGCAGGTAAATCTTGCGTTGGCTCAGCCTCGTTGTTTGGGGAATCCCTCCTGCAGCGTCTGTGAGTGTGTGTGTGTTCTTTATGCTGTGTCCTTGACTCACCGTCAGTGTCTTGCGTAGTCTTATGTAACCCGTATCAGAGTTGCTTTTAGTGCTCTCTCTCTCTCTCTCTCTCTCATCTAGCCTTTCTCTTCTTCTCCTGCATGCCTAATGCTGCCTCGTAACTCCAGAATCCCTGATGAAATACTGGCCAGGGCTGACAAGCTGTCCGTTGTGTTTTTGCCCGGGTAATCACTGACAGGCCGAGAGGAAAGCAGTGAGGGTAAGATTTCATCATATACTGTAGCAGAGAGTCCATCACTTGACATTGATGTGGTCGTGGGGACGCTTGAGTTTAAGAGTTAATTACTTTTCAATGATCTTACACATTTCTTGGACCGTGACCCGCTTATTGGTTGACTTGAGTTCTATGTAACCTACTAATTAGAGCAAAACTACATATTAGACTAGTTGACTAATTGGTCTTAAGGTATCCCTGAATAGGCTAGGTTCAAGTTCATCTAACCTGTTCAGACACCTTTCTTAAGTGGCGTTCACATGCACTGTTTCAAAATAAATTCTACATCTTTTTTCCAATTCAATCAGAAATTGCTAATGAATTTCATAAAGTAAATAATTACAGAGACACTAAAAGTACACACTGAATTAAACAATTGTTTAAGTACAAATACTGAAATAGAATTTCTTGTAAAACAGACTCCAATATACTTTTTTTATTTACTAAAACATTTTTTAAATAATTATCTAACTTTGAAAATTATAATTGGTTGGGTCACAATCAGTAAAAATAGGGATGCAAGGTTTTAAAATCCTGGCCTTATGCAACTAAACCGATAATCATTTCTGTGTTATGCAGACAACCTAATAAAATTCTATATTATCTTTCTAAAAGTTAAAAAATAATAACTAAAATCACTTATTTTAAATGCTACAAGTATATTTTGGCATCACAACATAATGATATAAAATATATATAAGTAATTTCAAGATTTGTTAATAGTATATATTTTTTTTAAATGTGATCTTTAGCATTTTTAACCATTAGCAGTGTTATTGTAATTAACTAAAACAGATTTGCTTTATACAACATCAGGCTCTTTCTTTCGGAACATGCAACACAACTCCTTGTTCAAGCTCTTGTTCTGTCCAGACTGGACTATTGCAATGCTCTCTTGGCAGGTCTTCCAGCCAATTCCATGAATCCTCTACAATTAATCCAAAATGCTGCTTCAAGATTAATCTTTAATGAGCTGAAAAGAGCGCACGTCACACCTCTGTTCATCAATTTGCACTGGCTGCTTGCATTAAATTCAAGACATTAATGTTTGCCTACAAAACCACCACTGGCTCTGCACCTCTTTACCTAAATTCAGTACTTCAGACCTATGTGCCCTCTAGAAGCCTGCGTTCTGCAAGTGAACGACGCATTATTGTTCATCCCAAAGAGGCGCAAAATCACTTTCACTGACTTTTTCATTAACTGTTCCCACCTGGTGGAATGACCTGCCCAACTCAATCCGAGCAGCTGAGTCCTTAGCCATCTTCAAGAAACAGCTAAAAACACATCTCTGCCATCTTTATTTGACCCTCTAACTCTAGCACGCTCTATTCTAATTCTATTTTATCTATCTGTCTTCTTTTTATTTAAAAAAACAACAACACACACTTGACCCTCTATCAATTGCATATTTATTCTCTAACTCCTTGAAAAACTAACACTAGCTTTCTTTTTTCTATTCTACCTGCTTGTTCCTTATATATATATAAAAAAAACTAAAAACACTAGGTTTCTTTTTTCTATATTCTATCTACTCATTTTCTTAAAAATAAAAAATAAAAAATAAAAATACCTTGCTACGTGTACTGCATTAGGCTAACCAAGACTTGTCATAGCACTTGCATGTTGTTGCTCTTTTGTTGGTTTTGATTGCTTCTAATGTCCTCATTTGTAGGTCGCTTTGGATAAAAGCATCTGCTAAATAAATAAATAAAATAATAAAAAAAACAGCATTTATCATTTTAAGTGAGTTTAAAAAGAAAAAAAATTACAAACACAACTAAATTTCTAAAACTTTAAGATGAAGACAGAAAATGTATTTAAAAATGGATTCAAAATATTAATACAAAATATAATAGTATTTTGCGGTACTAAATGATACTACTTAATGGTACTAAAATAACACTGATAATTAATATTTTGAATGTTTGGTAAATAATTAAAATACTGCATTTTATGTCTACGTAATGTTATGAAATTATTAGTGTTTTTTTCTTTAAGATTAGATGTAAGTGACCACTTGATCATGACAAAGAATAAATTGGGGCAAGCATGCAAAATTAAATATCTAATACTGGCCGCGATACACAATCTATATTAACTGATACTATAAATTAAAAAATGTCTAATATCACACATAACCAATATGGTACTTTGCTGTGCTTCCCTAATTCACAGCCGAAGTCCTGAGGGTTATGATTGGTTAAACTCTTTGCTTTATAAACATCTGTGGGTTTGTTGCAAGCTCAGGGGCCGTGACTGTAGTTAAAATTGTGTGCCCTCAGCACAGCTGGGTAAAGTGATAGAGCTTCTGCATGAGCCCTCCCTCCTCGGCCACCTGCCCTCACCGCGTTTAGCAGGAAGATGACTGAATGTACAGGTAGACATGAAGAATTGCTTTGGCAAAGCGATCTCGATGCTTCTGAGGTTAGAGAATGGTCGAACATGACTGCTGAACTCAAACAGAATAGTCAGTCTGAGAGAATGCTTTTACCCTTAAACACCTAATCTCTCCTTTCCCCTCTCATTTTATGGCCACTTAGATTTATCACAGAGAACGATTAAGATTTTGTAGGATAATCCAGACACATGCGTGCACACACACCGGCGTGAAGGTGATCTGGATGTCCATCAGTGGCAAAACGGCTGGACAGAGGAGAAGTGTGATAAGAAGAGAGAGAAAAAATCAGGCCTCTGTTCAATAATGGCTTTAAATATCGACCAGTACACACCATCAACAAGGGAGCTGAGAGGAAGATAAGCTGCTTTAAATGACTGATAATCCCTAGTGTACGTGCTCTCTGATGAGGTAGTGAGGCCTTCTTATAAACGTCTAGTTTACAACCAACAAAGAGCTAAAAATCTGGTGTACCAGAACATTTATTGTATACTAAAAAATACTGTTGAAAACCATTCATCTAAAAACACTGTATAACTAAAGTTCCATTTAGTTGGTTTGTACTTTTAATGTTGTAAAATAATTTGCATATTGGAGATGTTATGCTTGTTTACAATATTTCTAAAAACAAACCCAAATCTATCCATCTATTTATCTGGCTGTCTGTCTGTAATATATGTATTTATATGTGTATATATGTAGTTGTTTGTTTATTTATTTATACATAACACATAAATTAAACATTTTAGTTGAAACCTAATGATCCATGTTACTTCAGCATAACATGATCAATCACAAACTTGCTTATTTGATTAGTAGAAGAAATGGAGCTTATGCTTATGTTGCTTATTTCTGAAGCAACATTTTTTTTTACTTTTCAAAATCCTACATTTGTTTATTTTTAAGAAAAATCTGTATTGTACCGTACCAATGTACAGTGTTATGAAAGAATATTCCATGCTGGGGTTTTTTACAGGTGTTTTGCCCATATTTTGAATTCTGCATTGCATTGTGTGATGTTTTAGGGTTGAAGGAAATGTACTGGTAAATTTCTGCCAGGACATTATCTCTGTGTGTGTGTGTGTGTGTGTGTGTATTCATGTATGTATGTATGTATGTATGTATGTATGTATGTGTGTGTGTGTGTGTATACATGCATAAATACATGCAAAACTTTGATTTCTGTTTTTTTTTCTATTTTATTTTCTCAGGTGGTTTAATTTGTGGAGGACCTGATTTGAAAAAGGCCTTCAAGGCCTCTGTCCTAATTAATATTCATGAGTTATAACACTACCATTGAATGATGTCCCAATCAGCTAAAACAGCTCTTTTATTTCAAAAGGTTTTCCAGCATCGCCGATGGCAACCAAGAGTCATTTTGCTCTGCTGTGAGTGCAGTATATTCTAGTTTTGTTCTGGGTGTTGCGATAGAGTTCCCATGCTGAATGTTATAGGTAATGTTTGTCTGAAGAGGTTAATCTGCATGAGTCATCACCCTCAATGGCCCAAGGATGCTTTGTGAGAGAAGCACATCGACCTTCATGGATCACAGAAGGTCACTCTGTAGTGCTGTGAATGACTAAGGTTAAATTAATCAGTCGTCTTTGTATTGTCAGGCATTCAAACCCCTAGTGACATCTCTCTGGCATCACCACACAGATGTTCAACCTCTAGATGCTGAAGTGTTTTCCCAGCAAATGCTGTTCTAGTCACTCCCCTTGGGGTCAACTGCTTAATTACCCCCTCCTGATCCTCTACCTAATTATCTGTTTTCATCTAATTTCAAGTCTCTATGTAAGTAGAATCTCAATCGATTACCTGTTTCCAACACAAAATGTTAGCCAGCCAAGGGCAAACCTTGAGGCGGCCCATCACACCATCGTAGTTTTCTCAACCACCTTCTAATCTCTCAGTGATGTATTGCTGTAAAGTTGCATCAGGGCTGTCAGAGCTCACCAAGGTTACTTGTAGGTTGTGGAGACGTTCAGGTCGAGGCGCTCGGAGTGGGACTTGCTCGGTGCCTGTTCCAGATGTTTCCTCAAATTCCCATCAAAACATTTGACAAATACGACGCATGCATGTAAAAAAAAACTTTTTCTTGATAAACTGCTTCACTAATTAACCCACAAGGTTGCTAATTAATATTCAGTGAGCTCCAAATGGAGACTGGTCACACTCGGCAGGAAATAAGCGCATGCTATGGGTACGCATGCATGAAATCCATTGCAAAGTGGTGTGCGTATCACTTTATTGCATGAATATTCATTGAGTGGATCAGCTCAGAGTAGTTTTGTCAGTCAAAGAGACACCGAATGAGAAGGTTCATTAGGACTCTCATACTGCTTATCATGGATAAACTGTGTGTGTGAGAGAGAGAAAGAACTGCTTAATGTAAATAGAACCGTCACACTTGACAGAAAATATGTTGAACGCATGAAGTAAGCATCAATGCAAAGTAGTATCACCGAATTGCATAAATATTCATGAAGTGCATCAGGTTTTAGTAGTTGTGATTGTCTGTCAAAAAGAAAATAGAACTGTACTGAATATTCAAAGGAGGAGGCGGAGTTAAGACTTCTGTAGGTTATTGATAGACTAAAGTGTATGTGAGAACTAAACATGGCTATATTTGAACATGTTATCAGCTTTATGAATTATTCAGCAGTTCTGGACATCTGTTCTTCAGCATGCCTTTAATTTTAGTGTTCTCAAAACCCAGAAACCTACTGAAGCCACCATAGATAGTGTCCACACATTGGCAGAGAGATCAGAACGATCCTTCCCAGCACATTAAAAATCTCATCAGTCTCTTTTCCTAACTACGACACAGTCCTAAATTTAGTCATTTCTAGGGAGGGGATATGATTTATGATTTTGGATGCATCAGTATTAAAGTATTCTGCCTGATAACAATAAGCAAATAATAATTTGGTATATTTTTTAAATGAATCACAAACATCAAAATCTAATATTGAATATTGGTTGATAAGTGATGATGCTACAATGAAAAATTCTGTAATATCAGGAATAGCCCACTAGTCGTCATCTTTTTTGTAGTATAATTTGTAGATATCAGACTTTAGGTTCAATGTAATAATAATAATTCCTTACATTTATATAGCGCTTTTCTGGGCACTCAAAGCGCTTTGCATAATCTCCTCAACCACCACCAGTGTGCAGCATCCACCTGGATGATGCGACGGCAGCCATATTGCGCCAGAAACGCCCACCACACACCAGCTTATTGGTGGAGAGGAGACAAAGTGATGAAGCCAATCAGTATATGGGGATGATTAGGAGGCCATGATGATGGTCAGAGGCCAATGGGCGAATTTGGCCTGGATGCCGGGGTTACACCCCTACTCTTTTTCGAAGGACATCCTGGGATTTTTTAATGACCACAGAGATTCAGGACCTCGGTATAACGTCTCATCCGAAAGATGGTGCTTTTTGACAGAATAGTGTCCCCGTCACTATTCTGGGGCATTAGGACCCACATAGACCACAGGGTGAGCACCCCCTGCTGGCCTCACTAACACCTCTTCCAGCAGCACCTAGTTTTTCTCAGGAGGTCTCCCATCCAGGTACTAACCAGGCTCAACCCTGCTTAGCTTCAGTGGGCAACCAGTCTTGGGCTGCAGGGTGATATGGCTGCAATGTAAAGATCAGATTTGAATATGCATATGTTTTTGTGTATATTACAGTGTGCACGCGTGTGTGTGTTATACATGCATACAAATATAAAAACAAATCTCGTATCTTGCATTGACTGTTTATGGCAACACATAATTAAGCATTCATATCATACCAGAGGTATGTGCAAATAAATATGCATGATCATGCATGCAAAGTTAATTTGTGTATAAATAAACACTCATGGGATTCTGCAAAACTTCAACATGGCCTTGAATGACTTTGAGGGTGCAGCCGATGGGCAGAGCCCAGAAAAATTACAGAGCCTGGACAAGCATCTGCCATAGGGCCCTTGGCCTTCATCCAGGCATGAACATAACATGAGAAAGGGTTCATCAGGCTGCAGACCTTGGGAACACAGCCACTGTGAGAGAAGCAGAAGAAATGGTTTATTTGGATGGGCCTCCTTATTAGTTGTCAGTCTCTACAAAGGTTCCTCTGGCCTGATTTTTTTTTTTTTGGGCCTGAGATTGAAGTGGCTCATGAAGCAGTAGGAAGCTAAAATCTGTGTTATTGGCCTGACATCTTGATGTAGGTTGAGACTACAGATATGTTTTTTTCAAGAGGTTAGTGCTACAAGGTTAAGGCACACTTCCGACTTTGAGGTGCTATGTTAGTAATTGAAATGATTGATCTGTAGACATCTGAGAAGAAAAGGTTGTTCTCTATATCTTTCGTTTTGAAGTGTGACCGTTCCATTCTGAATGCCACTAGTGGAGAACAAGACGTTCTGGAGCATGACGGGTTATAGCTTGCACATCAGCCTGGATGAAGGATGATGGCATTTTATAAACTGTTTCTAGGGTGTTCTGGGTGTTTGCTGGTCAAAAAGCCCACTCCCTAGAATCAATGATGATCTTGTCCCAAATTATGGTTTGAATGATTCGTTCAATGTCAAACTTTTTTTTACATACATATTTTACATATTTTATGTCTGTGAATACATATTTTGCCTGTTTTATTGTCTGTCAGTTAATTTCTTTAGAAAAATAATAGCACAACCCATATGATTTGAGGTATCATTTACAGTGTGGGATGAGCTACATGGTGCATTTTAATACTTAGCGATTTGTTCTGAAGGTGTGGGATTTATGAACTATGAATATATTTTATGCATTCTGCACCCAGATGAATAATGAAATTGTTAGAGCGTTTTATTTAATGCTGCTTATTACAAATTAAGTGTCCGTGTTTGTCTTGTGCACCAAATGAATGTGCTGTGCATTTGTTTCGTTTGTAGTTGAATTTGCAGTGTTTTTAGTGTCTAATTTTCAGAAAGCAACTGGTTTGATCCCTGTAAGGAGCTTTCAGTGATCTATCACCGATGTGCCTTAGAGAAAGACACTTAACCTCAGGTTGTTCTAGGATGAAATGCAGGGTCCCAAATTAATTAGTCAACAGTTAAGCGTGTCACTTTCAGAATGGTAACATAATACATAATTACACTACCATTAAAATTTTAAGAGTTTGAAAGAAGTGTCTTATGCTCACGAAGGCTGCATTTATTATCAAAAATACAGTAAAAATATTGTGAAATAATTTAAAATCTGTTTTCTGTTTTAATATATTTTAAAATGTTGTTTATTCCTGTGATGGAAAGCTGAATTTTCAGCATCATTACGCCAGTCTTTGCTGTCACATGATCCTTCAGATATCATTCTAATATGCTGCTTTAGTGCACAATAAATATTTCTTATTATGAATGTTGAAAACAGTTGTGCTTTTTAATGTTTTAGTAGAAACTGTAGTGTGTGTGTGTTCTTTGATGAATTGAAAGTTTAAAAACAAAAGCATTTATTTGAATTTTTTTTGTAACAATGTAAAAGTATTTACTGTTTTTGTCACTGTTTAGTTAATGCAATTTATAATTTTTTATCAATACTTACTGAATAAAAGTATTAATTTCTTTCCAAACAAAAATTAAAAATCATAACCCAAATCGTTGGAACAGTAATGCAAGTTAAATTGTAACAGTCATAATCTGACCTTAGCTGATGTAAGTGATTCAAATAAAATAACATTTCGTCTTCTAATGAAAAAAAAAACTGAACTTTTATTTTCTTGATGCTGAGTGATACAACGATCTGCTGTTTATCACAAATTTTAAAAATGTTAAATTATATTGTACATGGACCGAAATCTACTTTTATTACCACATATAGTGGTACCAAAGCTAATTTTGGACCGATATCACATGAATTCATGGAAACTATACTTTCAAATTGTCAGGAAGAAGCCGTTCACATTTTTTCTTTTCCTTCCTAGCTTAGCACTTACCGTTTATGTGATTTCTGAGGCTTTTTCATTCCTGATCCTATCTGTTCTCCAATTTCAAGCCGTGAGTTTTCTGATAATGCGGTGCATTAATCACACAAACGCACATCGAGACGTCTCGCTCCTTGCTTTACCACACAGTCATGCAAATGTTTCCTGACAGCAGATGGCACGGCGGCCACACTACAGTGCCGGTGCCTGTCAGGTAGACGCATGCAAGAAATCAGAACATAAAACCTACTAAATGACGGCGTGTGGTCTGCGGGCTCTCTGCTGCTGAACGCCACACTCCACTCAGATCTGTAACAAATAGGGCTATTATTTAGCTATCAATTCTCTGGAGCTGATGTCAGCTCATTTCAGGATCCTGTGCCATCAGTTTGGGCGAGAGACAGGTACTCGTTGATCATGTCAAGATGTTTCACATGGTTCGTGATCACTAATGTAGAGATGACCAATGTGACAAAGAAGCTGTCTTCACTATCCTGTGTCTTATTTGTTTGTCTCTTCACTGATTCTTAAGAGACCGGACAAAACATGTATCACATTTGCCATTAATTTCCATTTTGACATTAATTCTTTAAACATAATAGCTCTTTATACTGTATAAATGTACTAATTTATCTTATTAACTGTTTATTTGACAAAGAAGTTACACTTTACTGTCTTTACTTGATGCCCTATAACACTTCTGTTTTGTAATACACCTTCTATATTTCATGTTATGCACTTACAATATCTTCACATTTTGTTTCACATTTTCTTAACAATGTAACAATCTGCTAATATTACAATCTGCTTTTTAACAATGTTACAAATATTTATGTTACATTAAATTTACATTATGAATACATTTTATAATGCATTATACATAAAGGCTTCAAGTGTTACCCAAATATTTTAATGATTTCCATTTTTCTTAAGTTTATTATTTTGTGCTACAATCTCGTTACATAGTTTATACAAATAAATATTTTTTTTGTTTTGTTTTTGAAAGAATAGTCTTATGCTCACCAAAGCTGCACTTATTTGAGCAAAAATACATTAAAAAACAGTGCAATTGTTATTACAATTGAATATATTTTATTTTAATGTTATGGCAAATCTGCATTTTCAGCAGTCTTTAAGTCTTAAATGTTTCTTTTCCAAGAAAAAAAATCTTACTGACCCCAAACTTTATATATCCATATGTGTATGGTTTCTTTTCTGCTGACTGGAGTACAGTTGTGCCTTTGTTATTATTTTATGCAAGTGCTTAATCCTCACTGCTGAATGTTTGGCTGTGTTCCCCTGGAGAGCCTGGTCATTTATTTCACGGCTCTCAGGAAAATTGTAAATGAAATGTTGAGTTGTCGTAAATGGGTTTCTTTATATAATGGAGATTTGCAGAAAGAGGCACACCGGTTTCAAAGCTCATTTAACTTTTCATATAGCGTGAGAGAGTTTGTGTGAGGTGTTGAGCATTGTGATATGCATACTAATAAGAAAATGCTTTAAAGTTTCCCTTTCTTATTTTCTTGGGTAGTATTATAGAGAGATGCTTGGAGATATCGCATTGTCTGTATATTAAATATTTTTATGATCCTTTTTTTCTTTGTCTCTCTTACAGATTTGGACCTTCGGTATTTCTGGACCTGGAGTTCTTTTGAGGACTATCTGATGTTCTGCTTTGCCTTCACGCTGCTGTGTGCTTTCATAACGTTCCTCTTTCTGGACTGGGTCCTATTTGTGGAGGCCCTGGGCTCTTTGGCTGTAATGTTTGAAGCCATGTTGGGACTGCCTCAGCTGCTGCAGAACTACAACAACCGCTCCACCCGAGGCATGAGGTAAACAAGACCCAAACTGTTATTGATCTATTAATAAAATGTTTAATTTGGACATTACATTACATCAAAATTTTACATTCAAAAACTTACCAAGCAAAAAATGCATTCGTGAAATTCATTGTAACAGATTTAGTGTAAAAATGCTGTTTGGGTAATGTTGCCTCTAAAGATCCACAATATAGCAGTACCATATAATTTATCAGCTGATATTAGAGGTAATTTATCAATATTGGTTATTTAATTGTTCATGCTCATTTCCCCTGTTTTTACATTTAGATAAGCGAGCATTAGATTACAGCAAAGGTGAAGTTGTTCTTTAAAAAAAAAACTTTTTAAAAACAGCTCTGTCCCAAATGAATCTGAAAATAAATTAAATTATAAAAAAAAATTGTAACGTGCATTATGATGCTTAAAGAAATATTTCATCCAAAAATGAACATCAGGCCATAGAATAAATGAGTATAAATAAATGTTTCTTCATCAGAACATATTTGGAGAAATTTATCAATACATCACTTTCTCACTCTGCAGTGAATGGGTGCCGTCAGAATGAGAGTCCAAAACAGCTAAGAACATCACAATAGTCCATAAGTAAGCCACAAAACCCCATTTCATCAATTAATATTCTGTGAAGTGAAAAACTGCATGTTTATAATAAACAAATGACAGTTTTTGTTTCCTGCAAATATGTTTTTGACGGCACCCATTTAACTTACATTGGTGAGCAAGTGGTGTAATTCTAAATCTCTCCAAATTTGTTCTGATTAAGAAACAAACTCATCTACATCTTGGATGCCATCAGTGTAAACAATTTATTTAGCAATTTTTAATTTTTGGGTGAACTATTCCTTTAGCTGTAGCAACTGTAGCATTTAAAACAGCTGATTTTAGTTTTCAGTGTTTTATATTTAGTTTAATTAGACAAAAAAATAGTATGTCCATGTATGTTATTTTCCATGCAGCATTCAAAATATACAGCCTATGCCTCACAACCTCTTATGGTAGTTTTTGCTCATTGTTGCCATAATGTGTGTCGCTTGTGCCATGACAGGTAGATGGTGAGAAGGTTAAATTCACACACGGTAATTGTTTGCAGGACATGCTTCACCCGAGACATCGCTCATTAAAGGCACGTAATGATGATAATTAATTTTAGACAGCTAATGAGCTTGTTAATTGATGTTATAGCCCGCTCTGCTCGAATCCGAAGACTCCTTGGTGAAACAAAGTTGACCTTACTGGTACTTTTTGAAAAAAAAATAAAAAAAATGGAATGAGCACCAGAGAGAATTTAGAGTAAAGCTAATATCTTTAGCCTCAGGCTTCAGTCAGCATAATAATCACAGCTCAATATCAGCTCCACTTCAGCTGAAGCCAGCTCTTTTTCCCTCTTTATTTAAAAAAAAAAGGGAAAAAGCCCTTCATCTCATGGTCTGCTCCATAGAACTTGGTGTGACACACGCTCCAGGCTCCCCTTTATGAGCCAAATTAAACATTGTGAGCACAGTTTAGGCTGACAGAGGGAAAATAGAAGCTAATGTAAATGGCATTTCTCCGGAAATCCATCTTTTTATGAACACAATGAATGTGTCACTGCCATAGCATGTAGTGTGTAATGTCTTTGCCCTTGACGTGATTTCAGAGTGTCTGCAGGCATCGACGGCCCTCGACCGATCACTGCACTGACATCTGTGTTTTTTTGCGCATACGAGTGAATTTATTATTATTGCGAAGTCTTTGGAGACATGGTACAGAGTGTGTATTTAAAGCCATCCTTCAACATCTATGACTGGAAAATATCTGTCACCAAGACAGCACTGCAGTGTTTGTGTATACAGTATATTGTGTTCATATATCTGCGTATTAATATGTAGTGAACCTTTAAACCTGACAAGGCTCCACACAACCTTTTTGGGATTTTGTCTAAAATGATTAAATGTGCAGAAACTACTACAAACAATATATAAAAAAATATTCAATTAATTCAGGTTCTACATATTGCATTTGTGATCTGTCTGTGATTAAGTTTCAGTATACAGACGTGTGAATGAGATTTGAGAGCTTCTGCAGATAATGAATAATTGAGAAATTTTGATTTGTTCTTCATACAAAGTTATTGTTTGAATACAGAAGACTCAAAATATAATAAACAGGTTTTAGAGACTATTTTATGGCACTTTGGGAGCTTGACAGCCCCTGGTCACTAAGGCTCCATTCCAAAACCTAATATGTTGATTATATGTAAATATAATTCATTTAGTACCATTTTGTTTTAATTGTTCAGTACCAAAAAGTACATTTGTATGTGCTAGGTAATTTTATGCTTATTGAAGCTTAGAATGAGCAACATGCTAACAGCAAACTGTTGAAATCAAATGTGGGTTAAGTGTTCACATGAGAAATGCTACTGTCAATGTAGAGCGTTACAAATTGATCTCTTATGAGCTACTTTAGAAGGCAGCTTATTATGCTTTGGGAAATTTGCCTATACGCTTTCACTGAATAGAAATGACCAATGGCAACATTTTTCAAAGATCTGTTTCAGTGATGAAAAAGGCATACAAGTTTAGAAGAAAATGATGGTGTGGAAATGGTGACAGAATTGTCATTTTAGGTGAATTACTTCTTTAATATATGTTAAAGTTTTAACAATATTGTCTTAAAATTCCAACCCAGCCTTATTGGAAAAACGTGCCTGTGGAAACATTTCTGCAATATTATATTTGCTTCTTGCAAGTTAATAGTCCAGTAGGTGTTTCCAAAAGAGATTAACTATGAAACTGGCAATGTTTTATTACATTGACTTAAAGGATTCTATCACATTTGAAAATAATGTACCATGTACACCAGGGGTGCCCAACCCTGTTCCTGGAGATCTACCTTCCTGCAGAGTTCAGCTCCAACCCTGATCAAACACAACTGAAGCAACTAATTAGGATCTGAAGGAGCACTTGATAATTACAGACATGTGTGTTTGATCAGGGTTGCAACTGAACTCTGCAGGAAGGTAGATCTCCAGGAACAGGGTTGGGAACCCCTGATGTACACTAAACCTAACTTAGATAAAAAGAAAACACATTTGCCGGAACAACCATACCATTTTAGCTTGCTTCTACAAGTCTTTTATCTTGACTCTTGTTTCACAGTACCCTTATCCGAGTGTAATGCTCTACCGTGTGTGCTACCGTGCAAGTTTGCTATGTCAGAAAAGCCATATATATGGATCTGGTTATGTTATACAAACGTCATTTTCAAACCATGCACTATGGTAAAAGTGTTTAAGGTCATAACATAGTATTGAGCAAAGAACCATACTTAATTCTTTGTTAAAATTTTGTCTGCTTCTCTAAACACTTTTGAGTGAAAAGCTTTTGTTTTTTTACTGTTCATTCGATATGGAAACTGCAGTAAATTGTATTTGCAGGAACATTTTTGGAATTTTGCAAAAATATCAGTATAGGCCCTTTTTTTGTTTGTTTTTTTTGGTTGTAAAATGCCATCTAGCTTTGCAGCTCACTGTGGAGCAGAGCTTGTGTTTGTGTTGCTGTGCCCTTGTAGAGTGAGTTTTATGAGGTATTGTGATAGACTCCACATCACTACCTCTACCAATGACACATGCAGTACTGTCTTTAACAAGAGCAACCATCCATACCCTCCTACTGTCCTTAATACGGGCCAGTGAAGCTGGGAGGGTCCAACGCTGTGCCCTTGAGCCAGACATTTATTGAACCTGAAGGATTTAAATGCCCTATCTCCCCTTGCTATTCTCTGAAAGCTCCCATCTCTTGTTGACCTTCTTTCTCCTCGTTTGAACTTCTCGTTGATTCTGTGTCCACCTCTGCTGCTGTTTAAATTCATGTTGCTCTGGTGGAAACACAGATGTAAGAACAGGATGAAATGAGGAACAGCAGGGCAATGTGTGTCTTAGACTGTGACTGACATTAATGGACCGGGTATCCAGCAACACGCTGACTCCCTTCTCCCATGAGGCTTTACCCCATTTTTCAAGTTCTGAAAGGCCCTCAGAATTCTTGACGGGTGCTTTTTTTTAGTGTGTTCACATTTGTATTTTTACAGAAATTGATTCCTGATCTTTTTCATTTCAGATTTTGTACCCTGGGGGCTCTGTTGACACATGTGAGCAAAAGGAGCTCAACCTATTTTATCTAAGGTTTTTTTTTTTCTTCTCACGCTATCGTGTGTGCGTATCTGACAACCACATTCAGTGTGAATTATATTTCAAATGGCTATCGTCTTTAGCCTTGGTGTGGACTCTTTGATGATGGTTCTAATTATAGAGACTTAACGAACCAGCATACATGGAGTCTCACCCTGTGAACCCCTTTTTCTCCTACAGCATAGTCTCCAACACAGTCTCACACTCATTATCCTCATTTTAAAACATCTTGTCTGATGCAAGCAAAGACCTTAGATGCAGGTTGTTGGAGTAAAGGCCTATTCACACCAAGACTGATACTGATAACTATAACTATAAAGTTTTAATAATCATTCTAATAATTAGATTGTAATTCAATGACAATAAGGTAGTCCACACCACAATTAGAACAATAACAGAGGAATGTAATAGTGGAACTATATATCATTCTTGGTCTAAATTACTGATTTTCCAATATTCGCTTCGCTGCTCCAGTAATGTTAAAGATATGGTTTTAGACATTGATTCATCATAACGTGCTGTTTTAGCAAAATTTCATATGCAGATAAAGGTAAAACAGAAGACCATCCATAATTCAGTATGCATTTTTTTTTTTTTTTTTTATAATGGCATCAGTGTTTGTTCAAGTCTATGGCAATATGAGTCTAAGGTAAATTATCAACAAAATGGTGGTGAAGTTTTAGGTAAACTGAGATTTTGGGCTTTTATTTTGCTTAAATTAATTGTTGCATCTCAGTTGCACTTGTTGCATGTCATTGCACTTCTGCATTAGATCCAACAAATAACCTGCAGCATCTTTGTATTGTAAGATTGAAAAAGAAACATGGCTTTTCCATGCATTTCTTTAATTCAAAATCACTATATATAGTTTGTCTAATTGAATAAGTCCCAAATACTCAGATTGCACAGCAAGCATCACTGTGCTGTTGCTGTCTTTCACCTGCTGTCTCCCACTTCTCCCAGTTCAGGCGCCTCCACAGGAGCTCTAAAATGTTAAAAAGTTAACAAAAAAAGTTCGAGCCACTCGGCTCTAATATCAGCTGAGACCAGTTTCTGGGGTTTAGGCTCCATGCTAAGTCAAGAGCGTAGTTAGCATCAGGACCCTGCTGTGTTGATGAAGCAGAGTGCGCTGTAATCTGTCTCCCTAACAAGCAGAGACACGCAGCCGGATTCTCCCACGAGACCGAGCTTCGCCATGGGCCTCGCTGCTCACACAGAGCCCTGATCGGCCCTGATTACCCCTGGGAGTTTCACGCCCATAGGAAACGTTTCCCGTATTTATAAAAATAAGGAAGCAGCGGATATAACTTGGCTATACAGGGTATCTGGGGAAAGGAAAGTGTCCTTGCTAGCATAGATGCGGTTCTGATTTGTTGTGACTGCTGTAATGACAACTGGTGGGAGCTATTTGTCTTTCTGTGGTCTGTTTGTGCATGTGATCTACCTTATATTCGCTTCAAATGGTGCTCAGTGATACACCCAGGTGGCAAAAACTCATTTATCATAGCTAGCGAAGCAAAATCCATGAAAATGGACACAAGCAGAGTAAAAGAAATGCTTTATTAACCTAAAACAAGTCAACAAAACTGTGGGATGCCATTTCTTTTTGTTATTTGCCAACAAGCTACTATATGTTTAGAATGGAATACTAGAAAGTATACATTGTATTCTACTTACTGTTGTTTAAAAATTGAAATATGTGAAACATTATGCAATGATAATCTTTTTTAAACTTTTCAAGTATTACATTGTTGTCTTAGACATTGTCTTTGAATATTAAATTTGGCAGTTACTTTGCATTTTTATTTTCAATATTGTATGTTTAATCCTGTTTTGTGCAAAGTGTTATAACTTAGTCCAATAAAATAATCAAGAAGGACATGTTTAAAAATCATTGTACTGTATACTGGTTGTATATTGTACATTTAGTCAAATGTAGTACATTAATACTTGTTTTCTTGTATATATTTTAAATTAATTTATTAAATTTCTTATCCTATTGGGATAATTTTCTCACCCCCTTTTTTCTTATTTTAAGCATTAAATATATATCTAAAAACAAGTCTTCTTATCTTTGCTTTGCAAGTAATCTGTTTAGTTTTAGGATTTTTATTAGATAATTTTACTGCAAACCAAGTGAAAATACTGATTATGTTAATATGTTTTGCAGTGTACAAGTTTGGGGTCAGTAAAATGTTTTTGGAAGAAGTCTCTTAAACTCACTAAGGCAATTATTTTTTTATTAAAAATATTGTAAAACAGTAAAATTGTGGCATATTATTACAATTTAAAATAATATATATAAAAAAATTATTCCTGTGATGGCAAATCTTTATTTACCATATTTGCAATGTTTTTTTTTATTTTATGTCTTTACATTACTTTTGATCTGTTTAATGCATCCTTGCAGAATAAAAGTATTAATTTATTTTAAAATAAATTCTTACTGACCCCAAGTTTTTGAATGTGTAGCTCAGTTATTCCCTGCATATATAAAATAAACATACTGTGTAGGGATGCACAATACTGAATAAAAGCCAATAACTTCAATCTGACGATCTGCAATCTGAATTATTTCCATGTTATGGCCGATAACCGATAAAACATGGATATTGCAAATCTAATCTAAACTAATTTTATTCACAAATGCACATAGTTCTGCTGTTGTTACTGTACACGCACACAGCAACCAATGACAATATGCACTCTTAAAAGAAAAATTCACTTTTTATTGTTGCTGTCCCTTTAAATGAGCCTTATCATAATGGCAAGAGTTATCTAAATCTTATAAACAGACAAAAAAATTATAATTAAATAACCAATATGGGCCGCTACTGATAAATCGAAGAATTTGTCCATCATGGCTGATAACTGATATGTTGTGAATATATTTTGCATCCCTAATTTGGTTTTGAGAGTTCATGAAATAGTAGTATTCTATTCCAAACATAGCTATTGACTTTCTGATACCTGAAAGTGATGTTTCACCTCAGCACATATTAGCAAGGTATGTCTGGACAGTGGACACATTTCGATCTTTTGAGTTGCTATCGCTTAGAGGCACGCAAACATACAGAACTTTATCAGTAGAGTTGTTGCCTTCACAGTTGTTGGGCGTCATGTCTGGGTTAATTAGAGAAGAAAAAGCCATTGGAGTGGATCCCCACATGACCCATGGTGAGCTGAGGTACGCCAGCATCCTGCACAGTCCCCATTGATCAGACTGAGCCGTGTGATTGAATTAGAGGAGCCGCTAGCAGCCACGGCTTGCCAGGACCAGTACCGCAACAGAATTATTCACATTCCCTCCAGGGCAAAGCACAGCGGAGGAGGGGGGTGAGGAACAAGAAAAATACAAGAGAGCAGAGTGCCGGCGTTCTGGAGGGAACGAAAGAGAAAACCATCGTTTTTTCTGGTTGACATGCCAATTTGTATGACATTAGCATCACTCTTAATGGGTTTGTGTATACAGAAGTAGAAATATATCACGGGGGATGTTATAATGTCCAACCGTACTGATTTAAAGGCCACTTGAACACTCCATCTTGAACTACTTCCATCCAAAGCACGTCACAGCTGTGCTGAATGTATTTTCTGACTATTTTGATTGGCTAAGCTTTGTTTGTAAGACAGTGATCTGTGTGAGCTTGTTTGGTTGCCATATGGTGGAGAAACATCATTTGATTTGAGGCATTTAATGTCTCCATCACTTTTTCCTCTTGGAGGGTTTTCTGTGGTTTTTCTTCTTTTGTGTGTATGGTAGAGACTGATCTGTTTTAGGAAGTGTGTAAACTCTCTTGTGTTTGAGCCGGATGGGATCGATCTACATACATATTTCATATTCTTTTTGTTGAGGATGGCCTGTCTTTTCTCTCACCGACCGTTTGAATTCACCCATCTTCAAATGTGCCAAAGTTTTGAAGAGCTTACTTTACCTTCAGCCCTTCAGTGGTCCATACAGTTGCTGTCCCTGACAGATTCTCAAGGTTTTGTTTTCGCTTGTCTTTGTCTTTCCATAGGTGAAGAGTGACTAGAAGCAGGACGAGTTTCTGTTTCTCTTCAGTCCCTTTGTGGACATTTGTAGTGAGTGAGGGTCTTTATGAGAGAGTTCTACTCGCTGGTCACGGTTTATCGCTCCATCGATGTGAATTCAGTAGAGAGAAACCAGAGAGACTGTGAAGAAGGAAGATGCCGGTGTGTCGATACATCTGTCTGGAACAGATCTTCAGAATGTTGCCCCTTCTTAGATGTCTCTGCCAAATGTCAAAACTGAAATCTCATCAGACGCCTGGTAGGCTTGTCTTGCGTCTTATATGTCTCTATGAATACAGGTGTCTATGTCTTGTGTCTCTAGCCTCCAATAGACAGACCTTTTAACTATCGACCAGACCAACAGACCAGTTATACAAGAAGGGGTTGTATCATTCTATCTATTGTTCTAACTACCATTCTGTTTGTCTGCTGGTCTATCTATCGTTCTTTCTGTCATTCTATATATCATTGCAGCTATCATTCTATCGTTTTATGTCATCTATCCATCTATCTATCTATCTATCTATCTATCTGTCATCTGTTGTTCTATCATTCTATCGTTCTATCTATCTATCGTTCTATCTATCTATCATTATATCATTATATCTATCAATCTATCTATCATTCTATTTTGATTTATCATTCTGTCCATCAATCAATCATTCTATAGTTTTATCACTCCCTTTATCATTCCATCTATCTGCCTATTGTCTATTATATTGTTTTATTTTTCTATAACATTTCAGCTGTCTGTCTGTCTATCTATCTCTCTATACTGTGTGTAGTTGTTTATATATTTATACATAACCATTTTAAAGTGCTTAAAAGTTTAATGTTTTGTTTTTGTCATTCTATCTTTTCTATTTTTCTGTTGTTCCATCATTCTATTATTCTATCTATTGTTCTATAACTATCGTTCTATCTATTTGTCTCTCTATCATTATATATCATTCTATAAATTCTATGTAATCTTTCATTCTGGCTGTTCTTTTATCTGGCATTATATAATTCCATGTATTGTTCTTTCTAGAGTTGTATCACTCTGCTGTTCTTTCTATCATTCTTCCTATTGTTCTATCATTCTGTCTATCACTTTTTGTTCTATCAGTGGTTCTAATGTTCTTTTCACAATTCTTTCATTTTCATTTTGTCTATGGTTCTATTGATCATTCAGTTTATCCTCCAGTCCTTCTTTGTGTTCTAACACTCTTTACCTCATTATGTATGTCAGTTCTTAACTTTTGATCTGTTTATTATGGTAACATTCTACCACTCTATCATTCTATCATTTGTTTATTGACCTGTCTGTCTGTCTTTTCTTTCATTTTGGCTACTATTAATCTTTCTTTCTGTCTTTCTGTCTGTAATCTCTTTTCTTTCTTTCTTTCTTTCTTTCTTTCTTTCTTTCTTTCTTTCTTTCTTTCTTTCTTTCTTTCTTTCTTTCTTTCTTTCTTTCTTTCTTTCTTTCTTTCTTTCTTTCTTTCTTTCTTTCTTTCTTTCTTCACTAGCTGCCTCTCAGTGTAGAGATGAGTGTCAGGTTGAAGAGGATCAATTGAAGGCTTGTCAGGGTTGAGTGCAGGGCTGTTCAGTGTGGACTGGGAGTGCTGTAACCGTGGCCTCAGTTCTGCTAATCAATGCAATAATCACTTCTACCTCTCTCACAGGCCCTGAAGCGCTGCTCGCTGTTTGCTGAGCATTTCTTTCATCTGCTGTCAATCCGCATAGGGCTCGGAGGGGAAGGGGAGCAGGGAAAAGGATAGCCGTTTGTTTTTGTGAGCGAGAAAGGGCGTGTTTGTTTGAATGAATATTTGGGAACAATTGAAAGAGTTTGTAATCACTGAGCGGAAGATGGAGAACCATTATGTGGTTTTTATTGTGGAGTCACTGTTATCATCGCTCTTGTACAGATGACCCACCCCCCTTTAATTACCTCATTAATGTTTCATCCCCATTAATGATGCTTGAAGATGGTCTCTAGAGTAAACTAATGCAAAAGACGAATGAAGGAGGAGAGGAATGAGAGGCGTAACTTTGAGATCAGACATAGAGGACATGTTTCCTCTCAAAGCACATTAAGCAGGATGTTTTAATGGAGATTTCCGGCTATGAAATGTTCCATTTTATGAAAAGTTTTTTCAAATGGAAAGTATAACTTTCAGGATCCTATTGGCCGTTTCCAGTTCATTGTTACACCTCATTCACCTCCATGACCCTTTTTTTTAGTTTGCTTGGAGCACCAACTATCAGCATTTTGTGGACAAAGTGCTCCAGGAATATGAAGATATAGTGCCTAATCTATTTGATTTAGTAGGGCAGTGTCCATAACAGGATATTTTAGCACTGTAAAGTATCTGAGAGCCAGATAAATTATGATATTTCACACTGCTGTTATCGAACATCGCATCTTCTGCCAGCAGATGTTCCTGCATTCTTATTCGCAATCTTCCTGTGGCACCAGAACAGTGCACAGACAGTGATAAGGAAGAACGTAATGCACAATAATCAATGTCATGTTGAGATAGGTGGGTTTGCAACATCAAGTAGACAGCTAGCAAGAATGGACCATTTCATTACTATAGATGTCTGCTTCTGCTGCCCCACGTTGTGTGAAAGACTCATTTCTCTTGTCGGGGCAATTGCCATGAGCACGAAAAGTCCAATGCTCATTCCTCTCTGTCTGTGACAGCTGATGTATAGACTGTACTCATCTTTAGACCACCTTTTCCCTCTTTACACTTGAAAGAAATGAATGAACTCATTCAGCATAAATACCGCTGAGAATGCAGTGTCTCTCCTTGGCTGCTTCTTGGAAGTTTTTACAGCTAAACTTTTTAAAAGGAACAAGGATTGACATTTACAAAATATTGTGCTTTGGTGGTCCCCAAAGCATCCTGAAGATGGCTCGGTCCGTGTCCCAGGATGCACTGTTCCTCCCGTCTCTTAATCTCACAAGGTCAAATTGACATTTAAATGTACATTTTCTGCATATAATGCATAAATGGATCTATTTATAGCTTCTATGAGCCATAATATACCTTAAGAATAGTTCACCAAAAAATTAAAATTACCCCATGATTTACTCACTCTCAAGCCATCCTTGGTGTATATAACTTTCTTCTTTCAGATGAATACAATCGGAGTTATATTAAAAATGTCCTGGCTCCTCCTAACTTTATAATGGCAGTGAATGGGGGTCAAGATTTTGAAGCCCAAAAAAGTGCATCCATCCATCAAAAACGATGAGAGAGTGGTGTTCCTGCGGATGTTGTAGGACGTTGGCCTAAGCGTAAGTGACGAACGCGTAAGTGCAGAGGAGAGAGCAAAACAAAACACCGGTCATGAACTAGAAGTACAAAACAAGGATTTGCAAAGAGAAATGTTGGAGGATTTCGATATACAGTCGTGGCCAAAATTATTCAAACACTTGGCATATTTAAGAGGTTTCAGTTGTTTTTGTCATATACACCTAGGATTGCTTGAGGTGAGTAAATCATGGGGTAATTTTCATTTTTGGGTGAACTATCCCTATAAGTTTGATAATTGGACTCTACCTATTTCTTCACCCCTTCACAATTTTATAGAAATTGTATATAAATAATTGCGTCCTCTAAATTCATTTAAGTGTAGCTGAAAGCTGCACTCAATTGCACAAGACTTCAGAGACTTGTAAATGTGTGAGATATACAGATGTATGACTTTATCAAGTAGGAGGACAGGACATTGTACGATACATTAGTCTGATGTATTGGCGACGCCTTTAAAAGGTTTCGAATGAGGTTCATTTATCAGAGCTTTATAGCTGAGTGGGATCTTTCCAACTGCTGAGAGACGCTTCATATATATTTCTGAATGTTTCAATAAAATGTTCTATTTCTCTGTCTCTCTCCCTTTTTTTCAGCGTAAAGATGGTGATTTTATGGACGGCTGGTGACATCTTTAAGACCACGTATTTCGTGATCAATGAAAGCCCCACCCAGTTCGTGGTCTGTGGTGCAGTACAGATCTTAATTGACATTGCCATTCTGCTCCAGGTGGGCTACTACGGCCAGGACACCAGAATCAAACTGGGCTGAGATCACTACAATAATGATGATCAACTCTCCTAAATAAGGACATTCTACATGCTACTTACCTGCAAAACTACATGCTTTTACTTTTTAAAAACATTTTAATACACAGTGGGGTTTAAAAGTCTGAAACTGCTAGTGAAAATAGTTCTATATTGTTTTTCTCTCATTTGATATAACTTCAATTTAATGTTTATATTTAATCATATATTTATTTTTATTTTATCTAATGTTTTTATTAGAAAGTGCATTATTAGCCTTACAATTTGAATGAAAAGTTCTATTGAAAATGTTTCAATGTTATTTGGTAAAGCAAAAAAAAAAAAATGTATTTGATTAGTTGTAATGCTTCTTAGTTTTATTTCTATTTAAAATCCTAAAACTTAGATTTTGGATCCCGGATTTTTTTCCTTCAAAGAAGAGAGAACAGGCCTTATATGCAATGGCTGGACATCCTTATACCTTTTTTTTTTTTTTTAGTTAAAAAAATTGTTAAAAACATTTAACTAATCCAGCCAACAGATTCACTACAACAGGACAGATGAATGCCCCTTCACTTTGTTATTTTTACATTATTTGTATTTTTGCTAGCTTTTGTGAGAGCCAATATGCTTTTAGTGCAATTGAAGTGCTGGGAAATGCATGTGCCAAATGCATCTGCCACAACCTGTATTCAAACTGCTAGCTCATTTGTTAACAATTTGTGGTCCTTTTTTTCATTTTAGAGCACTTAAATAATTGTTACTTGCATAATTGCACACAAAAATCCATATTTTAAGTAGCAGATTAATGTTAGACTTTTAAACCTGAGACTGAGTCAAAACCAGTTGCTGATGAATGACTTTATTACCAAACTTTAATTACCAAACCATATCAGTGGAAATGCATGAGGGTATGCCATAAATATATAATGCACAACTGATTTATCATGTATTATTGCATTGCAAATGAGAAAAAACAGACCGATTTGTTATCAAAGATCAATAGTCCCTTTTCAGCAAAGTAATTTCACTTTATACTATTAGTGCCAGTGTTTTGTAAAATAAATATTTTTTTCCAGGGTTTTTGATTTGGAAAAGTGGAATAATAATGTGTAATATTCCAATGAAAAAGCAGTTGAAGTTCATAGTAACCACACAAAGCCAATGATGGACGGCTTTTAGCCATCTTGGGTCCATAGTCTGCTATGTCCTTTAAGGATGACAATGAATACCTCAACCAGTCATATATTGTCCATGTTTACCCATGCATGTCACACCAAGATGAAGGGCAGCCTGCCCACAAATATTAACATTTGGACTGTTTTTATGTCTAAGTTGATGGGACTGGTGAGAAAAAAATGCAGTCACCTCAACTCAGATGCTTCTGCGGTTGATCAGATATGAGGAGACCTCATCATAAAATATTTCCACTCTATTAAGTTACCATTCACACCAGCACTGAGTTATGTGCTATTTATCACTGCAAAGAAAAGGTCACTATAACTTTAAATCCCACTATAGCGCCAGGCTGCTCAGGGAGGACTAGATGTGGCCTTAAAAAAGCACTTTCAGATTCCATCTCAGTTTTGGCTCTCTTTCTACCTCCCTGCCCATGTTTAACCGTAGGGATTTCAACATGCCCATGGACTGTTTAAGCCCGTTGGCTCCTTTAGCATTAGTTGATCGTCAAAGTTTAGCCGTTGGTTATTACAGATGGTCACAAAGCCTCAGCTGTTTGCTCCCTGCATGGGCAGCTTTATTGGCTTTAGCTCTCATTGTGCTAAGACTTTGTGTGTGGTAAATATTTGTTCTGTTGTGCTGTTAACCGACATATCAACATATCTGACCCCAGCAAAGGTCAAAACCACCTACAAATTTAGTCATAGAATGACTTTGTGTGAGCCCACTCTCTACCAAAAAAAGAATACATTGCATTAATGCTGTTCTATGCAATACATATGTTTGAATGTCATATGGAAATATGTACTTTTGTACATTTTAAGATAATATTGATTGATCACGTACACTACTGTTCAAAAGTGTGGGGTCCTTTTTGTTGGCTAATAATAAGTATTTAAGCACCAAATCAGCATATTAGAATGATTTCTGATCATGTGATACTGAAGACTAGAATAATGGCTGCTGAAAATTCATAATATTATTTATCCTACTATCCTCAACCTTTTGAATGGTTGTGTCCGGTCTCACACCAATACACTCCCTAAGAGGAAAGATTTATTGATCAGAGGTTGTGCTTTCATAACTCAGGAGACTTAGACTCAGTTTTTCATTTACATTTTCTTAGGAACAGTACAAATTAGACACTTGTTGAAGTATATTTTTGAACAATGAAATGAATGTGGATATTTAGTTTTGTGAGATTTTGAGTTCATATTGTTATTTCTCAGTTTCTCAGCACATTTACAGTACAGTTGTTTTATGAATCTCTAGAGGAGACACTCGTGAAATTTCTAGAATCTTTTTTTTTTTCCAGAAGAAACATCTGAGAAGATGTAGACTAATGCAAAAGTCTCAATTTTCTCTCCATTTCTAGGAGAATGAGCTGAGATATGAGAGATCTTCTTTGCTTTTGTTTTTCTTTTCTTTTTTTTGCCAACCATTCTAGACCTCTTAAAACCTCACTTTAACCAAAAAAAATAGTTACATCCAAAGACTTTCTTTTTTCTTTAATAATCATGGATATGTTTCTGTTGTGTCTATGTTTCCAGTTTTCAGTGTTTTGTTAGTTGCACATGACTGCTACAGTAAATAGCTTTGCCAAGCTTTGTAATTCTCTCATCATCAGTGAGGAAATCACACTGATGAGCAAGATAACGCTCTATTATGTGTTTAATGTTGTGTGATAATGATCGGTTAATGTTGCCTTAATGGTCTAAACATTTTTGTCATTCAGGTCAAAAAGGTGCCTTAAAAAGTGACATGACAAACAATCTTAATTTGTCATAATTAATACAGCATTATGGACATAATTATTCATTTTTCAGGATATTAGTGAGTATGGCATTATGTACAGGATGTGTGTGTGTGTGTATATATATATATATATATATATATGTACTCACACACATTGTATGAAAAATCCAAAAAATACTCCAAACAATATTTTGTCCTTACTTTTTTATTTTTGTCATTTTCATCCTCACATCCTGTTGTGTGAATACCAGATGAACCACTATGTCACCATGTTATGTAACAATATCTGTATTGCTTGTTGAATGTTTTTTATTATTATTATTTGTTGAATTGTTTGTATTTGCAAAGCTTCAGTGACATACTTGATTTAATAACATCTGATGCATGATTGCACATTTGAAATTACATGTAAATTGCTTGTGTGACCAGTGTAGTGGGGTGTAAAATTGAAAAACCAAATTCCATCCTTTCCAGATTCTGTACTGAGCGTGTGTGACAGAAGACAGTGAATGAGCATTACTGATAATAAAGACAATTTCAGATGATCAGAAAGTGTTCAGCTTTACTGTACTGCACTTTACAAGGCTGCATGATCATTTGGTGTCAGCAGTGAAAGAGACTCGGTGTGAAATATTCAAGGTTGTGGGGAAGACTGGATTATAGATGAGAGACTAAGCCTGCAGAATACCTGTATCCCTCCATTAATTGAAATCCCATACATTAATGATATGGTACAGGATGTCACATGATGACTGCGGGAATCCTGGGTGTTCTTGGCCCGTCCTAGGAAGGGGGCGTTCAGGTGGGCGGTAGAGGAGCCTGATGCAGGGACAGGGAATGACGGATTGAGTTACCACATTTGCTTGTTATTATCATCTTTTGTAGACACAGTCCATTACAACAATGAAAGCAGAAATTCACGTTTCAATGGCTTTTGACAGTCAACAATATGTCAATCAGGTCAGATTTAACCCTAAAATCATCATTCCATGTGTGTGTGCTTCAAACAATCGCGATTATGTATCCAGTGTTGGGTGTAACGCGTTACTGTAATTAAATTACTTTCCACTGAAAAAGTAAAGTAAGGGATTACTGTTCATTTTTAGGTTACAGCTACTTATAAAACTTGCGTTACATACAGTAAATAATTTCAGCAGCACAAAGTTATTTAAGCAGCTCCTTCACTTTCAGATTACAAATTCACAGAGAAACCTTAAATACAGCGAATTCAAATCAAAAACTAATATTTCAACATAGCTATCCCGTATCTTAAATCAGAACGAATTCAAATCAAAAACTAATATTTCTGATTAAGTAATCCATATGAAACTAAAGCAAGGTAATCCCTAAAATCTAATTAAAATCGAAAACATTATCGAATATTATCTATTATAAAATATAAAATATATATATATATCCATACCTGTATTTTATTCTATCCCGTATTTTACCATTCTATGTCATCCCTTTTAAATATTTTGTAGCCAAATCTTGCCTATTTTTAATTAATCCCGCGTTTTTATGTTTGTAAAACATTCTTTATAATAAGGCCCAAACCTCATTATATATTCAAGTGAATATTTTATGCAATCTTGTATGAAACGCATCACACAATAACCCATCAATTTATTTGTTCCCTTTACAAATATGCTGTTGATATCTGTGCAACTGTGCGCAGTAGTGATGCGTGGATGGAGGTTATATCCGCGGGCGCTGTGGATAATCCACGGGTCTAATATTCTGATTATTTGCGGGTGGGTCGCATTATAAATATAATGATGAATATAAATGTGATATACGATTTCTTGATGTTAATGAGTGAGAGCGCTGCAAGTTTCAAAGTCAGGTGCAGTCTTTGTTTACTCCGCCCCCTTCCCCCATAGACACGCACCCGAATCATTTCTGTAATTTATTCTTACCTAGTTAACATGTTATTTTTACATAAATCTGTACGGATTTTACTAGTTGGGCTTTTCCTGAACATCTTGCCAAACTGAAATGTATTGTTTAACTTTTAAGCATTTTTTTGTTCTATTTGCTAACCAAAGAAAGTAAAAAATATATAAATATATTAAAAAAAGGTTTAAGTATTACAGTTGTTTTAAAGCTAAAAGGCTAAACTATTCTATGTTTGACTCAAATTGAAAGAATAGTTTAATTTCTATTAAGGTTTATAGGGATTTTAAGATGTAGCCTAATTAGCAATTTGAATAATTAAGTTACTTATTGAGTAACTAAGTTACTTTTCAGACAGAGTAATTAGTAAAGCAATTTAAATACAATATTGATGAAGTAATTAGTAACTGTAATTAATTACTTTTTGAAAGTAACTTACCCAACACTGCTCGTATCCAAAATTGAAGTTTTTGAAATATTTACACCTTTATACATTTTTATATTCATATTCTTATTTTTTTATATTATATATAAATATATTTAATATATAACATATTTTCTTAAATATATACATGCATGTATTTGTATTTATATATACATAAATATACACAGTATACACACATATATTATGTAAACAAATATTTTTAAAAAAATTGGATGAGATTAATCGCGATTAATCATTTGATAGCACTAATATATATACTATATAGATTCATTTTTTTTTTTTTTTACTTTTGTTGTTTTTTATCAATTTAATGTGTCTTTAATTAAAACAAAATTTATTGGACCCTAAAACTTTTAATGGTATTATACATTTTACATTATTGTATTATTATTTGTTTATATTAATAATATTTAAATAGTAAAATTATTCATCAATTATTCATTTTTTATTTTTAAATTGGTATAATATTTCATATAATTAAAATAATAATTTTACTCGTATAATACAATGCATACATCATGGTAACGAGCAACTTAGATTAAACTGTCATTAAAATAATTTTACTATAAAAAAAACAGTGGTCTTTTAAAATGACTTTTCTTTATGCAAAATATAATTCAGTTTCTTTTTTTATATATATATTGGGGTGAAATGTGACCTGTGTGTTTTCATCAAGAGATTTACCACTTTCACCAGTGTTATGTCTAGATTATTGTGTTATGATTTTGCTCAACCCTCTCGATGCACCATCTTATGTCATGCAGAACGTCTCTGCTACGGTGGGTTGACCTGACGTAATATGACCTGACCTGAGTTATGGTACATTTCTCCTTTGCCTTCATATATCGGTTTTCCCATTTATATACAGTTACGTGAGAGAAAAGACATTTGTGTCATCTGTGACACGATTGATGTTTGTGTTAACTTCCTTTTATAGACAAAAACACGTGAAATGTTGCCAAGGGAGCAGTGCTTCAGCACGATGTGTGTTACCTAACTATAGTGCAGGTGTCATATTTCACAGGACATAAGCTACTTTGATAAGGTCAAGGTGCTGTACAATAATGCAATGCTTTTTAAGGTTCTTAAAGCATGCAGTATGTGTCTAGATTGAGCTGGCGGTGCTGATGTATTGTAGATGCTTTATGAAGTATGTGGGCAGGGGATATTTTGTTCCTAATTGCACACCATCAGCTAATGGGGTCAAGGAGTCATGCTGTACTTTAGCTCTTCACTTGAGATACCATTACAGATATCATTACACATGTATGCATGTGACAGTCGTAGCTCTGTAGGATGTTGCCTCAGACGCTCAGCTAATCGATAATCAATTGTCAGGGAATTCAAACACAGTTTGAAGATGAGGAATGATTTTGAGTGTAATCAGCCGTGATGAGCTAAATAAATGTGTAGCACTTTCACAAAATCAATGATGATTTGAATGATTTTATATTAGACTAAGATACAGGATGTATACACACTGCTGGTCACAAATTTGGAAAAATATTTTTTATGTTTTGGAAAGAAGTCTCTTATTTGATCAAAATTATAGTAATAAGCTGTGTGGCTTTTTAATAAGGGTTACAAAACATACATTACATTCTACATACATGCACACATTTTTTCTTGTTTTGATATTTCCCACTCATCACTCCCTGTTTTTTCATCAGTCTAACATGTAAATAACGTAAGGACCATCATTAGTACTGACTGATCTGTTGTCTGTCGTCTTCTCTTCCTCTCCTGTGTGTGAACAATGACTTGAACAGACTCTGGGGATGCTGCTTCACTGTATGATGGAGTGGCTCTGTGATCCTGTTTGTTTTAAACGGTCATAAACGCCTCTTTCAGTCTACCCAGGCTAAATTATTCAATCTGTTAGTGTAATGAGAAGGTCTCACGCACCAGAAGAGGTTGTTTATTTTTATTTTTGTTACCACAGCATCACACCTTTGTTCACAGGATTTGAAAAGGTGTACCTGTTATATTCAAGTACAAAAAAAAAAAAGCAAGCAGCTGTTGTTGCTAGAAATTCAATGTAAAAATAGTTGCAGCATTTCAGGTATTATGGGATGGCATTTTTATGTCTGCATTTTTTTTAATGAATTTCATAGCCATGTATTTCATTAAGTTATTTTTTTATTTTACAATTAAAATGAAATTATAATAATATAGTTATTATTAAATAGTATTTATTTTTTCAATACTACTCCAAAGTTTGGATTCATTAGGAAAATGTTTTTGACAGAAGTGCTAAAAACTGTAAAAACGTTGATCGATAAATAATATCTCTTATTATTATCAATGTTAAAAACTGTTTTTGCCGCTTAATATTTTTGTGGAAATGTGATACTTTTTTCAGAATTCTTTTATGAATAGAAAATTCAAAAGTACAGCATTTATTTGAGAAATAAATATTTTTAAACATTATTAATCCCTGTCACTTGTGATAAATTTAATGCATCCTTTCTGAATGTGTGTATATATATATGTGTGTAAATATAATTTCATTGAAATTGAAATTTTACATTTAAATTGTTCCTTTTAGCCATAGCCATGTACTTCATTAAGTTATATTTTTTATTTTAAAATTAAAATGAAATTGTAATAATATAATTATAATAAAATATTATTTATTTTACACTACTAGTCAAAAGTTTGGAATCCTTAAGATAAATGTTTTTGACAGAAGTGCTAAAAAACTGTAAAAACAGTGCTCAATAAATAATATTACTTATTATCAATGTTGAAATGAACAAAAGAACAGCATTTATTTGAAATTTGCTTTCTGAATGTGTATAATTTCATTGAAATTTTGAATTTAAATAGTACTTTTCCTTATAATATTAATACTTTTAACTGTAGAAAATGTAATTGTATTTTCCTATTAAATTAAATATAGCCTTATATAATATAAGGTACATAAAGTATAATACAATATATTTTACCCTATGTTCTATGATAAGTTAAACAGTCCTGAAGCATTTTTTTCTTTCTGTTTCTGTTAAAATTGCTAACATTTTGTATAGTGCTTTAGCCATGCTATTTATCATTTTTGCTTCCCTCTGGATTTTTCTTTCTTTCATTCTTTCTTTTCTGTGTAAGGTCAGGCTGTCAGCTCACACAGCCTTGCAGACAAACTGCAGCACCGATGGTAGTCAGTAAACTGACTCAGTCACTGCGGCTGATACTGAGCACTGCTGCTGCTGCTCCAAATGATTAGCAGAGTGGCTGCACTCGTGGACTTCCCTGAATGACTTCCTCTGAATGCCCCCGGGCTCCTTTACCCGAGCAATTAGCCCTCAATCTGATTGAGGGCAGTCTCCATCTCAGCCGGAATCACTGTGCTACACCATATTTAAATCAATATCAGTTTCTCTCCCACCAATTACAACTTTTTTCTCATTACTGGTGATTCAAATGAAACAATCACTAATCAGGCCGTTTGGCAGTGGAGCTATTTTCTGTTCAGGGTATTATGAGCCGTGTTAAATTACTACAGTAAGTTTATGGTGCGCACATCCTTTCCCTTACATTCCTCCATTTAATAACGGGGAATATCGATTTAGGTTTTTAGCATAATGATGAGACATATATTACTATGACTGATATAGATCATAACTGTCATTGTCTTCTCATCCATGCTATAGGCACACCGGAGAAAATGTTCAACTGGGGAGTTGCAAAAAGTCATGCAAAGGCTTTGGAAATGGAGCGTAACTATGGTACGAAGGCATCTGTGAGAGATTATGACAGAAGAATATAATTTTTGTTTATGGCCACACCCCTCCCCTTGCTTTTAAAGGGACAGTTCACTCAAAATGGAAGGTTCTGTCATCATCTTTAAGATAGATATTTTGCAGAATTTGTTTGCTGCTCTTTGTGTGCTATATTCTAAACTGAAGTATCAACCATAATTTATTTATTTTCTTTATGTATTTTTTACCAGCGTCTAGATGTTGGTAATACTTTTAGCTAACATCTTTTCTGGGTAAGCGCGACCTCTCTTAACCTGCCATGAAGAGTGTTCAGTTCGCAGCTCAGAAATGGCCCGTGTGTCTCTGTGTCCTCCCTCACATCACAGAAAATGAGATTTCAGGAACAGAACCAAGCACTCTATTTCCAAACGGCTCCCAGGCAGGCTTATAAAGACACAAACGAGTGCAGGGATTTTATTAGACCAATGATATTTCAATCCAATCAGAGAAGTTGCCCATGATTACAGCTTCTTGCACCACTGTATTAAATAGAGTGTGAAATTAAGATTTAATTAGTCAAGCATGTGAATAATAACTAACCTGTCTGCTATCTATCCATCCATCCTTGTTCTATCGTTCTGTCTGTCCATCTATCTATTTATCTATCGACCTACCTATCGTTCTATCATTCTGTCTGTCCATATATCGTCTATCTATCAAATTCAAATTCAAAATTGCTTTATTGCATGACTGTAAATAAAACAATATTGCCAAAGCTTGGAATATAAGTGCAGAAATATAATAATAACATCTATCATTCTATCTATCTGTCTATCTGTCTGTCCATCCGTTCATTCTTCCATATCTATCTATCACTCTATCGTTCTATCATTCTTTTTTATCTATCTATCTGTCTATCTATCTATCTATCTATCTATCTATCTATCTATCTGTCTGTCTGTCTGTCTGTCTGTCTGTCCGTCCGTCCGTCCGTCCGTCCGTCCATTTTTTTTAGATGCAAATTACAATTATATGAATTTCTTTGAATTTCAGTTAATTTTAGTTCTACTTCCTTACATTTATTAGAACTGTACCGCAGCCACATATTTATTGTTCTGACGTTGTGCATATCCTCTCCATCTGAATGTTGCAGCATTAATCCAGTGTCCTTGAAGCCCCCTGCATTTGCCTGCATTGACACTGCGCTCATGCTATAGCCACAGCCTCTGGGAAATGCAAATATATGGAGTTCTGAGGCTAATCATTATTTCTATCCACACTTGCTGAGCTGTATGTCCTTCTATCAATCACTGCTCCAATCTCTCTCACCTCTACCATGCCTGTTCCTTATGTCCCCTCATTTCAGATCCATCTCTTTGGTGAATAGCTGCCTGAATGTGTCCTTGCCATACATTGCTATACATGGTGTCCCCCAGGGTGGACCCCTTTTGTTAGGCATGACTCTCATTCCATGGCAAGGGATGCCAAGGGCATCCTGGTCTATCTCGTAGCCTGCTCCAACCACCTCCCCCCTGGCGATTATTATTGCCCATCCCCTGGGCAGTAATCCCACACAGACTAATTAAACAGGGTCAAAACCATTACAGAACATAGTCGGGACCCTCCTTGTCACTGCTGAAGGTGACCATGAGCACCTCATGACGCAGGTAGCTTTGTTTAATTCCTTTGATGCTATAGTGTACATTTCAGCAAGAAGATATAAAGTTACCAAATGTATAATATTTTATATAGCACAGCTTGTTCCTGTTTAGTTATTTATTTATATCTTATGATGTTCTTTATCTTTCAGTCTCTCCATAGCATTGATATTCACTGCTTCTCATGTTGCCGTCTCAAATAGAAATGGATTCACATTACAGGGTATTGAATTCATCACTTTTGTTTCAGCAGGGCTCTTGTGCGACTTCAGACCTAAGGCCAGTTTTGGTGGTCTCTAAAACAAAATATATGCATCATTAAGCAGAAATAGATTCATAGAAGCATGTAAAAAGCTCAGAATAGTGAGAGCCCTTAAACAGGCCCTCAGTTGAGGCACTTTGCTCATTATGAACAAGTTCATTCAATGTAATGAAAAGAAATGCAATCATGAGAAACCAAGACCATTTCTACAAAGATAGGTTTCGATAATTCCAACAAATCCAACTCTGGCAGGCATAGCAGAATTACTAGCTGGAAATGTGCATTTGGGGATTTGTCTGTTTCAAAACGCTGGATATTGCAGTGGTCTTCACTTCATTTAGACAGAAAAAAACTATGATCATAATTTCTTCATTTTATATATTTTCACCCTCCTTATACTCTTCTCAGCTGACGTGTTCACCAGTCCAGGTAGGGTTTTATGCAGGCAAAAAGCCTGTTTTCCATTGATAGCCTTTCAGACGTAGCTGTACATTCTGACTGGTGCTGACTGCAAACTGCCATTGAGATGAATAGGAATGCTGCTAACAGATAGTTTTCGACAGTTATTGTAGACCTCCTTGGGCCAGACAGGAGGAGAGAGTTCTTCGGAGAAGGTGAAAATCTTGCCAAGATTAAACGGAAATTTAACCCCTTTTGCCCTACAGACATTGGAGCAGATCCAAACAGTTTTCAGAGGACTTACATTTGCTCATTTTCTATTCCATCAACAGGACACCTCATGAAAAATTCACTGAGTGGTTGATGCTAACTAGTTCACTCAGTGGACCTGACTTGCAGATTGTTCTTTAGGTCCAGTCTTCTGCTTTTGGTGACATTGGATGACATTTTTTAGTGGTTTGTTCCCTCTTCCTTCTTTTTCTTCTGTCTTTCTCCCTCCCCTTTTTTATTTTAAATAATGAATGTCCTGTTTAAGAGAATCTGAGCTTGGGAAAGACTGAGATCATTGAAAAGGATCCTGAGCATTGTGGGTTAAGTTTCCGTGCAGTTTTAAGCACTGGTCAAGTCGGCAGACAAAACGTAAAAATTTTTGGAGAGAGAAAGCGTTTTAAAGACGTCATCATACTCTGTAATATTGTGCTGAAATAGCTTCATGTACGATGTAAGGGTTTTTGAAAGGTCTCTAAATGCTCACCAAAGCTGCATTTATTTGATCAAAAATACAGTAAAAACAGTAATGTTGTGAAATATTATTACAATTTTAAAAAATCCATTTGAATATATTGTAATGTATTCCTGTGATGAAAAGATTAATTTTCAGCAGCTGTTACTCAGTGTCTTTTTTAATGCATCATTGCTCAATGAAAGTATTATTTATTTTTTAAGTCTTACTGATCCCAAACTTTTAAACTGTAGTGTATATGCATTATATTATATACTGTATGTACTATGTCTATCTGTCATTTCTCTCATCCTCCCTCACAGACAGTGTGATGGCACCACAGTAGGTTTTATTGCCCTGTTTAAAAACTGTTATGTCAGGAAGTTATTTACTACTTAGTAATGACGGACAGAGCAGTGGGACTTCAGCAATAGCAAACTTTTTTTATAAATGCCCAGAGATGATCATAAAAACCAGGAGCACTCTCCTCACTTCCTGAAATTGATCACGGGATGGGCGGCTTCTGTGTATTCCACTTCCTCTCACCTGTCCCTGACCCTCTTCACAGTGCAGCGTGAACACTGAAAACGCATTAAACAAACCCAGTGATTTATCACAGGCTGACCTATGCTGACACTCAGGCTCTCCCGCACCTAAGGGGAGATTGATGGGACCACCAACATAAAGCCTTTGAAGATGTGACCTTTCAAAGTCCTATCTCTGATTTTTCCTCTTTCTTTGGTTTTTATCAGAAGTGGGATGTGAGAGAGCGTTCGGACCCTCCATTCTACACCTGAACAGTGCTGCGGTCACTGTTGGTAACTGTGTCCAACAGTTGGTCACTTATAACCAACCAAAGTAAGTAAGAAGTAAATGTATATTCTAAATACTCCTAAGCGTATTGTATTCCATTTTGAACATGTAGAATCGTGATGTGTGTTTGTAAGTAAGGTATAATGTTCAGTCAGACAGTCATTATCACAAAATAAACTCCAACAGGGTCTGGTATCGTCCCGAAGGGATCTATTTTGTTGTCTGAGTGTACATTATATGGATTATTCCATGGTCACTTATCAAATAATAAATGCACATGAATTATTGATTTAAACTGAAATAATGCTATTGTTTGAGAGGAGAGAGGCTGAGGACTAATATAAAGTCAGAAGATTATACAAATACATATATTTGTGCAAAACAATATAGAGGTCATTATACAATAATGTCTGACTGCTGAATCCAATCAGAGTCATGTATTTCTGAGAGCTGTGTAATAAATTGTAATAGGTTCTTGGTATTTAAATTTACGATTTGTTTTAAGGGAAAAAAACAAGATAATGGAGTTATTTGTTTTATTCATACAACACTACATAGAGTAAAATAATATAGAGTATAACCAGCTGTTTTCATAAACCTTGTTTCTTTATATTTGTTGGTTATGTTGGTTTGTTTTGTGAATACCAATGAAGGGATTAATATGAGACCAGAAGGAAGAAAAGAAGAAAATTAGCTTTTGAAACGAAAGATCTCATTAAAAGCCCCCCATCTTTCTCTCTCTCTCTCTCTCTCTCTCTCTCTCTCTCTCTCTCTCTCTCTCTCTCTCTCTCTCTCTCTCTCTCTCTCTCTCTGTTTACTATTTTCTCTCCATTTTCTCTCACACCTCCAAGATTTTCCGTTTTTCAGATAGCCTCATGACAACAGCTGGATATTACGTTGTTTCTGACCATCCATATGTGTCTTTGTTTACACCCTTCAATATCCGTAGGTGAATCTACTCTTCTCACCATATGTGTTGCTCTCATTTCTGTCCACTATACATTATGTCTCCCTGCTGTGATGCAAAATGGACCATCTTTACATTTGATATTGGTAATTATGTTGAGAGTGGAGGGGAATGCACCATAACCATATCAGCAATGGATTAGAAAAAGCTCTCCAGTTCTGCCCTTTGAGACCCAGAGCGGTGGATTCAAGTTATTTTCCATTTACAGAGTTTATTTCATGAACCACTACCAGAACAATTTATATCCATAGATAGAGCCAATCGGAACAAAAAGGACTACCTTCAGTGTCTTTGGTTGTGAATGACAGTCATTGTGAATGACAGTAACACATTTAAAGTAACTGTTGGGTAATCATACTGCAGCATCCCACCTGATGGGAAAGCAGCATTAATTTGCTCAGACAGAATTTAATTCAATCATATGGTAGTGCTAATAGTCTTGGTCTGTGTAGTGTGATTAGTGAAATCGGAGATCAAATGGTATTTTCTCTTTTTAGTCTGCTGCATGGTCAATAAAATATATTCTTTATGCTTTTAACCTACTATACATATCAACTAAAATTTTAAATGGCTATAAAGAGCAGTAAATGGGTCTTTTGAGTTACTTTTTGCATATTTAAATGGGATGGTAGCAGACTTTTGTTCTTTTTTATGAGCAAAGATATAACTGCTAGATTTGCATTTTGTAGGAAGTGCTAAATTTAACCTATATAATATTAATGAACCTAACTGTCGCCAAAAGGTGACACAAAATTAAATTACAATCCATCCCGAGAGATTTACTGACTTTAATGCACTTCAATTCAGCTTCTAATTTGGAATGTATGGCTGGAGCTTTAAAGGGATAGTTCACCTTTAAAAAGTGTACAATTGTGCCATCATTTTATCATCATTTTATCACTTGGTCACTGTTAGATCTGATTTCAGAGCAATATAGATTGGAATGAAAAGAGCAGAACTGGTTTCATTGAACAATGTTATCAACCAGCAATCAGAGTGAGAACCATTGAAATAAAATTTTATTCTATGAATTTCTTATGGAAAGAAATGTGGGTCTCTGTTCAATCAGCAATCTGTTGAATTTAGTAATTTAGTTTCAAATGATTTTTTTTTTAATGTGCTATGTTTGTAATGTGATTTAAAAAAAAAATTCAAAGTGCATATTTTAATACACATTACTCATGTGCATATTTCTAGATGCATATATTTTATGACAGCACGTCCTCATCCACTTTAAATATATCAAATGACCAAGATATTCTTCAGAAAGTCACACTGTGGATTCTACTGAGGAAATAAGTTGAGTGGAGCTTGTTTCGGCATGAGGGTGAGTAAATAATGACAATTTTATTTTCTGGATGAACTGTTCCTTTAACAAGTGTGTATGTGGGTGTGTGAGATTAAAAGCAAAGGCGGCGAGATGAAAGGGGAATAGGGAGGCTGACCTGTATTTGATTAGGAAAAATGCAGAGAGCTTGCTGCTGAGTTCTGTTCTCTAGAGGTGTTTGTCTTTCTGTGTTTGTATCAGCATTTTAATCTGCCCGCTACGTTCCAGAGTGAACCTCAAATACAAGACATTATCATTTACTGTCATCCTAAACACGTTTCACAACACAGCTATATTACATCAGCTAATCATAGCTTAGATGTTTTGAAATGTTTAAGGGATCCCTTTATGCTCACATAAGAGGCTTTTTTTAATTCGGCACTAGTAGCATTTTAATCAGAAAATGGTCAACATTTCTTTCCCCCGAATAAATATTTTTGCTTAATGAGAGAATCACACAATTAGCAATTCTGGAATTGGTACCAATCTCTGAACCTTCTGTAACAAAGCTTTCGAAGATATAATGACTTGATAACATGCTTCATCTGTGTTCATTTAAGTTTTTTAATGTTTATTTCTGCTTCTGATTTTTTTTTCCAAAAGAAAACAATGTTACTTGAATGGATACCAGTCACAGTTCTAGTCAAGTCAAGTCACTATTATTTGTATAGCGCTTTTAACAATGCAAATTGTGTCAAAGCAGCTTTACATCAGCTTGAGATAAAGCTGGGTGGCTTTACATCAGCTTTACAGTATTTAGATGGGAAAATAGTGTATCAAAATAGTGTCATTCTCCTCTGGCCAGACAAAATCAGCAGTTTAAATCTAGGCTGCAGCAGAGTCAGATTGTGCAAAGGACTCATCTGGTTCCTGTGGTCTTGTCCCGATGGCCGTTTAGGAGATAGGGTCTTCACTGGGGATCAGTCTCTGGGGCTCATCTAGTTGTCCTGGTCTCCGCTGACGTTCAGGGCTGTAGAGGTCATCTCTAGGTACTGATCCACCATCTGATCTGGACACGGACTGGATCCGGGTGGCTGCAGTGACCATCTGATCTGGATACAGTCTGGATCTGGGTGGCTACGGTGACCTCGGAATAAGAAAGAAACAGACTAATATTAGCGTAGATGCCATTCATCTAATGAAGTAACAAGTACATCGGGTGTTTTGGGAAGTGTTCCTGGTTCCGGTTGACCTAATTAATGCAGCCTAACAATCCTTTAACGGATTTGAATTATAGAAATGTGATAGTGTATTATGTGTAAACCAGGTTAAAGAGATGGGTCTTTAATCTAGATATAAACTGACAGAGTGTGTCTGCTTCCCGAACAGTGTTAGGTAGATTGTTCCAGAGTTTGGGTGCTAAATAGGAAAAGGATCTGCCGCCCGCAGTTGATTTTGATATTCTAGGTATTATCAAATGGCCAGAGTTTTGAGATCGCAGTGGACATGAAGGACTAGTGTGATAAGAGTTCACTCAAATACTGAGGTGCCAAACCATTCAGGGACGTATAGGTAATTAGCAAGATCTTAAAATGTATACAATGTTTAATAGGGAGCCAGTGCAGTGTTGACAGAATCAGGCTAATATGGTCATACTTCCTGGTTCTAGTAAGAACTCTAGCTGCTGCATTTTGAACCAGCTGGAGTTTGTTTATTAAACACGCAGAGCAACCACCCAAGGTCATTACGTTTTCTAAAAAGTGCTTGCTATTTATGTGGTAAAATAGAGGAAAAAACTTCAGTAATGTCTGTCTTCTTGGTTTTGATTAAGTATCTACCTCAAACTTACAAAAAAAACTATGCCAGAGCACGAGGGTTAAAGACCTTGGTTTATGTTCATATTTTTTGTCGTAGGTGTATTTTGAAATATGTATCACAGGATTCATTTCAGCAGAGTCCATTACATTTCTAGTCAGAGGCAGCTGTTCCATATTCAGCAGGCAGGACTGGAGGCACTGATCCTTTCTCTCTTTATGATTAGACCGGCCATTCCTCTTCCATCCTATTTGATCACCGATGGCTGTACTGTACACTGCTGTCACAAGAGAACATGACTCAGGCCCAGCCAACAGCACATGCTTTTTAAATGAGGTCTGAAAGCTTTGCCATGTACTTTAGAGGTCATTCATTAACCTTGCTCTGTTTGTCTTGAACTTGTCTCAGGCTATGGCAGTCCTGTGGCATTGAATGGACTGTATGTACCAGTGACAAAGGAACACAAAGGAGAACATTTTGTGAACTTATATGCGTGTTCAGCATTTCCTCACTAAACCTGGTGTTCCAAACACTTCTTCCATGGAAACCTACTTCTCCCATGAAAAAAATCCAAAGCAATCATTTTTTATAATAGGTCTGAGGCAGTTTAGCTAATTAATTAATTAATTAAGCACATGTTCAAAATCTACTGAAATGTACTATATACAGACATTTTAGCAATGTTATTTTAGCATTTTTTTTAGTTTTTTATAATTGTATTTATATACTATTGTAGTATTAAAACTTTTCATTTTTCATTTTTAGTTTTACTTTTAGTATTTTTTAAATGTTTTGTCATTTTTATTAGATTTTATTTATTTAGCTTTATTAAATTTATTTCATTTAGATGCCAAGGCAAAATTTCTCATTGTCATTTAAGTTTTATTTTATTTTATTTCACTTCACTTAATAACAATTTAAAGTTGTATTTTTATTTAGCAATAACGAAGCTGTGCTTAAAGCAGACACTTAAGCTTTTAATAACTGAAAATAGCAGAAATCTTTTATCTTTTCCATGTAATGAAAACTTTTTTAAAGTTCAATAGATTTACTGTCACTGTTTACATCAAACATTCTGGTCAATTTTTTGTTCCATAGAAGTAGAAATCATACAGATTTGGAATTCATTTTTGGATGAAGAAAGCTTTAAATATCATGCCTTTTTTATCAAAATGATCATACAAAAACAACATAAAGCTAAAACATAAATCAGCTTATACTTACTCTGGCAGAACCAGCATTGCTCCTCGTGTTTGATGCTGTGGTGCGCAAACATACTGTCAATATTCCCACCGTATGCAGTGTATCGGAAAATAAATGAGAAAGAGCTCTATTAACTCAGCTAGCTAGCAAATACTTCCTGACAAGAATATTGAATTCTGTTGCAGTGTAATGATTAATTGGACCAGGCAATGTAACAGCCCAGCATGTGTTTTCTTATCAGAGTTAGTTCTCCCCTGAAATTAAAATAGATCATTCCTGCCAGGTTTTAATTATTGAAAACTTATTTTTCCCCCCTTTCTTCTTGCCCTTAGGCATGGAGAGGTGTGGAGGAGAGAGGCTGACTGATTCAGTCTATTGGGGATTTTTTTATGATGCGTGTCAGTGGCTGCCTGGTGTGTAGAAGGAACTTCATTTTAAAACTGGGATACATTGTAATGAGTTAATGATTCTTTGCAGGAATGGAGATTCCATTTGGATGGCTGTCTGTGTGCTGTAGGGAGGCCAGATATAGCTGACTTATCTTTCCCAGGATTGCGTGGTCCCTAAATCCACAGGCACCAATATAGCCGCTGGGTGAGTTGCAACACAAAAATATGAGACTTCATGTACTGTGTATTTTTCTGGAAGCAGTTGTCTCCACGACTGCGCTCACATCCTGTCTTGGTCTATTCTTCATTCTTCGCTAGCATGTCGACAGATCGGGGTATTTGGGAAAAGTTGAGAGGCTCTGATTGGTTTCCTCCTGTCTTCAAAGTAAACATGAAATCAATATTTACATTACTTTTCTTAACACATTTTCTTCACTCCAAAAAATGCTGGGTTATTTTTTTAACCCAAATGCTGGGTTCAGCCTGTTTGGGTCATTTTATTGGGTTATTTTTAATATTTTTACCCAGGTGCTGGGTTATTTTTTTTAACCCAAATGCTGGGTTCAGCTTTTTGGGTCATTTTATTGGGTTATTTTAACGCTGGGTTATTTTTTGTACCTAACCGCTGGGTTGACCCTGTCTCCGATGAAACTTCTCAACAACACAGCCTTTGAGAGCACGGGCTTTTTAAGTCCACAGGAGAGAGCGGTACTCAGCGCCGCCGATTTGGTGCACTCTTTTGGGGAAATAAAGGGCTGCATTCATTTTATTTAATTTATAAAGTCTTTAATGTGGTGTATATTATATCATTTTACGCAACGCAACATAAGGACGAGATGTCAGTCAGCTGCGTTAGCAGCGGTCGTTTCGAGCTGGAAACGCCTTTGCCTTGCATAGCAAATGGATTTTATTCGTTATAATGATGAGTGTAATTTAATTTGATGTTAAAATATGTTCTCTAATTTCAGTACTGTTTGTTTTGGGGCAGGTTTTGGAGGCAGTCACGCCATTTCTCAGCTACGAGTAAAACGCGATCGAGGCCGCGGCCTAAAGTTCGCAGTTCCCCCGCGAACAGCAGCCCTTCATCGGCTCAGATTTCGGCAACACACTGGAACGAGAATTAACACTATTTCAGTAAAAACCGATTACAGAGAACGGTTGAATACACTTAAATTAAAATGCTTCTATATGCCTTTTTTATTTCTAAAATGCTTGTTAAACGAGTTTAAATGCATTTTATATTGTAAACTATGCTGTATTCACCCAAATAAATTCAATTTGTCTTGTATTTTGTCCATGGGTGTTCTTGCTTAATAATAAATGTTCATCTTTTGATTATTGAATTTGCCTATAGTAATGCTGTGTGAGATTTTTAATTTCCAGCCCATTTTAAGCCAGCAATATAATCATTTTTAAACAATATATTAAACAACCCAGCATGGTGGGTAAAAACGTTTAACCCAACCAGCTGGGTCAAAATAACCCAGCATGTGTTCTGTCAAATATTTACCCAGCGCTGGGTTGCCAAATAACCCAAGTTGGGTTGTTTTTAACCCAGCATTTTTTAGAGTGTTGGCTCATTGTGCACAATTCATAAGGAAAAGGTTAGTATTTGTAATTTTTTATTCAAAACAGAATCTGTCAATGTTTTATTTCACTGGTGTATTGGGGCAGTTCGGAAAATTATATTTCCAGTGAGTCGCGCTTAAAAGTTAATACTCTATTGCATTTGAAAATAATGTAGCACCTAAACTCTACCTTAAACCTAACCAATAGTGTTCACAAAAGCAAATGTGAGATAATAACCCATTTTCTGAAGCAACCATGCCATTTTTGCTTTCTTACAAGATTTTGTGCAATTTTATCGTGATTTGTGTTTCACAGGAAACACTTTATCATCATTTCAATGCTGTACCAGGTGAGCTACTGAGCAAGTTTGCTATATCAGAAAAGCCATACATATGGATCTGATTATGTGAAGCAACCACCAAAATGTATTAATTTGACAAATAATACACTATGGTAAGAATGTTTTTTGATCATAATAACATAGCATTGCGCAAGGAACCACACAATATTTTTAACTGTTAACATTAACTGTTAATCTGCCCTTGAAATAATAATTAGTTTGAAAAGGAATAAAAGTTGTTGGTGTTTTACTGCCACTCGTGTTAATTTCAGCTGGAAATTGCAGTGAAATGTTTTTAATAAGAAAAGTTTTTTGCAGTTTTGCGAAACTAAAGGCACGTTTTTTCAGTTGGTCTGGTCTTTTGGTTAATGTTAACCAATATTTAAATATTTATCCATTGTGGTTTAGGAATTTCATGTAATAGAGGTTACTGCTAATAGAAAAAACTTTGCATTATAGGATTTTAAGGGTGAACCTGACCTGAACCTGAAAAAATTGTTAAAGTGGGTTCTGGTGGTGTTTCAAGAGAGGAGAATTCCTCAGCGCCCAATTTTCATTCAATTTCTGATGGATAAAATCAAACCCCACTCCATATTTGTTCCTCACCCTGTTTCACGTGTAAATGTATCACATTACAAATGTTAAATGGGTTGGAAAAGCAGTTTTATGTTGACTTTGAAATCTTTCATTCTATAGAAAGAATGAAACACAGACAGACAGAAAGAAAAGTTTTTTTCCAGTGTTCTGATTTGATTCATGATGGACCGGGAAATGGAGCCGCGGTGTCTGTAAACTGATCAGAGATCAGGGAAGTGAGATGATCGGGTTGAGCTCTCAAGTTCTTATCCAGGTGTGTCATTACAGGTAACCTGAGCAGCAGGGTAAGGGCTGCTGATGTAAATAGACTCAATTAATGTGGAAATAAAACACTGCACGCACAGCAGAGACCACAGCAAGTCCCTCACCGTGAAACGGACGGTCCCCTGTTAGTTTCACTGCTGGCTGCAGTTATGCCAATGTCATGTGTCCTTGTCAACTATATCATTTGATGTTGCCGACAAGAAGTGGACGCTTCTAGAGTTGCATGCGAGAGGTAATTGATAGGCAGATGGATTCATTCTATAGAACATGAGGTTTGTTTGAAATGCTGACAGAGCACTTTTGGTACAGGAAAGGATCAAATGTGCTTCACCCTGCGCAGATGATGAAGACCATGCTATTTTTGGCCCTCCTGTATGGGGATATCCGGTCTGCAGTTTTCTCTCTCACAAGCACACACACATGTACTAGACACACGAGAGGTGGTGTGACTGAGGGAGTTCTACATTCCTGGCTGTTCTCAAGTTCCAGTTTAAGCTCAAAGGGAGGTTTGATGTCTGCATAAAGCTTTAGGTCCACTCATCCCGTCCTCCAGCATTAATGTTTAATACAGAACACCATGGCAGGCTTCAGACTGCATATCTCTATCTTCAAAAATCTCCAGCGCTACTACTGCCCCAAATTCCAGATGACTGACATCTGCCGTCCCCCAGGAGAGATCTCATTTAACCTGCTTCCCTTGACTGCCTTCAGGATTTGATTACAAATTTGAATGTTATGTAAATCATCCTGGATTAGGATTGCCGTCCGAATGACAAAACAGAGCCTGGTTATGTCCAAACCAGCATTTCCTGCTCCATCATACCTAGTCACAGAGCTTTACGCACAATGAAAATCACGTCTTTGGTCATATTGACTCAATTGGTTGGGCAGGGAATTAATCAAACACCTGTTATTGGGATTGAGAAAGTCTCACAGCTCTATAGCTCATTCTTCACCACGCTCTCTCTCTTGGCAGGCCACCGATCTGCAGTAATCTAGCTATTCACACATCTGCTTGAGGAGCAATTTGGTTGATCTAAACATTCACTGGATCAAACGGATGTCAGTGGGACACACCACTGCCCATCAGTTGCTGAAGCTCTTCCCCATCCCGTCTCCCAGCACGATTCTCTCATCAGTCTGACCCCATCTCGCTGTCCCTGGGGATTACAGTTTAATCCTCCAACTGATTGCTGTCCTTTTTCGCCTCAGTCTCACTCTCAAACAGTCTCTTTCTCTTCAACCACTGTCCTTGCTGAGGCCACATGCTTGTGTATAAAGAGGGACAACACCACAAAAGGGTTTCATCTGGGAGACATCCAGGAATATTGTCCTGGGGGAGTCAAGGGGAGTCCACTAAGATATGACTGGTCTTCAGGACTGTGAATTCAAGAAATGGCCCTGAAACCACATAGAGAGTAGGGTTGGGACCACTAATCAATGAAATCAATAACATCTGTAATGAAAATAATCAAAGACAGATTTCTATTTTGATTAGTCTTTTGATAGGCAGATGAATGTGTCTGCCTATCAAAGTATTAAAAAAAGATTACACATAAAAGAACACATTTACTTCAGATTTTCTGTTATATATCCATGCTTTTACATTTTGGAAAAAAAAAATCCAGAAAGCAAGTGATTAAAAGTTAAATGTTGCTCTCATTGTTAAACTAAATTCATAAATTAACTATAAGTCGTACTTCATTGTTTGAAGGAAATTCAATGGAAGAAACATTTAACATTAATTTATAATCAAATCACACTGGATAAAAAAGTTGTAAATAAAACAGATTATTAAGTATGCTTCACAAAAAAATAGTATTTCAAAACTTCATACAGTATAATCTTTCTACTTCAAAATTGTATGCGTAATTCAATGTGCTACTTGCAGTTTCTTTGTAGTTTATGAATTTTATTAGCAACTTCTGAGTGAAAATTGTGAAAATCCTACTATTTTTGTACAATGTACAGAGTAATAAAAATGCACTGAAACTCAGTACAGCTTAATTATGTGGGTAAATGTGTATAATTGAAGGGGTTCAAATAAAGTGAGACTGAGGAGGGGGTGGCAGTGCAAATTTGTGCAATCATTCATGGGTTTTATGTCTGCGGACCCTTGGCACCCAGTGATGGAGAGTGTGAGTGCACAATGCCAGCTGTCTCACTTTCCATTCATATGCCACCAGGACCAGTGCAAACTGCTTAGTTATTTTAGCATTTCCCTAGGCATGTGCAACCTAATGAGTACAGTATGCACACTTTGTACGCGTCTGTTTGTAAGCTTGGACTCCATAATAGTGCTGCCAGGTGAACAGCGTGTATGCAAATACTGAATCAAACTAATTGGGCTGTCCCGAGGTGTTTGCACTGTGTGCAATGCATAAATATGGCATTGTGAATTTTACAGTTTGTGCAGCAAACACAGATATAGATGCACTTACCTGTAGATTTATGAATTGTCGTAATGGAACTATTGCGGTTGAAACAACCTCACGAGACAAATTTCCTGTTGGGAATGCAAACTGTTTTGCGTTATGCTATTCATATTCAGTTAATAAATTCTTGAAACCGCCATTGTGACCACAAAAAGGGTTCAAATGGAAATTCAAGTGTCCATTGCGAGTGTAATAATTCATCACGCCTCAGTCGCGTTGACGCACACTGACGTGCACATCTCAAACTCGTTTAAAACAGGAGCAGGTAATAAAATAATCTGCTGTTTATGAGGTTTATTGTCGGCGTGCGAGCGCGAGCGCGTTTGCATGCAGAACGTCCCTACGATGATTTAGACTTCGCTTTAAACTTACAGCGGCTCTCTCAATGCGCGAGAGGGGCGCGTTCACTCACACACATTCGCTCGGATCTATGCAGTGATAGTGACTCTGAGCGCGCGGGACAGTGATCATGTGTCAGCGGAGAATATTCGCCCTCTCATCATTTTACCGCTCCTGACGTAGGCATTCCAGCAAAAACCGTTCATTAAATCCTAAAGTGAGTTCGTTTAACCGGTTATGGTGCATTGTGGAGAGAAAATGTCTCTGCTGAAGAAAGTCAGGACCGGAGTCGTGTCGAGGGGTGAGTTGGGAGTTTCTACTTTGATGCTCTTGTAGATTTCATTTAATAACTTTTATAACCTTTAACGTATGTATTGTTATATTTATTGCGTGTTTATCAACTTTTAGACTGTCAGTTTCGCTTAGTTTTATTTGATGTCTGTTCTTTCGTGGATTGACTGTACATAGTCTAATAAATGTATTCAGAATGTTATTTGAGCAGTTTTGTATAGCGTATTGTAGTCTATATTGTATGTTATTTGATCCTATTAGTTAATTTCAGCAGTATTTGAACCTATTCTTATTATATTTTACCGTTTTATATTATTTATAGCTATTTTAATACATGTTTAAGTACATTTTTGTGATACATGACAGTGATGGGATAGGGATAAGGAATGTAATGATTCATTTTGTCAATTCTGATTCTTCTTAAACGATTCCGATTCCTTAACCGGATCCACGAACGATTCTTTTGGTACTTTTGAGGAAGAAATATTTGGATATAAAAAATGCAGTTTTGTGCTGGCCTCGGGACTGTGTTGACAAATGATCAGATCATTTCAGATTTCAACAGAACATGTGCATAGAGCAGAGATAAATTTATTCAGTTTTTGCAAAATGTGTTATACTTTTAAAAGACTTTTTAGCAGCGGCATAAATACAATCCTATTAAAATGTTCCTAAATGTAGGCTATTGAATAAAAATACTTGCATAACTAATTGATATTCAGTAAGGGAGTTAGATGAATTCAGTAACTTCCCTGACTGATTCAAAAGGGTTTCTGACTCACCAAAATGAACTGTCTCTTTGTTCAGGAATAATATACTGTATAATATACTGAAATATTTGTGATTTAAAAGTTGCTTGCAAAAAGTTTGTCGGAATATTATCAATGCTCTAAGCAATCAGATGACAGACATGAACAATATGGAAATGTGTTTTTTGTTTTTGCTTTTGTTTTTTGGAATCCCCTCTGAGTTAAAGTTACAGTACAATGATCTTTTAAATTTACTAAAGTCGATAAATCACTCAGACATGCAGTGGATTTTAAATAAGCTTTTTAAAGGCAGTGGCCCCTGACACTTCTTGCATGCTGTCTGTTGTTGTAAAAGTATGCCGATTATTTCACCATTGTTTAGACACATTTGCAATTATCATGCATTGTCTGCTTGGTTCACATCCCTCCTAATTTTCACCCTATTTTAACACCTGCTTATGTGTGATTATGAAGAATCTTGCTCCCCTCACTTTCTGCTCATCAGCCTGTACTGGAGAGAATGTTCTTGATAGAGTCACTGCCACTGGGCTGCTCAACACACTTCCCTCAATTAACTTTCCACACAGTAAAGCAAGCCTCGCTCCCAACGGGAATATGCTTCTATTAATAAATAGTTTATCACTCTAGCTCCCACCCTAGCATAATGGAACACCTTGACAACAGCAAATTATTCAATCTCTATTAGAAGTTGTGGCATGTCTGGAGGTCTCTGCTAATACACCCAGCCACCAGAGAATGTGCCAAACGACAATGTCCTTCATTATTGAAATACTAAGAGCATATTATACAAGTTCCATGTCATTTTAACAAAGTTATAGTACTATTGCAAACTTTGTGGTTTTATAAAAACAACTGTTTAACCTCTTTGTCTTTTTGTCTCCAACAGTGTTCAAATGATGTGGGATTTTTGGGTCTTCACTGAACTGTGCATGAGATCCTATGGGATCTACCTTCGATTAAACACCTCAATGCCCTAAACCCAAGGTATCAGGCTAACGCTAAGACGACCTGAGCTTTGCCGAACCCTTTTGATTAACTTTCCTCTTCAATGCCATCATGCCAATCATCAGCAACGCCAATCATGACTTCAGCAACCTCTCGGTCAGTGATGACAGCAGCTTGGACCACATTTTTACAGAAATCCCGGAAACTGAGACCATCAAGGGAGTGTATTATAAGCGTGCTCAGTTCATTCGCCGACCGGAAGATTTGCTTTCGGTGGATCACGGCCTGCAGGCCCTCATCAATGTGGGGGGCAACCGTTACACCTTCCCTTGGAGTACGTTGGAGCAGTTCCCCCTGACACGTTTAGGACGTCTCAAACCATGCAGCAGTCCCGAGGAGATCGCTTGTGTTTGCGACGATTACGATGAGACACGCCGTGAATTTTTCTTTGACCGTAGCCCCAGTGCGTTCCGTGTAATCCTCAACTTACTGGCAGCAGGAAAGCTACGTTTGTTACGTGAGATGTGTGCGCTCTCGCTGCATGAGGAGCTCAACTATTGGGGTGTAGAGATGGCCTACATGGAACGCTGCTGCAAGCGCAAGATGTACACTCGCATTGAGGAGGTCGCTGAGCTTGAGCGGCGGGAGGAGGAGTGCCGTCAAAATAGAATGCAGCTGCGCCCTCCTGCCGAGGAGACACGTTACCGAAAGTTCATGAACCGTTTGAGGGACATGGTGGAGAACCCTCAGTCGGGTTTGCCTGGAAAGGTGTTTGCCTGTTTGTCTGTGTTGATGGTGGCGGTGACAGTGATCAGCCTATGCATCAGCACCATGCCGGACCTCAGAGAGGAAGAAAATAGGGTGAGTGCATACAAAATGTCTCAACCTAATCAATAGGATGGTTCACCCAAAAAATGAAAAGTCATTGTGTCATTCCAAACCAGTATGACTTTTTTATTCCACCAAAGAAAGAAAGTCATACAGCTTTGGAACGACATGAGGGTGAGTAACTGGATTTTAAAGGGCTAGTTCACCCAAAAAATTAAATTCTGACATAATTTACTCACCCTCATGTCATTCCAAACCCATAAGACTTTGGTTAAGCTTTAAAATGCTAACTAAGATATTTTAATGAAACTTGAGTGGTTTCAGTCTCCCCATTGAATGCCCAAGTAACTAAGACTTGGAAGATGAAGATCAAATAACTAAAACATAGAAGATCATGCCATAAAGGCATTATAAAATGAAACGTGTGGTTTAAATTTTGTGAAGAGATACGATCGCTTTATATCCCTGTTGAAAAAAACAGCATATGCTGGTTAGGTATGTTTTTAAGCATGGCTGCTGGTTTGAGCTGGTTCTTAGCTGGTCATAAGCTAGTTTAAGCTGGTCATGTGCTGGTCCTAAGCTGGTCCTGAGCAGGAGCTAGTTGCTTAGGACCAGCACATTACCATCTTAAAGCAGCTTATGACCTGCTAAGAACCAGCTTAAACCAGTTCAAACCAGCAGTCATGCTTCAAAACATACTTACCAGCATATGCTGTTCAACAGGGATGATGAACAGATTTAATTTAAATGATGACAGAATTTTCATTTTTGGGCGATCTAACCCTTTCTATATGATCTTAAAGATTTCTATGCTCTCAAATGCATTGATCCTCTCACATCGAGCCAACACACTGAAAATCGAGGGATTTATATGTAAATTCAGGTGTAACAATTCTCTCTTTGGTACATTTTACTTATGTTCATCTTTACCTTTGAGTTCATTGAAGTTAAGGCGAAAAAGCCTAACACATGTTCAAGCTGTTAAAGGAACACTCCACTTTTTTTGGAAATAGGCTCATTTTCCAAGTCCCCAAGAGTTAAAAAGTTGAGTTTTACCGTTTTTGAATCCATTCAGCCGATCTCCGGGTCTGGCGGTAGCACTTTTAGCGTAGCTTAGCATAGATCATTGAATCTGATTAGACCATTAGCATCGCGCTCAAAAATGACCAAAGAGTTTCGATATTTTTCCTATTTAAAACTTGACACTTCTGTAGTTACATCGTGTACTAAGACCGACGGAAAATGAAAAGTTGCGATTTTCTAGGCTGATATGGCTAGGAACTATACTCTCATTCCGGCGTAATAATCAAGGAACTATGCTGCTGTACCATGGGCAGCAGGCTCAATGATATGACGCAGCGCCTGAAAGTAGTCCCCAGCTCAGTAGCCAATGATATAGCTGGGGTCTACTTTCAGGCGCTGCGTCATATCATTGAGCCTGCTGCACCCATGAACGAATGAATGAATGAATGATGCATTTATATAGCGCTTTATTGTGTATTGCTGTGGGCAGCATCCACTTCTAGGTGGAGAGGAGAGAGTGATAGAGCCAATCAAGTGGATAGGGATTATTAGGAGGCCATGATTGACAAGGGCCAGTGGAGGGAATTAAGATTAAGATTATTTTTTTTGTCACATACACAATTATATAGAGAGCAGCAGTGAAATGTATTCTCTGCATTTAACCCATCCTAAGTGAACACATACAGCACCCGGGAGCGCCTTGCTCAAGGACACCTCAATCGTGGTGTTGAAGGAGGATACTATCATCCATTGCCACGAGCTGCTGCAGCTGCAATTTGGCCTGGACCCATGGGACTCTTTATGGGATTTTTAATGCGAAAGACGGATGCACCCATGGTACGGCAGCAAAGTTCCTTGATTATTACGCCGGAATGAGAGTATAGTTCCTAGCCATATCAGCCTAGAAAATCGCAACTTTTCATTTTCTGTCGGTCTTAGTACACGATGTAACTACAGAAGAGTCAAGCTTTAAATAGGAAAAATATCTAAACTCTTTGGTCATTTTTGATGACCAAATGCTAATGGTCTAATCCGATTCAATGAACTATGCTAAGCTAAGCTAAAAGTGCTACCGCCAGACCCGGAGATCGGCTGAATGGATTCAAAAACTGTAAATCTCAACTTTTTAACTCTAGGGGAGGTGTAAAATGAGCCTATTTCCAAAAAAGTGGAGTGTTCCCTTAACGTCGACCCCCTTCTCCTCAGGTAGAATGTGAGCATATCACAGGAGGTGTGTTTCCGGTCTTCAAGCAGACCTGTGCGTGCTGTTACTAGTGAGAAATAATGAATGCACCTCAGCAGGGCTCCCCAATGTCAGTAAATACCCAGAGAGTAATGAACTGGACCAGCAATGCCTCCACAATGTCAGCAAACACACACAGAGAATAATGAACCAGCTCCATAGAGACCTCTGGAATGTCAGCAGGCACACAGGGGGGTCAGCTTGAGAAGACTAGACCTTTTTGCTGTTAAATGACTATGCATTTTAATCGCCCTTAGGCAGGCACCTCACACCGCCCAAAGTGGAAGTGGTAGACCGCTGACTGTAGCTTTCATTTGCCTAAAGTTTCACTCCTCATGTTTGTATTGGAATACTGTGTGCGCGCGATTGGATGTGCTTGTGTTAATGTCAAGGTAAGACTCTGGCGGTGTCTAGGCAGTTACGCCAGCATGTAGCGTCCAACAGGCAGAGTCCCGCTGGAAGCAGCAGGACTGTCATATTTAATTCACACTGCCTGGCCGTTTGTCAATGTCAGCCGCACGGTAGAAAAGGAATGGCCTGAGCATGGAGTCATTCATCTCTGCTCATAAATGTGTGTGTGTGCACAGATAAGTGTGTGTGCATGTGTACATTGAGTGATAACAAGTTGACCTCCTCTATCTCTCACAGCACTTTCAATTCTTTGTGTGTAGTCAAATGTGAAGATGTACTGATTGATGTTTCACAGTTTTGTATGTTTACAAGCATAAAACTTTTCTGTGAAGTTTTATGCCTCTATAAATTATATACAACACGATTTTAGCTCAGAGCTCAATATCAGATGCGGAAAGACAAGGCAGCAAATCTTGAGTAAACAGGAAACACAAACAGAAACACAAGTGAGAAAGACGCTGTGAGAAAACTCGCAATGAGCTGATAGAGAAAAAAGCAGTGAATAAATTCAACAACCCACGGGCTTATCTCAACGCTTGACATCAATGTGACCTAAACAGACCCCTAGCTTATGCACTTAGTGTATAATGTAGCTTAGATGACAACATATCAAACCAAGTGACAAGTACACTTTTCTGAATGTTTCTTAAAACAAATTTTGATATACTGTTTAAAATAAAGACAAAAGGTATTTGAATACTTTCTAATAGATAAATGTTAGTGGAAAATGCCCATATTTAATGTGATGAACTACACCTGTGTGAACATTAGGGGAACTGACTTCATCCATACACTAAAAATCACATTAAGGTTGAAAGTCATTGGCAAAGTAAATCAAAATTAGTTTTATAGTAAGGTCTAGCCTAATTTATACAATGCCATTCAGGCATTATGCATGATTCCTAAACTCCCTGGTACAATTTCATTTGTGTTTGGTATTTTAAGTGTGCTATGAATAGATAAGAGATAAGAAACATTTATGGAGCACATTCTGAACTCATTTAAACTGACAACCTTGGGAATCGATCCAGAGAGGTTAACTATCTTGTGTGTTTGAGAGCAGGCTGTATTCTCGTAATCCCAAGCAGCACCTTTTTATTTATTGTTTAGATAACAATAAATACATTCTCGTGAGGTGTTATGATGACTTTTATCTGTATTCATATGCCCTAATACCCGTTATCTTTGCGGAAGCTAGATAAGTCGGAAGCAGTGCTACTAGAATTATATTATGGTTTTGCATGGGTGTACCTTCTGCAGTTTTGTAACAATTAATTATATATCATATATACAATTTTTAAACTAACCTTTATTGTACTGGTTCTATGAATAAAGCATCAGCCAGTCAAGAGAATCTGAGCATCCATGGGATCAGTTCTATGGATCTGTGCTTCACTCTTTCCTATGGATCTTTTACTTTTTTCCCCTCTTGTCTTATAGTACAGTATATTCACTCCAGCCCTGCTTTCTTAAATATTAATTTCTACCTTTGCTTTTCTTCTTTTAGTCTCCTTTTCTGTCTGCCCTCTTATCTTTTCTCTGCTTTTTCTCACCTTTACTCTTGTTCACCACTCTCTGCCCCTTCCTTCCCCCATGCTGTCTTCTGCTCTCTCTCCTTTTCTCCTCCCCTGGGCTGCAGGTGTAAATTTCGCTTTGTTTGAACTACAGCAGCAAGGACTCAGAGTTGAAGGTGTTTGTATGCCATGAGCATCCTGCAAACTCTCACTCAAGTGCTGGTGACGCACACACTTATTCACAGTATCCTGTAAAAGTGAAGCTGTAGCACTGATCATGTTAAGGATAAAAATTTACGTAAATGAAAATGTTGGGGTAAATTCACTCACCCTCATGTCATACCAAACTTTATGACTTTGCTTTTTCTCTTCTGTGGAACAAAAAATAAGATATACAAGTCAGTCTTTGGAGCCCATTGACTTTCATTCAAAAGTAGTTCAATGAAAGAAGTCAAACAGGTTTGAAATGACAGGAGGGAAAGTAAATAATGGTAATTTGCATTTTGGGTGAACTACCCATTTAATAAATCCCTGAATAATTAGGATGGTTTTTAGTTGGGCATTTACAAAAGATTTGTTCTTGCGCTCAAAAATAACTAGATGGAGTAAAACAGGGAGGAACAGGAATTGTCTAACAAGCAAAATACAGCACACTGTCAGCATGCTATTTAAATCACTGGTGCTAAAAATAATCTAATCTAACTTCTTGTAGTTGTAGGATTGACTATTGAGATGACTACTCCATATGAGCCAAAATTCCGGATTGATCTGCAAATAGCTGGTATTGGACTCCAGAAAAGAAATTGGACCTTTTCTGCCAAGACAATTATACACTAATGCATGTTTGAATTGGCCTGAATTGAAAAATGTAGAGGAGAATAAGCGATTTAGTATGATGTTGTGAACTCAGTCTTTTTAATTTGGCTAAAAGTCACCAGCCAATCCATCAAGCAAAGAGTAGATTTGTGTTTGCGACAGAAAAGACAACATAATCAGTTTGATTTGATGGAAACCTTCTGAAAGAACTCGCTTGACCTGGTATTGTATTTATCTCTACAGCAATCAAACTCTTTTATATTGCAGGTGTATTCACTTGATTACATGCATTAAGAGATAATGAACAGCCTTGCTTCTGAGCCACAAAGCTGAGCACATTATCTACATATGCTAGATGAAAGTGCTGAAAAAATGAACAGGTAAATTAATCATCAGTCCTGACTGTGCTGAAGTGCACAGAGTGAGAGAATATTTAAAGAGCATTTTACAGCTCTGCATCACTTTCACGTCTGTGACATTCATGAAACATGAAGCTCGTCTTTGAACATTTAGCCAGTGCTGCAGTTCAAACCAAAGCTAGTTTCATTTTCCTCTTGACCGATCATAGTCTCCACACACCCATCAATGACAGACCAGCTAACGCTCTATTTATTCTGTTCATGCTATGTTGGACAGAGTATAACAGAGGGCCAGATGGTGTCGGTACAGGTGCAGGACATGAGTGGTTTTGGTGTTGTGTTGCAGTTTTGCATTTTGGCTCTATAATTTGTCAGAAGGGGAGTTCCTGGAACAGGTGCTGATTCAGGGTTAGCAATGATCTCAGCTACTGTTCCTTGGCCTGGATTCTTACAATAAGGCAGGAGAAGGTGAACAATCCACAGCGCAATCTGGACAATGTGCCGCAGGTTTCCTCTTGAGTGGGATGATAGCGACCAAAACCAGCATGATGAGGCCAAAGTGACAAAGTGAGAGAATGGAAAGGAAACACTAGAAGAAGACTGGGTGCACTTGCACTGTGCACTTTCCATTAATGCTATGTTTTTTAACCCATTTAAATTAAGTAATTAAGTTTACAACAAAGCAGTTCCACCAACTAATTGGAAATTGTAGGATTTTTTATTAACTTAGCATTTATTTGAAAGTTCTAATACAGACCTGCATTATTAACATTGGTTTCCAAATATGCACAAGACAGTGATGATTTATTTCAGTGTATCTTAGTGTTTTTGACTTCATGGCCCCCACCCCATTGTTCACAACGATATTCAAAGTCCCAATGACTTTTCCAGTTGTGATTTTACTGGATAATTCTAAATATTTTTTTACTCAAAAATTTAACCCGATAAAATCTTTTAGAGCTTGACTTTACAAGAAAAAAAAAAAATTCTTTATTAGGGCCACCCCCTAATAGTTGACTAATCGTTAGACATCCAAACACTCACCTATCATTCATCGACCTCAAATATGGCTTATCATCTGAAATATGTACGTATTCGCAACTTTACATGGTCGCTCAATCTAATGTTAACCTTGAGAAATGTGCGCTATTCAGTGTCTGTGCGGAGTGTGGAGCTGAACAGTAGCGCGCTCATTGAAGGACAGATGGAGGCGCCGGTGCGGTCATTTGCTCTTAACATACTCCCTCATTTTTGGTCATACAGATAAGTATTCAAATCTGTAAAGACTCTACGTATATTTGTGTGCACTCACAATACCACGCTTTTGTAAAATAATGAAAGCAAACAGGATGCGCTTTCTGCCATCTCGGTCTCTGTAAACTTGAGTGCGAAACTCTGTGTATATATTTGCCTTACAGACATAAAAAAATATATCTATATATAGAGTGAAATGTCTACTTTCAAATGAACCAATTCAAATGGAAACCAAATGTTCTCAGATTATGTAATCCGTATGAAACATTCATACAGGTGCGTCCACTACTGCGGAGATGATGAGTCAGTCTCGCCGAGTTCATCTCTGAAGCTGAAAACAAATAAAGCACTAGTTAATCAAATTATTAAAATGTTAATGCAGCCTCCTTACTGTTTTTCTCTGACACATTCATAATTATTACTTCTGCCGGTGCGCTGTGGCAAGCTTTATGCGAGTGCTTGAGCGCTTATAGGCTATGTAGGCAATTAAAGGCTCATTATAACGATTTAAATGGTTTATTAATAAACGTGCAATTAGTCGACTAATGCTTCAAATGAACGACTACTAGTTGACCAGAAAAATCCTTAGTCGAGGGCAGCCCTATTCTTTATAAAAATGCCTGTGGACTTTTAAGATTTTATTAATTGACATGACTTTTCCAGGTTTAATAACCACACTTTTAAAATTTGGTTATTAAGATCATGGGAGTCCTTATTCTTCAATTTAAAAAAAAGTCATCTTTAGGCTCCCTGGAAGTCTTCTGAGGCCCCTTAATGGGCCCCGCACCCCTATCTGAGAACCACTGGTTTATTCTAAATCACATATGACTGACAGAAATTGGAAAGAGTTCAGTAAGTCATTGATAGAAAATATTTATACTCTCCTAACTATTTTAAAGTCATGACTTTGTGTCAGACCATGAATTCATTTGACTGTTTCATTAACAGAGGAGAGCCTTTCATAAGGTGGTTCACAAGAGTTCATTTGTTTGTAAATTAGAAAATGGTTATGCTGTATGTATATGTGCAACTAGTGAGAAAAACACAGTACTTTTTTAAATAATTAAATATGTATTGTCTATATATTGTTTCACAGGACCTATTCTTTCTGTTGCATTGCAATCAGTTCACACTGCAAGCTTACTTCTCAGCTAAAATCTGTTTTGCCGTTGGGCAGGAAATTCAGCAGTGGAATAATGGTTAAGTGGGTTGGAGGGTCGATTACTAATTCCATAGCTTTGATTGTGTTGAGTTTTAGTTGTTCCATTTTACAAGAATGCAGACTGCCTTTCAACTGCAAATGGACTGACTTTTTTGTAGATCTACATACTTTCATTTTGGTACATTTTATTTTGGTGTTCCAATATTGATGCAGGAGAAATTGGGAGGTGATTGCCCTCACATGCAGGTTACAGAATAGGTTTTTATATAACACTCAACAACAGGAGTTTCCAAGCCACACAGTGCCAGTGTAGGTCAAAAGTGTTATTGCACCAGAATCACCTTTGTTAAAGCTGGAACTGTGGTCCTGAACGAATTGACTTGCTTGAACTCCTTAAATGAGCAGCATGACTTGAAAGAAAATGTTACGAATGGGAGCTGTTCTTACGCCTGCCTGCTGTTTACCATTCTGAGCACCAACATCTTTTCAGTTCCAAGGTTACAGGGTTCAAAAAAGATACTCTGGAGTGTCTCACAGGTGTACGTATAAACAAACACACATGTGGCTGCTCGTATACAGTAGTGCTTGTCTTTGTTGGTGATATAGTGAAGTGTTTACAAGCTCAGGGTAACCGGAAGGTTCCTGGTTTTAATCACCTGAGTCAGATTGGCAAGTCATTCAAACCCAGGTTGCTACAAGAGGCCCAGACTGCATCATAATACAAAAAACTACCATTCAGAAAATGTAGTGTTTCGTTTTGCTTTTCTTTTAAATAATTTAATGGGCTTCTTGCTTTAAATTTAATACAATAGAAGAGAAGCCACAGGAAATGACACTGAGAAGATGCATGGGATGCATGGTGTGGTGCTGTAAGGCCATTAATGTATGTGGGCACGTCTGATCATTTTTCCTCTTTTGCTGCATACTCATTTTTGATTCAGCAGATGCAGAGATAGTAAATGGTGTAAATAGTGCCATCCATCAGAAGATTCGTTCCACAAGTAGCTTCATCCCAGAGTTAAAGATGCATTTTTAATGCCCGACTGCTTGTTATCTTCCACTATAATTTTCTTGAATTCAATTTGCAAGATGTACACAACTCATATTGTGCAGGTCACACTTTGTGGGCGCTTTTCTCTCTCTCTCTTACTACATTCTTATGCATAGAAATACAATACAAACACTTTTTTTTTTACAAAAACAATCACAGTTTTGAACTTTTCCACATTGTTTTAATGAGTCATGAGGCGATAAGAACATGTTTGTGATGCTTTTAAAAAGAAATTGATGCCTCGACTTCATTAAGTTTAGCAGGAACTGTAAACTGCAGTTTAAGTCATTTCACAGATGCTTAATTGAACTGACTGGATCTCTCCAGGACATCACTGTTTTAAGTGTGTATTTTGCTGTATGCTTCAGGTATCTGTCCTGTTTGAAGATGAATCACCCTTGAAGTCTCAGTGCTGTGGAGGACTGTAACATGTTTTCTCCCAGGACTTTCTTGTTTTAGCTTTATCCATTGTTCTTTGCGTCTCTCTGAGTTTTCTCCCCTGCTGTGGAGAAGCATGGCATTATGCAGCCATTGCTATGCTTTACTCAAAGGCCTGAATCGTAGCCTATGCAAGTCCATGAATGCAGACTCTTCTAGCTATGTATGCTCAATTTTGTGTTGTTGTATGAAAATGCATTCACAGAGTTGCCACAAAGGGCAGTATAGCAACATTAGCATGTAACATTTTTCATTTACTATCAGTTTTCTCTTTCAGGTCATTGCCTCATAATGTAAATTTAAATGGCAAGAGGAGGTGAAATCTACTGATTTCTATTTCTGGAAAGTAGCTTTTAAACTACTTGGCTGCTATAATGCTTCAGTGAAAGAATCAGTACTTGGATTTGCCATTGTTCATTAGGGTCAAATCATTTGATTTTTTAGAGACATTCAAGAGTTTTTAGGGTCTAATATTGTGGGAGCATTGGTTTCAGATTTGCATGTCCATAATCGTCATGTGGGGCTGATAAATCTGATGGTGGTTGGTAATTTTACATGTCAAATTTCCTCTCTGAATAGGTTAACTACAGAAATCACAATGTGCACCAGGTGAATGATTTAATATTCTGTTAACTCAGCTTTTTATTTCAGATTAATTCACTTAAATGTCTTGTCTTGACATTTTCTCACCTTGACATTATAAAATACTTTTTCTCTAATTCGAACTAATTCTCAGTTATGTACTCCATGTAACTCAATGAAATGAGAATACAAATGAAGATATGTTAAAGAATATTGGTAATCATACATTTTGGTGCCAATTGACTGCCATTGTATGGACAACAACACTGACATTTATCAAAATATCATCTTTTGTGTTCCACAGAAGATAAAAAGTCCAGTAGGCAAGAAAATATTGAATATATTGGGTGAAAAATCCATTTAAGCATTGTATATTTCCAACAAGCACCTATTTCCTTCCTGCTTTCTCTTTACAGACTAGCAGGATGAATAAATCTATCCGTTGACCTCTTGGTTATTTTTCCACTGAGATGTTTATGGGCTGGCTGTTAGGTATCCATGTCTGTTCAATGTCTCCTGGGTTCTGACTAAAAGCTAGAGATGCTGCTCTGAAAGGGAAGGAGAGGATTTTACAGTGCCATTTACACTTAGGCCAGAAACATACTTGAATGCGTAGCCAAAAGCGGAAGCAGACTGTCCCGTTGTACATACTTTCCATGCATTATGTTACTGTGATGGTAACAAGTACTTAGCTACAAAAGGTAGCTAGCAATAAACATGTCACTTTGGTGTGAAAGTCAGTGTTTTATATGTGGCCAGCTGCATTTTTTTTCTTTCAGCTGCAGCCGAGCAAAATTAACTGAGTGAGGGAACGAGCTAAGACATTTATGAAAGTTATAATGGTTGCTACAACTCTGATTTCTGCAGTCTGATGCAGAGAAGCTCTGGCAGATGGAGACCACAAAACTGCTGGTGCAGGACTACGGTAGTAAACCTTGCTTGACAGGATTTGCAGTAACCTGCCATAAAGGACAGATCAAATGGACTGAGTGCAGTGTCCGTCTCTGGGGACGGGGAAGGAGGACACTGAAGAGACTGAAAAGAATGAGAGCAATGCAGTTAGATGAAAGGTGTGGGTGGGTGACCGATGCCTCCAAAGGTCATGTGGGTGCAGTCACAGGTATTTGCAAGCGGATCTGTTTTTGTGTCTGATATACTGTATGTGGGTGAGCCAATCTCTGAGCTCTTTCAGCAGACAACTCTTCGCAGCCTTTCTCGACACACACCGCTAATCACACTGAAGTTCAAGTGGGAACTGAGACACACATTGAGTGTGAAAGGCACTCGAAATCTTCCCAATGCAGGGCACAGAATCGCAGACTCAAATCATAAAAATGGAATTTAGAGTGTATTGCGGAATGTAACGAAATTTGGTAAATTTGGATGAATAAATTACACCATTTACTTTTTATAACAAATTGTGATTTGGACTAGTGACTGAATATTAAATTGCAAAAAAAATTTTTATTTACATACAAAATATCTACATTGCTCACCACAGTTTTGTCTACCACTACTCTCGTGGTGTTTTCACTACACATGACCTTCACGTGACCTTCATCTCCAACATGTCACAAGCATGTCACCATTACATTTGATAAAAACTTTAATCAGATACACACAGAAACTGAAAGGTCTTCACTGCTACACGCCAAAATAAAAGTTTGTTTTTATTTGATGAAATGATGCAAATATATGTTGTATATTAGAATGTACTTCTCAAAGAAATAATAATAATATTTATACAGTTTGAGTTTATTTGAGCATAGTTTTTAATGAATATCACAGTAAACCTCCATTGTGCAGCAATTTGTTTCCCAAAAATGATGTTAAAATTTCATTGTATTACATTGTAAAAGATTAATTAAATTGTTTTTTAATGATTATAATTATAATTTGTTTGTTAATCATTCATTTGATTACTAACATTTTTGATAATAAATTTGTATTAAAGTATAACACACAGAATCCAGAAAAAATGGAAACAGACAAAAAAAAACAAAAAAAACGTTCATATGACACTATTATTTTAAATTTGTTATTATTATTATTATTAAATTGTTAGTTTTATTAAATTATTTGATTAGACATCCTTTTTCATTATTAAAGTTTAGTTAAGCTATTAAAATGGAATCCAGAAAAATTCAAATGAAAACCGATTTCATAGTGCCTACTAACTCGCTCTCTTTTCTTCCATCCCTTCATTACTCTCCATTATAGGAGCATAAGGTGAGGAGAAGAGAACGAGTGGTTCTAGGTTAAAAATACGGAGTGCTAAGCATGCGGGAGATGGAGAGGCAGGTGTTTAAGATTCTGAGATCGTCTCACCGTGTACTTTAACTAGTGCAGAGCTGAGCCGTACCATCCCACTCTGCGCTTTATACTTCAGGTTTCTGGGCTGAGATGGATAGAGACAGAGAAAGAGGGAGAAATGTCTTGCTGTTTGACAAATTATTATGCAGGAAAAACTGAGTGGAGTGCATTTTGGAGGATTACACAGATTAAAGCATCAGCCTAAAACTGTATGTGCGTGTGTTGTTAGAAAGACTTGATGAGATAAAGAAAGACTTTAAAAATAAGAAGTTAAGGTGACGTAAATCTCGAAAGCAAAGTCGTTTCAGACACAGAGTAAGCCTTGCGTTTTGATTAAAGATTATGAGGACAAATATTGTTCTTTGAAATATGTTATGTACTGATGCACAATAAGATCAGTGACATGTATTAAGAAAATAGGTTTAGTTTTTAACTTCATATTGACTTCATTATCTCAGCTGTTTGTCCCAGACAGCAGTCTGATTAAATGAAGAGCAAAAAATTATTTATGCTACTGTTAGATCTGCTGTACCTGAAAACTTAAAGCACTGTTTATTTCATTTATATCCTTTTTATATTTTAATTGTCCTTATTGTCTGTTTTTTGCATCTTTGTTCTCATTTTTAATAATAACAAATATCAAATAATATATAACTATCATGAAATGTATTGAAAATGTTGTGTAATAAGATTTTGGTCATATCGCCCATAACCAAGAACTCTTTTCAGGGCTCCCTCTGTCCTGGAAAACCTAGAAATAACAAGAAATTTCAAAAAGCATGAAATCTAGAAAGGTCACCGAAAAGTCATAGACATTTCTCTACTGAATATATTTTTTCCTAGTTTTGAACTCACAAAAGACTGGGCAAGGAGAAAGTGTTTTCAATAGAGAAACCTCACACTTCACCCGTAAGTCTCCTGACCTATAATTTTATTTTCTCTAGGAGTGTATATGTGTGTGTTTGTGTGTGTGTATGTATGTGTGTTTGTATTTTCCAGGGAGTAAAAGGGAGGTTGGTTGCCAGAAAGACCCAGACGCGAGTATATCTGATCATCTGTCATGTTCCTGTCTGTCTCAGCTCTGTGACTGTATTAGTGCACAGCAGACGGGTGAGGGTTTCTGGGTTACCGCAATGTAGCACACAGAGATCTTTCAATGTCCCAATCACTCCATCTCTGTCTCTGCATCTCTCTCAATCCCTGGCAATGACCTCAAGGTCATTTTGACATACGCCTTCATCAGCACACACAACCTGATAAATACCCAACATGACAGATTGAGCACGCTGTTACAGATTTTTTGCTTACTTTATCCTTTATGTCTTTGAAACAACGTTCAATCAGAATATTGAATAGAGAGCAGCCGGGGGGAGGTGAGAGTACAGCGATTTAAATAAAAGCAATATGCTGACCTCGACAATTTCCTGCCTGTGGTCTTTTTCTAGGAGCTCAGAATGACGTGGCAATATTGACTCTGCGCCAGAAAATGTTCGACAACATTTATTTTGGCAAGAGAAAGAGAAAAAGAGTGAGATAGGATGATTAATGGACTTAGATTATGGAAGAAAGGTATGGAAAGAGAGACTGGTCTGGGCTCATGTCTGATGTGAAGACACGATGAGCAGCAGCGGTGTGGTGGACAAGACTTAATCACATTACATCACATCACACTATACAGCTACTGTCCAGCAGCATATTAAACATCCATTTACCCCAGTTTTGTTGATTTTATGTTTTTTGGGCATCAGTCATTTCTCTTGCCTGTAAAAAAAAGAGTTCTGAGAGAGTCCTCAGCCTCATATTTTATCACTTGTTTCACCAAAACATCAAAGACAGGACATCAGACTTAGAGCTTTCTGTAAGCTTTGTGATATCTGCTTTCCTCCTAGCCTCACTTCAATCTCTCTCTCTCTCTCTCTCTCTCTCTCTCTCTCTCTCTCTCTCTCTCTGTCTCTGTGCTTAAAATGATCTTGAATTTCCATGTGCAGATGTATACAAATACTACACACACATGCTGTATATACACTACTGTATAATAGTTTGGGGTAGGTATGTTTGTTTACATGTTTTTGAAGGGGTTATGAACTGCCTTTGTTTTTTGTTTTGTACTGTTCTCCGAGGTCCACTTTTAATGTTATTTTTTCACTTGTAATGTAAGATTTTTACATCATAATTTAGAAGTAATAAGATGTTTTCTGTCCTGTTTTTAACCTCCCTCATCAGAACGCTCTGTTTAGGTGTGGTGGATTGCAGACTGAAGTAAAAGGTCACTGCTATGATCGGCTAATATTTGTGTATATTTGACAGCATACATTACTCATAGATAAACACTGCTATAATTTAGGTCAAAAATGCATAAATAACTCATACATATCAAACAGTCTGTACGAATAGACAAAGCAATAGTGACCACATAATAAAAACAGTTACTCACAGTTGTGTTGCGACACTGTCAGATCTAATATAGTCAGCACAGCATCATCTTTTAGTTTCAATCTTTTTGAAAATCCTGTGTCAAACTGTATCTCCATGGTAAAATGAAGTGAACAAAGGACCGAATTCTCACTGACAATGTCTGGATCTTCATTAAAAATAAAGCTCATTCACTCTTTTATATATATATATATATAGCTTTCCTGTAGCTCAAATGGTAGAGCATGGCGCTAGCAACGCCAAGATCATGGGTTCGATTCCCAGGGAAAGCAAGAGCTGATCAAATGTAAAACTGTAACTTGAATGCAATGTAAGTCGCTTTGGATAAAAGCGTCTGCTAAATGTATATATATATATATACCCTTAGTGAACTTTTGCTAACAAGTTGCTCAGTTGGTGCAGTTTAATGAATCAGTTGGTGAATTGGTCTCATTGAATCAGTTTGGATGACTCACTGAACAGTAGGTTTTTATGTCTGTGCTCTGTGCCACCTACTGGAAAATATCCTGTAGAAAACTGGGTTGTGCCCATGTATCAATTTCTTTACAAAATTACATTGTAATTTAGGAAATTTGATTTTTATTTATTTTTATTTATTTATTTTACTTTTTGTTTTGTTAGAATAAAAAGTGGACAAATACTATAAAGACATTTGGTAAAGAATCCTAGGATGTAACTCATGGTTTGAAATTTGACGAATTTGATAAATGTGAAAGATGAGATTTGATTTAAAAAACTTAACATATTCTAACAATTCGTCTTCAGTTCCTTCTCTATACCATTTAATATTCAATTATTCAGTTGCCCTGAGTAATACAGAACTTTGCTCAAGGCCCAATAGGGCTCTAAAATCTGAAAGTGTAGAAACCTAGTTGCAAGTGTTTTCCACAACTTAATTTAAGTCTTTCTATAAAAGCTTGAATATTAGATGTTGAAAGTAATATACTTTATGGTTTTCCAGTATGCCTTCTGCTATATGTGCCATACTTATGCATTTAGGGCTAGATTCCTGCTGCGGTTTCATTCCTCATGAATAATATTTTTTGATGAATATCTGATGCATTTCCATGAAAATATAAAAAGTAAAAAAGTTTGGAGGACCGAGTTCAAATTGGAATTTTAGAAAACAGCTGACCCCAGGGGTTTGTTTCCTGTGTGTTTACATGTATAAAGCAGGATGCGCACTATAACAAGCTTTGAGTTCTGTACATGTATTTGATGTTGTTTATCAGATCCTCTAGTAGTGTACAGTCAGATGAAAGAATCTGTGTGTGTGTGTAGCACTGTTTCAATTATTCAACTCTCTGTCCAACCCCTCATCTCTTCCTGACATCCGCATTCCCGGGTCCCCATATCTCATTCACTAAGCAGCTCACAGATCGGATTATCCCGACTGCATTTCATTTTCAATACATCCATTTATGCATTCTCAGACCCTCCCTCTAGATTCAAACAGACCACCTAACATTCAATCAGAGACTCATACCGGAAAGATGACTGTCAGTTCGTATAACCTGTTTAGTGCTAACAAAGACTGCGATGTCCTGGCAAGACTGGATGGTAGTTCTGTGTTTGGTTGTTTTATGTCTCTGTTTTGCTCTGGGACAGTTGAGTTGAGCCAAACTTATTCCAACCATCCTATTGATTTTAATTTGTCATTATACTCTGCTATTCACCTAGAATTCATCTGAATCCCATATGCAAGTGCTGCTATTCAAGGCTGAATGGTTTGGTCACAAAATCATGCTCTGATTGCGCTTTGAATTGCTAAGGAAAGTCACTTTAGTTGAATGCTATAAAAAGTTTCAGATATCAATATACATTCTCCTAAATATTTAACTTCTCATTCTTTTGTTGCTTAGATTTTAAGGCTAAAAGCACACTAAATTTTAAATTTTATTTTGATTGTTTGTGCAGCTCTATTGCCTATGTATGCTGATCTCAGAAGCCCCGATGTCTTCATGGTAAGCTGCTCATCAGCTCTGTAGGTGATTTCTAAAATGCATACAGGCTGTATCGATGCTGGGGCTGTGGTTGATTGGTTTTGGGCACAAAGGAGGGGGGATGTCATTGACATTTCTAGTGGCAGCACAGAGATAAGGTCACCCTAAGTGCATTAGCACTGAGAAATTGACAATCAGCCTGACGAGTTGCAAATTGTTATCCTTCTTTAACATGCATAATGTCTGCAGCTGCAGTCAAAAACCACTTCACCCCGCCGCAGGGAGATGAGGAGCAAAAGTCAGAGAAATGAGATGAAAAGAAGGTGTTGGAGTAGAAGTAGGGAAAGAGAATGACTGAGAACTGGGGAGTGTGACAGAAAGGGAGTGAGAGGGAAAGGGGACAGTGTACGAGGGATAAATTGTGTGCTGAGCATTTAAAATTGCTGAATTTACAGCAATGAATCACCTCAGAGCTGCTGCAGTTTGATAATACGTCCTCTCTAACTCTCTAACTGAGTCTGTTGCTCCTGTGAAAGCTTGAGAATTTACAAAGGCTTTTCAGACTTTTCAGGCAAGAACAAGCATGAATGAGTTTTGAAAGTTTTTTGAAAGATATAAGTGTGGCAGAGTGAGCTTCTTGGGAAGGCACGGTGTTTGTAGAGTGAGGAAACCTGTCTGCACTATTTCAGGTTTTACCAATGCATTGTTTAATTCTTGATCCTGATTGTTTTAAGGTCATGAGTTTCTGCATTGCTATGTAGTAGTTCACAGTATGTACTTGCAACTAGAGATTTACAGGTTGTTTTGATTATTTGATTAAGTGTCCAATAACCAAAACGCAGATTTTAAATGGTTTTATTTCTGATTTTGAAAAAAATAATCATTTATATAAAATAAATGCAGTAGATATACCTTATTTTATTATCCTATTATACTGTATAGGCCTATATTCCTCCTTTTTTGCTGTTAAATGTTATGCTTAAAATAGCTTTCCACAGGAAGCGGAAAAGTTTCAATTTTAGTAAAAAAAAATGTCAAACTAAGTATTGATCTCTACTAAAACAATGTCTTGAGGTAAACACATTATGAAGACATGTACAGTACATGTGCTACACACAAAGTCCACCATCAATTATTCCTTACATTTGTTCTCTGAGGCTGTTTCATTGATCATAGATCTTACCATACTGTTCTGAACATTTGCTGAATGTAATCTTTTTTCTTTGACTGTTCACATTTGTGTTTATAAATGACACATACCTGCATCACTGTGAACAGTCAGCTGACCTTAAAGTACCTGTGAGTGAGCATGTACAGAAACAATAACGTCACACGTTTTACCAGCGTATATGCACATAACAACAAAACCGTTACATCTGCAAGGGCCTTCAAGTAGCTGCAAATTGAACAGCTAATTTGCTAACATGGCATGACTGTGATACATTCCCTCGAGTTTTGCTTGAACTAATGCATCTCACCAAATATTAATTAAATCTGCTATCTCAGCATCTTTCCACTGATTCTGCTTGCTCCTCCTTTGGTTTTCAAGATCTCAGCAAGGCGCATACTGGCGCTGAATGATAACGGCATTACAAAACAGTGTGACGATACTGATTTCAGATCTGGCTGCATCAGATATGTATAGTTTCAAGGATCACACCTACAGGCATGTCACATGAAGAGAAAATCAAATTTGGGTCACTTCCAACATGTTGCTTGTATAGGGGGGTTTAATTCAGACATTTCAAGGTCAAAGTGGTCTGGTTTGTCTTTTCTGTTAGCCCTCCTTCCACCACCGCCTCAATTTGACCTCTGACTCTGGCTAATTAACTGATACAGCTTGACTTATTGATTAGTGTGACTTGAATACTAAAGTAAACACTGAGTTTTTCTGGAAAATGGCTATCTGCCCTCTCCTTATCTTATTTATTTTCCTTCCCTTTTTTTGTATTCCTTCCCAACCTTTTTTCTCTCTGACGTATTTTAAACCTCCCTTTCGCAAACATTTTTCTACTTTAACTTCTAATATGCTAAGCCTAATGCATTGATTTTAAATTAATATGCAAAGCGTTTTACTGAAAATAATTGAATTGAGAATTAAATTCGTTTCTTACTCTCTTTTCCTCCTCAGGGTGTGTGTTCCCAGAAATGCCACCTCATGTTCATCGTCGAGACGGTTTGTGTGGCCTGGTTCTCCCTAGAGTTTCTGCTACGGTTCATGCAGGCACACAGCAAGCTGGAGTTCCTCCGAGGACCCTTGAACATCATCGACGCCATGGCCATCCTTCCCTACTATGTGTCTCTGGTAGTGGATGAGACCCCCACCAATGAATATGAGCGACCCTCTGGAGGTAAGGGCTACCTGGACAAGCTTGGGTTGGTACTGCGTATCCTGCGTGCCCTTCGGATCCTGTACGTGATGCGACTGGCCCGCCACTCTCTGGGCTTGCAGACGCTGGGGATGACGGTGCGGCGGAGCACTCGCGAGTTCGGCCTGCTGCTGCTCTTTCTCTGCGTAGCCGTGACGCTCTTTTCACCTCTGGTGCACCTGGCAGAAAGCGAGCTGACTGGAGTGCAGGATTTCAGCAGCATACCCGCCTCTTACTGGTGGGCGATCATCTCCATGACTACAGTGGGTTATGGGGATATGGTACCTAGAAGCATACCTGGTCAGGTGGTGGCACTCAGCAGCATCCTGAGTGGGATCCTAATCATGGCCTTCCCAGCCACTTCCATCTTCCACATGTTTTCCCGCTCCTACCAAGAGCTGAAACAGGAGCACGACAGGCTCTTTAAAGAGGAATGTGCGGCAGCTGCAGCGGCTACCACAGGACCCGATGACGAGCAGGATGGAGGATGGGTGGCCTTTCCTCCTCCCAGACTAGTTCTTACTCCAGACACAGAGACGCCTGGCTCCCTTGAAGACCTTTCTCTTCTCGGGAATGGTGGAGAGACTTCTGGAAATAACAAGCACCCGTTACCAGCTGGAGCCTTTTAAGAGATGCACACGCATTGTACTCTTCTCTAGATCAAACCTGTTCTTCCATGGCCTCATAATGAACCCTCTTGCAGTGGACAGGGTGAAGTTAAAGGGCCTTGAAGCTATTTTGTCTTCCATCAGCCACAAGCTGATCATGTCTCATTAAAGTACTAATTCCTTCATATTCACACTTTGGACTTGTCAGATTTAGCACTCCATGAAAATCCATGCAATAGAAGTAAAAAATAAAGCTAGATAGTTTAACTTTAAAGCCTTGTTCCACACAGTTAGACATACAGCAGAGAAATTTAGGTTCCTCAAATTAACTGTCTACTTTTTTTTAACAAATCCAAAGATGTGCTTTTTTGTTGACTGTTTCAGGTTTAAGAATTGCTCTTCCAGAGAATGTGCACTTGAAATGTCCTGCACCGGTTTGGGACAGACATGCTCTTGTACAGCTCCAAATAAAAACAGCAGTAAGCTCAATCTCCTGTCCTGTTTTTTAGGGTTCATAGAAGGATTTCCTAATCCTCTTCTTTGAAACGCTCAATCATTAGACACAGTCACCCTGTTCTCTTCTCTTCATTTTACGAAACAGCACTTATGTGCCCCTACCATCTGCCAGCTCTGACATACAGCAGTTACAGAGTGATGAATCTGTGATTGTTTTAGTTTTTATTGCTACAGTTGAGATTCAGCCATGCTGTGACCTCAACAAGGTCAACTTAGTTTTCGTCATCGTCTTGCTGATTTCCCCATAGGAGAGTCTGTTGCCCCCAGGTGAAGAGCTTCTCTATATAAGGTCAAAAATTTGTCCCACTGCCCAATGCTTGCAGGGTCCAGCTGGTGGGGGGAGAATCTTGATTAGGCTGGGGATTAAACATGCAATAAATTCATAGAGATAAAAAGTCATTCCGGAGTCAGACTCTGTGACGGACTTTGCTTTGTCAACAAATCACAAATTTGCACCTCTAATCCAATTATTCAGTCATTTTGCATCGGATGTTCCATAAATGGCCTTGATGCCGTGCCGAAAGTCCCAGAAGACTGAGTCATGGATTGGGAAAAGGTACAAGGAAACCAAGAGGCTTTGATGAACCAATCAAATTACATGTGTAGCTTTATCGCAAGATTAACCAACTGGTTGAATCATTAAATGGACATCAGCTTGTTCTTGATGTAAAGGTTAAACCTGTTTATCACTTGTTTTTCTTTCATGATAGACACAAGCAGAGCCAGGTTCAGGTCTCAGATGGTCCAGGGGTGTCTCAGTCCACTAGTAAGTAACCAGATCAACCAGTCAACAATTTCTGTCAGAATCACTATATTATACTAGAAATGTCATCATACTCGTCAAAAAAGGTGGATAAGAGTATACTTCATAAAGCCAACAAATGACACCATGCTATTCTCTACAGCGATGTTGTTGATAAATGCCAGCTATATTTAATGCACAACTGAAATTGTGTTGCAGTTCATTGAGTCATTGGCATCTCAATGTTTAGTGCTTATATTCATGTTCACATTACACTGATCCTAAACTGTTGTGTAACATAACCGGGAAGAGAAAACCACATTCTTATCCATTTTGATAGAACGTATTCTGTTGCGGTAACAATTCATATGAACCTAATAACCATCTGCACCATTTAACAGCATTAAATGGGGGGAAGCTTCGTGAGATATGCCATCAGCTATAAAGATGCTTTTAGCCACAGTGCTTATTGAAAAATCTTGTTGAAGGATGGCTTGAATGATGTATCATATGCCATTATTTATCAAGGAAGGCCATATCTAGGTGGCAAGTGTCTTTTGCTGGCATCAGTGATTGATGTAGAAAGCATCAAGAAGGGTTTAAGAGGCAATCTATCAGATCTTCTTGATGGAGAGATTGATTCTGTAGGTAAGTTGCTTTTTAGATTTCAAAGTGTTGTAAACCTAATATTTAGTTCTCTCTTCAAGTCAAACCTTTTACGGTGCAATCTAAGCAATAGGTCAATGATGTGTGTGTGTGTGCGTGTTTTAACATTTCAGAGTATATAGTGGTGGTTGAATGTTATTGTTGTGTGTTTGTGACAAGTGCAAATGCAAAGCAGTCCATGGATGAATGGATGGATGGACATTGCAGTCTCTCTCATTCACCCATGACTTTTAAAGCTGATCGTGGTCTTCATTTATCATCCAGGACTCAGAAGGCAAACATTCACATTTTGCACCAAAAAAAATCATAATAGTTTTTCAGTACCATTTCTCAATCTTTTTCTGACCCCTAGAATTAAACAGGCTTATTTTTTGCTACTGTCCCTTTAAGACGTCCATATGCCCTTTTCACACGTGAAATCAGTAAAAGCACTTTTTATATGTTTATACACATCTTTCAATAGCAGCCACTTGGCAAAGCCTGATTTACATTGTGACATTTTACAAAACACTGAAATATAATGCATAAACTGTGAAGGTCAGGCTAGAATGATCAAAAACTGTACTTGTTTTTAATGGAAGGATATGCAAAGCGACACAGCCTAGAACAGCACAATATTTGTCTAACTTTCCTTTTACTGATATCATTAGTTCTTATGGTGTTTAGAATGTTATCTTTTATGTTTCTTACTTTCTCCTCATTACTTGATCGTGACTGAGCAGCCCAGTTTATGAACGCTGAATTGACGTTATTGATGTGTAAATGTGGGTGTTGTCAGACATCAAGATGTTTTTGCAGCATAGTTTCATTAAATGGCGCTTTTCGCTTCTTAAAAGATCAAGGAAAACTGTATTTCCTATTACATTATTCTTTAAACTGTTCATGATTGGCATGAGTTCTGCAGTGCTGACTGGATGCTTCTATTAGCATATTTGTGATGTTGTCATCATACTATATTTCAGGCTCAAATGTGACTTTTTATCACTGCATTTATCTTTCTCTTGGCAGAGATACTAGAAGTGAACAGATGTTTGAGTTCTCAATATTCAGTTTTGATCTGATATGTCAGTCATAATTGGGCACTGGCTTGTCAGTCGGTCTGTCTGACTTGCTTGTTTGTAAATGGATTTGATCTTGTGAACTTTGGCTGACATTGTAGTGACCTAGATATACAGCATACATTGAATTACCCAGAATGCACTGCCTAATCTCATCTCATCTTAAGCAGTTTTTAACATGAGCATTGCTTTATTCAAATACACAGTCGGTAGTATAGATTAAAGAAAGAGTCTCTTGTGATGTAACAGTCCTAACCAGGCATGGTGAGATTAAGTGAAATCTTGCTCAAAGTGGTATAAAATCCTGCTGTATATCATCGTATTAAATATGTTTTGTTTGACTTGTCACATCCTGCAGCTTTTTGCTTTCACTGTGGACAGACAAATAGTTTGACGTTGTAAATGTATTGCATTGCTCCTAGCTACGACACAGTGTCATTCTTTCTCTCTTCTCTCTGTCATGATGGTAAGAGCCTCGATGGGCAGTAAGCTTCCCATTAATCTTAGCTGACAGCTTGACCATAGATGTACCGCAGCGTGGCGATGAAATTCTGGAAAGGGTCTCGCTTGGAAAGTTAAAGCGTTCCTCTTCTCTGTATCACATGAGCATCATATTGCAGTAGTTCTAGTCTAGGTGGAGGTTTTATTGAACATTAGAGACCTTAGTGTCTTTGACAGACAGCTGTGATTGGAGCCATTCCTAGTATGTCTTTAAAGGCAAAGTTTTAAAAATGAATCAAAGGCTCTATGAGGAGGCGTTTTCAGCATTTTTTTTTCCAGGATTACTTCATAGTGAGTATCCATGTATTATTTATACACCACACAAAGCTGAGCGAAAGAATAGGAGGGACAGTTCAAGCACTCATTCATATGCAGAATTAGTCAGGTTCATTTAAAGAGTGCCATATGATGTGCTATCAGCTAATAAACTCGGATTAGATATTTCATCTGTTCCTTTGCAGCATCTGGCTCATAAACATCTCTCTTTTCTAGAATAAGTCTCATTCTATGTTCAAAAAGAGAAAAGCACTGTAAACGTGTTTTGTTGGAACATTGTTCATCATCCTGAGAACCTAGAAGGTGGTGGAGTAAAACAATAAATATTAAAAGAGTTTCGATTACCATAGAATATAAATTCTGCTTATCCATCAGTTTTTAAAAACAAACGTCATGTTTACAATAATGCAATTACAGTGGAAGTCTATGGGCCTTCAACTTTTCACTGTACACAAATAAAAAGGCTACCTGCAATGTGCTGTTTATATAATATTTATATAGAGGCTGAAGATGCTTTTTACATTTTCTTTCTTAGTTAGGTTTCTCAGGCTCTTAAGCAGGTGTTTGTGCATGATGGCTTTTATTCCTGCCGTCAAATGAGCCACTTGTGTAGCGGGTGTTCTGCTGATGTCTGCTTGATGTTCTGCTCAGGTACAAAGTGTCTTTTTGTGTCCCTCAGAAACCACCAACAAACTGTGTCGGATTTGGAACTGTAACAAGCCTTCCATCTTATAGACAAACTAATATAATGTAGTTGATGTTTTTAGTATCTTGTGGTGAAAAATGAGGCTTTGTCTCTTAAACTGTAAATGAAACAGAGAATAGTGACTTTATAATTACTGCAAAGTCATAATTTCACTGCATTGCAACATTGTTAGCAAGCTTTGCATTTCATCTCTGGTGCTTGAAATGCCTAAAATGGGTGTTTTATGATATTGAATTTCTGTATATCATCCCATAAACAGATCGGATGTCAAAGGCTATGTTCAGAGTGAAATAATAGCTTACTGCATACTGCGCAATACATACTCAAAGCTTTTTTGTAAATATGTGAAATGCATTATAAGATGTTCTTATATACAGCATAAGTGTCAGGGTTCTGTTGTGTGTCATGTGTTCCCGCCTCTTGTGTCCATATTTGGTTTGTTTCCTGTCCTTGTTTCATGTCATTATGAGTTAAGTATGTTCCAGCTGTGTTTGTCTCGTTAGGTGTTAATTACCCTGTGTATATTAGTCCTGTCTTTTGAGTTTGATTTCGTCTGGTCTACTCGTTACTTCCCCGGTGTATCCTGTCCATGTCAGTCCTGCCTTGTCCTGCCTTGTCCTGCCTTGTCCTGCCTTGTCCTGCCTTGTCCTGCCTTGATGTCTCCATTAAAGACTATTATTTGAGTTTATGTCCTCGTCTGCGTGTTCCTGTTCCTCCCTCGTGTGTGCACCGTGACAGAAGACCAGAACAGACCTAACCGTAAGCGGCGCCCCTTCACCCCGTTTTGTTTTGTTCGTTTTTTGAAAAGTTTTGTTCCTGTTTGTCTGTCCCGTGGCAAGGAAGTCGCCACTCGTCCTCCCGCCATAGCCCACTGTAGGATGGCGTGGGAGTTCGGCGGGATCGACGCGAGTGCCGCGAGTCCTCTGGCCGCGAGCCCTCATGCCCGCCGATCGCGGGCGATATCCACCTCCGGCTGTGGCTATCCCAAGCCCGCCGGCTGGTTGCCTAGTTCCCGGGTTGCCGCTCCCCCAGGCGCGCTGTTCGTGGGAGATCACGCCACCGGATCGCCGCTGACTCAATGCTCGCCGGCCCGCCTCTGACTCAATGCCCGCCGGATCGCCGCTGACTCAAACCCGCCGGATCACCGCTGACTCATGCCCGCCGAATCGCCGCTGACTCAAGCCCACCGGATTGGCGCTGACTCATGCCCGCTGGCCGCCGCTATCCCTAGCCCCGTGGATCAAGTCCACATGTCACGGCCAGGAGTGCCATGTGTCTGTTTTGTTGTGCCCACAGGAACATTTTAAACTTACTTTGTCTTGTCTTGTCCATGGAGACTCGTCTGGGGCAGGCGGCTCCTCTTGTTGTGGCCATGGAGGCCATTCTAGCTGCCTGCCCCCTTGTCGCTGAAATGGAGGCGGTCGCTGAGGGACCCTGTGTGGGCCTCTGGCTCCTGGTCATGCCCTGAAGAAGCCTCAGCCTCCAAGCCAGCCCAGGAGGGCTTCTGGTTCCTGTGGGCTGTCCTGTCCTGTCTGTCTGGCCCTGGAGGGCGTTCCTGTCTTGTTTTGTACTGTCTTGTCTGTTTAGCCCCGGAGGGCTCCTGATACCCCCTCACTTCCCCAGGGAAATTTTTTGGGGGGGTAGTAAGAGTTCCGGCTGTAGGGGCCGGGCCGAGGGGACCGAGGCCAAGGCCCCCGAAGACCATTTACCATGGCCTCCAGAGCTCCCTACACCGCCATGGCCTCCAGAGCTCCCAGCTCCGCCATGGCCTCCAGAGCTCCCAGCTCCACCATGGCCTCCTGAGCTCCCTGCACCGCCATGGCTTCCAGAGCTCCCAGCTCCGCCATGGTCCCTGTCTGTCTGTTCCACTCTGGAGGTCCCCGTCCTGTGTTCTTGTCCGTATTTGTCCTGAGGGGCCTCCAGAGCGCCCACCCCCCCTCCCCGATGGAACTGTTAAGGCTCGGGACGAGCCTTTCGGGAGGGGGGAGTTATGTCAGGGTTCTGTTGTGTGTCATGTGTTCCCGCCTCTTGTGTCCATATTTGGTTTGTTTCCTGTCCTTGTTTCATGTCATTATGAATTAAGTATGTTCCAGCTGTGTTTGTCTCATTAGGTGTTAATTACCCTGTGTATATTTGTCCTGTCTTTTGAGTTTGATTTCGTCTGGTCTACTCGTTACTTCCCCGGTGTATCCTGTCCATGTCAGTCATGCCTTGTCCTGCCTTGATGTCTCCATTAAAGACTATTATTTGAGTTTATGTCCTCGTCTGCGTGTTCCTGTTCCTCCCTCGTGTGTGCACCGTGACAATAAGATAACAGTAGTACACTATTTTCACAATTTTTAATTCAGGATACCGGACTAGTACTGATCTAGTTATTTTATGGTTTTTAACCCAACTTTTGTGTAAAAATATTATAACTTTCTGACATCCAATCAAATAATGAGAAAGACGTTAAAAATCATATTAATAATACTTCTAGGTCATTTGTTATTCTAGAAATGGAAGGTTAGGAGGAGTCCATTGCATTGTGTGATACATTACATTGTATTCCATGCATATAATCCTTGCAGTGTGTTCTGTTGTATACTGCACATTTTAGCAAAAGTAGTAGGTCATACATTTATTCATTTCATGTAGGTGTATTTCTTCTTTGGCTCTCAACGGAGGCGGTCGCATTTTTCTCACTCCCCGTCCTCTCCCTTTTTTTCCCTGCCTGCCTGCTCTCTTGTCTTGTATCGTGTAATACTTGAGAGACTCTCTCTGCATTGCTCCTCAAAACTGAAAAATCATGGATTTGATCAACTGGTCTCTCAACGCAATTGACACCATCTTCTCGACGAGAAGCACAGGTTCGGGGGAACCTAACTGTCCTGACGGAACGTACCCCGCTGGCTACACGATGGACGCGTGGGACAGGTGGCGTGGCGTGTGTTTAGCGGCTCTTTCCGTGGAGGACATCGAAGACATCTATCTATTCGGAACAATGATAACAGGTCTTCTGCTGATTGGATTAGGCTTTGCCCTGGGTTATCGAAAAATTAAGGATACGGGAACAGCTGTTCAAAGCCTCACAAGGCTGCCCGTCATGATTGAAGCAGTGGGTAGAGCGGTCAGCATTGAGACTGAGACTATTAACCGCAATATGGATTCTATCACGGAAAAGCTCACGGCTTTGGAAAGGAAAATTGACGGAGACCAGAATGGACATAGAGAGTAGCCATGGAATTGGAATGTGGTTACTCGCCCTAAGACTAAACAAGCACAATCTTATCTTTTCCGGCTCCCCTCCACCAGCAATGGCCTTGGCAAAAGGCCGCTGTTGGGAAATCAACCCTGAGAAGCACCGTAGAGAGACGCTCTCTGCGTTCCTCCCCATTCCTCAGACACCTGCTGATTACACATACACACACATACACACATACTGACTACAAACTATTACACATACAGACACATCCCCAAAACCCCCGATCCAACGCCTCCGTCGCTTTGATCCGCCAGCCTGACAAGCGGGTCTGGGACCAGCGCTAAACTCGGCTGCAGGACCTGGATGGCTGCTGTTGGAGCTGGATTACCTCCCCTGTTGCAAAGTCGTGTGTCTATGTTGTGATTATGTGCTTTTTGTTGCTGAGGTGTTTTTTTCCTGTTCTCACACTGTACTCCCAAAAGGAGCATAGTCTGGGGGTTGTTGTTTTTTTTTCTCCTCTCTTACCTTATGTATGCTGTATATTTCTTCAATTCCCTGTCTTCCTGTTCTGTCTACCCCCTTGTCATATTGTATGTATGTAATGGACAGGTTGATGGCTAATTTCGCTGGTACTTGTGACTAGTGACAATAAAGGGCTACTACTACTACTATATGCATACTGCAGAAATGTTAAGAGTCATACATTATCCCATTAGTAGCTGTTCTGGTTGCTGGAAGTGCTGTAATTGCTGTAATAATACAAACTTGTTCTGCTGTTCTACAGAAGCTGATGATGCTGGAATCAGACATGAACAAGAGAGATCAGAGAAACAGGTGGAGGGCCGAGATGAAGCAGGTATCTAGAGATAAGAAGGCAGATACAGGACACTGATGATTACTGTCTTTAAGGGCAGATTAAAGGGCAGCGTTAATCATCTCATCAACATGGGTAATTAGTTCCAACTTCTAACATCCTAGAACCAATCGATCAAAGCTCACTCTAAATAGCCCACAGACAGGGACGAGCTATTCTAGAGGCCATGGTGACCAGAATGATGTCAGGTCAGGGAATGTAGAAATGTCCCTGAATCAGTTATGCGACTGTGACTATAATGTATTAACGGGCTTCATCAGACCTCACGAAGGATGGTGGTGAATGCATAAAATGTCCAGACAAATGATTTCATTTATGATTTATAATCACCTTTCCCCAGGTCTGGGTTCTTACACTCTGCACAAATTCTCAAACTACCTTTTATTTTCAGCAGGTACAGTGGAGCAGAGGAACAGACAATCACACACAGAAGAAAGAATAGGAAAAACCAATGCTATCTCACAACCAATTCGTACTATCTATCTATCTATCTATCTATCATTCTATATCTATCGTTCTATCTATCTATCTATCTATCTATCTATCTATCTATCGTTCTGTCTGTCCATATATCATCTGTCTATCTATCTATCTATCTATCTATCTATCTATTGTTCTATCGTTCTATCTATCTTTCATTCTATCTATCTATTATTCTATATCTATCGTTCTATCTATCTATCTATCTATCTATCTATCTATTGTTCTGTCTGTCCATATATCATCTATCTATCTATCTATCTATCTATCTATCTATCTATCGTTCTATCTATCTATCGTTCTATCTATCTATCATTCTATCTATCTATCGTTCTATCTATCGTTCTATCTATCTATCTATCGTTCTATCTATCATTAAATGTTATTTAAATGTAATCTTGACAAGCAGTGATTTTGGAATGATCAAAAAAGCAGAACACACATTGAATAATAATTATTATTATTTTTTACTATATATATATATATATACATATATATATATATATATATATATATAAAATATTATATATATTTAAATATATACTGTGTGTGTGTGTGTGTGTGTGTGTGAGACCCTGGACCACAAAACCAGTCTTAAGTCGCTGGGGTGTATTTGTAGCAATAGCCAGAAATACATTGTACTGGTCAAAATTATTGATTTTTCTTTTATGCCAAAAATCATTAGGACATTAAGTAAAGATCATGTTCCATGAAGATATTTTGTAAATTTCCTACTGTAAATATATCAAAATTAAATTTTTGATTAGTAATATGCATTGCTAAAAACTTCATTTGGTCGATTTTTTCAATATTTAGATTTTTTTGCACCCTCAGATTCCAGATTTTCAAATAGCTGTATCTCGGCCAAATATTGTCCTATCATAACAAGCCATACATCAGTGGAAAGCTTATTTATTCAGTTTCAAAAAAATCGACCCTTATTGTTTTGTGGTCCAGGGTCACACACACACACACACACACACATATATATATATATAGCAATTTAGGTCTTTTCATATTCAAAAGTTGAATTTTGAGTTATGTCTTCATAATGTGTTGGTACTTTCTGTTCAATACTACAATGACAAACAACAATACATCACAGAAAAAAATGCTTTACAGTTATCTTGTCATTCCATTAAATTTTAGTCACTAGTCTGATATCATACTTGTAGAACTGGGTTTCATTTCCTTTCTCTCATCTCTCTTGTGCCGCTCCAGCACAGATATCATCACTATATCATCAGTCTCACTCTGGATCACTGCCAGATGTTCGCTTGGCTAAAATCAAGAAATCGAATGCCACAAAAGCATTCAAAAAAACTTGTCCACAGGGATCTCCATATGCCACAGAATCAATCGAGCCACCAATTTGACTGCCCCATTTATCTTCAAACATAACGATGGTTGGAGAAAACAAAGTAGTCCAGTTGGATTGAAATTGTACCCCCCCCCCTCCTCCCTCCTTCCTATACTAGATATACAGTGTAATTTGTGATCAATCCTGAGATAGGGAAAAGCGGTAGAAGAAGACTTTGTGTCCTCTCAGCTGTGGCAGGGCTGGATTGAGCCTTAATCATCCAAACTATCAGCACAGACTGTGAATAAGCCCCTGATGGGCCCTTCATTTAGCTTGGTTGGAAATGCACAGAAAACCATCATCTTGCATTAGTTTCCCAGTGCATGCATATGTGCGTGTGCACACGTCCCCACTCTGACATTTTGATTGGCTGTATAGTACGTTTTTTTGTTGACTAAATCTCTCTGTGCTCGTGTAAATTAGAATGCCTTGGGCTTTGAGTGCTATTCATGACGCTGAGCAGATGGTGAGGTTGAACTCCTGAGTGATGAATCAAGGGTTCGAAATATAGATCAGTGCAACACTCTGCAGGGGCTGTGGTAAAAAGAGCACCCCTAAAATAGCCTGTAGATTGGTGCTTGAACAAATATAAAACTTAATTTAAAATATCAAATGTTTATGATCTACACTGTAAAAAAGAAAGAAAGAAATAACAAAAAATGTAATGGTAATTTTCTGTTAGGACATCACCCTGTAATTTTACAGACATTTTCATTAACTCTAAATCACAACCCAATGCAGTGCAAAATTCACAATTCAGGTAAAAAATCTGTTGAAAAATTCCTTCTTCTTAATACTGTACATATTGTTGACATCTGAGCAGTATTAAACAGTCTGTGTAAAGACACCTAAAAGCCACTTTACTACATTTAGTAATTTAGCAGATGCTTTTATCCAAAACGACTTACAAATGAGGACAACAGAAGCAATCAAAAACAACAAAAGAGTGCTGTGACAAGGCTCGGTTAGCCGGTTAATCTAGTGTAAGAGGGACTTTTTTTAAATAAAAATAAAACAAGTCAAAAGAATAGAGAATGATAGTGCTAGAGGCTCGTTTTTTATAATAAATAAAAAGAAAACAATAGATAGAACAGAAAAAGAATAGAGAATGCTAGTGTTAGGCCCCGTTTACACTAGTGCGTTTTCGTTTTAAAACGCATAACTTTTGCTACGGTTACGCCTATCGTTTACACTACTCCCGTGTTTTCGAGGTTGAAAACAGAGACTTTTGAAAACGCTGCAGACCCCGTTTTAGTTTGAAAACTCCAGGGTTCCATTTCAGTGTAAACGGACCACAACGGAGACTTTTGTAAACGATGGCGTGGCTGCCCACATTCGCACTGCGTATCCTTGACGACCGTGTAAACAATAACATCATGCTCATTGTTGTACCCATAGATATGTATAGGTAGATTCCCCATTCGACCTCTCCAAGCACACAGACGCATCCGCCATCTAAATAATAGGGCATCTACCTGTACATATCTATGGTTGTACCTGCATGAATGGTCACGTGACATGCGTTTTCGGTTGTGTAGTGTAGACGGAGATCGTTTCTGAAACGCAGCGGAAACGCCAGTGTAAACGGGGATCGTTTTCATTCTAAAACGCCGTTTTAAAATGAAAACGCACTAGTGTAAACGGGGCCTTAGAGGCTCTTTTTTTAAAAGAAAACAAGAAGTTACAATAGAAAGTTCAATTGGATAAATAAATGTTTTTAAATATATTTAGTTTGTGTCATGTTAATAATGTATTATTTTTTTTCCTACTTAATTTATTTTATTTCAGTTTTTACTTTTATCTTTTTTTCTTTTTTTTATTATTATATTTGCTGGTTTGGTCCTTCATAATTCATACAGAATAGCCTTGTCAAGCTTATTGTTTTTCTGTATAATGTTTTATGCATGTATGTGTACACTTCATAACTTTCTTCTATTAAACCTTTGAGACGTGCAGAAACCTTCTAGTTGTGGTTTATACAGTATATGAAAATGTCCCAGGCAAATTCAAGCCTGGAATTACACATTTTCAGATGAAGCGTAAGCAACACATATGCAAAATAAACTCTTACATCACTCAGTATTCTAAACATACAGCCATAGTAAACCTCAGATATAATAAACCTTCTGTCTTCTGTCTGATTTACATAAGCTCCACCTTTTCCTCATCATCTCGCTTAACCTGTGGAGTTTTGACATCACAGCAGACCAGAGGTTTAGTGCTCCAACACACCTGATGGCTACAGGTAAGTAGCCTCTATTGAATATATCACATGTTAGCACAGAGCTTTGCTCTGTCTTTAAGTCTGTTATTTCTCCATCAGTGTGTAAGCTGTGTAAGGACAAGGGGGAAGGGATGTTTTTGGTGCTGTGACACCAAATCCTCTTGAGGTGCACAGATGGTCACTATGGACACCAAAACATAACCATGACTATAACAGGGGGCACTTGTGGTGTCACACCTTATACAGATGAAAACAACAGAATAGAATCAGTGTTAGTGGCATAAACACATATGCAATACATAGTTGTTGTTGTTTTTTTTACCAAATACTCAACAGTCTTCAGATCTCTCTTCAATTTCATCATCTTTTTTTTTTTTTTTTTTTTTTTTTTTTTTTTTTTTTAATGTGAAAAATGTACCTTCTAAAGACTTTAAATTTAAGAATTGGGAATTGGGAACTGAATTGGGAACATGCTCAACAGAGATATAAATACATGTCAAAGTTAATTTACAGTAGATACAATTAAAATTATCCTTTAAATTTTGCTTTCTATTTGTTACTTCTGTTTACATTCAATTCAAATTAGGAACTGAATTGAATTTCCAGTTCATTTTGAAAGTGCACAAACCTGACATACTAATAAAACAGAAATTATTTTGAAGATGCCAATATGGTTTAAATTCACACACAAAATAATAATAATAATATAATCTATGTCTATCTAAACCAATTTTCTACTATTCTAAATCAGTAGTCTTAGCTGGAATAGACTGGTCAAGACTTTTAAAGGGATAGTTCACCCACACAACCACCTCCCCACCCCCCAAAAACAAATTGTTATTATTTACTCACCCTCATGTCATTCCAAACCTGTATGAGTTTCTTGCTTATGGTGAACATAAAAGAAGATATTTTGAAGAATGCTGGTAATCAAACAGTTGATGGTCCCCACTGACTTCCATTTCTTTCCCTACTCTGGAAGTCAATGGGGACCAACAACTGTTTGGTTCTTCGAAATTCTTCAAAATATCTTCTTTTGTGTTCAACATAAGAAAAAAAAAATTTTTAGGTTAACTGTTCCTTTAAGTCTCAATTCACATTTTATAATAAGCTTGCTCCTCGGTGGGACAGCTAATCCAAAAACAAAGAGAAATGTATTACTTGAAACAACCACACCACATTTCGATTTACTTTGATTTATCTCCAGAATTGCCCAGCAACTTTGTATCCAAGAAAAAAACATGTGCATTCTGTCTTCGTTCTGGAAGAATATGCTTTGTAACAGAAGCTTCAGATATAGTAATCTAACAGAGCAATTTCGGTGGAATTGTGATTTAGATGATCTTTATGTTCCAATGAGATCCTGCGTGGCTGGCTTCTCATCTTTTTGTGATACCCAGGTTTTGTAATCAACAGCAAAGCCATCTGGGTAAGTGCAGAGACACCTGTGCTTTTTGGGTGAAAGCCACTGAAGTGGAAGCACTGCCAGAAGAGAATGCCCTTCTAGCAATGACAATGTAAAAACATACAGTTCAACGTCACAACATGTTATTCCACCCCCACATCATGCATCTTACTGTATATTGCTCTGAACCATTTGGAGGCTTTTTGCTTAACTTATCTTGTCCATTTTATCTAATTAGTGTATTTTCACATTTTCGTCATATCAGAGGGATTCTGAACATAAAGACCTTATTATGATGAATGATCCACAGCTCAGCTAATGCTAACCTTCTGTTTAACACCTTGCGGGTCACAGCACCCAAACAGAGATTAATCTGAAAGTTATTTCATCCCTGCTGTGATACCCAGTAACATGAAAATTAAGCTACTGTCAGTTATTACTTTATGAGACGTGTTGAAATTCATGCCTGGAATATGAAATCATTAAACAAGATGCCAAAGTCTGTTGGCCAAGGGTAGTCTGATGCATGTCCAGAGAGTAAAAGATCACAGATAATCAGGCACTGCACAATATTCCATAACTAACTAGCTGACAGTTGGTTGGTTATTAAAGTTCTTTTTAATTGGATTTCATCCAAGACTGGACTGGAAATTAGTCAGAGAACATTCAGCCTATGACGCTTTATACAGGACATGCAACATTTAACTTTACAGCTGATCATGTGAGCATAATATATGTTATTTAACCTTTCAGAGCTGTTTAACGAAAAAGATCAGTTTTTAACATAAAAATAATAAATGTTTCTTAAATATCAAAGCAACATATTAGAATGATTTCTGAAGGATCATGTGAGGTAATTGCTGCTATTTTACATAAGAATAATATTTTTAATCATCTTTATTTTTACCCAAATAAATGCAGCTTTGGTGGATAAAAATACTACTAAAAATCATAAAATACTACTAAAAATTGAATAGTGTATATTTCTTGAAAGTGACTGCTTATGACATATTATTATGTAGTGCTTCTCACTTAATTAATTTTCATGAGTTGATGATTAAGTTGATCTTTATCGCTCAGACAGAAGACAGTTGGACAGACGTATAGCAGTTTATTATGACCTTTCGGTTTCAGTAATATATCTGAGAATGTCTACATATATTTTATGACTTTTAATGCTGAAATCAGGTTTAGCTATGGCAGATGAAGGCATTGTAAAGTAAAGAGAGGTAAGCCAATAGTTATTTTATCTATGCGTGATAAAACGTGCATATACTCATAATTCACATTATCAAGTTTGCATGCCTCTACATATCCTTTTCAGTTATCTATTATAAATTAAATTTAAATAAAAATCAATAATATGGGTGTTAATGTCATACTAACTGACTTCTCATCTTTTTGTCCAATGTACTGCCACTCCAGGATTTTATATACATGTATTATGAGTCTCATTAACATATTATTCAACATGCATGTTGTGCAACCAGCATTCTTTTGGTTCTTCTGTTTGGAAGCTGAACATTCCTGGAGTAGTTTTTACTATCCCCCTTTTTTTCTTTTTTTTTTGCAAACTTCATTTGAGCATCCCTGTAATATTACTCACCATATATTTCATAATGAATAGTGTGTAAGTGCCTGTCCAGAAGCCAAAAATTACAGCTGAATGAATCTAAATCTGGCAATTTTTATGCACGTTTGACAGTTTAACTTTCCTTTTAGGAAACACTTCCTACTTTACATGCATAAAGAGGGAGAGAGAGAACATCAATGAAACAAGTTTTTATTGGCCCCCGATCTTATTTAATTTTCCTTCCTTTTAATTTGTTTTTCAAAATACTCTAAGCAAACTTTTTTGCTCTAAGCAGTGAAGATCAAACATCAGAGGAAGCTTAAATGACCTCCACTAATCAATGAACTCAGAGCAGTGGCTGAGAGATGAGATGCAGGCTATTACTGAACTGCTTTTGCTTCTCAGGGTAAAGTACTGTTTATGCATCAATTTTAGTTGAAATAGAGTGTCAGTAGTTCAAGATTGCAGGTTTGCACCTTGATAAAAATGATTTTCTGAATGTTTTTTTTCAAACTATTTTCGATGACCTATATGATGACCTTGGACGATGCTTTGAAACACCATTAGGCAGGATAACATGAGTATTGAAATTACAAACAGCATATCAAATTCTTTGGAGGTCAAAGGTTTACCCAAAAACCCTCCATCTCATCTTCAAAATCCTACTATTATATACTAGGCACTTTGTGAGCTACTGGGTGAAAAGGAATGAGAATGAAAAGGAATTATGTACCATATTGGAGTCTATCAAAAAATCCGGTGTCATTTCTTTTTTCTTGGTCAGTTATTGTGCAGTTTTTACCCATTTCTTTTATATCTGATCCTTAGAAATGATTTTCATTGGTGTTGGCTAATGTATTCAGTTATAAATTACATGTTTGACTTGAATAAAAGCAGTTAATTTAGATGCTATCACACGATGCGCATTTCTAGCTTATCTAACAAAACATGTTTTAAAGTGCTGAATGCACCAGAAGTCTCATCAATTTTATCATAAGGAAAGTTTAAAATTATATACAGAAGCTGTGTTTCTCTGTTCATTTGCTTCTATTGGTGAAATGTATTATAAGATATATTCAACCTAGCAGGGTAGGATATAAAAGTGATTTTGGTGATAAAGTGATCAAATTAATTTCGACACATCTTGTTATTATGCTCTAGAGAATGATGTGCTGTGCACATTTCTGTGCAGAGTAATTCATTTACAAAACAGCTTATTTCTGCTCAGGTCCAGAGATCACTCGAGCGTTGGACCAGTGAGGCTCGGCCAGAGTAGTTGTGCAACTCCTTCAGTATAACAAGATAAACTCTCTTACATTCTCTAATATAGAGGACTATCAGGAAATGCACCACCGTTTTATCGGAATTAGTTTTATCAGAATATATTTGTTGTTGAAAATACAGTAAAATTATTATTTTTTTATATTTTTATAATACTACAATTTCTCCTTTCTTTTCCCAAATCTCTCCCTCTTATATGAAATAGCAGGTTACGTCCCACTTCCTACTTGTTCCCTCTGTTGACCTTTGTATTTCTGTGTACAGTAGCATGGATATGCGGTGTCACTGAAGATGAGCCAGGCAGAACATGGAAGTGGGAATGAGGAGTCTTTTCAGCCAGCAGACACCATGAGAGGTAAGATCATGTTTGTTTTGCAAATGTAATGACCCTGCAACCCTTCCATCTGTGATTAAATTCAGAATATAGATGCTTATTGTATTTTAAATGATTGCTTCATGATAAAATAGATTATATGAAATAGAAAGGTGTTCCACTTGATTTTTTTTACTAATGTTTTTTGAAAATTTTGAAAATAGGTATTGATTAAAAAGCTGTACTGTATTTTAAACACAAAAACATGAGTGTCCCCCTCTATCTATGGCAGGTAATATAGAAAATGCGCAAAATAACATATAAAAAAATAATATGGCAAAAAAAATCATATATATGATGGTTATTGAAATGGGTTTCTGTGTTGTCCTACATGGCATTCCTAAGTTTCATGTTATGTGTGGGGGTGATATACAGGTCATCATGTGTTTACCTGTCCTAACTGATAACTTCTATCCTGTATGACATGCTGTTAGCTCTTCACACCTGTACATAAACACATGGGGCATAAAACAGGACAGAGAAACATGTCAGCAGCTCTAGAAAACACCAATGAAAGAGACCACCATCATCTTTAACTACGTTCAACTGACTGATTCAGCGGGCGGTAAAAAATAACTAGTTCTCTCACTGTTTATGTGTGCTGGCCTTATACAGACGGCCAAGCGAAAACAAGTTTACAGGGTGTCCTAAATTCTTGTAGGGGTCTTGACATAGGTTTACGCATTCATTCCCTCATAGATAAACATGTGCACACAGCATAAGTTCAGTGTTGTATAATATCTGATTACAGCTTGTAGTAGTTAATCATTCTTCAGCTGTTTTGACACTTAGAGATAATAATTGATGAATTATATCACTTTCATCTCATGTGTTACTGAGCTCAGAGAACATCAGTGCTGACTAGGCAGTGTGGATTTATGCATTCCATTAATATAAAAATAGTCTGATGTGTGCTGTATCTTGTTTTTAGATTGCAGATGATGCTTTGAATTTCTCTCCTGAGCTTCCAATGGAACTACAAAGGAAGAGCCGAACAGTTCAGCCTGCAGGTCCCGTAGATGGAGGCTATGGCTGGTTCATAGTGCTTTCCACCTTCCTTGTCTTTGGGCTGACATTCGGTGTAATCAAGTCCTTCGGTGTGTTCTTCATAGAAATCCACCACTACTTCGCAACCACAGCGACTGCAAGCTCATGGATCACATCTATCTCTGTGGCAACTGTACATTTTGGGGGTATGTGGCAATTTAAAGTTTCAACCAGCAGGGAGCGCACTCCACTTACACACATTTGCCTTTAATGTCATGCATGGACATACACTGACTGAGACTGAAATGTTTATGAATATCAAAATGAAATTGTGACTTGGTAAAAAATTCATTGTCACACTTGATCATACAAGCTTGTAATCTTTTAATATGTTCTCTTGTAAAATTAATTTTCTTATTTATGAATTTAACAAATATTATATTAATATTATAATTTATTTAATAAAAATAAAATATTAATATTATAATTAATTTAATATCATTAAAATATTTATGTGCACTTAGAATTATTTGCACTAATGATATTTTGTGCAATGTTTGCACAAAATCTAAGCTGCAAAGACTTAAAAATGCTTGATTGTCATCGTTGCCTGATCTTATTCATTATTAAGACTCATACTGACACACAATCATATCTTTTAATATTTGTTAGAGACACTCATGTTCTAGTATATTTATTTTCTTATTTATTAATCAGTTTATATATAGTATTATAGTATAATATTTAAGTATTATTTGTTAATATCCCCTATTTAATCTATTTGCACTAATGTTATTTTGCACAATTCAATTTTAATACAAAATCAAAGCTGCAAACACTTTGGCTATAAATGAAGATTAGTAAAAATGCTTGTCACACTTGATTTTCATTATTATCTGATCTTATTCATAATTAAGATGCACACAACCTCATTGTAATCTTTTAATATTTGTTAGACATTTGTTCTCTCATCTTTTTTTGACATGTATGAATAATTTCTATTACTAATATTTTTTGTTATTCAAATATTATTAGTTAATATTCATTGTTTAACCTAATGTTATTTTACACAGTTTTCACACAAAATCTAAGATGCAACACCATGAAGATGTGATTTGTGAAAAACACTTGAGAACTCTTTGTCACACTTGATCTTCACTGTTGTCTGATCTTATTTGTGATTAAGATGCATGCCAACACACAAGCTAGCTTTAATCTTGTAATATTTGTTAGAGACACGCTCATGTTCTCTGGCACCATCAGACTTTAAAACATTGTGTGGCTGAAATAAATCTAACAGAGCAGGGGACTAGAAATATGAGTTTGTGTTCTACCCTCCATTTCTCTGTCTCCCAGTATGATAGCATTACTGGGCTGACGGAGCACTTGGCTCCTGGTGGTACAGTATGTCATGACTGTGTGCTTCGTGTTTGTCTGTGATCCAGCCCCTGTAGGCTCCGCACTGAGCACGTACTTCGGCCATCGGCCAGTGGTCATGGTGGGGGGTCTGCTGAGCAGCATTGGGATGGTGGCTGGGTCATATTCCCAGGATCTGCTACAGCTGTACATCACAGTGGGGTTCCTTACAGGTAAGAGCGCAGCCAGCAGTGGAGCATATGGCTGTACTCACTTGCTACTGGACACACACACACACACACACACATTCACGTTTCCAGTGTTTCAATGAGGATTCACAACTTGAAAAGGTCATTAGCCATTTATAGTAGCTGTATGGGATCTTATTCATGAACCTCTCAGATTCAGGAACACATCAGAGAGTATGATGAAATGGTAGGGGCGAAAGAAAGAAAGAAAGAAAGAAAGAAAGAAAGAAAGAAAGAAAGAAAGAAAATTTTGAATTTATTTTGTTCATTATGACTATTGGTGCATTTAGTTGAATTATTCATGTACTGTAGTTTAATTCATTAATTGCAATTCTAATTTTGCAAAAATTTTGTTTTGCAATTTTATATATATATATATATATATATATATATACTGTATATATAATACTAACAATAACACTAAAATGTACTGATTTTGTCAGCCCAGTAAAGCACAAGGAACGAACGAAAGAAAGAAAGAAAGAAAGAAAGAAAGAAAGAAAGAAAGAAAGAAAGAAAGAAAGAAAGAAAAAATAAAAAAATAAAAATATATCATGCATCACAACTTTTTCAACATTTAAAATAATAAGAAATGTTTCTTGAAGGGTTAATTCACCCAAAAATGAAAATTAGCCCATGTTTTACTCACCCTTAAAGCATCCTAGGTGGTCAAGACTTTCTTCTTTCTTCAAATCCAAATGGAGTTATATTAAAAATGATCCTGGCTCTTCCAAGCTTTAGAATGGGAGTAGGTGGGTGCTTTTGTTCAACAGTCCGAAAGTAATCAAATAATGCATGCGCGTCCATAATAAAATGTGCCTCACAAGGCTCCGGGGGGTGAATAAAGGCCTCCTGTAGCGAATCGATGTGTTTTTGTAAGAAAAATATCCATATTTAAAATGTTATAAATACTTTTTTCTCACTTCTGCTGACTGTCATACGTGCAAGCCGTTCCGGCGGATGACGTATAAAGTATGCATCACGCACGTGTCGGTGATTACTGATGAACGCGGAAGCGCGGAGGAGATACAGCAAAACAAAACGCCGGTCACGAATTAGAAGCACAAAACGAGGATTTGTAAAGAAAAATGTACTTTGCTTCCTTTGCTCCTGTAAACAAACTCGCGAGACTAGCATATCTCACAGGTGCACGCACGACGCATACATCCTACATCATCCACCGGAACGGCTTCTGCATATGACAGATAACATACATTTTAAATATGGATATTTTTCATACAAAAATGCATCGATTCGTTACAGGAGGCCTATATTCACCCCCAGGGAGCCATGTGAGGCACGTTTTATTATGGATGCGCACACTTTATTTGACCTCTTTTGGACTGTTGAACAAAAACACCTGCCTACTCCCATTCTGAAGGTTGGAAGAGCCAGGATTGGATTCGACTGAAAGAAGAAAGTCATATACACCTAGGATGCCTTGAGGGTGAGTAAAACATGGGCTAATTTTCATTTTTGGGTGAACCAACCCTTTAAGCACAGAATCAACCTATTAAAATGATTTCTGAAGGATCATGTGACACTGAAGACTGGAGGAATAATGCTGAAAATTTAGATTTGCGTCACAGGAATAAATTAAATTTTAAAATATATTCAAATAGATTGTAATATTTCACAATATTATTTTAGCGTATTTTTTATCAAATAAATGTAGCATTGGTGAGCATTAGAGACGTCTTTTAAAGAACAGTAAAATCATACCAACCCCAAACTTTTGAATCGGACATTCAGTGTTACTGTATGGTCATAATACACATAATCTTGCAATACTGTTGTCCATTTAACCAGTGGCATTTCAGCAATGTTTTACCCTTGAAAAATTAATGACTTGTCAGAGGAATAAATGCTTGCTCAGGTATATCCACCTGCTTTGCTATCTGAATGTCCTTTTTGTTTCGTCCTCTGCAGGATTTGGCTATGCCCTGACCTGGACCCCTACTGTGACCATGCTGGGCTGGTACTTTGACAAGCGACGGCCAGTGGCCAACGCTCTGGCCAGCACAGGAGAGTGCATCCTCACCTTCATCCTCACCCCATCCTTCCAGTTCATGGTGGATCAGTATTCCTGGAGGGGAGCGATGCTGATCCTGGGAGCTCTGCAGCTCAACTTGTGTTTGTGCGGAGCTCTTCTGAGACCCCTCAACAGACACGTTCCTCCTAAAGAGCTCGTAGAGGAGAAAGAGCATGAGCTGGAGCTGTTTTCTCAACCTAACATAGACTCTAGAAGTTCAAATAATAGGTCAGACTCAAAAAAATCTGATCCACTGAAGGTCAAAATCATTCGTTACGTGGACTACACTCTTATCGCTAATGCTCGCTTCATGGTCTACTCAATGTTTGGTGTCTTCGCTGCTCTTGGCTTCTTCGCTCCATCTCTCTTTCTGGTTCCGTACGCCCGCAGTCAAGGAGTGGAGGAGTACCAGGCAGCCGCTCTCATGTCCATCTCTGCGGTGCTGGACCTGTTAGGCCGGGTGTTATTCGGGTGGGTGGCTAATCTGCGGCTGGTCGAGACAGTCCATCAGCTGATCGTCACAGTGATTCTATTGGGCATTGTTCTGCTGCTCTGCCCACTTGCAACCACATTCACCCAGCTAGCGCTGTTCAGTGCAGGTTATGGACTGGTGTTTGGAGCGACTGTGGCCATTCACATCACGGTACTTGCGGAAGTGGTGGGGGTGGAGAGGTTGGGAAGTGCGCTGGGCTTCTTCATGCTCATCCGCAGCAGCGGTGGCCTCCTTGGACCACCTTTTGCAGGTGAGATGTTTAAAATAAATTTGGTTACTAGTGACTATCCTAAGCAGTGACATCAAAATTATTATATTATATTTGTGATTGATTTATTTGTTGAGTGTGTAATTGAAATAAATCACTAACAATATAATATAATATATAATAAATATAATTTATACATTTTATTATGTATTATTATGTAAATATATATATATATAATATATAAAATATATAAATTGTAATCATTATTATATTATATTATCGATTTATTTAAATTACACACTAAACAAATAAATAACAAATATAATATTATAATTTTGATGTCGCTGCTTATTGCGTAATTACACACTTCACAAATAAATCAGTTTTTGTGATTTATTTGTTCCTTTGTTTATTTGTTTGTGTGTAATTATGAAATCTACCACCAGGGACTACATAGTTCAACATGCCATATTGTTACAAATAGCTTGCTGAAGTTACTCTATTGTACAGTAACAAGATGTAAAGCTCTTTATCAGTCATCCTAATGCATACCCTTTCCTCATCATATTTCTTTGATGAGGTTTCTCATTAATGCCCGACAGGATTCAGTTCACAGTAATACTATGTTATCTTCCCATAAAGCATTGCCTATCAGAGAAATGCACTGGGCTATTGTGTTAATTTCATGGATTATTGGTCACTGCATAAATGGCTTTTCCTGTTTCAATAGCAGGCCACGCTTTGACTGCCCTCACCAAATTTAAACCATTTATTTGGTTTCATTGGCTGTAATTTTTCTGTGCATGCTGCTCAGTACGTAGAACACATCACAAACGGTAGTGTGATAATACATCAGCGGAGCTCTGCAAAAGTGGCCAGTAAATCAACAAACAAACAACCAGCCAAGAACAACAATGTATATAATAGCTGTAATTGATTGCTAGACAATAAGCTCTGATAGGGAAACTTCAAATAGAAAGTTCTGTAATATTGAAATAATGACATTTTGCTCTTACCTAACACTTTTTCTCTCGAAAACATCTGCCAAAACATGGCACAAGTTGGAAGAGTTTTCACCCCAAGCAGCCAAAAACCTCTCCCACACCAGAGGCAGTTCAACATTAAATCATCCAGAAAAACCTCATCTGTCCATTTAAAGGCATTGACTGACAAAACTACATCTTTATCTGTATTCTGAAAGACTAATGTACTTAATATGAATCTCTTGGGGGTTTAGTCCATTAAATAGAGCACAGATTGATGTTTGGAAGGAGAGGAGAGCCTTTATTTTAGGCACTACAGGTTAATAGTGTAGTCTGCTGGGCTTCATAACCGGTGGTGTAATTACACCATAAACTAACTCTGCAGCAGTTTTTCTCAGTGAGTTTTAATCGGGTTGGAAAACTCCTTTACTGTGGCATTATAAAAGACATCTCAAATAATCACTGCGTCAGTGACTTCACAGGCGCTCTATTCCTCTGTGCTTTAATGGATTGATCATTTAAAATAAATGTACAGGGAAATGTGCATTCAGAAAGCAGCTTGGCCCGAAAACGTGAGGTGGGAAGATGCACGAACAACTGCGGGCTATTTAGTGGTGCTTGGGCAAGCGTCACTGTTATGCGCACACAACCATCCAGAACATCCTATTGCAACTGCATACAAATGCCCTTGCAACCACCTACAACACCCTAGAATTGTTGCATTAAGTTTTGCATGCAAGCAGCACACTCTCATTTTGCTCAGATAATGTAAATATTTTAATTTTAATTGCATGCTAATAACATTGTCATAATATTAAATACTACCTTCCATATTTTATACAGTAACTGTGTAGAAAATCTGACCACATAAGAGATTTGTGGTTTGTGGTTTTATTTTATAGATTTGTCAATTAATAGTTTACCTGAAAAGGACATTTTGCTGACACTTTACTCACCCTCAGGCCATCCAGGATGTAGATGAGTTTTAGAGAAATTCAGCATTATATCAGTTGCTCACCAGTGGATCCTCTGCAGTGAATGGGTGCCGTCAGAATGAAAGTTCAAACAGCTGATAAAAACATCACAATAATCCACAAGTAATCCACATGCCACCTATCCATCTATTATTATCTTGTGCAGTGAAAATATGAGTGTTTGTAAGAAACAAATCCATCATTATGGCATTTTAACTTTAATCCGTCAAATCTGACCAAAACTGAGTCCATAATGCTTCCTCCAGTGAAAAAGTATTTCCCTTGTTGTCCTCTCTCATCAAAATATACTTGTTTCATACTGTCTTGGACTGTTTTTGCTTGTAAACGGTGCTTGATCTGTGCATATTTCTCTCCTGATTCAGACACAATGACTTTTTCACTGGAGAAGCAGTGTTAGGAATAGAGCAACATTTTAAAGTTAAACACATCTTGATGTTGGATGTTTATTACAAACACTCAGCTTTTCACTTCACAAGACATTAACTGATGGACTGGAGTTGGGTGGATTACTTGTGGATTATTGTGATGTTTTTGTCAGCTGTTTCAACTCTCATTCTGACGGCACCCATTCACTGCAGAGGATCCATTGGAGAGCAACTGATGAAATGCCGATTCAGCAAATGTTTAACTATTGTTTTAAGAGAAAATTCAATTTCAAACTTAATTGGCTGTTATTAAATATTTTCTACTTTTTCTACAGGAATGTTCATAGACAAAATGAGTGACTATGGCACTGGTTTTCTGATGGCGGGTGTGGCTCTTCTCGTCTCCGCCCTCTTTCTGCTTGTGTTACAACAAATGAACAAAAAAAGGACAGAAAAGGGAAAAGATATCAATTTGGAGAACGGGAAAGGACATGAGGATCTGAAACACAGAAATGTAAATTTCAGAAAAAGTTAGTAAGAGGAGGCTCTAACATAATATGTAATGTGTCACCACAAATGCAGTCATGTAAGCAGAGATTATATTTAGAGATGACTGTCATGAGTGAAAGGTGTAAACTGACAACATGGCCTTATGCTGCTGATATGCACTGTCTGTCCATTCCTGAAGGAAACTCACTCTTAATGACACTGAGTGAAAAGACATTTCCCACCTAAATGAAGCATTTGATGGATTCTGGGAAGTCTTCTTAGTGTAGTCCTACAGTGATGCCATTACAAGCAATATTTCATCAGCTCTATTGCTCTGGAAAATGGGCAGTGACTTAATGGACTAATGGAAGCTGACTCAGTTTAGCTACAGCCAAAGATGATCACATGCAGTCAAGAACAATATCTGCTATTTCTTGTATGACATTAAGAATGTATTTTAGTCAGTCTGTCCAAAATTACACAAATTTGGGTTTGAAACATGACTTTTTATTTTTCAAAGTGCCATCATCCCCAGGTCTGTATGTCATCTAAGTCCCACAGTTCTGAAAATATTCTCATTTATCGCCCTCTAAAGGTGAGAAAAGGGAAATGCAGGATGGATGGCTACAGTGAAACTGTTCTAAATTCACTTTTTCCTCATTATTTGTTTTATACATACTATAAATAAGCTATGTTTTTTATGTATAAACTCATATTTGATTAAAACTCCTAATAAACGCTGTTTATTTTACATGGAGCAACTGTCACATCAGTCAGTGCAACATAAAAGTTACTGAGTGCACATTTAAGAGAGCATAAATCAAGACAAAAGGTATTAAAGTGCATTTTGTTTTGCAAAGAAACATCTTAAAATATCTTGATCTTGGATCTGTGGGAGATAAACGTCTTTCTGAAGGCATAGACTAAAAACACAGGCACATCCTGCTGAAGAAAACCACACGATAGATAGTAGTGTCTAGATCTTTCCTGTTTACACTGTGTGATGAAACGGTAACCGTTCAAAGCCAAACCAGCTTTATAAGATATCAAAGCATATTTCTCATCTCTCGTCTCTTCACAATAATCTGTTCCCAACATCTGCACTTTGATGTGTTTTATGCATGCTGGTCTGTGTGTATCACAGATAAATGGCTTTTCAAATGGGAAAAAAATGAAAATAACAGAAATAAAATTCAATATGCTTGTTACTTCCCATGAATCTGAGAAAGCAAACATTATGCTAGACAATAAGAGCCTTCAATGGCATACAAATGAAAAATTCTTCACATTTTAGTCTGTTCACAAGCACAGTTTTGACTTTCCCTTATATTACCTTTTAACTAGTTGTCCTTTATTTTAACATGCAAGTATTAAACTAAACACAAACACATGCATTTTATCTTTTATTATTATTTTATATTTGTTTTATATATATAGGCTATACGTATATCCCCAGTTTTTTTATTTTTTAGTAGTTTAGTTTTAGTTAACAGATCTTATCATTTTATCTTTTATTATTATTTTATATTTGTTTTTTATGTATTTTTATTATGATTTACATTTTACTGTAAAATAAGTTATAATTTCAAGCAGAAACTCAACATAGGCCGTTACATATAGTTTTTGACACTTGATCCCATCAGTAAATCCCAAAGAGAAAAGAAATAATGCTGTAATGAGAGGAAATAGGACTCACGCTGTTTTCTTCTGACCTGAGCCATCCTTTCTTTTAAACACGGTTGAGGCGATGAGTCCTTTGAAGTCTGTAATTGGAAACAGTTGATGGAGTTAAGTGGAATAACGGATCCCAGCCATATCTCCCTCCACCCATAAAACCGGGCCTCTTAACTTTGACCTTGGTGTAGTCCGGGTTAGGCAGTAAACCCAGAAACAGACGGTCAGAATGATGCATGATGGCAACATTCAATGAAGCCTCAAGATGAAAACTAAATTAGACTCAATCTAATAATAAAGACAAAAGGAAAACTACCTAAGAAATTGAACAGAAATGACAACAAATTGGAAATGTTTCTCTCTGAACAGAAAATACAAAGTGGCAGAACACCTGATTAATGTGACCAGCTCTTTGAAAACTAGGAAACTATAATAGGAACAGACTATGTACAGACTCAGCAAACATAACCTTTCAGTAGTGACAGGCAAACACAGACAGACCTAAGCTGCATTTCCCAAAAGCATCGTAACCCATGGTTTCTACAATCTACTTACAATACATTTAGGAAATGTAGCCTTGGATATTATTGCACCAGAAAGGACAGGCTGTGCTCTTTCTACGCAGACAATGAGGTAAAAACTTGTAAACCTCATTAGATAACAAAATATAGAACCAAATGGCACCTCAACCAATAAACCCAGACTTTATCTGGTTCCAAGGTTTTTAGCAGATTTAGAAATTTTGTATTCATTTTTGGGCAAATTGTTCCTTTAAGTGTAGCTTTTGAGGCCACTGTGTCTATTATTCATCCTTATGGCCATTTAACCTTCGGTGTTTGATGTTTCATAAAAAGTTATATCAATGGGATATGTATTATGAATGAAAAGATGCACTATGCAGTGAGGCCAGACAAAGGAGACACACTGCTTACAGAGAGAGTGAACTTCAAAGCAGCGAGGAATCAAAGTTGGAGAAGAAAAATCTGGAAAGCTGGAGGGATTATACTGGATAAAACCCGAGAGGTGTAGTTCCTCTCCTTTACCTCACTCGCTCTTTCTCTCATTTTCTGCCCTGTTTTGGGTGGGCCTAATGGGGTCAAATGAGAGGGGTTGTCCTGAACAGGGTTGATAGGAACAGCTGTGGAGAGGTTGGTATGAACCTATGAGAACTGATACAGACTGCTGTGGCTCTAATATGGAAATTTAATTTTTGGTGTATTTGAAAAAAATATTTACCTGCAGGAAAATTAGTATAATTCTGCTAGAATTGGTTAAAAGATTCAGCCAGTTGTGTAACATTCAAGTGTCTGACAACACGCACACTCAAGCCCACATCACCTACATGCACCTACATGCAAGAATCAAAGGTATTTGTTTCAAAGGAAGAGACATAAAAAGAGAGAATGGAACTTTATGCACATTGTAGTATTTTTCCTTGCAAATTTATTGTCTTTCTTTCCAGAGCACAGTAAGGGCAGCCCCCTATATTCTTTTGTCCAAACATGAATCAAGAAAGCTTATTTCCACAATACACCAATCATGTTGTACAGATAATAAAAGGCAACAACCTCACAAACATTGGCAATTTTCAGGATGAGCAACATTAGAGCACAGAAACATGCTCAGGTTTTTCTCACACATCAGATTGAATTTTACGGTCACATGGTTCACGCTTACTCAACAGATGCAGAGAAAGGTCTATGTGATCATTATAAAAGTGTTCATTTCATTGTGAGGCTGTGTTCCTGGTCTGATCTTTGCAGATCATAGCTTCAGCAGGATGGAGACTGATTGTATCAGAGCTCCACAAAAATCATAAAAATCATAGATCAAAGGAATCAGAGCAGCTGCGCTTCAGATGACACATGTGCATTCACTTCATTTATTGCAGTCCTGCAATACAGGTGTTTTTATGCAGATTTTTTCACTAGCCATTCTTTCTTACATTTGCTATTCATTTGTCCTGTAAGTTTTATGAATTTGAGTGAAAAAATCAGGACTGTGTACTCTAGTGAGTAATTGCGAATGCAATATTTCAAAACACTTCTATCAATAGCCTACAAAATTTTGGCTTAGTGTTTAGCTTTTAGAGTTTATGTAGGCTATTTGATTGCTACATTATATGAATTCATTTAAAATGTAAGTTAAAATGAAGTAATTCAGTAGCATTATAGCTTAAAGGGATAGTTCACCCAAAAATGGGTGAACATCCTCATACCGTTTCAAACCCGCAAGAAGAAACATTGTTATTTCAAAGAAAAATTATCAAATTCAAACTAAATTTGAAATGCAATGCAGGGAATTCTGGGAACGTCAGTTTACGTTTTTCCCTGTAAATTTTACAGGAACGTACCGTTAACCATTTAACAGGTTTTTACTGTAGCATTTTAACAGTTTTTTGACATGAGGGTAAATAATGACAGAATTTTCATTTTTTGGGTTACCTATCCTTAACTATCCCATCTAACAAAAATAGTTTGAAAGAATTAATAAATAGGGTAAAAAATTACACTTGAAACAGTTAACCCTGGGTCATTCTAAACTGTGCCAGTGATTGGACGAATGCAGCATGTGTGTACATAATGGCTGTAGCCTTGCGCATCAAAACTGTACTATCAAGATTTTCCTGAATGGACTTTTCAGTGGACTATAAAGGTAAGTCCACTCCAATTTACTTGTTTTCCGTCACCATTTGACATTTTTTCCCTCAAACGCTGAAAAGACTGTTCATACAAAGCGCGGTGTTTCCGTGACTTAAAGCACATATGAGGCTCGCGATTGGCTGTATGTTAGCAGCAACAATCTAACACCGCAAACTTAAATATAGCAAGAAATAGTGCGAATTATGAGATTAAAGGCTGCAATTACCTCTTTTAACAAGCTTGCAGTAACTTACTTTTACCCGGGGTTAAATTTAGAACGACTATATAGGCTTTAGCACAGTGTGAAAAGCCCTTTTCTGCTGTTAAACCTTCCATAACACATTGCCTCATAAACTGCAAATCTACACACCATTTTGGATGTTTTTTCAAGTCAAAATTACTGCTTTGTAACAAATGTACCTTTTGTAAATTGCATAAATACCTGACTATATTAATATCACTTAACTTGTAACTGTTGCATTCATTTTAATAGAAAACATAAATCTGAAATATGAGATAAACATACACATGTTGTGATGCTATTACTTTTTTTTAATAAACAGATATATTTACCTATGGGATATAATGAAATTTCTTGAATAATTCCCCCCAGTAAATAAATAACCTATTTCGTCTAAACCCTGAAATTTGCACAGGTGTCTTTGTCCAGTAAATGTAGTGGTGTTAAAGGTTAAAATGGACTTGGCATTCCTTCGTTTTCTTCAGCCCCTGCAGCAGGGGTGCAGAAGGGTACAGAGAGTGTGGGGCTGGAGGCGGGATGTCCTACTTTAGGAGGGAATGTGAATTTTCAAAGACTAGTGGCCCCTTCTTCAGAATTCACCACATGCTTTCATTCTTTCTGCTTGTTCACCCGGTCTGTTTTATCCCATGCAAATGAGCACACACACTCACAGACTGCAGGGAAACCTCAGGATACTACTAGGAATAACTTTTTTCTTACACAAGCAAATATGTGAAATATGAGATTTTCTACTGTTCTTTTTTTTTTTTTGCTTTTTTGCATAGGCCTACTTCACAAATGTATTTTCCAGATGAAGACACAAGTTTGTCATAAAAATACTTGATAAAGATGCCTGGCCAAAGGAAGTGTAAGAAAATCTCATTCCCCTAACTTTGTCTTTTCGTCCTCCTCTTTCCCTCCCTCTCTTCTCATTCCCTCCCTCCCTCTCTCAGAGTAACCATGTGCTTTTCGTGTCAGTAGACACATTTAACCCTCTCCTCAGAATAACCGATGCATAGACAGCTGTCTCTTTTTCGTTGACTTATCCTCCTCTCACTTCTCCTTTTGTAGTGTTCTTTATGTGTTTTTTCTGCAGCTTTTGTCCTCTTTATGGGTCTGGAAACTCTCCTGTAGAGGAATTTATGTAACTGCAACAGGACAGAGACACCTTAAGCACATACATGCTGGAGGAAGCCACAACATAGGCACCTCCAACGGAACAACTTCAAAAGTCTGAGGATTGCTGGGAGAGAAGAAGAAGGACAGTCAGGCTGAAAAAGCGGGACCATGCCGGGCTGTCAGATCCGGTCTGGGTTTGTGCCGGTTCTGCTGGTCTGTTTCTTTCTGCTGTTGGCATCTGGTTCAGGGAATGCACGCATGATCAGGAAGAGGGGGCTCAACCAGAAGGTAAGGATTCTGTGTGTGTGTGTGTGTGTGTGTGTGTGTGTGTGTGTGTGTGTGTGTGTGTGTGTGTGTGTGTGTGTGTGTGTGTGTGTGTGTGTGTGTGTGTGTGTGTGTGTGTGTGTGCGCGTGCGCACGTGTGTTGGATACAAGAGGCCTCTTAGGCTCAGCAAGGCTGCATTTATATGATAAGCACTTTCTTGAAATTTCTTTGAGTGGAAGAAATGTAGACTACTGTTCAAAAGTGTGGAGTTGGTACCATTTTAAATATTTTTGAAAGAAGCCTTTTATGCTCACTAAGGCTGCATTTATTTGAACAAAAATAAAGTATAATAGTAATATTGTGAAATATTATTACAATTTAAAATATTAACTATTATAAATTAAATTTTTTAAGCACTTTTCAGCATCATTTCTCCAGTCTTTAGTGTCACACGATTATTCTGAAATCATTTTAATATGCTAATTTGCTGCTCAAGAAACATTCGTTTTTACTATCAGTCCGGTTTTGCTGCTTAAAAATGTTGATGAAACTATGATATACTTTTCTTTAGGATTCATTAATGTCATTTAAACAACAGCATTTATTTAAAATATGAATCTTTTATAAAATATATATTTTTTTACCTTTTATAAAAAAATATATCTTTTATAAAAATATTATAAATGTCTTTGCTGTCACTTTTGATCAATTTAATGAATGTTTGTTGAATATAAGTATTAATAAAAATAAAAAAACATTGAATTGTAGTGTATAGTATTATTTTTTTATTATATACTACCATGGTTCATGTACTATAATATTTTGATCATGGTACTTCAAAGAATACCATTGCATTACCATGGTGCCATTTCACATGATTTTGTTTTTTGTTCGTTTTTTTTATACATTTTCAAGATTTTATTTTCAGATTACCATATACAGCAAATATGCTATAAAAAGAATTTAGCATGCAGATATGCACTCTAATATGATATCTGATGTACACTTGAGCGGGAAAATGGTCATACCATGGCACTCTTTGGCCCTTTGTTGTTAGTGAAGGCAGTGTTGGCAGAGGTTGGCATCTGTGAGCCTTTAAGAGTTTTTAGGTCCATTAAACAGTGAAAAAAACGTAATGAATACACTGTGTCTCTGTGACTCCAGTGGAGTTGCTGTGGTTACGACTGAACACTCAGATGTATGTAGTGTGTGTGTGTGTGTGTGTGTGTGTGTGTGTGTGTGTGTGTGTGTGTGTGTGTGTGTGTGTGTGTGTGTGTGTCCTGATAAGCGTAGGTTTGATTGATAACAATTAACAAGGGATGACAAGATGGAATTTGCACCGGATGGATATCCCTTCCCAACTGACTGAGTTCCAGCGTCATTCTGATTACTGCTCTACTGCGGAATTGGAGATTGACAAGATTTACAAACAAATCCATTCACATGCCACAGGAAATGGATTGTGCCCAAAGTAACCTCTCTGTTACATTATCATACGTACATCTTTCTGGTTTTGTCCTAAAAAGTCCTTTCATACTCATTTTCAATTGATTAATATCTTTCCATTTGACATTATGACAAGTAACATCCCTAGCTTCCTTCCCTAACTGTCCTCTCTTTCTCACTCTCTCTTTCTGCGGAGTCATTGGTGTGAACTGATGATGCATGGATAGACAGTACAGTGCTGTTATAGCAATAAATCATAATTAGGTTCACATTGAGGGTAATTGAGATCATTCCACTGATGTGACCTCTCTAAGAAAAACAGCAATAACAAGGGTCAGTGAAGTAGGTGAGCTGTGCCTCACTTTCAGAGTTTTGTAACAGTATTGTTGTGTGCCAGCATTCTGCTGAGCTGGATTTTCTGGGTGGGCCTGAAGCGGTCCAAAAGCCATCCTGGTCCAACTGGCTCCCAGCTCACTCGTAACTGCAAACCATGGACTGTTTATCCTTTCAAAGCATTTGTTTTTGGTAAAAATGCTTGTGGCTGAGCATTTCAGGCTTTCATGAATACCTCAGAATCACAGTGTAATCAATCCATGAGGGTTTGCGTTGCTAAAGTACAAAGGTATGGTTATAAAGCTAAATATTTCTCATTGATCTTTGTAAAGATAGTCGTCACAAAAAGCTTTTTTTCTGCAAAACAAGTAAAGGCATGAGAGGGGTCATCTCAGCTCGGCTGTACCCTCACAACCCCATCAATCTCTGAGCACAGTGATGACTAACAGGCCAAGGGAGACCGCTTTAAAAGCTGACAGAAATGATGACAGATGTGTTAGAGCTACTTGTCAACAACCTTCTGAGGTGATGTGAAGTGTCTGTCATCCTCTTTCAGGTTGTATTTGCTCATAGACTCTAATTCGAGACTGCAGTATCTGCTTTCATGGCAGGTTATTTCAATCTGGATAGTTAATGTTTTGAACCATAAAGAACTTTTGTAAGATATTTAACATTAATTTGCAGCTTGAAATGATTTAATCAACACCCTGAAACTTATAAGAAACTTTATCCCGTGTTAAAGAACCTAATTTAAAACTGTAGTTTACCAAGCTACAAGCTACTAACAAAAATGTACTACATGGAAGTCATTTAGGGAGTCAATATCTTTATATATGTAATAGTATCATATGAAATTAAATATTTTATATTCAGAGAAATATGTGGTAGAAGAACAATCTAAATTGTTGTGACACAGAACAAAAATGCATGAAATGTCTACATAAATAGAATAGATAAGAATTTGTCCAATACTGTTCAAAACTTGGGGTCAGTAGGTTTTAAAAAATATATCAAAATAGAAAGCGGTTATTTTAAATTGCAATAATACTTCATAATATAACAGTTGTCACTGTATTTTTTTTTTAAGTATAAATAAATGCTGCCTTGGTGAACATAAGTGACTTCTTTCAAAAACATAAAATAATTCCAATGATAGTAAATAACTAATAAAACTACAAAACACAATAATTTTTATAACTGAGTAAAACATGAAAAAATATTAAAACTTTACTTGAGAGACAGGGCAGATGGGGAGAGTTTTGTAAAGCTTCGGTTGTGATAAAATATGACCAAGAGTAAAAAAAATTATCAAAAGATACAGTATAAGTTCTCAGAGAAGCATTTGACTATTGTGTCGTTTCAACTCTAGCTAATATCCAACATGAGATCAGGCTAAAGCTGAACAGCAGTCATGTGTTCTGTTGCAGAGAGAGTTCAACAGTAATCCCAGTCAGCTGAGGAGACCATGTTTAACAACACATAGAAATAACACATTTCTTTTGTAATGTTTAGATAAAATATGTGAATGTTTCATTAAAGACTTATTTCTAAAGATTGAATTTGTGTCTGATTGACACTACATGATGCACATTACCATTAATTTAAACAGCGCCTACAATTAATTTAAGGGAAAGGAAAATAATGTTTCTAACAAATATAGTTTACTAACCTCATGGCATGTCAATATTGAGGTAGCTCAAAACAAAGGGGCTGCTACATTTCTTCAAAGAGCTCAGGGATTACCGTAATTTATCAGGAAAAGAGGTGAAACACTGAAACGAGTGACCTTCACCCTGCCCCTCATCAAGCTTTCTGTTCCCATCTTTAGATCTGTCAATCATCTACAGGTCCCATCCTACTCGCTCCACTCACTTAAGACTGAGCCAAGCCACCGAAGCACCTAAGAAGCTGTAAAATACCCAGAACTCGGCAGGAAATGAACGTGCAGACGTCTAGACTTAAATCACAGCTCACTGGTGGAACTTGGAGAGAGAGAGAGAGAGGAAAGGGGGCTATTTAGTTTTCCTCTCGTAATTATCTTAATGATTGCTTGGAAGACCACACTACAGAGTGCTAAGTATGTCAACATGTATTTAGTTCAAATCGTATTGTCCATACTAATAGGGGCCTCAAGTCAGTGAACCTGAAGGATGTAGAGCAGTAACAGGGTGGAGCATTTAACTGGGAAATGAAGGATATTTTGTGGCTCCTCGGAGGGTGAGGGAGTGTAATTTTGCAGTTCTTAACCCAGGCTGCTCTTAGTTAACTGTGCAGGCATTTTTCACCAAACATGAAAGAAAAAAATAGTAAAATCTAGTATATTTTGGGTCCCCTCTTTTACAGCATGTTGCTTATGTGTGTTAAAACACAGTAAAAGCAGTTCCTGTGCTGTTAATAGAAGTACCAGTATTGTTGCCTGATCAACACTCAGAGGACTGGAACAAACTGTTACATAAGCTACTGATATCTTCTATGCAGGAACAGAGGATCTAGGAGAGATAAGCAGAAAGTCATATACAGCGCAGCATCAGGGGACCTATTCCAGACAGGAAGAGCACACTACCACTTCCTCTCTGCCTCATCCAGAGACACTTGGGAAAATATAATCTGTATGTTAGATAAGCAAAGGGAGACTGATCTTAACAGTCACTGATATTTTTATTGTCAGCACTGGTAAAACAGCATGCTGAATTACTGTCATGTTGATGGCAGTCATAAATCATAAAGTATTGATCTAAAATTCATGAGTTGCAGACCCAAGTCTGACAGACCATTGTTGCTATGCAGCAGATACTTTCATGAAGGTATCAAAGAAAGACAGGTTTATATATATGTGACCTTGGACCACATTTATTGAATTTATCGGGTCAATTTATTGAAATTGAGATTTATGTATCAGCTGAAAGCTGAATATATAAGCTGTCCATTGATGTATGGTTTGTTAGAATAGGACATTATTTGGCCGAGATACAACTATTTGAATATCTGGAATCTGAGGGTGCAAATAAATCAAAATATTGAGAAAATCACCTTTAAAGTTGTCCAAATGAAGTCCTTAGCAATGCATATTACTAATCGAAAGTTAAGTTTTTATATATTTTTTTTTGTAGGAAATCTTCAAAATAGCTTCATACAGCAAATCAGCATATTACTGATTTCTGAAGGATCATGTGACATTATAGACTGGAGTAATGAAGCTTTTCCATCACAGGAATAAATTACATTTTAAAATATATTAAAATAGAAAACAATTATATTGAATTGTAATAATATTTCACAATATCACTGTTCTTTTCTGTATTTTTGATCAAATAAATACAGCCTTTGTGTGAGCAAAAGAGACGTATTTCAAAAATCTTACTAACTTCGCTTTTGGTATGATTTTAGTAACTCTTAAGTGGTAGTGTATATATTAAATGATAACTGTATTTAATTTTTCTTGTAGATTGTAAAAAGACAATAAAATTGAATCTAGCCTAATTGCAAAAACAACCACAATGGGCTTATGCCAGACATTTGCTTTTATTTTAACAGTTTGTTCGAAAGCAAAGCTCCAGACTTGCCAAGTGAACATGCTGAGTTTTTAAGATGCATGCAGTTCACAAACCCCTAATTTAATTAGTAAACAAAATCACAGCCACATTTCGACTTGGGCCCTAATAAAAGGCTCTGTGGAGAAGAATGAAGTGCTGAATACCTGCTGATGCTTGTCTGCATTCTAAACATCTCTGGTCTGGAGTTTCAAAAGCAGTTTAGTATACACTTGGCCAGGGTAGCAAGAGACCTGATGAGCTTAAGTAGTGTTGAAATGTAAAAAGAAATGCAAGAGCGAGAGATTGGAGGAGGTCTCAGAACAAAATGCACCCCTAAACAGTACCTCTGGTGCAAACTGGCTCAGGCAGATCTATGAGCCCATTGAAGAACCCATGGGAGGAAGAAAACTCAGAAAGAAAGGCCCAGACTTGGATGAAAAGCCCTTTTTTTCTAACCCAGCGTCTCTGTGAGAGGTATTATGTTCCTGAACAGTGTACCCGTTATATTAACAGTGCTAAATCAGATAAAACCGTGTCACAGGCTATTATAGACTCAAAATGTCATCCATGGGAACTGTATATCAGACAGATATTCTGACTTGAAACCAATGCTGCGTACCTGATTAGGCTGATTGTTTTGTACAAGTTTTTTTGTTTGTTTTTGTTTTCTTAGTGGAAGCTTTAAAATAATATACATAACACACACACCAGTGGACAAAAGTTTGGAATAAGATTTTTAAATGTTTTCTCTTATGCTTACCAAGGCTGCATTTTTTTTTAATCAAAAACACGGTAAAACAGTAATATTGTGAAATATTATTACAATTTAAAATAACTTTTTTCTATTTGAATATATATTTTAAAATTACATTTATTCCTGTGATGGCATATTAACTTTTCAGCAGCCATTACTCCAGTCTTCAGGGTCACATGATCCCTCAGAAATCATTCTAATATGCTGATTTGGTGCTTAATTATTAATAACAGTTCTTCTTATTATCAATGTTGAAAACCGTTTTTGCTGAAATGTTTTTGTGAAAACCATAATACAGGATTCTTGAATAAAATGGAAGTTCTTTAAACAGCATTTATTTGAAATAGATTTTTTCCTGTAACAATATAAATGTGCTTTCAGTCACTTTTGATCAATTTAATGCATCCTTGCTGAATAACATTATTGTTTTTTTTAATCATAGCCTAAACATAGTATATCATGTGTTCCAAAAACATATTAAGCAGCAAAACTGTTTTCAAATAAGAAATGTTTCTTGAGCACCAAATCAGCATCACAGAATGATTTCTGAAGCATTATGTGACACTGAAGACTGGAGTAATAATGCTGAAAATTCAGTTTTACATCACAGGAATAATTAACATTTTAAATATATGTTCAGAAAGGAAGTTAATTTAAATTGTATTTTTTTATAATATACCCTTACATATGTTATCTATCAATCTCTCAGGACTATGAGTACCCCAACCATCCTCAGAACGCTCAGCACCAGAAGAACGACCGCTGTCCTCCGCCACCGCAGATGCTGCCCGAGCGAGCCTGTGAGGTGCCGGGCTGCCGGTCCGATTCTGAGTGTGAGAGACACAAACGGTGCTGTTACAACGGCTGCATCTACGCCTGCCTGGAGTCAGTGCAACCTCCACCCGGTGAGAAAACACACCATGATCTGCTCCGAAATCAATATAAGCAACACACATATCTGCTTTAGCATCACTACAAGGCATGGTGCTAATGGATTTTAAAATGAATTGATCCTCTCGTGAGGTGTGAGTTACTCAGCTGGATGCATACAGTGAATTATGAGTACATTTAGCCATACTGATATTGTGTATTGATTTCTTATTGCTCAGTGCTGGACTGGTTGGTGCAGCCCAAGCCGCGGTGGTTAGGAGGGAACGGCTGGCTTTTAGATGGACCAGAAGAAGTTCTGCAGGGTGGGTATCGATTAATCAATGATTGAATACTGACTCACCATTAAATGTTGTTTGGAGCAATAATAAAAACTCTTAATAGACCTTAGTCATGGTAGACGCCATATTGACATTTCCACAAATGAAAACAAGGCTTTGAGGGATAGACTTACAGTATTTACAATGGCATGTGCTTTGTAAATGTCCTAGATCACATGGAACAGCTTTCAAAGCTTTTTTTCTGGAGTTTTGTGTACTGAAAGTCTTCAATACAGTTAATAGAATTGATATGTTCAATCCATTGAACAGACTGTACTTATATCCCTCACAGTGTTGTTTTCATTCCCATCAAAAATTCAACTTGGAGCAACCCCAACTGGCTTATTCATATCTAAAAAATCTATCAAAAATAAGCAATTATCTTGAAATTATTATACATTTAATCTCTGCAGTCAGCAGTCTAAATTAGCACTGAGTATGTATATAGTAAGTCGCACTGGCACGCTGACACCTCGTGACAATGCTGATTGGCTGATGGCACCACAAGAGCATGCACAGTCCCAGGCTCTTCATTAGCAACTATCCTGCCAGGTTTGCCTGGTTAGCATGATCCATTTGGCTCCTTCTAGAAGTTGTAACAACACCTACGTCTGGCAGCAAAACGTATCTTTCTTCATAGACAGCAGGTTAAAAGTAGCCACATATTCTTACAAATCGCAAATATTTCAACTGGGGTTTGTGAAATCCTGGGGTTTGTGAGGGAACTGCAGGAGGTATCATGAAAAGCAAATCATTACTTAAATCATAAAAATATAATGTATCATCAAAGAAAAATAGAAACAAATGAAAATAAAACATATAATAATAAAATAATATAATTATATTATAATTATATTATATTATTATAATAATATAAAATAATATAATTAAAATAAATTAATATAAATATCGTTTTTTTATATTTTATAAATATTACTGTAAATATCTTTATATTATATAAAATAATATAAAAAAGTATTTATTTTATATGATATAAATATTTTATTTGCTTATCTGCATGTTATGTGACCATTAGCCTCCATCAGACAAATCTGAACTGCTCTTCAGAAACTGACTGTTAATTATTGAAATGTTGTTAAATTATTTAAATATCAATATTTTAAATCTGAGGGGTCAAATGAGTTCAGCTGACTCCTTTCCTTCTTCTCAAGGACTTACAAATATATACAGTCAAACCAAAAATTATTCAGACACCAGATATAATTTTTGATATTTTTTTTACTAGTGGGTGCAGGGCACTATAGTTAATTTATGTAAATGAGGATAGCAAAATAAAGTAAACATATTATACACAAAAATTCTTCATACAGTGGACCTGTAAAATTGATAAAAATTTGAGACAGTTTGACCTGACCATGTTTTGCCTAAGTGTTTTTTTTTCTTTAATTGCTAATGCGACATTTTTACACACCAGACTGAACATAATTAAGCATTGCTTGGTAATTGGTTGACCTAAATTGGTATCATCTAATAGTGTAGTTAAATTTAACAGCTGACAGCTATTCAAACTAATTCATTACATACCTTTCTATCAAAGCTATCTGACATTATCAAGATGAAATTGTTCTGACAGTTTAACTCTGAGTTATTGTTATATTTTATTTCCATTTTCTAAACTATAGCAAATAAACTGTGATAATGTGAGAAATGTTGAAGATATCTGAATTTTTTTTTTTTGGACTGTATAATACCTGGAGAAAACTATCCAGAAGGGTCTAACTGGCCTATGCTGACCAGCACAACCTTGGCCCCTAACTATTGTTACTTAAAGGGATAGTTTACCCAAAAATTAAAATTCTGTCATTAATTACTCACCCTCATGTTCATTCATCTTTGGAACACAAATTAAGATATTTTTGATGAAATCCGAGAGCTTTCTGACCCTGCATAGACAGCAACACAACTGACACGTTCAAGGCCCAGAAAGGTAGTAAGGACATTGTTAAATTAATCCAACACTGCCATCTGTAGGTGGCTTACTATTATTACTGAATCAAGTATGAAACACAAGGTTTACATGAAAACTTTGCCCGCAATAAAACATTCTGGTGCTCAAACCAATAAATGATATTGTGTATCATAACACACTGGTAGCTTGCTTGAACATAGATGTTCATAGTGGAACACACCAGTAACTTGTCTTTATGTGTAGCTGAGGCCTGCAGCACCACAGAGGATGGAGATGAGCCTTTGCTCTGCCCAACTGGTTACGAGTGCCACATTATCAACCCGGGAAACCCCTCAGCTGGGATCCCAAACCGAGGCCAGTGCATCAAACAGCGTGGAAACTCAGGTCTGAAGGGGCTCCTTCATCCAAACTTTCATTCATGCATCCATCACGCCATCCACTCACACGTTATGCATTGCGTAGGTTATATAGTATGGTGGTTATAAACATTGTTTCAGAAAACATCTAAGCAAGATTACATTCACACATTCAACAGTAGATTGCATAATTAATATATATAAATAAAAATATTAAACACATTTAACTGTTCTCCCTCTAGATGGACGTAGCCTGAGACACAAGTCCTTCAAAGATTACAAGGATTATTTAGGTTAGTACGACCACCAGTTTATTTTGTGGTTCAGTTATAGGAAAGGGAAGAATAAAAGCAGCTATTATTAATAGAATTACAATTAATTTAATCTTTATTCTTCAGGAAGTAACTCCAACAATGCAGTGAGCTATGAGAAACATCAGCACAAGCATTTGGGCTGAGACAGGTGAGTTGAGTTTCACCACTGAATCCCAACTCTTTTGTGATTTAATGTATTAAAAGAGGCACTTTTTTCTCATTTAGCCCTAAACCCTAATTCTAACCCCTATTTATGTAATTAAATTGTAGCTACATTGTAATTATAGTTTTATCTGCCATAATGAACTAATATAATATCAAAACAATATCTATTATAATGTTTCCCTGCGTCCCAATGTGCATACCATCCACCCTATTTGCCCTAAATAGTATTGAAAATTACTAATATCACATAGAATTTAGGATGGATAGTGTGCACATTGGGACGCAGGCTAAGTTTTATGTTGTTGCGAGACCTTTATTTTGAAATTCAGTTTTGTAGAGGTTTTGTACAGCTTCCGTTCCGGGTCAGGGGTAACCAACGTGGTGTGTCTTGCAGCTCAACGTGTGCGCTACTTCTGAGTGGTAAAACATCTGAAAAAGATTAATAAATAAGAAAAGAAGGTAAGGAAAGAAATTGTCATTTTATATTTGCATTCTGTTCTTCTCGGATCATACGGCATGAAGTATGTGCCACCTAAATCTGTAACGTTAGTTAACTAACTACTTCAGAAATAAATTTTCAGAGACAAGCCAAAACATGAGGCGCTTAGTCGAACTGTCTAATAAATTAGCAAATTATTATGTATACACAGTTACATTTGCAGTTGTAAAAAACATTTAGGCTCCTCATATCGTTCAGGATCTCTGTAGTGACCAGTAACGTTACGCACTGATTCAACTAACGTTATTTGATCAAAATAGCAGACTCCTCTTTGACTAAAACAATGTTCTCATGATGTCTACAGATCTCAGATCAGCGATGGGGGAGTTTAAAGTTCACCGGGTTCGGTTCTTTGACTACATGCCGTCGGGAATAAGAGCCTTGGCTTTCAATCGAGATACTGAAAGGATGGCAGTGGCGAGGATTGACGGATCAGTGGAGGTTTTCCACTGTTCAGACAGATTTTTCCAAGAGAAGGTACGTTCAGTCATATCTATCAAATTGATGCTCGTAAGACAGCTCTGTCTTAGTATTGGGGACCGGAGCTACATTGATAAAATGTTTTTTGACCAGCAGACAGTTTGTTAAAGATGCTTAATTATGTTTCCTATGTCCACAGATCATCCCTGGCAAAGAGCAGTGTGGGATTGAAGGTCTGTCCTGGGTTGGGGAGCGTCTGTTCAGTGCAGGACTAAACGGTGGAATAACTGAGTATGACCTGACAAACCAGAAAGTGAAATACACCATAGATGCATATGGAGGGCCAATCTGGACTATTGCAGGCAATCAACAAGGAACACACTTAGCGGTATGTTTACTATGTGTACAGTAACAAAAATCATCCACAGTTAATGTATGAATGTCATTGCATTAGATAATGAAATCAATTTTAAAACAATTAAGGCAAGATAATGCAAACAAACACTTGTGAAAAAGACGTAAGCATAATTGTATTGAATGTGTACTTGTAGTGTACTTCAAATCTAAAAAATATATGTAAAAAACTTTACTTGCATATTATATAGCATAAAATATAAATAAAACGCCACTTAATGGTATTTAAAGAGTACATTTTCATGACTTTGTTTCTCTTATTTATCACTCTTCAAGTTCAACTGTTGCATTTAAAATCAATTTAAATTATATTTTCATTGTAAATAAATATTACATTCAGTTCACACGTAAGTACATTCTTGTTAATTATATTCCAGTCGTAAGTAGTGTTTAAATGTATGCTAAAGTGTACTTCAGAAAAAGAAGCTTGTTCAGTTTTTGTGTTTTTATCGTTTGTAGGTTGGTTGTGAAGATGGAACTGTGAAACTGTTTGAGATGAATGAAGACAAAATACAGTTTGAGAGAAATCTGGATAGGCAAAAAAGTAAGATTGTGGTCATATTTGAAACTTTCAGATGAATGTCATGATTTGTTATTGTAAAAAAAAAAAAAAAAACTGAACATCTAATTACCTGTTCCATAGACCGCATCATCTCTCTGTCCTGGCACCCATCAGGCTCCAAAATAGCAGCAGGAATGATGGATATGATCCATATATTTAATGTAGAGACAGGTAAATGGCGTCATTCCTCCAGAATGTATTACTGTAGTCAGTTAAGTAGAGTTAGTAGTTGAACTGGAAAATATTACTGTAATCAAGTGTTTAATATGTTTTCTAGGCCACTCTACACACAGGATGCTGGCTGACAGAGGGGTCGGGACATCCCGCAGTAAGGAGTGCGTGGTGTGGAGTGTGGTCTACCTCTCGGATGGGACAATCATCAGTGGAGACTCTGTGGGAATGGTCAAATTGTGGGATGATCAAACTGGTACACTAATCAAAAGCCATAATGTCACAAAATGTGATGTGCTGGCATTATCAGTCTCTCAGGTGAGAAATGCTGCAGGTTTGCGAGCAAATGTTAGTTTCACATTTATGACTTTATTCACTACTGCTCAAAACTTTGGGGTCAAGATATTTTTTAAGGTTTTTGAAATGAAAGGCTGTATTTATTTGATCAACTCTTTCAATCTACTCTCAAAGGCTGGATTTATTTAATCAAAAACACTGTAAAAACAGTAAAACTATGAAATATTATTACAGTTTATACAATTTTCTTTTTTAATATACTTTAAAATTATTTTTTAAAGTATACGTTTCTGTGATGGCAAAGCTGAATTCTCAGCTGCCATTACTTCAGTTTTCAGTGTCACATGATGCTTCAGAAATCATTCTAAAATGCTGATTAGTACTCTAGAAACATCTTATTATTATCAATGTTAAAGTTGTGCTGCTAAATATTTTTGTGGAAAGTTACTTTTTTTTTTTCAGGAGTCTTTGATTAATAACGTGTTTAAAAACAGAAATAGGAATGCTTTTTAACATTAAAAACATTTACTGCCAACTTTGATTAATGTGTCCTTGTTGAATAAAAGTGTTAATTTATTTCAAAAAATAAAATCCCCCAAAACGTGTTTTTCAAACCTGAAATCTTTCTCTTAATAGACAAGACATACTATAAGAATACGAACAGGATAACATCTTATCTTATTGTACCTCTTGAATGACAGAATGAGGACAGCCTTGTTGCCGGGACATCAGAAGGATTTGTGGTACAGTTCCAGTTCGTCTCTATGGTTTTGGGAAAGGATGACAAAGAATGGGTCAGAACCAGAACATTTAAGAACCACACGCATGACATCAGAGCTGTGGCGGAGATCACGACGGCTGTGGTTTCAGGAGGTGAGTTTATTCTTAGACGATTCAAACAGAGCTGCCTCCATCACAATCCAATCCAAGTATTTTTGTTTAAAATAGCATTCTCTTCTCAGGTATGGATGCACAGCTGGTCGTGAGACCTTTATTTGACAAGATCGAAGTGAGGTCAGCGACATCGGCTTTGAGGAATATTCACTTTCCACATGTGAGTATTGTGAAATTGTGACGTTCACATAGACAGCATGTTTGTAATTTGATTCTTAATGGGAGGGACTTTTTGTGCTCCGTTTTATTGCAGAGGAGACTGGTGTCCTGTGCGAGGAAGTCAGGCCTGATGCTTTTCCAGTACCCTGGTCATCTGGAGCTCTGGAGACTGGGAGAGAGTGAAGGAAAAGGTGAGGATGATATTCAGTGTGGTCCTTGATATAGAATACCAGTGAAACTTTTGGAAACTCCTAATTTTTTACAATTAGTATTTTAGAAAAATAGTAAAGTAATTAAAAGCTATGAAATGGCATAAGTGGAAATAAACTACTATACAAACCTTTTGGGTTAGTAAGTTTTTTTTTTTTTTTTTTTTTTTTCCTGAGAGAAGTAATACTTTTTATTCAGCAAGGGCGCAATAAATTGATCAAAACTGACAGTTATTTATTTATTAAGACAATTATAATGATACAAAAGATTTTTATTTCAAATAAATGCTGTTCTTTTGAACATTTAATAAGAATCCTGAAAAAATATTGTATTATAAAAAATTAAAGTAGCTGTTTTCAACAATTATCATAATAATAAATGTTCTTTAAACACCAAATTAGCATATTAGAATGATTTTTGAAGGGTCATATGACACTGAAGATTGGAGTTATTCAGCTTTGCCATCAGAGGAACAAATGGCATTTTATAATATATTAAAATAGAAAAAATTATTTTAATAATATTTCACATTATTACTGTTTTTGCTGTAATTTTATCAAATAAAAGCAGCCTTTGTTCATTTTAGCTTTGTCTTCATGACATTCGTTCTGTAATGCTTTTATACAACATTCCCATACTGAACATTTTTATTTCTGGTCCAACTCATGTTGCAATGTTTTATAAAACTAATATCAAGCAGAAAAGCATAAGCCTTTAAATGAGAAAATATTTAAAATGAGAAACAAGTTTAGTCAAGTGTCTTGTCTTGGACTCTTAGCCTTTTGACTGAAAACACATAATTTCTCATGTTGACTTTTGTATGAAATGTCAATTTCTTTTGTGTTGTTAACTATTGGTCTTCTGTTGTCAGGCATACCAGGAAGCAGTTTATTTGTAAAAAGAAATCCAGAGAAGCTGCTTCATCTGAAAGTGAAGGTAAAGTGCTTGTTTTGAAAATTGTCATTTTAAACATAAAAATCGATTCAAATAATTTCACAAAATACCAATATCGAGAAGTCATCTGTAAAACTTTATGCAGAATGTGGTGAGAGTTGTGACATCCATAGTGCTGCTGAAATGAAAGAAGTGATTGAGCTGTGATGTTTATCTGCAGGGTGAGGATCACATCCGCTGCAGTGCCGTGTCTCCCTGTGGAGAATGGATTGTGTACTCCACAGCCAGCAGTCTACGGCTCTACAGGCTACACTGTGACAATAACAACGTCAGCATCACCAAGGTACTGTAGATTTCCACTAGGGCTGCACAATTAATCGAATTTCTAATCGCGATTACGATTATGGATGCCACGATTACATAATCGTTCAAAGGTGCGATTACAAAAATAAATAAACAATTAAAAATGCCCACTTGCATTATTCTGTGTGCTTAAGAGGTGTTTGCAGCGCGGGGTTGAACAAACTCAAACACACTGGATAAAAGACATTTTGTCTAACTGATAGTCGTTGTCACTCTGTTGTGCATGATAGATATGTTAAACGCCAAATGTATCAAAAGCGGAAAAATATAGCGGTACTCGTTTGAACTGCGTGCCACACTGACCTTTTATCCGCTCGCCTCAAAAGAAAACAGCGCAGTTTATATGCGTTTACAGTGACCCGCGATCACGCACTAAAAAACGCTGTGAAATCCAGTAAGAAGCACTCGAGTTCAGCTCAGAGTTCTCCAGTACAAATCACGTCTCTTTCATTTAAACTAGGTTAAAGCCAAATAAATCGGAGCTGTTATTCTCATCAACACTGATGCAGAAACAGTGCAACAACGATCCAGTTAGAAGACGTTTCAATCCACAAATCACCCACATTTACCATAGTTTTACTGTAGTAACACTAACGTATATATATATTATTATTATATTTTTTTTTTATGTATATATAAAAATATGGCATGCAGCTTCAAACAATGGCATAAATATGTTCAAAATAATCGTTATTAATAATCGACAATTATGATTTTTGTCAATTGTGCAGCCCTAATTTCCACAGAGCTGCATGAAAACGCATTACATGCTTTTGAAGCATGCTAAAGAAATGCATAGATTTTCATTGAATTTTGAGGAACCTGATGACTTCAGATAAAGGCCCTATGAAAACTGATTAAATAGTAGACCAACGTTGTTTTTTTTTCTCTTGTTTCAGATATCCAAACTTCCAAAGGTACTCAGCTCAGCCAATCAGCTTTGCTTCTCCTCAGACTCCTCCCATTTGTTTTCCGCCTCCACACAGTCATCAGTGCACTTGGTTTCTCTCAGCCAAGCAGGATGCAAGTTTGTGGGCACCCTTAAACCGAAGTCAGGTGAGAGGACTATAGGGTTTTGGTGTGAAAATGTTAGTTTTATAATTAATACTTTATTTTCCAAGGATGCGTTAAGTTGATTGAACATGCCAGTAAAGGTATTTACGTGTAATGTTGCAAAAGATATTTCAAATAAATGCTGTTCTTTTGAACTTTTATTCATTCACGAATCCTGAAAACTAAAAAAAGAATCGGTTTCCAAAAATATTAAGCAACACAACTGTTTTCATAAACTGGAGTAATGATATTAATATAGAAAACTGTATTTTAAATTGCGGTAACATTTCACATTATTACTATTTTGCTGTATTTTGATCAAATAAATGCAAAAGTATAAGAGAGTTCCTCCAAAAATCGTTTGTCCTCCTCCAGGTTCCCATCAGGCCATTCACTTATTAGCTGCCAGTGAGGATGGCAAATGGTTGGCCTCTGCAAACAGTGACCATGAGGTTCACATCTACAACCTGCAGACACGGAAGGTGTGTTATATGACCACAATGTTTGTATAACCTTATAGAAACATTTGACAGAAGATGGATGGTTAACAACGACCTCGTATGTTTCAGGCTCATTGCACAGTTCCTGTATACAGTTCTGCTGTCACCGCCATGGGCATTCACCCAACAACAAACTGTCTGTTCATGATGTATGCAGATCAACAGGTAATCACTGAGCTTTTATGACAACCTCCATTGAATAGCGTAAGGGTGACGAAGTAGGTTTGATTGTATTTCTTGGTCTCGTGTGTTCTTGTTCACCACAGATGTGCGAGTATTCCATAGAGCAGAAACAGTACACGGATTGGAGCAGAATGGTGCAGAGGAAGGGCCTTCATCGTCTCTGGGTGGAAAGAGACACACCGTGTCTCAATGTGATGTTCAATCCACAAAATCCATCCCATGTTATCCTGCATGATGCGTACATACTCTGCATCATTGACCAAAGCCTGGTGAGACAGACTCAGTCAAATTCAGAAAGCATTTGCCACTCTTATTCAAGTCTGAATGTCAACAAAAAAAAAATCAAAAAGTGCTAGTATTTTTCACAATTGTTTTTACATTTAATTTTTCTTGATATTGTTATTTATAATGTCTGCAATGTCATTTATCTTTACAAGGTTAAGAGCCTAATATTTCTAATGGTGGTAGTTAGATTTTTTTAAATGTATTTTAGTTATTTGTTTATTTTAATGTGTTCCTTTTCTAGCCACTTCCTGATGACAAAACTCAGTTCTCCAATCAGCTGACTCTGAAGAGCCTCCCAGAAGAACAGAGGGAATCTCACAGCCATGCTTTTAAAGTCTGCAAGACCTTCAAGGTGTGTTGGAGATATATATTATTATTTTTATTTTTTTCCTGAAATTTTGGATATAAAGTGTATTACTTTACTCTGTTTCTGTTTTTTAGGATATCCTGTGTGTTGAGCTGATGTCGGATCAGTCTCTGGTGGTGGTTGAGCGTCCTCTAGAGGACATCGCCACTCAGTTACCTGCACCCATCAAACAAAAGAAATTTGCCACATAAGGCTAAACTTTTCCATCTGTCTGTCTGTGTGTGTGTGTGTGTGTGTGTGGCCTCAGTGAGGAAGTGTTTTTATTAAGAAACTGCAAATTGTTCCCTGTTTCCGCCAATGTAAAACTGCTGTGACAGTATTAAAAAAATATTTACTTTACCTGCTGTGTTGGTCTTTTGTCTAGATAAGTTAAGGTTGATATCTTGAGGTATGTTCTTCTGATGTTGTTATTCTTAACAATAAGAAAATTAATAAAACAATAAGAAATTTTAGTATTTAAAATAAAGCTGAAATAATAAATGTTAAGAAAAAAGGAAAAGAGAAACTTACAAAATTACTGAAACTGAAAGAAGTTTAAGCTGAAGTACTAAAATTACTTAAAACTAAAAAACATTAAAGTTAGATTCAAATTAATATTAAAAACAAATGAAAATACAAGCAAATATTTATAAATACTATAATGATATACAGTATAAATAATACTAAAACAATGCTGTATGACATCGTGACATCTCTGATATTACATGTATCGTCAGCACTTCATTCATTTCACCACTTTCTAAAAGATGGCAATATGACAGTACTAAATTATTACCTTATTTCTATGTCATTGTATTGCATTGTAACAATATATAAGATAATGTATTTCAAAGATTCAATGGCAGGGGGAAAAAAATAATGAAAACAGATATAAGCAATTTAACCATTCTTTTATATTTCTGTTGCAATTATTTAATATGTATATAGCCACATGTTATTTAGAAAAAATCATCAGCCTGGTGTATATTCTGAATATTTGCCTTATTGTTACATTTATTATATTGATAATTAAGGTCTGTGGTTACCATTTTGAAGAGGCTTTTCACTTTTTTTATTTTTTTGCTCACAGCCATACCTCAAGCGTCAGTTCAAAGCAATGACTCTGAAACAATGTTATAAAATAGGTTGAATTTTCTTTGTTTATTTAAACGGATGATTTCATGTCCTTTTATTTTGAAAACGCAGTAATTACGTCACTAGGGGTTGTTGCCGCCAGACTCGCGCGATTGTTTTGGCAGGATGGCCGCTCCTGTCAGTGACAGCAATCAGAGACCGCTGCAGAATGCCATGAGACTTGTAAAAGTGGCCATTCAGCTGGATACCGGCAACAGACACAAGGTACTGATGTTTGAATCTTTAGACCTGCCCTGTTTAGTCCAGATAAGGTCATATTTAGCCAATAAATGCATGCGAGAGTGACGTCACTTGTCAGAGTAAACATCGATCAAAGCCGATGATCATATGAGCTCCCCAATGATTTCCCCAAAAAACTGCGACTCCAGTCGAAAGTTCAAAATGTGAACTTTATTCAATAAAAGTCCTGATAAAATCATATCAACGGTCATATGGAGTGTTTACCCTTTGATGTTAACTAAATGTAATTACCCTAATCGTCGAGTGTGTTTAAAGATTCATCAGGGCTAGTTTGAGTTCATGTAAACACACAGATTCAGTGCAGATTTAGATGAAACATTTCGGTGATAAATCATGTTGTGTTTCTCATTTTTTGTGGATGGATGTGGCAATTCAAGATACACCAGAACAGGACATCTAGCAAAGACTTCAACATAACTCTAAATAAAATAAAATTATCCAATAAAATCCCACTATGATTATTTATTTCCTTTTATAGGAGGCGTACTGTGAATATTTGAGAAGTATCAACTACATCTCTAATGCTCTGCTTGAAGATGTCACATCTAAACGTGAGTTAATCATACTTAATTAAGAAATTACTTCAAACTTTCTATCAAATGTGTGCTTTCAGGCCTCAAAGGTTATTTCACAATGGAATTTATTTCCTCTGCCTGAGTCATTGTCATGTGGTGTAAACTGGCTTCCTATTTCAAGAGAGAACTTTTAGGGAAGAGATTGTATGTGCTAATGTGTCCCAAATTTGTGTGCTTCATTATGATGTCAAAGTTAATTTAATTGACAAGAGACACAGGGTTCAAATGTATCTTAACTTCTGTAGATTGCATTAAATGATTATTAAAGCCCTATTAAGATAAGGCTAGATATCACCTTTGTTCATGATTAATTTTTCAGGCTTATGTAAAGTCTGGCTGGTTGATTAGGCAGGAGTAACTCCACTGTCAGATTGTACCTTTGAAGTTCTGTTTTTATTGACTGAATGAGACAAATGACTCTTATGCACTTCTTCTTGCAGATGAGGGAGAGATGGAGTCAGTGGAACTGGAGAAGATGGTGAAACTAGTAGAGCAATGTTTAGAGAGGATTAAATCATGCATCATAAGAAAGCACGAGTCCCCAACACCTGTCATTTCCTCCACTCCTCTGTCCACTTCCCAACAGACCACCTTTCCAGCTATTAATGTGACAAATCATCCCAAAATGACAGGTGAGCCTTTATTTTCTTTATTCGGGGTTTTCAATAAGGGTGACTATGAAGTTGCTACTTGTATGTATTACACATATAGACATTTCTTTAAAAATATTCTACCATTCAAAAGTTTGGAATAATGAAGATTTTTTTTAATGGTTTGAACAAAGTCACTTATGCTCACCAAGACATAAAAAACTTAATATTGTGAAACATTATTTAAATTTAAAATAATAGTTTTTTATTTTAATAGATTTTAAAATGTAGTTTAGTCTTGTGATGACAAAGCTGAATTTTCAGCAGTCTTCAGTGTCACAAGATCATTCAGAAATCATTCTAATATGCTTAATTATCAATAATTGGAGCTTCATTATAATGGTTCTTCTTATTATCAGTGTTGGAATGTTTCTTTATTGCTTAATATTTTTGTGGAAACCATGATACATTATTTTTTTCAGGATTCTTTAATAAACAGCATTTATTTGAAGTATAAATCTTTTGTAACATTATAAATGTCTTACAAAAAACTTTTGAATGGTAGTGTATCTCAGTTTACTCAAAACTCCTCTTTCTGTAGAAACACCTAATGCAGCTGCATTGCTTTCTGAGACCCAAAGTAAAGAGCAGCCCACCAGACATCGCAGAGTCCTCTCTGAGGGAGGGAAGACCGACTCCCCCTTCCTGCCACCTGAAGTCTTCCAGAAGCTTCAGTCAATGGAATTACAAGACAACAGAAAGTAAGGCTGTGAGATATTGAGAGTTTCATAACCGCTGTATACATAACAGCGGAATGTGGGGGAACCTACATAACTATGAGTACAGAGTCCCAATATCCATTGATCGTTCACATCTGGTTCCAAAAGATATAGTATGACATACAAGGTAACAAACAAAAACAAGATTAAATAACACTGCAAATTATACATTACTATTATATAATTCTATAGGCTTATAAATAATGTTTTATAAATTATGTCTCACCATCTCAGAGCTCTACATTAAATAAAAGTGTTATAATTCACTTTAACTTCCTCCATAATGAATGCCCCTGTTTTTTAAATTAGATTGGTTTAACAAGATACTGAATAGCCTCTGTCAAATACTTGAAAACTGAATATGATATTTCATTTTTAATGGATGTTATTCAAATAAAGTTATTTAAGAAAGCAATAAGCAATAATATAACAACATATATTAGCTGCAAGCAGCGATGGCGGTAAGCCCAAGCCGTCAGTGCAACCGCCATCCCCGGTGGATCACGAAAAAAGTGCACAGCTGGCACATGCATTTACCAGTATACCCTCTGGCAGTTGTTTTTTAGGGATACAGCAACTAAAGGGTTAATCCAAACTGTCAATACTGTGAAAGAACATACAACAACAGATACGTGCACACAACAATATATAAAACTTTGGTAACACTTTCAATAAGGTTTCAGATATTAACATTACCTATATTAATTCATATGAACAATATTTATATAGCTTTTTATTAATTTTAGTCTCTCTCTATCCTCTCTCACACTCACTCACTCGCACACACACAAAGAACAACATAAAACTTTTGTACCACTTTTCAATAAGTTTTTAGTTTTTAACATTATTAAGTTACATGAACAATATTTTTATAGCACTATGAATCTGGTTAATGATATGTTCAAAATTGACTACTACATTATTAATTAAAATGTCTGGTTAATGTACATCAGTTACTGTACCATGAACTAACTATAAAGATTTTTTTACTTTATTTTTAGAATTTGTTTTCTTAAGAAATATAGTAAAAACAATGGTTGTTCATACTTAGTTGGTTAGTTTCGAAATAAATTAATGTTAAAAACGATATTATTTAACTATTCTAGTTAACATGAACAATAATTATATATAAATGTATTAATGTTAATTAATGTTAAGTAAAAAAAATATTAATACATTATTAAAATATAAAGTTGTATCTTAACATTAGTTTATGTACTGTGAAATTAACATAAAATAATATTTTTAATGTTAGTATTAACTAACATTAAATAAGATTAATAAATTATTTTAATATATATTGTTCCTTTTTATTCATGTTCGTCAATGCATTAACTAATGTTTTATATATATATATATCAGTGGCGGCTGCTGGTCTTTCAAAGAGGGGAAGCTCAAGAAAATAAATCAGTATTTATTTATTTAATTATTCATTTATTTTATGTAATTTTTTTATTTTTTTTATTTTTTGCATTATAGCTTAAGAAATCTCCTAGGCCTTATCTTTTTCTGTCAGTCTTAGAGACAAAAAAAAAAAAAAAATCCAAGAACCAGTTAATTTTTAGGGCACTGACAACATAGTTTTATATAATTAGGTTAATAATTATGTTAATTACAACATAAGAAAAATCTAAAATTTTAAAATTTAAAGTTGTATCTGATCATTAGTTTATATATGTGAATTAACATAAAATTAATATTTTTTAATGTTAGTATTAACTAACATTAAAATATTAATAAATGATCTAAACATAGATTGTTCATTGTTTAGTTCATGTTAGTTAATGCATTAATAATGTTAACCAAAGAGACCTTATTGTAAATTTTTGCCAACACTTTTTATGATCTATTACCATTTTTAATAATTATTTTAATGATCTATAAGCATTTGTGAAATAGTTTTGCCTGCATTTCATCATTAGTCTTCATCTGTGAGTTGTTTTACTGTTACATCCATGAGATGATGTAAGTTCAGATGTCATTTCACAGGATGTCATAGGTCAGTTTCAAATGAGTTTCAAATTATTATTTGCAGCACAAAAATGTATAAGTCCACGTGTAAGATTTAAAAAATATATTTTTTATGTTGTAATTATATTATATTAACCTAATTATATAAAATTATGTTGTCAGTGCTTACAAATTAACTGGTTCTAGATTTATTTTGTCCCTAAAACGGGCAGAATAGGATAAGGCCTTAGAGAATTCTTAAGCTGTAATGCAATAAATAAATTAAATAAATAATAAATAAATACTGATTGATCTTTATTTCTTGGGTTAAAAAAGATGTTTAAATGTCTCTGTCTGTCTGTCTCTCTCTCTGCTCTCTCTCACCACCCACCTCCTCACTTCCACACTAACAAACACACACACACACAGACAGAGAAACACCCATCCACCCCCCACACACACAGATAGTGTCTGATAGATTTTTTTTATTTTCTGTTATTCATAGACCTTTTGTAAAGTCATGAAACTAACCATACTTCTTCAGAATGACTTGCTCTATTATGTAAAAAGTTTTGAAGTGTGGGAAGCTGCACTTTAAAGATATAAAATGACTGCTCTCTTTTTTACTGTAACTTTAATAAATCGCCATTAATACACCGTTCAAGTATCCTAAATCCGTTAGCAATTTAGCATCTTCAGTATCTTGGCATCATGTTGACAAAGTTTGGTGTGAACTACTTGTTTCTTCTGCTTGGAGGAGTATGAATTTATTTACAGCCTGATATTTCAAAATATACCACATTAAAATAAATGTAGCCGACTTCCTGTTGGTCGTAGCTAATGAGTGTAAATTAGAAAGTTGTAAGACCACGTGTATGTATCTTTAGATTTGTTATGTTGTAATTAACATGATTACAGAATCAGAATGAGCTTTATTGGCCAGGTATGTTTACACATATGAGGAATTTGTTATAGTGACAAAGCTCCACAGTGCAACAGAATGACAGCAACGGGACAGGACACAGACAACAAAAGAACAATATACAAATATACAAATAGGCAATGTACAAAATAGCAAAAACACTATGCAATACAGACAATCATGTGTGTCCAGGTCTGACGTGCAAATTTGAAATGGAAAAAAAATTAAATAAAAATATTATATGTGTGGTGAATAAATTATTAACTAATTATATAAAACTATGTTGTCAGTGCACTACAAATTAACTGGTTCTTGGATTTTTATATTTTTTGTCCCTAAGACTGACAGAAAAAGATAAGGCCTAGGAGATTTCTTAAGCTATAATAATGCAAAAAATAAAAATAATAAAATAAAATAAAATAAAATGAATAATTAAATAAATAAATAAAATAAAATAAAACGTATAATTAAATAAATAAATACTGATTGATTTTTTTCTAGTGATTAAAGAGATGTTTAAAAGTCTCTCTCTCTCTGTGTCTCTCTCTCTGTCTGTCTCTCTCACCCCACCTCCTCACTCACACTTAACACACATACTCACCCATCCCCCCACATACACAGAGCCAGTGTGATCAAATGTCTTGATAGTTTATTAATTTTCTGTTATTCATAGACCTTTTGTAAAGTCATGAAACTAATCATACTTCTTCAGAATGACTTGTTCTATGTATGTAAAAAGTTTTGAAGTGTTTGGAAGCTGCACTTTAAAGATATAAGAAAATAACTGCTCTTTTTTACTGTAACTTTAACAAATCGCCATTAATACACCGTTCAAGATATCCTAAATCCGTTAGCAATTTAGCATCTACAGTATATTGGCATCATGTTGACAAAGTTTGGTGTGAACTACTTGTTTCTGCTTGGAGGAGTATGAATTTATTTACAGCTTGTTTCCCCCCGAAAATGACATTAAAAAAAAGATAGCCGGCTTCCTGTTGGTCATAGCTAATGAGTGTAAATTAGAAAGTTGTCCGGCTTGATTAGAACAATTTATGTACCGAGTTTGGTGTCTGTAGCTAAAACTAACCCCCCCATTTTTGACAAAAGGTGGCGCTATAGAGCGCCTCTTCCACGCCCGTTTATGAGCTTTTTCCAGTGTCTAACTAACATTAATACTCATATGTGTGTTGAGTTTCATGACATTCTAAACGTTATCTGCTTCAAAATCACCAGAAACAAATTTTCAAGTTTGAAACGTTGCCATGGCAACAGTATTTTAGATATCAATATTCCCTTCACAGTTTTACATCGGCCGTGTTTTGACATTATTCTGATGAAGTTTGAAGCAAATCGATTAAAAATAAGATGCTGAATTCAAAGCATTTTGAAAATGACACACTTCCTGCTGCCAGTTGGTGGCGCTATAACTTTGACTCATAATAGTCACATCTATGCGCTCGGCATCATACAACGAACAAAACCCTGAAGTTTGATCAAAATCAGACAATGTATGTGGATGTTATTAGACGCTTCCTTCTCTCATTTTTCGCCATAAATTCATCGCCTCGCCACGGGCAAACCGTTCGAGATATCAAAAATATCCTGGCAATTTTGCGTCCCCAATGTCTTGAGATCATGTTCACCGAGTTTGGTGGCAATCGGGTGGTAATCTTCAGAGGAGTATATCAAATTCAGAGCATGCTTTTTAAACAGCCCTGAATAGCCGACTTCCTGTTGGGCGAGCTTATGACATGCAGCGTGAAATTTGTTCGGCTCAATGAGATCTATATGTGTACCGAGTTTCATATGAATACGTGCAAGTATGTGTGAGCTATACATCAAGTTTTTCACTGTGTTCTAGGGGGCGCCGTAGAGCCCCTGTGCCACGCCCGGGTCCCAGCCTCTGTGGCGTCGGACGCCAACAGGTTCCAACGTGTGTGCGAAATTTTCAAGAGTTTTTGAGCATGTTAAGGCCCCAAAAGTGCCCGAATGGTTGAATAAAAAAAAAAAAAAAAAAATAATAGCGCAAAGCAGCGATGGCGGCCCAGCGTCAGCAGCAGTGGAACAAACGCCATCCTGGTGGCATCACCGAAAAAGGGGCACAGCTGGCACATGCATTTACAGTAACCCTCTGGCAGTCTGTTTTTTAGGGATACAGCAACTAAAGGTTAATCCAAACTGTCAATACTGTGAAAGACACATACACACACACACATATGCACACAACAATATATAAAACTTTGGTAACACTTTCAATAAGGTTTCAGATATTAACATTAACTATATTAATTCATATGAACAATATTTATATAGCTTTTATTAATTTTAGTCTCTCTCTATCCCTCTCTCACACTCACTCACTCGCACACACACAAAGAACAACATAAAACTTTTGTACCACTTTTCAATAATTTTTTAGTTTTTAACATTATGTAAGTTAACATGAACAATATTTTTATAGCACTTATGAATCTTGGTTAATGATATGTTCAAAATTGACTACTACATTATTAATTAAAATGTCTGGTTAATGTACATCATCAGTTACTGTACCATGAACTAACATAAAGATTTTTTTACTTTATTTTTTAGAATTTGTTTTCTTAAGAAATATAGTAAAACAATGGTTTCATACTTAGTTGGTTAGTTTCGAATAAATTAATGTTAAAAACGATATTATTTAACTATTCTAGTTAACATGAACAATAATATATAAAATGTATTAATGTTAATTAATGTTAAGTAAAAAAAAAATATTAATACATTATTAAAATATAAAGTTGTATCTTAACATTAGTTTATGTACTGTGAATTAACATAAAAATAATATTTTTAATGTTAGTATTAACTAACATTAAATAAGATTAATAAATTATTTTAAATATATTGTTCCTTTTTAGTTCATGTTCGTCAATGCATTAACTAATGTTTTATATATATATATATCAGTGGCGGCTGCTGGTCTTCAAAGAGGGAAGCTCAAGAAAATAAATCAGTATTTATTTATTTAATTATTCATTTTATTTTATGTAATTTTTTATTTTTTTTATTTTTGCATTATAGCTTAAGAAATCTCCTAGGCCTTATCTTTTTCTGTCAGTCTAGAGACAAAAAAAAAAAAAAAATCCAAGAACCAGTTAATTTGTAGGCACTGACAACATAGTTTTATATAATTAGGTTAATAATTATGTTAATTACAACATAAAAAAATCTAAAATTAAAATTTAAAGTTGTATCTGATCATTAGTTTATATATGTGAATTAACATAAAATTAATATTTTTTAATGTTAGTATTAACTAACATTAAAAATATTAATAAATGATCTAAACATAGATTGTTCATTGTTAGTTCATGTTAGTTAATGCATTAAATAATGTTAACCAAAGAGACCTTATTGTAAATTTTTGCCAACACTTTTTATGATCTATTACCATTTTTAATAATTATTTTAAAATCTATAAGCATTGTGTGAAATAGTTTTGCCTGCATTTCATCATAGTCTTCATCTGTGAGCTGAACTGTTTACTGTTATACATCCATGAGATGATGTAAGTTCAGATGTCATTTCACAGGATGTCATAGGTCAGTATCAAATGAGTTTCAAATTATTATTTGCAGCACAAAAATGTATAAGTCCACGTGTAAGATTTAAAAAATATATTTTTTATGTTGTAATTAATATTATTATTAACCTAATTATATAAAATTATGTTGTCAGTGCCTTACAAATTAACTGGTTCTAGGATTTATTTTGTCCCTAAAACGGGCAGAATAGGATAAGCCTTAGAGAATTCTTAAGCTGTAATGCAATAAATAAATTAAATAAAATAAATAAATACTGATTGATCTTTATTTCTTGTGGTTAAAAAGATGTTTAAATGTCTCTGTCTGTCCTCTCTCTCTCTCTCTCTCCACCCCCACCCCCTCACCCACTCCTCACTTCCACACTCAACACACAACACAACACACAGACAGAGAAACACCCATCCACCCCCACACACAGCAGTGCAAACACATCAGATGTCTGATAGATTTTTTATTTTCGGTTATTCATAGACCTTTTGTAAAGTCATGAAACTAACCATACTTCTTCAGAATGACTTGCTCTATGTATGTAAAAAGTTTTGAAGTGTTTGGAAGCTGCACTTTAAAGATATAAAATGACTGCTCTCTTTTACTGTAACTTTAATAAATCGCCATTAATACACCGTTCAAGGTATCCTAAATCCGTTAGCAATTTAGCATCTTCAGTATCTTGGCATCATGTGACAAAGTTTGGTGTGAACTACTTGTTTCTGCTTGGAGGAGTATGAATTTATTTACAGCCTGATATTTCAAAATACCCACATTAAAATAAATGTAGCCGACTTCCTGTTGGTCGTAGCTAATGAGTGTAAATTAGAAAGTTGTAAGACCACGTGTATGTATCTTTAGATTTTGTTTATGTTGTAATTAACATGATTATCAGAATCAGAATGAGCTTTATTGGCCAGGTATGTTTACACATATGAGGAATTTGTTATAGTGACAAAGCTCCACAGTGCAACAGAATGACAGCAACGGGACAGGACACAGACAACAAAAGAACAATATACAAATATACAAATAGGCAATGTACAAAATAGCAAAAACACTATGCAATACAGACAATCATGTGTGTCCAGGTCTGACGTGCAAATTTGAAATGGAAAAAAAATTAAATAAAAAATATTATATGTGTGGTGAATAAATTATTAACTTAATTATATAAAACTATGTTGTCAGTGCACTACAAATTAACTGGTTCTTGGATTTTTATATTTTTTTGTCCCTAAGACTGACAGAAAAAGATAAGGCCTAGGAGATTTCTTAAGCTATAATGCAAAAAATAAAAAATAATATAAAATAAAATAAAATGAATAAATAAATAAATAAATAAATAAATAAAATAAAATAAAACGTATAATTAAATAAATAAATACTGATTGATTTTTTTCTAGTGATTAAAGAGATGTTTAAAAGTCTCTCTCTCTGTCTGTCTCTCTCTCACTCACACCTCCTCACACTCACACTTAACACACATACTCACCCATCCCCCCACATACACAGAGCCAGTGTGATCAAATGTCTTGATAGTTTATTAATTTTCTGTTATTCATAGACCTTTTGTAAAGTCATGAAACTAATCATACTTCTTCAGAATGACTTGTTCTATGTATGTAAAAAGTTTTGAAGTGTTTGGAAGCTGCACTTTAAAGATATAAGAAAATAACTGCTCTTTTTACTGTAACTTTAACAAATCGCCATTAATACACCGTTCAAGATATCCTAAATCCGTTAGCAATTTAGCATCTACAGTATATTGGCATCATGTTGACAAAGTTTGGTGTGAACTACTTGTTTCTCTGCTTGGAGGAGTATGAATTTATTTACAGCTTGTTTCCCCCCCGAAATGACATTAAAAAAAAGATAGCCGGCTTCCTGTTGGTCATAGCTAATGAGTGTAAATTAGAAAGTTGTCCGGCTTGATTAGAACAATTTATGTACCGAGTTTGGTGTCTGTAGCTAAAACTAACCCCCCCATTTTTGACAAAAGGTGGCGCTATAGAGCGCCTCTTCCACGCCCGTTTATGAGCTTTTTCCAGTGTCTAACTAACATTAATACTCATATGTGTGTTGAGTTTCATGACATTCTAAACATGTTATCTGCTTCAAAATCACCAGAAACAAATTTTCAAGTTTGAAACGTTGCCATGGCAACAGTATTTTAGATATCAATATTCCCTTCACAGTTTTACATCGGCCGTGTTTTGACATTATTCTGATGAAGTTTGAAGCAAATCGATTAAAAATAAGATGCTGAATTCAAAGCATTTTGAAAATGACACACTTCCTGCTGCCAGTTGGTGGCGCTATAACTTTGACTCCTAATAGTCACATCTATGCGCTCGGCATCATACAACGAACAAAACCCTGAAGTTTGATCAAAATCAGACAATGTATGTGGATGTTATTAGACGCTTCCTTCTCTCATTTTTCGCCATAAATTCATCGCCTCGCCACGGGCAAACCGTTCGAGATATCAAAAATATCCTGGCAATTTTGCGTCCCCAATGTCTTGAGATCATGTTCACCGAGTTTGGTGGCAATCGGGTGGTAATCTTCAGAGGAGTATATCAAATTCCAGAGCATGCTTTTTTAAACAGCCCTGAATAGCCGACTTCCTGTTGGGCGGAGCCTATGACATGCAGCGTGAAATTTGTTCGCTCAATGAGATCTATATGTGTACCGAGTTTCATATGAATACGTGCAAGTAGTGTGAGCTATACATCAAGTTTTCAAACTGTGTTCTAGGGGCGCCGTAGAGCCCCTGTGCCACGCCCGGGTCCCAGCCTCTGTGGCGTCCGGACGGACGCCAACAGTTCCATCGTGTGTGTAAATTTTCAAGAGTTTTTGAGCATGTTAAGGCCCCAAAAACCCCCGGAAGGTTGAAAAAAAAAAAATAATAAAAAAAAATAAATATAGCTGCAAGCAGCGATGGCGGGCCCAAGCCGTCAGTGCAAACCGCCATCCTGGTGGCATCACGAAAAAGGGGCCCAGCTGGCACATGCATTTAGTAACCCTCTGGCAGTCTGTTTTTTAGGGATACAGCAACTAAAGGGTTAATCCAAACTGTCAATACTGTGAAAGACACATACAACACACACATATGCACACAACAATAATATAAAACTTGGTAACACTTTCAATAAGGTTTCAGATATAACATTAACTATTAATTCTATGAACAATATTTATATAGCTTTATTAATTTAGTCTCTCTCTATCCTCTTCACACTCACTCACTCGACAACACACAAAGAACACCATAAAACTTTTGTACCACTTTTCAATAATTTTTTAGTTTTTAACATTATGTAAGTTAACATGAACAATATTTTATAGCACTTATGAATCTTGGTTAATGATATGTTCAAAATTGACTACTACATTATTAATTAAAATGTCTGGTTAATGTACATCAGTTACTGTACCATGAACTAACAATAAGATTTTTTACTTTTTTTTTAAATTTGTTTTCATAAGAAATATAGAAAACAATGGTTGTTCATACTTAGTTGGTTAGTTTCGAATAAATTATGTTAAAAACGATATTATTTAACTATTCTAGTTAACATGAACAATATTTATAAAAATGTATTAATGTTATGTTAAAAAAAAAAATATAATAATACATTATTAAAATATAAAGTTGTATCTTAACATTAGTTTATGTACTGTGAATTAACATAAAAATAATATTTTTAATGTTAGTATTAACTACATTAAATAAGATTAATAAATTATTTTAAAATATATTGTTCCTTTTTAGTTCATGTTCGTCAATGCATTAACTAATGTTTATATATATATATATCAGTGGCGGCTGCTGGTCTTTCAAAGAGGGGAAGCTCAAGAAAATAAATCAGTATTTATTATTTAATTATTCATTTTATTTTATGTAATTTTTATTTTTTTTTTTTTTGCATTATAGCTTAAGAAATCTCCTAGGCCTTATCTTTTTCTGTCAGTCTAGAGACAAAAAAAAAAAAAATCCAAGAACAGTTAATTTGTAGGGCACTGACAACATAGTTTTATATAATTAGGTTTATATTTATGTTAATTACAACATAAGAAAAATCTAAATTTAAAATTTAAAGTTGTATCTGATCATTAGTTTTATATATGTGAATTAACATAAAATTAATATTTTTTTAATGTTAGTATTAACTAACATTAAAATATTAATAATGATCTAACATAGATTGTTCATTGTTAGTTCATGTTAGTTAATGCATTACATAATGTTAACCAAAGAGACCTTATTGTAAATTTTTGCCAACACTTTTTATGATCTATTACCATTTTTAATAATTATTTTAATGATCTATAAGCATTTGTGAAATAGTTTGCCTGCATTTCATCTTAGTCTTCATCTGTGAGCTGAACTGTTTTACTGTTACATCAGCATGATGTAAGTTCAGATGTCTTTCAGATTTCATTATTCACAGGATGTCATAGGTCAGTATCAAATGAGTTTCAAATTATTATTTGCAGCACAAAAAATGTATAAGTCCACGTGTAAGATTTAAAAAATATATTTTTTATGTTGTATTAATATTATTATTAACCTAATTATATAAAATTATGTTGTCAGTGCCTTACAAATTAACTGGTTCTAGGATTATTTTGTCCTAAAACGGCAGAATAGGATAAGGCCTTAGAGAATTCTTAAGCTGTAATGCAATAAATAAATTAAATAAATAAATAAATACTGATTGATCTTTATTTCTTGTGGTTAAAAAGATGTTTAAATGTCTCTCGTCTGTCTTCTCTCTCTCTCTCTCTCTCCTCACCCACCCCCTCACCCAGCTCCTACTTCACACTCAACACACCACACACACACAACAGAGAAACACCCATCCACCCACACACACCATAGTGCAAACACATCAGATGTCTGATATATTTTTTTTATTTTCGGATTCATAGACCTTTTGTAAAGTCATGAAACTAACCAACTTCTTCAGAATGACTTGCTCTATGTATGTAAAAAGTTTGAAGTGTTTGGAAGCTGCACTTTAAAGATATAAAATGACTGCTCTCTTTTTTACTGTAACTTTAATAAATCGCCATTTAATCACCGTTCAAGGTATCCAAATCCGTTAAGCAATTTAGCATCTTCAGTATCTTGGCATCATGTTGACAAGTTTGGTGTGAACTACTTGTTTCTGCTTGGAGGAGTATGAATTTATTTACAGCCTGATATTTCAAAATACCCACATTAAAATAAATGTAGCCGACTTCTGTTGGTCGTAGCTAATGAGTGTAATTAGAAAGTTGTAAGACCACGTGTATGTATCTTTAGATTTTGTTTATGTTGTAATTAACATGATTATCAGAATCAGAATAGAATGGCTTTATTGGCCAGGTATGTTTACACATATGAGGAATTTTGTTATAGTGACAAAGCTCCACAGTGCAACAGAATGACAGCAACGGGACAGGACACAGACAACAAAAGAACAATATACAAATATACAAATAGGCAATGTACAAAATAGCAAAAACACTATGCAATACAGACAATCATGTGTGTCCAGGTCTGACGTGCAAATTTGAAATGGAAAAAAAATTAAATTAAAAAATATTATATGTGTGGTGAATAAATTATTAACTTAATTATATAAAACTATGTTGTCAGTGCACTACAAATTAACTGTTCTTGGATTTTTATATTTTTTTTGTCCTAAGACTGACAGAAAAGATAAGGCCTAGAGATTTCTTAAGCTATAATGCAAAAAAATAAAAATAATAAAATAAAATGAAAATTAAATAATAAATAAATAAATAAATAAAATAAAACGTATAATTAAATAAATAAATACTGATTGATTTTTTTCTAGTGATTAAAGAGATGTTTAAAAGTCTCTCTCTCTCTGTGTCTCTCTCTGTCTGTCTCTCTCACCCCACCTCCTCACACTCACACTTAACACACATACTCACCCATCCCCCCACATACACAGAGCCAGTGTGATCAAATGTCTTGATAGTTTATTAATTTTCTGTTATTCATAGACCTTTTGTAAAGTCATGAAACTAATCATACTTCTTCAGAATGACTTGTTCTATGTATGTAAAAAGTTTTGAAGTGTTTGGAAGCTGCACTTAAAGATATAAGAAAATAACTGCTCTTTTTTACTGTAACTTTAACAAATCGCCATTAATACACGTTCAAGATATCCTAAATCCGTTAGCAATTTAGCATCTACAGTATATTGGCATCATGTTGACAAAGTTTGGTGTGAACTACTTGTTTCTGCTTGGAGGAGTATGAATTTATTTACAGCTTGTTTCCCCCCGAAAATGACATTAAAAAAAAGATAGCCGGCTTCCTGTTGGTCATAGCTAATGAGTGTAAATTAGAAAGTTGTCCGGCTTGATTAGAACAATTTATGTACCGAGTTTGGTGTCTGTAGCTAAAACTAACCCCCCCATTTTTGACAAAAGGTGGCGCTATAGAGCGCCTCTCTTCCACGCCCGTTTATGAGCTTTTTCCAGTGTCTAACTAACATTAATTACTCATATGTGTGTTGAGTTTCATGACATCTAAACATGTTATCTGCTTCAAAATCACCAGAAACAAATTTTCAAGTTTGAAACGTTGCCATGGCAACAGTATTTTAGATATCAATATTCCCTTCACAGTTTTACATCGGCCGTGTTTTGACATTATCTGATGAAGTTTGAAGCAAATCGATTAAAAAAAAGATGCAGAATTCAAAGCATTTTGAAAATGACACACTTCCTGCTGCCAGTTGGTGGCGCTATAACTTTGACTCATAATAGTCACATCTATGCGCTCGGCATCATACAACGAACAAAACCCTGAAGTTTGATCAAAATCAGACAATGTATGTGGATGTTATTAGACGCTTCCTTCTCTCATTTTTCGCCATAAATTCATCGCCTCGCCACGGGCAAACCGTTCGAGATATCAAAAATATCCTGGCAATTTTGCGTCCCCAATGTCTTGAGATCATGTTCACCGAGTTTGGTGGCAATCGGGTGGTAATCTTCAGAGGAGTATATCAAATTCCAGAGCATGCTTTTTTAAACAGCCCTGAATAGCCGACTTCCTGTTGGGCGGAGCTTATGACATGCAGCGTGAAATTTGTTCGGCTCAATGAGATCTATATGTGTACCGAGTTTCATATGAATACTGCAAGTATGTGTGAGCTATACATCAAGTTTTTCAAACTGTGTTCTAGGGGGGCGTAGAGCCCTGTGCCACGCCCGGGTCCCAGCCTCTGTGGCGTCCGGACGCCAACAGGTTCCAACGTGTGTGCGAATTTTCAAGAGTTTTGAGCATGTTAAGGCCCCCAAAAGTGCGGATGTAAATAAAAAAAAAAAAAAAAAAAAAAATTAAAAATATAGCTGCAAGCAGCGATGGCGGGCCCAAGCCGTCAGTGCAACCGCCATCCATGGTGGCATCACGAAAAAGGGGCACAGCTGGCACATGCATTTACAGTAACCCTCTGGCAGTCTGTTTTTTAGGGATACAGCAACTAAAGGGTTAATCCAAACTGTCAATACTGTGAAAGACACATACACACACACACATATGCACACAACAATATATAAAACTTTGGTAACACTTTCAATAAGGTTTCAGATATTAACATTAACTATATTAATTCATATGAACAATATTTATATAGCTTTTATTAATTTTAGTCTCTCTCTATCCTCTCTCACACTCACTCACTCGCACACACACAAAGAACAACATAAAACTTTTGTACCACTTTTCAATAAGTTTTTAGTTTTTAACATTATGTAAGTTAACATGAACAATATTTTTATAGCACTTATGAATCTTGGTTAATGATATGTTCAAAATTGACTACTACATTATTAATTAAAATGTCTGGTTAATGTACATCAGTTACTGTACCATGAACTAACATAAAGATTTTTTTACTTTATTTTTTAGAATTTGTTTTCTTAAGAAATATAGTAAAAACCATTTATGAAATGGTTGTTCATACTTAGTTGGTTAGTTTCGAATAAATTAATGTTAAAAACGATATTATTTAACTATTCTAGTTAACATGAACAATAATTATATAAAATGTATTAATGTTAATTAATGTTAAGTAAAAAAAAATATTAATACATTATTAAAATATAAAGTTGTATCTTAACATTAGTTTATGTACTGTGAATTAACATAAAAATAATATTTTTTAATGTTAGTATTAACTAACATTAAATAAGATTAAAAATTATTTTAAAATATATTGTTCCTTTTTAGTTCATGTTCGTCAATGCATTAACTAATGTTTTATATATATATATATCAGTGGCGGCTGCTGGTCTTTCAAAGAGGGGAAGCTCAAGAAAATAAATCAGTATTTATTTATTTAATTATTCATTTTATTTTATGTAATTTTTTATTTTTTTTTATTTTTTGCATTATAGCTTAAGAAATCTCCTAGGCCTTATCTTTTTCTGTCAGTCTTAGAGACAAAAAAAAAAAAAAAAATCCAAGAACCAGTTAATTTGTAGGGCACTGACAACATAGTTTTATATAATTAGGTTAATAATTATGTTAATTATAACATTAAAAAAAATCTAAAATTTTAAATTTAAAGTTTTATCTGATCATTAGTTTATATATGTGAATTAACATAAAATTAATATTTTTTAATGTAGTATTAACTAACATTAAAAATATTAATAAATGATCTAAACATAGATTGTTCATTGTTAGTTCATGTTAGTTAATGCATTACATAATGTTAACCAAAGAGACCTTATTGTAAATTTTTGCCAACACTTTTTATGATCTATTACCATTTTTAATAATTATTTTAATGATCTATAAGCATTTGTGAAATAGTTTTGCCTGCATTTCATCTTAGTCTTCATCTGTGAGCTGAACTGTTTTACTGTTACATCCATGAGATGATGTAAGTTCAGATGTCATTTCACAGGATGTCATAGGTCAGTATCAAATGAGTTTCAAATTATTATTTGCAGCACAAAAATGTATAAGTCCACGTGTAAGATTTAAAAAATATATTTTTTATGTTGTAATTAATATTATTATTAACCTAATTATATAAAATTATGTTGTCAGTGCCTTACAAATTAACTGGTTCTAGGATTTATTTTGTCCCTAAAACGGGCAGAATAGGATAAGGCCTTAGAGACTTCTTAAGCTGTAATGCAATAAATAAATTAAATAAATAAATAAATACTGATTGATCTTTATTTCTTGTGTTTGGTTAAATGATGTTTAACATTTCTCTCGTCTGTCTCCTCCTCTCCTCTCGCCTCACTCTCTCTCCTCCACCTCCCTCACCAGCTCCTCACTTCCACACACTCAACACACACACACCCACACAGACAGAGAAACCATCCACCCCACACACAATGGACACATAGTGCAAAACATCAGATGTCTGATAGATTTTAATTTTCTGGTATTCATAGACCTTTTGTAAAGTCATGAACTAACCATACTTCTTCAGAATGACTTGCACTATGTATGAAAAAGTTTTGAAGTGTTTTGGAAGCTGACTTTAAAAGATATAAAATGACTGCTTCTTTTTTACTGTAAACTTTAATAAAATCGCCATTAATACCACCCGTTCAAGGATCCTAAATCCGTTAGCAATTTAGCATCTTCAGTATCTTGGCATCATGTTGACAAAGTTTGGTGTGAACTACTTGTTTCTGCTTGGAGGAGTATGAATTTATTTACAGCCTGATATTTCAAAATACCCACATTAAAATAAATGTAGCCGACTTCCTGTTGGTCGTAGCTAATGAGTGTAAATTAGAAAGTTGTAAGCACCAGTGTATGTATCTTTTAGATTTTTGTTTATGTTGTAATTAACATGATTATCAGAATCAGAATGAGCTTTATTGGCCAGGTATGTTTTACACATATGAGAATTTGTTATAGTGACAAAGCTCCACAGTGCAACAGAATGACAGCAACGGGACAGGACACAATAGAAAACACAAAGAACAATATACCAAAAATACACAACTATGCAATGTACAAAATAGCAAAAAACACTATGCAATACAGTCAATCATGTTGTCCAGGTCTGACGTGCAAATTTGAAAGGAAAAAAATAATAAAAATATTATTATGTGTGTGAATAAAATTATTAACTTAATTATATAAAACTATGTTGTCAGTTGCACTACAAATTAAATGGTTCTTGGATTTTTTATATTTTTTGTCCCTAAGACTGACAGAAAAAGATAAGGCCTAGGAGATTTTTTAGCTATAATGCAAAAATAATAATTAAAATAAATAAAATAAAATAAATAATATTAAATATACATAAATAAATAAATAAAATAACATAAAACGTTATATTAAATAAATAAATAACTGATTGATTTTTTCTAGTGATTAAAGAGATGTTAAAAAGTCTCTCTCTCTCTGTGTCTCTCTCTCTGTGTGTCTCTCTCACCCACCTCCTCACACTCACACTTAACACACATACTCACCATTCCCCCCACACATACACAGAGCAGTGTGATCAAATGTCTTGATAGTTTATTAATTTTCTGTTATTCATAGACCTTTATTGTAAGTCAGTGAAACTAATCATACTTCTTCAGAATGACTTTCTATGTATGTAAAAAGTTTTGAAGTTTTGGAAGCTGCACTTTAAAGATATGAAAAAAACTGCTCTTTTTACTGTAACTTTAACAAATCGCCATTAATACACCGTTCAAGATATCCTAAATCCGTTAGCAATTTAGCATCTACAGTATATTGGCATCATGTTGACAAAGTTTGGTGTGAACTACTTGTTTCTGCTTGGAGGAGTATGAATTTATTTACAGCTTGTTTCCCCCCGAAAATGACATTAAAAAAAAGATAGCCGGCTTCCTGTTGGTCATAGCTAATGAGTGTAAATTAGAAAGTTGTCCGGCTTGATTAGAACAATTTATGTACCGAGTTTGGTGTCTGTAGCTAAAACTAACCCCCCCATTTTTGACAAAAGGTGGCGCTATAGAGCGCCTCTTCCACGCCCGTTTATGAGCTTTTTCCAGTGTCTAACTAACATTAATACTCATATGTGTGTTGAGTTTCATGACATTCTAAACATGTTATCTGCTTCAAAATCACCAGAAACAAATTTTCAAGTTTGAAACGTTGCCATGGCAACAGTATTTTAGATATCAATATTCCCTACACAGTTTTACATCGGCCGTGTTTTGACATTATTCTGATGAAGTTTGAAGCAAATCGATTAAAAATAAGATGCTGAATTCAAAGCATTTTGAAAACGACACACTTCCTGCTGCCAGTTGGTGGCGCTATAACTTTGACTCATAATAGTCACATCTATGCGCTCGGCATCATACAACGAACAAAACCCTGAAGTTTGATCAAAATCAGACAATGTATGTGGATGTTATTAGACGCTTCCTTCTCTCATTTTTCGCCATAAATTCATCGCCTCGCCACGGGCAAACCGTTCGAGATATCAAAAATATCCTGGCAATTTTGCGTCCCCAATGTCTTGAGATCATGTTCACCGAGTTTGGTGGCAATCGGGTGGTAATCTTCAGAGGAGTATATCAAATTCCAGAGCATGCTTTTTTAAACAGCCCTGAATAGCCGACTTCCTGTTGGGCGGAGCTTATGACATGCAGCGTGAAATTTGTTCGGCTCAATGAGATCTATATGTGTACCGAGTTTCATATGAATACGTGTAAGTATGTGTGAGCTATACATCAAGTTTTCAAACTGTGTTCTAGGGGGCGCCGTAGAGCCCCTGTGCCACGCCCGGGTCCCAGCCTCTGTGGCGTCCGGACGCCAACAGGTTCCAACGTGTGTGCGAATTTTCAAGAGTTTTTGAGCATGTTAAGGCCCCCAAAAGTGCCCGGATGGTTGAATAAAAAAAAAAATAAATAAAAATAAATAATAAATATAGCTGCAAGCAGCGATGGCGGGCCCAAGCCGTCAGTGCAACCGCCATCCTGGTGGCATCACGAAAAAGGGGCACAGCTGGCACATGCATTTACAGTAACCCTCTGGCAGTCTGTTTTTTAGGGATACAGCAACTAAAGGGTTAATCCAAACTGTCAATACTGTGAAAGACACATACACACACACACATATGCACACAACAATATATAAAACTTTGGTAACACTTTCAATAAGGTTTCAGATATTAACATTAACTATATTAATTCATATGAACAATATTTATATAGCTTTTATTAATTTTAGTCTCTCTCTATCCTCTCTCACACTCACTCACTCGCACACACACAAAGAACAACATAAAACTTTTGTACCACTTTTCAATACGTTTTTAGTTTTTAACATTATGTAAGTTAACATGAACAATATTTTTATAGCACTTATGAATCTTGTTTAATGATATGTTCAAAATTGACTACTACATTATTAATTAAAATTTCTGGTTAATGTACATCAGTTACTGTACCATGAACTAACATAAAGATTTTTTTACTTTATTTTTTAGAATTTGTTTTCTTAAGAAATATAGTAAAACAATGGTTGTTCATACTTAGTTGGTTAGTTTCGAATAAATTAATGTTAAAAACGATATTATTTAACTATTCTAGTTAACATGAACAATAATTATATAAAATGTATTAATGTTAATTAATGTTAAGTAAAAAAAATATTAATACATTATTAAAATATAAAGTTGTATCTTAACATTAGTTTATGTACTGTGAATTGACATAAAAATAATATTTTTAATGTTAGTATTAACTAACATTAAATAAGATTAATAAATTATTTTAAAATATATTGTTCCTTTTTAGTTCATGTTCGTCAATGCATTAACTAATGTTTTATATACATATATATATATATATATATATATATATATATATATATATATATATATATATCAGTGGCGGCTGCTGGTCTTTCAAAGAGGGGAAGCTCAAGAAAATAAATCAGTATTTATTTATTTAATTATTCATTTTATTTTATGTAATTTTTATTTTTTGCATTATAGCTTAAGAAATCTCCTAGGCCTTATCATTTTCTGTCAGTCTTAGAGACAAAAAAAAAAAAAAAAATCCAAGAACCAGTTAATTTGTAGGGCACTGACAACATAGTTTTATATAATTAGGTTAATAATTATGTTAATTACAACATAAGAAAAATCTAAAATTTAAAATTTAAAGTTGTATCTGATCATTAGTTTATATATGTGAATTAACATAAAATTAATATTTTTTAATGTTAGTATTAACTAACATTAAAAATATTAATAAATGATCTAAACATAGATTGTTCATTGTTAGTTCATGTTAGTTAATGCATTACATAATGTTAACCAAAGAGACCTTATTGTAAATTTTTGCCAACACTTTTTATGATCTATTACCATTTTTAATAATTATTTTAATGATCTATAAGCATTTGTGAAATAGTTTTGCCTGCATTTCATCTTAGTCTTCATCTGTGAGCTGAACTGTTTTACTGTTACATCCATGAGATGATGTAAGTTCAGATGTCATTTCACAGGATGTCATAGGTCAGTATCAAATGAGTTTCAAATTATTATTTGCAGCACAAAAATGTATAAGTCCACGTGTAAGATTTAAAAAATATATTTTTTATGTTGTAATTAATATTATTATTAACCTAATTATATAAAATTATGTTGTCAGTGCCTTACAAATTAACTGGTTCTAGGATTTATTTTGTCCCTAAAACGGGCAGAATAGGATAAGGCCTTAGAGACTTCTTAAGCTGTAATGCAATAAATAAATTAAATAAATAAATAAATACTGATTGATCTTTATTTCTTGTGGTTAAAAAGATGTTTAAATGTCTCTGTCTGTCTCTCTCTCTCTCTCTCTCCCTCACCCACCCCTCACCCAGCTCCTCACTTCCACACTCAACACACACACACACACACACAGACAGAGAAACACCCATCCACCCCCACACACACCATAGTGCAAACACATCAGATGTCTGATAAATTTTTTTATTTTCTGTTATTCATAGACCTTTTGTAAAGTCATGAAACTAACCATACTTCTTCAGAATGACTTGCTCTATGTATGTAAAAAGTTTTGAAGTGTTTGGAAGCTGCACTTTAAAGATATAAAATGACTGCTCTCTTTTTTACTGTAACTTTAATAAATCGCCATTAATACACCGTTCAAGGTATCCTAAATCCGTTAGCAATTTAGCATCTTCAGTATCTTGGCATCATGTTGACAAAGTTTGGTGTGAACTACTTGTTTCTGCTTGGAGGAGTATGAATTTATTTACAGCCTGATATTTCAAAATACCCAAATTAAAATAAATGTAGCCGACTTCCTGTTGGTCGTAGCTAATGAGTGTAAATTAGAAAGTTGTAAGACCACGTGTATGTATCTTTAGATTTTGTTTATGTTGTAATTAACATGATTATCAGAATCAGAATGAGCTTTATTGGCCAGGTATGTTTACACATATGAGGAATTTGTTATAGTGACAAAGCTCCACAGTGCAACAGAATGACAGCAACGGGACAGGACACAGACAACAAAAGAACAATATACAAATAGGCAATGTACAAAATAGCAAAAACACTATGCAATACAGACAATCATGTGTGTCCAGGTCTGACATGTGCAAATTTGAAATGGAAAAAAAATTAAATAAAAAATATTATATGTGTGGTGAATAAATTATTAACTTAATTATATAAAACTATGTTGTCAGTGCACTACAAATTAACTGGTTCTTGGATTTTTATATTTTTTTGTCCCTAAGACTGACAGAAAAAGATAAGGCCTAGGAGATTTCTTAAGCTATAATGCAAAAAATAAAAAATAATAAAATAAAATAAAATAAAATGAATAATTAAATAAATAAATAAAATAAAATAAAATAAAACGTATAATTAAATAAATAAATACTGATTGATTTTTTTCTAGTGATTAAAGAGATGTTTAAAAGTCTCTCTCTCTCTGTGTCTCTCTCTCTGTCTGTCTCTCTCACCCACCTCCTCACACTCACACTTAACACACATACTCACCCATCCCCCCACATACACAGAGCCAATGTGATCAAATGTCTTGATAGTTTATTAATTTTCTGTTATTCATAGACCTTTTGTAAAGTCATGAAACTAATCATACTTCTTCAGAATGACTTGTTCTATGTATGTAAAAAGTTTTGAAGTGTTTGGAAGCTGCACTTTAAAATATATAAGAAAATAACTGCTCTTTTTACTGTAACTTTAACAAATCGCCATTAATACACCGTTCAAGATATCCTAAATCCGTTAGCAATTTAGCATCTACAGTATATTGGCATCATGTTGACAAAGTTTGGTGTGAACTACTTGTTTCTGCTTGGAGGAGTATGAATTTATTTACAGCTTGTTTCCCCCCGAAAATGACATTAAAAAAAAGATAGCCGGCTTCCTGTTGGTCATAGCTAATGAGTGTAAATTAGAAAGTTGTCCGGCTTGATTAGAACAATTTATGTACCGAGTTTGGTGTCTGTAGCTAAAACTAACCCCCCCATTTTTGACAAAAGGTGGCGCTATAGAGCGCCTCTTCCACGCCCGTTTATGAGCTTTTTCCAGTGTCTAACTAACATTAATACTCATATGTGTGTTGAGTTTCATGACATTCTAAACATGTTATCTGCTTCAAAATCACCAGAAACAAATTTTCAAGTTTGAAACGTTGCCATGGCAACAGTATTTTAGATATCAATATTCCCTTCACAGTTTTACATCGGCCGTGTTTTGACATTATTCTGATGAAGTTTGAAGCAAATCGATTAAAAATAAGATGCTGAATTCAAAGCATTTTGAAAATGACACACTTCCTGCTGCCAGTTGGTGGCGCTATAACTTTGACTCATAATAGTCACATCTATGCGCTCGGCATCATACAACGAACAAAACCCCGAAGTTTGATCAAAATCAGACAATGTATGTGGATGTTATTAGACGCTTCCTTCTCTCATTTTTCGCCATAAATTCATCGCCTCGCCACGGGCAAACCGTTCGAGATATCAAAAATATCCTGGCAATTTTGCGTCCCCAATGTCTTGAGATCATGTTCACCGAGTTTGGTGGCAATCGGGTGGTAATCTTCAGAGGAGTATATCAAATTCCAGAGCATGCTTTTTTAAACAGCCCTGAATAGCCGACTTCCTGTTGGGCGGAGCCTATGACATGCAGCGTGAAATTTGTTCGGCTCAATGAGATCTATATGTGTACCGAGTTTTATATGAATACGTGCAAGTATGTGTGAGCTATACATCAAGTTTTCAAACTGTGTTCTAGGGGGCGCCGTAGAGCCCCTGTGCCACGCCCGGGTCCCAGCCTCTGTGGCGTCCGGACGCCAACAGGTTCCAACGTGTGTGCGAATTTTCAAGAGTTTTTGAGCATGTTAAGGCCCCCAAAAGTGCCCGGATGGTTGAATAAAAAAAAAAAAAAAAAAAAAAAAAAAAAAAAAAAAAAAAATAATAATCCTTTGGAAATCAATAGGGCCCTGCGCCTTACTGGCTTGGGCCCTAATAAATATAGCTGCAAGCAGCGATGGCGGGCCCAAGCCGTCAGTGCAAACGCCATCCCGGTGGCAACAAACAACCGTGCCCAGCGGGCACATGCACTACAGTAACCCTCTGGCAGACTGGTTTTAAGGGATACGGCAATTAAAGGGTTAATCCAAACCATCAACTCTGTGAAACACACACAGAACACAGTGGTGGCACTAGGGCGGGTCCTGACAGGGCTATAGCCCCATCACGAACTTGCTTAGCCCCGGCACAGCTACCTCCCCCCCCCAAGGATTTCCAAATGATTTTCCTGTTTTTTAACTCTCGGTGTCACTCTCATTAACATAGAAAAATAAATATTAAAAACCTAAAAAATATGTGGCCTATAAACAATTGGTAATATGGGGAGGGGTCAAGCAATTCTTTGCGCAAGACGGTGAACGTCAGTCAATTCACTATAGCGAAAGTGAAAGTAAAAAAACTGACGGCTAACGCTGCATTAAGGGCGCATATTCTCTCTGAGACAAAGAGAGACGAATCTATTTTAACATATGCTGATAACCGTATATAACTGTCTCAAATTATTCCCTTAATATTTCTCTTGTGGCTCGTATAGTAAAAAACATGAGAAGAAATGTAGTTCGCGTTAAACAGGTTGTTTTTGAAAATCGGTGCATGAAATAAAGCTGCTCTGAATTTTCATTGATGTTTTCATTGATGAGTGCAGTGTTATAATTATAGGCCTATAATTCATTGTATAAATTAATAGACCTGTTTTAAAAAAAGTTTTTAAAAACATTTTCAATGAGGAGTAAGCTAGCCTATTTTATTATTCTCACAGCGCATCATGCGGTGATGAGCTATGAAATTATTGCGGGGCAAATAATTTCATGTAATTTAATAATAAAAGTAATCTAATAATAATAATAGGCCTAATAATAAGAAGAATGTAACAGGCCTACATTAATTGGAAATGCTAAATCCTCTTAATATTGCCAATTTTTGAAGCTTTTTACAATGGCCTATCTCTGTCTATCATCTACACATGATATGATGCAAATCAGCACGGGGAGGTTATCTCCCGCAATGTGTGCCCGTGTGGAAATAGTTGTATGAATTGTCGGCACTATCTATTGTAAATGGTTAGAATTTACCATGTTTTCCTAACAGTTGGCATTGATTGACTGACACTTGATGGTCAGAAAAAAATGACTAGATATGTGTAAAAAAATAAAGATAACTTAAATAAATAAATAAATAAATAAATAAATAAATAAATAAATAAAAGAAAACAATGAAAAAAGAAAAAATCCCAAATTTCTTTCTTTTCTATATTCATAAATTATATTACTTTGTAAGTGTCATATTTGGCAGTTGGCATTAGAAGTTATATTACTAATAACAGTGGCATATGTGAAGTTTAATACCACAGGAAAAAAGTTAAATATGCCTTTTTCGAAGCTGCTGTATATAAAAAAAATACGATAGCTAAAGTTAGGCGTTCATTATTTCCTCTCAATTTAATTAGTTTTTATCACCCCCTCTGAACTGTTAAGCCCCCCCGTTGCACCCCCAACAAAAAAATCCTGGAGCCGCCACTGACAGAACAATATATAAAACTTTAGTAACACTTTACAATAAGGTTTCAGTTTTTAACATTAACTATATTAATTAACATCAGTACGTATATATTATTGTGAGTGGTTCATAAGATCATTTAGAAAGTGTAAGTAAATGATTAATAAACTATTTAAATGTACATTTATAAATCTTATTATTTAGACACATCATAATAATTGCTCAATGTGTTAATAAATGCTTTATTAACACATATTCCTGCTTTAATTCATGATTAAGTCAGGTAGTTATAAAACATTTAGTAGTTGCCAGCCATCTATTTGTGTGAGCTCATCTAAAGTGAGGACTATTTATACATTATAAAGCATTTACAAAGGAGATTTAAAAGCTCATTTATCTCCCAAACAGAAAAGTTAAACAAGCACAACACAGAGGGATACAGAACACTTAAATATTTTTTCAAGATGCAAGGTGATTTTACACTTGATAAAAAATGAAAAATAAACCTCTGCAATTTCATTTAAAAAAATAAAGTAAAGTAAATATTCAAGTGTACAGTTTCATTATTTGCATCTTGAAAAAATATTTCTGAGTTCTCTATCCCTCTGTGTTGTGTTTGTGTATTTTTCTGTTAGGAAGATAACTGAGCCTTTAAATCTCCTTTGTAATAGATATGCCTAATAAATAAAGAACAAGGCATTTATAGCTGTATTTATAAACTACTTTCTAATGACTATTAATGTTGGGACAATGCTTAATAAGGATGAACTAACTATTTACTAATGCTTACCTAATGATTCATAGCGTGCAGTTATTATGAAGTGTTACCCAATATTTTTATAGCACTTATGATTCTTGGTTAATGATATGTTCAAAATTGACTACTACATTATTAATTAAAGTTTCTGGTTAATGTACATCAGTTACTGTACCATGAACTAACAAAGATTTGTTTACTTTATTTTTTAGAATTTGTTTTCTTAAGAAATATAGTAAAACAATGGTTGTTCATACTTAGTTGGTTAGTTTCGAATAAATTAATATTAAAAAAATGATATTATTGAACTATACTAGTTAACATGAACAATAATTATCTAAAATGTATTAATGTTAATTAATGTTAAGTAAAAACATTAACATAAAATCTTTTATGATTTTATGATTTTTATGATTTTATCTTTTTATGATTTATGATTTTTCATAAAACACAAAAAATGTTTATGTTGTAATTAACATAGTTATTAACCTTATTATATAAAATTATGTTGTCAGTGCCCTACAAATTAACTGGTTCTTGGATTTTTATTTATTTGTGTCCCTAAGACTGACAGAAAAAGATAAGGCCTAGGAGATTTCTTAAGCTATAATGCAAAAAAAATAAAAATAAAAAAAAAATAAAAAGAATAATTAAATAAATAAAATAAAATAAAACGTATAATTAAATAACTAAATACTGAATGATTTTTTTCTAGTGATTAAAGAGATGTTTAAAAGTCTCTCTCTCTCTCTCTCTCTCTCTCTCTGTCTGTCTCTCTCACCCACCTCCTCACACTCACACTTAACACACAGACTCACCCATCCCCCCACATACACAGAGCCAGTGTGATCAAATGTCTTGATAGTTTATTAATTTTCTGTTATTCATAGACCTTTTGTAAAGTCATGAAACTAACCATACTTCTTCAGAATGACTTGCTCTATGTATGTAAAAAGTTTTGAAGTGTTTGGAAGCTGCACTTTAAAGATATAAAATGACTGCTCTCTTTTTTACTGTAACTTTAATAAATCGCCATTAATACACCGTTCAAGGTATCCTAAATCCGTTAGCAATTTAGCATCTTCAGTATCTTGGCATCATGTTGACAAAGTTTGGTGTGAACTACTTGTTTCTGCTTGGAGGAGTATGAATTTATTTACAGCCTGATATTTCAAAATACCCACATTAAAATAAATGTAGCCGACTTCCTGTTGGTCGTAGCTAATGAGTGTAAATTAGAAAGTTGTAAGACCACGTGTATGTATCTTTAGATTTTGTTTATGTTGTAATTAACATGATTATCAGAATCAGAATGAGCTTTATTGGCCAGGTATGTTTACACATATGAGGAATTTGTTATAGTGACAAAGCTCCACAGTGCAACAGAATGACAGCAACGGGACAGGACACAGACAACAAAAGAACAATATACAAATATACATATAGGCAATGTACAAAATAGCAAAAACACTATGCAATACAGACAATCATGTGTGTCCAGGTCTGACGTGCAAATTTGAAATGGAAAAAAAATTAAATTAAAAATATTATATGTGTGGTGAATAAATTATTAACTTAATTATATAAAACTATGTTGTCAGAGCACTACAAATTAACTGGTTCTTGGATTTTTTTTTTTTTTTTTGTCTCTAAGACTGACAGAAAAAGATAAGGCCTAGGAGATTTCTTAAGCTATAATGCAAAAAATAAAAAATAATAAAATAAAATAAAATAAAATGAATAATTAAATAAATAAATAAATAAAATAAAATAAAACGTATAATTAAATAAATAAATACTGATTGATTTTTTTCTAGTGATTAAAGAGATGTTTAAAAGTCTCTCTCTCTCTGTGTCTCTCTCTCTGTCTGTCTCTCTCACCCACCTCCTCACACTCACACTTAACACACATACTCACCCATCCCCCCACATACACAGAGCCAGTGTGATCAAATGTCTTGATAGTTTATTAATTTTCTGTTATTCATAGACCTTTTGTAAAGTCATGAAACTAATCATACTTCTTCAGAATGACTTGTTCTATGTATGTAAAAAGTTTTGAAGTGTTTGGAAGCTGCACTTTAAAGATATAAGAAAATAACTGCTCTTTTTTACTGTAACTTTAACAAATCGCCATTAATACACCGTTCAAGATATCCTAAATCCGTTAGCAATTTAGCATCTACAGTATATTGGCATCATGTTGACAAAGTTTGGTGTGAACTACTTGTTTCTGCTTGGAGGAGTATGAATTTATTTACAGCTTGTTTCCCCCCGAAAATGACATTAAAAAAAAGATAGCCGGCTTCCTGTTGGTCATAGCTAATGAGTGTAAATTAGAAAGTTGTCCGGCTTGATTAGAACAATTTATGTACCGAGTTTGGTGTCTGTAGCTAAAACTAACCCCCCCATTTTTGACAAAAGGTGGCGCTATAGAGCGCCTCTTCCACGCCCGTTTATGAGCTTTTTCCAGTGTCTAACTAACATTAATACTCATATGTGTGTTGAGTTTCATGACATTCTAAACATGTTATCTGCTTCAAAATCACCAGAAACAAATTTTCAAGTTTGAAACGTTGCCATGGCAACAGTATTTTAGATATCAATATTCCCTTCACAGTTTTACATCGGCCGTGTTTTGACATTATTCTGATGAAGTTTGAAGCAAATCGATTAAAAATAAGATGCTGAATTCAAAGCATTTTGAAAATGACACACTTCCTGCTGCCAGTTGGTGGCGCTATAACTTTGACTCATAATAGTCACATCTATGCGCTCGGCATCATACAACGAACAAAACCCTGAAGTTTGATCAAAATCAGACAATGTATGTGGATGTTATTAGACGCTTCCTTCTCTCATTTTTCGCCATAAATTCATCGCCTCGCCACGGGCAAACCGTTCGAGATATCAAAAATATCCTGGCAATTTTGCGTCCCCAATGTCTTGAGATCATGTTCACCGAGTTTGGTGGCAATCGGGTGGTAATCTTCAGAGGAGTATATCAAATTCCAGAGCATGCTTTTTTAAACAGCCCTGAATAGCCGACTTCCTGTTGGGCGGAGCTTATGACATGCAGCGTGAAATTTGTTCGGCTCAATGAGATCTATATGTGTACCGAGTTTCATATGAATACGTGCAAGTATGTGTGAGCTATACATCAAGTTTTCAAACTGTGTTCTAGGGGGCGCCGTAGAGCCCCTGTGCCACGCCCGGGTCCCAGCCTCTGTGGCGTCCGGACGCCAACAGGTTCCAACGTGTGTGCGAATTTTCAAGAGTTTTTGAGCATGTTAAGGCCCCCAAAAGTGCCCGGATGGTTGAATAAAAAAAAAAAAAATAAAAAAAAAAATAAATAATAATCCTTTGGAAATCAATAGGGCCCTGCGCCTTACTGGCTTGGGCCCTAATAATAATCCTTTGGAAATCAATAGGGCCCTGCGCCTTACTGGCTTGGGCCCTAAATATAGCTGCAAGCAGCGATGGCGGGCCCAAGCCGTCAGTGCAACCGCCATCCTGGTGGCATCACGAAAAAGGGGCACAGCTGGCACATGCATTTACAGTAACCCTCTGGCAGTCTGTTTTTTAGGGATACAGCAACTAAAGGGTTAATCCAAACTGTCAATACTGTGAAAGACACATACACACACACACATATGCACACAACAATATATAAAACTTTGGTAACACTTTCAATAAGGTTTCAGATATTAACATTAACTATATTAATTCATATGAACAATATTTATATAGCTTTTATTAATTTTAGTCTCTCTCTATCCTCTCTCACACTCACTCACTCGCACACACACAAAGAACAACATAAAACTTTTGTACCACTTTTCAATAAGTTTTTAGTTTTTAACATTATGTAAGTTAACATGAACAATATTTTTATAGCACTTATGAATCTTGGTTAATGATATGTTCAAAATTGACTACTACATTATTAATTAAAATGTCTGGTTAATGTACATCAGTTACTGTACCATGAACTAACATAAAGATTTTTTTACTTTATTTTTTAGAATTTGTTTTCTTAAGAAATATAGTAAAACAATGGTTGTTCATACTTAGTTGGTTAGTTTCGAATAAATTAATGTTAAAAACGATATTATTTAACTATTCTAGTTAACATGAACAATAATTATATAAAATGTATTAATGTTAATTAATGTTAAGTAAAAAAAAATATTAATACATTATTAAAATATAAAGTTGTATCTTAACATTAGTTTATGTACTGTGAATTAACATAAAAATAATATTTTTAATGTTAGTATTAACTAACATTAAATAAGATTAATAAATTATTTTAAAATATATTGTTCCTTTTTAGTTCATGTTCGTCAATGCATTAACTAATGTTTTATATATATATATATATCAGTGGCGGCTGCTGGTCTTTCAAAGAGGGGAAGCTCAAGAAAATAAATCAGTATTTATTTATTTAATTATTCATTTTATTTTATGTAATTTTTTATTTTTTTTATTTTTTGCATTATAGCTTAAGAAATCTCCTAGGCCTTATCTTTTTCTGTCAGTCTTAGAGACAAAAAAAAAAAAAAGAAATCCAAGAACCAGTTAATTTGTAGGGCACTGACAACATAGTTTTATATAATTAGGTTAATAATTATGTTAATTACAACATAAGAAAAATCTAAAATTTAAAATTTAAAGTTGTATCTGATCATTAGTTTATATATGTGAATTAACATAAAATTAATATTTTTTAATGTTAGTATTAACTAACATTAAAAATATTAATAAATGATCTAAACATAGATTGTTCATTGTTTGTTCATGTTAGTTAATGCATTAAATAATGTTAACCAAAGAGACCTTATTGTAAATTTTTGCCAACACTTTTTATGATCTATTACCATTTTTAATAATTATTTTAATGATCTATAAGCATTTGTGAAATAGTTTTGCCTGCATTTCATCATAGTCTTCATCTGTGAGCTGAACTGTTTTACTGTTACATCCATGAGATGATGTAAGTTCAGATGTCATTTCACAGGATGTCATAGGTCAGTATCAAATGAGTTTCAAATTATTATTTGCAGCACAAAAATGTATAAGTCCACGTGTAAGATTTAAAAAATATATTTTTTATGTTGTAATTAATATTATTATTAACCTAATTATATAAAATTATGTTGTCAGTGCCTTACAAATTAACTGGTTGTAGGATTTATTTTGTCCCTAAAACGGGCAGAATAGGATAAGGCCTTAGAGAATTCTTAAGCTGTAATGCAATAAATAAATTAAATAAATAAATAAATACTGATTGATCTTTATTTCTTGTGGTTAAAAAGATGTTTAAATGTCTCTGTCTGTCTGTCTCTCTCTCTCTCTCTCTCCCTCACCCACCCCCCCTCACTTCCACACTCAACACACACACACACACACACACAGACAGAGAAACACCCATCCACCCCCACACACAGCATAGTGTCTGATATATTTTTTTATTTTCGGTTATTCATAGACCTTTTGTAAAGTCATGAAACTAACCATACTTCTTCAGAATGACTTGCTCTATGTATGTAAAAAGTTTTGAAGTGTTTGGAAGCTGCACTTTAAAGATATAAAATGACTGCTCTCTTTTTTACTGTAACTTTAATAAATCGCCATTAATACACCGTTCAAGGTATCCTAAATCCGTTAGCAATTTAGCATCTTCAGTATCTTGGCATCATGTTGACAAAGTTTGGTGTGAACTACTTGTTTCTGCTTGGAGGAGTATGAATTTATTTACAGCCTGATATTTCAAAATACCCACATTAAAATAAATGTAGCCGACTTCCTGTTGGTCGTAGCTAATGAGTGTAAATTAGAAAGTTGTAAGACCACGTGTATGTATCTTTAGATTTTGTTTATGTTGTAATTAACATGATTATCAGAATCAGAATGAGCTTTATTGGCCAGGTATGTTTACACATATGAGGAATTTGTTATAGTGACAAAGCTCCACAGTGCAACAGAATGACAGCAACGGGACAGGACACAGACAACAAAAGAACAATATACAAATATACAAATAGGCAATGTACAAAATAGCAAAAACACTATGCAATACAGACAATCATGTGTGTCCAGGTCTGACGTGCAAATTTGAAATGGAAAAAAAATTAAATAAAAAATATTATATGTGTGGTGAATAAATTATTAACTTAATTATATAAAACTATGTTGTCAGTGCACTACAAATTAACTGGTTCTTGGATTTTTATATTTTTTTGTCCCTAAGACTGACAGAAAAAGATAAGGCCTAGGAGATTTCTTAAGCTATAATGCAAAAAAAAAAAATAATAAAATAAAATAAAATAAAATGAATAATTAAATAAATAAATAAAATAAAATAAAACGTATAATTAAATAAATAAATACTGATTGATTTTTTTCTAGTGATTAAAGAGATGTTTAAAAGTCTCTCTCTCTCTGTGTCTCTCTCTCTGTCTGTCTCTCTCACCCACCTCCTCACACTCACACTTAACACACATACTCACCCATCCCCCCACATACACAGAGCCAGTGTGATCAAATGTCTTGATAGTTTATTAATTTTCTGTTATTCATAGACCTTTTGTAAAGTCATGAAACTAATCATACTTCTTCAGAATGACTTGTTCTATGTATGTAAAAAGTTTTGAAGTGTTTGGAAGCTGCACTTTAAAGATATAAGAAAATAACTGCTCTTTTTTACTGTAACTTTAACAAATCGCCATTAATACACCGTTCAAGATATCCTAAATCCGTTAGCAATTTAGCATCTACAGTATATTGGCATCATGTTGACAAAGTTTGGTGTGAACTACTTGTTTCTGCTTGGAGGAGTATGAATTTATTTACAGCTTGTTTTTTCCCCCGAAAATGACATTAAAAAAAAGATAGCCGGCTTCCTGTTGGTCATAGCTAATGAGTGTAAATTAGAAAGTTGTCCGGCTTGATTAGAACAATTTATGTACCGAGTTTGGTGTCTGTAGCTAAAACTAACCCCCCCATTTTTGACAAAAGGTGGCGCTATAGAGCGCCTCTTCCACGCCCGTTTATGAGCTTTTTCCAGTGTCTAACTAACATTAATACTCATATGTGTGTTGAGTTTCATGACATTCTAAACATGTTATCTGCTTCAAAATCACCAGAAACAAATTTTCAAGTTTGAAACGTTGCCATGGCAACAGTATTTTAGATATCAATATTCCCTTCACAGTTTTACATCGGCCGTGTTTTGACATTATTCTGATGAAGTTTGAAGCAAATCGATTAAAAATAAGATGCTGAATTCAAAGCATTTTGAAAACGACACACTTCCTGCTGCCAGTTGGTGGCGCTATAACTTTGACTCATAATAGTCACATCTATGCGCTCGGCATCATACAACGAACAAAACCCTGAAGTTTGATCAAAATCAGACAATGTATGTGGATGTTATTAGACGCTTCCTTCTCTCATTTTTCGCCATAAATTCATCGCCTCGCCACGGGCAAACCGTTCGAGATATCAAAAATATCCTGGCAATTTTGCGTCCCCAATGTCTTGAGATCATGTTCACCGAGTTTGGTGGCAATCGGGTGGTAATCTTCAGAGGAGTATATCAAATTCCAGAGCATGCTTTTTTAAACAGCCCTGAATAGCCGACTTCCTGTTGGGCGGAGCTTATGACATGCAGCGTGAAATTTGTTCGGCTCAATGAGATCTATATGTGTACCGAGTTTCATATGAATACGTGCAAGTATGTGTGAGCTATACATCAAGTTTTCAAACTGTGTTCGAGGGGGCGCCGTAGAGCCCCTGTGCCACGCCCGGGTCCCCAGCCTCTGTGGCGTCCGGACGCCAACAGGTTCCAACGTGTGTGCGAATTTTCAAGAGTTTTTGAGCATGTTAAGGCCCCCAAAAGTGCCCGGATGGTTGAATAAAAAATAAAAAAAAATAAAAATAAAAAAATAAATATAGCTGCAAGCAGCGATGGCGGGCCCAAGCCGTCAGTGCAACCGCCATCCTGGTGGCATCACGAAAAAGGGGCACAGCTGGCACATGCATTTACAGTAACCCTCTGGCAGTCTGTTTTTTAGGGATACAGCAACTAAAGGGTTAATCCAAACTGTCAATACTGTGAAAGACACATACACACACACACATATGCACACAACAATATATAAAACTTTGGTAACACTTTCAATAAGGTTTCAGATATTAACATTAACTATATTAATTCATATGAACAATATTTATATAGCTTTTATTAATTTTAGTCTCTCTCTATCCTCTCTCACACTCACTCACTCGCACACACACAAAGAACAACATAAAACTTTTGTACCACTTTTCAATACGTTTTTAGTTTTTAACATTATGTAAGTTAACATGAACAATATTTTTATAGCACTTATGAATCTTGGTTAATGATATGTTCAAAATTGACTACTACATTATTAATTAAAATGTCTGGTTAATGTACATCAGTTACTGTACCATGAACTAACATAAAGATTTTTTTACTTTATTTTTTAGAATTTGTTTTCTTAAGAAATATAGTAAAACAATGGTTGTTCATACTTAGTTGGTTAGTTTCGAATAAATTAATGTTAAAAACGATATTATTTAACTATTCTAGTTAACATGAACAATAATTATATAAAATGTATTAATGTTAATTAATGTTAAGTAAAAAAAAATATTAATACATTATTAAAATATAAAGTTGTATCTTAACATTAGTTTATGTACTGTGAATTAACATAAAAATAATATTTTTAATGTTAGTATTAACTAACATTAAATAAGATTAATAAATTATTTTAAAATATATTGTTCCTTTTTAGTTCATGTTCGTCAATGCATTAACTAATGTTTTATATATATATATATATATATATCAGTGGCGGCTGCTGGTCTTTCAAAGAGGGGAAGCTCAAGAAAATAAATCAGTATTTATTTATTTAATTATTCATTTTATTTTATGTAATTTTTTATTTTTTTTATTTTTTGCATTATAGCTTAAGAAATCTCCTAGGCCTTATCTTTTTCTGTCAGTCTTAGAGACAAAAAAAAAAAAAAAAAATCCAAGAACCAGTTAATTTGTAGGGCACTGACAACATAGTTTTATATAATTAGGTTAATAATTATGTTAATTACAACATAAGAAAAATCTAAAATTTAAAATTTAAAGTTGTATCTGATCATTAGTTTATATATGTGAATTAACATAAAATTAATATTTTTTAATGTTAGTATTAACTAACATTAAAAATATTAATAAATGATCTAAACATAGATTGTTCATTGTTAGTTCATGTTAGTTAATGCATTACATAATGTTAACCAAAGAGACCTTATTGTAAATTTTTGCCAACACTTTTTATGATCTATTACCATTTTTAATAATTATTTTAATGATCTATAAGCATTTGTGAAATAGTTTTGCCTGCATTTCATCATAGTCTTCATCTGTGAGCTGAACTGTTTTACTGTTACATCCATGAGATGATGTAAGTTCAGATGTCATTTCACAGGATGTCATAGGTCAGTATCAAATGAGTTTCAAATTATTATTTGCAGCACAAAAATGTATAAGTCCACGTGTAAGATTTAAAAAATATATTTTTTATGTTGTAATTAATATTATTATTAACCTAATTATATAAAATTATGTTGTCAGTGCCTTACAAATTAACTGGTTCTAGGATTTATTTTGTCCCTAAAACGGGCAGAATAGGATAAGGCCTTAGAGAATTCTTAAGCTGTAATGCAATAAATAAATTAAATAAATAAATAAATACTGATTGATCTTTATTTCTTGTGGTTAAAAAGATGTTTAAATGTCTCTGTCTGTCTCTCTCTCTCTCTCTCTCCCTCACCCACCCCCTCACCCAGCTCCTCACTTCCACACTCAACACACACACACACACACACAGACAGAGAAACACCCATCCACCCCCACACACACCATAGTGCAAACACATCAGATGTCTGATAGATTTTTTTATTTTCTGTTATTCATAGACCTTTTGTAAAGTCATGAAACTAACCATACTTCTTCAGAATGACTTGCTCTATGTATGTAAAAAGTTTTGAAGTGTTTGGAAGCTGCACTTTAAAGATATAAAATGACTGCTCTCTTTTTTACTGTAACTTTAATAAATCGCCATTAATACACCGTTCAAGGTATCCTAAATCCGTTAGCAATTTAGCATCTTCAGTATCTTGGCATCATGTTGACAAAGTTTGGTGTGAACTACTTGTTTCTGCTTGGAGGAGTATGAATTTATTTACAGCCTGATATTTCAAAATACCCACATTAAAATAAATGTAGCCGACTTCCTGTTGGTCGTAGCTAATGAGTGTAAATTAGAAAGTTGTAAGACCACGTGTATGTATCTTTAGATTTTGTTTATGTTGTAATTAACATGATTATCAGAATCAGAATGAGCTTTATTGGCCAGGTATGTTTACACATATGAGGAATTTGTTATAGTGACAAAGCTCCACAGTGCAACAGAATGACAGCAACGGGACAGGACACAGACAACAAAAGAACAATATACAAATATACAAATAGGCAATGTACAAAATAGCAAAAACACTATGCAATACAGACAATCATGTGTGTCCAGGTCTGACGTGCAAATTTGAAATGGAAAAAAAATTAAATTAAAAATATTATATATGTGGTGAATAAATTATTAACTTAATTATATAAAACTATGTTGTCAGTGCCCTACAAATTAACTGGTTCTTGGATTTTTATATTTTTTTGTCCCTAAGACTGACAGAAAAAGATAAGGCCTAGGAGATTTCTTAAGCTATAATGCAAAAAATAAAAAATAATAAAATAAAATTAAATAAAATGAATAATTAAATAAATAAATAAATAAATAAATAAATAAAATAAAATAAAACGTATAATTAAATAAATAAATACTGATTGATTTTTTTCTAGTGATTAAAGAGATGTTTAAAAGTCTCTCTCTCTCTGTGTCTCTCTCTCTCTGTCTGTCTCTCTCACCCACCTCCTCACACTCACACTTAACACACATACTCACCCATCCCCCCACATACACAGAGCCAGTGTGATCAAATGTCTTGATAGTTTATTAATTTTCTGTTATTCATAGACCTTTTGTAAAGTCATGAAACTAATCATACTTCTTCAGAATGACTTGTTCTATGTATGTAAAAAGTTTTGAAGTGTTTGGAAGCTGCACTTTAAAGATATAAGAAAATAACTGCTCTTTTTTACTGTAACTTTAACAAATCGCCATTAATACACCGTTCAAGATATCCTAAATCCGTTAGCAATTTAGCATCTACAGTATATTGGCATCATGTTGACAAAGTTTGGTGTGAACTACTTGTTTCTGCTTGGAGGAGTATGAATTTATTTACAGCTTGTTTCCCCCGAAAATGACATTAAAAAAAAGATAGCCGGCTTCCTGTTGGTCATAGCTAATGAGTGTAAATTAGAAAGTTGTCCGGCTTGATTAGAACAATTTATGTACCGAGTTTGGTGTCTGTAGCTAAAACTAACCCCCCATTTTTGACAAAAGGTGGCGCTATAGAGCGCCTCTTCCACGCCCGTTTATGAGCTTTTTCCAGTGTCTAACTAACATTAATACGCATATGTGTGTTGAGTTTCATGATATTCTAAACATGTTATCTGCTTCAAAATCACCAGAAACAAATTTTCAAGTTTGAAACGTTGCCATGGCAACAGTATTTTAGATATCAATATTCCCTTCACAGTTTTACATCGGCCGTGTTTTGACATTATTCTGATGAAGTTTGAAGCAAATCGATTAAAAATAAGATGCTGAATTCAAAGCATTTTGAAAACGACACACTTCCTGCTGCCAGTTGGTGGCGCTATAACTTTGACTCATAATAGTCACATCTATGCGCTCGGCATCATACAACGAACAAAACCCTGAAGTTTGATCAAAATCAGACAATGTATGTGGATGTTATTAGACGCTTCCTTCTCTCATTTTTCGCCATAAATTCATCGCCTCGCCACGGGCAAACCGTTCGAGATATCAAAAATATCCTGGCAATTTTGCGTCCCCAATGTCTTGAGATCATGTTCACCGAGTTTGGTGGCAATCGGGTGGTAATCTTCAGAGGAGTATATCAAATTCCAGAGCATGCTTTTTTAAACAGCCCTGAATAGCCGACTTCCTGTTGGGCGGAGCTTATGACATGCAGCGTGAAATTTGTTCGCTCAATGAGATCTATATGTGTACCGAGTTTCATATGAATACGTGCAAGTATGTGTGAGCTATACATCAAGTTTTCAAACTGTGTTCTAGGGGCGCCGTAGAGCCCTGTGCCACGCCCGGGTCCCAGCCTCTGTGGCGTCCGGACGCCAACAGGTTCCAACGTGTGTGCGAATTTTCAAGAGTTTTTGAGCATGTTAAGGCCCCCAAAAGTGCCCGGATGGTTGAATAAAAAAAAAAAAAAAAAAAAAAAAAAAAAAATAATAATCCTTTGGAAATCAATAGGGCCCTGCGCCTTACTGGCTTGGGCCCTAATAATCCTTTGGAAATCAATAGGGCCCTGCGCCTTACTGGCTTGGGCCCTAATAATAATCCTTTGGAAATCAATAGGGCCCTGCGCCTTACTGGCTTGGGCCCTAATAATAATCCTTAGAAGAACAAGAGGGCCCTGCGCCTTACTGGCTTGGGCCCTAAAAATAATAATCCTTTGGAAATCAATAGGGCCCTGCGCCTTACTGGCTTGGGCCCTAACAAGTTTGTTTTTATCTGGATGATGTCTCTGTAAGAAAAAGAGACAAGACAAAAACAAAACGGCAAGCTTTTGATTTAAAACTTAAATAACTATGGTAAATAATTTATTATTTAAAAAAAAACTAGAAATCTAGTCCAGAACATTTAATATTTGGTTGTTCATCACTATAATTTAAAAAAAAATAATGGTTCACATGACTGTCTGGAAAATCTTTTAGGCTTTCAGGGTACCGTTCTGAATTGGTTCCAGTCTTTTTTAACTAATAGGATGTTCTCTGTCTGTATTGGAAAATACACTTCCTCAACCGCACATCTTTCTTGTGGTGTTCCGCAGGGTTCTATTCTGGCACCAACATTATTCTCTTTATACTTACTACCATTGGGTTCCATCTTTTCCAAATATGGTGTATCATTCCACCTATACGCTGATGATACCCAATTATACATCCCTTTTAAACATAATGATTTAAGGTCCATAGAGGTTCTGCTAGCTTGCTTCCATGAAGTGAAAGTTTGGCTATCACACAATTTTTTAGCCTTAAATGAGAATAAAACCAAAGTTATACTGTTTGGTCCAAGTGATTCTTATGACTTTGGTGACCTGGACCTTGGCGACTTAAGCCCTCATGTTACTCCATGTGCAAAAAATCTAGGTGTGTTGTTCGATTCAGGTCTCAAGTTTGATAAACAAATTAATTCTGTTGTCAAATCCTGCTTTTATCATTTAAGACGTCTTGCAAAAGTCAAACCTGTTCTTTCTTTAAAGAACTTTGAAATAGTTATTCACGCATTTGTTACTTCACGCCTTGATTACTGCAATTCACTTTATTATGGAGCAAGTCAATCATCTATCAGTCGTCTTCAAATGGTACAAATGCTGCAGCTAGGCTGCTGACTGGCAGGAGAAAATTCGATCGTATTTCTCCCATTTTAACCTCTCTGCATTGGCTTCCAGTAAAACTGAGAATAGAATTTAAAATTCTTGTCTTTGTTTTTAAAGCATTACACGGCCTAGCACCAACGTATCTCTCTGACATTTTACAGTATTATAATCCTTCTAGATTACTTAGGTCTGGCAGCCTTGGATTGCTCTCTGTTTGTAGATCTAGGTTAAAACATCGTGGAGATCGAGCTTTTGCGACAGTAGGCCCTAAACTCTGAATAGCCTACCGGTATCAATCCGAATGGTTCCATCACTTTCTTCTTTCAAATCAAAACTTAAAACTCATTTTCTTAGCGTGGGTTTCTAATCTTTTATTCTAGTGTTTATGTTTGTTGTTTGAGAGATTGTAATTTGTATTTTTATTTGATGACTCTGATCTGTACAGCACTTTGGTCAACCCTGGTTGTTTTTAAATGTGCTTTATAAATAAAAAATGAATGAATGAATGAATGAATGACGTTTCACACAATTAGTTACTTGAACTTCCACTGAACGCTGACCCTGAAAATTGATCTTTTAAGGCTATCAGTTTTGTGATAGAGAACAAATCTATTCTGCATCCATATGAAGGAAGTTAATAGGACATCATGTTCTTCTAGTCTCACTGTCCCTAATGCACAGTATGTACACAATAAGAAGTTTTGTGTGTTTATGTCAGGGAATTAACGCCTATTGAAGAAGCATCACGTCTCAACCAGAAACTTAAGGCTAATTATGAGGCTCGGCTGGCAAGACTTACCCCTGGTCAGGCCACACAAAAAACCTCATTGGTAAGTCTGGAAAAAAATGAGTATGCATGTCTATGCTGGAAAAAAAAGGTGTATGCTTATCTATGCTTACTTTAGGAAATTAATAAAGGAGTACACACATGCATGCATATATAAAATGGAAGCCCTAAAAAAAACTTAAGGTTCTTGAGTCTGTTTCATTAGCATTCTGCTGTACTCTTCTGTACACAGATTATGAAGAAAAAAGTATTTGCAAAAAAATACAAATTAAAAAAGGAAGAGGAAACAAAAGGCAATAAAAATTTCACTTTGATTATTTACACCTTGTGTTTCAGAGCTTTCATAATATGTATAAAATTGTATGTGTGTGGAAAATCCGTAAACAATTCACTTTTTCTTTGACCCAATTTCAGATGTTTACGCACGTGATCTGTTACCTTATTGCGCGCATGCGTAGAACACATCTGACGCCACACCTCCTGTTTTAAATGGCTTTGCGCGCTTCACTAAACTCACATGTCCATGTGGTGCGACCGCTGCTGGATCAGAGCGATAGATTGGCCGCACGCAGACAAAGACGATTCATGTTTAATAATTTGAGGTCGCTATCGAAACTGCTATCGTAGTTTTAATGAACAATATCGCATTGACTTGTACGGTAAGCTCGTTCGTTTAAGTTTTGGTGGCGGGTCAAACTTAATATTATTCGGCGGGACACAAACAGTGTGTGCTGTCCAGTTTTCAAGAATGAACCGGAGACGCAGAGAAACGCCAATGGATATCCGTTCATACTGGAAAAAAATCAAGACATTCTGGAAGGTTCGTTTTGACATAGATTGTATTAAAATCGTATAAATTTAAATGCAAAATGTACGTACTTGGTATGCAAAAAATGTTTCCGTTAATTACAATGAATCTTTGCCACCGAAAATCCATAATATGATAGTGTATTAAAATATTTGAAGTTTGAAAGTGATAATGTCATGCTGTGATATGGCCCATCTAATCTGCTTTAACTAGTTCTGCATTATGCATGCTGTTTTTTAACTTAATATTAATTCATACACTACTTTTTGAATGTTTGACTTTTAGCTCTTTTGACACTATTTGATTTTTAAATCGGTTAGGAAAAAAGTGTGATTTACATTTAGGGAAGAACTGGTGGCCAGTTAAAGTAATTTAGATTGGTTGGATGTTTTCTGAATATTTAGTGTGGTGTCAGTTTGTTTAATTCCCTTATTATGTGTTTTAAACTATATGCGCTATCATGTAACTTCAGTTTTTTTTCTTCTTCTTCCAATGAGTAAATGGTAATAAAGTTGAAACTGAAATAATTCTTTTTCTTTTTTATTATTATAGACCCTCTCGCTCCAGAGACAGACGATGGAGAATCTGATAATAGCCAAAGCCAGGCAAGATGCAGTATCCTTAATAGATTCTTGAGCGGTTTCTTTGGTTAAGATCTGGTTTCAGAATTTACACCTAAATACATTGCATTAAGATTCTGTTTCAAAATCAGCCTGGAATTGGACAGGTGTTCAAATGTAGTCGTTTGTGAATCTGGTGGCCATAATTGGATTGTTCTTCCATTCGTATCTGTTATGTCTATTTTCTTTCCATCAATAATTTCTGTCGATTACTTACGCTGTTGTTGAGGTTATTACATAAGCTTATCAAAGGGCTTTTGATGTCTGTTTTAAGTTCATCAGTGTTTGACCTTTGAGATGCTTGTCATGACGAGTGTCTGGGGAAAAAAAATTAGGGTTGGAAGGTCAATGCCTGTGACCTCTTTCTCTGCAAACCAGAGGCGTCTATTGTTCAAACTCACAATGCTCCTTTTAAGTTTTATTGTCAAGTTTCATTAAATCATCTTTTTTGCATATTTTTAAGTATTTAATGTAGCTTAATTGAAATTTGATTTAATTATTTTCAAAATCTCCAATTTCAGCAATTTACTAAAAGCTTAAAGCACTGCCTCACTAGAATGTGGACATGTGAAAAACCAAAAAGCAAACTTTAAGCGTGTTGGGTAAATGTTTAATCAATGTACTGTGAACAAGGTTTGCCTTCTGCTTATAGCTTTTTCTGAGTGTGGTAATTTTTCAAAAGTTTGGGACTTTTCCTGAGCTTATGCAGCTTCAAAGAAAAATGGAGGAAAGGAGACTCCGGCTGCAGGAAGAAGCCAACAGGTGAGACTTTTTGACCCATAGGCCATATAAAGTTGTTTCTTTGCTAATATTGTATTATGAGTTTTGCCGGTTTCATATTTGTTGTGCATGACATAATACCTTGTAATAGCAAAGGAATTATGCAAATGCATTTAAGCTGCATAATGCACAGTTTTTTTTAATGTGTTCATTTGGGCTCATGCAATTGTGTGTTTTTGCAGGAGGTTTGCGACCTGTGGAACCATGACACCCGAGGAACAAGAGCAGCGAGCTCTGTATGCAAATGTGCTTGAATACGAGCAAGATCACGTAAGTTTATGTATATTGTAGCTTTTTTAAACCATATCTTTGTATATTTCTGCAAATGTAACCGGTAAACCTACGCTATTGTTCAAAAGTTTAGGTTTGGTAAGAATTATTATTATTTTATTTTTTTTAAATGTTCTTGGGGAAAAAAGTCTCATGCTCAGCAAGGCTGCAATTATTTATTTTTACAATTTAAAATGACTTCTCTATATTACTAATTTTGAAAACTTATATATATATATATTTTTTTTTTTTTATAAAATTGTTTTTTTTGTTTTTTCCTGTGATGGCAAAGCTGAATTTTCTTCAGCTTCACATGATCCTTCCGAAATCATTCTAAAATGCTGATTTGGTGTTTAAGAAATATTTATCATAATCATAGTAAACAGTTGTGCTGCTTTTTTTTTCTCCAAGATTCTTTGAATAGAACAGCATTAATTTAAAACCGAAATCATTTGTAACACTGTAAATGTCTTAACTGTCACTTTTGATCAGGGTAATGCATCCTTGCTGAATAAGTGTTAATTTCTTTTTTTTTTTTTTAAATCGTACTGACTGAACATTAGTGTATGTGCACAAATATATAAATAATGATTTTATTGGTTTAATCATAGGAATGGCCAAAAATATGGAAAGCTAATCTGAAAAAGAATCCAAATGATCCAGTGCTGGTTTCAGGTCTCGTGTCTTGTCTTCTCGGGTAGGTTCATGCTGTCAGATCATCTGTAAGCATAAACGTTTCTTCCATATCTTATGTCATCTGGTTCTTTTCTTTTCCAATCCCAGCTACCCAGACCATCCAGTCATGAAGTTGCTGAAGAGGCTTCAGTATCGGGTGTATAACAGACTGTATCCTATAGTGAGCCAGTGTGTTCCTCTGAGCACAGCGCCTGGTCACTCACTGCCCTTAAAGCCCTCCCGCAGTGCCCAAAGCCTGCTCCTGTCCGACAGCTTTATCTCTCTGCAGAGCCCGCTCAAATCTGCCATGCCACACAGCTTATCTGACACCTCCATCTCCCTTTCCCTATCCCACGACCTCAACGCCAATGACACAAAGTCCAAGACCGACCCGGACGAGTCCTCAACTCTGGTCTCCACAGATAGGGAGAACTCTTTTGAGGATCTAGAGAAGTTTCTTACTCAGCTGGACTGGGTTCCTTCTCACAGTGGTGATGATACAGACTCTGATGTGACCTTTGACACAACAAACATAGACCTCGAGTTTGATATTAATCATCTCGAGGAGCGTGCTTTGAAGGAACACTTGAAGGTCATCGTCAAAGATATCCACAATGCTATCGGTAAATAAGTGTTTGTTGTGTGAATGAGATCTTAGTTGTGACTCTAGATATGTGCAACATGTGAGTTCAGCATTTTTAGAAATCCCCTGTTATAGCCAGTGGGATCTGTACGGTTGTATCATGTGTTCACACTGCATCAGGGTGTAACCAACGCCTGAGCATCATAATTCACCATAAACGTGTTTGTAAAAAGGTCCTTTTATGAAATGGACTGGCTGATTGTCTGTGGTAAATGGATTTATCTTTGTGTGAAACAGATCGCCTGCTGTCTCTGTGTCTTCTCTCGTTTGAATGTCTCAACACTGCGAATTCTAAGGACCAATGTGTGGCGAGTATAGAGGAAGTCTTCTTCACTCCTATTTGGCACCCTCTCTTGGCACTTTTTAGGTAAGCCACAAAATAATTGTTGGAGGGTTGAGGTTTTTTTTTTGTGTGATTTTAAATAAGTGTGTGTGTTTGTATATGTTTTTGAAAAGTCTCACCAAATCTGATTTACTTGATTAAATACAGTAATATTGTGAAGTCCTATAACAATTTAAAATATAATTAATCCCTGTGATGGCAAAGCTGAATATTCAGCAGCCATTACTCCAGTGTCACATTATCCTTTAGAGATCATTCTAATATAGTGATTTGGTGCTCAGGAAACATTTCTTTAAAAAAAAGTTGTGCTGCTTAATGGTTTTTGGGGAAATTAATAGATGAATAGCATTTATTTGAAATATAATCTGATGTAACATTATAAATGTCTTTACAGTAACTTTTTATCAGTTTAATGCATCCTTTCTTAATAAAAAAAATATTTATTTCGGACTTATTTAATTTATTTATTAGGTTAATTCCCTTGTTGCACAGATTTGGATTTAAAAAAAAAAAAAAAATTTTGCTTAAGTGAAGTAAATACAATATTTTAATTAAATGAATATTTAATACAAAGAAATACAAAGAAGAATGAATACAAAGAAATTTACTTTTATATTTTTTTCTTATTCTAAAATAGAATATTAAAATTACTACTTTGAATGGCAGAGTTAGCTGAGTCATGTTGAATCGTATGAATTGTCTAGACACTAGATGGCACTATTAATCTAAAATTCAGTAGTCCCAACTCAACTAGTCAATTTGTATCATATGCATTATTCTTTAGTTGGAGCATGGCTGAAAATAACTATCTTCCCTTACAACTGCTTGCAAAAAGCTCTTAGTCATCAAAGCACTTTCATAGATGCTGTATGGTTTAGCAAATTGCATATAAATGTCTCGTGGTTTTTTTTGTGATGCTTTAGGAAGGTGCACCAAGAACGGGAGCTGGCTGTTGAGAGCAGCATGCGTCTTCATCGTAATCTTTCACCTGGTGATGTTGGTGTTCCATCTAAATTGTTCCCAAGAGACCCAGCTGTGCTGCATGGTTCCTATCCATACGAGTCAGCGGTGCAGGAGCTGAAGCTTCTGTGTAGTGGCTATTGTCCTCAGAAGAAACTGGAGTGTATTGGTAAGATCATAAATTGAAACCACAAACCCTTTTAATGTGTCACTTTAGGGCCTGTTTACACCTTGTCACTTAAAGCGTTTTCTCTGAGCTATGCCCTCCAAAACGCTTTCGAGACTGCTGCAAATGAAGCTGAAAGTAAGTTGTAGATGCTCAACACAATAATTTTCATTAAAATTAGTGAGACTAATTTATCTTACGAGTGCTGATGCCGTGCTCTCCCCTGTTGCGGTCTTTGATCTTGAAATTAGCTGACGACGAATACAATGCAGCCCATGTTTTCGTTGACGTGAACTGTTAATTTTGCAGTTCGGATTTTTGCAGACATTTATGTGGCCAAGTGTAAATGGAACCGTTTTAACAAATCGGATAGATAGTCGATCATTAAAAACACATTAAGGTGTAAACAGGACCTTGGTGTCCAAACGGAATTGCAAAAATAAAATGTTTTCAAACAGGTTTACCAAACACACTCCCTTTTTTAAGTGAAATCAGCCTACAAATTGCTCAGTTATAGCTATCTCTGTATATTAAGCTGGGATAGAAAGTATTGTAACATTTTAGAAAATCATTTCTGCCACCTACAAATCATGCTTTGATAATCATAATTATGAATTTAGAATTTAATCATAATTATGACTAGTATGTTTTGTAAAAGACAAAATGGAAAATAAAATCTTAGTCAAAAATTGACGTACTAAGTCATATTTATTAGATGTATAGGTGAAATAAAAACAGTTATAATTTGATATATAATTAAACAGTGTGATAATTTTAATCTAATAGAGATGAAGTCAAAATTATGACAGTGAAAATTTAGATTTTTAATAATTGATAAATGCAAATTTGAGATGAAGATAAATCATAGTTTTGACAGTTGAAATTGAGATGTCATAAATTATGACCTCACATTTTGAACTTGGTTATAATTATGACTATTATTATTATTATGTCATAGTTCAACTTATAATTATGAGAAAGCTGCAACTGATATACTAAGTCATACTTATGAGATAGTTATGACTAATTATGACTTAATCTTATTTTGACTTTTCTTAAAATAATGCTTTAGTCATTTTTTTTTTTTTTTTTGTGAAAGAAATGTGGTTCCATACTTCATAAATATAACCTTTTGGACATTGTTTGAAAATGTATTCCTTTTCTACCCCTAAGGGTGCATATTAATCTTAAATGGATAGTTCACCCAAAAATGCTAATTCTTTCATCAATTACTCGCCCTCATGCCGCTCCAAATTCGTAAGACCTTCGTTCATCTTCGGAACACAAATTAAGATATTTTTGATTAAATCAAAGAGCTTTTAGACCCTCCCTAGACAGCAATGAGTTGAATAAGTAATGACGGAATTTTAATTTTTGCATGAACTATCCCTTTAAGAGTGCTTATCAATCCTAATATGTACTCTTACATTTTGAATATACACCTATGTCCTGTCACACACTTTTTATTTATTTTAATTTTTTTTGTTTTTTCATTGCAGTAAGAACTCTACGAATCATCTGTGGCTGTGCTGAAGAGTACCGCCTCCTGCAAGAAAATGATCCTCCACCCAGATCAGCAGCAATGTGAGTATGCACAAGTCTAAACATAAAAACTGTTATGTTCCTGTGAAGCTCCATCCTTTTTGCTGTCCTTTCAAAAGTACAATGAGTCATGAAGGAACTTTGGAGTTCTGAGTCCTTCTAGAACAATCTCTGCTTGTCCGCTAGCCTTGTGTCAGACTTCATCAGACCTCACGGAGGCCAAAGCTCAGCAGGGGTTCTATCTTGACCCTCTGGCCCCTGCGGGGCGCTCGGAGCTGACTTCCTCTCTAAGTGGGTCACCCTGTCTGGAGCAGACTTTGGCCTTGATGCACTTTGAGAGAGGGTCTGAGTGTAGAACTGATTAGCTCAAGTCAAACTGATCCAGTAATGCTAACCAAAAGTGAGCCTTATCTATTGCAGATAGAGACTTGTGGCTCTGCTTATGTTTTAGTTCATGAGCTGTTCACACTGCTTCTGGCCAGCTCTATTAATTTGTAAAACTCTTGAATTCTGGATTTATAGCATGAACGGGTGTGTTCAACCAGAGTAAAATCCCGATGACACACATTTTCTTAAATATGTTGGTTCACGCAGGTTTATCGGAGTGAATGTACTTGGCTCAGATTCCTTGTGGTAATTCTCCCACAGACCTCAGCGTCTGCTCCACTCTTTTGGAAAACATCTTAAATTTCCTCCCGTCTCAGCTGCGATCTTGACGGTTAAAGTGCGAGCTCACGCTAGCGTTCTGCGCTTGGAGATTATGTGGGCCGTTCTGATGTCTGTAACCTTTTGGCCCTGCCACACCTATCAAAACAAGCTGCCTGTTCATCTTTCTCTCTTGATTTCGTGCTTCATTCTAGGAAGCAAGGGTAGAATGAACACTTGCGTCATATCTACATGTCTCTTTGCATCAGTTTGCAGAGCGGTGGCTCACTGGTGACGCACATGCTCAGTGGTTTGGTGCCCCATGACTGATGTAGATGCTTGTTGTTAGAGCACTGTCTTGCAAAACTTGTAAAATGACTCACAATTGTTTTTCTGTTAAGAAAGAACATTTAGCTGAGGTGAAATGTATCAACTGGTGCAGATTGTTATACTATTCAGTATATCCGTGGTGACGTGGGGCAAAGCAGGCTGTGTTGCAGACAGAAACTTCCAGTGCAGACAGTCTTGTCACTAGTGTCGCCTTTGAATCAATCATATTTGTATATAGGACTGCTCAACTATGGCAAAAATCACATTTACATTTAATCATTTAGCAGACTCCTATCCAAAGCGACTTACAAATGAGGACAATAAAAGCAGTCAAAGCCAACAAAAGAGCAATAAAATATAAATGCTGTGACAAGTCTCGGTTAGTCTAATGAAGTGCACATTTTTGTTTGTTTATTTTTTTATATTAAAAAAAAGAAAACCGATAGAATAGAAAAAGTATAGAGAATGCTAGGATTAGGTCTTTTTTTTTATTATATATAAAAAGAAAAGTCAAAAGAATAGAAAAACAATAGAGAATGCCAATGATAGAGGGTCATTTTTTTTATATAATAAATAAAAAGTGCAATTGTTAGAGGGTCAATTTTTTTTTTTTTTTTTTTTTTTTTTTTTTTTTATATATAAATAAAAATAAAGTTGAGATTATTTTGGTCAGTATTGAAATCATTAACACATTTTGTGTCTGGCGCCATGATCAAAATCTTATTTTGCAATGAGTCATAGGTTTCACTGAAATTTCATAGTTACTGGTACCACTTTCGATACTTCAGCAAAAACTTGGTTAATTAATGCAAGTAAAAAATTCCTCAAATGATTATTGAATACAATAAGACTACATTTCTACAATTACTGATTAGCTGATTTTGACATTAAGTTTGGGCTTTTAAGGCGGAACAGAAGTGCACCACTGTGAAGGAAAGTGTGAAAGCATGAATGCGGTGCAATAGTTTACCTCAATTATCTTGTTTTAATTGTTGGAAGCCAAAATTGAAATCGAAAAGAAAAATCTATGAATTGCAAATCCCTGAATTTTTCAAAATTAATTTAATAATAGTAATATGTTGTTGTTTAAAATTACTTAATTTCTGCAGTTAAATAGTTTAATTATATTTGAATATTTATTTTTATTTATTAATTTGCTGTTAATAATTGAAATTATATACGGTTATTTAATTATCAATGTGTTCTAGTTAAAGCTGCCTTTTATTTTATTTATTTTGGAACGCTGTATTGTTATATAATTATGATTTTGCAATTAGATGGTTTGGTTGTACTGCCCATTCCGTATGTTTGTTTATTCTTACCAGAACAGTGTACTGTTGCTTTCCAAATCCAACGGTTTTGGTTCGTTAGCATTATTTGGGTGTTTTCAATCCTGTGCTTGAACTTTGGTTTAAAAATGATTATACTATAAAGGCATCAGCGATCCGAAAGGAAATGTGTCATTGTGAGACTTGTCCTGATTTTGCCCTGGTAGCACAGCCAAGGCGCATTCTGCCTTTGTTTTGCTTTTAAGTTTGTGTTTGGTTGTGAGGGAGAATGAATGTCCTCATGCATGCATGAACATGAACAATTTAGCCATTCTCACCCTTTTTCTCGGTTGTTCTGTTCCATTGTCTCTCCTCTTTCTCACTCGCACACTTTCTTCTCCTCATTTCTGGATTACGTTCACTTGCACTTAAATTTATATTGCCGTTTCCTTCTGCACAGCAGTCATTTCCTCTGTCTGTCCAACTTTGTATTATTCTTTTGTGTTTTCTCTAGAGGGGGCATATTGGTCTATAATACATTTTTGTTTTTTCGTTTCTTACAAAGCTCATGCATTTGCTAATTTTTTTTGCTGCAACAAATTTCATTACCATCAGCAAATTTTGCCCTCGCTGAAAAAAAGCTCTTCAACATACTCAGATTTTGCCATAATTTGACAAACAGGCTTGAACAAGCTAACTGCCGCGTCATCCCAGCACGCCTTGTGTGAGCGTTATTTTGATAGCAGCAGAAACGCTGTTGGAACAGAGATGATGATGGTATGCAGAACTATTCTCACCTGTATGAAACATATCAGGTGTCCTGCAGTCCGGCAGGAAAGGGGACACCCAGCTATTTTCTCACGCAAACGTCCCTCCAACGCACGAATCATGGGGTTTATCTGTTCTTCCTGAGAATAGTTTATCCTGCCAATAAATTTAATTGGATTTGTTTGTTTACGTCATCTAATTTTTTTAATTTTTCCCATTTTGTCTTTCTCAGAGGTGCAGATGACCTGTTGCCCATCCTGACGTTCGTGGCTTTACGCAGTGAATCGCCTCAGCTGGTGTCTGAATGTGCCGCATTGGAAGAGTTCATTCACGAGGGGTGCGTTTTCGATATAAAGTGCTGTAATATTTCTATTCTCTGCAAGTCTGAACTGAAAATGAGCCATGGGAAGATGTGTAGAATTGTGAGAGAAGGCCCACACTTTTCTGTATTCTACTGTGCATGTGCCTCCCACCAGGCCATGTCTTGTAAAAAAAAAAGAAAATGACTTTACAAAAGAATGTCACATTTAGACGTTATAAAGAATGAAGGGACCATTAGCATGTGATATCAGTGGCAAATAACCACAGAAGCAAGGGTCAATGGCAAAATATATATTTTAATCCTTTTAAAAGAAGTCTCTTATGCTCATGAAGACTACATTTATTTGATCAAAAATACAGTAATATTGTGAAATATTGCAATTTAAAGGCAACTTTATTTTACTATATTCTAAAAGGTCATTTAGTCCTATGATGGCAAATCTAAATTTTCAGCAGCCATTACTCTAGTCTTTAGTGTTGCATGATCTTTCAGAAAAAAATCTAACATGCTGATTTGGAATTCAATAAACATTACTTATAAATGTTGTGCCGCTTATCATACTTTTGAATGGTAGTTTATGTATATCCAGTTCTTGGCTTTAGACTTAGCATGAAACTATCAAATAAATAAGCAAACATAAAAATTGTAAAAGATTGTCCAATAGATACCAATATGGCTGTGAGTTAAATGTTATTGTTATAATGGGTTAAAGATCTGCAATTCGGCCTGAGTAAATATTATGCAATAGAAAATAGCATATTTCAGACAGCCTCTAAAACCCATTGACTGTCTGTCAAATTTTTGGCATCAGTTGTTGAAAATGTTGTGGTAGATGATGCTGTTTGGAAATTTGGCTTGTCATATCTTTTTAAGTGCCAGTCTCGCTGTCATTTGGGCATGTATCAAGTATCGACAGAACACGACCTCACTTGTTTCCAATAATCGAAATGTCATTTATTGCACCGTCTCAGATTTTGTGCGTAAATATGTCAGCTAGAAAAATACCCTCCAGTCTAAACATGTTGGAATAAACCCCTAAGCAAATATTACTGTTCTTATTGGTGATATGAGTTCAACCTTGATGCCATCTTTCATGTTTATGTATTTTTTTTCTTGAGCAGAGGATATCACAACAGTGAGATCTCAGTTCGTTTAGGTGACCGCTTGACCTGTTTCCTGAGCGGCGTTATGGGTATTCATGTGACCCCTCCTGCGCTGTACTCTTGCGTGTCTACTCAGACCACAGCCCTGAGCTCTGTTTATCAGTATAAAACTGGACGTTTTTACAGGCTGGTTAGATTGGCACTTAACAAGGAATGTTGGGGATATTCTGGTTTGGGTTTTTCTCTCCCTATAAAAATACAAATAAAATCTCTTTAGATGTTTATGCTGCTCGGTGGCTTGGAACTGAGGGTGGAACTCTCTGCAGCGTGTGAGGAAAGTTGTGATAGGAAGTGTACTCATTCTCAGGCACAGTTAACAGGTTTCCTTTCATTTGAACTATATGCATGTCTTAGACTGAGATTAAAGGAATAGCTTGACAAAAAAAACAATTTTGTCATTATTCATGTTCTAAACTTGCTGTTATTTTTGACATTGAACACAAAAGGACTTTTTTTTTTTTTTTTTTTTTTTTTTTTCTCTATTCACCAACTGTTCATAGTAGCAGGATTCAAAAGCTGCTATAACGAATGCTCCATCTCTCAGGCCATCTGAGATATAAAAATTTGTTTCTTCATCTCAAACAGAAATTTAGCATTGCATCACTTGCTCATCAATGGATCCTCTGTGGCGAATGAGATTTCAAACATGTCCATCAAGTCATGTCTTGTGAAGTGATAAGGTGCCTATCCAAGAAATTTTCAACTTCAAACCATTGCTGCTGGCTAAAATATGAGTCCTTTATCCATAATATTGCTTTTTCCAGTGAAAAAGTAATCTCATCTGAATCGGGAGAGAGATGTCTGATCAGGCATGCAGCAGAAGCAACAGTTGAAAGTTAAAACGCATTAATCCATATGCTTCTTTCAAACGAATAGCTTTTCACTTCACAAGATGTTAACTGATGGACTGGAGTCTTGTGGGTTATTGTAATGTTTTCATTCTGACGGCACCCATTCACTGCACTGGTGAGCAAGTGATGTAATGCTGAATTTCTCCAAATCTGATCTGATAAGGAAACAAACTCATCTACATTTTGGATGGCCTGAGCGTGAGTAAATTTTCAGCAAATTTTCTTTTTTTTTTTTTTTTTTTTTTAGGTGAACTATCGCTTTAAGTCATATGAGAGATTTGTGTTCTTTATACAAACTTAAGCCTTTTATAATCTGCACCTCAAGCAGGTCTCAAATCAAATATGACTTTATGGCACGGGTTTAAAATGACTTGAGGGTGCAAAATGATGATTTTTATATTTGAGCAAACTTTAATGAATGGAAAGATCCGTCTCGTACTCTCTTTGGTTTCTCCCTTACTTTCTCTTCTCTCATCACATTCCCTAACATGTTACACACTGGCTCTTGGCTTCAGCTTGATCTCGTGTCTTAGTCTCATTAGCAGATGGGTTCACTTGAAGTTGACCCTCAGTGGAAGAGATCTTGTTTTCCCTTGTGAGCGGAAGCGCTAATGAAGTGTTTATGTCTACAGGTATCTGATTGGAGAGGAAGGGTACTGCCTGACGTCATTGCAGAGCGCGCTGACCTATGTTGAGTCATTGCTCTTGGGTGGGGCTCCACCTCCACCCCCGGCTGCCAAACCCACCTGATGTAGGTAAAGCCAATCATATTTCAAGTTTATCCTCCCTGATGCACACCGACTCAAAACCAAGTCAGCTACCTACATGCAGGCTACATAGATTACCATCCCAATTCATAATTATATGAAAACTTTTCTCTCTTTCGCTCTTTCTTTCCTTCTTTCTCTTTCTCTCCCTTTCTTTCGTTCTTTTTTTTATTCTCTTTCTTTCTTTCTTTCTTTCTTTCTTTCTTTCTTTCTTTCTTTTTCTTTCAAGGCTGTTCTTTTCAACTTTTTATTTATCTGAAAATAATAACAAAAAAATCACTGTTTTTACAAAAATACTTGGCAGCATTTTTTGGTGATCAACCAAATATGCAAATCAGCATATTAGATTAATTTCTGAATTAATATTAATATCTGAATTAATTTCTGAAGGGTCATGTGACACTGAAGACTGGAGTAATGGCTGCTAAAAATTCAGCTTTGCCTTAACAGGATTAATTTGTATTAAAAATCTATTGATATAGAAAAGTTATTTTAAATTATAATAATTTTTTACAATATTGTTTTAATTGTATTTGTGATCGAATAAATGCAGACTTGGTAAGCATAGACTTTTTAAAAAAAAAACATTTTTAAAATCTTACTGACCTCAAATTTTTGAATGATGTTGTTTATTATTATTATTATTATTATTATTTATTGCCTTGATGGATTATTGCCCTTCAAATGTTATCTTTCAGTTGAGTAAGGACTTGGTCATATAGTGGGTCAGGAAAAGATGAACTAAAGCACTAACTCTATCAGACAATGTTGTTCCGCCTCATCAGAACTCCCTGTGACAGTTATCCCATTTGATCCAAACGTTTAACTTTGCAGAGCGCAGTGTCTGTACAGCTGTCACTTACGTTACGGCGTCCCATGTTGAAATCTGTTCCTTTTTCTTCATCCATCATTGAACGGCTTAAATGAAACAAATAGAACGGGAGGGGCTGGGCGATACCCCTGGATCACAGCCAGATGTGTTGCTCTTACCTTGATGGATAATTACACTGAACTTGCTGAACTTTGAACTTCACGTCTTGAAGTGAAATGTTGCTGTTTGTTTTTGCCCACAGGGTGAAGTTTCTATTTAAGGTCACGTTACTGAAATAATGATAGATTACCCAATGGAGACCGTTAAACATGCCAAAACGTCAAACAAACTTCCAGCCTCTGCCAGAGTGATGCAGAACACTTTCATTTGCTTTTGCTTCTCTAACAGTCTCTGCTCTTAAAGTAGCTGGCTGCCTTACATGGTTCTTGTTCATCCAGTTTAATTAGAGCCGTTTGTGTTTTGGTTCTAGGTGCCTAAGCCGACGGAAAGATCTCATCGTGTTTGACAGTCCTCAGGAGTTGGTGTATCTCCTCTGCTCAGCCTGTTCAAGTCCCAAATCAGGCCAGACTTCAGTTCTATTCAGATCTTCCCCACCTACTGCTGAAGGGACTGGAGAAGGTTATTCACCGTGTTTGGGCGCTACATGGCAGGTTCATCTGAATGTGGTTAGAAGTAAGATCAATATTGTAGCCAAAGCAAAAAATATATATTTATACGAGACTGAATGGGATGTAATGAGCCGGATGTTAGGAAACGATTTGTGGAAAGGTTAGTTAAAATGTAAAAAAAAATAATTTTTAATGTGAATATTCTAATCCCATCGACTTTTTTTAGGTCAAAATCTATTTCTCAGAGAATTTTATTAATGGAAGTGAAAGATTAAAGCACTACTAGCATTTGTCATCATGTAATACCCTATTTATTAAACAATATAAAAAGAGACACTAATTGAGTTTGTGTATTATTTTAGCTCAGAATTTTAGCCATTTTGAGCATAACTGGGTAGGACATAATGGAGAAAAATTGTCAAGTTCTGTTATACATTTGTACTCCGAGCTGTGCATTTATCTTGCAAGTAAATATACCACTTAGCAGACAGGCATCATGTTGTTAAGCAGTATAGGTTTTATCTATTTCTTTTTTTAAATATCTTAATTTGTTAATTTGTGAAATCAATGTGAAAAAAAAGTTTGGATGCGCAAGAAACTTTAATGCTGCTGAACCATCGGTCTTCAGTTACTGAGGTTGAGGGGACTGAATAGAAAATAAGCATAATAAAATAATTTGTATGAGCAAATGCATTAATATATATTTGATTTGTCTGAGCAGAATGTTTTTTTTTTGCTCAAGATCTGTAATGTGAATTGATGAATGTGAATGTAGCCTGAATCTCTTTGCTTGAGAGGCCATGTGTTTTTTTCAAAACCTTCAAGTTCTTCATACCCGATCATTAAGATTGGATAATGCACATGGGCATGGTTTGAAAGTGCATGGCATGTGAATTTTCTAACAATAAAGACATATGTAACCTTTGGGGTGTGTTTTTCTTTTTTCTTAATTCGTCCATGCTTTTCAATACCTTTTAATCGATTGGTTAAAATTCGACTGGTGAGGAAATCTCTGGGAGAAGCGACTGCTCAGAGGGAGGCCGAGTTCCCTGATGGGCAGATGGCTGGATTGTTCTGAAAGTTTCCGGGCCGAAGGAGAAAACATGCCACTCTGAATCAGGAGGCTTAACCTCTGTCCTAGAAAACCCTCTGTGGATGATGATTACTCTAATGGCTTCACTGTGTGACTTTGTCTATGGGCGGCCTTTTAAATCTCTTCCAGTCCACTTGTCTTGTCCCTTGACATAAATGCCCCAATTCCTGTCTGTGTTTTGGAGCTGGCACTCAAAATAACCTGTGACAAGCCTTGGGGTTAAACACCAAAACACAGCAAGAGTGGTTAGGGAAAGTTTGCAAACTCTGATCTGTATGCATTAATTTGATCCGTAGAAATGGATGATGATTAAATTGTGCAAAATTGCTTATAAAACCTATTCACTCTCACTTTTTGTGAGATTTTGCATCCCTGATAGTTTCTCTTTTTAACGGTGAATTCATTTAAATTTTACGAACACCCAAAAATGAAAATTGTCATTAACTCAACCTCATGTCATTCAAAATATCAGTTTTGTGTTCCACTGAAGAAAAACAAATGCTGTTTGGAAAGACATGAGAGTGAATAAATAATGACAGTTTTCATTTTGTGGTGAACTATCCCTTCAAGTATGAGTTCTGAGTTTGAAAATATTGATGAGAAACAATGACTTTTTGGCATTCAAAATGTACCGTCTCACGAAAAAGGACATCATTGGTTGCCAAAGTGGATGCTTTGTTTTCCGTTGTTTTCGATTTTTCAATTCCCAAACTATTTTTGAAATAAGGAATCCAAGCCAGATTTTAATGAAATCCAGGCGACTGAAGTCATATCACACCCTAGGCTTTGTGGCTCAGGTCACGTTGGTTACTACTTCAAAGAAACTAGGAGTCTGGGAGATTTTCTCTTTTTATTATTATTTTAATTTTCTCAGACACACAATATAAATGCGCCCATGAATCGTTTACTAAACCGAGTAACAGAGACAACGTTTAGGTAGTGTGAACAGAATATTTGGTCTGTACTTCAGATTTAAAGGGATAGTTTACCCACCTTCATGTCATTCCCAACCTATAAGGTTTTCCTTCTTCAAGAATAATGTAAATCATACATGTTTGGAATGACATGATGAAAATTTTTAATTTTAAGCAAACTATCTCTTTAATAAGCTGATGCAAAGCAAAACCACAGCCTTCTCACCTCCTTTCCTTTCTTCAGTGAATCCAGATTCTTTTAATAGCAAATTTACATTCATATCGCTAAAGCGTTTATGCAAATATCATGATAACAGCAAACAAAGACAACAATGTCCTTCGGTTTGAAGGCCAGCCATTTCTAAAGCCCTTGCCCCCTTCACACGCTTATTATGGGCCACACGGCTGGGAATAATTGGAACCGCGGAAGCAACAGCCAGATAAGTTTTGAGTGAACGAGGGCAGGGAGTCACGCTACGGGGATGCAAGTGTGCCAACAACCTGCCATGTTTTTTCACTTTCTCTAACCGCGGAAAAGACCAAGTTTGTTTTTACAGCCGTTCTCACACGTGTCTCTCTTCTTCAATGTCAAGCTTACATATCTGGGGCTGTGTTTACGCTCCAAAGCATCTGTGTCATTCCACTGCTTATTATATTGATTTGTTTTGAGCACAATGAGTATTTCAAGGTTATGACTGTACTATGACAAAGCTGGGGATTTTCAATACAGAAATGTTTTGTTGACATGCAATAAAACAATACACGCATACTAACAGGATAAAGTGAATACAGAGGAAAATCCGATGGGCCTTGCTTACAGATTGCCCTCCAAGATAACAGTTTTTAGATCGGCAGGACAGCTCACGGGGAAGACGGTGTGGGACGTGTTGCGGCGCTCTATCAGCGTAGCCACGGCTTCCCCTAAATCCAAGTGGTTCAGGTACCCGGGGGCCATTCTGTCTGGGGTCGCCACACCCGTATTGATTTTCACCTGATGGAAGATTATTAAGACAGGCATCATAGAGGAACAAATATGAGGAAATACTTTAATGACATTTAATTAAGCACATCTACAGTGAGTGTGCATGTCATGGCCGGAATATAACCCCATGAGCTTGTCGTTGTGTTGAGAGTTTGATGAGACACACCTGGTTGAGTTTGCATGGCACCTCTGGGTACTCCTCACGCAGAACCTGACAGAACGCCAGAGCGCTGGCTGCCCCTACGGTCAGGAACCCTGTGCCCGGCATGAGCAACTTCTCTCCAGCTCCTCCTGGATAACACAGAACGCATCTGGATAAGCAGGGGGAATCATTTACTTTTTGTTGCCACATCCGCCTGCATAATGGTTTGTGGATTGAGAACATATTTCATTTTAAATGTTTTTGCCATCTAAATCTGGTTCTTATAGAAATCTCTCTCAGAAAATATATGTATATGTGACCCTGGACCACAAAATCAGTCATAAGTAGCACGGGTATATTTGTAGCAATAGCCAACAATACATTGTATGGGTCAAAATTATTATTAATTAATTTTTCTTTTATGCCAAAAATCATTAGGACATTAAATAAGATATTTTCAAAATTTCCTACCGTAAATATATCAAAACTTAATTTTTGTTTAGTAATATGCTTTGCTAAGAACTTTATTTGGACAAATATAAAGGCGATTTTCTCAATATTTAGAATTTTTTTTTTGCACCCTCAGATTCCAAATAGATTTATCTCAGCCAAATATTGTCCTATCCTAACAAACCATACATCAATGGAAATATTATTTATTCAGCTTTCATATTATGTATAAATCTCAATTTCAAAAAATGTACCCTTATGACTGGTTTTGTGGTCCAGGGTCAAATATGTTTGTTCCATTTTCTTCCATTTATTTCCACAGGTCTTAACCAGACAAACCTTTTTCGACTATTAAAAAAAATAAATGTCAATTGGAAAGGTTCCATCATGGAGGATAAACGTTCTTCAGGTTCCAAAAGTTTTTATTCTTTCTTTCTTTAAATTTATTTGTATTTTTTTGCAGTGATGGCAAACAGCTGTCAAAAGAACCTTAGTGTAAAGACAATTGTAATAATAACCTGACTAAACTTTTTCCACTATAACAAACTTGTTGGGCAATAGAAGGTTTCCATGGATGATAAATGTTCTTCATGGAACCATAAAGAACCTTTATTTTTAAGAATATATACATTGTTGCCATTCCTAAAAATTTGATTTTGTTTTATTGATTTGTGTTTTGAATTTGCTGAGTGATGAATGCGGACTCACAATTATTTTCCACATATAACTACATAACTTTAACTAAATATATGTTTTGGAGGACAAATAGTGATGTACCTGTGATGAACGTGTAGGTGCAGTTAGGATCATCTCTCACCAGGGGAAAGAACACTTTCCAAGACACAAACGTGCTGAAAAGCAGAGTCTCAATAACCTGTTGATCACAGACGAGTTTTGAGCAATCAAATGATGATGGATCATTTGGAGAAGCAGACCCAAGGATGAAAGCGGAGATAGAACGCAAAATGGGGATGGTGAAATGTTGTGCGTCATATAAGCAAGTATAAAGAATCGCTGAAAGGGATCAATATTGGGATTAATACTGTAGAGGGGTTTCAAGAGTAAAAGCTGCTCTCACCCAGTTCAGTTCTTTGAGGGGTTGGGTGTGAGGTGGACCTCCCTGCCACCAGCTGAAGCCCAGAGAGGACACCACATCTGTGATCTTACCCACAGACTTGAGCACGGCCTGTTTCACCTCCTCCACTCCTTCTTCTGAGCCTGATAGATTACCAGAGTATTTCATCAGTCACAATCAATCCAAAATCAATGAGACCTCAAAGTGTCTGGAGTTGCAAAGATAAAAAACATGCAAAAGATACTTACCAACATTCCCCACTAAAGTGGTCAGGTTATTTCTTGTGCTAGGTGAAACAAACCCCTTGAGTTTCTCCAACTTGCTGCTGTCTCTGGAGATCACCGCAACCTTGAAACCTAGATATGTGTTTGCATAGTTACCACACATAGAACACATAGCATAGTTACCACACATACCACACATAGAACTTTCAAAAAAGAAATTATTTTTATAATTTAAAAGTAAAAGAAAGAAAAAGTTTAATCAATTTAGAATTAAATTACGGAATCAAAATTGAGATCTGAATTTAACCTAAAAACATCTAATAGTGGTGGATTATTTTCCTAATCATAACTGCACTGAATATAATTTTAAACAAAGCAATATGTTTAGAAAAATCAGAGCTGGGCTGTGTGGGCAGTTGAGGGCGTTTTCTCATTTGCTTAATAATAATAATAATAAATAGTTACTATAAATAATTATAAATAATATTTCAGATATTTTTTAAATAAAAATAATGCTTACTATTATATATATTAAGTGTAAATACTTAATATGCTCTTACCTCTGTCCAGGAGAGCTTTCACTATCCCGGAGCCGACAGTTCCTGCTCCACCGAGCGCTAAAACCACCCTGTCCCCGTTTGACATCGCGCTCACAACCGCTGCAGCAGTGAGGACGTCTGAGGTTGATTATGCTTTATGGGCTTCATGTCTCCTGCTGCTCGAGATCTTTAAATCGAACCGCAGCAAGAATACCACGCCCCTTTCTGAGTGACACGCCCACCTAATTATGCATTCCTTTATTCTTTATCACAAATAAATTACAGTGTCACATAAACTATTTTACAGGAAAATTATAAATGTTGAACTGAAAAAAATCCTTATATTGTAGTAAATAACAGTAGTATCATCTTGTCAGTAGAAATGGTTCTAATAATTAAGTTTGATACCAGGGTCAGAACTGATATTACCAACAGTTTGTATCATATATTATAGCGCCCTCTTGTGAACTATCACTGGTATATACACTAAAATGAGTAATCATTGCAAACAGCACATTGAGAGTTGTATAAACGACTATATTGGTATAAATTATTTTATTCACAAAATGAGAGAAATCTCTGTTTATTAGACTTGGAACAAGGAATAGTGATCTCAAGATTGATATTGAAAACTTTTCATGAAGGCCTATATGATTTATTTTTTTTTACCGTTTTTTTTATTACTTTTTATTTTATTTATTTTTATACTCTTATATTTACTTATTAAATTTTTATTTACTTATTTAGTTTATAAAGTTTGACGACATTGCTAAAACCCTAAAAATCTTCACGCGAGCCTAAAACGGAAGTGATGTCAAAAAAGTTTCTCCACAGGGAAACAGCGTCGTTCTTCAAAGCAGTTTGTGTTGGACGTTGAACGGGTAACAAATGTAGTTTATTTAATTTATTCGTTACAGTCTAAAGTGAACGGTGTTAGTGTGTCAAGAGCTTTGTTGATTTAAATGTAATGAGTCCGTTGGGAAAAAATATCAGTGGCGGTGGATTTGCTTGGGAAAGGCGTAGCACAGTCTTTATACATTTAGCGCAGTTTGTTATTTATTGTTTATCAATGTGCAATACATTAAATATAGTTCCAAAAATCTTAATTTAATAACTACAGGATTATGTTAAAACGGTGGTTTTAGATAATCTGACGGAACTGTGCTTTCGATCTTCACTTTCACTTTAGTCCGATGATTTATACAGGAGTATTATAGATGTTTTTCAATAGTTTACATTTCCACATACAGGTGCATCTCAATAAATTAGAATGTCATGGAAAAGTTCATTTATTTCAGTAATTCAACACAAATTGTGAAACTCGTGTATTAAATAAATTCAATGCACACAGACTGAAGTAGTTTAAGTCTTTGGTTCTTTTAATTGTGATGATTTAGGCTCACATTTAACAAAAACCCACCAATTCACTATCTCAACAAATTAGAATATGGTGACATGCCAATCAGCTAATCAACTCAAAACACCTGCAAAAGTTTCCTGAGCCTTCAAAATGGTCTCTCAGTTTGGTTCACTAGGCTACACAATCATGGGGAAGACTGCTGATCTGACAGTTGTCCAGAAGACAATCATTGACACCCTTCACAAGGAGGGTAAGCCACAAACATTCATTGCCAAATAAGCTGGCTGTTCACAGAGTGCTGTATCCAAGCATGTAAACAGAAAGTTCAGTGGAAGGAAAAGTGTGGAAGAAAAAGATGCACAACCAACCGAGAGAACCGCAGCCTTATGAGGATTGTCAAGCAAAATCGATTCAAGAATTTGGGTGAACTTCACAAGGAATGGACTGAGGCTGGGGTCAAGGCATCAAGAGCCACCACACACAGACGTGTCAAGGAATTTGGCTACAGTTGTCGTATTCCTCTTGTTAAGCCACTCCTGAACCACAGACAACGTCAGAGGCATCTTACCTGGGCTAAGGAGAAGAAGAACTGGACTGTTGCCCAGTGGTCCAAAGTCCTCTTTTCAGATGAGAGCAAGTTTTGTATTTCATTTGGAAACCAAGGTCCTAGAGTCTGGAGGAAGGGTGGAGAAGCTCATAGCCCAAGTTGCATGAAGTCCAGTGTTAAGTTTCCACAGTCTGTGATGAATTGGATTGCAATGTCATCTGCTGGTGTTGGTCCATTGTGTTTTTTGAAAACCAACGTCACTGCACCCATTTACCAAGAAATTTTGGAGCACTTCATGCTTCCTTCTGCTGACCAGCTTTTTAAAGATGCTGATTTTATTTTCCAGCAGGATTTGGCACCTGCCCACACTGCCAAAAGCACCAAAAGTTGGTTAAATGACCATGGTGTTGGTGTGCTTGACTGGCCAGCAAACTCACCAGACCTATGGGGTATTGTCAAGAGGAAAATGAGAAACAAGAGACCAAAAAATGCAGATGAGCTGAAGGCCACTGTCAAAGAAACCTGGGCTTCCATACCACCTCAGCAGTGCCACAAACTGATCACCTCCATGCCACGCCGAATTGAGGCAGTAATTAAAGCAAAAGGAGCCCCTACCAAGTATTGAGTACATATACAGTAAATGAACATACTTTCCAGAAGGCCAACAATTCACTAAAAATGTTTTTTTTTATTGGTCTTATGAAGTATTCTAATTTGTTGATATAGTGAATTGGTGGGTTTTTGTTAAATGTGAGCCTAAATCATCACAATTAAAAGAAACAAAGACTTAAACTACTTCAGTCTGTGCGCATTGAATTTATTTAATACACGAGTTTCACAATTTGAGTTGAATTACTGAAATAAATGAACTTTTCCACGACATTCTAATTTATTGAGATGCACCTGTATATTCAGTCTTTGGTCAGATTCAATTGAATTAGATATGGATATATCATCCTTAGATGACATTATTTTTTTTAGTTGTCTTCACACGACTATACATGGTATTAATGATGCATGCAGAATAGAAACTTGCTACATTGTTTCTGTACACCTGTTGTAAGTGATTATTGTCATGTTTAATGATTATAATTTGTTTGTCAATAAAATAAAAACTTCCTATATTGTTTCTAGGATGAATTCTGCTCATAAAAAGACAGCGGATGGTCTCATCAAAAAGTACCAGTCTAACTTGGAGAGACGAATTGAGAAGGGGGATCGAAGTTTGGTATGCAGGGATGAGGATTTTTATAAGGAAGTTGAGATGCTCCTTCATAATGGCAATGCCCAGAAGATACACAATCTACATGGTTTAGATTCACTGGCAGTGATGGAAAAATCTCTCCATGCATTTCCCTCTAAAACTGGCCAAATGGGGCTTGAGAAACTTTCCAAGGCCTTTGAAGTGTTGGAGCTCGCAGCATTAAACCTCTACATCTACCCCTGGAGAAGAGAGTACAGACTGGTGAAGGTATGTGGAAATACTGGTGCTCCACCTACAGAGCTCGATTTTTAACATCCTCAATGACGTTTTGTTTTCACTACCTTAAAATAGTCTCTTTCTCCTCACCAGATGTTTTCAGGTATGTTCACCCATTTGATCAAATCTGCACTAACACTTCATCAGGCTAAAGAGCTGTTTGGTTTGCTTGGATACCAAGCTTCAAGTCCTAATGATGAAGAAGAGTTGGCGCTGAACACCAAACTAGTTCCTGCTGATGTTTTACTCAGTCTTGCATCTGGTTTCTTCACTGCCCGGATGGAGTGCCAGCTGCTACTTTTATTCTTGGGCTCTGTGGACAGAAGTGTGGAGTGGGTTCTACAGCTAGTCAATGAGAGGCAGGCAGGCCACAGTCTTCAGGTAGCATTAGAGAACACCAAGAGAAAGTCAGATGCTGCCAGTGTTTCAGATGCCATCCTGGCAGGTGGCATGGAGACTGAGCTGGATCTGTACACAGAGCAGGAAGATGCCTCTCACATGACATCCACTTCTTGTTCACCACCTCACGCTTCTTATATGACACCGAAAGAGACTGATCTATGCAAGCCTTTACAGAAAGAGCCTTCCCGGTCAGACATTGGGAATAATGAGGATGCAAGGCAGGGAAAATCACTCAACAACCCAGGTCCAATGGAAAGATTTGCTGAAGATCAATCTGAAGCTGATGCCCACAGACAGGTGTGCAGGTGTATCACTCCAGGTGTTTTTTATATATATCAGTGTGAGAAGTGCAAAGACTTTCACAGTCCATTGTGTAGCTGTTATAAAGAGTGCACGATTAAAGGTCATACTTTAGCACTGTGCCCATACAAGGCTGAAGACCTTTATTCAACACAAGAGCAACTTAGATTGGCCATGGAAAAATCTAAAGATTCCATGAAGACTCATCATTGTATGGCCAATTCTACTTCTGATTTATTTTTGGTGTGTTATGACTGCCAGTTGATCCATGAACACAACTGTAATATTATTACAAAATGCACAATTCAAAAACACATCATGCAGACTACAGGAAAAATACAGCCCCTTCAAGGAGAAAGAGTGAATGCTCAAAAGAGGCACAAATGTCTTTCTTCTGGGGATCCAGTATATGTAATTTGCCACACCTGCAACAACTCCCATGATATCCTTTGTGAAGATAGGCAAAATTGTGTTAAGAATGCACATCAGTTGCAGTACTCCCAGGAAATGGGTGCTTCAGAAACACCTTGTGCACGAATACCATATCACCTCAATTGTTGGACGGGTAACCAGCCTATGCCTGAAACCGTATGCCTCACTTGTAAAGTCTTTCATTTCTCTGGGTGTCCTGATGGATGGCATTGCTCTCAAAAACACACAATACAAGATGTCGGAATTAAATGCATTGGTTGCTTTAGTTCTGAACTTTTCACTTTATGCGGGTATTGTGTTGCTCTGTATTGCAAAAGATGTTTCTATAAAAATGCCATGTCATGTAAATGCGGAAAGCCTTTAGGCAGCTCTTCCTCTGTTTAAACTATCAATGTTGGCCATGTCTGATTGAAAACATTGTTTTTAAACTGCAAATTAAGCTTGTTATTATTTTGCTAATTGCACAATGAGTCTGAAATACTGAGGGATAGAAACATGACAATCTGTTACACTTTTGATTTTTGATATCAGCAATGTCTTTATGTAATGATAAGAGCTATATATTGCAGGAAAGTAACAAAGTTCACCGTTAAGCATCTTACTAAAGTCATACAGTAACACTGCTCATAATCCTCTACTATTGGTGAGATCGTGTGATGGCCAGTCCAATATTTGATGTATTCAGTTATTGGTATGATGTGTTCTGGAAAATTATGGATTTGGGTCTTAGCAACAACTCCAACCAATCACTGTTGTTTAGTGATATACTGCCATATAATTATTAAATGTAATGTACATGCCTGTTATTCTGATTGTTTAATTGAATTAATATAAAAATATAGAAACCAAAAACAGAACTCTGCTTGTACTTAAAATAATTCAAATTAAGTTCTAAATATTACTATTACATATAGTGACCATATGTACTCTCATATTTATATGTCCTGACGAGAATTCTAACCTGCCTAAAATGTCCAGGTTTGGGTTTTCTTCTCCTATTGATGTGCTCTCTACAGTACATATGTACATGTATTTGCATTGTTTTATTCTCTGTAGATCCCACCTTCTTGTGTGCCATGATTGGTTAATTATGTACAGTGCCTGCACACTAATTGTCAAATACTTTTCAGTCATTACCATCAGAAAGTAGGAAAACAAAGCCAAAACCTGGACAGTTTAAACAATTTAGAAACAGTTTAGAAAAAAGAGACCACACAGTCACCCTATATTACAAAAAATGTCCTACTATTGCAGATGAAGTTATCATTTCCATATGCTATCTGCAAAGGCAAAGTGTACTGTAGCTTGCTTGTAAATGCTCAATGTGAAAAATTATTTCTGGGTGTAAGTGATTAAATGCCTGTTTTAGATAACAGAGGAATGACAAGAACATCCATTTTCCAAAGGTAAGGTTGCAATGAAATTCCCAAAGCTTTATTCATTATACTCTTCCCATTTTACATTGATGAAGGTTTTACTGTCCATGCGATCGATATATAACACTCCATTAAGATGATCCATTTCATGCTGCAGTACTCTGGCCGGCCATCCACTCGCTTGCCAGCTGACAGGCTCCGCTTTCTCATTAAGACCTTTGGAAAGAAGAAAAACATCTGTTTTTATTTGATACTTTAAGAACATCAGGACATAGTAAATCCACACGGTTTTAAGTCAAGGTATGGGTTACTTAACACATGTTGAGTCATCTTATTTTATTATTTTTTGGGGTTTGACATTTTATTGCACTTTTACCTGAGACTTCTACAGACACATGGCGTGGAACAGATGCTGAAAACCCACAGATGCTTTCACAGGCCTCTTGGAAGATGACAGTGCGTCCATCTAGTACACGTAACTGTGGGTTTACAAAAATCATAAGAGGCACTGCCACCAGACCCCGAGCTTCAATAGAAGCGATTGAGCTGTCCTCCAGCATTTTCTTTGGATACTCCAAGGCTAATATTTGTAGAGGAACACCAATCTGGGGTGCGCTCAGGCCAACACACTCAAGCTTCCTCATCACCTTGACCAGGGTCTTTATGACCTTCTGCACTTCTGGGCCCTGAATGGCTCCAGGTTCCACCGCCGCAGCCCGTGAACGTAATACAGGATCTCCAACCTGACACACATGATTGTATGGAGGAGCTGGAGCACCTTTGACTTTCCTTTTCATGTACTGTAAGTAGGAGCGCATCTTGATGTTGGTAGAATGAGTACGTGGGGATGCGGTACATGTGAATGGTGACCAGGGCAAAAGAATCCTAACTGGTTTTGAAAGTACATAATTTGTCTGACTTTTTAAGACACAATGTGAAAATGTCCTGCAGTGCCTGAACATGACTGACTGAAAAGCTTCTCTTTTGTCACCTGGGGGGAAAAATGTCACCAAATACAAAATAATTAATAATGCAATAAACATGCATAGTGAATAAGTCAAGTTTTATTTTGATTTATTAAGCTGAAGGCACATTTAAATTTACAAATATATAAATAAGCAGTAATGTATTTTTAGAAAGTAGCTATATTAAATAGAAGGAGTGAAATAAATGATCAAATGTGAGCTCTATATATTTATTGATATTAACATTTTCCAATGACATGACAAAACAATGATTTTAACAAACAAAAAAAGACTCAGTCACTTTTATGAGCAAGTGTCAGTACTCACCAGCACTCTAATGATTCCTTATGTTAATAAATAATTAGAATTTCACCTGCAAATGTCTTTAAGCAGTTAGAAGCATTTCAATGTGAGGACAGACCATTCCGGAAAACGTTACTGACACCGACGACGTTATCTTTTCTTTAAAATAAAAGTATCTGGGTGAAAATAAAATTGTGGAATTATTTAATTATAATGTGATTTATTATAAAGCAGCTGAGATGAGACAGATCATTCATATCTTGAAACGGTTCAAACTGAAACAACACTGACAAAAAAAATGTAATCGAAGTCTTTTATTTTAGTTACATTTTACCTCAACGTTTACAACTTCCTGTTTCGTTCAGTTTCAAAAGTCACGTGATATAGTCAGCGTGAGGACTGTTTACACGTACGTTAAAATGACACCCCTCCGGTCATATAAAGGCATTAATCAGCGATCTACGTTTTCAATCAAACAAATCTTACCATTAACAGAACCTTTTATGAAAAATATATGAAAATATATATATATACGTTTTTTCCTCATAAGTAATTACTCATGTTACATTATGGCAGGAGGATAACAGTAGGCGTTGTCTTATTTATGCAATTCTATTTTGACAGTTATTTTTAGTATGGTTTAGGAAATGTATTTTATCTTAACGTTTATAATGGTTATTCATAAATGAAAGTGAAATTAGCAGTAGGCGATCACGTGTTTGCGTCGTAGTAGGGAGAGCGATATCCAGAGTACGTACTACATCCGTGATTACATGAACATGGCGCAGGGGAAACAGGCCATCCGTGGACTGTAAACAAAAGGGAATTTTGGGATAACATCGACATCGTACCATGCTCGTGTGAAATGGTCTCAATCTCGATATACTGGACCACTTGTTCTGCTTCTTTGATGACTACGAGGCGACAGATTGAGTGCAACACATCCAATTGCATTCATAAACATTTCTATAGGACTTGAAACCCCTGAGCATTCAGTGTTTGGATATTTAAACAAAAAAAGCCTTGTTTTATTGTGGATGGCATCCTTGCACGACCAAATGGCCGCAACTGGAAAAGTCAAACGGACTAAAGATCTGCCCAAAGGCGTTGAGAGGTTAAAAGAGGAGCACAGAAAGGTCAAGAGTAACGTTTATTTTATATACCACCAATGCATTCCTGCAGATATCAAAGCTTAATGCACGTGATTAATCATCAGCATCGATTAATTTGTCGTATGTTTATGTTGTTTTTGCAGTATAGTATAACGCGTTTCGTTCTCTGGAAAGTTCTGTGTATCACGTGTTGCTGTTAGCTAGCTGATTGCAAACAGTTATTTTGCTTTGGTGTATGTGTGTTTCTGATACTTTGCAATAAAATGCATGTACATATGTATAAGCAATGTATATAAGTAATGTTAACAGTAAATTATTCATGTATAGTAGCTAGAAAACAATCTTTGTTCCAGCACATGTTATCCACGCTGTCAAAATGCACACAGCAAGCAAAAGCTTACAGTACTGCTACAGTAGGTAGATTACATGCTGTGAAATGAATCCATGTGAAGGTAAGGGTTAACTGACCTATTTATATTTGCATGGTATTTTGAGTGATATGAGTAGGTGAAAGGCAAACAAACAGCGTCTTTTACCTATGTTGACATTGGAGGATAAACCTCAGCTGGCCAGATATGAAAGATACATTTGTACTGCTTCATTTAAAGTTAACAAGACTGGAAGAGTTTTGTTTAGAAGATCTGGAAAGTTCTGTGTTGTACTCCCCTCAGCAACACGTCTTTAAGAAGAGAGAAAATGAGAAACACAAAATGCATGTCTGTGCATGCTGTTAGACATGCTTTGTTGTTTTATTGGTGGGTGAATCTCTTAAAGAACATATCTGGCTCCTATTGCACCTCAGTAATATAATTTTGGCCACCACTGTATACACACACACACACACACACACACATATATGTATATGTGAAAGGGAGTTAAAAAAAATACAGGATATGCAATGTATGCTAGGTTTAATTTTGTGCAATAGTACTTATTAGCTGAGTCTACAGACTCTTTTTGACATTGCCATAAACGTGTTACAGGGTACTTTGTCTCAATATCTCATGAGAAACTTTCTGGACTATTGTTCACTCTCTCTATAATGGCCAATTCACATTACCAGAATAATACAGATAGTTTAGCAGTGATTGTCACTGGTTGTCTGTGGCATTTTGGGAATCTCAGTGGTTATGAAATGACAAATTGTGTCTGTTTCCACAACAGGTGGAGAAAGATTGCAGAAGTCAAATTGAGCACTGGTGGGTGTCCTCGTGCAATTTAACATGTCTCGTCTCAGACATGCATAATGTTATCAATGTATCATGTCAGTGTTTCTCAGGCTGTGACTATTCATTGATGCATGTTAGCTTGTCATTGGTTGTTTATTGGTTGTTGAAGGTTTAAATTTGGAATTGAAATGCTATTTATACTGTGAATCACTGTATAGATGTTGATGGTTGTGACAAGATTTGACAGGCTTTTGTTATATTCCTTTTCAGTATTTTAAAAAGATTGTCAGTAGGTAGAACAAAAATAGAACTTGTATGTCAACAAACCAACAATTTCCTTTTAAGTGATTTATTTTTCTCTGTGACTGTCAGGAAAAAAGTGGAAAATGACTATGAATCTCTTCAAGATCGCCTCAGGACTTTGCCTGACAAGTTGTCTTATGATATTATGGTATGGTGACACTTTTCAATTACTGACGCACCCAAATGAATCTTCACATCTAGATACACAAACATTTTCTATGCCTGAGCAACAAAATATTTAATTATCAGAGTATTATTCACACCGTTTTAGGCTGTTGTAAGACCTGTTTACATCAAGGATGATAACTATAACCATAAAGTTTTAATAATCATTGTTATCTATGAGAATAGGAAAGTTCACACCACAACTATAACAATAGTGACATAGAGAAACAGTATAGGTGGAATTAATTTAAGCAATTTTTTCTAGCTGATGAACAATAAAAACATTAACAGCCAATCAGAGCTCAAGCATTTAAAGTGACAGGCAACATAATTGCAGTGTGTGCTTATAATGCACGTGTTAATATGGTACCAGTATAGTTATCATTCTTGGTGTGAACAGGCCTTTAAGTGTCAGATTTGAGAAAGTGAAAGTGACACTATTACTTTAAGCCCTGATTATTTGGATGTTTTTTTAACATGATAGGTACCATTTGGTTCCTTGGCTTTCATGCCGGGAAAGCTAGTTCACACTAACGAGCTAACAGTGCTCCTCGGGGATAACTGGTTTGCAAAGTGTTCTGCCAAACAAGCTGATACTCTTGTGGAACACAGAAAGAAACGTGAGTTAATTTGTTTCTACTAATATTTTCCATTGACCAATTTTGAATAATCCATACAGCTTGACCTGATATATGTGTGTGTTATTTTTCCAGATGTCAAAAATACGCTAGATGACTTACAGAAAGTGATGAATAACTTTCAGAACAAAGCCAACTTTACAGATGATCTTGAAAAATTGACTGGTGTAAGTGTCCTAACATTACCTCATTACTGTGTGACATTATATGGAAACCTTATACTGATGTTTTCTTCTCTGAAAGAAACAATCATGTCCACTCTTTTTTTAAACAGGATACTGGAGGTTTTGTAGACATTAGAGAAGAGGTTATAAATAAGGAAGAAGTTACCAAAGGTAATTCTAGTTTTTCAGGTTAGCTTTCGTGTTATCAGGTTGTTTTGTCTTCTGTTGATCATTTACCCCCTATTGTGCTTCCACAGGAAGACATCGTTTGGCCCACAAACCCCACTCTAATCCTAAACAGGAGTATTTGTTGGAGCTGGAAGAGAACGAGGAGAAGAAAGAAGGCGATGAAGAGAGAACGACAGGGGTGCTGGCAGAGGAGGAGCTGTGGGCTCGACTTGATGAACTAGAACGTGAGGAGGAACTTCAAGATGAGAGATACCGGTAAAATATTGAATTTCCACAAAAATATTAAGCAGCACGACTGTTTTTAACATTGATAATCATAAGAAATGTATCTTGATCACCAAATCAGCATGTTAGAATGATTAGTGAAGGATCATGTGACACTGAAGACTGAAGTAATGGCTGCTGATAATTCATCTTTACCATAACAGGAATAAATTACATTTTAAGATACGTTAAAATAGAAAAAAGTTATTTTAAATGGTAATAATATTTCACACTTTTACTGGTTTCACTGTATTTTTAAATCAAGTAAATGCAGCCTGGGTGAGCATAAGAGACTGCTTTCAAAAACAGTAAAAAAAAAATGACCAACCTCAAACTTCCTCCAGTGTTTACAATAGCATTAAAATGGAAATCAACCCCAGATAACCCAATTATATAATAAAAAAAAAAAGAAATGCCCAGTAATCTTATCCGGTAATCACAAATTTCAAAGTAAGGTCATGGGAATGTATTGATCTAAGAGTGTAGAAACCCTGTTTGTCATAACACATATGCATACATTTCTAGGGAAATTGAAAATGCAGTTAAACATACAGAAAAAGTAGTTGTTGCACAAACTTTTTAATAGTATGCTTATAGATTTGGTCTATTTTCCCCCCCGTTATACTAGATTGGACAGCACAGACACTAATGGAGAAGACACCACTTCCTCCTCTGAGGAAGAGAAGGAAGCAGATGCTGGCAGCGGTGTCCAGGTTAATGGCCATCAGAAGGAAAATGGCTGGGTACCGTCATCTATCACAAGTCAGATGAACGGCACTAATGGCTCGCACCCTGAGGATGAGGAGGAGGAAGATTGTGACGAGGAAGCAGGCAATGGTCTTCCAACTATCTACTTTTCTCATACTGCAGAATTCAAAAAGGTTAGTCGAGTGCTGCATAAAACCCTTTTTAGCTAATGTTACAAAAGATGTCGATTTCAAATAAATGCTGTTTTTTTTAACTTCCTTATTCATCTAGAAATCCTAAAAAATGTATCAGTTTCCCAAAAAATATTAGGCAGTACAACTGTTTTCAGTATTATTATAATAATAATAATAATAAATGTTTATTTTTTTATATACTTTGTCTTTCAATTCAAAAACACGTTTAATACAATTATACAAGTACATTTTTCCTTTGAAAACATATTTTTTACCAATAATTATTACTAATTTTTCCTTCTACTTTCTCTTCCATTTTTTTTTCTTCCCCCTTTTGTGGTTATACCTTTGAAATACGTTTTGAAATGTTTTTTGAGCAGCAAATCAGCATATTAGAATGATTTCTGAAGGATCATGTGACACTGAAGACTGGATGCTGAAAATTGTGTTATTACAGAAATAAATTACATTTTAAGGTATATATAAACAGAACAGAATTATTTTAAATTGTAATTATATTTCATAATATCACTGTTTTTACTGTATTTTTGATGAAAAAAAAAATCAGCCTTGGTAAACCTAAGAAGCTTCTTTCAAAAACATAAAAAAATATTACCGACCCCAAACTTTTGAACAGTTTTGAATATTAACATTTTATTTTTTTGCATTGAATTACTTTGTCCTGTCTGTCTTGAAAATAAAAAGTTTGACATAATTCTTTCTTTCCATCTTCCCTTTTCCCTGTGAAGGTCAGGATAAATACAGGCAAGAACACCACTCTAAAATTCAGCGAAAGAAATGAACAAAAGGCGCAAGCCAAGCGAAAAAAGAAAAGTGGCAAAAGCAACGGCCATTATCCTCTTGAAAGTTACAAGATCACAAGCCCAGCAGACATTTATAGGTAAAAGCCTAATGGGAAACATCATTAATTTACTTTTATTGATGTATTTCGCTGCTTGTTTGTTTTTATCGGTTCAGTTTCAACACAGTGTTTGTTTGTAGGGTGTTTGTGGACTTGGTGAATGGAGAGCCAATACCACGCAAGTCCATTTTGAAGTCCCGCAGCCGTGAGAACAGCGTGTGCAGTGACACCAGCGAGAGCAGCACAGCAGACTTCGAAGAGCGCCGTGCTGCTTTTGGACGCTCGTGGAGCCATGATGACGCCACACACAGTGATACCAGCGATGGCATTACAGAGGAGGATAGCCCCACTGGAACGAGCCCCCGCACTAACGGACGCTTTGAGGTACAGAAGACTAGTTGATGTTTGTTAAAGTCAACATGAAATGAAAATTCACCCAAATCTATTTTCTTAATATATGTTAATGATCTTATTGTGAATGATTTATTCAATCTGTAGTGCAATGTGATTTAAAAAAAACACATTTTCTTCAAAAACTGTAAACTTTGATTGTTTATATCTTGTGACAAAGTATGGTCCCACTTAATATTAAGTGGCCTTAACTACTATGCACTAACATTTAAATTAATCATTTGATACAATGCACTTGTTGTGTATGCACGTTTTTACAATGTACTTATATTTAAAAAAAAATACTTGCATGTAATTACATCTGTAATTAATTTCAGTAATTACATATATTATAATTACACTGTTGACTCATCCCTTACACCTTAACCCACCCTTAAACCTACCCATACCACCAAACCTGTCCCTAACCTTACCCGTATCCCACCTCAATAGCAGCAGAAGTGTTTTGCAATACGATATGAACACAATAAGTACATTGCACTTATTTTTTGATGTAAGTACGTAGTTAAGGCCACCTAATATAAAGTGGGACCGAAAGTATTTTTATTTCCTTCTCAGTCCAGAATTTATATTATATGTAATATTTTTTATGTCAATATTATAACAATATTCTCATTAAATATCCTCATTTGTAAGTCGCTTTGTATAAAAGCATCTGCTAAATGACTAGATGTCAATATTTAAATGTCTTTTGTGTTTTAGGCTTTTACAGGCACAGTGATTGAAAAGGATCCCCTGCCTTGCTCCATCCCACACCTGACCATCGCTGCTCCTGCCTTACCCACAATTCCTGAGAGGAAGCTGGAGGAGGTGGGCCCCGAAGCTCCTCAAGAGCCACCCAAGAGGATGTCCAAGTTTAAAGCTACACGGTTACATCAGAAATGAGTTCATCTCATCAGCACACAACTTCTGAATTAACAGTAACACTTATCGACTTACTTTCTCACTAGCTCTTGTCCTCCATACTATACTGTCATCTGTCTGTCTTTTTTTATTTTTTTATTGTGACATGCCATGTACCCTGGGCATTTTATTTCCTCTTTAAGTAATTAATAGAGATTATAAATGATTTCCCTAAAGTCTGCTTTTTTAAAATGCCAGATGGTTTGTTTGAAAGGATAGTTCACCAGAAAATGAAAACTGTCATTTACTCACCTCACCTCTTTTCGTGTCTTTTCTTTTTTGGAACACAAAGGAAGCTACTTTGAAGGAAGTTGGAAATTGTTGTTCCACAAAAGAAACACATACAGGTTTGAATTGTCATGAGGTTGATTAAATGATGACAGAATTTTCTTTTTTGTGTGAGCTATCCCTTTAAATTTTGAAGTTGCACTTGTTGGTATCTTTTGTGTGTATTAGATAAATAATAGTTAAAAATAGAATGGAAAAATGAAAATGCTCAAATGTTTTCAAAACAAACAAAATAGTAGTGTTAGTGACATCATGACTACTGTCATTGTTGTGATGTGGTCTATGATGTGATTTATTTTGGAAAATGCTTTATCACAGTTTATTCTCATTTTGTTCATTCATGACATTTATGTGCAACTTTGACCTATGTTGGTCATGAAATAGCTGGCAATTTCTGTCAGCTTTAAAAATATATATATATATATCCCTTCTGAACTTCATCTCTGACTCTCCCTTATCTCATTTTGTATTGTTTACAGAGTTTTGGCTTTGTACATCAGCCTTTTTGTGAAATCTGGGAAAATGTTGATGTAACTGAAAAGGAAAAAAAATAATAAATGATTTTGACTGTACAAGTATTTTAACTGGTTATGACTTTTTTCGTTTGGGTTCAGTTCTACACCGGATGTAAATTTGTGCATTCATTTCTGGACAGGAAACAAGTCTCGGTTCTAGCGATGAAGCGATTCGTTTGTCATCGTGGTGATGTTCAATCAGAGCCATTAGAGGACGCTAAAGCCTTTTACTTTTTCATCTTAAAAAAACAGCTGCTGCCTGTTAAAACAAGCTGAATCTAGGGCTCCAAATGTTAAGTAAATATTAGCAAAAAATGTTTTAGGCTTGTCACATTTGGTGTTTCTACATAAGCATTTTTTTAAATGTCATAAAACGTAATAAAATAGGTTTATAAAATATTTAGAATAATTAAATTATTATCAGTATAAATTTTGGATCAACATACATATTGCAGGGTAACTAGATTATATATTTGTGTTAAATGATGCGATATGTCACAAATTAATCACATATCTACAGTTATTTACAATGTTCGCAATGTGGCATTCAGTAAAAGCAGTTCAGCATTCTTGGAAACAAGTGTGTAAGAATAATCTAAAAACAAGATGACTCAGAGTGCTCCATTATTACTTCTGGCATTTAAAGGCAAGAATTGAGTACTTCTGAGGAGGACTGCCTCCATCAATGCCTTTGTTTGTACCGGTATCAGTCACTTGTGTTTGACTGCAGACTTATCCATCAGCACATTGACATTTGGATGTGGACAGGTTCTGAGTCAGCAGCTGGGCTGAACGCAGCTTAGTCCATTCAATTAATTTCTGTCTAGAACGACTGAATGATCAACTCAAACATGATCTTCATGCTTCAAATGGCTAGGAGTTGATTTCTGATGTTATTTACCAGGGCTGCTGTGAAAATCATAAGAGATATTTCACACAGAAACAGCGGGTGTTAAAGGGATAGTTCACCCTAAAATGAAAATTCTGTCATTAATTACTCACCCTCATGTCATTACACACCCGTAAATCCTTTGTTCATTTTCGGAACACAAATTAAGATATGCGGAGATTACTTACAAATTGTAATCCGTTACTGATGCCAAATTACATGACAAAAATTGTAGTCAGTAACGCAACCCACATTACACATTTTAGGTAATATAATCAGATTACTTTTGGATTACTTTTGACCTAACTCTTTTATTACATTGATTTAAACAGGATAATCTTGTACCATAATGATGTAAAAATACAAAGAGTGAGAAAATATATTCTTTTCACTGTAATTAACAACATGAAGTGCATTAAAACATTGTATTACATCAATGTTTCCCAAACTGGGGTTCGTGAGTTTAATGAAAGGCAAACATGTAATTAAATCATAAAAATGTAAAATTAAAATAAATCATTTTAAAATAACAATCAAAATAATTCACTTACTATAAAAGAAGAAATATTTTATGTTTACCTGCGCCCAATATGACCATTAACCAATGTCAGAGAACATGTAAATGTGATACTTATTAAAATATGTATTTTAAAATCTCAGGGGTTCTTAAAAGGGTCATTGATTATGATCTCACTTTTTTAACTTTAGTTAGTGTGTTATGTTGCTGTTTGAGCATAAACAACATCTGCAAAGTTACGATGCTCAAAGTTCAATGCAAAGGGAGATCTTGTCTTTTACAGAATTGCTGATTGACCACCTTTTAAAGTAAATATGCGTGTGCGTTCCTCTGCACGTAAATAAGGCACAGTGCATGTGTGTTCTACATCAGCAGCACCACACACATGAGTTGTTTACATGCGGATTTACTCCTATGGCGGGAGACTTGATTTAGAGAAGAATTTTTGTTTATTGTTATTAATGCAAGAAAAGAATCCAGAGTTGACATGTAAAAAAAAAAAAAACATTTGTACATAATACAGAAAGTATCAACACATTATGTCAGCTGAAAACAAATATTAACAATTTGTTTAAAGATTACAACAGAGAAAAAAGCAGGAAAAAATAAAACAAGAAATTGAGGGTAAGACATTTAATCGTCAATTACAGTATGAAAATTAAAGTAATTGCAAATTGAAATCGTTCTACTTGCTTTCTTATTTGTTTATTTTGTTTATTGTGTTTAGATCATTTTAAAATTCTTTAAAAAAATTCAATAAAATGCAGTTTGTTGTTGGTAAATTTACATTTGAGGATATAACTTTTACAAAGAAAATAAATTAAGTTTATAATAAAACAAGCATTGCTTTTAGCGGAGTCAAATTCATAATGTCCTAAAATAATGTCTGAAAGTTATGGATACGTCTTGCTGGATATTATCATTAATAAATTAGCTAATATTTTTCCAGAGTTGTTCAATATAATGACAAGTCCAGAATAAATGAAACACTGTTTCTGTGAGAAATTGGCAAATGTATAAATTGTATAAATATTAGTCTTAAATGGGGAGAAGAATTGTTGAATAAAGTCATTATTTTTGTTTTCTTTGCACACAAAAAGTATTCTCGCAACTTCATAAAATTCAGCCTGTATGATTTTTTTTCTTCTGGTGGACACATAGCCTGTCATTGGTCATTTTTAACAAACGCTGTTCACCATTCACATCCATTTTACTGAAAAGAGAAGCATGAACATTCAACTGCTACTCATCTCATTTTGTGTTCCACAGAGGATGTGCAGTCGAACAAGTTTGGATCAACATTAGGGTGAGTAATGATGATAAAATGTTCATTTTAGGAAATTCTCATTCATGAGTCAGTGTTTTCAGATTATTTTGTGTACCACTGTCGAGCCACTGTGGTGCCTTCTATTTTATGCCACTGTCTCAAGGGCTTGGGGCTTCTGTGTTACTGAAACTGTCACTGATAAGGATCGCACTAATAATGGCTTCTGGGCCCATAGGCTCTATAATGTCCAGCTGGTCTCTCATGCTGATCCACCGTTTTAGGGGTCAGAGTCTCTCCAAAGCCACTGAGTTCAGTCTGGATGTGTCATCATTAGACATTAGACCAAACCATAGTGCCTCAGAGTGGCCATTTCACCCCATAATTGAAACATCTGATACTCATCTCAAAGCAACAGTTATTAAAGGCAATTACACACCAATTAGTTGTGTAGTTAACACATCTAATGGTGCCAGATGGGGAGTATCAATTTAAACTCGAATGACAAACCTGCCCTGGATTTTGCTCGGGTGCAATTAGCAGCAGTATGCATGAAGCTGAAAAGAGGGAGATGTTTTTTTTATTTATTTCATGCTTGTGATGGATCCTTGTTCCTTATATTACTATGCATGTTTTCCATCTTAGTCTATTTTTATAGCCTATTTCAAATCTCTGTAAGGAAATTGTTAAGCAATTACATTCATTTTGGAGATATGCAATGAAAGTGTTCCACTATGCATGTGTTTGACTGGTAAAACAATAGATCACCACGGGCAGCTGTGTTACCTCCCTTGTTTCCATGGCAATGTTGCTGATTGACAGTTGCCCTGACAACTCCATTCAGCCACCACCTGCTAGCTGTCAATCAGACCTGCCATCCTGGGGCTATTGACAGAGCTGTCAGGCCTGTGTGAGATGTGCCTGTCAAAGCTTCCAAACACTTGTGGTGGCAGGGAAACATCTTTTTCCTCCATTCACATTGTCTTCTCTTGCTGCCTTCTTAAAAGTCAGATTTGGGTAGAGCCATATCCTCTTAGATTTACATTTACATTCACATTTATATGCCTGGCACACAGGACTCAAAGTTGACTGAAGTATTCCTGTAACAACAGTTATTTTAGGCTACATAGATTATACTACATGTAATGGTCATAAGACAGGACTGTAGAAATGTACCTTTACTGCTGTTCTCACTAAAGTAGTAACAGTCAAAGTGAGCAAACTCTTCTCTCTGAATTTGAATCTGAACTAGCCCGAGCGGTTTTGGAACAGAGAACCATTGTACACACAACATTAAAATATGTATATAATTGCTTACTGTAAAGTGCATATTCTATAGTCTTTGAGTAAAGCACGAGTCTGAGCCCCAACTCCACCATAGATTTATCAGCCAATCAAATGTTTTATTTGTTACCTGGTGGGCGTTGTCCTGTCGAGGCCTTCACACAATCACACATTCAATAATGTGCATAATTAGAGAGAAGATTGCGAGGGAATTTGTTGAACAGGAAAGAAGTCATTTCTATTTATTTTTACTTCAAATAATAATTGGTAAGTGATTTCTTGCACTTGAATAATTTGTTGGTTACTTAGGGTTTACTGAAGTTTATAGGCTGTCAATTTCCTAGACGTTTTTGAAATCTCAGTATCTTTGGTGTAGATGGCTGAAACTAAAATGAATGATGTCCATACAGGACCAACAGTTCAGGCATTATCTAGGTGTTTTTAAACATTCCCTCTTTCTTCCGTCCATGTTTGTAAGTGTCATCAGCCCAGCAGAGCTTTGCTCACACCTGACAGATGACAAGCCCCAGCTCGGAGGCTGACGCTGCAATCAAAGTGCTGTCACACCTGTCAATATCCCGCTGTCATAGCAACACTTCTTGTGAATGATGATGTGAGAGGTGGTGGGTTGGGGGGTAGCTTTGCATAAACAGTCACCCCCACCTCCAGATGAAACGTGGGGTATGTTCTCCAGGTTTCATAATTTCATAGCTGTCCATTATCAACGTAAAGTATAAGACTTTTCTTCATTCAGAACAATGATAGACATTTTATGTATTCACTCTGTTCTGATAATGCAGAGGATATTAATGTTCTTTTTGTAAAACCTTAAATTTTAAGTGCTTATTGGTTCCATACAGCATACTACTTATGCTTTTGTTTGGGGTTTTTAATAGCTCGAAATATCAGTCTCAATAGTCAGCCTCAAAATTTCAGCATGTTCCAGGTCTTTTGACAAAAAAAAAAAAATAAAGTTAAATAATGTTTGCGTTCTCAGAGACCCCAGATACTACAGGTGCATCTCAATAAATTAGAATGTCGTGGAAAAGTTCATTTATTTCAGTAATTCAACTCAAATTGTGAAACTCGTGTATTAAATAAATTCAATGCACACAGACTGAAGTAGTTTAAGTCTTTGGTTCTTTTAATTGTGATGATTTAGGCTCACATTTAACAAAAACCCACCAATTCACTATCTCAACAAATTAGAATACTTCATAAGACCAATAAAAAAAACATGTTTAGTGAATTGTTGGCCTTCTGGAAAGTATGTTCATTTACTGTATATGTACTCAATACTTGGTAGGGGCTCCTTTTGCTTTAATTACTGCCTCAATTCGGCGTGGCATGGAGGTGATCAGTTTGTGGCACTGCTGAGGTGGTATGGAAGCCCAGGTTTCTTTGACAATGGCCTTCAGCTCATCTGCATTTTTTTGGTCTCTTGTTTCTCATTTTCCTCTTGACGATACCCAATAGATTCTCTATGGGGTTCAGGTCTGGTGAGTTTGCTGGCCAATCAAGCACAGTAACACCATGGTCATTTAACCAACTTTTGGTGCTTTTGGCAGTGTGGGCAGGTGCCAAATCCTGCTGGAAAATGAAATCAGCATCTTTAAAAAGCTGGTCAGCAGAAGGAAGCATGAAGTGCTACAAAATTTCTTGGTAAACGGGTGCAGTGACGTTGGTTTTCAAAAAACACAATGGACCAACACCAGCAGATGACATTGCACCCCAAATCATCACAGACTGTGGAAACTTAACACTGGACTTCATGCAACCTGGGCTATGAGCTTCTCCACCTTTCCTCCAGACTCTAGGACCTTGGTTTCCAAATGAAATACAAAACTTGCTCTCATCTGAAAAGAGGACTTTGGACCACTGGGCAACAGTCCAGTTCTTCTTCTCCTTAGCCCAGGTAAGACGCCTCTGACGTTGTCTGTGGTTCAGGAGTGGCTTAACAAGAGGAATACGACAACTGTAGCCAAATTTCTTGACACGTCTGTGTGTGGTGGCTCTTGATGCCTTGACCCCAGCCTCAGTCCATTCCTTGTGAAGTTCACCCAAATTCTTGAATCGATTTTGCTTAACAATCCTCATAAGGCTGCGGTTCTCTCGGTTGGTTGTGCACCTTTTTCTTCCACACTTTTTCCTTCCACTCAACTTTCTGTTAACATGCTTGGATACAGCACTCTGTGAACAGCCAGCTTCTTTGGCAATGAATGTTTGTGGCTTACCCTCCTTGTGAAGGGTGTCAATGATTGTCTTCTGGACAACTGTCAGATCAGCAGTCTTCCCCATGATTGTGTAGCCTAGTGAACCAAACTGAGAGACCATTTTGAAGGCTCGGGAAACCTTTGCAGGTGTTTTGATTTGATTAGCTGATTGGCATGTCACCATATTCTAATTTGTTGAGATAGTGAATTGGTGGGTTTTTGTTAAATGTGAGCCTAAATCATCACAATTAAAAGAAGCAAAGACTTAAACTTAAACTGTGTGCATTGAATTTATTTAATACACGAGTTTCACAATTTGAGTTGAATTACTGAAATAAATGAACTTTTCCACGACATTCTAATTTATTGAGATGCACCTGTATGTAAATAAATGCAATGACTTTTCATATGCTAAAATTCTCAAACCTACATAATCTAAGCCTAATGTACAGCAGTGGTTCTCAACCGTTTTGACTCCAGCCCCCCCAATGTCTACAGCAATATTAAAGGCTGTTACTTTTACAGATTTTCATGCTACTGTATAAGGATTAAAAGCCTGTTCACACCAAGGATGATAACTGTATAAATGATAACAATTTCGATTGAATAATCATTTTAATTCTATGATAATAGGGAAGTCTATACCACAACTATAACAATAACGGCTTAGAGGAACGATATCGCTGGATTCAGAATGAATTTTTTTTCGAGCTGATGTACAATAAGAACATTGACAGCCAATCAGAATTCATCCTGCTTTGAAGAGCTTGAGCATTTAAAGTGGCAGATGACAAAACTGCTGCGCTTGCATATTATAAGCAGAATGTTATTATGCACTGGTGTGGACACTAATATAGTTAACATTAGTTATCTTTATAGTTATAAATCTTGGTGTGAACAGGCCTTAAAAATAACATTAATATATATATATATATATATATATATATATATATATATTATAAGCTGATAAAATACTTTACAGCTTGACATAATTAGAAAAAGTATATTCATTATAGAAATTCCTATGGAATTTTTTTTTAGCAATTTACATAACATTCCAGGTCTAGAAATCACACTTTTAAAAATGGACTTCCTCATATATCCATGATTTTCAAGAAAAACAGTTGATAAAGGGTTTGAATTATCTTAAAAATATATCTTAATTTGTCTTATTTTAAACATTTTAAGTAATCTTAAGGCCCTCTTGGAAGAGTGTTGAGGCCTCCTAATGGGCCCCGGCCCCTTGGTTGAGAACTGCTGCTTGACTTACTTTTGAGATTTCTTTATTATTATTATTACTATTATTATTATTATTAATAATAATTTTTACATTTTTTTTGTTTTTATTTTTTTAAGTGTGATTATGCACCCAGTCAAATCTATCTTAAACAGAAGCAAAGTTACTTTAATGGATGCAATTCCATTTCTAAAAAGTGCATGTCTATTCATTAAGAAGCTTCAATAATGTGACCTATACTGGCTTTTGCAGAACTTCACAGGAAAATAAGACGTTAAATTAAATTTTGTTATTATTGTTTTTACACTTGTACTCTAAACATGACAACAATATAGTTCATCTCAACAGAACATGAGGATGAAATCAAACAGCCTATTAAAGTATGCGCAGAAAATTGACATATGCAATTTAATGACTGTCTTCCGTTTTGTTAAATATCAGATTTGAAATCCCATGATTGGGTCAGTGCAGGGGAGGAAGGTTCTATTAAATCTGTCTGGATGAGGCATTTGCAGATTTAAAGAGTTTACAATATCCTGGCCATATTTCAAAGCCTATCATCTCCTTCAGATTAAAGCTGACGCTGATGTCTGCCAGCTCACATTAATCAGAAGAGTGTCACAATGGGTTTTGCAACAGTTAGAGTCGATGTTAATGATGTCTGCATTTCATGTTTCCTCTGCAGTGGATTATTAATCATGATCTATGATATTTGCTGTCGAATTGTTGTCTAATCATCCAAAGAGTTTACGTTTACACCCCCCCTCCCCCAATCTTTAGACAGGTTTGACTTAAAAAAAAAAGATTTGATTCCTGCCACGCAAAAGTCCAGTGAATAGAAATGTCTCCTGTGCATTTACATGACGTGAAATCAGAAGGGACAGGCTCGTCCTTGACAAGTACACCTGTCACAGGGTCAAGTCAGATCACATTGGCAGAGTCAAGCATGTTACGCTTGCTGCTTGTGTTTGTTTATTTCAGGATACATTTGTTGTAGTAACTATAGCTGGCTTGTAAAGCAACAACAAATGAGGTAAAATGCATTTTCAGATAGTTTCACTATACCATATACTTTATAATAAACAGAAAATGTAAAGTGATGAGAGGAATTTTACTATATTCATTTACATAGCAACATTTAATCTTACTTTCTATATGTACATGGTAATCTACAGTAGACAGAATTTTCTGCAATTATGCTGTCCTTTTAGTTTTATACAACCCTATATTTCTCTGTCTACATTTTTGTATTTTTATCACAAATCAAATTACAAATTATTACATTTATAAATATTGGAATGTTGTATAGCTTGTTTTTGAGTTTGTGTTTTTTAAATAGGTAAGTGAATACATCAAAGTATTACACAGCTGTGTGAATTCTGTGGAAAATAGACAATATGATTATTTCGAGTCATATTTCGAGTCTATTTCGAGTCATATCATTATATAAATTACTTTTTCCAGTAGTTTTTAATAAGATTTTACTCTATTTTAAGGCAAGTTCAAGTTGAAATAAGTTGTTTCGTCATATTATGGTACCAGGTGTGATTCTTCTTGAAAGAATTCACAAAGGAAAACATCTGTAGTTATTTTTATAGATAGCCTAACTAATTGTGCATTTATAAATGGCTAGAATCCTGAACTAATTAACCCTTTGTACTGTGCTGAAAATCCTTTAAAGGGATAGTTCACCCAAAAATGAAAATTCTGTCATCATTTACTCACCCTCAAGTAGTTCCAAACCTGTATGAATTTCTTTGTTCTGCTGAACACAAAGGAAGATATTTTGAAGAAAGTTTGTAACCAGGCTGTTTTGGGGCACCATTGACTTCCATAGTAGGAAAAAAAATACTATGGAAGTCAATGGTGCCCCAGAACTGCTCTGTTTCCCACATTCTTCAGAATATCTTCCTTTGTGTTCAGCAGAACAAAGACATTCATACAGGTTTGGAACTACTTGAGGGTGAGTAAATGATGACAGAATTTTCATTTTTGGGTGAACTATCCCTTTAAAGGATTTTCAGCACAGTACAAAGGGTTAATTAGTTCAGGATTCTAGCCATTTATAAATGCACAATTAGTTAGGCTATCTATAAAAATAACTACAGATGTTTTCCTTTGTGAATTCTTTCTTAGGTAAAACATAATATCCTTAAAACCAAGTTGATGGACAGAGTTGACACCTCTTTCTTACAGCTCATGTTATTATTGGGGCATTTCTTCATGAGGGAAGGACTCACCCTGCCAAGCACACAGACTGATGTTCACAGCTTTGACAAGATTCTGCACCTCTTTGATGTCTGTATGCGAAGATGTACGTGCGCGTGTTCTCCAACACGTTATCACGTCTCTGTCATTCTTCTGTGCTCCACTGACATGTTGAAGGTATGGGACAGCAGCTTGAGAGACTGTGGGTGGGTTTGTGTTCATGTTTATGCTGTCTGAATCATATTAGAAGGCTACAACTAAAATATAACTTATATGATTGATTGGATGAAGTAATTATCAGTCACGCCTTTGTCAGGATAGCGCCATATTTATTTTTTGACAGGAATGAACACAAGGCTACTACAGTGCATTCGCATTATACAGTTTTTTTTTAAACAAATTATCGATTGTTCAAATGACGAAATGTCTTTCTGAAAATTGCGATCTAGGACATTTATATTGTGCGTGCCATTATAAAGACTGTATTTATGTAAACGCGACTTACAAACGTGTTTGACCGTTGCGTTCGCGCGCGGGTTATCACGTCCTGTGAAGGCGTTCTAAAAATGCGGCGTTCAAATTTTAACCTTTTTAAGTAAATTTAAAAAAAAAAAAAAAACGTCACATAGAACACGTTTTTGCTTGAAAAAATTGAGAAGTGAAATGAGGAAAACCGCCTCAAGGTAAGTTTTTAAAAGCTGAATTTACTTTAACTTGAGTGCAATGGAATGGTAAAACATTCTCTGTGAACGGCCCTAAGTCTTTCCCTCACAGCCTCTTTAAATTCAATATGGCGTCTAACCTGACTCAGGGCACGGTTCTCTGGTTTAGACAGATTTAAACAGCACAAATAGTGAAGCTTATTATTTTATTAGATTAGACCTTGATGTTACATCCGATTATCAGATAAATCAACAGTCCTTGACTCTGGGAACTGAACTTAATGTGTTTGTTCTTTAATTTTATTTATTTATTTTTATCTGTAAAACATTCTTAATTAGGATAGAAATGGCTGAGTTGGCCATTAAATGCAATAGCACACGGTATCTGCTGCTCTGTAATGCAGATCAGAGCTGGCGTTGACGTTGAATGAGAGGTGGCCAAACATGATCATGACAGTCAAACAGAAAGGCCAGACAAGCAGACAGATGTCTGATCAGTGATTTTCAAAACACTGTATTTCAACTCCCTCAATGTGTGAATAAAGAGGACAGGAAGTGGCAGTTTGGCAGCTCCAACCAGGAGTGTCACACTGAATTGTGTCCCCTGCCATCTCTGGATGGCTAGCGCGGCCCAGGAGGTCGCGTGAAGCACTCAGCTCATGCATTTCTGGGACGTCGCATCTAAACGGCACCTATGCATATGGCTGAGATGTGCGGAGAGGGACGATGGACAGGGACGAGACCATTACCACATTTCAAATGAGCCCTGACAGAACATGAGTGGATGCCTTGTCAGATCATTCTGAATACACAATGTCAGAAGTCATGCCACCATGTCAGACAACTCTGGCGGTGGTAGAGAGCTAGCATGCTATAATGTTCGGCTTCTCTCTGAAATCTTGACATGTCTGAGATTTCTGCTCAAAATGAGGTCAGTTCAAGTGAAACAAGATAGACAAAAAAGCATTTGTTTGAGACTAGTGCATATGCTTCTATTTTATATTATTTTCACATTTAAACAATGTATTTTTTAAAACACAAATCTATACATAAATGGACAATGAAAAAAACAAGTAAATTTAACCAAAATCTGATATGCTGAAAGATAATAAAAATATTGTGAGATCCAAAAAGTCTACTAGTGAAAATGCTTATATTTTCAGTTATTAAAAATAATGCAAATCATGTAATGAAATTAGAATCCTAAACATTTCTTGTGTTATTATTTTCATTATATAATTTGTTTTAAAATCTTTATTTATTTACATTTACATTTAATCATTTAGCAGACGCTTTTATCCAAAGTGACGTACAAATGAGGAGAACAATAGAAGCAATCAGACCATCGAGAGAGCAACAGTATATTTAAATATTTAAATTCCACATTTTTATTTTGTCCCCATTGTATATACTGACTACTGACAAAGTAAATTTGACCAGAAATACTGGGCGCAGGACACACATAAGGAATTTTATATGTTCTGGGAGTTTTTCATTCGTAATATATCTGATACTGATTTTTTTTTTTTTTTTGGCATATTTCAGTAAGGTTCTGTAGGGTGGCACATCCAAGGGTCACATATTAATAGAAAGATTCTTGTTTCTAAATTCTGTCAAGATAGGTATGGAATAAAAAAAGAAACTGGACAAAACTAAAACTAGTTCTCAGTGAGATATCCAGCTCAGTTCTCTTGGGGGTTGTTTGGTACACTCTAGTGTATAAAAATGAAATATATGCTCTTATTTATACCCCAACAGATCTTGTTTTAGACCTTCCTTTTCTTGCAAATGTAGCTAGATCAGCCAGTGTGTTCCTCTCAAGCGTTTTACTTGGTCAGCACTTCTCTCCTAGTCAGAAATGTTGCTTAAGGTATCACTTAAGGTGTTGGAAAACAGGATCAAACGGATTGATACACAGTTTTTGACATGCTATTTGAGCACGTAGCTCACTATAATTGGTCGTGTCATCATGCATTAAATTAACAATGTATGGTGTAATGCCCTGAAACGAGTGTCTTTTGCAAATCTGTCAGATATCATGCCAAAATGCTCTTGACAGCTGTCTGGGGAAATGCTAGTGAATAGCAATTCAGCTGCTCAAAATATTCCCTGTCCAGCTGTTAAATATTTTGGATTTACAACAACTGTCTCGAGTTAGTTTATTAGGCCGATGTAAGTGTACTGTATGTAAATGCACCATAGTTCTTCATACTGCTTAATTTTTAACTCACAACCTTCTATGACTAAATCAATATCACTTTAAATAATTTTTAAAACATTTAAGCATAAACATTGTCCAACTTGATTTAAACTGACTGTACTTCAGCAGTATGACAATTTTCCCATTCTTTAAGAAAAGGAAAATGACCTTAACCCGTACCCTTGTGCTGAGAATAATTCAGCATGTGTGGACTCTGTGGGCAGCTGCCTCGATTCTGTCCCATGAGTGCTCTGGAGCTGTCATAAACTGTCACGTCAACTCAGGTCTGGTCACAATATGAACTGACACACAAGTAGCGGGTGAACCTGATTTCCAAGAGGCCATGATGAGATGAAGATTGTGCTAACTCAGTGATCAATTTATGTTCAGGTTAAGCATGAATGTGTTCTAAGCAACACTGCAAATTACACCAGAACAGAGCTTTGATTTACAAGTTGCATGTTGAGATGTTTATGAAAATGTATGTTTGATTTCATATATCATTTTTTTCAGGTACTGGCCTATATGCTATAGTTTTTAGAACAGCTAACTTCAAACAAGATGTCACAAGAAATAAGGATGACGCCAGTACAGTCTGTACAGCGTTTCACATCAAATCCAAGCTACTGTTTTCACGTCAACTTTTTTTGGATTGGCACATGTGTCAGAATTCCTGTTCAAACTTGTCTGATCAGGTTGAAGCTTATTGCACTGTCAAACGTAGCTCTCTTCTCATTAGTCTGGGCCCCTTCCCATCAGTGCATGCGCTCAAATTAGATTGACATCCAAACTGTTCAGATACACAAAGCAATTTAGATGATATTCATTAGAGCGATGACATAGGCTGATGTGACTCTGACAGGGAGCACTTCTCTCTCTTTCTCTCTCTTATTTTATTACCACTGAGGCGTGACTACCCCCACTGAATTCACCATACCAAAGGAACAAAACAAAAAGACAACAATGTCAATTTAATTCTGCCAATACTTGATGGGAAACAAGCTGAGATGACAAAGAGTGCATATATTTGACAATGACAATGTTTAGACTGAATGGTGAGTTAAAAGATATGGACTAAAGAGGAAGTAACTGCAGCACAGTTACTTTGTTTTTCTTTTTAATAAATAACATTTTTCAATTGGAAGAAAGCCTTCATCCAACTATGGCATAAGGATGCACTATTGGGGAAAAAAGTGTTTTTTGGACTCTTTTGAATGACTAATAAAAACAATGGTCTTATTAGAAATCTGAGATTAGGTTAAAATTATGCAGTTTAAAAACATTAAACGTGAAGTCAAGTATTTGAAAAAAAGACAAATAGGCTTTGTTTTTTTCTAATAGCATTTTTCTTCAAAAGATTACTTTTTTTACATTTACATATATGGCATGCCTCATTCAATGTATTAACATTCAACAAAAATGATGTAAATAAAAACAATCAAAAATGTCTGGTTAAATAGTCTGATTAACAAATCTGGCAAGAATAAAAATGAACAGGTGATTCAAATATTTGGAGAAAACAAAAACATCTGTAAAAAAGCAAGTCAATGCAATTTATATCAACAAAAATGTTAAAGACAAGTATTATATACAGTTATTTAGTTATACATCTATAAATAAATCAGATTCCTTATGCACAAATAAACTAAGTATTAGCACAGGCAAAAATGAAAGAAAAAAAAGCAAGCCATATTTTGGAAAATATGCATAACATAACATCTATGTACAAATGTACTTTAATCTCTCATCAGAACAGAAACTTCCCCCATCATGAGCATTCAAGAATGTTCATAACTTTAAGACATTTTTATATATAATAGATTTCTTATACGGTGTATCTACTTGGTAAAACTGGTGGTAGCCACCTTAACTTTAAACAGGTTTTAAAAGTTAAATTACCATTACAATATTCATGATCACAAAAGCTTAGCCTACACGGCCAACTGTTAATGCAACAATATATGAGTAACTGTGTATGAATCTTTACATTAGGATCGTACTGTCTGTTCTCAAATGAGAGTACAATAAATATCCTGGCATACTGTGTTAACTGTATTGTTTTATACATTTTTTGTATATTACAGTGCTGGCACCGGTGGCAATTGCTCCTGACATCCTCTAGCTGGCAGTACAGCAGGAATCACAGGTTTTATGGGAGGGCTCTTAGAATGCTTTGTAATCCTCCGGTTCCGATCCTTAGAAGTAAGTTTTGCCAAGTCTTTCATTTTAAACCCAAGGTGTGACTCAAGGTGACAGATGTATGTAGAACGAACTTGGAACTGTGTTGCACATTCACTACAGTAGAAAACTGGGTGTCCTGAGTCAACGTTCTTTATGAACTTTGTTCTGCCTGTTCGTCTGAGCTGATATTTCACATTGGCCAGCCAGTGGCTGATGGTTGTCATAGATAGATCTGTTATATGTGATATGACCATCCTTTCCTGGGAACTCAAGTCTGATATCACATACTTTCCATCAGCTGTCTGCCTGAGGCAGGATGCAAACTGAGCCTGCAAAATCAGCAAGTGCTGGGGTTTCCAGTGCGATTGCCTACCTTTACGTTTATGCACCATGGATGTATCCTCTGCCTCATCTGAAGTATGAGAACCCTCGATTTCTGACTGCTCTGGTTTACATAAAAGCGTTGGGGACTTCAAAACTCGAGAGTCTGAGAGATTGCGCAGCATGTCTGATATGTCAGAGAGGGCATTTTCACACAAAGGACTCGCTGGTGTTAAGATTTTGGAACTAGCTGATTCACTCACAGATACACCAGACACAGAGGAACTCAAAGCTTTGCCTGGGAGAGCAGCAGCTCTGAGACACTGTTCACTTTTGCCTTTGGACAAGTCTATCGGTTGGTCTCCGCAAATTTCATGGCAGTCAGAATGCAACTGGCTAAGTTTCGCCGAGTGTCCAGATGGACCGGCAAGAGCGGCCCTTTCAGCCATGCTGTTGCTCATCCTGAGAAGCATGCTCATAGGGTCCTGGACAGGCCTTACCGGTTTGGCAGCTTTACCCAGATGAAGGTTCATAACAGACTGAAGGGCACTTAGAGGACTGACAGAGGGTTGTTTTGGCTCAGGGTGGGCAGAGAGTAGACCAGCATCCTCATACAGATCTGAAGTGGGGCGAGAATCTTGTGTGTGCTTCTGAATTTCCCTTTCGTTTGTGTTAGCCTCAGAGACATTGCTCATAGGTGTAAATGCGCTCTCATGACTTGGAGATTTTGACATTAGCGGTTTCCCTTTAGAATTCAGCAGTTGCTGATGTGGGGATCCTTGCCCATTCAAGTCATTCAATTGTCTGTCTACTTCAGCAGCCTTTTCTGTTACTTTCTTTTCCAGTTTGTCCACCTCCTGGGCATTAACTGTGGTAGAGGAAGCTCTTGGTGGAGTGCTTGGAGGGATCAAATAACTTTTGTCTATGGACTGGCCTTCCTGACTACTGGTTGATTGTTTTAAAGAAGAAATATAGCCTAAATTGTTTATACCAGGTTTCAGTTGGTTTCGTAACTGATAAGCTGCATGAATGCTCTGGTAACCGCCCCAACTCGGGGCACCCCTCTGTGCTTTGTTAATAGCCGATGTAACTGTATTCTCCAGTGATTTTAGAATATCAAAATCCATTTTAGGACTCTCTTTTAGATCATCTTCAGTTAGGTAATCAGACTTAGATGATGTGCCAAATTTCTGCTTAGCATCATTTATATTTGCAGACTCCTTGCAATCACTGTCTTTCTGAGAAGTAATTTCTTGTGTCTTGTTTTTGTCCCCAGTTGCTACAGATGGGAGGGACGGTGACTCCAAGATTCCTGTGGTTAAGAGAGGGGAAGAACATGGTGTACCTGACTGAGACTTCTCAGACTTACTTTTGGGATGAGGAGGCTTGTCTGTCTTTTGCAATGTTTGGGTGACTTTGACAAAGTGGCCGGTCAACATCATATGAGCACTCAACTGCTGCAAAGAGTCATGTGAAATCCCACACTCCATACATTTGAGGTTCTGAGACTTGAACTGCACACCACGGCTTGTCTTCTGATCTATCAAGTCATCTTTGTTGGTTTGTTCAGAATACATCTGAAAAATATCACTGGCCTGCCCTCCGTTGGGACTTCTTGTCTGTTCTGTGGTGTGCAAAGATTTTGCAACATCCAGCTCCACTGGAACCCTCTTCCTGAACGAAGACACAACTTTAGCAGCAATTGCTGTTCTTGGCTCTCTCAGAGGAACCTTCTGGTAATGCTTAGTCTTTATCATGTGCACGCTGAGGTCTTGCAGGGATTCAAAAGAGTGTCCACAGTACATACAGCGTAGGACTTTCTGGACATCTTCCTTTCCCTCCATCTCCAAAAGAGAGCGCTTACGGGGCTTGGACCATGACTTGGCACCTTTACTAGCGCTTTCAAGGTTATCATCACGGTAGTGGTCTGTTTCATTCATGTGAACTGTGAGATCAAGCAGTGTGTCATATGATGCACTGCAGCTTTTGCAGTGGAACTTGCTAGCACCAGTAAAGATGGATCCATAGAGTTTAGTACTTTGGCGGTAGAGCTGGACAGTGGAGAAAATACTTGGTTCAAGTGTAGCAGGTTGTTTCTGAGAGACCTGTTGGAGTGTCTTTGCGATAGCAGACTGATGCCAGTCATAGCTGTTGCGTCCAGGACTGCTGTTGCTACTACTGCTACCGCTGCTACTGGCAGGCTGTTCATCTGCATGCGGCTGAGAGGAATTCAAGCTCAAAAAGGACCAGTAGGGGTTATTAAGGAAGCTTTTGTAAATAGCCTTCATCTGTTCTAGACTGTCTGTAATACATACTGAGCCCTCAGAACGGTCTTTTAGAAAGTCTGTTGTGGCCTCCTCATTTTTGATCGGGGTGCTGTCTGCATCTGACGTGGGATCACTAGATTCACTTATGTGAGATTCACTGTCAACATCATGACCAGACAGCTCAGCAGTAGGGGAATCTTGTTCATCCTCTGGGTTATTGAAGTCTTCTCCCATATCTCTTTCACCCTGTTGTTTCTTCTTGGTCACTGAACAATCGCTTCCAGTGCCTTCGGTCTGTATGGTGTTCTCCTTAACATTCTCTGAATCATAAGCTAGTGGGAGAAAAAGAGGAAAAAAATATTAAATTAATGCCATATAAGTTGAAATGAATGAAGTAAACAAACACAACAATCATTTAACCCAATTATATTCTTCTAGAAATTAAAATGAATGGGCAACATCCCACAAGATGTTGAACTGCAATACAGGCAAATCATCCTGGGAAAAGTATTCCTCCACCCTGGCCAACAAGTCAAAGTGCAAATTTTAATTGCAATTCTGTATCCTGTTGTCTGCCTCAGTTCAAATGCAAATCAAATTCAAGAATTGAATTAGTATCTAAAAGGTATTAATTCAATTCTGAATGGCACATAAGCACTGGAGCATCCACAAACAAATAACAGAGGACCAAGAAATAACCTTTATTTCTTCTAGAACTTAGATTTTAAACTAGTCTGGTATAGTCTAGTCAAGTGAACATCAAATATTTTTATACAATTGTTTGCTGTTAAGCACATAATCAGGCTATTTACAAGAGGTTGCACCTGCTGCCATTCGGCCCACCTCTCCACATGTCTACATTTCGACCCACCTGTGCACATATGAAGAGACAAATAGATAGAGGGAAAAGGTGGACAGATAGATTGAGAGGTTAAGGGGAATGACATAAGATGGCGGCACATAAGCCACCTGTCACTTTGAATCCCACCTGACGACTGTTCACCTTGGACAGGTGACGTGTTGTGAGAAAAGTGTCTGCTCGAGCACCTCCAGATGACAAATCCAAGGGGACACGGTCGCCCTTCTCTCTGCCAGCTGCCCTCACACCCTCAAAAGAGCCCATCCACCACCATCCTCTGGGACTGACGATCCCGTCTCCTGACAGCCTGTCCCCTGCTAGTTTGACACTGTCACTCTGACTCCGTAAGTGGAACAAATGCCCCCTTGAAAGCCATACCAACCCCCCGTCTCTGTTCCACTCTATTCACTCTTGTTTGTGTGCGCATTTGTGATTATGTTGCTCATGTCAAAAGGAAAACGCTTGACATGTTAGATGTTTGGAAATACAGCAGGCCTTGAATTACAAGCTAACATGGTGTGCCGCCACATGTGTGATTCAAGTGCACTGTTGCACACTAACGGTCTCTCTTCCTTTCTCTCTCTTACAAGATCCACCACAGTCCTGACAAGAGTGTTAAAGCACAAATAGCTCTCATTTCAAATGATAATACACAATCTCACAAGCCTGCGCTTCTCTCATTTAGCCTCTCACTGGCTGTCAGCCAAGCGGCCCGCAGGATGGGGGCTCTAAAGGATAACTGGCAGGTGCAGGCCAGTCTTATCCCCTCTGTAGATTTGGATTGTCACTAGGTATCCATTACTTGCCAATCTCCTCTGATCGTGCCCGACAGCCTTGATCAAAAGATGTCATTTGAACGGCCTGATTTGGCATGAACTCCAAAGCAGCTCGAAAAGAGGGTGAACCAGGTGTAACTACAATGACATGATCATTTTCCTGCCCTCTCATATCCCTGAGACAATTACGGTGACACACTGAGGGTCCACAATGGCAAATTGCTTTTTTCTTGCACAAATGCCAAAGACTACAAGAGTGTAACTTTTTTTGGAAGGATTTTAAACCAAGTAAAATATAAAACGGATATCATAACCCTGAAGTGAATCAGAATAAGTCAGCTTTAACCCACTGACATTGTTACTGTACATAACACAAGCCTGCCCTCATACAAAACTTAGAGGCTGGCAAAGTTCAGAACATACTCTTAACATAACCTAAGAAACCATATACTCTCACAAATGTATGTGTGTATCAAGACCCAAGTGCACTAAATTTGATCACAATCTTTAACCTTGAATGATTTATAATGCATCTCAGGAGGCACCTACCATAACCAATTATTCTCAAAAGGCTTGATTGACAGCCTGGTGATTTATTAAGCTAATAAAATGTGATGTGTGCATTGAGTTCTAGCAGATCAAAAATCCAGGAGACTTTAGTGGCACTCGCCTTGTTTGATTTATGTAACTATTACATTTGTCTCCATATGATCAGTCATTATTCCCCTCCAACTTACAGACAAAAACAGCACCAATGACATTTGAATTGGAACATCAAGTTCTATACGCAATAACCTTTGGTTAATGTGAGTGCATAATTGCTTATTTGAAGACTGTACATGATTACTGTTAAAAGTAGGCATATTTTGTTAATTCCCATCTAATGTGATCCCCTAAACTGTCTAGATCATCTAATTTTTACATCAGAGGTTGTTCATTTTGACGTCATTGTATTTAATGCCATACACAGGTCTTGTTAGGCAACTCTGCAATAACACCCAATAAGATGATTGCTCAATTTAAACAAAGCTTTCTGTCCGTAAATACTGTAGCTTTTCATCCTCAGAGCTCACATGACTCACTCAAAACCTCATAGTGAGATACAGATTGAGGCTAACTGTGAGAATTGTTCTTGCTTGAGGCCATGTTAATGTGCAACACATGACACTTTGATCAAAATAAAGCAGCGTTCAGGCAACATGTTGAGATGCCCCATGCCAAAAATAGCGTGTTTTGTGCTGCAAATGTAGTCAAATCAAGACAGAAAAAGAACTGCGGGCGCATAATGTTGTCCTGGGTCTTGCCCTTTCTGTAGTGTTTCTCTTTCTCTGCTGGAGAAACTTAAAACTGACCATTTACAGTAAATGCGGGAAGGCAAACAGTCTCTGCTGACTGGAATTCCACCGACCACAAACGTCCTTTCAGGGGAGATATCTCTCTAATTATCACTCTGTGTGCCTTTGATTCCTTTTCCCCCTTGACAACAGTGTGTCTGATGTGCCTCAGCTGCCAAGAGTGATTGGCAACAATTCTATGTGTATCTAAGCCAGCAGCTGCTGAGATGATGGCCCAGCATCAAAGAACTCAGTGAGATGGATGGCACTCATAATTCTACTCTGCAGGGACAAGGTGGGGGAGGTTGGGGGCAAAAACCAACATCAAAAAAAAGATTCCCCAGACTGTCACCCACCCACCCCCAACCTTTCAAGCAAGGCTTTGTCCCCGAGTTACCCTCCTTTAATAAGCTTCCGATAACTAGGAATTGAGTTCACTGAAAATACTGGAAGGGTTCGTTGGGAATGCAATACCGAACTCCCAATCTTATCCGGCAATGACCACCCGGTGGACAGCTGGTGTCTCATAACAAACACAGAGAGAAAGCAAAGCTATCCATCATAGAGAGGACATCCAAGACCCTGTGCTCTGTCTATGCCTCTCTAACTCTCAGGTTACAGGCTTACACAGCCGTCCAAATAATATTCACTGTGATAAATGGTCCTCTATGCCGCCTACCTCTCATTAATCTCTTTCTTTAAAGGAGCATCCATCATGGAGCAGGGCTAGAGCTGTGGGAGAGAACGCTAGAGTTCATTTACAGGCCAGCTGAGCTTGAGTGATGCATGTCATTTTAAGCTCGGACGGGAATGCGCAGACGTGAACACTTACAAATGTCCAGATACGTGAATACCCACACACGAAGGCGGATGCACGCATAGACGTGCATTCTTGACAAAGTCAATGATTGACAGACTGATTTACAATGTGGTTTGGTAGGAGAAAATTTCGAAATGTGTAATGCAAGACTTTCCCACCTTTTGTTAAAGTAGAAATTATCATGCATTAAGCTAAATTAGAACTCAATTGTTGTTTCACTTGCTCAACACGTAATATATCTCAGTCTGTCATCGGCTGAGGTCTCAACCCAAACAGGGCTTTCAATGACTTAATGACTTAATGACTTAACAGCTTAACTCAGCAGTGCGACAATTTATTAAATTTTCTCACCTGTGTCACTTTCTTTTACTCTAACGACAAACCCTATAAAGCACCGCCTCCGTTTCTCTTTTAAACATTTGACCTGTATCTCTGGCATCCCAACTTTCTCCCCAGCCTTTTCTGTCTAATTCTCAACAATATTTCTTCTTTCTACCCTCCCTCGGCGTCTCGGAAAGCCTGCGTGATAGATGACGTGTGTCAGGATGCCAGAAGTAAAGGGTGGCAGCGTGATTAACGGTTCTGTTGAAAGGGTAATTGACGGTTTGGCATTGTGCTGATCTTCTCCACCAGGGTTTGGTTTCTGGACCCCTGAGGACCAGACTGACTCATTTTTCTAAAATGGACCGCAAGCTAAAAGCCACCTCCCATGAGAAAAGAGATGGATTCTTGTCTTCTTAACAGAAGATTGATGTCTTCATTGTCAACAGAGCAAAGTAACATTCATATAAGTTTACAACCACGATAGAGTGCTAGTTCAAATGAGAGTTCGGACAGTAGGTCAATGTGATGTTTTTGTGGGGGGCATATAGTGAAATGATGAGCGATACAACTGTCATATCACAATTATTAAATAAAAAATCTCATTAAAAAACAATTGTGGTGTATTTTACTATTATTTCTTAGAAAAAATAGATTTCATTTAAAAAAAATGTATCTGTGAAACCTTTGCCATTTTAAAATTATGATGTCAGACTTACACAACTTTGTGTCAAGGTTAATAAGTCTCTGGAAATCACAATTACATATTATTTAATGACAAAGCATGGATGCTCTTAAACCATTGACTAGTAAAAGACATCTACATCTACTAGTTAGCTATGACTTCCAAAGTGTGGCATGGTGATGATCCTTTTAAACTGAAAAATGTAAACTGTCCATCACAACTAAAGCATCAATACCAGTTATAAACACAGTAAACTTATGGACACACCGTCTGTGTGCATGTGTGAAATGTGTACCTAGGAATGTGTAAGATTACTTTAATCTTTTGTCTCAGCTGCAGCGTAAATCAATGGGGTTCTAGCAGTTTTGAAGCTGTTGGCAGTGATTACAGGCATGCCTGGCTGGAGAGGTATGTTGACACTGGTTGGGATTAGGGAATGGTGGGCCTCTATGGTTTCCTGCCCTTTCATCACCGCCACCATCAAGCCCAGCTCCTGCGTCACATCCACGCATGACTGATGGCCGCTTGTCCGGATGACCTGCCTCGTACCTTAGATCTGACAGCGACTGATTTTACCCTTAGAAAGAGGGAGAAGGCAGGGCCTGGAGTCGCGCCCAAAAGAGCCTGAGAACCGAGAAGCTTTTTGGCCAGGGTGGCCTGTGGGATTTGCGGAGGCGTGTCCGATTAACTCACATTATCAACCCACACACAGACGGAGAGAGATCTAACTAACAGAGTTGAAGCAAAGTACAACTCTCAAAATAGATTTGATGTCTAATCTGTCATTCCAAATATGGCTCAAAGACAGATGAAAACATTCATTTCAGAAGGACTGTAGGTGTTTCCACATGTTTGTCTTCTCATAACAGTTCGGAATCGTCTAGATTCCAGACTGGCACCAAAAAGCTCATTTGTCACGTAAAGGTGCTAAATTGGGTTATGGCAATAGGAAAGGCCAGCAGGAGTGGCTAATATCAACTTGATTACATCAAGGGAGCACAAACCTAATATGACTTGGTGACAGACGCATAGCTTGTCAACTCCAATCATTGCACCTGTCAGGAATCCATCAAGTTTACAGCTAATTAGGTGTGCTCAAATTAAGCAAAGCAAAATGTTTCCTTTTACAGAGCTGTGCAAACCTTTAGGGCAAGAGGGAGAGAGTGATTGGGAAAGAGTACATTTCTCTATAAACTCTCATTAAGATTTCACCTACAAGATTGCTATTGAGCGTTACATCACCTACAGAGAAAACAATGCATCAGAATCAATAAGTTAAAAGTAACAGTCCTACTTCCAGTGGCCCAGTATGTGACTAAATGTGTTCATACCTGTAAACCATAAACTCACACTTGTAAACCACGCGGTCACCACTCTGCACAGCGCCTATGAGTGAAGTTTGGAGGAGCATACTGATGAAATAAAAGCCCAGGCAAGCTTATGGGAAAAAGAAGGAGAGCACTCACATGGCCTTGCTCTGATTGACCATTAAAGCCTTTGATGGATGAGGCTGTCACAAGGATAACAATTAAATCCAACATGAGACAAAGCTGTTCTGACAGGCCAGTCTAACAGAGCAAGCCATACCCCTCCATTAAACTCCACATCATCTCTGCCTCAAACACACACACAAACAGTGAAGGCTATATAATAATGGCTTTGTATCTCTGTTTCAAAGAGCTCTGCTATAAATATAAAAATGCCCCAGAACTCCTCCTCTTTTAAATAATAGGATAGGATCTATTCTATTAAGCAGACAGATAATGTTTTAGTTTACATTAAGGCAGTTTCAGTGGTTCCCACCTCTTCAGAGAAGTTAAAATAGGCTGAAATGGTTTTCGTGTATGTGTCAATGTTTCATAAGGACATAAGGTCTGAGATGATAAAAAACACATTTAAGAAACATAAAAAAAAAATCTGGTTCAAAATGCCAGCTAATGGTTTCACAGTTTTGAAAAACAAACACTTATACCAATTTTTACTAAAGCACTTTGCTTGCACCCTGAATATAATGTACATATTTAATCAATATTTGAAAAAATAATATATATTATAAATAAAAAAATTTTTTTAATAATTTTAATAATTAATTATTTTATATTTGTTATATTTAGCCTAAGTTTATATCATGCATTTTGAGTTACAAATGTCAAGTTTCATTAGGGTTGGTCTATTTGTCCTGTTGTACAAACAACAAGCCTTTTCATAAAAAATATCCAAAACAACAACAACTTAATGACCTTGATATACAGATGCGGGTCTAAATGGGTCCTTTCTAGTTTATGGTTTTCTTGTCACATGACAACAAAATGGCTTCCTGACTATTTGTTATGCCACAAAGTTTTTCAAATATTAATACTTAACTGCTTCGCCCCTTAAAAAAAGGAAGAAAGAAAGAATAGTAATCAAAAACACGATTATGTCAAATTACTTATAACAAGACCACTCTCTTAACAAATTTCTGCCTTTTAAAGATATTTTTTATTTTCTTTCTTCTTTTTTTTTTTTTTTTTTTTACAATATACAGACAGTTCCACCACTTAGACCATTTTGAATTGTCTTGAAGCCACATAAATTCCATCAAAATGACTTTTAATTAAATATTAAATGCATGGTCGTTATTCAAAAGCTATTCAAGTATCTTTGTACGAATCGAATTGGACTGACAAAAAGTATCCAGTAGCATGACAAAATGTATGACTTAATTTAGAATAGGGAAAATGAGTTATAGCCTACGCGAAAATAAAAAACCCATACAATTAAACGCGATTATACACAGATATTGTTCTTTATGGTAGTTTGTAAATGCAAGGCAGTAAACCAAATGTAGCCTATAACGGTTTTAACAGACAACAAACTCAAGAGGACAGATGTAACGTTAGACTATCTAAGTTCAAATAAACTTACCTGCCGCTCGTTTGGGCGCCTGCTGTTTTCTCCTCGGCATACTTGCGCGCAGATTGTGTGTCTATAAACGCAACCTGAAACGATATTCAACAATATATGCTCCCAACCAGACGTGTCACCATTTAACAACAGCACGGCGCAGTCACAAAAGCTACTACACTTCGCATTGGGCATAGGAGAAAGCCAGGTGCTCCGTGTTCAGCGGTAGTCTTTGTTTAAAGCCCGTCTGCCGGAGTGATGAGGGAAACTGCGCGGCAGGACAGGGACGCCAAAGTCCGCGGCAACTGATTCTTCAGAGAGCAGAAAGTAAGGGGGCGTTCACACGTCTGGCGGTGTTAAAACAGCTAGATACAACGCAACGGAATGGCACTGAACGCGAGGGTTTTAAGTCGAAATTAGAGAAGTTACACGCCGTTTAAAGCTGATGGCGCAAGACGGTGAAACAAGAGAGACGCGACGCAGCGATCAAAGTGTGGATTGACAAAAAAAATCAACAATAGCTGACAAAACGCCTGCTATGCTCCTATCGGTCACTCCCACGAACATATAATGCCCAAAATCCAGTCTAGGTAGGCTGCTCATAAGGTTTTGAGACACTGCCAATATGTCACTTAAGAGCGCATTAACAAGACCGCTTACACTGACAGGAAGGAAGAATGTAACTTAACCCTTTAATGGACACGCCCAGAAAAAAACAATGGAGTTTTTTGGGACAATAATAACAACCTTTAAGCATATATCAAATGGTTGATATGTCAATTAATGGTTCATTTTTTTATTATTATGCATTGACTTTAGTTATTTTCATCAAAATAAGACTTTCCTCTTTATCATCACTACACTATGAATAAAAACTTTTACTCTCGATTTGAAACCACTGTAATCAAAAAATATGTAAGAGATTGATTGATGTGTAAATAAGACATTCTTAATATATATATATATCACTATTACAGATTTGAAAGTGCACTTTTGACATGATTGGATATCTGAAATGTTTAGATAAGCAGGTTTGCTAAAATCATAAAACAGAAGAAAACCTCATGCTTTTGCTATGTATAGGCCTAAGGAAACCTCTGAAACTAAATTATATCAAAATGCTTTCCTTTTTTAAAAATTCACAAAAAATGATTCCACATGTTACCCGAGTATGCTAACATCTTTATGCTTGTGAAAACAGTATATTCTTCAAAGCTGCACTGATAACTATAGTCAAGCTGTGCTTAGCCTGTGGTAGAGATACAACACTATTCAATTGGATTTCATAACTCTTAACACTTTATAAAAGTGTTTAAAGAGTTAATTAACCTTTCCTGGTTATACTTTCAGCTGTAAATTGAACTAATATTCTCCCTTTGTCAATTCCTAAAAGATCATGTAAAAAAATATTTATTCAATAATAATTGCAAACAGTAATGTATCTGTGATGTTCATTCAGATATTTATAAATGTCAAAAAACTGATTTATTATTTATTGGTGTCCATTTATATGTACATTAACTGACCTATAATAGTCCTACATTTAGGACTTGAAAGGTATTATAAAGTGTCTAAGAAAATTGTGATTTTGCGTATAAGGTTAAATACTATACTACTACTAAATACTACTATACTCATACTTTCGTAAGAGTGACACATAATTATCTGTATATGTAATAGTGTTTATCACACATTTCTTTCAGTGTTTTGAGAAAAAATATGAAAAGACAAATCTGAATCATTACTGTCTTTTGAATATTTTAATTTGCAGAAATCAAACAATGAGCAATGAAATATAGCATTTGCTACAGGAATTAAACATTTTCGTTTCTTTCTCAATGTTTTGCTATTCTAAGCCACTTAAGGACAAATTCTACTGAAAACTAATATAGTATATAGTAAGTATGTTGTGCATGTCTCTGTTGTATTTCCTACAAACAGTCTCTGGAGTAATCAAAACTGCATGGTCAAAACAAGCTTGCCCTGAGGACTTTCTTTTACAAATCAGCACTGTCTGAGCATGTCTTTTTAAGTACTGTAAAGTCATTCAGATGTGGGGTCAGAGTTCTGACCATGCCATTAAAACACAGGCAGAGACATAGTGCTCTCATTTAACTGCTCGGCTGCATCATATATCATCCCTCTGCCACAGAGCTGCATTAGAGAGGATCTTTGATTTTTACTTTTAGAGCAACATAAATCAAATGCAAGGCAAGGTCTGCCAGTGACATCCTTGTATTGGTCCTCACTGAATGGGATGGAGAGGGTTTGTTGATTGAGGTCTGGAGCAAACGGATATGTTGTACTAAACACAACACAGTTGCAAACGAGCAAAATAAAATAGTGTATAATCAAACGAAATCGGTTTGGTATTATGAAATGTAATGGTTGTTGTAAATGCAGCAAATGTTATTTCATTGCTCATTGTTTGATTTCTGGAAATACGTCTGTTACTTTAAGTTTATTCTGTTTAGCAATTTAAAATACTCAAAATGCCGTAACTAGTCAAATATGTCTTCTCATTTTTGTGCTTGTGCAACGATGTCAGGGCAAACATTAAGGAAGCAACTGTCTCATTACCCAGACCGCTTTGGTCTTCTCCACCTCAGAGCAATCTTGTCAAGCAGCATCTGAAACTAGAAGGGACATCTGCCAGCAGGACACCCACCCTCCCTACAGCTCACAGGAGGGTGTATTTGAGCCACATGTCCATCAGTCCTGTTGTGAAGATTTCATTTTATCTCCTCCTGCCCGCTTTCCGCCACTGTTTTGAGAGGTGCTGTCCTCCACTTTGATCTATGATGAACAGATGACCTTTTTCCCAAGTCAGGTGTCTGACTCTGTAACATCATGTTCTAACAGTGTGTCAAAACAGCATGGCTCACCTTCTCCAACTCCGGTTATTTGTCTCGGATAGACTCACAAATCTGTTTTGAAGAGATCTATGGTGAGGTGAATGCGTTGGGGATGGCAGCACCTGGGTGTATTATAAATGTTAAAAAACAGAGAGAAAGCGATGATGTTGATTAAAACAAACTGGAGAAAGTATCTGCAAATACTGCTTTTAGCAATTCATTCTGACTCAGTATTGATCAGGCAGAGAGATTACAAGCCTTTCCTCTAGGAAGTGTTGATCACTCCTTAATCAATGACACAATCGGGATGTTTATTCGTAACAATGCAATAATTCAGTGTAATTGAAGTAGGCTGTAAAATGAAATAAGTATTGCCTCCAATACAGCAACCTGCATTTCAGTGCGAACATAATTGTGTGGCCAATTTATGCAACAGGGAAGACTGGGCTAGTTGTCTTAAAGATTCTATCTTAGTTGGTTTCATAACACCTAGTTCATAAATCCCTTCCCTGCATATGAATAATATTTGGGTAATTCTATACTAAAATATAATATTTTTGCTATAGCTGATGCCGGGGGTAAAAATAAACATGATAAAATCACACTAGCCCACGTTTAAAAAAAAACAAATACACTCTACCATGATTGCAGATTTTATCCAACAGGTCATATTGCACATATATTAGGGCAAGTTGTCACATGTGTTCAATTGTTTTGTATTGTTCAATTGTTTTGGCCTTTTATATAATTTTAGTGTTTATATTTTGCTGAAAACTCATTAAATGCCCAACAATTAGATAATTGTCCAGTTCTCTTTGTGACAACTTACCCCATAATGTGACAACTAAGTGCTTTTCCACCATCTTCACTGCAGAACACAAGATTCAGAGGGCGAGGTTGGATCCAGATCCAACTCCTCCCATCTTACATATACCTAAACCTACCCGTCTCCACCCCCTGATTCCTAAACCCACCCATCTCCAGCCCTAAACCTACTATCTCCGCCCCCTGGATATTTGTTCTGCAGTGAGGGGCTACTGACCATCTGGGCGAACGATTCTGAACGCGGTAAAATAATACTTATAAAACGGATAGTTCCAGTCCTTGATTCTGATTGGTTGAGCCACGTTCGAAGCTGTTGTAAATTATTCTACAAACATACACCTCTTTGCCTCTGTGTGTTGCTCGGCAACCACTTTGTTGCAACCACAACCATTTCTGAGGAACTACATTGTTTGGCGGATAATATTTTTATAATAATATAGAAACATATTTTTATTAATAAAATTTTTGTTTTATTTTGTGAAACCTTGCTAGGTATATGGAATAACCGTTTTATAAAAGCAATAAGCCCCGTGAAGCCGTGGTTTACGTAAGGAATAATTGACAATGGGCCTTGAATTATGTAAGGAATAATTGACGACGGGCCGTTGATTAGAAAAATATTGCACACCAGAGTTGGTGATGCGGCCACGAAGCGGAGTAATTCAATAATTAAACGGACCGAAGTCAATTATTCCGCTTATACTACGGTTGCCACACCTCAAGACATTGATCAGATGATATATTTCAAGGCATTTGTCCAGTTTTTCTACTTAAATCGCTATTGTGAGTAGGATTAGCCTTCTTCCGCATCTCATCCAACGCCTTCCTTGCTAATTCCAAAACATTATTATAAACCGTAACGGAGGCTTGAGCCGTTGATGGTAGACTAATGCAGATGCAGTTAATACAGTAAATAACTAAGTTATGAGAGGAGAGAGAGAGAGAGAGATTACCTCTGTGAGTATGTGCGTCTCTCAAAAGTGTTCGGCAGCAATGTCTCTAGTTATAGTGAAACTTAAAGTTTTCTTCACGAACAGCGCCGTTGTTGTTACCTCACTTGTGAGAAGTCATCTAGTTTTTAAGTTGTTAAACTATTACTGATAAAATCATCAGAGTAGCGCTAACAACATTAGCGCGTATGTTAACGTGTGTGCAAACTGTCTGTGAGGGAGAGAGAGCGGGAGAGATAGAGTATGTGCTTTCCGTACATAATAAAACATAATTTTGTGGCAAAAACATGGATATGATCTGTCATTTTTATCCTTTTGTTTACTATATTTATTTGTTTGGCCAGTGTCGTTGTGGGTTTTGGTTCTTTTGCCGTTTTAGGCTGTAAGGACCTTTGAAATAACGCAAACCATTTGGCGAAGTGATATGGGCATGTAATGCGGTGCCTGGAACTACGTTCGCCGTGCGTTTCCCTGAAAATAATTGCACACCTTAGAACGTTCGTCAGCCAATCAGATTCAAGCATTCAACGGTCCCGTAGTATAATAGAAAAAATAATGCACACCCGAGGTGGTTGTCACGGTGCACACAGCAGGGAGGAACACGGAGACGAGGAGTAAACTCAAATAATAGTCTTTAATGAAGACATCAAGGCAGGGCAAGGCTGACATGGACAGAAACACCGGGGAGTAACGAGTAGACCAGACGAAATCAAACTGAACAGGCATGAACTAAATACACAGGATAATTAACACACACACAGCTGAACATACTAAACTAATAATCACACTAGACAAGGACAGGAAACAAACCAAATATGGACACAAGAGGCGGGAACACATGACACACACAACAGAGGACTGACAGTGGTGATGCGGTCACGACGCAAAGCGGATTGCATTATTTTTCTAATAATTCAACAGCCCGGAGTCAATTATTCCGCTTATACTACGGTCACCACACCTCAAGACATCGATAAGATGATATATTTCAAGGGATTCGTCTGGTTTTAGTACTTAAATCGCTATTGTCAGTAGGATTATTTCTTCCGCATCTCATCCAACATCTCCGTTGCTAATTCCAAAATGTAATTTTAGACCTAGTAAAGTAGTAACAACGGAGGCTTGAGCCAATGATAGCAGACAAATGCAGCTAATATGAGAGAGAGAGAGAGAGATTGAGTGTGTGTGTGAATTAGCCTACCTCTCTGAGTCTGTCTCTCATCAGTGTTCGGCAGCAGCGTCCCTACTAGTGAAACTTTAAGTTAATTGTCCTCACAAACAGTGCCGTTGTTACCTCGCTTCGCTTGTGAGAAATGTCATGTACTTTTAAGTTGCTAAACTATTTACTGACAAAGTCGTCAGTGTAGCACTAACAACATTAGCGCGTATGTTTCCATGTGTGTAAACTGTGTGTGTCTGTAAGGGAGAGAGAGCGGGAGAAATAGAGTATGTGCTTTAGGTACATAATAAAATGTAATTTTGTGGCAAAACATGGAAATGATCTGTCGTTTTTATCCCATTGCTTACTATATTTATGTGTTTGGCCAGTATCGTTGTGGGTTTATTTTGCTGTTGTAAGACCTTTTGAAATAACTGAAATCATTTGGCTAAGTAATATGGACATGTAATGCGGTCAAGAGCTGCCTGGAACTACGCCGTGTGTTTCCCTGAAAATAATTGCACACCTTAGAACGTTAGTCAGCCAATCAGATTCAAGTATTCAATGGCCCCGTAGTATAAAGTCAATTTATATTAGCTAAGGGGGTGTTAGGCACTCCGCTCCGCTTTGTGCCTAACAACGCCCCTTAGCTGTTATAAATTCACTGAAAACCACTCTTGGGGCTTATTGCTTTATTCTAGTTGCATCACTTAAACATGGTTGGAACGGTACGGTTACAAAGCATTCTCACCCTGTATTTCTTGACATGGTTAGCTACAGTAAACCATGCTAGTGGATAAATGAATGTCAATAAAAATAGTTTGTAGCTAGTTGGGGAACTTTTACCTTTTTATATGATGTTATTTTCCAACATAGCGTGCCATGCTCCCTCCAATATTTACCTACAGTATCACACCGTCGCAAACTCGTGCATCACTGAGTTTACATACATTCTCAACCTGGCACCACATTGGGAAAAGCCCACTGACCTGGATCGACACGGAACGGCATGGTTTCCCAATGGGAACTGTTCGACCAAATATTGGAACTTTTTTGTCTTTTTCAGGCAATAACAATGAAAATGCTCTTTTGGACCTTTTTGGAAGCCAATGATTTAAGGTCCGTTCACAACAATAACCATTATCATTAACACGATAACGTTCTGTGTATTATAAGCGGGGTTGCAGTTTTGTCTGTCGCTTTAAAAGATGGATGCTGACAGATTGTCAATGTTTTGTAATGTTGACTGTGCTATAAATTTGTAAGATTTTAAAAACTATATAGTTTTCGTCCATGGTCAATAAAATAAACCTAGCCTGAGAAATATTCACTAAATATTCAGCATGAAATATTCTATATAACGGTGACAACTTACCCCAGTCTCCACTATTAAAAGACATTTCATTTATGCAGTTTTCACTGAGAAATGTTTCATTAATATGACCACACCACATTCACATTTCCACTAATCCAACTTCCTCTCCAGGATGACAGCAGAGGCACGGTCATAGGCCGCTCTGAATAGATAATTAAGTCTTGATCTTAAAATATAAATGTACAGATGGGGCTTATGGCAAAAATGGAAATTTTTCACCTTTAACCACCATTAGTTTGACAGTGACGCAGTTTCCCCTCAGCGCGAGAATACAGTGGGCCGAGTTCAGTCAGGTGAGAGGTGACAGGGCCGTATGGTGGATCTCCTGCCAGTGACAGGCTGTCATTTGGAGATGTGTGCCATGTGGCTGTCTCTCAGCCTGTCTTTGAGCTGAAGGATGACCCCTCCTGCTCACTGGGGCTTCACCGGCCATGCCATTCCTGTCTCTCAGCTTACACGTCTGACAGGAGACATGACGTCCGAGACACATCGACTCCATCTTCAGGTAGGCCTGTCCTGCGTTTTCTGTGATAGTTCAGGGAGGGAGAGAAAATGAGAGAAAGTGTAAGAGTCTCATTCTTCCTGTAACTATAAAAGAGCTATGGCATTATGCTTTAGAAATTTGCATACTGAAAGGTATTGTGTCTTTCAAGCCAGTCTGAAGATTGAGTGAGGGCTCAAGGTTGAGTGTTTTGATTGAGGTGAAACGTGTACTTATTAAGATTTGGAGGATATTTTTTACCAAAAATCCATCATCGGTGACATAAATGCATTTTTGCAATTAAGTGTCCTTGCTGATGGAGTAATTAAACTTGATTTGTGGCTATTGGACAGGACAAAATGTGTATCAATTCTTCAATAACAAACAAATACATCACAAACATAATTTTCTCACACTGTTTAGTAAATCCTAAAAATACATAGTCAAGGACATGCATGCACCTCATATTATATGATTATGTGTAATGAACACAAGCATACATTAGATACTCGTGTATTGGGTCTGTCAGTATAATGTAACATAATAAAGGACAGGAAAGATTCAAGTCACCGTTTACTGCACATCTTCAAATAATACCCATCTCAAACTCAATCTACCCGCCCAACTCTTGAGAACTTCCCGAGAGCTTTCTGACCTGCTGCATCACAGTCTGCTATGACAGCTGCACATCCTCAGACCGGAAAGCCCTTCAGCGGGTAGTCAAAACTGCCCAGCGCGTCACTGAACTCGGCTACTGGCCATCGAAGACCTGAACAACCGTCGCTGCCGGCAAAGAGCTCTCCAGATCATCAGGGATTCCATCCACCGCAGCTACAGTCTGTTTTCTTCCCTGCCATCTGGAAGCCACATAGACACATACAAACACGGACCATGAGGCTAAAGAACATTTTCATCCCTTGAGGTGTTGCATAAGCTAAACTCTGATCTCTCTTTCACTGTCATCTAACTTAGTCAAACAAATCCTCAAGCCCAATACCAAACACTGATGCTTAATTTTACTATTAATACACACACACACACACACACACATAATACTGCATATAGATAGGCCTACATCTTCATCCCACTTTTTAACTCTAGTTGAAAGTTAAAAGTAAAGGAATAACATTAAGTTGTTTGTTGCAAAAAAATAATTGCTAAATGCTTCTGAAATGGAATTAATCACTTTAGAGACAAACGTGGATCCGTTTTGCTTTGCATATGGCCCTAAAGCAACAGCAATGAAAAAAAACAGAGGAAGTGCTCTTCGTTAGATATAATCTGTCTCTCAAATGAAGTGCTTTTTAAACTATGTTCTAGACTATATTCATTGACGAGAGACACAAAAGCAAATGGGTTAAGAAAGATAATGAGAAACATGAAAATAATATATATAGTATATATATATATACATGATGAATTAAACATTAATGAGACACATTTTTAATCATCATAACAAAATTAATGCAGAGTGAGATAGTCAAACAGGGTGTCTTTTTTTTAAGATGTAAGCACATTGTCCTCCCCTGCTGCAATATCAGAGTAGCTGGACATATTTGCATGCTCAGCGCTGTGTGTCTGCAGTAATTCATCATTGGTCTCTGAGGTATTGAAAGCATCAGCATCCGTCAGCAAGCTTATGTCAATGGCTGTGTTTTTAAAAGAACAAAAGAATTATTTCTCATCAGTAGAGCACGTATTTTTAAATAGCCCGTGTTATGTGTCTCCAAAAATATCCCCAACTGCAATGGAGAAAAAAAGCCATACCTAATGGCCTGTAAGATCACAATATTGACAAAATAATTAGAAAAATAATCAATAGCCAAACTGCAGCGAAACCGTGGAATGAGATTGTAGTCTATGTCCAGTGTAACATAAAAATGCTACAACTGATCTGTTCTAAACACCTATTAATAATCAAAGATTTATAGAAATAAATACACTGATGCCGATGTCCAGTTGATGTATTACATGCACTACTTACTTACACTATAAAAATTACAACAAAAAAAAAACATATATGATCTTAAACCCTAATAATCAATTATAAACATATTATTACACTAATGTTCTAAGATCTAAAATGCATGTTTTAATAGGATTATATATAAATGACAAATATATCTGCTCTAAAATCATTTTAAAAATCACAGAATTTATAGGCTACTGGCACAATAACACTGATTTTATTGATAAAAGACTGTTAAAATACTACAGTAAAAACCTATTAATTGGTTAACGGTAAATTCCTGTATTATATACGGTGAAAAAACTGTAGGATATTACATGTAGTTTTACGGTATATACAGTTTTTGGAAGTGAAAAAGAACGTATAATTCACAGTGAATAACCGTAAATTGACATTCCCAGAATTGCCTGCGCTACATTTCACATTTGATGTTTTTTCATTGAAATAACGGTTTCTTTTTAGTTTTTCTCATCAGTTGTGTATAGAGTTGTATGTTACATCTAATGCCGTTATAAATGTTTATTGCATTATTTTAGTTTCATGTGTGTTACCGTGATGGTGTTTAGTGTTTGTGTGCACCTTCTATACATGTTAGTGTTTAAATGTTGCTTGTGATGAGCCTTGGTTTGTCATGTGACTCATCACCACATGCTTTTGGTGGTTATCAGTGTATTACAATGGTACAAAACAGATTTCAGTACTTCAGTAGGTTGTTATATTAACATTATATCAGTTGATGAAATTACGGCTTTTACATGTAAATTTAAGTTATATCCATAAAACCTAAAATGTTGCTACCATATTTTTTATGGTAAAATTTTGGCAACCGCAGCTGCTAGATTTTTACCGTAAATTTTTGATTACTTTTACAGTGTATGTACTGATATGACAACAAATGTTATTCCAGCTCTAAAACTATAAAACCAAATGTTCACAAATGTTCTTGAGGTTCGTCGAGGTCGGCTGCATCTTTTGGCGCCAAAAGAGCAGTGAGCTAACTTTCAACTTTTGTTTTCGACAAAAGACTATTTTTTGCCATACATTTGTAATGTACAAATCAATAATAACATAACTAAAAGGATAATACTTCTGTTTTGCTGATGAAGAATAATTTTCCTGATATAGACAGCGAGCCAGCAATTTTCACTATAGTCGAACGATTTTTGTTCGCGCGCTTAAGTTAGCTATAAATTTTAGCGCACTCTGACTAACTTAATCTAACTTTAGTTACTGAAATGTTGTGGGGCGGTCGAAAACCTACATTTAAAAAAAATCCCCCATAATTGGCATCCTGGATAATCACAGCACTTTTCTAAAACACTAATTTTCCCATTTAGTTAATCATATAGGCTAGCAAAAGATAAAATCTCATCCCAAAAATCCAGTATTGCAGATAAGGGGGGAAAAACAAAGTTGTTACCCAAGTGTCCCTGTGCATAAGTGCTCTCAGTCCCCCTCTAAACACCCCCCTATCCTCCAGATCAGATCGCATTGCTCAAGATGTGTTTATTTCTGCTGCGCTGTCTTGTTTGCGACGTGGCTCCATCAGTATACAGTCATGTCTCGCATTTGCAGCGGAGGAGCGTGGATAGGCAGACGAGCGCGTCTGTCACTGAAAATGACACGCGTGCCACTTTGCTGCGCGACTGACTGCGGGATGCGCACCAGTGTCACATCCCTGTATGTGTAGCCCGGAGCGGAGTGTGGGGGTCCCGTCCATCAGAAAGGGGGGGATGACGGAGACGGGGATGTGATGAGTGAGTGAGTGAATGAGTGACTGGAGCCGAGGCTTTTGCCTCTCCTCATTCTCACGATCTCCAGCTGCCACATCAAACGCCTCCTTCAGCCCACGTCCGGCTCTTTATCCCATCAATTAGATTTAATCGCAAGGATGGGTCACATAAACCCCACATGCGGGTAATCTCGGGCCCAGCTGAACAAAAGTACAAAAGATCAAAAGAGCCATCAGGAGCTGTAAAAGAGTAAAAGCACACACCTACCATACTTGGGCCAGTTCTGAGCATGAAAAGTGCATTACTATTAAGTATACTACCCTGACAACAAAATACTGTAGTATCATAGTAAAGTATGTATCAGATTTAATTAATATGTGCTACAGCATATGATTAGCATAGCTATTTGTTAACACTTTATTTTACAGTGTCTTTGTTACACGTTACATGTTCTTACTGTAGTAATAACAGAATAATATACATAATTATATGCAGTAACCCAAAACCAAACCCTAATCCTAACCATAGGCTATAGTAAGTACATCTTAATTTATATTACTCAGTATCTGTTAGTATCTAACACATCTTAATTTATATTATCAATATCTGTTAATATCTAACAAGGGCACTGTAAAATAAAGTGTAACCACAGACTCATATCAAATGATATTACATGGAATTCCAAAGCGAATACCATGGTATTCTTATGGTAATGCAAAATGGTATTTCCTTTATAATCTATATACTATGGTACTGTATATATATTTTGATGATATATTCAATACCCCTTATTAAAACTTAATCATGGTTTTTACTACAAAAAAAACATGGTTATTATAGTTAACCCATGGTAACCACAAATTAACCATGGTTTTCCTACACTAACTATAATTGAACCATGGTATTTGTAGTAAAACTGTGGTTTAAAAATGATAATCAATATGCCAAAAACAATGGTTACTACACTTTTACTACAGTAAAACAATGGTTAATTTTTGTATGCGACTATGGTACTATGTGTTTTTATTTATTTATTTAAATTATATAGCGCTTTATACAATACAGATTGTGTCAAGGCAGCTTCATAGTAATAAACAGAAAAATAACAATGTTAATGTACATAAATTATGAAACAAATTCAATTTCAGCTGTAAAGCAGCTCTACAGAAGACAATCTGATTGTCAGTGATATTCAGTTGTATTTACATTGTATTCCATAACATGATGCTCCATGAAAGGAAACCATAGTATTACCATGATACTGCATATAAAAAACATGGTAATAGTATGTTACTTTGATATATACCATAGTATTGTATGACGGACATATTCATATGCAACATAAATTAAGCAACTTACACCACCTGCTGGACATTTCTAAAATAGAACCGTAAATATACTCTTATGACACCTCTAAATTCATCCACAAGTATTCATTCAGAAAGAACAAAAACATTCTCTGGTCTAGTACAACTGATGTGCTTTATTTGGCAGTTTACAGCATGTGCGGTGATTCGATTGTGTGGTCCATCTGAGACTGAGCTGCGGTATAAGCAGTTTCATGCAGCTTTTCAGTTGAGAACAAGACTTTGGCTTTTTACAATAGTTACACGTGGGAACAGAAATGTCTCAAAAACATCACAGTTACATAAAAGTAACATGAAGAACATAGTCATTACAAATTGCAACTCCAAAAAGGAACAACCGGCATAGCTAGTATGTTAATACACATTTTAAAATTACATTCTCATCCTTCAGGCCACAATTTGTCCAACATAATATGCCTGTCAAAGAGATATTAATCCAAATCTGGCGAATATAACTACAACAATAATAGTCCAGATGAGTATAGTGTCCATACGCACTCAACATTTAACATTGACACTGACCTTCAAGTTGTTTGATGCCAGATTTTAACACTGAATATTAAAAAAAAAATCACCATCTTCTTATATTTTCACATAATATATTGTTCCTCTTCATTTGGAGAATCTGTAGCAATAGACTTGGCAGGAGAAGCAGTACTAAACTATCGCAAAATCCTCGGTGCTGATCTGTCATCGCAGGCCGCTTTTCTAAGACGCACTCCTCTACGGATGGTCTTCAACATGTCGTCTCCGTCCAGCTCATGCCCTTGATCTTGCTGGTGGCCCTGGCTGACCTGAGGGTCCGTGGGAAATGGGAACTGACCTTCACCGAGAGCGTGAGCATTAGCGACCAGCTCTCCAATCTTCTCCACCAGACTATGGCGATTGGCGGCAAGCATCTGCTCTTCTTCTGAAGTGAATCCCGCAGCTCCAGTTTGCTGGGCATAGACACTTCCACCACCAGCTCCCCACGTTGGCAGACTCATTCGCTTGGGAGAAGCTTTGTAGTCCAGAATTTCTAACGATTCGTCATTGTACAGGTTTTCCTCACTTCCGTTGTGCTCAGGAGGAGGGCTGGGGAATCCAGGTGAGTCTGGGACAGTCGGGGTCTTTACAGGAACAATAGGTGGTCGTATAGGGATCGGACCCACACTGGATGGAGTGCGTCTCACGTTTGTTTTAGATGAAGGGGTTCTACGAATGGTGGCTGTTCCTGAGGCTATGACACTACTTCCTCCTCCTTTGCCATTGGTTGTTGAGGCTCCCTGGGCAGCCAGTGCTCCATGCAGCCCTGCGGTGCTGGCGGGCCGCTTGGTCTGGATCATACGGCGGTAGTTCTGAGCCAGATTGCTATGGCGAGGGACGGTGCAGGACTTGTTGAAGTCTGTCTGTGCGTCGTTATCAGCTTCGCCATTCATGGAATAACAATCGTATTCAGATCCTGCAAAGAAAAAAACGGGAAGAGAAGATATTACTCAACTCTCTCGGTCTTCATGCAGTGGATTATATTTGTGTGTGTTTTAGGTCTCTTTTTAAAATGATAACAGTTTTAATAAATGCGGCTGTGTTTAAAAACAGTAAGATTCCTATTTAGGCAGTATTTTAAGGCATCACAAGCCCACTCCCAACTCAACAACAGTTCCAGAAGATAAGATGCCTTGTTTTGGTGAGATTCTAAGGCAGCAGTTCATCTATCTATCCCATAATGCATTAAAATAATCTTGGCAAATTAAGCAACAGAAATGTTGCTGTATACACTACCGATGGGTAAGACTTTTTAATGTTTTCTGAAAGATGTCTCTTATGCTCATCAAGGCTGCATTTATCTGATCAAAAATACAGTAAAATGGTAAAATTGTATGGAGCTTGTATAGCAATCCAATCACTTTTGAAAAAGAGCCTGTTGGCAATATTTGTATGTCTGAATATGTATTTTTCTCTGAATGAAATGGACAAGTGTTGTAAATGCTGTACGTAATGTGCACCTGTATTTAAAGTGTTTCTGTTTGTGTGTGTATATTACCCTGTGAAGGGATAGTGTCCTCTGAACATGATGGTGTCGTGTTCTGTGTGCTGTATCCACTGGAGTACTGCAGAGAGTCACAGCTGCTCTTCTGCTGCTGTTCTGTACTAAGCCCACGAGTCAGAACCATAGCCAGCTCACTAGCAGCGGATGACATCGGCTTACCATGCTAAGAGAAAAAGAGAGAAAATAATAGATATGTATGTACAATACCAGTCAAAAATCTGGTTTAATTACGGCTTTTTCTTACGATCTGCAAAAATACAGTAAAAACAGTAATACTGTAAAATTTAACTGTTTTCTTTTTTAATACATTTTAAGATGTAATTTATTCCTGTGACGGTAATACAAATTTTTCAGCATCATTACTCCAGTCTACATTGAAATATTGAAAACAATTGCTTAATATTTTTAACAATATTTCTAATACGTAAAATAAGTATTTTTAATAATTGATCATAACTAAGCACCAAATCAGCAAACTAGTATGATTTCTGAAGGATCATGTGACACTGAAGACTGGAGTAATGGCTGCTGAAAATTCAGCTTTAACATCACAGGAATAAATTATATTAAAATTGAAAACAGCTATTTTAAATTGTAATAATATTTTACAATATTACTGTTTTTCCTGTATTTTTAATTAAATGAACGTTGCCTTGGTTTTAAAACCATTTAAAAAAATCTGAATTATTCCAAACCTTTGACTGGTAGTGTTTATAATTTTAATTATTAAAAACAAATAAAATGATTAAAATGCTAAATTTTACGTTAAAAATCAATTCTCAATACCTTTGCAATGAGGTCTTTAGAATTCATTCTAGCTAGCCTATAAGGATCCTCAGGGTGAATTATTCCATTTCCTCCCACTCCACTAGAGAGCTCTGCAGCCTCAGTCCTGCGCTGCCCGGTTACAGCCGTCTGCTCATAGTGACCTGCCTTTGACCAGTCCTGCTGCAAGAGGAAATTGTTTTTTTAAGGTCATGGAAATTTGGCCAGAATAGGACAGGACCTGCTTATTTAGTAGATGTTTATTTTAATAAAAAAAAGCCCCAGCAAACTTGAGGATGTTGGTTAATAGTGAAAAGCGGATGATAAAGAAATTAAATGGGATGATATAAAAACAAACAAATTATAACTAAGAATGTTTTATAACAGAAGATAATAAAGCAAATAAAGGCTGACCGAATGGTCAAAATGAAAAACAAACCTTCCAGTACGGAATCTTTGATGTGGGTGAAGGGGAGTTTGATCCTGGGGATTGATTATAGGAAGGGGACGCAGGAAGTATGTAAGAGTGAGGCCTGATGGAGTCATTAAAACAGTGAGCAGGGCGAAAGGTAGCAAAGGATGAGCCGAACTGTAGAAACGGAATGACAGGATGGCCCAATCAAATACAGAAAACATCACACAAGCTTCAGTGCATACCCCACACCAAATAACAGTGTAATAATATATAAAAACCATTTAAATTAACCCTTAAATTAACCTATACATATATATATATATAAAAGATTACCCTCGGAATTCTACTTTGCAATGGGACAAAAGAATCCATTGGGAACTAAGTGTAATTTTATTGAGCTCAAATATATGGACATTGTGCTTAAGTGTTAAATCAAAGAAATACGATAACGTAAGTGCAAATTATGAAAAAGAAAGAAATGATGACAACAGAATTCTGTCGATTTAACAAAAAAATGTAACAGAGCTCAATCATGAAAGTTTAAGATGTTGGGAGAGAAGAGATTAATTAATCAAATAATTGATTAATGACATTTCCTGACTGAAATGAATACTCACTATTGTGGGAGAGCCGCACTCACTGACTGACTGACAGGTTTCTGAAGCCTCTGAGGATGCAGAACTGGATGACTTCTGTTTACCAAAGATAGTTAAAGATAGGTCAGTGAAATGGATGTGGAAATGAGCATTAAACGAACCAGACAAAAACAAAACAGCAGATGAACTGGTAAAGACCTGGCTAGTGATGTCAGACGGCATGGGGGAGGGAGGTTTGGAGTGTACATTGGCATCTTGAGAGACAAATCCAGAATCATGAGAGGAGACGCTGCTCAGGCGATGAGCGCCACCTGGTGGCAGATGCACCAAACTGAGAGGAACACAAGGAAATCATTAGTGTTACTCTCAAAACTAGCAAATAACCAAATGAGGATATCCAAATGCAACCGAGAATTGTTGAGACTACATATGGCTTAATAATATCATTATAAAATAGCAGTAACTTAGAAATGAAGCAAAATCTTAATTGTGATAAAAAAAAGTATGAGACAAGCACCTGCAAAGGCTGCTCTTCCTAGATCCAACACTACTAGGAGAAGAAGGTGGAGTCTGGTAGGACCAGTTATAGTCAGACCCCTTAAGATCCAAAATCACCTAGTGGAAATCAAAAATAATATATTTTTATTATTGTTATTTGTGTGTGTATGTTTGTTAAATGATTTTCATATATGTGTTTAATTAAGCACCTGTTCACTGGCCTCTGGCAGTTTATGTGGGTCAGTGGTCAACACAGTGAGGTCTTCAATAATGGCCTGGAAGTGAGTGGCCTCTCCCAGCATGGCAATTTCACCGATCTGAGGAAAGAGGTTAATGCCACTTTATTGTAAATAGCAGCAAGCACTCCTCTCTTTCATTCAAATACATACATAGGGGAGAGCGGGGCATGTTGTCACTGGATGTGTTTTTTTTTCATAAATACATAAAATGGATGTTTTTAATTCAATAAATTTTACAAGTAAATACATTTTTATTATATATTATCTAGAAGTAACTTCAGACCCAGAGCCCTTCATTCTCACCACTACAGGCTGCAGGAAGCTGATGAAGGTGCAGTAGCGCCCCCTTTCTTCCAGGAGGGCTCGGCGCACAGCCTGCTTCTCAGTCTCCTCCATCAGAAGGTACATGTCACTCACATCCTGCATGGCACTGTTCAGCTGTGGCTGCAGTCCTCCTCGACCTGAGACGAAGAGAAAAGGGCAATAAAGCAGTGTGTGAATAAACAATCCACGAAAGGAAAATTACACTACTCTTCAAAATTTGGGGTAAGTAAGATTTTATTCAGCAAGGATACTTTAAATTGATCAAAAGTGACAGTAAAGACTTTTTTTGTTACCAAAAATAAAGGCTGTTCTTTTGAACTTTCTATTCATCATAAAACCCTGAAAAAAATGTATCATGATTTCCATAAAACATTAAACAGCATAACTGTTTTCAGCATCGATAATAATGTTTCTAGAGCACCAAATCATCATGTTAGAATGATTTCTGAAGGATCATGTGACACTGAAGACTGGAGTAACGACTGCTGAAAATTCAGCTTTACCATCACAGAAATAAAAATACATTTTAGAAACGTTTTTTTTAAAATAGCAATTTTGCTGTTTTTACTGTATTTTTGATCAAATAAAGCCTTGGTGAGCATTAGATAATTCTTTCAAAAACATTAAAAAATCTTACAGACCCCAAACTTTTGAACAGTAGTGTATGCTGAGATGCACTGAAAATGCATATTTTAGCATTTGTAACACATGAAATGTTTGATGTAGATGTCAACACAAATGTCCCATGGGTCAGCACAAGCAAAGACAGATTAGGGTGGATAATGTCAACACAGCAACCAGGCATTGTCAGGCTTCATGCAAGGAAACCTTCATGACCGCATAATGAAAATAATAAATGACACAGAGTTGATGCTATGAATCTAAACACACTGCAAATATTTAATTATTGTGCGTTGTGATTTCACAACACAGATGCTTATTATGTCTGATGGAAACAGTGACAATGAGATGAGCACGCTTTGCGAACAATGGAATTTAGTTTGAAAAGGACACTAAAACATTCTCATTAAAACACACGCAAAACGTCTCGGATGAAATGAAATCAATGTTAGTCATGCTAAATGTGATGGAACTGCCTGAATACATACCTGGTAGTTCTACAGTTTATAAGCAGAAGCCAAGCCAATCACAGTATGAAAGACAGAGAGAAAAATAGCATTGCCATGAAGAAATTGCAAAGGCGTGAGGGAATGCAAAGGAATGCAATCGCAAGCGAGTCTGTTGCCTCACAACATTTTTGATACATTGCACTAATGTAATTATACTTTTCTCCCTCAACATTCATCAAAATACCTTCTTTCATGTTCCACAGAAGAAAGGAAGTCATACAGGTTTGAAACAACATGAGAGTGAGTAAATAATGACAGAATATTCATTTTTGGGTGAACTATCCCTTTAAAATCAAACACAATGGAAGCATTCCTCCACTAGATGGAGGTACAGTTTACTGATCACCATCATCTGATTTAATAGGGTTACCGTGACCTTTTGACCCAACTCTTGAACTCTATAATCTGTCTTTGACCTAATTAATCTTGACATCAGAAAAAGTAAGCATGCAAGAGAGGGGGTTGAGTTAGAAAAGATCCCAGCACGACACAATTTCACAAATAATTTAACATAATAATGCACAGAGAGGGTGTGAGCGAGAGGGGAAATCATTGTCCTGACAGAGAGAATAAAAAGACCAACCTTTTCTGGCTTTCTTCTGCAGCTTTATTGTGTCAGATGATTTCTTCTTGATCTCCTGCCTAGAGCGCTTGTACTCTGGTGAACAGAAGGAAGGTGTAAATTCACAGATGTTATAGTGTACTGAGTATAACCAGGTTTGCTTATCGACAACTGTGATGAGTCAGTCCCACCTTTGGCATGGTCTTTATCAAGCAGGGCAGCTGTTTTCTTCCACTCTTCTATCTTGTCTTGGAGTGGGGCGATCATTTTTTCCATTAGAGCACTGAGTAGAAATTAAAAATGGCAAAAATGAAACAATAGAGATAATACAGTATTTAAAATGGTCATCCAACATCACAGTGTCATTTAAAGAAGAACAAAAAAAATGAAACAGCCAGAACTCTATGATTATATTGGAAATATATATGAATTATGATTATACTACAGGTCAAATTTTGGAATAATTTTTTTTTTAATGCTCTTATGCTCAAGGATGCATTTATTTGATCAAAAATACAGCAAAAAAAATGTAATATTGTGAAATAATATTACAATTTAGAATGACGGTTTAATAGTTGAAATGTAATTTATTTCTGTTATGGCAAAGCATAATTTGGTGCTCAATTATTAATTAATTGAAACTATAAAACATTTTTTTTCATGAATTCTTTGATGAATTGAAAGTTCAAAAGAACAGCATTTATTTGAAATAGAAATAACTCAACCCAACATTTGAATGGTACTGTATCAAGCAAAAACGATTTTCAACATTGGTAATAATAAATGTCTCTTGAGCATCAAATCAGCATATTAGAATGATGAATAACACTGAAGACTAGAGTAATGGCTGCTGAATTTCAGCTTTGCCATCATAGAAACAAAATATATATTAAAGTATTTTAAAACAGAAAACAGTTCTTTTAAATTGTAATAATATTTTGAAACATTACTGTTTTAGTGTATTTTATTATTAAATAAATGCAGCCTTGATGAGCATAAGAGACTTATTTCAAAAACATAAAATATGTCAGTTACTCAAAAATGTTACCCGTGGTGTATACACACACACATATACAGTATGTACAAAAAAAATTAAAAAAGGAAAAATTACTATATGGTTCCTGTTTGAATGCAAAATATGTGACAATTTTCTTCTTTTGTGTTCCACAGAATAAAGAAAGTCATCTGAGTAGAATGGAATGTATACACCACGGGTCAAATTTTTGAGTAACTGACATATTTTATGTTTTTGAAATAAGTCTCTTTCTCATTCCACTGAGATGAGAAAATGCTCATATTTGGGTAAACTATTCCTTTAAGGTCAGCATTTGAAATCTGTGAGCGGTGAGCTAATTTGGTCTCTCTGAAGACAACACATTAAAGCCTCAGAGCATGCTGATTGATCCATGAATGTTTGCTTATCTCCGCAGTGGAAAATCAATGCCTGGCACAGACATAAAATCCTGTCTGTGCCGTCTGACTGGCGGGGAGCAAGGCATGAAAGTAATCACGCCATGGATGGGTCGATCACTCACTTGGTGAAGTAGCGTAGTTTGGCCTCGATGCTGCGGTGTCGCATGCACATCCGGGTCAAAGCGGAGCCGATATCCCTGGTGGCACCTGACAACAAGACAAATTAATGTTAAATAAAGAAATACATATGAAATAAGAACATTTTGAGTGTCGTTAGTCAGTATTTTCGAAAACATTAGACAAATTTAGAATATAGGTTTTGATCGCACAGATACAAATGGCCACAAGGGGGCAAACTAATCAGAAACACAAAAGCAGGCCCATTAAAGGAAAAGTATGTGCTTGCTCAGTGAAAATGCTAAATAATTGCACCATATTCACAGGAGACAGATCTTCAAAGACCACAAATAGAATACTTCCCGAACTGAACGGCTCTGATCCATCAAGAAGTGCTCACTCGCTTGATGACCTTGAACACAATTACTTAACGGTGTTAACTTTCCTCTCCAGCCAAGTGTAATTAAAAAGGGGTCTTAAGCTATAAAACCCAGCCTGCCTGGGCCTTAACACAGCCAGCTCAGCCAAGATTTGCCCCAGTCTCACAGACAGATCTGATGAGATTGAACTCTGTTGGTATAAGGGCCAGTAGGTTACACAGGCTAGAAGGGCCAAAGTATCCACTTACAGAGTTCAAGGGGCCAGTGGATATAAGGGGACATCTGACTGATTATAATAACCAGGGATGGGAAACGTAAAGAACTAAACCATTCTGGTATTTACAGTGTTCCACTTAATGATTCTGTTTCCTTAACAGTTCCTCTAATGATTCTTTCAATATTTTGAAAAAAAGAAAAGTGATGCATATTCATTGCCAAATAATGAGATGATTTCAATATGAAATACATTTTTTAAAATCTTGCAAAAGATGTTTACAGACTACAGACTTGTGGTAACTTTGCAGCAAACTCCATCAGAGTATTTTAGTGCAGTATTTCATTCGCAATGGTCGAAGAATGCAAGAACCATTAATGGAACCAAACATCAAATATCTTTAAAAAAAATTAAACATATGAAAACTGTCTGTCAATTACACAAGCTTTTAAAAGAGATGAATTATGTCATAGGCCTAGTGTTTTTGTACATCAAATATAAATTTGCGTGTGTGCAATAAGAAATAGGAGCAGCCCAGAAGAACAGCACACCATCTCTCCATCCAGCCAGGTCTAAAGGGAAAAGGAGGTAACCCGGTAAAGGGATATCCCTCCATTCTTCCACTCTGTATCTGCCTTTCCTGTCTGCTCATGTTTCCTAAACACCATTATTACAGGAGAGAACGGGAGAGGCCGGCAATAACCTGCTCTCCTATAACCACACAAACACACACATAACAACACACACACAAACACACACACACACACACACACACACACACACACACACACACACACACACACACACACACACACACACACACACACACACACACACACACACACACACACACACACACACACACACACACACACACACACACACACACACACACGGCTACTGAAGGACCAGACCTGAAAACCTTCAAAACAAGCAGCCTCCTACATAGAGTTCATTGCAAAGAGTCATGTCAATTCTTTTGAGACTTCAAATATGAGTAAAATACAAAGATTTGATGATTTTTAAGTTCTTCAAACCAGTGTTATTTTAGTATCACTATTATAGATTTTGTTAATATTTTGAATTAGATGTTATTTTTTATATTTTAATTTTAATTTCAGTTAATTTTTTAGTAATTTTGTTGTATTTTCATTTTTTTTTATTAGTTTTCTTTACAAAATGTAGTTTTTAAATGTTAGTTTTTAGTTTTAGTTTATTGAGTTTTAGCATTTAGTAATTGATTATTGTAGTACTTCAGCTTTAAATAAAAATGATAAATATTCCCTGGCAACTAGCTGAAATAAAAAAAAGTTTATTTTTTATTTTAGTAGGCTAAATGTTTATTTCAAATATATATATATATATATATATATATGGCTTTAGTTGTAGTTATGTAACGATAATAACCCTGCTTTAAATGAAATTCTATTTGATATATGTCATATTTATTTATGCATTTTCAATCAAATCAGCACTATAAAAAGCACCAGTGCCCAAATGACAAGTTGTTTTACTTCTTTCAAAGTGGAGTTTTCACAGTTTGTCCCATTGGGTGGGACACTGACAGACTGAACGGTGGCCAAACCAGGTGACAGTTAGAGGAAAGGAAGGTTAAAGATCACCCATCTGGATCCTCGGTCTAAAGGGCTGTAGTCAGGAAATGATATTGCAAAAAAATAAAAATAAAAATCCCTGTGTACCATTTGGCTCAGACCCACAGGTCCATCCCATAGTGTCTGTCCAAGAGAAAGGCCCACTGTCAGTACACAGCATGCTTGTCCAAAAGCATGCACGTCTCACATCCTATTCTCAAAGGTCTTTGGCAAGGCAAATCAAGTTCAACGCTACTGGTGTTGAGACATAACAGAGCTGTTCCTGAGTTGATCTGTGCACACATACAATCCATTTGCATGGCTCAGTGCAAAGTTCACAGCTGCACTTTCGCTCAAAAGCGAAGGCTTTTTTATCTCAAAAACAGACCTTCTCGACGTTATTGCTACAATCGAGATGATATGCTACACAAACACACTCACACACCTGCCAGCATCCTCTTCCCTTCCCTTGAGGGATCAGCTGACAGCTCCATCCTGAAAGCGTTCACAGACTTCCTGTATCCAGGAGTCCCCTGGCCTCCCACCCTGACCGGACACTCGCGACTCCCACAGCCTTCCTTCACATCACGTGACGCAGAGGCTTCAGATGCTCCATTCAGCCAAACTCTCACTGCCTCCAACACCTGCCCACGACTGGGAAGCTATTTAGCAGATCTGTGAACCCTTGAGGAACTGCACATGTGCTCAACGGCTGTTTAAAGGGATAGTGCACCTAAATCATTTTATCATTGCCATTTACTTAACCTCATGTTGTTCCAAACCTGTATGACTTTCTTTCTATAAAGGAACACAAAAGAAGAGATTTTCATCCATACAACGGACGTAAATGACAACAAAACTTTCACTTTGAACCTGATCTTGGTGACCTCAGTTAAGAATGAAAATTGTTCTAGATGACGTTGAGCAACTTATAACTATAATGTTAATTGTTCACAATAACACCAAGAATGTGCATTATGAAAGGGAATAGAGTCAAATTTGAATCCATGTTCACTTAAAAAAAAAGAAGCTCACTGCATTACTGTAATCGTTTTGTGATTACAAGTGGTGGGAGATGAGAAAAATATTTGGTTCTAGCCACCTTGACAAAGAAACTAAACGTGACCTTAACATTATTTCAGTCAAAACATCTGATAAAAGAACAGCCTTCGCATCCATCTGAAGGGAGAAGCAGTTTCCATGGGTCTTTGACTCTCAGATGTGCCCTTTCACTTTCTGAATGGATATGTGTGCAGGTGCAGAAGTAGTTGGAAGACACTCTTAACAGAGCCTGTGAATGGCTGCCACTGCAACAGTTTGATTTTTCTCATAAGTATTCTACACATCATCTACTAAAAACTAGAAAATACTATTTAAACAAAATTGTTGATTTTAATTATTTTCTGTTGGGAGTGTTATTTGCTTTTAGACAACCAGTTTAAACCAGAAGCCATGATTTTCTATTAGACCAATATAAAAATACACTTTGAATAAACAAGTTTGTTCTTTTTCAGTTTTAGCAAACTCACATTTGGTCCGGCTCCATTCTGACTCTCCGATCAAGTCTTGCCCTCTGAATAGCTTTCACTTGGAAATGCACCACATTAGAAAAGTACAGTGGGTTACAAATGAGGATTCACTTTACATTTAATAAATGTGACCCTGGACCACAAAACCAGTCTTAAGTCGCTGGGGTATATTTGTAGCAATAGCCAAAAATACATTGTATGGGTCAAAATTATCGATTTTTCTTTTATGCCAAAAATCCTTAGGATATTAAGTAAAGATCATGTTCCATGAAGATATTTTGTACATTTCCTACCCTAAATATATTAAAACTTAATTTTTGACTAGTAATATGCATTGCTAAGAACTTCATTTGGACAACTTTAAAGGCACCCTCAGATTCCAGATATTCAAATAGTTGCATCTCGGCCAAATATTGTCCTATCCTAACAATGGAAAGCATATTTATTCAGCTTTCAGATGATGTATAAATCTCAATTTTGACAAATTGACCCTTATGACTGGTTTTGTGGTCCAGGGTCACAAATATCTCTTTGGGGCCACTATAGTGTGGGATCGAAGAAAACATGAAGCGCTGAGATACTCAATTCTTCATATAAACACTTCCACGCAACCTCAAACATAAATGCACATGAGTAAAACATCCACTGCTCTTTCCCTCTTCTCACGTTTGTACAAATCACATTTTTGCTGAAGAACGCCTGCCTGAAGAACATTTCTGAGGGTTACGTAACGATCTAATAAACCAGCAGACTAATAAACAGAAGGACTCAATGTCAAAGACGCTCTCACACGTTCAGTGTCTAGCACGAGTTACATGAAATGACAGACAGAGACAGAGACAGGAAGACAGTGACAGCAAAGCTGAGTTTGGCCCCCTGCCGTCCCTCTATCTGTTCTCAATTACTCCAGACTTCCCAGGACTCTCTCTGGCATGAGGAGGGGACATTAAGGATGCCCATGTGTGTACGGCTTAGTGTGAGTGTGTGCATGTGTGTTTACAGCCTCTAAGACTTCCTGTCTGGGGGATAGAGCACTGCTGCTAAAAATACTGCGCAGTCCTCCTCACCAGATGTGCTTCACATTATAGCTTCAGCAAAAACACACTCACACATTTGACTAAAACAGACATAATAGTGACCCCTCTTCTCTGTCTGTCTCTCTGTTCATCTGTCTCTCTATTAAGGGTGACAGTATTTCAGTCAGGCGTGAGTTCAAGATAACCCTGTCTGCTGTTCGTCATCATCTTTTCTTTTCTTTCCTTTTTTAGTGTCAATTCTCTTTTCATTAGGATGTAGAACATAGTGTTCTGTTCTTTTAATACTTTATATTGTTTTCAAGCGTCTGCGCTTGGCTTCAACAGCTGAATGGTTGTACCACAGCATCATGTTAACAAAACCATACTGGCACAATATATCCATTGCCCAAAAAGACATGTCAAAACACATTAAATAATTAATAAATAAATGTAACTGCTTAATAATCAAATTATTTAAATAAATATAATAAAAATCTTTAAATAATTATGAGTGCTTGCTTTAACTAAAGATAAATAATGAAGAACAAATGACTTTCACAACTGTTGGTTCTTCTTTTTGTATAACCTTACACTTTCCCCTTTTCACAGTAATGAAAAATAATACCATCATGGATAAATAATATTGTCAGAAAATAACATTGTCATGGTATATTACTGAATCATCATTTCCATAAAACCATGGTATTACAGTCTCAGATAACCAAATACCATGACACCATGTTGCAAAACCATGGTACTGGCACGTTACATGTCCAAAAACAAAAATCCATGGTAATATCCAAAAAACCTGATGTTGCCATGGTACATGTTCAAAAACATGTCAGTTTCAAGCGACCATGTCCAAAATCCACAGTAGCTTTTGTTACCGAATTATGCAAACCTGAGGTTCAGAATCCATCTTTATGCTTACTGTTAATATGTACACAGCATTATTTTATTATATACTATATAGGCCTATATAGTCATAGAATAAATCTACACCAGTATACAACATAAATGTAACAACTCTAATTTAAGCAAAGGTAATGGCCACATACAACCTTCTTAAGTGCTTAAAAAATCAGTTGGGAGTTGTTTGGTGACCCACAGACCTGATAAAACGGTAAGTTAACAGAAAAGGGTGAAATGTAGCAAGTGTGAATCTGACGGTATAATCTCTAGTGCCAAGTAAGGCAAATCCTTGCCCATGCCCCACACTCCAGATGGCTGGCACGGAAACATGCCATCTGCCAGTCCAGAGCTGCAGGGAAGATTAGCAGCCCACTGCCTCCCACTGACACACTCGCACTAACATGCACAAACTCAGTCTGTGTGTCAGAACAAGGTAAAGAGGATTACACATCTCTGCCTCGCCACTGCAAGCCGGGTGAAATCGCTTCCAAGCTCCTTCCATGTATAGACATAAGCACTCATACAGTATACATACGCTGAGAAGAGCCTGTCATCAGCGTGGATGGAAAACACACACATACAGACCCAAGAGCCATCATTAAAACACACCTCACCCCGATCCCATGACAGAGAGGTTTGTGACCATCTCCCATGGCACACCTCTCACAACATAAGAAATTACCCACGGGACTAACTATACACTTACACAACTAAATCATAATGGGGTGGTGCAATACATAGTGCAAGGCTGACATCATATAAACGCATTGATTTAGATGTGTTAATAAAGATCTAGATGAACAAAGCATGTATCATTACATTTGACTTGTGTTCCAGTAAACATCCCTCCTCTAGCATTCATCACTGGAAGTGAATGTAAGCAAATGCTGTTATTTTTAGAAGCCAGACGTCCAAATGCAAGTCAAACACAGACATCAAACACTTCCACGCCTGTCTAACACATGCACTAATAGACTGCCCACATCTGCTCTTTAAAAAACGCTGACCATGACGCCATGACTATAAAGATCACAAACAAGCCAGACTGCTGGACTCCTTTGCTATCAAAGGCAGGGAGTCATAATAGAAGGGAAAGGAATAAGAAAGAGGGAGAGAGAGCGAGAAAGAGAGAGAGAGAGACGCTATGTAATGTCCTTTCATATTGACGTTCCCTGTATTGATATTCTCAAGCCTACTAACACTTAACTTAAACTGACCTTTCCTTGACAAACACTTCAATCCTTGGAAAGTAGTGAAAAATAAGTTTCTCCACTGAGATGAAACTTGATGAAACCTTAATAGTAATCAAAACTGTGACATCCAGGCAATCATCAAGATGAATCATGAACTGGTTAACGTTCATAATGTTCAATCAAAGCATTGATTAATCTTAATTAATGGTCATTTCTATAGTGATACATATAGTCATTTAAAGGTGTATAAATTAACTAATATATTATGAATAAACATGAAGTAACAATGAACAATATTTTATTTATAATTATATATTCTAATTTAATGTTGTATTATTATTATTATAATAACATTTATATAATATAATATATTACAATATAATATAATATATACTAAAATAGCATTATACTCTAGATTTAATAGATAAAATGCTTTAATTATTATATTATACTATATTATCATTTATTTTAAAATGCTATAATTTTTTATGAACATGAAAAAAATTCTTGGTATTTGTTAGTTCAGGATTCCTAATGCATTTTTTATTGTATAACGTTACTCTAAAGTGTTAACTTTTCACTTATATTTTAAATTGTATAAATTAACATAAACACTAAAGTATTATGAAAAATATGAATTAACAATGAACAACAGTATATTAATATTTCTATTATAATTTAATCTAACATGATTTATATCATTAATATTATTAAATTAACTAAAAAATTATTAATGTGATTTTTTTTAATTTTTTTTTTATTATTAACATGAACCAATTGTTGATGATTGTTTTTTTCAGGACACCTGAAGATTTACAAACAAAGTAAATCTTATTGTAAAGTGATAGCGATTCACTTATATTCAAATACTTTAAATGCTTAGGCCACTGAAAGGCTGTGTTTGTTAGTTAATGTGACTGTCCGGACTGTGTGTGATTATGGGCCTGCTGACTGGGGTGATGGGGGAAGAATGTGTGTCACTGGAAGCTGGTGAGATGAGAATCCGTCTGATGTCAGTGTTTTAGTGAGATCTCCAGCTGTGCCAGTGCTCCCGGCCTGTCCCTAATTCAAAGAGAACGCATGCCTACTGTTGCTGACACTTAATACCAGGGATTATATGCTGCCCTCTCATTGGTGTAGAGTAGATATCATTTCAGTGTGGTGCTACTGGAAACCAAAAAACAAGGGCATCACAAAAAATAAATATATAAAAGTGAGAATCTGGTAATGAATTCTGTTCTTAAAAATAGGACATTACCCAAAGTTCGGTGTATATTGTAACTACTTGTAATGTTTATATCGATGCAAAGTCATAAACAACAGCCAGACAGGGTCAGAGGTGAAAATGCTCCAGTGACAGCCTTCCACTAAAAGTATTGACAGTTCACTGAACTAATTTATGGCAGCACTGTATGTTTGGAGTCCGGAGCAGAACAAAGCGCTCCCGCAGGACAAATGGAATCAAGTCTGGTTCACTGGCATCTGGTAATGATTCTGAACCAGGCAGAAGGGTGAAGGTGGATAGGTGGCTGTGTTTCGGGTAAAGACTTTGCATTAGCCTTTACTAGACTGATACAAAACGAAACGTGATATACAGTAGTCTGTCTCTATAGACTCTACTCCATATCTCTAAATTTCTTATCACTGCAAGTGTGCTGATATTAGTGTTGGGGGTAACTCATTATAAGTAACGCAAGGTACGTAATCAGATTACTTTCCCCAAGTAACCAGTAAAGCAATGAATTACTTTTACAATTACTTTTTCAAATAAGTAACTCAAGTTACTTTTTTCCCCTTTATTCACTGACATTTCTCCTGTCCCCATGTTGAGAGAAACTGGGAGTGAGGTGCAAAGGCACTTTCTTCAGCCTGAAGCTTATTCATTTCACTTTTGGTGTGAAAGGGCCTTTACAGTTTCCAAGAATATAACTTTTGGGCTTTTATGTTATTAAAAAAGCAAATAAGCAAGCCAAGCCCAGCCCAGGTGACAAAAAATAACGCAAAAGTAACATAATGCATTACTTTATATAAAAAGCAACTAAGTAATACAATTAGTTGCCTTTTTTGCAATTTTGTAATGCATTACTTTTAAAAGTAACTTTCCCCAACACTGGCTGATATAACCAGCTGCTAAAAGTTATGCAAGATAAAAATGTTATTCTGGCCAAAATAATAATAATAATAATAATAAAAAGTAAATATGTGTGGCTTAAGGAAATTAAGTTAAAATTGTTAAACACTTGTGAATGCCAAATTTTGTACTTTAAAAGGGTAAGAAAATACATTATTGTATTTTTATAAAGTATATTTTAGGCAACATATTTTAGTTGTGGCAGCAAACATTCTGGCAATATATATATATATATATATATATATATATATATATATATATATATCGCCAGAATGGGGGTAGGTGGCATAACTTTTTTATTTAACAATTTTAATATATTACAAATATATTCATCACAGCACTGATTAAGCCTGTCTAACAAGCACAAACCCGTATCAAAGTTCATAAACTGATGTGTCAAATAAACTATTCCATCATAATTTCTCTCCCACACTAAGCAGATATTTAAAACTAGAGCTTTTATGTCTGTCTGGTCTCTGTGAGGTATCTGTAGTTCCTGTGCAAGTGCTGTAACCTTGCAGATTTTGGTAGCCAATAGCAACCGGTCCCTTTGTCTACTGTGGCTGGTCGGCGCTTATACACACAAACCCACGCACACTACATGGGATATAAAGATCCAGATCCAGTGCATTCAGCGCTTGTGTACATATGGTGCAATTTACAAGACAGATGCAAATGAGTAATTCAGCTCTAGGCCGACAGCTATGCCTGACCCACATCCTTTAACCGTGTTGATGAAGACTAGATTCGTTTGGCCTTGTCTGGTCCCTGCAGGCAGTAACTAGAGGATTTTAATGGCACAGGAAGGATTCGGTTTCAATGAGATTCAATAGCAGCCAGCTAGAAGCAGAATTGAACTATGATGAAATATGAATCTCAAGCCATTTCCTAGCTATCAGAACAAACTCAAAGTGACCTTTCTGATGCATTCATATGAAAGAAAACTAGACAGAATTGAAATCGCAACACGGCTTAGTCCACAAAGTCACAAAGGCTGTGATTTAATTAAATAAATATATGTGCTTTGTGTTTTAGAGTAAAGCATGACACTGTGTGTTTTCACGTGAGCAACTCTTCCTCTACCAGTGTTTGAAGCATCTCAGAGCGCCTCAGTTTGCAGTAAATGCTGCTCCACACAAACGCCATCTCAAATTTGGGTCGATTTAACATGCGTTTGGAAATGCAACATGTGCCAACCATCTTTCCATACTTGTAATAAGAAGCAGTTATCAAGAGAGAAGCCGGGCTCTTTCACACAGCCATTCCGGAAAATACACGGAAAATGTGTCCCGTGATTTGTCCCGGGATGGTCTGATTTCGATTCATTCACACTGCCTGTGATTTTCCAGAATCTGTGCGTGCGTTCACACACAACCCGTAAAGATCCCGTAAAGACACGTGACATTCCATGTGACGTGTATAATGGCAGCGCACCATTTCACTAAACTGGCGAATGATTTCAGCTTCAGCGCGGATAGTGAGGAGCTCCCTGATCGCTGCTTCATTCCAGTTTACACATTTTTCGTCGTGTGAATGTTGATCTGCCTTCAAAACAACTGGTAAAACTGTCGAACGATAAAGTGCGTCATCACTACGACACACCCTCTACGGCATTGATCCGGCTTTTGTTCACACAGCGCTCATTCCGGGACTGAACCCGGCAATGTTACTAGGTCCCCAACCTGGGATCAATCCCGGAATTAATCCCGGGACGTGTTTGCGTTCACACAGAAGGCACTCCGGCAATTTTCTGGCAATTTTCCGGGACCAACGTGCAGTGTGAAAGGGGCTATACAGTATACAGGGATGAAACTCAACAAAGTCAACAACCTGCAACTCAACAACTGTTGATCATCGTGATCTCAACATTTTAAATGTACCTCTCGTGTTGGTTGCCATGTCTGCCACCTTCTGAAAAGCATCAAGAAATGCTGCGACCGCCAACACTGTGGTTCTGTGAGGGAGTAAACAGCAAAACATTTATAGTCATCAGCGCCAGTGCTGATTAGGAACAGAGACAGAACTGCTGAAAATCAACTGATTCACATCTTGAGAATGCAGATTAAGGCCCTGTCCCGAATGAAGCACTTAATGTGAACTTGAAGTAAATTTGATGCTGTGAAGTCCATGAGACCTGAGGGTGTCTCATTTGTCATTTTATGATTCAGAAGAGTGCTCATTTGCCATTTTGTCAATCCCACACTGGAGCAGACTATTACCCAACAGCCCATGCAGCAAAATGTAGACTGCACAGGTGGACCGCATGGGTTGAGGGTGCCATTTGGAACAGGGCCTAAGGCGAGTATCAATATCTCCGAAAAGATGAAAGAAATAACTAATAAAAGACGTCTGAAGTGTTAAATTACCTTAGCTGGGAGTGTAGTTTTGTGGCCTTTGCAACGAAGTCTTCCCACACTGGGTATGAGTACTACAGGAATGAAGAGAGACATATGAGAGAGTTAGTAAGGACATAAACCTCAACACATAACTGCACATATACAGGTACTCCAAAACACAGACACATTCAGAACTCCATGTACCACAAAGAGAGCAAAGCACTTCAGATGAGGACCAGATGTCTCGCTGAATACAAACGGTCATGACACACTTCCATCTGTTTTGGAAGAACATTCTCTACAGGAACACCAGCAAAATTTTGTCCAGGTGTGCTGACCCTGTCTGTCATCATGACTTTATATGCTGTTGAAATGACCAGCATATGTTGTTCCCCAACATAGGATGCTAATGTCTTCACAAGAGGCTTCTTAAACATCGTTCCAAACCTGCATGGCTTGCTTTCTTCTTCAAACATAATTGAAGACATTTTGTCTCAGTGTTTTTTGTCCATATAATCAGCATCAGTTAATGGGCTCCAAAAATGTTTGGTTACCAACACTCTTTAGAATATCTAAGTCATACAGGTTTGGAACGCCATGAGGGTGGGTAAATGATGACAAAAGTTTCATTTTTGGGTGTACTGTCACTTTAACAAGCTTAACCAGAAACACTTCCTTGGTCAAGAAGAACCTTTGTAAACAACATTAAGAATTTTCATTCTGAAATAATTATTTATTATCACACCCCAAGATACATCATATACAAAACAACTGAAAAACTAATCATCATAGGTTTTCACATTGGATCAATTCAAGAGAAAGTCTGTCTTTAATAAAGTGAAATTTCCAGGGACAGGAGAGAAGAATCTTTTTAAAATTGTGCTGACAGCTCGTTAAGAAACTGGAGAGGTTGGGATAAGGTTGTTATTGCATGGGTCTCTGATGACCATGAGCAAATGATCTTTCATTCAGAGGTTAAGATGTTTATCTGTTTGGAAATCCTTTATCTCTATACACATTTGGTGTTAGAAAATTGGTCAAAAACTGCTGAATAAGGGCATTCTGACATCGAGTTTGCTGACACAACCACTAAATAGGGAGACACAAGGCATATGGTATAAAACCTAAGATATCTACAGCAAACAGTTGTTTCTTATTATTTCATAAATAAATAAATGCAAGGGTCTCTGATTATTTTGTTTGCTGATGTTGGAATCTAAGTTTTCTTTTATTTTGGAAGAAAACCATTTCTTATTATTAGCAATGTTGAAAAAAAGTTGTGCTGCTTAATATTTTTATGCAAACTGTTAAACACCAGAATAAACAATGAAAACAACAACAACATCATTTACTTAATGTAAAAGTCTTTACTGTCATTTTTGATCAATTTAAAGTGTCCTTGTTAGATAAAAGAATAATTTTATTTTAAAAAACTTAAATAAATAAATAAATAGATCTTACTGACTCCAAACTTATGAAGGGTACTGTACACAAATCATACAATAAGAAACACGAGCTCTTCTAAACAGTCAAAGCCTGGTATATTTAAACCCCACAGGTGGTTAATTAGCTTTCAAGTAACAAGGACAAAAGGACACGAGGAGATTGAGACTGAAACAGATGAACAAAGAAGGTTGTTGCAGGTTAAGAACAGTCTGCAGATGCTGAGATCAATTCACTTATTGGCCGTATTGTTCCATCATCACAGTTTTAAACATTTTAATATATCTGATCTTCTTTAAAATATAAATATAACATATATCGAATCAGATTGTATCGAATTAGTGTCACTATTTGTTAAGTAGGATAAAAACAGGTCTTTCCTGCAAAACATTAAAATATCATTAAAATGTCTTGCTTTTTGTTTAAAAAAATGAAACTTTCTGGTATTATGATTGGAATCAGTGACAAAGCCCAGATAAGACTTTGAAGAAAAGCCAAATTTTGTGGTTATATCCTAGGCTCCATGCAAGTTTGTGGCAGTAGTGCAGTCCTTGTGTCCAATAAACACATTAAACAAGATGACAAAAAGTCATAACATTTCAACCCAAGAATGAAACGGTGACCTTAAAGATGTTTGTCATATTAGCCCTTGAGTTTATCTGTAGTCATTACGGCTATCACAGTTAAAAGCTTGCAAACACCATTGCTGAAATATAAATTCAAAATGCAATTAAAGTTTTTGTACAGACAGAATTTTTTATACCAAAGGATTTAAAAATATATATGTACATAAAAAGTATTAAATTAACTGGTTTAAACAGATGAGTTTAATTATTATTTCTTATTTAATTTAATAGGCTATTAGTTTAATTCTATTTTATCTTTGAAGTGAAAGCAGCCTATGTTTGTGTGTTTTATTTCATATTATTCTAGCAAAAATAGCTGTCCTAAACCTTTGGCCACAGCTGTTAACTCTTTTATAGATCTAGGTCTGCTAAGTGAAATCACAGAGTAGAGAAATTCTACAATATGCAAATTTTTGAAGAGGAGTTTGCCCTACCTACGCACATCATGTCTGACATTACGACACTCTCCGGCTTCACCCTCTTTACAAGTGTTGATATACTGCATGTCAAACAAGCTGAACGTTGCCAGGGTTGGTCCCGAGCCAAGTCTGGAGCCGTTCACAATATATGAACTCCAGATCTGGCATCTGGCCACTGAACTTCACTCAAACGCCAACTTTCAGCAATAACATTCACTACTGGAGCCGCATGAGAACATGGAAACCATTTATGGAACAGTACGTGCAACCACAGGGTTCTGCTCCAGCAACGCAACAGGCTGGAAACCTCTCCAAAAAAATCGCAAATAGCTGTAGGAAAAGCAGATCATATCTGAGAGATGGCCATGAGAGTTTTAAATGTTACAGGAGAACAGATTGAATTCAACTTATCGACACAAATGTGCAAAGACCTTGGATCTTTCATCAACAACAACATCCTTCATCCTGAATATTTAACAAAGTATTAAAAAGAGTGTTTTTGATGACATTACACAATTCATACTATATCATTCTGGATTCTGGCTTTTTTAGTATTTCTTCTTAAATATATGTGGGTAAAGAAAATGCAAATAAATAAGAATAAATGGTGCAAATAAAGATATCAAATATTTACATGCCAGGTAATAATATACCTTATTGATTTTAGTAAGGCTATACTGTACAAAATAGCCACTGTGATATTCAAATCAATCAATCCCCAGATTTAGTTAGAATGAGTTTCACTATCAAATAAAACTTTCTCTTCTGTCAAAAATAAATGTCACTATTATGACTTATGCTTTCCTAAATGCATGAATACCAATATTTTACATAGTGTATTCTATACAAACAGCTATTTAAAAGCTGTATTTGATTCTTTTTACTTCACTAAAATCACAACAAGGCTTTGAGCAAGTGAGAGTTTAGTTAAGCTCCACATTTAAGCTCACTCTGCATTTCTATCTCTTTATGAGCCATGCGTAATCCCTGCACATTAACATTGCTCTCAAAATCATCAATATTATAGAGGGTCAGCCTGAGAGATATTCTGACTGGAGTCCAAAATAGAGGTAAATGTCTTTTGCTCATTGGACAACTAATAGCTAGGCAGATTTTAGTGCACCATTTTCAAATTTGTAAATGGCGAGGACTATGTCAAGTAAAATTAATTGGGTTAAAATGGGATTATATGTTTTTTGTAAAAATCAAACTACACATGAGCCTCTCTAAACATGCAATAACAGACAGACAGTAGTAGGGGTAGTGAATGTATTTGACTATCAAAACATAATTTTATATTTCTATTTAAGCCTGGAAAAGTGGGCGGTGCCCATGCTTCATATAAAAAATATTTTGGATTAAAAGAATTGGATAAAAAGAATAAACCACTAATAGATCTATATTCAGTGGAAAAAAATATTTTCTCTCATTTTACTCTGTCTTCTACATATTAGTCTTATGTTTACCGCAAATAAAATGCACAGAAAATGCTTTAACATATAACACGTTTACTAACATCTACAAAAGGGTCAAATTCTCATTTCACAACAAAGCCCTCCATGCTGAGACCCTCATGCCATTAATCACAGCATCAGTGGTGCAGGCAGCTGGACCCCTGATGAAAACAAAGGCAGTAAAACACAACCATCTTCTTTTGCTAAATATCTGCATCAATAAAACAGTCGTGGTACCTTCATATCGTTGACGATCGCCTGAAACAATCCACCCAGAGCGCCGCACTCCTTCTCCACACTCTCCATCATGACACCAAGCCCTTGATTGTTATTATGCTCTCAATGAATGAACAAAACAGATGAAATGTTCCGATCCAAATAAGCTGATTTCGTCTTCAGGAATTGAGATGAAAGTGGTCCATTACGTCCTAATACAGACCTCTTGTTGCTTCGGATGCAAATGTGAGCAACATGCAGCAGATGTCGGCAAAAAGAAACAACAATTGAGGCTGTCGGGTGGCTCTGTGCCCGTTATCCAGGGAATGATGATCTGATTCTCCCCTCGCAAACCCCGGTTTAGGATATAGAGGACGGTTTGGATATCATACTAACAATCTGTGCTGTCAAATCCGCGTGGACGAGAGGTTTCAGCTTAAACAGTGCCGCTGTAAGCGATTTTTGCATGAAATAAGGAGTCGAGTGATGCAGCGAAAGACTGACGTGATATTCGATCCACCAGGTTGGTGGGCGGGATCTTAGGGGCTGGGGGCGGGGCTTACGGGTAGACATATGGCATGTTGGTGTGTGTCTATAGGGAGAGGACAATTGAATGGTGGACCTTTAAAATAGCTTTAACGTGTCTTTGTGTGGCAGGAACAAAGTTAACAGCACAGCTGCCACTGCAGGCCATTAAATGGACAGTGCACTTTTTTAACCCTTTAACGGTCACGACAAGAAATATATTAAAAAATATATACAAAACAAATAACTGTTTTTACATAGTGAAATAACAGCACTTTGCACAATTATAACTTTTAATAATTATAAAAATAATAACAGTAACAACAACAAAAACAACAACAACAATAATAATAATTTTAAAAAGTTCCTCTGCTTTTGCAAGTCACTTAAAAGTGGTTAAAAGTGTCTGTTAAATGCATAACTATGAATTGACACTTTTTTAAACACTTTTTAAAATCCATTTGTATACCCTTTTAATCAGTGTTTTATTTAAATGGTCCTGTGTTTCACTTAAATAATCCCGTAGGTATTTAAATGCACTCAATTTCAAATGGTTTAAAAATGTTCTAAGCAGAGAAAGCAGCACATTTTGCAATTCTAATGGAATTCCTAAACAGAGCACTGTGATCTAAGTCTATTGAGCAAAGTGTGTGTCCTAAACCTTGACCTTGCTGCCGGACACTGTCCCTCGAGAGCTAAATGAGCAAAGAGACCACAATGATTCATTACATCCCTCTCTTGCACAGCATATCATATATCCATCTGCTTTTGCCCTGTCATCTGCACAAGCATATCTCCTACATACTGTTACCATATGCAGGTACATGGCTATTTGACCATAAAATTCTAATTTACCTTCACTCCCCAAATTCTGGAAAGGATGTTATGTAAGTACTTATAGTTATATAACCTTGCGGTTGAAGAAATAGGAGGAGAGGTCCCATATCAAATAAACACTTTCTGACTTTGAGCCACTGTTTTCCATCACAGTTTCTACAAAAGAACTTAATGCAGGATACACGAACCAGAGCGTTTACAATTATGACCACAGAATGCACCATGATTGGAGTAAATTCCCAAAATGTAACTTTCACTTAAAATATGATAAGATTCTCCTGTCTATTTTTTATGTACTATTAGTAACTAGCAAGCAACTGATTATATTGTTTATATAATGTTATATTATATTGTTTATATCATCTTTCTTTAGCATTAAAGTTTAAGGTTAGATAGCTAGATAGATAGATAGATAGATAGACAGACAGACAGACAGATAGATAGATAGATAGATAGATATTGAAGAAACATTTTTTATTATTATCAGAATATTTATATATTTAGGAATCTTTGATGAATACAAAGTTCCAAAGAGCAGAATTTATTTGGAAAATAAGTATTTTGTATTTATACATGTCTTTGCTGTCACTTATGATCAATTTAATTGAAACTTGCAGAATAAAGTATTTATTTAAATCAACCTTACTGACCCCAAACCTTAAACAGTATTGGGTGTATAAACACTGAGTTTAAATAAAATATTATATTTGAGTTTAGTGTTCATTTTTATATTCATTCATGTTTGGATATTGATCTTTTGGCTTTTGATTTTAGTTCAACAATCCACAAATACAAAAATAATAATAATAAACAAGAACTTGCCATATACTGCAAGTAGCAGCATTTATGTAATCTAAAACTGAATGTCAGCAATAACAAAGTACTCTCCTGACAAAAGAACAAATAGTGATCCATTGAAAAGCTATTTTGATATACACTTAATATATGAGCCAACTGCATATAACTGACCACAGTGAAACCACGACCACAATTTCCTGGAGTACTGCTAAAGAAATCTAAAAGCCCCCCTTTTAAAATCTTTTCCAACGGAGGAGGATGTTGTTCTTCTTACATCACTTACAACCAGGAACATTCTGTTCTTTAAAACAGCTGAATTCCTCCAAAAAGATAAAGTCAGGGCACCACCTCTGACCTTCACAGTATTTAGGCAGCTGTAAAACTTATAAGTTTGACAGGTTTGGTTGTGCCAGAATGGGAGCTGGATATTTTTCAGTCAAGTGCAATCTTGTACATAATGGCTCTCTAGGGCCTTTTGGATGATATCACACAAAAAGACCATCAGAGAACACTCACATTCTGCACTAAATCTTTTCTGAAAACAGTCCTGATGCATTATAAGCCTGCGATATGAGCGCTCTCACCCTTTCTTTATTATCCTTAAAGTACAAACTTCTTAAGATCACGCACATATGTTTTGGGTACCAGTTATTTGTATGAGTATGGTGATACTTAAAATACCATTCTAACCATAGTCTGTCTGCTGACTGGAGGAGAACCATCTGTGGCACCGTCACGTTCATTCCTTCAGGCCCCTCGCTGTCCCTGCAGAGTCGATGGCTTGCAGGGATTCCAGGTCCTTGATCCATGCTGGGGCCTTTACTGAGAACATTTGAGCCGGTGGAATTTCCTCTTGCACAGCCCGCTAAGCCAAAGGATTCCTCAAGATCAGCTAAACAGTGAGGCACGTGCATCTCCCTGTGCTTGTGAAAGAGACAGAGAGAGAAAGTCAACAGTAAAATATGCAGAGAGCATGAAGCAGGAGAGTAAGATAGACAGTGTTTCACAGTGCAACTGCTTATGAGAGGAAGATTATTAAATGCAGAAATGTTTAAAAATCTACTTGACTATTCAAAAGTTTGGGGTCAGTCAGATTTTAAAAAGCATTAAAAATAAAATATAAGCCTTTTATTTAGTAGGATTTATTACATTTCTTAAAAGTGACAGGAAAGACATTCATAATGTTACAATAGTTTCATAATTTGAAACTCTATAAACAGATGAATATAGCTGTTAAGAATATAAATGTATTTAAATGAAAAAAACCTGCATATTCTTCATTTTTTAATTTATTGAAAACATGCCTTAATTATTTTATTTTGACTCTATTCTTGCATTTAAACATTTTGAATCTACTTTCCAAGAGCAAATACATATATTGATGTTTATATTGAATATTTTCAGGTAGTTTGATATATACTTCTGTTCAAATGGTTCAAATCTTTGGGGTTAGTATGATTATTATTATTTTTTTAATAAATTAATACTTAGGCTACTTAATAATTAATAATAAGTTGAGCAAAATTGACAGTAAAAACGTTTTAACGATTTCTGTTTCAAATAAATGCTGTTGATCTTTCTGTTCATTAAAGAATCCTGAAAAAAAAGTACCATGGTTCACAAAAAAATATTAACTCTTTTCAGAATGTATAATAATAATAATAATAAACAAGAATCTTTCTTGTGCACCAAATCACCAAATAATTGTGATAATAACTACGTTTTTTATCAAATAAATGCAGCTTTGGTGAGCATTAGAAACTTCAAGTATATGCTGAGAAAAGCAAGCTAAAGTCACTTTTGCACTAGTTCTAAACTATGCAAACATAAGCAAACAATGAAATATTATGTTTATCCCAATTCAAGAGTGTTGCACAAGACAGGATGTTTGACAGAGACAGCCCAGTTTATTCACAGGACATAGTGTTCTCAGTTTAAAGAGTTATCTGTGAAATTGCGTACTGTATATACAGTATAAACATACAGTAGCCTCAGTAAGTATTTGGTCACTTAAAATGTCTAAATGTCATTACATTAGATATAAAATATCGGTATCATCATACAAATGATGCTCTTCATTGGAACAGATTTGGAGAAATTTAACATTACATCATTTACTCACCAATGGCATCAGTTCTAAATACATATGTTGGTGAATTTTCATGTGAGAAGACAACAGGGGGTGGACTTTTTCACTGGAGGAAGTGCTATTATGAATTATGGATTGTTATTTTGGCCAAAAGCGAAGGTTTAAAGTTATTACACCTTGTTTCTTACAAACATGCAGGTTTTTGCTTCACAACATTAATAGATGGACTGGAGTTATTGTGATGTTTTTATCAGCTATTTGGACTCTCATTCTGACGGCACCCATTCACTTCTGAGGACCCATTGATGAGCAAGTGATGCAATGCTAAATTTCTTTAAATCCGTTTCAATGAAGAAACAAACTCATCTATGTTGAGCCTGACACTGAGAACATTTTCAGCAAATTAAAATTTTTGGGATAACTAGTCCTTTAAAACCTTTTGCACAAAATTTGGTGTTAGATTTAACAGTACATCTTGAAACAGCTTTAAACTTAAGTGACTTTTTACAGACACCTTTGTGGTGCAACCACTATGTCTAACAAACACAGAAAGATATCTGCGTCAACAAATCAGAGAAGTTCTTTAAATAAAGCAGTGAGAGAAGAAAATCTGCTGGCTTTGCTTGCTATCTTCCTCTTTCAATCTGTGTCATTACATCTGGCTGCCAAGAAGTAAGCAGGATGAAAAATGTATTTTCCCCCTCCTCTCCTTCGGGCAGAACACTCTCTGACCACATAAGGACTCTAAACGGAGGCCAAAAAAGGCCAGGTATCAAAGACAGGCTACAGGAACAGAGAAGGACTCTCATGGGAAAGGGAATTGTGTCCCTAAACTAGAAGTTCAAAGGTCAACTGAGCGCTTAATAAATGACTATAATTCTTCATAGGAAACTACAGCACAGTATTGGCATTTAGCAGCAATGCTCACTACTTAATCAACTGCATTAGAAAACCTTTAATAAAATATATAAAAACAGAGGTTGGGCGTGGGACCTAAAGTCTAAATGGAGCTTCTAGTGTAATAATGCAGCTAAAAAGTATAACTGTGAAATGTTGGTAAAGACAGTGCAAAGAAAGTACATGTCGCCCTCTATTGGATATCACGAGAAATTCAGATCAGCTGACTTCCAAACAAGTTCAAGTGTCATGGAAACACCTTGGAATACTTAACACACACACACACACACAGAGAGAGAGAGGATAAGAATTAGAAAGCAACCTCAAAATCAGAAAAATTACCAATTGTCTTTTAATCCTACTTTTTTCTTCTTCTGTAAACCTGAATTAAAAATATACAACAAAATGTAATGTAATTAATTAAAAACATGCTTATTGTACATTATTTTCCAACATGATTTTTCTGGACTCTGCATTTGTGACTGTGGCCAGGTTAGAAAACTGTATTAAAAGGTAAAATTAATACTCTTGCAGATACTGAAGTATTTGGCTGTGGGGTTTGGCAAAAACCTGAAAAGATTTTTTTTCCTATTTCAGGATTAAATGTAAACCATATAAAACATACAGATATTTATACAGCAGTATGTCAGTGAAATTATCTCCAGTGTAATTATGTGTCAGCATTAATGCTGGCCAGTGATGTGCTTTGCTTGAAAAAAATACTAATAATAAAAAATTAAGGTACAACAATCACATAGTTGCAAAGATTTATACTCAAATTTTCAACTCAATATATTGCAGAATGGTGCTGGTCTGCCAAATAGTGCCAAACATTAGCACACAACAGGCTGATCAGCTCAAACTAAAAAGTACACACACTCACAAAAACAGTTCAAAGTCTGTATATGACATCGTACAAAGAAAATGTAAAGCCTTGATGATGTAAAAATAAGCACTCTCAGAGAGCTGTCTCTTTAGATTCTGCCACCGCTGGTGCTGGATGGAAGGTCAGAATTTCAGTGAAGGTGAGTTCTGGGGTCAAAGAGGGAATAGAAGGAACAGAAAAGAGAAAATAAACTGGTTATTTCTTAACTCTCCAGAACAAACTATGCCACATATAAGAGTAAAATACTAACTAATTAATGGAACGGTTCACCCAAAAATGGTGCCATCAGAATAAGAGCTCAAACAGCTGATAAAAACATCACAATAATCCACAAGTAATTCACTATTAACATCTCGTAAAGTGAACAGCTGCGTGTTTGTAAGAAACAAATCCATCATTAAGATCTTTCAACTTTAATCCGTCGGATCTGGGCAAAATAAGAATCCATAATCCATAATAACACCAGTGAAAAAAGTCCACCCCCAGGTGTCCTCTCACATCAAAATCCACCAACATATTTGTTGAGAACTGTTTTCACTTGTAAACGGTGCTTGATCTGTGCATATTTCTCTCCTGATTCAGACAAAACAATTGCTTTAACTGGGAAAAGCAGTATTATGGACAGAGGACATGTATTTTAACCAGAAGCAACGGTTTGAATGTAAAAATGTTCCTTACAAACAGACAGCTTTTCACAAGACGTTAATTGTTGGACTAAAGTCGTGTGTATTACTTGTGGATTATTGTAATGTTTTTATCAGCTGTTTGAACTCTCATTCTGACGGCACCCATTCACTGCAGAGGATCCATTGATGAGCAAGTGATGTAAAGCTAAATTTCTCCACATCTGTTCCAATGAAGAAACAAACTCATCTATATCTTGAATGGTTGCCTAATCTATTACACCATTGCTGTGAATTTAAAGTCATTTAAACCTACTTTTCCACTGCTCCACTGACTGCTCTGCCTCATCCAGAGAATGATCATACGGTGGGGCCTCGGTCTCCTCCTCTGGTTCACGAAACTCAGAGAAGAAAGGAAGAGCCAGTCCCTCTGCCGCCGTTATTCTACTTTCAGGGTCCAGGAGCAGCATGCTGTCTAACACATTAATCGCTGAGAGGGAAATCAGTCAATGACAAACAATTATGTGACATTCAAACTTGTCTTCATCAAATGCATTCATGAAAGATGTGCTTAGATCAAATAGTAGTTCATGCATTCCTTGGGAAACAAACTCATCAAGGTCATGGGTGTTCAATCCCCAAGGAGTGCATGAACTAATAAAGTGTATACCTTGAATGCAATAAAAGTTGCTTTGAGTTTGAATAAAACATCAGTCAAATTTGTAAATGTAAATTAAGTTGATAAAAAGCTATGGACATTTTATTTATAACATCAATATTATAGGTTAAAATTTTGATGTATGTGTTTCTTTCTTTATAGTTTATAACATGATTTTTTACTTCTTTACTTCACAAGTTCATTTAAATTTATGGTTTATGGTTATGGTGGTTGAATGGATTTTTAAAAGAACAAATATTCAATGCAATCTCAATATGATGTAATTAAAACTGAATGCATATTAAATGAAAATAAATGAATAGAAATAATAAAACTACAAGCAAAATGCTTTATAAATACTTTCACATGGAGTAGTCGTAATTATGATATATCTACTATATAATATATGATAACCCTGATTAAAAATTTGAAAAATACACATTCACAGACAGAAATGCTCTTACCTTGTGGGTTAACATTTGGTAACAATGTCCGAAGATCTTTCTTTCTCTGTTTTGGTAACTTTGCTATGTAGTGTCTAGCCTAGAAAAAAGTGATTTAGATTTTCACATCTCATAATATATCAGGTGAGAGGTCTGCAAACTAGTCTTAGTATGAAAATATAACTGAAACGCACATCTTCAGACTGTAGTTTGGCCGTGAACTCTTTTGTGGGCGTCCCTGTAATCTTCATGATCTCCATCAGCTGATCCAGGTCTGGTGGAATATGGTCAAGGATTCAAATATACTGGGGATGAGACTTAGGGAAGTAATCACCACATCAAAAATACAATGACAAAAATTCTCCTAAATTTGTACATTAAAAACCACAGCTTTTCTGCGAGGAAGGATACGGTCATTTCCTTTGAACAGTGGTTTCCCTAGCAGCATCTCTGCCATGATGCATCCGACTGACCAGATGTCCACTGATGGGAAACATTTAATCAAACACAAACATGTCTCTGTATTATCATCAGCTTGAATAGCAATTGTGCTATATCTCATTAATCAGGAATTTCTATTACCTTTATGAAAGCAATAAAATAGACTAACACTGATCTTTATTTAGTATTAACATATGCTTTTAATCACAGTATGGATAAATATATTAAGATTAGTGCATGCAACATGGTACTAACCAGTCTGTGTGTAATGCATCCAGCTAAGAATGACCTCAGGTGCTCTGTACCAACGTGTCACAACATAGCCCGTCATTTCACTGTCTGCTTGACGTGCTAGACCAAAATCCAGGATCTTTAATATAAGACACAAGGCTTTATCTTGACAAGTGGCATACAGCATGAATATGTATATACCACTTCACACATGCACATAGTGAAATACCTTAAGCTCACACTCCTCATTTATTGCCAGATTGCCAGGTTTAAGATCCTGCAGATTTTAACAGATGAAGTCAGTGGTTTTGCAGTGAGAAATACATGTGTATATATGTGTTTAAGACTAAAACCACCTTACTCACCCTGTGAATGATTCCAGCAGCATGGATATACTGTGAACACAAAGAGATTTATGGCAATATATTTGAGAGCAAGTAAGTATTACTAAGAACTTACAATACTCACTTTGAGTCCGCTCAATATCTGGCAGACCAGATACTGGACCCTATCCTCTGACAGTCTCTCCATTTTCATTAACTTTCCTAGATCAGTACCCATGAAAGGCATGACCAAGTAACTGTGCAACAGACAGGGAGAATCAGATGATGATCATGCATCCATGAATCACTATATCAAAAACAATCACAGTCAAAGCACTTGTAAAATACTCACAAGTCATGGAATCTGTCTAGAGAAAGGTCTGCAGTGAAAACATCCAGGAGTCCAATAACCTGTAACGGTTCAACCAGTGATTTTTAAATACAGCACAGCATGAAGCCTGCAAATCCGTTCATTTATGACAGGGCAGATGAGAAACTCTCATCATGGAGAGTCAATTTTAGGTGTCTTACATTATCATGTTTCATGTGTTTGAGCAGCCTGAGCTCCCGATAAGCTCTTTTGGCAAACAGGTCAGACTGGAAGGGACGATGGAGTTTCTTGATGGCCACCTTTGCCCCTGCCCTCCGGTCAAATGCATAGCTGAGGAATAAATCACCAGTTGTAAATGCATGCATGCACTTAAAACTAGAGTACATACAGGTACATCTCATAAATTTTGAATATGGTGAAAAAGTTATTTTTTTCTTGTAACTTATTTCAAAAATTGAAACTTTCATATATTTTAGATTCATTACATGTAAAGTAAAACACTTCAAAAGTTTTTTTGTTTTAATTTTGATGATTAGAGCTTACAGCTAATGAAAGTCAAAAATCAGTATCTCAACATATTAGAATATTTATATTTACATTTCAAAAAATGACCATCCATACATTATAAATTCTGGGTATCTCTTGTTCTTTGAAACCGCAATAATGGGGAACACTGCTGACTTGGCAATGGTCCGGAAGACAATCATTGACACCCTCCACAAAGAGGGTAAGTCACAGAGGGTCATTACTGAAAGGGGTGGCTGTTCAAGGAGTGCTGTATCAAAGCATATTAAATGCAAAGTTGACTGGAAGGAAGAAATTGGGTAGGAAAATGTGCACAAGCAACAGGGATGACCGCAAGCTTGAGAATACTGTCAAGCAAAGCCGATTCAAACCCTTGGGAGAGCTTCACAAGGAGTGAACTGAAGCTGGAGTCAGTGCATCAAGAGTCACCACGCTCAGACATCTTCAGCAAAAGGGCTACCAAGCCACTTCTGAACCAGAGACAACGTCAGAAGCATCTTACCTGGGCTAAGGAGAAAAAGAACTGGACTGTTGCTCAGTGGACCAAAGTCCTCTTTTCAGATAAAAGTGAATTTTGCTTTTCATTTGGAAATCAAGGTCTGGAGTCTGGAGAAAGAGTGGAGAGGCACAGAATCCATGTTGCTTGAAGTCCAGTGTGAAGTTTCCAAAGTCAGTGATGATTTGGGGTGCCGTGACGTCTGCTGGTGTTGGTCCATTGTGTTTTATCAAGTCCAAAGTCAATGCAGCCGTCTACCAGGAGATTTTAGAGCACTTCATCCTTCCTTCTGCTGACAAGCTTTATGGAGATGCATGATTTCATTTTCCAGCAGGACTTCTTTGACAGTGGCCTTCAACTCATCTGCATTGTTGGGTCTGGTGTCTCTCATCTTCCTCTTGACAATACCCCATAGATTCTCTATGGGGTTCAGGTCAGGCGAGTTTGCTGGCCTATCAAGCACAGTAACACCATGGACATTGAACCAGCTTTTGGTACCTTTGGCAGTGTGGGCAGATGCCAAGTCCTGCTGAAAAATGAAATCAGCATCTCCATAAAGCTTGTCAGCAGAAGGAAGCATGAAGTGCTCTAAAAAAATTCCTGGTAGATGGCTGCGTTGACTGTGGACTTCAGAAAACACAGTGGACCAACACCAGCAGATGACACGGCAGCCCAAATCATCACTGACTGTGGAAACTTCACACTGGACTTCAAGCAACATGGATTCTGTGCCTCTCCACTCTTCCTCCAGACTCTGGGACCTTGATTTCCAAATGAAATGCAAAATTTACTTTCATCTGAAAAGAGGACTTTGGACCACTGAGCAACAGTCCAGTTCTTTTTCTCCACAGCCCAGGTAAGATGCTTCTGACGTTGTCTCTGGTTCAGAAGTGGCTTGGTAGCCCTTTTCCTGAAGACGTCTGAGCGTGGTGACTCTTGATGCACTGACTCCAGCTTCAGTCCACTCCTTGTGAAGCTCTCCCAAGTGTATGAATCAGCTTTGCTTGACTGTATTCTCAAGCTTGCGGTCATCCCTGTTGCTTGTGCACCTTTTCCTACCCAAATTCTTCCTTCCAGTCAACTTTGCATTTAATATGCTTTGATACAGCACTCTGTAAACAGCCACACCTTTCAGTAATGACCCTCTGTGACTTACCCTCTTTATGGAGGGCGTCAATGTTCGTCTTCTGGACCATTGCCAAGTCAGCAGTCTTCCCCATTATTGTGGTTTCAAAGAACAAGAGATACCCGGTATTTAAACTGTAGGGATGGTCATTAATTGAATCTCAAATGTAAATATTCTAATATTTTGAGATACTGATTTTTGACTTTCATGAGCTGTAAGCTCTAATCCTCAAAATGAAAACTATTTTTTTTTAAATGTTTTACTTTACATGTAATGAATCTAAAATATATGAACGTTTCACTTTTTGAAATAAGTTACAAGAAAAAATGAACTTTTTCACAACATTCTAATTTATTGAGATGCACCTGTATAAATTTGCTTGCCATTGAGTTCTATGGGCCATTTTAACAGCTGTTGTATAAACCACACTAATATCTATTTTAATGTTACTAATGTTTTTTTTTAACCTAGGAAGCAATCAAATAATAACTAATAAAATTATATTTTTCATAGTCACTGTAACTATGCTTTAGATCAGGGCTGTCCAAACTCGGTCCTGGAGGCCCGGTGTCCTGCAGATTAGCTGCTTCAGGTGTGTTTAATTAGAGTTGGAGCTAAACTCTGCAGGACACCGGCCCTCCAGGACCGAGTTTGGACAGCCCTGCTTTAGATACTAGTAGCCTAATGCTTCCATTACGAAGTAATATTTATTCAATCTTTCCTTCAACTACACTTAAGTACTAGGACAACTAGAATAGATACTAGTAACCATTTAAAAGGTTACAAGTAAAACTGCAATAGGTAAAAGCAACAACTGGAAAACATATAACATTCAAGAATGATATATGAAACAGTTTCCATAGAATAAGATGGCAATAAAATGTGTTACCAGTAAAATTGAAATTACTTGTCACTTACTATTGGAATAGTGACTAGTAGCAAAGAAATAAATAGCCTACTATTATGTACACAAATTGCAAACTAGTGTACATAAATACAGTAGAATATAAAACAAAAGAAGCTTGGCATCTCAAAAGAAAATTCTAAGCTCAAATAATTATTTTTAAAAGAAGTAATGTGTCTTTTAAAGATTCATAACATTTCTGTTTTTCTTAAGTGATGTATTTTAATTAAATGAAGGATTGGCCTGAGGACCAGTGGTTTAGGGATAGTAAATGGTAATAACCTACAGTATAATTTCAAAGTGGATTTTCTAATGACATATTAAGGTGTGGGATGTGTCTCAATAGTGGTGTATTACTCTGGGCCTTTTAAATCAAGTATGGAAAGTTAAGGACATGCAATAAACCATCATCACCTGACCCCAGGCAGTGTTCGTCAACAGCTGCCATCTTATAATTATTAACCTCATAGTAATGCACTGAGCTGTACACAACGTAGTTTTGCATGCACTGGATTTCTCATTTGGAACTCTCATTTTTTGTCTTTGTTTATCTTAAATGTCTCTATAAAGACGCAGTGAGAAAACATATAGTCTTAGGCTACTCTCAAATACACTAGGCTATATAACTGAATTTCTATCAAACCACTTCTGGGCATCTAATCAAAGTAATCTTTCACTTGTGCTTGACTACCACCGTCCAAATCACTTGTTTTGAATAGACGCCGGATACATGGATCTGCTACAATGACAATGCATTACGTGTTTTTAAATGTAAAGCATTTCTTTCCAGGAAGTACAGAAAATGAGAGTACACTCACCATACTGTACCATATGCCCCCGTCCCCACCTGTTTCATATCTCTGTATCTCTCCGGCACCTCCCAAGCAGTTTTATTCACCTCCTGGCGATAATAGCCAGGTCTTGATCGGGCTGACATGTTGGTGAATACCCCTTTAAATGTGCCACCTCGAGTCCCGCGGCCGTGATTTTCAGGTTTACCTGAACACTGATCATAGAAATCTACCTGTGCGCGTTCATAGACTGTGTGCCCGCGTAACCGCTCCCTCTCCACCGTGGCCGTGTGTATGGCAAGCCGCTTTAACATAAAGCTGTTGTGTAAACCTAAGTAGTAATACCCATCTTAAAGCTGCAGTCCGTACGTTTTGCCTCTTTGTCGCCATCTGTTTGAAATCGTGGAATCGCAGCTGCTTGGGAATTATCTTCCTTGCGTGGGATGTGCTCCGGCATGGCTGCAGCGCGGATGAATCTAATGTTTTGAGGTGAATGTGTTGCTGTCAGTCACCGCACCGGTGTGGATACTGTACTTAGGAATCACAGATTCTAGCCTACGTCTAGGAATATATGACCCAAATAAGAATTTTCACTGGATACTGTCATCCGAACAGTAAGCAACAAGTCTCCCACGTTTGTTCTGACCAACTGAGGAAAAAAGCATTACAATAAATTGCGCTTCAATGGTGATTAAATCTAATAATCGTTTAGCTCGTTACATCAAACCGTGCAAATTATTATTACTGTTATACTTCTGTTTTATACTTTTTCTCAAATAGGTCATGTTCAATATCAGCATTGCGTGTTGGTTTAATAAATGTCAAAACAGCTTTCCATACATGAGTTGCCCAAGAACATGATCGTCCTTCAGTGAATGTGAGAACTGCTGCATGTTTGTTCTTCTACAGCCTTGGAAAACATTAAAACCAGGGCTTTGGGAGTCCCATGGATTTTGGTCTTTTACAATATGAACAAAGATGAATGCTTGTTCCCCTGTTATATGCAATACATTACAGCAGGGGTGGGGAATGTAGATCCTGGAGGGCCACTCTCCTGCAGAGTTTAGCTCCAACCCTGAAAAAAAAAAAAAAACTAACTGCATCCTGAAGACCTTGATTAGCTGGTTCAGGTGTGTTTGATTAGGGTTGGAGCTAAACTCTGCAGGGACACCGGCCCTCCAGGATCAACATTCCCCACCCCTGCATTACAGGGATATTTTTTTCTGTCTGCAAGTACTTGACACTGTTGAGATCTGCCTTAATATTTTTAGGTGCACATCTGAACCTGTGTTAACATGTTACCTAAGTATTGGGCCCCAGGCACAGACATTCCTCCCTAAATGAAAACAATGGAAGCCGCTTCCCCACACATGCTCACTGAAAAGGTCCCAAATGTCTTACAAAACCTCATCTTCACAGAAATAATCCTAGTTTACAAAATTAGAACACAGACATGCTATTTGTTATGTTTATTAAATTAGTACTTTTTCTTAGAAATATTGCATATTCATCAGGGAAGTTCATAAAAATTGATATAAATAATGTCTGAAAATTTCTTCACAGTTGTTGAAACTATGCTGAAAGACATTACAATTCTGTTAATTATATTTTGAACAAAATCAAAATGGCATTTCAAGAATGGACACAAAGCATACGAAAACGCAGTACTCCCTCCAAAATTAAAATGTAAAATGATTTATGCATGTTCCAATTACACTTTAAAAATGAATTGGTGAAGTGGTGTGGTAAGGAAACTTAAAAAGCAAAAAAAAAATACTTTCAGTCAAGTTACTATTTACAAGTAAATGTAGATGCTGATTAATGGACTATTTCAGCTACACATGGATTGTGTGTTAAATCAATTCTACGTACTTATAACTACATTTAAAGTGAGAACCTTTAGGTAAACGATTACATCCGTTTGTGCGTCTAGGCTTTGGAGCTTGGTTGATCAAGAGCTTGTGCGTTTCACTTGAAAGTAACAGTCATTTTATATAAAGGCATAACTTCCATCTTTCAGACTGAGACCTGTCATGGTTAGACTGGTGGTCTAAGTCATCATTTGCAACCAGTCAAATATACAGCGATAAACGTGCTGCATTTTCATTTAGCCCACAACACATTATCTTACTGTATGTTTTTAACTGGTGGACAGGAGTTTAATGCCTCATTCAACACCTTCACTGACACCTAACCAGCTTCTGCAGGATTATTCTGCTTAAATGAGCAGGTTAGTTGTCATGAAGGTTTTATGACGATCAGGTGACACAGATCTCATTGACCCACATGGGGGGCTTGCTGTCATATGGGACAACTACTCGAGCCTCTGCTCCTGAAGTATTCCCTTCTTCTCCGGTCTCATCTCTTTCTCCTGAATCCGCCTCTCCTCCTCTTCCCACCCAGCCTGGCTTTTCAAGACCTTCCTGCACAGAGAACGGCTTTTCCAACACTTTCAGAACTCTCTGGACCTAATGGATTTGAGAAGAAGACAAAGTCTTAAATGCAGATTTGTAAGACTATGGACTTTCTGCCATAAAATCACATCACAAGAGAAATTATAAAGATCATAAATAAAAAAACGAACTATTAAGAAACAACATAACATTTATAACAACTGTTCAATAATAACATAACTTTTCAAAAGTTTGGGGTCTATATATATATATATATTCTTTTTTTTAAAATAAGTCTCTAATGCTTACCAATTTTTTTTACAATTTAAAACAACTGTTTTACATTTTGATATATTTTAAAATAAAATGTTCAGCAGCCATTACTTCAGTCTTCAGTGTCACATGATTGTTTCATTCAAATATGCTTCTCTTATTTTCAAAAAGGTTGTGCTGCTCAATATTTTTGTAAAAACTGTACATTTTTTTAATTTTTCTCTGATGAATATAGAGGCAATATTTATTTAAAAAAAATATTTATTTATTTCATTTATTTAAAATATTTTTTTTTGTAAAAGTGTCACAGTTGATCAACTGAATGTGTCCTTGCTGAATAAAATAATAAATAATAAAAGAATAAAACAACCTTCCTGACTCCAAACTTTTGAATGATAATGTATGTCTCTTAGTAAAGAATATAACTTTTTGTTAAAATAAATATAACAAAGCTAGTAATAGCCCCACCTCTGAGAAGTCACCATTTTCAGCTGCCTCTATTGCATTCTGGGCGATGTAGTTTCTGAGTACCACATATGGGTTGTTGTTGTTCATCACATGTACTCTCTCCTTCTGCAGATCTGTCACATCAACCCCTGACTCAGACTCACGAGCAAGCCGCTGCCTTGGGAATTGGATTGACAATATATGCAAAAGTACATAGTAGCTAAAAACTCATTTACACACATCTTAAATTATTAAAACAACTACTTCTCCATGTCCTCTTTAGGTCTTTTTGGTTTTTAAATAGCAATGCTTTACAATACATTTTATCACTGCCAACAGGAAATGAATGCAATTCGATCAAAAGAATTCAAAGTGTCCTTTCTGTACCTGTATTTTTTGATCCAGCAGGACCAGTCTTCAGTCTGTTTGGCCCTTAGTTGTTCTGCAGTGGTGTCCATCAGCTCCTTCAATCTTGAGAGCCTTTCCAGCTGCCGGGCGACTGTCTTCCTGTCCGAAATCATCTGGAACAGTGCAGGGTTACTCTGAGCCATGGACAGCAGCATTGCAAGTTCACTATATTGAAGGAAAGAAAACGTCACTGAACAGAAATATGCAAATAAAGATATTTAACCATTTCTTTTCATTTTAAACCATATTATTTTAGTTATACTATGATAGTATTTATTAATATTTTCAAATTCACTTTTATTTTTATGTTTTTTCAGTCTTCACTTTAATTTTAGTTTACGTTTTGCTAATTTTATGTGCTTTTGTTACTTAGTGATTTAGTTTTTAGTCTTTTAAATTATTTCTATTTCTATTTTTTTCATTTTTGTATTTCATTTAGTTGTCAAGGCTACATTTTACAAGTCAAATATTCAATATTTATATTTTATTTTAGCTTAATTTCAATTAACAAATACTTTAAAAGAAATTGTATAAGAATGTAATACTTTTAGTTAATAATAACAACACTGATTATTTTAGGCAAATTTGAAGGCCTGCCCAATACTTTTTGCTCTCAACAGCAGTCCAAAAATCTATTCCCATCTCAAAGTAGAGAGTGGGAACGGTGTGACATTTAGTCAGTGGGTGGTAAAATGATTTTTTTAAGAGCTAAAGGAAATAGTTCATCTGGGCTTTCTACATAGTAAACTATGCACAACTTTGATCATTATACACCATTAATACATTTTTTGCTGTCAATGTTAAACATTTCTAAATATATACTACTACTATTCAAAGGTCTGGGGTCAGTTATTTTTATTTAAACAAAATGAATACTATTTTTCAGCAAGAATGCATTAAACTAATCAAAGGTGACGGTTAAATTAAGCACCAATACTGTTTTCAGCATTGATATTCATAATAAATGTTTCTTGAGCACCAAATCAGCATATTATAATGATTTCTGAAGGATCATGCGACACTGAAGACTGGAGTAATGATTAAAATTCCGCTTTGCCATCACAGGAATAAATTACATTTTAAAATATAGTAAAATATAATTTTACATTGTAATACGTTTTACAATATAACTGTTCTTTTTGTATTTTTTATTAAATAAATGCAGCCTTGGTGAGCATTAGAGATGTGTTTTAAAAACATTTACAATTCTTTCTGTCCACAAAATTTGTGGTAGTGTACATAAGAATATTCACTGAGGTGTTACCGTGGATCCATGGTGGGTCTGTTTGCAGCTTTGAGCTCCTCTAGAGAGGCACACTGCTGCAGGAGAAGCTCTGCGGCTTGTTTTATAGCCTCACTTTCATCTTCCCCCTCCTGCTGTGTTGGGCAGGAAATCTGACTCAAGCTGCGGAAAGTGTTGGTGAAATCTGCGCCTAAGAGGAGGAAAAGGTAGAGAGAAATCAGAGGTATAATCATCTACCATCTGAGAGAATAAGCATCTACCGTCACCCTTTTATCACCCTTATCTAACACATTTGACACATCAAGACTGACATTTTACAGAACCATGAGAAACACAATCGCTCCAGGATGATTGTTACAATATCTTCATACCAGTGTTATGCATGGTCTGCATAAGTTCTGTGATGAGCATGTCATCCTCTGGTTCCTCCATCCTCAGCAGACCCAGTTTCTTCCTCATGTTGCTCAGATAAAAGCCATTGTAAAGAGGCAGATACTCATCCAGCACCTGCTCGGCCCTGTCCGGAGGTAGATCAGGTACCAGGGCTTCAGCGAGCCGAGCTAAATTCCAGCGGCAGATGGCCGGCTGGGCTTGGTAAGAATACCGCCCTGAAGTATCGGAGGCATTACAGATGAAATCTGGGTCAAAACTAGAAAGAAAAAAAGGAAATGAATGTTCATTAATGCAAATGACTGCTGAACAGTCGGAAAAACATTTGAGGTTTATGTCACACTTTACCGGTCCATGAAGCCAAAAGGCCCATAGTCCAAAGTCAGGCCCAGGATGCTCATGTTATCAGTATTGAGGACTCCATGACAGAAACCCACACACTGCCACTGAGCCACCAGCCTTGCTGTTCGTAAAGTCACCTAGTAATAAAAAAAAATGGGTAACACTTTATTTTAAGGTGTCCTTGTTACACGTTACATGTACTTACTATTATAATAACAATAAATTATGCATAATTACATGCAAGTAACCCCAAATCAAACCCCAACTCTAACCCTAACATATAGTAAGTAGATGTAGTTAATTAATATTACTCAGTACTTAAATGTATAATTACACTGTAACAAGGACACCTTAAAATAAAGTGTAACCAAAAATGACATTCAAGTGCATATAGAAAAACACAATAAAGATGCAAAGTTACTAATCAAAAGGAATATCACAAATCAAACAAGTAGTCAGAAGAACAAGGGTACACATCTGTACCCATTATATCCTGTCAAAACTGCAATAAATAAATATTTTAGTAGAAAATGCAATAAGAATTTAAATATTGTGTTATTTATCCTCATTAGTAAGTCACAAATAAATTTAAATGTACAATAGTTATATTTAAAGAATTTTTTATTTTTTTTATATTATATTAGCTAATTTAATCACTGCACAGTGCTAACATGCTCTAATATAGTCTTAGTGGATAAGAAGCTAAATCTGATGATGGTAGCCTGCCAAAGCCACTCTGGAAAATAAGGTCATTGAGGATAAGAAGATGATTGAAGACCAACAAACAACTGCAGGAACTAAAAAAAAATAAAAAATGGTCTGGTGTTTCAATGGATCAATACCACAGCCGCAGCACTGGTATTATTAAAAACAATGAATAGATCTCAGTCTACCTCTCTGAAGAAAGCAGCATTCCTCTCAATGCGGTCTGAGTGATTCTGATGGATCTCTGGGTAGAAGGTCTCAATGACATAATCCAGCATTTGGGTTCTGATCTCATCGTGGCTATAGCTGGGACCTTGACGGCCAGTGAACTCATCAGCTTGTTTGAAGATCTCAAATGATCCAAACCTACATCAAGCATCAGGTCAACATATTAACTTCTAGAACAATGACAGATAGACCTAAAAGACCTTTACAAGTGGCATTATTTCACTGATAGATATAAAAACTAAAGGACAAATCAAGGTCAAAAAGAGATTTGTTGTTAATGTTAGCTAAAACTTTTTTCCAGTCATTTAACTAAAATAGTAAAACTGAAAAGTAAGCTGAAATTAAATAAAACATGAATATTTGATTAAAAACCTTAATTGAAAATTAGACAATTTTCCTTGAATACCAACTTAAAATAAGTTGAAGAACTAAAATTACTAAAACTAAACTAAAATAAAGCTAAATATAAATATATATATAAAAAATGAAAATAACAAAAGCACATAAAATTACTAAAACCTAAAAATATTAAAAATAAAAAACTAAACTAAAAAAAATGCAATTCAAAATATGAATAAATACTATAATAGTACATAAATAATACTAAACTAACACTTACTTGAGAAAGCATTTAGGAGCAAAAAACAATATAAGGCTACCTAATAAAGCTGGGAGCAATGCGCAAGACCACAGAGCATCTTTCCATGCGTGGATTGCCATCATAGTTGATATCCCTCATGACTCGTGAATCTGACGTCACTATTGATCCAGCTCTCGTGGACGGGACTCCCAAGGCAAAAACTGCCTCGCTGCACAGGAACTCACGTATGCTGGAGCGCAAAACCTTTCGCCCATCTGCCTGCCTAAAAAAACACAAAGGACGAAGAACTTAAGGAAAGAAAAGAAAAGTGGAATTGGCATCTCCAGAATGATAATTTTAAATGTGAGCAGTCAATGAGAATATCACAACATGATGTGGCACATAAAATGTAGCAGTGAAAATGCAGTAGCAGGCCTACCTAGAGTATGGTGTCAGTCCAGCACCCTTCACCTGGATCTCCCAGCGTCCAGTGGGATTCTCATGCAGTAACTCAGGGCTCTGATCCACCGGGGCTTTCACTTCTCCCAGATAACATGCAGCTCCATCCCCAAGCTGTCCTGCAAACTGTCCAAACTGGTGTCCGCAGTAGCAATGGGCAGCAGGCTCTGATCCTGGCATCACTTTAGATCCACTGAGATACTCTGGGCCCAGTGGATCCTCCAGAACAGCATCAGCATCAAGACCCAGCAGTGCCAGAGCTGGACCGGAAACTGCCACAAACTTTGGGTTCTTCAGAGGGGTGGGTTGGACTCTAGAGAAGCAGGCCCCCCGGACCTGTCGGACCCCTGGTTCGGTGGACGGGTCCAGTGGAAGCTTTTTAAGAGCAACATTGTCAAACTCCAGTCGCTCAAGGCAAGAGCGGCTTGTGCTTATGCCCATGTCGTCCATCCCCGCATGCGATAGCGATCTACGTAAAATAACACCGGAACATGAGATATAAATACGCGCTAAACGCGCTCCAGCGGAAGCCATTCACATCGTATTAATGTCTAACAAAGCTTGTTATTTAAGGCGACTAGGAAAAAGTGACAAGTCATCCTTACGTAACTGCAAAGAAAGAACCACCAAGCTGTTCTCGTCTGCCCACGGAAATTTGGTCCGTCGTTGTTTTTGTTCCCCCTAGAAACAAACACACAGGATTCGAACAGACATTTACTCAGTCCCCATTTACTTTCACCGAAAAGTGAATATATATAGCATTTAGCTTTGACTATATTCACAAAATAGAATGGCCATGTAGATGTAATTTAAATAAATTTGTAAACCATGCTTCTGAATTTTGGGGGAAAAGCAACTCTCTGAAACAACCAAATCAAATTACTGGTAATGTTACATCACTGATGTATAGCTGTGAAAGAATATATCGTTATTATCATACAGTAACATTCTGGAAGTCCGAACAAAAATATTTAAATACCTGGAAGACTTGGGAAGTATCATCTCATTGCTGTTTTCGTTTGTTTATTTAATGCAGTGATTCCCAAACGTTTTTGTCAGCCAAACTCCTTTGACAAAATATTTACTTGGAAAATACCTGCTAAAAAAATCAGCTAAAACCAGCCTAAGCTGGTTGGCTGGTTTTAGCTGGTCATCCAGCCTGGTCTTAGCTGGTTTTAGAGGAGTTTTGGCCACTTCCTTAGCTGGTCAGGCTGGGAGACCAGCTGGAACAACCAGCTAAAACCAGCTACTTCCAGCCAGCTAAGGCCAGCCAACCAGTTTAGGCTGGTTTTAGCTATTTTTTTCAGCAGATGAAGTTAATATTTCAGTAATTTAACAACGCATTCTCATGTTTACAGTTCTCTGATGTTTGGTTAAGGGTCACACTAACATGCAGGAAAACAAATAAAATATTTCTATTTTTAGTGTTCAAGTGTTTTCGTGATTTAATCATTTTCATGATTTAATTAGCTTTTTATCAATTCAAAAACCCACTACAATTTTAACATTAAGCCTAGCGATAACCCTTGTGTAATAGGCTATAATGTAATGTTTAATTGATTTTAAGTTGACATAAAAATGTATTATAATTTATTTGCTTTTTTGTCAATATGGTACGTTTATTAGTAAGTTTAAAATAAGTTAGACAAAAAGTTATCTAAAAATTAATCAGAATACATTACCTAAAGTGAGTAACCGTAATGGAAAATGTATTTAAGATTTTAATATGAGATATATTTGAGCATTATAGCTTCTTGAAAATGAAGGACAAAAAATGATAGCACTAACAAAAGAAGTGTGATCATTTATTCCCCTTTTCCACAGTCAACAATGGTTAGGAAAAAAAAGACATTGGAGCAGTAAAGCTGAAGGATGCACAAAGAGATATCTCAAATACCTTTGACCATGTCATTTCTCACCCAACAAGTGCAGCAGATCTAGATGATCAAAAAGTAAAACTGCATGAAGTTAACAGGAAGACAGTTTTAGTTTTCAGGAAGACAGCGACAGGAGAACTAGACTACTGGGTCATTGGATCAGTATTTTTTTTTAAATACATTGTATTAAACTAATCAGTTAGTCAACCTGTTTAATAAGTTTGCAACCACCTTGATCCATTACGATCAAATTTAAATTCAGGGACTGTTATACAAATAGAAATACTCATTAAGCACCAGGGCACTGACAAATATCTCAAAATGCTAATATATATTTAAAACCACTACAATATGTTGTAAAAAATCCAATTAAATAATCCCAACAAGCCATCTACACAAGAAATCATGCAGATACATCCATATAGTCATTTCCTTCTCCAGCATACCTGTAAATGCACAAGGCATGCATGCAAAGCTTTAATCACATCTTAATTTGAGCCCCACAATAGTTCAAAACAGAGCATTTTCCATTCAGCATCTAAACATTTAAAAGAACAACAGAAGGCATTAGCATTCCCCACAACACTCGAATGTTATGTGCTTCAGACGTGCCTGTGTCCTAGATGCCACATTTAAAATTGATTTCAGTCACTCTATAAGACACGGTTGTAAAAAGCTACATGGAAAAACAAAGTTAAGATGTGAAGCAGCAGTTCCAATAATATAAGGCTTTAAGCACACAGACAGCAGAAACACTCCCACCTTTCCATCCATCCAGCCATATAAAACATGATTCCCAAATTGTGCCCTGATGGCCCATGCTATTGATGGCTTTTCTGTTAAAGCATTTTCTTGTCAACTTTACCTTCTTTAATGGTTCTCTACACTTACTCTTGGTTTCAAGTCATTTTGATGGTCTCATGTGATTCATGATTTGAGTTAGTGGTGAATTATGATTAAGAATGATTAAACAGAAAAAAGATCACATTTAATTGTTACATGTTAGAGTATAACCATACTGTAAGCATTGACATTAAGTTTGTTTCTAGTTTAGTGAAATTAACCTTTAGGCAACTCAGCTTCCATGAACAGTAGCAAAAGACAGTAATGAAAATACTTGATTTCAGGGGAACAGCTGTTAATTTCTTTTAATTTGATCTCTCATCTTACAACAAAATATTGCATAAACACAATGCAGCTTGTCTAATTAATTGCATAATTCACTAATTTCTAGAAACTTCCCATTAGCATGAACCAGTTAAGAAACTGTGTGAGAGAAACGGAGGACTCCAGATTTAATAGTACCCATTTATTATGACCATATGGAGCGAGAGCAAAACACCCTGACCAGTCTCTGTTCCTTTTAGCCCTTTCCAGGTCATGTGGTAGGAGGCACTTGATAGCTAGCATGGGCAAAGTTTAAGTTGGGCTTATCAGGTAACTAGAAAAACCAAGCAACCATGCTTCCCTCCCATTACTGGACGTGACGTGAAGCTCTTAAACACTGTGTTTCAGTTCCACTCATTTCAAGTCTTTTTGTCAGAAACATACAAATTCAATCAGTGAAACCAAAAATACTTTGGTTGTAATCATTTTCCCGATGTACATTACATGTATTTATCATCAAATTATACTTTCAATCAAATCTGAGTAATGCTTTTCTTCACAAATGGTCCTATTGCGCAATTCAGGTTTTAAAAATTAATTCTGGGATACTGTTCCATTAATAAAAAAAGGTGGCTTTATCATTCATTCTTAATGAACTACAGATTAGGTCGCAGATTAAAATATTGACTCCCAGGGAATAACAATACTGGACTGCTGAACACCACCTGCTGGGAAACAAAATGCATCAACCATTTGCAGGAGCCAACCAAGAGTAAATCACAGCAAAATAAAACTTCAAAATAAAAGTTCAAGTTGAATGATTAGGTGGGAAATCCCACTGCAGCTAATTTCCTAGTAGGTCATACTTTAAGAATGAGGAAAAGGGGAAAGAAAGCACGGTCCAATTTCTTTGGCAGTACAGCTCTGCGTCCACAGAGCGGATGGACAGAGGGTTGAGGAGGTAGAGAGCTAGTCAAAAGCTTCCACCCATATTGTTTATTTCATATGGAATGGAGACAATGTTAGCCTCTAATTTTCCCCTTCACCCATCCACCATCCTGTAGTTAAGGCTATTGGTGTTCAGTGTGACATCCTGATCTCACTGCTGAAAAGTCTGTGCCGATAAAAGAAGGGTCAAAAGGAAGGTGTTCGTATATTTTCAAGCAACGATTGGACTGTCGGTAAGGAGTGTAACGCCCTCCCCACACCTTTGCTGGCACGGAAGCAGGCATAACCCAGAAGCCCCCACATGGCTCCTTTCAACACGTTGCGTACTACCCAGCCAAAGCGAGACGGTGGAGCCACGCTAAAAGGAAAAGAAACAAAGATTTTTGGCATGATATATCTGGTACTATTAGATACCAAAGTACATGCAGCTGTGTCGGTACGTACCTCATGATCTCATGAATATTGAGCTCTTTATCCCAGTTCCTCTCAATACCAGGAACATGACCCATCCCGACCACTCCAACCACCACAGCAGGCACTTCTGAAGAAAGAAAAAAGAAAGTGAGCATCTGAATGAGAGGTTTCATGTAACAACATGACTCTAGATATGTTTCTCGCTTGTGAAGCACCGGCAGTTTTATTTTAGCATTATTCAAATACTATTATAGTATACATTTATTATTTTGAATTTGCCTTTATTTTAATATTTTAATTTTCAGTTTCAATTTGAGTAATTTTGTTATGTGCTTTTGCCATTACTACAAATTTTAGTTTTTACTTAATATATTTCTATTTAGCTTTAATTCAGGTTTAATGTGGGTTTCATTCAGGTTTACTTCCAATTTTAGTACTTCAAATTAAAAGGTAACATTTCTAAGTTTTTTAATCTAACATTAAAATACATAAGTACACAAACACTGTGAGCAAAAGTCTTCCAAAGTCACACTGTAAAGGTGTAACAGAAGTGCTTTCTGAAGTTTCATTTAGCTGTCTGTACACTGTTTAATACGGCTCGGAGGTGGTATAAATGCAATTGCACAGCGACTACAACTGGATACTTTCTTACTGAGGTGTGAGAGCAGGCATATTTATGTCTGTTCTTACACAGAATTTTGAGCAGGCACAGAGCAGCCTTAACTCATACTACATAGTGTATGTAGAAGATTTTTATTAATCAAAATATGAATTAAGTATAATCACTGTGACTATAGCCCTTTGTGTATGAAGTTGTTCTACTATTATTATATAAAAAAGCCCTCTAACACTTGCACTCTCTATTTGTTTTCTAACGGCATGTTTTCTTAAAAAAAAAAAGGCCTCTAACACTAGCTTTCTCTGTTCTTTTTCAATTCTATCTACTTGTTTTCTTTTTATTTATTATAAAAAAGACTCTCTAACCCTAGTGTTTCCTATTCTAGCTACTATTCAAAAAAAAAAAAAACTTGCTACATGTACTGCGTTAAGGCCTTTCCACACTGAGCGCGACGTGAAAAAGCGAGGCGAATCGCCAACGAACGTTGCTTTCACACCTAGCGCGAAACAATTGTTCGCCTTATGCTAATTCACGCCTGCACGCTATGTGGCGCCGACCAACAATGCATTTTTCCTCAGATATGCATCTCGTATATGGATTTAACATATAAATTAAGATAAACATACTTTGGTTCTACACCAGAAACACAAGCTATCTATAATGCTTACAAGAATAGGCTACATAATAAAATATAATTATAAGTACAATTAGCATCAAGCTACACTTGAAAATGTATGTAATTATTAATGTATTTGCTTACCCACTTTAAACCATCATCGAGTGCTTGTAATAATTCCGATTGTGACCTATAGTTGATTTTGATTCTATAATAAGCAGACACATGCACTCTTTGTATGTTTAATAACGCTATACTGCTAATATGTCATAAACACCCTTTATTGCTATAAAAAAAATACCATGAGCTGCATACAAAACACATAGCAGAAAATACATCGTCATAATCATAAGTCTATTAGCTTTCATATTTCATGTGTAGAAAAATGTTTCACTCGATTTTTTTTTAATGGAAGATCTAGACTAGAGAGTGAACACGCTCTGACTCATAACACTTGCGCACGTGGAAGAAAACAAATGGTGCTCTACAGATCACATAATTCAGTGGAGAATTATTAGAAATGTTATTCTGTATGTTTTTCTCATTACAGAGCGAGGAATATTATGGACTTTTTAGTTAAATCGGATACTTATGTCAGGGATGGTATTGATGGGCACGTAAGAACGGATGTTGGTTTTTATCCTTGCCTTAAATGCGCGGCATGTAAAAATGTACGCAAGAGATGTTTTGAGTTTCGGAGTTGTATTACTGAGCGCACATAAAATTAAACAACTGGTCACATGTGCTTCCACTAATGTGATTTATCTATTGTCTTGTCCATGTATAAAACAGTATGTAGGTAAGACAAATGGACAAATTAGGACTCGGATCATTGAGCATATGAGCGCTATTAGAAGGAAAGATTTAAAATCTCCTGTGGCTCGGCATTTTGTTGAGATGTCTCGTTCGGTTTTAGATCTAAACTTTGTCGTTATTGAAAAGTTGACAGACTTGTAGAGGAGGGAATTTGGAACGCAGACTTTTGCAGAAGGAATGTAGGTGGATTTTTTGATCTTAAAAGTCTACATCCTCTTGGTATGAATGAAGACTTGTCTTTGAATTGTTTTTTATAATAATTTAAGGATATATGGTGGGACTCCAAAACGTATTTTGTTTACTTATTGTATATAAATACTGATGCTAATAATTTTTTGTATATATGTATTTGTATACTTTTTGATATTTATATATGGATCATTTTGAATGTATTAGGATATGTGTGTTGGGAGATATATATATGTATTTTTTTGTATCCTTGTGTGATATTAAGTGTATTACGGTAATACATGGTTTAATGAGTGCAGGTGTGTGCCTGGTAACACATGGCACTGAGGAAGGGTTAATACCCGAAAACGTTTTGCACTCTTGCACCTTTGCACTATTTAGTGACCTCTGAGCAATAAATGACGTAAGCCTTTTTGGACTTTTGGATGAGTGCGGATCTCTTTTGTCTATACAAAATTGTGTATAAAGAACATGTGAGAATAAATCTGTTCTCAGATACCAACGATAACAAGAACTCAGCATCCACTCTCTTCTCTCCGGGATACTCTTCTTTGGTGTTTGTTTACATTGGTTTTCGAAACAGCACCACCATTCTCACACGTTTGTGCAACAGCAGCTGTTCCGATCACATTATCCTAGCTCAAATCTTATTGGGATGGCCCATGCTTTTGCTTTGCGAAATTGAAAAGATTCGTCGGACTGGTGCAAAACAAACATTTGCATTTTCGGTGCGTGAATGTTCGCGGTCTATGTGGAAGCATCCATAGAAATCTATTGTTTTATTCCAGCGTGTCATCGCGTCTGATATTCGCTTCGCTTTTTCGCGCTCAGTGTGGAAAGGCCTTTAGGCTAACCGAGACTTGTCATAGCATTTGCATATTATTGCTCTTTTGTTGGTTTTGATTGCTTTTATTGTCCTCATTTGTAAGTCGCTTTGGATAAAAATGTACTGTAAATTAATGTAAATGTAACATTTTATTTCAGCAATAATATCGCAAGTAATTTTAATAGTTTTTGTTTAGGTTTTAGTTAAAGCTACAGACCACAGTCCACCCAAAATTGAAAATTCTGTCATAACTTACTCATCCTCTTGTCTTCCCAAACTTCCCAACTTAAAAGAAGATACGCTGGTAACCAATCATGGACAAAAATACAATGGAAGTCAATGTGAACCGAAACTGTTTGGTTACCAACATTCTTCAGAAATATCTTCTATATTCCAAGAAAAAAAGTCATACAAGTTTGGAATGACATGCGGGTGAGTAAATTACATAATTTACATTTTTGGGTGAACTACCCCTTTAAATTAAAAACACTGAGCATACCAGAATATGTATTTTTAAAGTCAAGAAATTTCCCTACTTCAAAACAGCATCACTTTCACTCCACAGCAGAGCGGCATGCAGTACTCACTCTCAGCATTAGAAGGCGCCTCCACACAGCGCGCTGCTTGTCTAAGTGTGTGTGTGAGGTAGATGTCTCGTTCTGCAACAATAGTGCGGTGGAGGGCTGGAAACTCGCCAATCATTTCTGACATGGTCTGCTCCAGAAGATCCTTTTGTTTACACTTCTCTACATCCTCCTTGCTGATAAGAGCAAAAACACATACCAAAATCAGATTCATGTAAATTTCAACCATACAAGAACATGTCCAGGCCATATTTCACCCACATTAAGAAATAAAGTTTTGCTTAAAATGAATCCTGTATTTAGGACCAATACTTGAACAACAATTATTAATTGTCTTCAAACTAATGGTCCTAAATAAAGGCTTCATTAAGCTTGTTGGAATTTCATGCTTAATTTAAGGCATGAAACCTCACCGCCCCAATTCTCATTAATGTAATGTAAAAAAAAAAACTCCTCATTAATGCAAGGCTTTACTACAAACAATCTAAAGAACTGTAATACATAATTTATTTTGTGATGTATTTATACACCATAGTAGAATTTGCTGCACTGCCTTTATGCAGATTTAAAAAAATACTAACTTTAAAATATGAAGATTTTCAATCAATTCAATTAGTTTTTTATGTTTTTTAAATATTGAATTAACAATAAATGTTATCTACATTAAATCACAAACAATTGTATATCAATTGTTGTTGAAAAAAGCAATTTTGGGGATCTACACTAGATAACCAGTAGATTATCTTCTGAATGTTACTTGCCCAGTAATAAAATAAAAAATTAGGTAGTGCCATCCCTCCCTGACATTTTAATCTCTGTAAAAAGTCTTCCTAATGTGAGAGGTCTTATTCCCCCACAAGGAGGTGGTAATTAGACTATCCAGCTTAGTAAAAAAAAATCTTCTTAATAAAAATGGGTATATTCGAAAATAAATACAGAAACCGTAGTAAAACAGACATCTTAATTAGGTTAGTACGGCCTGCTAAAGACAGGGGTAGAGAGGACCATTTCACAAAGTCTTTTTTACATCGATCCAATAGTGGACAAAAATTGGCCTTAAATTATTAAACAATCTGGTGACTTGTACACCTAAGTATTTGAAGCCCTCACGAACTACTCTAAAGGGGATAAAAGAAGAGTCTCTACAGGAGGTCGGAGTGATCGGGAAAAACTCACTTTTATTCATGTTTAGCTTATAGCCAGAGAATTTGCCAAACTCCTTTAATAATTAAATAATTTGAGGTAATGATGTGGCTGGGCTTGATACATATAACAAAACATCATCTGCATATAATGAAATCTTATTCTCTGTACCATGCCGCATAATACCTTTAAAGTTAGAGGATTGACGAAGCGCAGCAGCCAATGGTTTAATTGATATCGCAAATAACAATGGAGAGAGGGGACATCCTTGCCTGGTGCCCTGATGTAAGGGGAAATATTCAGAGTATACATTTTTTGTGCATACTGAGGCAACGGTAGAAACATAACAATTTAATCCATGAAATTAAGTCTGCAGGAAATCCAAACTGTTTAAGAGTGTAAAAGAGGTATTCCCACTCTACTCTAATTGAACGCCTTTTTAGCATCGAGAGATATTACTGCATCTTGCTCGTCTGGGGGAGAATTTGTGTACATTACATTATATAGGCGTCGTAAATTGCTAAAAGGATTACGACCTTGAATAAATCCTGTTTAGTCATTTGAAATTATGGTAGGGAGAATGGGTTCTAGGCGTAATGCAATAATTTTAGATAAAATTTTAAAGTCCACATTCAGAAGCGAAATTGGCCTATATGATTCGCAACGAGTAGGATCCTTGCCTTCCTTTGGCAAAAGGGAGATTGAGGCCTGCGTGAGTGTTAAGGGAAGAGTTCCAGTATCGAAGGACTCATTATAAACTGCCACAAGAAGAGGGCCCAGCAAAGTTGCAAACTTCTTGTAGAACTCTATCGGGAAACCGTCCGGTCCTGGAGCTTTACTGCTCTGCATTGCCGTAATTGCCTCCGCGACCTCTGACGCAACTACAGGTCTGCCCAGGTCAGAATTAAGGTCAGGATTTATAGTTGGTAGCTCAATTTTTTTAAAAAAAGGAGTCTAAAATTGCAGGATCATTAGGATACTCTGAGGTGTATAGGGTAGAGTAAAAATGGACAAAGCTCTCATTAATATCCTGAAGAGAATATGCCATAGATCCAGATGGGGCCTTAATATTAGTTATCGTCTTCAAATTACTTAATTGACGAGACTGAAAAGCCAGTAATTTAATGGCTTTATCCCCAAATTCATAAAATGTATGCCGGGTTTTTAACAACCTCTTCTCTTCCTGTAAGGTTGACAGCAAATTATATTCAGACTGAAGACTTATTCTTTGTTTATATAAGCGAGGACAAGGAGAGATGGCGTACTGTTCATCCAGCTTATTAATAGCTTCTGAAATATCCCTGAGCCTAGAAAGTTCTTGCTTCTTAACATAAGAAGAGAAAGAGATTATCTTGCCACGCAGATATGCTTTCAATGCCTCCCATAATATAGATCTAGATATTCTTGTCTCATTTTTAAGACACCATATGAGGTTTTAGATTCTAAGAGACTTCTTAAAAACGTCAAGGAGTGATAAATGTGCATATAAAGACAAAGTGGTGTAGACTTGTACCTGATGGGGTCAGAGAGGAAGCACAGGCCCCAGGCCAGACGAGCCTTCTGCCACAGGCTGAGAGCAGCTATTGCACGCTTAAAGGTTACTGGAATGGGCCGATCCCCAAGATGAAATTTACAGAAGGGCACTTTTCCTGCCTGCATTGGGTAAAACAGAAGGAAATGCATATTTTATTTATGCAGATCAGTCTTTGATGTGACATGCACTGTGGTGTCCACAGGTTTCATGTTTCGTGACTACGTGCATTTATTGTTCTTTGATAATTGGTGACATCTGCTGGGAGTCAGAAGCGAGTGCATGAGTTACAGTGCATGTCAGGACCATGAGGACTGCGTAAGTGAGCGAGAGCATGTGCATTCACACTGACCTCCTTAAAGGCTTCTCTAAACTCTCCTCCAGGGGCCATGCCCAGCTGTTCTGTAATGTGAGCCGAGACTTTGAGCAGCAATATCTGCATGAGGCCAGACATCACTCCATTCTGACATGAGAAATGAGAAAAAACAGAGGGTAGAAATGAGGTTAGACTAGTAACATGTCGATAAATGAATGCAGAGGAATGTGTTTGACAATATAATAACCATGTCATGGCTGACCTGTTTAATGGCCTGCTGGACCTTCTCCAAGTTAATGTCTTTAGCCTCTTTTAGCAGCGTTTTCTCATCCATCTTAAGCATGGATACTCTATACTGGCATAGCTCCACCACCACCACATCTGGCTGAACCGCTCGGATCGTCTGAAACAGAGTGCACAGTATCAAAACAGCATTTGATCAATCAGTAGACCTGATGTTAGTCCATAAAAAGAGAAAGACAGTGCTTACAGTGGCAACATCCTTCTTGCTGCTGTCGCTGAAGTGGGCAGTGCCAACCAGGTACAAAATACTGCCCTCAGGTGTAGTGAGACGCGTCACGGTGTCCGGCAGATCTGGCTCCGTCTGTCGGCGCTGGGTACGCATTTGCCACAACACTTCCACTGCCTCAGAGTCCGCTAAATAGACAAAAAAACATTTTCAAGATCAAAACAAGTATTATTTATCTCAAGAACATAAGAGGTGGAGCAAGAACATTTCTTATATATACACTTTATGGCCACAGTAGAGGCATAGCTACCAGAAAATATTTTTAGAGAACTAGTTTCAGCACTGAAAATCAGAAACGGAAATGGAAAATGAGTCGTAAACAAAACTATGTAAATAGTCTTCTTTCCATATGAGCTCATAATCAAAAGAAAACGTTGCATGTAAACCAGATAGCAATGGAAAGATCAGTCATGTGATTTGCTTTTCAAGCACTACTGGAGCACAAACATAGGAAGGATGAGCTTTAGAAAATATATGGTTTGAACTTTTGTGGTGGTGTGACATTTGGAAAAAGTTGAAAACTTGAAATAGTTAAAATCGGCTTAATTTTCTAACTTGGGGGGAAAACTAAAAACATAACTGGGAAAATATAAACTAAAATAAATTGACTAGAAAGTTCTTGAAACATGGCATATTATTAAAGTTTTCCAACCCTCCTGCATTAAAAATGAAAATGCCACTAGACAGCAATAACACTAGACTGTGCTGAGAAATTTTATATGGTTAATTAAAATTTTAATTATACCAGTTATCACAAAGTTGGTAGCTCTAAAATACTATAACTAAAAACTAAATGAAATTAGAAAAATAAAAAAAATAAAACTAAGTATGATAAAGTGAAAACTAACAATAAACCAAACTGAAAAGATACATTTCATTAATACTTTATTCATATTAGTTAATTAATAAAACATTTAAAACTCTAATAACCCTGCACTGAAAAATGAGAGTTTTGAAATGATACAATATGACACCTTTGCCAATAAGATTAATTGAGGACTACACAGCACCATTTCTTACAAAATCATATCAAAGATAACTGTGATTTGTAAACTTTAAATCAGAGATTACTCACAGAGTCCAAGAGGAAATGGAGGTTGTGTATCATCTTCTGCTTGGCCAACTGAGTCATCCTAAAAACAAAAATGATGCATTATAAATCTACATATTTTTTACATGAACATTCTGAAAATGTACACAAAACAGGTGCGAACAAGCACTGCGAAGGTTGAGCGAATGATATCTTGAGCAGTTTAAAGCTTCAGTAAAACAAAGAATGCTGTGCATATTTCTTTATCGTGGGAAATGCCCACCTAAACAAACAAAAGGCTATTTTCCAATACTTTCAATACCCACAAGAAGGCAATAAAGAGACTATGTACACTAAACAAGAATGAAAGTGAATGAAAAGCACAGGAAAGTGAATCACTGAACCACAACAGATGCCATTTCAATTTAGCGGCACGTGTTCATGACTTGAATCAAATCCTTAATAATTACAGATAAAAATCCATCATCATGAAAATAAATCAGTTAATAAATACTCATCCTGCCAAAGACAAAACAAAACCTACAAGCTCTTAATTCTATACCTCTGAGTTGTTGTCCTGATCCATTGTCCGCTGTTCAGTAAAACCTCAACCTGAAATAAAAGATCATATGAGTCAGACACAAAAACAACCCACATAATGTCTCCACCAAATGGCATTGAGACATTCAACAGATTTGAAGAGATTTGGAAGGCTGTGTACTGGCCTGTTGGAAATATATGCCTCAACACTAAACCACACTGTTTAATTAAAGGATTTTTAACTTCTCTGACTTGTGCAGTTGGGTTGGTTGAGTAAAGTGAGTCATCAGACTTGATTATCAGCCAGCCATCTTGCCTTGTGCAATTACACCACGTATACCTTTCGAATTACTGAGATTCCAGCACAACAGGATTAGTTATTGTTTTGATGAGGGTTCAGATCTGATAACTATCTCTTAAGTTGCACAACAAAGCGTTTTATGTTGACCATGTAACAGATCTAATCATACAGAATGCAGACATTAAGGTGGCAACCTGCTGTCATCAGACCACCTGGTTAGCACACCAAACTCAATTCAGACAGCTTACAGTTTCTAGCTTTTTCATAGAAAAGCCGAGCGCATTTTAAATTGAAGTTATAAACAGTCAGTCCGAACAGAAGGCAAAACTAAACCGCAAAATCTGATGAACTAGCTGCAATCTCAGCCACCACTTCGAAAAAGCAGCAAATATAGAAATATCCCTTACATTTGACTTGGCAGACAGCTTGTCCACTCTTCCCACGAAAGTAACGAATCGGACAGTCCGTTGTAGTGAGGGATGATTCTTGACAAGGTAGTTCGGCTAGGCTAACTGCGCACACATCCACGCAGCTGTTAGCTGATGCTATGCTAATATAAGCTAAGCCACTTTAAAGAACTAACCAACAATAAGTTACTTATTTTGGCGCGCCGTGCCGATTATAATATTTCATTTTATTATAGAGATATTTAAAGAATACTAAAACTACCACCTTGGTTGTAGTTTATTTGCTAGCCTCGGCAAAAATGAAATGATTAAAGTTAGAGCTACAGCCAGTCAGCTGCTTACATGATGTGACTCTGTAGCGCCGCCCGTTATTGCAATGCTTTCTGGGTAATGTAGTATATAGGATGATAGCGACTAAAGCTGTGTAAACAGATGATTTTATTTGGAAAAAAAGTCGGGTTTATAGATAATTTATCTTACGTTTAAAACAGATTACATTGGTCATTTGTGAGGTGCAATTTATCATTGACATTCAGATAATATTATACTAACTGAAGACAAAAGTTTGAAAAAAAAGCGAATTGTTTATTATGGTAACTACAATTCATTAACCTGGTGATGGCCGCCGTCCACCAATGAGCAAGCCCAAACGCAATATATATATATATATATATTCATAGCCAAGGTGTTTGGCAAAAAGCATGGTTGCTCCTCTGAATTCTGTTAACAGAGTTTATGTAGGACTGTTACAGAGACGGGTGGGATTTCTCATCATACTTGTTTCAGTGTTTTTGTGAGGTAGTAGGCCTAAGCATTTTATGCATGATATTAAAAATTGCTTACAGCATCTTACAACATTGTGAACTTTATACACCTTTTTCTGAGATTCACCTATAACAGAAATATCTCATCAAACATACACATTAGAGAGAGGCTAAAAAAGATAAAGGGCTGACCTATACAAGACAGACTAGGTGATTCAAACTCACGTAAATGATGTAACATGCAGTATACAACTCGTGATAATCTAACATTTTCTCTTTTTAGCATAGATTAATTTATTTCTCTAAGCAGGTTACTTGGTTGAAATGCTGCAGTTCCATAAACATTTGTCAATAATTTGTGGCACAAAAATAGACAACAAAAAAAACAAACATGAAATGATGCTACAAAACAAATATTAATTTACAGTGTTTCCCCTAAATGCAAGAACAAAACAAATAAGGTAACATGGCCATGAACTACCTTGTCTAACCCCATTTTAATATGTTGGCTCAAAGACTGAATGCCATTAAGATTTTCAAGTTTGAGATTAGCACCCATAATACCATCAAATTATATTCACATCTAAAAAATTAAAGCCTGGAAAATCAGCTGTGGTTCCTTCCCCTCTAATGGTATTGTCATTCATGATCTGTGTTCCCTGTATCACACTATCATTATCAAAATATTGCACTTGAATGCATGATATGTGCTAGAAAAACAGTGAGCTGCAGCAGCTATCTCTAATATCAATCTCATGCCTTGTGGTTAGAGGTGCTCTTGGATTCTAATTGTGATTCTTCTTGTATTCACTCACAATCATAAAAGTGTATTTTGGCAGAGCATTTGTTATACTTCACCACAAAATGTATAAGCGAATATCAAAGGTTTTAACTAGGATTTACAAAGGTGGAATAACACACAAACTGTGGTTGATGGTGATTTAGCTATCAAAAGCATGTTTTATGAATCCTCTTTAGTTTGAAAATGTCCAGCTGAAGAAGCTGAAATCTTTCCGTCACAACTCTGTCTGTTCAAAAAAGCTGGTATAAGGATCCATATTTCTTCTGACGGACGATCCAGAGTTGAATGTCTTTAAGCACTTGACCCAAAGTGATATAGTCTCATTAAATAAGTGCACCAGAGGTGTGTGGATGAACATGCCATGTGACAAGTCTTTTTTTTGTCTTTTTTTTTTTTAGAATGCCTAAAATCTCTCATATTATCATTTTTTTCTTTACACCTCAGTATATACATTCCGAATGTGCATATTATTGCGACAATAAGACATGAGGTTGCATATTTTAAGAATACATGTATTGCATTGGATACCTCAAGACATCTATATGAAACAGATGCTGATTGCCAAAAAAAACAACACCAAACCATGTGGACATTGATGATACAGGAACAAATGGTGCTTTGTGCAAAATTCTGATGTGCCTTGCCTTCATTTGGAATATCATAGGGAACTCATTAACCCATAAGGTGAGCACTAAGGTCATGGGTGATTTTATTTTCCCTCAAACTACACACGTATCCACACGAGTATGTGGATGTAAGGCTGGGAGATGATTTTGAAAGGTGCACTTAATATTAAAAAATAATAGTGTTTTTAATAATACACCAGTAACTGAAAACTCCAGTTGAACATAACAAAAAATAATTAAGTGCTTCTTTAAGAGTAATGGCTGCCCCAATGTCCCATAATCTTCATCTCTGAAAATGAAATAATCTGAGCTCCACCCTTAATGGCATAACCATTAACATAACCCTAAAAACCGGCATATTCCTTTGTGCTTCAGTTCATATTCTAAGTGCTTTTGCATTTGTGTGTGAGTGTGTGTGCAGGTGTTTATCTGCATTTTCCTTCAACACTCTCCAGCAGCAATCAACTCGCCCGGTCTGGCTAGTATGTCCCTTCTGTTTTGCTCCTCCTCGTCCTCATACAAGGTGTGATGGATGCTCAGCAGCGGGTGTGAGGGGTTTCGACTAAAAGGCCCGGGCTGGCTCTCAGGCTCCGTCCCCTGGTTGAGAGGATCTTCGACCTTCGGGAAGTCTGGAGGAGGCATGCTGGGTGTTCCACCATTCATATATGATGCTGTGGAGAGGGTGGCTGTGGAGAAGGCAGCGGTGGTGGACAGTGGAGGAGACTCTTTCTTCTCTAAGGGGACAAAAAGGTGATGTAGAATTATCAGTAATACAAATATAAACCAATACATATTGTTTTATGTCTGATATTAAAATACAATTTTGTCTAAATAAATAATAATAAAAAACACCAAAGCTAACCAAAACTAAAATCAATTAGCCTACAAGTCAAATTATGCATCACAACATTTTAATGTACAGAGTAAAAATGGATAAATTCACTTTAAGATTTGCTAAAGATTTAACAGAAACTGTAAGTGTTATTAAATTATTACTGTTTTTTTTTTACTTTTCTTGAAATAAGCTTACGTGGGTGAGTTAGATGAGGTAAAGGTAATGTAAAAATAGGAAAAAATATAAAAATAAGGGAAAATTGGGCAATCTATTGAATGTGCAATTGAGTACTGCAGGAACGGAGTCCTAAAACCCTAATCTTGAAAGCATTTTTGCACTTCCAGTTCAATTGTCCCAAAGTCAGTGTGATTTTTGGAATGCCTGAAATAAGGCCTGCGGTTAACAAAAGCTATTTTAGCAAGATATTTTCACGTTTTATTCTATGGCATAAAATACACCAGTAATACCACCTTGTGTTTTTTTTTTAAGCTTTTATGTGTCTTGAAAAAGACAAGAAGTCTAATAAGTGGGACAACAGAGACATCCAGATGTCTGAGACATTTAGAAGTGTGAGACATCCAGACGTCATCACACCAAACAGGAAAACTCATCTACTCACTAGTCCGCTTTTACAGCCTCATTATGTTGATACTCACCCTCTTGCTATAACTATTCTAATTCAAACTTTCCAACTTGTAAATTTTAAATAAAGATTTAAAAGTTGTAGGACACTTAATAACACTGGTGACATTTAAGTCATGGTGTAGTTTATTTATAGAATAACTTTGGCTTTTTACTTCTGGTGGCTGCATATACACTTCAAAATTCATTAAAGTTGTATTAATTTGTGAAGATTACCTTAATGAACAAAATATGTAAGAATCATAAGCTTTTGTTGGTCACAGAGCTTGTTTTCGGCAATAATCCTAAAGAAAATGAAACAATCCTATTGGCTTTTTGTCAAGGGAAATTCCAGGTTGGCCTACACAAATACACCATTCCTGCAGCAAACAACGCCAATATAGTACCAAAAATATATTGTGCATCCCTAGAGACAATCCAAGCATACCAGCAAGAGAAGATGAGACATGTACAACTGTATGTGGACCCTCAATATACACATTACTGAGAGAGTGCTCAACAACAGGGGGTGGCTCAGGATTGACCATTTCTGTTTTCGCTTTCTGGATGGTTAGAATGTAAGGATGAACATCCAGCGAGAGGTTAAGTGTGTGTTTCTTCTCTATATTATTTGTTTCTGCAGCTGAAAAATAAAATTAGGAACATGATCAGTGAAGGATTTTAATGACATCTGCTATACTAAACAAAACCAGGTTTTACTATACCAGTACCTTTGTTAGTAGGAGGATGTTGTGTGCTCTTGCTGTCCAGAAGTGGAGCAAAAATGCTATCTGGTACATTCTTCCTTCGGACTGGTTTAGGTTTCTCTGCTTTTATGCTGTTATCCAGTCTGTTTAGAGTTAATGGCTCCTGTATAAAAACAAAGAACTATGAGGTACATTTCACAAACACCAAGTGGGCTACTCATCAACTAAATATGAACGAGAACGTCTTACCTTAAAAGGCTGTGGCAGAGGGTTAGATGAGGACATCCACTTGATCTTCTTGCGCGGTCTTTTGATTACTAAGGGCTCTCCTCCCAATTCTCCCACACCAATCACTGAGGGGTCCATACTGGGGTCAACAGTCTGGATCCCAGAGTCTCTCACAGTTGGAGTGGCATCTTGGTTGGATTGAGCCAACGCTGCCAGCAGCTGCCGCACCACATTATCATACATGAGGTCACTCTCGTTGGTGATAAAGTCCAGTCTGTTGAGAGACTTAATGTGGTCTCTGTTCTCATTACAGAACATGGCCAGAATGTTAATGTCACAAAACTGTGACTTCTGCCAGCGGCGGCGTGTTTTAATGCCAACCTTGTGCAGCTTGTCGAAGACGAAATTTGACTTGCGCACTACAAACAAATGCAGCAAGTTCACAAGGATAATGAGGTTCATAGTACACAGCAAAGAGATGTCCACTGCAGCCATAATGCGTTGGAGCTGCACGGCTGGTAGCTTGCAGTTAACATTTAGCCGCAGTTCAGGGATGCTGCAAGTGTCCGGCGGCTCGCCAAGCGCGCAAGTGAACTCGTTCTGCCTCTGACGGGCGTAGTAGGTGCTCAGGTACGTTATGGGAATTGAGCTGAGGCAGATGATGGCTAAATGCCGCCCGAGGTACAGCTTAGCCAGAAAGTTACTCTGCCCGCGGCGCTCAAGATACTTCTCAAACAGGTTCTGCTCAGGGCTCTTCTCCTTCTCTGCGTTCTCGATGATCTCCCGGCGCTCACGTTCTGTAATCCCCGGCCCCTTGGACTGGATCTGCTTCTCAATCTTGGGCGCTCTGCCCTCGGCTGCCCTGTGGTAGCAGTTGTCGATCTCTTGAAGGAGGAAGTTGAGTTCGGAGGTGAGCCGAGTGGAGGCCATGAACTCCCATCCCAGAGCAGGTATGTACATGATGCCCGCAAAGGCCAGCAGAGCGTAGGGCAGAAACTTGTGTTCGAGCAGGGAAGGCCGAAGCTGGGGGTCAACGCCAGGCACTGCATCTCGAAGCTCTGTCCAGCAGTAGCCTCTGGCATAAAGAGCCTGGTCGCGTGTGAAGTTGTGTGGAGTGTAGCAATATATAGATTCCTCTAAAAGAGAAGGAAAAATCCCACTTCACAAAATATTGAGGATTTCTAAACCGCAATCAATTAGATGCCACTTGTGTTCATACTAAGAATGATACATATAACTTATAATTTATATGTTTAAATAAGTTTAAATAATCAAATTCTAAAAGAATTTCACACCACAACTATAATGATAATGACACAGAGGAACGTTAGGGTTGGAATCACTTTCAGAGCTATTTGTTCCAGCTGATGAACAATAAAATATTGACAACCAGAATTCAAGATGAAGCACTAAAATTACTATAATTACTATTAATAAAACCTAAAATTTAAATGAAATAAAAATTAATAATAATATTTTACAAAAACATATGACAAAAAAACAAAACATTGAACTAAAATTAAAATGAAATCTGAAAATATAAAAATAAAAGCAAACTCAAAATAAAAATATTTTAGTAAATAAATAATACTAAAATAACACTAAATTACACTAATATACATAGTTTTATAGTTATAGTTATTATTCTTGATGTTAACAGGAGAGATTTTAATTTCATCAATTACAATATTATTTTTGTCGACAGTGCATTTCAGTCAAAATCAACTTAAGGAACATGATATGATACAATATTGACTATATTTGAAGGATATTCTCATCAAAAGATGAAAACTAAAACTGTGAAAAAATGAACACTGCATATTACAATTGTCTCTATCCAGAAAAATCTGGCATTTGGTGTACCCAGCGAGGATTTGTTTCTAGTAACGAGCTGTGATCAGGTTGGAATGGGTTTAATACATAGTATAAGGCAGCACAGGCCAATAATGATGAATCAGTGATAAAACAAATGCTACATTTGTCTGTGCCAGTTGGACAAAGATAGAGGTAATTCTTTCACGGCTGCTGTAACTCCTATAGATGCCTCCACCTTATTCTGGGTCTCAGTGGATTACAGTCCTGCACAGAATCAATAATGTTAAGAAAGATAATATGGTCATAAGCGCTAGTTTAATAAAGCAAATACGTGTATGTTATATTTGGTGTGTCTATATGGGAATAAAATCTTTATGGTTACAGGCTCTACTTTTTTATGTTTTAGATTGATTCAAATTATTATCCTTGCAATTTATCCTAAATAGCCTCAGCCAACACAACAATGAAGGCTTGGCCTTCACTAATCCTCATTCCTGATATATAACAGGTATTCCTATTATAGAAAAAATACTGCAATGTGGTAGCCCTCAAATGGTATGGAAAGGCAGTATAGCTGCAAATTCAAAGGAGTTCCAACTATGACTTTCGTAAGCATAAATGTTAGTGTATCTCCAACAGTTATTCAGATTTAAGCTATACTGCATGTTTCTGCCCAGCAGGGTTCTCAATGTTCGGTCACAGCCAGTTGGTGCTGCTATGCAGTAAGACTGACTCAGCGTTTAAAGTAAACCCCCTCCTAACACCACAACCTCTTTTTATCTCTCTCTCTCCTTACTTAATCACCCCACAATCTCTCTGGCAAAAATATTTTAACCACTCCTTTGCTGGATAGCAGTGGACTGCAGGAATATAGAAAGTCCCATAGAGCGGTTAATAATGGCTCAACTTAATAAAACTTAAACCTGGCACTCTATCAGTAGTGCCATTCATGTTGTGTAATATTTCTGATTTAAAATGTTATGCCATGTCATCAATTTTTCATATGTGTAAAGGGTGTTTTCTCTAAGCATGTTTACATCCACACATTTTTATTAAAAGTTTAGAATTTTGCATAAAAAATACTGAATAGAAAAATCAAGATGATGAGATAAAAATGTCAATATGCATATTAAAACATTTAGGCCAGTGTTAGTTTAGTATAAGTGAGATTAGTTTTAATTTTTATATTTTCTATTTTCGTTTTAATTTTAGTTAAAGTTTTAGTAATTTGTGTTGTGTTTTTTGTCATTTTTATAAATTGTTTTAAATTGTCTATATTGTTTTTATCAATTTTTATTTCAGTTCTAGTTTTAGTTATTTTAGTACCATTTTAGTACCAAATAAAACAAAATGAAAATGAGAAATGTTGATGAAATTTTATAGGTATAAGTGTTTTTTTAATATATATTATATATATTTATATATTTTAAAAAAAATATATAATTTTTTATGGTTTTAGTATTATCTTAAATTTTAGTTTTAGTTAACTATAATCCTGATCTATTTGAGGTAGATAATGTTTTTAATTGGTAAGAAGCGCACAAATTAATGGAAATGCATGTACCAAATAAATCTCTAGATGTGCATCAGAAAGTCACGTGACTGAATATTTTACTCAGATTTTTGGTTACTATCACCATATCGCTGTTCATTTGCATAAAGTTGAGCTCTCCTGTTCCTCACGTCCTCTGAAATCATCACCTCTTATTAAAACCAAATGGCATTCAAAACTATTTCTCACTGCAAACTGTAAGGTGTTCATTTGTTCATATAATGCTGCATAATGCCACTAACCTGCAAAGTTCCTTGTGAAAACTAATGTGACCAGGAGTATAGGGATGATGACAGTTCCTATTGTGACGACCCGGTCAAAGGGCAACTCTAGTTTGAGCTGCACCATGAGACCCGCCAGCACACCGCCCTTCTCATCCTGTGTGGAACCCGGCAGGATCAGCTCCTTCAGCTTCTCACCCGCAAGCAGAGCCGTGGCCATGTCCAAGTTCTGCTCGAAGATGTTCTGCATTCGGCACCAGCAGCTCGCTCGCCACTAACCTCACAACACTCCTGATGGGACCTGAAGCTCCTCCTCCTTCTCCCAACCCGTCAGCCACTGGATTGGCTGAGGGCTTTTCCCTGCAACAATATAATAAGAGGTGTTGACTTGAAGGATGAAAGTGGATCTTCTAAGAGTCACGAAGGAAGCTGGTCAGCCTGAGTTGATGGGTTATTGATGGATGATCTTGTCAGAGGTAGATTGAAGAGAGGAAAATCAGAGTTGATTTGTTGCTTATATTGACAGCTGGGATGAATTTCTCATCATATCTATTCCACTTCTGCAAAAACCTGTAAATGAACAAGAGAGTTAACAGATACAGATTATCAAGAAAAAGTAAAGCTACTGTAATCTGTGAAAGTAAATTGCATTTGATTCCTTTAATTCAGTAACCAGTGGAGTGTGCCTATCTGCAGAGTCCTTTGAGAGCGTACACTAGTGACAAGGACAAAAAACACAATGACATCCTACTAGAGGCTTAATCGTTCAAGAAGTCCAGATTAGAGTGCAAAGATGGTACACTGTTGTTCTTTAACTCGTTATCTCTGAACTACATGGAAGCTTGATATGTTGCAGTGTCTTTGCCCATGGTATAAAAACACAGACAAGAAAATAGCTGTCGTACATTTAGAAAATCAATATATCTCGCTTTGAGCTCAAGAAATCAATAAGGATCAGCTTTCTAACAAAAATGTCAGGAACCCCACGTTTGTAAGTTAACTTTATTTTTGTGATGAAGTATATTAGTTTTTCAACCGAATGCACTAAAGATGTTTTATGTTAATCTTTAATATACACTAAACAATGTCTTTATCGTCAGAGCTGTGCCATAGTGGGTAATGAATTGTTCTGACATAACAATTTGGTGTGTTTGTGATTGACTTGGTTTAAAAAAATATTAATATAGGTTTTTATTAACATATTTAATAAATGCAAAAATCCATTTAAATATCTAAATATGTTTTTATTTAAAAAAAAAAATTAATTACATTTAATACATATACAACCTGTAACATAAATGCAGGGTTAAATATCTTTGGGTAATATTATATTTAATTGGACAAATCTAGTTGACTCCATCTACATTTTTTTTTTTTTTTAAAAGTTTTATATTTTCTTTTTTGTTGTTGTTGAAAAATCTGTAACCATGCACCTAGACTGCTTGAGTGTCATTCATATGTTACAGAAATATAGACATTGAGGTCAATATTACGATTCGTGGTTGACCGATACAGGTTTTAAAATTTTTCACTCTTAAATTATTGCAATTGGTGTTGCCAATCTTGAATACAATATGTGCTGATATAAGAAACTATTCTAATAAAATGTGCTTATAGGCATGGGGTTAACTTGTATTTGTCAGTTTGGCCTAGTTAGAGACAGTTTAGATCCTCACTAGAAAACGACTGGAAAACTCCTTTCACAGCAGGTTTGATAAAACTCTCAAACAAGTTGACAGTGATTAGAAATGTGTCATGCAAACTTAATGCAACAGCATGCAGTAGTATCTTTTAACCCAAAACATTCTTAGATATATTCTAGCTTTATCGACGATGCTGTAACGACTCTGTCCGACATATTGACGTTCTGACAGTGAATGTTTAGGAGCATTAAAGGTCATGCGGTGCACATCACTTACGCTCAGTCGAGGAGCTGTCCATCACTGGATCATCTGGCTAGGATGACACAGCGTCTTCAGATATAGATATGATACAATATATGATACTATATACGGCATGAGTGAAAGAGTGACGGAGAGGACTGTGTTGCATTGACTCTCATCTTCATGATGTCACATACCTGTCAGATTACTCGATTATACTGAGGAACACGCAGAGCCTGAATCCTATGCTCAAATCATCAACACCAGGAAAGATCTCCTCACATCGTCCAACAGATCCCCCCAAAAAAACAAAGGACGCGGATGCTGTGACTTGTGCTTTAGTGTTGAGCATCCCCGGCGTCTGAAGAGTTAATCTGCAGTGCGGGCGAGCCGTTTCAGCGTGTATCCGGGCACACACACCGGTTTGTTCCGCCTCTCGCCATCTCTCTCACCCTCCCCTGACAAACCTCACACACTTCTCCGGTTTACACCATCATCTCCACACAGACCTTCAAGGAGATAAATTGTCGTCGCCTGTTTGCCTTACACGAGACGATATAATATAGTATGGTCTACTGCTGTCCTTTATTTACTGTATAATCGGTTTTGTCTTGCATTGTGCTGTATGTTGTTGTGCATTAAAAATACAGTATTTCTTGCAAAAGATTCTATTCTATTCTATTTATCTTATGTATATTTTTTATGTTACTATAGGGTGACTGAAATCTGTAAAGATGTTTAAGTTACAGTGCAGTAGCTTTTTTGTCATATTATAGGCTACTTTTTATTTTATAGCAAAATATACAGCTTATGTGCAAATTAATTAATTAATTCACCAAAAAAATGACAATTCTGTCATCATTTACTCACTATCACTGTCCATACAATTTAAGGTCACCAAAATGGTTTGGTTGCCAACATTCTTCAAAATATTTTTTTGGGGGTGAATAAATGATGACAGAATTTTCATTATTGGATGAACTATCCCTTTAACTGTGTTCATCTAGAAGATTAAATGTACATATATTTCATACTGTACATACACACATACATATGAAGAGTTCAGATGCAAAAGCCTCTAAGTGCCGTCTGAAATGTTCTTCCAAAATTAGTATTATTATCAGGCTCCTACGTTTATGTTGTTATTTCACTTTAATGGCAAAGAACCTATTCATTGCCACTGAAGTGAAATTACTGAACCTACAGATAGAAGCCTGATAAAAATGCTCATTTTAGAAGAACATTTCAAATGGCACTTAGAGGCTTTTGCATCTGAATTCTTCATATATACATATATTTTGCTGTATTAATGTATGTAAGGCATAGACTGCACTTGGTCTAAAACATGAGTAAACATACTGAGCTGTTGGACCACCTTCTGGAATGAGTAATTCATATTTCACACAAACAATCTTTAAAATTTTATTGATCTACAATAACATAACAAGATGCATATATTTATACAAAAATAAAATCTAACAAAGTAAAAATGGTTGCATGCAGCAAGGCACTGAACAGTAATATAGTCCATTAAAGTGTGTTAGAATTATTGAAAGCATCATATATTAGGTCCCCTACTCTTCCAGCTTCTGACATGTGGGTTTTCTAGATAATGCATTACAAGTGCTGTAGATTGTACATGCATGGTGTGTTCACCATTTATTTGCATATAAATTTGCTCAGCCATTCGCTCATCACATATGATTCTAATTTCAACTGGTATGGTAGGATATTCATGATTGTGACACAAGGATCTTTACAAAAGACTTTCAAAACCAAGCACACATTTTGACTCGTTGGTACTTTTCCTTACTAAATTATCATTCAGTAATATCTTTGACAGACATACACTCTAACGTTCAAAAGTCTGGGGTCAGTATGACTTAAAATATTTTTTGAAAGAACTCTCATACTCAGCAAAGCTGCATTTATTTGATTAAAAATACAGTAAAAACAGCAATATTATGAAATGTTATTACAGTTTAAAATAACAGTTTTTTATTTTAATATATTTTAAAATGTAATTTATTCCTGTGATGACAAAGCTGAATTTTCAGCATCATTACTCCAATCTTCATTGTCACATGATCCTTCAGAAATCATTATAATATGCCGATTTGCTGCTCAAGAAACATTTCTTATTATTATCAATGTTGCAAACAGTTGTGCTGCTTAATATTTTTGTAAAAACTGAGATGCATTTTTTTTCAGGATTCTTTGATGAATAGAAAGTTTAAAAAACAGCTTTAATTTGTAACAATGTGAAAGTCTTTATTTCACTTTTGATCAATTTAGTGCATATTTGCTAAATAAAAGTATTAATTTCTTTTAAAAAAAAAACGTTTAATATCTTAGCCCCAAAATTTTGAACGGTAGTGTACTGTACATTAATATGACAGGTCGGTCAGCTGACAATTATGACAGAAGTTCCATGATGATTCTTGTCCAACTGACATTATCATACTCCATATTTGTACCATCACTTTCTTTCTCTCGTTTTTTTCCTTCTGATGGCTGTGTCTTTGGTCACTGGGCCATTTGGACCACCACTGCTTTCCATGCCTTCTCTCTGTCAAAATCCCTTAGTGTGCCATTTAACGTTTGTTGCTGTAAGAAAAGAATGAGATGATAGAAACAAAATGACCCAATAGTCACCTTGAGGTCTTCCTTTGTTAATCACAACATCCTCCATGTGCGTTGTGATGAAATCACAGAGGTGAAACAGCTCTGCCATTCCACTGTGACTGTCTTTCATGCTACATTTGGCACTGTACAGTACAGTTTTTCATTTATTAGTCTCTCGTGGCTAACATCTTGTGCACAGTCATACAAAACACACACAGTACAACACACTTCCTGTACTCTTAAATTGACTTGTCAGTCATTTCATAGGGTGTAGGCTTGTGTTTTTACCTCAGAGTGTTTTTTGTGTAGTGTGTCCCATTCAGTGCGCAGCTGGCTCTTGTAGGAAGCACACTTTACTATGGTGGCTAATGTTAGTACCGCCTGCACCAGCAGCAGCCCCATCAGGACAAGCAGCAGTATGTCATACGACTGCTGCACGCACAACATACATTCACAAAATTAATATGTTTTGAACATCCTTCAAGATGGGTTTATAGGTAAAAATGTGGGGATAGTTCACCTAAAAATGAAAAATGTCGTTCAAAACATGTATGATGTTATTTTTGTTCTTTGGAATTGATTCAGCAGTGTTGCAATTGTTAACTAAAAAAAAATGTTTTTGGTAATTGAAATAAGCTGAAATAAAATGTAAATATTAGACGATAAACAAAAATTAATAAAAAATTCAATGAAAATTAGAAGTGTTGCCTTGGCAACTAACTGAAATAAAGTACTAAAATGGCTAAAATAAATTAATGCTAAATAGAATTATTTAAAAAATAAAAATGGCAAAAGCAGATACCAATATTACTAAAAAAGCTAATTAAAAACTCAACGCAGTTTCAATTCATGCACCTCACAATGACTACAAAAAAGATAAAACAATATTATGAAAGCACTAAAAGTCTTGTGAAACCATTCAATAGCTTTACTTATGAAACAGATACAATTTCAGCTGCAAAGCAGATCAAAAAAGACAATATATTCATTATTCAGCTCAGTATAGTTTTATATGCTATTATTGTATTTACACAGAATTGTTGGTACCCTTGGTAAATATGATCAAAGAAGGCTGTGGAAATAAATCTGCATTGTTAATCCTTTTGATCTATTATTTAAAAAATTCACAAAACTCTAACCTTTCATTGGTGAATAAGAATTTAAAATGGGGGGAAATATCATTATGAAATAAATGTTTTTCTCTAATACACATTGGACACAATTAACGGTACCCTTTTATTCAATACTCTTTGAAACCTCCATTTGCCAAAATAGTATAGGAGTTTTCTCCTATAATGCCTGATGAGGTTAGAGAACACCTGACAAGAGATCAGAGACCATTCCTTCATCCAGAATCTCTCCAGATCCTTCAGATTCACAGCTCCATGACGGTGCTTCTTCTCTTCAGTTCACCTCACTCATTTTCTATAGGGTGCAGGTCAGGGAACTGAAATAGCCATAGCAGAAGCTTGGTTTTGTGCCCAGTGACCCATTTTTGTGTTGTTTTTGAGGTTTGTTTTTGGATTATTGTCTGGTTGGAAGATCCAAACATGGCCCATTATAAGATTTCTATAACAGAGTCAGTCACTTATTGATTTTTTATCTGTTGGTATTTGATAGAATCAGTGATGCCATGTATCTAAACAAGATGTCCAGGACCTCCAGCTGAATATGCTGGAGATTGTTTTTTGGTGAAAGAATTTTCTTTTTTCTTTTCTTGATTTTTTTTCTTGAAGCCCTCCCAACCAACATGTGGTGATGTAGGTGCTGTTTGATTTTTTTTTTTAAGTTTTCTGACCCCGAAACTCAACCTTTTTCTGCAATTCTCCAGCTGTGATTCTGGAGGAGTCTTTGGCCATGCAAACTCTCCTCCTCACCATGCATTAGGACGATATAGACACATGTCCTCTTCCAGGCAGAATCATAACATTTTCTGTTGATTGGAAATTCTTAATTATTGCCCTGATGGTGGAAATATGAATTTTCACTGCTCTAGCTCTTTTCTTAAAGCCACTTTCTAATTTGTGAAGCTCAATTATCTTTTTCTGCACATCAGAAATATATTCTTTGGTTTTTCTCATTGTGATGGGTGATTCATTTGGAATTTGTTTTCCCTCCTATTTATATTTCTGTGAAACAGGAAGCCATGGCTGGATAATTTCATGTTCATAATCACGCTGGTGTGCTCAAAATTGTGAATATGAATGGGAATATATTTCTGATATATTTTACTCATAAGAATTTCTAGGGGTACCAGTAATTGTGTCCAACATGTATTTGAGTAAAAACATTTATTTCATAATGATATTTCCCCCCATTTTAAATTCTTATTCTCCAATAAAAGTTAAGATTTTTGTGATTTATTAAAATAAAAGATCAAAAGGAATAACAATGCACATTTATTTTCACAGCCTTCTTTGATCATATTTACCAAGGGCACCAACAATTCTGACCACGTGTGTATTAATATTTTGAAAGAACTTTTTTCTATATAGCTTTAATTAGTTTTTATTTCAGTAGGCCAAATTTCTGTACTTAAACATATTTATATCAAATATTTCAATTTCTAACATTTCGTTTAAGCTTCAATATCTAACTTTTCGTTTCAGTTTTTTTAAGTTTAAGTTTTTCATTAATATTAATAATTTAGTTCAGCTTTATTTAAATGTCTGAAAATGTTGTTTAATAGTTTTAGTTTTGGTTAACAATAACAACACCGCATGAGGATAAGAAAATTCTCATTTTTGGGTGTGCGATCCCTTAAAGGGGTCAAAAAAGGTCCAAATCTGACATATTGGAACTAATTTGATTTGATTGGTGTGGTGCACAGAAATGACTCACCTTTGCTAATGGCACTTCATGCAGAAAGATCTCAATAAAATTAATCACGCTGTTGGACAAAAATCCAGAAGCTGAGAAAAGCAGTGGTGAGGTCACACTACTTATAGCAATCAGCATTTCCACCTACAGCAGTAAAATCGAGAGGCGGAAAGAAAGAGAAAAAAAGAAGGCGAGAGACTCTTTAGACAGAATCACTCTATAGAGAAGGAAGGCAGACAGCTAAATGAATGAGAATGCTGAATGTCCTCTAGGGACGTTCGATTGCACTACTTTATTGCAGGAGAGACCCTGATGGTGACTCACCAGACTCTTGCTGGGATATTCTGCCACCACATGGCTGGCAATGGCACTGGGGAAACACTGCAGAGGTATCACACACACAAACAATGATAGTTAATCACTCTGAATAATTTACAATCTGAATTGGACTGATATAATAAACTGAACTCACAGCTACCAGAATCCAGAAGAAAGTGACAGAAAGATATGGCTCTGGGAGGAGAGCACCCAAATTCAGAGCAATAATTCCTCCAAATACAGCGGAGATGCCCACTATAATCTCAATTACCTGCACCAGAGAAAGAGCGGCAGATCTACAGTGAACATCGTGCTGATATACAGTGCATACACACACATACACACAATCTCATTTGTAGGCAACTCACGGCGTAGGCCTTGAGAAGACGAGTGGGGAACGAAGCTGGGGTCACAACCACAGGGCCATCAGACACTGGCTGGAGGAATGAGATGGATGATAGCAATGAGGAAGAGAAAAAGAGCAGAGAGACATGAGCACAGGGGAGAGCATATAAAATGTAAATCATATAAGCTAGAGACAAATACATTTAGTCATAGATATATCACACGCTGATAAAATCCTGCTGGCTGGGACTCAGCATAAAAGGATTTTGCAATTATTTTGCAAACTGAAATAATTTTTTTAAATTACATTTTACTACATGTCTCATGCAGAGTCAGTTGTTAAAAAACGGCAAGATATTACAGGCAAAAATTGACAAATTAAATGACAAATCTCAATTTCCACCAAACACTCAAAATTCATTATGAAAGGTCTAAGATAATTATTTGTTAAAATATATATTTATTTCCTGATTGATTACACAATTTGTGTAAACACATGCCCAAATAATTGTAATATTGCAGGCAGTCTATGCACATAAATGGTATTAGATACTCTCTCACACACACCTTTCCATGACTGCAGCAGTCGTCCACTGAGCGTGCAGACAGGATAACAGTACTGGCCGTGAGCACTTCCAGCACAATAAGCAGGAGCAGGTTAAAGTTAATCTTTAAGATGACAGACAGCAGTAACTGTTTTAATAGTATAGATGTTTTACATGCACGTTATAGCTTAGTGTCTGAGCATTGTAACAAGTGTAAGCATGCAGTGTATTTACTTATAAATGACCATATTACTTCTATCAGGTCCTTTAAAATGATATATGCTTTTCTATTGTCATATTATATAATACACTAGACTAGACTATTTAATTTTGATGTTACCACATGAAGGACATTTTTAGGATCACTGACAAACATTTTAGGGTATTAGAGTTGTGATGTTCTCACATTGACGGCTGAGGGACTAATGGCGAGTTTACATCCGAACCACACCAGACACGTGGTTGTCACAGCAAAGGATGACACATAGACCATTTGAAAGTCTGAAACCTGTAAACGTAATGTAGGTTATGTATTTGTAATGTATTTGTAAAAAAAAGTAGCTTTTTACTACTCAAATAGTTTATTTGAATACAGTTGAGCTACTGAACTATAGTTAAGCACCACCAGTTTTAGTTAAATTCTCTCCATGATTGAACTTCTAGACACCGTTGATTTTGCTGTATTTATTAAAAAATATCCTTTCACTTACTGCAACTTGTCTGTTCTTGGCAATAGCGAAGCTCACCACTGCAGCTGGTATACTCTACAAACCAGAAGCAAAACATATGAGTGTGAAACTGACCAGTGGCCTCATTCATGAGCATATGAGTCCTTCAGGACAAACTCTCACCGATCCAGCAGTACAACGCAGGTAGTCCATTGCAACTGGAAACACATTACCCATGTAGAGGGAGAAAGTTGCCGCTATCAGTAAGCTGCTCTGGGGGTCAAATACAGATGAACATACTCAGACCCACAGAAAATCAGTGTTTAATGAATATTTGACCCAAAAATGAAAACTGACTCACCCCTCAGGCCATCCAAGATGTAGATTAGTTTCTTCATCAGAACAGATTTTGAAAAATGTAGCATTACATCTCTTGCTCACCAATGGATCCTCTGGAGTGAATGGGTGCCATCAGAATGAGAGATCAAAACATAAAAATAATCCACAAGTAATCCATCAATTAACGTTTTATGAAGTAAAAAGCTGCATGCAAGAAACAAATAAGCAAATAAATTAAGGTGGTGTTTTAACTTGAAACTGTTGCTTCTGGCTGAAATACCAATCCATAATCCATAATAACACTTCCTCCAGTGAAAAAGTCAATCTCCTGTTGTCCTCTCACATCAAAATGGACTGTTTTGACTAATAAATGTGCTTGATCTGTGCATATTTCTCTGCTGATTTTCAATATTATGGACAAAGGACTCGTATTTTAGCCATAAGCAACCGTTTGAAGTAAAAAACATGCATTTGTTTCTTACAAACATGCAGCTTTACACTTCACAAGACATTAATTGATGGACTGCAGTCATGTGGAATACTTGTGATTATTGTGATGTTTTTATCAACAGTTTGAACTCTCATTATGACGGAACCCATTCACTGCAGAGGATCTATTGGTGAGCAAATAATGCAATGCTAAATTTATCTAAACCTGTTCTGATAAAGAAACAAACTCCTCTACATCTTGGATGGCCTGAGAGTGAGTATATTTTTAGCAAATTTTCATTTTTGGCTGAACTTGTCTTTTAAATCTCTTAGCTACAGGAGTGAAAATCTGCTGAGCCAAAGCTCTTACCCCTATAACGACGCTGTAAAGCCAGACTCTGTAGCTAAAGCAGGGATGTAATGGCCCAGGCTGATCCAACTGCAGGTCACTGGCCCTGACATCCACCGTGTAGCTGTCTCTCTCCAACCTCTCCCGCTCCAGATGCCGACTCAGCGTTCCTACCCCACTGTTTCGCTCCAGGGTGGACATCTGGGCATAGTTGAACACTTCCTGAGCTGATGCCTCCTCTCGTTGCATCCTGATATCCATGACCCCTAGAAATCCAATCCATATAAATCACATATATTGACTAGGTGAGGAAAAAAAATGCACCGAATGCAAACATTTAGAGAAGGAGGTAAAGAATATGGCTTATGCACTATTGACAGATTGCCATATGATCCTTTTAATGACATTTAAACTTCCCTCAGTTCCCCAAGGCCTGTAAATGGAATCCAACACATTATACCTGTTACTTTTTACAGAGCATTTGAAGGACATTCAATCATAAACATATCTTGTGAATTCCCAGGGAATGCATGCACTGATAAAATAAGTATACTTTGAATGCAACACTTTGGATAAAAGCACCTGCCAAATGCATCAATGTAAATCTAACAGTGTTAAAAATATGTTAATAATTTAGCACTGTTAAATAGCAAATCTAAATTTTTGTGGAGTATATTGTGTTGTGCTTACATAGTCTTAACAGTTTTACCAAAACTAACTAATGATAACAACATGTTTATACTCTCCCCAATATTTTACTAACATAAAAAGTGCCAGACTGAAGATTTACATTTAGTGTCTTGCTTCATTTAATACATTTACATAAAAATGTCCTTATTTAGGCACAGCTGAGAAAACATATGGACCATAAAACAATGGTTTTACAGTGACATAACCACAACCCGCTGTGTTTTACGCTCAAGCTTTTGAAAAATGAATTTTTTTATATATATAGAAAGAGCAGGGTCTTGAAGGTGCTTCAAGAACACAAAAGTGTGCTAAAAACACCATTTTCTTCTTTGCACTGATAAAATCATCATACAAGACCTATGAGCTCCCAGTGCTACATTTCACTAATAACTACCAATATCTCGGTTTCCAGGGGAAAAAAGTATATTTTTGGTCAACAATAAAGAAATAAAGCGCAATCAAACTGCTCCCTCTTGAAAACCCACACGCACAATGAATATAAAGCACTTTCACTGTATTACGTAAACAGCCACGGGAACACAGAGCAATAAAGAGGATGCAGTGCGGGGATAATGCATGAAGGCAATGATTCATAAAAAAGTTTGAAACACACCAACCCCTCCCTCAACCTCTTCTCCTCAACTTCATTCCGAGCCTCACTTCCTTTCCTCCATTCATTCATCTTATCTCTCCAGCCCTCTTTAACTTAATCTCTGCTTCCCACTCACCTGCCTCCAGCTTATTCGACACACCGTTTATTTCAGCTTGGCCCACCTGTTCCCCTGTTCCTGAGGAAGTCTAAGGTTTTAGTTGTACTTTATCTTTGTCTTCTTCCTCTTGTTCCTCTCCTCTCTCTCTCTCTGTCCCCTCCACTCTAAGTCAATAAAAAACTTTTGGAACGCTTCAAAGCCTGGAACAGAAAGTTGAGAGTGTTGCCCTGCCAGCCAGTTTTAGCCAGTGAATGCAAATGGAGCGGAGAGATGGGGCTCAGATCAGGGGCTGCTGAGACCAGAGCCTCTTACTGCTCTGTTCAACTCAATGAGAGAACTCACACATAAATCAACACCCCCTCGCTGCCATACACACAAAAACACACACAGAAAGAATGCACGCAACCTAGAATGAGTTTTCCCATGTACACATAATAATCAAGCACCCACAAATGTTTCTTTTCTTCATGCATGTGATTACATTCCAAACCAAAGTTTGGAATAATTAAGAATTTTTTGGTGTGTGTGTTTTTGAAAGAAGTCTCTTATGCTCAGCAAGGCTGCATTTATTTTCAGAAATAAGTAATATTGTGAAATAGTATTACAATCTAAAATAACTGTTTTCATTTTTAAGATATTCTAAAATTAGATTTATTTCTGTGTTGGCAAAGCTGAATTTTCAGCAGCTTTTGTCTTCAGTGTAACATGATTCTTCAGAAATCATTCTAATATGCTGATTTGGTACTCAAAACATATTTCTTAATATTATTATCAATGCTGAAAACAGTTGTGCTGCTTAATGTTTTTGCAAAAACATGATACATTTTTTCAGGATTATTTGATGAAATAGACATTTCAAAAGAACAGCATTTATTTGAAACAGAAAATGTTTTTTGATCAATTCAAAACTTTTATTCAAAATGCTGAATAAAAATATTAATCATACTTACCCAAAACATTTGAATGGTAGTGTATTACAGTTTACACAAAAATATTAAGCAGTAAAACTGTTTTCAGCATTGATAATAATAATAAAAAATGTTACCAAATCAGCATATTAGAATGATTTCTGAAAAATCATGTTACACTGAAGACTGGAGTAATGACTGCTGAAAATTCAGCTTTGCCATCACAAGAATAAAGTCATTTCAAAATGTATTAAAATAGAAAAGTTATTTTAAATTGTAATAATAGCTCACATTATTACTGTATTTAGTGTACTTGTTATCAAATAAATGAAGCTTTGATAAGTGAGACTTATTTCAAAAACATTTTCAAAATCTTAACTATCAAAAAGGTTTAAACTGATAGTGTATATGTCAACAAACAAGATACACACAGTTCTGGTTGCATAACAAGTTCAAAGCTGTGCAGTCCTGCACTTCGCTCCTGACTCCTCCCACCTGGGGCCTCTGTTTTACTGGGGTGGAAAAAACAAACCAGAGATTTGGGACGTCCCACAGTGCTTCTGAAGTTTGTAACCAGTGGGTTCATAAACAGGGTCTTTAATCCTAGCACATTTCAGAAGATTCAAGCATTTTATCACACATGTCTTTGAAGTGAGAATCAGAATCATAAATGCAACTGTGTGAATTACCATATTTTGGCCTATAGGTATAAAAGAGATAAATAAGAGGCGAGTGAGCGTATGTGTAAAAATGCTCACGGCAGTATTCGTCCACATCAATGCTACTGTTCAAAAGTGTCCTTGAAAGGCCAGTATCCATGGATACCTTTTAAACAGCCCCCTTCCACTGGCTGGCCACCACACTTCACTGCCCTCTGAATATGCTCCACACAAAGATCGCACGCTCATGTGGACACGTACACACACACTCGAGGCATGCCAAGCCACTGAAATCCCTGCAGATGCATTATTGATTCACTATTACTCAGCTTTCAATAGTCATTTTAGGGGTTTATGAAGCAAAGAGAAAAAGTCTAAAAGTTTGTGAGCTGTAGCAAAGAAAAACTTAAATGTTTCTTTTTATTTTCACCTAAATCATGAAGAAAATATCTTTACAGGGTCCTGATGGGAAAGCTCACACACCATAAATGCCCAGTGGTCCTGTCAAACAGCTAATAGTTCTGGCTATCCTGAAACATACATTAATTGTGGGATTTTGGGATATGCATTTAAAGACATAAACTAAAGGTCAATAAATGTTGCTTTATAGAAGAAAAAAAAAATCTGGAACTGGATGCTGAAAGAAGCACACAAATAAAAATTTCACCCTGATTCCCTTCACAGGAATGAACTGCACTTTAAAAATGTTTAAAATCAAGTACACTCACATGAGATGAAGATTGCCGTTGTCAGTTGCCTAATAAAATATTTTTAATTTATACAGAGCGACACTGTCTAGGTGCTGCCATAATGTCACATGATAAGTAGAAAATTACTCACTCAATCGCCATCTTGAACCGGTTCTTTTCAGTGAACCGGTTGAACAAAATCGGGCTGAATCGTTTGACAGTTCGTGTCCAGAGTCAGCAGATCACCTTATGTTTGCTTTCTAAAGAAACGTATCGAACACGAATGGAAGTCATTAGACGTGTTCGACTTTAAGCGGCGCTGCACAGAATGATCAGTGTATGACATCAAAGTACCGCGAGAGCCATTCGAAAGCATAGGATCCGTCTGCTCTCTTATCGCTCTCGCGGTACTTTGGTGTCATACACTGATCATTCTGCGCAGCGCCTGCTTCAAGTCGAACACGTCTAATGACGGACAAGTTCGATTCACTGCTTCACGAATCTTCGAATCAATCACACCATCAGTTCAGCATATTTTAAAACAAGTTCCTAAAACTCTGACTGTAAAAGTGCTGTTACAAATTTGTTGGTAGATAACAAGTGTTACAAATAAAGACAAAAAAACCCTACATTAATATCTGGTATTTAATGACATTTTAAACATAATATTTTGCAGATTACCTACATTTGAAACTCTTGTGCAGCTGTTTGTAGAATATGTCTCTGAACGTATTGCTGTTTTTGATGCATTTTAAGAGTTTTAACCAGTCTTCAGTGGGCAGATTTCAATCGTTTTGAAACAATTATTTCGCAAAACAACTGATTATATTTTTTTGTTTGTTTGTTATTTAACATTTGATATATAGTCAACATTTGAAGTGGATCAAAAAACCCCAAAGAGGACATTTTTCATGTTTTTCACCATGTTTTCTATTTAGCCATGTCAAAGACTTCGAACAGAATGTTCTAATACACATAGTCAACATTTGAAGTGGATCTAAACCTTTCATCAAAGTTGTCCTAAGACAAGAACACATTTTGATTTTAGGTTTTAGGACAACTTTGATGAAAGGTTTAGATCCACTTCAAATGTTGACTATGTGTATTAGAACATTCTGTTCGAAGTCTTTGACATGGCTAAATAGAAAACATGGTGAAAAACATGAAAAATGTCCTCTTTGGGGTAAATATGCTCTTATAAATCATTTAAAATCTAGGACTTTGGATAAATTAAAATATTGAATTCACAGGTCACCCCTATAGATATAGTAGCCTGCAAACTTTGAGTCCAGATGTTTTATCAATGGGCAACTACTTCCCACATAAAAGGACAATGCTTCTCTTGTTCCTTTCCTTTCTTTTCACTATTCTGACTCGTATATCCCTGGCTTTTTCAGTGCAACCCTTCATGCTTCCCTGCTCCCCTGACCCTCTCCCTCTTTCGCATCTGTTGTGCCTGTAAACATTGTCTGGTTTGCTGAGATTAAGTCTTCTTTAACACAGTACAAACAACTTGAGGGCTAAGTTGCACTCCAAAGTTACAAAAAAGATTTCTCAGAAAGAAAAATAAATCTCAGAGCTGCTGAATCAGCTAACAAACACCATAAAATTCAGCAAGCAGCATAACAATTATTAAGCTCAATGGTTCTCAGCTGGTAAGTCGTGTCTGTGGGTCACAGGTCTACTCTGACTGTGGACAGCAGAGGGGAAAATATAAAGTCATAACATGCAACCAGCCATACAGTCATAGGTAAAATAACAAAATAAAGTTGAGGAATGGATGAAACGCATTTGTCCGTGTTTCACTCCGTCTCGAATCGCGCTCGCGGAAGGCGCTTTTTTTTTCAAACAAGAGACTACGACATTCACGTTACAAGATTTTTACATAGAGAGCGTGACAGCGCACCGCATTAAAAAAAATGATCATTCATGTTTTCACAACAGCTGGCCAAATTCAAAATCGAAACTAAAATTAAAACATCTTTGAGAGCAAGGGTGTTTCGGGGGCCCTATGCAGTCTGCGTATTCTGCGTATAGGGAGGATCGGCTCTGTCCGGCAGGAATTGTAGGTGGGGGGAGTGAATGTACAGCGCTCTCTCCACCCTCAATACTACGACTGAGGTGTCCTTGAGCAAGGCACTGAACCCCCAACTGCTCCCCGGGCGCCGCAGCATAAATGGCTGCCCACTGCTCCGGGTGTGTGTTCACAGTGTGTGTGTGTTCACTGCTGTGTGTGTGCACTTTGGATGGGTTGAATGCAGAGCACGAATTCCGAGTATGGGTCACCATACTTGGCCGTATGTCACTTCACTTCACTTCATTGCAATTCAATATTCATTTAGAATCCCAAACTGTCCATTTTTCTATTCAGCCTATTTTGTGCAATACACAGTTGTGGTTTGGGTCGCCACTTGATGTCTGTAAATATACTGTAAAATCTGAGTTGGGAAAACTTGTTCTGCAATACAATTGCAGAACAGCTTATTAAAAAATCCCAGATGACGAGAAGCATGAGTATTTTGTAGTAATCTTTATAAAGAACACTGATTTAGTCATCGAGTGACACAAATGTCATTAGAGACACAGCACATCAGAACATATTGCAGGCACATTCTGAATCAGTCGTTTCAGTCAGGGGATTCACAGCTACAATCCTGCAACTCCATGCTGATAATAGTTCATTTTCCCAGACAAAACAGACCCCCGCACACACACAGAAGAGTGTAAAGTCAATGCAAGACATGACGACAGCAACCAAACCCAAGCATGAAAATACTTACATGCTCATCTACATTTACAACAGTTAACAAGACTTCAAAAACACTTCTATAATACATTATTGTGAGTTCTCGATGGAAGTCTTAGGATGATGACATCTTATATACATCTACTTACAGCTGGAGATCAAACTACTCCATGAGAGATTTCCATCAGTATTTACACTGGCAGCCACATTCTCTGCCCACATTTTAAACATATGGTTACTGATAACAAGAGAAATATCTGTACAACTGTGAAGAAGCATCATCTCAATGCTCGAAAATACAAATCTAGGAAGCATATTTAGTAACATAATCAGTGCTGACAATGATTGAGTTGTTTTCTATTGCAGAGGACTAACTCCTTGTACCTCTAAGCCACGATGTACCAACAAAGCATGACCTGCTTGCTGTAGCGATCTCAACAGTGCCACTTTTTTGGGTCACATCACATTTGCTGCTCATAAAATGAGTTACTGGAATTGCAATATTCCAAGGTTAGTAGAGGTACTGCATCTAAGAAAACCATTATCTATCACAAGTGTTATTCGATTTGGAGATGAAATTTAAAATGGCATTGTTTCCTTTATGGCTGTTACCTAAAGCACAGATCAAGTCTGTTGAGAAGAGATCACCACAGTCCTAGATGGAGAACTACGAGTGCATTGCTACTGCCACTGAATGAACACATTTACACCGCACTGCTAGAGTCCTGGAGGAAGTGCACGTGTTGGGATCTCAGCATGCTTTGATGAAGTCTGGAGGCAGTTTTAGACAATGGATCCCTTCGAGGAGGACAGATGAATGGAGCGAATGCGCGTGGCCAGCGTCTTCTCCAGATCATGCAACACTTCGGGGCAGCAGTTCTCCACTGGGGTGTTATAGAGCAACTGTTTAAATGGCTCAAGCTCTATGAGAACTGCCATGTTCTTCAGAAAGTAGCCCTCGATGTATGTCGACAGCTCAGGTACCTCCAGAAACTAAGAGAGAAGGAGAGGAAAGAACATACTGAGAAGGTAAAGAATGTTTCATAAGCATGGAAAAATTAATCTGAGAACATGTTTGATTGTATGTTACTTTAGCATGGTTGTAGATCTCCACACAAGTTTCGGTGTTGATGTTCTTGGCGCAGATGATCTCACAGTGTCTCTGTAAAGCCTCCAGGTGGAAGAACTTAGATGCAGAGAGGAGCTGGAAGAGAGCGGAGCAGAGAGACGTTGAGACCAAAATAAATAAATATTGTATATAAGATTAATAGGTAATCAATAATAAATGTCAAAAAAATAATAATAAAAAAAAAAATATATATATATATATAATCTTGTACTGTTTTATTTGTGTAGTTAGTTTTTTTTTATTTTAGTGCTTTATTTTATTATTTTATTTACACTACCTAAGATTTTTTTGGCTGAAAGAAATTAATACTTTCATTCAACAAGAATGCATTAAATTGATTAAAAGAGACAGTAAGTCAAGACATGCAACAATATTTATATTTCAAATAACTGCTGTTCTTTTGAACTTAAGAATTCTGAAAAAATTATGGTTTCCAAAAAAGAAACAAAAAGCAGCTCAACCGTTTTCAACATTGATAATAATAAGAAATATTTATCGAACATCAAATCAGCATGTTAGAATGATTTCTGAAGGATCGAGTGAGTAATGTCTGATGAAAATTTAGCTTTGCCAACACAAGAATAAATTGCATTTTAGAATATATTAAAATAGAAATCAGTTATTTAAAATTGTAATAATATTTCACAATATTACTGTTTTTTTCTGTATTTCTTTTTAAATAAATGCAGCCTTGGTGAGCATAAAAGCTTTGAATGAAACAAATCTTTAAACAGCAGTGTACTTTTTTGTAAGAAACTACTAAATGTATAAAACATTATACAAATAAAATACTTTAAATAGTATAATAGAAATAATTACATAGTGAGGCTAATGAACTTTATTAATTTGTGGAAGAAATAATAATAACTTCAATTATTAACTGAACACTTGTCTTATATTGCTCCTGCAATAAGAATCAGTTTGACTGCTTTACACTATAAAATATGCTAGATTGCATAACATAAGGACTGAAACAGAGTTATTAGTACTTACATCCATAACCTCAGTGTTTCTGATGTGAAGTGAATCCGTTCCACCACAGTACAGATACTGCATCACCAGCTATATGGAAAGCAAAATATAATGTTTCATGCATCAGTCTGACACTCAATAGACCACAATATAAAAATGATGAGCTCTCCTTTCCTTCGCAATACAAGCAGCATAAAAATAGCAAGACACACTCGTATCCTCTCAGAGCATTAGTGGAGCAGTCGGACTGTACCTGAAATACATTGTATTTGACATGGCTGATTTCAATACAGGTGTTCTCAGCAGCTGGTCTGTTTGCCAGAAGTAATTTAAACCTTGGGTACAAGAAGGAGAAGTTAACAATAATAACAATAACAATAAATGAAAATAAGCTGTTCTCGGGCCTCATATGTGTGTTATTAATAAGGTATTGTATTCAAAAGAACAAAAGCACACAAGGCACACTGTCACTGCATTACACAGTGTTTCTTCTTTCAGGTGGATGCAGTGCACCAACTGACCTGTTGGAGGCGGTGAAGAGCAAAACTTTGTGAGCGTAGAATGGCTTTCCTTCCACCAGGAAGGTCACGTCTGACATCTCCTTGTTGTTTAGAAAATGAGGATCTGACATAAACATATCACAGATGCATTTCATTAGTTGCAACGGTGGAATCCGTGGAAATTTAGCAGCATACCACAGTCACTGCCAAAAGAACTCCAAAGGTTCATCCTAAAATGAAAATTCTGTCATATTTACTCTTATATTGTTCCCAACCTGTATGAAGTCAAAACAAATCATACTGATCATATTGAGAAACAGACTGAAATGTGTGTCTTTGTTCAATCAAAATCTTTACAGCCAACATAGATCTATTTGGAATATGCATGAGTTTATTTAAAAAAAAAAATTAATTCAACATTCTTTTGAGACGAATACAATTCACAAAACTGGTTTCAATGATCTGTTTGTAAATCGAACTGTTGCAGTTAATGGGTTCACCTCATTTTATTTTAGATTTATTTCAGTTACTGTAAATTATTCTTAATTTAGTTTAAATTAACCATAACAACATTGCATTAAGTTTTTATAAAGATGGAATTTAATTAGAATTTTAAAGCTCAATTTTATTATTATTCAAACAAACTGTTCTTAATTGCAGTGCACTCTTCAGAATTGTGTGTTCCACAAAAGAAATCAGTCATACGGCTCAGAGTGACACGAGGGTGAGTACATAATGACAGAATTCTCATCTTCGACTGAACTATCTCTTCAACCTGCATTTAAAATATTTTTTAATGGCAGAACCACCCACAAATGACATTTTTCACTTGACATTTCATTAACAAAAAGAGTGCTCAGTTCAATTCAAAATGTAACTTTCTGTTGGTCATGAAAAGCTTGCAGTTATTTGTGTTTTACAGAGAGCACAGTGCAACCTGATATCTGGTGCTACGTACCCAGTCTCGACGTCTGTTTCCTCTTGATCTCTGTAAGTTTGGGGATCGGATACGGTCCGTAGCACTGAGTAAATATCATGGCCAGCTGCTGACTAATCACTTCATTCTGCAAACCATGAGAAAGAGTAACAGGTAAGACCCCTCTCATCAAGCCCCAATACAAAACAAAACATTTTGACTTGCCCTGGGAGAGTTACAGTGCCTGAGTTGTGTGAAGGTTATGTGTATGTGTGAGCTTGCATAGCAAAACCGCACCATCTATCCTTGAGAAGTATCAATGCATGGTGTTTTTTTGGGATCAGTACTTTGTTATGAAGACGATAGGAGTAAAACTCTTAAATCCCTGTCAGTTCGCTCCTTCTGCAGTTTGAACGATCAGCTTCTCTGAAAGATTGTTAGAGGTTCCTCATCAACTTGACATTTCTCTCGCCCGGCCTGCCTCTGCCTCTACAAATCACCTGCTGTCAGGATAGCACCGCTATTTCCTCTCTCTCCCGCTCTTTCTGCCATTCTTTCTCTTGGTCTCTCTCTCTTTGTACTAACAAGCAGACACACATTACTTGTGAATGTTGAGCAGGGAGCGGAAACTGTCAGTCATCCCTGCAGGGCTCAGAGTAAGGTTCCTTGACTCCACCATTGATCAACCTTGACAAACACGCTCACACATACACCTACTGTAGCCCCAATAGAAGGAAATCCACGTTTATCTTTACTTCCTGTACTGTCTGATCTGCTATAGAGGGAGTAGGTATGGATGTGTGAAGCAGATGTAATGGTCAGTGTCTAAGGATTCTTTCTAGCACTCTAGGTTTCAAAGCAAAGCTCACTATTACATAATGCTGTAGGAGGACGTCAACAGAATGCCCAATTCAAATTATGCAAGTTTCTGCCTTCACTTCCTGTTCTACAGAAGCAATACAGTATGTTCCCCAGGGTTCTGGACTCTAAGGATTCTAAGAGAAGTAACCCTAGGAAATTACTTGATGGGTATGATCATGTATCTCGGGCAAGCTTAACTAGCAAGACCAAGATCAGAGGTTTGATACCAGAGAAAGCATATGATGTCAATTGTGGATATTTGCACTCTGTGTTGGTGCGTATGAGTTTAGCATGTGTTTTTGTTCACCTTGCTGGCGCGCAGGATCTGGAACATGAGTGGGAGGCCGTGTGTTATGAGTTCCTCTGTGTACTCCTCCTCTTCAATAGAGCTGAACTCTTTCAGCAGACCCTGGATCAGCGGCCGCCGTTGCTGCAGGAAACAGGTTCGCAGGGACTCCATCCAGGTGTGCAGCGTCCAGGGCACCCCTGATATACACAACAACACATGACAAACGTTTGGGAATGTTATGTGATCAGTGATGTAAGTCGCCTTTGAGATTTTCACAATGGTATACGCTACCATTCAAAAGTTTTGAATCGGCAAGATAAAATGTTTTTAAAAAAATACCTTAAGCTTACCAAGGCTGCATGTATTCAATCAAAAACACAGTAAAACAAAAGTACTTTGAAACATAATTATAATAAAAAGAAACTGTTTTGTATTTTAATATATTTTAAAATGTAATTTTTTTCTGTGGTGGCAAAGCTGAATTTTCAGCAGGCATTACTCCAGTCTTCAGTGTCACATGATCCTTCAAAAATCATTCTAAAATGCTGATTTAGTGCCGAAGGAACATTTCTTAGTATAATGGATGCTGGAAAAAGTTGTGCTGCTTAATATTTTTGTTGAAGCCTTGATTTTTTAAAGAATAGAAAGTTCAAAAACAGCATTTATGATGAACATACATTTCAAAAACATCATTTATTTTAAATAAATTTATTTGAAATTTTATAATATAATATTTTAAACATATAATATTTTATAATAAATGTCTTTACTGTCACTTTTGGTCAATTTAATGCACCCTTGCTTAATAAAAGTATAAGTTTCTTTAAAAATATATAAATCAAAATAAATAAATAATATATATATATATATATATATATATAATCAATAAAAAGAATTAAAAGATAGAAGAGAATAGATAGAGCTAGTGTTAGAGGGTCGTTATTTTTATTGTTTTCATAATAGTTAAAAAGAAAACTACTGTATATATATATAAACAAGTATAGAATAGAAATAGAATAGTGAGTTCTAGTGTTAGAGGGTCAAGTATAGATGTATATATAGCATATATAGCAGTTCCATGCAAGTTTCTGCTTTATTGTATGCCATATCAAAATTTTCCACAGCACACCTCTATTCAACAAGCCATTCATTACATTAAGCTATACAGTAAGTAACTTAATGATATGCAAATTCATTGTGATTATTTTATTATTGTAGATACAGTATCAGTACTGACCTAGACTTCTGATATCCAATGTGATGTCGACATAGCCGTGTTCAGAGCTGTGATACATCGCCTCTCTCAGAGCTTTGAGTTTGGCTTTCCCCGTGCGGGTTGCTTCCATGTTCAGGGAATTCCTCTCTTCCATCTCTGATCCCTCAGCCAAGATCTCCTGTAGAGACAGAACATCTGCCTTCCCCTTTTCCGACTGCGACAGAAGCTTGCAGAACACGTTCCTGCAGCACGAGGATGAGGATGATACGATTTTGCAGTTTTATTAATAAATTACGAGACTGTGTGTGTGTGTGTATTTGACTAATGCATGTGTGTGTGTCAGTGTATTACCTGTGTCCATGCGCTGCGGCCAGGCTGTAAGAGTTCATGTCCCCGTGCGGTGCGGTAGAGATGCCGTTGCGGTACATGGTCCCAACCATGGGGTCCGCTCCTCTCTCCAAAAGTAGACTGACCAGCTCTAAGTTCCCTACAGCACACAAACTGCTGAGTCCTCTCTTGTGGTCTCGCTGGCTTATAATTCAGTAATTCGAGAAGGAAGTGGTACTGTTGTCCGGTCTGCAGCGTGAGCTTTCTTACCTGCAGCGGCAGCTAACTGCAAAGGCGTCTCAGTGTAGTTCTCCATCCCGTCCTGCAGAGAGCCCTCCACATTAGCTCCAGCGTCCAGAAGCAGCTGAGATTAAAGGAAGGAGAGAGAAGAGATTTGGTTTTCCATTATGGAGAACTCCAGCTGTAGTGAATAAGCTAATGAAAGCAATTCCTGCTAAGATTAATTAGAGGAATTAGAGACAATGACAATGAAATAAGCAAACACATAATGAATCATAATGGCTGTACGACTTCATGATAAAATGAGAACCTCGATTCATGCAGACAAGGCTTTCAGGAGAAAACTGATGCATACGCTACAGGAATTTTAGTCTGACTCGGTTGTTTGGCTTAAAATCTTGCCGAAAGGTCAGGCAGGAGAGAGAGGTCACTACCTGCACCACGGGGATGTGCTGGTGAAGTATAGCGAAGGTGAGAGGCGTGGCCTGCCGGGTCTCTGGGAAGACTGAGGGGTACTTTTGCACTGTGTTTGGCACCTACGGGAGGTACAGGGGACAGAGCAGGGCACAAATCAGAGAGATGGAGACCTTTAAAAACCTGTCCTGGGAAAAGCACAGAGACGCTGCGCTCAGCTTAAAATATGGAGATAGGAGAGGATCTTTGGCCTTTCTGCCTCTTTATAGGAGCTGCCTGTACAGTATACAAGTACACTTTTATTCAATATGAATGCTTTAAATTGATCAAAAGTGACAGTTTCTACAAAAATATTAAGCAGCATGAATATTTTCTACATTTATAATCCCCCCCCCCCCCCCCCCCAAAAAAAAATAGGCCTATTTTTAAGAATTACACAATTTAATTATTACACTTTATAAAAATAAAGGTGTTTTAAAGGTTCTTCAAGCGATGCCATAGAAGAACCGTTTTTGGTTCCACAAAGAACCATTCAGTCAAATGTTCTTTAAAGAACCATCTCTTTCTTACCTTTTAATAATCGGAAGAACCTTCTTTCACCACAAAGAACCTTTTGTGAAACAGAAAGGTTCTTCAGATGTTAAAGGTTCTTTATGGAACCATTTAGAACCATTAAAAAAGTTCTTCTATGGCATCGTGAAGCACCTTTAATTTAAATGTAGTACAATTCCATCAAACTGAATTGAATAATCCTTATGTATTTTAATTGAACAATTGAACAATCCTTAATCAATTATTCAATTAATATACGTAAGGATTATTCTATTCAATTTGATGGAATTTTACTATTAATTAAATTGCGTAAATCTTAAAAATAGGCGTAATTTGTTTTGAGTATAATAAGAAATGTTTCAATTTTCAGAAATATCAAAGCATTAGAAATACCGTAAAATTCTTTTAAAAGACCTACTAAAATACATTTTAATATTTTATTTTCAATTCATTAATTACAAAAAAAAATTACATTAGCTTTTCAATTCAACATATAACTAAAATTATTATGCTGATAATATAATTTGTGCGAACCTTGCATTTGGCAAACTGAAGGTTAACATAATAACAACACACTTCTGAGGTTTTAACCAGCAACCTTCAATAAAATATGTTTATTAAATTATTATTTAAATTTTTTATTTTATTATAAAAACTAACACTAGCATTCTCTATTCTTTTGACTTGTTTTGTTTTATTTAAATAAAAAAAACCTCTAACACTAGTGTTCCCTATTCTCTTTCTATTCTATCTACTTGTTTTCTTTTTCTTTATTATATATAAAAAAACTTGCTACTTGTACTGCATTAGGCTAACTGACACTTGTCACAGCACTTGCATATTATTGTTTTGATTGCTTCTATATTGTCCTTATTTGTAAGTCACTTTGGATAAAAGCATCTGCTAAATGACTAAATGTAAATTATTTAAAAAAATGATCAAATATGGACACCACTGAATATAATTTTCATTTTTACTCAAATTTATTTCTACATATTCTAACGTTAAAAAATTGAAGGTTGACCCAATATGTTGCCTTATCTTCTGGCATATGTTTTTTTGATGTAAAAAACAAGTTGTTTGACAGAGGCAGAAGGTGTAAGGTTATGTGAGAGAGAAAACATAACCTTATTCATAGCAAACGTCAATGAACTTTTCACATTTTTATGACACACAGTTGTAAACAATATTATTTCCCTGCTTCAAGTGACTGAAACTGTGATTTGCGGTGATATCTCTCTGAGACGTGTTTTATCAAGCTGGAAATAGCGACAAATAGTGAGCGTGTATATTAGTGAGAAATCTGTCTCCGCTAGCTTCTAGGGCCGAGTTTGGCAGAACAACACCTAGTGACATTGACTTCCAACAAACACAGAGGAAATCTACCCAGACAAATCCCTCATGGGCATGCAAAGCAGTCTGAGTTTTCTCCTGTCATACTACAACACATAAACACAAACACTACACATGAAACTACATGACGGGGAGGATGGGTGTACAGAATGTGTATATAGAACACAGCAGAGATGTAGTCACAAACCTCACTGTTGATGTCAGCTCCTGCGTCTAGCAGCATCTGAACCATGGCTTCGTCACCGCGAACACATGCGTACATCAGAGGGGTCATTCCCTGCAAAACACACAAAAGACCAGTCACACTGAGCATGCGCCAGATGAGGGAATGCAACTTGACAATATGGAGCATATCATTTAAATGCATTGCTCTATGCAGACAAAATTCAAGCAGAGTCTTCTTGTGTTGATAGGAACCAATCTCCTGAAACCATAACGTTACTCAAATCAAGAGATGGAAAATCAGATAACAAGTGAATTAGCTAAGAAACAAAGGTAATGACAAATGTTTCCACTCCCTGAGGTCAATAACAGAGCAAAGCAATCAGTGATGGAAAGCGCACTGGTGTGTGCTCTGATTAATACGGTCAACCGTTAAACACTGTGAATCTTGAGGGAAACCTGCTGTGAAAATCTGTTTGTTTCCTTCTGGGCTTCCATAAATGGAAAATATAGCAATGTGTGCAAGCATTTATAGTCAGCAGCAACCTATCAACTTGTGCATTAGTCTGCATTTAGTTGCTTTTATCTATTTAAAGTGACGTATAATACATTTTTGCACCTGGAGTTGCACCTGCATTTGTACTGGGACAGGACCTCATGAACGAACCACTTCTAGGGGCTGAACCTGCAACTTCTAGGTTACAAGACCAGGCCAAAACCAATGCAAAATAACTCACCACAGGCTTTCAAAGCCCCAGGAAAGTATTTATTTATTTATTATTTGAGAAAAAGGTTTGTTTATGGCTGTTAAAGGTAACATGTAAACTTAAGTTATTAAGAAAAATAACTTTTTTTGCACATTCACATTTGAAATTTGATTCAAATCTGCTAGACAATTATATTAATTAAATTTAGATGAAATGTGATTATTTTATTCTATTCAAAGCACACATTTGTAAAAGAAAACAATTCTCAAATGTAATTAATCTCAGTAAAAGTACAAGTAAAAAATATTTGCAAAGATATATAATATTACACTTACCATTTTTCTTGCACATTGTAAATGTTTTATACATCAAAATATGCAACTTTCTTTTCAAAGCTTTATTTTTTTAAATAAGATGAATTAATATGATCAAAAATATGCTAAAAAAGTAATATTGTGAAATATTATTACAGTTTAAATTAAAGTTTTCTATTTTGATATATGTTAAAATTAATCTTTATTCCTGTGATAGCAAAGCAGAATTTTCAATTTAAGATTTTGTGGAAACCCTGATTTTTTTTTTTTCTCAGAATATTTTGATAAGAAGTTAAAAAAGAGCAATATAAAAAACAATATAAAATACATTATAAATGCTGATTGTTCAATTTAAGGAATCCTTGCTGAATAAAGTATTAATTTCTTTCTTTATAAAACTTACAGACCCCAAAATTTAATACGGAAGTGTATATATCAGGAATAGGGTTCCCATGCAAAGGAATCATAATATTTGTAATTTTCTATCATTAAAAAGATGATAAACCCCTTCCTTAACATACTGTTAAATACAAAACTAATGCCAAGTTTTGTATTTGTGTGCATGATTGGATATGTAACAATCATTCGAACCTGTTCACTCATACTGTTGATTCCACCGGGTCCTAGTAAGTTGGTGGCCTGGTTGACAAGGTCAGTGCGGCCACAGTTGAGCATGCGGAAGCCCAGGTCCTGCAGGAACTTGGCCTCAGTAGAGGCAGCATCCAGCTTACGTGACATGCAGAAACAGTCATCAGTCCTGCGGCACACATACAAAAACATCTCTCTAATGTCTTAATCCTCTACATCCTAGCTTGAGTCACCTATTCCAAGTGAAACACTCATCTATGGGCGAAGCTTTCATTACAACACTTGGCCTAATAGCAATAAAACAGCAGTTATGGTGTGATGCATGCCTTATGTTGGGTCGACTGAGCTTGTTTTCCCTGTACAGACTGTTTATGAGCCATTTTCATTTCACTCATGATGGGTAGCAATATCTGGTAGCTGGATGTTAATTTAATGGCAGCACGCTTACTTCAGCTGGCGGGGTTCACAATCCACCCCGGGCAGCAGGAGTCTGGCCGCCTGCCGAACATCATCGCTATCCACTGAAAAGCTGCGGCGGTGCTCCGCGTGTGCCAAAGCTACTCTGATCCACTCCATCAGAGGAGGCAGTGCGAGAAACGGCCTGCAGGAGGAGACAAAATGATTATGTTATTTCACAAATACACATTATTTGTCTTTACTAATGATATTAACATTGTATCGACTAATATGTTAAATTAGCTTTTATATTTTCAGTTTTCATTTTAATTTTAGTTTCATTTTTAGTCATTTTGCTTTCGTGCTTTTGTGTTTTAAAAATGTGTTTTTTAAATATTTTTTTCTAGTTTTAGCTGCATTTCTGTAAGTTTTAGTTAGCTGCCAAAGCAACATTTCTAACTTTTGTTTAGTGTAAGTTTTTTTTTTTATCTAATAATTATATTTTATTTATTTCAGCTTTATTTATATTAACAAAATATATACTATATTTTTTTTGTAGTATACTATTTGCATATAGCCTATATAAACTTTGATACAAAAATTGGGAATAATTCAAATTTTTTGATATTAGAAGAAAGAATACAAAAGAATGGTCTCTCACCAAGGCTTCATTTATTTGTTAAAAAATACAGTAAAAAAATAACATTGTGAAATATTATTACAATTTTAAAGAAGTATATTTTTGTTGTTGTTATGGCAAAGCTGAATTTTCAGCAGCTGTTGCTTCAATGTCACATGATCAATCAGATTATGTATATGCATATAGAACATGTTTATATGAAGTGTTCATTTGCAAAAACAAATAACTCAAGTTTTTTGATTGTGCATTGTTAATCTCAATCAAACTGCAGTTGGGTTATTTTGATTAGGTAAAAAATTACTAAAAAATACTAGATAACTAACACAATAAAACACAATAAAAACATGATAACATAATAAAAAAGTATTAATACTTGTATTCTGTTTTTGCAAATAAACTTCATATATTTAGAACTAAAACTAATTTTAGTTAGCTGCCAAGGCAACAACACTGATCTTTAAATACTTCAATCTCTGAGAGATAAACTGGACTTAATCTCACAGCAACTGATTTAATATCAGCTCAACTAGCAAAAGCCCTTTTCATGACCTTGGAAGATGAATTTTTTTAATTAGGTTTCTAAGCTAAATCTCATTAGCAGCTAGGCAACATAATGTAACCTGAGAATATTTACACCAAACAAGTTCAAAATTTAGCAGACAAATCAACCCATAAATGTTTACTTATTTAATATCTTTGAAAATGACACTAACATAATTTTCCATCAGGTACAGGAAGTGCTTCACCTACTCTTCATTTATTTATAATGTGGCTTCATTTCATTGCATTGCCTTTGCCTTGCAGTCTGTTGCACTGTATTTCACATTTACACTCCTCTACATTTCATCATATGACAGCGTCAAGCTGAATAAACGACTGCTTGGCTTAAGGTAAGTACCTTGAGCTACTGCATCAATCAGAAAGCTCCCTAACAAAAATACCCAGCCACAGTGGATGTCCCCTCACCTCTCGGTCTGTAAGGTGACTTTGGACGGCTCTACGTTGGGGTTCTCCCACTCCATCTGAGGGCAGTGCATGAAGTAGCAGAGCGTATATAAAGCCTCGGGCTCCCAGTGGATCAGGCTGCTCTTCTGAGGGAGCGGAGTGCCGTTGCTGTGGTTCTTTATGCTCAGAGGCTGGAGGTGATGCATGGCTCTGGACACTAAGTCACCTGTCAGGGCACAAGAGACCTTTGGTTTGCTGGGAATGATGTAAATGGTGAAGGACAGTACTGTCGTTGCATTGATGCTACAGCATAAAAAATGAGCAGCTCTGTCAATCTTTCTCAGCCAGTCAGCTGTTTGTAGGTCCTCGGAAGCACGTTTGTCAGTAATGAAATTCTCGGTCAGTCCATCAAACTGAATATTACACAAAATGGTTATGTAATTTTGCCAGAGTACACCTGTCAGGACTCTAGGACAGATTTTTAATCACTCCGAATGACCCGGGTATATCGTTTGAATTTAAAACCTCAATAGGTGCCTATTTGCATATATGTAATTTGAAAAAAGTCAAATTTTTGAATTATTAAACAGAAGTCTCTTATTCTTACCAAGGCTGCATTTATTTAATCTAAAACAGAGTAAACACAGTAATATTGTGTATTACAATAAAAAATCAGTTTTCTATTTTAATATATTTAAATATATAATGAATATATATTTCTGTGATGGCAAAGCTGAATTTTCAGGAATATGCTGATTTGGTGCTCAATTACTGCCATATACAGCAACTGCTTTAATATCAGCTCAAGACAAAAAAAAACAAAAAAAAACTTGAAAGACATTTTTTTTTTTTTTTTTAAGCTAAATCTTACTAGCAGTTAAGCAATGCAATGCAGCCTGAGAATATTTATATCAAACAAGTAAAAAATTTAGCAAATTAATCCAATAAATGTGTACTTATTTATTATCTTATAAAATGATGCTAACATCATTTTCCATGAGATACGTGATGCTTCATGTACATTTTTGCTATAGTGTGTGTGTGTGTGTGTGTGTGTGTGTGTATACATATATATATATATAATGTGTGTAAAGTATATATCGAGGGGTGAGAACCAGAAGGGCGTAATTGACATTTTTGGTGAAATGGAGATATATACATCAAATGGAATCTCTTAATGAGCTCTTTCTACTGGCAAAAGTACTGTCATCCATGAGTGTACAAATTTATATTATAAACAATTGAAATCAGTACACAAAGCCACATCAAACTATGGTAAAATTTTGTTTTGGCTCTCCTGTAAAGTTGTCTCCCTTCTGGTTCTCACCCCTCGATATACACATTTGAATACACACACGCATATATATATATATATATAGGCTATATAGTGTGTATTAAGTTATGTGCCTGTTTGCATGAGATGTTTTGTAAAGAGCAGACAATCTGATGGATTGTGTTGAACACCAAAAATGCAAAATGTCACAAACCTCTCTTCAAACAAGTTCACACAAAGCTCTACATTCATTACACAGAACATTAAACACTCTTCCTCTCGCTCTAATGACTATTGCCTTTCATATGTGAAACTTCCAGGTCATCTACGGTCTCATTTAGTCCATGGGACCTAATTCTTCTGAATGCGTTCAACTGAACCACACTGTGTTCAGTCCAGTCAATAACACACTCTGAAAGGAACACTGAGAAACAGCCTCATCTATTACTCTGCAACTTAAATGACTGCAGCACTCGCACTCGTTCTCTCTAGAACATTTCACATCTCTGTTACTCTAATGAATTAACAAGGCCGCCTGTGCGAGATGAGCATTTCATTTAGAGAAATAAACGACTTGTTTAACTGTTGTAATTCCTCTGCCAAGGCTGCAGAGTTAAAGGAACAGCCAACCTGATCTCACAAGAAAATGTAACTATTTTACAAGGTGGTATTAATTTGTACGAAAATTTGCAGGTTTTTTTAATAGAAAAAAAGCATGAATGTTCACCTCTAATCCAACTTATAAACATAACTGGGGTCACTGGGACATGAGTGGGTCTTACAAAACATACAACTGTACGAATTCAAATTAATTAGCAACCAATTCACTAAAATGCGAATTGCACCAAAGTGCATAAATATAGCAAAAATGCAGTCATTGTAAAGAGGGAATACTGATGAGTTTGAGCGGAAGCTATGTGGACTTTCTGACAGCGGAGGCCAAAGATATGCACTGTAATTACACACAATAATTACAGGATTATGCGGAATACATTATCAGCAGCCGTGGCAGCTACACGCACGAAACAATAAAGTGCAAGAATACACCTGTCAGCAGAGAACACACAGCGTTTGCAGTCGGAGTCTCTCGAGAGGAGGAGAGGGGCTGGAAGCCACCTGGGGCACTTCTGTGACCGACACTCATCTCTTATTCATGATAGCGTGTGACATTTCCTCAAGTCAGAGGGGCAGCAGAGGAACTGACTGAGAGATATGCTCAAGATTAACCAGCTAAACAAACACGGCCACGGCAAAAGGTCTTCGTCTATTAGTCATGACTGTAAACCTCATTACCAAGAGAGTCAATCATCTACAGGTACTGTAGGGCATTCGTATGAATACGCATGGCAATGTAAGATAACAACACAGCAGAAGATCTTCTTTTTGCTTGAGCGTCTTGGGTTAAATATGATACTCTCATCCGTAACAGCAGAGAAGGTGCCCTTCATCACCAGACTGAGAACGAGACATTGGGAATGGAGGATGCAGAATGGTGTTTTACTGTGAAAACTGAGCAGAATCGATTGGCTGTCCTCCCTGAACCACGACATAAATTATCAAGGAAAGGCCACGAGAGAGCAAGGTGCTCTGCTTGGCTTTATGTATGTAACAGAACAGATTTTTTTGTCTTTTTGAAACGTCAGACTGGGATTAGTTGGATTAACTGTAGTTGTTTTATTTAAAATGTCTGGAAAATTGCACGTCATGGGTATAACATCAAAAACTGTATCCCAAAATCAATATATACAGATAGATAGATAGATAGATAGATAGATAGATAGATAGATAGATAGATAGATAGATAGATAGACAAGCATAAGACTTTTTGCATTGAAACATTTGAGCATATTTTGTGTAGGATGTAGCATGTATGTATATTATTATAATAATAATAATAATTTAGATTTTTAGGACCATTTGAGTTTTGCTTTCTTTTAGATATACTGCATTTATTTAAAGTACTGTAGATACTGTATATTTACACTTTTCATGATTTTCACCCACAGTTTTCTCTTATTCTTCTGTTGAAAATACTTAGTCTGGATCTTCTCACACCTATACGTAATGAGGTTGGCTTTTGACATGCCAGAGAAATGTATATCTCACCAGCCATCAAGGTTACAGCTACATTTCCTGTGACAGAAAACTCACTGCTCACTAGAATTACTGTATATCCTGTAAGAAAAGTGTAGATAAACAATTAAGAACCAGTCATTGGGCACCAGCGGTGCTCCAGAGCAATGAAGCAATGAAATGTAATGAGCGTTTTATGGAGCAAGAGGGAATAGATGCATTAGCAGAGCTATGGGAGGAAACAGGGACTTTTAGGAAAACAGGGGAAAAAAATGTTATGGGCGGCATGGAAACACTCAGTGATGGCAATCCAGCCATGAAGGTCTTTGATTGGTGTCTGGCCAACCTAAAAAAAACAACTCCTGACTGTTGTGCAGGTTTCATTCAGACAGAGCCTAATGTAAGACACTTAAACAGCTATTTATTCTGCATAAGAGTCGATTCTCCTTTAGGGCTGTTTTTAGGATCGGTGCAGACTAATGCGAAAATGACTATCAACAAATGTACGTTTCCCAATTAGCTGTTAATGGCTAAGTAACTGCAATACCCCAAGGTAAAATTTTTGCACGCACACACATAAATGCTGAAAGCAGAGAATTGGTTTTATTTAGATCAAACAAACCATTACACGAACAAATGTAGTATGTAGGAGAAAGCCCATAAAGTGCAATAGAGCTTAGCTTTTCTGGACTTCATTTGTCCCTCAGTTATTAGATTTTATTTCACATAATAGAAACTAAATTTAAATATGCACCACTTATCTTTTCTATACAGCAAGCAATAACTACTCAATCTGCATTACTGTTAAATTGACCCCAGAAAGAGTCAGATTCTTCAGTGCAGAGGGAATTCTTCTTCATTCTTCTGGAGAGGGAATTATTAAGGAACTAGATCTGCTAACTCAAAGACACAATGGAATTTAAATAGACAAGAACGTGACAAAAAAGGCTCTTAATGCATTGACCTTTTGACCTTTTAGTGCTCTGCAGGGAGAGACGTCTTCTACTTAACCTGCTCATGAGTGACTCATAAAAACCTATGTACTGTAAGAAGATTTAATCTACCGCCATGCTCTGCTGTTATGGGATTTTATGAGTGTAATTACATTAAAGTACTATTACCGTACGGAACTGTAGATTTCAGGCTTCCCTCTGGATATATACAGCTGTGAGAGGATCGTGACAAGCCTACAAAAGGTCATATGTACTTCAGATGTACAGTGATTTGCTGAGAGGCAGTGACTTTGAGAGTCTGAATGCCTTCCATTCTGATTTAATAACATACAGTTTTGAACTTTATAATATCCCTGATCCTACTGCAAAAGCCTGGTACAAACACTGTACTTAAAGACAGTTATGAATATACATTACGTAATAGCAGTCAAATATTTGGAATAATTATGATTTTTGTTTTGGAAAAAAAGTCTTTGAAAAATCTGATTTAAAACAATTACAGTAAATTAGTAATATTGCGAAATATTATTATAATTTAAAAGAAAATTTATCTAAAATTTTCAGTGTCACATGACCAGAAATCATTCTAATATGTGACCGTGGACCACAAAACCAGTCATAAGTGTCAATTTTTCAAAATTGAGATTTATACATCATCTGAAAGCTGAATAAATAAGCTTTCCATTGATGTATGGATAGGACAATATTTGGCCGAGATATAACTATTTAAATATCTGGAATCTGAGGGTGCAAAAAAAAATCACAATATTGAGAAAATCACCTTTAAAGTTTTGATATATTTACGGTAAGAAATTTACAAAATATCTTCATGGAACATGATCTTTACTTAATATCCTAATGATTTTTGGCAGAAAAGAAAAATTTATAATTTTGACCCATACAATGTATTTTTGGCTATTGCTACAAAATATACCCCAGCGTCTTAAGACTGGTTTTGTGCTCCAGGGTCACATATAATAATTTAGTGCATAAAACATGATCAATGTTGAAAACAGTATTTGCTGCTTAACATTTTTGTGGGAACCATGATACACTAATATTAAAAAGTTTAAGCTAACTAAGATTTTAAAAAAGAAGAAATTAATAGTTTTATTCAACAAGGACACATTCAACTGATCAAAAGAGACAGTAAAGACAATTATAATGTTGCAAAAGATTTCTATTTAAAAAAAGCTATTCTTTTGAACGTATCCTAAAAAAATCACCGTTTCCACAAAGATATTAAACAAAAAATGTTTTTTTTAAATTCAGCTTTGCTATCACAGGAATATATATATTTTTTATAAATGTAATAAAACATAAAACAGTTCTTTATTACAATTGTAATATTTCACATTATTACTGTTTCTACTAATTTTTTGCCTTGGTGAGCATAAGAAATTTCTTTCAAAAATCTTAATTACCGGTATTCCAAACTTTTAACTGGTAGTGTATCACAAAATGTATATTTATAACTGTGTTTCTTTAAAACTTTAAAAAACCTTAATTACTCCAAACTTTTCACCAGTAATATATATATATTATGAAACATTCTGGTTCTTCTGAATACAGACTTGGGGCTTGTTCACATCAAGTTTATACTATTTCAAATCTTTCTTGATAGGCAAACTCTGTAAAATAAAAAATAAAAAATCAGCAACACACTAAAACTCATTTGTCATTAAAAGCTGTATAATTAGATCTACATTTTGCAAGTTCAGCCTTCTCTTAAAATAAACTCTGCCCTTTGAGTGAGAGTGTTCTGTTGTGACTGTCCAAAAGCAGAGAGAGCCTCTATGTGACAGTTGTTGTTCCTGCCCTTGCTGGAGGCGGAATACTGAATGTGTAAATCAGGGGAGGACCGCTGTCCCTAGCCAGGGTTCAAACTGCCCTCAACTTCCCCTGCAGGGTCACTGGGGACATCCACGAGAAAGAGAGAGACCGACAGAAGAGAGGAGCTGGAAATAGACGACGCATTTTATGGAAATCTCCATGGATACTGTGTCTATAAAAACGCACTAATGGAGATTTTATATTTAAGTTTTGAAGAGGCATTTCTGAAGGAACAAACTGCAGCATTTTTTTGCATATCTGCTTCTCCAGGCTTTGCTATGAGAAGTTTCCATTTACTTTTCAGATATTAAACAGGGCCATGCTTATTTGTTGTATTTTTGTGTTTGTTGCTGCCGAGTTCATATAAGGCAGCCGTCGTGACTACAAAGATTTCGCTTTCAAGGTCTGTCCTGCAGCACATATAGAATTGCATTTAAAATCAATGTTTTCAAGAATAGAACAAGCTTTCTGCTGTAAAATATATTGAATTACATGACCAATCTCCTAAGTAAAAGAGCTTGACATCTAATTAGATTTGCATTTCCAGAAGGAAATACCTATGCTTGCAAGGCAGCAAACCAATAGTGTTAAAGTTTTAGGCAAGATTGAGTTTTAGGCTTTGGTTCTGCTTAAATTAAATGCTGTTGTTGTCATGACATTCAGCATGCATCTTGTTTTCAGATGGCTGCACATCACTGTGCAGTAAAGTAAAGGCAACTATAACTGGATAATTATGCACAAGTAAGACAAGAGCTTTTATAATTCAGTATTCCAAAAATATGAAAGAAAGAAGACCAATCATAATTTAGTATGCAAATAAATGCAAGAATGCAATACTGTAACTGTACATATTTTAATTTTGGAACATTTTAAATATAATATATATTAAGAATTAAAGGTTACACTTTATTTTAAGGTGTCCTTGTTACAGTGCAACACATTAATTGGGACAGGAGCAATACATTTAAGTAATGAGTAATATACAAAAGCAGCATCCAAGAAAATTAACTACATGCCAACAAATACTTAAAAACAACTATAGGAAGAGATGGTTACGGTTAGGATTAGGCGTTGGCTTAGGGTTACTTGCATGTAATTATGCATAATTAATTGTTATTATAATAGTAAATATATGTAATGTGTATGGGGTTGTGTCACAATGACACATTAATGCTTAAGCACAATATGCTGCCTTAAAGTGTTACCGCACACATTACAAAGTCCTGGCTGCGGAGGAAGAAACATAGTCCCGACCTGTCTCCAATAATGTGTGGCGCATGAAGCGCAAAATGCGACAACGAAGATATATAATGCAGGAAGAATGGGACAAAATTCCATAACTTGGTGTCTTTCACTTTTAAGTGTTGTGAAAAGGAAAAATACATAATTATACATAAAACAGAAAATAAATGCATACAATATAATATATATTAATGTTTTTACGCATTGTTAAACCAGATGGAGATGCACATAGGACAAACTACATGCTGTCTAACTAAGTGCTTTTTTAAACAGTTGAGTTACTGATAACAACGACCCTTTTAAAAACGGATATATCTAAAGCAGTGCATTAAATTCATGGGAAAATCAAATACAGTGTATGGCACTTGTATGAGAGTGGATTGTGCTGTATGGGATGTTGAGAGCTAAAGGCCTGTTTGAGATGAGAGATGGAGACCTGAATCCTGAGCAGATGGATTCCTACTAGTAAACACAAACCACTTTGGTGTGAAATGCTCCAACCTGGGGCTAATACTTACTTCAAACGAAATTAATTTGCATTGAAATTTATATCTTTAAACACTCCACGCCATCATGCAGCTGTTCCTGAGTACTGTGCAAATGTGCTATACATGCAGATCAAACAGAGCTGTAGATCGCCCGACAGAACTAGTACCGGGTAAAACACATGCAAACACAAACAAGTATTTATCCAAAGAATGATGGTGGCTTCCGCTTATCTGAACAAGGAATGATTGGTAGATAAAGTATAAAGTGCCAGAAGAGCTTTAATTTAAGCTGAAAAATAGACGTTTGTTTACTCACTGAGCTCAGCGATGCTCCCCACGCGTGTGGCCAGCAGGGACTGCTCAATAGTACGCTGCTCGGACTGACTGTAGGCGTCTCCAGCTTTATTTGAGCGCTGCTGGTTCCTGTGCAGGCTCAAACTGTCCGGCAAACTGAGGATTCCTGCACAAAAGAATTAAACAAAAAGAAAAATTCATGTTCAGCTAAAAAAAAATGCAGCTGTTAAACTCAAAGTTCCAGTATACCAGCAGAGCATGGGTTTAAATCCCGGGGAATGCTTGGGATAAAAGTGTAATTTAACATTTATTCATTTAGCACACATTTTTATCCTACATTAAAGACAATTATATAATAATAATGGTAATAATATCAAAGACACACACTCCTCAGGAACAGAACCCATGACCTTGCTGTTGTTAGCACCACGCTCAACAGCTCAAAACTAGGACTACGAGGACTTCTGTCTCACCCTGAAAAACCACTGGCGTTGCTTCTGGCTAAAATCATAAAAACTTCAAACCATTGCTTCCAGCTAAAATCCTCAATCCATAATATTGCTTTCTCCAGTGGAGAAGTCGTCTTGTCTGAATCAGGAGAGAAATATGCACAGATCAAGCACTGTTTACAAGCGAAAATAGTCCAAAATAGTAAATATACAGATGGATTTTGATGTAAGAGGACAACTGGAGGCTGGAGGAAGTGTTATTATGGATTATGGACTCATATTTCGGCCAGAAACGGTATTTTAAAACGCCTTAATGGAGGATGTGTTTCTAACAAACATGCAGCTTTTCACTTCACAAGATATTAAATGATGGACTGGAGTGGTGTGGATTACTTGTGGATTATTGTGATGTTTTTATCAGCTGTCTGAACTCTCTTTCTGACGGCACCCATTCACTGCAAAGGATCGTCATCTTCATTTAAAGGGATAGTTCTCTATAATACTCACCCTCATGTCGTTCCAAACCCATATTACTTTCTTTCTTTTGTGGAAGATGAAAGAAGATATTTTGAAGAATATGAGTAAACAAATTTTGGACTTTCATTGTGTTTTTTGTCCATAAAACAGAAGTCAATGGAATCGAAACTGTTTGGTTATCAACATTTATCAAAATATTTTCAAGAAAGTCATACAGGTTTGGAACAACATAAGGGTGAGCAAATTATCCCATTTTCATTTTTGGATGGACTATCTCTTTAATGATAATAAGCAGGCAAGCTGTATAACAGGTTCCCCCAGGACTCCCTTCTAGGCAGTAACAGGTGATAAACTTGGCTGGCCGCTTGTTTTCTCTGCTCACAAGGAGAAAGGGAGGAGTATCACCTTTCCGGACAACCAGCAATTACTGTAAAGAACTGTCGTCCTCTATTTGTGGAACACAAACTTAGGTCTACATGCATATAACTTAATGCTAATGTTTCAATGATGACACCTGTAAGGATTCCACACTTTACCAATGAAACCGACTCCACATCACACAGCGTCCCTGAAATCAACATTAGATTGAAGGCTCGCTTGTTCAGCACTACTGCACCATCACAAAGCTTTTCATCCCGGCTCACAGCCGAACCGCTGGGGTGAGACTCCGTTAGTGTCTGAATCACAGTGGTTATTGTTTTTAACAGGATGGTTGGGCTCCTCGAAAATTGGATTCGCTCTCATCCTTGTGTTTCCATCAGTCCCATTGTTGCCAAACACTCCTGGAGCCGACGGCGTGTTAAATTATGATGTGGCGGAAACAAATGACTCTGTTTTTGTTGTCCTCCACTGACAGAGGGGCTTTCATTTGAACCGTCTCATTTACTCTCGCGAGGCAAATGTAATTTTAGGGGCCTGCCTGAGAGCAGGAATGATGTAAATCCTTAATCAGCTTCACCCGGGGAAATGTGACGCCAGTGTATGTTGCTTATCATAATGTAAATATATTGCTCGACAAACTCATCTATAGGTCTTCCAAGACATGTTATTATTATTAAAAATGCACCCTTATATAATTTCTGCTATATAGATCATGCAGTCCATCTTACAGTAAGTGCTTTGCTTCAAGGATAAAAATAAATAATAAGAATAAAAAATAAGGCGCATCCTGATAGAATTTGAACTAGGTTGCCATGGAGACAAGGCAGGGGTGGAGTGATGGTTACTTGCCTGCGGCATGGGAGGAAGTACAGGTGTTTAGCAATGCAAGACCACACCTCACTGTCCTAGGCCTAGTACTCTGCTATTGTATTCATGTATTAATACAAACTAAACTCGCAGCCCTGCAGATGTTCATAATAAGATCTTGCTCTCCATTGCCCTCGCCTCAGCTCAATGAAGAATGACTGACAGGTGTATAAGATCCTAGAGCGGAGCAAAATTCCCCCTCGTTCACTATAATCTCCTGAGTCCACAGCTCTTATTAAAACTCTCAGCGGGTCTCCGTGACAGATGAGTGTGCCAGGCACATGCACAGCCTGAAACACTTAAATCAACGGGTGGTAAGACTGGCATCTCCCTCGCTTTCCTTTCAGCTCCACTTCCTCAAACATAGGTCAGGGTAAACTTTTCAAATTACAGTAGGCTATAAAGACTTCACACGTAGAGAAATGCACACACACGCACTTTAAATAACTTTAAAAGCCTGGCTTCTTCCAAATCCTGGCCTTCTCTTGTGCTGTGTGATTATGCTTCAAAAGGAAATCATGCTCAAAAACATTTTATGGCAGGTTTTTACAGTTGGCCTACTGCAGAAAATATATTTTTAATACGTTTTGAAGGTCAATGCTTCAGATAACTAAATATGAAGATGTGTACAATTTATTTTACAGAAAAATAGCACAAGCTAAATTTTTCACAACAATGACCTTGCTAAATATTAGAAAATGAAACAATAGGTTTGGGTCAATAAGAATTTTTGATGTTTTTTAAAGGAGTATCTTATGCTTACCAATGCTGCATTTATTTGATTAAAAATACTTTAAAAATAGCAATATTTTAAAATATTATTGCAATTTAAAATAGCAGTTTTAATATATTTTAAAATATAATTTAGGATTTTATACAACCATTAATCCAGCTTTCAGTGTCACATTTTTGCTGATTTGGTACTCGAGACATTTCATTATTATCAATGCTGAAAATAGTTGTGCTGTGTAATATGTTTGTGGCAATCACGATTCTTTGGTGAATAAAAGGTTACAGAATTTATTTAAAATATAATTTTTGTAACACTATAAACATCTTTACTGTTGATCAATTTCATGCATACTTGCTAATTAAAAGTATTATTTATTTTTTTTAATTTTACTGATTCTAAACTTTTGAACAATAGTGCATATTATTCAAAATTAAGACTTTTGGACACTTTATATGTTAAAAGTAAAAATAAATTAAAATAGCAAAAAATACACACAAAAAAACCCACAAACAAAACAAAAAAACACCACTTAGTGTAATATTGTGCAATAAAATTCATACATTTTATGTGGTATAAGTGTTCAAATGCTTATACATGACTATATATCTGAGGTTGCTCTTTGTATATCCCTGAGTCAGTTTATTCAATAATTGAATAGAACGTAGAATAATAATATAATATTTTAGTAATAATATTTTTCAGGTTATTCAGAGGTCAGGTAACAGCAGCCTGTGAATGCAACAAAAATAATTACCTGCCATTAAATTATTGAAAAGGAATTGATTGAAAAGAAGAAAAGCAGTATTTTGAGGGTATTAAAGATTGTGAAATGAGTCATTTATAAAGAGTTAAAAAAGAGCTACCGGATCTAAGGAACAATCAAAGCATCAGGGTGCAAGGAAAAAGCCTTGAAACCATACTGTCATTCATACAGCGCCTCCACTACTTCACTCATGGCTGTAATGAGTTATGGCGACCAGTGTGAAAAACATTTGCATAATGCTGCATAATAATAAATAAATGATCATGATGCCAGGTCATGAAGTGAAAAGTTTTTCCCTCAAGCTCCTTATTCGTCTTCTTCAAGTGTGCAGTATCTGCCAGTGATGCCGCTGCAGATTGAGACCTCCCTCACTCCAGCTCGCTATCCAAAAGGCCTGTGGGTTTGGAAACCATTAAAAGTGTGTCCAAAGTGATACCCGTACCGCAAAGTCTCTATTCTCAAGGAACTCGGTTTATGATGACATCTGAGAAAAATAGAGCCTCCAGCTTTTCATTCCAACTTACAACATGCATTTTCTCTATTCTAAAACTGTCTGCTGGACATCAGTGGATTCATTTAAGACATTTGATCTAAAAGATACAGACCTCCTTGAGCTGGAGATGTGGTTTAGAGCCCACATTACAACTGGAGTGTGTTATTATGATAGAGTGATAAGTCATAACTTTGTGATGTAGTTTGTTTTTAATAAAGCATTTTGGTTGACCTCAAATAGCAATGGGTTTTTGCAGAATGTGACTTCGAAAACTACTTTTATTAAAGCAAACCTAGCAGATTCAATACATGAAATCTTTTGTAACACTAGAAATGACTTTACTGTCACTTGCTGAATAAAAGTATTAATTTCTTAAAAAGGAAAAACTTACTTACTGACGCTAAACTTTTGAACAGTAGTGTATATTGTCCAAAAGTAAGGACACTTTATGGTCGAATGTTAAATAAAATAAAAAAAATAAAAAATAATAAAATAAAATAGTAATTGCAAAAATAAAATAAAAGGCACTTGGTTTAAAATTGTATTATTTAATGCAATGAAATTCATACATTTTATGTGTGGTGTAAGTGTTCAAATGCTATATAATATATCTGAGGTTGCTCTTTATAGATCTGTACATTCAATAAGTAATTGAAAAATGTTGAAAACTGTTTTTCAAGGAAACTTAGACTAGCAGATTTCAATACATGCTGTTTTCAAGCCGATGAACAAGAGAGAACGAATAATGAAGGCGTCAGCCAGGTTTAAACCAGCTGAGGATTGTGGGTGTGCAGGCGTCAATGCCCTGTAACAATGTCAAAACCCAATGAATTCACATTGGCAACATACAACACACTCCTTTTGGCCAAAACCAAAGGCTTTGGTTTGGAAAAACACAGCATCCACAGGTTGGCTCAGACAGGAGGCTCTATAAAATCATTTGCATTTTACCTCTAAGGTGCCAGAATTAGATTACAGTACTTATCACATGCTGCACAGTGGACCAGTCGACCAAAAGCGCTTTGACAGGCTGACAAGGGGACATTACAAGAGCTAGTACACTTGGGCAGTCAATGGGGAGGAACCGCTGGGACATACCGGAGTTTTCCCAGCTTTCCCATGCACGCGTGCAGAGTGTGTATATGCTGCTGACCTCACTGGAGCTTAAGAGTCTGTATTTAAATCTATTTTAAAGGCCTGTGAAGCCCGGGCCTGCTCACTTAGCCTGAGAATGCAGATGAAAACACATACACACACACACATTTTCTGTCTCTCTCCAAGTACAAATGTGGAAAAACAACTCCCTGGATTTCTCACAGTGCAATGCCAGCATGCAAAAACTAGAAAGTGATTCAAGCCACACCATGTAAACCTACACCCACAACACCTATTACACTCACGCAGTTTTGCGCTTGGTCAACTCCTTTACTAACCTCTATGCTAGGTTAAACCCACACATAAGTAAAATAATATCCAATATTTCTTGTGCAAGATGGTATTTTAGTGACACACTAGAGACTTGTGCAATGGCGTTATATCCTACGCCCTCCAAAATCAGTTTAACCATATAGCAGACAACTGAAACAATAGTTTGAGAGAGTTTTGTAATAGGTTAAATCGCACATGCTGAATTCTGGCAGCCCTAAGCAGATGGAGTCCATATGTACGGCAATAAGAACCAGGAATGCTGCATTTCTGGGGAACGGAGGGAGGAGTTTGAGGAGAGGGATGCGGCGGTGTCTACATGCGTCGTGTGACTGTGCAGTATGTCTCCAGTACTGGCTGACCGCAGAGCTTTAATGGTTTTTGGAATCATCCCCAGGGATTTGCTCCGAGTTGTTCGGTGATCAGAAAGTTGGATCGGTCCGCGGATTTGTCGCTGACGGCATGTGTCTGTTTGAATTTAAGACACACATGACTGTCAGAGAAACGGTCAGCACAAACCCTTCAAATATTTCCACTAAGCAACTGTTCATACAGCATACATACACTAAAAACATTAAGAAATTAATATTTTTATTCAGCAATGATGCACTAAATTAATCAAAAGTGATAGTAAAGACATTTACAATGTTAAAAAGATTGCTATTTTGTTAGCAATATTATTAGCAATATTAATATTCACCACATGTAACACTGACCCTGAAGGCACTTAGAACATACTAAGGGCAAGAAAACACTAGGTGAATACAAGAGAGGACATTAAATGAAAACAGCATTGACATGTACATAAACAACATTTGCCTTAAAAGGCCTATTAACAGTGTGATGGATGAACAGATTGTGTGTTGACTTCTAAATGATCCAAACTGGTTCTTGAATTGCAGGTCACATAAACAAGAGCTCACAAAAGCTTTTAACTATTTTCTTCCAATCTTCATTGACTGGAGTTTTCAAGGTGAAGTGTGTAATTTATTAGCCACTAGCGTCACCAAATAGAATATATATAATGGAGAAATAATAACCGTCTCAGACAGGTCTCCCAACTCCATTTCCAAATGACTGAAATAAATCAATACATTCATTTACAACAATTCCAGCAAAAGGTGTGTTTAGACTATTAAATGATAGCCATGGCATAAATGCTAATCTATTAACTGGTCTTAAATATTAAACCAACAGAAATGGCTTAATTGTCTGTGAATCAGTTGAACTAGACTGGTCATGCTGTCTGGTTTTAAGTTACTAAAAAAAATCCTGTTTTCATTCAATTGGGATTCAAACAACACTGTTTTAACAGTATGTTTATTCCCTTTAAAAAGATGGGTAACAAGTCAAGAGTCATTAATTCAGGAATCAAACTACACTGGTTGTTCGGTTTGTTTTGATTCACTAAAAAATAATCAATTCATAAGAGTCATGCATTTGGGAGTCATACTACATTTCACACTATAGACTCAACTGATTTGAATTCAGATCCAGTTATTTTTTCTTCACATTTCCATTTTGTTGCAATCTTTATTTACGTTGTTCACTATAGCATCTTTAGAGTCAGTGTTGCATTCAAATCTAACTTGTGAGAATTTCTTGTAAATTATTGACTTGCCTAATGAATAAATGTAAAAACCTATAAGACCTTCAGCAATCTTCACTGGGAGAATTTGCTATTGATCAGTCAGAACAGCAAAACAAAGTCCAAAAGCATGAGAGTACTGCACATCTGTGAATGAAAACCTCAAAATAATATGATTCACACAGGCAGAAATGATATCAATCTAATGACAATAACTGTTATCAGAAGAGATGAAAGGCACTAAAACACAAACACGGTCGTGTTTGCATGTGGAAACATGTCCTGTCGATGAATGCTGGGTAATGACCATGCTGTGTACGCCTGCTGCGTGCACCAAAGTGATACTAAGCTAAGTGTCTGTGTCATAGCTAGCCCGGATGCCCTGTGGTCCTTCTTTCCGGAAAACTCCAAAACAACTGGTAATGGAAAGCGCTACCTCCTGCAGTGACCCCGATTACATCACCAAAACAGCACGCGTGTCGCCCCCTGCTCTCCCCTGCTGAAGTAAGCCTTGCTGTCACTAACAATCAAAAACACACGTTGTTCTCCTATCAGCAATCTGGGACAGCGTGTTATCAGCCAACCCCCTCGAAGACCAATCTCCGGTCATTCAGACTGCTGGAAGAATAGTACAACAGTTCTGAGGAGATTCCAGTGAGCGTTTCCTCTGAGGCATTCATATGTGAAAACTTTATTTTATTTTGAGTCCCTGCTCATTACTCTTTGCATTCTTCCCGGTGCTGAGTGGTAATTTGCATGCCACTGGGCTCCAAACTGCACAGTAATTGTTTGACTGGATCTGAGCGATTCATCATTTTGACTTCGCTGAGAGGCACTCCAGGTTACTGGCTCTTTAACACGGGCCGCACGCGACGTCAGAGAAAGCGATTTGATTGAGGCCTTATGTGGGACTTTATAAAACTGCACAGAAGAATAACCAATCAATTGTAGTTAAAATGGTCATTTGATATACTTAAAAAAACTTGGCATTTGCAAATCCAAATCCTTTACAAGTTCCAGTAAAACCCTGAGTGCATTTGCTCAACTGTTAACATTTTCCTACAATTTTCTGATTGTACACCCAATTTTTAAGAAGGTCTGCCATTTGCTTTTGATATTTAATACATTCAGTCAAGAAAACTATCCTTGCATTCATTGTCCAGTCTTTCGTCTGTCTATTTTGTAATCAGTTACTGCAATTTACTGTATGTTCTTATTGTTCAGAAAAAAATTCCTTCAAAGGCTAGCATGAGACAGACCAGGTCCAAGTGGAATTTGTAGGCTTTTTTCACATTAGGTATGTTTACAAGCACTAATTTTAGTTAATACGAATGAATCCATCAAGGTTTCAGATTCTGAAAGTTCTGTTTTAGAATGTTTTTTTCTTATAAAACCAATAACCAAAAAAATAGTTGGCTTCAGGGATTTAAATGCTTAATTTTTTCCTACCAGTCGTATTGTTTCAGGTCTACACTACACTTTTCAGTCCGATCACAGTTTATTTGGATCAAGCATAATCAAGGTGCGTTTTCACAAAAGCATTGTTAGTTAGTTCCATTGAACTCTATTGGTAACGACGGAACTTGCGACCATAGTTGCTTTTTGGAAAATGCACCCCTGATCAACTAAGGTGTTTACAGGAAGCCATCAATCCGATTACTAACAAATTATTTGGTTACACACACAAATAGCTATTTTCTGTGCTGTAAAAAGCGTGGAATTCTGCAGATTTTTTTTTAAATGTGGTGAAATGTGTTAAATGGAGAAGGAAGGCAACCTTTAAAAAAGATATTGTGACTTTATTTCTTGTAATTGTAACTTTTTCTCACAACACAGATGAAGCAGAACTTTGTGAATGAAGGTTACTCCAATTTATTTGAAATATGCTGAACAGATTCTGTGAGGGCCTGGCTTTGACCTCTTCATCCAGCTACTCAATAACTCTATATCCCGAACACAGGACTTGTGGGATTATGCACCAGTAAAACCTGTCATACACACTGGAGAAATAAGCTTATGAGCTTTTTATAGCAGAATGATTAGACCTGTTCATTTTATGCTGTCATGACTTATTATTTCCAAGTAAAACCCTCTGTTCTTGCAAAAGCATGTAAATATATGAAATTTAGTCTTGCATTCAATTTTTCAGCAGGTGGTCACTCACAAATGCATCTTACTCGTTGTCACAGCATTTCCTCCAGGCATAATAGCGTTACCATCACATTACTGTCGCTCGCTTCCTCTCATACATAAACACAGACACACATACTGTATAAATACACACTCAAATACACTAAGAATAGCAATGTGATGGGGAAAAAGGGACTAGATCTCTTGCCACCATATTACCTCATACACACTTTTACATAGCAAAACCCTCTCATACACACAAACACAGTGAATATAGATGTAAAAAAGGGTTATTTTTTAAATATCTTTTGCTTCAATTCCCATGAATAAACTCCTAATGTATGGCAGAACATGTTCGGGGCTCAGCTGGCAAAATTTGCTTGTTTAATGAATTTGACTGATGGTGTGAATCAGCTCTGGTGTGTTCAGAGACGCCACACTTTCTGACCTTTGTAAACAAACTTTACGACATTAGCTGAGCATGCACAACAACAGCTGGTGCTCTCCTCTATGGCAAGCAAGAGGGCTGGAAGGTAATTGTGTCCATTAAGACAACAGAGCTTGTGTTTATGGAACAAGAGTGTAAGTATTATTCTATTCGACGTGATCTCGGCCGTGAGGCGCACTGGAAGCAGATCTCCACTAGCGTCATCCTGACACAGAGCTCTGAGCTTGGCTCCAGCTCGCAGTCTAGCAGAAACCAGCTCCAAACCAGAGACCCGGAGTAGATAAAGCGTTAACTTGTTTTCCAAATGTTCAACTTGCCTCATTCCTCCCCTTTGAACAAACTCCACAAGCTGCGAGCCAAAACTGGGTGAGGTTTATGCAACACATTGATGAAAAATATTATTGGAAACAGAGCTTCTTAACTACAGATTAAAGTTCAACATTCAGTGGCTCCCTGCTGAAACTTTTTTTATAATCCACAGCTCAAGGTCAGTGTTTCAAGCTAAAAAGTGTTTTTAGGCATGTTTTTAGACCTCTGATGTCCGACTGTGGCTTTCTCTCTGTTTATGCTGCTCGGGATGGCCAAATACAGTTAAAGCCAAGCTAAAAGAGATTCAAAAGACATATTCACATACATTACATAATACTGAATCGACTGCCAAAGAGGTCACAGCTAATGTTGTTTGAAAAGAGGGCGGAAACCCCTTAAGAAAATCAGACCAGTCTCCAGGAGTTGTTTCCAAATTTGAAATTTGAGTCCAATCTTGGGTAGATCAAAATAATGTTAGATTGGTGGGCTAAAGGTTTCATATTAAGAGACCGCTATCGTGAAATGTAATGCTAATGTATTCCAGCAAATGAGTAATTCTATGAAACGGTGCCTTATACTTTAAAAGGTGATTTTAAAGTGAATGAATATAGTAAAAAATGCTGGGATAATCTGACAGGGGAAGAAGAAATTTATATATATACAAAATAAATTAATACAGTGATTGAGAAAACTAATAAAAAAAAAAAAAATAACAAAAAAAACTTAATAACATATCATTTTAAATACAAAGCTCTGTAGAGCAAGTATTTCATTCTATGAAAAACACAGTGCCTTTAATTTAGAAGGTGGTTTTACAGTATGGTTTTAAACATTCTACGATGCAAGAATGACTAAAGCAAAATTAATTTTAAAAATATGTTGAGATATTCTAACAAGATAAAATGAAATACTATATCCCTAGGCAAAATGCAAATGCAAGGGGGAGAGAGACTATAAACCATTCTAAGCTCTATATTATAGCTGATGTAATCATGAAATGAAAGATTCTCACTTCCTGTGACCAAACTGAAGTTCTTATAGTTTTAGTTTTCTTAGATTATGCTTGTCTGGATGGTAACCTTTCAATCCTTAGGTCCAATTTTGAATCTTTCTAAAGGCTAGACCAATTAAATCCTTAAGCAGATTATACATTAAGTAACAAGATCTGTTTAAAATCAATGAGATTTTTTTGGACTCCAGCTCTAATCCTCACTTTCTGTAGACATCAACCAGCACTGCAGACATATTACATCATTTCCAGGTTATTCCCTACGTTTCCAATGCAATTTTGCTGTTGGATGACACTTTTGGTATCAGTGCAGCTTCAGAGAACAGCTTCAAAATCCACTTACTGAAACTGCGGTGGTGATGACATCATTCAACACTAAATCATAGGCTTAATTCAATTGTGCAAGAGTTGCCATCATAAATTCGTTTGCGTGCACATCTTGTGTATATGTGTGCTTGTCGTCTAATGTGTCATTGCCTCACTCATCATCTGTCACAAATGCCCTGCCATGCCGCCGGTGCGTTGGTGTTTCGCGCCGGGGCAGGAAGGACTCTCGGCGGTCGATTGGCGGGGCCTGGATGGCTATTGTGGGGTGGGGGGCCTTTGGGTCTCCGGGCCCAGGGCCCGGTCCGCCCTGGTGTGGTCGGCTGCCGGTGTACCCTGGGGCGCCTAAGTGTTGCTCTCCATTGCCCTTTTCTGGGTAGATGTTTGGGGCCCGGGTCTTTTCCGTGCCTGCTTCATGCCTTGCGGGATGGGGCTGTTGTTCCCCACACACACATAACGCTTCCTGAAAGCATTCACAGTTAAGGTGCTCAACAACATCTGCTGTTTTCCTTATTTTGTAATAAATGTGTGGTCTCCATTTAGAATTTATTGTGAAAAATGTTGGTTGTTGCTAGCTCTGATGTTGTGTCTTCGGTTGTTTTCTTCTGTTGTTTTCTCTTTTTGTCAGCAGGTTCGAAGCAAAGATTCTCCTTTTTTCTCTCTCTCTCTTCCCCTTCTTTGTTGACTTTCCCCACACTAAAACCGCACAAATATGACTAAGCGGCCATTTCATCAAAATACTGGAAGTGAATATTAAGGCTTGTCGATTAGTCGTCAAGCGAAACCGGCTTCGCAGAAATACACACGGCACCTGGAGTCAGCTTGTACCTTTCATGCGAAATATCGCCCTGTCATTACTTCATGTGGGTGCCATGCCGCTTTGGCATTGTTTACACCCACGAGCAACAGCTTTGTGGATTAGCGTGCGCAAGTGACAGCATGTGTTGAAAAGGACGGCTTCTGTTTCGGTGACAACCAATACCCCTCCTCACTTCATCTCCATCCTTCTCATCTTATCGTGCCTCGTTCCCCCATACTCCCACCCAAACAACACACACTATTAAGCTTAAAGAGAACAGTCCAAACCACACTTTTCATAAAACGTGATTGCTGCAATTATGAGCCATGAAAGCTCAGAGAAGAATAAGACTGGGAAAAGTTCATGCTGTAATTACAAGGCACGAGATTTGTAGAAAATGCCTGAAAAATAAAGGACTTTTTTGAAAGCGCAGAGACCAACTTAATGTTACTACTGTGCTTTTTTTGGAAAGCTTTGCTTATTTTCCAGAGGTGTGGAAAATTTAAAAGGTTCAAAGTCAGAGAACAAAGACTAGACCCATTTACCTAATCTTAATTACTAAAACATGTCTTTTATAAACCTGGACGTTGAATGAACAGAAATGAGGCATTTAGATGCTTATAGGGCTTGGTTAACATGCAACATTAATCTTACCAAATGTTCATATGGTTTGTTAACTTTTTCTGGTTATATAAAGGGACAGTTCACCCAAAAATAAAATAAAAAACTCCCTGTATGGCTTTCTTTATTCTGTGGAACACAAAGGAAAAATGAAAAGCATTCAAAGAACATTGGATCCTACACAGGTTATCCTAGGTTACAAAAGGGGGGAGACCATTTTGGTTCCCTAAAGAACCTTTCAGTGAAAAGTTTTATAAAGAACCTTTTTTTCTGTAAAGAACATTGTAATAATCCAAAAAACTTTTTACCTCAATAAAGAACCTTTTGTAAAACGAAAAGGTTCCATGGATGTTAAAGGTTCTCCATGGAACCGCCAATGCCAACACTCTCAGAAAAAAAAGGTACAAAAGCTGTCACTGGGGCGATACCTTTTTAAAATGTGCTGTACCTTTTTTTGTACCTAAAGGGTCCATATTGGTTCCTTAAAGGTACATTTCAGTATCTAAAGTGTACATATTATTACCTAAAAAATACAAAAGTGTATGTTTTGAAAAGGTACTGCTCCAGGGACAGCGTTTTTTCTGAGAGTGAATAAAGAGCCTTTATTTTCAGTGTGTGTTGACTTTAATTGGGTGGACAAAAAATAATAATAATTCCTCCATGGAAAACAAAGAAAGTCAGAATTTACAATTTGGGTCAACTATCACTTTGAATGCCAAAAGCAAACCAAGTTTAGAATAGTATTATGAAACTTGAAAAATAAAATCAAAACGCATACCAAAATGTTCCAAGAGTGAAACGTCTAGTAGTTAAACATGATAGGGTTGTGACTGTGAGCCGAGACATGACATCCGTACTTAATACTGTGCAGCGTAACAGACCTGAGTGGATTTGAACTGACCGTCCGTCTCTTGGGTCTCAGTGACTGAGCGAACCTGATAGAATTACAGACTTCCTAAATTTGCAGTTCTCGGAGTAGAGAGACGGCCAAAGGTAACTAAACAGATTTAAATCTGCAGCAGAAAACCCACTATTTTTAATCCATAACAGGGGGACTATAAATACAGAATGCAGTGTTTGTGGACAAGTATATGTTCTCAGCTTCCATCTCTGGCCTTAATTCAATCTACGTACCGTGCCGGCTGAAACAAAGTAAGCTAACTGGCAATGTCACATGATGGTATTAGTGTTATTTTTCCCCATATTGCAAAACATCAGCCTTGGGCTAAATTGTGGCTCTCTCACTTCTGCTTTTAATTCTGCTCTTAAACTTCACTGAATGGGTTTCAACAAGAAATGTGAGATCTTGCTTCCGCTGAGAGACCTACAGTTCATCTTCAGGCTAACACGCTGTCTACACCGAGATCGTCATAATCAATGTTGCATGCTTGGAGCACAGACAGCTCCATTGATTATAGCGAGACTGTTCTGGTTTTGTTGCTCGCTCGCAGTGTAGAAAACCATAATAAAATGCAAATGAACAGAAATGAGAGGAAGCTATGACAAACAGCTATTATACAGTCAATCTGCCCTGTTCATCCTCCAGAAGTGCATGGCAATGAAAAATGATTTTACGCAAGGTGATGAAAGAAACAACAAACCACTCCACTGCCAGGGAAAAAATAAATCACTTGCAGCGAACGTGCTAGCATAAGTTCAGATACTTCAAAACACACTTATTTATGTTCTCAGTGGGTACTTTCTAACCAGAGCAACTTGCAATAACTTGCAAATTATTACATCTGTGAGGGCAGCACTGTCAAAATCTGTGGAAAATTGCCTGCTTGTTAATGACTTAACTGACAACACCTGCCACATCATTTAGTAAAGCAACTTGTGTTTCCTGTATATGTGCTCATTTTCTCCTCACTGGTGATAATTTGCAAATAACAAGAAAATAAATGACTAATTAACTATTATGATGTATGTAAATATTACCTCCTTCAATATGTCATAATTTTATAGGTCTCTATACGTTTTTTGTAGTATTTAATTATGACTTTACAGAACTTTTGCCCCAGTGCAGGTGGGGTCTTGATGACCACATCTTCAGTCCACTACACCACTAGGTATACATCAGTCATGATCTGACCATGTGAAATATCTCCGATCATAACTTTGACTTTATGATCACTGGGAAAATGTTAAGAGGAGGTGGAAAGTGCTAAATTACAGCTGTGTACCTAATGGCTACCCTTTAAAAAATAGAAAAAAAAAAAAAAAAAATCACGTCTGCATAGAAAGCATGAGATGTGCCTGCATTGAAAAAGCATGAGATTTGCTGCTGGAGCATATGAAATACAATCGGTCCTTTGTCAGCTAGAGAGCTGACTCCATCAGCAGTTTTTCAAACCACAAAACACAAAAACCTCCATGACCTTCACAAAACGCGTTTGACCACAGAATCCTGACTGCTATGTTGATTAACGAGTCTATTGTTTCATTTTATCTTATCTAGCATTAAAATACTTCACATTCATTTACAGTGTTGTAATTAGTTGATCAGACTAGGCTATTTTCCATGGAAATTATTGTTCATATTTGAGACCTCTTTGAAATGGTTGAAATTTGTCTTGATTTTAAAACATCTTCTGCACCAAACTGCAAATTAAAGCCATAGTTCATCCAGAAAAAGAAATAATGTTATCATTTACTCAGCTTTTCATTCCAAACCCAAATGACTTTCTTTCTTCTGTGGAACACAAAAGGATACATTTTGAATAATGTCACCCGTTTCCATGCATTTACAATAAATTGCGACTGGAGAATTCCAAAGAACCATTAAATGTCGGACTTAAGAACTGAATCAGTCCAATTTGTGAATGAATCATGCAGACCATTTTGTGAGCAGAAACAATGATTCATTCAACAGATGACTCAAAAGAATGATTCGTCACAAATTCAGACACTGAATGCAGTCATATGGCTTAAGTCTAGAAAAATGGTGCATTTTCCACATTTTCGTGACACTTTAATGGTGCTTTTTGTCATTTTAGAGCATTTTGGAGCCCAGTACACATTTACTGTCATTAGACTGCAAAGAGTGGCCAGGATTTTTTTCTAAAAAAGAACAAAACATAGTCAGGTTTGGAATGACATGAGGGTGAGTATGATGGCAGAATATTTTCTCTTTTTTTGGGTGAACTATCGCTTTAAGTTATAAAAAGCTTTTAAATACGAGACTGTTTGGGGAAAAATTGGATGCCTGTTCATCCCTAGTTGAAGTAATTGACTGTGCTGATATTCCCATGAGGTCATTTGCTGAAATGGGGTTCGACCAAGTAATAAGTACACCACAATTATGACAGCCACAGCTTTGGCTGTTGATGATATGCTTATCTGGTGAAAGTTTGATTAAAAATCCTAGGCAACTTTTTATTACTGATGCTCCAGATGACAATATATCATATATAGGCACATGAACACTGAATACATATATGTCCTCCATGCACCGACAGCTGACAGGTGTGCTGAGTTGAAAATGAACCCTTGTCAGTTACATAAAGGCACGAATGACCGGTTAGATTAAGGGAATAATTCTTATCACTTTTGGCCTCGTGAGTTGCCAGGTGGATTTGGTGAAATAATTTCCATATGGCACTGACAACAGTGTGGGGAAGCAGCCTACTGCGGGCATATCTATGAGAGCAGGAATACAAATTCAGTCTCTAGAGATCAAATCACACACACAGGATGAAGTTTGTTCAGTAACAGAGAAACCCAATGTCAGCAAGGCTTCACTGTGTGGACCGGCTCCATCTTACAGATCTCATCAGGGCAGAACTTGTTCTCAATGTTTCTTTATGTTTTCATAATCATTTTAATGTCTCCGCAGACCTCATTAAAACATGAGTTTTATCAGTGATAATGTCCTGGACCTCTTACATTGACCTTTCTGAATTTGTGTTCCCTGGTAAACTAACGTTAGCACTTTGGCTGCATCATGGAGCCCATCAATTGTCCAGATCCCCACAACCTGGGCTTATACTGCATTCACACCATGTCAGATGTATCATAAATTAATAAAGTTTTAAATTGACAGCCCTAAAAACTATGCATGTGTACATAAACCAAGAAATTAAAAGAGTACATAATAGCTTGAGCAATATCACACTGCGGCCTCTTGCAGACAGCCGAAGGATATTCAGAAAAACAGCATGATTGATGGTGTGACACTGCTTTTACACAACAGCTCAATATACAAGAAGTTTATATTGAGGAATTTATATTTATAGATGCAATATTGCCTGTCATTGAAAACAGATCTAATCAAAGTAGCAGAATCTTTGCATGTCTCTCTTGACGCAACTCACTGTTGTGGCTTTTCTTTCCTGAATAAATTACTGAATAAAGTTCAAAATGATTTGAATGAATCATTTGAATGAACCTTTTAAAGACTCACTTGTTTCAAAATGAATCAGCAGGTTTGAATGAATAGGTTGCGTGATTGATTCAATGACTTATCCCAGGGCTCTAGACTGCGACCAAAATGCAACCATTTTTTGAGAGTGTGCGAGTAAAAATTTGAAGTGGTCGCACTTGTGCGAGTGCATGGTCTGCGCTGCTCCAAAGCAGCACATTGTAGCAGGAGAAAGATTTCACTGATCACGTGAAGAGAGGCGCTTTCAGCGCGAGCGCTTCAGTAGAGCCTGGTTTCACACCGCACGCGTAAGCAGAGCAGAGGCAGCGCAGAAGCGGCGCGTATGAGCGGGAGCAGCGCGCGCCCATTGTGCTTTCACTCGCCGCGTCAGCACGAGCGCGAAGGTGCGCGCAGCGGACAGAGCACAGCGGAGGATTTGGTTTTCATACTAAAGTAAAAGACCGCTTCTTAAACCAGAGAAGGTGAACATGTTGGTATTCTTGTAGAAAAAACATGCAAGTCCTGTCAGCGACAGCCAGTTTAGTTTTACTTTTCTTTTTGTTTTCGTTTTGAAAAGCTTGTTATCTTTGCTGTTTACCTCACGTTATGCTATGGAGGCTTTCCTTAATTTTTTTATATTATTATTATTTGATTCCTCAGTGTTTGCTAAACATTCTGTAATTTATTAGTCGGTATATAATACAGCATGTGATGTGTCCTATGCCATGCCTCGTCTTAATAAATATTATGTAAGCTAGTTTGTCATTGTAACCTACTGTTTTATTGTTGTTGTGCTTTTTAATTAAGAATAACAATGAATCCATCTTTTGTTTTAGTCTTAAAAAGTGAAAGGTGTATATAAGCAAAACAGACAATTATCTTTTCTTGTAAAACGTGACACCAAGATCGCGAATGTGAAAGTGAAAGTGAAAGCACACGAAAAGAGGAATTTCTGTCACAAAATTTAAATCACAAATAATACTGATGAAAAAGAACGGGTTGAATGTTGAACACTTTCGTTACCATATAACTATAAACTATGATAAAAGTTCATCAGCATGCATTGATTAATGAAATGTTGTATCAAAAAAATAAAAAAATAAATTGTGACCAAATGATGTGCTCGTGCGACCAACTGAGAAAGTTAGTCGCACAAGTGCAGCCAGTGGGAAAAATGAGTCTAGAGCCCTGTATCCATAACACTTATTGCACAGCCCCTATAAGAATCAACAGCTGTGTCCTAATTCAGGGGCTATACATGTTTGAACGAATCAGCTGAAAGGATCAGTTGAATGAGTCAATGAAAACTCTCCACCACTAATACACCGACTGACAGCATGTTTTGTATATATTTATTCAATTAATCAAGCATAAGCATATTAATCTTAGCAACCTCTGTTTCTTTTTTAAGTTAATTTCTGTTTACATTTTGCAAGATTATACAGGGGTGCATTAATGCCACACCCACAATATGAATGGGGCCATAGAAATGAATAATTTCAGCTAAGAGAAGAATTTGTCATCTTATAATTACAGTAATTCCGAAATGACTTGAATTCAGTACTTTCTTAGGGTGTTTTCACACTTGAGTTCTCTTTAAAAGAACCGAACCCACCCCTCTTTAAAAAAATAAATAAATAAAAAAAAATAAAAGAACCGAACCCACCCCTCTTTAAGTGGACCAAGAGGTGGACAAAGTGAAAAAGGACCCAGTTTTCTTTGTGTTTCTTTCCTTGTTAGCTTGTCGGTGAACTACGGCTCTGTGTATTAAATGCCGCTCCATTTAAAAACAGGTGATGGAGATGTACGGCTAATCACAGAACCATCTTTACTGATGAGATGCGCATGACTATCGCATGCAAAATATCGTGCAGCCCTAGTTTAAACCCATTAAGGGATGTTCACGCTCGTAGCCTATATTAAAAAGTTTAAACTGGCCAGGCGCACAGCCGTATCTCTCTTACACAGTTTGGAAGCAGTTGAAATTAAAATAAACAAGTGTAACCTATGTTGTGAGCGAATAATTTGTAGAGATCTGCCAGAAGCAGCAGCCACTATGAACATATGATTTGTACGGAAACATCTGGTGGCCAAACTACATTGAAATTCGCTAAAGGAAAAATCAAGTGAGCCGATTTGTGTTCACAATGCACGTTTTTAGCGAACCGTACCTTTAGCCAAAAGCGAACCGTACTCAGACCACCTCCCAAGATGGTCTCGGTTTGGTTCACTTCTGAGGGGTATGAGATCATTTGGAGTGTTCACATATGGACCAAAAATCATGCGAACCGCGCTCAGACCCCTGAAAAGGACCAAGTGTGAAAACACCCTTAATGACATCACTATCAGGGCCTCAGAAACCCAAAGAAGAGAACTAATGAACTTTTACAACTGCATAATGACGGGCCGTTTATCCATCCACTTCTGAACTGACAACACAAAATGATGCTGTAAATTCAACAGCATTTGCTGGACATACTCTGAGCACATGGAGTTCTTCCATGGTGGAGTACGGGAAACTTTGTTTACTCGGGATATTTAAGGGATGATGTCAGTTTGCTGGGTGTTAGCGAGAGATTCTCAATGGTTTCTAGTCATGTAGTGTTTGTAGCCACAGACATGGAATGTTCCATGCTGTGTTTCTGTTCCTATAGGAGGGGTTAAATAGTGACTTCAGAGTTAAACAAAGCTTCAAAGCCACAGTAAAAACTTGAATATGTAGTATATCATATTAATCACAAATACAGACCTATAAATGGTTGAACCGTCTATAAGCGTGTCGCCTTTATCCAAACCCAGTGGTTTTAAGCTTTTGCCCAATGTTTAAATTGAAATCTGTGTTGGTTGTATCTGACCACAAATAAATCATCTCTTTTCATTCAACTGTAAATGAAGCAATTACTACAAAAAGAGGATAATCTTAATAGCTCTTCATGCTGCTGAAATGAAGTTTAAATGTTTCTGACGCTCTCCCACTGGCACTGAATGACTAACATTAGACTACCAAATGACAAAGCAATGAAGTGAATGAACCAATCAAGCTTGTCGTCATTGTCTCTTATCAAATAATGGAAATTAGCCTCGCTGACTCATTCCATACCCTTTGGCCAAAAGACAAAAGTTCACTCACATAGTTACTTTTACTTTATGTATTAAATATAATATTTAATTATCAGTAGCTCTAAGGCCACACCTGATAACAGCACAGAGAAACCTCATATCGTATGTATTAAATCACATCTCACACACACTGAACTGAGCAGCAGGGGAGGAACTGCCTGCTGCTGGTTTATTTTTAGAGCCAGCACTATGTGGTCAAACAAACAAGGATCAATCTAAGTATGGCAGATGTTAACCCGGGTCAGGAAATAACGGCACTGGCTACAAATCAGTCACTACATTAGAAAGTCATCTGACCAAAGCTGGGGTTGCAGATTAACAATATTTTGTAAAGCAAAGCAAACTTGTCTTCCTTAAAAAAGTATATATATATAATTTTATTTATTGTTAATTGATTTATTTATCAATTGTATTTATTATATATAATAAAAACATTATATTTATAAAAAATTGTATTTATAAAAGTATTTATAAAGTGCGTATGTATATATATATATATATATATATATATATATATATCAACATCAACATTTTATGTAATTTTAAAATATCAAAAAAATAACATACAGTGTATATATATAATATAAATAGTATATAATATAAAAAGCAACACTTAACAACACTTATATAAAAAACACATACAATTGCGAAAGCCTTTATAAATAATAATAATAGTAATAATAATAATTACAAAAGTAATAATAAAAATAATAATTGATAACAATAAATAAATAAATAAAATAAATTACAATAAAATAAAAATAAAATTTATAAAATCTATAAAAAAAACAGATGGTTTCAAAAGTTTAAAACCTAGCCTGTATAGTGGAGGCTCATACTTCATAGATTATGTGTCAAAAATAATATTTCAAATATTTCAATATTTTCTAGAATAATATTTATAAATATATATTTCAAAAAGAATCCACAAACCTTTTATTTTGTCATGCATTACGGACAACATATACTTTTTTTCCAGGAAAATCATTGCCAACATTAGTGAAAGGGCTTGCTTGGATTTCAATTTTGTACGTCAAAGCAAGGATGGCAGAAAGCCTAGTCAATGCTGTCAGTCGTGACCAAAGTCTTAATTAAGATGTATATCATACACAGTCTGCCATAGCTTTTTATCCAAGATCTCACTGGAGTGAACAATCTGACAAGCAACAGTTGTAAACAACAAAAAAAGTGCAACTTTGTACAACAGACTTAAGCCATATGTAGACATGAAAAGTGTTAAAGTAGTGTCACAATGTTCTGTGGAATAGGGAAGGTTGGAGAGGTTGAGTACAAGAAATGAGGAAATTAAATGGAGAAATAAATAGACAAAAACATCTATTTTTGCTCTTCTTTAACCACCAAGAATCTGTATAATTCTGCAGGAGAATTCAGTATTTTGTTACAGACTGCTGCCAGAACACGTCCATCAGGCATGGAGGAGCTGCAGTGGCATAACCCCTCATGCAGAACGTAATTCAAACAAGCTTGTTCTTTTCTTCTGCGTAATGCATCCTAAGGCGATAGGCCACCATGTCAAAGGCAGCGTATACGAAACCGATGTTAAACAACAATATCAATGCAAGAATTACAGCTGACAGGGGCTGCTGCCTCTTGAACAAGACCTTCACTTGGAGAGAGTTCAGTCAGTGAGCGCAGTCTTGCATTTTTATTCTGAAACGATGATCACAGAAGCCCCTTCACATGCGCTCGATACCGAATAAAGCACCTGCCGTGAGGTTCAAAAGTAAATAGCCTGTAATACATAGGCATACCTGCCTTAAAAGCATCTCACTTCAGAGATAGAGATGAAGTCTCATAAAGGCCTTTTGCGTGGTTCATCATTAGCATACACACAACACATTTTTCCAATCTACAGTGCAACTCTACCATAGGGAATTGCTGCGCTTGGCAGGAAGATTAATATAAAAGGGAGCCAGGCAGGAGCGTTTCAGAGGGAGCATCTCAGGACAGATGGGCTGGTTGCATGAGTTCTGAACAAAAGCCAGAGGGATTGGCAGGGGCACTGCTTTATTGTTTGCTGATTTCTTTTGACAAGTGGGCCCTTTAGCGTGTTGAGCTATTTTTTGTGTAAACATCTATCGACGTACTCAGAGGAGAGACTAAAACGTCTCCAGAATGGCAAGTGAGAGGCGAACTCTGACAAGGATCCCAAAAAACAACTATCAAATCTCCAAAACTAACCTTTTTTTAAACTCTAGCAAGGTTTGACAACTTCATTTGGTGATGGTGTAACAGTGTGAAATACTGTGTGCAAAGCAATCTCATATAATTCTCATATGTACCTTTCAAAAGCTTTAGGTTGGTAGGATTTTTTTAAATATTTTCTTAGACTCACCAAGACTACATTTATTTGATCAAAAATACAGTAAAAACAGTACACTGTAAAAATAAAATAGGCCACACTGTACTGTATATACAGTATATATATTTAGGATATTTAGCACTTCATTGTGTTGTGTTTTAGGGTTAACGTAAATGTCCGTAAAAGTAATGGATAACATCCTGGCAGAAAAATTACCAGTACATTTGCATTTGTTTACAGTGTAATATTGTGAAATATTATTACAATTTAAAATAACTGTTTTCTACTTTAACATATTTTAAACTGTAATTTATTCCTGTGATGGCAAAGCTGATTTTTTTTTTTTTAATTTGTCATTACTCCAGTCTTCAGTTGTCACGGTGCACACACGAGGGAGGAACAGGAACATGCAGACGAGGACATAAACTCAAATAATAGTCTTTAATCAAGACAGGACAAGACAAGGCAGAGAGACAGGATACACCGGGAAGTAACGAGTAGACCAGACGAAATCAAACTGAACAGGCATGAACTAATATACACAGGTTAATTACAGATAACGAGACAAACACAGCTGGACAAGAGTTAACTCATAATGACATCAGACGAGGACAGGAAACAAACCAAATATGGACACATGAGGCGGGAACACATGACACACACGACAGAGGACTGACATCAGTGTTACATGACACTTGTTCCATAAGAAACATTTATTATTCATTACTATCAATGCTGAAAACCATTGTGTCACTTAATGTTTTGTGGAAACCGTAATATGTTTTTTAGGTTTCTTTAATCAATTGAAAGTTCAAAAGAACAACACTTATTTGAAATAGTAATATTTTTGTAACAATGTAAGTCTTTACTGTCATTTTTGATCAATTTAATGCATTCTTGGTAAATAAAAGTATTAAAATATAAAAAAAATCTGACAGAATCCATACTTCTGAATGGTAGTGTACGTGTTGTTTTTCCTGGCACATTATATTGCAGTACAACTTGTTATCTATCAGTATTGACCATGGTAAGATTCACATTCGACAAAAACAATGCTAATGAACCAATTTCGAAACTGATCTGACATTAATATAAACAATTACACTGGTTTGTGTTTTGTATGGAGAGGCTGGATATGCTGCAGTGCCGTGGAATGTTCAATCATCGGACTATGGATTCATTCTCATTAGTATTCATTTGATCCAGCTAGCCATCTGAAATGACAGTGATGCATTCCTTAGATCACCTCGGGCTTGGACAACTGAAATATTTCTTGCCACATATCTGAAAACCCAGTATTTATTAAATATGAACCAGTTCTGTCACCAACCCTTGAAACATTTCACTTAACTGTACAGAATGCTGACAGAAACAACAAAGATCTCACTGCATGTACTGCAGTTTTTATTCTGACAAGACATGAGACCAGATTCTACACCACAATGTTTCTATAAAGGCTTGGACATTCACACAAATCAATGCTGAACTACTGAACTCAGTCATCATGTGGGTAACTGTGATGCTGCCAACACAAACTGATGTTCACTGATGTAACTTTGTCTTCCAAGGGGAGGCCCAGAATAAAAACTAGCCCATAAAAGGAGATTCACACAGTAGGCGCTTCTTGTATTTTTCAAAATAACCCCTACTTCTTCTTCTAAAGAAGTTTCATATAGGTCATCTGATAAACACAAGGTGATTTCTAAATGAGTCAGATCTTCCTTTAAAATGACTTTACATTCAGTTTCATCACATTTTGAAATCAGTCATGATTCAGTGGAGAATCAATTAATCATCTGACATAGTATTTTCTTGGCAGGTGTGGTTTAAAACAATGCTAGCTTTTATTTGACGGATATTGAGCAACCATAGAATTTTATTTTGTCATGGACTGTAATGATGGCTAACTTCTCTGGAGAAATAAGAAAACAGAAATCAGCACGTTTGTCACCTCCTATGAATGCCTGTAGGAGTGGGAGGATAGTGTATATGAGTCACTGATGAGATGCTTCAACCTTCTACAATTAACTAACACTGCTCTTTAATTTCCTTATTATTCACACTCTTAACTTAAAAAGTTAAAAACTAAATAATTCCTGAGCTTGTCTGACCATTGACCTGTGGAGTTCAGGCAAAAATAACAACTGTCTCATCCTCATGTTGTTCCAAATATGTATGACTTAATTTCTTCTGTGGAACACAAAAGATGACATTTTGATAAATAATTTGAATCTATAATCTTCCTTTTCAGTGAACTGCTATGCACTGTGACCAGATCATTGTGGGAATTGAATCAGACCGATCTGTGAATGATTCAGCGCACAATGAATGAATGATTCATTCAAAAGAACTCAAAAGAATCAACTGTTTACAAATCAGACATTACTATTTTCTCATTCCTGTAAAGACAACAGAGTTTTCGGTTTTATTTAATTTCCATGATACTGTGCCTGTAAGCCTTTAATTCAAGCCCCCTTTTCATATAAAATATCAATAACAGCACTTTTCTGTGCTCACAGTAAGAGTTTGGGTTTGCTGTCAGCTCCAATATAGTTTCTAACAACTCCATCCTTCAATAAATGCCAGTTCACAAAGCCTGCATTACATTTTTGACAGATTCAAATGACAATCCACACAGAAATGAAGTTTTGAGTTTTGAAATCTGAAGTATGTTTTCATAGTGCATCAAGCTCTTTTATCTCAAAAGATGAAGGAGAATTTCTTAAGAATTCATCATATAACTCCTTTAAAGTCAAGCACAGCTTGGTAATGTGCGCCTGAGCTGATGTGGAGAGGAAAAGTTCAACATTTATGACATTCTCCATCCAATACTTTGTTTTCCAGATGGTCACTCTCCTTTTGACAGGCTCATTAAAGAATGCGGTCTGGTGCATGCGAAGCTACGGTGAGTGGATTTTCAGTGCGTCTGTTTGATTCGACTATGTCACTATCCTTTCCAGATCGAAACGACTGCCAGCTTCAACCCCATCGTTCCATTCGCATAAAGGCTTACCCAGGCAGCTCAGCATTTAGCCATTGGCTGCCCTACTTTCGGCCTCGGCTATGAGAGTGAATGGACTAAATTGGATGGAAACGTTTTTACTCATTTGTGGAACTCTGACCGTTCACCACAAGGCTTTTGGTTGGTCAGGCAGACACAATGGAGGATTGCTTCTTTCTTATGTGCTGCAGACGCTTACAACCTACTTCCTAAGGGAAATGCGCAAGACACAGTTGGGAGCATACTTTCTGAAGACAAATAGAAAATGGCAGGCTAGTTTTTTTTTCTGGATACACTAGAGTAGAAACCTATTTATAGCTTTAGATGGCAAGGATAGAGTGAGTAACTTGAGACTCAGATGGTACCTTTCTGAAAAAACTGCAGCTATAACCACATCAGAGCTGTATTTTGATGTGGAGATAAGGGCTAATCTCAGAGGAGCAGTGAGTTAGCTTAGTCAACGTGATTCACAGCACTTCATTTTGCTATGGTACACCTAAGGGTATGTGTAAACAGTAATTAATTGCTATCCAGTGGCCCCGCAGACAGTCTAAAAGCTAAAACCACAGCAAGCGGGTTTGAATTTACGAGTTTGTGCATCTCTGATGTTGCTTATTAACTAATGCAGCGCTATGTAGCATGCTGGCTAACATGCCTGGGCGTGCAGTAATTTTATTTTGTGTGCGCCCTTGTTAGGTTCTTCCTCAAAGGCGGTGTTGTAAATTTAATTCAGAGAGTGAGGCACCTAAAGCTGAGCCTATATTAAATATTACATAACTGAAGAAATGAAAACCATCAGTCATACTTTCAAACAACTGGTTAACTGTAAATCAGCATTAGCATTAGCCTTCAGGCATGATGCCCATGTGCATGTGATTAATGGTCACAACATGATTAAGAGCCATCTGCTTGTGGAGCGCTTCCTCTAATTGCATCAAAGGCAGGTCACCTGAAACCAGTGAATTACCCAAAGTTCTCTTAAATGTTTGTAACGTGCTAAGAGGCACTTCCTTAAAGATTTCCTAACAGATAGAACTATAAGAGGAAAGTCCTAAAAGGGGGAACCTCTGAGGAAAACAGAAAGAGAGCAGAGTGAGTCACCACAGACAGATGACAGGATGGGTCGTGACACAGTTAAGCATTTTTTTTCTGTGATACAACAACAAATAAACAATACACCATAAAAATACACACACACACGTATATATATATATATATATATAATATTTTTTATGTTTTTAGAGTCTTAAATTTACCAATCTAAATTTATTTGATCAAAAATACAGTAGAAACAGCAATATTGTAAAATGTTATTAAAATAACCGTTTTCTATTTGAATATATTTTCAAATGCAATATATTTCTGTGATGGCAAAGCTGAATTTTCTCAGTGTAAGAAGACCCTTCAGAAATCATTCTAATATGCTGATTTGTTGCTCAAAAAACATTTCATAATAATATTAATGTTGAAGACAGTCGGTGCTCAATATTTTTGTGGAAACTCAGATTTTTTTTTTGGTGACGATTCCTATTTTAATTTTTACTTTTTTTTTTTTTTTAACAAATTTTGTTTGTCCTTACTGTCAGTATTGATTAGCCTATTTTTCAAAACATCCTTGCTGAATAAGAGTATTTTTTTAATGTATTTTTAAAAAAGTGAAAAAACATACTGACCCCAAATATTTGAATGATAATGTAGAGGTCTATTTATTCATTTTCAGTCAGATCAACCAGTTCTACCCTTTGTCATTTTGAAAAGGTCACAAAAAGTCATTCCTATCAGTCATGTTCAAACATCCCACAATAAAATGATGCTGATGCTGACACTGTGCTGCAGTATTTTAATAGTCATAATTTAATTCATTGTTTGCATAAATCATACCCTCTGTCATCCATCATCTTAATCACAGACACCAGGCCAGCCAGGATTCCACGGCTGAGGCATAAAATATGAATATTCTAATGATTCAGTCACAAAACTTTCCCCATGGCTAAGATTCACACACACCAATGGATAAACACAAAATGCAAGAATAGAATGACCGATATGCACTAATATACACACAGATCTTACATTGCTCAGGCAACCTCAATCTCAACAGACTAAAGTATTGGAAAGATACAGCAGTACAACTAAATGGCCAACACTGAAACAATGGGCTTCAATGAAACGTTGGTTTACCTTATCAGGATAACACCATATTTAATTTTTGTCAGGAATAAAAACAAGGCTATAAGGGATAGAAGTACAGTGTGTTCAATGGATTATACAGTTTGTTTTAACACACCGATTTTTCAGCTGATTAAATGTCTTTCCGAAAACTTTCAAGCAGATAAAAATGTCATGAAACTTGTGAAAATGAGACTGTAAGTCTATCCTCATAGCCTCATTTTCATCTGCATAAAATTCATTATGGCTTCTAACCTGACTAAGCCCAACATGACCCAAATTTGTAGTAGATCCAATCAAAGCAATGGTTCAAAAAAGTATATTTTAATGAAATTCCCAAAGTTGAAAAATCTAATAGGGCATAAATTTGATTTGATACTATTAGACTTAAAATTATGACTTAAACATCACAAATGTTCCACACTTCGGATAAATAAATAAATGTAAATGTAAAATTGAAGTGTTGGTGGCGCTAGAGGGCTTTAGAAACGAAACCCAAATTTGGTCAGAAGGCTTTATAGCTTTGCTAAATTTCATAAATGTCTCCACCTATACCTAATGCCATTTGAGTACGCAACAAAGTAGTCCTGTAATAAGTAGCCACATTAATGGAAAACAGAATCAAGTAAAACACAGGCCAACTTCAGTGATTGCATACTGTTTATGTCACTGGAAAAAAAAGAAGTAGGCTCTTTCTAAACTTAATTTTCTGCGGTATAACTTGTGGCAATTTGCGCCGTTAATTGAACGCATATGTGTCCATCCTCTCCAGAAAGTGACCCAGGATGATACACGGGACTTCTTATCATGTTAGCGGCGGCCCCTCTTTTTTACATTAAATAAGTCTTATTCTGAAAGTAGCATGTGTTTGTAATAAAAATGTCATGAAAGCAGAAAAAGATACCCGCACATACACACACCTTGAAATAATATAAACCATATGCCAACTGCTCAGGATGAAGCTGTAGCAATCGGTCACACAGGATGACAGACTTTTGCTTTTCCAAGTCCAAAGTAAAAGAACCCTGTACACCTTAATATGAACTATGGTTTCTGTTGTTTTGATTCGGTATGCACATTTATAAATGTGATCTTGCACATGTGGCGGTTTCCCATGCACAAATCTTTCACATACATGCACACAGACGAAACACACACCATAGTAGCCTGACATAAAAAGGTGTTTTTATGTGAATCCTTCCACTTAAATAAAGCCCTGAATTTCATCAGGCTTTTGTGTGCTGGCTGTCTGCAGTACCTCTTCATCTGAGCACCACTACATTCACTGTTTTAGCGGCTTTCTCTTTCTCTCTGTCTCTTTCATTCTTTATGTCTTTCTCTTTTACAGGAACACCAATCTATTCACTAGCAGAGAAGAGATCTCCGCAGGATGTGAGCAGCAATATCATCTTCTAGATAAGTAGCGAACAGCCAGTGACACAGCAAACAGGTGTGAGAAGGTACAGGTCTGAATGTGTTGTCTTGTTGTGGGTGTTGAATGTCACAGAGTATTCAAAATTCAGATCTTTATTAAAACTGAGAGCACATCTTTTGGGTCAAATACAGACGGTTTTAAAGTATTACATTAGGTAAACTTACAAATAAAGGTTCTTTATTGGCATGAGTGGTTTCATGAATAACCTTTAACATCCATGGAAACTTTCCAAGGTTCTTTATAATGGGGAAAACGTTCTTCAGAATATCAAAATATTTGGTCACACTTTATTTTAAGGGCCAATTGTCGCTATTAACAAACTATGACTTTTGCCTCAAAAAATCCTAATTTTCTGTTTATTAATATTGCTAGGTAGTGGGTAGGATTAGAGATGTAGAATATGGTCATGCAGAATATGTGCTCTTACAGCCAATATGTTAATAATAGCCATGCTAATAAGCAACTATTGGTCGCTAAAGTGTTACCAAATATTCTTTACACAAAGAAAAAAAATGATTCCTTTAAGAACTGTTCACAGTAAGGTTCTTTGGGTAAAACAAAACTCCTTTTATGAGCCTTTATTTTTAAGAGAGTATGGGGTTTAAAAATCTGAAAAATATCTTTTTAAATTTATGTTTGAAAAAAACAGCAGCTGTGCTTGCCAGAAATTCACTGTAAAAAAATACAGTGACAATGTTTCAGTTATTACAGGATTGAAGCTTGTATATTTTACAACTCACAATAAAGTTATATAATGTTAATACACCTACTTTACAATTTGCTTTCTGGGAATATCCTTTTACTGATTTTCACCATACATTATATGGTAATTCATAGTTTTTACTTGCAAAAGACACAAATTTGACAGTATTTTATGGTAAAATTACAAATAATATAAAATTACATATATTTAATTACATACAAAAAGTGTTACCATTTTTCACCGTATAAGGTAATTTACACTGTTAAAAATATTTTTTGAAGTTGTAAATAAAACACGTATTACTGGAGTACATTTTACAAGAATTATAACACTATTTCACTTTTCTATTTCAAAATGTTATGTTTAATTCAATGTGTAACTTGATGGTTCTTTGTAATTGTTTGTGAATTTTACTAGCAATTTCTGAATGATTTTTTTTAATTGTACAGTTAACCAATTAGTGATATTTCAGTAATGCAGTTAAAATGGACATCTATTTAATTCAATCTAATTGTTCAACTGAAATAACACATTTTTGTTTAAAAGAATAATGTAAGCACAAAAAAAACTAAGCCTTTTTTAACCCTCCAACCCAATGCCTTGCCCCATAGACTGCTATTGTAAGTGAATTGCAAACAAGCTTTTTGTTTGTTTTCACCCACCAAGGGACGAATCAGTGAGTTGTCTGTGATAATCGACAGCGTGACACAGATGCAATCAATAGAGCTTAACTTGAATGGTACCCGGAACATTTCTTTAATATATGATAGGAATTATACCGAATGGAATACAGCAATAGAAGCTTGTTGGAACTATTGAACAAAGTGACAAACTAGTAAGCTGAAACTCTTAGTGGTATCGATTGCTATTGAAGGAGGCTGTCTGACCTTTGTCTGACCTTGGGCTTGTGGAAATGTGTTCATTACTTTGCACCACAAACTGATCTTTGTCATTACTGTCTGCTGATAGCGTTCTCCACAACTGCATCTCTAGCATCTTTTTCCCTTTGGAATGGTGTAATGGTGAATTGTGAACTTCAGTCTGAGCATTACACTGATAAAGATCTGGTCTTTCCTCCTTTGTTTGTCATGAATCTTTGCTGTGAGGATTGCTAGTAATCTCTTGTCTAGTCTGTGGGGAAATATGGATAAGATGTTTACTGTATGTGCCTATATACTTTGCCAGAACAATATCTGCAATAAGTTATTTAATATTTATTACCTGACCTTCAAATTTGACATTTCTTTTATTGATTTTATTGTCACATGATAAATAAATGACTTCCTGCGTTTAGTTACTCCACAATGACTTTAAGTGGCATATTAAGTAAATTTTTTTCAGTGATTTCAAACTTTTAATGAGAGTTTTTTTACGATCTCAGGCACAGTTATACGACCTTAACATTTCTGCCTCATAAAATATCAGAAATTGAAAACATATTCATTATAGAAAATGTGTATTCGAGTCAATCAAGTCAGCATGCATTTTATTTATTTTTTAAATAATATATGATATAATTTAAATATATAAATTAATAGATCAAGTTATGGTTTATATAACTTCCATTATAATATATATTTTTTAAATAATACATTATTTAATTCAAATATATAATTGAGTGTCACATCACTGACCCATAAACTCATACACATTGTCAGTATGTTGTCTGAGCGTGTGTGTTTGTGTGAATGTGGGTGCCCTCGCTCCTGCCACGCATCCATATGTGTGTCTGTTTATTTACAAGAGCTGGAATGCGTGCGCGCGCATATGTGTGTGGGTGAATCCACACATACTCGTGCTCGAGTGAGAAACACAGTGTGTAATGCTCAGCTCATTATGTTTCATAGTTCAGTAAATTTTGATGAATAGAGGAGTGTTCCCTCTCTCAGGACCTGCCACATCGGTCACGCTGAGAGCCATCTGTGCGATTGGGCTTCGCTCTCATGCATCCTACATCTCATGCCTACAGGAGTTCAGCACCTTTACTTTTAAATCTCTAATGTATCTATTGTAATATACATATACAAAATGTCACACTGGCAGGATAGAACAAGTGCCAGTTATGAAACTAAAAATTATGTAAAAGGGTCACTTTATTATTAATACTAATATTATTAGTAGTAATACTTTTATTATCAAAATAATATTAAGTCTCCAATGTCTACTAATATTTTTAAACTGGCTTAAGCATATATACGCATATAAACATACATGTATATATATATTCTATATACATTATCAATATAACAAAAAGAAAATGGCTTCAACGCATAACGGCATTATTAAATAATATTCACAATATTTTAGAGTTTATTATTATTGTTGTTGTTGTCGTTAAAATAATATTATTTGTCACTGTCTACTTATAATATTAATTGGGCTAAATTATGATCCTAACATAGTGACATTATCTATATAACAAAAAAAATCAAATGGCATAATTAAATAATATATAAAACATTTTAGGGTTTGTTGTCATTTATTTATTTATTTGTTTGTTTGTTTATTATTATTGGTAATTAATGAATGAATTTTTTGCCATTGCGTCTACTTGAGGCCCTATTCTCTATATTGAAAATAACTATTTTGACATATAAACTGTGACATAATATTAGTCATTCAGTGAGATATTGGTCATACCAACCCAGCCCTATTATGACCTCTTTAAATTACAGCATTGTGCAATATTGAAATGTACAGGTTTGCACAAATCTATCACATTAAACTTCCTCTTGCTTTGAGTAAAATTGTTCCTTATAGACTCAGGTTAGGCAGGTATCTCTCTTTAGGAGGTGTCTCTGTACTGTTACCTTTGATTTTTATCTGTATTGTCTGTCCTGCTGGATTCCTGCTCTGCAGAATGCAAATTTCCTAGCAATGTTATCATCTACATTTTCAGCAAAGTCTGTGGGCAGAGAATCTGACGGCCAAAAGCTTTCAGAAGAACCTGGAAAAAAAATGAACACAACACTGCCTGCATTCTTCTAAGACAAGCTAATTTGTCTGCGAGATCGATTCAAAGCCAAGACTCAATGGATTTCGAGTGTGACAAATTGAATTGAGTAATTAAGATCAGAACGATTGATAGCTTAGAATTCTGACAATAAATGTGTTGCTCTCCCATTTCTCAGTGATTCCTGATGGATAATAACAGACATGGATTTAAAGTATTAAAAATAATAATCTGTGAAACCAAGACTCCACAGTTACCTCATCCTCCAACATTACCCTTAATTGTTCTAATGCCTCCAGCAAACCCGCTGAAGAAGAAATCCCTGACACCCAAAGCTCCGGACAGTAAAGAACCTGCTGTGTACTGGGGCAGCCTGGTACAACTAGAGCTGTGTCATGCTTGGACTCCCTAACACTGCCTCCCTTAACACACACACACACACAAACATACACTTAATCACCCCTCAGTGCCTGGCACTGAACACACACAGGCACACAACAGACCTGGTAACTCAGAGCAGGCCACCTCTGCAGCTGAACCAACTGCCTCCACATCTACACCACTGGAGAAAGTTTGCCGATTGCATTATGGAACGCATCTAATGCAGTTATACATATTCAAGGAAAAATTAAGAGGTTGTGTAACAGTTGCATGTCTAAAATGTACACTTACTGTAACTCTAATACAATTTACAGCGGAAGAAGGCTTTCTGTTTCTCAAAATGAACCCCTAGTGCAATTAAAACAGCTCTCCAGAGAAGAACAAAGGGTGGGCTATTATCTGGCAGCCCATCTTGATACCACCCTTGAGGGAGAAATGTACCTTACTATGAAGGAGATGTAATCTCCATGTAATTGGTTTGTTGAAACGCTCACCTCTTAATCTATGTAAAATGAGGCATTCTGACAGAGGTGAGAAAACGCGGTAATGGGATACTGAAACCTGTCCATTATACACTAAAACTAATCTGAGATTCCTTTATTTCATGTCTATCTATACTGTATAAGCAGTAACATATATATGCAGTGTGTGTATATACAGTATATATAGTCAACATTTGAAGTGGATCAAAACCTTTCATCAAAGTTGTCCTAAAACCTAAAACGCGTTCTTGTCTGAGGACAACTTTGATTAACTTTTTTGATCCACTTCAAATGTTGAGTCCTGTATATAATATATATATATATATATATGCATATATAATATATATACACATACTCACGTAAAGTGATATCACAAATCTCAAGTGCGTGATTGTTTATATCAGTGCAAAATGTTAAATAAATTATCACCCAGCTCTTTATATAGTTAGATATACTGTATAGTACTGTATTGTCTTAAAAAAATGTTGTTGTTTCAACAAACAATAAATGACTCATGCTGGACTATATATACGGTATAAAATCTCAACTGCTTGATTGCTTGTATCATCGCACAATGTAAACTTTATTATTGCCCAGCTCTAATCTGATAAATATGACTAAAGATATTATAAATATTAAACATTAACATCATGATTGAATGAAACAGCGTGTATCATGAAAAGTGGTATACAAAGAAATCTGAGTTGACTTAGTATATGTATATCCCATACATTTCTTATATATTCATAGTATATATAGAATAAAAACATAAACACAATATATTATGTGTTCAGTGAATATATCGTTACAAGTGGCACCAGTCCATGTATATTCCTAAAATGGACACCAATAGATTATTATAGAAAAGCCCCTCTGCCAGGCAGCTGTATTAAATCAATGACATCATCACTCTCTTTGGTGCTGCAATACTGTCAAGTCCACATTGTTGCACAAGCATTATTGGTAGTTATACATTGAATAGTCCCTTTGCTCCAGGGTCTATCATTTGGATTATGTCATCCTGTACATAAACTACAGCCTGGAAACATTCTGGATGACACATTCATAAGTACCATAACTGTACAAATGATACATTAAAAAGAACAAGATGGTACTGTGAGCTAATTACCCATGGAAAATGCAGCTGAGCTCGGTATTAAAAATGAACCGCTTTCTAACACACACTTACATTATACACAGTGCACAGCACACACAGCCAAATACACATCTATAAATACATCCATGCACACATAAATCAAAGCACATCCCTGATAAATTAAGTTATCTCACATTACTGAAGTGTTTGGGCCAAACATCATAATGACTCTGTTTACATGCACATTATTTTGCGATTATGTTTATATTCTGGCATCCATAAAAGACATTTAAGCATGATTTTGCCATTTATAATGCTCCATAACAGTAACTCAATCAACTCACTGATGTCTTTAACAACAAAACACAAGAGTGCATTGGAATATCAGCATATTTGAATTTTTGCGCAAGTAAATGCAGCCAATTTTTACATGCATATCATCTTCAACAGACTGACATTTCACAACTATCTTTAACCTGATTATTGATAATGGCAATCAGGTTAATGCACTTTCTTGATGCTTACGTAACCAGAATATACGACCAAATTCTGATTAATGCTGTAATATTATTGAGCACGTAAACGCAGTCATTGAGGCTGTGTAATAATATATACACAGATGATGTCAGTTTCTGGGCAATGGGCCTAAAAGTTAATGTCACTGTATAAACATTATAGCTGGTTACGTTTTTCCCTCAGTTACCATAATCAAAATCTGACCCGAACGTGAGGCATAAAAACATAAACGAGCTTTAAGCGTCCACCCTCCCTCTGAATAAATAAGAAATCTGTTCATTTTAAAAGCCTGTTGAACTGGTTTTCAAGTGCTGAACTTACCATTGGCATTTTTCCCACATGTGAGGTGCTGATAGGGCAAAAGGAGGCCGTACAACTCCGAATCATTGCTCAGAGCCTGCTCAAAGGATTCCAGTGTGAATTTGGGGATCCCGTTATCCTTCTCAACCACCGAGCTATTCAACACCCGGGTGAAGACCTCTCGGAAGAGGCTCTCCATACACGCGGTCAGGTATATGGCCGCATGCTCGTGGATGCGCGCCGCGACCCTGCTGTCCACCATCCACCTGAAGAACTTCCCCACGGAGAAGACCAAGCCGCATCTCTCCGATTTCCCCCGGCTGAATTTATCCTCGGTGCTCATGTTGTACATAGACAGCGCGCTGAGCGCCGCGGCGATGCAGTTGACCGAGATGGTCCACGAAAGGATCATCTTGATGGCACTTTGGACTTCGTATTTGGTGCATTTGCCGTAGCGCAAACTCAGCCGCTGCGCTTCCCTGGCGATCCTCACCAGCGCGCGGCTCACGAGCGTGGAGAGGCGCGCTAGCAGATCCGCGGACACGGTCCCGAACCTCAACTCTTCCTCCTTGTTGAGCGCGTTCTCCACCTCCCCGAGGCTCCAGGGCACATCCTCAAGCTCGGGAAGTTTCGCACAGTGTCCGGAACACTCCAGGGTCTCGCCGTCTTCAGCCAGGACGGTGTTGACGGTGTCTAGGCTGTTGTGTCGACTGCGCATGGAGTCGGTCAGATGCCAGCAGTGCCCTCCATGCGCATAGGAGATGTGCGCCTCGGAGCAGCACAGAGACAAGCTGGATGACCTGAAGGAGTCCGCGGCTCCACCGTAACCCGAATCCAGCGTCAAATCCTCCAGGGTCCTCACCACAGATTTACCCCTTTTTGCCATAACTGCACTTCATATTGTCCACAAGGCTGAAAGCAAGGGGAAACGTTCCTTTACAAACAAACGCCACTGCTTGGCTGCTTTATTCTGTCCACAATGTTACTGAAAAGGCACAGGCGAGTTCCCAAATTGTTGCGTTCACTGTTGAAAATGCGCCCCCAACTTTGAAGGAGCAGTGGTGTTGTTATGGCACACACTAGTGTGTTTGAAGGCTGCGAAGCATCAGTTGGAGGAGGAGCCACATACAGTACTGCATCCAATACGCTGACGGGACCATTGCTGCGTACAGTTGGTTTTGAATTCGCACGGTGCTGCATGATGGTTCTGTGTCCTTCTGTTCATCTGGAGATCCCCTCTAAAAAGGTCATGGAGAGACGTTAGATCGCGTAAAAATGAAACTCCCATTTTGACTCCAGCTTTAGACTATATAAAGTATTAACTAGGTCATTTTAATGAAACAAGGTCTAGATCTAAATCATTTCTTTGTGTTATGATCATTAAAGGTCACTACAGATAGACAGACAGACAGACAGACAGATAGATAGATAGATAGATAGATAGATAGATAGATAGATAGATAGATAGATAGATAGATAGACGTTTTTAGGATTTTACTTTAGAATGAAAAGTTTAAATTAAACTACCGAACTGCTCATAAAACCCACTTTTTCCAGAAACTATTTTGATCAGATTGCATCCCATTTACTAAGAATTCCATCAGTAAATAAACTGTAATTGGTCTCTGGAGTGAAAGATCTAGTGGTCTTAAGTGGTCAAAACAAACAGATAGACTTTATACAAGTAGTAGTCAGCATGCATGAAACTGCTCTGATCCAGTAGACCAAGCAGGGCAGCATGTTTGAGGACAAAAAGCAAGGGATCAAATGAACACCTGTCCTCTTCCCCATTCTCCCTTTCAGATGGGGCTCAGAGTAACGAGATTCCTGTTCATTAATAATGAAGAGTATGCATAATATATCAGTCATCTTGAATGGAGGCTTCTTGTGAACTTCACTCCCACAGTCTGAAAAAGGTCATGTTTTCAATGTAAAACGAAGGATAAAAGTGAGACACCAAGCACTTCCTATTTTCCTAATAGCTAGGACTAATGCAGTGAGTGTATGGCACAAAGTAAAAATATTAAATAATCGACCTAACTCAAAATGACATCAAGACATTTATGTTTACAGACTTAAGAGATTGCGATAACATAAATCAGTGACTGTAACATAAGAAAGAAAAACAAGATGCTTTTAGAGCTGAAATACACTTGATCACTTAAGTGTTTTAAATCCGTTTTAATAAAGAGGGGACCATATTTTACTCAACACTGACCTCTTTAGACAGCACTCCCCCAAAAACCTGAGACCATAAGTGATATAACAGTTTGAAAGTTGTTTCTGCCAAGAGTAACCTGTTTTCCTTAATGAAACGACCTGAACCTCAGAGTTTCGTTACAATTATATTTTTAATCTGATAATTAATTTGTATCTCATAATTATTCTATTAACAAGTATCAGATTAATAAACTATTTGAGATAGGCACTTGAATTTAGCATTTTGTCGTGGTAGACTGCCATCTAGTGTTCAACTAAAACAATCATCATGTCTTGTTCACTCAAACAACAATAATAATAGTCTGAACTCGATAGCGATATTACATATGACCCCCATTAACCTGAAATCTGTCAATAATTTCATAAGGGATGAAAGATATAGGTTATATCAAGTTGGTTGACATTTAGATCTGTCCAGACTAATTTCCATGATTAACAACTAAAATGACCATCCCTGATTTTAAATCAGCAGTAATGCAGTAGCAAGGAGGCTTGATCTTTAAATGATAAATTGCCTCATTTACTTCACTGTATGTTAATGTTCTCTGTATCTAAAGGCAAGCACAGACCTAATCAATAAAGTAATTATGTCTTGGATCAATGTAGTAGTTCCCTTTGTGATTTGCAATGCTTTTCTCAACATACTGATCAGTATGATCTTTCATCAACTAGACTATTTATTGTCTCCAAATACAAGATTTGCACCAAATGAACTATCGATACAGATATGAAGAAAAGTAATATCAGACTAAAATGTGAAAATACATATTATGCTACATTGATAAATCAAAGTTTCAGTTGCCTAGACTGTCTAGATCTGAATGGTCGAAACATTCATTGTTTCAAACATTGTACTGTTTGGTAATTTTTGTTGCTGTAATTTCAGTGTGCGTACATTATTTTTTCTTTGTTTATTATTTGTTCTTTTTTTATGTCCTGCACCTGAACCTAATTTGGGTGTTTTGAATGTCAACACCTTTTTGCATTTGTTTGATTCCAGGAAAAAAGATACTATGAATAATGTCAACCTTTTATGATAACATGCTCCAATAGTGTAGCATATCATATAATTTACGTTCTATGGGGTAAGTTGTCACAATGTAACCTGCCATTATAACAAACAATTACAGGCATTGCAGCAATTTTTAAACAGTAAAATAATTATATAAAAAAAAAACGAATACCTAAAATTAAATTACCAATGGAAAAACATTCGTACGGCTAATAAGCACTGAAATTAATAAATCAAGGTTTCATAAAACTTGAATAACATATGTGACAACTTAACCCATACTGGTATTTTTGATTGACAAACTCGAGAACACATTCCTGCGTTTATTACGTAGTTGCCTCAATATATGCCAGTGTGGTTTCATTTGTTTACCCATATTAATCTATATAAATAATAATAATAATGTATTTTTGGACGGTTTTGCACAAGGTGTTTGAAACCAACAAACACAATTATTGATAACTGGACTTTTGTCTCAAAATTTACTGCGATAAAGCGCTCGTGACAAACTATCCCCAGTCATATATTATGAATTATATAACAATTACATAATTTATTTTTAGATTGCTGCTAGTTTATCTTAAAATTTAAGTGAACTTGTGGCCATTACGTCTGGTGCACAAATATTTACCATAACAAAACTCATCTGTTCCCTTGTGCCCCTGTTCATGTGACTATCCGGGTACTCACGCCCTGTCCAATCAGAGTCGAGCAGTAACATTGGCACAAAAAAAGATTTTTCAAGCATTTATCTAAATGCGCTATTATTTTAAGTGACCTTTACACTTCATTGTCAAAAATAATCGAGAACATGCCATTAACTTGACAAAATCTACCTCATCTGTGATGTTATCAGTGCTAAAAAGTGCGGGTCTGCGCGAGCACGCCACAGAAACGTGATGGTCTATTACGTCTGCCGTGCGGATCTGACCAATCTGCTGTGTAGATGCCAGTTTGCGTCAGCGAGTGGGTGGAGTCGACTAATGGCTGACGATTCACGGGGTGATTTAAAATTGACATTCAGCCTGTACTGTCACACGGATAGAGAACGTGTACTTACATATGGATTTAATCTGAAAACCCAAATATTTAACGTTTTAGGAAGAAGTTAAATGGCTGTTGTTTTTTCTTTCTGTCTTCGCGAGACCATGTTGATGTTCGCGTGCTTTCTTTGTTGAGGTTTTCTTGTGCGTGTTTTTTTTCCATATCAGTCCGTCAGTTTTACATTTAGTGGTGCGTGTTTTTGTCGAGGCGTACGGTACAAACACACTGTAAACTCGCTGATGCACGGGCATCGTGTCAATCACAGGGTGTGTAAAGCAACTAACGTTAACGTTATATGAATTTTCGCTGTGTAATTCAGCAGGCACGAGCGCAGAGATCCAGCTTCAACATGAGAAAAGTTTTTCTTGAGCAAGGCTGAAGAAGACGCAACCAGATCAGACTTTATACCTGAATTGAGTAGTCCGGGTTTGCTAAGCTTGGAGTTGCTGGAGCATTCGTGATCTCAGAAGGGACTGCGGTACATTAGGAATAATGGTGGTCAATACGATCCACTGGTTCAGGAAGGGCTTAAGGCTCCATGATAACCCATCTCTGCGGGACTCTATAATAGGAGCCGATTCTCTGAGATGCGTTTACATACTGGACCCCTGGTTTGCAGGATCGTCCAACGTGGGAATCAACAGATGGAGGTGAGTTTCCTTGTGTGCAGACATCAGATCCTATTACACTACTTATTTGTTAATAATAATATTTCAATAGTGCGTCTCGGGGTCCTGGTGCTGTAGGGTCAAGGTGCTCTCTGGTCTAGGGTTTATCACAGTCCATCAAAGAGTACTTCAGAATGACCATGGCACTCTTGTGAATTAAAAAGCCTTTATTATCAAATGGCTACATCCAAACAGTCTAAAAACTCTAGTACTTTAGAAACTAGTACATTTTCACTTTGAAGCTGAGACCTCTTTGGGAACTCCTAGATTCTGTACATTAAAGAAAAGTAACTAAAACAATAATTACACTTCAGTTTTAAGAGCTGGATTTTCTTCAGGGTTACTGAACTTCCTGCTCTATTTAACCAAAGAAGTTGCATGACTCTTCCAGTCTTTTGTGATGTATTGGTTAACGATTAAGAATAAGAGTTTTACAAATATTTTTACTCAATTTCTACCTGATTAATTATATTAGAGCTTGGCATAACTGGAAAAATGTGAATTCTTTAAAAAAATGCCCATGAAGTTGGCATGACCTCATGATTTTATTATGTTGCATGGGGCTAAAAGTGGCAATCAGTAATCATTTTAGTTATTTATTAGATTATTATAGACCTTATCAAACTTCAGGTCATGGTTTGGTTGAATAAGCCAGTTATAACATCTACCTTATACCTGGACACCTTATAAAATAGTATGTATGATTTTCGTTTTAGCTGCACTGAATGCATAACATAATAAGGGCATAATATAAGAATATAATCCTGTCTGAGTGAGAGTTAAGAGCAGTAAGGGTAAAATCTTTGCATGACGGGCAGCTGCCACTGGACCTGCCACCGCTAGTTCGCTCTTGTAGGACTGTGTATAAGCAGAATCTAGTTGAGCTTGTCTGTTCCCCTTCCTAAAGACGTCTGATCCGCTACAGCACATCCCAGGACAAAATGAAGATGAATCATCACACACATTCTCAAAGTCACTGTCATTTCAATGGATCTGCATATGCAAGCACACATGCAGCTTGTTCTACAAGTCAGAATTACATGGTTTGTCTTCAATTACAAATTTTAGCTTGTTATAAAAACATTAAGCAGCCATTTTAAACATTGATAATAATAAGAAATGTTTAATCCGCAGAAAAACAGCATATTATAATTAGTTCTGAAGGATAATGAGACTGAAGACTGGAGTAATTAACAGTTTCAACAAATATTTTCAACATTGAAACATTGCTTCTTGAGCATCAAATCAGCATATTAGAATGATTTCTGAAGGACCATGTGACCCTGAAGTCAGAAGTAATAGCTGTTGAATATTCACAAAAACAAATTACATTTTAAAATATAATCAAATAGAAAATAAGATTTTGCAATATTACTGTTTACTGTATTATGGTGTAGGCTATATTTTATAATTAAGGATTTATAGTTTCATATTAAATTACATATTTATCATTTAAAATAAAATTGTGCTTCTGCAATAAAACAATAGGTATTTTTTTCTTGCCATATTAGTCATGTCAGATTCAGTTTCTGAGCTGACTTTCACTGTAAAGATAGCAGCACAGTACAAATGAGTACAATTTCCTGTTGAGCTGGACTGTATAAATAGGCTGTGCATGTAAAATGAAACATTACTAAGATATCAGTCGGGGTGTCTTTGACACAGACCTAATACAAAAGAACAAAAGTACTGCAGGTCAATTCAGGGGACAATTATACACGTGACCTCTCAAAAGAAGCCTTTGCGTGGGTTGTAATTTCGGTTACAGTTTAGCAACCACAAAGCGACGTGGTGGCATACCGTAGGCGAGAGGCCGTTTGAAGGAGGTGGAAAAGTAGGTCAGTGCTGAAAGGGGAAAGTGGTAATAGCATATACTAACACACTGACCTACTTCATGTCCTGCACCAAAGGGGAGAGGTGGCTGAGCTGTATGTTACATCATAACTCTGCTATGAGGGTGACCGCTCAAGCATCTCTCAAGGATATCCCACCACATGGTACACTCTTATAAAGATATATCCGGCCAGCACTAACAGTAAGAATGGCAGTTAGTTTGTATTTACTCTTTTGGTATTGTACAAGTCCTTACAAAATGGTAAAACAATCACAAATTAAACTTAATTAAATGGTCTTCAAGATATCTACATAAGAAAAGGCTACTCATGGCCACCAATTAAAATTTAAATTGAAAAAAAAAGCTTACAGCATATAAATAAACAAACTGGCAATGTAAAGTTTCTTACTTACTATAAACACAAACTTTCTCATTACACAGCATGGCACAGCTTACAGAAACTCTGCTACATACTGAGCTACTTATATTCAAACAATGAAACAAAAAGACAGGTATAAGAGGTCGCTCTCACCATTCAGATGCAGATCTGCACTCAATTCAGCTTTTAAAATCCTAATCTCAACCAAAGAATTTGTTCCACATTCAAAATAGCCACTACTGACACGCTTATTAATGAAATTGAAAACAGATACTATTGACTGGTCAGTGGTCACTATGTATGTGAGTAGAGAGAGAGACTAGTATTCAATCAATATTAGTATTGATTAGTATAGTATGCATTCAATAGTTACTAGTGAAATTGCTAGCACCAACTGAATAGACGGTATAAATTTTGGCCCCAGGTAACTATTTCCATTCTAACAAACTTTGCAGTAGTACTGAATTCTATGCTATGGTTATTTATTCTAGTAATAGTTTTTGTTACTCAGATTTCACTAGAAACTAGGAAAAGGTACTAACAACGACTGGAATACATACAAGTCTGAACAGTTATCTAAAACCATAGATTGACAGAATTTAAATGCTAAAAATACTATCAATTTAAACGTAGGCTATCTGTTAAATTAGACAATAGTTATTTACTACTAACAACTATCCCTAAATGACTAGTAGCAAATGACTAGTGTCTAATTCAATAGATTTTTCTTCATTTAAATTGACTAGTAACTAATACTAACTAACGTGAAATATATTAGCTACTATTGGATTACTTTACTAGAATTAACAAATAAGCACTAGTAGCAAGTATATAAATTGAAAGTCATTTAAATTACTAGTCCCTATTAATAGCTACTAGTGATTTAGTTGCATTTTAGGACTAGGTACTATCCCATATTACTATTGCCCCTGCCTGAGATAAGTGGGAAACGATGTAGAGCGTCTTGTGTGGTAGCACCAGGAGTAGAGGGGAGAGGGTATAAATGAAGTTTTGAAAACAAAATTTGGGTTTGATGCCTTGGAATGTTGTTGTGGACAATTAGGGTTCAACAAGTATGAGTTTCATTCTTCACAAAAATAATATATTATGAAGAATGTTGGAGACCAAACAGCTGCTGTTAGTCATTGAATTGTACATTATTGATTGATTGATTGATTGATTGATTTTTTCTGTACTATGGAAATCAGTGGCTACCATAAACATTTCTCAGAATATTATCTTTGTGCTTTACAGAAGAAAAAAACTAAATTATGACAAATGTCATTTTTGGAAGAACTATCCCTTTAAGAAACACAGGTGCAGCATACTAACTTTTATTGCAGCATAATGTCTTTTCACTTTCTTTTTCAAGAAATAGTAGGCAGTACACTGTCAGAAACTAGTATTCCATTCCATTCTGAACACAGCCCATGTAATGCAGAATATAACCAATGTGTTTTTCCATACCGTTTGTCTGTTAGTGCCCTCTGCTGGACAAGTCACAAAAATCTCTCTCCCGTTCCTGCAAGAGATCAAAATGAACAAATATGTCTGTCTAAACTACCATTTAATTTGCTTGTCATTTATTAAAGTTTGATTGATTAATCTTTGTTTTGCAGGTTTTTGCTGCAGTGTCTTGAGGACTTGGACGCCAGCCTTCGCAAACTTAACTCTCGCCTCTTTGTCATCAGGGGACAACCCACGGATGTCTTTCCAAGACTTTTCAAGGTCAGCGAACAGACCGCCTAGAGCCTGTTCAACAGTTTTGTGTAAACTCTCTGTGTCTGCCCCTTATTTGACTCTCATCTCTTTTTTTTTTTTCTCCCTAGGAGTGGAAAATCACCCGGCTGTCATATGAGTACGACTCTGAGCCCTTCGGGAAAGATCGTGATGCAGCCATTAAGAAGCTGGCCACTGAGGCAGGGGTGGAAGTCTTCGTCAGGAGCTCCCACACACTCTATGATCTGGACAAGTGAGTGTATCTGTAATCATTGCCATATGAACATATGACTCCCACGTAGCTGCCAGCAGTCCTGTGGGAAGCTGTTGCCCATCATGCCTGATAGTTAACTCTTCATTGAGAAAGTTATGCAGACAGATACTGAGATCGCAAAGATACAGAGTTGTTTTATTCTGTCATATGAATATCAAAAAGAAATGGCATTTAAAATACTAAATATTGTAATACTCCAAACATTGTGATTGTGTGATATACATTTTTGTGATATGAATTATATTACAAAAAGTACTAAATTGAACCTAAAATATAAAAAAGAAAAACAAAATTAAAATATATTAATATATTTTATAATATTAGTAATATCATTAGAATTTGATTCATAATATAACACAATTTAAGTAATTTTATTTTCAATTTTGTAATTTAATATGGTAATTTCATATACAGTGCTGCTTGAAAGTTTGTGAACCCTTTAGAATTTTCTATATTTCTGCATAAATATGACCCAAAACATCATCAGGTTTTCATATAAGTCCTGAAAGTAGACAAAGAGAACCGAATCAAACAAGTGAGAGAAAAATATTTTCTTTGTCATTTATTTATTGAGAAAAATGATCCAGTGTTACATATCTAATCCAAACTCTTTAGAGATGGTTTTGTAACCTTTTCTAGCCTGATGCAACATCAACTCTTTTTCTGAGGTTCTCATTAATCTCCTTTGTTCGTGACATGATTCACTTCCACAAACATGATCAGACTTTGATAGATCCCTGTTCTTTGAATAAAACAGGTCACGTACTGACATTTGATAGTCATTGCACTGACAGAAAACACCTCTGCACGGATGGACTCTAATTTCACCTTTAAATGAACTGCTAATCCAAGAGATTCACATACTTTTGCCACTCACAGATATGCAATATTGGATCATTTTCCTGAATAAATAAATGACAAAGAAAATATTTTTGTCTCATTTGATTGGGTTCTCTTTGTCTACTTTCAGGACTTGTGCGAAAATCTGATTGTTTTGGGTCATATTTATGCAGAAATATAGAAAATTCTAGAGGGTTCACAAACTTTCAAGCAGCACTGCAGTATATATAGTTTTGTACAAACATATGAAAATAAAATTAACTGTTGTTCTTGTTCAAATTCTAATAACATGAATAATATGATCCCTTATTGCATTTCATTTTTTCATTGTACTTTTTGTAATATAATGAAATGTATAACTATGAAAACAATAACATTTCTTATTATATATATAGATTGTGTTAAATGAAAAATTCTAATTGCATAAAATGTGAAAACAACAAAATTGCTTCAATTACTGTTATTAATAAAATTTGAATAATATTATAGAATATATTCAATCTTGATTTTATAATTCAGTTTAATTTTATTTTCAATTTCTAAAGGTTTACATGAATATGTGATGAGGCTATTTGATAATTTGTTTTACTTTTAAAAGTTTTGTTTAACAGTATATTAGCATTTGCTGTATTGACAGTCGTGCAATTTCTTGTTATTTGCTTTACTTTTTGGTATCATGACAACTAAAATACCATAATATTGTGTACATATTTTAATTATCCCATGTGTTCTCTCTGTCTCTAGGATCATAGAGTTAAATGGAGGACAGTCTCCTCTCACCTATAAACGATTTCAGACGCTCATTAGTAGAATGGATGCTGTGGAAATACCAGAGGAGACTATCACAGCTGAAGTCATGGGCAAATGTGCCACACCAGTCAGCGATGACCACGATGACAAGTTTGGTGTTCCCTCTCTGGAAGAGCTCGGTGAGACGCCTCTCTTTGTGTATGTGTGCACGTGTCTGTTGTAAATGAGATTTTGAATGAGGATTTGTGTCTTCAGGTTTTGAAACAGATGGGCTGAACTCGGCTGTGTGGCCTGGTGGAGAGACTGAAGCTCTGACTCGACTAGAGAGACACCTGGAGAGGAAGGTAGACAATTGTACTTTTTTTGCATTGTATTACACCATATTTAGTATAATAATCATTGCGTACTGAGCAGGGTTAATTATAGTTAGCTAAAACTAAAACCATAACATTTTGGTTTCTTTAAATAAAATAAATGTTATCTGAAAGAAAATAAAAAAATTACTTTTTATTTCAGCTACTTTCCAAAACAACTTTCCTCATTTTTACTTAGTTTCATTTCATGTACTAAAATAACGTAAACTAAAACAGAAATAAAAATGAATAAAAACTAGACACATTTGAAAACAACAACAATAAAACTAATACAGAAGACAAAACTTTAACTAAAATTAACATAAAAGCAGAAATCATAAAAATAAAATCTAATTCAAAACACGAACAAAAACTATACGCGTTAAATATAGTTTATGCATTAAAGTTTATGGATTAAATTGATTAAGAGTGATATTTAGATCACTCTAAATGTCTATTTCAAATAAATGCTGTTCTTTTGAACTTTCTGTTCATAAAAGACACCTGAAAATAAAATATCATGGTTGCACAAAAAAATATTCAGCAGCACAAATGTTTTTAACATCGATAATAAGAATTGCTTCTTGAGCATCAAATGAGCATATTAGAATGATTTTTGAAGGATCATGTGACACTGAAGACTGGAGAAATGGCTGCTAAAAATTCTGTTTTGCCATCACAAAAATAAATTACATTTTAAAATATATAATAGAAAACCATTCTTTTAAATTGTAATAAAATTGCTGTTTTTACTGTATTTTTCATTGAATAAATGCAGCCTTGGTGAGCATAAGAGACTTTTTTTCAACAACATTAAAAAAATCTTCTATTGGGCTTTTTTTTCAGGCTTGGGTGGCAAATTTCGAGCGTCCCAGAATGAATGCTAATTCCCTGCTGGCCAGCCCCACAGGCCTCAGCCCTTACCTCCGGTTTGGCTGCCTCTCCTGCAGACTTTTCTATTTCAAACTCACAGACCTCTACAGAAAGGTAAAGAGAACAGCACTCTCCTACTCTGACATTTAAGGTACTGTTTATCATTGTGATAACTGATCGTAAAATAAAACGTTATTCTCTGTCTTTTCAATCACAGGTCAAGAAAAACAGCGTTCCACCACTATCACTTTATGGTCAGCTGCTCTGGCGCGAGTTCTTCTACACGGCTGCCACTACCAACCCACACTTCGACAAAATGGAATTCAATCCCATCTGCGTGCAGATCCCATGGGACAGGAACCCCGAAGCTTTGGCGAAGTGGGCAGAGGGCCGGACTGGTTTCCCGTGGATTGATGCCATAATGACCCAGTTGAGGCAGGAGGGGTGGATCCACCATCTGGCCAGGCATGCTGTTGCTTGCTTCCTCACGCGTGGAGACCTGTGGATCAGCTGGGAAGAGGGTATGAAGGTACTGCAATACTAGATTTAAGTAAAAGATCTGTTGTGGTTGCATTAGGATCTATATTGACATTGGTTTGTTTTTTTAAGGTGTTTGAGGAGTTGTTGCTGGATGCAGACTGGAGCGTCAATGCTGGTAGCTGGATGTGGCTTTCATGCAGCTCATTCTTCCAGCAGTTCTTTCACTGTTACTGTCCGGTGAGCTTCGGTCGACGTACTGACCCTAATGGAGACTATATAAGGTGCCACTCTTGACCCTTGCTTACATTCACTAATATTCGGTTCACTATAATTGACCAGTTTGGTTCAATATTGAGACCATTCTCTTTTAAAGCTGATTTATTATTATTACAGACGCTATTTGCCAATATTGAGGGGCTTCCCTGCCAAATTCATCTATGACCCTTGGAATGCCCCAGAAAGTGTTCAGAAGATTGCAAAGTGCATAATCGGAGTGCACTACCCTAAACCCATGGTTAATCATGCTGAGGCCAGCAGGATAAACATCGAGCGAATGAAGCAGATTTACCAGCAGCTGTCCTGCTACCGGGGCCTCGGTAAGAAAATGCAGAACTTTTTCAAAACCCCAACACTTAAAAATCTAGTTTAACTTTAATTATTTATATTATTGATTGATTTGTTCAACTGAATGCAGGTGTTTTGCTGTACGATCTTGGGTTTAATGGGTTTTCTCATAATGCTTTTCAGGGCTCCTTGCAACTGTTCCATCCAATACAACCAACAATGGAGATGGTAATGGAGTAGGTCCATCCTCAGAAGACAACATACAGGAGAGCACTCACATTACAGGTATACCAACAAGCACATTGTCATACATCTTATAATTCATCTCTGGAAATGACTGATAATTGCTGACAGCTTTTGCTGTAATCTAGGGGTTTCCACATTTTTCCATTAGCAAATCCAAATCCTCTAGCTTTTGTTTTGGCTTTATTTTGGTAACTTCTGATCATAAAAATGTTGGAAATTATGCAAATGTGTAAATAAACAATGTATAAAAGAAACGCAAAAGAGTTCTGAACCCTGTTTTTAATTAATCATGCGTATTGGCAGTTTGGTTCATTTCAGTTATAATATTTACCCTTTATTTACCAGTGCACCCATCACCAGCAAGTTTTCAACCAGAGTTCTCACCGTTTCCAGTGTCATGTGCTCAGCAGTCTGGAAATATTATGCAGCCACAACCAGGTGTGTATTGACACAGCTGCATGGGTTTTGAAATATAATAAATGCTGTTGACATCTGAAGTATGAAACAGGCCTTGGGCTGCTTTAATAGGATGTTTTTCTTTCTAATCTAGGTTACTCGGGTAGTGGTATGGTTGGACAAGCCCACAAACAGTCACAGAGAGGTGAGTTCTGTCCAAACCAATTCAGAGGACTCTTAACAGATTCTGAACTCAAGCTGTATTGAACCACAAAGCAGTTTTATGTCTCACTGTGGCCTAAAATGTTTTGATTTAACTGAACTACACTTCTTTGACAGACTAGTTTAAACGCATCCGATCTTGCGTTAAAAAGAAGGGTTTACCTCATGTTTGTGGAGGATTATTTTGATGAAAGCACAGACTATTCAAAATCAGGGCTATTCATTTGTGGACAGTTAGTCTACAATTCAGAATTTTGGGACGTAGGATTATTATTATTTTTTTTAAGCCTCTTATGTTCTTCCAGACTGCATTTATTTGACCAAAAGTACAGTAAAAACAGTAATATTGTGAAAAATATCTGTTTTCTGTTGTAATATATGTTGTAATATATTGTGGAATGTAATTTACTGCTGTGATGGCAAAGCTAAATTTTCAAAAGTCATTACTCCAGTCTTCAGTGTCACAAGATCCTTCAGAAATCATTCTGATATGCTGATTTGGTGCTCAAGAAACATTTCTTCTTATAGAAAGTTACATACATAATCATATTTGAATTGGAAATCTTTTGTAACATTATACATGTTTTACTGTCACTTTCGATGAGTTTAATGTGTCCCTGCTGAATAAAAGTATTAATTTCTTTAAAGAAACATCTGACTAACCCCAATCTTTTGAATGGTAGTCTTTGTTTTTCATGCCACTCCAACAATAATGTTGTAAAATAGAACATGTAACCTCACATACTGTATTTGTGTTCAGGGAGAGGGACAAGTACTTTGAAACGACATAATGAAGACAGAGCTTCAGACAGTGCATTGAAGTTTCAGAGGCATGACAGTAACTAGCTGTCTCGGAAGCAAGGATTTACACGCACCCCTCCTCAGACTAGTGTTTGGACCTGTCCTGAATCGTAGCACGAAGGACAATGTCTCTACTCCTCCATGCTTAGATTTTCCCGTTATGCTTTGCCATGTTGTCATTCTGCTTGTAGAGCTTGAGTTAGCATTGAGGTCAAACGTGTGGCGGCCCAGGAAACTGTAAACTAAGCCGTTCGGCATGATATAAAGTATGTAGTTACAGCATTTAAGATGTCTACATTTTTGCAAGCTATATGTTGATGTATTGTGAAGGAAAATGTTTTGTAGTATTCATGCAATCCAAATGTCAGTCATCAGTTTCTCTCTGAAAGTGTGTGTATCTAGCATCCCAGTTGATGTCCATTTGTGCAATGTTGGTTTTTTGGCAATAACTGCCATGTAATATCAAGAGGGATTTATTTGGAAATGCATAATCTTAATAGCGATAATCGAGAGCATACTGGCCACTAATTGAGAATCTTTAAACTTTTTAAGTCAAGTCAAAGGGTCTTATTGATCTAATTCTTCAATTCTAATTTATAAATAGACACATTAAAATGTCTGTCCAGAGCAAAACTCTGTATATTAAATTTGATTTTTGCTTTTTATAATGGAGTAACTATCATTGAGGCCTGTGGCTCTTAAGCACAAGTGGATTTGTTTCAAGGCAATTACAGGGAAACAAAGCCTTCTATGTATATAAGCGTATACTGTAAGTAATTCAGTCTACAAACCATTGTACATAACTTTTGTTCTTATTTACAGACTTGCTGTTATATTTTTTTATATGAGAGACAATACCTTTTTTGAATGTTGTAATGTCGTCTTTATAATCACCATTAAAACATGATAGACCTGTTGAAGTGATTATGAGATCATTCAAAGCATGTTCATCAGTATTCAGTGTATTAATTTTTTTTTTCTTAACATTCATATCAGTGTTGGCTATTAACAGACCAAATGTAATCTGTTTTACATGATCAGATTAGCTACTATTATGTTTGTATGATTTGAACAAAGACTGATTGTAACCCTAAATTTTAAAATATATGTACACAGTAAAGACACATGGACATTTTCACTGAGTAATGCAGTTCTTGCTTTCCAAACATTAATAACTGACAGTATACCATTCAAAAGTTTGGGGTTGGTAAGATTTGATCATTTAGAAAGTTATGTTTTATAATGTCTCATCAATAAGGCATTTATTTGATCAAAAATACAGTAAAAGCAGAATTATTTTGTAATTTTAGCAGTATATCTTGAAATACTACTATAATTTAAACCAATTATCTATTATATATATTTAAATACATTTTAGTATTTTTCCTGTGATGGCAAAGTTTACTTCAGATTGGCTACAAAAGACTGCGGTTTACTGGTCTAACTAGTTCTGTTTAAGGAGAGGGGTGTTGGTTAGTACACATGAAAATTAAGAACCTGTTTTTATCAAAACATACAAGACACAATTTAGGGCTCCGTGTGTTGCTAATAAAGGTGTATTTTAAATAGTTACTTTTTTATTTATCTGGTTCTTTAACCTGTAAACACCATTGATTACAGACAGCCACTCCCATTGTATATCACATGGTGAGCCGAGCAGATGTTTTAAAGCTCCATAATCTAACTGGGGTTGAGGTCGAGAAGGATACGAACACATCCTAAACCCACTGGACGACGATAGCCTAGTTTGTATGATAAACCAGATAAACTGCTCTTAGCGAAAGTCGTAAACGATGAACATCGAGGGGGAGGAGATGCGCAAACCAATCCGGCTCATCGCGGCTGCCTGCAGTGACATGGGCATAGGAAAGAACGGACAGCTTCCCTGGAGTCTTCGGTAAGACAATCATCATTCAAGACAGTGCTTTCATCCAGCTGGAATCGCTGTATTTCATAAGTTAAGTTATGTTAGATATGAATTAATCATTTGAATCAGTAATCAGGTGAACTCATGATCGACGTGACGTGACGAATATTTGATACTTCGGTGCCCAAATCCTTTCTTGGCATTCGAGGCACAAATTCAATGTTTTGTTGTGAAGCCAATTAGATATGTTATAGAAACTATCATAAAATGGAAAGCGGCTTAAAAACATCAAATCGGTGTGTGTGTTATAAACATGAACAGCTAAAAATATTTATATAAAAAAAAAAATATTTAAAAATTTTGAATGTTTTTATTTTTAACACTTACCTTAACATTTTCTGAACGTTCTCTCTCTCTCTCGTTTTTTTTTTTTTGTGTGTCCTATTCGTGGAATATGTCACTGACCTTTAGAGCTCAAACTGAATGACTGAATGTCAGCAGTTTTTTTGAATTCGAGAGCCCGCCCCATATGAGATAAGAGATAACAACACGTGCAGCCAGATAGCATAGGGATTATATTCTATTGGGAATTTCTTTATCATTATGGTATAGAATATTATGTTGGTATGAGCCTTTTCAGCCATACATATTAAATAGGATCAATGCATGCAGTACGATGGAGGATATCCTTGGTCAACTTTTGATTTTGGCACACAGCCCTGCTTTTTTATAAGCTACAAACACATGAAAGATATTTGTCATGCAGCTCAAATTGCATTTTGCACACTATGTAGTTATCAAAGCTGAATTAATATATATCAAATGGCACACAATATGTCTAATGTGCTCATGTTGTTTACAGAAAAGAATTTCAGTTCTTTCTGGATACAATTGCAGCTGTGTCAGCACCTGGTAAGTGCTTTATGTTTGGTTTGATTTATATTCTAGTTTATGTAAGTTTAACAGTATGACAAAATTACAGTATAACTGTTTTTTTGTTTGTTTTTCTGGTGCACATCAGGAAAGAAGAATCTGCTTGTCTGGGGCCGAATCTCCTGGTTCTCCTGTCCTGAAACAGTCTTTCCTTTGGCCAACTGCTTAAATTTGGTATTGAGCAGAAAGATGAGGTAAGCATATTCATTTATAAACATATGTATGTATGTGCACTACCATTCAAAAGTTAAGGGTCAGTAAGACTTTTTTTTAAGAAATCAATACTTTTATTCAGCAAGGATGCATTAAATTGATTAAAAGTGACAGTAAAGACATTTATATGTTATAAAAGATTAATATTACAAATAAATATTGCATGCTTTGAAACTTTATATTCATCAAAGTATCTTTAAAAAATGTATCACAGTTTCCAGAAAAATATTAAGCAGCACAACTGTTTTCAACATTGATAATAATAAGTAATTAAGAAGCAAATCAGCATATTATAATGATTTCTGAAGCATCATTTGACACTGAAGACTGGAGTAATGACTGATGAAAATTCAGCTTTGCCATCACAGCAATAAATTACATTTTAAAAATTAATAATAATAATATTTCACATTATTACTATTTTTACTGTATTCTTAAACAAATAAATGAGCCTTGGTGAGCATAAGAGACTTTTTTCAACATTAAACAATAAAAAATATACTTACCCCAAACTTTTGAACAGTAGTGATTTTTGTATTTATTTACTATATTCTGCATTACTTCAGTGCAGTGCCTCCACGTGCCCACTATCTGTGTAAGGATTTTGGGTCAGTAATTCGCCTGGCTTCTGAGCCTCCTTTATGTCACATTGTGGAGACCATCTGGGTTTTAGGAGGTCCAGATGTATATAAGGTGAGAAGCCTGATTTATGCAACATGTATATTATAATATATAATGTATGTTAATTAATACCGTAATTCGATTTATATTGTAACTGTGCTATTTAGGAAAGTCTTGAGCATCCATGGTGTGATCTCATCTATCTCACCGATATCATGGCCGACTTTGACTGCAATGTCTTTTTCCCAAAATTTGACCGCAATGTTTTCAGAAAACAAAAGGGGTAGGATTATCCTCTCATTTATTATTTCAGTTACAAAGATAATAAGGTAACACTCTACGGTTAGGTCCTATTTGTTAACATTAGTTAATGCATCATCTAAAATTAACAATGAGCAATACATTTGTTACAGTATTTATTCATCTTTGTTAATGTTTGTTTATTGTTAGTTCATGTAAGCTCAGGTCCATTAAATGAAATTAACAGACACAACTTTTGATTTTAATAATATAGGAAACGTTGAAATTAAGATTAAGATTAAAAAATACTTTTAAAGCATTTATTAATCTTAGTTTGTGTTAACTAATATAGTTAACTAATGTTAACAAGTGGAAACATATTGTAAAGTGTTACTGATAAGACTTGCCTCATTTTATGCATCAAATGCATTGTAATTTGTCTTATTAATTGTTGATTTTCTTTATATAAGCTTTCCTGGAGTACCAGATGAAATTCATGAAGAAAATGGTATTAAATTTCAATTTCAAGTATTCAAGAAAGAAGCTTAAGACTGAAGCCTTGAGGAGACAAGACTGTCAAACATGATACTAGAATCGTTTTATGTTTACATAATCTGAAACTACTCATGGTGATGGACATAAATATGAGACAGGAGAAAAAAATGCTTTTGCGTTTTCTCGCAAACGTATAGCTTTCCCGCTAGAATGTTTGCGTTCTCTCCCCATATATTGTGTTCATCCTTAAAACTTTTGCAGAAGTGTTACGTTCCCTGAAAAACTCGCAAAACATTTGCGTTATTGTGGAAAAGTGTTGCATTCCCACAAAAAACATTGCATTCCTTAGCAAAACATTTCCATTCTTTCACAAAAGTATAGCATTCTTCCGAGAAATTTTGCCTTTTCTTGCAAAACATTTATGTTCTTGTTTGTGCAAAAGTATAGCGTTCCCCAAAAATATTTTGCATTCACTCAAAAAACATTTGCATTTTCTCACAAAAGTATTGCATTCTCCTGAGACATTTTGCATTCTCTCGCAAAACATTTGCATTCTCTTGCAAAAGTATTGCGTTCCCCTGAGACATTTTGCGTTCTTTTGCAGAAGTATTCTTGCCCCAAAGTATTGATTTGATTTCATTTATTTAATCAGGGACAATGCACATTAATAACACATACAATATTTAAAATGCACCAGATTTAGCCAACACTGGCTAATTTTCATCCGTAGTCCCTTTTGGCAGGTTGATGTTAAGGACAGGAAAAAAATATAAACAAAATATTAATACACCAAATTAAGAACAAGAAGAAAATTTGAGAGCAGAAAAAAAAATAAACCAAGAATATTAAAACTAAATTACAGACTACCATACCATATCCATAAATCACTATAAATGATCACAATTTTGATGGGTCAATAACCATATTTTCAGCTTTTTCGAGAAACCACAGTGTCCTGTTAAATGTTTTAATTCTGTCAACTCTACTGGGAGTCTATTCCACTCATGTGTTCCTCTAAAAGCAAAAGATAACTGACCAAAGGTAGTTCTTCTTAATGGCACATTACAATCACCTCTAATACCGGCACGTGCATATCCTGTTATCTGATGTATGTAATCCTTAAAAACAGGTGGAGCAAAACCATTTAAGATCTTAAAAATAAGTACCAAATCAGAAAATTGAATCAAATGTTCCCAACTCAAAATAGAAAACTTAGGTAATATGCTACAATGGTGAAAACTGTTTGGTATTTTATCCAAGACCTTAAGAGTTTGTTTATAAATACTTTCAACTGGTTTAAGAAAAGACCTACATGTTTGAGTCCAGGTAGTCATGCAATATGTGATATGAGGAATAATCATTGAATTCTTGAATAGAACTGCTGCTTCGTTAGTCAAACTATTTCTAATAAATCTGAAATTCGCTAAGTTAAATTTCGCTATATTTAGGCCTACCACATTCTTCACATGTTTTTTAAAAGAAAGTTGAGAATCCAGTAATAATCCTAAATATTTTAATTCATGTACTACCTCAAGTTTTTGTTCCTGGACAAATACATCTGCTTTCACATCATAATCTGGCCTTTTAGTAAAAAAACATACAAACAGTTTTTATGACATTAAGATGTAAACGTGAATTGATAAGCCATTGTGCAACTTGATTCATAGTGTCAGTCAATTTCTGTGCAGCCTGTTGTTGACTTTTTGCATGTACATACAACACAAGATCATCCGCATACATTTGACAAATAACATCTGGAGGACATACATTTGGTAAATCATTTACATACATACTAAACAATAATGGGCCTAAAATAGAACCTTGCAGAACTCCAATATTATAATCCAAGTAATCTGATGTCGCATTTATAACCCGTACACATTGTTTTCTATTTTCTAAATAAGATTTAAACCACATAACGGCCTCAGTTGAAAAATTAAAATGTAATAACCGAGAAAGTAAAATCTCATGATTTACGGTTTCAAAAGCTTTCTTAAAATCCAGGAATACAGCACCAACTACACCTCCTTTATCCATCAAAGATTGAATATTTTCCAACATAAAACAATTTGCCATTTCTGTAGAATATTTTTTTTCCCTTTTATAATATAATTTTGCATTCTCTCGCAAAAGTATTGCGTTCCCCTGATAAATTTTGCATTCTCTCGCAAAAGTATTGCGTTCCCCGGAGAAATTTTGCATTCTCTCGCAAAAGTATTACGTTCCCCTGAGAAATTTTGCATTCTCTCTCAAAAGTATTGTGTTCCCCTGAGACATTTGCTTTCTTTCGCAAATGTAATCGCGTTCCCCTGAGACATTTTGCACACTCTCTCACAACATTTTCGTTCCCCTGAGAAACTTTGCATTCTCTCCATAGCTGTCACTAGTGGGGTGAAATGTGCAAAGTTTAGTGCAAACCCTGCTCCAACACACCTGTCTGTAATTATCAAATGTTTCTGAAGATCTTAATTAGCCGGTTCATGTGTGTTTGATTAGGGTTGGAGCTGATCTTTGCAGGAGGGTAGATCTCCAGGAACAGGGATGGGCACCCCTTGTATGAAACAATATTGTTTGGGCACCCCTTGTATGGAACACTTTATCTCCAAGGCTCTGTTGGGCGCTACAGTATATAACTGGTGGTACTTCATCACCATCCAAATCATAAGTATTTCAAAGCAGCTAGTCCTTTATATAAACCATATGAAGACCATTTTCCTAATGCCATCTTTTTTATTACATAACAAATCACACCACACATGACCTGAAACAGCAGATGGACACAGACAATGCTGCCAGTGATGAGCACTTCTTTCACGGTTACACATGCAACAGTTTGTGACCACTCACCAGATCTACTGTTACTCATCTCACTGTCACCATGGTGACACGAGTGTGATGAATCAAAGCAGATCAGGGGGATGGGACACAGTGGGAGTCATATATGGTTTGTGTATATATACCATCTGCTGTGTGAACTCAGTGCCTTACTGCCGTTAGTATTAGTTTTGTGTCATGTATGTTTTGTAGACAGTGTATTTAACTTCTTAGATTTGTGATCATTCTATACACTTGTTTTTTTGTGAAATTAAATCTGTGGTGCTATAATAAAGTTGGTTTCTAATCCAAATTGAAATACAAAGTGTGCAGCAACTTATTGACCACATATAGTGAGATATTATTTTTAAATGTCCAGTGTACATTGTGATAGTGAATGGCCTTCCCCACTAGATGGAGCTGGCAGCTAGGAATTCCTGCAGTAATCTGGGTTCTGAGGTATATAACTGGCCTTTCCAAACATGAGTTTGGTCCACCCATGATTTCACACAAGATCCTCAAAAAAAAAAACATTCTCAAAGCATGCTGGATAACATTGAAAACATACAAGCTAAAGAAAGCCATAGGCCTACCAAATAATAAGAAATCCATGTTAATTGTTATGCTGATAATATAAACTATTGTTCAAATGTTTGGGGTCAGTGAATTTATTATTATTATTATTATTAAATATAATATCATTATTAAAAGACTTTTATTCAGCAAGGTTGCATTAAATTCATAAAAGTGATAGTAAAAACGTACATTGTTACAAAATAAAATCTATTTCAAATAAATGCTGTTCTTTTGAACTTTCTGTTTATCAAAGAATCCTGAAAAAAAAATATGGTTTTCACAAAAATAATTAGCAGCACGAATGTTTTCAACATTGATAATAAAAAAATAATGTTGCTTGAGCACCAAATCAGCATATTTGAATAATTTCTGAAGGATCATGTGACACTTAAAACTGGAGTAAGGAAAAATGCTAAAATTCATCTTTGCCATTTCAGTATATTAAAAAAAGAAAACAGATGTTTTAAATACAAATATTTCACAATACAACTGCTTTACTCTATTTTTGATCAAATTAATGACACCTTGGTGAATACAAGACACTTTTTTCAAAAACAAATTGTTGGTATTGCTGGTTGGTTTTTAAATCTAATGTCTAAAATGTCCACATAGACATCAATAAAAACCAACTCATGGTTGCATACAGCACATTCTGATTAGAAGATCTGAGAGCAGATTGCACACAGAGGACAGCGGAACACTTCAGCATGACCGCAGACATGGAATATTTACCACCTTAATATTCCAGCATGCAAAGTCCAGGGCAGGAAATTATAGACTTTAATTGCATGTGTCATCTATTTTCATAATTTCCCTGAGTTATGCCCCATAAAATCAATGTGTAACATTTGCTAATAATACCCACTGTCACATTTCAAATGAAAAAGAGCTATTTATATCCTCGCTTATTAACCTCCTATGTGTTCGGGTATAACTCAAAGTGTCATTTGCAGGATAAAGCAGCCATCCGGTTGAAGCCATACACGAGGAGTGGACAAAGAATGGAGAACAAAGAAAGGCAGAGGCAAGAATTTAGAGATGTAGAAAAATCAGAGCAGCAATAAATATTAATGAAACCTACCCAAAAAGGTGCTGCATAAATGAATTTAATCATCAACTCTGATCAAGCTCAAAAATATCCATTATTTTGAAGCTATGAGAAGCTTGTGAGAAATGTAATAGTTTACCATTAAAGAAATCATAAAGTCCACTGCGTAAACAGCAGATGCCACAAGGCAATATGTAATGTAACTTCATTATAGATACCAGTGAAGACTTTAGTCTAATCATTAAAAAGCGTAAAATTATCTCAAAATGCTGCCCAGAGGCCAAAATATTGGGAAATGCTTGCAAATGAGATTCTGACGGCAGCACACGGGTAAACATTCATTGATCTGAATATTTATCTGCATAATGCATACCTCCTAGAGGTATTTTATATTGCTCATTATTAGAGACTTTGATGAGGAATTTCAAAAGCTACATAAATTACTTGGCACAACATGCCTGTATGTGACAGTACAACAATAACTCATTGCCACAAATGGCAAAAAAAAAATTACATTTACAATGTAGTTAGGAGAGAAGTTACATAAATTGACATTTTCCTTGAGATATGGGTTGACAATGTGTTAAGAATCACCTTCCACAATGCCAACAAAACATTCAATAATTTATACCTTTCAGCAAATGAATGATCTAAATAAAAGAATTCATGCAGAAAACAGACAAAAGAAACTGCTGTAAATATACTGTTTATGTAGCACATGCTGTTAAAATTATGGAAGCCTGTTTCTGCCATGCAATAAAACAAAAAAAAGGTAATTGTGACTTTTTAATCTTACAATTCAGATACAGAATTGTGAGATATAAACTCAGTATTATTATTTGTATTATAAACATGCAGTTCTGAGCAGGGGCGGTTCTAGACCACAGTAAGGGGGCACAATTTTAAAATTCATCTTAACCTTAAGTGTTATTCATTCAGTCATTTTTCACCCTGTCTTGTATCACTGCAATCTCTAAAAGTAATCTATAACAATTTCAACTAAATTAAATATTTCATCATGTTTCATTTATTTGACAAATATTTTTTTATTGTAGTCAGGGGCATCATGCACTCATTATTTTTGAGGGGGCACGAGTGAAGGGGGCTCTCATGCTTGTCATGTGACACACAGCAGCCACAATACCACTGTATAACTGATATAGGCTTATGTCCCTGAAGAAAACTAAACAAAACAATAAAACCATCACAGAAAGTATTAATGGTTTCCATTACAAATACCATTACAAACCATCAACTTTTAACCATTAAAAAAATGGTTTTCTGTAGTGTGTTTTGGGACATATTCCATTAGGACTTGTTGGTTTTAACAAGCCACCAATAGAAGGCAACCAATTACCAGTAGAGACAAACAGGGTCCATTACAGTTCCCATTAAAACCAATACAAGTCCTATTATAACCAGTAAAACCATTACTAATTTTGTAATGGTGTCTATTGTTTTTGTTTTTTTCAGCAGGGTTTTTTTTTATTTTATTCAATATATCCCTAAAATATATAATGAAATATCTCTATTCTCAAATATGTGTAAGTAAATGCATTTTGCACCTTTATAGATTTGGTCTATAATGGGCGATAGGCAAAGTAGCCTAATACTGTAATCTATTAACTACGCATAAAAGCCCGTCTTTTTTTCTTATGTACCAGATATGGGTGCCATGCCATAAAATACTTTTAATGCAACTGACTTTGTATTTAATGTGAATTTAATAAAAACACTGTAAGTTAATTATCCTATAACACTTTCACTGTACAAAAAGAGAGCAAAGAACGTTTACATTCTCAAAGAACATTTTCACTTCAGTCCAGTGAGTTCAAGCACTCTCAAAAACTGCCATAATAATCTCTAAAGCTGTTTACACTGTGAAATTAATATCTTACTTACATTCGTACATCTTCACTTGTTGTTTCTGATGAGAGAATTCACCAGAGAATTCAGTCAGCCAGCGCGCGCGGTGATGAAATAGCAGCGCTTCGGCGATGACTCATCTGAACGCCTCTGATTGGTCCTTGCATTCATAAGCTCAACAGAATCGTATGTGATTGGTTATAATGCACAGTGCTTTAAAAACGTGTGTGTCTCTGGCTCTGTGCCAGCCAGCGATCGCAGATTTAAATTTAGCAGCTGGTGATGTTTTTCTTTATATATATATATATATATATATATATATATATATATATTCGTTTACAGGACAAACTGCTCATTTCACCCAAAATTGTTTGCTGTGATATGATTCCAAATTTAGGGGGGCCAAGCTTGTTGACAGGGGGGCACTGCCCCCCAGAACCGCCCCTGGTTCTGAGAAAGAAAGTGCAAACTGTGAGATGTTCGCACAAAATTGTGAGAGAATTGTTATAAAATAAATCAGAATTGTATTATAAACTTGTATTAAAAACTTGTGTTAACTCACAGTTCTGTGAGAGAAGTTCCAAATCGGAAGCTATAAACTCACAATTTGGAGAGAAAAAAAATCAGAATTGCAAAAACTTAACTCAAAATTGAGATACAAGCCCAGAACTGTGTTAAAAATTAGCAAATTCTGAGAGGAAATAAGAGTCAGAATTGTGAATGTTAACTCAAAATTGCCAGATAACACCAAGTTTGTCTTGCAATCCTGTCCTTTTCCTTAGAATTGCAAAAAATAAATAATAAAATCTGAATTATGTTATAAACTTGCATCTGTAAGAACTCTGTCTTTTGTTCACTTCATTTTACTGCAGATTCGTTTACAAACAAGGCACATTTCGATGTAGGATTTTCAGAAGGATTGAAACTAAAAGGTAATGCTTTGCCGACTATATTGCAAACACACACAAGCCAATCATAGCAGTGGGCCTTTAACTTCCGAGTCTACAATCCGCCACAACTATTCAAACACAGCGTTCTGAAGAGAATAGGGTTCTCCAAGTTCTGAAGAGGGGGTCAAAAATACGACTGAATATAGCCTATTGCTTCTAAATGATGTTTTTTGATGTAAAAATCTTGATAACATTATAAGTGGACCTCAGAGAACAGTACAAAATAAAAACAGAGGCAGTTCATGATCCCTTTAACTCAAAATTGTAGAGATTCAAACACGGAAATGCAAGAAATAAAGTCATAACTGTGTTAAAAATTCGCAACTCAGAGAAAAAAAAAAGTAAGAATTGTGAGATGTTAACTAAAAATTGCCAGATGTAAACTCAGAATTTCAAAAAAATTAAGTCAGAATTGACATTAAAAGGTTGCAATTACTATATTTATTTTTTAATTCCATGTTGGAAACAGGCTTCGATGCTTAATCTTCTGATCGAGGTGGAGCTACTGGATTAAAAAGTGGCCTCTCTTGCCTAAGACGCAACTTCCCGTAGCTCATCTCAAAGTCCTTCTTGGTGCCGTTGAGGACTTCCAGGCTACCTGAACGCACATCATAACCAAAAGAGCGCAGTTTCTGAATGCGATACTGAATTATATGAGTTGTCAGTTCTAACACTGTGGGAGTCTCCATGATCTGCTCCATACTGACTCCAGAAGTGAGGAGGCCTTTGAAGCGATCAGCTAGTATAGGCACAGAATAATATAACAAGGCTTGACACTGAAGTACGATCTGCCTGAGCTCTGCTTCTGTGCATCCTAGGGTCTCCTGGGAGTAGCTTAGGGTGAGTCTCATACTTTCAGGGTTCAGCTCAGTAACAAATCCCTTCAGTTTGGAGAGCAGCCGCAAGAGCTCATCGCCGGTAAAGCCCATGTTGCGTAGGAACGCCAAGTTATCGTGCAGGGCGTCCGGAAGCTTTAGAAGCACGTAGGGATTCTGTGTAAGCAGCTTCTGCAACCAGATCTTCATATTGTCCTGCTTCCCGCCCAAGTCCAAATAGGTCTTCTGCAGGGTTTGGATCATCTGCTCGTTTTGCTCCATGGGTCGGCTGAAGCTCTGAGGGGCGCTGGCCATGAGCTTGCTAATGATACGTTTGTTGAGATGTAACATCTGGAAATACGCAATGTTGGCTTTCTGGTTGTCTTGATAAGAGGATGAGGTGAAAAACGAGGCGGGGAATTTTTCTATGATTCCTACTAGATCCTTCTGACTGGCACACACTGACATCCACAGCTTTTTCTGCGCCTCCATTTGATCAGGTTTGCAGAGGATGGCCTCAGGATGGAGTTCCAAAACACGGGCGATAACTGGCCCGCTAGCCCCCATGTCCCTCAGCAGGGCGGCGGTCTCGCTCACGTACACGGGACTCTGGCGCAACACCCAACCCCTCAGCTTCCGGACTTTACTGATGTCTACGGACAAGTCGTACAAGGCGTTTATGGCAAGCGGGTTCTCTTCTTGAGCAATAACGGAGCGGGGCCTCGTGAGAATCAAAGGTGTTGCTTGAGCCCGCTGGCAGTGGAGACACAGGGATGTCGTGACTAATCGCAACATGCTTGCACAATCTACAGGTCTGTGGGCAGGGCTGTTGGGTAACTGTTTGCATTGCATGCAAGTAACGTGCCTGAAACAATTGGAAAAACATATCAGAAAATCTACTTCGTCTCAATGTATTAATAACACTTCCTCATTCCCATTTACTCATGCAAAGCTGATATCACATGAAGTCATTCGAGTGAACAACAGAGTGAGCATTCAGACACTAAACTATCCACCCATAGTATAAAGAATTTTTTAAGCAGAAATCAACTAGCTGTGTCTCATTGCTAACATCCGTAAAATGCCAATTCCACAGAAGAGCCAAGTTATTTTACATCAACACCTAAGATAATTTACTTATGGTAACTGTTAGATATTAGCTTTGGAGAAAACGGCAAAATTACACAACAGCAACTGTTGGGTACACACACAGACAAAAAGTACAAACAGGTTAGACAGTTTCTTTATAAAGAGATCATGACATTTATCGTGAAACACACACTCACACACTAGATACCTTGAGGGGCCAGGACGTCCCAATAGTTTTTGAATGACATTTATGAGACGGCACTATTAACCCTCATGCTCTGTTTGGGGGTTTTCAGCCCATAAAAATATATTTTTTTAGACTTTTGTGGCTTTTTTTGAGGCAATCTATATTCTGGTGTTCTCCTATTTGAGAAAAGTTTTAGGCTTCCGAAGAAACAGAACAAAATATCAACAACACATTTTGTACTGAGGGGCACATCAAAATCTTTGTTCCGTAAAATGCATTCTAAAATCAGAATAACATACATTAAATGTCCACTAAATGTTTCATTCAGTACATCAGTCGCTATCTATCTATACATAAACGCAATTATGTTAATCTCAACAGAACACGAGGGAGTGCGTTCTCTCTTATGAAACATAAGTCATGACATCGAGGTAAAGAAACAAACAGCATAGTCTACATGCGGCTTGCATTTATTAGTCGAAAAATGTGCCATTCAATGCAGCTCGCATTTGTCGCAAATAATATCATATCTGAAACGTGTTGATAAGACAATAGGCTACCTCTGCAGTGAGTGACAGCGGTCACATCTTCAGTGCTGGACCTCTTGTTCTGGTTGTGACGCCCGTGGTGTCTGAGCACAACAGCGCCAACTTTAGTACAGGAGGAACACTGAAACCATTAAATATAAAAACATTTTGATTTACAGACTTTGATAGATAATACGAACACAGTAAAGGGAAATATGAATTGCACACTAACCTAAACTACAAAATAATCAAAATTGGCACTAATATAATATTTATGAATGACGACCAAATATTTAACAGATAATAGCCTACTATTATAAGCTAAAGTCATTGAGAACTGTGTTTTCAAAACAGAAAAGTTCCTTAAAATGGTATCAGGGACTGTGAGCTCTATAATCAGCACAGAGAGCAATTAGTTTGAACGGCAGTGGAGAGTGAATCACAGTTGGAGCTTAATCACAATGCTGGATCATGCCTGCCTACTCAAACTGTTCACTCAGCCCACCCTTGAAGTCTCTACAATCTGGCGACTTACAAAGAGCTTTGCATTCAGACGGCCCCCACAGAATATTAGGTACCTGTAGGCCGACAAGGTACCGTTTAAGACAATGGATTTTCTTTATTTGAAGACTACAATGTATTTAGAGATGTTTAAATCTCTGTCTCACAAAAAGCTACGTTTTTAAGTTTTTAACAAACCATAGGCTACATTTTGCGGGCATACTGGTCACACTTAAAGTTCCAAAAATTACTTAAACATGGCTTTAAAAAAATAATAATATCAATAATTTGCAAGTATAATAGAATAAAAGAAGAATTTAAAAAATATTTAAATATTTAAAGAATTTAAAAATATTTTAATAATATAGGCCTATATTAATATACTGTATAGCCTACTGTATATTATGTAATTGATGTATATGTGTGTGTGTGTGTGTGTGTGTGTGTGTATATATATATATTCTAAAATAAATTTAACTCAAATCAATTACACTTTTCAACTGCACTATTTAATTAATTACTTTGCCAGATATTGCAGTATGTCATTGTAGTACAAGAGTGAACACTCATGTGAATGATTTTCCCTGTATGCAAACAATCAGGTTCTTGCAGAACATTGCTGAAATGGTTGACTGAAGCTGTGACTCTCTAAAAAAAAATGTGCAGATGTGTTCTTTTTTTCAGCTTCACGTCAGAATTAACTAACATAGACATTTTTTTACACATTGCATTTTCTCTGTTATGCTTAACACAGTGGTTAAAATGCAGTGTATAGTGTCTCTTGAAATAAATACTCAGACACACACACGATACAACCTAAAGAGGAAGAGCGCAAGAGAGAAAATAACCAGTTTGTCTGTGCAGTGCTTCAAATTTCTTTTGATGCATGAGATAAAAAAAACAAGATTAAAAGAAGAACCTTAAATGGAAAGATAAATGATAACCATGTGCTCTGGGTTATAAGGGAGGATATAGGCATGAGGAAAGCAAAGCAAGAAAAACTGCACCTGAGAAGCTGAAGAAAAAAACCCTGCACCTAAGAAGGACAAAATCCCAACGTGGGTGGATCTTAATGCCAAACTTCAGAAACAGGTTACTCAAATTTCTGAGTATGTGGAAGGCTGAAAGCAGTCTCGCGGATGGACAGAGTAGAACAGGATGATCCAAACCAAGAGCACTGTGATACTTCTCGCTCTGCTGCTGGTGAGCACTTTTGCAGAAAAAGACCCAGAGCCCATTTTTAAAGCTCTTGGTGGGGAACTTGAGGGTTATTGCTTTGGCGATGATATTGGTTGTGTATAGAATGACTGCTGATGGAAAGGAGCTACTGGGTCAGTTCTCGAATCCCTCAGTTTCACCACCTGATGCCTTTAAGGGTCGGATCAGTTTCTCCACTGAAGTTGAAGGGCTGCTTGGTCTGAAACTCACAAATCTTCAGTTCTCTGATTCTGGCATCTACATCAGAGAGTGCTGGAGTGATGGCACTATGGAAAATTATCGCAAACACTATCTCTACGTTTGTGACAAGGAGTTTGGCTTTAAGGAAATTTCACTGACACCCGGCACAGGTGTGGATCTGGAATGCAATATGGATTCCATAAAGCATGCTACAGTAAAATGGTACAGAGATCTGCATAACGTGTCTTTGATCATGGATACTAAGATTTCTTTGGAGCCATTGCAAGCGGAGTTTAAAAGCTTCATTCGTGTGCATGGCGAAGGCTCATTTTTACACGTTTCAGATGAGTTTATTCAGGACAGACCTCGTTTTTTCTGTCAGGTCATGGAGGGAGAGCAATGCAGGAGCTTCCAAATCATAGGACTGCCAGAGGAGCCTGAATTGAAGACTATTTATCGTTCTTACGGAGAAGATGTGTTCCTTACATGTTCAGTAGACCCCCTCAGACAGAATCACTGGAAAACACCCTTTGGTCAAGTTAACTCATCGGCACCAGAAGGGACAACCGAAAACCAGATGTTTGTGTCGACAAGAATGAATTCTAAAAACTATTCCCTAGTCATTCAGTCTCTCAATTCAGATCATTCTGGGAGCTATAAATGTTTCTCTACCTTCCTCGTTGAAGATTATTTTTTGAATGTGTGCCCTTTGCATGAATCAACCGATATTTTGTTTTCTGCAAGCGATAAGAAGGTGGTCCTCCAATGTAACTTTATGTCTTTACCAGCATTTAGCGGTAAAGTTGAGTACGCCAGTGTTCTGTGGTATCGAAAGACAGGTGAGAAGGACATCCAAATAGTGGACACAGGGGATACTTTTTTAACCCCACCTAATGATTTACAAGGTCGTATAAAGTTTTCACAGGAAGATTCCTCTCTCATCTTTACTGATCCCCAAAAGGAGGACAGTGGGACGTACTGGTGCGTGGTGCTGTTGGAGAATGAGGAGACTGATGATGAGGATGCTTACGGTGGTGATGATGGCAGTAATGAAGATGATGAGGAGGAACCCCATTCATGGATAATGGATGAAGAATACATGTACATGTGTCTCTTTAGGCAGGTCACCAATTTAAAGTTTCACCAACCTAATACAAAACGAAAGTGGAATCATACAGCTCAGCATGAACCTGAACCTGACCCTGACCTGACCCTGAACTTGAGACTAACCTGGCAATGTATGCTTTGTGTGCAGGGCTTATAGGTCTATTATTACTGGCTGTGATCTGTATTGTGGTGGTTCTAAAAGTTAGAGCTAAGAAAAGATCTGCATCTATTCAAGGAGGTCTTAAACCACCTGAAGAGGAAGGAATAGCACTTAAATCAACGAAAACGTAGAGTATAAGGTCACTGCTTTTTTAAACAATAATTTGTGCATAATGTTCATGAACAGTGTAATTGTGAGAATTAAGAGGAAACTACTTAAGGTAAAGGGATAGTTCACCAAAAATTCACTAGAAATTCTGTCATCATTTACTTACTCGCATGTAATTCCAAATCTGTATGAATTTCTTTCTTCTGTGGAATACAAAATAAGATTTTTTGTACATACCATCAAAATCAGTGGTGACCAAAACTGCTTGGTAACTAACATTCTTCAAAATATCTTCTCTTATGGGTAAGTAAATGATGAAAGAGTTTTAATTTTTCAGTGAACTATCCCGTTAGAGTACAATTTCACCTTCGTACCTGAAAGATTTGTAAGATTTACTCAAAAGGTTGCTCAAGTATAGCAAAAAGGTGTTCAATTTCACAATTACGCATTTGGCAATTGTTGTTCTTGTAAATGTTGAAATGGATCACGTCTTCTAGGTGATCACGCAGCAAGACTCAGGCATGAGGGTAATGTAAAACAGCTACTAGCACACGTGACATTTTCTTGTGCAACGAAGACAAGACCAGCTGGTTTGTTTCCCAGTCAAATCTTGAGTACACACTAAGCAAATGGTGCTTTAAAAATAAACACGCCATAAAGCTTACATCAAAGCTCATTTCACATGAAGACAAACATATGGGTCTTAAAGGGATAGTTCACACAAAAATTAAAAATCATTCACTCACCTTTATGTCGTTCCAAACCAGTATGACTTATTTCTGTTGAAAAAAATAGTCATGCAGGTTCAGAATGACCTGAGGGTGAGTAAATGATAACAGAGTGTTCATTTTTAGGTGAACTATTTCTTTAACTATATGCTTTATAGAGGATAGTGTACATATAATACCTATACATACAATTCTCTTAGTTATTTTCTGCATTTATGGTTCAAAATTGCAACATGTCTTGTAAAAACACATCCATTAATCATGTATCCCATACTGCAAAGAGACATTTAGTACTACTGAACTGCTACCATTAGAACATCATCTCTCCCAAGACAGAAATCTTGGTAATGATAAACAACAGATGTGCAAACACATCCGTAAACATTTTCATTCTTCTCCTGACTGGGGACGTGTAGAACACTTCTTGTTCTAATTTCTCTTCGGTTTCCATTAATGTGTCAACAGAGTTTGAATCTACTGCTGAAACTAGTCTAACAGCTGGCTGCGTAAACACCGGTAGTTAGTGAGAGAAAGGCTGACGGTGTCTAGAGAGCACAGTGTGGATTTGATGGACATGTTTATGTCATGTAAAGCTGTGCTGGTGGTCTTGCGTGAAAACACAGATTAGAGAAAAGGCTCTGTTAATGTGCATTCCAAATATGACCAATGTGATTTGTTGTGGTTAGGGCTGACAGCCAAAGTATATCTTTGTTAAAAAGGTATTAAAATCATTTGAGTTACAGTGGGATGGTTGGAATTGTTTGAAAGCTTTAATCCATATTTGCGTTTTTATTACAACACAGGTGCGTTGTCAATGTATCCGCTTAATATAAATAATCCAGTGCTTTGTTAATGGATTTTTCTTTTTATAATAACACCTTGATTGCATTCAGAAATCCTGTCAAATGTTTGAAAAAAAAGTGATTCTGGAACATATAACGATCTTGATAATTAACTGAACATGTCATAGCAACATAACCAATAACAGAACATGCTGAGTGAGACACAAAGCCAGTTTTAAAGAGGTGTTGATGGTTCCCACTAAATAAAAACAGTGCTTATTTGAAAACAACTGATTAGACTGCCTTTGCGTGATTGAAGCCACTTTGACACATCTAATCTCTAATTTACTCTAGTGTACTGTTTTCTTTTCTTTTGATATGTGTCAATGATTCATAACGAAGTCCCTAACCATGAATCATCCAGCAATGTAGACCAGTTCGACAGGCAGGTTTTTTGATGGGCCATGTCTGCTTTCACTTGTCAAAATAGGCTGTCAACCTCCCTAACTGTCATTATGCATTACGCCAAAAGGCAACAGTCGTATTTCATGGGTGTCATTTCTGCTCCAACACATGTTTGTATTTGTCTTAAAACTTCTGTCCTTTATTTGAAACATCTGTAGACTCTTATAAGCTTTATTTTATTCAAAAGATTCCCTCAGACTGTCAAGGTCGTCTTGTATATAAATTTTACCCAGGTTCTGCATGGTCTTAAACCCATTTAACGGCAGCATGCACTGAAAAACATTACCCAAAGACATGTCTCACTCCTCAGATATAATAGTTGCTGCACCCCTGCTGATAAAATCGCTGCAATTTTCATCTAAAAGACTTTTCAGGCCTGTAGTGAAGTGCATGTCCACTGGAGGTGTCATTTTTGTAATGAAAATTAAACATTGAGTTTGTCTGGCCACCAAACCTTGAAGGAATTACCTTTCATTGATTTCAATTAAAAATGCATGCATGAAAGAATGCTGTTTTTCTTTTCAGAAAGGGAAACATAAAATGTTCACTGACTTGTGAGACCTTGGTATCCAGTTTCTGTTTCCATAAAGTATTACATGTTAAACATGACACATAGCCTAATATGACTGTTTCCAAAAATATTGGTTCCTAGAGACGAGCCGCGTTTATAACTCAAATATGTGTCATGAGGCAATGTGACTTTGCCGTACAGCAACACTAAATCAAAAAAATCACATTAATAAACTCAACCAACCAAGAGTATTTGTGCAGACAGGATATGCCCCCTGAAATAGCCCTGGAACAGCCTAACCGCAATAAAAACGCACACACACACACACACACACACACACACAAACACTATGAGCTAGGAGTGGCTTCCAGGACAAAAAAGCCACTAGCAGCATAAGTCCTCTTGCTTTCTGAGGGGACTGAAATTAAGGAGAGAGGATCATCAGGAATGTCTATCAGTTAAACTGATTTTAACATGAATGTGATGAGTGATGGGCTTCTAGGTGAGATAATGGCTGTTCAAATGATGAACCGAGGTTGACAAACCTGAAAATAATCAATCAGTGGGTTAATAGCAGGATTATTCAACAATTTAACAGTTTATTTGAAATAATTATATGCTATGCTGATTAAACATTTTCATTTTCAAATGTACTGAGGAAATCCCTCAAATTAAAATAATTTAAAACATTACCGGTATAGTACATCATTGACTAGATATTACAAAAAGTGATTTTAAAACACGCAGGTGGTATACTTCAGTCCTGAGCTAGTATGAAAATTCTTTATTATGAAATTTCCCTATGGGTCAGAGAATACAATTATTTTTTAAATAATTAATTGTACTATATTGTACATTAAATTAGATTTTTATTATCTGATTTAGTATGATAGTCAATTTATTCTCATCTTGTTGATTTCATAATGTTTACTATTCCTCTTTTGAAGGATTGAGTGACTTTTTTATTCATTTTTTATGGGACCAGCTGCCTAGTGTAAATAATGTTTTTGTATAGTCTTCTTGTGTACACTGCCTCCTCAGGGTGTTTGTAGACCTGCAGGCTCAGTTTCCTGCTGCCATGGGCTGCATTTCTTTCTCCCTGCATGCTATGTGGGTATAATTATTGCACCTAGCTTGTTGCATGGGTATTTATGTGTGTATGTTTGTGCTTATCTTTCTACAGGCTTTGTGTTGGTGGCGGGCTCCTCTGAAGTGATTTGGAGCCTGGCATCTGGGGTCTGTCAGCTCCTCTTTTGGTGGCTATAAGGACAGTAAAGACAAGCCTTTAGTGAGATCTTGTAATGGGTATTACAGTATAGTATCCAACCTTTCGAACGAAAATCTATCAGTGATTATATTTTGCTAGTGGTTTTGTCTGTGTTAAGTGCTTTTGATAAAATCAGAGCTTTGTACTTGTAAAATATGCTAAGTAAGGTATTTGTTACAATATTCATGAATCTGGTGAGGAATTACTTTCAGACACACACACACTATTTTAAGTCTTTTATGATAGCAATTGTGTGGGAACAAATAGTTATTTTTCACTAAAAAATCTTTAAATTTGCCCTAACTGTCTTGGATTGTTCATGAATATTCAATTCACAAGAGAACTACCAATGTCCAATTAGTGAGCAGATTTATTGGAGTCGAATCCTTTGATGGTAATTGTTTGATGGTCCTAATCCGAATCAGGCTAATCCGATTCTCCTTTGACATCAGTAGGCTATTTATACTACGTTTGCTAGCTCTTATTCACACATTGATATTTTTTTTTACTTATTCACAGAAAGCATCGTTCTGACACTGATCCTCTGAAAATAATGTAAACCCGAAACTTGTGCCGTGAAAAAAATTATCCGAAAGCGTGTTTTTTAAATTATTATTATTATTTCCAGAGTGCACATGTGCGTTGAAACCCTGCTAAATATAGTTCTTGAAAAAGTAGCCTATCTTGGTGCTGGCCTGGTACTAGCCTACACAGTTCGAGATTACTGCTGAATGCATAAACGCGAACGCCACTTTAGCATCTTAAACCGCATTCTTGCAATAACCGGCTTAGGCTACTGGTTCATCGTGAATAATGCTCTGTTCATCACAAAAATGTATCATGACTTTAGAAGAACTGTAGCCTATCTATGCACTAAGATCCCTTTTACGATCTTGACATAGGCCTATCACCATTCATTGCATGAAAAATGTTGACCAGCCTACTTAGAAATGATTGTGTTTAGGAGAAAGTCATAGGTTTGAAACGATGAAGCTGAATAAATACCATCATTTTTATTTTTTGAGTTAACTATCCCTTTAATAAACTCATATACAAGCGATTTTTTGAAAAACCCTGTGAATAAGTGTCTAAAATTACTCAATGAAAGAAAGAAGCAACTGGTTTGCGTCAGGTGCAAACAACCAGAAACTTCTTGTCTTCCCGATGCACGTTTTCAACCATCGTCTCTGACTGAGTAAAGGTAGAAGGCAGACAAACCAATGACAGAGGAAGAGAAAAACCCACTGGTTATCCACGCGCGATACCCACCCCCTGCGTTTACAGAAAGCCAACACTATCCATCTGTCACTTAATACAGACGCTCAGCACACGTATCGTTTGGCTGATATAGGTGGACTGACTCGAGATCCGCAGGACTATCTGGATAGCAACTTTACTGGATCGAGTCCATGCGTGTTTTATTGGGGAATATTTCTGCACGTCGTGAGTGGTAAGAGATGCGCGGATCGTCCTCTTGTCAGAGTCCGTTCTCATCTAACTGCTTTCGTCAGGTTTCATCAATGTTATGTTTAGACTCGGTACTGATCATAATAACTTCTAGGCTGCAAATGCATTTGATAGGCTACAGTTTCTCTCGGAGCTCGGGCAAGAAGTTCTGTCAGCGGAGGCTGTGTGACAAGGATGCTCTTGACAGATGTGTGACTGGATTCAGTCTTATAAAAAAGCTGGCGATATAAACTGCGAACATCAGTGATATTTAAACTAATATATGTACCAGTAAGATGCTGGTAAAATATTCTGTTAGTTGTTTGTGTAATTAATTTGGCAGTCTTGTGGGAAGAGCTAGGTATTTTATCAGTGTAAAAAGAAAATATTTAATGCATTTTAAACCATGATTTAAAAACATATGTAGGTTAAATATCATGAAATAAGGTCAGTTTTTGTTTCAACGTTGAAACAATGTTGATACAACGTTTAATGCTAAACAGTTGAAGCATGCTCTGGTAAAATAGAAAAACACCAGACTAAACTGCATTGCAAGTCTTATCTGGTCTCAAAACATGGTCAGTTAAGAAGGGTTTAAGGCACTTTTCATTAAATTTGTCTTGGAAACCAGCTTGACCGTGAGCCGTCTTAATGAGACCAGCAAACCAACTGAATACCATCTTAAACCAGCTTAAGACCAGCAAACCATTGTTAAGCAGTTTTTATTCTTACAAATTCTGCAGGACAGCTATAATGCACTATAGACAATGCACTATAGACATTTTGATGGCTATTTATTGAGCGATACTGTTTTTATGTTTTTTTGGATATTATGGATTGGTCACTCACATTAGTGTCTTGCCTGTAGCTGTATTGGCCATAGACACACATTAACCTTGAATATAGCCTGCTGTGCCTAGGCATATAGACACATGGAGAGAGTTCAGACACATACTGTATGTAATAATAAATAACTAATCATACCTTAGAATTCTGCATATCTTTCTAGACTTGTATTAACATCTCAATTAATCTATTTATAAAAGTTAAATTCTTTTCATTCATGTGATTTAGTTCAAAGTGGTCAAATACCTGCTATAGATGACCTTGGCAACACTTTGATTTGGCAAGAAATAAACTTATGTTTTAAATTGTGGTGAGTATTCAGATATTTAATGAATTATCAATCTACTCTAACATTTATTAGTTGAGGTAAACGAGTAACTATTTGTTCATCGTTGGAGACATTAACATGGCTGTAATGAGTTTTTAAAAACAGATTAATATATTTACAGCAAGGTCAAGAGACCCAAAGACATTTACATAGGAGAAATGTGACAGAAAGAAATAGATATCAATTTTCTTCCAGCAGCTGACGGCTGATAGTCCTGGTGCTTGATTGTGTTGGTCGATGGCTGGAGCGATTTTGTCAAATGGCAGAGAAAGCTAATCGTAGCTCTCAGTGTGCACACTGATGGAAATAAATTTCCCCCTTACATTCCCTATTCCCAGTGTGGTAATCAGTTTGTTGAATGAAAAAGCAGAATCATAAGAGAGTTTATTGTAAGAGACAACCCTAAAATCCTGTAAATGGTTTGAAAAGGGCTGCAGCCAATGAGGATTTTAAGATTGCATGATTGAAAAGAGAAATACAATCTTTACTGCAGTCTAGACGCTAAAGTATATGTCAGATTTGATTCATTTTTTTTTATTTCAAAAGCCATCATAATGTGTTTTTGGCCTCTCTCTTGGAAATGAAAGTGTAGATATGTTAAAAAACAGGAGAGCTGAAATAACCAGAGAGTCACAAAAATACAACCAGCTGGTCACATGCAGATAAGTTGACTGATTTCAATATATTGATTGTCACAGACACAAAACAATCTGATCAATCTCCTGAACATGCTTGACTGTTTTAGTCACAGCCGTCTTATGCCATTAGCTGTATATAACTGTCACTATATACAGAGCTGCAGTGGTGACTAGTCCCTCTCAGGAGCTAATAAAAAGCACAGGGAAACAACCTCATTGAATGCTCAATTAGCAGGCCAGCAAGAGCTTTTCATGCAAAGTTCAAGGAACCCGAGGCAAGCGACATGGCTGTTCATTGATAAGGAATTTGTTGAGTGCTTGATTGCCACATCTGTAAATGTATGCGCTAACAATGTGTTTGAAATTCTGACTATGTCCAAAATTGCCATGCTACATTTTTCAGACATGTTAATTTATATTAGCTGCAAAATAAAATATGTAATATGGGATTTCTGCTTCTTACATCTTACAAAATCACTGATACAGACTGTATTCATTTAGGGAATAACAGAAAATTGTACTTGGAGGCCATCACTGTCAATTTTGTGCCACCTATGATAGATGAAATGGTTCTTAAGGACTTCCTCAAGAGAAACATGTGGCAACATACATCACAGCTGAAATAGGCACTGCATTATTTAAGATGGTATTTTTTGCCAATTGAAGAGAAATTAGATTGTGATGAGAGAATATGTTGCAGATATTGCATCCTAATAGCAACACCTCAAACAGTGTGAACTCAAAACTGCAGCAACATATTGATTTTGGAGCAAGTTTATGCAATTTGAAATGTTTTTTATAGCTGAGAAAAGACCAACTAGCTTGGGTTGTCATCTGTGACTAATACTGAGATGCTATAACTTTTGAGCTGAATTCTGGGCATTCAAAAGTAAATTAATTTTAAAGCACAAGCAAATGGACAAAGATTAATGCTTCCGACTCATTAGTCTTACGTATCTTTGAAAAATAAGTCAAAAGGCCTGCTGTCACCGTCACCGGGAACACGGAGCGAGGAAACGTGGAGTAATCTTCACAATACTTTTAATGATCAATTCAGGGAACAAGGAGAACAGGGTAAGACAAACACCAAATGACATATAACAGCCGACAGGAAACAAGAGGCAGAACACACTATAAATAGACAGAACTAATGAGGGGAAAACGAGACACACCTGGAACATAATCAACACACGGCTTGGACTAAATGAACTGAATGGGGACAGGGAAACCCAAATATGGTCACAAGAGGGAGGGAAACACAAGACATGGGGAACACAGGTCTGACACCTGGGGCCTGTACCATGATGGTAGATGAACAAATTCAGAGTTATAGGATAAGTTTTGAGTTGACAAAACCAAACCACTCCAATCTGGCTTTGTTGGTACCATGAAGCTGATCATCAACTTTCTCTGTCAACTCAGGCTTGATCCTGAGTTAATGGAGCACGTGCACATGAATGTGTGACATCAGCGGCGAACAGCCAATCACAACACAGAGCAAGTGTGATTAACTTCTCAAAAACTCTTTTGTTAAAGGTTAAGAGATTAATGAATATGAGGAATCTAAATGCATTTCCACTGAAGTACTTGTCCATGAAAGAGGACAACTAAAGGAAATTATCTTGCTCTATCAGTGCAGTCACAAGTGAAACTTGTGAAGTTAGTTTATATAGTTGATTATATATAGTGATAGAGACTCAAACATGTAAGGTCACATGTAGCCATTTTTAAAGTGTTATCTATTGATTCTTCCACTTATTTATATTTCATATGATCTGAATTAATATTCATTTAAAATAAATGCTTTATAATAATTGTTAAACTAAAAGTGCTTGTGTGTAATGGAGTAATAATAATATAAATAATATAATATATAAAGCCAGACTATTTTGTTGTATATATATATTTTTTAAGGTACTTCTTAGTGAGCGTTCATTTGTAGGAAGAGAGACTGGGGGAGTGACTTTTTTGTGTGTCAGACATGTGTCACTTTGCTCACATCTGATTGGTCCAATTTCAGTTTGAGATCTCTAACTCAGAACATAACCTGCCCCGGAGCAGGTTAGCTGTGCAGTGTAAGTCACTATGGCAATGAACACCGCTAAAAGCCAAGCTACTTTCATGGTACCTAAAACCCAGGATTGGTGCAAACTAAACTGAAACTTACCTGGCTAGCCAGCTAAACCGGCTTCATGGTACAGGCCCCAGGTCCACATCACATCTTATTTTGGCCAAGAACTTCTTGCATAAACAGAACATTGTTATTTTAAGTATCAGTGAGATACTATTATAGTGTTTATGTTTTCCTTTTTCATTTTTACTTTAGTTATAGTTTTTTGTTGTGTTTTTGTCTATAGTTTATTTTATTTTTTTTACTAAGTGAAAATGAAAAGTATTTTCTTCAGCAACTAGCTGAAATAAAATACTTTTTTCAGGTAACATTAATTTTGTTTCTAGTAAGAAAATGTTTGTATGGTTTTCATTTAATATGGTTATAGACAGTGGTCGAATCGTAAAAAAATTTCAGGGGGGATGGTGTGGTCGGGGGTGGGGGGTGGTGGGTGTTTCTATTTCTATTTCTAAAAAGGTTTCTATTTAATGAAAAATTTGCCTTATTAAATTAACTATTATTTATAAGTTTTTTTTCCCTTCTGGGGCCTGAAATAGAGGAATTTTGGTCAATATTGATAATTAAACAATATTTTACTGAATGTGTTTTTGTGCTGTCACCTTGGCTGATTTAGGTCTGTCATGGCAATAATACCGCCAGTAGGTGGCAGCAAGTCCCTGTTTTAATAAATTACTTACTGAATCATTCATATCAAACGATTCGTTCAAAACGGCTGATTCAATAGAAACGAAACAAGTGAGACCATCTGACCGCTGAATCACTGGCTCACTCGATTCGGTCTAAAACTGGTTAATTCATGGAATGAAACACTGTGTTGCTATGCACTGTTGTATAAAACTAATAGCACAGTTGTGCTCGCGGCCTCGCGCACGTGCTGATATACAGAAAAGTACATTGCTTGTGCAATGAATATAAAAACGTAAAAACTCATATACATGGGTATTTTTTGTTTAATTGCTGGAATTATAAGGGCATTCTAACTGTATTCTAATGGGCTTCGTCGCACAGTGAATGCTTTTGGACTCTCAATACGTGTTTTTTTTTCTCTCTATCAAAGTTGGATAATATCAGCTCTCCTATTGTCTCTCAGTTCCTCACAGTCACACACATTATGTCAGGAGAATGTCTTTAAATTCTAATCAAGGAAAAATCATACCTTCTGTTGTCTTCTTTTTAAAAGAACTTCAAAAGTTGCGCTTGAACCATTTCGCGCGAAAAATGACTAAATTGCTTCTGCTTGTGCACAGCTTGTTACAGTAACGTTACCAAGTTCTGATTGGCCAATCTCCTTTATTTAGTTCGTAAATGATCATAAGTAGAGAATTTTAACATTTCATGTGCATGATAAGTTTTACGTAATACACAAAATTTATAATCCAAAGGGGATGGTAAGGGTGGTTTTACAGAGGGGATGCTTTTTGTCATTTTTTTTCGACCAGGGGGATGCCATCCCCCCGCATCCCCCCTCAATTCGAGCCCTGGTTATAGATATATAATAACCCTGGATAAGAACAAACTGCCTGATCAACATGGAAATCAACATGTCGACATGTAAAGCAACAAGACTATGAATAATAGGCTAAATTTGGCAAACTATTTGAATTATTCCATCCTCAGTGGTGTTTGTTGTATCAGCTTGGTACCTTGTAAACACAAATGTGTTCCCTGGTGGACTAATAAATCAGATTAGAGCATGACGGATCAAGAGAGATCTGCATGCATTAGGTATTCGGCCAGCAAATGGACTGGTCGGTGGGTGTGAGTCCAGGTGACAGAAATGACCACCTTGTTACTGTGGTTTAGGTTACGGGTTTGCAGTTATTTAAATATGGAAATACTATTGTAATAGGGCCAAGCAGCCTGTGATTATGAGAATGATTAAATGTGAAAATTATGTAATACCAAACCCTTGCTTTAGCTCCCAGAACAATAATGCATTTCACATCTGCCTATTTGTAAAGAAACTCCACAAGCACTCAGTGTAATGATCTCTCAAAGCAAAGCAGACACACTGTTTAAAATTTTAAAACAAATCTTCTTGAAATGCACTTCCTTTAAAGTCCAAAAATAAAAAGTGTAATCCTTCCTTTTTGTTACATAGGTTGCTTTTAGTTAATAAGTGTCCATGCTTGCCTTCCTGACAGAGTGAAGCATGTGATGGTGACGGAGCAGTATGGAGTGCTCGTGGAAGACTCTACTGCTGCTCGTGTGCACGTCTTTGGGGGTGCAGTACACTGCCATCCGCTCCCTCCACGACTCCTTCAGTGGCCCATGCCAAGACTCCGCCCACTGCCAAGGACGCCAGGGTAAAGGTGAGTCACTGTCCTGTAACACAAAGCATTAGATTTTCACAATGATATTTAACATTGCATGAGCATTCTGCAGATCAGTGCCATCACTGGAAGAAAAAAAAAAGAAATTTGTAAGTGGAAAAGTGGTTTTATTCAAATTGTATCAGGTTTACAAAACCTTACTGATGGACTGTATTTACATTTATTCTGATTAACAAATCAACAAGGTTTTCCTCTATCTGCTTCGGAGTCATTTCTATTGTGCTGTACAGATGCATGTTCCCATCATACAATATATTTATTAAAGCTGGGATGAAACGGATGAAATGACAGATCTGTGTAAGAGAAGTATGTTGATTCACTCGAAGATTGGTTTATGACATTTTGATTAAAAAGTACAAGGTCAAAAAAAAACTTCAAACACATGAATTGCTTACAATGAGATCAATAAAATGCATTTTAGATAGGGTGAATTTTCATTTCATGCTGAAATATTTTCGATAAAATAAACCTAGCAGGGATTCAAAAAAATAAATAAATGACTTCTAACACACACACACACACAAAATCCTCAAGAAATATGCCAGATATTTAAACTTAATGTTTTATCTTTTCTCTAATTAAAATATTGCAAACAAAACCTTATTTCTTGGGATAATTGTATTGATTGGTAACCATTTTATAGTTTCTCCATGTCCTCAAGTTCACTTTTCAGCATGTACAGTAAATATTATCATTATCAGTATTTTTATCAGTGTATTCTGTTAAATTTGCAATGTTTTATGGTTAGTTATATCAAGTTGATTTGCCTTGATCTAGTTGGTTTGTCTCACTTTAAAGCATCCAATGTAGTTTAGATAAATTACATGATATTATCCAAATGTCAAAAGATGGATTTCCATTCTCTTTATTTTCTTGCCATTGCGTAAATTATCGTATAAATAGAATGAATGAAGTATCTGAGCTTGACTAGATCATATATCTCAAAACATTTCATAGAAATACTTTAATACAGACATAAAGTTACAGAGATCAACAACTGCATAACAGCAATGACCCATCTATTGATGTGTACTGAATTTCATCTGCATTCAAGTCCAAGTGCCAGGATGCATTTTTAGACACAGTTTAAGCCCTCCATTAAATTATAGTTTGCATAGAGATTTAAATTCAATTATAATTCATGTTTGGTTATGGACGTAGCTTTAGCTGGTTTGAGAAGATCATCCTAAAGGATTCAGATGACATTCTCTCTATAAGCTTATCTCTCTCAGGTCATCACTTCTGTAATGAGTAAGTTTGTAAGGAAAGAAATTAGCAGAGAACTGTTAGAAAAGCAACCTGGAAATTCCCCCCTCTGCTGTAAGGAGCGAGAGATGGAATATCAATAATTAATTCTACAATTATCTCATCATTAATCTGCCGTAATATGTCCTCACGGACCAGCTGTTTGCACTTCCAGCAAGCGTCGACTTGCACAACCTAATGTGCCACACGCAATCAGTCTCTCATCAGCCATAATTACAAGCATTATCAGTCTCTCCCACCCTCCTGCTATATATAGTAATTGTTCATTTTGAGCAAAAGTCACATAATCTTTTTTTCGTATGTGGAGAAATGCACTCATTGTTCATATTTCAATTTTATAAGTTTTTTGAAATATTGCTTCAAAATGTGAAATGATTACCACCACAGAAGGAGGCAATCCAAGTCTTCAAAACAACATTATTACTGCTGCACATTTCCTCTCTGTGGGCAGAATAGGTTTTTAAATTGCACTGGACTTTATTAAAGTTTTTGTTGAGATTATACTGTTTTTTCCCTAAATTACAGCTCCGGGTATTTTCTTACCTAAATAAATGATTGATTAAAGATGAAGCTGAACTAATTGGGTCTTTTGTGGCCTTATAATGTCCTCTGAGGTTTCAGAGCACCGTATTATCTCACTTTCTCTTCTTCTCTTCCCCAGAGCAGAGATGGAAATCTCTCTGCGATGACAGCCGCATCCCTGATGAGACTAGTGCTGCCGCCGCTCGAAAGCACATCCTTCTGTTTGCGCAAACCCGCAGTGGCTCCTCGTTTACCGGACAACTTTTCAATCAACATCCTGGCATATTTTATGTTTTTGAGCCCCTTTTCCATGTGCAACAGGCATTCACCAATTCTAGTAGCCGTCTGCAAAGGGCTTTGGATGGCAGAGCTCTTCTGGGAGCCTACCGAGACCTCCTACTCAATCTCTACAACTGTGACTTCAGCTTCATGGAGAGCTACATTCGCCCCGAACCACAGGATCACATGACCGGGGCCTTTTTCCGTCGCAGCTCCAGTCACGCTCTGTGCACACCCCCTGTCTGCCAGGAAGGTGTCGAGGAGATTCTAGCAGGCCAACCGGATGAAGTCTGGTGCCCAAAAAAGTGCCAGGCCTTGAACCTCACACTAGCCTCTCAGGCTTGCCAAGCACAAACCCACGTGGCCATAAAAACAGTGCGTATCCCAGAGATAGGCGACCTACGTACGCTTTCAGAAGACCCCCGTTTAGATTTGCGAATCGTCCATTTGGTGAGAGACCCCCGAGCCATTCTCGCCTCCCGCATTACTGCTTTTGCTGGTAAATTCAGGGCCTGGAAGATCTGGAACGCCACCGGCCGCCAACCACGGTACGTGGACCTGACGCAGATAACGAGAACCTGCAGAGATATCGAGTATTCTGTGGAGACCAGCCTGCAGAAACCCACATGGCTGAGGGGAAGGTATCTGCTGGTGCGCTATGAAGACTTGGCCTTGAATCCTGAGGAAAAGGCCAAGGAGATATACAGATTTCTGGGGCTGGACCTGCATCATAGAGTCCTCACATGGATTGCTCATAACACCAATGGCACTGTCCCATCTTCTTCAGAGTGGAACTATAAATACTCCACTACAAGAGACTCGAAAGCCACAGCTCAGAGCTGGAGAGTACATCTGAACTTTGACATTGTTAAGACTGTTCAATCTCTTTGTAACAGAACTCTTTCTCTACTAGGCTATAAGCTTGTCCAGTCTGTAGATGAACTGAGGAATATAACAAAAAGTTTAATGGAGCCCAGGACGTAGTAAAGGTCATTTTTAAGTAAACTACTCATTCATTTTGGAAAACACTTTTATCCAAAGTGACTTATATTGCATTCAGTGTATACACTGAATCAAACAGGACTCGTAGGTCCCAACAAATTATATTTGGTTACGTAATATCGTGCTGATTACTTTTCATATTTTTCAGTTTGTTTTGACAACTTGCATACAAATTGTCAATGCCATGTACTGTAAATGCAACATTATAGATCCTACTTTGGTGAAAACCTAGCTCATTAATAATAATTAGGTCATGATTATGATGCTTGGTACCTTTCCTTAAAGGAATAGATAATCCAAAAATGAAAATTTTGTAATCATTCACTTACTGTATGATTATCTTTCCTCTATCTCAGTGATTTTTGACCATACAATTGAAGCCAAAGGAAACCAAAATGTTTTGGTTACCAACATTCTTAAAAATATACTCTTTTGTGTTCTGCAGAGGAAGGAAAGTCTGGTTTGGAACAACACATTGATGAAAAAATCATGATAGAATTTTCATTTTTGGATGAACTGTCCCTTTAACCATGTAAAGTTCTTAATATTCATGAACCAGGCCTTTAGAATAGTATGATGCTAAATAAGCACCCAGGCCCACCCTTTTCAGCCTATAAATGTGCATTAATGTGACCAAAGAACCATCGACAAAAAGCACAGCAGACTTGCCAATGATGAACATGCCAATGCTGGTTAAACGATCAAATAAATAGCATGTATCGTCTGTGCAAGCCCTTAAATGGCCTTAAGTATGAATGTTGATCAGCAGATATGTCCTTACAACCCCATAAACAGTCAAACAGAGATCTAAAATGACTGAAATGTCACTCACTATTGAAAATCCCTCTTCCATGTTCCATGTTAAAAGCAAATTCCCTAATGAAATCAAGTCGGCACAGAAGGTCGTGTTCAGTTTAAATCACTGGCAGACAGTTCAATGTGTTTCCATCCACTGCAGTCCTCTAATTTTTTTTAAAGTCACAACTTCAAAAATTATCTCCTTCTGATGGCTTTGTGAGTCAGAGTCAGTGATTATTTCTAAGTGCAGTGTCAACATTGGGAAAAGCACTTTGGAGCTATGCAGCCACTTTGCAATTTGTGGATAAGAGATATGAAACTATACAAATCAAAATCCTCATTTAATTAATATGCTATCTCTTGTTCACAGAGCCCCCTTGAGGTTGAGCCTTTGGCTGCAGCCCATGTGATCCCTTGGGTTAATGTGGCCCTGCTAATTACTGTTTTAGTTCATATCATGGATTAAATTACTAAACCCATGAACACATCACATTTTGGAAGTCTGAGCTCAAATATCTGCCAATATGTAATGGAAATGTAATTTCATTGCATACATATGTTGCATAGAAATGCAGAGATTATGAGGTTTGGGAATATTAAATTGTGCCAGTGTTTAGCCTTAAAATAATCTTGGATTTCAGGATGTCTTTGTAAATTTGTGTTGTTGTTCATGCCTTTCTTCTAGTTCCTTTAAGTAGTTTATTACTTATATGTGAAACATGCCCTTAAATGCCAACACTTTTACATATTGGAAATACGCTGTGTAAACAACAGTTCCTCATCTCAGGTATATGATTATTAAATGCAAATCTTCAGCCGCACTGCCAATTAATAAATATGCAGAGAAAAGAGGAAAACTCTATGGTGGACTAAATTATTCCTTTTCATATTGTTTCATTCCTTTGGAATTGGTGGTTCACAATGATATAATATGTTTGTTTCATTAAATTATTTATTTATTTATGGAAAATTATTATTTATGGAAAAAGGTGCAGAATTATGTGGGACACTGTGCCACTGGTGTATTAGCAGTATTAATGATAGGTTCTGAGTGCTTATTTGTCTGCATGTAAGCTTTCTGTAATACACATGAACACATTGACCTGTGTTATTAATATTTAAGCAGGACTGGTGGCAAATGGAAATGAATCTGAAGCACTAGTTTTGATGTAGCCTAGGTGTTTGTTGCTGCTGTATGGTATTCTCTATGGCCTGCTATTCTCATCAGTTTTCCACTTTCTTTTAATACTTGGCATTTGTGGTGTTCTGCTGAGGCTGGTGCATTTGGTGAAGTGCTGATCATCTTCTCAATGTCAGCAGTCCAGCTTTAGCTTGAAAATTGAAAAAGTGATTACCAAGGGACATGGCCATAATTCAGACTCCCTTTTTGACAGTTCTTTTTGTTTTCAAAGGAAAGGATACCTGACATTAACATATTTAAAGGATGATAAGCATTGGGTTGATGAATAGGCTACAGAGTAGGCTATTTCCATAGCACATAAATACAAAATCATCAGAAATATATCATTCATTTTGCAAAGATATATGGTGAAAGCTGCGGCATTTAATATAATTCTGAGAATACAGCGAATACAGGGGATTTTGCGCAAGTTAAAATTAGTGAATCTTTCATTTACACGCAACGGTTCAAATTAACTGATTTATTAAAATGAATCGGACTACCTAGCGTTAAATATGACTGAAAATGGAGCACAAGCACAGCCCAGGTGGGTTTATTTTTTCAGTAAACTCAGCTCGCTCGGTTCTGAAGCTTTGGGTTCAATACAACGCGATTAAAGAGCAATGTTCAGATACACTGTTTTTGAATGCAGCAAAATCAGCCTCACGGTACCAGTAGAGGTGGTCAGTAACGAAGTAAAACTTCTTCGTTACTGTACTTAAGTAAATTTTTCAAGTATCTGTACTTTACTGGAGTAGTTTTATTTTGAGCAACTTTTACTTTTGCTTCACTAAATTCCAAAGCATAAGATCGTACTTTTTACTTCACTACATTTCATAAAACATATCGTTACTCCTTATAATAAATATATCACGTGCTCCGAGACGCAGAAGCGGTGTATGATTCATGAACAAACTGATTCTTTTCAATGAACCTGTTAAATCGGTTCGCAAATCGCAACAAACGATTCATTCACGAATTGGAATGATCCGATTGCAGCTGTTCTCGAGTCGAAAACTCACTGATTCAAATGATCCGTTTAGAGCGAGTCTTCAGTGAACTGAACTCACAAGTAAAGAACCGGGAGATCTTGTGAGCACACGCGCTACTGATGCTGCGAAAAGTAAGTTACTAATGTCGAATTTTAGGATTAATTATTGTAACTGAAAATCATATTTAGGTCAAAACTGTCAGTTGTTTGTGAACTAAATCTGCTGTAAAGGGTGATCTATTTAAGCCCTCTGAAATGCTTGAATGCAGACAGATCAATGTCAGTGTCTATGTTTTAGGTCAAAAAACAAAACATTAAAATAACACAGATTAAATAAAATAACTCATGCACGTTCATATTCCCCGCTGCTGTTATGTTAGCAGTTTTATTAAAATACTACGCATTTAGCCCTATGTGACGTCTGTTTTTATATTGTTTATCAACAGTATACATTTTTATATTGTTTGGATCAACTAGCCGAGTAAGTTAGACAGATATGAATGTTTATTCATAACCATACTGAAAATAAATAAATATTGTTAGCTGATGCTAACTGTCTAGCTAACAAGCTTGCTGGTGCTAAGTTGCTGGTGCTAATCTAAAATTTTTAGATATAAAGTCCAAATATTTTTATTCAACCACCTAGATAGATTACATCTGAGGTAAAAAGAAAGCATGTGATGTTCAGAACATAACTACAGTAATTATCAAAGTGGGAAGTGATGCCCTCTGGGGGCATTTGGCCAGGAGTGTTTTTACACCACAGACAAGGTTTTAGAAGAAAAAAAGCATTATGAAAATATAATTATATTTTCCTTAAAATGTTCTTCCTAACTTCAGGCCTAATTCTCATTTCATATATAACTGTGACGTTCTGCAAAACAACAAGCTTTAAAACACTTTCTTACTGGTGAAAATTAGATGGTCAAATCTGTTTTCTCTCAGGTACATCACAGTTTAAGCTTCACAGTGAACATTACTACATCACTCTCGTCAACATAGTCCAAATCAACAACAAAATATATATCTTGACTCCATATAGTGGTTATTTTGGGAAAATCCCAGGTATTTTGAACAGTAGGATTATAAAAATATGTGCTAATATAAAATTAAATAAAGTATATATCTATACTTTATAAATAAAGGATATCTATCTATCAGTCATCTATCATTTTTTACTTAAGTACATAAAAAAATTGCGTACTTTTGTACTTTCACTCGAGTAAAATTGAAAAAGCAGTACTTTTACTTTTACTGGAGTAATATTTAATTATACGTATCTGTACTTTTACTCAAGTACTTGATCTGTGTACTTTGTCCACCACTGCACGGTACTGAATGCAGCTAATTAGCTATTAGCTACTCGCTATTTTTAGTTGGTTACTCCCCAGTGTTATAGTCTACTTATAAAAGTGGAAGGAAAAAAATATTAGATTTTCTCGTTTCATGACAGTGCAATATTATTGCCCAGTGTTATTACTTCCAGTTTTGGATAAAGAAAAAAACAAGTCTGGCTCAAGAGAGGCATTATGAGGAAATGGTTGCAAAAACACCTTACCACACGGAGACTGCGAGATGAGTCACTATCTTCTAAAGAAAGCCCAAGTAAATGTAACCACTGGGTTCTATGCCAGGACATACTTTCTACCCAGAATCCTAGGGGTTAAAAGCACCTTGGGGGAGTAATCCTCCCTCATTTACAATCACTCTCTGCCCTGCAGCTGCTGACTGCAGGGTTATTTCTCAGAGGCCCTGAGAATATATCCATAGAAGAAACTCAATAGAAACGGGATTTAAGATGGAGGGAGAAGAGAAGCCATCTCTCTTTGAACTTAATCTGCAAAGGCAACACAAACCGGCAATAAAGCAGAGTTTATGACACCCTCTGAGAACTGTTTCATTGGCTTTTCCATCGCACCCTGACATACAAAGACACCAGCCGCCTGAGTCAGCCGCACAGTTAATCGCCCATCTCTTCACAGCCAATATCAACCCCCTCTGTCCCTCTTAACCCCGCTGACAAATTTAGACCTCCGAGGATGGTGGTAAACGATGTTCAGAGCAAATGTGTGGGTGTGTACAGTGTGCTTTTGTACATGTGAGTAATGTATTAGCATGAAGAGATGGAAGTGAAGTGGCCACAGGTCAAGAGTCTAGCATATGTTCGGTTGCCAAGAGAGAAACAAAAGAGGAAAAAATCAACCTGCTCTCTACGAATGACCCCTTTTTTCTTAGAAAACGATCACATAAAGGTCAGGCACAGATCTGGGGGAAAGGAAAATGAGTCTGCTGCAGAAATCATGAACATGAGAACTGGATGTAGCAAATATTATAGAGGTAAATACTGTTTATTTTATAATACAGGTCTACTTTCACTGCTCAAAATGTAAGTTACTATATTTACATTTTCTTTTACATACAGAATTACTAAGGCTGCTAAAAGAAAGGCTGTTTTGTATTTTGTGCTTCGCTTCTAGCATGTGATTTAATAGTTTATAGAATGTGTAAAACACTTTTTTTTTTGTGCTGTAGACTCTTAAATATGAATCCTCATTTAAATTATTAAATGCCAAAGCCATCTGTCAAAATCAGCAGTTTTCCTGACACATCGAGTCAGGTCCAAAGATGTGAGACCAACAAGGAAAATGTTTATAGTTTGTATTTATTTTTTTATTTAATACAAAATTGTACATTGCATATTCTCAGCATAGCATTTTGAATACATTGTTACTGCATTGAACTCTCTGTCTTTGCTTATTAGATTGACAATATTTCTTCTTCTTTGTTTTAAATTAATTAAAATTCTAGTTTTTAGTTTATTTCCAGTTTCAAAGAAAAAAATCCCTGAATTTTAATGTGGTTCAAGGCTTTTGGACCAAACTGTGCAGTCTTCAAATACATAAATACATGGCGACCATGTTTTATTGAAATAAACGATGAAGCATAAACGGATCCTAATTTTTTTTTTATATATAAATCCAATATTTTCTGCTCCCTCCATCATGGCAGTCTGAAAATCCATCTCTATCCATCTCACTCTCAGATTTTCAATATCTGCAGTAAAACTTAAGATGAATCACTCTCCAAGCTAACTGTGTTTATCTCTGTGATTCACAAAGACTGATTTGACAAGTACTGTGCAGGCAATAATATACAAGTAGGGTACAAATAAAAATGTGTAATTTATGAACGGCCAAGACATAATCTTCATAATCTCTGTAGCTTTGAGAAAAATTATTTGTGTTATCTATCTCGCTTGCCTCCTTTTTAGAACAAATCGGTACATCTGGAAAGCTGTACAAATGGATTCAGTACCCATGAGGAAAGCATAGCCTAACGAAAGACTTTCAAATTGCCTTGTTCTCTCCGTCTGCGAAGGTAAATCATAAGTCTACATAATTAAAATAATGAAATGCTCAATTGACGCCCCTCAGGTGCCATTTGCTTGAAATTTCGTCTGATGGGGGCATGAGACAATTGCTGAAGCAATCCTACACAGCGAGGTGTAATTAGCCATATTACAATTTGCAGTAATAGGCACCATAAAATTGAATCCGAACACTCTCTATATTTCATGAGCCTGTATCTTTTTATAGTCTCTAGTGGGCCCAGGGCCATAGGAGGGGTGCATGATGTTTGACTGCTAAAAAAGGAGAGAATCTGAGTGCAGGAATGGAAGAAATGCAGCTTGAGAACAGGACCGAGGGGTAAAGGGGTGTGTAGGTGTATGTATGTGCGCATGTGTGAGTTTGCGTGCGCATATACGACTATGCAAACTTAGCATCTGTTCTGTCAGTGTTTTTCACCAAACCCGGCATCCTCACTTTCACTCCTCCCACACTTTATTTTCTCTAAAAATCACATTCCAGGCATTTCAAGACAATTTTTCCTTCACGAAAGATGATTGCCTACAAGTCAACTTTACAAACCTTAATATTCTCCAAAGTGCAGATACGCTAGCTAGTTAGTATTGTGAGTTTCACTTTGTCTGTCAGTGTCCTGGTAGCTTAAATGCAGTAATGTGCATTTGTTACAGTAAATGGCATGGTTACTCATGCTTCATATTGACCATTATACCATGAACTTTGTGTCAAAAATAGCTATGCTGCAAGCGTCATATGATTGTGAACCGTGGCATGCAGTGAGACAGTGCGTTCTGACAGCATACCAGTCAATCTGTTTCCAATATTACCCTTTTTTCACACTTCTTGTTGTTTGGATATTCTTGGGTTTCTTTGTTGATGTTGTTTTGTACAGAACAACACTGTAAAATAGCCAGGATTTTATATTATCAGTAGATTTCTTGCAATAAAATATTGTATTCAGAGTTTTACTGTAAGGCTATAAAAACAATAAAATATTATGCTGCATTGTGGAATAATACTGTGAAGAGTTTCGTTTGAAGTCACCATTATGATGACTAGTGTTCCCTCTGGCTGGGAAGTTGTATTTACTTTTAATTAATTGACTCCCAGCAGATGTGTTACAGAACACAATTGATTCCACTGTATTACATGGAGAAAATAAGCTAGCTAACTTGCAGTCTACAATATGGGACTATTATAAGATATGTTACAGAAACAGTATAATCTTTTATAAATAATTAAGAGTTGCTGAGGTGTTTGCAATGCTGTTGTCGTGTGGTGAGCTGAGTAGTAGTTTTTCTAGTGTAACTTTTAGCATGTATTGTCAACCAGGAATGCAAATATATCAACACTTGACAGATGTAACTCAACAATGATGATTTTAGATTTAAAAAACTCATCAACATTACAAAGAAAGTAACATAAAGTGACAAAAACAGCAACATCAAAATAAACAAACAAATTACCTACTTTCATTTTTTTTTATAATTTATTATAAAGAAATTACGGCGAAATTATTAAATGTCATTTTCAGCAAGCAAACAGTCAAATATCGTGTCTTGCAACACAATTTTTTATGTGGCGGCCTTAGCACACCTAAAAGTACATTTTACAGACAAAACACTGATGTTTTTATGATAGATCTGTGATATAAATAATGAAAGTACTTGTCATGCTTGATCATGCTACTGTCAATGAAAATTGAATTGCAGCATACTGTTGCTATGGTTATCTCATCTGTAGAACCTAGCTTTGTTTGTTAGCGTCTATTTTGATGACAGGTGGAAATACACACTGCAGGTGAAAAAGAAGTGCACTTTCATAATGTACTTACAGTGCTCTATTTTCACACACTAATTTTTGTACTTAATATACTAAAAATGATTATTTAGTACTTCTTAAGATAATCTTCTAAGTGTACTCAAATGTGCTATTTTGGGACAGCATGAATATGAACATGCTTTCTCTGATTAAAAAATGTATTTAGTTACCACTTGTAGTACACTTAATCCATCAGACACTAGTGGGTTCAAGTGTACTACAAGTGGTACAAAACTGTACAGTATTTGCCAAAAATGAAGGTAGATAACTACTATCAAGGAATTTACCCTACTGTAATTTCACACTGTACATTTTCTAGATTGCAACTTATCACACAAGCCTAAGTATGAACTTCGGCTGTATATGAAGATGAGTGTGGAGAAAGAGCAGGATCCCAAAGGCTGGTATGTAGTGGGAGGAGATCACATTAGATTGTGTGTATTATTTATTCCACTGCATTATCAGATTATTTTATCCACCGAACATATGCACCACAGTGGATGAAACGATTGGACGGACTAGTGAAGGGTTTGCACTATACCGCAGTGACCATTGTATGATGAAGGGGAGAGGATTTACAGTACTTCTCTCCCCAAATGTTCTCTCTTTCTCTCTCGCTCTCTCCCACTGGATCAAGGTGCACCAGAACTGTCAGCAAATCCACAATGAATTCCATACAGCACTCATCTTTTGAGTTAACTCATCCATAATTCAGCCTCGACATCAACACACAACTTCACTCAAAGAAGACTTTCGTCCACATTTACCTTGTGTCTGTTAGCACAGATGATATACACACGGGAGAAAGGAAAACTCTCGGACTGAAATGTGTCTCTGGGGAGTGATGGGTGATGTGAAATACTGGAATGATTATATAGGACATGTTTTATGGTTAAAGGACCCCATGAAACTGGAGTTTTCAAAGTCTTTTGAAATTAAGCAAGCATATATGCATTTTAAATGCAGTCTTTGTCTTCCATGTCGCATATTTCTCGTTTCCAACCTTCTGCCCTTGAGATGGAAATACTAATGAATATCTCTCTCCAGGACTTGCTTGCAGCTAAACACAAAGATAAACTGGTTTACGGTAATATAGTGATGGTGATGAAACTGTCAAGCTAGGATTTTTCCTGAGCCTTTTAGAGGACAGTAAATTTCACTAATAATTTATAATCAAGCCCAATGGAATTTCATTTTATGAGAACGTATATTGTTTGGTGTCCTCAAGCACCTGCTATTAGCTGCATCTATTAAATGGTGTTGTTGACCTCCGATGAGCTGGAGAGCGAGCCAGTAAAGTATCTGTGCTCAAATGCTGTTGAGTGTTGAGCTACAGTAAATTGTGCACTACGCTTGCATATATACAGACTAGTGTCATTATTATGCTCAATTCAGATTCATTGTTTATTCAATTCTGTTCAATAAGTGTCAATGTTGCGGTTCATCAATTATAAAACAACTTCAAAAGCAAATCTAGGAGAATTCTGTAAAAATAAAGCCCAATTTACTGTTTTGATTTATCACAGGCTTTTGTATTTGAATTACGCATTGCATTGCATTGCATGTTGTGTTTTAGGGTTAAACTTTAGGGTAGACTTAACAGATAATGACCTGGCTTAAAATGACTAGTACATTTTCCATTTTTCTATAGATTTTTCTTAATAGTGTCGTTATCCAGCCTCAGGTTTTTGTGTTTTCATCCGATAGTGTCAGATCAGTAATATTGGTTTTTAAGGTTTTGGAAGCATTCCTCTTCCCTTTTAAATGTTTATACATTTATTTTGCTACACTAACTATGCATGATTACATTCTTTATATCATTTTATTAATGGAATTAGAAAAGATCTGCAACCCATATTTGGCACTCCTCCAGTTGAGATCCAGTGAATAATACATTTGCAACATTAATTATCATGAACAATTAGACATCATAGGGGATGGCAGATTCACATAACTACAGTAAATATGAGCTTATATATTATTTAAGTACACTACATCAGTTAGCAATTTGATTAGTACAATTTGAAAGAACTTTTTGTTCTTTTGTTTGCAGTGACAGAAGTTGAGCTCCAGAAGCCCTTCAGCCTGACACAACTGTTGACGGTAACAAATGACAGGCCTCTCCTGGACAAGCAGTCCATCTGTCTGTGTCAGAATAATTGAATTCCGTAAATATAATCTGAGCTCTGTTATGATAAATTTTGAATGATTCCTATCTCTGCAGTCTGTTTTGTGGAGGGTATGACATATGATTCAGACAGATATAAAGATATGGACCAGCTTTGTGGCAAAAATAGGCCAGTAATCCTTCACAGTCCAAGTACACTGCTCCATTGGTTCATAATGATTACCAGATTGAGTATGGGGTCATTTTTTCTAAGAACTTCTGTGTTTGTTTATATCTGACATGATCTGCTATTGGACATACAGTTAGTTCTTCAAATTTGATTGGCCGAGAGGCATTTCAAGAGTGCTGATATGATATAGGCTAAAGTATGATATAGGTAACAGTTCTCTGAGAAGAGTTTGCTTGTGTACCAAAGCTGCTTATAAGCATATTCAGTTAAATATATCAAGCTGAAGGCAGTAACAGAGAGAAGAAACTATGATGATGTTTGTTTTGATCTATGGCTAATTAGATAATTTGAATATCTGTCCATTTTCAGACAGATTCTGCTGAATATTTATACTCCATCTGCTTTAGGCTTCATTTCATTAGTCATCGCTTCCAGCATCACATATAGCTTTTCTCTGATCCATTTTCTCAAACCACGATAAACTTTAATACTAATTGTGCACCTGAAGTATAATTAAGTTTACAGCCTGATCAAATGAGTTTGTAGCCCTGCTATAAAAATGACTTTAAATCAGTTCGTTTTACTGTGCATTAATCATAATATCCTCTTTATCTGATCATCCTTCAAAAGAGCTTTGTTTAAAAGCCAGCCATTATTTAGGGTTTACTCTAGCCTGGCTCAAAGCAAGTCCCAACACTGATAATCCCATCTGATGCATCTGAGCTAGATAGCTCATTGATTGAGAAGCCCATAGCTTTTGTACATGGGAACACAATCGACCAGACTACCAGAGCTTCAATGCAGTTTGTGAGGACAGACTGACAACAAAGGCACAATTGATGTTCTGTGGAGCTTCTGAGGCAGTGGTGTTTAATTAGCCTATGTTGAAAGGCAAGAAAGAGCGTGCTTTACTTAGAGGGATATTTTCGCAAAAATCTCAAGTGATCTAGATTTCTATTCACTCAGCTTTTACTTTTAGCATTGAATGCATGTCATGTTAAGATCAGTCTATTACATTCATTTTCATTGTTTCTTTCAGCATGTGATGCATGAGTGTCATCTAAAACAGATCTCTGATGTAAGCCGTAAACTCAACATGTGATCAGTTCCCAATGGAGCTTCATTGGCTTAGGGCTCATCCAACATCACAGCTCCTTGGTTTTTCTCCCCCAAACCCAGTTAAAACCAGATGCAAATCATGTGAACTAAATCCCCCAATACGCCAGTGCGCACAGTTATGTGTTCCATTCTCACAGACAAGTGTTTCCCAGAGCATATGCCATTTTAGGAGCACGGGAGCATATTGCACATTTAATTAGTCCAAGCTCATTTAATTTACTGACACACATTGGTCTGTGGGACCCATCAGTTTATTGTGCTCTGGTCCTTTTGTGCACGATAACAGAGGGGTTCACTGGGGTTTCCAGACTAGTGAACCTGCTTTATCCTCGCCATATTGCATTCATTTGAGCCACCTGAGCTAGTCTCACACTTTTTATCTGTTCCCGCTCAGTTTGTGATCTCAGTGTCTGTTTAGGTGACACTAGGGCGAGGTTTGACTGGTTAGCATGGTCCAGTTTAACCCCTGTTGCACCATATGGCTGTAAAAAACATATTTTTATGGCCATTCAGAAAGTTTTGACTGAAATGTTTTTCAAGCAACACAAAAATCACAAATATTTTTGTATATTACAGTTGATGTTTTACCAGTGCCTGCATTTTTTGAAAGACCCTTAAAAGTGTGAAATAGACATTTTTTCTGCCTTTAGGATATTTTTCTGCCGTTAGGAAAGGACTGTTTCTATGGTGCCATCAGCCAGTCGGTGCTATCATTGCATCATTTTCCTGCAGCTCTGGAGAAATTCAACACAGGGCAATTTTTAGATTAGGGATGCACAGTATATTGGTACTAGAGTTTTTAATATATATTGTTATTGGCCGATATTGAATATGACATTTTGAAAATTGCAGATGTAAAGATCATAAAATAAAATCAATTATTTTAATTACTGAAAAATAATTTTCAATGAGTTTGCTTTTTAACATTATAATGTACAATATATAATAATGGATATTAATTTTTAGATATTCCAATTATGTTTATATAGTATAACATTGATTATAAAATTATTAGCATTATTAACTGAGTGTTAGATAAAAGCAAATGTAATCTAAATGTAAAAATTGTGTAAATGAGCATGCATAGTAAACAATTTTTTATCAAGTGTTGATATATAGTGTGTGTATATTTATCAGAATCTATGCATTTTGCAAATTACTCTATTGGTCTTTATAAAAATTGCATTGAGATCAGGTATTTTAATTACTTCAAAATAATTAACATCATTACAATGAATTTGCTTCACAACATTATAGTGTTCAATTATAATAAAATGGATGTTAATTTTAAGATATTCTAATTACATATATATAATAATATATTTATTTATGCATTAATAAATATTAATTTTAGAAAGTAAATCTAAATGTAAAAATAGTGGAAATGAGCATGCATAATAAATCAATAACGGGCATAATAAATAAATAATAAATATCCAATATTGGATATATATCTATTCACTAATGCCAGTAAAAAAAGGGGGTCCAATAACCGACATGGTAATAGATTATATTTGTCAGAATTTAAATGTGTATTAAATATCACTCCATTCTTTTTAAACATTTATATTTAAAATTGCTATATTGTTGTAGAGAAGATGTTACTTTTTTTGGGATAATTAAAGAAACATCAATCACTTACTCTCTTAAATCTGAGCCTAGCATTCGTACTTTAATCTTCAGCTGAAAACAAATACAAACACATCTATTATCCTTCCATATTACCTGATAGTGCCATGAGATGGACATGCTATCTGCTTTTTTAGAGAGCATCTTTGTCCAGTAGCTCACTAGCAAGTGACTAATGGAACTAAATGGATCAAGGGAAGTTTATTGGCTTATCTGAGGACATACATGACTGAATCCAAGTGTATTTGAAAGGGGTCTTAAAAACCGAGCCAGTTATCTGTAATGGGAAAGATGAAATGCTCCTGCCCCATTCTGACAATGTGATTTAGGCAAAAATCAATGGAAAGATATGGTATACGAAACAAAACACATCTCTCTCAGACTTTCCTCCCAAGCTTTTATGTAATCAATTTGGGCATGATTCAGTTTTGTCACTCTTAAAAGCCCTTTTTTTCTTTTCTTTTTTTTTACCCCTTTTAACCTTTTTGTGAGTCTAGGACATGTGTCATAGTCTTCTGTTGTTGCTCAGTTCCCTTGTGGGTATGACAACTATCACTGTCACTTCTACACAAAAAGAGACTGATGATTTGCGTATGAAAGCATAGTGGCCATTAAATATACAGAAGTTGAATGTGAAGAATACGTTAGTACCGCAGAACATGCTTTTTGTCACAAAAATGCTAAAGCAATGTTCTTCCACTGGGAGACATACAGTAGCCCTGATCCCTCAATCCATTATCAAGCTAGATCTGTGCGCCCTTGAGCATTGCATTCAGCGCTGCTGCGTATTATACTGTTTCATTGTTTAAAATCAATGGAAATTTGAATTGTTCAATACAAGGAACAAAGAATAAATTGTTCTAGTAATACTAAATAAAATCATGCACAGGCAGAAAATGAATTCAATTGGAAGTAAGATTGTTGAAATATATTATTTATATGTCTGATTCGTTGTGCTTCCACAGCATATTTGAGGTAAAGAACGATTCAAATCAATAATCTGAATCAATGGTCTTAGTCAATATGAATGGATGTGAAATTATGTGCTTTTGTCAAGGTTTTTGAAAAGGTCATATTGTTATGTAAATGTTTATGTGAATTTATTTTTCCAATTTGATTATTAAAACAAAGAGTTAATCTATATTGAATGAACGATCAAAGACCATAGCTCAGTGACAACAGTGTCTTTTGATTCTCCAGGGAAGTGTGTCTAGCGTAATAATCAACTGACAAACTTGCTTTTGCCCCATTTGATTCACCACATCTGAACACAGCTACATGATGGGAATGTGGGTCAGGCATTTATCCAGTGACCTAAAGATCCAAGCATCCATTCTAACTTACCAGAACGTGTTTTTGATAGTCAAGAGAAAACGAAAGAGCATAGATAAATAAAACCCTTTTTGGTTTTTGCTGATTTACTCAGAAAATGTTTAGCCTGTAGCTTTGAAGTTTTGCCTCAAACATCTTTGACATTATCAATCGATTAAAATTAGAATTTAAGTCAGATACAATTAAATTAATAATGATGTATGTTATTATATGTATAGGTAATACATCTACATTATTAGTGGCTGTTTCTGGGCCAATACGTAGTCAAAGCCTGTAATATTGAGTTAACACATATTTAAAACAAACTAACACATTCTCACTAATGAAAAACTGTGAGTGACGACACTTTGACCATTCCAAGATGGCGGATGCGACCAGTCGAATGTTGGCAACTACCTACACTCTTAAAAATACTTTTGTTTCACAAAAGTTTCTTTGTGGCGAAAGAAGGTTAGATTATAAAATTCAGATTATAAAAAGGTAATAAAGAGATGGTTCTTTAAAGATCCTTTGACTGAATGGTTCTTTGTGGAACCAAAATGGTTCTTCTATGACATCGCTTTGAAGAACCTTTTAAGCACCTTTATTTTTAAGAGTGTTTACATATATATGGTTGCATAGATTTGTATAGGTACATCCTTCTGTATTATTTATACCCTTTTTGTATTATTCTGTGATGGTATGTGATAAATGTAACAGTAAATTAAAAAGTTCTGTTATGTGAATTTATGTATATGTACACCACTAATTATTATTGACAGCAAAGTAAAGACTTCAGTGTTCAAAAGATTTTCAACATGATAATACTTAATAATGTGATACCGAAGACTGGAGTAATGTCATTGCAGAAATAAATTACATTTTAAAATATATTCATATAGTAAAGTTATTTTATTTCACAATATTACTGTTTTTACTGTATTTGTGATCAAATAAATGCAAAAAAGTTTTCTTTCAAAAAAAATTTTTTTTTAAACTTACAGACCCAAAACTTTTGAACGGTGTACTTTTTTCAGATGTATGTGAAATAGTTTGTATTTTTGGACTGTCAAAAATTATATATGCCTATATGCATTTTCTGTCATTTTCCTGCTGTTTTCTGTACAACTGTTTATGGAGACTGCCATTATGCAAATGGAAGTCAGGTCAGGCCATAATTCTTTTTCAGAAAAACACTGCCTGTAAACCTCAAAAAAGAAAGAACTGTGGTTGGTTATTTGAAATGAGTCACGACAGGAGACTGCAATTACCCCTGCTCCCCCTACTGTTAACTATTCGATTTTATTTATCATTGTCTGGTTAAAAACAAAGAAAGTTTCTATCTTTTTAATGATTAAAGAAGATACTAGGGACAGTGAACAGCAGCACATCGGCACAGCCACTTCTGTCTCATCAAGCCTTAGGTAGGCTTAATGAATGGCTCTTTGCACTCACGATTCTGTCATTCATGTGTCAGTCTCTAACTGTCTTTCGCTTGTCCTCTCCTGACTCTGCTTTAGGAGAGCCCCGCTGTTCCTCCCAATTAAGAAAGTAGAGCTGCCCGGTCACCCGCCGCTCACAACACTTTCTGACTTATCCTGTTTTCCACTTCCACTTCCAGACTGATGGGGTAAGGAGACGTGAAATAGCAAAAGCTTTGACATCGACATTTATTTAAAGTAAATCACCCTTCCTAAAGCCACTGTACCAAACAGAAGAGCTGAAAAGATTTCTTGACATGCTGTGCATGAATAAACATGATACATCCATGCAGTTTGGAGAAATTCAGCATTACATCACTTGCTCACCAATGGATCCTCTGCAGTGAATGGGTGCCGTCAGAATGAGAGATCAAACTGCAGATAAAAACAACAAAATAATCCACAAGTAATCCACACGCCTCCAGTCCATCAGTTAATGTCTTGTGAAGTTAAAAGCTCCATGTTTGTAATAAATAAACACTCAAATGATTTAACTCTCTGTCTATAATATTGCTTAAAAATCGTCTTGTCTGAATCAGGAGAGAAACATGCACAGATTAAGTACCGTTTGAAAACAGTCCAAAACAAATATGCTAGTGGATTTTGATTTTGACAGCAGGGAATGGATTTTGAACTGAAGGAAACATTGTTATGGATTATGGACTCATATTTTGGTCGCAAGCAATGGTTTAAATTTAAAACACCTTAATGATGGATTTGTTTATTGCAAATAAACAAAACAAAAAAAAAGCTTTTTACTTCACAAAATGTTAACTGATGGCCTGGAGTCATGTGGATTACTTATGGATTATTGTGATGTTTTTGTCAGCTGTTTCGCATTCTGACGGCACCCATTCACTGCAGAGGATCCATTAGTGAGCATGTAATGCTAAATGTATAATAATAATAATAAAAAAAACTCATCTTTGATGGCCTAGGGTTGAATATATTTTAAGCAAATATTAATTTCTGATTGAACTTCCTTTAACAACCCACTTGAGGGGAAGAATATAGACTAAATGCTTGTTTCAGGCTTCAGAAAAGATGGAATGTACTGCTTCTAATGTTTTTGTGTCATTTATGGTCTTTCTCTTTTGGAGCTTGACAGATCCCGTCTTTATTTCAATATATTGATTACATCACATGATTGTGTCATGCATAATATATATATATATATATATATATATATATATACATATGACAGCATCATTGAAGTTTGTGCTGTTTTGGATGAAGTGAGACCTGTAGATGCAGACATTCATTCTCAGATTAATGCAGGAACTACATGTGGATATTTTTAATAAACTCTTTGCATTCAAGACCTCAAAGCTTTTAGCATTTACTAGTATATGCAGAGATGTTTTCAAAAAGATCTGGCAGCATTTTTCTTTTCCTTCATAGTGATGACCCCTAACAAAATCATATTACGCCCCAGACTTTTGTGTACAACATAAGTAAATCCATTAGCGCTAAGAGAATTTCCTTTTCAGAGCTCTGCAGAAAAATAGGGGTTCATGAGCAAGTCCAGCAGTTCTCAAGGATGTGATGCTTTTCAAAGCACCTGTCATCTCTTATGAGTTAATGTAAAATGAAAAAAACAAACAAACACAAGATTGCTAAAAGCCACATGGGAGCTGGTGGAAGCTCATAAGAGCATTTATTTGGAATAGGTCTAAAGCATGGCATATGCTAAATGACTTGTGTATGGTATGTACAGCATAACAAAACCACAATTTACCAAAAATACATCAGTGAAGTACCCTTGTGACCAGGTTAATCCTGTTCTTCAGATAATTAGCACATGGCTCTCTGCAGCCTTAGGTACAGCTTGAACTTTGAGGAGCTTTCTGAGTCACAGAGCTGATGTAAGGGACTGATCAGATGTACAAACCTCAGGACATCTGACCTGACCTTGCCTCACTCAACTAAAAACATATAGTATTTAATGAGAGAAAGGGGACAAGTTGAGTAAGAGAACCCTGGGGAACAAGGTGACCACACTATGACAAGATTAAAAGACTTTGATTTGGAAATAACATAGCAACTGTCATAATTTATGTAAAACATGGTGTGAATCATTTTTCCAAATTAGTTTTTATTATTTTGTTAATCATAGTTTTAAAAATGTAATGTATATGTTTATATTTTAATATTTTAAAATTTTAATGTGACCTTCATATAACAAAAAGTAAAGAACTAAAATGTGTTAGTTTAAATAAAGATCAACCCATGGGACATAAAAGTGCCTGTAATTGAAGAAACACTTAGAAACAGATTAAAGTATGTGAACTGAACCAGAGAAGCCAAATTGGATTAGCTAAAAATTGATTACAAGAACAACAAAAAGAGAAAATAACGGGGAGGCACCTTGCAGTACAGAAAATTGGCTGCTGAATCCCCATAACTCAGTTACTATGCAGATGTCGAAAATCTCATATCCATAAATAAAATTAGTCAAATAAGTCTGTACATTACTATACCTTTGGGTTTCACTTGCATCCTTATATCTTCTTGTTGTATTACTGTTGATGGCAAAAGAGAGAATCTTACTAACTCTGAAAAGATTTAAAGGGCATTCACAGAGGCCGTTTATATTTATTTCAGATCAGTCCTTGCAAATGAAAGTTAATGTGCACTGGATGCAATAATAAGAATCCATTGCTGTGGAGCTGGCACTTATCATGTATTCAGACAAACTAAATGATCAGGTACTTTGGAGTTTTGGAATAAAGTAGTCTATGTTTGGAATTGGAGTTTGGAGTTTGGAATGAACAGCCGCTGACGTCCTAGAGCTCACATCACCGAAAACATCGAGGCAAACTTTCAAATAGATGTGACCTTTATTAACAAACCGCATATTTGATGCCTACATTCTTGCCTAAAAAAACTCTCAAAACTACATTCCATGACACAAAAACAGTATTATTTATAATATTATAGTGGATTTGGCATCGGCCATGACACCCACTGTGAGAAATACTGCAAGTGGAGTGATACAAACAGTGAAACGGTTGGAGTTCTGTTAACACTAGAATATCACACTGCTGGAAAAGGCTCTCAGCCAATCAGATTCAAGGACCAGAAAGAACTGGTTATACATACATGTGTGTATGTATAACCATATATTAGTGCTGTCAAACGATTCCAAAATATTGCATCCAAAATAAAAGTTTTTGTTTACATAATATATGTGTGTACTGTGTATATTTATCATGTATATAAATACACATGCATGTATATATTTAAGAAAAATTTTACGTTTATATATTAAATATATTTATATATGATATAAATTATGTGAATATAAATATATACTGTACATGTACATACATGTGAATATTTTCAAAATATATGCTGTATGCGTGTGTATTTATATATACATAATAAATATACACAATGCACACACATATATTATGTAAATAAAAACTGTTAGTTTGGATGCGATAAATCGCGAATAATCATTTGACAGCACTAATATATATATATATATATATATATATATACACTGCTGCTCAAAAGTCAGTAAGATTTTTAATGTTTTTTAAAGAAGTTTCTTCTGCTCATCAAGGCTGTATCTATTTGATCAAAAATACAGAAAAAAATGTTTTGTGAAATATTATTGCAATTTAAAATAACAGTTTTCTATTTTAATATACTTTAAAATATAAGTTGTTTCTGTGATGCAAAGCTAATTTTTCAGCATCATTACTCCAGTATTCAGTGTCACATGATCCTTCAGAAATCATTCTAATATGCTGATTTATAATCAATGTTGGAAACCGTTGTGCTGCTTCATATTTTTTGGGGGACCTGTGATTATTTTTTTAGGATTCTCCGATTAATAAAAAGTTAAAAAGAACAGCATTTATTTAAAAAAAGAAATTTTGTGTTACAATATACAATGCTATTCAAAAGTTTGGGGTCAGTACATTTTTTCTTTCTTTTTTTTAAAGAAATTAATACTTTTATTCAGGAGGGATGTGCTAAATGAATAGAAAGTCATAGTAAAGACTTATATTGTTAGAAAAGATTTCTATTTTGAACAAATGCTGCTCTTTTTAACTTTGTATTCATCAAAGAATCAAAGAAAAAGTATCACGTTTCAAAAAAACAATATGAAGCAGCACAACAGTTTCAACACTCAAATATTACATTTTTTTCTGTATTTTTGATCGAATAAATGCAGCCTTGATGAGCAGAAGAGACTCCCTGAAAAAACATTAACAATCTTACTGATCCCAAACATTTGAGCGGCAGTGTATATATATATATATTATTATTATTTTATTTTATTTGGCATTGTCATGTTACCATGATTCAAAACTACTTACAACCCATTCACAACAGCATACATGCATGTTTAATTTCACATCACTACAAATGTAGTGTTTCCTTAACTGTTCCATGTTGCAGTATGTTAATAGGCTCCATTACTGTTCAGTGAATTGTTTACCATGCTTTCTCGATATAGCCTCTAAGTGCTTTGATAATGAATGCAGTACGTATGGACATTTGCAGAAAGCAGAAAAACAGAATGCATTAAAGCTCAGCTTTTTGTAGAGCAGAACAATTCTTTAACTATGTTGCATCTGTTTCAAGGAAGGCTTAGCTAATAGTGATCATAAGGCTTTAATAAATTTTATCTGCTAATGTCAGTATCTATATTCAGTATGTAAGTGATAATATACAGTGAGTTAATTTTATATGTACTGTGTATTATATTAAATAAAAAGTAGCTTTGTTTCAGATGAGTGATGTGATATTCAGTGTTGTCATGGTGATTGACGTTATTACAAACTCACAGATTTAAACTACTACACAAAACATTAATTTATGGACTGGAGTTGTGTGGATTATTGTGTTGTTTTTATCATCTGTTTGGACTCTCATTCTGACGGCACCCATTCACTGCAGAGGATCCATTGGTGAGCAAGTCATGAAAAATTTCTCCCAATCCGATGAAGAAACAAACTCATCTCCATCTTGAATGGCCTGAGGGTATGTAAATGTTCAGCATCCCACGTGATCGTTGCTGAGGACTGTCAAATTCACATTAACAGCTTCATTAAGGCAGGAATAAGCAATCGGATTTCTCACACTTCCTGTATTGTTGGCAGAGGATGTTTCTTTAAAGACAAATGTACTGATTGCATGAGGAAAAATGACCTTCTTCTACAGTTTCTCACATTAACATTGGTTTTTGTAATTTTGTAATTAGTTTATTTGCATAAAGCCCTAAACAGTTACACTGCCATCTCATTAAATATGATTCTAAATTATTAGAAGTTAAGAACAAACAAGGCAGCAACGTAAAATTGATAATCTCCTTTCTTTGGGGCAATTAAACATATCACTCCACGACAGCCATGCTCCGATAAGAAAACATGATATGTATTTTCTAGATCAAAGCCAAGCAAACTCTTTGATTGTTTCTTGCGCTGTTGGTTGAAAACAGAGATGATTAAAAAAAATAAATCAATTCCCTGCTGCCTGTTGTTTTAGGCTACTTTAATCAAAGAGCAGACATGTAAATAAATGATGCTTTCCTCAATTTCCTGTAGTGTTTTGCTCGCTCACTGTAATTGATCTTTCAGAAGTCCTTGTGCTGAGCCTGAAGACTAAGATGCATCTCAGTGGAATGAGTGGATGTGTATGTCGACAGAGATTACGGTATGTCTTGTGTATTTGATGCTAAACATGGCTGACAATGTGATAAATCCTTTAGCAGTCCCTTTCAAAAGAGGAAACGCACATATAAATTATATATCATTAATCATTGTTGAAATCTCTGTATTTATTTTGTCACTTATAGTACATGTTTTTGGTTGTGTTTTTATTTATATATCTGTTGTTGTTTTGCTTATATCTCTCAGTGCAGTTTTTTTGTATCAAAAGGTTTTATCTTCAAAAAATAATTTTGATTAAATACCTTTCAAAGCCTAAAGGATTTAAAGTTCCAATCCATCTGTTAAAGTGTGACAAAGGGAAGAAAGAAAGCTTTTATTCATTAAGACATGGGTATTAAAGCTAAAGAACAAAGTGAAATGGTGGCAATGAATAATGCAAAGGTTTTTATTAGTAATATGAAGTGTTTCATTCTGATTTTGTTTGTCATCTGATAATCAAGCTTATCTGTTAATCTCTGAGGAAGAACGTTTTCTTTTTTATTCTTACTCAAAACTAAAACTGTTGAAAAAAGTTGTTGGTAATTGAAATAAAATTTAAATAATAGATAAAAAAAAGAATGAAAATTCAAAATGTTGCCTTGGCAGCTAACTGAAATAAAATAAATAAAGTTACTGTACTAAAATTACTCGAACTAAAACTGAAATAAAGAATTAATTTAAACTAAATAGAAAGAAAATGAATACAAATGACAAAACACTACAAAATTACTAAAACTTAAACTAAAATTAAAATAAAATCTTAAAATAAAAACTCAAACTATTAATAAAAACTATATAAATGCTAAATAATAGATACTGAATTTTTACTAGTTAATTATTTTTTTAATTTAATAGGCTATAAAAAACAAAAAGTTTATAATACGAAACACTGTAAGGGGGAGGGGAGGATTTTTCTCCTAATTTATGCACAAAAAAAATCACAACATCTCAGTAATGCAGATGGTGTTACAAATTCAGGCATAAGTAGCAACTGTCACTCCTCCAAAGAAGGATAAGATTATGTATTTGTCTAATGGGAACGATACAAGAAAATGCAGTATTTATTCTCATCTCACATCAGTTTTTTACTTCGAAAGGTTTAACAAGTAACAAAAAACGAACAGCATTCTGAATTGTGCATTTTTTTTAGCTAAAGCATAGTTTCTGAAAACAGTCAGGGGTGTTTTATTTATTTATTTAAAGTCCAGGAAAGCACTTACACCACCTCCTGTAACAACTCAACCACTTATATTTGGTCTTTGAAGTGTAAAGCCCCCTCAGCTCACGGCGAGTTACATACAGGCTCATTATTGATTTGCTGAAAGGCGCCTGAATCATGGAGTTTGTAAGTGGATGTGGGGAAAGAGAAAAGAAAAATTGGGACGTGAATGTTTAATTCTTTCCCTCTGCACACGGTCACCATTGATTCACTGTTGACGGCTCAAGCTCGCGGCTCTTTCTTGGACGTGGCCCTATATTTTTTAAGACTACGGCAGCAAATAGCCACAAGGTCTTCTCTTATAAGGTCTGGATGCATTGTATTTCCCTTTAACCTTCATTGCCCTAGCACTAAAATCTTTCATCAATACTGACATGCATATCTGTTCAGACTACAAATAAGTAAAAACTTACACTATGTCCTTCACAGGGTATTCATAACTCTACCATCCCAGTATCAAAAAGCTAAAGTCAATGATTGCGGCCCCTCCAGTGTGAGTTTCACTGTCTACTTTTGATTTAAAGTGTTTACTGAGAGAGAAGCTGCAGGAGTGTGAGGAATGAATTTGTTCCAGGAGGTGACAGAGTGGGGAAGACCCCTGTCGCCTCATTCCCTAAGCATTAGACGCTGACATCCGGCATGACCTTGGGACTAGAACTTGATTGCAAGTGTTTGTTCAAAGTTGACAGGCTTTACCACCGTCTCTCCCTGTAGGTACAGACACCCATATAAGGAAAAATCACTTTTCCTGCACAAAAGGGACATACTGTGTTCCAAATTGTTTTATTTGATTCTTTTAACTGATGCATTGGTTAAGGTTTACTCTGTAGCAATAGACTAAACCCTTTAAAGGGAATGCTATGAATCTGTCTGCTGTTCATACCGCATGGCCAAAAGAAAAAAAGACCCCATATTTTTTATTAATGCTTTGGCTATATAAGCTACACCCATTACTAATAGGTTAGACAAATGTTTTAATTAAATTGGGGCTTTTTGTGGTCCAGCATTTCCATTGCCCTGTGCACAAAGCCAGGTCCATAAAACAATATTTTATCGAGTCTGGTATGAAGAGCTTGATGGATTTGCACTTCAACTCACTGTTAGGTTATGTTCTTCCACTTCAACAGCCAAAAAATAAACAAATAAAAATAAATTTGTACTTTTTTGCACGTTTACATTTATTTACCATGATAGTATTTATTAATATTAGATTAATTTTTTTAGATTTTTTTACTTTTCAGTTTAATATATATATATATAGCTTCAATTTATTTTTATTTTATCTTTATTAATTTTAGTACTTTAACTTAATCTCGTCTCCAAGGCAGTACTTTTAGTCTTTTATCAATTCTTTGCCAAGGCAACACTTGTTTTTCATCTGATATTTATATTTCAGAAAGGAAAGGACTTTTATTTGTTTTAGTTAACAATAAATACACCAGTTGGAAAGTGATTTCAACAATATTGTTGCTGTGTCGTTGTCTTTTGTGAATTTCATTCCCAATCAACTACCTTCCACAAGAGATAACATTGAAAAAATTGTGATATTTCTTTATTTAAGTCCTTTGAATTCACATTATTACGCTGAAATATGGATTGTCTCAAATCAAACAACAAAACATTAATATACATTTGATAACTATCTAAAATGAAGAGTACACTGAATACCATAAAGTATACTGCATATCAACATTAACAAAAAGAAGAAAATCCTCAAATACACTGAACTCTTTTTCCAATCGTAATCTTTGGTAAAGGGAAAACAAATATTTGAAAGAAGAAAATACTGTATTATACTTTGCCACCTCATGTGGTTCTTTGTTGGCCCATAAAACAAAACATCAAAAAAAATCACATTAAAGAGTTAAAAGAGCAAACAGAACAAAGTGAAATGGAATGGAATGACACACAGAAATGAAAAAGAATATGTCTCTAGGTATTGGAATACAGCTATAGTCATCAAAACAGAAAGTCTCGCGTTTTGATGGAGATTGTCATGCACGTTTCCCCCCCCCCAAAAAAAAAAAGCAGTACTATCAGCATTCAGATTTATGGCTCACAATTGTAATTTTGGAGTTGTTTGACAAAATCTAAACACATAAGCCCTTAACGTGGGACTAATATATATATATATTTATTTATTTATTTGTGTGTGTGGGTTTGTGGTTTCTCTGTTTTTCAGGGGGACACAGAGAGTGATCGCTGGACTTCAGCATGGACCCCAGAGGCACAAAGTAAGTAATCTCACAAACAAACAATCAATCAGATGGATGGAGCGCCACCATCAGCACCCCACAGTCTGAGATTTTCCCCCACAGCACCTAGAGGAACACCTGATTGATCTTCATCCTTACAACCGGCTTGGAGCAATTCAACTGTAAGATGTGCTTAAAACATGTGATTCTTTGTGTGTGTACAGTCAGACACAAGTGTGTGCTCAGTAAAGCATAAACGGAACATTTAGAGGTCCACGTATCCACCTCTGGTCAGATATTTAATACTTCATACATAAACAGTTTGACTCTGAATACAACACACACTTAATGTCATATTCCTACACAAAAACAAAGGTTCTTGCGTGGAGCAGATGAAGGCCACCCGGCTTGTGAATGTCATCTTGTTGGTCCGGTCATGTACACGGATATGGTCCAAATATGCTCGTAACACAAGCGTGAACTCCACAATCAACTCCCTCTGGAGTCAAAGAAGAAGACACGATGCAGAAGCAGTTGATTCAATCAGACTTGTCCTTCTTCTTGCCTCCACCAATGGGAACTTTACTGGCGACGGCGGAGCCGACGGCGGTCACGCCACCAGCCACGGCGGACACGCTGCCCTTCACGAGCCCCACTCCCATCGCTGGAACAGCTGCAACTGAGGTAACTGCAGCTTTCGTGAGATCAAAGCTTTTCCCTCCAACCCAGGCGACTCCACCCACTGTGGCCCCAACGGCTCCCTTTGTGACACTGAACAGACCACCGGCCACCCTGGAGAACATGCCAGGCTGGGGTTGGGGATGGTCTTTGTTGGCATCTACAGGATATAAAATGAAATGTTAATATTGAAAATATCACCAGATAAGATAAGATAATGGAGTAGCTGTCTAAAATAAAATAGAGGTGAAAAACTCTATACAATTACAAAGTATAGCCATATTTTAAAAGTAATTATTATTTAATTTAACTAAAGCATTCTCTTTCAATGAATAAAATAAATTTATTAAGTGAAGAACTTTACACAATTAAAAATGCTAGCCATATTTTAATTAAACGTAATTATTTTTTATTTAATTTCATTTGTTAATGTTTTCACTTTCATTGAATGAAATAAAAAAAGTATTAGGTGAAAAACGTTGTAGCCACATTTTAATTAAAACCAATTGTTAATAAGATTAATTTCATAGTTCAATTAAAGCGTTCCCTTTCAATTAATAAAACAAAAGTGTATGAAGTGAAGAACTCTATACAATTAATAATTATTATTTCATTTAATTTCACACTTCAATTAAACATTTTGCTTTCAATAAATAAAAAAAAAAATGTATTAGGCGAATAACTATATACACAATTAAAAATATTACCCAAGTTTTAATTAAAAGTAATTATTAATTAGATTAATTAATTTCATACTATGTTCACTTTCAATTTATAAAATAAAATAAAAAATTAGGTGAAGACCTTCAATTAAATATACAAGCCACATTAATTTCATTATATAATTTAATTTCATACTTAAATTAAAGCTTTCACTTTCAATGAGTAGAACAATTAGAGTATCTGGCAACAGAATTCTATGAACAATGTGAATGACTTACGCTATTCATTTAATTTATTTGTGGATATAACCATTGTGGATATTTATCATTATTTACCAGTTTTTAATCATTTTATCAATTAAAATTCAAAGATACTGTATTTAGTGAAATGTTTTACTTTCTTAAAGTGTGCTTGTGGCATTTTGCTTTAAAATAAATACTATTTGATTTGAAATTGTCATCTACAGCAATGCCAGTCATATATCTTTAACTGTCTAAAAACACATTTTGGGGAACAATTTTATAGCCAGATGTACCAAGACCTACTACTATAAACAGATCGACAATTTTATAACCAAATCTAGAAAGTTTGACAATTAAGACTGGAAAAAAGTAGGGCAATGGCCTAGTGTCAGTCTTGGATTGTGCAAGAGCACCACTATGTGGCACAAAGCGTTATCATTCTCTTGCATGAAGATGTACTAAGGACAGCTGTATAAAATGATTCATTTGACATGACTGTGCTAAGATAAAAAGCTTGACTGCTGCAAAAAGGAATAACTGTTGCAAGTCCCTTTCACAATAAAAATGTCAGCATAACTTGCAGTACCTGCTGGAGGCTCATCCTTCAAGTATGCAGGCAACTCATCCTTTTGCTGGTTTGTTTCACTCATTTTTACTCTGCATAAAAAAAATACAAACACGATTAGAATATTGTAGAATACAGTTAGAATACCCTCCTATATTTTCCACAGAAGACATTTAAATTTGTCTTCCAAGAATCAAGAATTTGGGCGGGACCAGACACAGAAAACAAGGTGAAAGGTTGCCACTAAAAATGGGCTTCGACCCAACAAGCACCGACACAGAACAAGGTGGGCCAGTTTACTCTGTCAACAAAAAGTAACCTGCAACACCCTGTCAACATTGCCAACAGGTAGACTGGACTATTTAAGGACAAATAAAATGATTGCATATCAGATCCTCCATACCAAAGTTCAAAAACAGTTTGAAGCAATAATTTGGACGAGATATTATACTGAAATGCTAAATATTTTTTTCTTTTTTTATTAGTAAACCTTATAAACATGAGGGATATTAAGAAATCATAATTAAATATTAACATACAGCAGATGCAATATGAAATACTGTATTGCAATATTCCAATTTAATCATTTATTGTCCTGAAGTCATACCTAAAGGGACATTACCAAGAACAATAAAGATAAAATAGAGCTCACTGAGCAGTAGGCTATATTACGTGTACAGTTACACGTAAGCAATCATTGAATGAGTGTAAATGAATGAATAAATCAGGGTCTTGAGTCAACTTTATGACGTAACAAACCAGTGCATTATTAATATCAAGTCTGTCCTAAAGCGAACTCTAGAAGGGGGGTCAGACTCATGATATTGAATCGATTCTTTCGCATTTAAAAGAACCGGTTCAAAAGAAAAAAGATTCAGCGACTCCTTTAAGTCTTGACCAAAGGATTTCAGTAGCGTGGTCACATTTATAAATTAATTTATTAAATAAACTATCCTATGTGTAAAACTACAATATCAAGTCATACACATATTTCCAGTGCGTTTATTTGTAATATTTCTCATATCATAATTCCTTCGACTGACACATACGATAGACTACTATTTCGAAACTGTGAAAGACGATTGAGGGAATTGTTAACTCGGGAACCGTTTAATCCGGTTTTGTGAACAGTTTTAAACGATTCATTAAAACGACTCAAACGAATGATTCATTCATGAATCGAACATCGTTATAAACCTTAGCTGTTTCTAAATATGACGTGGCGCTTTTGTGAGAAGTATTTTCTTTCCCTCGGAATAAATAATAATAACCTGGGTTAAATTAACTCCACCTCACACTACATTTACACGTTAGGTGAGAAAGAACAATAAAGTCTTGACAGGAAATTATATAGTCACCTTTACGAAGAATACATGTTAACCAAGCGAAGGAAACTTCGTCTTAGGAAACTAAAGAGCCAGAAGCAGATCTGAAGATAATTACATAAAAATAGGGCGGCAGCTCATCAAACGACAGTTACATGACGTTAGGAAAGAGATGCATTAGAGACAATCCAGCCATTGTCTACAGAGTCAATAAAGCTCGTATGCATCCCATAATATAACTAGTAAAAAACATCCACATCCCCTCGAAAAACATGCAGAAGGAAAACTTTGCCAGCTGTCGTGTAGGCTATATACTTACGAGTTTTCTTCTCTAAACTTCTGCAGATGAAGTTGGAAACTTCTGTCTCCACCCCTTGTTTGTTTCAAAGGAAAAATACGCTGCTCCCTTCGGCGATTCAGAAAGACACACGCTAAAATTACGATGGATCTGCGACCTGACAAGACTTTTCTTATAATGCCTATCTTTGCATAACGTGTACGTGGCGTCCTAGCTGTTTTTAACCACGTACCAATGTGGACACATAGAAGAGGAAGTGACGTTTCTGGTTCTTGCCCCTCTGGTGTGTGAAATGACTTCACTATACTCTGGCTGTGTGTGGAGGAGTATGGTGAAAATGAAGGGTGTATCTGTGCTTCTTTGGTTTTTCATTGACAGATCTGATAATGGATCAATTAACTTGTCTTTTTGAGACAAAACCTCTGAGGATAGGCAGCAAAGTGATAATAGAAAATGCAAAGTAATACTTGATAACTGCATGACTTCTGTGCCATGTAAAGTATACTCTAAGAAATGTCAATAAAAATAGGGCTCAATGTGCTGTCTTAATAAGCAGTTTTCTGTATTGATTTTTTCTATGTGCTTTCAATTAAGCTTTTCATTGTGTTGTGTTTTACAGTTAAAGGAAATGCTCATAAACATAACAAATAATAAAAATTACCTTTTACTAGTCTATTTTTTTTCTTAGCACATGATTGTTAGCGACAGGGTTGTGTTCTATTCTGAATTAAATTAGGCCTACGAATGCCTTTTAAATTCTAATTTGAACATGCTGTAGAATTCCTATTTGAATTTAAGGAAAAATTAAGTGAAATTCAAATAAATTATTAGCCTATCACTGTTTTAAAGTGACGTTTTCAAAAATTAATTTCATTTTCAGTTACCCATAAACATGTTTATTTTCATTATGTACATAAAGTGTGGTATTTCTGAAAATATTATGACATTATTAATTAATCACAGCATTCAGCAGTGAAATATTTCTGAAAAATAACTCTTGTCCAGGGCAACATTTTGTAACTGACTGTTCATACATGGTGCTCTCTCTGCTCTCTACAAGTAGCCTATGCTAATACAATTATTTTATATTAATATTTCATATCTATCTATCTATATATTTAGGTACATTTGTAGAAAGTGGGATAATGTACATATAAGCCTACAATCATTAACTCAAAATAAACCCCTTCAGAATGACATGCATTGTGTCATGACCACATTACCACCTTTATTCATTTTTAATAAGTCATCAACATTTCCTTACTTAATAGTCAATGTTTGAAATTCCACATGTGTACATTTCATATATCTCATAGATACATTTTTGGACTATGTTGTGAATAACACATGCACTGATTTACCCAAAAGTCTTCAGTATGAAACCACTGGATTGCCGGTTGTTGTAATTGCTCTGTTGTGTGACTGTGTTGAATTTCTTAATTTGCAGTTCTGTAAATTCCACTTCATGTCATTCAAATTCAACATCCTGTGGGCTGTGGCCAGTTTACTCATGAATTGAAAAGGGAGTCAGTTCTTGAATCTGAATTTTGCCTCATTGTGTAAAGCAAAAGCTGTTATGTTTTACAAAGAGATCCTGTCCTACTGTTCAATACAGATACATAAACTGTTTAAGTAAAGTAACTTCAGCAAACTGTGGATTAATTTTTATTATTATTATTTAAACAAATTAATCTAGCATTTCCTATTGGCTGTTGATCTGCAACAGCTGTAACAGGGATGTTTTCCCGCTCGTATTCATAAAATGACGTACTTCCGGCATTGTCAAGCAGCTTGTAATGTTTTGCGCGAACGCTGGACTCAAATATGCAATAAACACCAAAGAAGAAGAAGACTCAAATATGACATTCATTTTGCAGTAGATATCACGTTGATATATTTGTCGCGAGGGATATCATCGAGTCGCTGATGTTCGTTTTGACTGTCTTCCCTCCTTCCTCAGTCCGGTAAACAAATACTTAACTAATTACTTAGTTGTTTGCTTCAAATACTAGATGCATTTAACCTTTGAAAAGCGTATTTCAAGTTATTAGCCAAAACCACATATTCTCGCATTCTCTGGCCGCTACATTGAATGTTTTAAGCAATAGCAATGGTTTTGATACGAGGTCACATATTTAATGCAGTGTTTCATCATTGGCTGCGTTGTAGCAGCGCCGCCAGAGAATCAAATACAATGTTCACTTGCAACTCATAAACCTACACAGTGTATGAATGCGCAGATTATTGCGTAACAAAGCGACATGGGTGATTATTACGACATAAAGAATGCGCCCTGATGCGATGTTTTGCTTCTCTAGTAATGCGCCATAGTATTTTCTATTTTAAAACACCTCAAGACTTTAAGGCCTTTGCTTAAGTGATTGTAACTTCACATTAACAATTAGGTATTTCGTCAACCATGGGCACTTTCATTCCACAGCTGTGTTGATTTCGATGTAATTAACATCAAATTAATGGAAACTTAAAAAAAAAAAAAAATCTATTTGATGTACAGATTTTGTTTGCCAATGCCATTATCTCTCATTGAGAATTTTATTCTTATTTAAAAAAAATCTAGCTTAAATAACAAACGCAAAATATTTATTGTGTGAAAAGTGGCCCTGGTTGTTGTTTTTGAAGAAACACCCAATAAGCAACCGAATGATTTCTGTATTATTTTAGTGATATCTTTGCTTTGCATTAGTTTTTGTCCCCAAACTCATTTCAAATATTTAATGTATTGAGTTACAGTTTAGTCTCGATATTATACCCTTTTCCCTCATTTTGCTGTACTTTGGCCACTGAGTGGCAGCATTTAATAATATTAAGCCTACTGGATAATGTGCTGATAGTTATTGTTATTAGTTTTGTGACTTTGTTTTAGCACGGTCTGAAATTAATTGAATGCAATCAGAAAAAAGACCATGTACTACAAAATAATAGCAAGAAAAATGTCTTCTACAAAACTGCACACTTAAACATAAATGATTCGTGTGAGGGTCCTTCTGTATGACTCGTTAAAAAAAAACACTAAGTTATGAGGTTCAGTCTAATGAATCCTTCACTGAATGAACACATTGAATCATAGTGGTTACTGTATCATTTTTGTTGATGTTTTAATAATAAAAAGGAAACATGCTGTGTGTACAGTATCATTCAAAAGTGTGGGGTCATTAAGATTAAGTATCTTTTGGTTACTAAGGCAGCGTGGATTTATTTTTTTCCTGGGATGGCAAAGCTGAATTTTTATCAGGCATTCTTCTAGTCTTCAGTGTCACATGATCCTTCAGAATTAATTCTGATATGCTGAATTGGTACTCAGATAACATCGGAGTATAAGTTGTGCTTCTTAATATTTGACTCAAGTGGACTTTTTGATGAATAGAAAGTTCAAAAGAATGTGAATTAGTTGCCCTGTCTTTTGAAGTTGTGACAACAGGGGGCGCTAAATGACAGGCCCTTATCCATGAGGTGGAGAAACTGGTATTTGATGAGGGTCACATTAACTCTGTAACTGTAGCTGTGTCTCCACATCATGCATAGGGGGCAGCAGACATCAAAAACTAGCTGTATACAAGGGTGAACACATTGAACTGAATTGAAGTGTATATTTACCTTTATTTTATTATATTGTGTAGTTTTAAAGTCAGCTTTTGGTATTTGAGAAATGTCTCCCAGTACTAAAATGGATCTAGAGGCCATTAGTCTAATAATGTGTTTCCCCCCCTCTCTAACATTATTATATAAATATTAAAACTATCATATAAATGGGAAAACATAACATTCCGTACTAAATAAATCTTCCATCTTAGTCCACTTTTTTTAGCTGTTTCTCATCAAACAGCTGAACTAATTAAGCTCAATTTGTCAGCAGTGAGAGGCCAGAGATGTGTGCTAATATCAGCACAATGACTCTGTGCTGTCTTACTAACTCTGAGTCTGACAGGCAGCTCATTCCTGCCCTGACTGCCCGTTGCTAACCTCTTCTCCATGGTTTCAGTCACACCACTGCTCGTGTTGGTTTTTGCCTCTTCTTTGGCGTGAAGCCCCTGTGCCTATGTTTAGTGAAGTCTTTGTTAGACAGCAGACAGAGTTTTGCTTATTTGTCTGCATGTTGCCCCCCCCGCCACCCCAATTGAGCAATTTTATTTTTCAACTTTTTCAATAGTGATTTATCAAGCGTAGTATTATTACTGTTTATAAAGAATATAGTGATTTATCAAACTGTTAGCTAATAATAAATAATAGTGATATATCTAAATATTAGGTATCAAACTAACAGAATATTATCAAAATTATCTTTTTATTAATTTAAATTTTATATATTTATTATTTTTATCTCTCTAAATTCAACCAAATACTTTTGTGTCTGGTTTAAAATGCCTGATTTTACTCATTTGGAGGGGAAAAAAATTCTAATTTGTTATTGTTCTGAATGTTAAAACAAAGAGCAATGCAAAGTGAGACAAATACTGACAACATCACTATTAAAATAAAAATTGATTTTCTTTGTGTGTTTTATATTCATTTCAGAACATTTATGTCCTTCAGTCACATCCGGCCTTTGAAATGTATATTTCATGAGTGCCTCCTGGAATTCACTCTGCCTGGAGCTTGCTGTTTGTTTTGAAACGGATCGTTTGAAAAGGGTGTTTTTTTCACACTTAAGGACAAGTTTTCATACATGTAGATTCCCAGATTGTGACGAAACACATTGTACTGCAGACTTATCCATGCTGTTTATGCGAGTCTTAAGCTCAGCTGTGAAATATTGGATGTGCGCAGCAGTGTCTCTGTGCTTAGCAGGGAGACAAAGGCAGTGACCTCCCATCCCCTGTAGTTTTTAATAGTTCTGTGGGAGTAGCCATTACAGCAGTGGAGGTTGGAGAGGGGGATCTCATAAGGACCAGCCTTGATGCACTTAAAAAGATTAAATAACCAACAAATGACTAATTGAGTTTCATCTGTGGCCAGTTTTGTCTGAGTTGTATTGAGTTATAGCCACTCTTATAGTGTGTTTTGGTTTGCAGGTTGCCAGATTTTGTTCACTCTGATAGTTGTTTATCACTCTGCACACTGACCCGTTGTCATTGTGAATGTGATATCTGTGCCTCTTTTGCCTGTGATAAGGTTTGTCATTGAAAGGCCCGTCTTATCTCATTTTGTATGTTGTGAGGCAGGCCTTGTTTTATTGGATGTATCTCTTTGTATCCACTCCTCTTACCTTTTATTCTCTCTCCCTCCGTCTCTTTCTGTCCCAGTTGTCGTTGTCCGTCATTCATCCTTAGAAGACGTCAGAGGCTTGAGAAATGGCCTCTCACGGCTCCAGGCATCTTCCTCACCTCTCGCTTCCCACAAACTCTTTATTGGATTCTACCTCTGCATCATCTATCTCTATTCACTTTTTTATTTATTTTTTTTTGGTCTAAATGGACTCCTCCTTTCTCCTCCAGCTGGGTTTGTTGACACACAGTCAATCCTGGACACTTTCACCCCCCCCCCCCCCCATCTCTTGTACCCGTTCCCCTTCCCTGAGCCGTAAAGCTGCCACAGCTGTGGGCTGTTGAACCAAAGTGGAGGGACACATTAAATATATTACAACCATTAGCTTTGTTGGGGCTTGACGGGTTTAATACATTGTAGCTTTACGCCAGCCAAAGCCAGGACACAGCAAAGCTCTTCTATGAATTTAATTATTCTTAAATATTGCAATGTACCTAATTAGGAAAGGTATAGGAAAAAAGCAACAAGCAAATAATGTCATCTTGTTAAAAACATTACGCGTGTAAATGTTTGTTTGTTTGTTTTTTTATTAGAACAGATTTCAAAGATATAACTACAGTGTCTACAAGATACTGTAAAAATCCTGTTCTTTATCATTTCTGCAAATAATCAGCTCTAATTAATCTAACATGCTCTATTTGATGATTATGATCTATATACACTTTTTTTTTTTAAGTGTTTGTTTTAGTTTTTACAGATGTTTAAAAATTGTCTTGTATCCCAGCTTCAAGACATTTAGGATTCTAGTTTAAAAATGATGACATTGTAATATTTAAATGACTGCTGGTTATTTATTTTTCAACCTTTTTTTTTTTTTTTTTCTTTTTTTTTTCTGGTATAAACAGTATTTCATTGGCCCAAATGTAATGAAACAATCATTTGCAATTTTAATTTGTAGTCATAATTAAAATGTAGTAAGTTGGATGTCAATTTTTATGTAAATGCTGCATTTAATCAATTACAGTTAAAGTATAACAAAACTGTTTTCTATTTTTTCTATAAATTATGTAATTTCCTGTGATGGCAGGAAAAAATTAGTCACATGATTCTTCAGAAATCATTCTAATATGCTGATTTGATGCTCAGGAAACATTTCTCAATGTTGAAAACAGTTGAGCTATTTTTGTGGAAACTGATCTTTTTTTTTTTTTCAGTATTCTATGAATAAAAAAAAGTTCAAAAACTTTATATATATATATATATTATTATTTATATTATTATTTATTTATTGTAACATTATAGATGTCTAGAGCTATATTTGGTCAAAAATGTTAGTGTCCTTCAAGACGTCTTGGTAGTGGGTGTGTATTTTATGTATGTGAAGAATTATGCAGTTTTTCTTGTTGAGCCCTGATCTATAGCTGCATCAGCTTTGCATAAAACCTTACTTGAACCTCTAACATTATTGCATTCTTACAAGGACTGACATTTCCTTCTTAAAATCTGTTATTAGAAATCAAAGCATACACAAATAAACATACAAATTAATGCCCCTTTCCAGGTGTGAACATGAGCAAGGCAAAGTCGAGCAGGGACCGAAGGATCGCGCCGCCCGGCATCACAAGGGTGACTCGCAGTTCCATCAACCCTCAGGACTCTCAGCGCTCTAAACCCACAGATTCAGGCCTGGTCGACGACCTCAGCCTCATGAGAGTGAGTGAACAGCAGGCGTCATTAGCACGGTGAGACACCACAACCTTCTGTTAGGCTTTCCAGCAAACAATCAGTGATTACAAAAGCTCTGTATCCAAGCAAGAACAAGCATTTGTAAAACACTGTTTCATGAAATCTAGTTTAAAACATGGCAACATTATTTTCCTTCACACTTCAACTATCAAAGGAAAAAATAACAAAAAATAAGTTGTCAAAACAAAAACTCAAATTTTTTTCAGGAAAAAAAGTATTATGCCATTTAAAAAAAGAAAAAAAACTCCTTGATGATTTGACCATGTTTAATCAGTGTTGTTACTGTAAACTAAAAATACCTTAACCCCCCCCCCCGGGGTTTTTATTTTACGAATAAAATATATAAATACTATAACACTGCATCTAATCATAGGCTATATAATTTAAATGTTAAATATCTAAGATCTAACAGATGCTAGCAAGTATTAAAAAAAGTGATGTGATGTGCATATCTTTTTTTGAAAACACACAGGTCATCCATATTTTAAAATGGTTTATTATTTTTAGCGTGTTTATTTTTCTAGCATTTTCCCCCCTTCTTTTTAGGAAAGGGAAGTCCTACCAGAGTTCATCTCCCAGCACCAAGGCCGTTCTCTCCTCACCCTCTGGCAGCTCTGTCCCGCGAGGGGCTTTGGAAACTATCGGCCGGCTGGTGAAGCTCGGGCGGGTGAGAAACATTGTGGTGGTTGCTGGAGCAGGTATCAGCACGGCCAGCGGTATACCAGATTTCAGGTGGATGCTCAAAACATTCAAACTACTTCTGAACCGTTGTTTCACTCGGCTAACAACAGTTTTTGTATCAGGACGCCAGGGACGGGTCTTTATGCGAACCTTGCGAAGTATGACATCCCTTACCCAGAGGCCATCTTTAACATCGACTACTTCTCTGACAACCCTCATCCTTTCTTCTCATTGGCTAAAGAGCTGTACCCTGGACACCACCGTCCAAACTATGTTCACTATTTCATCCGTATGCTGCATCAGAAGGGCCTGCTGCTCCGCATGTACACTCAGAACATCGATGGGCTCGAAAAACGTGAGATTAAAATTCAGAGATCTATTACATCACTTTTAAATGTTAAATTTGCAGTGTTATCTATTAAAATGTGCTTTACTCTCTCTGTAGTGTGCGGTATCCCAGATGACAAACTTGTGGAGGCTCATGGGAGTTTTGCCAATGCTGCCTGCCATCTCTGCTATACGCCTTATCCTGCCGAGGAAGCCAAGGTAATCTAAATTAGCCTGAGTGATCTTAATTACAGTATTGAATTCATATAATTTAGTGCATACTACACAACTTTCCTTTCTTTTTTTGTATCAGCAAGCTATAATGACTGGCAACGTTCCCATCTGTACATTTTGTGCTGGGGCAGTCAAACCTAATGTCGTGTTCTTTGGAGAAGATCTGCCCGAAAAGTACTTTCAACATGCTGAAGATTTCCCTAAAGCTGACCTTCTCATGATCATGGGCACTTCTTTAAAGGTGGGCTTATTATTATTATTATTATTATTATTATTATTGATGTACAAGCCATTTTTGTGTGTAGGTGACAGGCTTTCTAAAATTAATAAATTAATTTGTAAATTAATATTAATTTATAGGTTCAGCTTTTAGGAATTCTTATTTAATTTATTGAATATATATTGATATTACTTTAGTAAGTGGCTTGAATGGAATATTTGTGTAAAAAAAAAAATTCTTACTATATGACTAAATTGATATATATATATATATATATATATATATATATATATATAATAATAATAATAAATTATTATTAAAATGATACCAACCCCAACCATTGATGTACCATTAAACAAATAAAAATAATTATATATAATTTTTATTTTTTTAATGGTACATCAATGGTTGGGGTTGGTATCATTTTAATTATTACATCAATGTTTGGGTTGATATTATTATTATTATTATTATTATTATATTTTTCTGCCTTCTCACATGCTTACAATGCTGCATGTATTTGATTACAAAAAAAAACTGAAAACCAGATTTATTGTGAAATTTTCATAATCTTAAAATGCCTATTTTCGACTTTAATATGTCAATTAAATTTTTTCTTTCCTGTGACTTTAAAGCTGATTCAACGGCCATTACTACAGTCTTCAGTTGTATTATCAATGTTGAAAACAATTGAGCTGCTTAAAAGTTTTGTGGAAAATATACTTTTTTTTTTCCCCAGCATTAAGCGAATTTTAAATAGAAATGTAGTTGGTCTTTGCTTAATAAAAGTATCAGTTATTCTTTCTGCTCTGTGGCAGATCGAGCCTTTCGCCAGCCTGGTCAACACGGTGAAGTCCACAGTGCCTCGTCTGCTGCTGAACCGCGATCCAGTCGGGCCATTTGAACGGAGGCCCCTGAGGAGGGCCGACTACATGGAGCTGGGAGATCTCTCCGATTCTGTCCGAAAGCTTGCTGAGATCCTGGGATGGCATACTGAGATCCAAGACCTGATGAACAGCCATGAAAATGGGCTTTGTTCTTATACTGACCCCAGCAATAGCAGCGGTGAGCACAGTGACTCCTCTGAGACCGACAGCATGCACTAATGTCATCCACACACATGCTTTGTTTAAAATATCACAGAGTATGGCAATGGACACCTGGGAAGGCTTCAAAACCCACAGTGATGTTTATGTATATCATTACATCTGAATGTTTTAGGATGTCATTGTTCTTACTTGTAGTAACAGCCAGTTTGACTTTATCTGGGCAGTTTTTTCCTGAACAGATAAACAGCATTCATGTTTGATCAGACACTGAAACATGGCCGTGTTTCTGTTGGGATTAGACTACATTTTTGTTGCGTTTAAAATAATTATCTGCATAATTTCTGCTGCTCATTTTGACTGAAAACCTGCATCTGGATTTCTTATAAATTCTAGCACTTATACTCTTTATGGAAAGCCGTAATGAATAAGCAGAGAACTGTAATTACGTCACATCTGCACATCCTGATTCAAAGATACGGACCTGTTTAGAATGCGAAAATGTCTGCTTTTAGGTAAAAATAAATAAATACATTTTTATCAGACCCTGAAATGTGGCACTTATTTTGTTAGTTTAGGACCTCTAATTATCTCTGGACAGAAAGTGTTATAAGGCTCCTTTAGCATTCTACAAACTACATTCAAACTATTCAAGATTTGAATCTTTATTTGGAAAGGTTGGTAGTGTGCGGAGTTGATGTGTAAAATTGGAAATAATGTACGTTTGTATATAAATGTGTATGTCTATATATTTGTTTGCTAGTTGTAAGTCATTTGGTATCCAGCGAGTGAACGGTGCTAAATTAGCATGGGAGGTGTGACCTCCCAAGTGTGCAGTGCCCCCACTGTGTGTTTTCACAGGCACTGCAGCCTCCAAGCGGGAGCTCCAACCCCCCCAAAACTCTAATAAATGTCTTTGGTCAGCAACAAAGAACCCCAATATCCTGCTGCTGTGTGTGTGTGTGAAGTTCTGCGTATGAGAACGGCTGTGAGAGCAATTTGATTTTGCACAGGATCAGTGAAGTAGCTGGTAATTACCACACTGCTGTGATCATATCTGTTCATGTCCCTCAGGGATTTTGGCACATTTTGAGAAATATGGACAAAAAGCCAGAATGCCTATTAAATGTTTCGGTCCATCTCATTTCTTTTATTCATATACAGGTTGCCATGTTTGTTGAAGCATGTTTACCAGCTGTCTTTTAAATCCGTATTTCTGATTCTTGGAATGGTTTTGTTTAAATGTGACTGTTGCTTTTCCAGTTGAATATGATTGTTAGTAGTTAAAGCTTGCTTTTGTTGTTCTTGACATTCTCGCCATTTGTACTTTTGAATATTAAAATGCTGCTTTTTATATCCTGTTAATAAAGATTGCATCTTGTGGTATTTAATAAATATATTCATAGCTTTTTCTTTGGTTTTGTTCATCTTATTTGCATATATTGTTCAACTATGGAATATTCAATTTACCATGTTTTTGAACTCATCTTAGTTAAGCAACAGTTGGATTCAAAATATTGACTACAACAATTTGATCATGTAATCTATTTTTTTTTTCTCCCCTACTTGTCATATTTAATGTGATCTTGCAGTAATCACATTAGGATTAGTGATTGTTTTAAATTAGCATTTTATATTCACAGCCAATATTACAAAACATTCCAAAATGTTTCTGCATGCAATGAGCAAATGACACAGCTAGTTTTTTGTTTTTAATTTATTGCAAATGATTGTCTGAAATAAAATTCAACAAAAGAACCTAAATGCAAAAATTTAAGGAAAATAAAAGTTAATGTTTTATAAAACAAAGCCCCTTTCTTCTGATTTTACAGTGGTTACAGAAGATGAGTACTGGGCCTCATGAAATATTGACAAGCTTTTAAATCAAAGATCGTAACCAGAAATCTTTAAAAAATCTGAATTTAATTATAGCCTTTGTTTTGTGTAAAAATTTAACATTCATTCGAAAAAAAAGAAAATGAGACCAATTACATTTTTTTCTTTCAAACTATACACATAGTAAATTGTGTAGCTAAAAATAATATAGAACATTAGAAAAGACACTTATTTAAAACTCCAGGCATAAGTGGTGAAAAAAAAATCAATGCACATTTTGCAAAAATGAAGTGCAAGACAAACAATTTCTTAACATAAGTGATCTCATGGCTTGTCTTGGCATTTAACATTTCAAAAAGACATTCAATTATTTTGAAACGTCGTGGAACAGGTTTCTTCCATACGTGAACCAGCAACAGCCACAGACTGTTTACATACAAACCTAAATGAACTGCTTTTCTTAAGAATAAATGTCATCAAGACTTTATACTTTATTAAAGACCAAGTGCATTTACTTGCTCACAGAGACGCGTGAATATGTTGTGTAACTTCCTACTTAACAGTTCCATCTTATACAACCACTGTGATCATATCTGATGTCCGGTAACAACCGTTTATCTATTTAAACATTTCTGCTTCCTCTCTCTCTGCTCACTCTATAGTTCGCCATACATGTCCCAATTAGAAAGACATGCCCTCGTGCAACAAAAGAACCTCAATAGGAAATAACTGAACTATCCCCTGTGCGAGGGACAGTTGGTAAGACAGTGGTGGTCAGCCAGCAGCAGCGGTGCCTAGAGGGTTTGTTTGAGTGAACTAATCTCCTGCTAGTCGGAGTCGCTGGGTGGAGGGCTGCACTCATGGAAGGCTTCTCCTAGAGGCGCTAGAGTGCCATCCTTCCTCACTCCCATTGGTCTGATCAGTTCCTTCCTGTTGAGAGAGCAGAACAGAGCTCAGGACTTTTGCATCCTACTTGTGCTTTGCATGTGCACAATGTCACATGCAAATAAGTGGATAGGGAGATACGACCAGCAGGAATGACTATCGTCAGTAGAAACTTCTATTACATTTACTTTGTACACATAAAAGGAAAGAACAATCTATTTGTGTGTTATCTCTATGCATACCAATATACAACCCCAAATCAGAAAAAGTTGGGACAGTATGGAAAACGCAAATAAAAAAAAAGAAAGTAGTGATTTCTAAATTTACTTTGACTTGTATTTCATTGCAGACAATATGAACACAAAATATTTCATGTTTTGTCTGGTCAACTTCATGTCATTTTTAAATATACATCCTTTCCTGTCATTCAGACCTGCAACACATTCCAAAAAAAGTTGGGACAGGAGCAATTTAGGGCTAGTAATGAGGTAAATTGGTTAAATAATGATGTGATTTGAAACAGTTGATGTCAACAGGTGATTGTAATTATGATTTGGTACAAAAGCAGCATCCAAGAAAGGTCTAGTCCTTTAGGAGCAAAGATGGGCCGAGGATCGCCAGTTTGCCAACAAATACGTGAGAAAATTATTGAAATGTTTAAAAACAATGTTCCTCAAAGAAAGATAGGAAGAGATTTGGATATTTCACCTTCAACAGTGCATAACATAATTAAAAGATTCAAGGAATCTTGAGGAATTTTAGTGCATAAAGGACAAGGGTGCAAGCCTAAGCTGAACAACCGTGATCTCCGATCCCTCAGGCGGCACTGCATCAAGAATCGTCATTCATCTATAAGCGATATCACCACATGGGCTCAGGACTACTTTGGCAAACCTTTGTCAAGTACCACAATACGTAGTTACATCCACAAATGCCAGTTAAAACTGTACTGTGCCAAAAGGAAGCTCTATGTTAACAGTGTCCAGAAGCGCCGTCGACTTCTCTGGGCTCGGAGGCATCTGGGATGGACCATCACACAGTGGAAACGTGTACTGCGGTCAGATGAATCAGTATTTCAGGTATTTTTTGGGAGGAATGGACGCCGTGTGCTCCGGACCAAAGAAGAAAAGGATCATCCAGACTGTTACCAGCAACAAGTCCAAAAGCCAGGGTCTGTCATGGTATGGGGTTGTGTCAGTGCCCTTGGCAAAGGTAACTTGCACTTCTGTGATGGCACCATTAATGCTGAAAAGTACATAGAGATTTGGGAGCACAATATGCTGCCTTCAAGAAGACATCTTTTCCAGGGACGTCCATGCATATTTCAACAAGACAATGCAAAACCACATTCTGCACACATTACAAAGTCCTGGCTGCGGAGGAAGAGGGTACGGGTACTTGACTGGCCTGCCTGCAGTCCCGACCTGTCTCCAATAGAGAATGTGTGGCGCATTTTGAAGCGCAAAATGCGACAACGAAGACCCCGTACTGTTGCCCACCTTAAGACTTGTTTGCAGGAAGAATGGGACAAAATTACACCTGAAACACTTCATCACTTGGTGTCTTCAGTCCCTAAACGTCTTTTAAGTGTTGTGAAAAGGAATGGCAACATTACAAAGTGGTAAATGCTTTACTGTCCCAACTTTTTTTGGAATGTGTTGCAGGTCTGAATGACAAGAAAGGATGTATATTTACAAATGACATGAAGTTGACCAGACAAAACATGAAATATTTTGTGTTCATATTGTCTGCAATAAAATACAAGTCAAAGTAAATTTAGAAATCACTACTTTCTTTTTTTATTTGCGTTTTCCATACTGTCCCAACTTTTTCTGATTTGGGGTTGTACATTAACTATCAAATATATATTATTTATAACATTAAAATATATACACTTCAAAAGCCTTAGGTCAGTCAGAAATTTGAAAGAAATTCTTACTTTTATTCAGCAAGGATACATTCAAGAGATCAAAAGTGATGGGAAAGACTTTTACATAGTAACAAAAATGTTATATACAGTATATATATATATATATATATATGTATATGTGTTTTTTCAAAAGAATCCAGAAAAAAGTATCATGGTTTAAATAAAAATATGAAGCAGCACAACTGGTTTCAACATTAATAATAAGAAATGCTACTTGCGAAGCAAATAAGCATATGTGACCCTGGACCACAAAACCAGTCATAAGGGTCAATTTTTTGAAATTGAGATTTATACATAATCTGAAAGTGGAATAAATAAGCTTTCCAGTATGTATGATTTGTTAGGGCAATATTTGGCTGAGATACAACTATTTGAAAATCTGGAATCTGAGGGTGCAAAAAAATAATAATCTAAATATTGAGAAAATCGCCTTTAAAGTTGTCCAAATTAAGTTCTTAGCAATGCATATTACTAATCAAAAATTAAGTTTTGATATATTTACGGTAGGAAATTTACAAAATATCTTCATGCAACATGATCTTTACTTAATATCCTAATTGGCTCAATTTTGATCCATACAATGTATTTCTGGCTATTGTTACAAATATACCCGTGTGACTTATGACTGGTTTTGTGGCCCAGGGTCACATATTAGAATGATTTCTGAAGGATCATGTGACACTGAAGACTGGAGTAATTCAGCTTTGCCATCACAGAAAAACATTACATTTTAAATTAAATTAAAATAGAAAATGGTTCTTTAAAAAAAACTGCAGAGTTCGAAGGTCCAATAATTGTAAAAGTGGTATAAAATATGAAATGTGTGTAAAATATGCAAAAACTCCAGCAGCAATAATTTCCTTTACAGATTGTGCTCACGTCTTGTCGATTTCGTTTTTCAGGCCACTAATTTATCACCACAATCCACCTGCTCTTTGAAAGAAACCCTTTGTACTGACCATTGTAGCTGCATTCAGTTCTGTCCCCTAAAGAGGCCTGTTGATGTGTAGAACATCTTTCTTTGCCTTTACATCTGGCCACATAAGAGCCCTTGGAATCACAACCCTAACCCCCCCCCCCATCCCAGAGCGGCCCTCCACCACCACCCGACCCTGCAGTTTAATTACAGGATCAGTGCTCATTCTAATCTCTTCAAAGCCTCGGCAGCTCCTCCACGCTAATCCAATTATATCTGCACTGTGTGTCACCAGTGCACCCCGAGATGATTCATCAGAGAATTATCCAATCAAAGCACGGCCAAAGATGATTTATAAGAGCATTATCCAATCAAAGCCGCAGAAAGCTCATTTGCATTCATTTATGTCATTCACACACAGATAAACTTGGACATTTTGATTCATAAAGAGCTACTAAATGGTGTAACAACTTATAGCCTATATAAGTTTGGTCACACTTTATTTTAAAGTCCAATTCTCACTATTAACAAACTATTAACTACAACTTTTGCTTCAAACTCCTAATTTGCTCCATATTAATAGTTAGTAAGGTAGTTGTTAAGTTTAGGTATTGGGTAGGATTCGGGATGTAGAATATGGTCATGCAGAATATATGCTTTATAACTATTAATAAAAAAGCCAATATGTTAATAATAGGCAGGCATGCTAATAAGCAACTAGTTAATAGTGAGAATTGGTCCCTATACTAAAGCGTTACCATAAGTTTTCCACAAAAAGACAAGGTAACACTTACATTTCTAATAAGGGTGTAATAGTACATGTATTCATACTGAAAATTTTCAGTACAGGTCTTCCTTTTTAATACACTGTTGTTTTAACCACTACACATCCAGAACTTAATTTGAAACTTCTAGTTTTATATATATTTATTTTAAAGAATCAATATTGATTCTTAAATCCCAAGATCAAACTTCTAGTCTGTTTCAGTTGATGTGTCAATAACACTTCATTAGACATTATATAGTGCACCTCCTGTCCAATAATTGCAGTCAAGTTGACAGCTACAGTGTAAATGATTATATTTCAACAATAAATCGGAGTATAAACAATTTCATAATTAGATTTATAATTTCATGTAAAAACTGACTTGTGAATTTATGCTTGCATACAATTATTTTATTTGAGTGTTGATCACTACATCTAAAAAAAATAACAGAATTTAAAAGTTTTTACGGAATTGTAACCTTCAATATTATAATAGCGTCCAAATAAGGGTGTTACATAGTTTACAGCATTAACTGAGCGATTTTTTTTTAATCCTTTCTAGAAAATTGTAATATTTTAATTTCCTTAAAGACAGAGCCACAATGGTACGTACCATACTGTAATTTTTGTGTACTGTTCCATCCCTACTTTCCAACTATCTTATCCCTGATTTTCAGGCATGGACTGCATTACTGTCTGCATAAGAACCGCTTGACGTCAAACGCACGTCATGACGAGTGTAAACAAGATAATAAGTTGAAAAGAAGGAAACAAAGATGTTTCCTCTGCATCCCTTGAAAACGCAAACCAGAATCCAAGACAATCTCTTATCTAATCAAATGCACATGTGCTGATAAGCAGCCTGAGCAATTGTGAGTATACATAGAGTTTTGTGTGTGTGTGTGTGTGTGTGTGTGTGTGTGTATGGGGTAGAGAGTCAGTACTAATTGGACAGCAAGTCAAGCAGCAGACATAGGGAGGGACATTCCTCCATGGACATGTTGAGTCTCCCCAGCAGCCGTAGCGGTGAGCAGCAGTGCCCTCCCTCTTCCACACAACACATCCTTCAATCCTGATAAAAAGAATAGGAGGAAGACAGAAGGAACGAGGATCTATTCTCAAAGACAGGAATCTGCCTCTCTTGGGCACACGCTGCTCATTACGACTCAAACACCCTATGGATGGACAATGGTGCGTCCTCTTGTGTTTGCAAACTTATTTAACATCGCCCGGCATCTAACGTACATACGCACACCCCTAATTGAGCCAGTGTCTCAAACCACTTCACGTCCGAGGACAATGTCTGGCACCCCGGCTGAATAAAACAGGCGGTGCATGAAAGAGAATCATGTATATGTATTATAAAACCTCAGTGTATTGTACAAAAGAGCCTGAGCCCACGACCCCACTGTGTGCACCAATTAGCTGGTAATTAATGCAGTGGGGATGCGGTGGCCGGTCGGTGTGCATTGACTCCTGTTGAATGCGGAAGGCCAGCTTTAAATGAGGCAGAGGATGACGGTAGAGGATTCTTGTCTTAATGAAGCGGTTGGTAAGGAGCGCGGACGGAGCAACGGCGCTACACCTTTTACCGGTGTCTCGCTAGTTTATGCCACTGGTTGTTTAGGAAAAGGTCAACATGAATGCAGCCCCGCACATATCGAGCCTCCGAGGAGGGTGATGAGAAAACAAGCACAATGCTTCTAGAGGATGGTGTCACCTATGAGGGCATTATGAACAGGCTCATACATGATGATGAAAAACAGAAAGAGAAACTGACTGATAATAGTGAGCAAGAGTAAAAATGCCCAGAATTTACACAATGGGAAAAAAATATATAATGAAAAAAAAAACATGCATTAAAATAAAAATTGGTAACATCTTTTAACTTTAAATTTCTTATTTACATTTAATTGCTGCTTAATGTTAAATCATGTTGATAAAATATGTACACTGACCACTGAATAAGTGGACATGGAAGCGTCAGACAATATCTGCATGTCTAAATTTCAAATGAAAGGATTATGTCTGAATAAATCTTAGTTTTGTGCTTAAATTGGATCATTTAAAACAATGAAAGATGACAAAAAAAGATCAGATAGCCAAGTTAACATACAATAATATACAAAAAACAAACATAAAATAAAAAATTTAATATAATAATAATTACAATTATGAAAATAAATTAACAACCACAACAACATGTTTTGTATTAAAAAATATATTGTTGTTATATTTAACAATTTTTACTATTTTAATAACATAAATGTTTAATTGTGCCAAAATAAAAACCCACCTTGATAATTCATCAATCATACTGACAAGCCTCTGAGCTTCATATTCCTTCTGCTCCTCGGTCATCTCCTCCATAGGGTTTGGCATTGGGTGCTCTATGTGACCTGTGATAGGGTTAATACTGAAAAACACAAATCATTGTCACTGTCAAAGAAATGCAGGAATGCAGAAGGAAAAACATGATACTATGCAAAATGATAAAATGTATTATCTATATTAAGAAAACAAGAACAGGAATTATGCATACATATAAGGGTACTAACAATGGTTTGGCTGACTTGTACTCCTCTGTGTCAGAGTTTTCATCAGATGAGTACTGTGTCTCTCCTCTGCCTCCGGCCAGCAACCCTCGTGCCATCAACAGTCCCGCAGCATTGCCATAACCAGTGTACTTCAACAGATTATCCACTGCATCACATGATCAACGAGAGAAAATGATGTGCAAAAAAATAATTGATTAGCTTATTCAATATTAATTCTTGTATTTTGTTAAACAGCGAAAATTCAAACCAATGCCAACAAAAATGCCTTTCAAAAAGTTTTACAAACTTATGAAATATTAAACAAGCAGAATTCTCACCGCTCTCCTTGCAGAGCACAAAGAGAAACTCAGCGGCCCCCTGTTTCACTGCCATATCTATATGCGTCATGAGACGCACCAGTTTGTTTCGAACTGTGCAGCCGATTTCCGGCCTTTCCTTCACATCCTTCAAGGGAGGCAGCACCTGCACAACAGTAAACAAAAAGAAAACTTTTAATCTGCAAATAAAGATTACTTTTCCATAAATGAAAATGTACTCCCCCCTCAGGCCATCCAAGAGTTTGTTTATTCATTGGAAAAGATTTGGAAAAATTTAGCATTTTACATCACTTGCTCACCAATGGATCCTCTGTACTGTAGTGAATGGGTGCCGTCAGAATGAGAGTCCAAACAGCTGATAAAAACATCACAATAATACACAACTATTCAACACACCTCCAGACCATCAATTAACACCTTGTAAAGTGAAAAGCTGTGTGTTTGTAAGAAAAAAAATCCATCATTACGACATTTGTAACTTCAAACCATTGCTTTCAGTTAAAATATGAGTCTTCTATTCATAATATTGTTCTCTCCAGTGCAAAAGTCATCTAATCTGAATCAGGAAAGAAATATGCACAGATCAAGCACTGATTACAAGTGAAAACAGTCCAAAAGATTTCTAAACAAATATCTTAGTGAAGTTTCATGTGAGAGGACAACACGTGCAAGTGTTATTATGGATTATGGACTTGTATTTTTTCCAGAAGTGACCTTAATAATGGATTTGTTTCTTACAAATAAACAGCTTTTCACTTCACAAGGATTACTTGTGGATTATTGTGACGTTTTATCAGCTGTTTGGTCTCTCATTCTGTGGGCACCCATTCACTGCAGAGGATCCATTTCTCCAAATGGCCTGAGGGCGAGTAAATTGTCAGCATTTTATTTATTTTTGGGTGAACTATTCCTTTAACTTAATATCTAAAGCACTGAAGAAGCAACATCAAAGCAAACAGTCTTATTTTAGAGAGCAGTAAATTACACTGAGCATGGACTCAACCCTGCACCTGGGCCTTGAGGTATCTGCGGATCTCCCTGTGGTATCTAGAGCTCTCTGTCATCAAACTTAGAACAGGTGTCAAGCCTTCTTTATAGTTGGTCCCCTGAGTGGATAAATACACACGAAGAATGTACAAATGAAACAAGTGGAACGGCTGAGCAACAGTTTATAGGTGTTCATCTGAAGTGCAATACCTTGTCCATCCTCTTTTCCATAAAATCTAGCAGTATCTGCACTATGTCCATGTTCTTCCCACCATACGTTTCCATCCCACCTTGGACAGGGACGTCTATCAGAACATCCAGGCATTGCACGGGAAGGTTACTCAGGAGATTTATGGTATGACTAGAAGAAAAGACAAATGATAATGGTTTAGCACACAATGCATGACGAGAACATAGTATGCAACTCCTGGCCTTTGATTACAACATAGCACATAGAAAATGATACTGTCTAATAACCAATATGCAGAACCTATTTTAATTAATTCAATAAATTCATCATATTTTTGCTTTATGAAATAACAACTTCATGATCATTACAATATGTCAATAAAATCATAATATGTACATATTATATATGCAATAATAATAACTATTACTATTTTTTTATATATATATATATATGTTTTATAGATATATTTCTTTATTTGTTTATTTTTATATTTATATATATATATATATATATATATATATATATATATATATATATATATATATATATATATATATATATATATATATATATATTTGTCAAACTGATTATTGATCGGTCAGTAGCTTTCCCATGTGCATAAATACAATTTAGTGTCTGTCTGTATCATAAAAACAAACTACGTCTCACAATGAGACACCTCATGGAAATGAATAGTAAATATTTGTATTCTACTTTCATGTTCCTTTTATAATCTTCACTGACGCACAAGAACATTCAGCACACTCATGCCACATTCTAGGAATGCTATGTCGAAAGACAAACATGAGAAGGCATTCTGAAAACACTGTGAGGTGGGGGACTTTCAGTCCGTGGGCATTATTTGAATAACAAAGACACATCTACTGACCAGGACTGGTTCAGCACATTCAGCGCACTTTGTTAAAGGGGGAGCATAGAGTTAGTCATTTCAGAGTGCTGTAGAATGCATTGAGAGAGGGTAGCATTCCAAAAGTGTGAAAGGGCTGGTGACGGCACCACCGCGGACACAATGAGTCAAGCCCAAATAAACGGGTGGGAGTTACAGAATGCGTTGAGCTGTCTCGATGGGGCAAAGAGGTGTGTCATTAATCACTTGGAGAAGACATCTCATCATTCACATTCACCGCACTTGCATTTCTTTTGCTTTCTGGCTCACTGGAATACAGGTTTGAAGCCAATATAATAGACACCGGCCTAGTATACAGAGTGAACTGAATTCAGCTGTCGATCTTCTAGTGTGGAAGTACCTGTGAGCCTCCTCTGTTTTATCTTCAGTGTGCGTCTTGAGCATTAGGAGATGTCTCATGATGCCTGCAATCAGCCGAAGCTGGTGGTCATTGTCCTATCAAAATAAAGGGAAAATTGTGTGAGTGTTAAACCAAAAGGCTTTTTCACAACAATAGCAGTAGAGAAAGAGTCTGATGCCATGTTTGGGCTTCATTTACAAATAAACGACCAGAGAGCTTGGAGCCAACGTAGAGATTTAGGGACTGAGAGAACCACTGGCTTGCGAAAAGAAAGTGCATCTTACGTCAAGGTGATCCCGACCATACCGAAACCAACAAAAGGTCAGGCAATTGAGACACACTTAGCCTTACTTCAATGATCATTCAAAGGGCTGAGAACACTGGAATGCACCGATGTGTTTTTGTCTATTTGATTGTGGGGGAAGGAGCTTTTAATTCAATTCAAGTTTATTTGTATAGCGCTTTTCACGATACAATCGTTGCAAAGCGCTTTACAGGAAATTAAGTTTCTACAATATACTTATACATTGTAGAATCTTAATATATTAACTTTTAGCATTTAAAACTAGATTTTTACATTTTCTCAAGAAAATGTGAGTGGTTCTTGGCCATATATCTATTTCACCCGGCCACATATCTATTTCTAGATAGGTTTTGGGCACTTCCTTCTATGTAAATCAGCGGTCCCACATCCACCTAATTCCATACTAGATGCAGTACATAAAATGAAATAGTTGGCAAAAAATATCCTGATGAACTTCTACTTTGACCGAGATTCTGAATTATGCATCAGTAATTGACCATGAAATGAGGTCATGAGACAGAAGTCGTCATATTTATATATGGTGGGGAAAAAAACAGAGAGCAGCAACATGGTTGACATTGTAGATTACATGATTTTACATCTGTATGGCTGTACTCAAGTATGCACACCTGCAAGGTTTTTAATTTATGGTTGAAAAGTAAGTTCTCCAACAAATGCAGCACATACTCTGACAATATGCAAATTAAGAGCATGGGATTTTTTGTTTGATCAACCAGGTAAAATCGCACATCCAAACAGCAAACCTCTCCATCAAAAAGCCAAAGGACTTGAAGTATAAATCAAAGTACCTTCCATTTCAAGGAAAATAAAACTAATATGCCAGCAAGTTAAAAAAAAGACTAAAACTGGCATTTTTATTTAGAATGCAGAACTTATCACTTTATTATAGGGTTGTGACGGTGAGGAAATTTTCCCACCGGTTAATCGACGTGTGACAGCACCGGTAATACCGGTATCACCGTGGTGGGGGGTCGTTTGAGTTTTCCCTCTTTTCCTAGCTTTCCTTTGTTTTAAAAGCTTGTAGTGCCATGCGCGGTTACTTTCACTTTTAAATTTGCGGCAATCGGCATCAAGCAGTTGTTTGTTTATAGTTCGTTTGTTTTCCCACTTTTCCTCACTTTCTTTGCTTAAACTAGCTTCTAAAAGCTCAGTGCATTTTACTTTCACTTTTAAATTAGCGATTCGGCATCAATTCTGAATTATCAAGCAACAACAAAATACAACAGAACATAGAACTTTTATTAACAAAACGAATACAAATACACATGCTATATGCCTAATATAAAATAACAAAAATAACAAAGTTTAAATATACAAAACTAAAAATCAGGTGAGGAACAAATAATTATGAAATAGAACGTTTATTAGCAAAACGAATAAGAAAGTTTAGTTTTGGAGGCACGGACGGCATACACCTTTATGTAAAATAATGGGGGAAAAAATGCACAATTTAAATAAAATAAAAATGCATACTGTGGAACCAAATAAATGGAAACTAATGTTTTAAAAAAAACTTCCAAACTTAGATTAATGGCAGAGTCAACAGCTTTTCAAAATCCAAAATATTTTTAAAAACGTTTTGAAACTCTTCTGCCAACGTCTTGTTGTCTCACCTCACTCTTCTCGTCAGTCAGCTCGACTCACTCTTACGTGTGATAAAATTAGGGATGTGCGGGTCTAGTCGACTAGTCGACTAAACGGTACAGCTCCTACTATCGACACTGAAAACAATAGTCGACTACACGAGAAAAAAAAAAGATAATTTTATCATTCAAATTACCATCATTTTAACGTTACATTTAAAACATTTTAAAGAACAGTTAAAATAAAACTTTTGAAAAAGAATACATATCAAAATATTTAAATATATAAATATTTTTAAAAGCGTATCTGGGCGGGAACTATAATTTTACCTCAATGCGTTTTCTTCATGTCAGTCGCAGCGAGCTCCACGCGAAAGACCAGCAAGGTGTGGGAATTTTGAATTAACTGGCATTTTTATTTAGAAGGAAATGGAAACGTTTAGTGTAAACTGTGTAATGTCGGTGAGGAAATTGGCTTACAATAACTATACTGGAGCTATGCGTAATCATATTCAATACACGTATGCGTTAGCTTGGAGTCTAGCCAAAGCCAAATGTCAATAATGTCATACACAACCTGTCGCTGCGGTCCGCGATCAATCCGCTCTGTCTATTCCTTAAACGAAGACCCACTTCGGTGGTGGTGCGGGATTTCCAGCTCTTTTCAAACTGTCTGCTTGCTTGCAGTTATCTCTCTGTGTGCCTGTGACTTCAGTTAAATGCCGAGCGCGGGGTTTTTTAAAAGCTCAACTGCAGAATCACCTCTAGTCCCGTCTTTCTCCAGACCACAACATGTTAAATTCACTGAACAAATGCGCACGGTCTGAGTAATAAAACGAGCTTTGTTTTTAGACAATATAGCCAACATGAAGTACATTTTTAAAAGCCGTTTTAATGCTATTCCTTGATAAACTTTCCTATTGTTTTTTTTTACTTTTGTTTTAATGTGTTTTAATATGTTGGCTAACATTATATGAAAATGAAGAATTCTGTCAGTCTATTGATTGATTTTCCATTTCTGCATTGCTGCAGCCGATCTGAATAAATAAGCTATGCACTGGTTTACGAAGCATACAGTGTGCTCTTCCTTTTTTTCTGTTTAACGACCACCTAAAATTAATTGATGATAACGCGAGGCAAGCATACGGCATAATCGTGACCTATTTTTAGCAGAACTTCATTGAGGGATTTCAGTGTGATTCAAAGATTAAATTTTCAACTGTATGCTGTTATATAGACACGCAAGTGTTTTTTTTTTTTTTTTCGTTTTTGGGGGGTTTCTAGCTTTTAGACTAGTCGACTAGTCGGATTCAAAACTTCCGTTTAAACGACAGTCAAATTAGTCGTAGCGCACATCCCTAGATAAAATAAATCTGATCTGTGATGCGCGACTAGTTCATTCGGTGTGCTGCATTGAACAGCCGCGTTCAGTTTTAATTGTAGTGTCCTCTAACTGAACTAAATTATTTTTATTACTATAAAAAAAGTCTAAATGACGGTGACGTGGTGGGAAAGTGACGTAACCGGTGTTGCAGCTTAACACCGGTATCACCGCTAACACCGTCTATCGCAGCAAGCCTACTTTATTATTCATTGCACTTTCACCTACTCATTTTAATATGAGTGAACTGTCTAACAGTCTTTGGTATAATTCAGGCACCATGGTCTTACAAATTATTAGGTGGCGAAAATTAATACTTAAGTATGAGCAGCAATGGTAATAGTGATGCTTGCTTTAAAAGGTAGCACCATAAATGAAGCCATAACCCATGCAAGCATTTTTTTTAAATGTACAAAGCACTTCAGAAACATTTGAAACATTACAACAAATAGGCTAACAGACTGCTGAATATCACAATAGGGAGATCAGCTTTAACATCTAAAAGTGGTCAAAATGATGCAGAGACATGGGATTCTTGCCATAGCACAAGAAAATGAAGCCAAAAGATCATTGAAGAAATTATTAATGCCAATGAACCTATGACCTATTTAACAGAAAGAAACCTCTCTGTCTTCCTTCACTCTGATGGGGGCAAAAGCACCGGCTCCACTCAGCATCAATTATTCAACAGCAGTATAACAGGAAACTGAAGCCCTGCAATATCCTATTCTGTTTTTTAGTGTGAGATACACATGCAATACAGATCTTTTAAAATGTATTAAAGGAATTGTTCACCCAAAAATTCTGTCATCATTTACTCACCCTCATGTTGTTCCAAACCTGTATGACTTTATTTCTACTGCTGAACATAAAAGATGTTATTTTTAAAGAACGTTAGTAAAGCAGTTGACAGTAGCCATTGACTTCCATAGTATGGTAAAAAATACTATGCAAGTCAAAGGCTACCCTGAACAAAATATCTTCAGAAGAAAGAAACTCGTACAGGTTTGGAACAACTTGCAGATGAGTAAATGGACAATTTGAATTTTTGTTACATTTAGTGAGGGCTTTCCTTACGTTAATTTCTGTGTACTGCACACGACAAGTAGATGTAAATTCATCTAGCAGTTTTGTAAAAGGCACAGTAAAATAGACATAAAAATGTAGTTTTGCTGTTCTACAAATATTGTTACTCTCACCTCATCGCTGGAATCAGACATAGTGATGTTAAACAGAGCTTTAAGGGCTTCCATGGCCAGATCATTGTTTTCTAAGGAAATGGGCAGGGCTTCTGGTTTAGGGGGGGCGGCCTCATATGGCCCCACCCAACAGACATCAAGGGTGCGCTCCAGTATGTCAGTGAGCAGCCTCACTGCGCCCGCCTCCTTCTGAAGCATGCCACGCACATCCGTCCGCAGGGCGGAAAGCAGAAACAACAGCCGGAGGGAGAACAGGCCCACCTCATGATGGGACGAGCTGACCGAATGCAAGCGGGCACACAGGCCCTCTGCCAACTTCATGTCAGCGCCCACCTGCTGTGCCGGCACACTGTTAAACACTACATTGCACAGGCACTTGAGGGCCTCCACCACAACCCTCTCCTCCTCTGATGACTGCGGCTCCTCTAACGGCTCTCCGTCGTGTCCCGCCACATGGATCCGGGCCAGTCCGGCTAGAGTGAGGATGCCCTCTTTGGTGGCTACAGGTCCAAGTACACGCTTGTCTCTGGACAGGATGCGCAGGGTCTCCAGGCAGGTGCTTTGGCAAAGTGGATGATCTGACCGACGGAGGACTGTAAGAAGACCCTGACACAATTTCTGCAGAAGGGACCACAAAGCACAAGAGGTCATTGATTGTTTTAAATAAAACGAGCTACTGAAATGAAAAGGAACATACCAAATTGAGAATGTTTTGAAATGCAAAACAAAACGGACCATAAATCTGTTACTCACAATTCGTGCATCCTCCTCTTTGTGGTCAAACGCAAACGTGTGCCTGTTCTGAAATGAAATGTCAACATGACATGAGACAATATAAATCAAAGATAAACAGATCCCACACTTGGATCCGACTCAAACCATAGAGCAGCCTGGTCTAAGCTGGTTGATCAGCTATGATGTTCCATAAACCATCTTGACCACTTTAAGGAAAGCCATTACAGGCAAAATCATTGTTTTTATACACTGGTTAATTTCTGGCTTCCTTTTTTTTTTGCTTCCTTTTCTGATTTCAGACTACTAAAAAAGAAAACATCCAAGACACACATTTACTGTAAGTGTTTACTTATCACACTTTATCTATTTGCCACTGTAGATTTTAATTACTATACATATATTTTTAAAGGCCACTTTTTCAAAATGAGTTTTTTCATGCACTGACTCATACTGACAGCAATTACATACAAATTTTGCTCTGATATTTTTTACAGAGAGGTTTTTAATATACAATTATCCTGATTTATATAACATTTCACACCTAGAACATTTTTTTTTCTTTTTCTAGCTGTTGACAGTATTATCTGATGTATGGAGTGATAAAAAGAGATTTCCAAAATCTCCATAAAAGCCTTTATCAAAATGAAACAATTTTATATCTGGCTTTATCCAATATTCAGATCGGTGTTCTGGAAATGTATGCAAATTAGTTTATAGATAATGCCCTGTTTGCATATTTGAAAATGACATTTTAGTAAACCTGTAATATGTTTGATACTGTTAATCTCGACAATTATGGCAATATTTTACCCAAATTGTATCCTATTAACATGTTGTACATTCCTTAAAATTATGGCAATATTTTACCCAAATTTTATCCTATTAACATGTGGTACATTCCTTAAAATTATATGGATTGTCCATGATGAATTTCATTATAATTAGATGAATCACAGTACCAGTCTCTTTCTGCAGTGCAAAATGAAAATTCTGTCATCATTTACTCACCCTCAAGTAGTTCCAAACCTGTATGAATGTGTTTGTTCTGCTGTATACAAAGGAAGATATTCTGAAGAATGTGGGAAACAGAACAGTTCTGGGGCACCATTGACTTCCATAGTATTCTTTTTCCTACTATGGAAGTCAATGATGCCCCAAAACAGCCTGGTTACAAACTTTCTTCAAAATATCTTCCTTTGTGTTCAGCAGAACAAAGACATTCATACAGGTTTGGAACTACTTGAGGGTGAGTAAATGATGACAGAATTTTCATTTTTGGGTGAACTATCCCTTTAACTACAACTTAACTAACCGTGGTTTACTTTACAAAAGGCTGTTCCTATAGGAGTAGGTAAAGGAAAATCCTGTACTCTTGAGATTCTCTCCAGAAAAACATGCAGCGTCATTACAACGATCAAGTAAACACCAAACATATGGTTAAAATTTCTGTTCACATTTAAGAATTTTCGTTAAAAAAAACCTGTTAGAACCACATTATTTCCAATAGTATTTTCTGCTTTTACGTAACTTATCTGTCCGACAGCTGTCAAGATTGGTTATTTGCCTTTCACAACTAAGTTATTAACATTCAAAACAGTCCATTTCTACTCTATTCGTTTGAAATTACCATTTTTCTTGAAATATTTCACAGACTGCTCATTCATGGGGGTAGGATTTGCCATTTTTGTTTAAAAACAGTCAAGTTGGGTGTATCATATTGCTATCATGGCTGGCTAACAGCTGGAGGACGCTAGTTTACGATCCCAAGGCGAATGCCTCGTGTTTTTAAATCACTAAATACAAAGTAAGTACATATTTAAAGTTCAGGAGCAAAGTATGTTTGCACTGAGATCATCAATCTTTTTGTAGGTTCATACACACACCGGGTATATTAAGATTAACGGGCGGCTAACTCGCTAATATCTCCAATGCTAGCGCGCAATAAAACAACATGAGATGGTAAGCTAACAGCAGCCTCTTTACCTCTATGTTATACTTCTGCAAAAGCTTTTCAACTCCCTTGTCATCTCCACCGTCGATCTCTGACAGAATAGCAGTCAAACTCATCTCTGAATGTTGCTTTTGCCGTCCACTTACAAGCAGCCCCCTTCTTATAACAACAGTACGGATGAGAGTTACACACCTCCTCTGTTTCTCTCATCTGTTCAACTTTCACCCGTCAAACGTCAGACGTCACGTTTCTCGACCACACGCTTTTACAAGAGTCCCTCAGGCACATGGCAAATATTTCGTCAAACCTGCCTGGATGGTATCCAAATTCACGCGGCCATATTAAAGTTGATGATTTATGGTGGCAGAACAGCAAAATTCCCATCCTGCTGGAAAATCTCATTTAAGATGGTAGCTGGTTTGTTGATGGTCATTAGCTTCTGCAAGATGACCAACAACAAACCTGCTAACAACTGGGAAAACTATTGACCAGCAACTATCCTCCCAAAACACAGATGGACTTTTCAACAGAAAATAATAGATGCAATACAATAGCTATTTACTTTATGTTTAGGTTCCTCTTTTGTAAATCACTTTGGACAATGCCTGCAAAATGCATAGATGTAAATGTTAAGATTAGATTAAGTTTTCAGAACCAGCCTTTATAATTACTTAGAATAGAATATAAGTAGCATCTTGTGCATCATCCTGTCATTGCTGTATATATAGCAATATATATGCACAATGAAATTCTTAATATGTATATTCCAAACATAGACATTCAAACACAAATAAGACGACATAATATGAACTGGGTTTTAAAAAATCTTTATGTGGCAACAAATAAATCCACATATATCATTTACATGGTAACAGCTGTCCACAGAAGTTACTGAGTGCTTTTATTTACAAGAGAAAGTGACTAAAGATAATAAATGTTACATTTTCATATTCTTTCCTTTTTATTCCTACCCATAGGGTAATAGGTCCACAGTACCTTTGAGTGCATTCAAGAACACACAAACCTAGGTTAACACTTTTCGGTTCTAAAATCATACAAAACTGGATATACAGTTCAAACACAGATAAACAATGCAAAGGGACACAATGTTACAAAGCTACAGAAAAGATTTCTAATATTCCCCCAGCCTCACACTGGGGTAATTCTGCATGTGTGTAAAATGAGAAATCTTACTTCCACATTTGCAAGCAACAATTACTGACATGAGTGGCCCTTATTTGTTTGAACTCCTATGACGTAAGTATTCTGGCAGCTGACCAAGAGGGCGTTCTGAGATAAAATATTAAGGCATTTCTTCCCGTTGCTGAGAATGTGTTATGTTTATGCTAGGAAAGTAGCACACTTTGATGCTGACAAAACCAAAACAAAAACCAATGTGGTGTCGTTAACATCACTGTTTGACGTCAAACACCCAGTCTGTGGTAACAGAACACCGTGAGATGCGTACATATTTACGTTGAAACGAGGTCAGCAATCAAAGTTTTTTATAATGCTCATGAGAGATAAATGATAAACAGGCAGGGAAAGGCACAACTGGGACACTGCCTTTTTTGCACTCGCACAATGATTGAGATTCAAAAAGAGTTTCATTGGCAGCTTGCACTGTAAACACTGACCACACCAATACAAACATCTGACACAGTGTCATTCCCACTCATATACATTATCTGTAATTGTGTTAAATATGGGCTGCTGCTGGTTTATCTGTCCAGCTTTGCACACGCAGACATCGTCTCTTGGAAAGAGACTCTCAGAAGGGTACAATCATTTTGCCCACCCAGTCGTGGCTTCACCGTTAATATAGGCGAATCCTGGAAAATGTTGTGCATGCTCATATTCAGAGTTCCTGCGTGGGGCGAGAGGGGAGTACATGTCTCCGGTGGAGAAGCGTGACGTGTGGACAGCAGGGCTGGAGTAACAGCTGTTGGCCGAGGGCACATCCGGCCATCGGGGGGTCACCGCGCTCGAGTGTAGAAGCGGAGAACCGCTCATCAAACAGGACTCCATTCTGGACATCTGTGGATACTATAAAACAGAGAGACATGCATGAGGACTATTGCAAAATATCAGAGACGTGGTTCATGTGGTGCATTTTCTAAGCAAATCACATCTTCTTTCTTTATGTTAATAAAGCCATAAGCCATTTTTTTTAGGCCATGCATAAAGAGTGTTTTTGCAATGCAAAGTGGAGTGCCTAAAACACCCTTAACCACAGTCAAATTACTGTATCAATAAAAATAATAATAATAAAACAGCAAAAATATGATATTTGATAAATGATTTTAATAATATTATAAATAATGAAAATAACAATAAAAGTAATAAATACCAAACAAAAATAAATAATAATAATAATACATTAAAAGTAGCAATAATATGCCATTTCTTTATTTTTTGATTTATGATATAATAACAATCAACAAAAATATTAACAATAATAATAATTATAATATAATGAATGTAGTAGTATTAGTAGTAGTAGTAGTATCGCATCTCTATTTTTAATCGAAGATATATAACAATTGGAAGACAAAGAATAATAATATTATAATTTCGATTGCTATTGTTGTTGTTTATTTTTGAATCATTATATAATAGCAAAAGATAAAGAAATGCCATAATACTACTACTAAAACTACTACTAATTATTATTAATATTTTGTAGTTTGTTACTTTTGCTGTTTGCCGTTATCATTTTTATTGTTGTTATTATTATTATTATTATTATTATTATATTTAGATAATTAGAATTAGATAGATTAGAAATTCCCCTATGTTACACTATAATTAAACAAAAACAAACAAACAAATAAATACATAAAAACGAAAAAAATGGTAATTTTCTGCCAGGACATTATGTATTAATTTTATAGACATTTCAGTTAAAAAATTCCTTCATATTAATACATCGTGCCTTTTTGTTTGTTTGTTTTTACAGTGTATGTATTCAATCACTTTTTTTTTTTTTTTTGGCTTCTTTGTTACTGTTAAAATGATGATGCAAGACTAATCTAACAATTTTCTAACTAGAAGTGCCAAACAATTTAGCATAATTTGAACATCTGTACTGCATGCACAACGGGAAAAGGCCTTTTAAGTTAACATAGCACTTTTTCTTAAAGACACCCAAAAAGGTATTTTTGTTTCTGTGTGTAACAGACCAAAAACAAAACTGTGCATGTCAGCTCAAGATATGTCTATATAAAACACTCTGTTCTCTCAGGGGAAGTCAGCATAATCTTCATTTGTCTCCTCTCCATTGCCTCCTTCAGAGTAGCCCTCTCAAACAAAGCACGGACATTGTATCCATTTTAAGTTGACGGAAAATAAGTGGAAGTAAAAATCTATAAGTGCTCTCTAAATAGAAACCGTCTACAGTCAGAGCTTTTATGAACGGCTGTGGCATGGAAAAAAGTCAGGCGGGGTCAGAGACCGAGATGTGTTGCTTGGTGACCTTTCATTCATGCAGAGAAAAGAGACCATTGAATAACAATATTTTAATAAACACTTTTCCATCTGGATCTCCGACCGCTAGTTGTGCTGTCTGAGGCGGTCATTGAGTAGATATTAAGTGTGTGTGTATGGGGGGGGGGTATCTTGGCTCTAGCTGGTCCACCTTTCAGAGTCTGCATCCGCTGTGTGGAGGACAAACTCTGAGGCCCAGCTGATCCCACATTACAAAGGCAGGCTGGGCCAGAGAGCTCTTGACAGGAAATTACCATCACACCCGCTTTGACTTTCAATATATGTGACGCAGACCCCTGCCTCTCAATCCACAACCAAACAGTTTAATTCAACCGTTCACACTCTCTCAAGTACTATACAGACTACTTTGCATTCAACTATTCACTCAGTTTCTGAGCTAGCAGCATGCAGCATGAACATTTTGTATACACCTGCATACTAAAATGAACATTTCACACACTGAAAAACCATCATGCATGTCCACAATTCAGTAAACCAATGCAAATATTTCTGTATCTCCTCCTAGAGCTTTCAGGCCACATCCACCAAACTTGGCACAATCAAATAGCCCATAAACATGTATTTAAAAAATAAAATCTGTTATCTACAATCAAGAACACTCGAGCGACCACATAGCTTTCAAACGTCAACTCTCTTGAAACTATACAATTATTCAAACTACATACCGTTTGAACTTAAAATACACAATACTCGCATCCTTCAAATTTCAAAATATTCAAACATTCCAAGCACTACATAAACCCTAAATAACCTTGTCAAGGGAATTTTAACTTCTTAAGGCTTTTCCAAATCAGCATTCAAAGTTTTCTAAAAATCTGCATGGAAAATGTTGTTTTGGGTGATTCATGCTAAAGTAATGACAGCATTTTGAGATTTAGCAAGTGCTTTTACAATAAACTTTAACCCTAGGGTTCTCAAGAGGTTTACCAAAGACAATTAACTGAGCTTTTTCATCTTTGTTCTCATTCAGAAGTGAATACGCTTTAAATACATATGCTAAATGACCTGTATTTCTGATCAGGAGTTCAGCCTATTACCCTAGTGTGTGCTGAGGTAAGCAAGCATTCTCTATCCATAAACCTCTGTGGATAACAGTTACCAGAACATTTCAGATGCTAATGACTGTAATACATCAAACACCATTCACATTCACAAAAGTATTCTTCTCTCAGTTACAAACCCTGTAGAAGACAAGGATGGAATACACTTCCGCTCTAAACACTGGGCAATACACAACCATTTCCATCTGTTATTAGGTTTACTTTCTTAATGTTTGTTCCTGGCCTCATTGTTCATGATTTATCTTTGAATAAAATAGTTTGCTTTTGTCAAATCGAAAATCACTTTTTCGATAAAAAATAAAAAATAAAAATTGTAACCATAATTCGCAACCACTAAAATTGGTTGCAAATACAATTAATGCATATAGAAGCCTATTTCTGGCACACAGGAAAAAATCATGCTTTGGTAAATCATAATTATGACATAAAAACAGTCAAAATAATGATACTCTGAGATAAATCTTAAGATTAACAAAGGCATAATTATGATATACTACTATAGTACTATAATAATTATGAGAAAAAATGTTATGAATTTAAAATAATGAAAATAATTAGTCATAATTTTGACTTTTTATCATAATTATGACTTACTTTCTCATTTTGACTTTATATCACATAATTGTGGCTTAGTATGTCATAATTTTGAGATAAAAAGTTGAAATGACAGTGAACTGACAAAAAGTCTGTCATAATTATGCCAGTTTCTGACTTGCGTCATAATTATGATTTATCATAAATGTGATTTTAACTGACATTAAACCTTTTTTCAGACTAAGTATTGTGAAAATTAAAGGTGTTGTCTAAGAAAATTGTGAAACTATATTCTATAAAAATGTGTTTTCCAAATAGTTCAGAGCTTGTGAATAATAAGTATCATATTAAAATAATACTGTATGATTTTATCATTTTGGTGGGAGGAGCCTAACCTGTGCGGAGGTCCGGTGGTATGAGGAATAGTGCAGAGGGGTGGACAGTCCTGGTTCGTGGGTTAAACTGGAGTACTGACTCTGAATAGCATGATGGTGCTGGTTTGCGTAGCTGCTGTAATTATAGCTGCCAGTATACCTAGAAAAAAAACGTACTGAGTACAAATCTCTAAAAACATTTAATAATCCACACTGTAATGACGTATTCAGCACATCATTTAATGTCTAATGAATTTGGGGACTCACCCATGCTCATCTCGATGTGGGTAAACTGGCATCCTGTGAGCAGATGAGGAGCCGTGTAGAGGGGGTCCGCCTCTCATGCAGGAAATCTGGGATCCGGGCTCGGGTGTGCTGCCACCTGAGGTTGTCACTGTGTATGTAAGGGACCAGGTATATGACTGAACAGCTCCTGGCACATACACAGACACATATACAGAGAAACGTGTTTGGCTTGTTAATTAAATGATCTGATACAGTTTTAATGGATGCATGGAATGGAGCCGTGCCAAATGTGCCATTGAATGTGAGACTGCGATGTAAGATTTAAGTTTTAATATCAGTTTAGAGTCATTTCTACACTATTTACCTGTGGTAGCTGATATGCTGGTGTACTCTGGAGACTGGGCTGAATTGGGGGAACCCACTGCTGGTACACCCACCGAGTGAACAGACTTGGCAGGAGAGTAGGGTCCAGGTGACGTAGATGTGGGGGTGGAACCCATGAGCATCAGCTCTTCCCCAGAATCTGCTATAGTTGTACAAAACAAAAGTCAGAGTCTTAAAGGTCAAAATGTTAGTGTTAAAGTGATTTTGAAAACTTGGTGATTTTCTCTACTGTAATCACTAAATGTTTTGGATGCTGGTGTGCTCCAGCAGACGTCGTAACTATCTTAACCAGATGTGACATTCCTGGTCAACCAGCTTAGCTAGAAACACAATGCTGCACCACCTCTTCCACCAGACAGATCAGCACTAAACCAAGCCTAACTATGATAACTTTCACACTGGTCTTTAATAGTCATACATCTCATAGTTGGCATAGGTGTTTTTGTGTCTTTTATGGCTCATATAGTATGATACTGGAGAATATGGAGCTCATAGAAGGAAAACACCTCATTGTTATTAAAATGTTATTCAAAAATTAGCAAAAATATGCAATTTGGTGCAGCTGCTGATATTTATATGGCCAAAAAGTTAAATTAAATTCTGATAATTTGTAAAATAAATCAATGAGAACAGTATAGCAGACCACTTACATAAAATTAATATAAATATCAGTTGTCACTCATTATCTCCCAAAAATTTTTGTCCTAAGGCCAATTCACACTGCACAATGATATTTAAATGCTATTTTTACAAAGTAGTTTTTACTGTAGGGGCAAAATAAGAAGGCAATTCATACTAATTATACTAAAAGTCCTTTTACTTCCTAAATTAGTATGAACTATCAAGCAGACGACAGAAGTTATGTAGTAGATTGTGTTCAACATTGAGAGTTTTGTTTTGATCATGCTGATAATTTATAGAGGCCTTAGAAATACGTGTATAGGCTTTTATAAGCTTTAACTTTGTTTTTAAAAAACAGCAGCTTAAAAATCACACTTGAGGTTTGACTGTACAACATTTATGTGACTCTCTTCAAGTAACATCACCTACAGAACTAATGAAAACTACTATTTTAGTGAAAAATTAGCTTTCTGTGTTGGTCTCCAGACTGATGCCATGAGCGATCAGCTCTATTGCGTGTATCAAATGGATCTCACCTGGTGTCCCCTCTGCTTTCATAGCCCTCATCAGTTCATTGGCTCTCTCTTGGCAGTGCAAAGACTCAAGCAGGTATAGTACGTAGTCATCAAACATGAGGTGGATCAAATGGAATGAGCCTATAAGTACAAAAAAATAGTCCCATTTACCATAAAAAGTTGATGTATTCTGCCAATTCAAGTCACCTGTCCAAGTAATAAATGAAGGCTTTGTGGAATATTCCCATACAGCATTAGCCAATCAAATGCAATTCGATTTGAATCTAACTGATTTACTGAAGCACATTTAAATGGTAAAAGCTCAAAACCAAGTCAGAACCAAGCTAGTGGTCCAACCATAAACACTACAGAGTTACTGAAGCATATGATGCTTTGAGTCCATGTTCTGAATGAAATGGGGGAAAGAATTCATAAGGAGCATGGCACAATCCTCGTATTGTGTTAGCAACTCCAGCCACTATGTGCATAATAAACATTGCGGCTATTCAGCGGACTGGGCGCAATACTGCCCGGTCATAAAATGGGAAGAAGGGGGAAAGACTTGGTGGGGGTTAGCCTTTGTTAATTAGCTGTTTTGTACAGAAAGCTGCATTATCAAAACACTGCAACCAGCTGTGCCTTTGATATTCACAGACAGAGCTGACAGGGAGGGGGGCCTTTACCTCTTTTATGGCCCTTCTTTCAGTTACTTTTCCATAGACAGCTAGGTAGTGTAAGCCAAGAGTTAGCAAAGCTGCCATCTTAGTTAAAAGTTGTCACTTGGTGTTGTGGATTGAGAAACTTTTAGTTAACTAAATCAAATGAGTTAAAATAAGATTAATATCTACTCCCCCAAATAGGATGATGTTGACAAAACAGTACAGACTGACTCACCGAAGCTGGGTGCGCTATGTAGCGTCATATCCCGGATAACTCTGGTCCCGAAACACGACCACATGAGCAGGAACTGCTGAGCTACCCTCTTCAGGCATCCGGGTCTCTTCCCCGCCACCTAAATGGAGTATTACCATGAGAAAAGCCTGGGGGAGGGCACAGGGGCCTTAACCTTTGGGACTAACCCCCAAGAACGAAAAACATGTCAACAAGTCAACTATTTGATTTGCCCCTAAGGAAACACCCTCCCATTGAACTATTGTCTGGTAGGTAGTAGAAGTTCCCATGGAAACCAGATTTACAAGCCCATATCTGGACTATAATGGGCACGAAAAGGGGCCATGAAGACATTATTAAGTTGGGGAATTGCATCACAAAGTATGTTGTGACGACATTTAGAGTTGCATGGGTTGGACACCTGCAGATTTAGTTTGGATTTGAAGAACATATAAACAGTGCTTGAAAAGGGCTATGAAAAACCTTGATATTCTAAATATCTCTATAATGAATAAATAAAATAGTTTGAATAATAAAAATTATACAAAATTAAATCAATAACTTTGATTTTTAATACAAAATAATAAAAAATAAAAAATTTACAATAATTAATATATTTTTAAATGGCAAATAGTCAGTAATTTTATTCAGCAAGGACTCATTAAGACATTTATGATGTTAAAAAAAAGTTATATTTCAAAGAAATGCTGTTCCCACTAGTATAAAAAAGTAGCATAGTTTCTACAAATTTAAAAAAAAATATATATATATAATAATAATAATATATATATATATATATATATATATATATATATATATATATATATATATATATATATATATATATATATATATATATTTTATATATATATATAAAAAAATTAAATACATACATCATACATACACATATATACATATAGTGCTTAATTCACACTAAACTTTGAATTTATAAGAATTTCAAGGCCTGTACACTTACTCTCACGACACATTTCTCTACCATAGAGTCCAGCCACTCGATGTAGGCTTCAATGGGCGACTGGTCCTCCAACAGTCTGTCAAATTCTTGATACACTTTGAAAAACAACAGAAAACAGACAGATTAACAATATATCTGAGTAGGAAGAAGAAATCATAAGCAACCAAAATTAATGAAATTCATTTCACAATATCAGTTTTAATTGATTGCAAAAGTTGCTTATACATAATTGCAAAAATGTTACTGGCACAAACTTGAGATCTCTCTATGAAATGTAGAGAGAGAGGAGCTCAGAATCCTCTTTTGAGGATGACATGACAGAATCTTTGAACTTTGACCTGATCAGTCATGTGAGAGGTTGACGCTGAAATGAATTTGAAATGCTCCTCAGGGTGTCAAACTGTGAGGGTTAACCTCTCAGTGTCTGTGATTAAAGCTCGACTCTCATGGTCGTGGGAATGATTCAGCGCTGGTTGACAGCTACTGTGTGAAATCCGAATCATAAACCAGCAGGGCTTTTAACACAGCGCTGCATGTGACTCTGCTGCAATAACACACTGCACTCAACTAGTGAAGCACAGAAACACTAATAAATCATTCTGAACGAAACCGGCTAGGTCTTATCAAATGCTTTTTCATTTAAATCTTACATTGGATGATAAGCCTCCTCTGGTCTTCTCTGGAGTCTTCCATTGTATAAAGAGTCTGTTTAGTGATGCTGTTAAGGTCTACGTTCCTCCAGTCATCAAGCATCTGAAAGGTGATGTCTGCACTGTGGATCACGGTTCGAGAGGCCTGCAAGAGCAAGAATATAATTCAAATTTTACCCTGCACTATGCCTGATTGTAAACATTTGTGTAAACATGATAGAAAATAGGATACGGAGAAAAAATGCTACAAATTTAACATAAAATTGCTGTATACCTGACAGAGATGGTTTAATGATGTTTGTCGTTTAAGTATCTGGGAAAATCTTCTTGACACTGAGAATAAAACATATATTTGTTCAGAAATGGCTTTAGAATGCCAGCAAAATTAATTTTGATGTTTTTAAGAGTACATATTTGCACACACATTCAAACTTTATGTTACGCAAGTTCTCAGGCAGGTCATGTAATGCCACCTTCAGCCACTCGTCCAGCTGCTTGGCAAACTTCCTGATCACCTGAGTCAGGCTACATTATTCAAAACACACAAACAAGGACATCATGTAGTACATCACACTTAAGTACAAAGGAAGCTCTGACGCAATTAATTTTTGGCCTTTTGTCTGGGGCAATTCAAATAAGAGTCATGCGTCATTGACAGGAAAACTTAGTTTCCTGAAAAAGTTAATTACACTGACGCAAAAGTATGAAATGCAGATAATGCTAGCAATGATCCCAATGGCATTAGTATTTAAGGTATTTATTTAGCTTGAAGAGAAAAGCACATTTGACCAAAACTGATTGGTTGGTTGGTATTTTAACGCTATGCCAACTTCCTTATCTAACTTCATGGAGAGTAACAAGTTGAAATACAATAAGTCTGATTTAAAAACCTATTTAAGGACTCTGGCATGAGGATGTTATTTTGATATTAAGAAACTGTATGTGATTCTAGAATGTCTATTAAGCATTGCGTATATATGATCTGATCCCAGTGATTACTGAAAATAAAGATGCTGCTTTTACCAACAGTAGGGCTAATTTCATACAGTTCTTCATAATGAGGCAATGCTGATTATGTTGAATGTGAAATATCCATATATGTATATAAAAATCTGGTCACACTTTATTTAAAGTCCAATTCTCGCTAGTAACATAATATTAACTACAACTTTTCCCTCAATAAAGTCCTAATTTGCTGCTTATTAATAGTTAGTAAGGTAGTTGTTAAGTTTAGGTATTGGGTAGGATTAGGGATGTAGAATATGGTCATGCAGATTATGTGTTTTAAAGGCACTAATAAACAGACAATATTTTAATATTAGGCATGCTAATAAGCAACTAGTTAATATCGAGATTTGGTCCCTATACTAAAGTGTTACCAAAAATTCTATTAATATGTGATTTTACTTGACTTTAACTTTCAGCTAATGTCACAAAGCCCTCTTATTTTGTCAAATTCTCTCTTTTCTAATCATTTCATATAGGTACAGCCTTTCTCAATCCAGAATCAAATCCTGTCATAATTATTTTTCTTATTAAATATCCCGTTTTACTCAGAAGTATGTCAAATTAAAAATGGACTGCATGTAGTTCTGAAAGATAACGCAGCACTTTCCAAAACTGCAGGTGTATAAATTATGTTTTTAACAAAATCAAAATAGGTGGGAATGGGACTCACCTGTCAGGCAGAGCCTGTAGGACGGTGGGCATGAGGACTCCTGAGATGGCCTTGTACAATATGGAGTCACACACACCGACTATGTTGACCACTGTCGAAGAGCCCAGGACAGGGAGCATGTGGGGCGGCATGCCCTGCCAAAAGTGCAACAGGAAGCTCTGGACCTACGCATTTACACAAACACAAATAAACATTGCTATAACATGACGGAATTAATCACCCTCATCATGACACCAGATGATAAAGCTTGAAGAAAAAGCAGACCTCATCAAAGTTGGCTCGTATGACTGTATCGAGTATCCTCTGGCAGTGAGTTCTGTACATCATGATAAAGGTTGAGACCTTTTAGAGGAAAAAAAGCTCATTTAAATGACTTATAATACTTTCCCACAGAGAATAATTCACTTAGTGTTAATGATGTCATACCAAATTCATTCCTGACTCATGGTCATGCATTAATAAGACCCCCAAAGACTCTAACACTAAAGAAAGAGGATACAAATACCAAACAACAAAAAAGCTGCTTTCACGAACAATGCCTATTTACAAGGTCCTGCCAAACCAGTGTATAAAAAGAGGCTTTAAAGATCAGAAACTCACAAACCATTTAAAATTACAGGCGCCTTTTTAAAGCGAGACAGCTAGTGCCCATCCTTTGTGCAATGCGAGATCTTATTATCTACTCGAAAGATTAAGAGTTCGCTAGGAACCAACACATAAATCCTCCAGGTCCTCATCTAAATCCAGGCCCAGGGAAGGTCCGTCTGACACATGAAAGCAGGATCTAGAGGGGAGGGTAGGGGGCCGGAGGAGGGAGAGGGGGGTTGGAGTTGGAGGTTAGCAGTTAGAGGTTTTAGTGATCTGTTTACCTTCTCCTCTGGCAGACTGGCGGGCAGATTTAAGTCTTTGACATTTGGAAAGTCTGGCAGGAGAGTGCCCAGCTTGGAGCGCGGTGAATACGCCACTGTCTGTTTGGTGACCTCTTTCTTGCCCGTCTCGTTCACCCACGCAGCGCCCTTTTTAGAGTACATCACATCGTAGTACTGAGAGCTCTCTTTCACAGCGATTCCATAGTAGTGATACCTAAGAGGGACGAGTGAGTGGTAGAATGAAAAATTTAATTTGTTTTCCAACTAAAGCAGTCTTACAAAAGCAGTCATGATTAGGTTTTCATAATCTCTGCACTGGTACTTTTTTATACACATGAATAACTTTTTCCATATTATCTGTGTAGAGTAAATGGCGATACATCTCTCAATGCCTAAGATTATCATGACTGCATCTTTTTTGACAGTTCATTTGGTGCCATAGGTGTGATAAGGCACGACCAAAAGTTGTATACTTTTTGTTTGGCACGAAAAATTGCAACTACATAGATTATAAATATATATATTTTAATTCTAAATATAAAAAAGTGATCACTTTTGATTGAGTGAACTTTTGCACATTTTGATCAACATTAGGGTGGATTAAAAAAAAAGGGGTGGGGGGAATAATTGTGCAAATATATTACCATATATACAATTTTTTATTTTTTGGAAGTAATACTGACTCCACTTGTGGGCAGTGTTGGGGAAAGTTATTTATTTAATTTTTTTTTATAATTCAAGTTTTTATTGTTATCATCCGGTACACGACAATATCATACAAAACACTGATTACAGATTTATACAAATACTGCATGTAAGGCCAGAATATACAGAATATACAGTGGCTGAAATTAACAGAGATAGACAGAATACTAACTAAGAAAAAGTAAATAAATAATAATACTTAATAATGAAAAAGGTCAAAATTTTGTGTCACATGGGAAGCTTGCTACATAAAACCATAAAATCTTCCCAAACCGGTATACACAAGGGATCTCTGCTTTGTTCACTTATTATGTGTTTATAAAGCAAACGTTCGTACGAAGCTGTCTTAGTCATTATGTTGACCCATTCTTTTAGCTCTGGGGTTTTGGGAGTTTTCCAGTGTTTCAAGATGACTCTAGCCATCACAGAGACCCCCACCATGATCACTGCAAACTCTCCCTTCGTGATATTTTGCATCTGCTCCCTGTCTCCCAATAGACACAACCTTGGTGATAATGGTATTGTTGTTCCAAGCCATTTGCTCAAAATATTTAAAGTTTGTTGGGAAAGTTATTTTTAAAAGTAATGCATTACAATATTGTGCTACTCCCTAAAAAAAATTTACTAATTGTGTTACTTAGAAACGTTTTATGAAAAGTAATGCGTTACATTACTTTTGTGTTACTTTTTCTCACCTGGGCTTGCTAATAAAAAATAAAATTAATAACAAATAACACTTATGTCAGCAATAAAAAAAAAGTGATGTTTAACTCAAATCAATTATTTAACAGATTTAATTATTGCAGGTTTCGCGGAATATTCTGAGTTTGCATTTCAACTGTTTTTATTCATTTCTAGGAATACTGAATCTGTTTTTGAGCAAGTGAGATGAATAAATGCATGTTCACATTTAGTCTAGAACTACAGTAACCATCATGTTTACACAGCGCACACAACACCTTAGCACTTACTCGCAATTTCTCTCAACATGGAAACAAGAGGTCTCAATCAATAAATGGAAAAAGTAACTTGCGTTACTTATTTGAAAAAGTAACTCAGATATTTTGTTGTAAATTTAAAAGTAATGCGTTACTTTAGTTACTTGAAAAAAGTAATCTGATTACGTAGTTACTTTTAATGCGTAACCTCCAACACTGCTTGTGGGCTTCTAACTGTGACCTACTTGATAAGACATTTAAAGTGACATGACAAATATAAAAAGCTAGAAAAGTTCTTGAATAAGGAACTTACTTTGACTGGCCTCTGGTTCCTAGTCTCCGTGTGGTTAACTGAGGAAACTGTTGTCTTATTATCTGTTGGATCAGGTAAAAAGAAAAAAAATACACATATATTGAGCTTTTCTGGGCACATCTTTTGTGACGTCAGTGTGTTATTTTACAACTATGACAAAAATATCTTCACAATCATCTTGTTAGATTCATACATGTCCAGTGACATTTATTTTCTTGCCAATCTCTCATTCTCTCTCTGCTTTTTGTCCATGAGCTCCATGGTCCAGCTCCCGGAGCAGAAAACTTTGCAAACAGTGAAGCTCTCTATTGTGTGGGATGAAAAAAGAGGCCAAGCTGTGAAGTTTCTGTCAGGCTTGGCTTGATAAATGAGCAGACAGGGAGGCAGGTCCAGCTCTCTCTCTCTTTTTGTCCTGAATCAATGAAGCCTTCCTAAAGGACACCCCACGCTGCTCCAGCCACTGATCTAACATTCCGCAACATCTCACCCTTCCAAATTTCCTTTAATTACACATTAATCCAGGCCCCCTCTCTTTTTCAATATCCTCCGACAGGACCCGGGGGAGCGGGATAAGGTGTCGGGGGGCGGCTATATGAGTAGGTGGGTTGAGGGGTTGTGGGAACAAGGGTGAACATGTTCATTGTTTATATTGTCCAGCTATGAGTTTGCAGAAGAGGTGTAAGAAAAGACCACTGGCTGTGACTCTTCATAATACCCAGTATTATGTCATGCTTTTTTTTGTAACAGATATTTTCCTTCCTCTTTCACGTGAACATGCATGTTTATAGGATCTTTGATGAGCGAAAACTCCATGATTACCTCATCAAAACTTGACTATCATAAAAGACGGAATATTTGACTTCTTCACTGAAGGGTTGAATACAGGTTATATTACCTTCCCAAAGCTTGCAGCGTTGACCGGCTGAGAATCAAGTTTCTCGCAGAAGTCCAAATAATGCATGTACAGTGCACTGCGAGGAATACAAACACCCTCTGCGATCTCATAGTTCTCCTCCAACCTGATGAAAACACAGTTTGGTCAATGCACATGGAAAGCTAGTGTCTAGAAAACACATGTTAAGGAATCGTAAGTCAATGGAGGGAAGCATAACTGTTTTTAAAACAAATATCATTGCCTTATCCAGTAACACTGTAGGTACTGGAATGATCTTCAAGCATGGCCAGCATGAAAGTTTATTTTACAAACATATTTTCAAGTAGTGCTTATATGCAAAAATTTCTTGCACTTTATGTTGTGGCAAATATATTGTGTTTAGTTATATATACTGTCTCAAATTCAAATGAATACTCTTTTTATAAAATAAATTTTAAATAGTGTGGTTTAGTGTGCATATGTTTAAGACTAATTGAAGTTTAATTTAAATAATTTTGATAATATTTCAAATGTGAGAAACAAGTCAGAGAAAGGGGCTTGAAAAAAATCATATAGACTGTTTTTTTAGATTTGTTTGCCATATAGAAAAGCAAGATTTTGTATCATTCGCTGATCCTTTAATAAACTATTTCTCTGTGAGGTTGTAGTCTGTTTTCCTTTCTGTTATAGTTGAATCCTGACAATTTACAAGCTACAGGACAGCAAACACACCATTTGGGAAATTCAACAGCGGTTTTGTGATCTAGAATTTTCCACCAAAAGTGCATGATTTGTTTGAAAGTCATGTAGCAAGTAATGTATCAATGTGATGTTACAAAATTGAGCACTGAAACTGTATATAGATGGTTATATGTCTCAAACACATTGTATTTCACAGACTGAAGCATTTTGTTGCTATTGGGTGTCACTTAAAAAAGTTAATTATATATATATTGATCATTTACTATGGTTTAAAACCTTGAACAATTCAACTGTGTCAGATGATAAGGTATAAAAAAAAACTGATTTATAAGTGATATTTCTGGTGTAGATTAGACTCACCATTGTAATGTGGCAGGTGTTGAATGTGGCTTAGATGCTCGGTTGTTTTCCTTCTCCTCGTCTTTTATAAAAAGAAAAACAACAATCAGGATTAGTAATTTCCCTTAAATATAAATAAATATAAATCCCGTAAATATGACATAATAAATAAATTACACAAAATGCATTATATATAAAGTAAAATATAGGCTACTGAACAGAGTATTATAAATGTATTTTGAGTCTTTTTTAAAAGACATGTTCTGTCATAACACTCACATTAGGGTCCCTTTGAAATAATTGTTCATGTTTCATGCAGTTTATGGTTTCATTTAATTTATTCATAAATATTCGTTAGACTTACTTTCGTCGTTGGACATATTTCCAACAGAAGAGTGGCTGGAGAAGCGCTTGCTCTCGCTTTCGTTCAGACATCTTTCAATCCAGCTCTCTGAAAAAGTTAAGAAATATGTAGGCCTATGCATATATATTTACATTACGCTTTTTATTGCATAAAAATGTCTGTCTTCACAGTATTTGTTACTTCCTCTGTTTTTTTCTGAGATTAAATGTTTTTTTGTTATCGGTTTAAAACCACAAACGTTTCATTTAGCTTTCATTTATTATTTTCAGTTCCATTTTATTTGTATTTATTTAAACATAACCTAATTTTCAACATCATATGGTTTATTTATTCATTCCCATCAGCAGAAGCAACAGGTGCATGACCGCGCTGTGGTTTCTAAACTTCATTTTTTTTAATTATTTTTTTCCAGCACTGCTTGAAAAAAATTGCAAAAGTTTTGAACTGTAATTGTTTATTTGTAAATAAATTCCATGTAATTTTTCTTGTTCACACGAGCTGTCAGTTTGAGTCGAGTGAGTGCTATAAACATCAGTGTGTTATTGCAGCCACCGTCTATAGAGTTGAGGGGCAGAATAATGACGGTGCAATTCAATTACAATCGATTGTGCGGATCTTTGGGCAGCTGGGATTCTATTTGAAATGTTTTCAGCAGAACTGCAGGAATCCCGCATTGTTCCCGAGGCGAATTACAAGCGCGCGCTCCTCCATAGCGCTGTCTCATAATAGAACCTTTTTAGCGCATGCTCATTTCTGCTATGCAAGTGTCCTTACATCACAAAACAGAAACACTTATAATATAATTCGATTCGACCTTATGTCAATCATGTTTTCCCGCACGGGCCATGGCAACGGTCGCTATAGCATTGGTTGCCAGGGCTGCGAGTCGACTGTGAAAGCAACAGCCTGCTGATGCATCAGATGACGGCTGAAGTTATAGTGAAAGTTATGAACTTGTTGAATAAGTTATTTGACAACTGCTCAAACGGTAGGTGTAAAGCGAGCAGCAGTTTCGATTTTATTAAAATATTATTTTGGGAGTGATTTGATGAAATGATTAAGACTGATATCTACATTTCTCAAGGAATTGCAGGTCATAGTTTGGGAGCAAATTTTTTTTTTTGAATCAGGCCCAGTTTTGATGCATCATATTAATCCTAATAAATCCTCATCATCAGTTTCAACAGGAGACAATCAAGCAGAACTATTAAAAAAACAACCAGACGGTATTTCACATGTATCTCATAAATGGGTTAAGGCCATTTATTATCATTATTTTAATTAAAGTTCTTAAAGTTTAGTTATTTTACAAAATAGAAATCTAATTTTCCTTATAGTGACAGTTAATGAGAGGCAAAATAAACCTGAAGTGAGATGGAGAAAAAGATAAACAAGTTAAATTGACTTAAAATGTGAAATAACCTTTGCATTACAAAATACATTTTATAAGGTCATTTAAAAAAATGTCACTTTAAGTGATACCACCATCATAACACCAGACAATAACAAGCGGTCTAATCTATTTATTTGACTTTTTAAAATAGCAATAATACATGCTTTGGAACGCCACCATTTGGTTATTATTATTACTTTTTAAAAACAATTTAGTTAGATTTTTGCTGACATTTTATTTTAAATGTATTTAAATTTTACAAATTTATTATTATTATTATTCTGCAGGTGTTTTTTTGAAGCTCAACAATTTTTTTTTCTTTCTCAGAAACTAATTAATCTCCGTCAGCGTTGGCTTAGTCAATTGAGATCAGATTTTCAGTCTGTAATTGAATTATTTGCTCTGTGAACAGTTTAAGTGCTCTAAATAATTGGATTAAATCCAATCTAAAGGCGAGACTGATCTGAGATCATTCATAATCATGCATTGAAGATCAGAGTGAAAAAGCGTCATCTAAATATAGCAAATATTCAATAATTAACTTCTATTTTTTTTCCTAGAACAATTGCATTGAACAGAATTGAACTCTTGAGTAACTGCTTTTTGAAGCCACATGAAATTTGTTTAAAAAAAAAAAAGTAAATAAGATTTTTTGGTTAAAACACTACAGCAAGACATATGTTATCAAAATATTCTGTACAATTATAATGCTGTCTTCAGTGTTTATAGCTTCAGAAGAAGCCATTTTATGTTTACTAATAGTAGCGAGTGCAGCTTCACTCAAGTCAAAACCTGGCTTGAGCAGGTGCATCATTTTCATAAAACTTTTACACTGGACGACAAACTCAGAACTGTGACCTTATGGTGAGTTTAGTCTAAATTTAAGGTCACATTGCTACTCCGTAAAACCGCCGTCCACTTCAAGTAATCCCAAACCCGTGTAAAACAATATTCTCAGCAAAAGAGCACCCATCCTGTGCAATTAAAAACGAGGCCAAAGAACATGCCAACTTATCTCTTGGTGAACTAGAATCAAGAGCTTTCCTGACGGAAGGTTAAATAACTTTTTTTGATGCCAGTCTCAGGTCAAACAATCCCAAAGCCCGTTTCATGTTCCAAAAGAGCCCAGATCCCAAGCGTCCCGAAGTCACAGCGGTGCAGCAGGAACCAACCTGTGGAATCCATGTCAGGCTCTTCCAGCAGCCCACAATCCATCCTCTTCCCATGCACGTTCCAGGGGCTCCTCTGAGAAAATGGCTCCGTGCAGGACTCCCCCTCCTCAGCTCCCTCTGTCTCTCCGAGAGAACTGCCTGGCGCTGAGATGCATAAGATGTGAGGTCCGTGGAGAGGGTGGCGGTGGTGATGGAGGTGGGGGTGGGGTGGAGGGGGGGTCACAGACTCCAGAGATCCAGCGGGGGAAAAGCCAGAGCCGTCAAAATGTTTGCTGATGTTTCATGGGAAAGGGGCTGATTTTATAGGAGCCCTGATGGGGGACATGTCATTGATAGGCTCGGCAGGCTGATGAATGGCTTCGAGTCAGATGGGGATGTGGCAAGGCTCACTGGAAGTCTTTTGTGGGGCTGTTTTGAATAAGAAAGGCTCCCTTCCCAGAAAAAAAAGAGGCTTAGATCTACGCAATCCCAGCACTGTGGCCTCCCCGTCTCCCATTATAGCATTTAATACGTTTTCGTACCCTCTCCTCACACGCACATACACACTCTGCCCCCACTGCTTTAGTTTTAAAGTTCTCCATCCAAGGGCCACTTTTTGGCCCATTGCAAAACTTTTTTTTTTTGATGTCTTCAACTCCAAAGCTCTGGAAACGGTTGCGTCAAAGTTGCGTTCATTCAAAATCAATGCAAAAAACATCAAACTCTCACGCAAATGCGTTCCATCGTTATTTTGGATGATTTTGACACCAAACGCCCATTAAGGCCGTTGGCAAAACTGGACAGACAAAGTTTGGTGGACCCCCTCCCCTTCTCGCTCTCTCCTTGAAGCAACCTTATTTTAGTGTGCTGGGAGGAGAGCGCGGCCACAAAAGAGGGAAGTAAAAGTGTAGAGCCTGAGGCAGGGAGGGCTCTGATGGAGTGCCTACAAACTGCAGAAGGGAAAGCTGTGATTAGAATATGAATGGAACCACGGGGGAAAGAGAGAGTGAGCAGGAGAAAGGGGGATTATGGTGGAACTGCTCCCCACTTGCTGGATGGCACAGGAACGCTCGCTCCTACATCTATCGACTGCGCAGGCGTAAGGATGCCACGACGGCTCCTCGCTGCGTGGCGGCAGGACTTCAGCTGGAGATATTTATCATTTGAGGTTTGGATGGAACTAATGTATGGTGGCCCCCAAAATGTGTTTAAACTCTTAATTTAAAATTAGAACATTGAGTTAGAAAATATCAAACCACCTGCCAATAATTTAAAAGAAATAACATTGAGCAAAACATTGTTGAAAATTTAAGTTTTAAGTGTTAAAACAACAGATAAAAGTATAGTTAAAAGTTAATTTTCTTTGCAGATGCCATTGGTTTGATATTTTATCGTCTAATGCAATGCAATTTTTGGGGGCCATAAGCAAACCAACACTGAGCCATCAGTTGTTACAGCATAGCATCTTTGCTTATTGTCCATTGTTGGCAACATTTTTTTTTTTGGTCCACAGCGGCTATGCTATGGCTCAGTACTCCAGTTTTCTGTCTAGACATACACTATTGTTCAAAAGTTTGGGGTCAGTAAGATTTGTTCTTAAAGAAATAAGTATTTTTGTTCAGCAAGGACATGTTAAATTCATAAAAAGTAGGGTTAAAGACATTTCTGTTTCAAATAAACGTTCTTTTGAACTTTCTATTCATCCAAGTATCCAGAGAAAATGCATTAGTTTCCACAAAATATTAAGCAGCACAAGTATTTTCAGCATTGATAGTAAGTAAAGTTATTGTTGAGCAGCAAATCAGCATATTAGAATTATTTCTGAATGATAATCTGTCTGACACTGAAGTCTGGAATAACGGATGCTGACAATTCAGCTTTGCCATCATAGGAATACATTTTTTTTTTTAAATTTATTAAATGGAAAACTTATGATTTATAATATTATCATTTCTTTAAAAAATCATAACTCCAAATGTTTGAAAGTAGTGTACCTCTCATATTAAAAATAAGTAAACAATAAATTAAACATAACTAATAATACAAATATTCAAAGAAACAGAACAAAATAGCAAATTGAAAGCTTTATCTAAAGGCCAGTATCCCAGCTTTCATTTGAAACTGTATGGATTAACAAGCACCTCTAACAAACTGGGAAGTGGATGGCAAGAGAGAGGCAAACATCAATGAAAATTTCCTTAATTACAGTTTTAAAGATGGAGGCTGTGAAGGAAAGGAGGGAGGAGGAAGGGAATCTTTGCATCGTCTCCTCAGAAGACTTCCTTTTTCTGTTCGTCTACTCTCAGTCTCATTAGCCCCTCATTAGCTAGGACAGGTGCAGCCGGCCAAAAGAGACACCCTCAGACCCTTATACCCCCCCAACCAGCGTGCGAGCCGCACTGTCAGTGCCCATTCTACCGATGTGAGATGCATTCTTCCAATCAAAGCCTTCCACGGCTGCTTGGTGGGTGGGAGCAATCTCTGAATAGTGGATGATTTAGTGTATTAAAAAAAAGCAGCAAAGTGGGAAGGTGGTCAATGTAACAACAAGCTCCTTTCTGCTGTCAGTGTTGTCACATTAACACTTCATCAGGATTGCTCAATACTTCCACCCCCAATACTTTCTGATCATCGCTCTTAAAAAAAAAAAAAGAAAATGTCATGAAATGCAACAAAAACAAAATGTACACATTATTCATAATATACCTTTATTGTAAAGCAAACCTTACCATTCTGAAGGCAAACTGAAACAAATAAATCTACATATTTCAGACAGCACACATACATACTGTAAACTAGAGGAAATGCCAATAATCAGTTCATTCCCTTCAAGTAAAAAAAAAACCCCACTACATTCAAGCAGGCACTTCTTATATATATATATATATATACAAAATATCTTAGTGATAAGATATAAGCTGTTTAACAAAAATGAAATGAACATGTTTCAAGTGAGGCTTAAACAAATGTTTTATGCAGTCCTTAATAATACTGTATCGCTCCTCTGTGTGTAAAGCTTTGGCGAATTGCTTTAATCACTCGCCTTCACTCGTTGTATCGAGCCAGTTTGAGGCGAGGGATGATGTTCATGGATTGCAGTTCTTGGAAGAGCAGTTTGCAGGCATATGGAATTCGTAGAGACGACACGTGACATGAAGACTTGCAGTAATGACACCTGCAATAAACAGAAAATTCTCACTAATAAACCCCTTTGATACATTTATGACTTCATTATTATTGATACTGAAATAAAATTTTAAATAAAATTACACTACAGTAATGGATTTTACTGACCATCCTGAATATCCCAGCAAGCCACATTGGTCACACACGTCCACCTCAAAAGCATCACTGGAGATCATCAGTCGCTCAAGCAGCAGCATGCTGGCTCCATAGCCAATGAGACAGTCTCGTTCCATCTCTCCCAGACGGAGACCACCATCCCTGGAACGACCCTCTGTCGGCTGCCTGCATTACAATAATAATAATAAAAAAAAAGTAATACATTTTTTTTTTTTGATTTTAATTACAATAAAAATAAAAGACAGAATAATAAACAATTTATTAACCTAATGAATAAATATTACACATCAAATTTCAGAGAACACACATATTTGCATTTCTTACCTAGTGAGTACTGCTCTCGGACCACGTGCTCTGGCATGCATTTTATCCAGCACCATGTGCTTCAGTTTCTGATAATAGACTGGACCGAAGTAGATGTAGGCTTCCAGAGGTTCACTAAGAGCCAATTACCCAAAAAAATAATGAATTACAGTAATGTGCAATAGAGAAGAAAACTCATTAGATTTTTGCAATATATAAATATTCAAATATAAAACGTAACTGTTCATTTCAAAATTATTAATATCGCTTTACTATAAGGTTCCATTAGTAAACATGAGTTAATGCATTAACCAACATTAACTAACAATGAGTAATATATTTGTTGTGGTGTTTATTCATCCTTTCGTTAATGTTAGTTAATAAAAATACAACTGTTTTTTGTTGGTTCTTGTTAGATTAGGTTCATTTAATAATGTGAACAGATACAACTTTTGATTTAATTATGTATTTGTAAATTTTGAAATTAAAATTAGGGTTAATAAATGTGATAGAAGTATTGTTCATTGTTAGTTCACGTTAACTAAAGTAGTTAACTAATGTGTTAACATGAAACCTTATTGTAAAGTGTAACCTGAAGCATTAATAACCCAACTGTGCAGAAAAGTTGTATTGGTGAAATATAAATGAACAAGAGTGATGCTAAAGAACAGTTTTTACCCTGTGATGCCTGAGGTGACGTAATCCTTGCCCTGGTAATTGTATCCATAGCGGATAAGATCCTCACACACGTCCTTCACTTTACTGCCACCGAAGGCAGTGCCGTAGTGAAACCGTCCATCCAGCACCCCTGCTTTACCAGCCAATAGCTCAATCAGCTTCCCAACCTGAAGTAAAACAAAGCAGAGCTCATTTTAATCATTTGATTGCTTGTTTTCTAAGATTGATGCACATTCTAAACATTAATGTGATACAAGCTCAATTGCTCCTTGAAGGCAACTAATACGTTTTTTTCCCCCTGCAGCAGTGTAGATGCCCCAGTTTTCCCTTCCTAACACTGCAGCTGGTGAATGTGAGTGTGACATCATGTTGAGGTCGCGCACCGCTGCACGACAGTAGCCTTTACTGAGGTCACTCACAGAAAGAGCCGGAAGATCTTTGACCCCTCTCTGTCACTGAGAGGAATCTTTTCCTCAGTTCAAACTATTTCCTATATGACGGCCTGCTGTGTGCACCCAAACACAGAGTTCAAAATTAGAACGCGTGGGGGAATTAATGTCTCTGAAAATTGATATTTGCAGATTAGCATAAACTGAAATGTATATGACCACAAGATTAAAGCATTGATGGTCTTAGTAAAAAGGAGCAACCATTTCAGAATACACTACCATTCAAAAGTTTAGGGTCAGTAATTATATATATATATATATATATATATATATTATCATCATCATCACAAGAAATTAATACTTTTATTCAGCAAGGATGCATTAAATTTATCAAAAGTGAGATTATAATGCTACACAAGATTTCCATTTCCAATAAATGTCATTCTTTTGAACATTCTATTCATCCCAAAACTGTTTTCAACATCTTGAACTCCAAATCAGCATATTAGAATGATTTTGAAGAATCATATGACACTAAAGACAAGAGTAATGGCTGCTGGATATTCAGCTTTGCCATCACAGGAATAAATTGTATTTTAAAATATATTTAAATAGAGTTTATGAAATAAGTGCATTCTTGGTGAGCATAAGAGAAACAAAAATAGTTTAAAAAAAACCTTAGACTCAAACTTATGAATGGTAGTGCGCATTAGGAGACCATTCAGAAAAAAAAAAAATACAGACACTAAAATCTGAGCCAGAATTATTTGATTTAAAAATCTCGTGCCAAAGGAATATGTATTTACTGCAAAATAGCCAGCTGATGTACTTTATCCTGTTTATTACATGGCTAATTAACACATAAATATGCTTAAATCTTGATTTTCATTAGTTGCCTGGGTATTCTAGAAAGCTGTGTAATAAGGCATGTGAATTAAATCCTGAAATATTCAAACGCATATTTTCAATTCTGAAGTTTAATATTAATTATGAATCTTACTAAATGGCTTCTTTAAATATTCTTTATAAAACCAAAAAAAAGTGTAATCTCTGGAACAAGTAAATTCATTCAAATATAAACATCCTATAATTTTATGATGGGAAAGGACGTACAGTCATTCTGGAGGGATAACCATGAGGGTTCATGATGATGTCAGGGCAGATTCCCGAGTCACAGAAGGGCATGTCCTCTTGAGGAACGATCAATCCACACACACCTGTTACAGAAAAAACGTCCCATATTACAGATACATGTAATTACTAAAGCTATGTCAAAGACATCCCTATATTCAAATGGTCTGCAAGAAATATTAACTCTACCCTGTCAGAGCTGACCTTTCCCATAAAACTATATTGATTTTTGAGTGATTTCAATCACAAACAAATGCTTGATGAGAAAGTGTGAGGTTTGTGTAACTTTCATCTAGTCCAAAGGCCTATAAAGCAGACGCATTCAGGTCTGCTGAAGTGGAACCATTGGAAATTCAGACTGCAGGACAGAGTGAAAGTGGTCCAAAGCAGTCAGCGAAAGTGTAAATGTTTGCAGAGGAGCTCCTCACTCTTCCCGCAGCCAGAGCAAACACATTATTGGGCCATTTGCAAGTGATAAAAGAGAGAAGAACAGGGGCAGGAAGTGAGGAGAGGTGCTTAGCTGGACAGTGAGAAGGGGATTATACACCCATAGTTTCCACTTTACTATAGAGCGCACAAAACAAGGTTCAACTAAGGAGAGCGATAAATCCATAAGCAAAATGAAAATATATATATATATATATTATATATACACACACACCTACATCAGCTTTTCATAATAGAAATGTACTCTGACTCATTTAAAAAGGATCAGAATTATTATATATCAATATTTAAAAAAAAACTGATATAAATAATATAATTTTACACAGATTTCTCAATATATTGGTTAATGCAACAATGAATCTGCAAAAATAGATAATGTAAATAGAAAACAAAATGTATTGTACATGTCACTTCACAGTAGTGAATGTTTCATTTTTCTCTATTAAAAAAAATCTGATTGCTTAAACAACAACAACATTTACTTGATTATGCCACCCAAATTGTAACAGTTACACTACTGTTCAAGTGTTTGGAGTTGGTTGTTGTTTATGCTCACCAAGGCTGCAATTAATCAATGATGATCTGATCAACAGTTGTGCTGCTTAATTTTTTATTTTTGGAAAACATGATACATTTTTTCTCTGGATTCTTTAATGAATAGTATTAAAAAAAACTTGCAACCAGGTAAAGCTCTTTCCAGTCACTTTTGATTAATGTAATGCGTCCTTGCCGATTTAATCTTCCAAACTTTTCAACGGTAGTAGAATTTGTATATTTTAATACAGAACAAGTTGTCAAATAACATTTTAAGTTAAGAAAATAACTGTTAATCCAATAAATCTAGGCAATAAATCAATTATCAAAACAGTTGTTAGTAGCAGCCCTAGCAGGTAAAAGGATTTCCTGCTGCAAGAATACAGAGCGAGCAAGAGTGCAACAGAAGCAGAGAGGTAAGTGAGAGCGGTTCCCATAGCACACATCCTCTGTGTTGTTTGTTTTGTGTGAGAGTGAATGATAAAAGAGGCATGAAATCAGCAAAGAAAAGCAGGACAGCAGTAAGAGTCCATGGCCCTCCATCACCGGCTATACAGCCCCACTGTGGCGGCTCGCACAATGGACCCTGCCAAGACAGCTGTGTGAGTATCAGAGTGTGTGTGTGTGTGTGCGCGCTTCGGTGTGTGTTTGGGTCACCGGTAAATAATTAACCTATCGTTCTCCGGTGACCGGATCTTATGAGGGTGGTAGAGGCTGGTCAGAATGGGGGTGCAGGACGAGGGAGGGGTTTAAAATGAGTAAGACAAAACTCCCGTGAAACTTGCTGAAAGCCAATGGCTCCAAACCACGGTGGGACGTCTTTAATGGGCTTTCTTTTGCCCCAAAATGTAGCCAAATCTCCCTCTTTGAAGTACAGCGCTCTCTCAAACGAATTTTCCAACAAAAAGCACCTAAAGTGCCCATTTAGTGCGCACACAGGCGATGCATTAATTAACCCACCACAAACACTGCGAAGAAATATAGAAACGTAAATTAATTCCCGCTGAATGTTATTGTGTGGTTGGCAGCACAGTCACGCACCTCTGGAAAACACAGCTCAACTTCTCCAAGTGGGACCGTTCAATAAAAGCCCGCCTCTAAATGCACAAAAGACATTCAAGAGAACGGCACTATCCTTCACAACAACAATTAGCTGCCCTGTGTTATCCTGGTCCACCGACACTTGCCTGCTCCTTTAAATACCAAAAGCTCCTTTAAAAAGAGCAGTAAATAGCATCTCGGGCGGTTTGCGGCTAACCCCTCCCTGACCCCTCCTCACTGTCACGTCCCGTGATGAGTGCCAGTGGACGACCTCCGCTAATGAAATGAGTGAATTATGCATGGCGCCAGTTAACACTCTGATTAAAACATCATACTGACCAGCTCTCTCAGCGGAGGTGCTCAGAAACAATGGGGGTGGTAAACACTTTCCCAGGACTGCGCTGCTGTAATAAATTTGCATAGTCTGGCATGGGACAAAAAGCTAATTAATTGAAAAACGGGAAGCGGAAAAAAGTTGAAGAGAATGGGAGGGCCATCTGAGACTATATAACTTGGGGGTTGAAAATAAAATGGACATCAAGTTTAGTAACATCTCTCCCCACTTGTTAATGAGACAGGTTTATTGTCTTGATTTTGGCACGGTGCTGGAATTTGGTTTCATATGTTGGTATCTACTGAAGCAGAGGAAAAGATACCAGTTTGGAAAAGGCAGGAAGGATGTTATGGTACCTTTCTGTCCATGTCGACTGCTGAACTTGTCTCCGATCTCTGGTATACGCGTTTGCCTGAGCAGGATCTTGATCAAGAAGGCATCCTCAGCATTAGAGGAGATCATCACCTTCTCAATGTAGGAGTCTGTCACTCCTTTGTATCTACAGAATTAAGAAAGTAGGCATTTCGGTTGCTATTAGGCAAAAAAAAGAAAAACTTTGTACCTATAGAATGAAGAAAGTAGGCATTTTGGTTGCTATTGGGCAAATAAAGAACTTTGTACCTATAGAACGAAGAAAGTGGGCATTTGTGTGGCTTTTAGACAGTCAACTTAATTATCTTAAATAAAACCATTGGAATATTGCACAGTGAGATTCTAATTTCATGTCATCAGACAAATGGTTCCTTACGTGACTGGCACGTCTTTGTATTGTGGTTGGCCTGGCTGGGCACTGCCCTCCAGTGGCGTTTGGGTGATGGTTGGCATTGACTTATTCACCAGCACCTGCTTGTTTTCGACCTTCTCACCTGTGAGGGATGTGACATATAAAATATCAATATATATCCTTAAATCAATATAGTCTAAATTATTCGGCTGAAATGTGGTTCTCTCTAAGAGTCTTACCAGGCGAGCAGATGCCATCAGCGTCCAGGATGCTGTGTCTCCAAATGGGCTTGCGTGTTTCCGCATCCAGCATTGGACCCATCACTTTGTCGAAGGTCTGGTTAGTGTACCGCCTTAAGGTGCACTTAGCGTTTTTGTACACCAGACATCTACCAAAGCCTAATACAAGACAGAAGAACAATAGAAGACAATGAACAAAAGTGAACACAGTGGAAATCTACATTATTTTTCAGATTTCATTCGGAAAGTTAATATAGTCACTTCAGAAAGCTACTAACTGATAACTGAATGAGTCTAAGCATTCAGCATTAGTTATTTAGCTCTTACCTCTGTCAAGAGAGGCCTTGTTGAGCACCAGGGCGTCTTCTATATCATAGCCGCTGTAGCTCATTACAGCCACAGTAGCATTCTGGCCAGCGGGCAGCTTCTCAAAGTCAATCAGCTCGATGGTCTTCGTCTTCACCATAGGCCTCTGTGGGTACGCTAGCAGGTACATCAATGTGTCTATTCGGTTCCTCTGGTTATAGCCAATAGTACCTGATCAAAATCAGTGATGAAATGAGGCATCACTCAAAAGGGTTGGACAAGATGCAAAAGAGGAAAAATACTGCCTTGGTGTATAAATTAATATTTTTATAAAATGTTATTTATTTGGCGCTTTTTGCCACTTTTTTGGTTAATATATAATGTATTATGGAGTGTTTAAAGGGATAGTTCACCCAAAAATGAAAATTCTGTCATTAATTACTCACCCTCATGTCGTTCCAAACCCGTAAGACCTTCGTTAATCTTTGGAACACAAATTAAGTAGGGCTGCCACTAAAGACTATTTTTATTTCGATTAATCTATCGACTAATTTATCGATTAATCAATTAATCTAAACGATTAATTTCCCACAAAAAATCAACAATTTTACTTAAGAATATTTTTATTAAACCAAATTAAATCCAAATTTCTATGAAATCCCTTTTTAAAGCAAAAGTAAAGTGCAACATAGAGTGCAAGAAGCAAGTGTCCATCTCATCTCAGTCCAAATCACTGAAATCAGTTCAGTATTATAGTGTAAGAATGACAACATATCCACGTGTTCTAGTCTAATAATACAATTATAATCAGTATTTTAAATAAATGAGTATTTACCAGAAATATTATTTACCAGAATTTATTTAGGAGAAAAATGTAAATGTGCAGTATTTCTGAAAAAGAAAAAAGATTTTTTTTTTTTTTTATGGAACCATTAAAATGGAATTCAGAAAATAAGAATCTGGTACAGATAAAACTGTAAAACTCAATTAATTAGACAGGCTTTTTGATTAATAAAATTTAATTTAACCATTAAAACAGAGTATAGAAAAATGAAAATGGAAAAAAATGAATTTGGAAATAAAACGGATTTCATAAGGCCCTATAATTATAATAATGTTTTTGTGGTAATAAAAATAGATGTAATATATAATAGATATATTTAAAAATAGATTTTAAAATGACTTAAAATACATATATAATAGCAATGATGCAATAATAATTAGTTCAAATAAAGTATCAAAAGCAAGAAATCATATGGTTTTATTGAACAAAACTGTTAAAATACATAATGTATTATAAACAATAGAGCTAATGTAGATGACGCATAACAACAAAGGCCTGCAGGGGGGGCCTGATGATTATTTTTAAACATTACTGCGCGATCTAATCCTTGTTTAATATTGACCAAGCACCATTTAATTCAAATGTCCACTTAATCTTTAATATTTGGTCATTTCTTTAGGACAGAAATGCTATAGCCACTGTAATTAAATGAATATGTGGACATCAAAACGTGTAAACTCAGAGTGAGGGTTTGAGCTTTTATTTTGAAATCGCGATGTATTCTCCTGTGTTTGTGTAGATTTATAAATGATTTACCTTACACATCTGATGGAATGGCGCACGTTGCGTTCCCAGATGAACGTTATAATAAACCCAAACTCACAACAACATGCAGAGATGAAGTTTGAGACGCTCCACACATGTAAATGATAAGTTTCTGTGGAGCTACTGTGAACGGAGCTGCTGTGTGACGCACGTACTTAACCTACACGCATGTAATAATTAAAGGGCATATACTGTGTTAGAACTGCATCGCATATAATTATTTAATTAAATCATAGCGTTTGTGAATTCACAATTATGCTTAATTAAGATTTTTAAATGGGTTTAATATCATGCAGCCTTGGAAAATAGTCTAATAATGTGTTTTATGTATTCTCTGTGGTGAAATGCGGCACTTCCGGTATTTTGCCGGTTAGTCGACGCAGCAAAATGAAGTCCATGATTTTTCAAAATCGACTAGTCGACTAAAATTGACGAATCGCGACAGCTCTAAAATTAAGATATTTATGAAAATCGAGAGCTTTCAGACCCTGCATACATAGACAACAACGCAACTGACACTTTTAAGGGCCAGAAAGATAGTAAGGACATTGTTAAAATAGTCCATGTGACATCAGTAGTTCAATTGTAATGTTATGAAGCTACGAGAATACTTTTTGTGCACAAAGAAATAAAAACTACTTTAACAATTCCTTCTCTTCCGTGTCAGTCTTTAATGCATGTTCACGACAGCACCACAACGCATTGTGGTACTCTCAAAAACACGATGACTGACACAAAAGAGAAAAAGATCATTGAATAAAGTTTTTTTTTTTCTTTGCACACAAAAAGTATTCTCGGAACTTCATAAAATTATGGTTGAACCACTGATGTCACATGGACTAATTTAAGGATGTCCATACTACCTTTCTGGGCTTTAAACGTGTCTGTTGCATTGCTGTCTATGCAAGGTCAAAAAGCTCTCGGATTTCATCAAAAATATCGAAGATGAATGAAGGTCTTACGGGTTTGGAACGACATAAGGGTGAGTAATTAAGGACAGAATTAAAATTTTTGGGTGAACTATCCCTTTAAAAACACTGCTCTGACCAACATAATGTAACAACATTGAGTGAATCAATAAAAGAATAGTTTACCCAAAAATGAACATTGTCATTTATTCTCCCCTCATGTCGTTCCAAACTTATCTGACTTACTTTGTTCTGCAGAACACAAAAGAATATATTTTGAAGAACACTGGGAATCAACCAACATTGGACCCCATTGACTTCGATTGTATGAACATAGATTGTATGGAAAAAAACACTTCTTAATTTCTTAAAATATCTTCTTTTATGTTCCACAAAATAAAGAAAATCATACAGTTTTGGAACAACATGAGGGTGAATAAATAATAATAATAATAATAATTTTTAGAACAATCCCTTTAACAATAAATAATGTATTACCATGAACTAATAATGAACAATACTTTAAAATTTTAGGCTAATGCTAACGCAAATATCTATTATTTAATGTTCATTGTTAATATATGTATTAATGCATTAACTAATGTTAAATTGTACAGCTTAAAATGCTCACTTCTAGAAATACTAATATATTTTTAACATTATCAAAAACAAATAAATATTGCAAAAGTATTGTTTATTATTTTATAATAGCTACTGTATTATCAAATGTGAACATACAGAACTTCATTGTTGCCAGAAAGGCCTTTACAATTACCACTAAGGGTTTTCTTAACTTGCTGCAACTCAATTCAATGCTTTTCAAACAATATGAAACAGCTAATGCACATCTGATCACGTTTAACCGACTGTCTGAGGGGTGTTGATGTTAAGGCTGGTGTCGGCAGTGTTAAAATCTCTGGGGTGGAGGTTTAGCATGGCAGAGATGGGGGGGGGGGGGGGGGGTAAAGTATAATAGCCGCCGTCCCTTGAGGCCTTGACATTTGTCAGATGCTATTACTCTACAATCAGTGTACAAGCACACAGTGTGTGATAATAGGGCTGGGGCCACACAACTGGATTTGCACATGTATGGGGCTGTCCGTCCAGAAAAAAGAAGACAAGGCCTAGGATATTGGGCCAAATATAGTCACAGTCTCAGTGGTTTTGTAATGGGGGTGGTGGCCAGGAGAGGTTTAAGTAGTTTTGGTAACCAGGGCAGCGGAGTGTGTGTGCTCTCTTTCCCTCTTGCGCAGCTGAGCACACTAACCCTGCTCCGCACACTGAGCTCAGGACACAATGAATGCCTAATGACACTCAGAGACACTGGCAGGGAAAGGCCTCCACACACCCACTCACAAAAGCGGGACGACGCAAGCAGGTGATGTTTGATGTCCACATACATACAGAATGTGGTGTGTGTGTCAAAGGTTTTGAATGCCAGTGTGAAAGTGAGTGTGTCTGTGAGTGAATAGGAGTTTGTGTTTGGAAGTGGATGTTTGGAGATGGAGACTGTAGTAGTCTTACCCATAGCCTGCTTGCCCATAGCACACTGGTAGGTGTTTCTGGGGGACTGGTTATGATGAGGGTAAGGAATCAAACCAGCGCAGACCCCCAGCAGCGTGAACGGTTCGATCTCCAAATGGGTCGTGTCCCTGAATAAAACAAACATTGCTCAGCATGTATATTCAGAAGAACCTTGTTTACTTTTCTTTCTATATTTGGGTCTTAATGGATGTCATATATAATGGCTCTATAGAGTATTTGGACTGTTTGGATATGAAGGTGTCCAAACGTAATGTTAGAAAGGCACCGATATTATTTTTGGCCAATACTGATAATAAATCAATCATTATTATGTCTAATAATTATTAGTTATGGCTGATAATAAATTTTTTAACTATTATCCTAAAAATAAATTTAAATTTTCTGGACAGTGCTAATAATAACCAAATAATTATGAGCATGATATTGCAGTTAATAAAACTCTTTCATATTTTTCTTAAAAAATAAATAAATATAAAACTCTAAAAATATTTTTTTTAAATGAAACAAGCATCACAGCATTATAATGTACAATATGAAAAACACAGATTCATATTGGGATATGCTAATTCACATTTAACAGCATTAATAATTAAATTATTAGCATTATTAGTTAAAGATTTATTTAAGTGAACAATAGATAATGATAAAGGTAATCTAAATATTGGAATACAAATATGGGAATGCATGTAATTAAAATTCCAGTATCAACAGATACATCTAAATTAAAATCAAGCTACATATTAAAAATTTAAATACAAAATATATATTTTAAATAATATATACCATTATTAATTAAAATTCTGTAATATTGATATAATGAATATGGTACAGATATATTAAGGTTCCCTACAGAGTCTGTAAATTAGATAACAAAAGACAAGGTAAAATTTACTTAAATATTACATTTTTTTTTTTAACTAAACACTTTGCAGATGTGTTTTCTATTGCAATGACAATTACTAATGAATGGTTTAAGTGTCCAAATACTTTAAGGGCCTGAATTATGTGGCTTATAAGTACTCACTTGGTGATCATATGCTCATATAAAGCAATGTTACAGTCATTTTCTTCATTTACATCCAAATACTCCACCAGACTCTCATGAAGGAAGTCCTCAAACGTTCTACAGGGAAAAGTGAGTGGTAAGAACACAATGAAAAGGCATGCATAAGACAGTCTCAAATCTACATTCTGGACTCTCCATTCAAATGTAATTTTCAAATATTGATTGGCTTCAAACGCACCTGTAGCCCTGAGACAATTCCTCAATGTGTTTGTTCTTCACAGCTGGCTGTCCATTCTTTACAATGATGTAGGGTCTGCCAGGAGCACAAAGAAAGCAATGCAAATGTGTCTGCATAATATAAGGCAACTAACAACATTGGGTACTGGTTTTAAAAGAGTTTATATTCCAAAAAGGATTCAAATTTTGTGACATAAAAAAAACTCTGTGTAGTACCTGCACAAACGGCCCCCATCAGAAGAAATATACACGCAGCGGTCGGTCAAATTGGTTGAAATAGACACAAACTCATTTATAAAACCTGCTCTACGCATCAGTCTGAAGGTGAAGACCAACTTCTGATGGTCTCTGATCACTCCAAGAATGTTACCTAGAAAGGAAAGCATAAAAATATATTTTTTCAGATTATATTTTCACCATGATTTACAAAAGACACCCACTAAATTTTCATTCAGTGTAACAATAGTTTGTACCAAAAAACTTTTGGTACAAAAAAAAAAAAAACTATCAAGCATATTTAGTACAAGAATCATTACATGACATTAAAAACTCTTTTAATTCTCAATTAATTGCAATTTGAAATCTTTACCAATTTTGCTACTATCCATCAAACCAATAGGTTTAACCATTTGTTTTTAATAATTTAAAATATAATAATTTGGTATCATCTCTTTTTCTTTTATATATTTTAATAAGTACAGGTCAGAATAAGTATGTTGTTCCATTTTTACATAATTATATCGGTAATGCTGAATGACAACTGAATATTACTTCAAAGTACTGTGACATTTTACTTTACTGTGATTATTTAAATAATAAAAAATAAAAAAACATTTTGGAGCTTAGGTATATTCACGGACACACAAAAAAAGGAAAACTAAATGCTGTACCATAAACTAATTAAGATTTACATGTGTAAATGTGCGACAGCAGTGTTAATGCACTTTCAAAGAAAAAGTTTTGGCTTGTTTGAGCAATATAAGAGGCCCACTATGGTGCCACCCAGATGCATACACAGCCTCAATGTTGTTGTGGGCAAGCATGTTTGTGGATTAACTTGGGAGGGATTGTGTTTATTTATGCATTGACACCTGCTGTGTTTGCTAATTAATTAGCTGCAGTGGCAGCCTGTGTAATTTGTAACTTATCAGCGCTGTGAAAAACATATACATGAATTAATTAGTGGGGTGAGTTTTCTGTGACATGACATTAAAAGGTAATCAATGGCACACACTTTTGTAGTCGTGGAATGGCAGAAGTTCATTTGAATATTATTCAAATGCCTGTAGCCCGTCTGTGTGCTTGAAAAATAAAAGGGGGAAGAATGTGCTGTTTAGCTTTTGTTCTGCCTGTGTGAGCAGATACCGTTGAGGAAGACGAGGAAGACAGTGGGGTAGGACAACTCCTCTCCACACAGAAGGTTGACATCCTCCACTCCCAGGTTGAAGGCCAGCTTGATGATGGGGCCGTCCTCCATGTCAGTAGTGATGTGGGTCATCAGAGCCAGATTTTTAACCAGACCACAAGCCTAGACAACAATCACACAGCTGTAAGAATCTAAATGACTTTAATAAACACAATAAATCAGTGGTAAACCAATATGAGTTTTCCAGTGGCCATTGCTGCTCTTTTCCATTAAAAAAAAAAGGTATAAATGAGTGCACTTTCATTGCATGGAAATAAGCAGTGTGAACATACTTCAAAATTTCACTTAAGCATCCACTGACGATGCAGACAAGATGATGGTATGTCTGAGGGGCACAGCATGCCCCACTGGGAGGGCTGGAGGGAGCGGGGACCGCTAACCTTCCTGGTTTTCTCAAACTGAGAGGAGATCCTGGTCATCATGCCCAGAGCTGAGATGAAGGAGAGGCGGGAGAGAACCTGAGTCACACCCTGCCTGTCCATCTTAAACCTCTTTAGGGACCAGTTCCCCTAAGGAAGCAACAAAAAAGAAAATTACATTTAGTCATTTACAAGCAGTCTTATTTTTTTTTAACTAAATCAAAAAAAATTGAAGTTATTAAAAATCATTTTCGGTAACTGAAACAAGGCTGAAATTAAAGTACAATAAAGAATAAGAAGAAAAACTTAAACAACAACAACAAAAAAATATAAATCAGAAAAGCTGCCTTAGCAACTAATTGAAAGTTCATGTACTAAAAGTACTAAAATAAAAATAAAATAAAGCTGTATTGAAATAAAGCAAAAACTAATAAGAATGACAAAACACTATAAAATTACTAAAAACAAACTAAAATGAAAACTTAAAAATGAAATAAAAATAAAGCTAATTCAAAACATAATATAAACTACAATACAGTATATAAAAATACTAAAATAACACTGTGCTGCAAATCTTGAATTACATAGACTAACAGTCAAAAGTTTAGCCTGAATTTGCTTCTCATGATCTTAAAAATTTTAATGAAATTAAATTATTGTTTTTCAGACAAATATAAAGTGTGCGTACATATGATTTCATTCAAATTACTTTTTTTTTTTTTAAATCAATGCAGTGAAGTGTGAATAGTGAAATAAACATGGAAACTTCAGCAATACGGTTTAAAAAGCATCCCAGGTGGACACTTCCTGATTTGTCTTGCCCTGTGAACCGGTTACAGATTGACCTCTGAGTGTCTGGACTCACAGTAGAGATGGCGTTAACCATGCCGTTAGTGATCTGGTCCTGTCTCATGTGCTTCACCACATCAAACTGAGCTGCTCTCTGTTTAGGGATGATCTGGTCAGCGATCTTCTTCAGCTCTGAGTTGAACTTCTTAAACAGATCCTCAAACAGCAGGGACAGGAGCTTAAGGAACACAGAAACAAAGTGTGATTCACTAAAATGGGACCCAACTAAAAAAAAAGCTGTATATTATCTAGCAAACACAACACTACTACATATATTCACAATCCAGTTATTAACAACAGAAATTATCACATCAACAGAAAAGAGAAAAGAAAAAAAAAAGACAGCCAATGGATGACTTCATCTCCAGTCTTTTGAATCGCAAGTGCCGTCTTTTCCAGATAACTTGTTTTTATTAACTTTATCTGGCTCTAGCCCTCCCTCTCTCCATCTTCTTATCCCAGATTTAATAAACAGGTGTTTCCGCGCTCTGATAAATTTGACCCGGCCTCTCATTCTCAGATTTTCTTCAATAGAAGCCTCTCCCCTTCTGCTCCACATTTGCATACGCGAAAATAAACATCCTCACTGAAAATTAATAAAGAAATTAAGCTTCCGCAGCCCAGCCAGGCCAATTAGTTGAATGTCAGGGAATTGTAAATGAGGAGAAAGGAGATTGGAGGTGTTGGAAAGAGTGTATGTGCATGTAAAGCCCCACTGAAAGGGTTCCTGTCACTCACTAACTCTGCATCGCTCACACACTAACGTAAGCAAGCGCATACACACATAAACACACCCCACCTCGGTGCAGGCGGGGGGAAATTAAAGGACTTAAGACAGCGGTAATTACATTATCACAGTCGGCTGGTGGATTAGCTCAATCGCTCCAGTCAAGGCGGCTATTCTTTTGTCATAGCCAGGCTAAATTATAATAAAGAGGAGAAATCCCTGAGTTTGGCTGGGCTGCAGTCGGGCGTTGCTGCCACATATCTCACCCGCAACAAAAGCGGGCCGGCTGGGAATGGAGGGAAAGGCAGAAGCATGGGGGTGCGGATGAAACAAAGCATTGGGAAAATAATGACGGTATTATAATGACAAGCAGAGTAGAAACAAAAGGGAAGGTGAGGGATTGGGTGCTAGCCAAGCCTGTATCTGCTGGTTTTGGCTTCTGATCAGTTTCATAAGAGGCCAACAGTGTGTCTAATGAGAGAAAAAGAGATCAGTTGTGTTAGACAAGAGCACAAAAAATGTCGGTGCGCACAAGCTAGACGGCACCCACGTCCAGGATGTAATATGAAATCTGCCGTACAGGAGTGACAATCTCAAGAGATACTAACAAACATTATGCACACTAATCTTTATTTCAGCTCCCAAATACATGGCTGGATAAAAACAGATAAATAAACACTAGCATTATCATAATTAATGGCCTGAGCTTGGAGGGGCTGTCAGTCATTCTTAATAGAATTAGAGGGGGTGTGAATGGAAAAGGCAGACAGAGATGGATGGAGGAGAGCGATGGATGGATGGATGGAAAGTGGTGCTGCACATGGTACTTTTTTCGAAAGTGAATATTTCATGAGCCTTATATTCATGTGTAGATGCTAAGCAGTTAGAAACATTAGGTCACAAAAAAGGCAGCCTACTTCTCTCATATGAACAACAGAGCTCAATCAACCAACCAAATGCCATTTCTGAACCCATCAACATTTTGAAGAGCAGGGTTGCAGAAAAAACACCATTTGAGGTTTTTGAAAGAAGGCTCTTTTGCTCACCAAGGCTACATTTCTTTGATTAAAGTTATAGTAACAACAGTAATATTGGGAAACATTATTATAATTTAAAATAACTGTTTTATTATCATCAATGTTGAAAGCAGTTGTGCTTCTTAATATTTTTATGGAAACCATGATACATTTTTTTCAGGATACATAGAAAGTTAAAAAATAAGTTTTATTCATTTCTTTTAACAAAAAAATCTTACAAACCCTAAACATTGGAATGGCACTGTAGAAGGCTGCTGTAGAACTGAGCAATTTATGCATGTGTCGCTGTAGTTGTATTGGAGAAAGCTAATAATTGATGCATAATAATGAATGATTATGTGCAGAGGTTATACAAGACTTGTTATTAAACCCTCTAAGAAGCAGATACCTGGCCAGCCAACTCCAGACGTTTGTTTCCATAGTAATCACGATCGTCCACTTTGTTGTCCCCTTGAGCGAGAATCACTCTACGCACCATCACAGCGAGGTAGATACACTTAGCTCGAAAGTTAAACTCTTTAACCTGGGAGACACAAACACATGACGGGTCCAACAAACAGCCAACAAACTATTTATACTCTGATTTAACTGCATATCATGGAATAAAGACAATTAAAGGAAGACTGAAGGCATGGGCAAGATTATACAGGATGTGGGGAGCACAGGCACTTAAAAGTTTATTTTAAAATGACATACAGGTACATGGGTGAGGACAGTAGAGGCTAACAGCTCTCTGGCCTCTTCCATCTTGGTTTTCTTTGGGCCGCCCCACATGCGCTGACGCCTCACTTTATTACCAATGTATTTAAGTGCCTGAAAGGAAACAAAAAGTACACACAGATGAGTCATTAAGATGCAACGTTAATTTTCTTTTACAAATATTTTCACTAGTGTTACTGTTCTTTTTCAGTTTTGCATAAGTATGTTAAGAAGAATTAAGTTAAAGAATGAAAAGCATAATGTTTTAGACCCTCAATTAATAAGATTAAACATCAAATCAAAGCGTTTAATCTGGAGTGACCGAGCTGGTGCAGGGTTCACTGGCTCTCTAAAGGGGTATCCGAGAACTGGACCCCTCCATTCTCCACAGACACATGCATATACACACACACCTGAGCCTGCAACTTGTTCTACTCCAGAGGTCAAAGGTCACACAGACTAGGCTTCTCCTTTAGACCACCCACTATGAGCCATGGAACAACGTGCAACTCACAAGTAGCACTCCTCAAAGTTATGCTAAACTGTTTAAAACTTTCCAGTTTATCTTGTGAGAAATGCATTAGCTGTTATGATAGTGTCAACTCCCTGAACAAGTCAAAACATTGCAATAATCTTGCTATGTTTCGCAATAAATATATATATACATACATACACACACACATTATATATACACACACTCATTCAAATACAAAAAAATTGGAATATAATAATTTAATATAATATAAATATAAAATATATTAAATATAATTTAATTTTAATTTCAGTGTTGCTGCTCAAAAAAAAAAAAAAAAAAAAAAAACTACAATCGTTTGTAAAATTATAATTGTATTTACCGTCACTTTTGATCAGTTTAATGCATCCTTGCTGAATAAAAGTATTAATTTATTTCAAGAAAAACAATCTTACTGACCCCAAACTTTCAACCGGTAATAAATATGTATGTATATTACAGGAAATTGTGCAGTAAATAAACATTCAAATTTTATGTTCAAATACAATAAGCAAGGCTGCCCTTAGTAGTCATAAATCCTTCATTTTTAATCTAGCTTCAAACTCTTGACCGATTCTCAGTCCTAATAACACATCTTATCTAATTGAGGTTTGAGGTCTGCTCTGGTCAATTGGTGCACACATGTAGGCTCATTAGCAGACCTTTGATGAAGCCCACACAATGTCACAACCACGTAAACAGGCATTCACATCCGCTCAGACACAGGTTGCTAGGATGCAGATATGGTCCTTGCTGACCCATTGTTGGTTCTTGCAATGAATAATACATCTCAGATTCAGCAAACTGTGCTTCAGCATTTGATAATACACCTCAAAAGTGGGATACCTGGTTTTTGAAAGCTTTAAAGTTTTAAAAATCCTTCGGTGGTCATGCAATCGAATGCATTTGGTAATACTTCTAGTAACATTTAGCTTAACACTGTTGTTTTGTAAGTTTTATGCATTTACCGGCAATGCAAACTACTCTTTTAAATGATGGCAGAAATCTTGTCAGAGGTACCTGAGTTTGGGTGAATATTTGGGCCTTCTGACATTCCTCCAAACTGGGAGCGAATGCAGCCATGACATGTTCCTCCGTGCCAATCATCTGAACTATCTCCTGATCGCTCTCCACTCCCATGGCCTGATGGATGACGGAGAGATTAACAGTGAATAAGGTATATATATTCAAGTAAAATAAGTAACGAAGTACAGGAAAGAGATTGCAATTGCATTCAACAAAAAAAAAGAAAAGAAAATGGAGCATGTAGGACCCTGCTCTAATGTAAAGGTGAATACGGTGCCACAGGCCTCGATGACATTTATTTATGCTAATAGGGGACTGTGGGAACAGGACTGGGTGGATCACAGTGCTTAAAGGTCTCCACCGTTTGGCACGGCTGCTGTGTCGCAAGGAAATCCTGGTGGAATGTGCTGTGGACGGACAAGTGCAAAGCAAACAAGCTCGACAGCCGATTTACTCCTCGCCCTGTCCCTAACCAATCAGACCCATATGTTTAGAGAGAGCCTGGGCTAGGAAAAACATCCGTCATAGTACGACAGGGTTCTCTGATCTGAGCTCTAATTAAATATGTTTCAACTGTCATGTTTTTTAACACTGTGTCAAAGAACAGAAGAAACATCATTAAAAATGCATAGAAAGGAAGAGGAAATACAATAATTTAGCTAAAAAAAAAATAATATTATCAAATGATTTAGAAAAGACCTTGAAAAAAATTGGTCATTTTATATGACAAATGTATCATATCAATGACACTTTCAATAGATGCTTAGAATATCATAATGGCAAGTAATAGTAAAATATCAGAGTACAACATCACCAGTGACTTCTCTCTACCATATCAAATAGATATTATTAAACAGATGCTGATGGGTCAAAGCTGTTCAACTTCCATTCTACATTATGAATAGTCACAGCTAAAGCTATTTGAAATGGAAATCTTTTGTAACATTATAAATGTCTTTACTGTTATTCTTGATTAATTTAACACACCCTTGTTGAAAAAAGTATTAATTTCTTAAAAAAAAAAAACATTTGCCCAAATTTTTTGAATGGTACTGAATCAATAGAATTTAACAATACTTTTAAATTTGTGTAACTACTTTCAGTCACGTTGCACTGTATTCTTTGCCAATGTGCACCATCTGCTGGTTGGATAAAGTATGTAGCCTCATAGCTATATACTGGACTGTGCAATGACCTAAACCATGAGAAGTAGTTAGTATATGATTTTCTTCGTCAACTTACCCGACAAAGATACAGATCCATCATGCTCTAAATCACCATTTCTAACCACATTCTCACCTTAAAGATGATAGCAATAGGTGCATCTTCAGAGAGGGTGTTGTGCTTCAGGTAAAAGCGGCCCTGTTTCACAATCATGTTGGTTCTGCTCTTTTTCTCATGAGTAGAACTACAAATCAGAGACAATTGACAGATATATGAGCACACAACTAAAACGTTAGAGGTGCATTTTAAATAAAGCTTATTAATATTACTTAAACAGAAGAGCAAATTCCAGCACCTGGTGACCGAGGCTCCCACGGCACCTTTGCGATCTTGCTCCACGATGATGCGGTTCTTAGACAACTGTTCCTGAATGAGAATGACCTTTTCTTGCCCTTTCACAATGAAATAACCACCTGCACATAGATAAATCCTGTATCATGCTTGTGTGCCATGACCTGCTCCCTCACATATGAGCTTCAGATGGGATTATCAGCATCAAACTATGGCATACAAACAATCAAATAGCACAGAGACATCTGAGGAGTTCTATGATAATCTACCTGGATCCAGAGGACATTCATTAAGCTTTGAGAACTCCATCGGTGTCTTTCCTGTCAAAACACAGTTGGAGCTTCGCAGCATTATTGGCATCCTATTTAAAAAAAATAAAAAAGTTAAGTAAAGTGCATTTAAATTGCTAGGGAAAAGAAAACACATTTTGCAAAGCTTTTAGCCCACACATAGGTACCTTCCAATAGGGAGAGCATTGCGTATGATTCTCTGGCTGCCTCGGGTGTACTCTATGTCCACAGTGATGGGGGCTGAATATGTCATATCTCTCAGACGACACTAGTGGTTAAAAAAGGATAACCATCATAAGCAAATACTGCCGTCTTAATCTTTTATTTTCCTTCAAAAAGCTTTTAAGTTTGCTATAAATTAGAATATTCTTTAGGCCACAGATAAAGATGTTACCTCATGTGGTGCCACTGGTCTGGTTACATTAAAGCTTTCTTCTACATCAGGCATGCCAACATAGATATTGAGATATCTAGGGACAGACGGGGTGCAGTGTTGTTATTGATCAGTAAAACCATATGATATAAAATAAAATATTAGATTAAAAAATGAGAAACGTTGTCAAGGCAACTAACTCAAAAATAAGTTTAGGTACTAAAATTATTAGTGTAAAAAATATATTTTTTAATTTTATATTTTAATTTAATACATACATATGTATACATATAGTTGTGTTATACATTTTTAACATGATATTTCTTTTTACATTTCTTAATTTAACATTTTAATTTAATTTTAAACATACATATGTATGTGTATATATATACATATGTATGTGTAATATATATATATATATATATATATATATATATATATATATATATATATATATATATATATATATATATATATATACATATATATATATAGTTGTGTGTGTGTATATAACCAGAAAATATAAAGATAAAATCTATACAAAAATAACTATGCTAAAAAGCTATCACCAAAACATGAATACATACTATAATAGTATATAAATAATACTAAATTGACATATTAAATAAAAAATGTGCAGATATGTCTAACTGAACAATATCCTTACTTCAGGTACCACATTGGATCAGCATCACTTGTAATCTTCTCATTCGCCTTCATGATCTTTTTTATCTGGAGAGATTAGTAGGTATTAAGTTTATGCTGCTAAAGGTTTTTGTCGATATCACAATGTTTTGCTGTTACAAAAATAAATTAAAACCACAATGTGATGTCATGGAGACCACAACTGACAATAAATGTATTGCATTTACAATATATGTAGAGAAATCGGTGACTGGTACATCATTAAATAAATTAACAAACCTCTACATTGATGAAGTAATTGAAGGAATCGATGTGCTGCTTAACTAAGCCTTTAACCTAAAAAATAAATTAAAATAATGACATGAATATAACATTAGAGGTTGTACATTTAATTTCATTTAACTTCATTCTTGCTGGATGATAAGAATGTATGATATGCATAAGGAAAGAGAATGTATAGTTGACAAATAAAAAGAACATTACTTTCCAATACAACATTAAAATGTTGTTAAAAAATCTACACTTTATCCATTTTTTTTTTAAATAACCGAACAAGTTATTTTTTGCAGTTCACTTAAATATTCCTGTGGTGTGACAAATTAAGTCCAAGTATGTAGTCCTTCAATTAATATGACATTATACAGTTGCTTGAATACAATCATAAAATGATATTTAATATAGTTTTAAACTATTTATTCTGTAAAACAGCACAGCATGTCTCGCTGCTGTCACTATTTGAAACGACGTATTAACTATTCATACGCTGCTGTGTTGTGTTTATCATGATGATTTTCATGAGGACGTTGGCAACTTGATTTTACCTTCAAAAAGGCTGGAAGCAGCTTCCACTTTTCCTGCAATACAAAAGGGGATACGGGGATTTTATTACTAACAAATATAATAACGTTTGCTATTTGTAATAGCGCATTATGACAGTTGCACTCATGCCTCTGTTCACTCACCTCCACAGTATCGACTGGAGCAGCGAGCTGCTGGGGAGTCATTTCCCCAAACTCCTCCTGCAGCATTTCTCTTATTAGTTGTGATGGCAATATACCTCAAATACGAATAATATCATGAACGTTAGGAAACCATAATACACGCCGTAGCCAGGTGAAAAACACTTTTGCGCTACACGTGAAAGTGTGGTGTAACATCAAAATCAGACCGGGGAGGAACGCATGCGCACGCATGTATTCCGACTAATCTCCAATAATCTCATACATGTGTCCTATATATATATATGTATGTACTATAAAATACAACAATAGAAAAGTGTACCACACTGAAAATCCGGGATTCAAAATATAACTGAAACCATAATTAAACAGTATTAGATCAGTGATCTAAGGAGCACATTTTGTTGACACTGGCCATGTGTACAATAAGACAGATGTTCTTACTTAAATTATTGTATTAACTTAGAAAAAATGCAAAGTAGAAGCATTTTCACTAGTGTTCTCTGACGTTTGAAAGTGACCGTTTGTAGATGTTGTAACTAGTCACCAACGTTTTCATAATTGTTAATGACATTATTTATTCAATGTATGAATTTATTTATTTCTGTTAACGTAATCGGTCCAGAGGCATGACAAATTAATTTCTAAATGTACAAATATTCCCCATTGTCTTTCATTAATATGAGGCCATGAATCTGTATGTAACAATAATCAATAATCGTTGTTTATAGTAACTCTATATGAAGTAAAGCATGTGTCACACTGAAAGACACTGCTGTCACTGCTTTATATGTCATGTTAGCTACTCAAAAAATAAATGTAACTGAATTCTGCAAATAATCACACAAGTGGATCAAAAAATTATTTTTAATGTGAAATCTCTATTTTCCATTACCAACTATGTATAAAACAGCATAGTCAATATAGGCAAACAGATATAAAAGATATAAGAAATTAACATTGTATGAAAGGAAATTCTGAGGAAATAAAATATTTGCTCAGATTTACATTTCAGTAAAAACAAAACTCTGTAAATGAGCATACTGTAGTCTGTTAAACATATTAGCAAAGTAAACAAGCATCTAGCATCGACTTCAATACAAAACAAATGTCTACTTATGTAAAATTACAATATGCCATTAAACACTTTTTTTTAAATGTTAGAAAACTTTTTTTTTTTAAAATGCTTGAAAGCTGCTGTCAGGGTAGTACAGTATGTGGGATTTATACGTGTCTGTTGTTGCTGCTCAGCAGTTTGGGATAAGCGGTCCCAATAGAGCGGCCGTGTCTATGCACCACCATCTCCAGCTGGTACTCATCCAGATTGACCACGGCTGTGGTGGTCTTCTCAGTGGACGTGAGGAACAGGATGGTAAAGATGGCCATTTCAAACTCAGGACTCACACCAACAAAAGCACTGGCCACTGGTTTGACCAAACCATGCCAGCTGAACTGCACATTCAAGACATGGTCATCTTCATTAGGCTGCATGGAGGAAAAACAATAACAGATTCAGCAAAGTCTGCACAAAGAACAATATATTTTTTAACATTCTTCAGATTTATGGATGAAAAAAGTACCGCATCATTGTCCCTGGCTTTGTAGCCCTTGTAATCAAGAAGCTCCTGCTTCTCTTGCAGGTAAATTTGGACCCAGTTGTGAAGACCCATGATTTCTCTGCCAAACTTGGTTTCCCCAACAAACACATGCTCAAATCCACTGGAGTCCTCCCTTTTTGGCGATATATATTTTTTTATAATTAGAGCAGATATGGAATAAAATATACTAATTTTTAATGTTGTACTGGTGTAAGTCGCTTACCCTCCATTTCTGTCTCTATGATAAAGGCGGAACCACATGTAGTACAACTGACTCTTAAACTGTCTCAGATTCGAGCGTGATTTTCCCTTTCCAATCAGGTACCGGTGGGCACGCTGAGGGAGTAAAACATGTATATTTAATGAGATAAAAGATGTAAAGGAATAGTTCACCCAAAATTAAAATTTGCTGAAAATTGACTTGCCCTCAGGCCATCCAAGATGTACTGTATATAATGGATTTGATTATTACAGACACACAGGATTTCGATCCCAAGAGTCTTCATGGACTGGAGTCAAATGTATTACTTGTGGATTATTGTGATGTTTTTATCATTTACTGACGGCACCCATTGGTGAACAAGTGATGCAATGATGTAAAATTTCTCCAAATCTGTTCCGACGAAGAAACAAACTCTAGCCTGAGGGTGAGTCAATATTCAGCAAATTTAAATTTTTGCATGAACTATTCCTTTTATGCTCTAAACTAATGACCCCCAGAATCATCATTATACGCCCTTCCACATTCTTTTCCCCTTGTCATAATATACAGCTTCCAAGAACAGGGTGTGGCAGAGAACAACCACAATATTTTGGTTAGCAACAGGAATAAAAGGTGAATGTGTCTTTTAGAGAATCTTCTCCCTAAATCTTTACAACTTTTTATTTTTGTTATTGCATCTAGAAACAAGAGGAAGAGATGCATTTCTATGTGGTAAAGGATAGAACTTGAGTTATCAGAGGGTGAATTCATACCTTCATGACTGCTGTCTCCAAGACAGCATCTAGAAAGGAGTTATTTTCGGTCACCTCCTCAGCGGTCACCCTCTCTGCCACACCAGTAGACCTCTCATAGTTGTCTAAAAGCTTCCTGAAGCCTGTTGAGAGGTAAAAATCACAGAAGACCATTTTTGTTTGTTGGTGAAAACAATTTGTGTCTGGTCATTTTGGTGGGTAAATATCATATTCACACATGCAAACCTTCCTTTATTTAATTTCTTCAAGATTTTGTGCAATTACAGTTTTAAATACTTAAGAAACAAAGTAGAAAGACTGAAAACTTATGTAAAATATATTCCATTTCAAATGTTGCTACTTTTGTATGTTAATATGTGTGCCTTAGAAAGTTTGCAAGTTCCCTGTCTTGTGTCGTAAATGCGCAATAAAAATATTTTATATCTATATTATGATTCTATTCAACTCATACTGTGTATTCAAAATATGTGATGTGATAACATGTTTCTGGGTAACATGTTGCAACAAGCAACCATGTGGATTCTCTCATAAATCAAAAGGAAAGACGGAATGCAACATAAAACATAATTCAGAATTCCACCAATCAACGTTAAGGTTAACTGCCTGCCTAAACATAATTACATTTTATAAAGAATCTTGGTGTGTCCCTGTTAAAGGCATGTTTCAGCACAGCTCCGTGGATAAATAAGCTTTTGTGCAAACTGACAGGATAATTAAAGGGGTTAGAGGTTTTTACTAAAGAAACATACGGTCATAAGTGGTAATGGAGTTCAGTTTGGCCTCATCGACGCTGGTAAACAGTGGGGATGAGGCGTGGTCTACCGCACTGGTGCTTCCCTGTGATATGTAACCAGCTTTGCCCTAAAAGAAATGTAAGACAATTTAATGTTACTCTTGATCTGTCACTATACTTAATGTTGTTTGACATTAGAAAATACTGACACCTGTAGTGAGATATTGTAATGAGTCCCAGGCTTCAGCCGATTCACATCCAGCTTCCAGAGCTCATTGAAAATATTCGAGAGATCCTGGTTGACAGTTTGACTGAGAGTGTAGAGAAACAAATGAATTGTATAACACGTGTATAAAAGTTTTTTTTTTTAATAAATTGTATTAAAAACTTCTCAGGTTTTTCAACTTTTTCCCTTTACCTAGATGCATCACTGAAAGTAAACAGTGCTGACAGCACCAGGATCCATCCAAAATCATACCTGCAAGCATAAGTAACATTTTACAATATCTTGAATTTATTTATCAATCTTTCATTAAGCATTTGCAATGTGAGTATATGCAGCACTTTTCATCCCATTTTAATTATTTTAATGAACATAAATTATGCAATGAGGTAATTTAAGTTCATAAAAGTTAATCTCCTGGAATTTACAGTAAAGAGAAATGAAAATAAATGCACGAAAAGTTAAAAAGCATTGAGAATTTTCTGATAAAAACTAATCAACACTAAAAACATGATACTAAAGATCACCACGGTAAACTCATGACGTTTTGCAAAAAAATTCGTCTTTCAAAACGGATTAAACAGAAACAAAAATTTGCAAAACATAAGTTTTCCACATACCCCTTGCGCATGGTTTTGGTTTGATGCGCGAGCGCAGTGAACGCGAGCGCAGTTTTCTTCTTTTGTTGAAAGTCTTACAAGAGCTCGCCCTGTTAAGTGGCCCCTGGAGATGGTCTCACGCCTAAATACACTCAAATACGTTCACTGTGTCGATCCAGAAATAGAATACGTGGGTAGAATGAAAATGTACACCAAAAGGTAACATAAGTGGGCGGACCTTAGCAGAAGTTGTCTATGCTTGGTCAAGAATGATAAACCTAAATAATAATTTACCCATATTAACTTTTCACTGTTTATTTTTAATTCACAGACTAATAAAATGTCATGTGTAAACTATGAACTTTGCTGAAGCAGCACGCGGAACACTTTGTCACAAGGTAACCGTGTCTTTTCTCCGCGCTGGTCAGGGTGGACCAATCACAGTGATGCGTGTTTACTGAATGAGGATTTGATATAATCATTTTCATAGAGACAACAGAGGAAGAGTCCCGTTTGTTTATCAGATAGTACTAATTTGCATGAAAACGATAATAGATTTGGGTGCACAAGCATATTCAATAAGCCAAAGGACTTGCTGATATTTGAATGCGGTTTAATAGGGGATTTGGCTCTCGGAGCTCTAATGCGCCCCTTTTGGAAGCCCACAGAAAACAGTCACAAAATGACGGACAAGGACTCAATCATTTCATCAGTTTATTTCTAAAAACTAAAAGCAAAAACTGGACATAATGTACAACTTAAGTCAAAACCTAATAATGAAAGCATGGAAGCAACTTATATTAATTTATAATTGCCAAGTAAAAAAAACAAAAAACAAATGGACTTCATTATAAAATGCTGACAAGCAACTATCTAATGTCCAAGAGGTGGCGCTATTGATTCATTTATGCACTGTCCCATACCATGACACAATAGTTTCCCACAAAATTTATTTTGGCAGCAATATGTTACCTGTACATACAAAACTGTCTATTGTAATATACCTGTACATACAATCGTCAATTTGTATATTGTTATTCCTTAATCTATTTATATTCTTTTATTATCTGTGTTTTTGTTCTGTCACTGTCATTCTGTTGCACTGTGGAAGCTTCTGTCACGAAAACAAATTCCTCGTATGTGTAAACATACCTGGCAATAAAGCTCATTCTGATTCTCTTTGTAAAAGGTTATTTTGAAAATGTATGCAAGGACGTGCATTCACAAACTTCATTCTTTTAAGAATTTCTGCTGAGAAGTGACAAGTCAAACAACATTCGTTGCAACTAACTGACATGAGCATAAGAAACAATTAAACCTGCATGCTTTCAGTATTTTATTCACCTTTAAAAATGAGTAAAAGTCAACAAAGTACAAATATGTAACTCTGAAATGGTTATGAGTGGCACTATATTTTCAATATATTTTTCGACTGCTTACAATTTTGTGGACATGCCAGTATTGCATTAAAGTTTCATGCTACATGATAGCATTTCCATAAACGAGAACATTATTGCTATCCTTTAAAGTACAACAGCAGAAGAAAAATAATTCACAATGAACTTTCATTAAAGTAACAATATTTTGCTAATATTTTATCCAAATGAGGCTTAAATAACATGCAATCCTTTACAAACCAGGTGTAAAATATATTGTACAGAGTTCTGCATGCAAATGCTCAAAGCATATGCAGTATCAATGCATGTATTAGCTTGATAAACCAAAATGTACAGGTCAAAATACAACAAAAAAAACCCCCTCAAACATCTAGACTTTAAGACTGCACCTGGATCGATCATTCAAAAATATTGATGATTATTGCTAATTTAATTATTGGCAGTGTACAACTTTATCAACAATTTAATAAAATATATCTTTAATTTTACCTGAAAGTGTCCTTGTGCTCTTCTGCCACCATAATAACCGGCACAAACTGAAAATCTGTCAGATTTAGGCAGGCAGATGAAAAAGAATGCATACTGTATCTCTCCAATGACCAGCAAATTACAGTAGGACTGCTATTTTAGTTATAAATCATATCACATCGATCCACAAGAAACAAAAACGACCAATAACAATCTTTAAAAAAACACACACACAGAACAGACATTCTTCCATCTACCTTTATGAGACATTAATTATTAAACAAAATGTTCTTAAAAGGCAATTGAAATACTTTAAAATGGTGTTTGGATGAGTTGACACGTGGTTCTGATTGATATATTTGGCATTCAGATGGAGGTGTGTGTGTGGAGGTGTTGGCAGAGGGACTGGCACAGTCACTTCCGATTAAAGCAGCAGCACTAGGGGCGAGAGTGTCCTTGCGGTGCCCTCACACATTGGAGTCATCATCCTTCATACTGGCATTGGGGAACGATGTGGAGATCTCCTTGAAGAACTCGTCCTCCTTCAGCATACTCTGAGCACAAAATGCGGGACGCACAATTTAGGCGCAAGCACACTATATAAAGCAACAAGTGAGATCAGATGTGCAGCTGCTTGTTACCGTTAAGTTGTTGATGCCCTCAGAGAAAGCGCCAATCTGCCTCACTGTCCCTTCAGAGTCCTCCATCTAGGGATTGCAAAGAAGAACAAAGTCATACAGGTGTTAATGATTAACCGAGTCATTGTTTTTAATTATTTGATTAAGGTTATTGACTATTGAATAATGATCTGAACATTTGGAATAATTAAGATATTTAAATGTTTTTAAAAGAAGTATCTTATGCTCGTCTAGGCTGCATTTATATTATTAAAAATACAACAAATACAGTAATATTGCAAAATATTACAATTTTAAAATGTAATTTATTCCTGTGATGGCAAAGCTGATTTTTCAGTTGCCATTACTCTGGTCTTTAGTGTCACAAGATCCTTCAGAAATCAAAATTATTCTTTGCCATCACAGGAATAATTAAAATTACATTTCAAAATGTATTACAATAAAAAAATATCATTCTTTTAAATTGTAATAATATTTCACAATATTACGTTTTTTACTATATTTTTGATCAAATAAATGCTTTTGTGAGCATAAAGACACTGCTTACAAAAACATTTTAAAATATATATTTTTTTAAATTAGATATCAATCAAAATAAGTAAATATTTAATATTTTGGTAATGATTGATCATTTAAAAATTAAGCTGATACAAAAGGTAAATGCATTAAATTCAGTTGACTGAAACTTAAGGTGAAAATACAAATGATTTATATAAATAAATATACCAATAATAAATGTATTAAATATTTGTTTAGGCACCAGAAAACTTCTATCACTACCTGGTCGAATCGGTCTAGGTCATCATCATAGATCTGGAGCTCCATGCCTCTGTAGCCTTTCTGGAAGCTGCGTCCTTTGGGCATCTCCACATCCATGGGACAGACATACTCTTCATTGTCCTCTAGTTTCTTCTTCTTACCAAACCCTCCAAACGCCAACTTGTGCGGCTAAATTTGATACAGACAGCATTTGAACTCCAAAATGATTAAATCACATGCCAGCTCTGCAGTAGATGGTCTGGAGGTGTTCTGTAACATACCTTGACTTTAGCTGTGGCGGTGAGTATGGTGTAGTCTGGGTTCTCTAGACATTCCTGTTTGAGTTGCTGGGCCTCAGAACCCACCAGCAGGTTGAAGTGAGTGGCCAGATGCCTCCGCAGCAGAGTCTTGTTTGGGGGAATATTTAGCAGCAGAGCCATCGTCTCCACATTAAAGCGAGGTTCCAGCACCTGAAATCACAAACAAAATTATGCCCATTTGATAAGAAAGAAATTGCATTTCACAGATGCTTTTATCCAAAGTGACTTACACTACATTCAAGGTACACATTTAATAAGTTCTTTCTTTCCCTGGGAATCGAACCTATGACCTTGCTTGCATCCCGCTCTACTGTTTGAGCGACAGGAAGGCTTCAAGTGAATCAAAGAATGACTGGTGTGACATCATTGCAAACCAAATCTGTCCAAAACAGCTTGCCAAAGCAAACTTTCCGGAAAAGTTCACTCTGGCTAGTAAACACAGAACTACCATTGGTCTGTGGCAATTACTTAATAGGTAGGTGGGCTCTGAGGCTCCGCAAGTAAATACAAACACACAGAGAACTGATTAATAGTAGAAATTGAAGTAATTCTAACTGAAAGGGACACTAAGGGCATGTTCACACTTGGCATCTTTTTTGACTAGAAAAAGTTGACAAGAGCGCTTTTTTAGTAAAATAAAAAGCTGGCAGCATTTTGGTTACAAATAGCAGCCGAGGGAGTCTTTTGTTGCTATAACAACAGCTGCAACGGTAGCCTAGTGCTGTGTGCTGCAGAAATGTCGGGTTTTGAAGTTAACGTTGGCTTTTGAAGTTAATGGGGAGGGTATGTCGGTTCACAACGACGTTTGTGGGAGCGCGACATTATGGAAACTGTATGGTGCTTCCAACAATTTAGTCCAGGAGTATGGAGCTCCGGTTGGATGATGCACGGTTTCATACAACTCCTTGTGCTCCGAAACTAGTACGATCTGTCTACTGGCTATCTTCTTCTGGTTGTTTTTGTTGTTATGGAAACGACTCGCCACTCGCTTGTCATTGGTCAGCTGTCAAAAAGGCGCTTGATGTAAGGTGTTTTTATCAGAAAAGTTAAACTTTTTTCAACTTGAAAAGACGCTCTGAGCTGCAGAAAAAGACGCCGGTGGTGGCGTTTTAAAAAGCACTCAGGACTTTTTTGAAAACACGGTTTACTCCATAGGATTATAATGTAAAACAGACGCCGGCAGCTTCAAAAAAGACGCCAAGTGTGAACATAGCCTAACACTGTTTTTTCACGTTTAATATTGTAAAGCTATGGAGGACCAAACCTGCTAAGGAAGGAATAAGTGATGATTTTGGAAATACCTTTTCTTTAAATTATTTTCTGTATTTTTTTTAACTATTTTTAACACTTACTTTTTTGTATATTTATTTATTTATGCATTCATTTATTTTATATTTATTTATTTACACATGTATTTATTTCCATGTTTATTATAAATAAATGTAACATGACATGAAATGCCAAAATATCGAGCTGGTGCAAACATATCCACATCGCTATGATCTGATGATTTTTTTAATTGCTGTTTAAACCACTGTCATTTTTATTGTGTGTTTATTTTGTTATTTAGAGGAAAGCATGCAGCACATACTTTTTGGTTTCCAGTGCAAATCTTTAACCATTCCAACAAATAACAAATAACCTGTTTCTCACCATCAGTCCTCCATGTACTCCACTGCCCCTCAGGTTGGGTGCGTATTCAGCCAGATCGACGGACCGCAGCCACTCCATCACACGGTGGTTGGTCCATTGAGAGATCTCAGCAGGACTTATGTTGTTCTGAAATAATGGTGAATATAAGGATTGCAAGTATAAGTACAAAAATAACAGGACAGCACAGATTAGAGTTTGGTATCTCTTCCTACCTCATCTGAAGGTCTTCGCCGCAGACAGTTGGGGTCGTAGTTGTTGAGTCGGAGCACCTGGATGGCTCTCTTAATACTGAGGTGATGAAGAACACTGCCCACTTTCAGAGATAATAGGTCATTCTGTTCAGCATGGACAGAAGAGAGTGGACTTCAACAACTTCTAATTACAATATCATTATACAATATCAAACTCAAGGGTTTGAGGTCATTATTCATTCCCCCCCCCCCCCCCCCAAAAAAAACAGTAAGAATAAGAATTCAGTAAGAATACAAAAGTGACATTGTTAAAAAAATATATATTTTAAATAAATGCTGTTCATTTGAACTTTCTAATTATAAAAGAATCCTGAAAAAAATGCATCACAGTTTCCACAAAAATATTAGTTTTCAACATTGATAAAAACAAGCAATGTTTCTTGAACATCAAATAAGCAGTTTAGAATTCTTAAGGATCATGTGTCACTGAAGACTGGAGAGATGACTGCAATTCAGATTTGCCATCACAAAAATAAATTAATTTTAAAATCTATTAAAGTAGGAAACTATGGAAGCCTGTTTCCGCCACTGAATAAAAAAATAAAAAAGGTAATTGCGACTTTTTAACTCGCAATTCTGATTTTTTCTCACAATTGTGAGAAATGAAGTCAGAATTGCGAGATATAAACTGCTAATTCTTACTTTTTTTCTCAGAATTGCGTGATATAAACTCACAATTACAAGAAATAAAGTCAGAATTGCAAGATATAAACTCACAATTCTGACTTTTTTCTCACAATTGCAAGTTTATATCCCTGCCATTCTTTGCCATTCTGACTTTATATCTCTCAACTATGACTTTATAACTCGAAATTCTGACTTTATAACTCACAATTTTAAGAAAAAAGTCAGAATTGCAAGTTTATATGACGCAATTAAGAGATGTAAACTCGCAATTGCAAGAAAATAAGTCAATAAATGGTCGCAATTATCTTTTTAATTTTTTATTATTCAGTGGCGGAAACGGGCTTCCATAGGAAACACATATGTTAATGTAATAATATTTCACAATATTAATGTTTTTACTTTTTTTAATCAAACAAATGCACAGCTTTCTTTCAAAAACATTTAAAAAATGTACCGACCCCAAAGTAGAAAGCTAGTAAATATTGAATGCTAGTTTAAACTTTTGCGAGATAACTTTAATTTATATGTCAAAACGTGATATTGTCTGGGAAAAAGACTAACCACAGTCATATAGTGAAGCATCCGTCCATCCACACGTCCCTCGTCAAACTGAGTCTTGTACTGCGGGAGGCCGATATCATCAAGCCACCCTAGAACAGAAGGAAAGGGGTAAGAAAAACCTTTTAATCAGTTACATTCAGCCTTAATTTCATCAGAATTTACCAACAAATCTGAAACTGTGGATGAATAAATCTCCATTCCTTACTTGTCACCCAGTGGTAGTCTAGTTTGCTTTTGTTGTCATCTTCCTCTGAGCCCAACGCCTGCAGGGCTAGCTGGAGTTTCTTCCTGTGTAGAGGGTGTTTTATTCCCAGCTCCTGCATACAGAGAGCAGAACAGTCCTTAAACATGAATTTCAGATGGAAAACTGATCATTTCCAGGCTTAAATGTGGTGTCAGACATTTGGACTCCACTATATGCTTTCATCCTGATTCTGAGAAATAAGAGCTCACTCTTTCCAGATCCTGCTGGGATGCCTGCAGGAGCGTCTGGCCGGAGGTGACCCACTGCCTTGCTAAACTCACGTACAACCCCAGTCCCTGCTCCTGCATCCAATCACACACCTGCTCCCGGGACCAGCGTGCAAACGGAGCATCCAGCTCACTGGAAAACACAAACAAGCAGATCTTAGGAGGTACAAAGACAGTGACTGCTGGAGATATTTGCCATTTGACCATTTACCACAAAAATGTCACTCTGACAACATCATAAATTAGATTTTACTGAGGAACTGAAACTCTGAATCAATAAGTTACATGTAAGTCTGTCACCAGGGTGTTTCCCAACAGTAGATTGTTCCATTTTGAGAAGGAGCTCTATCCTGTGTCACTGTGATTACAGACCTGTTGGTGTTCTGCAGGTCACGTGACCAGCCCAGCCTGGGCCCAGCTGTGGCTCTGACTCCACCCCGTTTAAACTCACTCTCTGATAGGTTATCATCCAGGTTGAATGTGGTTGATTGACTTCTTCTGAGCCTTTAAAGAAGAAAGAGAAAGTAAGAGAAAGTCATCAGTTAATTTTTATCATATTCAACTCAAATTGAGGTGGATCAAATAAGCTGATAAATGAATGAATACTGCATGCTTTAAATCTTTAAATGACTGACAAATTCATCCACATTTATCTCAATAATAATAATAAAAAAAAAAATTAAAAAAAAAAAATATATATATATATATATATATATATATATATATATATATATATGTATATACAGCTTTCCTGTAGTTCAAATGGTAGAGCATGGCGCTAGCAACGCCAAGATCATGGGTTCGATTCCCAGGGAAAGCAAGAGCTGATAAAATGTAAAACTACATTACATTACTTGAATGCAATGTAAGTCGCTTTGGATAAAAGCATCTGCTAAATGCATAAATGTAAATGAAAATGTGTGTGTATATACAGTATATATATATATATATATATATATATATATATATATATATACCTGTATATATATATATAGAGAGAGAGAGAGAGAGAGAGAGAGAGAGACAGACAGACAGACAGATAGATTAGATGGATGGATGGATAGATGGACAGATAGATAGGTTTATATGAAGTAAATCAGAACATAAATAATCATATTTGTAATATAATAATACTTTTATAATTTTTAGAATAATACAACTTTTATATTTTCTACAAATTAAATTAAATATTACAATAATATATTCTTTAAATCTCTAGCATACAGTGTTATTTTATACAATTATAGTATTTATTAATATTTTGAATGAACTTTTTGAAATATTTTTTTATAGTTTTATAGTCTTTTTCATTTTGTTTTCAGTTTTAGTACTTTTGTATGTTTTTGTCATTTACATTTTTTTTTTTCAGCTTCAATTTATATCTCAGATTTAATAATTGTAGTACTTCAACTTATTTTATTTCAGTTAATTTCCGCAACATTTATGGTTTTTCGTTTTTTTATCTAATATTTGTTTTATTTCAGCTTTTTTTTCAATTAATAAAACCTTAATAGTTTTAGGTTTAGTTAACAATAACACTGCCAGGATATGAAATATGCTAGATAAGGAAAGATCCCCAATGTCCAAAATATCCCGCAGCTATGTTTTAGACTCACTTTCCAAAGAGTGCTTTGATTCCTTTTGACTTTTTCTTGCCCTCCGGAGAAATGGGGAGAGTGTGTGTGCTGTCACTGTCAGCTGACCTCTGCGGCATGCCTGCCAGATCCAGATGGTCAGTGCCTTCCCTCTCTGTCTCAGCTGTGCAAACAAACACATACACAAGAAAAGAAAAAGTCCTGTTGTCACCACAGCAAACTACGTTACCCACAATTCCATGGTCAGGCAAGCATCAAATAATCAAAAGATTATGGGAAGGAAGAAAAAACAAGGCAGTCGTTCAGTTAAAGAGCAGAGCAGTAAAAATGTCATGAATAACAGGAAGTTTCAAAGAAATAAAGCCCAAAAATGACAGCGTCTTCCTTGAACTACTGGAATCAGCATCATGAGGCAAGATTGCAGATGACTTCTCGTCTGGACTGAAGAACAACTGGATTGGGTTTATTTTAGGAGTGGAACCATGGAACGAAGTCACATGCTGACATGCAAGTCAACACAATGGAAGTAATAACATCTCTGTTATTGAATGGCACTAAATCCAGCCTGAACGTATGGTAGTTTGGATGTGAGGGGAACATACAGAGCTGTGAGAATGTGGTCAGAATATTTAAGTCCAGGGTAATGTGGTCACAAAATAACGTGTGATGAGGACAGAACCTCTATATACTTTTTGATTACCACATGAGCTCAATGTTTAAACATCTATTTAGTCTATTATTTTGACAAGAGGACTTCAAAACACCCATAATCACCATTACTTCATTTAATATCATCTCCTGCTATGAAGAAAAGAAATGAAAATAAACCAACTTTAGGCCTAAATTTCTTACTTTCGAAATACAGACCTTTTTTGAATCAAGCAAGCCTGAAGCTAAAATAAACAATGTGTTCCTTCCCACAATATGTTATAGATCACAATCATTTGGGTTTTCAAAATCAGTAAAATACTTGTTGCGTGTTTTGACTAAATTTGCTTAATATACTGACTTTGAGCAATAGCAGAGAGTCTGTTTGAAACAGTACAACATGGTCAGAGAACCAACTGATTATGTGTGGAAATGCATCAAGTTGAGGGATATTTTCTTGAAGGAAAGAAAGAAATGAAGACACATACAGGTTCTTTTTTGTCCTTTCTCAGAGAAGCCACATGGCAGGTCTAAATGGGTGTTTGTACTAAATTCGGGCACTCTTGACTCATCAACTTTTTAATGTAAAAAAAAATTGCCCAAACGTTTTGGACTTCTTTTTTTTTAGTGATGTTAGCTTATTTTAATCACAGTGAAACTGTAATCGACCATGGGCATATTGATCTAGAAGTAAGATAGAAATCATACCCAAATTAGGGGCACTAGCAGTCCTCTTCCCCGCCTTGATCTTGAAGAATCCCCGTCCAAAGGAAGATCTCATTTTCCTGGTACCGAAGCTGTCATCCTCAGCAGTACGAGAAGAGCTTGGGGATTTGGGTGGTAGAGTTGTGATCTTGTTGAACTCATCAAATGGTTTGCTCTAAAAGTGCAGAAATAAAACATTACAGAAACTTCACATTACCTTATGTAATATAAAAAAGCATAAATGTTGCACAAAATGTTGGTACTGTTCACAAACTATTAAAAATCATTTTCATTCAGTGAAATGAAGCTGAAAATTAAATGTAAATTAAAGCTGCTACTTTGGTTGAAGTACTAAAATTACTAAAACTAAAACTGACAAATAAATTGAAGGTAAACAGAAATCTACTATAAATGATTATAAAAAAAATCTAATTTAATATAAAACAACAATTAATAATAATGGTAATAGTTATGATTTAAGAGAAATACACTTTTTTGCTGATAAAAATAAATAAAAATGACCTCTGCTGGCCTCTGATCTACTGTTAATGGCTTCTGGAATTAAAAATGAATCAATAGACATTTAACTTACTTTCAATCCCTTTAAATATTCAATATATTGCCTAACCCTAATAAAAACCTTAAAAATAAATACACTTTTACTCAAGTTAAAGGGTTAGTTCACCCAAAAATGAAGACCCTCCATAGACAGCAACACAACTGCGATGTTCCCAGGTCCAGAAACGTAGCAAGGACATCTGTAAAATTGTCCATGTGACACCAGGGGTTCAACCGTAATTTTACAAAGCTACGAGAATACTTTTTGTGCGCAAAGAAAACAAAAATAACGGCTTCATTCAACAATTCTTCTCCTCCTCATCCCGTCTGCAGCGGTGCACTGCCATTGTGGAGAGTATCACGACGCATGCGCTTGCTTCCGCTTCATGTAAACAACGCATTTACATGTTCCTCTCCAGGGAACATTGCAGTTGTGTTGCTGTCTATGGGAGGGTCTGAGAGCTCTCGGATTTCATCGAAAATATCTTAATTTGTGTTCCGAAGATGAACAAAGGTCTTACGGGTTTGGAACGACATGAGGGTGAGTAATTAATGACAGAATTTTCATTTTTGGGTGAACTATCCCTTTAATTCTTGATTGAGCTGAAATTCACCTTTTCACTGGCTCTTCCATCAAGGTAGCCCTGGCTTTCTGATTTTATGTCCTCTGAAGCTCTAAAACACGAAAAGACATTGTTACCATCACTCTTTTCAACATACAGATGTTCATAACCACTATGTTAAGGTGTCTGGTGTGTGACTTTGATTCACAATAGTGGCATTTCAGGTTACCCAAAAACTGGCAAATCAAAGTGTGCCGTTTTTGTAACCAAACTCCACCTGACACACATACTCACTCAGGACTCTCATCTAATGGGGTTTCCAGTGATTGAGTTGGCTCTTGACACTCTTTCTCACTACAAAGGACAAACACACAAGCATTGGGATGCAGAGGTGGTGGCAAAGCATGATGGGTAAGCAGTGGGGTGTATAGACGGACATGCATTGATGTGCTAACGGTGAGAAAATGATACTTTACACACCATAGAATGATGGGATAGCATGAATAGGGTGATGTGGTCATGAACTCTGATATAGAAAATAGGCATTTCAAAGGCTAGAAAGGATGGAAAGAAGATACTAACATAAATCACAAGAAAGGAAAAGCCTTTAGAGGTGCTATCACTGAGGATGGGATGCTTGGATGCTGTAACATAAGAGGGATGCTTCGAGACATAAACCTACAGCCACAGCTATGATATAAAAGAATGTTTGCTTGTCCAGATTTTTTCAGATGAAGATCCTGCATGAAAAAAAAAAACTCAGCAGACAAAAAGGTGTGTTTTAATGTACGAAGTGTACCTTGATGACTGCATTTGTTCAAGGACTGAATCACTGACTGCTTTGTCTGGGGATGAGACTGTGAGCGATGGCACTTGGAGTGTACTGACAAATGTAGTCGCCTACAGATGAAGAGAACATGCAGAGGTAAAATCACACCAGTCTATTCTCTACACCAGCATTTTTCAAAAGGCTGACCCCTGGAGGTCCATCTCAAACAACCTTTCCAGCATACAAATACATTAATATAATATAATATAATATAATGCAATATATCCTTTTTATTAGGGATTTTTTATTTGTTTGTTTGGTTTTTTATAAAGCATATTTGAAAACAACCACAGGTTGACCATAGTGCTGTACTGTATTGTACCATTAAGGGCATTAAAAAACAAGTACATTAATATAGACTGAAAAATAGACAGAGAAGCTGCACACTTTTTTATGATAACTCTGTACATTTTCCATTCATTATCTGATTTTCTTTTTCTCCATGATGTTTCTCATTACTGTAATACAGTAAAAAATACTGTATTTTAAATTTTTACATAAGCATGCACACCTTTCACAATACATAAATAATTTACTATTTAAATAATGCAGATTTGTTTTGTATTACATGTAGTGTTGTTACTGCTTACAAACTATTAAAAGTCATTTTCGTTCAGTGAAATGAAGAAATAAAATGCAGAAATAAAACATTTGAGAAACTTCACATAACCTTATGTACCGTATGTAATATAAAAAGCATAAATGTTGCACAAAATGTTACTGTTCACAAACTATTAAAAATAATTTTCATTCAATGAAACAAAGCTGAAATAAAATAGAATAAAATATAAATATTAGATGAAAAACTTTTTGAAAAACTGCTGCTTTGTTTGAAGTACTAAAATTACTAAAACTGACCTAAATAAATTGAAGCTAAACAGAAACGTTTAAAAAATCTAATAAAAATGACAGAAACACACATGATTTCTACAACTTAAACTTTTTTTTTTTTTAAATCAAAACATAAAAAAATGCTATAACAGTACATAAATAATTCACTCATAATTCAATCATTCACTCAGTTTTGGAAGTCCTTGGTTCAAAAAGTTCTACTGCATACATCATATTCCAAGGATCCATCACCTCTGAACAGTAATATCTGAAGACATTCGGTCACTCCCTGACAAGTGATTCTCTGCGTCTTGGATCGTCTGTGACAGTATGAGCCACATTTTGACATGTTGTGTGTTCTGCAAGTGTTCAATTTTGCCTTTAGCTTGAAAAAACACCATCAACACAACTTTACTGAACTGTCAATCAGCCTGTGTTGCTCTAAATTAAGAGTAATTCTAGGTTGCAGTGCAGTGATTTTAGATTATGCATGCCAAAACAAAATATAGTTCTTTAACAAGGATGCAAACTAACCACAAACGATGAATGGTGTAAACTTGAGGGAAATATTATATGAATTTTGTTGGTCTGAAAAGGAAATTGTACCTCATTTTGACCCCTTACAGCAACTTCCTCTGTGTAAGAGAGAAGAGACTTCTCCGTGTCCATGGAAACAGAGAGGGCGGTGGACATGGAGAGGGAGCTGTCGCTATTGCTCCCATCACTGTCTCCTTCTTTGACCTCATCTGATGAGAAAGACAGGAGAGGAGGGAGATTTGATCATTAGCTCGGAAAACGCCACACAGCAAATACAGCCTGTCACTTATCAGCAGCAAATTACAGGATTTAACTAATTGGGTGAACCTCTAGAAACCACATCCAGGTCACATTTCACCCCAAAATCAATATATAATAATTATAATATAATATAATATAATATAATAATTTATTAAGAATTTTAATTTTTATGATAATGAAGTACATTTACCTGTCATATTCTGATTTTTTCCCCCTGTAATTTCCTGGAGTCTCAGTGGCTTCTTATTTTTGTATTACAGTAAGAATTACTGGAAATTTTATTTATTTATTATTATTTTTTTGGCATTTTTACATCAGCATGTACGCCTTTCACAATATATAGTTTACAATTTAAATAATGCATTTTTTTGTATTACAGGTAGTGTGGTTACTGTTCACTAACATTATTAAGATCATTTTAATTAATTAAAATAAAAATAAAATATAAATATTAGATGAAAACTTCAGCTTAACCAAACTTAAAAAAATTAAATGAAGGTTAGAAATGTTGCCTGACAACTAACTGAGATAAAATGAGTTTAAGTTGAAGCACTAAAATTACTAAAACTAAAACTGAAACAAAGTTAAATAAGAAATTATAAAATGACAAAAGCACTTAAAATTAATAAAACAAACTAAAATTAAAATAAAAACTAATTCAAAATATTAATTATTACAATAATAGTATATAAGTAATACTAAAATTACACTGATTACAGGAAAGACAAACACATTTTATTGACATCACTTCGGAATTTTTTATTAAAATAAAACAAATCACCTTTTCTCCCTTGTGCTGACATGACCATCTCTTGTACTTTCTTGAAACGCATGAGTGACTGTCGCAACTCTTCAATCTTGTGATCCTACACAATCATCATTAACAGCATTAAATGTCAAGTTCCTTAATGATTTTCAAAAGCAATGGGAAAGGAAACTTATGACTTAAAACTACCTTCTCCTCATTTGCCGCCATCAACGACTCCATTGCTTTCTTCATCTTCTGTACTTCCACATCTGCAAAGCACAGGCTTAGTAAACTAAAGACCATTTCATAAACTCTAAAGGGCAAAGAAACATTAGGCCTCAGGCCTGACATTTAGCATCACATAAACTGTAGACAGACACGTCATACAACAGTGACCTTCTGTGACAAATGTGAGAAATGTACACAATGGAAGCGAGGAGGAGCTTGTTGGGATTAAACGTGAGTGTATGCAGCCACAGATAAGAGTGGACTTCCAGCCTGTGAGGTCATGAGGAGTGTGAACATGGGTTATGGGCAATGCAATATAATGGAGGGAAGAGGGGAAGTGAGGTGAAGAAACTAGCTTTGGGGAACAGGAGGTGTTACATTACAAGGTGACAGGCAAGACAAACAGACAATAATGTAAATGTGACATGCCAGATGGCGACCACAATCAGACTTTTGTCAGGGCTACAACATAAGAATGGATTGTTATTCATTACTTCTTTCCCTTTCCTATACCTAATAACTTGTATTTTTACATCCATTAACTTCCTATACGACTGTAACTTGCAATGCTTCATGTCGTAGAAAAGCAAGCTTCATGAGTACCATGCCCAAACATGCAGGCACAGGAAGCAGAGGACTAAGAGGACAAAAATAGTACAAAGATGAAAAAAATGAAAAAGGGATGTATGTGTAGAAGGTAGACATGGAGTCCCCTTACGTTTCTCTTTGAGCCTCTTTTTTAATGTTTCCTCAGTATGGAAAACTGTTTAAGACAGAGTAATGATATTAAACGTCTTCTGTTATTGAATGTGTTGGACCAATAAGCGCTATCAGCACTATCAAAAAATTATAAAAAAAGAAATAATTAATAAAAAAAAAGAAAATAACCTATAATAAATAAATAAACCAAACAACAAGAAAAAAAACAATGCTAAAAAAAAATCTAAATAAACAATCAATAAAATTAAAAAAACAATCGAAAAACTAACATAAATAAAAACCAAATAAACAAAAAAAAAAAACTAAACAACAAGAGAAAAATATGTAAAAACTTCTAATCAAAACAAACAAAAACAAAGCAAAAAGTAAAAACCAAATCAAAATAAACACAAAACCAAACAAAAACAACAACAAACAAACAAACAAAACAAGAAAAACAATGTAAAAAAAATCAATACAAACAAACCATACCAAACAAATATAAATATTTAAAAAACCACAAGTAAAAAAAAAAGAAACTAAAGAAATAAAAAATTAATAAATGTATTTATTTATTTTAGAAAAGCAAAAAAACTATAATAAATAAATAAACCAAATCAAAATAAACAACAAGGAAAAACAATGGTAAATATCAAAACAAATAATCAATAAAATAAAAAAAAATAAAAAAACTAACAAATAAAAACCAAATAAACACAAAAAAACTAAATAAGAGAAAACAATGTAAAAACATCTAATCAAAACAAACAAAGCAAAAACTAAAATAAAAACAAATCAAAATAAACAAAAACAAAGCAAAAAACAACAACAAAAACAAACAAACAAACAACAAAATAACAAGGAAAACAATGTAAAGAAAATCTATACAAACAAACCATACCAAACTAATATAAATATATAAAAAACACACGTAAAAAAAACAAAAGAAACATGTAAAAATCAGAACAAATATCAAAAGTAAAACAAAGCAAATAACTAAAATAAACAAAAATGCAAAATAAAAAAATTGCACAAATTAATTCATACAATAACAACTGACTGAGATGATCTACTCCAGATTTTATTTTAAATGAGTCAGTACAGCATCAGAGATACAGCATAATGACAAGACAAAACTAGACACCTGTAGGGCATGCTGGGACAGGCAATACTGCAATTACTAAGTGTGAAGAACAGCAACTATGCATGACCCACCTCTCTCTGTGCTGTCTAGGCCTGCAGGCGTTGGGGATCTGGACCCCGTTTCATCCTGCAGCCTCCTCAGATCACCATCTCTGCCATCCAGCTGCCTTCTCAACGTAACCAGCTCCTCCTGAACATTAAATACACACATCAACTCTGATCCAAAGTTTGGATGACCACTGAAGTTAACAAGTTAACCCAGAAATACCAAACCATGCAGTTACTAATTACTATCAGAGAGATCAGTACATGGCACATTCAAAAAAAAGTTTTTCAGTATCTGAAAAATTATGTTTTTGTTAATTGTCCAAGCATGCAGAGTTATTGGATTATCTCACAAATACCCAAATCTTTAATTAATCAATTATATATGTTTCTACCACTAATCAAGATCAGATTGAAGAACTTCATTGAAGAGTTCAATGCACTGCCAGGGTGGGTGAGAAGTTTATAACGCCAAAAAAAAACTATTGTAACAATCATGCAAACCTCACACTGAGCTTTTTGAAGCATGTGGCTTAACAGTATGCTACAGTAGGAAGTAGTCACAGAAATAGCTTCTCCTGCATTATAAAGCAGTCTGAAATTTAGCCCTCTCAGCTTAAACATCACGTACAACCTCACACTAAAGCATACTTGTGGTTAATTAAACATGCTGAGATCTTATACTGGTGCCACTGCTTATAGAGGAGGGCAGATTTAATGAGCAGCTTTCAAATCATGATGAGAACTTTGTCTGTACAAAATGGTGCAAAATGGAGGGCTATGGAGCTCTCAGTCAAATTGAGACAGTTAAAGGTTTGATTCTGTAGTGACATGAGAGAATAGGCTCGTTAAAAGTGGCTCTAGAATGTATTTGGACTCTAAAGCAACACTGAATGTCAGTGCATTGTTAATAATCTATTAAATGTGGCCACTGTATAATGTTTAAACTTTAAACTGAAGCCTTCATTAAAAGTGCCAAAAAGCAAAGTTACAGTGAAAAATAACTAAATAAAAAATCTTTGGATCACAACCACAAGCAGCAACCACCCTGAGGTATGCCGACCTTGAGCGCCTGGATTTTTTGTTCCTTCCTCTGTTTCTCATACTGCATCTGGCCCATTTTGAGTTTCAGGCTAGAGAGTTTGGCCATTAGCGACTAGAGGCAGAGAGGTTAGCCAAGGAGGAAAAGGAAAATAGACACTTAAAGATAACAAGAAAGATGACAGGTTATCTAAGAGAGACAAAAGAAGAATAGAATCCCTCTGCAAGCTTAAAGATGGTAACATCAATTGTTCTTTTCACTTGTAAGAAACTTGCGTTGAAACTCACCTTAGTGGATTTCAATTTCTTTTCATACTGTAACCGTTCACTCTCCATCTCAGAAATACGATATCTCAGTTCATTAATCTCCAAAATCAAACCCTAAAAAAAAAAGAAAAAAAGTATTTAAAAGGCAAGCAATCTCCATAGAATTTCACAAAGTGTATCAAGCATTTTATCAACAACGACTTATTTTATTATTTATTTAACAATGTTAAATTTACTGTAAAATGAAAGCTAAATGGGTTAAAGGTAAACTGCCGACTGCATATGTATGCTGCCAATTACCACAAATTTTTTTTAAAAAACATTTACATAATATTTAAAAAACTGAGGGACTTTAATGCATGGAATCTAATAATATTAATAACTCATTTCTAAACACACAGACTATCATGGCCATATTCCTAAACAATTTTGCCTCAAAGGGCTTCAAAGAGAACCCTACTCTCAAGTTTGAAATGGTTTGTTTAAAGGGGTGGTTGACTGTTTTTTTTCTAGGCTTGATTGTGTTTATGGGGTGCAGTCAAACATGTGTTAATGCTTTGTTTGTTAAAAAACGCATTATTTTTTCACATAATTTACCTTTATGCCACATCGCTCTGTCCCTTCTCTGATAAACGCACTGATCATTTCCTGCTTTTATGAAGACCCTCCCTCAGAAATACGCAATGGCTCTGATTGGTTAGCTGGCTCAGTGTGTTGTGATTGGCTAAACCGCCTCTAGTGCGCGTCTAAACGTGCCGCCCCTCTCCTCAGCTGCATGTGCTCCGGTTGTATTGTAAACAATGGTGTCGTCTATTTTGCATATCAGTTTGAGCCCGATTGAGACGCAGAGGATATTAGTGAAGAGGATCGTGCAGAACCTGTGCAAGCACGGCTTTTAATGGTAGGCCTAATTTTTTTGTTTGTTGTTGTCTCATACTTTTAGATACGCTGTTATTTGTAAATGCTACTGCTTCTGTTAGCTTTTAATATACGGTTTTATTCTGATTAAAGCTTTAATACAGTACGGCAACCGCACACGCATCCATGTTTAACATTTCTCTTAGCTACAGTATGTGAAAATAAGTGTATTCACTGAGCTGATGATCTGAATGAGAGAGAGAGAGAGAGAGAGAAAAAGAGATGCAGAGCAAAGCATGTGCAGAGCAGGGAGACGCGAGAAACAGTATTAAGAACCGCTGCTTTAGAATACTGATTTTGAAACTTGTGAATCCATTAGAATTGTTAGAAGACAGAATCGCGATTCATATATGAATAGATTTTTTCGTGCATCCCTAGTTTTCTCTTTCTCTTCTCTAAAGCAGCGCAGCATGGCCTTGCCCCCTTTGCTGCGTGTTCCCGGGGGCGGGGTTTATCTGGGTTCTTGACGTAACGGACCCGGGAAGTAACTCGTTGTAGTCCCTAATCAGTCATTTTTGTAGGCATTAAACTGACAGAAATTTAAAAGACGATATGTCCGTTTGCATTGAACTTTCAGCTTCATAACTTTGCAGATATTGTTTATGCTCAAACAGCAACATTAACTAACGTTAAAAAAGTGAAATTGCAATCAACCACCCCTTTAACAAACAGACTAAGTATTCAATCTTTAGAAATGCTTTAGGAGCCAAAAAAAAAAAGAATCTAGTGACAAGCTTCCATTCAGCACTCATGCCTTTCAGGGCCAAGCTCTTTGTCAGAATGTCTAGCATTCATTTATTTTTCATTCTTCTTTTATTTAAATAGCCTACCCTTTACGGTGTCGGTAATTACTGTGCTGCTAATTTCTGATTTGGGTGTGATTTGTTTGTTAGAAAAATGTTAGGCTGCCTTATTAAAAGTATTGCTCTTAACAGACCTGTGTGTTTTGTATCACTACGTGCAGTGTCCGTTCTCGGAGCATTTAAGCCCTGCCCGAGTGAGGCATGCCGCTTCTGGCTCACGCTGTTCTGTAGTTTATTAAAAGTTTATTAATTCTGAACGTGTCACGTGTCCATATTGCACCAAAATGCAACACTGCACTCCTTTGGGTCCACAGCAACACACCCACCACGCATGAAGTCGATTGGATGAATGGTTCTCGACATAATAAAAATGCAAACAGACAGACAGACACAAAGAGATTCTTGCCTTTATTAGAGAGAAGAATATGTTCAGCCCCTGCCCTCCGAAGCTTCGAATATTTGGTGTTGATTACTACCGAAGCTTCGAAGCTCAAAACTAAAAAAAATGGTATTCGGACCAGCCCTAGGCTACAGTAGTTCTGATAGTTCTTCAAAATCTAAAATGACATATTATAGTCTTAGTCTTATAACAGGATAAAAAGAGGATATTTTGGGAAACAAACTGGAGTCTTGCTGAGACGGTAAATTATGTGGCAGCAAAATAACAGGAAACAGCAGAAATAATTTATATGTTTGAAGAAAGTGTTGACCAACCTAGACCAAACACACTTGCCAATTTAGTGCACAGTTTAAACAATAAAGAATTTGTATATGCGTTCTATAATACTCTAAGAAGAATGAAAAGCACAATCACAAAGAAAGGCCTGAAATGGAACTTTTGCCAACAACAAGGAGACAAAACCCGTTTTCTGTGGCCGACTGTGAACACACAGGTGCAGAGACTGGTTCATCTCCATGACCCTAATCGAAAATCATCCTGCTTTTCTCCATTTTGGATGTTGTTTGACTCAAAAATACGTGTTACAGTGATAACAGCATTTCCCAAGCCTAAATAAAACATGTTATGGACAAGGACCGAAAGCAACCCTGGACAACAAGGCCAGCTGCTCTGGAGTTCATAAGATAATAGTCTGCTTTACACCTAGTCTCAAGTTGCTAGACTTTTAACAAAAACATAAAAAAACGGTCCAGTTTGCATTTGGGCCAAGAAACGCCCACTTTGACAGGAAGTGTATTTGTGAACTGGCCAAACATGGTTTAGGGCAGGTTTATCTGAAATAGTTGAAACCAATGATGTGGAAAACCATTCCCATGGATTCCAACACCCTCTCGCTGAGGACCCTTCCTACTCACATTCATCCACAGTGGAGCATAGTCCTTAGTGGTAATGACTACTTTCTATAGAGAAAAGAGGCCACCCAAACCATTTTTTGGAGAGGAAATGGTATCTGGTAAAGGCTGTTTTTGCATTTGCCATTTTGCCCAGACAGCAAACAAGGCAGAGAATAGTTAAAAGCCCAACATTCCAGTGCACTGGAACATACTTCTGTACCACAACATGACGTGATTGGTAGATGTCCGCGCGCTAACAGATCGCATTGTTGAATGCACGTCTTTCTGCTTCAGGCTTGTACAGAAACAAAAGGTTGGCTATACTGCAGAATCACGAATCTAAACAAACATTCAAGTCATTTTCCAGCAAACTGCAATATGTTAAAGCGGTCAAAACAAAAGAGCTCTGTGCACCAACGGCGAAATCACAAATTAACCAATGACTAGCATTACAATTGAAGCACAGCCACTGACATTTTCAAATAAAGACATCCTTACACAATTATTTCCCTCATGCATGTGTTCATGTTTTTTACCTCACTATCTCCAAATCTGTCATCAAAATCAAGTCTCTCTTTCTCCATTGCTGTTAACTTCAGTTTCAAGTTGGAAACATCTGCCATAAGCTCCAGCTTCTGAGTCTCAAGGGCTGATCTGCACAGGAGTTCCTAGGAACAATTCACAATTCACAATTGGAGCATGAACAAAGAAAATCAGTCTTATGAATTAAAATGTTGTGGGCTTCTGCTTGTAATTGCACAGTATAGTGAAGACATGATAGGAAACTAAGGGCTGAAAATAAGCTCTAATGTGCAAAATGCACCCAACCACCAGACCATGTCTCCAATAAACAAGGACAATCTTTAAACCCACCTGTTGTAACATTTCTTCAGTGGCATTTAGTTTCTCACGGTGTTCATCAAGGCACAGGTCTAGGTCCCTTATCTTTTCTCCCTGTGCCTCCACTTGATCCGTCAAAACACTCACCTGCAAAGAATGATTTTATTTTATTCAGCAAGTATGCATTAAATTGATCGAAAGTGACAGTAAACAGTTGTGTTTTTAAAATAATTTATGTTACAAATAAAAAAAGAAAAAAGAAAATGCTGTTCTTTTGAACTTTTCTTTACCAAAGAATCCTGAAAAAAAATGTATCAGGGTTTCTACAAAAATATTATCAATGTTGAAAATATTCCACATTGATAATAAGAAATGTTTCTTGAGGAGTAAATTAGCATATTAGAAGGATTTCTGAAGGCTCATGTGACACTGAAGAATAATGGAATGGCTGCTGAAAATTCAGCTGTCATCATAGGAAAAAAATACATTTTAAAATATTCTGAAAAAGAAATCAATTATTTTAAATTGTAATAATATTTTACAATATTACTGTTTTTATGACCGTATAAATTCAGCCTTGGTGAGCACAAGAGACATCTTTCAAAAACATTAAAAAATCTTGCTGACTCCAACCTTTTGATTGTCCGGTACATGTATGTATATACAAAGTTACCTGAAGCACAAGGGATTCTTTATCACTTTCAAGACGATTAAGTCTGTCCTGGTAAACATCACCGGTGATTGAAATGTGTCCATTTGACTGTCCAAAAAAACACAGAAAAATAATTTATTATAAAAGACTTCTGGAATCCAACACAATATGGCTTGAAACAGTTATTTTTATGCTTTTAAAAGCAGGTAATACTGAGAAAAACAGGGTCACTTGAGATTCAGGGTTTTCATGCACCATTTATTGTGCTAAAAAACGTTAACATTGGGTGAACAAACATAATAATCCATGTAAACAGACTAAATATGGTACTATGTGTTGACTTTCCCTTGGCAGTTGTTCAATCTATCTCAAGACACACAAGAATAATGTTTCTACGTGACCCCTCGACGGTGATGCAGGCTTAGTTTTTCGCTCCGCTCACTTTGCCAAATATTTCCCGATCCTGTCAGTGAAATTTGAACCACTCTGCATTAGACCCATCATGAGTGCTAAGGCAGACAAAGGAGATCGGAAAAGGGAGATTGAGCAATCGCCAATGAAGAAAAAATTCAGAGATTCAGCCATCTCCAGTGAAGAGCTGGACAGTGCTATTGCTAGCCGCATTGAACTAGCATTTAAAGAACACCAAAGCACTTTGAATTCGGTTGTGAACTCGGCAGTAAGAGATGCGATGGACTCTGTGCTGATTCCAGCATTGCGCGAACTGCGTGAGGACATACTAGCGACCAATAAGTCTGTTAAAGAGCTAAGAGAGGAGTTTGAGGCCATAGTTACCAAGACGAAGCAGACACGTGACCGCGTTGATTCTGTTCGGGCAGCGGCGCGGGAAGATAAGAGAACAGTCACGGACTTAAAGGATCAGCTGGAGCGACTCACCGAGAAGATGACAGATATGGAGGACAGGTGCAGGCGGAACAATGTTAGACTGGTGGGACTCCCAGAAGGGATGGAAGGTCCAGATGCAGCTAGTTTCCTCCGAGCTAATCTTTCCAAGTGGATTCCTTCCTTGAGGGGCCGTGACATTGAGATTGATCGGGCGCATCGCGTGTATGACGGAGGGAGGGGCTCCGATCGGCTGTGTACTGAGATGGCATGACAGATCAGATATCCTGAAAGGTGCTCGGCAGGCATATCCGGTGAAGTGCGCACAGAACAATGTCACACTGCTGTTTTTTCCTGACTTTAGTCCGGCTACAGCGATCAGGAGAAAGGCATTTGGTCCGGTTTTGAAGAAGATGACTGCACTTGGTCTCCAGCCCTTCCTCATCTATCCAGCGGTGATTAAGCTACGGCACAAAGGAGAACAGAGAAGCTTCGATTCCCCTCAGAAAGCGGAGGATTTTATCAGTTCCATGTCTCAGCAGAAGTCCTATGCCGCCGCTCTTCGGGGGGACGACGGGGGAGCAGCGGCCGCTGTTTCTCCATTTCCACGGGAGGGGCGTGACGGCCGGGATGGACTTGGCCCTAGCTGCCCAGAAGGGGATGATAGCAGGATGGCCATGGATGCTTGCTAAACCTATTGTTTGCGTTTTCTTCTCTTATACTGGGATATTGTCCTTATTTATCCAGTACAACGATCTCTTTGCTGGTAAGACTGACACTCCATTTTTCTGTTTTGGAGGGGACTAATGGAGAGTAGATTTAATTACTAAAAAATATTTTTTTTTTGGCTGTGTGAGCCTTTCGGGAGACATGTCTTGCGTTAGGGTGGATCGGTCACAACCTATCACTGTTTTTTTTGTTGCTCAGTCAGACCTATGTTCTCGGTAATGTGCGGTCTGAGTTGTTCTTTGTTTATGGTTGTCGGTTGTTCACATTTTTATGTTGTTTTTGTTTTTTACAGCAGACATTTATACTTTTATCTATTTTACATTATTTCTAAAGGGATTTTTCATATAGGAGGTTTGGTATCTAAAATGCACATCAGTGTTTACGGGTTATTTACGGAATGGAAGTGCTTCTGTTTTTTGCATTTATTGTGTACAATCTTGGGATTATGAATATTCAATGCATACTTTAAATATTTTATCACTGAATGTGAATGGTTTAAATTCTGCTGTTAAAAGAACCCGTGTATTAGAATATTTACACCGTAAATCTATCTCCTGTGCCTTAATACAAGAGACACATTTAAAACAATCTGACGTGGCACGTTTCCAGAATAAGTATTACAAATTAATAGCTTTTTCCTGCGCTCAAAATAAAACTAAGGGGGTGCTTATCCTTGTTAACAGGAAGTTAAATTTAACAATTGAACACCTTGGTAGTGATGAAAAGGGTAGATTTGTTTTTATCCGATGCAAAATATATAATAATAGGTTAGCATTGGTCTCTATTTATGGTCCGAATGAGACAGACAGTGCATTCCTTACACAGATTTCCAAAACTTTACTTGAGGAGATTGATTGCCCTCTAGTGGTGGGTGGTGATTTTAATGCTGTCATAAATCCTGCTTTAGATAAGTCTCAATCTGATACAACAGCCAATCCATCCTCTAAATTATTGAATAAATTTATCACTGAGCTCAACTTAACCGATTTATGGAGAATTCAGAACACTAAAGCTAAGGACTTCACTTTTTTTTCTAATAGACACAAGACTTTCTCTAGGATAGACTACATATTTCTCAGCCCATCTTTAATTTCATCTAATTCCTCTATATCTATATTACCAATTTTATTATCTGATCATTCTGCTATGTTGTGCAGTGTTCCTCTTTCCGATGTCAAAGCCAAGTCCCCTAGATGGCGCTTTAACATATCATTATTAAGTAATCAGACTTTTATTACCTCTCTAAAAGAATATATTAAGGAATTTCTTGAAATTAATATGCCCTCTGATGTGGATCCTCAAATACTGTGGGAAACGACTAAGTGTGCTATACGAGGTTTCTGTATATCTTTCTCTTCTACTCTTGCCAAAGCGAGAACTCACCAGTTTACACAATTAGAAAATAAAATCCAATCATTACAAAACCTACAAAAACAACATTTTACTGAGCAACAGGCTACACAGCTGTCCTCTTTAAAAGAAGAATATGATTTACTTTCACACTCAAAGGCAGAATTTATTTTACATAGGACTAGACAAAAATATTATTTTGAATCAGAGAGACCTAGTCATTTATTGGCCCTTAGGTTGAAAGAATGCGAGTCTAAGGCATATATTAGCGCAATAAAATCATCGGATGATCAGGTCACTACGAACCCTGTGGCAATTAATGACATATTTAAAGGTTTTTACACAAATCTGTATAAAGCCGAAACAGATTTTGATGAACCAATTTGTAAGCAGTATTTAGATAAATTGGAACTGCCTCGGATCTCACAGATGGATAAAGAATCTTTGGAGGCCCCATTAAGTTTGGAGGAACTTCACGTCTCTCTAAAAAGCCTTCAAAAGGGCAAATCGCCAGGTCTAGATGGTCTCCCCCCTGAATTATATTTAGAAATTTGGGATTTGGTAGGGATACTTATGCTTAACTCATTTAATTTTGCAATTGAACATGGGGTATTTCATAGAGATCAAAAAACATCACTGATTTCATTACTTCTTAAAAAAGGGAAAGATCCATTAGATTGTTCCAGCTACAGACCGATTTCGCTTATCCCATGTGATCTAAAAATCTATGCTAAAGTTTTTGCTTCTCGTTTGGAGAAGGTAATTCACAGTCTGATCAAGGAGGACCAAACTGGTTTCATCAAGGGGCGCAATGCATCTGACAATATGCGTCGACTCCTTCATATTCTTGACTTTGCGGACTCCCACCCAACACCTTGTGCGGTCTTTTCACTTGATGCAGAAAAAGCCTTTGACAGGCTAGAGTGGAATTATATGTGGGCGGTTCTGCAATGTTTCGGCTTCGGTGAACACTTTGTTTCTATGATTAAGACATTATACCACTCACCTGCAGCATCAGTCATAACTGGTAATATTATTTCCCCCTCATTCCCTTTACAGCGGGGAACGAGGCAGGGGTGTCCACTTTCCCCCTTATTGTTTTGTCTATCTCTCGAACCCTTAGCACAAGCCATCAGGAAATCTGAAGTATCGATTAAGATTCATGACCATAATCATTGTATTTCATTATACGCTGATGATATTATTCTATATTTAGACCACTTTGATGTTTCAGTCTCTAGTGTAATTAAGGAATTTGATAATTTTAGTAGCCTATCAGGATATAAAATAAATTGGAGCAAATCTGCTTTAATGCCAATTAACAATGTTAAGGTTAATTTTTCTATTCCCTCATTTATCCCTATTAAGGAATCTTTCATCTATTTGGGCATTACCATATATAAAAACATTCATAAGATTGCCAGAGACAATTTTAATAACATTTTCGTTAAGGTCAAAAATGACATTCAAAGATGGAAGAATCTTAAAGTCTCTCTCCAAGGAAGAATCTCCACTGTTAAGATGAATTTGTTACCTCGATTTAATTTTTTTTTCTCTATGCTACCACTTTCTCCCCCTCCAGGTTACTTTAAGGAGATCAACTCCATAATTTCTAAGTTTATCTGGAATGATAAATGTCCCAGAATTAAACTTACCACATTACAACATCCTAATAGCGCAGGAGGACTGGCTGTACCAAATTTTGAATTATATTATTGGTCGTTCCAGCTTAAGGCCCTTCATAATTGGGTTGATCCTCAATCTACAGTTTCATGGAGGGTGATTGAAGCTGACAAGGTTAAACCAAATAGACTTCAAGATATTTTATTTACTGGCACAGGAAAAAAAGGGGATAATTATAAATTTGGTCCGGTTGTGGCTAACTCTATTAAAATCTGGAAAACGGTTGAACGTCGGATAGGTGGACCCTTCAAATTCTGTAACAGTACACCTTTATGGCACAATTTGAACTTTGTATGTGGAAATCGTCCATTTGTCCAACCCTCTTGGTCCTCTTTAGGTGTAAACACGTGTGGTGATATGTATGATAACCAGGGCCTCTGTTCATTTCAGGCATTGAGAGCCAAATTTTGTCTACCAGCATCTGCATATTTTGTTTTTCTTCAATTACGTTCTGCTCTCAAAGCGTATGGCGTTCCTTGGTCTTCTTCCATTTCCTCTCATCCTATGCGGGACTGGATTGCACCATCTGCTGGTCGGCCATCTGTTTCCTTAATATATAATAAAATTATTGATTGTATTACAAAACCTCTTTCTATTAAAACTATTTGGAATAGGTCAAATTAATCAAATTAAGATCTGATCTTAATTTATCTGTCGACTGGGAGAGAGTGTGGTCTAATCTCAGTTTAACATCTAAAAATCTGGCTCATCGTCTTATTCACTTCAAAGTCATTCATAGAGCATACATAACTCCTTACAAAAGATTTAAAATGAAACTGCAGTCAAATTTGAACTGCCATATATGTAACACTACATCATCAGGCACTTTTCTGCATATGTTTTGGGAATGTCCTGTCGTCATCAGTCTATGGACACATGTAAACCTGTTTTTGTCATCATTACTGAGAATTGATTGGTCTGTTAACCCAAGTTTATGTCTTCTTAATGATGATTCTGATCTCTGTATTAGTTCAATGCAAAAGAGAATGTTGTTTGCTGGTTTTACAGCTGTGAAGAAGACAATAATTCAGAACTGGTTTACACCACACATGTGTAGAGAGGCATATTGGATCCGTAGCCTCCTGCAAATTGTCTCATGTGAGTGTACAACGGCGGGAGTCGGTGGGGCCAGGCCTTCAACCATTGAGGCTTGGCAGTGTTTTTTACTGAATGTACGTGATTATTTAAAGGAGTGACTTTTGTGTTCTTGTTGTCCTTCCCTCTCTCCCTCCCTTTTGATTGAACTTTTAGATGTTGAGTATGTGTCTGCTGTTTTGTTTTGTTTTATTTTGGATATTATGTTGTGTTGTTTGTAAAAAAATGAAAATAAAAAATTGTTGATAACAAAAAAAAGAATAATGTTTCTTGGATCTGCTGTAACTAATATTTTGAGGCAATGATAAAACTAAACTGCACTGCATTCTTAATTATGAATAGAACTACTGCACATGATGCTATAATACCTCAATTAATAATTTATAACATTGAACCCTTATTACATCAGAATGAAAATCGTGAGCATAGGCCTAGCAATACCACCGAAAATACTTCCAACGGACACAAACCAACACACAACATACTTTTTTCACAACATCATTGAAAATAGACTACGGGCTAATGGGAAAATAGACTTCCTATAAATAAAGGATGTATAAATAACTATGTACTTCCTTACAACATGGCAACACATAGTATGTTAGCTCATGTTCACATCTAGAGTATACACAGTGAATTCCAGGGTTCTGGAATGTGGTGTATGTACCAGGTGACCATGCAGCCACTCCACCAGACTGTCTGCAGTAGAGTCTGGGATCTGACAACGCAAGCTCTCTCTCTCCTCAGTGTCCATGAGCTCCAGAATGCCCCTGAGGTCCTCCAGTAAGTTCAGGGCTCGCAAGCTGCCCAAGAAGGGCGATGTTGGGGACTGACAATCAAAGATGCCATTGGAGTAGTCCAGAGCCTTGGAGCCTGAGCACAATAAATAAAAGCAGTGAATGGGGAGTTGTTATACATTAAATGCTCATGAGGGTCAATCAATACAAGAATAAGAAAATCTTTTACAATAAAGCACAATGTATGGCATTTCTGAATTAAGCAATCATTATAAAAAACACAATTATCATGTACTGTTTGTGGCATAATAGATATTATGACCTTATAGTATAGCATGCTGTGGGCAAATAACCACTCAAGTTCTGAAGTCAGAACCAGGGCAGAGGAAATGCTTTAATTGCTAAAACCTCAGGAAATCATGTGGTCTGACAGGCGACTCCAACTTGAAATGTCAGCCTTATAATAAGCCAGTGATAAATTACTTCATATGCCAGACTATTTGGTCAACGTGCTAATATCGGTCCAATCTTACTCTCTTTAAACCTCAGTAAGGTTTCATGAAATGAGTCTGTAACATTTTCACTGCAGAACATTTCCAATGTGGATAGAATGAACAAATTTACCAATGTGAAGTGAATTATTTTGTCAGGTTTAAATGTGGAGGGACCATTGAATTTGGAATAGAAGGTTTTAAATCACTTTTGGTATGGTTAATGGAATTGTTGAAAAGCCTAAATGAGCACAATTTTACCTGCTATAATACCATCCATTTGCTCCAAGGCTGCTGCCAACATGTCACTGGCATCAGACATCATCTTGTTCAGCTCTGTTTATCCTGAATAAAGAGGAAATAACAAAATAAATATTACAGTAAACAGCACAAAATGCATTTAGGCAATCTCGATAATAATTGAAACCTTTTGAAGGATTAGGCACTGAGTAAGTCAAGACTACAAAACTGAATGAAGAAATAAATGCCATTGTGCTGCATGTTTGATACGTGACTAATGTTATTCAGGAAAGTATTACACAGACACCAAAAATTTGTTTAGAATTTAACAGAATCTAGAGCCAGATCAGAAAAACATATATAGAGGCCGAATAGATAGAAAAATGTGATCTACTGTTATTTTACTATTATTTATATACTATTATAGTATTCATTATATACATTTTAAATTAGGTTTTATTTTTATATTTTCAGTTTTCATTTTATTTCAGTATAATCAGTTTAAGTTTTAGTTTTGTTATGTGCTTTTGTAATTTTCATTCTTTCGATTATTTCTATTTAGCTTTATTTTAATTTCAGTTTTAAGTTATTTTAATTTCAGCTTTAAGTTTTAAGAATTGTATTACTTCAACCTAAACTTATTTATTTCAGTTATCTGCCATGGCAACATTTCTAATTCTAATTCTAATTTTGTTTAATTTCATTCAAGTTAATGATAGCAACACTGATGTGAGCACAAAAACTACAGTGCATGAAAGTATATTTCGCAATCCTTCCCATTGATCTTCATTTCTAACTGCGTATTCATCTGGACGGGGGCTCCCTGTGATGGTTCCAGAGAGCAGAGCACATCCTTTGGGTGAAAGGTTGGCTGGTTCTCAGCTCTCTACTGTTCCCTGGGTAACGCAGTCAAGCTCCAACCATTAGACACAGATTTTAAAGAATAACTGAGCCATTTATTTCGATTATTGGCACAGTGCTTGTGCTGCTGCTGGGGACACTGGGTACTTTGTTGGGGGACTAGCGGGGACACATTGTTAGGCCCTTTTGGCTCGTGGCCCGAGAACACAGCGGCGGCATTCTCTCCGTTTTAATCCTCAAAACAAGGAGGTGAAGAGACACTCTGTCATGTTCTGATATCCCATGCACCAGTGTTGATAAATCTCTCTGCCGTAATGCACAAATACAACAAGCCAAAGGTTAACTTACACATCTGAAAGAAGGGAAAGTGTGCTATGCTAAGTGGGAATTCAGTTTTTCTGCATAGAGTTGGCTTGTGATCTAAGTCAGATGAGCTATTCAACCATTCGGAGTCATTCAAAGAAACATGTGAAGCATAAAAATCACAAAGCATCACTCTGAAATTATGTGTTGTGGTAAAGGACGATCCTAAAGGCTGTATGCAGTGAATTAGTAGTTAATAATCCTTTAAAACGGGTAAACACAAATTTTGTGTAAGAAGCTCGCAGGGATTTCAGAGCAACTTTGTTTGACAGCAAGCCTTTTTAAGGGTCTTATACCATAAAAAAATCCCCTTATCGTCTAATAACCAGCTCTGTACAGAGTGTACAAGCAAGTTCACACATTTAATTTGCAACATTTACACTGGCCATGATCTCACTGCACCATGTTGTCAAAGTGCTAAATGTGGTCAGAGGTGGGTAGTAATTTTTGGAAAATGCACTTTTAAGAGTAGAATTAAAGGTGGGTTTTTTACTTTAACTCAAGTACATTTCTAATGATTTTTTTTTTTTACTTTTACTTCATTAAAATGGTGACGTTCCTCTTGTAACTTAATTTGTTACACAATATATGTTACGAAATGTGTAGTTTATTCCAAACGTGCTGTCTCTTTTTTCTGGGGCATTAGCGATGACCCATTCACAACTGAATCACTCTTGAGTCCATTCACTTCAGAGACTTGTTGGCAAACAAGCTGGCAAAATAGTCTGAATAGGTTTGTGAATCAGTTTGAATTATTTCTTCAGTGGATGAAGTGGCCACGAACCTACAGTGCACTGAGACCAATTCTGCAAATGCATCCTATTGTTTTGCCATCGAATGAAGATGTTTATTAGTTGAACACCTGTGTGTGCTGTCTGTGAATGATTCCACAGGTATACATTAGATTTTATCTCAGATAACACATTTTACAACCAAACAGATTATTATGCTATTATTATGCATTTGATTTGCTATGTTCAGATGTTCTTTCCTCTCTGTCGGTGGTCCCTTCAGATGCATTCAAGCACAAAACTCTGCTGGTAAATTTTTTATATTAATAATCTTAATGTAGCTGTATTATTATAATACAAAAAATGACATGAAATGATACTGGGGCTAAAGATGAAATGCCAGAAACCATGCTTGTCTCTTCGCAGTTTGTTGCAATCTAATTATGACTTTAATATAATCATTTAAATAATCTAATATTAAATAATAACGTTATTGTATTATAGATACACACACACACAGTACTTCATTCTGTAACCGAAATGTCACTTTAGATTAATTTAATGCATCATTCCTGAATGAAATATTAATTAAAAATATATACAATATTCAAAAGGCAGTATCCTGACAGTTTAGCACAAAAGTTTAATTAAAGTTTGCTATCCAGTCACTAGACATTACATAAGGTCACTGTGAGTTATAAACGGGGACTAACTCCACATATTTGTATGCACAGGCTGATTGGAGAGTCACATCTGTTAATAAGTAAATACGCTTGTCAATACCAAACACTGGCAGTGTAAATGTAGCCAGTTTGTTAGAAGAAGAGTGGATCAAACACTTTCCTCTGAAGAGTTTTCAAAAAATGCTGTGAAATCAAGGTCAGAGTAAACTAATGCCCTTCACTAGTGTGAAAGGTTTAGTTTTTAAAATATCAATTCTTTGATCCAGAACTATTATGGAACTTTTCAATCTGATCTTTCAACTATATATAAATAACAAATCAAAACCTTGTCTGGAGACTCCTGTTATGTCTAGAAAAGCTGTGCTACACAAACATCACACAGGTCACATGTTCACACAGCACGCTTTGGAGCATTTTTTCCTGCATGTTTCTAAACAGTTCTGTCAATCTACATCACTATCACTATTTAGAGCAAATAAAGCAGCAAACAAGAACTCATTGAAGTTTCTCTCTTCGGAAAGCCTTTTATTATGAGCTAACAACCACGCAGCATAGACTCAAGCTAAGCTCAGGATGCTTTGCATTGCAGATTTTTGCATGGCTGGAATTTCCTCTCATGGCGGGAACATGGTGGCTTCCAGCCTGTAAAAAGCGATAACGCGTTCTTTATGAAGCTCATATTTCCTCTCTGAATCGTGTGAAGTCAAACAAAGAAATCAAGACTCTGGGTTCAGATCTATCAACATCAAAACGGTTTATGCACATGCAAAAACATCATGCTGTCAAACAGCAAAAAGTTACAGCATTACAAGTATTTTTCTAAAACCACAGACAAAGGAAAATCTTAAAGTAGGCTATGTGTTTCAACAATCCTTGGAACAAATCTTACGAGAAAACATGCCAATAATGACATTAAGTGGGAAGAAACTTAATGTGAGACATGAAGCCTGTCCTTTGTGTGGAAATATTTTCCTGGACTCAAAAGAACAAGCCTGTTAAAAGGAAACAGTCAACTCTGTTTTTTTCATGTAAATAAATATTACTATTGTACTGTTCCCTGAAAAGGTCTCAAGATGGCATTAAATAAAAGGTTATGAATATGAGCATGAGAATGAGAATAAGGGAAAAAACCCTTATGGCCTCTCAAATCCATCAGACGGGCACCTAAGGGCACAATGTGTATGAACTTTATCCACTCCACACTCTGTTTGAGCCATATTAGCCACTATCCCTCTCTGAACCTCTCTGACTGACTGACAGAAAAACCTCTGCTGGCACATGCTGGGGAAAAATAGCAGCCTTCGGGTCATTCATCTCAACAGAAATAAAAGCATTTATGGCAGGCCAGCCGTGTAAGCCAGCAAATTCGCCTCAAGTCAAGCTAAAGCATGCATAGAAGCATGCTGGAGAGTCATGGGAAAGACATTTTTAATGGCCCTGTAAGCACATGTTCATCTGATAAATAAATATGTACGCCAAGCTTTCTAGTAAATGCTGATGGTAATATTTTTCATCAACACTGAAAAAACTATGGGTGTTAACCAATAAATGGCCAAAAGTAAATTAATTAGTAACTAAATTAATTTATTTTTAATTAAAAAAAAACACTACAAATTAAAAACAATTGTTTCAAATGTAAATTTAATTTGAAGTATCATAACATTATAATGTACAATATAAAAAAATGATATTCATTTAGTGCTTTGATTACATTTAACAGTGTCAGTTTTATTACATTATTGGAGTTTTTAAAGATTAAATTGAGTGATAGATGATGGCAAAGGTAATTCAGATATTAAAATAGGTTAAATTAACGTCATGCACAAATATTCAATATCAATAAAGTAAAAAAGATTTTTTATAGCATTGGCAGAAAACAGATAAATCATGCATCCCTACTTTGATATATAATAAAGTACTGAATGAGTATCATATTAATGTACCATAGTGCTTACACTACTGTTCACAAGTTTGAGGTCAGTAAGATTTTTTTAAAGAAATTAATACTTTTATTTAGCACGGACACATTAAATTGATATATATTTCAAATAAATGTTTGTTTGTTTGCTGAAAATAATAAGAAATGTGTATTTCTCAAGTGTATCAGAATGATTTCAGAAGGATCATGTGACACTGAGGACTTCAGTAATGGCTGCTGAAAATTCAGCTTTGCATCACAGGAATAAATTGCATTTGAAAATGTATTTGAAATAGAAAACAATCATTTTAAATTTAATATTTTAAATAAATATTTCACAATGTTATTGCTTTTCCAGTATGTTTGATCAAATAGGCCTAAATGCAGCCTTGGTGAGCATAAGAGGCATTTTCCAAAAACATCACAAAATCTGATGACCACAAATGTTTGAACAGTAGTGTACATACACCAATTCATAGAAAACCATGCTATTACCATGGTACATGTTCAACACAAAAAAACTTTGTATTGACATGTTATATCCTTTTTTTTTTCTTCGATTTTAATGTGTTTTTATCAGATTGATTGTGCCAGTAGGTTTTATACACTGATAAATGCTATGCCTGGTTTCACGTGGATGAAAAATAGCAGTCAGATGTGATCGCAGCGTTTGAGCCAAGCGTAGAGTTATAAAAGATGTTTGGGTCTCGTGCAAGTACTAGAGGAACACAGATGTGCGCAAGTCTTCAGTCCAGCCTGTGCATGTAGGAGGAGGACAGCCTCTGCTTACAACAGGCTCCTTTTCTTACACATGCCAGAAATAGAAAGAGAATGGAACAATTTTTTTTTTTTTTTTTTTTACTTAACTCCACTCTTACATATTTGTGGCTATATTGGGGCATCACTAAGCAGAGTTTTATACATAAGCAGCCAATGAAACACCACCGCTGACTATTCTCACACTCAAAACTTCTAAAGGGACACCCATCTGACACTGATCTGAAATATCCTGTCACTATACTAAGCCATGGCGTCATCGTAGAATATGATGCATCATACTTCACATAACCACATGGAACAGAGAAGGGTTTTCAGGGGTGTTTCATATGCTATATATAGCTAACTGTAAAAAGAAAAAAATTCCACACTGCTTAGGTAAATGCACACTTGCCAATATAAGTGTATAAAGGAAAAACGTGTGTGTTTTAGCCCTTCGAGATGGTAATAAGAGTTTGTTACACAACAAATAAAGATGGCTGATGAAACCTGCAGGCTTACTTTGGGCTGCAAACACAAGATTTAAACAGATGCTCTTTGAAGTCTTTCAATAGAGGCAGATACAGTAAACATCACACCATTTACACAATATCACAGATGTGTGACTGAAATGGACTTAAATTACAAGAACAGTTACAAGGACAAAGCATAAAACTACAAAAAGATTAAAACTAGTTGAATAGGTACAAAGAAACAGCATGTAACCCACAATTAAATGTGAAATTTAGAAGTAGAAAAGCTGAAATAGTATTACACATTTGTTTTATTTACAACTTCGAAAAAAAAATGTTTACAGTGTAAACCAGGGTTAATTGTCTCACACTTTACTACAATATTATTTCTGGGAGGAAGTTTATTTTTAAAGTCAGTTTCTGTATAGACACATACCTTAAAATTCTGGCTACAAAAATAAACTGCTTTATTGCCAGGAAAAAACTAAAGCTGACAAAAACGTTTTGTGACAGCTAATGGCATGTTGTAACAGGCTTTTCAGCTAATTATAACATTAAAATAATTACAAAAGACCTAACAATTCATGAAACAGCAAACATGTAAAAAATAACATACAAAAACATCAAAACTAATTACTACTTGTGGAGAATGCAGTTCGGCCTTTCATTACATAACAGTCATTACATAATTTTAGCTACTACAAATTATGATATTATTGGGGAATAGATGGATTCACAAAAGTAATGTAAAAGCTTGTAACAACATAAAAACCACACAACTGTCTATTTGTTATTGACTTGATTCAAAACCATACTGTTATTAAGCCTTTTTGACAAACTTCCAGTGTGACAACTTGCCCCTGTCTTCCTATGCACATCCAAAAACATACACGCTGCAGCACACTACAAACTATAAAAATTAATTTAAATAGAGGAAGTCACTCCAAACATATTTCTGTAGACTGTACAGCTAAAAAGTAACAACTACGTTCTGTAAGCTCTGTCTCAGTCCAGATCACAGGTGAGGATGCGGTAAAGCAAACTCATGTAAGAGCAGCTCTTGTTCTTCTGTGGCTACGTGGAATGTGTGAATCACTTCTTCACAAACACAGCTGAGCCTCAAATACCTAGTTATGCTCTTCAAATCACACCTTATGTTTTAATTTATTTTTAAATAGTTGAAAATATACCTTGTGTTTTGTTTTAAGTATTGCACAATACCTACAAACATCACTTTGTCGATCCGGGCTTCTGAATATAACCTCATACACATGTACATAAATGCTATCTGTAATCAATCCCTTAGGCTATGAAAATATTACTACGTGTGAAGAGATGATAATATAATAAACTATCATAACTACGCACAAAACTAACTTTTTTACACTTCTGTAATCTACTTTTAACAAATATTTATATATTTTTACACAATTACAAGAAAGTTTCCCACTCAAGCAAGTTTAGGAAGCCAAGTAAATTCACAAAGAACTAATATATATCAGTTACTCTGACAACAAGAATGCTGTGATTACTTACCGAATCTGGACCGCCGTCTAAAGTATGAAAATATAAATCCGTGGACCCTTTTCAAGTGTTTTAATGTCTTTACGAGATTTACTCTTTCCGTAGTTGGTGATCCCACCTCGCCAGCGCCATGTCGACAATGAAAGTGGGAATGTGGGACGTCATAGGAGGGAACATCCTACTACGGTGAAGGCTTGCTGCTTAATATTCATAAGCCGTGTCTTCACCATTGGATGGTCACTGAGCCATCTAATTAATATTCCAGAAAACACTTTTCGCTATTGGAAGGGTACTAAATTGCATCACCGCTATCTAATTAATATTCACAAGACGATCCTTCGCCATAGTAGCATTAGTAACGTAATGGTGTTTGTGTTTGCGTAAGTTTGGTCCTACTTCTTGTGAGGCATTACTTCACTTATAAATAGTGAAACATGTCAAAAAACTCATTTGGAGCACCTCGGAAGTGTTCGTCATAAATCAACCAAATCATGTTAATGTGCTAAAATCTGCTCAGATCGATTCTGCTCAGATCTATATTAGCCTGTCATTTAGTCTTTTTTTTTTAAATCTAGCACACTACTGTCACCAAAGCTATATCTTTATCATGTCAAAACTGAGGTGTTCCTCTGAAGTCAGTTGCTCAGCTGTCAGTAAACAGCTGCTGGAATAAGCCAGGCATATACCAACTGCAATTTGACAAGACCAAAAGATTTCAAATTCTGTGCATTAAAACCTAGTGAGAAATGCAGAAGAATACTGAAGAACAAAACTGTACAATTGTTCAATGTAGAATTCAGACAATAGCCTAGGGAACTGAAGCTGAGATATCAAGTCAGAATACATACGTTTCTGTACATAATGTGTAGCTTAATATGTAGATTTTATGTCAAATAATGTTACTCCAAATGAAAGTTATAAGATGGCATAAGAATCTGATCGATTATTTCAGTATTTTGTAATCAATAGGCTAATCAAACTCAAAATTTTACTGTTTTTTTTTATTTTTTTTATTATTCAAATACATAACTTAAGGAGGTGAGACTGAGACTAATATTTAATCAATAATTGGTTTCTCAGTAGAAGTTATTATGCTTGGCAGTATAGTATTGACATAAGTTTCTGAAAACAGTCTTATAAGAACCTAATAAAACAATTATTTACAGTAGCTATTTAGATTTACTTTGTAAATTCACATGGTATACATGAAAAGATACATAACGATTTAATAAATTGATAATTTAATAAGATGATAATATAATAAACTATCATAACTTAGCACAAAACAAACTTTTTTAGACTCCTGTCATCTACATTTAACAAATATATAATATATTTTTTACACAATTACAAGAAAGTTTCCCACTCAAGCAAGTTTAGGAAGCCAAGTAAGTCCACAACGAACTAATATATATCAGTTACTCTGACAACAAGAATGGGCCGCCTTCTAAAGTATGAAAATATTAATTTTCTAGTGTTTTAATGTCTTTACGAGATTTGCTCGTAAAAAAAAAGATAAATAATGATTTGAAGTGTGTTCAGGCATAATTTCAATACAATCAATTAATCAATATAAATATATATACATATTGCATCTAACATCAAAAGTAGAATGTCAATAGGTCAAAATTACAGCAATATTTCACCCAAAAATGAAAATTTGCATGTATTTACCCTAAAACCAAAGATGTAGCTGAGTTTGTTCTTCAACAGAACAGATTTGGAGAAATTTAGCATTACATCACTTGCTCACCAATGGATCCTCTGCAGTGAACGATGGATTTGTTACTTACAAACATGCAGCTTTTTGCTTGTTGTAGGGAAGTCGTGGCCTAATGGTTAGAGAGTCGGACTCGTAATCCAAAGGTTGTGGGTTCGAATCTCGGGTCCGGCAGGGATTGTTGGTGAGGGAGTGAATAACCAGCGCTCTCTCCTCCTTCAATACCACGACTGAGGTGTCATTGAGCAAGGCACTGAACCCCCAACTGCTCCCCGGGTGCTGTAACATGGCTGCCCCCTGCTCCGGGTGTGTGTTCACTTAGGATGGGTTAAATGCAGAGAATACATTTCACTGCTGGTTATATACGCTCTATATAATCGTGTATGTGACAAATAAAAAAAATTATATTCTAAATTCTATTCTATTCACAAGATGTTAACTGATAGACTGGAGTCATGTGGATTACTTGTAGATTATTATGATGTTTTTATCAGCTGTGTGGTCTCTCATTCTGAGGCACCCATTCACTGCAGAGGAACCATTGGTGAGCGAGTGATACTAAATTTCTCTACATCTTGTATGGGCTGAGGGTGAGTAAATTTCAGCAAATATTCATTTTGTGGTGAACTATTCCTTTAATTTATGAATGCATGAATGTCTCATCTTTAAGGCATTCACAACAGCCCCATCACAATAAATACTGTAACAGCCATGATCTCCTTTATACTGAATGTAAATAGACCCACAGATTTACAGCACTGCATTGCCCTTGAGAGGCCTCTCCATCTTCACTGTGTTTGGATCACACTCCAACATCTCTCTGATCCATTCGTCATTCAGCGCACCTTCAATAAATTCCTCTTGACTAATAATGGCTATAAAGATAGAAAGAAAGAGAACTTCTGTAAACTGCCATTTTCTGGTACAGTTTAGTGCTTTGAATTTCAAGAGTGGTTGAAATAACTTTTCTACTTTAGATAGCAATGTAGCTTGTATTGATGGCACGTAGCTTACCATTTTTATCTTTATCCAGCCGTACAAATATCCTATTGGTGCATTCTTCAGCAGTGAGTGGATCAGGTTTGGTCAGAGATGCTGCAACGCTCATCTTGTACACAGCCTGAGTGAGAACAGTCATGAGAGAATATTCATTTGTGAGTATATATTGCCCTCTAGTGGAGGAATACAGAATCACGTAAACAAACTGCGTTTTTAATTCCATAGTAAAATGCAACAATCAGATAAGAGCAGCAAGTAACAGATTTTTTCAGCTATAGACAGTTACCTGCATGATTTCCAGCATCTCTGAGCGTGTGATGGCTCCATCTTTGTCTTTGTCATAGAGTTTGAAGGACCAGCGCAGCTTCTCCACCGTCGTGCCCTCAATCAACATGCTGATAGCTGTCACATATTCTCTGAAGTCCACAACTCCATCCTGTTAAATGGCAATCATATCACACTTTTTATACAAATAGTGAAAATTGCTCAAATAAATAAGCTATTATAGGTTTAATGCAAAATTTAATTTTTTAAAATAATTTTATTTACAGTGTTAGCCGTTTTGTTGTGTGTATTGGCATTTTTATTAGTTTCATATACATATATATATACATATATATATATATACATATATACACATACATATACACATACATATATACATACATACATACATACATACACACATATATATATATATACATACACACATATATATATACATACACACACAGGTGCGTTTCAAAAAATTAGAATATCGTGAAAAAGTTATTTTCTGTAACTTATTTCAAAAAGTGAAACTTTCATATATTCTAGATTCATTACATGTAAAGTAAAATATTTCAAAAGTTTTTTTGTTTTAATTTTGATGATTAGATCTTACAGCTCATGAAAGTCAAAAATCCAGTATCTCAAAATATTAGAATATTTCCTAAGATCAATCAAAAAAAAAAAAAAAAGGATTTGCAAAACAGAAAAGTTCAAGTTCTTTAAAGTATGTTCATTTATGCACTCAATACTTGGTCGGGGCTCCTTTAGCACAAACTCCAGCATCAGTGAGGAGTGGCATGGAAGCGATCAGTCTGTGGCACTGCTGAGGCACTATTGAGCCTTCAGCTCATCTGGATTGTTGTATTGACTGTTTCTCATCTTTCTCTTGAAAATATCCCATAGATTCCATATGGGGTTCAGGTCAGGCATGTTGGCTGGCCAATCAAGCACAGTAATATCATGGTCAGCAAAGCACTTGGAAGTGGTTTTGACACTGTGGGCAGGTGCTAAAGTCCTACTGGAAAAGGAAATCAGGATCTCCATAAAGCTTGTCAGCAGATGGAAGCATAAAGTGCTCTAAAATCTCCTGATAGATGGCTGCATGGACTTTGGACTTGATAAAACACAATGGACCAACACCAGCAGACGTCACGGCACCCCAAATCATCACTGACTTCGGAAACTTCACACTGGACTTCAAGCAGCTTGGATTCTGTGCCTCTCCAGTCTTCCTCCAGACTCCAGACCTTGATTTCCAAATGAAAAGCAAAATTTACTTTTATCTGAAAAGAGGACTTTGGACCACTGAGCAACAGTCCAGTTCTTTTTCTCCACAGCCCAGGTAAGATGCTTCTGACGTTGTCTCTGGTTCAGAAGTGCCTTGGTAGCCCTTTTCCTGAAGACGTCTGAGCGTGGTGACTCTTGATGCACTGACTCCAGCTTCAGTCCACTCCTTGTGAAGCTCTCCCAAGTGTTTGAATCAGCTTTGCTTGACTGTATTCTCAAGCTTGCGGCCACCCCTGTTGCTTGTGCACCTTTTCCTAACCAAGTTCTTCCTTCCAGTCAACTTTGCATTTAATATGCTTTGATACAGCACTCTGTAAACAGCCACACCTTTCAGTAATGACCTTCTGTGACTTACCCTCTTTGTGGAGGTGTCAGTGATTGTCTTCTGGATCATTGCCAAGTCAGCAGTCTTCCCCATTATTGTGGTTTCAAAGAACAAGAGATACCCAGAAGTTATACTGTAGAGATGGTCATTTAATGAAACTCAAATTAAAATATTCTAATATTTTGAGATCCTGGATTTTTGATTTTCATTAGCTGTAAGCTCTAATCATCAAAATAAAATAAAACTTTTGAAATGTTTTACTTTACATGTAATGAATCTAGAATATATGAAAGTTTAACTTTTTGAAATAAGTTACAGATAAAAAAATGAACTTTTTCACGACATTCTAATTTATTGAGATGCACCTGTATGTATATATATATATATGTGTGTGTGTGTGTGTGTGTGTGTGTGTATTGAGTGAAGGTGTTACTGTATTGTGTTACTTCAGTGAAGTTGTTACTGTACTGAATTGTGAAGGTTACTTTGGAAATGTAATAGTTTACAGATTACAAGTTACCCTATCTAAAATTTAATAAAGTGTAACGATTTCAATTACTTTCTTAAAGTAATGTAATTGATTACATTTGATTCCTTTTTGATTAATAATTTTCAAACATGTTAACCAGGCATAGTTAACCTTACAGTAGTATTCATCACTGATAACTGTCAGACTTTCAAAACCCTTCATCTTTTGAATTATCTTTAAAGCACAGCCAGCACAAAATCAGACTTATACTTTGAGATCATTCTGAAGTTTAAAACCATAACAAGAAATAGTTCAGTAGCTACGATACTGTTTTTCAAATCAAATCTTTGCGTAGCTATGACAGGAAACACTGGCATCTAACAATACCTTGGAAGAAACTGTTAATGTTAAAAATAATGTATATACATCAACCCAAATAGGAAATAAAACAGTTATCGAATAAGCATGTGTCCTGTGTACTAAACTCCTGAAACATTGGTGTCTCATATTTTAGAGCAGTCACTGTAATTTATGAAATAAATCAATTATACATGTATATGGGTGCGGGTGGAAAAAAATCTGATGTAATCCCCTATGTATAATTGTTAACATTTTCATAAGTAACTAATTTAATTACACATTTTTTCTTAGTAACTGTAACTGATTAGTTACATGTAGTTACTTCCCAACAATGTACTGTATATATTTTACTCTACTTTACTTTTTTTTTTAAATCCGTTCTGTAAAAAGAATCATTTGGGAGAAACGAGTTAGTATAGTGTCTATTATTATGCCTCCGCCTTTTACAAGTCAAGTCAAGATACATGTTTTGTAAAAGCAGTGTTTTGAACAGCAGGCTTAAAACATCACATGTGTCAGGCCTCAAAGCTTGTTTGGTTTTGAGCTGTGAAATACCCCATTGTTATCTAGCGTGCGGAATATCTGCTCCGCATACTCCGCTGACTCTTTTCCCACGGTTCCATTGCAGAAGTGACGTCTGAACTCATGGAGGGTGATCAGTCCACTGGGACATTCATTCAGGAACTTCCTGCCAGACACGAGCACAAAAGTGGAAACATTTTTACAAATATTTTGATTATTATTGATAGTATTATTTTCTGAAGAAGTTTTTATAAAGCTGAAAGTGTGGTTTAAAATTGATATCAATCAATTATTTTCTCATCTTAAACCACTGATAAATATTAATTGACCTTGGGGTTTTTAGTGTTATAATATAGATATTGTATAGATCCAAATAAAATAAAATAATTCAAATAAAATAAATACACATTAAATAAAAATACACTTTACATTTTTTATATATACATAAATTAACAAAATAAAAAATACACATTAAATAAAAATACACCGAAATTTAGTATAAAATTTTCAATCATTAATTCAATGAGTTTCATTGCAATTATTATTTGTAAAATGCACTATCAATTTCTGAGTAAAGATTTTTTTTTTTTAAATAAATTTTTCCAGTGTACAATGATTTTTTTTTTTTACTTTTTTTTTCTTGACAACCATAAACTATGTAATTAATTTATAAAAATATGTAAAATTGTATAAAAAATATTAATATTATAAAAAAATATAATATTTATTAATACTGGTAGCTATTAATAAACACTTGATAACTTAAATATTTTTTGGTTGTCAGTATTATATGATCATTTCTAGAACAGTTACATTATGAATGATTATTAAAAAAGGCAATGTTCTTATCATGCACATAATGAAATGAAATGTTCCAGGAATAAGACTGCAGTAAAAGGTCAAATAAAAAAGGACTCAGATAAGCAGATGACCTACTTATGCTGAGATAGAGTTTATATGGTTTTACAGTCATGGTTGGCATTTTATGGTCTATAATAAAAATCTTCAGTATGGCATGACCCTTTCTTGACACATTTTATGGCTATAATTACTCTCCAATAATAAAGACCCAGAATGAGGAGGTTTGTTTTGCACAAAAGCATCTATCAGATGACGTGTAAGCAAGCTTATGTATCCTATTTTTACTACCCGCTTCACTAAAGCCCAGCTGTTGTCATAATAGTCACCAAGTTAATATTTTGCAAACTTACCTGAACCATTCATAAAGCTCGGTGACGTAGGTACCACCTTTTCTGCAGGGTAAAGTAGCAGCCTGTCCCATCTTCGTCAATGCAACAAAATCAACAATGGCAGAGATGCATATATAGCAACGCCCAGCTTACTTCTCGCTCACTTAATCATTCTTACCCAGACCCTTCTGCATCTGTGAAATTAAACTACAGTAATCTCCCCGCAGGAGGCCGACAGACAGGTGAGAGACACAAATTAATTACCTCAAAGACACATGAGTGACACTTGAAATCCTCCAGCTTCTCCAGGCCAAGCAGCAGTCAAGAACTCTGCATAATATTATATAAATTGACAGTTGCAGCTCCATATTTCTCCTTTGAAGAATCAAAAATGTGTGTCAGTTGCTTGTGAGCTGACTTGTTCTGGTGACCTAGTTAACAAATAGTAAAAAAACATTTTGTGCATGCAGCTGAGAAAGCTTGTGAATATTCTCAGAAATGTGAATGAGGACACAAAAACCATCAACGACTCTCACGGAAGATTGTGGTTTAGCTATTCATCATCATTTGGGTCAGCATTGGTCTCACTCTTGAGGTGCCGTATAGGCGAACGTCTTTTGGACAGAAAGTATTATCTGTAATAGGGAGTAAATATTGGAATAGCCTACCGCAGTCAATAAGACAATGTTCTAATTATCATACCTTTAAAGATCATTAAAAAAATTGGCTTATGACGAATCAGTTGTGTAAACTTTTTACTTAGAAATTTTGTGCTGGGATATTAGTTTTTATGTACTGTTGTATGTGTACTTGAGTTTGTGTTTTTGTGTGTACCTGCCTAGGGACTGCGGATGTAAATTAGCAATGCTGCTATAATCCGGCCTGTTTACATTTTGTATTACTACGAATGTTCATTAACATGCATTGTCCCGATCAAATAAAATAAAAAAACCTCTTGATTTAACCACTGAATGCACTTAACAGCTTAAACAAGCAGCATAAGGTGAATGGTTAAGTTTTATTAACATCGAATTGCAACGACAGGAAGAAGAATTTACTGAAATGTAATTGAAAGCAATTTCAATTAATTTCATTAATCAACAGGTTCTGATCCAATTTTGATTGGTTATGGGTATTTATTCTCTGATAATATAAGAAGTTTACATATTTTTAATAATAATACAAAGTTAACTAATATTAAACATTTTCTAATACTTTTTTAGTAACTAATACTAAAAGTTTGTAAAAATTTGTGACAGCCATTTAAATTTTTCCAATTAGCCTTCAGTTATAAAAAATATCTAAAATGTATTTATATGTATAAAAATGTTGAATTTCACAGTAGAAAATGTATATTTGCATCAAAATGCATATAATATCATAAGCAAGTATTTACTTTTTTTTTCTTAACACCATTCAAATAAAAATCAAATGCTCAAAATGCAGTGGAAATGACACTCCAAAATGCTTAAATACAATAAAATGTGCAAAACAGCTATTAAGATGACCAATTAAATGTTTAAATGTAAAATCATTTTATGCTTCATTTCATGAAGCATACTTTCTGGTGCATCTTAGATTTTTGAAGACAAACAAATTTTAATAAAACGTTCCAATGGGGGAAAGAAAAATGTTTCAGAATTTATATTTTGTTAGGACAAAAAAACACTACCATTCAAAAGTTTGGTAAGATTTTTTTAAATGCTTACGTTCAAGGCTGCATTTGCATTTGATACAAAAATACTTATAAAATATAAATTATTATTATACTAAATATTATAAATTTAAATGTTTCTATTTGATTATATTCTAAAATGTAATTTATTCTTGTGATTGAAAAACTACATTTTCAGCAGCCATTACTCCAATCTTCAGTGTCATATGATCCTTCAAAAACCATTCTTTTCATTCAGGGTTCTTTAATGAATAGAAAGTTCAAACGAACATTTATTTACAAACAGAAATTTTTAGTAACGTCACAAATGTCTTTAATGCCACTGATGCTTGCTGCACAAAGGTATTAATATATATTACTGACCTCAAGCCTTTGAATGGTAGTGTATGAACATTTATGAGCAAGTGTGCAAAATCTTGCAATTTCATTCCATTTCCTTATATTCAAGTTACAACTTCCTACTTGCTACCTCCAGGAAATTAATTGGAATTTACAAGGCATTCTTAACATCTCTGAACATTTGTACTTTGACACATGACAGACCAACACAGATGTACAGGAAACTAATGTTGTTTATTTAAGAATCTTTTTACATGTCAGCCTGGAGAGACAAATTCTCTGCTAGTAACCAGACCTGTTGACAGCAGCAGCGATGGCATCATACAAATGCTTGATAACAAACAGAGGAGGAGAAGCAAGCAAAAGACAAAAAAAGGGGCCTGCCTTGACAAGACCCCTCGTTCCATGACAGCCTTGATCAAAGCGATGAAGAGGTGCACGCATGCAGATCTGGAGGCTCGACCCAACGGCTGCTCCCCGACTGAGATATTCACATCTTCAGAATATACAAACCACTTTCATCACACACTCAAGACAGACAACAAAGGGAAACAGAACAACGAACAAGTCTTTGTCTGTCTTATAAGGCAAAAACCTTTATCCAATACCCTTATAGCTAACAGAACAACAAAAAAGTAGTAAAGAAAAGCAAAGGGTACACAAAAGGCATGCATGAATGAATATTATTGGATCAATATAAAACCATTGCTACAGAAAGTGAGAGAGCTGAAATTAGGACAAAAGCGACAGAAGAAAAGGTCTGTGGTTCTAACCTACATACAGTACTTGATTTCTGCAAAGTGCAACTGCAGAACGACACTCCAAACAGAACAGTCACATTAAAGTAATAGTTCACCCAAAAATTTAGATCTGCTGAAAATGTACTCCCCCTCAGGCCATCCAAGATGTAAATGAGTTTCTTCATCTGAACAGATTTGGAGAAATTTAGCATTACGTCACTTGCTCATGGATCCTCTGCAGTGAATGGGTGCCGTCAGAATGAGAGTCCAAACAGCTGATAAAAACCATCATAATCCACAAGTAAGCTACACAACTCCAGTCTATCAATTAATGTCTTTTGTGAAGTGAAAAGCTGTGCATTTGTAATAATGTAAGACCTCCTATTCATAATACTGTTCTCTCCAGTGAAAAAGTCATCTCATCTGAATCAGGAGAGAAATATGCACACCTCTTACATGCGAGAACAGTCCAAAACAAATGTTTATTTTTTTCAGAGGAAGTACTATAATGGATTATGGACTTGTATTTTGGTCAGAAGCAACAGTTTTAAGTTAAAACGCCTTGATGAATTTGTTTCTTCCAGACATGCAGCCTTTCACTTCACAAGATGTTAATTGATGGACTGGAGTCGTGTGGATTGTGATGTATTTATCAGCTGTTTGGCCTCTCATTCTGACGGCACCCATTCACTGCAGAGGATCCATTGGTGAGCAAGTGATGTGCTAAATTTCTCCAAATCTGTTCCAATGAAGAAACAACCTCATCTACATCTTGAATGGCCTGAGGGTGAGTACATTTTTAGTCAATTTAATTTTTGGGTGAACTATTACTTTAGAAAACAATGAAGCTATGTGGGGGAGTGGGAAACCACAATTTTGACTTTTAGGACAAGCCTGCAGTTATGGCACAGAGCAATGCTTGTACATTGGGGCAAACGAAGCAGCTGTTCCTGTGCTTAAGGCTACAACTGCCCAATCAAAAAACCTAACTGGTCATCTTACCAGAACCGTGATTGGCTCACACGTCTAACCACCTGTGTGACAATCACTTACAGTTGATCCCATGAAATTTCAGTCAGGTTTAAGGAAGTGCCCCATTTATATGTCTAGGTAATGCGTAACATTTGCAAAGCCAAGCGTTGGATGAACAATGGATCATGGCAAGACTTATTTTCACGCTAAAGATGTGCACATCATCTAACAGTATTTCATTTCAGCTGGATTGGGTGGGTGGCGTCCTCCCTTCAAGTAAGCTCTTGGCAGCATGTGACAGAGTAGACAATGATATGAAGATTTTTTTTTTTTTTTTAAAGCAGCTCACACTATAATCACAGAATTACAGATCATCTGACAGCACAGGGCAGCTGAGCGTTAAGGGTATATGAAATATGTCTGCAGTCAAATTGCTTTGGTATAATTGGTCAGAATCAGCCGTTTCCATCACGCAAGGCCATGAGACTCCTGTGGCACATGTGCACCATCACAGTAAAGTAGTTCAATACACAAAGGTCACCAGTACGAAGGGAAGCAACATTTCTGAAGAAAATGTGCAAAATCAGACACAAAGCCATGCTGAAATGTGAATTCATTGAGGTGAACGATCACCCAGGGGAATCAGATGACTTTTTTTGAAAATTTGAGAAATTTAGAAAGAGAAAAAGAAGAGAATCAGTATCCCAAGGATGTGCACACGCAATGAGACCTCAAATATAATATACAAAATAGGGAATTATTACAAGAAATGGCATTTGATAACATCATTTTAACAGCCTACAAAGATCATCTGCCCAAAAAGAGGTGTCATGTTTCTGAGATTGTAGCCCTCTGAGAAAACAGGCTCAAAACTACAGTGGACATTGTCTTTGATTTATCCATTTAAAGATTCATTTATACTACTTAAACATGGTAAAAACATGTTCTTAGGTCTCTTGTCTTCAGTTAAAGTAATAGTTCAGCCAAAAATGGAAATTCCAGCATTACTTTCAAAACCTGTATGATTTTCTTTCTTCCTTAGGACTAGAATGGACTACCTGACTTTTAAAATCAGATTTCAAACCACCAGGGATCATACACGTGCAAACTCATAGACTTAACAACTGTAGATGACACACTACTACACTTCATAGACTTTTCAAACACAACAAACACACTAAGAAATGTGCCTTGTTGCTAGGAGATATATCTGACAAATGAAAACAATGTGTTCAAAAATCAGCTCAAAATACCAGACATATCTGATATCTTCTGACTGAATGGAATCATAGTCTGAAGCTAGAAAATCTGAATCTGTGCCCAGCATACAACGTGATTTTCTGTGAATCTGTAAAAGCTGCATGCTGGCTCTGACTTTTGCCAACTAGCGTCAACTCCTCCAGACTGCAAATCAGGGCAAAAGTCTTGTAGTGTATTCTAGCCTTAGGATAAAATGCATAAATTAAATTGGAGATCTATGAAGGGATAAGTTGGACTTGGAATATAGTGCACAAATCTTATGAATTACTTCAGTGGTGCTTTTATAGTCCTTACTGCAGCTTGAAAGCCCCTGGTCACCATTAACTTTCATTACATGGAAAAGAGCAGAGTGAACATTCTTCTAAACATCTCTATTTGTGTTTCATGAAAGAAAGTCAAACAGGTTTGTAAAGACATGAGGGTGAGTAAATGATAAACATTTTGTCCATTTTAGGGTGCATTATACCTTTAAAAGTGGGTTACCACCATGACTTCATGGCTGGATTTGTATTAAATATCTTCTTGAAGCAGGAAGAATTTGAAAAAAAAAAAATCTTGCTATTACTCTCTTGTTATTTTACTCCATAAAAAGTGATTTTGTTAGTATTTTGAAGTTGAGTAGAGCTTAGGTTATTCCCATAAATTAAGCGTATAGCGTTAGTTCTGGCAGGTCACGTGAGTCAAGCTTGCATCAGCTGATCACATCTACCTATAGGAATACGACACCTATCGCGGCATTCCTATATAAGCTCTATTCAGTGTTAATCAGCAGCTTTTTCCGCTTGCTCAGGAGCAAATTACCCTCCTCCATCCCCAACTCTTCCTTTCGCACAGTCAGGACTTGGCTTTCTGATATTCTTTGCTGAATCAGACTCTTTTCTGGAATAATGATACACTTAAATATCATTAAGTACATTAATGATATCTGCTTTGTTCTGTTCTGTTAACCCAGGCCTGTTGCCCATCTCCATCAAGACCATCTTTCAGAACAGCAGAACTAATACATCTAACTAAGGGACAACAACCAAGAACATTGTCCCAGGTCCTCTTAAAATGTTGTCCCAGTCCCTGTAAATTTTAGTGACGGCCCTGTTTTAAGAAAAGCATAGGCCTGGCATGACAGGCGAAGGGTCTGAGGGAAAAGTACACATTCACACACAAGTTTGTAGACTAGAGAGGAAAAAACAAATGTCAGGCCTAATGGTGATCCTCAATTTTCTGATTTTTCCAGTCTTTTCAAGTAGTTCTGTTTGACAAATGACCACAAGCGCTTACCAATACCCCTCCCCGTTGCTCCACTCTTGTTCATCAAAAAACATTGAATTCAAGATGATTTCTGCTCTAAAAGGGTAAAATAACTACCAGGCTTCCCTTGCCAAAGGAATCCCATGATGTTTTTATAAAAAAAATGAGTCCAGCTTTGCCTCAAAAGCATCAGTTCAAGTGTTGATTGACTAAGAAAACAGTTTTGAAATCCTTACGCCACTGGATCACAGTGGACCATTTGGGTTCTTGCCTTATGGCTTGGCTGAGGCATGTGTTTCTCAACATGGCAAAACAGGCCAAGAACGTCTCTCCGTTCTGATCCATGCCAAGGGGCAGAAGTGACCTCAGAGCTGAGGTGAAGAAATGCACACCAGACCACATAAAACCTGGTCCTGTTGCTTAAGGTACTCAGCTTGAGGTACACAGAGAGGTCCCCGTCCCCTTTGATTCTCCTTCACCAAGGGCAGCCATTAGATAACCTGCCATGCAGCTTGTCCGTACACATTAAAAAAAACACTAATAAATTAAAAACATGAAAGCCAAAGAATTGTCGACGGCTTGCTGCCCCATGAAAATTAATGGATGGTTCATTTTAAAAAGCTCCAGATAAGATGGGTCTTTAAAAAAAAAAAAAAAAAACCTGGAGCTGTGTTCACAGAGACCAGTGCATCTCGTCAAAGTCCACGGCCTCACCCAGGTTGGCATCGGTCTCCAGTAAGCTCATAATGACCGCCATGGCTGCCTCGTCAGTGCTCAGAGCGCCTAACCCAGGAACCCCCTCCAGATCCAACTGAGAGCTCCCCTCTGGAGGACAGGAACACAGGCAAAGAAAAAAAAAAGTGAGTGCCATTTTTAAAAAATAATTTCATTTGGTTAAAGCAAAAAATCTTTAGTTTAGTTTAAAATATTTAGATTTAATATAAGAAATTACAGAACAAGAAAATATTGATTTTATTTTGAATCAATAAAATGTATCATCATGATATTTATCATCATTTACTAATTCAATTTTAAGTATACTATTTAATACTAATTATTATTATTAATAATAATGTATCATGAAAAAAAAAAAAAAAAATTGTCATGAAAATCATGTCAATGCAAAAAGTCTTAAATGTTCCAAAAGCAGGCATTTTCATTACACAAAAGCCTTTTCTCCAGGAAAAACCCAGACACATTCTTGACAAGATATAGTATCTTAAGTACCACATGGCCAATGTAATAAAATAATATAACATCTACCCATCAGACTATCTCCCGCTGTGAAGGCCCCACCCCTCGCTTCCTCCTCTGAGCTTGATTTGCCAGGTATCTCCACATCTGTCGCTTCCCCATTTGGCACCTTAAAGCATGTGAAGTACTAGTGCATTAGAACACAAGAAACCACAAAACTTGTCAATTAATTTCTAAACACACCAACACATTTTTTTGACAGACTCACATTGCTGCTGGCCTGCGCAAGGGCCAGTGGAGACTTGTCCTGCAGTAAACTGAATGGACTTGTATTGCCGCTGGATGGTGAGGAGTTCATCCTTAAGAAAACAGCAAGACATCAGAATTCAAAGATCTTTTCTTTAGGGATGTGCACAACTGCATATTTTAAAACATCAACTAATTGACAAAGTTTCCAAGAATCTTTTGCACTGCTGCTAACAAAATAATATATTATGTACTTATTATATTTAGAAAAAATAAATAAATAAACTACTCGACATCACTAATTAACTTGTCGTTTGTTGGACGACAAGCTTACCAAACAATCCCAAATTACCTTAATTTTCCATCGCTTGTAATACTTCACTGTAAATTACACCAAATTTAATAAGAGAAAGGAAGCTACGTAATTGGTTTACCTATTATAGTCCATTATCTCATTAGCAATTTGGGTCCCTATGCACCCAGCGTAAATCATGCCTGATGCACTGGAGATCCCTGGGATGATTGGAGCTTGTTGGGACTTCTTGGCATCATCTACAAAACAAAACAAACAAAACTACTATAGGACCTTAAAAGAGTTGGATATATTTAGAATTAATAATAACAGAAGGCTTGCTAAAGACGGGGAAAAATGATGTCTTTCTGTTTGATATCTTAGCAAGTGATCTCTGTGGCCAACTTGGTAACATGTAGGCATACAAAAAAGGCATACAGTTCCTATCTAATCCTATTGTAAATCTCCAAAACTGTTGTCATTATTGTGCTTGCATAATATATTTCAAATCAATAGTAAAATCTGACAATGATAACAAATTTAGCATATTTTTAAGACAAATCATGCAAACCAAATTCAGGCGGTTCCAGCTTAAAAAAAACAAAAAACAAACAAAAAAAAAAACCGCCAAGCCAAATCAAACCCTAAACAAGACCAAACAAAACCATAACAAACAAACAAAAAGACACACAGACACACACACAACTAAACAAAACCCCACGCAAACCAAAAACAATTTTTTTTAAACGAAACCCAAAAAGCAAAAGGTGATGCATATATTAAAAAGATGACCAACTTATTAACTGGAAAGATGGACTTGCATTTATATGGTTTCCTTTTCCTCTGTATATGGTTTCACAATGCAATATGCAAATTATAGGTACACGCCTAGAAACAAAACAGATTTACAACATTCACAGATCTCAGTACTCACTCTCCGAGGCCTTGGAACTGCTAGGCTGCTCAGATTTATCCCCTGATCCACCTGGATTACTTTTACCGCTGAGTCAGGCGGAAAAAGAGTCAAGAAATAATCTGTTATCTCAACGATCACAGAATTTGGGTGCGACAGGTTGAATCATGACATTGATATGCAGTTATAGGAAAAACGGCCTGTTAGAAAAACAAGATGAGATGCTGGTACTTACGATATAACTGTGTTGGTTGACACTATGTATTCTACTTCTTTGGTCCAGGGATTTATAAAACTAAACCACTGACTTTGTAAGGTGACGAAAGAGCCATGTTTCGTTTTAAACTTATAGCAGTTTGTCTCAATCTTCTCTTTACTCCTCAGCACTGTGAAAAGAGGCGATCAAAATGACATATTAGAGGAACAGTGCACCCAAAAATAAAATGGTCATTTACTCATAAAACCAGTCATTCCAATCCCATATTACATTTTATATTTGACAGAATACAAAATTGTGGCTGTCACTGATGACTTATTTGCATATAATGAAAGTAAATGGGGATCCAGGCTGTCAAGTTCCAAAATGACCAAAAGTACAATAGAAGCAGTCAATATGATTTGTATGCTATATTTTAAGAGCTTGACAGACCCACATTTACTTTCATTAGATGGAAGAAAGAACCTTATATAGGATTGGAATGAGTAAACAAAGAAAAATAATTAAATATCACATTTATTTGTATATGTATGTAATCCAATACAACTCTCTGAGGCACTGCCCTCGTGAATCTGCCATTGAAAGCTGTTCTAATGTTCTTTAGAAGTAAGACTAATGATTAATGATGAGGATTTGGCTACTCGTGTCTTTCTTTGTACAAATGTCTTAGGCAATCTGCCCAGTTTCTTGGAGAATACTTTCAGGAAAACCTGTTTAGAGCTCCAGTGTTCCTAATGGTAAGAATCTGGATGCACTGTACCTTTTCTGTGTCTATCTGCCAAATGAGGCAGGTCGTCCAGATGGAAGTATTCATAGCAGGATGTGCCTAGCAGCTCCTGGGGTAAATAACCCAGAATGGTGGTGGCTCTGTGTGTGCGATATAAATAGAATGCAGTTTTTAAAATCACATTTCTCACTATGAAACTTAAAAGGAGAAGTAAGTAACTTTTTAGCCACAGTGTTCACACTATCAAAACATTAATCTTTTTATTTGAGCATCTAGGCTATCCTGACATGCCAACATTGGCTGAGTTTGAGGGAAATCTGCATGCCTGACCAACAGCAGATTTCAAGAGTGTTTAAAAAAAAAAGTTTTAAAGCAGTCATTATATTTGGTACATCATAAATTACACAAGAATTATTATAGGATAATTATTATTATAGAAAATAATTAGTATTTTTTATCATTAGAATTTTATGTAACTAATTTTATATAGTTTACTTAAAAATACTGTTAGTTACTCTCCAAAATTAAATATCTCAATAACAAATAACCAAATGCAACTGTCTCGCTTTAACAATTGGTAAACTAATGCAAGTTCTGGAAAGAACGTTTTATAATTAAATATATAATTGTATTTTATATATAATAATTACTTTCATTAACAGTGGTGCACATAAACGGTGCACAGGTGCGCATGCACGACCAAAATAAAAAATGTGCAAGTAAATGTCTAAGTTCATTCAGATTGCTCATTTGCATACCGACAAAATAAAAGCTTGCTGATTATAGGTTGTACAAATGTTGAAAATTCATATTTAAAAATTGACAAGTAAAAATAAAATTACATTAGCATTGTATTTTTAAGTGTACTATAAATATTACATTTTATAAATATTAAATAACCTACATTTTATTTAATATTAATTTACGTTTAAGATATTATCACAATTTATTTTGTTTATTTTATTTAAAAAACGAAATAAAGTGCAATATATTTTTTTTATAGTTATTTAATGGGTCACACTATGTGCAGTGTGAGCACCAAACCAAATCTCCAGGTACTCTCATGAGAACCAGACTTATGTGCACCCCTGTTTATTCATTTATATTTGATACAGTTATTTTTATATAATTTGTATAGACTAATAAAGAAATCATTTTAAGTTAATTACTCCCAGTTAATACTGGCAAACCGTTAACTATTATCTGAATAACAAATGCCTAAAAGTTGTCTCCTGATACCAAGTGGCAAACTAAATCCAAGGTTTGAAAAGAAAACGCTTGCCGCCCTCTAGTGAGAATGAAGTGCCCATGGACAGTCAACTTGCTATGGAACATACCAGACAAGGGAACGTTATGTGGGTAACTACATACTGTGGAGCTAGTTTGCACAAATGACTATGATTATGCACACAAACAATTTCCAGTCCCAAAAATTCACATTTAATTATTCCCAACACAAGAGCTCAGTGCTCCAGACATGCGTGATCTCTTCAGAACATTTAATTCTCTCCTCTGTCCCCCTCCACCACCGCCCACCACTTCTATAACAGCTGACGACTTTGCCACTTTTTTCACCAACAAAACTAGAACAATCGGTAACCAGTTCTCAACTCCACACACACAGGACCTCCAACCAACCACATCCACTGCTCAAACTCCCATCTTCTCCTTCTGTCCCCTCACCGAGGCGGAAGTATCCAAACTTCTCCTCTCCTGCCATCCTACAACATGTCCTCTTGACCCAATCCCCTCTCACCTTCTCCAAGCAATCTCTCCCACACTCTTACCGGCACTCACACACATTATCAACACATCTCTCCGCACAGCGTACAAGCAGGCCCGGGTAACCCCACTGCTCAAAAAACCTACATTAAACACTTCTCTTTTAGAAAACTACAGACCTGTCTCTCTCCTTCCATGCGTAGCGAAAACACTCGAACGAGTTGTCTTCAACCAGCTCTCACTGTTTCTTTCACAGTACAACAAACTGGATGCTAAACAGTCAGGTTTCAGGAGTGGCCATTCAACAGAGACTGCGCTACTCTCAGTCACTGAAGCCCTACGAGTCGCAGAGGCCGATTCCAAATCATCAGTCCTCATTCTGCTCGATCTTTCTGCTGCTTTTGACACTGTCAATCATCAGATCCTCCTGTCCACCCTCTCATCGCTGGGCATCACTGGGATTCCACTTCGCTGGTTTGAATCCTATCTCATAGGTCCTTCAGGGTGGCCTGGGGTGGGGAGGTATCCAAAGCACATCAACTGGTCACTGGGGTTCCTCAGGGATCGGTTCTTGGACCCCTCCTCTTCTCAACATACACTACATCACTGGGACCCATCATACAGGCACATGGCTTCTCCTACCATTGCTACGCCGATGACACACAGCTCTATCTCTCTTTTCAACCAGATGATACAACGGTAGCTGCACGGATCTCAGGCTGCCTGGCGGACATCTCGGTATGGATGAAAGAACATCACCTACAGCTCAACCTGGCAAAGACTGAGCTACTTGTCGTCCCTGCCACTCCGACTCTACAGCATGACTTCTCGCAATTAGGCACATCAATAATTACCCCATCAACTTCGGTCAGAAATCTTGGTGTAATCTTTGATGACCAGCTGACCTTCAAAGAGCACATTGCAAAGACTGCTCGATCTTGCAGGTTTGCGCTACACAACATCAGAAAAATCAGCCCTTCCTGACAGAGCATGCTGCGCAACTTCTTGTCCAGGCCCTTGTCGTTTCTAGGCTGGACTACTGCAATGCCCTTCTAGCTGGTCTTCCATCAAACACAATCAAACCTCTACAAATGATTCAGAATGCAGCGGCACGACTGGTCTTCAATGAGCCCAAAAGAACCCATGTTACACCTCTCTTCATCTCACTGCACTGGCTACCAGTGGCAGCTCGCATCAAGTTCAAGACACTGATGCTTGCATACAGAACGACCACAGGCTCAGCACCCTCCTACTTCCACTCACTATTACGAATCTACATCCCCTCCAGAAGTCTGAGATCTGCTAGTGAGCGACGCCTTGTGGTACCATCACAGAGAGGCTCAAAATCACTCTCCAGAACATTCTCATTCACCATTCCTGGATGGTGGAATAATCTTCCCACCCCTATCCGGAATGCTGGATCCCTGTCAATCTTCAAGCAACAACTGAAGACTCATCTCTTTCAGTACTACTTGACTTCATCCTAAACTTGTTCTTAAAAAAAAAAAAAAAAAACTTTCCCTTTATCTTTCTCTCCTTCCCTTGCTAGCTTGTACTTATTTGAACAATGACTGAGACTTGGTGTTACGAGCACTTCCTCTGTCTGATTGCCTCTTCAAGATGAATCGCTTTATGTACTCCCCAATTGTAAGTCGCTTTGGATAAAAGCGTCTGCCAAATGACTAAATGTAAATGTAAATGTAAGAGTCAACTTACCGTTGATCCACAAAGGTGAATTTGCCATCCATGGCGTAGCGGGTGACAAATTCAGTAGGCTTGACCTTGATCTCTCCGTTGGCCTGCGGGAGGGTGTGGGGGTGCACGCGGCCCACTGCTACCAGGCAGCTGAAGTGGGAGCTCTCTTTATCCGCCTCGGCCTCCCCCTCCGTGCCCAGCTGGCGCGTGGGCCAGGTGCGCATGTAGCCCGTGCAGTGCACAGTGCAGTACCGCTGTGACTCTGTTGGGGCAGTCAATCAAAACAGAGTCAATTTACAGGTGAGCTGTGAGCCAAATGTTCCACCATATGTTGTTAAAGAGGAACACAAAGGTGCACGTTTCATTCGCTTTTGGATTTGCTTGATTTAATCTAAAAACGTGCTGTGACAAACATCTGACAAATGTTTTTTTTTTTCAGTGTTGTGACACACGTGATATGTAGTAAAGCTTAAATATAAGCTTTTGCTCAACATGTTGAACATACTGTAATTTTGAAAAACTAACTTATAATGCATGTTCGACGCATGAAAATAAATGCATAAAAACCAATGCATGGCTTTACAGGGTTGCCTGAACAACTAACTGCTCTGGGCAGTTTGGAAAAGGCCGTGCTCACCAAGAAAAGAAACGTCAAAGCTGTTCAAGTCCAGACAGCACAGCAAAACACTTTCCAAAGTGAAGTCACTATCCAACAACTTTGTAGGAATAAAGCTGTTGGAATGAAATCCCACAAGCTGTGCTTACACCACTGCATGTGGCGAGAAGAAAAAAAAAAGAGATGCGTAATGGAGTAAATATGCAGACCACGTCATCAACACGTCACAAATGACATCTTGGACCTTTGGTTCTCAGCAAGAAGAGAGACATTGCCAGTCTGAAGCCAAGAATATAGAACCATGGAAAACCATCTTTAACAACTTCATTGTAAAAACAGGATGAGCTCCTGATGCATCTTGACTGAAATGCTACTGACCTTTCTTTTTTGAAGCCCCAGCCTGGAAGTCCTTCTCTTCTTTGAAGGTAACTTTGTTGTACTTCATTCGGCAGAAGAATGAGCGCCGGGCTCCAGAGCAAAGCCGAGCCGCTCCGACAGGGAGCTCAGCCTGCACCTGCAATCCCGCTGCATATAAACACCAGTCAGACTGGTTGAAAGAATGATTTTCCCAAAAATGCATATTTTGTTATTTACTCACCCTCATGTTGTTCCAAATATTTTTTTTACCAAAAGCAATCCAACGGCTTCGGAAAACTTCAAATACAGCACATGAGTCATATGGACTACTTTTATTGTGCTTTATGCCAGGAAACAGGTTTGAAACAAGTGGGAGAGTAAATAATCAACTAAGAATGAATAATGAAAAAAAGTCTGGGGTTGGTAAAGATTCTATTTTAAAGAAATTAATACTTGTATTGATCAAATGTTACAGTTAAGATATTTATAATGTTACGAAAGATTTAATTGCTGTTCTTTTGAACATTTTATTAATCTAAAATGGTGTTCACAGAAATATTAAGCAGAAACACTTTTGTCAACATTGTTAATAATAATCAATGTTATTTGAAAACAAAATCAGCATATTAGAATTATTTCGTTAGAATCATGTGACACTGACGACTGGAGTAATGGCTGCTCAAAATTCGGCTTTGCCATCACAACAATAAATTACATTTTAAAATATATTACTATAGAAATCACTCATTTTAAATTGTAATAATATTATAGGAATATTACTGTTTTTACTGTATTTTTGACCAAATAAATGCATCCTTGTTGGTCATAAGAGAATTCTTACTAACCCCAAACATTTGAATGATGTATAGTATACTCTATATATTTATTAAGCAGACTGAGTACAATGTGCATGCAACAGACATAAAACTGTATAAGCATTTCAGAAAAGCATTCAGGAAACAAATATACAAACTTAACAACTGTTTATTACAGCCAAAGTATGTTTACTTTTGGCGTCTATGAGGCGCTCCCGCGGGTAGAGTTCAGAGGCAGACAGCTGTTCCTTCACTTTACCAATGTCCTTAGGATGAACATAATCAAACAGGCTCTGTCCAATTAACTCCGCCTGAGGAGAAAAACATTCAAATGAGCCATGATTTAATGAATATATTTTGCCAACAGGTCAGATCATAAACCTAATTGTTTATCACCAGGTAAACAAATGCCTTTTTAAAACAGCCCTTAAAATACACAAACATGTCTAAAATGTTTAGACATACTAGACAGATTGTGTTTCTTATGATCTCAAAAAGCATACTATTAACTGCAAATATCATTATTCTTAAAGGATTGAAATTAGTCTTATAGACAACAATGTTTCCAAAATCAAAAAACAGTTCGATTTTGGAAAATAATATGCTTAATCTCAAGAATTCCTGAAAAATGCTTCCAAATAAAGAGAGAGAGAGAGAGAGAGAGAGAGAGAGAGAGACACTATACAAGTAGCACACTTGCTTTTTAAGTCATGATGACTTTACTATGATTCTATGATGTGGACAATGGCAAAAAAAAAAAAGAATGAGTATGTGTGTCTAATCTTTAGTCTGGTAGTGGTAGTGTACATCTGTCTATAATTATAGCACTTATTATAAAAAACTATGTGCTTTTTATATATATATATATATATATATATATATATATATATATATATATATATAGATATAGATCTATATCTAGATATAGATATAGATATATATATATATAGTTGAACTGTCCTACCCGGCTGTAATTCAGGCTTTTTGAAACCGATTCTGAGACAAAGACTATCTTCCCACGGTCACAGCCAACCACAAAGAGAAATCCATCCGCAGCCTGGACAAGAGATAGAAAGAGATCATTTAGGGTTGATGTAATTTCACAATTGCAAACAATCAAAATACCCTGTTTAACAAAAGCTATTTTTGGAGCCTTTTCCACCCACATAATCAATAATTTGCAGTGATAGTTCTTCTGCTGTTACAAATAGCTTTAAGACATGGTTCTATAAATTGTAGGATTTACTCTTAGGACAAGGTGTTTGAGCTCATCGTCTGGGAGGAATGCAGGTTTGTAATTGGCTTCTGCAAACGAGCTGGTTGCTCCTGAAAAACAGGCACTCCATTACCCCACATACTGTATGTTCAAGAACATTCATCACTGTTTGCTTTGCTTTAATTATGTATTCATGAAGGAAAATACATTTTTCAAGCTCAATATAAGTCTTTGTGTATGCTAGGCTACACAAAAAGCAAATCTAGGTACCTTTGAGTGATTTGAGGTGCTGGACAGCCATTCGTAACACAGTGAGTTTGTCAAGCTTGCGGGACATGGGGTTACAGGTGGGGATCATCACTGCCAACTCGTCAATCAAGTTATTCATCTTATCTCGCCGTCGTTTCTCGATCTGACTATGAGGTTCTCTACAAGATGAAATTTATGTTGTAAGTACCACTGAACTACCCTATGCTGAAATATAACGTCCCAAATTTTTTTTAGTGTTTGAATTTCAATGACAGTGGAAACTGCCAATTTAACATCTAAATAAAATGAAATAATAACAATAATAGTAATTTAAAAAGGTGGATAAATAAATAAGTAAATAAAAATTTTAGTGATAAGTACCTGATACACTTAATTTTTAAGTGCTGGTCGTCTCCTTCCGATCTAAGAAAACATAATAATAAAAGACAGAAGTGTTAAAAGTAATGATTAAAATCATAGATCAAGGTGAACCATATCGAGTATCGTAATGGGCTTCGTACCTTCCCTGATCGTCCTCCATATCCTCGTCTAGATTTGATGCAGATTTTGTTTCCCTGGAAACAAAGTGGTGAGATGATTACAGTGACTCATGAAATGCTGCTGTGATTCTAAGAGGACGTTTAAAACAGACCACGCACTTCCTTTCCCAATGCATCTCGACTCATTCAGAAAAGCAGGACAGGGGCTAACAGGCCAAACAAGAGGATATTAGTCATCAGCTATAAAATTCAAATATCGATTATTAATGTGTTACATTCTCTCACCCACGCACATACTTTTTCAAGACACTAGAGCTGGGCGGTATGAGGATATGCAGCATATATAGACATTTATGTGGGATGGACTTTACTTTAATCACAAAGAAACATGGAGTAATGCAAAAATCAAAGCGGCAAAGATATATGGCTGTACAACAACTTTGTGACTCATCTCATCAATACGAATTAAACCTATGCAGTCGATGTGACTTATCCAGGCAGCATTAAAAAGGCAGAACTAATAGTACAGAACTACTATTTTTTCATGTTTTGGTGGTTTGTATCCATCAAGCTACAAATAAAAAGAAAATAAAGGAGATTTGACAATTAAAAAAAAAAACAATTACACTACTACACAAAAGCCGCATTTATTACAGTAAAAACAGTAATTGTGAAATATTACAATTTAAAATGACCGTTTTCTCTTTTAACATTTTAAAATGTAATATATTCATGTGATGGCAAAGCTGAATTTTCAGCATCATTACTCCAGTCTTCAGCTTAAATAACTAGATTATTTAAAAATAGGCATTGCCACACTTTTGTTTAATATACAAACAATTCTTCAAACCATTCAATTAAACCATTCCAATCTTTAATTTCTTTAAATACAATATTGTGATTTATACAGTAACTGTCATATTGTGTCAAACCGCCAGCCTCTACTAGTGACAAATGTAAATATGTAAATATACTCACGGGTTGTCCATGCTGCCTTTCCGTTTTCTGGGCAGCTCCATGCCTGAGGCCATGCCGGTGGCTGAGGTGGGGGTCATCAAACCAGACAGAGAGACAGAGAGGCCCTGGGGTTCTTCCTCTAATGCATCTACTGCCAATGGTGGGAGGGATTTATTATAGTAAACTTACAAAAAGAAACATGCCAAAACACAACTACGTGCTACATATTGGAACCAGGGCACAGTGCAATAGATTTCATAACGGACATCTAAAGAATCAGACCATCTGTAATCGGCGGATTTTTGTGTGAATTCAGAGTGATACTTTTTGTCTGTGTGGTGATAATAAACAGGACATTTTATCATCTTGTGAAAGTCGTCTTAAAAGTGTAATCTTAAAACCCAGAAACCCAGTTTACACCTGGTTCTTAGAAAGAAAAGTTCACAGAGAACTACTTGCCGCATTGAGGCTGGGCGACCATGAACACAATACAGACAACCTACTTCACCTCCACAAAACGTGCATCACTCTTTCCTTTATGCACATCTATACGCCTATTCAGACAAGAAGGAATACGCAAGTTCAATTTAATACACGGTCTTTGACTTCCTGTACAAACAAAACTTTAAAACAAGAAGTGTTTTATAGCAGTGTATCTATTTCTATTTAAATAATATCCAGTCTCCATTATTGAGGACAGAGCAGCACTGTCAAACACTAAGATCATGCATCTGTTGAGTTAAAACGGCTTTAGCTTCTGTTTTTTGGCAACATTTACTGCAGCATTTAGTCATTGTTGCAAATGAAAGCAAAGGACTCTGATGGAAGACATTGTCAATTCAATTTCAGTTTTGGTTTCCATTTATCAAAGTAAAATCAAAAAGCCCTAGTGTGATTATTGAAATAAATATAAAATTATTATTATTATTATTGAAATAATATCAACAATTAGCCCATGCTGAAGTAAAGCTACAATGTGAATGCAAATAAATAAATCTCTTCACATAATATTATTATTATTATTATAACATTGAAAAAGAAAAATTATTTCCATGTTAAAAAGTTATTATTGAAGAAATGTTTTATTATTGATTAAATTATCATTACTCTTATTATTGAAATAACAACTAGTCCATGCCAAAGTAAAGCAATGTGAATACATTGTGAATGCACAAAAAAAATAAAAATAAATAAAGCTTCACACAATATTATTACAGTTATTTCAACAATAACAACTGAAAAATAAAAAAATGAAGAATTTTGTTATTATTATTGAAATAACCACTAGCCCATATAAAGGGTAAAACTACAAAGTGAATGCTAAGAATAAAATTAAGCTCTTCACACGAGTACTGTTCATCATATTGCAGTTCAAATCACAATCACAGTATTTGTTGCACTAACTGCAATATTACTGTTCTGAGCAAACTCTACCTGGCACCTGGCAGACACATAATGGAGCTGTATTTGCCATCTGTTATTGCCATTGACCACCATAATCCATTCACAAACTCCCTGCAAGCAGAGCAACTTATTCATGAAGAGGCTTTAACAGGGCAGTCTGTTTTCCCGCCTGCTTCACCTGTTGCTTTAAGCCTCTAAGATCAACAAGCCCTGAACTGCATCTGCACGTCCTCCTCCGACCGGCCATGTGTACACGTGCATGTACTCTGCGTGTGTGTGTGTGTGTGCGTGTTGTCACAGTGCCATCAGGTTCAGGCGACAATGGAACAGGCCAGGCCAAACACAGCTTGTGCCCCTGGCTCCTATATTTAACAGTGCTCCGCAGGCTTAGTGACCTAAATAGTCGTTAACAGATCGGCAACAACCTGATTTTTAATCCTGTGTGCTGGAGTGAAGATCTGCGGCGGGATTATTTGGTTTTATGAGGCCGATAGGAAGGCCGCACCCAACAGTAAAGAGCTCCGTCTTTCACTGGCTCATGATATTACCTGGACTTCACTGACCTGCATTCGGTTACTAGCGCTCATGACGACTGTGTGACGTCATCTGCACAAGAGAAAGGCCATTTCACTGACTCACTATTCATTTTCCAGGATATATATATATATATATATATATATATATACACATATACATATACACACACACATGCCTACGTACAATTATTTTCACTGTATTAAACCTAAAAAAGAACACTCACATCACTCATCACCTCAACCTACTTCTCAAAACAAATGCATTTTAAGTGTAATTATACTCTTTAAATGTCATTAAAAGCAATACACACCCATAAATTGCAAAATGCCTGAATAATTTAGTAGATTATCCGTCTAAATAACTTGGAAAAACAGTCAATGCAAGCACTACTTGTCATCACGGAGAAAAATTATCACAAGGCGAGGTAATTATTCATGATACTTTGCACTGTTACCATAGAGTTGCACGAGAAACATGCCCAAACTCAATTTATTTACGTCAAACGTTGTGCAAGAAACGTGACAAAAGTGTGTAAAAGAAGGTCAGTGATTCCACTTCAATGTTTTTAGCTTTGGCACACTTTTGACACCACACCTTGGTAGTATTTTACGTCTCACGGTTGAGTATTAAATGAACTGTTAAGCTAAATGTTGGACAAACAGGTAACCACAGGGTTTAATTATAACTATGTTGACGTCAAGTTTTTATGTCCAGTAAACTTAGAAGACTTCTGTGATGTATTGAATGCTCTTGCAAATTCCCTCAATAAGTCAGTTCTACTGATGGGAGGGAAGAAGGATCTGCTGTAACTTATTATAAAATAAATATTTACTCATTTGTGAGACAAAAGCTTAAATAAGAGCTAGCTTACAATCATTCAGTCACTGAACAACAACAAGGTCACCAGGACTTTGACACAAAGCAGAGAGTCTGGTTTCAACCTGAGTGAGTTTATTTTTCAATAATGACTGGCTGACTGTAGATTATTCTACTTATTAAATGGCTACTTATCAAAACAACTAAAAAATAAATAAATGAAATATTGAATAAACAGACTAAAATTCAGCTAAAAATGATTTGTTAAGAAAAGACTGTTAGTTTGACACTCATTATACAACAATATTGGGTGATTGACCAATCACAATCTATATATACAACTAATATTTAGCATAATAATATAATACATTTATTATGTCTGCACTTATGCTATTGGTTTCAAGCTTAAAAAAAGAAAAAGATATGGTTACTGATTACATGTGCAACTGACATAGCCACAATAATGTTCATTGCAAGGCAATTATGTTCATTTTTCAGACTTTTCCATATGAAGATGACTCAGTTGCATGGTATGCTCTATTTTTCAGTTCAGTTTTAGACTTTCTAGAAATTTGTCTAAAATGTGAGAATCCGTAGACATGACAAATGTCTAAAACAAAAAGCTAAAAAAGGCATTCAGTTTAGACATGACCTAATTTTTCTAACAAATGACAAAAGTGCCTTGCCTCAACAGCTGGCAATTTATCAATAGACTGCTTTAAAAGTATTTAATTATTTTGATAATTAGGCAATTAACCCATGGCTATAACCACTGCATAGATAAGCTACAAACTGACACTCCTATTTAAAGAAAAAAAAATTAAGAAATTGTCTTTCAAATTTCTAATGGATCACAACAAATAGTCTTCATTTACTTATCTCTTATAAGCAAAACTGTGGCATAGACTTTTGGATTTTAATGTATTAATCATTATTGCTTTTAATCCTTATCTGCCATGTACACTTTATTTTGTGATTTTCAGTAAAGAATTACTTATATTTCATTCTAACACAACTAGCCATAAATGAAAGACACATAAGCATCGGATTTAGAAATCATTTTGATGTGGGTTTGTAATAAACTGGATAAGTAAATGGTAAATTCTTTGAGCTTGATGCTGGCATTGCTTTATGCAAATCTCAAAGCTTACCAGCATCTGGCCCTTCTACATAAAAAAATAAACTGCTCTACAAACATGCGAATGACCAAGAAACACCAATAATGCACAAAAAAAAAAAAAAAATCATATGCACACACATCTTAATAGTTTCTCTGAAAACAAGGGAAGAATAAATGCTTAACATCTAAATAGCATGATCTAAAAAAAAAAAAAAATCTAATGTCTAGACATGGAGGCAACAGGAAACTGTCTCTTCGACAGGAGAGGAAGTCAAGACAAGCTGTAAAACTGACACACAGTGTTGAGATGTGACAATGAGAACATTTTAAGAATGATATCAAAACAATAATTCTTATCTATTATTTCTGAGATTTAAAGAGGTCTGTAAAGTGGTCCTTGAGAATGAGACTTTGAACAAGAATCTCCCATTCAGTTTAATAAAAACGCATTCTCAAAATAGCCTCCATTCAAATCACAGGAGCCTCTTCAAAGACCATGACAAAGTGTATATGCAACACTTATGCATGCACCACATAATAAGATGATAGGCTGCAATCTTAAATTCTCTGCTGAATAATTTTGCTTTTATCTGTACTTATGTGTCTGCTTGCACATATAAAATTAAAATTCCTATAACACTATTTTCAAAGCACTCTCTATTTCACACAATGCAGTCCTGGACATTTGATGCCTTTGAGATGTATAAAAACTCTTCCATCTGGGGTAGCAACCCATCGTGCAACATATTTAATCTAATATATGCTATAGGCTAGCTTTAGACAGGTATAGTCAATCAAAGTGTTGTTAAAAAGGGTCACACTCACAATACACTGTGCTGACCTACTTTTGACCAAATCTTCTCCTTTAGCTTTACAGCCTTCATAGTTAACTTCTAATAAAACATTTTAAGTATTCAGGCCAAGGAATCTAAGAAATGTTTATATAGATTAAATACTTTTGCAAGTAATGGATAAACTAACATTTAAATGAGTTTAATACATGTTTTTACACTGTATATACCCGATATATGATATTAATATAGAAAGCGTGTTAAATGTTTAAAACATATATTTTTTTAAATACAGCAGTGCAAAGCGATACAATATGCAATGAAAAATACAAAATAACATTATAACATAATATAATAAAATATAACATGATATCATAAATTATAATATTATATTATAATATTACATTTACATTACATTTAGTCATTTAGCAGACGCTTTTATCCAAAGCGACTTACAAATAATATTATAATATAATACAATATAATATATGGCTTTCCTTCAGAATGGTGCTAGAAACATTAAGGTCAGGCGCGGACTGGCCATTGGGAGCACCGGGACGTTTCCCAGTGGCCTGGCGGCTGATTTGGCCCGCTGCCCTGTGTTTTTTTTTATTATTATTATTATTTTATTTTTTTTTTGCCTTCCCAATGTGCCAAAGTGATAATTTCCGATTGTGGCATTCCCTAATAAATCGATAATAAATCATAAATCGGTTTTAATACGCTACTGTAGTTTTGTCTTTATTAACCTAGTTGAGTATTAAACTGCTAGCAGCTGTTAGGCTGTCAGTAGCACCCCATTATTATCATCAGTCAGAATACTGTGCTAAAGGACATCATTACCGATTGGAAAGTTACATTAATAAATTTAGCAGGCAGATATTCACATGGATTTCTTGTATAGAAAGGGAGGGAGCTAGAGCAAACAGCAACAACACAAAAATATCAGTCAGCCCAAAAATACAATATGTGTTCAGTATTAGGATTTTCAATGTAGGCACTTTAGAAAATTTGTTTTAATATATTTGTATGAATTATAGGTTTGTTAAATATTGGGTATTTAAGTAATTTTAAGAGAAATAACATTATGTGCAAACAAATTGCAATGAGGTGGTTGTTTTGCAACAGCACAGTTCTGTTAATAACAGTAGACCTGCTGGTGAAGAAGTGACAGGTACAAGAAAAAAGGGAGTGACAGATATTGGAGAAAATGAAGAAAAGGAAAAGGGAAGTGAAGGTGCAGTTGAAAAGAGAACCTTTAATTATTTTCCACGGCCCCGACTAAAGACTTAGACCTGTGATGGTCATACAAATAGGCTAATAGGGTTGTCCATGTTCCAGAATTTGTTGTGGGTGTATGGGATGGCCTGGATGAGTGAGAGATTTCTCGGCCTGAAATTTTGTCCCAGTCCGCCCCTGATTAAGGTCATAATATAATATAATGTAATATAGCCCATAAGGATAAGGAATGATTTTGAGGAAATTCATTATTACAGGATGGCACAGATTCAGACTTTTTTGTATGCAAAGAATGTTTCAATAAAATATCGACAAGGCTTTCAAACTGTAAATGTAGGAATAAAATCAGCTCATTCTATGTGCTTTTTTCCAATGCACTGCATTGTTTTTGCATTGCACTTTTTAATGACATTTGATCATTTTTATTATCTTCATTTATAAACATACGTATATTAATATCACTGAGGGAAGACTCACATTAAATAATTAATAAACAAAGAAGTTATTAATATAGAATGCTGTCTTTTCCCCCCTACACATAATCCCACAGACAATTTACCAGGACAAGTGCATTTTATTTATCAGCTTTGCCAGAATTTACCAGGATAGTAAATAACTGACCTGAAAAACACCTATCACCAAAATGACTGGAATCTGTAACTCAAAAGGCCAGTTACCTAAGAGACATACTTTCCAGATGAGACCCTAAATTCCAGTCACGTTTTTCAGTGTTGGGAAAGGGAGGGGGGAGTCTGTCACGAGAGGAACCAAACTGACAGCAGATTTAGGTTACACACTTTAGCGAAAATTAAGAGCACAAGTGCCCTATTACATTAAACAGCTTTGTTTCAGATTGTTTATAGTCTAGTTATGCAAAGGTTCACTGATTGAGTTAGGCTGAAGAGAGAAAGCAACGCTTGAGGAAGAGGAGGTCATCACAGCTCTGGCCTACAAGTGTGCCGAGTTTGACCTACATATTACACAACCATCATGTTATAAGAAATCAGACTAGATCAGGCAGCACTATGACCTCACAATGCTAATGATTCACATTTACGTCACAAGAGGCAGTTTCACTCATTAAAAATGAGACTGAATTTACTAAGGGAAAGGCACCTCAGACAGTGTATGTGTGAGCTCCAAAACTCCAAATATATAAAAAAAACAAAAGTGACGAATTAAAATGAACACAGAATAAACTTTCTGAAGAAGAACAATAGAGTCAGAACCTTTTTTTTTGTGGCTATTTTTGGCTTATTATGTAGGCTATGAAACCATATATTAAAGAATTATCTGAATAAAAGATGAATTATCAAAAGTCAGTATTATAGTTTTCTACACCCTTTAATACTATGTCTGAGAACCAAAAACATCCGATTTACGAACGAATGACTCTTGTGAAACGAATCAAGCACTTACGATTCAATCAGTCGGATTATTAATGAATTAATTTGACTCGCTTACTAAAATCGCAAGTTGTTATTTTTGTCAGATCTTAAAGTAAACCAAAAACTGTTCTGGATAGTTGCATATGGCAACGTGTTAAAGACACACATCAGAAGTTGTAGTAATCAATAAATAAATAAATAAATAAATAAAGAACAACTTGATTAAATATCTTAATTACATTTTCAGTTTGTTTTCTGTTTTTATACAATATACAGTTACGGCCAATAGCATTTATGCCTCCTCTTAAATAGTCAATACACTACAATTGTAATTATTTTCTGCTTTTTGTGTTGAACAACAATGCTGAGGGCAATACATATAATACACTTTTTTTTTTTTTAATTCTATATATTTTTTCCCCCCACAAAATAAAAGCGTGGCTAACATGTTAAGGAACCGGAACAACCAAAAGACGAATCGCAAACAGAACAGTTCTATTCTTTATAATTTCCACCGTTAATATACGCAAATGTAAACACAACAGGCTAACGTTAAATCATCGATTTAACGCATTTTTCGGATAAAATCTGATTATTTTATTATGATCATCGGTGGAGGTTAGGAAAATATATAATTAAAAAAGTATGCCATATGAAAGATGAAAACACAGAAAAAAAAATCGACAGTAGCATGCGATTACACACATTAAGACATTTAAAGAACTAGCATAGCCACAACTGACTTAATGTGACGGCAGCCAATCTGCCAAAGGCCTCGCAAAATAACTACAGCACAACATACTACATGTTGAAAACGTGATTATCAGTCACATTAAAACCAGAAAATGTGGTAAAAAGCTGCGTTAAAGCCCGAAATGTGGCACGGCGAGCAGTTCCGACGCGCCTCCGCTCGGGTTTGCTAGAGCTCGCTCTACTGAACTACTGACCTAGTTTCGCTGCGAACGCGAGTGTGCAAACCAATCAGCGGGGAACACCGAGAGCTCCCCTCTCCTCCGCCCGGTACTCAGCGCAATCTACACCAGCTCTCTCCGCTTCAAGCGGACCCGTCAGGGTGGACTAACTTGTATTGTTTTAAGCGGCGAGTTACCTGGATTTTCCCCCGTCGCTCCGTCACCGCCGCCAGCCGCTGTATTCCTCGCCGACATGGCTGGAGCCGGTACGCCGGGGCCCAGGACTCCGATGCTGCATGTGGAAAACGAAGGCGGTGGTAATTATTTGCAAAGGGGGGAGAGAAAGAGGAGAGATGAAGGCGGAGGGGGGACGGCGAGGCCTGAATAATTGATTTAATTGTTTTTCTTTACAACTAACTCAGTTGGGAGGGTGGGCCGAGCGTATAAACGTGCAAGGAGAGGACACGATGGAATCAGGACAGTGGTTGAAATCCGGGGAAACGCGGAAGACGACGAGTCGACGCACAATCTCCTCCTACCATCATCAACACCGCCTTCTCTGCTGTCCGTTCCCTCACGTTACTAACCTATAAGTCACGCGATATGTTATGCAAGCCGAGAAAAATGCGGTCACGGATGCGATGGCGGTATGCGGTACTGAACGAGTGCCGGTGTTGGCCCACACTGGTCATTATCTTTTCAATTGCAGCAATGTAATTCGACCATATCGCATTCAGTTCTTGCACAATCATATATATTTAGACTAGAACTGTCTGTTATTTTGAGTCATTAGCTGAATGTACGTAAGTAACATATTGATGATTTGTTGGGGTAAGTAAATGATATAAAAAAATAAAATAAAAAAAAAACAGACCAAAAATAGGCCTACCAATTCGGTTTGTTTAAAAGTATCAAAATATTTGATGCATTTTAAATAGATTAAGTCTTAACATTTTGTCTCAACGTCTGTAAAAAAAACCCATAGGCCTATTTGTCTGCAACAAATGCAAATAGTTTAGAAATACTTACAGCCTGTGTAAATCAGTGTCAGTACAAAGAACACTAAAACAAACCACAATGACATTTTATATTTCGTGTATGAATTTGACTTATTCTATTTTTTATTTTATTCGTTGTGGCAATCAGTTTTACCTGTTTATTTTGAGTAACCTGATCATATTGTACAAATGAAACAAAATAGAATTTTAATGAGCTTATCAGTAAGACATTTACTCTTTCATGTTGTAACAGACTAAACTGAATTAGGCTATCCCTGGTTTTATTAATGTAATGATAATACATTTGAAATAAGTAAAATGGAATAAATAACAAAAGCGCCCTGTATATTTAATCATATTCAAATTTTCATTAATTTTGCTTAGAGAAACTGTTGTGTATGTAGACCTTTTTTGTCACGTGAAAAAATAAAATCTTTGTTCTTGAAGCTGCATTTGTTTTTTTTACCTAAATATGCTGTATAGTCTATATTTTATATGGATTTTAGGGATTCATTTTATGAATGTGTCTTTGCATTGTTTTTTTATGTTTGAAACCAAAAACTCTTCTTTTCGTTCTTCGTACGTGGCTAACTCAGTTAGCTGGATTTGATTGTTGACGATTTCTCTTGATCTTGGATCATTTGGTTCTTCGAAGCTCATCCTGGACTTGCTGTCATAGCAACAGGTCCGTAAACTTTTTCATGTAAACAGGATTAGATCGCATCTTTTTAAGCAGAATTGATACTTAAAATAGGTCCCAGTCATCGCTACTTTATTACAAGAGTATACTGGTCCAGGGACAATCATTTAAAATAATAATAATTTAAAAATTAATTTGAAAATAAGATAATGTTGTGTATACTAGACACAGCCAGTTTTACTACTTGAAATATTTATTAGTGATGAAATAATTACTTTATAATTGTATTGGATTCTTACACACATGCTATACAGTCAATCTGAGCTGTGCATTAATTTGAGTGATGACAGATATTATGGGAGGGGCTTGATGGAGCCTCAGGAGATGCAGATAACTTGATCTCTAAGAAACTGTAATTAATGCTGTCACGTAACAAATCTGCGTCAAAGATAAAATTAAATGAATTGCTAATTACAACATTGAAAAAAATGTAAAGCCTGTACAAATACTAGAAGTCATGAATATAAATAATTGGGAATCATAATAAATAAATAAAATAAATAAAAAAACAGTCCACATTTCATTTATCTATTTATATCTATATACATTTATGTAGTTTTGTTCGCTTGGCTGTTTCCTTATAAAGGTCCAGAAATTTGTCAACTCTTTCGTCAGGTGTCTTTTTTAATGATATGATGTCATTACGTTGCTGTATTGCCGCCAGCCAATCACTGCATTGCTGATCGTGGTTTCGAGTATCGATACATCTGCCCTTTTTGGGGAACACGAGAACGCGCAGTAATCTTAGACAATTTAATCCAGATATTTTAATCTAATACGCAAATTCGTTTGAAGAACCAAATTAGCCAGAGATCAGTTATCAGGATTAGAAGATCTGGAATCTTTCAAATCATCTCAGATATATTAAGCGAGGTACGAAGAACGGACCCCTTATTACAACTTTCACACCTACCCTGTTTACATTGAAACGATTGAGTAACCAACTCTGACAGAAAAAACAGACACTAGCGCCAGCTAGTGGACAAGAGTTGCACATCTTAATCATTTTTATTTTCCTCTGTTGGCCCCTGAAGATAAACGCAGGTGATCTGATCGCTTATGTAGCTGCAACTGAGTCTATTGTAACAACACAAATACCCACAAACGTTACTGTTAAAAAGCAATGTTTTATTATTAGCACAATATTTCTCTGAAAACATAGAAGTATCAATGACTTTTAAAATTATTTCCATTTCTAGAAAAGTCATAGAAATGTATTGAATATAAATTTGCTCAGCTTCCCTTATTTCTATATTATAATTATAAAAAAAAAAAAAAAAACTTATAATGATGTATGGTTTGGGAAATCATAAAGCCTGAGAATGAGAATCATCCAACCATAAATTGTGGAAATTGAGACACAGGTAAAGCTGAGATATTGCATACAGAAAACAAGAGTTATAGTTTAATAATTCAAATTAATAATTTATGAGACTTCAAAAAGTCCAAATGTTTACCTTTATGATGCATCAGCACAGAAAGACAAGTTGTTGAATTGGGCAGCAAATATTTGATGTGGTGCAAATGCATATTTAAAAGAGATATTGTTTCTATATATGGATATAGGGAAAGGATAGGGTAAAAGATCAAGGCATAGTTCTACAACGAAGAAGTTATTTAAAAAAAAAGAAGAAAAAAAAGGTACTGACAAAAAAAAGGGTTGGGAGCTGCACATTTGCTCCTGTGAACCACTAGATGTCGCTCTATTCTTTAAAAACAGAAGTGCCTTGGACCAGAGTATGCTTTTAAGATACACTATACAGGTGCATCTCAATAAATTAGAATGTCGTGAAAAAGTTCATTTTTTCTTGTAACTTATTTCAAAAAGTTAAACTTTCATATATTTTAGATTCATTACATGTAAAGTAAAACATTTCAAAAGTTTTTTTTGTTTTAATTTTGATGATTAGAGCTTACAGTTCATGAAAGTCAAAAATCAGTATCTCAAAATATTAGAATATTTACATTTGAGTTTCAATAAATGACCATCCATACAGTATAAATTCTGGGTATCTCTTGTTCTTTGAAACCACAATAATGGGGAAGACTGCTGACTTGGCAATGATCCAGAAGACGAACATTGACACCCTCCACAAAGAGGGTAAGTCACAGAAGGTCGTTACTGAAAGGTGTGGCTGTTTACAGAGTGCTGTATCAAAGCATGTTGAATGCAAAGTTGACTGGAAGGAAGAATTTGGGTAGGAAAAGATGCACAAGCAACAGGGATGACCGCAAGCTTGAGAATACTGTCAAGCAAAGCTGATTCAAACACTTGGGAAAGCTTCACAAGGAGTGGACTGAAGCTGGAGTCAGTGCATCAAGAGTCACCACGCTCAGACGTCTTCAGGAAAAGGGCTACCAAGCCACTTCTGAACCAGAGACAACGTCAGAAGCATCTTACCTGGGCTGTGGAGAAAAAGAACTGGACTGTTGCTCAGTGGTCCAAAGTCCTCTTTTCAGATGAAAGTAAATTTTGCATTTAATTTGGAAATCAAGGTCCCAGAGTCTGGAGGAAGAGTGGAGAGGCACAGAATCCATGTTGCTTGAAGTCCAGTGTGAAGTTTCCACAGTCAGCGATGATTTGGGCTGCCATGTCATCTGCTGGTGTTGGTCCACTGTGTTTTCTGAAGTCCACAGTCAACGCAGCCATCTACCAGAAAATTTTAGAGCACTTCATGCTTCCTTCTGCTGACAAGCTTTATGGAGATGCTGATTTCATTTTCCAGCAGGACTTGGCACCTGCCCACACTGCCAAAGGTACCAAAAGCTGGTTGAGTGACCATGGTGTTACTGTGCTTGATTGGTCAGCAAACTCGCCTGACCTGAACCCCGAATCTATGGGGTATTGTCAAGAGGAAGATGAGAGACACCAGACCCAACAGATGACCTGAAGGCCACGGTCAAAGAAACCTGGGCTTCCATACCACCTCAGCAGTGCCACAAACTGATCACCTCCATGCCACGCCGAGTTGAGGCAGTAATTAAAGCAAAATGAGCCCCTACCAAGTATTGAGTACATATACAGTAAATGAACATACTTTCCAGAAGGCCAACAATTCACTAAAAATGTTTTTTTTATTATTGATCTTATGAAGTATTCTAATTTGTTGAGAAGAACCAAAGACTTAAACTACTTCAGTCTGTGTGCATTGAATTTATTTAATACACGAGTTTCACAATTTGAGTTGAATTACTGAAATAAATGAACTTTTCCACGACATTCTAATTTATTGAGATGCACCTGTATATACTATTATTAATATAACAAATAACTTCAGTAAAAGTTTATGGGTCAGTGATGTGGCACTTTTTCGTAAATACATTAAAATAAATCAACAGATTCAAAACATGACTTTAAAACATCATGAAAGAATCAGCAAACACAAAACCAAAGTTGTGTAATTTTACAGACATTTTAAAGATAAGTATTTATTTGAGAATAAAGGCAGATGTGTAGTTTTGTTATAAAATATTACTAAAATTTGAAATCGTTTTGCTGTCATGTAAAGAGGAAATAATAAAAGCTGTTAAGACCTTCATGACAGTGTGTTCTAGCCTGGTAATACCAAACTCTACTTCGCTTTGCTTCCACAGTTGCCAACTCTCGCGAGATAAACAAGCAACCGCACCTTAAAAAACAAGCCCAAAACAAGCCCAAGATCAATTATTTATTACCAATAAATGAGCCTGCAACATACTAAACTGAAACCACTCTTTTATCTGAAAAGCAAAAACAGAAGCTATTTTACAAAAATTAGCAAACTGCAACAAAAGTGGGAACAAAACTCATCTCCAATCACCTGTGAGCAGAATAGGATTGGAGAGATGGAAAAGGAAAAAAGCACAAGAGCTTCAAAGGGGAGCTGTAACATAGCCACATATTTATAGCCTAAAATATATTGGGGTCATTCTATGGAAATGTCCATTTTTCTGTCCCTAGCCTTTACAGAAATATTACACTTGAAAAACACTTGGTTACAATTTTTTATATATATTTTAAAATGAAACAATGTGTTATTTGAACAATTACACTTGAGCCATCAATGTGGCAATATTTGTTTTTAATTAATTATAAAGAATTCCAAGCACCACAAAACTGCTCGTTACAGCCATGTACAGAGGGAACGTGCTTTATTTTGAGGTCAAAAACAGGTTTTTCTTCCATTTAAAATAAAATAATGCATACATAACTATCAAATAAATGACATAAAAAAACAAAATGCCACATAAATATTATAGAAAAATATATAAAATATTATATTAAATTATAATATATATTATATTAAAAAAGAAAATATTATATAATATTATTAAAAAGATTATAAAAAAGATTTTAAAAAATCATCAAGCTGTCATTTATGTGTATTCATGAAGTCAAAAGGCAATCTAATAATGTGGTCTAAGTTTAAATGTTAAAAAAAAAAAAACATTTTAAGACATCTTGCCATACCAGGCTATTCGAACCAAATGTATTTACTCAGTATTAGGATATGACTACTTGTTTTTTATTACAGCCTGTGATTATTAATACATTACAAAAACATTGTAAAAATTAGGCTAAAAGAAAGTCATCCCACTCCTCTACGATCTAGGCATCTATCATCGCTTGGATAACAGCGTCACGCGCCTTCTTTTTGAATGTGATTTTTCTCCAATGAGGGCCGGAACATTTGAGAAGGGTATAACTGCAGCCTGGAGATCTCCAAATGGGGGCGGGAACTCCAAAACGGGGTGGGAGCTCCAAAATAGGGCGTGGCTTTCTCCCATTGACAGACAGGCACATGACACGCATGCGCAATTTTTTCTCCCAATCAACTTCAGCGCAAACTCCGCCCCACAGCTGATTCTAAAGATTTTATTGGTTGTGTCAATCACAGTGTTGATTTAATTTCCTACACTATGCTACAAAAAATGCTAACCCCTAAACCTACCCCACACCTGACCCTAACCTTAACCAGTGAAATTGGTGCTGAAAAGATAGTTGCGTTTCAGGAGATAAGCAGTTAATAAGATTATGTGATAATCTTATAACAAATCTTATAACTTTGCTTAAAACAAAGCGATAGAGTAAAATCTTTCCCCTGCGTTGCGCTGAGACGGCTCGTGGGAGAGCTCGTGGGTGATTCCCGTTTATATCATGAAGCAGAGGTTCAAACTCTGGTCCGAACACCACTGACCACGAGCTTTGGGCCCTGCTCTCAAGGAGAATATTGATTTATATAGCATATTTTATTTTAGATAAACTAGAAACAATGTTTAATTTATAAAGTGTTATTTTGAAATGTAAATCAATAACAATTGGCTGAAGCCAGAGCCAATGGTGAAAGTCTTTGCCGATGAGACCCCGCCCCATTTTGGAGGTTCCGCCCACTTTTGGAGTTCACGCCCCATTTTGGAGATCCCCGTTCTGCAGTTATACCTACTTGGAACATTTGGCAAATTATATTATTGCACTGGTGCTATTAACTGCGAGCAGACAGTGTGTCAATCAGTGCATTGGAGAATACGGCGAACATAAATATAGAAAACAAAGTTGCTTGTCAGATTTCCCTAACAAGCAACCATATCTTTTAAAATAAGCCCAAAAAACCGCAACCCGCGACCAGGGATTTTTTCCCACAACTTTACAAAAAGAGAAGCCCAAAGTCGTGTATAATACGCGGACTGTGGCAACTGTGTTTGCTTCGTAGACAGAGTCTGGAAGGGCATAATTGACAAGCGTTTACTTTCTCGTGGGGGGGCGCTTGTCTGAAGTTTAAAATCATTGGTGTAACCGTAAGCCAATCACACGCCTCCCCAGTTTCTCGCTGACGATCGGTAACAGTTGATAAATTAAACTTTTCCCAAAACCTGTCTGGAGTAGGGCCACAACATCACCTCCATTCAAAATGTGAACCAAACGCTCTTCTTGTTCGGGCTTCAGTTGGCAAATGCCGGGAATATTCTCCACAACAGAGCGAAAAGCATCCCGTGTCTCCATGTCCGCTGTCATTTTAGATTTCCCCAGAGCCATAGAGGATTTCCCTAACCTAAACTACAATCTGATTCAGCGTTTAGCGTCTATGTCACGGCTCTCAGCCCGCCCTCTGTTCGCTGGTTGGACGGCTGTTTCAAGTTCAAGTTCAAGTTGAGCTTTATTGTCATTCCGCTACATGTGGGGACATACAGTGGAACGAAATGTCGTGCCTCACGGGTCCACGGTGCTACATAAATACAGACATACAACACTGAAGTAAAACACTATAAACCTATACACAACTAACCTACTGACAGATTTTGACTAAGTATACTATATTGATAAGTATACTATATATAAATGTTTTCCCTATACAACTAAAGATAAAGATAAAAAATACAATCTATACAAACTATGCGAATGCTTCACATAAATACTGTACATGTGCAGAGAGAAACATTGGGCGGTATGCAAACTGGAGCGGATCGAGTGTGTTGGGGAGGCTGTTTTTGATTTTTTGCATGACTAACCTCTCAAAGCACTTCATCATGATTGGAGTCAGTGCTATGGGACGGTAGTCATTTAAACAGGACACCGGTGATTTCTTTGGTACCGGTATGATTGTTGTGGATTTTAGACATTTGGGGACGACCGCCTGGCTCGGCGAGGTGTTGAAGATATCTGTTAGGACATCCATCAGCTGTGCAGCACAGTCTTTCAGTACACGGCCAGGTATGTTGTCAGGACCCGCAGCCTTTCGTGGGTTAATCCTGGATAGGGTCTTTCTTACGTCGGCTACAGACAGACAGAGCGCCTGGTCGTTGGGAGGTGTTGGCAGTTTTTGTGCAGGTGTGTCGTTCTGCATTTCAAACCGTGAATAAAAGTGGTTGAGTGTATCGGGGAGGGATGGATCATCATCACAGGCCTGTGGCGGGGGCTTGTAGTCAGTGATGGTCTGAATGGCTTGCCACAGGCTCCGTGTGTCTCTGCTGTCCGTGAAGTGATTATTGATTTTTTGAGCATGTGACCGTTTTGCATTTTTGATGCCACAGGCTCTTGCTGTTTTGAGGGCTGCTTTGTCTCCTGATCTGAATGCTTCATCTCTGGTTTTAGCAGCCCACGAACCTCTGCTGTCATCCACGGCTTTTGGTTTGCACGCGTGGTGATGGTCTTGGTGACTGTCACATCATCAATGCACTTTTTGATGTAAGCAGTCACAGTTTCAGTGTACTGCTGCAGGTCTGTGTGGTTGTTGTAGGTGGCCGCCTCTTTAAACATGTTCCAGTCTGTGCACTGAAAGCAGTCCTGTAGTGTTGAAGTAGCATTCTCTGGCCAAATTGTGATGAGTTTTTGAACCGGTTTGGCGAGTTTCAGAGGTGGTCTATATGCTGGGATTAGCATAACAGAGATGTGGTCTGAGTACCCGAGGTGGGGGCGGGGTACAGCCTTGTAAGTGTTCTTTATGGTTGTGTAAACAAAGTCCAGTGTATTATTTCCCCTTGTTGCAAAGTTTACATGTTGGTAGAACTTTGGCAAAACTGTCTTAACTGTCTTTCGGAGCCAGAGATAATCTGGGAGCTGGTTTGCTATATCAGACTGAGTACAGAAGCGAACTGAAATTGAGCGGAAGTACGAAGTCTGACGTAGTCACGGAAACGGTGATGCTTTGAACACCCTGTTCTGATGACGCAAGAGTTGCAACTATGGCAGCTGAGAAGGCCATTCTTTGTGTTCTTTTTGAAGAATTTTCGGAGCCTAATGAAATCGGTATAAATACGTGTTTAATACTGCAAAATATGCTCGATGTTACAGTCACTGCCCTTGCCCTCCAGAATAAAAGAGAACATCCCAATCGAGTGAAGGGATTTGTGGAAACTGTGGTTCCTAATTATTGTGATCCAACATTTGCCTCGCATTTCAGGATGAAAAGAAAACATTTCAGGTGAAGGATAATCCACTTCTTACCTCCGAGATTGTGTTATGATCTATATGACCTTATTATTTTTATTGTGAGTATTAGGCTTATCATTATTGCTGATCAGTGTTATTGTGCTATGATATTGTAATATTTACCATTATATAATCAGAGGAGTATAGAAAAGTATATGAAAGTGTCACTCCACAATACAATAGCAAATATATATATATATATATATATATATATATATATATTTATTTTTTTTTATATATAAAGGAAAGGAAAGGAAAGGATGTGGACCAGAAGACATTGCAATTACTACATGATATTTAGACAGACTTAAAGAAGTTCCAGATCTATACTTGTGCTCTTATTATTTCAGTTATTTTGCCTTTAATGTAAATAAACATGTGCAAACAATATACTTGCTCTTGTGAATTAAATTTGATGTTAATTACATTTACTTACAAATTCATCATCATCATCATGTTGATATGCTATGTTACTATAAAAATCTTACGACAAACATGTCTTCTAATATCTTCAATTGTTGTATACCGAGCTGCAGCGGACACATTTGTAAATGACTTCACTTGGACCCATTGTGCGAGCTGTCTCTTTAATACCACGTGGTTTATATACATGTTGCTGCTGATTGGGCTGATATTTTTGACACACCCACCAAACAAGAGAAAACATATCTCAAACCCCGTTGCACACCGTTTCCAGGAAACATGTCGTTCAACCCGGAAACCATAGCAAAACGTTGTGCACCGGTGTGAACTTGAATGTGGCCCAGGTCAGTATGTGTAAAAAATGGTTTGTTGAAAACAAGTATGTGCAATATAAGTGGCCAGTTCTTTTTCCGCTATAAGTCTGTACTGTAACTCTACATTAAAATTGCAGGTGTTAAACCAACACCGCAGTGTAGAGTTCATTCCTGCAGACCAACACTTTAACAATGAAGATTTTCCTGTGCATAGGTATTAAGTTTTAAATAATAAATACAATTTTATTATTATTATTTATTTATTTATTATTGTTTTGGTTCAAAAGAATCTTAATTTGCACGAATGTTCATTTTGATTGTGGAAAATAGTTAATGCCTGTTTCTCTCAGTTATTTATGACCTTTGCATTGAATGGCAGTCCTTCAGTGAGGAAGCTCCAGATTTTATTCATGGCAAACAGACTATTGAGGCTCCTACAACAAGCATCAGTGAAACACAGCCTGAGAGCCGTGCAGACTACCAATGAATTTTTTAGACCTCGATATCTGAATTTTTAAAGCACTGCATTTTTGATGATTATTGCATAAAAGAATCTTTCATAGGAAAAAGGTGCAGCCCTTCACTTACAGAAGCAATAGAATTAGATTGCAAATGTGACTTTTGTGCATCAACGGCCCTCACAGTTTGAACCTTTATGTCAGTGTTTGGTTGTTGACGTTGATACGTTTGACCCATGAACCCCTGGAACTGTTTCTCGGGATAAGGGTTAGATTGGGACTAGAGGACGCAGTGTCTTGTTACACCTGCTCGTATCATACAACCCCGAGCCTGCGATCCTTGACTTCGCTATCAATATTTAATGAGCTCTGCTAGTCACTCTTTTTGGCCTGCTTTCGTATGGGCAAGACCAAGAAGGGAGGGGTTGGAGAAGAGGCAGGTGTTCGGCATCTTCTGTCACTGTCTGTGAGGGAGCTGAGGAGAACGCCGGAGTTTCCATTATTGATGTATGCCAGCATAACTTTCGCAATGCCGATACACTGAACCGAAGACACCCGGATTTGCCCCATTTCTCTCCTTGTGCCTCGTTTCTGGATGTTCTCAGCCCAAACCGCATGAAGGATTGTACCCAGACCGTCCAAACCAAAGTCCCTCCTCTTCTTTCTCTCTGTTCCGTCTCTGGCTCAGTATCTCTCCTCCTCCCCTCCAGCACACCTAGACCATCTCAGTCCAGCACAGGAGAGGATGCGCACCAGCGCCTAGTGGATATCCTGCTTTTTTGTTCTGCAAGAGCAGAAGCGTGAGAAGACAAGTGTTTGAGGGACAGAAGAGCAAGGGAAGGAGAAATGCCACTGGGGGGGTTTGCGGGTCTAAAGGAGAAGCTCAAACCGGGGAAGGAGGAGTTGAAGAACAGTGTGGGCGACTCTCTGGGGAACCTGCAGAAGTAAGTGTGAAGGCAGCTGAATTGGAGTCTAAGCGCTGAGAGGAGGATATGAGAAGATTGCTTGCTTATATATACTGTATCATGCTTTTGGTATTGAATTAAATTCAATTATGGGAAGGGATTTCGAATTTCGAATTGAGAAATCAACTCAAAATTTATTGAGCAGCTGATTTATGAGATAAATCAATCATATTTCATATAAAATATAATTGAAAAAATGGCAAAGAATACACTACAGTATTTATAAAGTACATAGTGTAACTATACAGGACTATAGAATAGAATATAATCATAGAACTATTATGTTTTCAAAGATTTGCGATGAGGGATAGTATAATTGTATTTTAAAATATATATATATGTTTTAATGTTTGAAAAACTGTATTCAAAGTATTTCTACATTGCAAATTGTTTCTCAAAGAAAGTAAGGAATAAATCTTAAATTCCTACGTACATTCTTATAAATATTCATATCAAAATGTTGCCACAGGATATCTTTGCTTGTCAGGGCATCTAGAAATATCACTACATTATTATGCAAAAACATAACATATTCACTTTGTATCTTGGCCAGTAATTTAAATGTTATCCAGTTTTCTAGGTGTTTTCATATATTTAATATCTAGTACATTTGAAGAGATTCAAAACCTGAAGATTTCACATTAGAGTGAAATACACGTCACATATTTCTTGCACATTGGACAGCTTTATATGTGAGATAATGTACATAATTTCCTGTGTCTGTGTAATATTGCCAGGAAATCTCTTAGAGCTGGTAGAACTAGAACTACACAATATAGAGGGGGAAAATTAATATATGGTTGCACACTAAAGTCATGCAATATTTATTTTCATCCCTACTTTAAAAATTGCTTAATTTTGCAGAATTTCATGCAGAATTTCATTTAGATTTGTGTATAAACTAAGCATGCATAAAATGCACCATAATGTAATAAGACAAAGTAGAGCATTATAATAGATGCTCAAGAGCAATACCATTTCCAAAAGCAACAAATATGATTTAAAATATATTAACACAATTAATTACAATAGCAATGACAACAATATCTAGTAGAGTACCTGCTTTTGAAAATGTACCGAAAGTGTTCATGACAGAAAATACAGTAAATGTTTTGGCTGTTTGCCAGACTTTATTTGAGAGAATGCAATGTTATGCTCAGATAGAATGGCATCTAAATACCTTTAATTTTTTCTTATTTTTACATTTATTGTGGTAAAAAGTGAACAATATATTGCCTTGGCTGGATGATTATAATGTAAAAGCTGTTAATGTTGGTTGATGGTAATCCTCGCTCATGGCTTTGTGATGTTACAGGTGATACTGTCTTTTTCTGGCCAATTCTCTCCACATCTATGTCATTGATTATATTTGACTTTATTTATTTAGTTTTTTAATCTTATGGCAATTTAAAAAATCTATACAGTCTCCACTCATGCTGTTACTAAAATCAAAATGATAAGAAGTATCTTGAGAGTTTTGAATTAATTTAAAACCAAAAATGCAAAAAAAAAAACAACGTATGGAAACAATGTTTTTCTGATCTGAATAAGTGTATGTATTGTTCACAATAGAAACAAATAGTGTGTGATCCATTTCAAGAGTGTACCAGATCAGTACTTCACCTTAAAGTGGCTTATGTGCAATAACAATGCTTCACAAACATCAGGAACAGGCTCTTGAAATGATGCTTCTTGATCCTCCATTCACAATCCTCCAGTGTCCAGCTTTTAGTGAGCTCCTTCCTCTGTGTGTAGAAGAACTCAGGTGTGCATTTCAAAATAGGCAGATGAAAGTAATTCCTGTGAGGTGGAGGATGAGAGGAAAGATGCAGGTTCAGTAATGGAACAGGTGCGTGGGGGCGAGATGGAGGGAACACCAAACACAATGTGACCTTTTCAACGCCACACTCTGGCAACCCTTGCTGGCCCCCTCCAACTCCAACTCCCAGTCCATCAGTACATCACTCATAAATATGGGTATATCACTTTCAAACAGCACTGAGTTGAATCTATATCAGCTAAAGCTACATTTGCAATCCAAAAAGACCCAGTTTTGGTTTATACATCAGTTATGGAGTGATATATATATATATATATTTTTTTTAAATCTTTTTGTCTACTGCAAGCAACCATTTTTTTATCCTATGTATAGGAAGATTGATGGCTCTAATGCGGCTGAAGAGGACAACATTGAGCTGACAGAAGATGGTCGGCCAGTGGCGGCCCCTAAACGCAGCCCACCCCTTTTGGATTGTGGCTGCTTTGGCCTCCCCAAACGTTACATCATTGCCGTCCTCAGCGGACTTGGCTTTTGCATCTCATTTGGCATCCGCTGCAACCTCGGTGTAGCCATTGTAGAAATGGTTAACAACAACACTGTCTACATCAACGGGACTGCCGTCATGCAGGTGAAACTTAAACTATCAAATGTAAAGGGATAGTTCACCCATACATGAAAATGTTGTCATCGTTTACTCACACTCATGTTATTCCAAACAAGTATGAATTTCTTTCTTCTGTTGAACACAAAAAAATATATTTTGAAGAATGTTGGTAACCAAAATGTTGCTGGTAGCCACTGACTTCCATAGTATGGAACAAAAAATACCATGGAAGTTAATGGAATAACATAAGGATGAGTAAGTGATGACAAAATGTTCATTTTTGAGTGAACTATCAATTTAAGACTATCAAAGTTAACTAAAGAAGTAAATACAATTTTACCACACTTACCAAATTTAATATTATCTTATATCTTATCTTTAGTTTTATTAAACTGTTCTATTGACAACTCTCATTCTCTGGCTTTTATCAGTAACAAATAACAAAAAATAAAAACTTATAGTGTATCTATTTCCTAACCATGCACACATGCACATGCACACGCACACGCACACGCACACACACACACACACACACACACACACACACACACACACACACACACACACACATAGACAGACACACAGACACACACAAACTGTCATGTACAAACTGTCAAATTAATGGAAGTAATGGAAATGGTTACTTAAGTAAAGTAAATATAAGTAAATATTTTACAGATAATATTTAAATTTTATTTGCTTAATTTTATCATGCTTAATATTTTTCTCAAACAGTAAATGGGTCTTTATATATACATGAAATTATACATATATTTTTTTAAGAGTGGGTCCCTAGCAATCATATTCAGGGGTCCTTGGCTTGAAAAAGAAAGAAAAAAATCTAGATAGGCCGTTTGACTTTTTCAGCTATCAAGTTCAAAGGCCCGATTATCTTTTTTTCTGGCTTGAATTCTCATTAGTGACTTTTTAGGTAGTTGGCTGCCACAGTTTCCTGTAATTTCCTGTCATAAGAAATTTTAGGAGGAAGACATGACTCACACACACACATACTCAGGGGTCATTTTACTATGAATGTCTTATGATAACTCATTTTTATATCATACACAGAAATGTGCATACAAAAATTTACTTTTTTTATTTTATTAAGATAAAGCTAACGTTGTCTCCTCTAATGCTTGTCTCCTTCAGCCAGCTCAGTTTAATTGGGATCCAGAGACAGTGGGATTGATACACGGCTCTTTTTTCTGGGGCTACATTGTCACTCAAATCCCTGGAGGTTTCATCTCCAATAAGCTAGCAGCTAACAGGTGAGCCTCGTCTTGACGCACGGGCCTCCACGCCACGTTTGGAAGGCAGACGTTTGTTCCAAAATACAACTCACATATTGCATTCAGTGTTGAAAGGTGTCTGAAGACCCAAGGGACCACACGAGTGCAGTGGTCAGGGCTGCGAGGGTTAAATTTGTACCGTGTGTTGATTAGAGGGGCGATAGCGGTCTTGTAATAAAAGCCTCACAGGAAAAGAGGACACGTGGCTGACAGAGTTAATAATGAAAGATCCAGCAGTAGATCTCTCGCTGAAACACCAGCCACTGGAATATTACAAGTGTCACTTACACACTGTTTTGGAAAAAAAAGAAGCAGATGGATGGATTAAATGGAGATAAAGGACAACTGAATGAACCAAAATGACTCTCTTCTGTGTGATCCAGTGATGTAGATGCACTAGCATCATGCCTATTCAAACTGATTATTTTTGGGAGAAAAAGGTCTTTGGTAATTAGTTTGCAAAAATATTGAAGGTAAAAAATTCATAATTCGATCAGTACAATCAAGTTGGATATCCAATCAAATCTGCATATACATGATAGATCAGGGTTTGAATCCAGGCCCCCGTAGATGCTAAATAAAAGCTGTACCACTAGACTAGTTATTTTAGTATCTTTAAGATACTATTATAGCTTTTATTAATATTTTATTATTAGTTTTTTTAGTTTTAGTAATTTTTTATAGTCTACATAATTTTTATTCATTTTTATTTTGGTTTTAGTTTTAGTTATTTTAGTGCATCAAGTAAAACTAAATGAAATAGATAAATGTTGCCTTTTTAAAAGTTTTTTTAAATATTTTATTTTATAACTAATTATATAGTATATATAGAGAGAGTTCAAAAATGTTTTCCTTCGATTATGTCTTAATGAAATACATAAAGATCCTGACTAAAACTAAAAATATTAAATTATTACTCTAATATTCATTGAAAATGATGGTTGCACTCACGCTTCAAACTAAATTCAGTGCATTTCTAATGCATTTTGATATTATTTTGTGATATGAAATCCTCATTACAGTATTTTTTCAAGTTACAAAATTACTCTCTAGGTGTCACTAACTCATCACTTTATATGATGTCAAGAAGAAACAAATATTTTATGATTAATGTCTTTCAGAATTTCAGGACTGATGATAGAGTTATTCAATTCAGTTATTCAGATAACATTATGGCATTACTTATCCTCACTGTGTGCTTTTCCACAAAACATTATTTATATAAATCTAAATAATTTAAGGCCACATTTTTTAATATGGCTTAATTATGACTGAATCCATGATACCAAAGTCTCTGGTCTTTGGTATTTGGATACCAAATAGTATTTGATGATACCTGCATTAACTAACATTACTAAATGTCTCTGAATTATTCTCAGGGTGTTCGGAGCAGCCATTTTCTTGACGTCAGTGCTAAACATGTTTATTCCATCAGCTGCCAGGGTCCACTATGGCTGTGTCATGTTTGTGCGAATCTTACAAGGACTGGTGGAGGTGAGTGGCCCCCAGTGACCTTATCTTCAAACACATCATAAAATATTTACTTTTTATTATTAATTTACATGTGACATAACCTTAAATATTCATTTTAAAAGGTATGCTATTGATCAGTGTATTTAATCCATTCAAAAATGGCAATTATGTCAATATTTACTCACCCTCATGTAATTCCAAACACATATGACTTCTTCATTTCTGGAACACAAAAAGAGAAGAGCATGTTTACACCATCTTTCCTAGTGAATGCTGATATTCAACCTCCAAATACTACTAAAAACACCATAAAAGTAGTAGTGAAGTATATACTAGGCTATCGTTTAAAGCCATACATAGCTTTTGAGTGACGATAGACTGAAATTTAAGTCATGATTCATTATTCAAGACGTCATTATATGGGTGAACTGTTCCTTTAAGTATTAATTGGCCAGTAGAATTACCCATTTTGATTAAGAAAGAAAGAAAGAACGCTAACCATGCATCATGTTCACAGGGTGTCACATATCCTGCCTGCCATGGGATGTGGAGCAAATGGGCTCCTCCACTGGAAAGAAGTCGTCTGGCTACTACCTCGTTCTGTGGTGAGTAGGTTTGTGAGAGAATATTTTATTGAAAGTGTCAGGAGACACTTAATGTGTAACCTCGCGGTGTTTTGTTCTTGAATGAATCAATATTTGAACGAATCGTTTGAGTGAATGATTCAATGAGTTACACACATCGAATCACTTGATGAATTCGCAACCGCATACTAGTCCTTACCATTTTACTATGTATTTCTATAGCAGGAATAGTGAGAGTAGTATGCGGTTCCAAATTCAGCTTGTTCACTTGTTTAGTTATTGAATGAATCAATGTTTTAACGAATCGTTTGAATGAATGATTCAGTGACTCACTCATAAAGACATGATGGTGTAAGGACGTAACGTGCAGAAAATGTGACTGAAAACGTCAAAATGTTTCCTGTTTTACTGTTCTGATGTTCATCACTCTTTGCCTTTTTAAATACCAAAAAATATAATCATTCCAATGCTCATTACACCTTAAATGCATAAAAACAGGCGTCTTTCACAATAAACAGGTGCCATGACAACCTGTGCTTCAAACAGCTCTTGACATGACCACTAAATGAAGATGGTCTGCACACATACCTTCTATGTGAAAGAGGCTTTCTTCTGTTGACACAAATGAAGCAGCACCCTCTTCAGTGTTCAAAAGCTCACTCGAGAATCCTTTCCTACTTCAAACAGGAATGTTTACAAGTGAATCCAGTAATAAAATATACATTAAGAGACACCTTTTCATTAAAATCCCATTTCCTGCAGCTGCCAGCCTGTCCTTCAGGCAGAGGCACGTGTTGCGCTGAGGTCTGGAGTTGTTGCACATGTAACTGAGCAGACTACTCTGTTACTCCGTGAGTTTGATGAAGGACTTGAATCCTGGCATTGGCATTTATTGCTTAAAACGTTCTTATAACTTGACAACTTGAGTAAATAATGACAGAATCTTCATTTTTGGATGAACCATTCCTTAAAAAATCCCCCAAATATATGAGAATCTGAAGGTAAATGTAGAAGTTACTACATTCAAATGAACAAAACTAATTCTGTTCTCTCAAAGCTGAACCAAACCAATCATGCCAGTTTTCCTCTGGCAGTGATGAGGCAACCCCCGCAATGGCTTCAGATTATTGAACTGTCATGTGAAGGAAATATTGCAGGTTGATTAATGCCCTCTCTCTTAATTTAACTTTCTTAATTACACCTTTGTGTGTGTGTGTGTGTGTGTGTGTGTGTGTGTATGTGTGTGTTCTGGTTGACAGGATCTTATGCAGGAGCTGTGATAGCCATGCCACTGGCTGGAATATTAGTGCAGTATGTAGGTTGGCCTTCTGTCTTCTATATATACGGTGAGTTTAGGGTAAGACTTTGAAATGTTTTGGTAAAAAATGACACTGAAAATGAAAATCTGAGTGATGACATTTATTAACTGATTTGTACTTTGACACGTTTGCCAGACTTTAATCAATCAAAATAATTTACAATCATATTAGTGCTGGGCAATGATTAACCGCGATTAATCGCATCCTAAATAAAAGTTTTTGTTTATATATGTGTACTGTACATACATGCATTTACATGTATATATTTATATTCATATAATTTATATTATATATAAATATATTTAATATATAAACATAACATATTTTTCTTAAATATATACATGCATGTGTGTGTATGTATATATACGTCATAACTATACACAGTACATGCACATATATTATGTACAAAAGAAAATACAATTTTGGATGCGATTAATTGTTGCCCAGAACTAATTCATATTAAATCCCAGTGAATCACTTTGAACTGAACTGAATCAAATCAAGCTTAATTCAACTAAAAATGGAACTGAATTGAATAAAGGTTAAAAAGGGGGGAGGGGATTTGCAACAAATGCCATAGAAGAACCATTTAGGAATCCCCAAAGAACTTCTCTTTTTTCTTGATTTTTTTTCTTTTTCTTTTTACATTTTAATAATCTAAAGAACCTTTCATAAAGCTAATTTTGTCCAGTGAAAAGGTTTGATGGATATTCTTTTTGGTACCATACTGTAGATGCCAATAAAGAATCTTTACTTTTAAGAGTAACAGTAACATGATATAAATATAGAGTGAGTTACCATGAATAGATGGCAAAAAGTAGTAAATCTATCAGTCACTAAATATACTGCATTAAGTGAACCCTTGATGTCCACTGTAATGTGTTCATTTGTAATGTTACATTTCAAAGATGCAGTGTTTAAGTGATGTGTGGTTCTGTTCTCATATCCAGGTGTGTTTGGCATAATATGGTATATTTTCTGGCTCTTGCTGGCTTATAACAGTCCAGCAATCCATCCCACCATCAGTGAGGAAGAAAGGACATACATCGAGACCTCTATTGGGGAAGGAGCGAATTTAATGAGTGCTAATGAGGTAGTCCAAAGTCTTTTTTCATGCATTTGGTATAATAAACTGTAAAATGTTAAATATATTCAATTTAATGTTAAGATGGCAATGTAATATCCTTAAAGGGATAGTTCACCCAAAAATGAAAATTCTATCATTAATTACTCACTCTCATATCGTTCCAAACCCGTAACACCTTCGTTCGTCTTCGGAACACAAATTAAGATATTTTTTATGCATTCCGAGAGCTCTCTGACCCTCTCATAGACAGCAAGGATCCTTACACGGTCAAGGCTCAGAAACATAGCAAGGAGATCGTTAAAATAATCCATGTGACATCAGTGGTTCAACCGTAATTTTACAAAGCTACAATAATACTTTTTGTGCGCAAAGAAAACAAAAATAACGACTTTATTCAACAATTTGTCTCCTTCGCGTCACCCTATAGCAGGGGTCACCAAGTTCGGTCCTGGAGGGCCGGTGTCCTGCAGAGTTTAGAAACTCTGCAGTTGGAGCCCTAATCAAGGACAAGTTTGATGACCCCTGCCCTATAGCATCATTTTGGAGAGTATCACATACGTAAACAACGTATGTATGCGGATACGTTGTTTACATTCAGATCAAAGCGCAAACAACGTAAACAGCGTATCCGCGTATGGTGCTGCTGACACAGAATAGCATACGTTGTTTACATATGTGATACTATCCAAAATGGCGCTACAAGGTGACGCGAAGGAGACGAATTGTTGAATAAAATCGTTATTTTTGTTTTCTTTGCACCCAAGAAGTATTCTCTTAGATTCGTAAAATTACAGTTGAACCCCTGATGTCACATGGATTATTTTAACAATCTCCTTGCTACGTTTCTGAGCCTTGACCGTGTAAGGATCCTTGCTGTCTATGGGAGGGTCAGAGAGCTCTCTGAATGCATCACACATATCTTAATTTGTGTTCCGAAGACGAACAAAGGTCTTACAGGTTTGGAACGACATGAGGTTGAGTAATTAATGACAGAATTTTCATTTTTGAGTGAACTATCCCTTTAACTACTTTGTAAAATCTGCATTTTCGCTTTGCAGAAATTTAAAACTCCTTGGCGTGAATTCTTCACATCTATGCCTGTCTACGCCATCATTGTGGCAAACTTCTGCCGTAGCTGGACATTTTACCTCCTGCTCATTAGTCAGCCAGCTTACTTTGAAGAGGTCTTTGGGTTCCCCATCAGCAAGGTGGGCTGTTATGTGATTTAAAGTTACAGAATCCTCTGTGAATTTAGCAACCACAGAAATAGGCTAACTACATGATGTCGGGCTGTTTCAGGTGGGCATTCTGTCAGCGGTGCCACACTTGGTGATGACGATCATTGTGCCGATAGGAGGCCAGCTGGCTGACTTCCTGAGGAGTCGGAAAATACTCTCTACTACAACCGTGCGCAAAATTATGAACTGTGGAGGTAGGCAAAGTCCCAAGCTCACACCATTGGTTGAGTTCTTGCGTTTAAAGACCTGTTTTCATTAATAACGATAACTATAAAGACATAGTGTTGACCGACCCTTAGGGGCCATTCACACATTTTTGTAAAAATGCAATATGTAAAGCAGTGGAATGGAAAAAATGAAAGGTCTAGGAATTTTTAAAGTTGAACTTGTCTTTTTGGAACGCTGTGTCGTGTGCAAGACGACTGATGACTAACTTCTGCCATCACCAACAGGTTTTGGCATGGAGGCCACGTTGCTCCTGGTGGTTGGGTTCTCACACACACGTGCAGTGGCCATCTCATTCCTCATCCTGGCGGTGGGCTTCAGTGGATTTGCGATATCAGGTGACGCATGAGACAGGTGTCAGTCATCAGACTGTCAGTCAACATAATCCTCTGTCATTTGGCTTTGTTTGATTCTAACCTTTCAAGTTTCTTTGTGCTTATGCCAACTCTCCAGTTTCAATAATGTGGGTTGCTCAGTTGTAATAAAAGAACAAAGAAGAAAGTGCATGATGATAGAGGCTGGAGTATTCGTTTCTAAAATTACACAGACAATCTAAATATGTGAAATGTATTTCTATTCTTTGACACAGGATTCAATGTAAACCATCTGGACATAGCTCCTCGCTATGCCAGTATTCTTATGGGCATCTCTAATGGAGTAGGTACCCTGTCTGGAATGGTGTGCCCCCTCATTGTTGGAGCACTTACCAAACACAAGGTATTTAACTTCATCAGCTTATGCTTGTGCATAGAAAAACATAATACTATATGCACAAGGAATTTTTTTAACCTAAGAGATACAATCACATGCAAATATCTTCCTTCTTTCATGATGAAGTCATTTTCCTTATTTTATATAAGCGGGATTTTTGTGTGTAAATACTCCTGGATATTCAAAAATATGACATGAATATATATAGCATTGGTGCTCAACTAGGGGGCCTCAGCACACTTCTAAGGGGGCCTCAAGATGACCAAAAAGTATTTAAATTAATAAATTATTATGCATTACATATTATTAAATATTATAATACATTATATATATATATATATATATATATATATATATATATTGAAATGATCAAACTATAAAAGATGCAAATTAAACTTATTTCATAATACAATATAATATAATCAAAATAATAAATAAAAAATATTTATCCCCCCCCCTATACTCAATAACTGTTTTTAACTTTTTAACTGTTTTTAACTGTTTTTAATTGAAGATCTTGAAAATTCTGAAATTTCTAAATTAATGCTGTAAATGGTCTATATCATGGAGCCTTCGAATATTGTTTTGAACAATGAGGGATCTTTGAGTCAAAAAAGTTGAGAACCACTGATCTATAGTGATAAATTGTAAAAAATGTTTCACTGATAACCAAAAAAGAAATTATTTTTTAATCAATAATGTATGAAAAAATAGATCAACAAAATTATTTTTTTTATGGGTAAGATCAGGTAGAAATGTCTCCTTAAGGTAACAGCTGGCTATGTTCAATTATGGACAGTTTAGTGAAGTTCTTATAAAAAAAGAAAAGTAACCAGAAGGTTGTAGGTTAAAACCCCAGAAATGATGATTCATAAACTATAAAGCTAACAAGTTCACCCTCACCTCTTTTGCTTTGGAACAAGACACTTAACTTTAAATTAACATTTGAATGACAAATAAGCAAATTGAATGTGCATTTATGTTTTACACAAATATATTGCATATCCTCATTACATTTCTATGTTCTCAACAGACTCGCCTGGAGTGGCAGCATGTCTTTGTGATTGCTTCCATGGTGCATTACACTGGCGTGATCTTCTATGCCATCTTTGCCTCTGGTGAGAAGCAGGACTGGGCCGATCCTGAGAACACCAGTGACGAGAAATGTGGCATCATTGGGGAAGATGAGCTGGCTGATGAGACCGAGTCCAACAGCGACAGTGCCCTGGCCACCAAGCAGAAGACCTATGGAACCACAGAAACCTCTGCAGGCCGCAAGCAAGGCTGGAAGAAGAAGAGAGGCGTGACCATGCAAGCAGATGAAGATCACGGATCAAATAATTATGAAAATGGGGAATATCAGAATCAGTATCAATGACATTTTGGTCACCAGACACCCGAGACTGAAACCTGAGGTGTAGGAGTATTTATTTAAGTAACCTACCCTGGAAATACAACATTCCACCTGACATTTGACACAGCAGTATATTTGAGTTGTGAATAAATATTTTGGATGGCTTCCTTTATGATTTCACCCTGCTGTAGAAGCTGAAGGAACAGTCACATGAGAATGATCTGTGAGTAGTTAATTTGACAGCTGTAGGCAGACATAGTTTCAGCTGAAGTCTATACTACCTGTTTAAAAGTTCAGTACAATATTTTTAAAGAAATTAATATTTTTATTTAGCAAGGATGCATTAATTTGTTCAAAAATGACAGTAATAACATTTATAATGCTACAAAAGGTTTCTGTTTTATTAAATGCTGTTCTTTTGAACTTACTTTTTATTAAATAATTTCTGTTTATTAAATAATGTTTTTTTTTTCTTGAGCACCAAGCCAAGCCTATTAGAATGATTTCAGACGGATCATGTGACACTGAAGACTGAAGTAATGGCTGATGAAAATTCAGCTTTGCATCACAGGAATAAATTACATTTTCAAATTTTTATAAAACAGAAAAGAGTTACTTTAAATGTTTTTACTGTATTTTTGATCAAATAAATGCAGCCTTGGTGAGCATAAGAGAATCTTACTGTGGTCCCAAAAGGTCCTTAAAAATGTCTGAATATCATTGCATTAATAAATATCAAACCATGTGGCATCTCCTAACAAATGTTTCTAGACTTTTCTCTAAACCTTTTTTTGCAAATATTCCTAATTATATTTATTTTATCATTTTATCATTTTCAACTATATTTATTTTTATAGTTTTTAAAAAACTTTCTGTGAAACGGTTTGTTTCAAAAGTGTGTTTGTGCTATATTACTAAACATTTCTAAAATAAATTCCACGATTTGATATTTTGTGAGTATGCAATGACATTCATACTATTTTAAGATGGACACAAGTGTCCAAATACTTTTGAGGACACTGTAACAAAGAACAAACAAATAGCTTTACAGTAAAACAGACCATGCCAGAATAAACTGAACTCAATTTTAAATCATAATTTTGTTCCAAAGTCTTTTTACATCTACCGTACTACAAGGCTGACAGCAAAATATGCATCAGTTCTTTTTTATTTTATGATTTTATGTTTTAATTGTTGTCAGCTATGCAAAGAAAGCAGGTGTATAGTGCATAAACAGGTTAAAGAGTCGGAAACATTTTTCGGTGCCTCCATGGCTTTTCTTGCATGCAGTTGTGCTGCCTCCACAAACCTCTTTGCTAAATTCAACACATCTCAGAAAGTATTGTTTTATCATAAAAGTTAATAATGGTCAGAAAAGGGATGTGTATTTAGTGGAATTCCTTTTAAAAATGCAGTATGTCCACCATTAATATCTCATAGTTCAGTTTATCGTTTACATATGCGTAGGTGGAAGAGCTTGGATTGAGTTTATGTTTGGTTGAATATGTAGAAATTAACCATTTTAGTACTTATAAAATTGAATATGGATATCAAAAAAGAAACAATCCGCAATGTGCCTGATTTTTTTTTCTTTTTTTGCACAATACCTGTTGAAAAAGACATTTCATTGCTTACACGGATGTCAAGATGATTGTTTGAAATGTGCACTTTACCATTGCATCACTGTAACTGATGTCTCTTTAAATGTTTATTTGGAGGAGAATAAAAAAATCTTTCAATTTATCTTTTACTTATTCATATGTGATAAAAAGTATTGCTGACATAGTAGTGTTTTAATATAGCTCAGATAGCATGCATAATTGATTCTCTTTGGCACATACATTAGATTACAGCAGCGGCTGCTCTTCTGTTTAAATAGCATCTTACACTATTAATGAGTTGAGTGTGGAACAAATGAAATCGAAGTAGACGTAACCGAGACTTCGGACTCACGACATGTTCTATCTCAGAGAGAATAGAGGCATGTTTATGCTGGGATGCTTAAATTGGCTCACTTTGTCTTTGTTGGGAGCTGACAGAACTCTCCTGGTTTCTGTCATGTGGGAGTAAACATCCTTCACATTATCGCTATTCTTATGTTCACAGCAGCATTTTACAGTGTACAACAAATTAGTCTGGCCACCCAAAGATTACTTGGCAACAACAATTACAGATTTTTAAATAATCTCTTTACTGGGGCAGGACATTAAAATTTTACACACACACACACACACACACACACACACACACGCACGCACGCACGCACGCACACACACACACACACACACACACTTTAAAACTGGTCGGTTTTACATAAAAAAAAAAGAAAAGAAAAGAAAAAAATCAATTCAAATAAAAAAGTAACTATACATTATACATAGAAGTACATTATATATATATAATTATAATTATACATACATCAATTGTATTAAAAAAAATGTGACAATTTTTACCGGATTTACAATCACTTACCGGTGACAATATATTAATAAAGAAACAAATGTATTGAATTAAGGAGTGTGATCTCCCTTGATGGGCTGGAGTTATTTTAATATTATACTAGTTTTTATTCATATTTTGAATTAGGTTTTATTTTTATATTTTTCCTTTTAAGTTTTAATTTTAGTTTAACATCTTGTAATTTTGTTTGTGCTTGACATTTTTATTTTTTAATCATTATATTTTTTATATATTACTATTTAGGCTTAATTATTATTTTTGTTTGTTTTAGTTAATTTTATTTTTATTGTTATTTTATTTATTTTTTATTTCCAATTAGTAACTTGAACTTATTTCAGTCTGTTGCCATGCAAGGCAATATTTTTGTTTAGTATAAGTTTTTCATTTAAATATTTTTTTTTTATTTCCACTTTATTTTAAGGAATAAAATAGCTTTTAACAGTTTTACTTGCACCAAATGACCCTGTTGGCTTGTCATGTTTTATACAAATATTTAATGATCCTCTTAATGCAAATTATATTTTATCCATTTTAGAATAGAACATTACAGAAAACATTTAATGTTACTGCCACCATAAAATATGCAGTTTCAGTGCCATCATTATCAATCATAAACCTTGTGCAGCTCTTCTGCAGCCTTCACATTCACAGTTCCAGACCTTTTGGATCTCTAGTTCCAGTAACGTATGTATGTTTGAATTCAGCGCACCATCTTTTGATTTGTTGGCCGGGTGTTACGTGTTAACAGGTCTTTTTTAGGTAAATCTTGGGAAAGTTCAAGGTTGTGGTGTGTAATGACATTTTTTGTGCCACAGTCCTTGACAGCTCATGTTTAACATGCTGATATGAAGCCTCTCGCCGGTTTGCACTACTGTTTGATGGTCTTATCTCTACATCTAGCTTTTATGATTTGATGTGTGTTCTAAAACGGTAAGCACTTTTTATTTTAGATTAACTACCAGATGTCAAACAAAAAGAGGCTTTTGGTGATAGCTACTCTCCATGCTTCTCTGAAACGCAATGTTTCATGTGATTACTCAGAAAGTTTCAGAGAACATTTCTAGAATTTCAGACATTTTAGTTTGCTTTGGCTTGGGTTTATCAAACCACATAGAGAAAGATTAAGCGATGGACACCGCACTATGATATTAAACATATTCAAGTTCAAATTTCATAAATAAACGATGGACGTCCTGTTAAAAACACCCATACTGTAGTGCCGTGTGACTCACAAAATAGCTGAAGTGTTTGATAATAGTTTTTAATGGAGCCATGAATGTGTCCTTCTCACAAGGCCATCCATACCTCCCCCACCCTCCACGCTCAGAAACAGCCGCCAGCCTATGGCAAAGGTTTTGTTTATTTCAGAGTGCTGTCTGTTGACTCAGAAGGGCCCTCTGTGGATGGAGCAACAGCCGGTAAATGATTAAGAGCTTGTTTTTAGATACATTTGCAATTATAGCGAGACGCTGGTCTTCATCACGTTTTGGTCAAATTACATCTCACAAGTGGGGTGTGACTCATGTAAATGTTATGGCATAGAGAACACATTATGTCATCTATGCATTTGTACACTGAAAAAAATGGAGTAGGATTTAGTTTGAACAGTTTTCATTTAGAAAATGCTAGTAATTTTCACAAATAATTACAAAGAAATGGCAAGTAACTTTGAATTGAACATGAAAACTTTAAGTAGAAAGACTGAAGGAGTATTAATGGCAAAACATTTGAAAAATGACTTTTTTTTTTACAGCGTATTAATTGACTCAGCATACTACAATTACAGAAATATATATATAAAAAAATATAGAGAAAGATATGGCAGGGGTTCTGTAAACATGCAGCATCTAAATAAAACATGTGGAGGTTATATTTTCATTACATTTTTTTTTTTTTTTTACATTTGCATGCAAATAGGGAAAAAACTGTCATAAATTATTATTTAGTAAGAGGACCCAACTCAAAAAATTATAAAAATAATGAATAAATTAATAAACAAATTTGAATTAAGGTGTGTTGTGTTCTCCCTTGATGGTTTGCAGTTATTATTTTTAGTATTATTTATATACAATCTTAAGTTTTTAATTTTGAATTTACTAAATTTATTTATCTTTTTGTTTTATATATTTCATTTTATTTTTTGTTTAATTGTTAATCATTTTGTTATTTGCTTTTTATTTTTTTTTATTTTTGTTTTTGTTTTTTAAATTGTACTATTTAGGTTTATTTTTACTTTAGCTGTAGTTTAGGTTTTAGTTCACTTTTATTTATTTCCTTTATTTCCAAATAGCCATTTTATTTATTTTTGATTAAATTTATTTCATTTAGTCGCCAAGGAAACATTTCTAATTTTAATTTAGTTTTTCATCTAAATATTTACATTTCAGTTTATTTAAGCTGAATAAAAATATTTTGTCATACAGTTCTTATTTCTTTAGAGGATCCAACATAGTACAAAAAGGATTTTTAGGACTGCCAATTTTATTTTATTATTTATATTATTTTCGAAAAATGTAGAATGAACAACCATAATAAGGTAACATGTTTTCTTATTAATTTAGATTAAGATTAATATATTAATGACAATTATGAAGTATTACAAAAAAAATCCTTGATTGAATAAAGATTGAACCCTTGATCTAAAGTAACTGACATATTCTTACAATCTCAAAGTTAGGAAAATGATGCAAACATATCTTGTAAATATGCATTTCAGAGTATATTTTGAGAGCGTCTTTAAGAAGCAGTCTATGCAACAGATCGTTTCAAACTTAATTCTAGAAACTGCCACTAATGTCAGCCTGCCATGTATTGCAAAATGTGTCATCATCCCTGTTTATAACAGTAGCAGTAATTGGTTATTGGGCAATTCATCAGACCCCGAAGTAGACTACTATTCTCTTCAGCTCCACATTAAGCACACTAATATCCCACAATGTGTTATATAACCAAAAGGCAATGCATAAATCTTGAATCAAACTATCAAAGATCAAGCACATAAATCGAAGACAAGTATCAGATATTAAAGTTTTCAGTGATGAGCTAAAACAGAGCAGGTGTATTTCTATCCAAACGCTTTAAATTACATGAGAGACTAGCATCGAGTAATAATTGTGTTTACATGAGTGTTAGGGTATGTGTGCGTGCATCTGTGGGGAATGCGTTGGGAAGAAGGGTGTGCTGTACTGGTTATCTCTCGCTATTAAGGAGGTAATGCTGCATTTGTAGGCCTGTCAGCCAAAGTTTGTAGCTGATGGGAGAGGGAGGAACTGCTAGTACTCATGAAGAGAAACAGATAGATAGTTTAATTAATAACCACTGTCCCGTTTCCCCATGACCCCAGCCACTCAGTCTAGTTGCTACACAGAATCAGCTTGATGCTTATGATGGCTTCAAATATCAAGACACGGCTCAGGAGCGCACAGCGTCTGTTAGAGTAATAGGTAAGACAATTCTGTTTCTGATACTTGTTACTAAAATAAATCATCTATTATAGCTTACTATTACTTGATGATTGGGTGATTGGGGCGAGTGTGGAGATTTATTGATTGGAAATGGCACTATGTTATGGAGACCCTCCGTGTGTAAGCTCATGGGAAATTATGGGCTGAATTTATTATAGTTTTATGAAGGAAACTGGTTGTTTTGACTTATATATATCAATATCGCTAACGGTTGAGGCCTGGTTTCATGGTAGTTTGCGACACCGTGGCCTCGTTCACATATCCTAAATCACACCGCTGTGACTTTTCTTAAAAGAACCAGTGTTTCCTCTTGTATTATTTATGCTGTGACTGTAATAAAACAGCACTGTTGATAGAAAAAGAACATTGCTGCCGTCGCTAGAATTGCTTTGAACATAAGCACATATGCTAATATTGATACCAAGATCAACTTAAAAAAAATCTTCCTTGAATGCCTAAAAAACTGAAAATGATAAATAATGATGTTTTTATCATGAATAATGTGAAAATGATTCATATATAGCAACCTTTGTTCACTTATGTAGGAAGTATGAAGGTGTTCAGTAACAGAAAAAGAGACGCAGATGCTGAGGACTAATTTCTGAACTTTTAAAAACAAATCTTCTCTGAATGCATTATAACTTGAAAATGAATAAATACTGTTTTTGTCGTGGATTATGTGAAAATGATTCATATATGTGGGTGATAAAACTGTGAGTCAGAAACTATGAAACAAACTGAAGCAAATTTCTGTTTTTAGCAGAAGCAAAAAAGTGAAACTGTTAATTTTACAACTACGCATCAGCATGTTTTGTCCTAGTCAGATGACATTTCTAAAAATAGACTGATCATAACTATAACGAGGCTTTTCTTTAAAGAAACAGTGTTTCCTTTTGTAGTATTTACACCTGAGGTGGAAACATCATAAAACTGCACTGTTGAAAGAAAAAGAGCATTGCTGCTGTTTGCTGATATTTTACCTTCAACAGAATGCTGCTAGAATACGGTTTCAAATGAACATAAGTAGACATGCTAATATCAATATTTTAAGAATAAAGCTTCCATAAGTGCATAATGTGAAAATTAATTAATCATTCCCGTTTTTGTCATAAATTGTTGAAAGTTATTCATTTATACACACCATTAATGAGGCTTTGCTAAATTTATATAAAACGTGCATGAGTATTTTAATGAGGGAAAACAAGTTGACATGCATCATGTTTTACTTCTTGGATGAGTTCACTGTGTTCAGTTTATGGTTTCTTAAAGTAATAATGCTGTGAAGTAAAGTAATTAAAATCTTGTTTCATTGTGCTAAAAGTTAAAGTAATTAAAACCTCATTTAAAGTGCCAGTGTAGCTAAACTGTTGAAAAGTAATCTAATATTATACTTCATTTTAGCCACATACTGTAGGCGAACACAAAATGATGTAGACGTGTTCCCTCCATACCTGTCAGGATAATAAATAGTTTAAAACTTAAACTAAGGAGTGCCAAATCTCTAACCTCTGAGATTCCAGGAGGAAATATTGTGGAAAGTTACCATAATATTTTGAAAAATCCAAAAGAAGACAGTAGGTAGTTTAGCGTTAAAAACCATGGAAAAAGCAGATATTATAAAATCCAGTGCCAGACTGTATACAGTGAATTGAACATAAGTCCAGAGTTGAAACTGGAGCAAAGGTCACTGCAATTAACTGTAGCATTTCCAGTTAAAAAACAATCATTTGTTAGAATACTATGTTCTAGATTTCTGATATAACTTCAGGACCTTGTCCTCCTAATCTCAAGTTAATCTAAATGAAATCTGAATGATGTAGTATAAAACTTCACGTTAACTTCAATCAGTGATTTTTTTGTTGAGAAGCAGCATCTAAATCAATTTAAGTGTCGTGTTTTACTATATTGCGTCAATACCTTAATTTGCAATAAAAACTGCCTCCATTTGTAAGTAAAGAAACCACTTCCTCCATTTGTTAATGTCTTGAAGAAACAGGATTAACCCCATCATTCACTTCCATCCTGGACTGAGGGATCTTTGGACGCCAAGACTTAACACACAGGCTTCTGAATGAATGAGTGGGTGGGCCATGACGTCAATGTGGTGGGACCTTTACAGATCCCACCCAGTGATGCATTCCCCCTATCAGAGAGCTCACACTTTTTTGGTGAGTATATTGGAAATTGACATTAATTTCTTTCCTGTTATGCTAATGCTATCTTTGCCGTGGTGGGTGATGAAATAAAACTATGAGTCAGAGACTATGAAACAAACTGAAGCAAATTTCTGTTATTAGCAGAAGTGAAACTGTCACCTTTAATTTTACAACCACGTGTCAGCATGTTTTGTCCTAGACGACATATATAAATCTGGATCGATCCTACCTGTAATGAGACAGGGAATTGTGACTGTCAGGTTAATGAGCAACTATAGCAACCTTTGTTCACACTAGCATTTATGCATGAAGTATGAAGGTGTTCAGGAACAGTAAGACTTTGTGAAAAGGGACACATAGACACATGCTGAGTAGTTGAAGAAACAGTTGGATGGTTAGGAATCAATACGGCTATTGAGCATCTGTACCCTTACTGGGTCGCATTGAAATGGCCATGGTTCCGGATAAGGCTTCAGGTCAGTACCATCTCATGATACTAAAGCAGTCATCATATTTTGTGTTGTTGATGAAAATGTAGTGTAGATATAGTACAAAAGTTTTAGACGTCTTGTTTACTTTAAAATTATTGAATTGCCAATGAGAATTCAATGAGTCTTTCACAGTTCCGAAAAAGTTGTCATTGTTAGCAACTGGACTACATTAGTTTTTCCATAATTGTTAATAAAAGAGCTGATGACCTGATGGAATTTGGCTCGAAATATGCATATATATAACACTTTTAGGTATTCTAACTTTATTTCTAGCATTGTGTTCTGAAATAGGTCAGACCTGTAGTTTATAACGCAATACGTAACAGAAAGCGCATGTAAAGTTCTCAGTGTTGCCACAAGGGGTGCTGTAGCAGCTATTAGAGTGAACAGTCTTCTTTTATAGTCAGTTTCTCAACTATTGAAATAGAGACAGATTGCAATTTAACAGAAGTAGCAACAGATCTTTGTAAAAAAATGTAGGGTGGGAATTGGTTCTATTCATCGGTTGTTGATTGAATGGAAGCAGATCTGAAGAGCTTACGTAAAAACAAGCTCTTAATTAAACTTCACAACAGACAAGTTGGTCGTTTCACTGGAAGATCGAGCTCAAAATAAAGAAAACAAACATGCATGGATGAATCATTCACAGTAAGATCTATAAGATGCATTTAGAAAATAGATAAGGTGAATTTCCATTTTTTGCTAACTTTAATGCCATAGAGATTTGAAATGAACTCTAGCGCCCCCTGTAGTACAGATCAATATAGTGACTAAGCATGTGTTTGTGTACTTGCATAAAAGTATGTTTCTTGCCTTTAATAATATAGAGCCAAAAACAGTATTTAAGTGAATGGGTTACACTTTATTTTAAGGTTTCCCTGTTGCAGTGTAATTATACATTTAAGTACTGAGTAATATTAATTTACTACATGTATTTACTATATGGTTAGGGTTAGGATTAGGGTTTGGCTTAGGGTTACTTGCATGTAATAATGCATAATTGATTGTTATTATAATAGTAAGTACATGTAACGTGTAACAAGGACAACTTAAAATAAAGTGTTACCGTGAATGCCTTTAAACCTACTTCAGACAAACTAAAAGTGCACTCAGCTGTCAAATTATGAAAAAAAAAAATTAGAATAAAATTATCATAAAAAAATCTACTGAAACTCCCTTAGACAGTAATATTGTGTATATCCAGAGAGCTTTGGTTAATGATTGCTTGTTTTATTTCTGGGTGTGTTCGACTTCTGTATTTTACTGCTACTAGTTGGATACATGCTGATTTACATAAAATCCAGGTTGTTTGTGGTTATTAAATCATTGATCAGAAATGATTTATTGCATTTGGAAACAAAGATGAAGTTCTCAAGGTGAATGCATACCTTGACTCTAGGGGTCAAACAACAAAAAATCAAATCAAAAATCTTGGGGTGATTCTGGAGACAGACCTTAGTTTTAGTCATGTCAAGCAGTAACTAAATCAGCATACTATCATCTCAAAAACATTGCAAGAATTAGATGTTTTGTTTCCAGTCACGACTTGGAGAAACTTGTTCATGCCTTTATCACCAATTCAATTCACGTTTATTTGTATAGCGCTTTTTACGATACAATCGTTGCAAAGCGCTTTACAGGAAATTAAGTTTCTACAATATATTTATACATTGTAGAAACTTAATATATTAACTTATGGCAAAATTTGTTAATTCTGCATGTTGTTGGTGGATCAGAGGTTGGCCTCCATCAGAGGTCCTCCGAGGGGTCGGCATCATCTCTTCTCAGGTGCTTGGTCATCTCAGATCATTTAAGGGCTGGATCCAGACTGAAGCTTGTGTAACTCCTAGTTACCACGGGATGTTAATCCCGTGGCAGAAACAGAGAAACAAAGAGACATAATTAGCGTAGCTGTTGTTCCATTCAAGCAAAAATTATTTGTTCAACCCAAGCTAAAGAATAATAATGTGCGTTTTGATCAGATATAACTGTAGTACACGATTTATGAGATGCATTATATGAATGCATTATGTGAATGCTTGGCTAAAGAGATGTGTCTTTAATCTAGATTTAAACAGAGAGAGTGTGTCTGAACCCCGAACGTTATCAGGAAGGCTATTCCAGAGTTTGGGAGCCAAATATGAAAAAGCTCTACCTCCTTTAGTGGACTTTGCTATTCTAGGTACTACCAAGAGTCCAGAGTTTTGCGACCTTAGGGAGCGTGATGGATTGTAGCAAGATAGAAGACTAGTTAGGTACGCAGGAGCTAAACCATTTAGGGCCTTATAGGTAAGTAATAATATTTTGTAACTGATACGGTACTTAATAGGTAGCCAGTGCAGAGACTGTAAAATTGGGGTAATATGATCAATTTTCTTGACCTGGTAAGGACTCTAGCCGCTGCATTTTGGACTACTTGTAGCTTGTTTATTGAAGATGCAGGACAACCACCTAGCAGTGCATTACAATAGTCCATCTAGAGGTCATGAATGCATGAACTAACTTTTCTGCATCAGAAACAGGTAACATGTTCCTTAGCTTGGCAATGTTTCTAAGATGGAAGAATGCTGTTTTTGTAACATTGGAAATATGTTTTTCAAAAGACAAGTTGCTGTCTAATATAACACCCAGATTTTTGACTGTAGAGGAAGTAACAGGACATCCGTCTAGTTGCAAATTGTAATCCAAGAGATTCTGTGTACTGTTATTTGGTCCAATAAGTAATATCTCTGTCTTATCTGAATTTAATAGGAGAAAATTATTGGTCATCCAATCTTTTACATTTTTAACACACTCAGTTAACTTAGATAATTTAGAAGTTTCGTCTGGTCTTGTTGAGATATATAGTTGAGTATCATCAGCATAACAATGGAAACTAATCCCGTATTTTCTAATAATATTACCAAGGGGCAGCATGTATATTGAAAACAGCAGAGGACCTAGGACAGATCCTTGTGGTACTCCATACTTTACTGGTGATAATTGAGATGACTCCCCGTTTAAATAAACAAAGTGATAGCGATCGGACAGGTAGGATCTAAACCATCTTAAAGCCTGCCCTTGAATACCTGTATAGTTTTGTAATCGATCTACGAGTATTTCATGATCTATAGTGTCGAACGCAGCACTAAGATCAAGTAAAACTAGCAATGAGATGCAGCCTTGGTCTGACGCAAGAAGCAAGTCATTTGTAATTTTAACAAGTGCAGTTTCTGTGCTATGGCGGGGCCTGAAACCTGACTGAAATTCTTCACAGAGATCATTTTTTTTGCAAGAATGAGCACAATTGAGCAGACACAACTTTTTCTAAAATTTTAGACATAAACGGAAGATTTGAGATGGGTCTGTAATTTGCCAGATCACTAGGATCTAGTTGTGGCTTCTTAATAAGAGGCTTAATAACTGCCAGCTTGAATGGTTTAGGGACGTGACCTAAAGATAACGATGAGTTAATAATATTGAGAAGCGGTTCTTCTGCTACAGGTAACTCTTTCAGTAATTTAGTAGGTACAGGATCTAATAGACATGTTGTTGGTTTAGATGTGTTGATAAGTTTATTTAGCTCTTCCTGTCCTATAGTTGAAAAGCACTGCAGTTTTTCTTTGGGTGCGGTGAATGAGGCTGAAGTACTAGACGCCGTAGAATCTACATTAGTTGTTGTATTTCTGATGTTATCTATTTTATCAGCAGTGAAGAAATTCATAAAGTCATTACTCAATTAAACTGTGAGGGAATATTTAGATCGGGTGACGTATGGTTATTTGTTAGTCTAGCCACTGTGCTAAATAAAAACCTTGGATTATTTTGGTTATTATCTATGAGTTTGCGGATATGCTCGGTCCTGGCAGCTTTTAGAGCATGTCTATAGCTGGACATACTGTTTTTCCACGCAATTCTAAAAACTTCCAAGTTAGTTTTTCTCCATTTGCGCTCAAGATTACGAGTTTCTTTCTTGAGAGAATGGGTATAACTGTTGTACCATGGCGCAGCACGTTTTCCTCTAACCTTTTTTAATTTGATGGGAGCAACAGTTTCTAACGTATTAGAGAGGATAGTGCCCACCAGCAGGGTGGATTATTGTAATGGTCTCCACACTGGCCTTCCAAAGAAGACCATTAGACAGCTGCAGCTCATCCAGAACGCTGCTGCCAGGATTCTGACTAGAACCAGAAAATCTGAGCATATCACACTAGTCCACAGGTCCTTACACTGGCTTCCAGTTACATTTAGGATTGATTTTAAAGTACTTTTACTTGTTTATAAGTCACTCAATGGCCTAGGACCTAAATACATTGCTGATATGCTCACTGAATATAAACCTAACAGACCACTCAGATCATTAGGATCGAGTCAGTTAGAAACACCAAGGGTTCACACAAAACAAGGGGAGTCCGCTTTTAGCTATTATGCCGTCCGCAGTTGGAACCATCTTCCAGAAGAGATCAGATGTGCTAAAACATTAGCCACAATTAAATCCAGACTCAAAACTCATCTGTTTAGCTGTGCATATGTTGAATGAGCACTGTGCCACGTCTGAACTAATTGCACTGTATTTTATGTATAATCATTTTCTATTCTTAACTGTTTTAAATTTCACTTTAAATCAATTTCTATATAATTTTAAAATTCCTTGTTTTTATTATTTTTATTGCTGTGAATGACTATTTCACTTTCTTTTATGTAAAGATTACCACTGTGTATGAAATGTGCTATACAAATAAACTTGCCTTGCCTTGCCTTGCCTTGATTATGTTCCTAGACGTTTTTTACACACTTATGAGGTAGAGGAGATCTTAATGACTCTGATGGTGTCTGCAAGGTTATGAGGTATAGGAGATCTTAATGACTCTGATGGTGTCTGCAAGGTAACAGTACCTCAGCGTGTTGTAGTTTCACTAATCGTCGTGTTGGCATAAGACCTATTAGCACTCCATGCTGGGCTAACAGTAAGGTGAACTTGAGCTTTGCATCTCCATGACACATGTAAACTGACAAGCTCCGCTCACTCCTGCCATCTTCTCCTCAGATATTCTGGCAGAGCAGAACAGTCCTTTGCTACAGGACCAGGAGGTCATGCCCTTCACCAGCTATCCCAGCATGCAGTACACCTCGGTGGAGCCCTCCATGTCATCACCATCATACTACTCCAGTCAGCACTGCTACCCACAGTACAGTGGGGAGGAGTGGTACTCTCCATCCACCGTGTTTGAGATGAGGAAAGGATCATTGGAGGGTGGCTTTGATAATGAGCTGGACGAGTCTTGCCCTGTTGTCCCGACTGTGTGTAAAAGATCCAGACACGCAGCCCACTCCGGAAGGAGCAAAGGCGAGGAACTGTGTGTGGTCTGTGGAGATAAAGCATCAGGGTATCACTACAATGCACTCACATGTGAAGGATGTAAAGGTAAATGCCATCATTTCATTTTCAGTCACAAAACATGTATTTCTGAACAAGGTTTTCATAGAGTCGGGAGCCAAGAACTGGTTCTTATTCAGAATCAATTCTATTAAAAAACAATAGCAGGACTAAGAGTTTTCGCACATTTCGTAACCACATACTAAAATACTCTTGTCAGTGATTCAAGCACTACTTACAGAATCAACAATGTGAAGTAGACAGTGTATGCAGTCCAATTCCTGAACGACTGAATCTTATAATCTGATTCTTCTAGTGAATCAAAACCACCACAACCAGTAGTCCGCTTGCAGAATGGATGAATCCTACATGCCAGTTCTTTTTATTGAAACAAAACCTTACAATGCAAGGAAGTGTAGACTAATTTCTGAACAAAGTTAATCATATCAGTTCTTTTTAGTGAATTATAAAAACATACAGTGTGACCAGTGTAGTCCAATTCCTGAACAAATGAATCTTATATGCTGGTTCTTTGTAGAGAATCAAATCCATACAGTGCGACCAGTGTAGCCCAATTCCCAAATGATTGACTCTAATGAGTCAGCTCTGTTAGTAAATCAAAAATATACAGCACAGTATAGTCTGATTCCCAAACAAATTACTCTAATGAGTCGGTTCTTTTTAGTGAACCAAACACATATAGCTTACAACAGGTTGTTTATATACAGTAACAACATGTATTTAAAGAGTTTTTTTGTCAGTAATATTTCATTTCTAAAAAATAAATCAATTGTTAAACTATGTTATTATGACACCTCTAATAAGGCATTAAAATAATTTAAATCTTTTGCAAGAATTGTTGTACATTCATTTATTATTCATTATTCTCATAATTTGGCTATGTAATTTTTTAAAAACATCGCCTCAACTAATGGAAGGAGTTAAGGGCTATTTGTTGATAAAGGCCTAGAAATTCAACATTTAACCTTAAATTCCAAATATAGCTTTGCATTTTATATATTTATTTGATATATACTGTAACAATGTACAGTTGCACCTTTGTTCTGTGACCTCTTTGTTCACCCTTGAACCTTCATAGATACTGTATATTGTATCCATGGCTACATAGCTTATGAAGGACGTAATAATTGACATGGAACCGCATGTGCCAAATTTAGCTCTTTGGAAAATCATTGGCTGAATGACTGCAAGTGTAATTCCACCTGTGCATGGACAATGCCCAAAGGGCAGATGCTGGGCTATGTGTCCCAAGTCCCACAGGCTTGGCTGGGTTTGGTGCTCCTTCACGTTCAGTTTGGATTGGGTTCCCTCTCAGCTTTCTGCTGAATAATGATGTAGGCAACCAGAGCCACATGCCACCATGCAAAGTTAATGTGTGTCATTGTGCTCATGAGCTCATGCAGGAATAATTACCTGTTCCAAAAACAACTGCACATGTTTGTCTGCTGCCTAGAACTGAAAATCGAGCATCCAAGAGTATCTGTATTACAGTACTGAAGGTAATGTCTTAAACATTACACCATACCTTACATGGGCTGCAATGAACCTATTCCTTGATCTGTGTTTACAAAGTGGCCTTCTTGTTTCTCCTAATAGTTTAGACTTATACGGTAGACACTGTTGCTTCTAAAACACTTGTTGTTTTCAAAATTAGAGAATAGTTCGATTACTATAATCCCGGTAATACTTTGGCAATACGTACAAAAGTATGTCATGCAAATAAGGCAATTTGAATTTGAAGCAATGAAATCTGCTCCTGAATGCTTTTGTATGTCTATTCTTGCCATCTGATCTGTCATCCACTGTGTCGAATTGTAAAACAACTCTTAATATGATAGGGGAAAAAAATTACTTATTCACCAAAACAGTGGATCTCAGGGAATTAATTTGTGACACAAAATTTGTATTTTCGAGTCTGTTGATAGAGGTGCAATGTTAAATGCTAAATGGCAATAATTAAATGCAATTTCTGTCCTCGTAAAACCATGAAAAATGCAAAAAGGTGAAAAAAAAACCCTAGACAAATGCACTTAACTACTGAGATTCAAAAGACATTTAGAAATCAAAATTTTTCTATGTAGCCTATTTTAGAATTGCATATTGTTTGAGCTTTACAGTTTATGGTAATATTAATAAATGTATATGTTTTGTAACATTTAGCTTTCTCAGTTTTTTCTGTGTTGAGTCACTACATAATGGTCTATGAAAAATCTGGATCCTGATTCCCAATATTATAGTATACTATATGTGAAATGTGTGGCATATTGAACATGCTGTGCTAATTCTTCCAGGTTTCTTCAGAAGGAGTATTACAAAGAATGCTGTATATAAATGTAAGAGTGGAGGAAACTGTGAGATGGACATGTACATGCGCAGGAAATGCCAAGAGTGTCGACTCAGAAAGTGCAAAGAGATGGGCATGCTGGCAGAATGTGAGTAAGAGCACTGTAAACATTATAAAACATGTTCCTGCTCAGCTAATATATCAGCCTGAGAGTCACGCACATCCTGAAATCAGATAAGTCATATCAGAAACTCTTGAACAGCAGTTTTTAATGAAAGTTATTAACTGGCATAGTCAAAAGCAACTTAATTTATTTTCCAAAGTGAGCGTATTTACAGTGGTACAATGTTCTATTTGGGCAACAAATGATTTGGGTTTGGGTTCAAATAATATTAATTTACTTGAGATAAAATATTGTATAGTCTATTGTGTATTGTTTTTACATAAATATTGTTGAGGAATGAAACAGATAAAATATTTTTTTTAAAATAGTTTCCAAGACTATTTTTTTTCCTTGATGAAAAACTGTTTGCTTGTAAACAGTCAATCTGAACAATCTGTATGTAGTTTCTGTATCTATTTTGTTTTTGCGTCCTCAGGCTTATTAACTGAAATCCAGTGCAAATCCAAAAGGCTGAGGAAAAACACAAAGGCCTCATCTGATGAAAGTATAGGGGATGATGTTGGTGATAGTAGAGATGCTAAACAAATTGTATCTACCACTAAACCCTCCAAGGTAAGAACACAGGTGCTGTCTGGCTGGGTTATTATTATAATCCGTGGTGAAAACTTCCACAAAACAAACTAAAATACTTTCACTTTTTGATTTGTGCAACTTGAAGTATTTGAGACACAGTTTACTTGGTGCCATGCTTGTTACAGTATAACTTTTCAGGTATAATTGCAAACTAAGGGTGTTCTATGGCAACTTTTATTGAAGTGCTATAAAAGGTTAAAGGGCAACCTCAGTGATCCTCTTCACCATCATTCTTCTCACTTTTGCTCACATATACGGTTACATCTGAAAGATTATATTATGATGAAGGGTTGTAAAATGGCTGTGCAGGATCAAACTTTGGCTAGTTATTAAAAAATGACACCACCAATCTTTATTTATTATTTCACATAGCTGGATTCTCCATGATCTAAATTTCTAAACAGGAATTTTGGCACATTTTTTTCATTTCAGGAGAATATAGAACTGAGCCAAGACCAACAGGCTTTAATAAGTTATATAGTTGATGCTCACAACAAACATCGCATCCCTCAGGATATGGCGAAAAAACTGGTATGTCTTCTCGGAAATCAAAAAAACATTTTATCTTATTTTAGATCAGCTTTTTAAGTCTTTAAATCGTTTTATGATTCTTTAACGCACAAAGCAGCCAAATGCTACTGTTAAAATCCGTAAACAGCATTGCCTGTTCTTATCACTGTTAAATCATTACGTAACCAAGGTTATCACCACCCCAATGTCGTAAAACAGTGGCTTATTTACATGCTTTTTTTTCCTCCTTTCAACCTGTCCACAGCTACAAGAGCAATTTAACGCAGAAGAAAACTTCCTTCTACTGACCGAAATGGCAACTAGTCACGTTCAAGTGCTGGTTGAGTTCACAAAAAATATACCAGGTACTGTTTTTCAAATTCTAGAACGGCTATTTCGCTAGCAGGATCTATACCACTTGTTTGAAAATAAAATAAATTTGCATAGTTCAAGAAAACACTTTTTATATGACAGCCATGTCCTATGAGGAGGATGCAATAACTCCGGCAGTTCTAAGCAAACATATTTGTCGCGTTCTTGTTTTCTGAGCAGGTTTTCAATCTCTGGATCATGAAGATCAGATCGCTTTATTAAAAGGTTCCGCTGTAGAGGCAATGTTCCTGCGCTCGGCTCAGGTTTTCTCCAAGAAACTGCCCAATGGACATACTGAGGTGCTAGAGGACAGGATCAGAAGGAGTGGTGAGCTCATTATTTGGATTGCAGCATAATTTACAGCACGATTCATGACCTTTAACTGCTTTTATGGAGTGTTCAAAGGATTCATGACTCTGGGATTGGGTTTCAAACTGGTATGCCACGTACTTGTTGAGCCCCAGAAGCAAAGTCCATAAAGTTCACTAGGCACGTTACATTAATAATGTATTTGTCCGCCCTAAATAATGACAGGAAATTTGCCATCTTGATAATCCTGTGGTGTACATTACATGTGTAAAAGGACACTAAAGTCCGACTGGTTTTGGTTTCTGTTTTTTTTTTTTTTGGTTTGGTCTAAGCACTGGATGACTGCCAGGAACAGCACAAAGAGGAAAGCCCTCATATAGCAATATCATATGCTTTATAACATGTAATCAGATTTTGTAGAAGGGCTGTGGTTAAAGAAGGATGCATGATCAATTCAGTCTCTTAAAAGCATCTTAAGCCCTCCAACATTGCACACTGAATCACCTCTATTTCAAAGATAGTTGCTTTCAGCCTCTCAATATCTGAAAAGCCGTGACGGACATCCAGTTGGTAATATTTCTAAATAGGCAGGTGAATGCAAAGTGGCATCGACTGTTTGAATCCATCACTCTTTTTCCCTGCAATACGGGCTCAGGAATATTCACGCAAAAGGCCAGCGGGGGAGAAATAGACGCACTGTCTAAAGAGACTATTGTTCTCTATCTAAACATCGAGAGGCCTATTGTCCCACTCTCTGGCTCTCAGTGCCTCTGACATTTCTCTGGCGTGAAGCCTTCGTGATGCATCAGTTGTTGTTTTTTTGCTACCTCCTTTTTTTGGAAAGTTATGACAAAGGTTATCCTTTCATCTGAAGGGAAATGAATGAAAGTCTGCGTGCTGCGATCATTTCATCTCTTGGGGGTGGCAACTGTTTGTATATTGAGTTTTTGGAGAGTTCGTTACACTCCAGCAATGTTTTTCTTTAATATGAACATTTTGCTAAGCTGAATTAAGTCATGTTTTTAATGTCCCAGCTGTCTTCAGTGTGGCAGCTCCCACCGAGGGTTTCCCTGATTGGTCGGTCTGTAAACCAAACCCTTATGGCTCTTCACACTGAATGCTTTACATCAGAAAAGAGCGCTCGGCTCACATAGCCAGTAAAGTATGATAATTATATCAATGATAATGATAAAGACAAAGACCTCGCACAAAACAGGAAAGCCCTTCAAAGACAGGCTTCAAATGAACTGCTGTTACTGAGAATCCCACTGAATGTGGAAACGCACAGCTGTGGGGATCCGAGGCCAGATTCAGATCAGCTCTGACCTAACAGACAATAGAAAGCAATAAGGTCACGACCCCTGATGATCTGCCATTGCATGCTGAGGGAGTTTCAGAAAGTCTCTTCCAAAGCAGACAGTGAATACACTGCAAAATAATCTTCTTAAGATACAGTATATTTTGTATCATTTCTCATTTTTGTCTAGTCAGAACATATAAATTTTCCTCAAACAAGATCAATTTACTTGCACAAGATATGAATAGTTATTTTTAAGAGTTTATTTTAAATTAATTTTCTTACCTCACTGGCAAATTCAAGATATAATCTTTGGAAAAAATTATTATCTTTTTTATTATTATTATCTATTAGCTTCGTTTATCTAGTTTTAAACAGGTTTCAATATTTTTTTCTGAGAGAACAAGACAAAAGTAAATTACAAAGAGCATAAGATGAAATGTAATAGGCCTACATTTTATATTAATGATGGATGGATTTTTTCTAAGAGGAAATTGTGTGATTTACTGTACTGATTTCACTGTTACTTTTAAATATAGGTAACACTGCCACCCTGAGGCCTCAGAATAAAACAGGCCATTTATATAACCTTTCATACACTTGTACATTCAACAAAGACAGTTTCACTACTGAATACTAAAATGTGTCCTACTAGATTTATCTACTGAAGCTCAAACAAATACAGAATTTATAGGGGTAAGATCACAGAGCCACGGCTGAGTGTAGTATGTACAACCCCAATTCCAGAGAAGTTGGGACATTTTGTAAAATGCAATAAAATCAAGAATCTGTGATTTGTTCATTCTCTTTAACTCTTCTTAATTGACAAAAGTACAAAGAAAAGATTTCCAAAGTTTTCACTGACCAGCGTAAATGTATTTTGTAAATATGACATTTTATTTTATTTTGATGGCTGCAACACATTCCAAAAAAGTTGAGAAAGAGGCATGTTTAACACCGTCACATCAGCCTTCCTTTTAATAACAATGTTTCATTGTTTGGAATTGAGGATACCAATTTGTAAAGTTTTGCAACCAAAGTTTTTGTCCAGTCTTGCTTGATACAAGACTTCAGAGGCTCGGCAGTCTGTGATCGTTGTTGTCTGATTCTCCTTTTCATGACTGTTCATACATTTTCAATTAGAGACAGATCTGGACTGCAGGCAGGCCAGTCTAACACATTCACTCTGTCTCTACGAAACCACGCTGTTGTAGCACATGCAGAATGAGAGCTGGCATTGTCTTGATCTAATAACCATGGACTTCCCATGAAAGACATCATCTTTCTCTCTACAATCCCAATATATGCCTCCATGTCAATAGTACCTTTGCACATATGCCAGTCACCCATGCTGTTTGCTCTGCTGCACCCCCATACCATGACAGACGTTTGCTTTTGCTTCTGTCGCTAATGAAAGTCTGGAACGGTTCCTTTGGTCTTTGGGACTGAGAACTCGAAATCCATTTTTCCCAGAAACAAGTTGAAATGTGGACTCATCTGAGTATAGCATACATTTTCACTGTCTTTTTGACTATCTGAGATGAGCTCTGGCCCAGAGAACCCGGCAGCATCGTTGCATATAATTGATGTATACTGTAACTGCATGCATTTCTTGATGCAAATATACAAAATATATTTACTTTGGTCAGTGAAAACTTTGGAAATCTTTTCTTTGTACTTTTGTACTAAATAAAAGTTAAAGAGAATTAACAAATCACAGATTCTTGATTATATTGTATTTTACAAAACGTCCCAACTTCTCTGGAATTGGGGTTGTACTATTGTGTTCTTTAGTCCAGTAAAGAAGGCATGGCCTACATTTAACTTTAAATCATAGTTGGTATGTAAATACAGTCATGGCCAAAAATATCGGCACCCTTGGTAAATATGATCAAAGAAGGCTGTGAAAATTAATCTGCATTGTTAATCCTTTTGATCTTTTATTAAAAAAAACACAAAAATAACCTTTCATTGGATAATAAGAATTTAAAATGGGGGGGAAATATCTTGTCAGCGCGGACATCTGCCTTTAAATCCGGGAACTTTGAAGAACGAAAACAAGCCAGTTACGATCTCAGGAAATCCATCAAAGCCACCAAACGACAATATAAAAACAAAGTTGAAGAACAATTCAACACCAACAACGCAAGAAGCATGTGGCAGGGCATCAATAACATCACAGATTTTAAAGGGAACAAACCAGCTACAGTGAACATTGCCGCCTCTCTACCGGACGAGCTTAATCATTTTTATGATCGTTTCGAGGCTCACAACACCGCCCACACAGAGAGCGCTCCCGCGGCTGTTGCAGAGGAGGTGAGTGCAATCTCCATTTCTGTCGCGGATGTAACCCGATCCTTCAAACGGGTGAATATCCACAAGGCTGTGGGTCCTGATGGCATCCCAGGCCGTGTGCTCCGAGCATGTGCATTCCAGCTAGCTGGGGTTCTCACAGACATTTTCAACCTCTCCCTCTCTCGGTCTGTGGTTCCCTTATGCTTCAAAAAAGCCACCATTGTGCCCATACCAAAGAAAAATAAAATCACATGCTTGAATGACTGGAGGCCCGTTGCTCTGACACCCATCTTCAGCAAGTGTTTTGAGAAACTCATCAGAGACTACATCTACTCTGTGCTGCCTGCCTCACTGGATCCACTGCAATTTGCATATCGCAGCAACCGTTCCACAGACGATGCTATTGCCTTCACCCTGCATACTGCTCTCTCCCACCTGGAAAACAAGAACGCCTATGTGAGAATGCTGTTTGTGGACTACAGCTCTGCATTCAATACCATAGTGCCTGCCACACTGGTTGCGAAGCTCCAGACTCTAGGACTAAACAGATCTCTGTGCAGCTGGATCCTGGACTTTCTGACAGGCAGAAGTCAGGTGGTCAGAATGGGCAACAACACTTCATCTCCGCTGACCCTCAACACTGGTGCTCCGCAGGGCTGCGTCCTCAGCCCACTCCTGTACTCCCTGTACACACATGACTGTGCAGCCACACACAGCTCCAATGTCATCGTCAAATTCGCTGACGACACAATGGTGATAGGCCTGATTACTGACAACGATGAGACGGCCTACAGAGCGGAGGTGAGTACCCTGACTAAATGGTGTCAGGAGAACCACCTCTCACTCAACATCGACAAGACCAAGGAGCTGGTGGTGGATTTCAGGAGCCAGAGCAGAGAACACACACCCATCACCATCGACAAGACACCTGTGGAGCGGGTAAACAGCTTTAAGTTCCTCGGCGTTCACATCACTGAGGATCTCACATGGTCCGCTCACACAGATGCAGTGCTGAAGAAGACACATCAACGCCTCTTCTTCCTGAGACGGCTGAGGAAGTTTGGAATGAGCCCCAGCATCCTCAGATCATTCTACACCTGCACTTGGAGAGCATACTGACCGGCTGCATCACCGCCTGGTTTGGAAACAGCACCGCTGGCAACCGCAAAGCTCTGCAAAGGGTTGTGCGAACTGCCCACCACATTGTTGGAGGTGAGCTTCCCTCCCTCCAGGATATCTACACCAGGCGGTGTATAAGGAAAGCCCGGAGGATCATCAATGAATCCAGCCACCCGTCCCACAGACTGTTCTCTCTGCTGCCCTCAGGAAGTCGTCTCCGCAGCATCCGATCCCGCACTAGCCAACTGAGGGATAGCTTTTTCCCTCAGGCTATCAGGCTAATGAACAGCCAGAACTAATACACCCTACAGCACACTCCCACTTTACGATATGCCACGCACTGCACTTTAACTCCACAGTTCAAACTGGACTACACGAACACACTACACTAATACAACAATCTATCTGCTACCACTGGATACCATCCATTGAACATCCATGACATTTGCGTATCCAGCTTATGTATAATCTACTGCACCTTTGCATATTACTGTGTGTGTATATATGTGTACATAATGTAGAATGTGTACATACGGTGTATAATGTGTATTGATAACTGTAAGTATGTCTAATAGTACACTGTGTGTACTGAGTATATGTATGTGTATATTGCACATTGTCATCTGTATAAGTCTGTAAGTATGTAATGGTACTGTCTATATGTTAATTGTTTCTGCACTGTATGGAGCACACTCTCAAGAATTTCACTCATCAAGGCACATGTGCTGTGATGATGTGACAATAAAAGTGATTTGATTTGATATCATTGTGAAATAAATGTTTTTCTCTAATACACATTGGCCACAATTAACGGCACCCTTTTATTCAATACTTTTTAAAACCTCCATTTGTCAGTTTAACAGCTCAACATTTTCTCCTATAATGCCTGATGAGGTTAGAGAACACCTGACAAGAGATCAGAGACCATTCCTTCATCCAGAATCACTCCAGACCCTTAAGATTCCCAGCTCGATGACGGTGCTTCTTCTCTTCAGTTCACCTCACTCATTTTCTATAGGGTTCAGGTCAGAGGACTGGAATGGCCATAGCTTGGTTTTGTGCCCAGTGACCCATTTTTTTGTGTTGTTTTTGAGGTTTGTGTTTGGATTATTGCACGGTTGGGAGATCGAAACATGGTCCATTATAAGATGTCTAACAGAGTCAGTCACTTGTTGATTTTTTTATCTGTTGGTATTTGATAGAATCCATGATGCGTGATGAGGAGAATTTGTCTTGAAACCCTCCCAAACAAGTGATGTGGTGATGTAGGTGCTGTTTGACAATTTTTTTTAAGGTTTTCTGACCCCGAGACTCAACTATTTTCTGCAATTCTTCAGCTGTGGTCCTTGGAGAGTGTTTAGCCACTCAAACTCTCCTCCTCACCGTGCATTAGGATGATATAGACACACATCCTTTTCTAGGCAGTTTCATAACATTTTATGTTGATTGGAAATTCTTAATTATTGCCCTGATGGTGGAAATGGGAATTCATAATCACCCTGGAGTGCTCAAAACTGTAAATATGAATGGGAATATACTTCAGAGATATTTTACTCAAGAATTTCTAGGGGTGCCAACAATTGTGTTCAGCGTGTATTTGAGATCAAAAGGATTAACAATGCAGATTAATTTTCACAGCCGCCTTTTATCATATTTACCAAGGGTGCCGATATTTTTGGCCATGACTGTATGTGCCTTGGTTGATTAACTTAAAATAAATATGTTTTTGAATGGTTACAAGTGGCTGAGGTGGTAAATGACTGTCGTTTTTTATGTTGTCAGTACTAGATATTCAATACTAGAGTGATTTATAAAAGACAAAAAAGACAAAGCTTGGTGCATATCTTCATAAATATCTTTATTTCCTCCACAGGCATATCTGAAGAGTTTATCACACCCATGTTTAACTTCTATAAAAGCATCGGGGAGCTGCAGATGATGCAAGAGGAACATGCTCTCCTCACTGCTATCACAATCCTCTCACCAGGTCAGCTGATATCGGTCACTTAATGATTTAAATAATATGTTTCAGAATGCAATGTTAGTTCAGTTAGTTTAGTCTGGTTTAGTTTATTGTTATTTTAGGCAAATTAATATTACAAAATGAAGAATTTTTTATATATTTCTGAAAGAAGTCTCTTATGCTCACCAAGGCTGCATTTATTTCAGTAAAAACAGTGTTCTCGTGTTGCCAAAATTTAGTGCTGATTTGTTGCTCAAATTTTTTTTTTATTATTACAATGTTGAAAACAGTTGTGCTTCTTACTATTTTTGTGGATAATTAGGAAGTTCAAAAGAACAGCATTCAATTAAAATAGAAATATTCTGTAACATTATGAAAATCGATTAGTTGACATGTTCCAAGTAACTATCTATGTAAATGCATTAGCATCATGTGAGGCAAACGTTTTAACCTATTTAAAACCCATATTTGGTTCTTATGTAATCAGTTTGTACTGTTCCAATAAGTTAAATGGTTAATGGTTAATAGGGTCACAAGAAAAGCAAATTTTTGTCATTGTATAATGCTTCAGAAGGCCACAACAAAATAAATTTGTTTCATATGACTGAAATTGTTCTATCTAACCGCAGACCGACCATACCTAAAGGACCAGCAGGCAGTGGAGCGTCTGCAGGAGCCCATGTTGGAGGTGCTGAGGAAGGTCTGTAAACTACAGCACCCCCACGAGCCTCAGCACTTTGCACGGCTTCTCGGTCGTCTGACTGAGCTTCGCACCCTCAACCACCACCACGCAGAAATGCTGGAATCATGGCGCATGAGCGACCACAAGTTTACCCCCCTCCTCTGTGAGATCTGGGACGTTCAGTGACTTGAGTGACTCTTCCACGTTCAGTGGAAGAGAAAATATACAAAAAATGGGTGGTTGAAAGAGAGATTTTTTTGCTACAGACTTTTACTAAGCTGCCAAAGAGAGGAGTTTACACACTTTTTAGAGAAGTGGACTGTTAAAGTTTGTAATGTAAATGTAATATATTGTCAAACTTCAAATAAAACAGGAAATGAGAAGATTTTAAGACATTATCAGCTCTTCAAGAAAGCATTGGTGTACACATTTTGATATTTTAATGCCTTTGTAAATGTTTACCTGGCCTTTGCAACTTGGCACCTTGGTTTGTTTATCATCTGCTTTCCTTTATCTGAGGATTTTGTGGCTTTTTACATTTTATGTCTGTTTGTGTAATTCATCTAAATATTTTAAGGTTCTCAAAATCTGTACTGCCTGACCTGTGGTCACTCTTTTCTTTTTTCACAGAATTATGTAACCATTTTTCTTTTGTGCTAAATATATGTGTTTATCTGTAAACTGGTGTTTACCATTGTGAAATTATATATAAACAGTAAATTTAGAATAACAGGCCAAGTATAAGCTCATACTGTATGTGCTAACCCTTACCAAAAAGTAGTATACTTCAAGTTTATTTTATTAAGTATACTTAAGTAAAGGTATATGCTGCATCCCAATGTGCCTACTTATACTACACCCTTAAAGTATGTACTCTTTTGGTGAAGAAAAAGTACACACTTTTGAGTGTGTAGTAGAAGAGTAGGCAAAGATACTATCACATCACACAACTGCGTCTTTAACGGAGTGCTCTGTCACACCTGTTACACGCACCCTGTCACTGTAAACTGGCCTGTCAATCATCTTGACACAGTTAACATCCTCCACATTTAATTTCATTTAACTTCCTACCGTATTGGAGAGAAAAGAAGTAGCACGTTGATCTGCCAGTCGCGGGTCTTTCATGCATAGAACTCTGCTCATATTTTCTGCATAATGTTGCATTTAAAAGTTAACGACGTTTATAAAAGTTCACATTGCTGTTGCAGATGAAATATAACATGGATAACAATAAATAAATATTATTTACCAGGTTAAATGTTGATTATTAGTAACTCAAACCCCTTTTTGTAAACCTCTCTACCTAACGGTTGATCGCGTGCATCTGCCACGTTTGTAGTTTTTCTAACACGTTTTATTCATGTTTATAGTTCTGGACCGAATCCTTCGCCAAAGCGCAATGGATTGTGGGCAATTTTAGCCATTAGAGTGTGCACGGATCCACACTTCAAAAATCGACCTGAAATAGTAGACCATCCGGGGACTTTTGGCATACTCTTTTCAACATACTATGCTTTTGGACACACTTATTGTAATCTCACATACTATTTAGGATGGATAGTACGAACATTGGGATGCAGGGCAAGTATATTTTTAAGTATACTTTATGTAGTAAGTATACAAATATCAGTGTACTAGTAGTATACTTGTAAGTATACTATTTCAATACTTCTTGGGACTAAATTGGCCCACTTTCTAGTATATAAAAGTACACTTTTAAGTATACTTTAAGTATAACAGTAGTAAACTTTGAGTACACAACTAGTTTACATCAAAGTTTTTAGCTTGAACTGCAACTATACTAAAAGTGAACTTATAGGTATACTGATAGTTTACTAATTAAATACTTGTAGTAGCATTTTTAGTACACTTTGATGTATAGTCTCAGTAAACTACTAGTTTAGTAGTTTTATACTGCAAGTATACTCGTAAGTTTTCTTTAAGTGAACTTTACATCATACTTTAAGCATACTACTACGTCCCTATTTAGGTATTAGTTTGTATTTTGTTGTATGAATATCTGAACATACAAAACATCAAAAGAGAGAATAGGGTATCTGCTTGTAAACAAAAAACATTTTATTCTAGTTTCATGCATTCTTTTTTTAAACACTTGAATGTGGGTAAGTTTCATAAATAAAAAAATAAAGAAATAAACAACATATTGAACAAAAAGCTGAAAAAAGACTATGAATTGGATTCAGAATGATAATCAAAACGTAGATGGAGTCGATCAATACTCCAAAGCGTGACAGTCATTATTACCTCTTCATTGGTCGACATTTTATTCTATAATGTTACACAGTTTTGATGCTGTTTTAACACGTGGAAGCATCTGTTGTTTTGGTTTCTTCTTCACTTGTGTTTTTTTTTGGCAATTCTGTACAGAAGATGTGTACTACCGCCCCCTACCATATAACAATGAAAACAGGGATTCTCGGAGCACAAGTATAGCTCAAATATATTTAGACTTTTTCTAAGTCAAGTATACTTAAATGTCATTTTAAGTATATTTCTGAGAAGTACATAAAGCCCATTTCTGAGAAGTACATAAAAAGTAGACTAAAAGTATACTTTCCTATTTTTAAGTTTAAAAGAAGTATACTAATAGCACACTTGAATAAACTTCTTTTTCGTAAGGGAAGCACAAAACCATGGGCATTAAATGAATAGTTCACCCAAAAATGAAAATTTGCTGAAAAATTATTCACCTTCAGGTGATGTAGATGAGTTTGTTTCATCATCTGTACAGTTTTAACTGCTGATAAAAACATCACAATAATCCATAAGAAATCCTCACAACTCCTCACAACAGTCCATCATTGAACATCTTGTCAAGTGGAAAAAAAAGGCATGTTTGTATGAAACAAATCTATAGCCTAATTTGGACATAGAACTTTAAACAGTTGCTTCCAGCTGAAATCAAATTACTTGTAGATTAATGTGATGTTTTTATCAGCTGTTTGGACTCTTATTCTCAAATAATTCTCAAAATCTGTTCCAATAAAGAAACAAACTCATCTACATCTTGGAAGGCCTGAGAGTGAGTACATTTTCAACAGAAATTCATGAACAAATGAAAAAAAGTAAGGGGTAAGTGTTGATAACGATAACGTCCACTATATGGCCAAAGGTATGTGGAAATGCACCCATATGTGCTTGTTCAACAGTACTTTCAAAACCTTGTTAATAGGGGATTAGTCTTCCATACCAATTTCATTCTTCTGCATAGGCTTTCTAGATAATAGAACATGAAGGGATCAGCTGACCAGGATATTGTGCATCTGAAACAGAAAAGACCTGCCAAACTGTAATCGGTTCTTCAGAATGTCATTGTATGCCATAGCATTAGGATTTGTCACAGGATTTCACTGGAATTAAAGGGATAGTTCACCCACAACTGAAACTTATTCTATCATTTGTTGTTATGCATCGATTTGAACAAGTGATAAGCTGATCAGTCTGAATCTGAACAAATCTTACTAACTTTTGTAAATCAATGAACTGATTCATTCATTATATTTATTCATTCACAAATGTTTAAAAATAATTACTTATTATTAGAGTCATACAGGTTTTTTCTGTATGTAAATGATTTTCACTGCTCCAATCGCCGTTTACTGTATTATCATGAGCAAGTTTAGAAGTTATTTTAGTGTTAAATTAGATTTAGCATGATTAAGCTGCAGAACACATTCTGTTGCCTGACTTTATCGATGTAATTAAACTGAACATTATCCAGATTTATTTGATGCATACTGTAATTGTTTTTTATGTTTATTTGCATTCATATGAGACATTAACCTATGACGCGCATGGATCACATAACTGTATATGAATGGCAAAAGTATTTCAAGTAGCTAACTTTTTTTAGACAGGCCTCAAATTCATGAACAAAAAGACTCACAAACTTGAGTTACCTGTTTGAATTACACTGATAAATCCTTCACTGAATTAACTCACTGAATCAGTCAGAACATCTAAAAAATGAGCATTTCACTTTTTAAAGATTAGAAAGTTTTTTCTGGGTCTTGCTTTTTATGTTTTGGAACCATATGCAGTTATGCAGTAAAGTGACAGAATCATAGTCGTCCTGATCAAACAGTCCAGAAAATAATTCATCAGAGGCCACCTCTTTTCTGGTTCTTCACAATATCAGTTTCCTCGTTGCCTAGTGAATGTTTTACTTATAGTATATTAATGGAAACCAAAAATCATGAAGGGGTTTCTCCTTAAAAAATGATTTCCTTCTTCCTTGTAACATATTTACAGTTACATTTATATTCTTTGCATGTACTCAGCTGGGTTCAGGACTTTGTGTAGGTCAGCTTTTTTTCAACCATACACCATTTTATTTATGCGTGTGCTAGAGCACTGTAACGCAACAACACAAAAGGGCCAACACTACTTTTTAAAGGTGAAAGAACAGAATTCCCTAGAATGTCACTATATAGCCTACAGCATTATGATTTTTCTTCCCTGGAATTATGTCCATTATTAGTGTAATCCATTAATTAGAAGGGATTGCCCACATTTGTTTGACCACATAGTGTATCTGGTGAGTCACTTATATTTGAGGAAACCCTTCTCATTATCAAAGGAAATGAGGAATTAAACTGAACTTGGACAGTTAGATGATTGCTGTGTAAAGATAAAGTGGAACTAGATTAAAATATAAAGCTGATTAGCATCACTTTACACAGAAACTATTTTGAATAATGGCGTAGTGGTCCCTCCCATCTGGTTATAAGGTGCTTGTCTGTTTTACAGATGATTAATCAAATGTTTTTGCTGCTCTGCAAGCATCACTATGGAACAGAAACAGAGACATGAATTCAGGTACTTAAAAACTTTTTTTATAATACCCTAATTTAAAGATTAAGTGTTTAATTTCCTTAGTTGTATTTTGGTTTTTAAAAAGTAGTTATTTTTGTTAACATTTAGTAAGAATATATATAAAATGTATGCGTTTGTATGTTATCTTCACGCATCTTACTTAATTGTACATTTTTAATGTTCTATTTTCCTGAAATTTTATTGGTTTTTGAAAAATAATTATTTACTTTCTGCTAACATTTATTCATCATATATGTGTGTGTGTATATATTTGTGTGTGCATATATTATTATATGCTATAATAATATGCTATTCCCTTATTTTCCCCCAAAACAGGCCATCTTGGGATTTGTGCAGAGAAATGCCATACATTCAAGATGAGCAGATGCCAAAGAAACGAGTGCGGTGTTTGAAATCGTTCTCGTGTGCCATTGTTGGCATGCTTGTCTTCATGCTTGCACTTCTCAGTAAAGTGAGCTGCTTTACTAATCATTAGCTAATCATTTTATGGATGATGGGATAACATTTAACTTATCTATTGAATATTACCCAAAATGTTAGCCTGAAGATCTTTTTTTGTTTACAGACATCATTTCTGCTTTTGATAACATTTGGGAACAATCAAACTAAGATTATATGTTCAGAACAAAAACCGACCGCCCTACTTGGGATTGGCTTTGTTCTGGTTGGGCCAAGTGTTCTCCTTCTGCTAAAGAGCACATGGAAGTTCATTTTCAAGAGTGCAACCATGCCCTCGAAAAAAACTATTTTTTGGGTAAGCAAACAAGTTTTTAATGAATTTTTTTTTTAGAAGTTGTAACTAAAGATTATTGTTTTTCTGCTTTTTAACTCAATGTGTTACTTGCCATCTTTGAAAATGTTTGTGATATCTACTAGCAAGTGCTGAGTGAAAATAATTTTTACACCATTTTATTCAGTCTAGTAGCACAGAATCTAATTATGATGGGCATAACCTTTCTGACTTTGATTTGACCTTTCTTCTAGGTTTTGTGTGTTGAGTTCCTGGTAGCACTGGGAGCAGCAGTTCTAACAATAGTAGCCATGCCACACTTTGACATTGTCACCAATGTGATGATCCTAAACAGCGTGAGCATCCTGTCCGCAGTGTTCCAGGTGGTCGCTGAGTGCCTTGCCAAAGAGAGAAAGCGGCTTATAATGCTCCCCGTATGCTCCATCTTCTTAATCGTCACAGGTTACGTGCTCTTTGCAATCAATTATTTGTTATTCGAAAGTTCCTTAGAGATAAATATATCAATTGGCCTTGCCATCATTGGGACCATCTGTGTTTCTGTGAACTGGTGGGAGAACTACAGCACTCTCTTTGCTGTATCATTTCTAGAGGACATTTCCAGAGACATCGCTCAGTCCCGTAACGTGGTCTGCATCATCTCCAGTTTGATGAGAATCCTGGTTACATCAGCTGTGGTTGGAGCTTATGTTCCTCTGTCAGGTCGAGAATGGAAATCGGTCAAACTCGTCTTCGAAACAGTTGTCATTTCATTGGTGGTGATCCAGATTGCATCCTCTGCCTTGTGCCGCTGGTTTGTGGTTGTGGCTTGTAAGATGCACGCCCTGCACCGCAGCTTCGTCCTGCCCATGTACCTGGCCTCGATCACAGTTTTGGCAGTGTTTTTGATTCCAACTGCTTTCAGGCTCCCAGACTCAAATCAAACTTCTACCTGTTTTGAGACCTTTCAGCCGAAATCCAGTTACGAATGGTTGCATTTGATGTTGACTGATGCTATAAGAACTCTGAACACCAGGGACATTGTGGTACACAAGAAGACAGGAGGACTGGTCTGTTTGGGCTGCTCTGCTCTGAGCTGGTGGCTGGGACTCATGCTCAGTACAGTTTACATCTGGTACCTGAAGATCCATCGAATAGAAAGAACCCAAGATCTGTTTGTGCTACGCATGTATGAAGGAGCATTTCTGGAACAGTCCATGTTACTAAATACCCGTTTTGAAATCAGAAAGAGAATCAAGGAGAAAAAGTGGTAAGTGTTTTTACTTTTTAAGTATGGTTGCATATATCATTAAAATATCAGCCAATATTAAAGATTTTTTATTTATCCATAAAAAAATGAATATTTAATGTTGAATGGTATTTTTTTTACATTTATATTTTTTATCTTATATACTATAAAATTTACATATTAATATACATATACATACTAATTTACAACTAGAAAATTCATAAATCTCACTTAAAGTCTATCTTTAAACACTCCTTTAATAAACACTAATAATAATACATCTTGGTTACATATGTTGGTTATTAACTCTAACATGATTATGTTGTTATTGGTATGAGTCATATTTTTTTATTATCAATGCATCCCTTTAAATCAACCCCTCTAAGTTAAAGCATTATACACAGTAAATGTGTTCCTATTAAAAATGACAAATGAGATCTGTTTGATGTTATAGTTCTTTCTCCAAGGCATTAGTAAGATTAGAAGGAGAGCAAAATCCCTCAATTCTTAGATGTTTCATCTGAGAAAGAGACCCCTGTATTTTCACATGTATCTCCTCTGGAGTTTAAAAAGCATTCAACATCTAAAACTGTGCTCACGTTTTCTCATCTGATTCTCATCTCATCTGATTCTTCCAAAACCAATAACTGAGGAATACCAACCTTTCCTTTGGATTTCTTACTATGAAATGACTTCATAAATATTTAATGTACTCCTCAGTGCAAAAGAAACCATCAGAGTGTTTCTGTGTGCAACGATGTGGCACGAGAACTACGATGAAATGATGAAGATAATCATCTCTATGTTCAGGTAAACACAGACTACACTTACTCAACTTGTAAAAAATTTAATTTAATTTTAATTGCAATATTATTTATTTTACTACCAGGCTCGATAAATACAGGCCCAAGACCAAGGAACAGCGTGATGTCGAGTTTGAATTCCATATTTATTTTGATGATGCTTTCAAGGATGTTGATAATGGAAGGCATGCAAATGAATATGCTGAAATTCTTGTTGATGTAATGAAAGAAGTTTACACGTAAGAATCCTTCTTAGTTATATCTGTTCATGTGTTCTGAGAACTTATGTGCAAGACTAATCTACTAATACTTCACATACATTAGCATTTTCAGTGAAGAGGATCAATGTATATTCAAGCAGAAGGCAGCACTACCACGCCAGAAGATCATAAACACCCCTTATGGGGGTCGACTGGAATACATCCTCCCCAAAGGCAATTTGATGATGGTTCACCTCAAAGACAAGACACTTATCCGTCACAAAAAAAGATGGTCACAGGTAAGATTCATGAAAGATCCAATTAAAACACAGATACAGATTTTTTTATACTCACAACTTAACTAATCATCTGTGTTTGCAGATAATGTACTTGTATTACATTCTTGGCTGGAGACTTAGACAGTACTTCAAAAAGATTAAGGCAGGTGAAGAACGGGATTACCTTAAGGAGAAATTGAAGGTTAGTAGCTTATTATTAGACTTTCTACAGATTAATACAATATCAGCCAGAATATTTGACTACAGCATGTTTTTTTTTCAATGCTCCTTAGAAAGACAGTGAGAACACATACATCTTGGCCCTAGATGGGGACACTGATTTCCAGCCGTCAGCAGTCATGCTGTTAATCGACAGACTTAAACTCTACCCAGAGGTTGGAGCTGCCTGTGGCAGGATTCATCCCACGGGCTCAGGTTGGATATATTATAGCTACATCATGTGACTTTTGGTCCTGTAGCAGTTAAAAATAAAACTGCATTCATCTTGCGGAATAACATTGTTTTGGTTGTACATTGGCTCTGCTCGAATAAATGTGGTCGTTCGTGGCACCGGAGTAGACATGGAAATCTAAAAAGATGTCATCTAAGCAGGTGCCATTGCGTTTTGATGTACTGGAAACATTGATGTTGTTAAATCATTTACATTTTACATTTACATTTAAGCATTTAGCAGACGCTTTTATCCAAAGCGACTTACACTGCATTCAAGTTACAGTTTTACATTTTATCAGCTCTTGCTTTCCCTGGGAATCGAACCCATGATCTTGGCATTGCTAGCGCCATGCTCTACCATTTGAGCTACAGGAAAGCTAACACAATGATTGTTGATGGACCAATTGATGGACCCTTTTCATGTGCTCTATGCAGAATGCGAACCACTTAGGTCGGCATTACCACTTTCCAAGGTTCAGATACAACTGCTATAAGAATTTTATTCCTTTGGCTACAAGATTTTTAAACTCTAATGTGAAAAACATAAGCACATGATTGGTCTTAATGCAGGTATCTTTTTTACACGGTCTATCTGTATCGGCCAAAAATTTCCCTTAAGAAATCGCTAAATGACACAACAAAAGTTTACATTACAAGTCATTAACACTGGACGTTAAGACTGCTAGTCTGATAAGGTCAAACGTTACGATGAACTTACGCTGATGCTAGAGAGCTGAATATTTATCATTTCAATTAAATATCTTACCTGTTAAGCAACATTTCTGGGTTGCTTTTGAATCCTTGAAAATCTGGGAGTTCTCGCCACATCTGAAAAGTCAAGCCAATGTTGATTCTGGTTTTATTATGGACTCGGGTGACGCTTTCCCTTTTTGCATGTAGATGCTGCTTTGTTTGCACATTTTTGTTTTTGTATTCCCCTGAGGATGCTGTTGTGCATGGTCCATAGTCGATACTATTTCTGCAACAGAAAGATATGATTAAAGTAGTAAAAATACAGATATGACATTACACGCATGGGCGAATGACATCCAACAGCTCTAGAATGTATATCATTATTATATCAAAGTGTTCCTGAGTAAAGAAATGGTTTGAAAGATGGATTCTTTTTCACTTTCTCATTAATAACATTTTATTTTTTAATAATTCACGAGAAGAATAATTTAAACTAAAAAAATTAATTAAGTAAAAATAATTAGAATGGAGTTGCAATAAAAAATAATACTTTTTAAATTATTATTTAATTATTAAAAATAATTATTTAAAAAAATATATATATTTTATTCATAGCTCAGACAAAATCATGATTGGCTCTCGTTCATGATTGGCTCTTGTAAAATACAAGTTTTTTGGCGGGGTTCCCCTGATAAAAGTCACATTCCAGAGGCTAAATATCATATTATTGGGGTCGCTTCAACCCGCGGACATGAAAAACATATTCTTCTTCTTTAGATGTTTTATGGCGGTTGGCAAACCAGCTTATGAAAAACATCCCACGGAAAGAATGTTAAAGTAGCCCAATTCCATAGGAAAACTGCGGACTTGAGGCTGATATACACTTTAGCGTCGGACATACGCCGTAGGCTGTGTGTCGGTTTTCATTTATACTTCTGCGTTGTTGTCCGGGTCGATGTGCAGTACACATGCAAACCGCTCGTCTGCAGTATCCATGGGCATGTTGCTAGTGTAACCCGCAGTACCACGGCAAAAGCTGAAGAAGAAGCAGCTTGTCTGAGAAGCATCAGCCGTGACGGCGGCAAATAAATATCAAAGAACAGATATTTTATTAAATTTAATTTATTTAAAGCTACAAAAAAGAGACAACAACGGAACAGGAGAAGATGGCATTCTTTCAATCTTCACAAGGACTTGTACCATGGCAGAACAACTGTTTGTCGCGGACAACAAAGTGATGTATAATGCTACGTTTTATAATAAATGATAAGACAATTGTTCTTTGCTTTGTTTTCTTTTAAACAAGAAGTTGTAACATTAAAATATATTAAAGTGCAAAAAACACACAAAGCTCAAATACATACGGAAGGAGGGGTACTAGCAGACCAATCACAGCGCTTGCGGTACGCGTAGATTTGACGGGCTGTGACATTTTTGGAGAGGTGCAGGTCAGGCTACAGCGTACATGGGCGTACTACGCACAACCTACGGCGTAGCTACGGCATAGTTTCGACGCAGAAGTATCCACCTTTTTCTTCAACGTGGAAGTAAGCCTATGGGCGACACTTCCGGTTCATTAGCCACTATAGGTAAATAACGAGAAGAAGAATAACGTGCAGTAAACGGTAAAACTGTTTGCACTACAAACCAGTATGTTCATAATTAAGATTATAATTATGAACATACTGGTTTGTAGTGCAAATAGTTTTACCGTTTACGGCACGTTAAAATAATATGGTAAGACACACCGATTTTCAATATCAAGCAGCAAAACGAACTGTTTAGATTTTACAAATGGCCACGCCCATTTTTACGGCAAGAAAAAGGTGGATAAATCAGCCTTTAGGCAACACTGAGCGGAAGGGCGTGGCCTCAGAATTAAAGACGAATAACGCAACATAATGCCAGCAGGGGTCACTCTTTATTCATTAAATCATTTACATTTACATTTACATTTAATCATTTAGCAGACGCTTTTATCCAAAGCGACGTACGTACAAATGAGGAGAACAATAGAAGCAATCAGACCATCGAGAGAGCAACAGTATACAAGTGCCATGACAAGTCTCAGTTAGTCTAGCACAGTACACGTAGCTAGTTTTTTTTTTTTTTTTTTTATTAAATAGAATAGGTAAGTGTTAGTATTAGTTAGTCAGGTGCTGGGGAAAAAGATGTGTCTTTAGATGTTTTTTGAAAATGGCTAAAGACTCAGCTGTTCGAATTGAGATCGGGAGGTCATTCCACCAGCTGGGCACAGTCCAGGAAAAGGTCCGTGAGTGTGATTTGGTACCTCTTTGGGATGGCACCACAAGACGTCGTTCACTTGCAGAACGCAAGCTTCTGGAGGGCGCATAAGTTTGAACTAGCAAGTTTAGGTATATTGGTGCAGTGCCAGTTGTGTTAAATAAATAATAAACAGTCAGTTTTGCTGAAATACATAATAAATGGAATAGTTATGACTCTATATTGATTGTTGCACAGTGACACACAGAACTGTAGGGTGAAGCGGTCACAGCAGTGCTTTATCGTGAATAAAACAAAGCTGCTGACAACATTATGATACAAAATTTAACAATTCACAGCTAGATATTTATTGTAAAATCTGATACCCACTCTTAGAAGAGATGAAGACAAAAGAACTATCCTAAAAATTCACTAGAGCAGGGGTCACCAAACTTGTTCCTGGAGGGCAGGTGTCCTGCAGAGTTTAGCTCCAACCCTAATCAAACACACCTGAACCAGCTAATCAAGCCCTGTATCTCAATGTGCATACTATCCACCCTATCTGCCCTAAATAGTATTGCAAATGACTAATATCACATAGAATTTAGGATGGATAGTATGCACATTGGGATGTAGGCAAGGTCTTGCTTGGTATACTTGAAACTTCAAGGCTGGTGTGTTGAGGCAAGTTGGAGTTAAACTCTGCAGGACACCGGCCCTCCAGGAACAAGTTTGGTGACCCCTGCACTAGAGACTACTTATGTATAGATTTTAAGAGGGATGAATTGACTAATCAGATAATTTCTTCACTATGCTTGAAGGGCCCATGGTGTGGTATCAGAAGTTTGAATATGCGGTAGGCCACTGGCTCCAAAAGACTGCAGAGCATGTGTTCGGCTGTGTACTGTGCAGCCCTGGATGTTTCAGTCTTTTCAGAGGAGCTGCACTCATGGACGACAACGTCATGAAGAGATACACGACCAAAGCCAGTGAAGCCAGCCACTACGTCCAGTACGATCAAGGTCTGCTTGAAGTTAACCACTGACAAATTATATCGATTCAGCTAAGACTAAAGTAATTCACCGTCTGTTTGGTGTAATGTCAGGCGAGGACCGCTGGTTGTGCACTCTGCTGCTGCAGCAGGGCTGGAGGGTGGAGTATAACGCAGCATCTGATGCCTACACCAACGCTCCACAGGATTTTAAGGAGTTCTACAACCAGCGCAGACGCTGGGGACCCTCTACCATGGCCAACACCATCGACCTCTTGGGCTCAGGAGGACTGACCTCTCAGAAGAACAGCTCTATCTCAAAACTTTACATTTTGTACCAGATTATCAGCATGGCAGCTTCCATCCTGGGCCCTGCCACTATCTGTCTCATGATATCAGGTAAAGTTAGCAGTTTAGAAATATTTATTTGAATAAAATAAAATAAAAACAATAATTTGTGCTTATTGGATTTATTATTCTGTTTCAGCAGTATGGCATAAGGAAGATATGTTTGCACGGTTACATTTGTCCAAAATATCTATTAAAGTGCTTTGTTTATATTGCAGGAAGCTTTGTGTTCATCTTGAATATAGATGAAAATATAGCCCTAGCTTTGGCCATAGTGCCCCCTACTGTCTACCTCATCCTGTGCTTCAAACTGAAATCTGACACACAGATTAACATTGCTGCAATCATGAGTGTACTCTATGCATTTCTCATGGCAGGAACAATTCTCTCAATCATAGGTAACTTTTTTTGTCTTTATGTATCTTTTAGTTTGATCAGCAGTTTTCTTTTCATTGTCATTTTCTTTCGGTTGGCACAGAAAGATTTTTTGAAAATAAATTAATACTTTTCTTTTGCAAGGATGCAAAAGTGACAGTAAAGACTTTACATTAATAGAAATAAATCATCACTGGAGTAAATTATATTTTAAAACATTAAAAGACATAAGAAGACAGTTATTTTAAATTGTACTAATATCTCAAAATATTAGTTTTTACTATATTTTTGAACAGATAAATGCAGCCTTGCTGAGCATAAGAGTAATAGTAGTATTAAAAATAATAATAATATTCTTACTAAAAAGTACAGTAGTGTATACTTTAGTCCATCAATATTTTGAGACTGCACATTTTTTCTAAAAGATAGCAATACGATCTAACCTATATCTATAATACTTGCTATTCTCTTGTCAACTCTCATAGGTGATTTAGTGAAGCAAAAGACTTTTCTGACCCCCAGTGGTCTGTTTCTCATCGGCATGGTGGTTTTGTACATCATCACGGCAGCGTTACACCCTCAGGAGTTCTCACTGGTCATCTATGGATTGTTATACTTCCTCTGCATTCCCAGTGGATATCTACTCCTAGCTATTTACTCCATAGTCAACATGAACAATGTCACGTGGGGCACCCGTGAAACCGGCAGCCAGACTAAAACTACGGCAGTCAACACCATCAAGAAGAAGGTCATGAACGCCACATGCTGCAAATGTCCATGCTTGGAATCTGAAGATCTGAGTGAGAAGATATTACCAGCAGAAGAAATAACAAAAACTGAAAAGCCACAAATTCCCTTGGAAATACAAAGGTAAAAACATGTCCACACAATAGGACAATTTCACACTGACACTTAAGTCCATCTGTGCAGCATTTTATTTTGTAACTATTCTTACATATAGGCTTGTTTTAATACTACAATTAAAAATAATACTGTATTCCTACAATGTAGGGATCATGAGCTCCAGCTTAGTCCTCATCAAAGTAAGTGTAACTTTCATAAAAAATATCATAATATTCTAGGTAGACTTATTGAATTTGACTACCATTAAAACTAATATATGTTTAATCCAAAAGCTTGGATTGAACATTTGCAGATGAAATCTTACGAATTTCCTTTGGATGAATCTGCACTGCCTTTGGTAAGTCTAACTAACAAAATATTTGAAATTAATGTTTTATTTTATAATTTAATTTAAATATATATTTTTTTTTATTTAGTTGTTTTTGTATTGTATTATTAAAAATCAGCCATGTATTTTTGTGTCATAATACGTTTCTTTTTTTTTTACAGTAATTTTTGGTCATGCTAACTTGAGCCTTTTGTCGCTGCAGATATGTCAACTGTATACTTTAAAATTGACCATGTCATGCTTTTATGAGTTGCTGATTAGATATTAGCAAAGCAAATTTCAACTGAGATGTTTTAATTCCTCTTTTTTTTCACATGTTGCAGGATGAAATCGATTTCTGGAGAGACCTGCAGAAGAAATATCTGGAACCTCTTAAAGAGAATAAAGAACAACAGGAAAAAATTGCTGATGATCTGAGAGAACTTCGAAATAAGGTACACAAAAGAAATAAAGTATGTCAGTATGCAAAAAGTACTTTTTATGTGGTCTTGTCTAAAGTATTTGCTCTGGAACAGTAAAGATTTGTTTCCATGCTGTTTTGCTTTTATTTTCCTTACAGGTTACATTTGCCTTTTTCTTCTGCAATGCACTTTGGCTGGTGGCAACTTTCTTCCTTCAGGCGATTGGTGACTCAGTCTCCATAAAGATCCCAAAAATCTATCCCAATGGGTCTTATGACCCAACAGAAGTGTTTTCCCTAGATCCAATCGCACTGATGTTTCTACTGAGCTTCGCAACATTACTGTTAATGCAGTTTGTTGGAATGCTTTACCACAGGTAACTAAACATGCACACAAGAATTAAATCACGATTACTGATAAAGAGACGTTTTTTAATGGATTATGTTCTTTTGTTTCAGAATCTACACATTAATCCATTTTGTGGCATATGCTGACACAGAAATTAAATCTTATAGAAAGCAGTCACATCAGTCACATCAGGTGAGCCAGTGGATCACACACAAAATTATGAGATTTTAAATGCTAGTTTTTTTTTTAATGAACCATGTCAATCATTTTGCACAGATCCTGGACTCAAACCATCAGCCTGAGACGTATGGGCCAGACACAGCTTTATGTATTCAGAACCCATCTGCTAGGGCTATAACTTCAGTATAATGTTTTGCATTTAATAATTCATGTTTATAGTCCAGTGGATAAAAACATAGTGCAAATGCTCTGTTGTAGAGTAAAACATTGGGCCTGACAATTAATGAATTAATTACATGATTTGCAAATGAATAATTAAACTAATCACAATCAATTACATAGTACTGAATATTAGCATTGAATTTTATTGACATTACAAGAAATGGCCAATTATGTGTAGTTTGTTAGCCAATATATTATTTATTTCTACTCTAAGGCATAGTGATCCACCAATTACTATGCCTATTAATGATATGAATAATTATTTTAACAGATTTGATACTGAGGTTAGCAGTTTTAACTGCAATAGTATTTGTCAGACCATCCAATATTGCTCACCTATTAATTTGACGGAGTTAGATGTTGTCGCTTCTATTTCTAAGATAAAACCTGGTAAGGTAGGGGGGCCTGATGGTATTAGTGGTAAAGTGTTAAAGAGCTGCTGTCACCAGTTGAAAAGTGTATTGACAAGGCTATTCCAGGCTTTGTTGCAAGCTGGAATTGTACCTTCCTTATGGAAAGAAAGTGTGATAGTTCCAATACCAAAGGGGCCTTCAGTTTATACTGTGAATGATTTTCGCCCTATAGCTTTAACTTCTGTGTTATGTAAAACTATGGAAAGGATTCTTGCCAAATATTTAATGTCATCAGTTGGTTCAAGTACTGATCCTTTGCAGTTTGCATATAGACGAAATAGGGGTACTGATGATGCTGTGTTAACTATGATGAATTTTGTAACTTGTCATTTACAAAATTCAAATTCAAACGCTAGAATTTTATTTTTAGATTTTACATCAGCATTTAACACAATGAGGGTTGATATTCTGTTAGAACGGTTAATATCTTTGGGTGTCAACAGGTGCCTGGTTTTGTGGATTAAGGACTTTCTGTTGTCCCGTACTCAGAGGGTGTGGTATAATGGTCAGCTGTCAGATGAATGCACTGTTAATACGGGGGCCCCTCAAGGAAGTGTCATATCACCTGTATTATTCTCACTGTATATTAATGATTTTATTATTCACAATTCTAATTTTAAACTTTTTAAGTATGCAGATGATATGGCTTTGGTAGGGCTTCTCCAAAAAAATGATATAAATGAGTCGGTTGAATATATGAAATACGTTGAGGAACTCTTGGGCTGGTGTAAGAATAGTGCACTGATATTAAATATAAACAAAACTAAGGAATTAGTCATCAGTCGTACTAGGCAAGATGTTGCAGTTGTGCCTGTATTGATAGAGAGTCACTCAGTTGAGATTGTTGATAATATTAAATATCTTGGCACATTCATTGATAGTAAACTGAGTTTTGTGGATAACACTAATTATATTTTGAAAAAATGCATGCAACGTCTATTCCTAATACAGAGGATCAGTAGGTTTGGAGTGAGCCAAAACATATTGGAGATTGCCTACAAATCATTGGTAGAGAGTGTGCTGACCTATAATTTAACTTCATGGTATGGGCACCTTAATTGTAAGCAGAAAAATAGTCTGGCAAGAGTCACTAACATAGCTAGTAAAATCATCGGCAGACCACAGAGTAAGTTGGGTGAGGTTTACACCTCAAGATGTGTTGGGAAAGCGGAGCGTATTTTAAAAGACCCAACTCATCCTCTGTGTGATCAATTTGTTTTATTGCCCTCTGGGAGACGATTTTTAATGCCTAGAGCAAAGACAAATATCTATAAAAGATCTTTTGTACCTGCTGCGGTAGGATTTCTTAACCAAAAGGTGTGATTCAGTATGATGTGTTTTTCTATGTGTTTTTGTAGTATTATGTGTTTGTATGTGTATTTGGTTTTTGCTGGTGTGGTCAAAGACAAATTTCAACCATGGTTGATAATAAAGATGTATTATTATTATTATTACTTGATTATTTCCATTCCATATACCATACCACTATATTTCTTTCTTTCCTTGTTTCTTTCTTTTTAAAAATTAACCGCACTAAATTAACATTAAATTCACAGTTATATAAAAAATATTTTAAATCTATTTCTTTGAACACATTTACTGTAGAGTGCATTTAAATAAATTATAGTGATATATGCTCTTTTGAAATTGTCTCTCATTGTGACTCGGGAAGTTTTAATGTTATTGAACAGAAGTTCAGTTTGTGTGAATACTTGTATACTTGCTTCTACTGTATATGCTAGAAATAATTATTTTATTGTTTTATGTGATGTAAAAAAGAGGTAAAACAAGCATTATTCTATGAATCCTTGAATAGTATGAAACAAAACTTAGATCACTTATATGCTAAAATAACAATAATAATAGTACAACTTGATAGCAAGAGCCTTTACGTGATAGTCACATGCTGAATTCGGCCAATCAATGACACTGCAAATAGGAACGTTAAACAGGATTTAGATAGTGTTAAATGTCAGCTTATTAATACCCACAATTAATTGATAACACAGTATTACATTTTGAATGACCCAGGGTTAACTTTCAAGTGTAAAAAACATGCTTGTTAAGTCATTAATGAAGCCCCCCCCCCTAAAATTACACAATAATCAAACCTAATGCCTTGATACTTCTTTAAAGTTACCAAGATTGATATAATTGAGTTGGTAAGCTCATTCCCCTCTCTCTTCTCTGATGTCCTGAGCTCATGTCATTGAGCATGACAGTGACATTGGTGTGACCCACACCACCTGTAAAACCACATGCCTATCAAGTGAATCCCATAAATAGGGAATTGCTTGAGAAGGTGGATTATCTGCTTACTCATAATTGAGTGTAAGAGTAAGTGAGTAAATATGATAATTCAACCTGATAATTAACTTATGAACATGTGACTCTTTATTGTGCTGGTCCTTTATCATGATCAAAGGCTGTTCATGTTTATTTACTCACGGTAATGTGTCAGTTTACATGCTACCCTGCAGCTTACCCTCTGAGACTGATGACAATTATAAGAACCCACGGTGACGCGGGTGTCACAAACACTGGTGATTATCTGGAAAGGTCTTTTTAAAGCATTATCCCTCACTTTCAACTCGGGAGGTCCCTAAGTGACATATAATGAACACCCAGGTTCAGTTATGTGACAATGTGTGCATTTTTTGTTGCCATGGCAACATTTCCAAAATGGTGGTCTGTCTGGTTAGCACATGTTGCAGTCTCAGCAATTTTTTAAATGCTTGTTTTTGTTACTAAAGGTATGTTTCAACCCATGCAACAATTCTAATATTTTAAATATAGCTGCAAGCAGAGATTACCAGGGTTCAAGCATTTTAAGGCCTAAGGTGGTATGCTTTTAGGGTCTAGGCCAACCTGGATGTATAGCTGACAGTGAAACACATCGAAAATGGACAATAGGCTCACAGAAACACACACACACACACACACAAATAGAAATGAAATGAAATGGTTAAACTATCATATTAATAATCATTAAGCTTGCTTACACACACACACACACAGACACACTCATACACGGACATAGATGCACACATATTTTGTTGCAGATATAGATATTTGAAATAAACAACAGGTGACAATACTTTTTTGCAAGTCTTCTCTTTTTAAGAGTTTATATAGTCATTTTCAGGTTTCTCTGTGATCATAATATGGCAAAATTGTAAAAACTGACATATCTGTATGAACAAAATGGTAAACTTGAATTAAATGTGATTTTAAATGTTATAGCAGTGATTTTATAATATCTCCATAAGAAAACATATGAACACTACTGTTTTAGTGTTTCATAAGGCCATCTAGTGGTTATAAATAGCAATTTTTCACACAGCACTGTGTTTTCAACATTTATAACTATTATAGTGTTATTTTTTGCCCAATCTCTCTTAAATTTTGCATGCTTGTTTAGAATAAAATTATCAAATCAAATCAAATCAAATCACTTTTATTGTCACATCATCACAGCACATGTGCCTTGATGAGTGAAATTCTTGAAAGCGTGCTCCAGACAGTGCAGAAACAATTAACATATAGACAGTACCATTACATACTTATAGACTTATACAGACAATGTACAATATACACATACATATACTCAGTACACACAGTGTACTGTTAGACATACTTACAAGTTATCAATACACATTATACACCGTATGTACACATTCTACATTATGTACACATATATACATACACAGTAATATGCAAAGGTGCAGTAGATTGTACATAAGCTGGATACGCAAACGTCATGTATGTGCATTGGATGGTATCCAGTGATAGCAGATAGATTGTTGTATTAGTGCAGTGTGTACGTGTAGTCCAGTTTGAATTGTGGAGTTAAAGTGCAGTGCGTGGCATATCGTAAAGTGGGAGTGTGCTGTAGGGTGTATTAGTTCTGGCTGTTCATTAGCCTGATAGCCTGAGGGAAAAAGCTATCCCTCAGTCGGCTAGTGCGGGATCGGATGCTGCGGAGATGTCTTCCTGAGGGCAGCAGAGAGAACAGTCTGTGGGACGGGTGGCTGGAGTCCTTGGTGATCCTCCGGGCTTTCCTTATACACCGCCTGGTGTAGATGTCCTGGAGGGAGGGAAGCTCACCTCCAACAATGTGGCGGGCAGTTCGCACAACCCTTTGCAGAGCTTTGTGGTTGCCAGCGGTGCTGTTTCCAAACCAGGCGGTGATGCAGCCGGTCAGGATGCTCTCCACAGTGCAGGTGTAGAATGATCTGAGAATGCTGGGGCTCATTCCAAACTTACTCAGCTGTCTCAGGAAGAAGAGGCGTTGATGTGTCTTCTTCAGCACTGCATCTGTGTGAGTGGACCATGTGAGATCCTCGGTGATGTGAACACCGAGGAACTTAAAGCTGTTTACCCACTCCACAGGTGTCTTGTCGATGGTGATGGGTGTGTGTTCTCTGCTCTGTCTGTGTGTTCTCTGCTCTGTCTCCTGAAATCCACCACCAGCTCCTTGGTCTTGTCGATGTTGAGTGAGAGGTGGTTCTCCTGACACCATTTAGTCAGGGTACTCACCTCCGCTCTGTAGGCAGTCTCATCGTTGTCAGCGATCAGGCCTATCACCGTTGTGTCGTCAGCGAATTTGACAATGACGTTGGAGCTGTGTGTGGCTGTACAGTCATGTGTGTACAGGGAGTACAGGAGTGGGCTGAGAACGCAGCCCTGCGGAGCACCAAGTGTTGAGGGTCAGCAGAGATGAAGTGTTGTTGCCCATTCTGACCACCTGACTTCTGCCTGTCAGAAAGTCCAGGATCCAGCTGCACAGAGATCTGTTTAGTCCTAGATTTCTGGAGTTTCGCAACCAGTGTGGCAGGCACTATGGTATTGAATGCGGAGCTGTAGTCCACAAAAAGCATCCTCACATAGGCGTTCTTGTTTTCCAGGTGGGAGAGAGCAGTATGCAGGGTGAAGGCAATAGCATCGTCTGTGGAACGGTTGCTGCGATATGCAAATTGCAGCGGATCCAGTGAGGCAGGCAGCACAGAGCAGATGTAGTCTCTGATGAGTTTCTCAAAACACTTGCTGAAGATGGGTGTTAGCGCAACGGGCCTTCCAGTCATTCAAGCTGGAATTTGCAAGCTGGAATTATGCATCATTTTACACAGTTTGTGGGCTTTCTTTTAGTATTAATAGGCCTTTGGGTACACTAAGTAAATAACATATTTTAAAATGACCTGGTTCATAGTTGTCCAAATGCAAATGTTCAACATTGTTTTGATAATTATTGACCTAGAGAGTCTAGAGAACAGTACTGCACTGATTTGATTGATTTTGAGTTAAAAACTGAAGGCTAGTTGACAAAAGCATGTTTTTTAAATAATCTCAAATACTTAAAGAACAGTTTGATTGACAGCAGTGATCCTAGAGGCAAAGTTGATCAGAATGAGAAGATTCTATAATGTCTATAGTACCATATTAAACTGTAAATAGCAAAATTATAATTCAGATACAAGTTTTCAAAAAACAAAAAGTTTTGTAAAATGATAAACTTTACATTTCAGCCTTTAAACCATTTTTAAGAAAATGGATAAGTCAAAAATATTAATAATATTGATTTTAACAATTATTATCAATAAATTATTATATAAATTTAAATAACATGAATTAGGGGTGTGCGAAATTGGCAAAAAAATTATATCTTGATATTTTCTGGGATTTTATCGATAACGATAATTAGATGATATTTTGCTGAGTGTGTTATTGTGCTGATATCTAAAAGATTACAGTGGACAGCTGATTTTTTTTATATTCTTCATATTCTGTGTGGTCAGTTCACAGCAGCGTCTTTTCCAACAAGTTTTATGGGCATTTTTACCTTTAAGCCAAAAAGTGTGCATCATCTTTTGAGTCAAATTCTTGCATTTGGGCTGTTACCAAGCAAATTAAATCAGTATCAACAAAATTTATCTTTGCAATGCATATGAAGTGGCATTTAGATGCATTTACATACTGTTTAATGCAGCTCGGAATGACACAGAATGCTAACCTGCAGTTACAAATGCATAAATTATGTTTTGATATTTGAAACATAAAACGTTGAAAACTGATGTTTGAAATTATTTTTTAAAAATTAAGATACTTTAAATGTGAAATTAAAACGGCCAATAGGTGGCAGTAAGTCAGTGTTAATAAGTGAGTCATTGCGATTGAACCGAATCATTTAAACGGTTGATTCATTCAGGAACGAATCACTGTCATGTTGCTCAGAGACACAAAACAGTGCTGTGGCTGTGTTAGGAATTAGAAATAGAGCAAAAGCAGGAAATATGGTGTCTAAAACGTAAGTCTCTTAATATTAACTTCTTGTTTATTGAACTGTTGCATAAAATCAATATCACATTTGTAATCATGCTGATTTTTGGAGAAAAAAAATGGCACTCTTCATGTGATATTAACTATATGAAATGGTATAAATATAGGCTATACATTTTCTGCCCCCATATCTTAAATTATGTGATCATTCTAAATGTATTTTAATAGACTGAATTCGTGCAGTGAAACTTGTACGCGCACTAGTTTAACCTGTTAACTGATTCATTCTCTGCCATCAGGTGTCGCCTTTGGCTGAAATATAACGGTTTTCCCGGTAATATGGAAGCAAAATAATGACAATAGTTTTTGAAACATAAAGCATTGCTGAATTCCACAAATCGAAAAAAAAGATGCATTGCAATTAACAGTGCTTGCATTTTAATGCCTTGTATTTCCAGGGCTTGCATTTTTAGGTCCTGAAATGTAACATAGTTGTTTATTTAAGCTGTGAATATTTCAATTCAAAATATTTCACACACATTTTCATGATTAAAAATTCAATAATTCATTATTCACCTTCCAGAATTCACTTCCAAAATATTCAATCTGTTTAAAAATACGATAATATTCGACAGGCAAATTTCGGTCATTTTATTTCACTTTCCAAATTCGCTGTCACAAATTCAGTGGTTAAAATTCGGCATAAAATTCAGCGGTGCACATCCGGGAACCGCAGGAATAGCAGTAGAGCACCAATGCATGATCTCCAGCTGATGTCAGCCGCTCACCAGCAGGTGCCGCAAGCGGCTGTTGATGAAGGACATATGTGGATCAAGCCATTCATTTACAAAAACTGATTTGCAGAAATAGAGCAAGCGCTAAGTATAACTTTTGATTATCAGGGCCAGTATAAACATGTAGAAACGCTGATTGTGTGTATGTTTAAATCAACATCTTCGCTGTTTCCCGTAGCCTAACGTTACATGTAAGCAGCTTTCTCTAACACAAAGGAGATTATAATGCTCTTTTACCCAACGCTGAAGTTACATCTGAGGAAGACATATATTGCTTTCGGTTGCTTAGTTTCTGTAACTTTGTATCATGGCTTGTGTGACCTTGTGCTGTAATACTGGGGTTCGCCTCACGTCACACTCCAGGATTCCCCAACGACCTGTAACGTGCCTCAGCAGCGGCGGCGCCAGAGAATGTTGAACGCAGGTGCTGAGGGGGTGCTAGATTAATGACGGGGGAGCTGGGCAATTAATAGTAAATATGACCAAAACAGGTTGTTATTATTATTATTATATGAATAATAAAATCGCTGTATAGGCGCATTTCAAATGTTTATGAGGAACGTGGGAGTATTATCGCGCTTAGCCTATCTGAATGGGGGGGCGCACGCAATCATTTTTATTCTTATTTTCCCGTCATTTTTGGATGTGTTTTCTGTCGTCTCATGCAGTCTCCGTGAATGGAGCGCGTCACAACAATGAACCAGCTCACAGACATAAGAAATAAATCTGCAGAAAGCTTGAAAACCTAAAATAAAAAAATAAAAAATCTTCTCTGATTATGTAGTCTGTATAGGTGCATTTCTCTATTAAAGAAATGCACCTATACATAAATGCATTTCTCTACTAAAAAAAATAAATAAAAAATAACATGTATAGCCTGAATGCACTGTAAGTCGCTTTGGATAAAAGCGTCTGCTAAATGTAAATGTAAAGGCACGTCCACTGTGGAGATGGGAGTCTGAGAAAGCACTAGTTTATTAATAAATAATTAAAATGTCTTCTTTTTCCCCGATGCATTCATAATCATTACTTTAGCCGGTGCTTTGCGGCAAGCGTTAAACGCCCGTTTCACACTGCAAGCGTGAGCGGCGCGTGAGCAGCGCAGAAGCGTTGCGTATGCAGAGCGTGAGCAGCGCGCGCCCATTGTGCTTTCATACTGGCAGCGTTTGTCGCGCGCAGCTGAACCGCGGCTGTACAATACAGATGAGTATCATCATTTCTGTCATATTTTCCAGCGTTCTCCTCTGAACACTGTGTCTGTGTGCCATGTGCTTTGGTGTATGATATGGCCAGCATACTCTGTGATGCGACCGAGTCCCCCTGCCCTCTGTCCCACACACACGTAAATAACATATATTATATATAGGTAGTTTACACGATAAACTTTAGCCAAGTTTTCAAGATGTGTAGCTATACGAAAAAATTGCCGACCCTGTCAGGAAAGATTTTGTCTGACCCTTCTCACATTTTGCCATCTAACAGAAGAGTTGCATATGCTAGATTGAATTGGCTATGTTACGTAAATCTTTTGTGTATCAGTCTGAGGGGAGGAGGCCTCTGGGCTCTGGAAAATAGAAAGAACTCCCTATCAAAAGTATAGAATACCAAGAGGCGAAACTCTGATGGTTTTCGGGTAACAGTCACTAGGTGGCGCTTCGGTAGCGCGGCCGCCATTTTGGGGTGAAAATTCCAACTGGACAACGTTACAGATCTACAGAAATAGACAGAATAACAACGAAAGAGAAGTCAAAGTGGAATAAAAGAACGCAATGTTGGGAAATCCCCTTCAAAAACTATCAGAGTGACAGTGAAAATATTGACTTTCATCATTTTCCCAAAGACTGTGACAGGTAATTATTCACAAAAGTGTAAAAATATTGTGTTTTGAAGTGGGACGTAGCGCTGTCTTATGCTGCTAACTATAACTGTTTTTTAGTCTATAGTAAACTTAAATCCTTTTAGGAACTGCAGGTCCTTGCCATAGAAACCATAATAAAATGATTTGTATGGATATGACACTATAGTTATAATGAGTTAATGAAACTTTACAGGTGTACGTTTTAATCCCCTGAACACACTACAATCATGATGATCTAGAAAATGCATTGTTGTGTCTGTCACAATTTTAGTGGCTGTAACTTGTTTTTTTTTTTTTAAATTAAAAAGTTTTTTTTTTGTTTACAGTGCCTTCCTTTAACGGACATTAATATAAGATAATACTGTAAAAACAGTTTACTTCAAATGTTATTCCTGTTATATATTTATTATCCAACATTTCTATTTTTTCTGTCATTAATTTAATATGTTGGTATTAATTCAGTGTTTATAATGCTAACACTTGAACTTAAAATATTTGTAACCGAAACTGACATGGTTTCTAGAGAGCAAAAGGTTTTGTAAAAAAAAGGGAAGACTTTAAAATAAAGTCTGTAAAATAAACTGTTAAAAGGATTTGATGATCACTAGTCTTGATTGTACATTATTGTTGTCATAGTTGCTGTATTTCAGGTTTAATGTACGGTTTTTTAAACAAATCTTTCCATGGCGACAGCAAGAATCTAGTGGAGTGCCGACAGAGTATAGAAGCCCAAGAGGCAAAACTCTGTATATACTTTAAATGTGTTATTGTAAGTTGGTCAAGCGCGACTGGCTCCTGTTATTCTACCGTTTTTGCGTTTTCAGTCCTGGCGGCGTCATGGGCGCAACCTGTTGCTATGGAGCGTTCTATTGAGTTTCGCCTCTTGGTATTCTATACTCTTTGTCCCTATTCTAATGCACTGTAGCCGTATGTTTATTATACTGTTGTTGTTTTTCTGTATTAAGGTGCATCTATTGTATTGTTTGTTTAGTAATTATTGATGTGAGACACGCTGTCCTGAGATCCAAGACATATTTTAGAACGGATTCCAACAATAAAGTGTAATTGGATTGAATAATTTTCAATTGAATTGAAAAAGTAATATTAAAACTAACAAATGCCTCTAGTTTTATTATTTAACAGACCTTTGAAGTTTGGGCAAAAACTCGTGGAAGTGGTGTTTTCGTGCATTTTTTTTTTCATATGATGATTGTGAAACACGAAACGCATCACTTACATGATTTTGTGGTCAAATTTGTTATTTTTAATGTTAATCGGGTCAATTTTTATCAAGAACAATGCACTGTGACTTTAATTCAGCGTAAGCGGCGCAGCAAAAATAGACTCGGCGCCGAAACGATCGTTTCGTTTCGCTCCTGCTACGCGCTGCCGCGCCGCCCCTGCGTGCTGTGTGAACGCTCTCATCCGTTAACATGGGCGCCGAAGAAAATACGCGCTGCTTACGCCCTGCTTACGCCTGCAGTGTGAAACCGGCGTTATGCGTGCGTTTGAGCGCGGAATAATACGCCTAAATGCCTAAATAATAGGCATAAATAATAACCTAAATGGTTATTATACTATCAATTTAATATAAACGTGCGAATAGTTGACTAGAAAAATCTTTAGTCGGGGCAGGCCAACAGTAGGCTAACTTGGCACAAGGAACCGATCCATTTTTAAATAAAATGCTGACATTACGTGAATTCTGCAAATCACGTTATTGCATTGCAGTATTTATGCATGTGTTTAATGAGTCAAATGTTTTTATTTTATTTAATTTATTATGGGGGTGCTTTGGTTTTTCTTGGGGTGCTGGAGCACCTGCTAGCCCCTCCCTAGCGCCGCCCGTGTGCCTCAGTGAACTAATACAGTGATATAAGACCTCAGATCTCAGAATACACTTTATTGATGATTATGCGAACTATATCGACAGTTAAGCAGATGTAGAATATGAACGAACGCGCAAGGTTTCACGCTGTTTCCCTCAGAAATCGGTTAAAGAAAACACATTCATGGGCTCAGCAGTGCACTAACAGAATGACAGCTATTAGGCTTGTTTGAGATGCGCCTATAGCCTCGCCTGAAATGTAGGTGAGAGCAGGCGGCTGCAGTGAGGAGAGGAGTGAAATAAGTGCAGTCAAGACGGACAGTTCTGACCTCTCGAAGAAGAACAGATACCTACGAGATCAAAGGCGGATATCGCGTTATTCTCACTCATGTGCTGTGCTGCTAATAAATGTGATATAATTTCAGTTCTGTCAAAAACACATAAACGAAGGTTCAGTGCCTCTCCATATTAAACTGGTTAAATGTACATTAATTTAATCGTACCCTGCGGTACATGAACAGTGTTGATCCTGCCGGCCGATCAAAATATGAGACTTCTCCCGCTTGCATTGCGATCTGTAAACCCTCGCTTCGAGTTACCCACCGTATTTATTTTTTAATATTTTATAAATTTGAAGAAGATATTTGTGTACTGCACATGGGCGGCGCTTAGGAGGGTCTAGCTAGCAGGTGCTCCAGCACCCCCAAGAAAAACCAAAGCACCCCCATAAAAAATGGTACCAATTTCGGTACCAAAGCAAAACACAAAAATATGCTAATTAAAAAACACATTTTTATTAATAAAGTTAAACAAAAATAAACTGCACAAAAACCAATGCCATTCTTTATGCTTATTTAAAATTATTTCAAGTTTTTCCACAAGTAATAAAAGTATGAAAAAAGTAAACAAGTTCCACCCAAAAGTTTTTGTCATATTTCTGCTTCTGCTGAAAAACATCTGTAAACTGTCTGTTTTAGGGTTTGCTGGTGCTTCATGATCTTCCTGCAGCTGTAAAAGGAAAATATAATATTAGTAAAGCAGTGGACTGAGTCTGACCAAATGCAACATTAGATCATTGACTCCAGCTAAAATATAACATTTCAGTAAATAACAAACCTCAGCTTTTATAATAAATTTAGATAAGATTACATATATTTTAAGACAAGTGCATATCAAATGGAAGGAAACTGTAGTATTAAAAACACTTTACAATAAGATTACATTTGTTAGATAACATGACTTATCAAATAAACAATAGTTATATATTGCAATTATTCTTCTTGGTGTTAATTTCAAAATTTACAAATACATAAAATCAATCAATCAATCAAAGTTCAATCTGTTAAAATTATTTAATGCACAATGAACAATGATCATGTGTTTGTATTAAATAACATTCACAAACATTAATGTTGTAAAAATATATTGTTCACTCACTGTAAGTTGATGTTAGATAATAACATGAAGTCATTGTAAAGTCTATACAGGAGATAGAATTTGACTGTACTTTCATTTAATACAAACTGTGTACATATTTAATTTTAGAGGGCTTTTAAACCTGCTAGTTATCCAGCCAAGAATAACAACATCTAGCAACTAACTACCAAAAAAATAGTTAATAAAAAAAATAAAAAAATGGCCAGAACTGTTTTTTTCTGACGGACTGATATGACATAAACACTGTTAACTGTTTGTACATTCTCCAACACGCATATTTTAGATTCACAATTCATTTAAAAGCCTCTGGTGTGTAACAATAGTAAATACCATCATGTCCTCCTGTTGCTTTTACCCTAATAAAAGATATAGGCGCATTAAGTAGTTAATAAAGAAACTTCATTCTAATGCTCATTATATTAGCGTTAGCCGCGTTTATGTAGAGGATTAACTCCGCTATAACGGCAATGTTTATTTTAATCCGACATTCAAATTCAAATATGGAATAATATTCATAACAGAATATCTAAATATTAAATAGAAACTTACCTGCTCGAACTCTTTCATTTGATCCGGGTGTCAGTCTTTAAAGTGTTGTTAGTTTGATGTCGCACGTCACAGTGCTTTTATGAAGCGAGCACATCAGCTTTCAGATCACCAGCAAGAACCGGGTTGACCCGGGTACTCGGTACCACCGGGACTTAAAGACACCTGGTACCGTGACGTTTTCATTTTTTTAGTACCGACTTGGTACCGAAGTACCGGGTCTTTTGACAACACTACTCCCGACCTTGAGCGTCCTGTCGATACTGTGCGCAAATGATCTCGGTTCACTCGTGCCCTTTTTGTAAGATGGATGAGCTTTTGCAGGATGCTTGAATATCTTTGCTTGGCCTTCCTCTTCCTGTTACAGGAAAACCAGTCTTTGATAGTGTTGACTTATGGTAGCTTTTTATGTGAAATTGCAGCATTTTAAAGTGAAGACGTGAGTCTTATGGTACAGTGCACAATTGTATAATTTCTTGAATTTGGCGCACCAGCCAAACCAGACAAACTTTTCTTCCTTTTCCAGGAAATCTGCACTTGAAAATGTCTGTTCTGCAAGCTTTGTGGATCCATCCATTGCAGGTGCAGGGTTCCCATGGTCATTTAAAATGCCTGTGAAATCCTAAATGTCCTGGAAAAAAATATTTGAAATTCCTATAATGAATATCCTTTTTCCCTCTTGAAAATATTTATTCTGCAAGATATTGCTGTTGGGTTGAGTAAAACTCACAATCTGTGGTGATGTGGTAAATCATTCGTTTTAATTAGAATCTGCCTGTGAATCATATAGAATTGATGTAATGTCTTTTTTAATCCTCCAGTAATTACAAACTGCTGGAAAGGTTATTGAAATGTCAGAGAAATTTCATTGGGCAGAAGTTGCAGGAATGCTCAAGTGAAGTCCCACCAAGTTAAATAGTAATTTTTCACCACCACTTTTTTTTTTTTTTTGAAACCAGTCACGTGTCCATTTCAGGAGTTTAGGGGCAAGAACTGTATGACATTTGTCTTAGTGACACCACTGGCTATTATTCTTCCTGTCTCAAACAGGAAAAGGACAACAAGAGACTGATAAACCAGCTCAACCACAATCCCTTGTCGGTCTGCCTGTAGGAAACCACCCGGGTCCTGTGGTGGATTCAGAACAAAGCAGTCCACATTTATATGAATGAAATGCTGTTGGCTTCTAAAGCAGTATGCAGTGAGTTTGAATGCTAAACTATTAAGTATCATGAATGCTAAAGTATTGAATGCTAAAGTATAAAGTAACTAAAATTAAGTATCAAATTATAATATCAGGCCTTTTGAAGCCATCTTGATTGTTATTGAAGCTATTTTTCACAAATCAAACAACCACTAAGTTATCGTCAATTGAATTCTATCCAAACCATGAAACACCTGAGAATTTTGGAGAAGTTTAAGAAAGACTTTGGTCACATTAAAAATGTACACTATCAAAGCGTACTATCTGATAATCTGAAGCACTGAGCATCCGTTTCCCCCAAGCAGAGTCTCAGTTTTGTCTTGATTAACACATGTTTGCTGTCTGCTGCTTCAGATGTCTTTGTTGTGCCTGTTTAACTGTAGTTTAAATTGAGTGAAAAAGGCCTGTAGGATCTTCTCTCTCATATCATTAATCCAGTCTCATTTGTAACGTAACGTGTTAAGTGGAAGTGTAACGTGTACACGTGGAAGACGTGTACATCTTCCACTGTAACGCATTTCATCAGGAAGTGTGTAGAGGACGTAGTGCCGACAAAAACAATCCGCATCTACCCCAACCAAAAACCGTGGATTAACAGTGATGTTCGAGCAGCCTTGTCAGCGCGGACATCTGCCTTTAAATCCGGGAACATTGACGATCGAAAACAAGCCAGTTACGATCTCAGGAAATCCATCAAAGCCGCCAAACGACAATATAAAAAAGTTGAAGAACAATTCAACATCAACAACGCAAGAAGCATGTGGCAGGGCATCAATAACATCACAGATTTGAAAGGGAATAAACCAGCTACAGTGAACATTGCCGCCTCTCTACCGGATGAGCTTAATCTTTTTTTATGCTCGTTTCGAGGCTCACAACACCGCCCACACAGAGAGCGCCCCCGCGGCTGTTGCAGAAGAGGCGAGTGCAATCTCCATTTCTGTCGCAGATGTAACCCGATCCTTCAGACGGGTAAATATCCACAAGGCTGTGGATCCTGATGGCATCCCAGGCCGTGTGCTCCGAGCATGCGCATTCCAGCTAGCTGGGATTTTCACAGACATTTTCAACCTCTCCCTCTCTCTGTCTGTGGTTCCCTTATGCTTCAAAAAATCCACCATTGTGCCCATACCAAAGAAAAATAAAATCACATGCTTGAATGACAGGAGGCCCATTGCTCTGACACCCATCTTCAGCAAGTGTTTTGAGAAACTCATCAGAGACTACATCTGCTCTGTATTGCCTGTCTCACTGGATCCGCTGCAATTATCATGCATATCGCAGCAACCGTTCCACAGACGATGCTATTGCCTTCACCCTGCACACTGCTCTCTCCCACCTGGAAAACAAGAACACCTATGTGAGAATGCTGTTTGTGGACTATAGCTCTGCATTTAATACCATAGTGCCTGCCACACTGGTTGCGAAGCTCCAGACTCTAGGACTAAACGGATCTCTGTGCAGCTGGATCCTGGACTTTCTGACAGGCAGAAGTCAGGTGGTCAGAATGGGCAACAACACTTCATCTCCGCTGACCCTCAACACTGGTGCTCCTCAGGGCTGCGTCCTCAGCCCACTCCCTACTCCCTGTACACACATGACTGTGCAGCCACACACAGCTCCAACGTCATCACACAACGGTGATAGGCCTGATCACTGACAACGATGAGACGGCCTACAGAGCGGAGGTGAGTACCCTGACTAAATGGTGTCAGGAGAACCACCTCTCGCTCAACATCGACAAGACCAAGGAGCTGGTGGTGGATTTCAGGAGACAGAGCAGAGAACACACACGCATCACCATCGACAAGACACCTGTGGAGCGGGTAAACAGCTTTAAGTTCCTCGGCGTTCACATCACTGAGGATCTCACATGGTCCGCTCACACAGATGCAGTGCTGAAGAAGTCACATCAACGCCTCTTCTTCCTGAGACGGCTGAGGAAGTTTGGAATGAGCCCCAGCATCCTCAGATCATTCTACACCTGCACTGTGGAGAGCATCCTGACCGGCTGCATCACCGCCTGGTTTGGAAACAGCACCTCTGGCAACCGCAAAGCTCTGCAAAAGGTTGTGCGAACTGCCCGCCACATTGTTGGAGGTGAGCTTCCCTCCCTCCAGGATATCTACACCAGGCGGTGTATAAGGAAAGCCCGGAGGATCATCAATGACTCCAGCCACCCGTCCCACAGACTGTTCTCTCTGCTGCCCTCAGGAAGACGTCTCCGCAGCATCCGATCCCGCACTAGCCGACTGAGGGATAGCTTTTTCCCTCAGGCTATCAGGCTAATGAATAGTCAAAACTAATACACCCTACAGCACACTCCCACTTTACGATATGCCACGCACTGCACTTTAACTACACAGTTCAAACTGGACTACACGTACACACTGCACTAATACAACAATCTATATGCTACCACTGGATACCATCCAATGCACATCCATGACATTTGCGTATCCAGCTTATGTATAATCTACTGCACCTTTGCATATTACTGTGTATGTATATATGTGTACATAATGTAGAATGTGTGCATATGGTGTATAATGTGTATTGATAACTGTAAGTATGTCTAACAGTACACTGTGTGTACTGAGTATATGTATGTGTATATTGCACATTGTCATCTGTATAAGTCTGTAAGTATGTAATGGTACTGTCTATATGTTAATTGTTTCTGCACTGTATGGAGCACGCTCTCAAGAATTTCACTCATCAAGGCACATGTGCTGTGATGATGTGACAATAAAAGTGATTTGATTTGATAAATTTGTCATAAAATCCCCTTGTACTATTATGCTCACCAAGGCTGCATTTATTTCAGTAAAAACAGTGTTCTCATGTTGCCAAAATTTAGTGCTGATTTGTTGCTCAAATTTTTTTTTTTTATTATTACGATGTTGAAAACAGTTGTGCTTCTTAATATTTTTGTGGATAATTAGGAAGTTCAAAAGAACAGCATTCAATTAAAATAGAAATCTTCTGTAACATTATGAAAATCGATTAGTTGACATGGTCCAAGTAACTATCTATGTAAATGCATTAGCATCATTTGAGGGAAACGTTTTAACCTATTTAAAACCCATGTTTGGTACTTATGTAATCAGTTTGTACTGTTCCAATAAGTTAAATGGTTAATGGTTAATAGGGTCACAAGAAAAGCAAATTTTTGTCATTGTATAATCTTCAGAAGGCCACAACAAAATAAATTAGTTTCATATGACTGAAATTGTTCTATCTAACCGCAGACCGACCATACCTAAAGGACCAGCAGGCAGTGGAGCGTCTGCAGGAGCCCATGTTGGAGGTGCTGAGGAAGGTCTGTAAACTACAGCACCCCCACGAGCCTCAGGACTTTGCACGGCTTCTCGTCGTCTGACTGAGCTTCGCACCCTCAACCACCACCACGCAGAAATGCTGGAATCATGGCGCATGAGCGACCACAAGTTTACCCCCCTCCTCTGTGAGATCTGGGACGTTCAGTGACTTGAGTGACTCTTCCACGTTCAGTGGAAGAGAAAATATACAAAAAATGGGTGGTTGAAAGAGAGATTTTTTTGCTACAGACTTTTACTAAGCTGCCAAAGAGAGGAGTTTACACACTTTTTAGAGAAGTGGACTGTTAAAGTTTGTAATGTAAATGTAATATATTGTCAAACTTCAAATAAAACAGGAAATGAGAAGATTTTAAGACATTATCAGCTCTTCAAGAAAGCATTGGTGTACACATTTTGATATTTTAATGCCTTTGTAAATGTTTACCTGGCCTTTGCAACTTGGCACCTTGGTTTGTTTATCATCTGCTTTCCTTTATCTGAGGATTTTGTGGCTTTTTACATTTTATGTCTGTTTGTGTAATTCATCTAAATATTTTAAGGTTCTCAAAATCTGTACTGCCTGACCTGTGGTCACTCTTTTCTTTTTTCACAGAATTATGTAACCATTTTTCTTTTGTGCTAAATATATGTGTTTATCTGTAAACTGGTGTTTACCATTGTGAAATTATATATAAACAGTAAATTTAGAATAACAGGCCAAGTATAAGCTCATACTGTATGTGTTAACCCTTACCAAAAAGTATACTTCAAGTTTATTTTATTAAGTATACTTAACCTGTTAACCCGCACCGGTGTTCTGAAATATTCGGTGTCTGAGATTTTCGGTGACGCTGGGCGGAGCATACATGAATATTCACGAGTTTCCTGTTTCGCGTTAAAGCACCACTGAAAATATCAGTGCACTCTAGGATCATCACCGCACAGAAAGTTTTACATAATGTAATTATTTTTCAGCGACAGTGGCGATCTAGCTCATTTAGATTTTTTTTTTTTTTTAGCTTTTGAAGTTTTGTTCATCTGAGCACAATAGTTTGTAGATTGTATATATTATGTTTGATTTCATGATTACAGCAATTGATTTGCCTGCCTGTCATTAGGATATGCCATTAACATGTGTTATAAACCCTTTCCAGTGTCTTTTAAAGTTTTGTTTGATAACTTGTATACAAATATCTAAGGTGGCATAAAGATCTGATATTAGTTTTGCTTGTTCAGCTGGTAAATAACAGATTGTAGTAGTTAGCAAAAATCATTTCACATGATTTAAGTAGCTAAAGTAACATATGAAGTAACATATGAACAAATTAAGTTATAATGCTGAATACATTAAAGACATCAAATGATTTGGTGTTAAGTTTTATGTACAAATGTGTATGTGGACAAGACATATTGAAAAAAAACAAACAAAAAAAAAAAACTGTATAAATAGGTCCTTGACATCCCGGACAAATAAAATGTGCCTCCAAACTTGGCCTGTTTATGCAGTCCCAGTGGTACCAGCCGTTGCAAGAGTCACATGCAATCTAAACAATATAAGATTTACAACACATGAATGAATATCGTAGTGCAACTTTAAAATACACTGTAGTGTTTATATATAATAATATAAATAATAATAATAATCTAACATACCCAAGTGTCTACCTCCTCTGCGCTTTTGGTTTTCAGTGGGAAAGCCTCACACCACTTTGTGAAGTAATCTACCATCACACAGATGTACTGGTAGCCTTCTTTCGTTGGTGTGAGCTTTCCCACTAAATCCATCCCCACAATATTCGAAGGCTGTGCCACCTAATAAACATTCATGTTTAATACATAAAATTGCTGTAACAAAAATATTCCTTGTGTTTTTCATAAAAACACAAATTACCACGATAGGGGTATATTCTGTTGGGTTCTTCAGAGAACATTGCTTTTTTTGACAAGCAGCACAGTGTTTGACCTAAAATATATTATCAAAATCAGTTTTGATGGAATAATAGATGTATGAAAACATGACGAAGGATTCACATATTAAACTCCAATAAAAGCGCTTGCTTATGGCATCCAGGGTTTTTTGAATGCCACAGTGAGCACCTATTGGGCTGCTGTGGAGCTCTTCAAAAATTTCTTGGGCACTTTTTTTCGTGCTGACCACTTTTGCCACAGTACCTTCTTTTTTAATATAATACAAAGCTTCATCTAAAAAGTATAAAAATCATTATAAACAACCAGTGAAGCCACTAAATCCAGGTGTACATTTTATATTACTTACTTTCAAAAATGAAGCTTTTAGCCCTTCTTAGAAATATGAATTTGTCATGTCTGGAAAGACCCTGAGGTATCTTTCCAAATCTTTTAAAGTATGTCAGTGCTTTGAATTTAGCCTCATCCATCTTCAACACAACAGTGCAAAATGTAATAAATGAGTCTTATATATAATTTGTCATTACATGTTATTGTGCACCACTGGGCTCTGTCATCTAGCCATTCAGTCAATAGAATAGAATAGAATAGAAATAGAGGGCAGGGCAGGGCGGGGGGGTAGAAAATGTGGTCCGTCTGCGATTAAAGGGTTAGTTAGTTGTCTTCTCTATACACACATTTGCGTGCACCAAAAATAACCTGCTGTCTTTATTGTATTCATAATTGCTAATAGCCACATATGACTTTATCTTTTATCATCACACCATGTTTCTAACCATTTGGAACACTGTGTTAAGAATGTTTATATTACAATTTAAATATATAAAAAAAACATTAATTTATAAAGTTGGGTTGATGTTATATAAGCTACCAACTGAGCAAACAATAAGAAACACCACAGAATGATCACAACTGAAACAGTAAAGATACATTTATATCAGTTATTAACAGTTTTAAAGATTGTCAAAATAAATTAGGTACATAAACAAAAATGTTTGTTGGCTCAGTAATTTAGAGTGTATCCTCAGCACATCAACAAATTAATAGCTGTAATAATTAAACAAACATACGACACAATCTACAACTATTGTGCCTAAATTAACAGAAGCCTAAATACCTGCTGAACTTCATCACACTTTGAAGCATTTCTGAAAACAGATTCTGAAAACAGAGAGTATTTTCATGCGAAACAGGAAACAGGAAAAATGAATATTCTTGTATGCTCCGCCCAGCGACACCGAAAATCTCAGACACCGAAACTTTTCAGACACCAAAAATTTCAGAACACCGGCCCGAAGGGCGTGTCTGCGCTTTTAATTACCTTTGTTTTAGAACAATATTCAATCAACTATCATAAACTATATAGCATTTGAAAGCTAACTCAAGATTAATGTTCTGAGCTTGTTTTTGAAATCAATACACCAGAGAGGAAAGGGTTAACATAAATGCTGAAGGACCGGCCATTTAAACATGTACAAAGTGAACGGCAGTACTTAGGTTTGATCGCCTATAGCTCTGGTCAGCTAGGACTATTCCAAGAATCACTAGCATACATTTCAAGGGAAGGGTCGACTCTTCAAAATGCATCCCACTTTTTAATCCAAAACAATGAAAAAATAGGGGAAAAAATGAAAGATCCTCCTTTGTTTACATGAGCGATTCGAGTTACAGTTATCGATATTCGAAGAAATGTCGATTCTATTTCGTATTCCAAACTTGAAACGGCATATATTTTCCAAAGAATAGTCTCTTCCGAGCAAAATCAGCCCTCCCTCATCTCTCTCCATCAATCACAGGCAATGTTATAACCCAGAACAGTCAGGGAATCTCTGACTGGCTTAGCGAGGTGTCAATCTGCGCACGTCAGATTTTGGCTCTTTGAAGCCAGCCAATGCCTAGCCAGCAAAGTTTTGATGGATGGAAGTGTTAGCCAATCACAAGGACGTTTACAGTGATTGAGTTTGCATAATTTGCGTAAACCCAAGCCCTAAGAATATGTTGCGGGGCATGTCTAACATCTCCAGTTACACTAGGGATGGGCGATACCAATTATTTTGTTTCCGATCCAATACCAAGTACTTTCAAGACAAGTATCGTCGATATCGATACCGATACTCCAATGAAATATTTTTATGTGAGTGATTTTATATTGTTTTTTGATAGCCATTACTATTAATATAAAATAAACTGCAATGGACATGATTCTTTTTTTACATTTATTAAAAAATACTGAACATTATTAATTAAATAAACAAAGATAACACTGTAGGCTATATGACAAAAAAAGTAACACGTCACAAACCTTTTTTTCAATAATTGTCACATAATGTTTCTACATTTCTTCCCTTAATAGGTTTTTGAGATGAAACAAGTGAATGTTGACATTCTCCTCTGCAGCCTGTTTTTCTTTGACTGATCAAAATCTCTTGCTTTTGAAAAAATAAATAAAAAATACCTAACAAATAATAAATAATAATAAAAAACAAAACCTGATAACAGTCAATGGACTGGAATGCACTGAAAATCAAACCAGGGATGTCTGTGAGGCTACAAACACTTCAAATTATTTGAATGTCAAATCAGCTGAACTTCAGGTTGAATCTTAAGTCACAGTCTTCATTTGTGCATACTGATATACAAGCCTGTATAAACCATGAAAAACCATGAAAACTGGTTTATAAGTTTTTGTGAAGGAACAAGAGAATGTTGACATTTTTCCCCTTTAGCCTGTTTCTTCTTTGACTGATCAACTCCCCTGCCTTTGAGAAAATTCTCTCAGACGGAACAGATGATGCAGTGATCCCAAGATATTTTTTTGCTAGTTTGCTGAGAGTTGGGAAGGTTTGCTCATGATTTCTCCACCACACTAGTGGGTCTTGGTTTCGGGGAACTACTTTCTCCTCAGCATAGCGACGCATTTCAATTATAGAATCACTGCTTCCCGATTGTTGTTGTTGTGCTGATATAACCTGGATGTCAAAATCCTCCCATATGCCTCCTTTAGATGTAGCTGATGCAGTACGTGGGGTCATTGGAGGAGTCACTGATGAGGCACAGCTTGCTGTAGGTACTGACACAGACCTTAGGACAGATCTTGAGGTAGCTTCTAGTGGTGCAGCAGCTAACTCAGATGTGGCCAAGTGGACATCCTGCATTTCAGATAGGAGTCACTTTTTCACTGCTTCTACATGATCTTTGTCACAATGCCAGGTGCTTAAACCTCATGTCAAGAAAGGTGCTGGCAGCGAGGCTATGTATGTGCCAGTTCTGCAGCAAAAGAGCAGCCTTGACGCTCACTGGCAGCAGTTGCTCTAAGAAGCAGTGATACTAGGGGAATGACCTTTGAGATAGAAATGTGTTTTTCTGCTGATACTTCACGTGTTGCCTTCTCAAAAGGTTTCAAGGCCTCAATGGTCAGGTGGATAACAGACCACTCTTCATTTGTAAAGCACAGGTCACTCTTCCCAAGTATACAGAGGGCTGTTGTAACTGGATCCATTTGTTCATGTAGCCTCTCCAACATGTAGAAAGCTGAATTCCACCTGGTTTCAACTGAAATTATGAGTTTATGTTCTGTCACCTTCAGCTGCTTTTGGATCTGTTTAAGCTTCTCTGTGGCTTTTGTGCTGTGGTGGAAGATCCCAGGAGATGCTTTTATTGCATCTTTGACCACCAAGTTTAATGTATGGGCAAAACATGGGTAATGTTTCCACCCAGCCTTATGCACTGCAGAAACCATATTTGCACCGTTGTCTGTGACAACTGCAAGCACCTTTTGAGTTATGCCCCATTCTTCAGCTATTCTTTTCAGCTCTGCACTAATATTGTCAGCTGTATGCTGTGCACTGAAATGGCTGGTTTCTAACAAAAATTCCTGCATTTGCCAGTTGTTAATAAAATGACAGGACACATTTAGATATGCCTCTGTGGACCTTGAGGTCCACATATCCGTTGGGAGTATCACATGGTTTTCATTTTGTAATGTTGCCATTACTTTGGCTTTACAGTCTTCATACATGTTGTTTATTGTACCCTCCAGCAGCTTTTTCCGGCTAGGGATTTGGTAGCATGGATCAAGAGACTTGACAAGTGCAATAAATCCTCTGTCTTCTACCACTGAGATTGGCTGGAGGTCCCTCACAATCATCTCTCCTATGCTTCTTGTAATTGCCGATGCTCTATGAGAGTCATCTATGAAATATAAAATATATAAATATAAGTTCTTAAAGCTGTGTTACAGGCAGTAAGAATTTATAATTATAGTAAATCTCTCCCAGCTATTACTTGACACTTAAACTATGTAATTTATTTAATAAACAAGTTTTAAATTATATAAATAATAAATAATTTAATTAAGAATATCCACCAGATACTAGGTAACAGAAATAGATATAGGCTAAAAAAAGTATAAAATATTTTAATAAAAATTCTAGTTTAAACTCTTTATACTCATATGCAGTGTAATATTCTGCTCCCCATGAATTAGGCTACTGCAATATTTTCATATCTGAAATAATCTGTATTGTATAAAGTATATAAATAAATGTGACTCGACTTTTGTATTCAAATAACCTAATCACCACTTGCACTTGGTTGGTACCTGGATAATGTCCGCCTCTCTGAAAGGATTCTGCTAAAGAACTCTGCCTCAAGCCAGAATATGGGGGTCGTGTCTCTGTTACCTCCTCTGCTCGCCTCAGCTGTACTTTGTCATGCTCTTTAGGGTGTTTTACTTTTAGATGCTTTATCATATTTGTGGTATTGCCAGAGTGGCGTATTGTTTTTTGACAAATGTCACATGAAGCTTCATCATTGTTAACTGGAGTGAAATAACTCCAGATTATGCTTCTTTTTCTTTCAGTCATGACCGCAGCCACGCACTCGACTCTCTTTTTAACCCTGCGCTGCGCTGCTTGCTTGCCTTTGACAGAGTGAGCGAACGCTGTCTTGATAAGTGGAGATACAGCGGAAGAAGATGTAGTTCCCATTGCTGTTCCTATTTAAGTAAATATTACAATAATATTCGGCATACTACTATTATTAAAATATCCCAAAATCACTCGTAAAAAAAAAACAGATAGGATCGATACTTCTATTTAAGAATCAATCTTTTTGATACAACGCTAGTATCGAAAATATCGATACTTTAGGATCGATCCGCCCATCCCTAGTTACAGCTCTTCAAGTAGAAATGGGAGAAATGCCATTACAGATAAGAAGACAACAGTTAATAGTATCCTACTGGGCAAACTTAAGTGGTCAGAATGAAAATCACCCTACAAAAAAAGTGTTGAGACCTAGTTGGGAACATGAGAAGAGAGAATGTAGTAGTTTTGGATGGAGAGTGGGGAAATTAGTAAGAGATATGAGACTGGAAGAGGTAGGATATGCTCCAATAATTCCTTTATCTCCAGTACCAATGTGGGTTATGCCCCAACCAAAAGTTGATCTTAGCTTATTAGAAAGAAGACAAAAGGAAGGATCTTACGAAACAGAGGTATATGATGTAAGGGAATATATGGGGTCACGGCATACACATTTACACAGATGCTTCAAAAGATCCAAAAACAGGTCATGTGGGCTCTGCATTCATAATACCAAAGTTAAAAGTGAATAAGAGCAGTAGAATATCAGATTGTTTATCAGTGTTTACTGGAGAGATGTTTGCAATAATTATGGCAATAAGGTGGATTAGTGAAGTTAAAGTACCCAAGATCGTAATCTGTTCAGATTCAAGTTCAGCTCTAATAAGTTTGAATGAACAGAAGTCAAAAACCAGACAAGATATGATAATAGAGATTATTCAAGAATTACACTCACTTAAGCAAATTAGTATAAAAGTTCAGTTTCTGTGGGTACCGGCTCACATTGGGTTGAAAGGTAATGAAGAGGCAGATAATTTAGCTAAAAAGGCCATAGAACAAGAAACAGTTGATATTCAGATTCCTTTTAGTAGATCAGAAATTAAATCAATTATCAAAAAGAATATAGGAAATTATGGCAGCAGTTATGGGACAAAGATACCAAAGGTAGGCATTTGTATCAAATTCAGTCAACAGTGCACATGCAGAGATAAAAAATCAAACTGTTTATTCATTTTCTAGCCCTGAATGTAAAAATGCAAAATCAAGCATAATTCTTGTTTTTTCGTTTTTTTTTAAAAATTGAAAAACGAAAAAAGGAACCGTTTTCTTATTTTCAGTTTTTAATATTAAATTAAAAAATGAATGATCGGAAGATACCCTGATTGTATATGTAGTATGCAGTGTCATATGGAGTCTCTAAATAGCCTTTTTGAAAGGATTCCTAGACTTTTCTTGAAATAAAAGATCCAAATGACTTTTCCAAAGCTTTTCTTGAAATGAAATACCATAAAGTTGTAGTTTCTGTAAGTTTTTACCCCCAAAAAATGTTTTATTTCAGGAAAAATTAGGCGTTTTTTTTAAAAATGCCATTTGGAGACCTGATGACCAAATGAGTCAGCACTACAAATGCTGCTCAGAAATAGTTTTTTATTGTGTGTTTTGGTGGGCAGAGCAGTTCTGAATCGATATACATATATGTATTATTTAGTTTTGACTCATTTGGACATTTTGTTACCAGGTGTCCAATTGGAGTCTCCAAATGGCTTTTTTGAAAGAACGCCTAGACTTTTTTTTAAATAAAAGCTTACAAAAACTACATTTTTGAGAGTATCATCCTCAAATTTGAGTCAAATCTTGGTCAGATATTCAGCTTTATCTTTATGGTGTTTTCAGGCCTTTGGCATCAAAGTCTCATCCATTTTTCCCTTAGTGAATTTCATTCAAAGATATCGTGAGTCACTTTCATGTATATTTTACCTTGTTTTACTCTGTTGCTATACTAATTTTGAGTTATTATGACTCTAGAGCAGTGGTTTTCAAACCTGTCCTACAAGCACCCCTGCCCTGCATATTTTGTATGTCTCCCTTATCAGACACACCCAATTCATGTCTTGCAGTCTCTACTAACGAGCTGATGAGTTGAATCAGATGTGTCTGATAAGGGAGACATACAAAATATGCAGGGCAGGGGTGCTTGTAGGACAGGTTTGAAAACCACTGCTCTAGAGTAACAAAGGTTCAAGTGTCTAGTTTCAAACAATACCAGATTTTTAAATATAGACCTTAGGGTTCAAGAGCTACAGACATTTTTATTTGGTTAGCCTATATCGTTTTTCACAAAATGCTCAAAAATAGGACGCCGGTTAAGAGGTTAAGTAAAGTTATATGCTGCGTCCCAATGTGCCTACTTATACTACGCCCTTAACGTATGTACTCTTTTGGTGAAGAAAAAGTACACACTTTTGAGTGTGTAGTAGAAGAGTAGGCAAACATACTATCACGTCACACAACTGCGTCTTTAACGGAGCGCTCTGTCGCATCTGTTACACGCACCCTGTCACTGTAAACTGGCCTGTCAATCATCTTGACACAGTTAACATCCTCCACATTTAATTTCATTTAACTTCCTACCGTATTGGAGAGAAAAGAAGTAGCACGTTGATCTGCCAGTCGCGGGTCTTTCATGCATAGAACTCTGCTCATATTTTCTGCATAATATTGCATTTAAAAGCACATTGCTGTTGCAGATGAAATATAACACGGATAGCAATAAATACATATTGTTTAACAGGTTAAATGTTGATTATTAGTAACTCAAACCCCTTTTTGTAAACCTCTCTACCTAACGGTCGATCGCGTGCATCCGCCACGTTTGTAGTTTTTCTAAAGCGTTTTATTCATGTTTATAGTTATGGACCGAATCCTTCGCCAAAGCGCAATGGATTGTGGGCAATTTTAGCCATTAGAGTGTGCACGGATCCACACTTCAAAAATCGACCTGAAATAGTAGACTTTTGGCATACTCTTTTCAACATACTATGCTTTGGGAACAACACGTATTGTAAATCTCACATACTATTTGGGATGGATAGTACGAACACTGGGACGCAGGGCAAGTATATTTTTAAGTATACTTTATGTAGTAAGTATACAAATATCAGTGTACTAGTAGTATACTTGTAAGTATACTACAACCCCAAATCAGAAAAAGTTGGGACAGTATGGAAAACGCAAATAAAAAAAGAAAGTAGTGATTTCTAAATTTACTTTGACTTGCAATTATGTTCATTGCAGACAATATGAACACAAAATATTTCATGTTTTGTCTGGTCAACTTCATGTCATTTGTAAATATACATCCTTTCCTGTCATTCAGACCTGCAACACATTTAAAAAAAAGTTGGGACAGTAAAGCATTTACCACTTTGTAATGTTGCCATTCCTTTTCACAACACTTAAAAGACGTTTAGGGACTGAAGACACCAAGTGATGAAGTGTTTCAAGTGTAATTTTGTCCCATTCTTCCTGCAAACAAGTCTTAAGGTGGGCAACAGTACGGGGTCTTCGTTGTCGCATTGTGCTTCAAAATGCGCCACACATTCTCTATTGGAGACAGGTCGGGACTGCAAGCAGGCCAGTCAAGTACCCGTACCCTCTTCCTCCGCAGCCAGGACTTTGTAATGTGTGCAGAATGTGGTTTTGCATTGTCTTGTTGAAATATGCATGGACGTCCCTGGAAAAGATGTCTTCTTGAAGGCAGCATATTGTGCTCCAAAATCTCTATGTACTTTTCAGCATTAATGGTGCCATCACAGAAGTGCAAGTTACCTTTGCCAAGGGCACTGACACAACCCCATACCATGACAGACCCTGGCTTTTGGACTTGTTGCTGGTAACAGTCTGGATGATCCTTTTCTTCTTTGGTCCGGAGCACACGGCGTCCATTCCTCCTCCCAAAAATACCTGAAATACATTCATCTGACCACAGTACACGTTTCCACTGTGTGATGGTCCATCCCAGATGCCTCCGAGCCCAGAGAAGACGACGGCGCTTCTGGACACTGTTAACATAGGGCTTCCTTTTGGCACAGTACAGTTTTAACTGGCATTTGTGGATGTAACTACATATTGTGGTACTTGACAAAGGTTTGCCAAAGTAGTCCTGAGCCCATGTGGTGATATCGCTTATAGATGAATGACGATTCTTGATGCAGTGCCGCCTGAGGGATCGGAGATCACGGTTGTTCAGCTTAGGCTTACACCCTTGTCCTTTATGCACTAAAATTCCTCCAGATTCCTTGAATCTTTTAATTATGTTATGCACTGTTGAAGGTGAAATATCCAAATCTCTTCCTATCTTTCTTTGAGGAACATTGTTTTTAAACATTTCAATAATTTTCTCACGTATTTGTTGGCAAACTGGCGATCCTCGGCCCATCTTTGCTCCTAAAGGACTAGACCTTTCTTGGATGCTGCTTTTGTACCAAATCATAATTACAATCACCTGTTGACATCACCCGTTTCAAATCACATCATTTAACCAATTTACCTCATTACTAGCCCTAAATTGCTCCTGTCCCAACTTTTTTTGGAATGTGTTGCAGGTCTGAATGACAGGAAAGGATGTATATTTACAAATGACATGAAGTTGACCAGACAAAACATGAAATATTTTGTGTTCATATTGTCTGCAATGAAATACAAGTCAAAGTAAATTTAGAAATCACTACTTTCTTTTTTTATTTGCGTTTTCCATACTGTCCCAACTTTTTCTGATTTGGGGTTGTATTTCAATACTTCTTGGGACTAAATTGGCCCACTTTCTAGTATATAAAAGTACACTTTTAAGTAGTCTCAGCTAGGGTTGCACGATACACCGGTACAACGGTAGTATCACGATACTAAAGCTTAAAAATACCCGCGGTGCCATTGCATTTTTTAAACGGTAGTATCGTCCATAACGTAGTACATTTACATTTACATTTAATCATTTAGCAGACGCTTTTATCCAAAGCGACGTACAAATGAGGAGAACAATAGAAGCAATCAGACCATCGAGAGAGCAACAGTATACAAGTGCCATGACAAGTCTCAGTTAGACTTGCACAGTACACGTAGCTAGGAATATATATATATATTTTTTTTTTTTTTTTAAATAGAATAGGTAAGTGTTAGTATTAGTTAGTCAGGTGCTGGCGAAAAAGATGTGTCTTTAGATGTTTTTTGAAAATGGCTAAAGACTCAGCTGTTCGAATTGAGATCGGGAGGTCATTCCACCAGCTGGGCACAGTCCAGGAAAAGGTCCGTGAGAGTGATTTGGTACCTCTTTGGGATGGCACCACAAGGCGTCGTTCACTTGCAGAACGCAAGCTTCTGGAGGGCGCATAAGTTTGAACTAGCAAGTTTAGGTATATTGGTGCAGTGCCAGTTGTGGTCTTGTAGGCAAACATCAGTACCTTGAATTTGATGCGAGCGGCTATTGGTAGCCAGTGTAACCTGATGAAGAGAGGGGTAACGTGAGCTTTTTTTGGCTCATTAAAGACCACTCTGGCTGCTATTCTGGATCAGTTGCAGAGGCTTGATAGTACATGCGGGAAGGCCCGCCAAGAGAGCATTACAATAGTCCAGTCTGGAGAGAACAAGAGCTTGGACAAGAGTTGTGCGGCTTGCTCTGACAGGAAGGGCCTAATCTTCCTAATGTTGTATAAGGCAAATCTGCAGGACCGGGCCGTTGTAGCAATATGGTCTGTGAAGCTTAATTGATCATCGATCACAACTCCAAGGTTCCTGGCTGTCTTGGAAGGAGTTATGGTTGATGAACCCAGCTGTGAAGAGAAGTTGTGGTGAAGA